>CAKJTW010000091.1:0-2542500 GCA_917880005.1 Nanger dama | reverse complement strand
TTATATGTAGGTGCCTTTAAATAAAGGAGGAAAAAGAGTTCTTTATTCCTGCCTGGGCCTGGCTTTTATTTTGTTTGACGTTAATTATGTTGGCCAAAGTAGATTTTGCCTGAAAAGCTGTCAGACTTCATCGTTCAGTGCTGTTCTTTTGCAAGCCTCACATCAAAGGACTATTGGAAGTTTATTCCTTCTGAGGCTTTCTGGTTCCTGTACTAGTTTGGGAAGAGGATACATTTAGGAGATTAACTGTGTGGTTCCCTAATGTTGGCTAAATCTTTCACCATGAATTATTGCTGTTGTTTTCCTTGTTTCACCCCACACATTCCTAGACAATCACTGGCTCAGAAGTTTGGGTCCTCTATGTGTTTGTTTTAATCCAGTTTAAGTTCTGTTCCCATTTTTTTTCACGTCTGTATACAGCTGTTAAATAGTTGTTTAAATTTAGGAATGTGGCTTTAAAGCCTCTTTATTACAAGAGGTTTATATAGAAAACGGCAGCCATTCAAACTTGTACCCAGGCAAACAATCTTTAAACAAATACCTATTGAATACTTGCCATGTGCCAGGAATTATTTTGGGTGGTAGAGACACAGTAGTGAATACAATAAAGTTCCTTGCTATCTTAGTACCCACTTTCTAGTAGATTGAAGATAGATAATAAGAGATAAACAAATACACCCCTTTGCTTCATAGTGTATCATTATCAAATTGTTATCTGTGCTCCCAATCTTATGGCTTCTGATCAGTCTGTGAAAGCACTGGCAGGCCATCAGAGGATAAGCTGAAACCTAGGTTTAGATGGTTATTCCCCTCTCACTTCTTAACCAGCAGGATGGGCCTACATTCCTCTGCAGCCACAGCTCCTGTCAGATAGCACATCTGTGGGTCCAGCTCTTGCCACGTCTGGTAACACTGACCACTACCTTGCTCCTTCAGGCCTAAGGGTAGCAACAGTTTTGTGATATAAAAACTACACTGTATGCATTTTCCTGTTTCAGTTCAGTTCAGTTCAGTCGCTCAGTCGTGTCCAACTTTTTGCGACCCCATGAATCGCAGCACGCCAGGCCTCCCTGTCCATCACCAACTCCCGCAGTTCACTCAGATTCACGTCCATCGAGTCCGTGATGCCATCCAGCCATCTCATCCTCGGTCGTCCCCTTCTCCTCCTGCCCCCAATCCCTCCCAGCATCAGAGTCTTTTCCAGTGAGTCAACTCTTTGCATGAGGTGGCCAAAGTACTGGAGTTTCAGCTTTAGCATCATTCCTTCCAAAGAAATCCCAGGGTTGATCTCCTTCAGAATGGACTGGCTGGATCTCCTTGCACTCCAAGGGACTCTCAAGAGTCTTCTCCAGCACCACAGTTCAAAAGCATCAATTCTTCGGCGTTCAGCCTTCTTCACAGTCCAACTCTCACATCCAGTTTACTCAGTGGTAAAGAATCTCCCTGCAATGCACAGCTGAGTGAACTAAGCGCACATTCTTCCCTACTGCAGGAAGGCTTTCTCCATTCTGTGGCTACATGGCCACAGTCTACTTGCTAAACTAACAGGCAAAATAATATTTCCCTCCTGGTCTAACTAAATTTATAGAAATGGACCCACACTGTCCCTGGTCAGGTCACGCAACATCCCTTGGTCCAATCACTTTAGCAAAGGTGATGTATTATATTTTTACGATTTATCCAGTGTAGCCTATTTTCCACCTTATGCTAGTTAAGGTGTCCAAAGGCAAAGTACTTTGATTGACAGCTTCTTGGTTGTATAGGGAGAGTTGTCAGAATAGGCAGATATTTTCCCAAACAGACAAAACAACATGTCCTCTCCTTTCCAATCACAGTTTGGTTTGCAGTGGAACAAACCACCCCAAGGATACCTAGCCAACTAGAGCAGATATGGGCCATGAACAATTATTCTCTTCTAACTTTGTATTGACAGAATACAAGCCTTAAAGAATACAAATTCATACAAGTAAGAATGTAAGCCTTACTCCTAGCAGAGCTTCTTATGGAGACCCTGTGGCGAACTCTTTGCAGCAGCTCCCAACGCTACCGAGGCCTCCAGAATGGCCACTCTGAGGAACCGCAGCTCCTGCTGATATTTCTGACTCTCTTCCCCTGGAGAAGGCTTAGGCTACCCACTCCAATATTCCTGGGCTTCCCTGGTGACTCAGTTGGTAAAGAATCTGCCTGCAATGCAGGAGACCTGGGTTCGATCTCTGAATTGGGAAGATCTCCTGCAGGAGAGTGTGGCAACCCACTCCAGCATTCTTGCCTGGAGAATCCCTATGGACAGAGGTACCTGGAGGGCTACAGTCCAGGGGATCTTCATAACCCAGGAACTGAACCAGGGTCTGTGCATTGCATGCAGATTCTTTACCAGCTGAGCTACAAAACTGTGCAGAAAAGAGCACAAAGATGAGAGGAAAGAAGAGAGAAGTGGTATTATGTAGAACTCTGGTTCTAGCCAAAAAATTAATCTAGGTTTCCTTAGTCCTACAGTTTTTCCTTCATTTCTGGAAGTTATCCTGATATCTTTCCAATAAATTATTTTGTATAACTTGGTTCAAACGAGGCTTCTATCACTTGTCATCTGTAACAACTCCACAAATTTGAATTTTACCCTCAGCATCAGAGACCCTTGAGAGGGTGTAATTTTGAAGAAGGAAAGCATTCAGGGCAAAAGGGAAGGAGGAGAAAACTGTTTAAAAAGAACGAAGAATTCATTCTTGTTATAAAGGAGTCTAAGATGGGTACACATAACAGATAGAATGTATTAATCAATAAATGTATTTCACTGATGGAAAAATAAATAAATTCCTCCTGAAGTTATGAGTTTTAGTCTTGATAATGTGCTGTATTTGACTCATTTGCAAAGGCTCTGATGTTGGGAAAGATTGCAAGTGGGAGGAGAAGGGGACAGCAGAGGATGAGATGGTTGGATAGCATCACTGGCTCAATGGACATGAGTTTGAGTAAATTCTGGGAGTTGGTGATGGACCGGGAGACCTGACGTGCTGCAGTCCATACGGTTGCAAAGAGTCAGACACGACTGAGCGACAGCACTGAACTGAATGTGCTGTATTTCCTCTGAGTCACTGCTATCCATCTTTTATCATCCTCCAAACTTGCCCCCAGCTCACTATTCATTATGTACGATTTTAGGTCTGTGACAAGGTTAATATCATCTGTTTAAAATCCAGCTGTAATATTTAATGTGAATTAACAGATGATTATGTATAGGGTATTAATATGACAGAAAATCAATACCCACAGTGAAAATATTGAATACTATTTAATTCTTAATACATAATCAATAAGAAATAAAAATATAACAAAAAATAATTTGGTGATCTTAAACAACCAATTTAAAAATATGAATCTAAAGCAAAAAAAAGTCAGAAAATTAAAATTATGTAAAATCATATTAAAGTGTTTTGATGTTGCTTTGGAAAGGAAATGACCCATTCATAAATATTACACAGGCTCTGGACATTGTTTATTATTTGTGTGATGCTTTAAAATTTGTCTCACCATGGGAATCAGCTAATAAGATAGCATTTCTGGTAAATAAATCTTGTTCAGGATGTTTGGTAAAGGGGCAATATCATTTGGATTATGTTTCAAATAAAGACAAACATATAGAAGGATGCCACAAACATTTGAGTTATTAGACATTTCAAAGTTTAAAAATGCTAACAAAGTATACACTTTTTTCTTGATTTTGTTGATGACCATCTTTTATAGGTATGTGTGTTCAGTGTGATAGTCCAGCCTCCTTTTGTTAGCTATCAGTAAGACTTCTGCCTTAACTCTTACCCATTTCCCAAGGATCTCTTAGACTGTTTTCCTCTCCTTATTTGTATCCAAATGTATATTTATGGAGTAAAAAGTAATTTAACAAGAACCTTAACAAAATATAATTAAGAAGATAAATTGTAGGGTTGTAAAAGTTTAGAACAGGAGGACACATTAGAGTTATTCTGGTTCAATGACTTTATTTTACAGGCAAGGAAATAAGACACAAGGAAATTAATTAATTTGTGACTCAAGGTTATATTTGCTGCTATGAGAAAAAAAAAATGCTCCCAAACTAAATACAAATGATGCCATCTTTTTGGTGTTCTTATGCCTCTGGTTTTCTTTCTTATACTTTTTAGAACTTAATCTTTTGAATGGTTCTCTATTTAATTTCCTGAGAGATATGGTCTAGTTCAGTGATCCTCAAAGAGTAGTCCCTGGATAGCAGCATCAGTAGCACCTAGAAACTTGATAGAAACGCTGATTCACAAGCCCAGCCCCAATCCGGTGAGACTCTGTGGGTGGGGTCTGGTAGTCTGTCTTTTAACAAGCCCTCCGGTTACTCTGATGTGCTAGGCTTACAGAATGACATTTGGTCTGAGTGTCAGGAAACAGGTCTTAGTGAAGATTCTATGAGTAAGTTGTTACTATTGGCAGCTCGCTTAAAGTAAGTCTATATTCTTTTTGTTTCCTAACACTCTCTAATGCTCCCCTATAGACGACAGAACACTGTTTAAACCTTCCAGACCTGTGTAAACAGATCCCCTCTACTTCTACAACTTTCCACCGCTTCCTGTGTTTGCCTCCATCGGCGTCAGTCTCTCTGTTCCACTGCCTCCGTTGTTTCTCTACAAGGAAATGCTCTTCCTTCCCTCTTCACCTCACTTGGCTTCTTTATGAATGAGACTAGAGGTCTAAGATTTTTAGGAAGGTTTCTTTGACTTCTTTCCAGGAGAGGTTCTGTGTCTACTTTATTATTTTCATGTTATTTTATACACATGGCATCACTGAGAGATTGAAACATACAGGCATTACCTAGTTGAAGGTGGACAAAAGAGAAACAATGAGAAAACAGCTTATGCAAAGGTCCTGCGCTGAGAGGGAATGTGGTGCAAACAAGGGGCTGAAGAAGGCCTGTGTAGCTGGAATGGAGAGGAGAGGGAGCAGAATGGTACCAAGTGAGGTTGGAGATATAGGGAGAGACCAAGCCTGCAGCATTATATTATATTATATTATATTTTATATTATATTATTTCAACAGGGAGGTTTCTCTTTATCCTAAGATCTAGGAAAATATGGTTACATTTTGGGAAAACAATAAACATAGTAAGATTTGCATATTAATAAATTCAATTTGACAAGTGGCTGAGGCTAGCAAGAGCAGATGTTAGGTAGCCACTCAGGTAACCCCTGCAGTAATGCAAAAGAGAAGACCCTAGCTGGGACTTCTCATGTTGTTGGTAGTAGAAATGGAAAGAAAAGGATGGATTCGTGAGGAGATTTTTAGGATTTGGAGATTACTGGTTAGGAGGGGTGAAAAGAAGGAGGGGTCAAAGACGACTCCAAGGCTTTTGGTTAACATAAGCAGTGTGTTTGGGGTATATAGAAAGAAGACCAGGTTTGGGGAGAAAGGTTATGGAGATCAGAAAGTTGAGGCAATGTCAAGGTTAGCAGTCAGTCAGAGAGAGGTCAGGAAAGAATATAAACATCTGTATCATCTGCTCAAAGGTGATTTTTATGAGACAAGTCTTATTGGATTAGTGGAGATGGAAGCCAGATTGTAATGGTCTAACAAGTGGAAAGTGAGCAAGTGGAACGGGCAAGTTTTGTCAAACATCTTGAGACATGAGAATGTGAAAGAAAGGAGAATGCTAGTGGGATTTCTGAAATGGGGAGTGTCGACAAACGAGGGTTTGACATGCATTAGAGATGTTATTGTGTCTAAAAACTGATGAGAAAGATTGTTGAGGAAGAGAGGATGAATGTATAAAGAGGAGAAGTGATAGTCGATTGTAAATTTCTCCAGAGAGCAGGAAGTGAAGGAAGTCCAAAGCTTTACAGTAGGAATGACCTTAAAAGGTTGAGACCGCTCCTCTATTGCTATTAGCACCCAAGGTAAATTTGTAAGTTTGGTAAGTAAAATGTTGGGGGAGTTCCCATCTAAAATTTTATACTCTTTTAGTAAAGTTGAAAGCTCAGTCAATATGCTAACTCTGAAGGTCCTAGAAACTCTCTTTCTGCTTGTTTGCATACAGGGATCACTTTGGGGCTTCAAAGTAGCACCCTATGTTACTGAGAGATGCCTGGTATGCAGAATGATGCAGTAAGAAGAACTTGGGATTTGACATTAGTTGACTTGAGTTCAAGTTTCTTCATCTCTGCATTGAAGAATATCTGGTCATCTTCCTCAAGTTATTTTACTCAATTTCATTTCTTCATTAGTACTTAGAGAGGATACTTTTTTTTCTCACAGGGTTGTTGTAAAGAGTCAGAGTAAATGAAAAAACACTGCACAAATGTAGTATTTTAGTATAGCAGTGTCCACGGTCACAGAATCTTAGAGCTTTAGAACAACTCCCTGATAATGGGCATGAACTAAGGTCCAGAGCAGCAGGGTTGAGACGAGCACCATGTACCCTGTCCATTTCGCTCATCCCACTGCTTCATGTTGCTCAGTGTAGACTTTTGAAGAACTAGTTTATGCGATTACTTTCTGTTATGTTTTGCTAGTTTTTAATTTGTTTTTCTATTACATCTATTTTCAAAACAGAATTTAAGGCAACTTTGAATAAACATGCTTGTTTTCTTTTATTCCAGGTAGATGTAGATTTTAAGTCATAATCTAGTGTCTGATAATATTGCTTATATTGGTTACATCTGCCACATTTCCTCTGTCAAACAAGAGAAAACTCCCCATTCAGATACTTTGAACAAATATAACATGAATCTCTGTCCTTACGTCTTCTCAAAGCATGACCAGTCTATTATGGACAACGAATGTTCTTGCATCTCTTCAGGCCTATCTTTAAGGAGATGATAAATAAAAACAGACTTACTGTTACTTTCACTTTCCACTCTACATCCATCAATGGCAATGGGTAGCCATCATTCAGTTAATTATCTTGGATTATTTCTGCAACATTTGTTTTGGATATCACTCATCATCTTTTGTTCCCATCAGTCAATGCTCCTTGTTGTGATTAAGAATACTTCCAACTTCATACCTTTTGCTTCATGTTAAGGTTTAATAATCTTCTTTCTTCTATACTGTCCATTTGATATATTATTCTCATTAGAACAGAAGGTGAGGGTTGAAGAGATTTTTTTGGACCAAGTCTAAGATTTCTAAAATTTATAAGTTTTCTTTTTCATCAGAATTTTCGATTAAAAATCTGTTTAGGAGTCTTGAAAGATACATATTTATGAAATAGATATGGATTTGAGGTAAATAACATTTTTATTTGGGTACAATATTAAAGGAAAAACACCTTTAAATTTGAAAAATTCTGGGCTTCTGCATGAAATAATTGACTAAAATGGGTCTTCCAATTTCAACAATTTTAGGAGACTGACAAAACAAGATGAACAATTTCCTGTGAAACCAAGCCATTGACTGGAACCTAGAAAGCTATTACATTCTTTAAAAAAAAAAATGATGTAAGAAACAGAATTATCCTCAAGGGTTATTGGGTAAATGCTTGAAGGTCCCCTGAATACATTAAGGTGGTATTACATTTGAAGCTTCCACAGATGAAAGCCGTGAAATAGGGTCCAGTTACCTGGTAAGAACCATTTTCCCTTTCAAAGATCTTGGCAGCACTCCCTAGTAGTGATTCTGTTTGCAAGAGTAAGATGTTTCCAGTGGAAGAACACTAGTATCATCCTTGAGTTGTGTACCATTGTTGTCGTTGTTTAGTTGCTAAGTTGTGTCCATCTCTTTGTGACTCTATGGACTGTAGCCTGTCAGGCTCCTCTGTCCATGAAATTTCCCAGTCAAGAATACTGGAGTGGATTGCCATTTCCCTCTCCATGGGATCTTCCTGACCCAGGGATCAAATCCACATCTCCTGCTTGGCAGGTGGATTCTTTCACTGAGCCATCTTGGAAGCCCTGTGTACCATTGGTTGCTTTATAGATAAGAATCTCTTATAATGTGATTCTATTCACTAGACAGTAAGTAAGCACTCTTTGGATGGGGTATGACAGACTGACTTCTTTAGGAAAATTACTCAGTAATGAATGGTTCTGGAAAGAGGTTTCGTTCTATTTGCATTTGACAGATGAAAAAATTAGTTGCCAAAATTTTCTGATGACATGAAAATAGATTGTTAGCACAATGTAGACCAGTACACATCTTCTAATCAATGTCTGGAATCTGGTTTCTCTCCTCTGGCCTTCAAAAAGGTCAAAACCTTCCACAGTTTATAAGAATTGATTGTTTCCATAATCCTTTAGATAGCCCATTTCAACATGTAACAATATATGCTCTCAATCTACCCCACTATGCTCTAAAGCCTGCTTCTTAGTTCTGGCCTCTGAAAAAGGCTGGTCATCATTTTCTCCTTTTTTTTTATTGTGTTAAAACTCTTAACTGCTGTCTCTTTTCTCAGCGGATCAATCAAGTTTATGTAACCTTTTCACATAGGGCTTGATTTTCTCACCTCCATGATCCCCTGAAGCTGTTTTCAGACTCTTCCTGCCTTTGGATGTAATAACTCAATGAGGTTGTCCTGTAGGAGCTCTGGCTCTTCAGTCCCCAAGCTGCAGCCTGCCCAATATCCTGCAGTCTCCCACTGCTCACCCTCCTAATCCTGTTATTCTTAGATCTCTATGCTGACCTGTCTGGAGAGCAGTGCACATAACAATCTCCAGCAAGGGCCACCTTGTGAGTAGGAACAGAAATTTGATTCCAGGGTTTACAAGAAGCTCCTTTATTGCCTATTTACTCTCTGGAATCTGCCCTTTTAGGAGGCAAGGCCTTAGATGCACAGTTATATAAAATTTTTATTGAAATATATTTCAAGAGAGATAAGAATGTAAATTGAGTTTATTTGCATAAAATGATAAAAACCTAATATAAGACTCAGTGAAGTGAAAGTCACTCAGTCATGTCCAAGTCTTTGTGACCCCATGGACTATCAAGTCCGTGGAATTCTCCAGGCCAGAATACTGGAGTGGGTAGCCTTTCCCTTCTCAGGGGATCATCCCAACCTAGAGCTCAAACCCAGGTCTCCCACACTGCAGGCACATTCTGTACCAGCTGAGCCACCAGGGAAGCCCAAAAACACTAGAGTGGGTAGCCTATCCCTTCTCCAGTGGGTCTTCCTGACCCAGGAATCGAACTGGCATTGTAGGCAGATTCTTTACCAACTGAGCTATCAGGGAAGCCCTTAAGACTCAGAGACCATGCTGAATAATGATTGGAAGGGGAGGGAGCTTGAAAATCTTAGTGGAGTACAGTAGGGGTTGGACAAAGGTCAGATTCAACCCCGCTTATTCCAGTCCACTATCACTTTTGATTAGAATTGGTTACCGTTCTTGAACGTACTGGGTTTAAGGGATGCCTTCTTGAGTTCTCAATAAAAGTTGAACTATCCATTGCTTAAACCTCACTCTGAGTATATCACTTCTTGACCTATCTTAATGTTCACAAATTCTTTCTTTGGCCATGTTGTCTACTAGTGATCGTATCAGAGGCAAAAGCAGTCATCATTTTTGTTCTGAAGTATTCGTTTGTGTTTTTAATTTCTAGATTTCCCTTTTGATTTTGTCTTAGGGTTTCCACCTCTCTGCTTATACTGCCCTTCTGTTCTTGCATATTGTCTACTCTTTCCATCAGAGTTCTTAGCATATTATCATACTTATTTTAAATTCTCTTTTTGATAATTCTAACATCTATGTCATATTAGAGTTTGATTTTTGTGATTACTGTTTCTTCAGTTTGAGTTTTTCCCTTGTATTTTGTCATGCTAAGTAACTTTTTTGTTGAAGGTCAGATATGTTTGTATAGGAAATAGAAAATGAGGTAAATAGGGCTTTAATGTGAAGATTTATGATAAGCTGGCTGGGAACTGAACTATGTTTAATGTTTTTTATAGCTGCAGGTGCAGTGTCTTGAATTTCCTTGAGTGTCCTTGTTTTGTCTTCTCTTGACATTAGGCTTCCCTCAGCATTCCTCTTTGGTATTCCTGGGTAGCTGAGTTGTTAAAGAATTTGCCTGCAACGCAGGAGACCCTGGTTCGATTCCGGGGTCAGGAAGTTTCCCTGGAGGAAGGCATGGCAACCCACTCCAGTATTCTTGCCTGGAGAATCCCCACAGACAGAGGAGGCTGGTGGGCTACAGTCCATGGGGTCATAAAGAGTGGGCCATGACTGAATGACTAAGCACAGCAAACAGCAAGCCTCCTCAGAGAGAGTCAGTGTTTTGCAGTTGTTTGAGCCATTATCCACAATAGTTACATTGGAACTCTCTCAGTATGGTGGTAACTGTAAGAGAGGCGAAGCGTTCTGTTAATATACTATGATCAGAGGACCTGTGTCTTAGGTCTGTGATCGTCACAATTTTTTCCCCATGGTATAGCCTTTATCTTCCTCCTTAGATAAGAGACAATAGAGTAGGCAGAAGGTGGGGAATATCCTTCTCAGCCAGGTTCAGGCTCTGTACAGTCTTTTCCTTACTGAGTAGGCTCTTGTTGTGAGAATGCTTTGGACCCAATGCATATTGAGTAATCTTTCTCAGATCTATACTGTGAGAATTTACAGTGGAATTCCTGGAAGTAAACTCATGTATGTGTGGGTGATCTCCACAATGGGGACCTCAAGAAGTTTCTCTTTCTCATGCTTGTCCATACTGAGCCTCCAACAAGACATCTAAATGATCACAGTGTTTCTACCAGTTTATGGATCTAGTGGCATTTGTCTAGGTAATCACATACTGACTGTGACTCTCTGGACTCATTTTTCTCTCCAAATTTTGGGGTGTTAGTTTGCCCTGTAACCTCTGTTCTCTGATAGGGAGAGTCTAAGAAAAGTCACTGATTTTCAATTTATTCAGCTGTTTCTTGTTGTAAGGATGGGAGTGATGATTTCCAAATTCTTTGTATGTCATAGCTGAAACTGGAAGTCTTCTTTATGCAAATTTATTTCATTTTATGTTATTTTTCCTAGTACATTTCTCTAGGCAACACGACTTAAAAAATACGACTGTGTTTTTTAATTGAAGTGACTGTAGTTATGTTCACATTTGTACATAAATCAGGTCTGACATTAGAGTTGAAATACTCAAACAAGATGACTTTAGAAGATAGAGCATTAGCATGAATTCTAAATTCTACTGATGGGACCCTGAGGATAAAGAAGTCTTCTTCCCCACTACAACCACTCCTCCCTGGTGAAATATATCAAGGTTACCTTGATATGAGGCTCAAGCTGATATAACCTAAACATTTAAAAACACACTCGTGTTAGTTTCCAATGTCTCACTTTTCCAACTCTAATTCTTTGAAATCGAGGAGGAGGAATAGGAAATGTCACTCAATTGTGTCTGACTCTTTGTGAGCCCATGGGCTGTAGCCCACCAGTCTCCTCTGTCCATGGGATTCTCCAGGCAAGAAAACTGGAGTGAATTGCCATTCCCTTCTCCAGGGGATCTTCCTGACCTGGGGGTCAAACCCAGGTCTCCTGCATTGCAGGAAGAGTCTTTACCATCTGAGCCACTAGGGAAGCCCCTTTAAGATCAAAGCAAACCTTTATTTTTTATTCTGTCACATGTTCAATAAACTTGCAAATATCCTACTCATCTTTTTGTTTTTCCTACTCATCTTTTTGTTTTTCCTACTCATCTTTTAAAGGTCAGATCATATACCACCTTCTACATTAAGCCTCCTCTGATTTCCTCAAATGGAAGTGACTTCTCCCTGTTTTTCTCTATTACAGTGGTATGCTGGAGACAGTTCATACTGGCTGATGAGAGCTGAATGTGAGCATGCACCTTGCACCAATTCCACACACAGTGCATCATGTTGGTAGTCAGACCTCAGTTGTGGTGGAGCACTTACATCATTGAAATTGGAAAACACTATAAATAAAGGCTTTAAAAATTTTCCCTGTAGATCCAGTTAAACATTGACCATCACACCACCATTTGTGTGTGTGTTGTGTGTCTATTTGTAGACAGATAGCTAGGTAAGCAGCTACGTAGGTAGGTAAATAGATAGATAGAATGGTATTGGGTTGGCCAAAATGTTCATTTGGGTTTTTCTATAAGGTGTTATAAGGACTTCCCTGGTGGCTCAGATGGTAAAGTGTCTGTCTACAATGCGAGAGACCTGGGTTCAAACTCTGGGTTGGGAAGATCCCCTGGAGAAGGAAACGACAATCCACTCCAGCTACTGCCTGGAAAATCCCATGGACAGAGGAGCCTGGAAGGTAAAGTCCATGGGGTCACAAAGAGTCGGACACAACTGAGTGACTTCACTTTATAAGGTGTTACAGAAAATCTCAAATAAAGTTTTGGCCAACCGTAGATAGGTACTGAGAAACAGAGGGACAGAGAGACAGGTAGACATAATATTAATAGCTGTTTATATACTAATATCTTACTCTGTAGTTTCTTAAATGTAGATGTAGTTGGCAGGTGTTATTTTAATTCCTGAGTACCCATTTTCTATTTTTAATTGGGAGATCACTGGTCCTCTTTTTAATTCTTGGTCATTTGGGTAGAGTTTAGTTCTGCCTTGGTTCCAAGGTCAGGATGCTAAGTGCAAAGAAGCTACTAGGCTTCATCTATGAATCTACCAAATGAGCTGAGACTAACATCGCCACCCTATCAAATGATGAGGCATGATGTGGAATTTCCTCTTTGCTCACTAAAAATAAGGGAGAGGAGGGGGATATGGTCTGAACTGCCTTCCTCAACTTAAAAGTTTTGCACAACAAAGGAAACCATAAACAAACTGAAAAGACAACCTACAGAATGGGAGGAAATATTTGCAAACCAGGCAACTGACAAAGGATTAATTTTCAAGATATACAAATGTTTCTGTTCTTGGATTGGAAGAATCAGTATTGTCCAAATGACTATACTACCCCAGGCAAACTATAGATTCAATGCTTGTTGTTTTTCAGTCACCAAGTTTTGTCTGAGCAACCCCTATCAAATTACCAATGGCATTTTTCACAACTAGAAAAAAAAATTTTTAAAATTTGTATGGGAAAAACAAAAGACCTCAAATAGCCAAAACGATCTTGAGAAAGGAAAATGGAGCTGGAGGAATCAGCTCCCTGACTTCAGACTTTCCTCCTCTTTAATAAATCCTATTCGCTTTCTACCATGAGTGTCTGTGTTTGTGGATTCCATTCTTTGACTCCACAGACAAGAACTCCGATTCCCATCTCAAGAGCAGCCCCGAATACGCAGCGGTAAGTTTTTATGGGCTGGGTAATTTCATGGCTAATGAATGGAAGGATTATTTCAACTATTTGAGGGAAGGGCTTTTCTGGTGGCTCAGTTGTTAAAGAATCCACCTGCAATGTGGGAGACCTGGGTTTGATACCTGGGTTGGGAAGATCCACTAGAGGAGGGCATGGCAACCCACTCTAGTACTCTTGCCTGGAGAATTCCATGGACAGAGGAACCTGGTGGACTGAAGTCCATGGGGATGGAAAGAGTTGGACATGACTGAGTGACTAAGCACAAAGATGTAATAACCAAAACAGTAAGATACTGGCACAAAAACAGACTCATACATCAATGGAACAGGATATAAATCCCAGAAATAAGCTCAGGCACATATGACCAATTAATCTACAACAAAGGAGGCAAGAATATACAATGGAGAAAATACCATCTCTTTAAAAAGTGGTGCTGGGAAAAACTGAACAGCTACGTGTGAAAGAATGAAATTAGGACATTCTGTAACCATACACAAAAATAAACTCAAAGTTTGTTAAAGACCAAAATGTAAGATCAAATACTATAAAATTCCTAGAGGAAAACATAGGTAGAACACTCTTTGACATAAACTACAGCAGTATCTTTTTGGATCCATCTCCTAGAGAAATGAGAATAAAAACTAAAATAAACATATAGGACCTAATTTAACTTAAAAACTTTTGTACAGTGAAGGAAACCATAAGCAAACTGAAAAGACAATCTACAGAGTGAAAAGAACATTTGCAAACCATGCAGCTGACAAAAGATTTCCAAAATACACAAACAGCTTATACAGGTCAATATAAAAAAATAACCCAATTTAAAAAATGGGCAGAAGATCTAAACAGATATTTCTCCAAAGAAGAGATGGACAAAAAGCACATGAAAAAATGCCTAACATTGCTAATTACTACAGAAATGCAAATCAGAACAACAATGAGGTATCATTTCATACCAGTCAAAACAGCCATCTTTAAAATGTTTGCAAATAAATTCTGGAGACGGTGTAGAGAACAAGGCACCTTTCCACACTGTTGGTGGGAAATGTAAATTGATATAGTCACTAGGGAGAACAGTAGGGATGTTTCTTAAAAAAACTGAAAGTAGAGTTGCCATATGATCCTGCAATTCTACTCTTGGGCATATATCTGGAGAAAACTGTAATTAGAAAAGATACATGAACCCCAATGTTTATAGTAACACTATTTATAATAGCCAAGACATGGAAGCACCCTAAATGTCCATCTAAAGAGGGATGCATAAAGATGTGGTATATCTATGTATATATATACAGTGGAATAGTATTCAGCCACAAAGACTAATGAATAATGCCCTTTGCAGCAACATGGATGGACCTGGAGATTTTCATACTAAATGAACAGATGTTTCAGTGCATTTTCCAGTAGACATCATGGCTATTAACATCTATCTCTCCGATCTTCGGTCTGTCACTCACAGACATACAAAGAGATATATGTAATAGCCCACTCTCTCTTCCACTGTGTCTGTGTGTGTGTGTGTGTGTGTGTGTGTGAGAGAGAGAGTTTACATATTAGAATTATCTATATTTTAAAATCAACTTTTTTGATCAGTAAAAATATTTAATGGATTATATAGATGGCTCCACAGATGGAGTTAATTATATTTTTATTCTTAACTCAGATATTGAACATTTTCAATCAACTGGTGATTAAATTTAAAAGTTATAACATGACAGCAACGTAATTGCCAATGTTAACTGACCTGAGTATTTCAGTGTATTTTCCAGCAGACATCATACTACCTGCCAATACTACTGGCAGATTAATTGGTATCTCACTTAACTAGTCCTTATACCTAGTGTGAGAATATCAACTGAGTTTTTCCTATGAAGTGTTCTCCTTTAGAGACTGTAGACTGAGTAAGAAGCTTAGATTGTTTCTAGTACCAGGATAGTGCTGGAATGATGCAGAGGAAAAAAAAAACCCAGAACTCAAATTGAAGGAAATATGCAATATATTTGTAGTAATTAAGGAGATGATTAAAAGTTGGGGAATGGCTAACTCCAACTACTATGTGGTCAGTGTAAGTAGGTTGCTAGGAAATTACAAAGTAGCTTAACAAAAAGTCATCCTTCTTTGTTAGACAAAGTTAACCTTGTTAGTATCCATACAATCCTGAACTGAGCTTGATCTGAACACATTTACAAATACTTATTTTGCTACATTTCTTTCATACTAATATATGTAATTAGTGATCACAATAACTGAACAGAAGGCAAATACAGAGAGTAACCTGCACTTGGTCATCAGTCTTATGGAAGGCATTCACACCGCAGCATAAACCACCATCTGTTTTAGAAACTGTGCAAAGAACTGACTCACTTGCTTGAGAATTACCAGCTTTATTTACCTACTCTGTAACATTAGGGTGATAGGGAGTTATTTCTATTACTCCTGTTCCCATACCAATCACGATAGACCAAAAAATGGCTCCCCCAAAATATCCATGTCAAATCCTTAGAAACTAAGAATGTAATCTTATTTGAAAAAGGGTCTTTGCAGATATGTTTAACTTAAAATCTTGAAGTGAGGAGATAATCCTGTATTATCTGATAAGAAAGAGACAGACAGACAGACAGGAAAGACACACACACAGAGAAGGCAGTCTGACAGATGCAGAGATTGGAGTGACACAGCCTAAGTCAAGGAGGCCAAGGAATGCCAGGAACTGTTAGAAGCTGGAAGAGGCAAGGAAGAGTTCTCCCCTAGAAGCTTTAGAGGAATCATGTTCCTGTTGACACACTTTGATTGCAGACTTACAAACTCCAGAACTATGAGAGGATATATTTCTGTTGTTTTAAGCCACTAGGTTTGTGGGAATTTGTTATGGCAGCCCACATACACTTTTACACACAACTTGGATCGAGAAGATCCCTTAGTGGAGGAAATGTCAACCCATTCTAGTATTCTTGCCTGGAAAATCCCATAGACAGAAGAGCATGGCTGGCTGCAGTCCGTGGGGTTGCAAGGAGTCGGACACAATTGAGCACACATGCTTACACGCATGTAGTATTAATATTGTTAGTTCAATCTCCCTTAATCTTAAAGTTATGTTGAAACTGCTGGATGTTTTCCAAAAAATTACCATTGAAATAACTGTAGGTAAGTTTAAGCTATCTGTAATAGATGATGCTTCACAGGATCTGGTTTCATTTAATATAGTATTCTGGTTACTTCTTACTGTTTTAAGAAATCATGCCAAACCTTAGCAGCTTAGAATAAAATTATTTTCTCTCATAGTTCTGTGAGTTGACTGAGCTCTGTTGGGTGGGTCTTACTTTGGACTCTCATATTAATTGAAATCACATGGTTGCCAGGGCATCATGCTCTGTGAGTTCCACTGGACTGGATATTTTGGATGACTCATTCTCATGGTGACAGTTGATCCTAACTTGCTCCCGGGCTTTCTGGGACAACCACATGTAGTTTTTCCTTGTAGCTTGGGTTTCTCATAGAATAGCAGCTAGGCTCAGTGTGAACATTCCAAGAGAAAGTTTTCAAAAACAAGAAGAGAAAAGTGACAGGTCAGGAAAGGCTATACCTTAACAGTGTCATTCTGCTATTATCCATCAAGAAGGACAAGTTTACCCAGATGCAAAGGGGTGGAGAAATCAACTGTTCTTCTTGATGAGGGAATGTCAAGGTCACATTGCAAAAGAGCTTGGGAGATGCCAGATATTTTTGTGGCCATCTTTGGAAAACATGATCTGCTATGCATAGTAACTAGGTTTGTGAATAACACCAAATTCAGAAAAAAATTGTTTGTGTCCGAGTAAAAAGCATTATAATTCAAAGGCACTTTGAGAAGATAAGCTCCTAAGGAAAGACTCCTCATTTAATACAGCATTTTATCTAGCAGCTTCAGTTACAGCCACTCTCCATTTTTTTCTAACTTTCCACTAAAAGAAAGAGACAAGAAAATGGGTAAACTCCCCATCACCTCCAAGAACTGAGACCAATGAGGGGGTACAGTATTAGGAGTTCTTCTCATGGCCTATCAAGCTCTGATTCATAAACTACAGTACACCAAGAAAAAAAGTAATAAGACCCTTCTTATTTCCAACCATTGCTCTTGTTTTCCTGAACCCACAGCCCCAGGATCTGAATCACTCAGCTGTCTCTCTAACCCAAAGACACTGAAGTGCATGCCACCTTGTCCCACCTGCAACCTTCAAATACTATTTCTTTCTACCAAGTAACTATTCCTATCAAGAATATTTCCAGCTGAAAATGACTGGCCAATTCATGGGAAGAGGAAGTGGTTAAATACTGGTAGGGGTGCATTGCCCTTGGGCAGTGTGTTACTAAGTAAAATACTTTGGGTGACAGGTGAGGCAGGAGAAGCTCAGTTTGAGGGTGATGTTCACAGTAACCCAAGCTGGGGCAGAGAGGGTAGGCAGTGATGCTGCCTCAGGAGAGCAGAGGTGAACTAAGGGAAAGCCTGCAAGCGAGAAGCTGAGAGCTGCTCTGGAAGGGTGCACATCATCCTTCCCTCCAGCTGTAAATCTGAGAAGAGGTATGAAACATCATCTGAGTAGATCGAGACCAGTTCATATCAGAAGTCTGTGAACAAACATTACATCTAAACAAAATTCGTCTTGTTCAAATAAACCAGCAGGGTCTTAGAACCACCACTGAAAATGGTCTATGGCAAAGTATAGAAAAATATTTCAAAAAGTTATATGATATTCTCATACTGATAGTTTCACTATCCTGGTACTCAAATTAACAACTGCTATTAAATGGGAATAGAAAAAGGAAGAAAATATAGAGATGCAAATAGAGACAGGAGAGGATACATGGCAAAAAAAAAAGGGGCATTGTTTTCTTTTCCTCCTTCCTCCAAAAAATTTTTGTAGCTAAATGAAAAGGTTAACTTAATAATATTCCTCAAGAACAAATCAAGGTTTTAAATTTAAGAACAAAACAAAAGGAATAACTAGATACAAGATGAAAAATAATTGTTGGGACTAATAATATTGTAAAAAGGCCAACGGCCTTGGATGATTCTAAATATTTTAGTGTGTCATTTAGAAACCACGTATATCAGCAATGGTATAGATTGAAGGACATGAAAACACACCTTGTGTGTGCTGTGTGCTAAGTTGCTCAGTTGTGTCCAGCTCTTTGCAACATTATGGACTGTAGCCCAACAGGCTCCTCTGTCCCTGGGGATTCTCCAGGCAAGAGTACTGGAGTGGGTTGCCATGCCTTCCTCCAGGGGATCTTCCCAACAAAGGGATCAAACCCAGGCCTCCTGTGGATTCTTTACCATCTGAATCTCCAGGAAATCATGAAAATACTGGAGTGGGCAGCCTATCCCTTCTCCAGGGTATCTTCCTGACTCAGGAATTGAACCGGGGTGTCCAGCATTGCAGATGGATTTTTTACCAGCTGAGCTACCACTGAAGCCTGAAAACACACCTTACCATGATGGTTTTACTGATCAGGCAGAGCAAATGTTAATGGTCAGCATTTTCAGATGGATATTTTGGTAAAAGAGGAAAGTGAAGTGAAAGTTGCTCAGTCGTGTCTGACTCTTTGTGACCCCATGGATGACACAGTCCATGGAATTATCCAGGCCACGATACTAGAGTGGGTAGCCCTTCCCTTCTCCGGGAGATCTTTACAACCCAGGGATTGAACCCAAGCCTCCCGCATCACAGGCAGATTCTCTACCAGTTAAGCCACAAGGGAAGCCCAAGAATACTGCAGCAGGTAGCCTGTCCCTTCTCCAGCAGATCTTTCTGACCTAGGAACAGAACCAGAGTCTCTGGCATTGCAGGCAGATTCTTTACCAACTGAGCTATCAGCGAAGTCCTAAAAGTAGAAAGAACGAATAGTAAAAATGAAAGTAGTTGGAAGTATTCATCCAGAGAATGCAATGTTAAACAGTGGTGGAGTCACTACAGAGGGCCTCTGGAGTGGAGACAGAAGTATAGTGACCTGGGAAGAAGTATAATGGTCTTAGAATAGAAAGTGAGAGAAAGCATGACTGTGCACCTGCTTTGGGACTAAAGGCAGCAATGGCAGTCATTGACTGGTGTATTGTGGGGAAGCAAGAGGCTCCAGACAGCTGCAGAATATCAGGACTTTATGGCTTAGGGAGCAAGAGAAGAACAAAAATGGCCACAGAGAGAAAGAAAACAAGTTTTGGAGCAATAGAACCAATGGAGCAATAGAGCTTAGGATTTCAGCAATAGACACACATCTAGAATGAGATTCAGTTCATTCACGGCTGAAGGCATAAGGGCAATTTACATTTTATGATTCACTGGAAAATATGTTGGTGAAGGCAGCCACAGGACATACCAGAAATTTCTGTTAACAGGTTACTCTTTTGAAATCGCATTTGTGTTGCTGAGCCATGCAGAAATGAATATTTTATTTTCAAATCACATGTGCTCAGTAACTATATGCATCAGGAACAATGATTTTTTTCTGTGATTTTTTAATATCTTGCTTAGTGATACAAAGATTTATTTTCATTCCCAGCCATTTTCCTAAACAGAAGCATTGATATAATTTTTAAAAAGACAGCTGCAGCTTCAGAGAGCTTAGCAAGAAGCCTAATATTTCAGAATCTATAATTTTTTAATGGTTTCTTATTTCCAGTATTGTATGTAACCCTACCTCTAATTACAATGCTTCTATCTACTCTTCTGAAATCCTGTAGGCTGAATAAATCTGCAGAAAAATTCTAACTCAGAGGTATATCCTACATTATTTAGTAATTTGTGTAATGAAAATACATTTACTTAGCTCTATGCCTTTTTGAGTTAGTTCAAAAATATGTTTTCAAACTTCAAGACACTTGGAGTGTCCCCTAATGGTGAGTATTGGCCCAGTAGCAATTCAGATCTTCTTATCTGCTAAGTCTAAGAGGGAAGGCTGCTCTAATTTGTCTATGCCAGCTGGAACTCTGTGAAAACTTGTTATAATCTGTGCACTACTCCTTAGCTCATTGTAGCAATTCGCTTTAATTACTTTTCCCTTTTCTTATATGTGTTACAGAAATATTGGAGTTCTCAAAAATTCAGGATATACATTTCTGAAGCTAGTTTTGTGTCAGAGGGATTCAATTAGGGTTTGTGATGGGTGACAGTTCCTTTAAAAATATGATAGGAGCTATGGAACATCTCTGAACAAAGCGAATAGACATCAATTTCATATACAATTTTAGAAAGTTCAGAGATCCCTCTACTCAGTCATGAAAGAGTTTCAAATCTAGTTCAATTATTTTGTGTTCAGAAAACAGTTAAGCACGTGGAAAAAAGGTTTATTCAAAGGACAGTTTATAAACAATTATGCTGAAGTGAGTTTAATTTCAGTTTTCACTAAGTTAAAAATTAATCTTTTCTCTCATCCAGATAACTTTTGAGCCATTTAGACAACGGATTAGAGCTCACTGTATTTTGTCTTGGTCAATATGTTTGTTTGACATAGGCAGACTGATTACCCTCCCCACTGCTCAATCCCAAGACTGTACACGTGGGAGGGACTCAACCTCTGTTCAAGTAGCATAATACTTGTGTTTCAAATCATTCCTGATGCTACATTTAATTCACTAAAATATTCAGTTGTTGTTGTTGTTCAGTCACTCAGTCTTGTCCAACTCTTTGTTACCTCATGGACTACAGCATACCAGGGTTCCCTGTCCTTCACCATCTCCCGGAGCTGCTCAAACTCATGTCCATTGAGTTGGTGATGCCATCCAACCATCTTGTGCTCTGTCATCCACTTCTCCTCCTGCCTTCACTCTTTCCCAGCATCAGGGTCTTTTCTCATGTGTTGGCTCTTCACATCAGGTGGCCAAAGTATTGGAGCTTCAGCATCAGTTCTTCCAATGAATATTCAGGATTAATTTCCTTTATGATTGACTGGGTTGATCTCCTTGCAGTCCAAAGGACTCTCAAGACTCTTTTCCACCATCACACTTCAAAAGCATCAATTCTTCAGTGCTCAGCTTTCTTTATGATCCAACTCTCATCTATATATGACTACTGGAAAAACCACAGCTTTGAGCATATGCACGTATAACAGCAAAGTAATATCTCTGCTTTTTAATAGGCTGTCTAGGTTTGTCATAGGTTTTCTTCCAAGGAGCAAGAGTCTTTTAATTTCATGGTTGCAATCACCATCTGCAGTGATTTTGGAGCCCAAGAAAATAAAGTCTGTCACTGTTTTCATTTTTTTGCCATATATTTGCCATGAAGTGATGGAACTAGTTGCCATGATCTTAGTTTTTTGAATGCTGAGTTTTAAGCCAGCTTTTGCACTCTCCTCTTTAATCTTCATCAAGAGGTTTTTAGTTCCTCTTCACATTCTGCCATAAGGGTGGTGTTATCTGCATATCTGAGGTTATTTATATTTCTCCCGGCAATCTTGATTCCAATTCAGTTAGTTGGAAATAAATACCATTTATGAATCATTAGGTTACTGATTCAGATCAAGTCCCTTTATGACCCCGAACCACATCTTGCACCAGTATCTATTCATTGTTCTTTAATCTTTCTTTCTTATGTTTAGGTTAGCATGCATTTTTGACATTTCTGTCATTCTTTGTTATTAGATATACCATCTTGATTTTTACTCTTCAAGTGATGAGCTGACCATATTCTTTAGTATTATTACATACTATGAGTCCCCTCATCATTTTCAGCCATTACTATTTAAGATTAGGATCACCAGCCATCTTTTTGCTATGCCCCTTTCTTTAGTTAGCATAACAATAGACGAGTTGGTCAAAAATTCATCATTCAGTCTGTTTTTATCAGAGGTATTCCAGAAATACTAGTACAGTTTAGAGGAGTCATTTATGGGAAAAACAACAGCAATAGATGATCTTTAGCCAGATTGCTTATAGACTGAGTATATTATAGATTTAGAGATGGAAAGGACCTTAGATTTCTTTTTTTTTTTTAACTTTACAATGTTGTACTGGTTTTGCCATACATCAACATGAATCCGCCACAGGTATACATGTGTTCCCCATCCTGAACCTCTCAACCCTCCTCCCTCCCCGTACCATCCCTCTGGGTCATCTCAGTGCACCAGCCCCAAGCATCCAGTATCATGCATCAAACCTGGACTGGCGATTTGTTTCATATATGCTATTATACATGTTTCAATGTTTCATCTATTTCTTTCTAACAATTCAGAACATATATGACACCATCCTTATAGCAGAAAGTGAAGAGAAACTAAAAAGCCTCTTGACGAAAGTGAAAGAGGAGTGAGAAATCTAACTTAAAGCTCAACATTCAAAAAACGAAGATCATGGCCTCTGGTCCCATCTTCATGGCAAATAGATGGTGAAACAATGGAAACAGTGACAGACTTTATTTTCTTGGGCTCCAAAATCACTGCAGATGGTTGACTGCAAACATGAAATTAAGACGCTTGCTCTTTGGAAGAAAAGCTATGAACAGCCTAGATAGTGGGTTAAAAAGCAGAGGCATTACTTTGCTGACAAAGGTCTGTCTAATCAAAGGTATGGTTTTTCCAGTAGTCAGGTATGAATGTGAGAGTTTAAACATAAAGAAATTTGAGCACTGAAGAACTGATGCTTTTGAAGTGTAGTGTTGAAGAAGAGTCTTGAGTGTTCCTTGGACTGCAAGGAAATCAAACCAGTCAACCCTAAAGGAAACCAGCCCTGAATATTCATTGGAAGGATTGATGCTGAAGGATGCTGCAATTCTTTGGCAACCTGATGGGAAGAGCCAATGCCTTAGAAAAGACCCTGATGCTTGGAAAGATTGAAGGCAGGAGGAGAAGAGGATGACAGAGGATGAGATAATTGGATGCCATCACCAACTTGATGGACATGAGTTTGAGCAAGCTCCAGGATTTGGTGAAGGACAGGGAAGCCTGGCATGCTGCAGTCTATGGAGTCACAAAGAGTTGGACACGACTGAGTGACTAAACCGAAGTAAACTGAACTGAACTTATATCATTCTAAGATGGTCATCTGGCCTTGGCCTGCAAACTTCTCATGATAGACATCCTTGCTTTCTGGTGCAGCCTGCTCACTGTTGAGAGATGTAAAGATGATATTCTTTCCTGTGTAGATTAGAAATATGCTTCTCAGTAATTTCTATATATTAGTTCTTATTATATCAAGTGAAACTTGATAAAATAAGCTGAATCTATTTATTTATAGACATTCAAATATTTGAAGACAGGTGTTATTGAAGTGGTCATCTCTATTTTAGCCTTCCCAGGATTCATTTTCCTTTCTTCTCAGAATAATCAATTTTCCAATGGGAAATTTATCTCCATCCTATTTTCCACTGATGGGGTTTACCAAGGAATGAAAACTTTCTTATCCCCACCCTTTAGGATGTGTTCAGTTCACTTCAGGTCAGTTCAGTCGCTCAGTCATGTCTGACTCTTTGTGACCCCATGAATTGCAGCTCGCCAGGCCTGCCTGTCTATCACCAACTCCTGGAGTTCACTCAGACTCACATCCATCGAGTCAGTGATGCCATCCAGCCATCTCATCCTCTGTCGTCCCCTTCTCCTCCTGCCCCCAATCCCTCCTAGCATCAGAGTCTTTTCCAATGAGTCAACTCTTTGCATGAGGTGGCCAAAGTACTGGAGTTTCAGCTTCAGAAACATTCCTTCCAAAGAACACCCAGGACTGATCTCCTTTAGAATGGACTGGTTGGATCTTCTTGCAGTCCAAGGGACTCTCAAGAGTCTTCTCCAACACCACAGTTCAAAAGCATCATGGAGATCTTCTCATTTAGCATATTCAATTTCCCTGCCCACAGTGATTATTTCAGTCCTAGGCTAATCAACTAGTCCTAGTTCCTGATAGCTCCATTGGTAAAGAATCTGCCTGCAAGGAAGGAGACCTAGGTTCAATCCCTGGGTTGGGAAGATCCCCGGGAAAGGCTACCCACTCCAGTATTCTTGCCTTGAGAATTCCATAGACTGTATAGTCCATGGGGTCACAAATAGTTGGACACAACTGAATGACTTTCACTTTCAGGCTAGTCATCCAAATGGGTTCAGTAGGATGCTATACTGGGACTTCTATGAAAAATACTGAAGAAGAGAAGCTCTCCATCTTACAGAACTGCTAAAATACTGGAATATGAGGTTGGGACATGGGGAAAGATCCTGTCTGAGGATGAAGGTAACCCAAGAAAACAGTGCCTTGAGAATAAAACAAAGACCTACCACATACATTGTCAGAGCACATGGACTCAGCCCACACCTTACGCTGTGTTACTTCCTGAACTTTTAGATACACGAACCAAAAAGATTGTATGTAAGTCAGTCTGAGTTGAGTTTCCCTTAGTTGTTCCCAAAGAGACTTAAATAATGCAGTTACAGTTTTGTAAGTCTTACCTTTTCTTAGCTAAAAATCTATAGCTTGATTCTCTGATCTTTTCATCTCCTAGTCATATTATGATCTATTTGTTCTCAACTGTTTCCATGAAAATGATTGAGGTACCTAGAACTGAGCATAGACTTCAGATGAGATTAAAATGTACTAGTGTGCAATGCAATATAACCTTTTCCTTCCTTGTTTATTCTCCCCTGGTCAATTTTCATTGACTGAACCCTGCATTGCTTTAAACCTCTTTCCTTCCTTTTTGTACATTGCCACCCTACTGGTTTATGCAACGTCTGAATTTCTTAGGGCTTTTTAAAATGAGCTTACTTGAGGATATGCCTCACCTCTTCACCTCTCTACCTTTACTTCTACTCCTTTCCTAAGCACACAGACATATATCCACTTGTCTGGTCTATTGAAAGAGTTTTGAATTTTTTTCCAATAGGGAACTTCAAATAGAGGATCCTAGTAGAATCTTTTTATTCCCAATGTACTTATTTACAATTCTTACAATGTTGTAATCATTTCAGCCATACAATAATGTGAATCAGCCTGATTATGTCTGTGTTCCCTCCCTCTCTAGCCTCCCTCCTCTCCCTCCCATCCCATCTCTCCAGGTCATCATGAAAGAGCTTTGAATTTTGAGCTTGAGAAAGTAACTCATTCTCTCAGAGCTTTGGTGTTCTTTACTGGAAAACTGTGGTATTGCTTAGAATACTTTTTATTATAAATATTAGAAACTCTCAATTAAAATGGCTAATTAATGAGGGAATATTAAAATAATAAGTCTGAAGGTAATACAATTTTAGTTTTGGTAAATTTGGTGGCTAAGTGATGTCATTAAGATCCATGCTCCTTCTATCCTTCCATCTTGATACATGCAGTGTGTTCTCCTCTGGCTAATTCAATCTTCATGGCTTCAGGATGGCTGCCACTGCTCCAGGCATCACACATAGACATGAAAATGTCCACTAGCAAAAGAGGGACTCCTTCTCAAAAGGTTCTTTCAAAAAAGAAGTAAACATTTTTTAGAAGGCCCTCAGATTTCCTCTCACATTTCATTTTTCAGGAGTCTATCATGTAGCTGTGAAAATAAGAGAAGCAAAAGCAAAGGAGAAAAGGAAAGATATAAGCCTCTGAATGCAGAGTTCCAAGGAATAGCAAGAAGAGATAAGAAAGCCTTCCTCAGCTATCAATGCAGAGAAATAGAGGAAAACAACAGAATGGGAAAGACTACAGATCTCTTCAAGAAAATTAGAGATACCAAGGGAATATTTCAGGCAAAGATGGGCTCGATAAAGGACAAAAATAGTATGGACCTAACAGAAGCAGAAGATATTAAGAAGAGGTGGCAAGAATACACAGAGGAACTGTACAAAAAGATGTTCATGACTCAGATAATCATGATGATGTGATCACTCACCTAGAGCCAAACATCCTGGAATGTGAAGTCCAGTGGGCCTTAGAAAGCATCACTACGAACAAAGCTAGTGGAGGTGATGGAATTCCAGTTGAGCTGTTTCAAATCCTGAAAGATGATGCTGTGAACATGCTGCACTCAGTATGTCAGCCAATTTGGAAAACTCAGCAGTGGCCACGGGACTGGAAAAGGTCAGTTTTCATTCCAATTCCAAGGAAAGGCAATGCCAAAGAATGCTCAAACTACTGCACAATTGCACTCATCTCACATGCTAGGAAAGTAATGCTCAAAATTCTCCAAGCCAAGCTTCAGCAATACGTGAACCATGAACTAACTCCCTGATGTTCAAGCTGGTTTTAGAAAAGGCAGAGGAACCAGAGATCAAATTACCAACATCACTGGATCATGGAAAAAGCAAGAGAGTTCCAGGAAAACATCTGTTTCTGCTTTATTGACTATGCCAAAGCCTTTGACTGTGTGGAACACAATAAGCTGTGGAAAATTCTGCAAGAGATGGGAATACCAGACCACCTGACCTGCCTCTTGAGAAACCTGTAAGTAACAGTTAGAACTGGACATGGAACAACAGACTGGTTCCAAATAGGGAAAGGAGTACCTCAAGGCTGTATATTGTCACCCTGCTTATTTAACTTCTATGCAGAGTACATCATGAGAAACGCTGGACTGGAAGAAACACAAGCTGGAATCAAGATTGCAGGGAGAAATAACAATAACCTAAGATATGCAGATGACACCACCCTTATGGCAGAAAGTGAAGAGGAACTAAAAAGCCTCTTGATGAAAGTGAAAGAGGACAGTGAGAAAGTTGGCTTAAAGCTCAACATTCAGAAACTAAGATCATGGTATCTGGTCCCATCGCTTCATGGCAAATAGATGGGGAAACAGTGTCAGACTTTATTTTTTTGGCTCCAAAATCACTGCAGATGGTGATTGCAGCCATGAAATTAAAAGATGCTCACTCCTTGGAAGAAAAGTTATGACCAACCTAGATGGCATATTCAAAAGAAGAGACATTAGTTTGCCAACAAAGGTCCATCTAGTCAAGGCTATGGTTTTTCCTCTGGTCATGTGTGGGTGTGAGAGTTGGACTGTGAAGAAAGCTGAGTGCTGAAGAACTGATGCTTTTGAACTGTGGTGTTGGAGAAGACTCTTGAGAGTCCCTTGGACTGCAAGGAGATCCAACCAGTCCATTCTGAAGGAGATCAATCCTGGGTGTTCTTTGGAAGAAATGACGCTGAAGCTGAAAGTCCAGTACTTTGCCCACCTCATGCAGAGTGAACTCATTGGAAAAGACTGGGAGGGATTGGGGGCAGGAGGAGAGGGGGCCGACAGAGGATGAGATGGCTGGATGGCATCACTGACTCGATGGAGGAGTCTGAGTGAACTCCGGGAGCTGGTGATGGACAGGGAGGCCTCGCGTGCTGCGATTCATGGGGTCGCAAAGAGTTGGACACAACTGAGCAACTGAACTGAACTGAACTGAGAGTGCTTATTCTATCTGAGATATTGTTCCAATTGTTTTATTCTATATGAGTGGGTATGATTATTATCACTATTTCATGGAGCAGAAAACTGAGGCATAAAGAAGTTAGGCAGCTTCCTCAGAGCCATGCAACTGGCAAAGGGAGGAAAAGGATTCCAATCTATCCCAGTGTGATCTCTGCTAATAGGCACAACGACACATACACAGTACAATCACAGGAAATGGCCATGATCATGACCTAGTAATGCAGCTGGTACCTGAAATGCTCTCTCACATATATACGCATACACACACATCTGTCTTATTCAGTTCGGCTTTTAAATGTTACACATTTTAGTAAGGTAATCTATTAAAATTGTTTAACAAGCCACAGTGTGTGGGACAATATCTGTGTATCAATGCTCAGTTAACCGCTGTACTGAAAGGCTTATCATGGTGGATAACAGGCCTACTATACATGGAGCAGTGTATTTTAATATCAGTGCTTAATTAATCCTTTAGTAAATATTTAGAGTAGAAATATTGACAAATATTTGCAACAACTTTTGCAGAGTGTCACAATTGGTTAGAATGGAAACAAAATCGCATGGATGGTAACTGTGAGAACAGGAATGTGCATTATACTAGATAAATGTGGCGTTGAAACAGTAGCATGATTTCTGCCTATTTTTATAAGGAAGGTCTGATGATTAATCTTCAAGTGACTAAAACTACCAACTAAATAAAAAGTTCTTTATTTGAAGTTAGGGACATCTTCAATGTGTTTTGTCCCTTGGCTCCATTTTGATGACTTTTCTGTGTCTGGCCTCTAATTGAACTTATTTTATCTCCTGACCACTAGTTTGTTCTCTGTAACTTGACTGGGAGGCTTGTTCCAGAGAGAGAAAACTGATTCGCACTTTGTGAGCTCCCCAGATTTTCCTGGCTCTGAGTTTTAGCAAATCTAGGGCATCTTGGCAGAGGGTTTGGGCCTGGCTCCTTGGCTGTCCTCTCTGGATCTCTGTCACACTGTGTTAGGCCTGTTACACCAGTAGGTGTCATACTGGGCTGCACTTTCCCACAGAAATACATCAGAGAAAAATTCAGAATTCCTATGCTATAAACTCTGAAAACAGAGCACTCTACCATACAGAAGCAGTTAAGTTGTACTATCTTAATTATGAATGCATCAGGTATGAAGGCCTTTCTCTCTTCCCAGGTCTCTCACGGAGCATGCACGCAGCATCAGGGTTGTTCATCTAGGCAGCTGGTCTGCTTTCCTTAATGGGGTCAGGAACATGGCTATTTAATGAGTCTCCCTTTGCTGTGCTAGGGCTGAGGTTCCCTTCCTAAAGGAAGCATGCATTTAACGCCATGGTTCTCAGTCTAGAGTGTACATCAGGATCACTGGGAGGGCTGCTTATCCCAGGGTTGGTGGGGGGCAGGGATTCTCCACGCCGCCTCCACCACCCCCACCCCCCACCGCCCCCCCACCCCGCCCTCAACCACCACCCAAGAGCTTCTGAATTTGCATTTTTGGTGAATTCCCAGGTGATACTGGGAGCAAGTTCTGAAAGGCTCTGCTTTAACTTCAGGCTCTGTTTTTACTCGGCAGACTTTCCCAGTTGGATATATTAGGTTTGCCCTGTTCCCTTTTTCATTTTAAACTGCCCAGCACTTGCAGCTTTGGGAAGTAGCTCACATTAAGAAGACTTCTTAAAAATAAGAGCATGAGATAAAAAGTCACACTTCAGGTATCCTGTTGCAAGTTAAGATTTTGGATACAAGTAATAGAAAGGATTTTAGTTAAGTTAGTCTAGTGGATACCAGGGGGCTTCCAGCCAGATTCCCTCTTCCAGCCAGTGAACTTGTTCTGTAATAGCTGCAAATGCTGTGGATAATCTAGAGGTAAATAACCCACCCACTAACGCAGGATAGGTAAGAGATGCAGGTTCCACCCCTGATTTGGGAAGATCCCCTGGAGAAGGACATGGCAACCCACTCCAGTCTTCTTGCTACAGAATCCCATGTTCAGAGCAGCCTGGCAGGCTACAGTCCATGGGCTTGCACAGGGTCAGACAAGACTGAAGCAACACAGCACACATGCACGCATGCACGCAAGCTGTGGATAACGGCCTATGCTGCTACCTCTTCAGAGAATTGCCTTTGACTAGTGACAGCACTTCTCCCTGAGACATCTAGGAAGTTGCACACCTATCTCCCCTTCATATATTTTGGGTTAAATAAAATATATTAAAGATAGTTTCACTTGTTTCTTTTTGCACATGTGGCCAATATTATATTTCTATTGGGTCACACTGGTCTAGAGCCTTCAGAGGTACATGGGTCAGAGTAGGGCTAGATTCTGTTTGAGACCACATATGTGCTGAAGAAATCAAGACTTGACGATTAGAAGGGTCAGGACAGCTGTGCAATGGAGAGTCATGACTTTTAGACAGTTTCAGTGTCTGAACCCACCTGCACCCAGAATGCATCAGCTAAAGAAGAGGCTCCATCCCCATGAGGAAAGACCTTACAATACTACGGCAGGAGTGTACAGCGATGTAGTCATTTGATTCTCCCAATCCTCTGCCAAATGACACTAGCAACCATTTATTCACAGCGTGAAAATAAACCAGAGATAACAGAATACCCCACCTTTTGATGGGTTTTGATACAAGGACCGGAATTAACATACAGAAGGGTACTTAAAATGCCATCATTGACTTCCTGATGGAGACCTATCAGGGCCCAGAAATAAATGGAGCTCTAGCCCACATCTATCTCAAGGAGGGTCTGTTAGGTCCACGGACATACTGGTGGCCATGTCTCTGGTTTCTAAGTGTTTATTCATAATGGAACCCTCAAAGTGTGTTCTTTGTCCCATTAAATCCAACTTATTGTACCAGGAAAGGCCAAGTAGAAGCCCTAAAATTGTCCCCAGCCTAGCTTTACCAACATAGTGAGTCAAATTACCATTAATAAATTACCACTAACAAAACATTGTAAAGCAACCATACTCTGATAAAAATTTAAAAAACAAAAAAAATCACCAAGCAAACAAAATGCCAATAAAACCCAGTTCATTCCAGGGAAGATTATAGAGATTTAGCACCACACTCAAAGAGTTGGACACGACTGAAGAGGCTGAGCACGCGGCATGTAAGCTGAAGTATCCTAAGACATCCTCTCAGATGTAAAGAACAGGATGTTGTACCCTGTGCCTCCTACCATTAAGAGAAGCAAAATGTTTGGTAATCCTCTTTGGTGTTTGGGGTAGCACTTGAGAATACTGCTGTGACCGTTGTATGGGTAAAGTGAATGACTGCTAATTTTGAGTGGGGCCAAAGACAGGAAAAGACTGCTGCAGATTTGGGCTGTAATGCAAGCAGCCCTACCACTGGAGTCATAGGCACGAGGGTATTAGACGTTTCTGTGGTCGAAAAGGAGGCCAAAGTCCTAGTAGGAGAGTTGTAGGCACAACCCTAGAATTAAAACAGAGCTGCTTGTTTTTTGACTCTCCACAAGGGAATGCAGCTCTGGTAATGCCTTGATTTTATTTTGGTGGGACTGTGTTGGACTTGTGACCCCCAGAAATATAGAAAAATAAATTTATATTCTTTACACCATAGAAGTTGTGGTACTTTGTTACATAGCTCAGAGACAACAGGTACACTGGACTTTCCTGGCCTTTATTACTTTTTTTGCAAAGTAGGAATAATTCCATCTTCCTTTCCTACAGAGAACAAAAGGAGACATCACATGGGATAGTGCTTGGAAAAGTTTAAAATGCTGGGCAAACAATAGGTATTATTAGATTTAGAACCAGTTGAAGTGTTACTATAAGAAGACATCTTGTTCTTGCAAATAGGCAATTACACTGATTGTTCTTAATGCTTGCAAATGCAATAAAGTAAAGGAAATAAATTATTTAAAACTCTGTTTTGGTACATCAACACTTGACAATATCTAACCTAATGAGGTCACTTGAGTAAACATAGAAAGCTCTGTTAGTGAAGATTATATACATGTCACAACAGGAATAGAAGACAGAAGAACTGAACTGTTGCTGTTTTAATATAGCTCTTGGCCTGACAGAATGAAAAGTTAACATGTGATTCCTAAAATGTGTGATTCGTAAAACCAAATGGCAGATACTATCTCCATTTTACTTTATCGAGTCTGATTTTATTGTGCTGATTCTCAAGCATCAATAGGTGCTTGTATTGTCAGTCTCTTGGCCTCGATTTCTTAATTGCCAAAGTAATGCAAAATAGCTGTTTATTTCTTATACATGGTTAATTATGTTGCCTCATTTATTTTAGAAGGGACCACAGAGCTTGTTTAGATAGATGGATGGGCCATCTCTTTGCTTTTGAGGATAATTATTTCCAAAGAAGTTTTTAAAATATAGGCCACTTTGTTCTGAGTTTTTAAAAAAGACAATCAGGTCTATATGGTTGAGCATCATAGTCAGGGAATATTCACTGCAAGGAAGCTATTCAAGTTAGTTCCACTGAAGAGAGATTAGTTTTACAGATTGCACAGGCAACCTCAAGGGTCTAAAAACCGAAATGCTTATAGCCTTGCAAAACCAAGAATTGGAAAGAAATCATGGCTTTTTCATCTACCTGTTACAGAGTTTGGTTTTTTGCTTCTGCTTATGTCTAAGTGTTTACTCATTCCTTTTTGCTTCTCACTACTACAGATCTCCTTTCTCTGCTTAACTGTCAGCAAGCATAGAGCTAAAAATGACTGCCTCAGGCCAGCCTATATGTCTACTGAGGTTGCACATATCGCTGTATTTTCCCATACCACTTCTTAGTGTAAAATAAGCATAGAGAATATGTTTGATTATTGGCTGGTTAGAGGATTGGATACTTAAAGTCTGATACTTAAAGCACACTCCCAGTTCAATGAGCTGTGGTGTTGAGGTCACAGGGTACGAACTCAGCTGTGGTGGTCTGCAACTAGTACCAGGTAGCTCTCAGAGAAGAAGGCAATGGGGAGGCAGACACCTCTACATGTGTCTTATACCTAACACTTTCGTTCCTTTACCTGAAGGGTGAGTCCAGTTAGGTTTGTGCCCTCGACCAAGGTTTCTCACTATTTAGCTTCAAAGCATTACATAAACTGCCTCCTTTCATAAGATTAAATGAATACAGTGAGCACAATCTCATAGCTCCAGAAGACTTTTCACAAATATTGTTGAAAGTAACAAAATTTTGTCCTTTGTGAGTTTATAATCATAATTTTTCTACAGTTACTTCCATAAAGCTAAGAGTAATATCTGTTCATAGCTGGGGTTATACCAAGGTTGTTTATTTGATTTCCCTCGAGGAAAGACTGCTTCCCAGGTGGCTCAGTGGGTAAAGAATTTGCCTGCAATGCAGGAGCTGCAGGAGACTTTGGTGCAGTCCCTGGGTCAGGAAGATCCCCTGGAAAGGACATGGCAACCCATTCCAGTACTCCTGCTTGGGAAAGTCCATGAACAGAGGAGTCTAGTAGGCCACAGTCCATGTCGTTGCAAAGAGTTGGACATGACTGAGCACAACAAGGCCAAGAATGGGAGGTGGGGTTTAGGGGTGAGGGGGCAGTCCTTGAGGAAGGACTGGGCCTTCCCAGGTGGTGCTAGTGGTAAAGAACTCATCTGCTAATGCAAGAGACACAGAAGATGAAGGTTCGATCCCTGGGTTGGGAAGATCCCCTGGTGGGGGCATGGCAACCCACTCCAGTGTTCTTACCTAGAGAATTCCATGGACAGAGGAGCCTGGTGGGCTATAGTACGTAGGGTCACAAAGAGTTGGACATGACTGAAGTGACTTAGCATGCATGCACAAGGAAGAACTGATGTAATGCATGTCGTCTTGGGCTATCTTGATGACTAAGCGGATGTATTTTTCTGCTTTCTGATGGTAATTTCTGGCACACATAATATTTCCTTCAAATACTTATTGATCTATAACTAGTAAATCAAGGAAAGGACTTTTAACTTAGCAATAAAAATCTGAGTTCACAGAATCTAAAAACATAATGCCGAAGCAAAATCTCAGTTTCCCATTGCAGGGAAAGTTTCTGTTGTTTTATCTGTGCTATTTCATTAAGAAGAACATAAATGTTCTTGTCAGCAGAGCAACTAGAAATGTTTATGAGCCTGGTAGCATTGTGGAAAGTATCTCTGAGGTTGCTTAAGTTCTAGAATTCTAATTAATTTGAAGTTTATGGAGAAATTGATTACAAAAAGATTGATAATACAAGTTAGAGGCTAAATGTATTAAACAAAACCATAAAGGACTGGTCCAGGATAAAAGACTGACGAAACTGACATCAGGTTGTCTGAAGTTGCTTTCACTGTGGTTTATTTCTGGACCAGTAAACTAGATAAATGACATTAAGGATACAAATGATTGAGTTGATGCAGTTACTTGCATGTCTGGTTTTTCATGGAAGTAACTCTGACATTCAATATGCATAGTAGGATACATAGACTGAGCAATCCAAAGGTCAGGAAAGCAAAGAAACTCTACTGCAGCGTTTTTATTTTTTGGCTGGGGGAAAAGACTAAAATTATTACTTGCTGTCACCATGGTTATATAACATCATGTTCTATTTCTTAGTCACCAGGCATTCAATATACCTATTCATGTCCTACCACATTACACTATTTCTTTTTCATTTTTAACTTCAGGAAACTGTGGTCATGAAAAAAAAAATCCCCAAACATTATTGCCACGCTCTCTATTAGACCACACTTTGGAGTCAGAATGAATCAGATCCAGTTCTGCTAACCTGTGGGAGATTTGACAAATTATTTAACTTCTTTTTGTCTCAGCTTGTTCAACTTTAAAAGATGAAGTAAAAGACTTTTGCTTTTCAATATGATCTAAAATGGTATTAGGCAAATTCTCTTGCAATAAACAACTATAATACTGAAAACATGTATGAAGCATCTGTTTAGGGGTACTGGACAATAGACGAGAGAAGCTGTGGTCCTTGAGTGGAGGAAAACATAGCTTTCTGTTTGGAGTAGAAACTTTCCAAACTGTGGTTCTCATAAGAGGAATTCAACAGAGACCAACACATTTAGCTGTGCCAAAGAAACAAGGAGAGGATTTGAGAGAGCTGAGGTGAGTGAAATTTGTAAGGAAGAAGATTAGAAGGGGTTATGTGCACAATAAGATATATAAATATGCATATGGATCTCCTTGAATATTTGACTGAATATTCAGATGTATAAGATTAGAGCAAGACCTAGAAAAAAAGGAGCTATAGGGGAACTGTGAGCCGGATATGATTTTATGTGAGCCGAATATGATATTACCCTGTTCTGGGAGACACTGGGATTGGAGTTAGTATAGACACTTCACTGAAAACCCTGGAAATTCCACTGATATCACAGAAAACCACTTAGGAGTAGGGCTTATCTAGTCTTATAGTGAGGGAGAGTCTAGATGCTCTTACAAAGACTAAAACAAAAAGTTTCAAAAGCATCACATTGTTGCATCCATGTATTAACTGCATGATAGAATAAATCTCAACAGTGAGTAAAGTCAGACAAATTCAAGCTCCCCAAACTGTATCATTCAAAATGTCTGGCACATAGAAAAATCAAGGACATGTAATTTATAACCAGTAGAAAAAATAATTAATGGAAATCCAGAGGTGAGACATGTGTTGAAATTAGTATACTAGCACTTTAAAACTGCTGTTCAAATATGTCTGAGGATTTAAAAGAAAATAGTCATAATATTTATATAGGGAATCTCAACAGAGAAATGAAAACTATTAAAAAAACAAATAGACATTTTTGAAAGAAAAAATGTAGCATCTGAAATGAAAATTTTCCTGGAAAAGAAATTGAAAAAAATAAATTTGATAAAAAAATTATCAACCCACAGCAAAGACACTTAACAAATACCAAGAATTTAAGGTTAAACAAAAGGAAACCATATCTAGGCTCAGTATAGTCAAATTGGTAAAATTCAAAGATAAAGAAGAAAATCATTTTAAAAACTTGAAAAAGAGATTGTGAAGATTGTGTACATATATATATGACCAATGAGAATAATCTGTACTTTTCATCAGAAATAATGCAAGCCAGAAGACACTGCAACATTCTAAGTCCTAAAAGGAAACCATCAACATGGATAGACGGATAGATCAATGGAACAGAACAGAAAATCTTGTAATAGAACCCATACCGCAGCTAAATTGTTTCCACTATTAGTTTTGGAATGTGATATGAAAGCAATGGAGGCAAGGAAACTTTTTTTTTTTTTTTGCTAAATGACATTTGAATCACTGAATCTCTATATAAAAAATTAGATAAATTTTGATACCTGCCTTGCAACATACTTAAAAATAAAAAAATAAGTCAAGATGAATCATAAACCAAAACATAAAAGTTAAATCTATAAACTTTCTAGAATAAAACATAGGAGAATATCTTCCTTACCTTGGTGTAAGGAAAGTCTTATACAGAATACCAGAAGCATTCACCCTGAAAGATAAAGACAAGTTCAGTTCAGTTCAGGTCAGGTCAGTTCAGTTCAGTTCAGTCGCTCAGTCATGTCCAACTCTTTGCGACCCCATGAATCGCAGCATGCCAGGCCTCCCTGTCCATCACCAACTCCCAGAGTTCACTCAGACTCGCTTCCATCGAGTCAGTCATGCCATCCAGCCATCTCATCCTCTGCCGTCCCCTTTTTCTCCTGCCCCCAATCCCTCCCAGCATCAGAGTCTTTTCCAATGAGTCACCTCTTCTCATGAGGTGGCCAAAGTACTGGAATTTCAGCTTCAGCATCATTCCTTTCAAAGAACACCCAGGACTGATCTCCTTTAGAATGGACTGGTTGGATCTTCTTGCAGTCCAAGGGACTCTCAAGAGTCTTCTCCAACACCACAGTTCAAAAGCATCAATTCTTCAGTGCTCAGTTTTCTTCACAGTCCAACTCTCACATCCATACATGACCACTGGAAAAATCATAGCCTTGACTTAGACGGACCTTAGTCAGCAAAGTAATGTCTCTGCTTTTGAATATGCTATCTAGGTTGGTCATAACTTTTCTTCCAAGGAGTAAGCGTCTTTTAATTTCATGGCTGCAATCACCATCTGCAGTGATTTTGGAGCCCAAAAAATAAAGTCTGACACTGTTTCCACTGTTTCCCCATCTATTTCCCATGGAGTGATGGGACCGGATGCCATGATCTTTGTTTTCTGAATGTTGAGCTTTAAGCCAACTTTTTCACTCTCTTCTTTCACTTTCATCAAGAGGCTTTTAGTTCCTCTTCACTTTCTGCCATAAGGGTAGTATCATTTGCATATCTGAGGTTATTGATATTTCTCCCGGCAATCTTGATTCCAGCTTGTGTTTCTTCCAGTCCAGCGTTTCTCATGATGTACTCTGCATATAAGTTAAATAAGCAGGGTGACAATATACAGCCTTGAGGTACTCCTTTTCCTATTTGGAACCAGTCTGTTGTTCCATGTCCAGTTCTAACTGTTGCTTCCTGACCTGCATACAGATTTCTCAACAGGCAGGTCAGGTGGGCTTATATGCCCATCTCTTTCAGAATGTTCACAGTTTATTGTGATCCACACAGTCAAAGGCTTTGGCATAGTCAATAAAGCAGAAATAGATGTTTCTCTGGAACTCTCTTGCTTTTTCCATGATCCACCAGATGTTGGCAATTTGATCTCTGATTCCTCCACCTTTTCTAAAACCAGCTTGAATTTCAGGAAGTTCACGGTTCACGTATTGCTGAAGCCTGGCTTGGAGAATTTTGAGCATTACTTTACTAGCATGTGAGATGAGTGCAATTGTGTGGTAGTTTAGGCCTCCTCAAAACACAAAACTTTCACTCATTAAAACCCTTCATTAACATAGTGAATAGCTAAACACACACAGGAAGAAATTATTGACACAGATGCCACTGGCCAAGGGATTGCGTTTACGATATGAGGTAATTCCCACCATTCAATAATAATAATATAAACAGCCTCCGTCATAAACAGACAAAGAACAGGCACTCACAATGGAAGAATACAAACGACTAGTAAGCAAATGAAAATATGTTCCATATCATTATTTACCAGGGAAATAAAAATTGAAAGCAAAATATGGTGTCATGGCATACCTATAAGCATGGTTACATTTTAAAGGGGAAACAAAACCAAATATTGATGAGGCTATGCAACAACTGCAAAATACAATATTGGTGGGAATGTTAAATGAAACAATCACTTTGGGAAAATACTTGGTAGTTCCTATAAAATAAAACATAACCTGTGGCCCAACACTTTTAATTTCATTCCAATAGAACTGAAATCATATGTTCATGAAAAGATCTGTACAAGATTATTGACAGCAGTTTTGTTCACAGTAACTTAAAACTGGAAATATCACAAATGTCTATCAATAAGAAAACTGGAAAACAAATTGTGGTATATTCACACGACAATTCACCGTTTATGTATGGTACTAAATGGATGAATCTCAAAACCATTATTCTGAGCAAAAGAAGCCAGACACAAAAGAACACATATCATATCACTCCATTTATAAGTAGTTCTAGAACAGGGTTAAGTAAAGAATGGTGATAGAAGTCAGAAGAGTGGCTGACTCTGGAGATGGTTCAGGAAAAGATAACTTTTTCAAAGAGGGCATCGGGGAAAATTTTGGGATTATGGACTCTTTTGTATCTTGCACACATCTGTCTAAACTCATTTTACTTTTATTTAAAGTTTTTTTTTTTTTTTTTGATGTGACCTTTTTAAAAGTCTTCACTGAATTTGTTACAGTGTTGCTCCTGTTTTATGTTTTGGTTTTTTGGCCACAAGGCATATGGGATCTTAGTACCCCTACCCCGGCCAGGGATAAAACACTCACCAACTGCATTGGAAGCCGAACTCTTAACCATTAGACTTCCAAGGAGGTCCCATAAACTAATTTTTCTTTATGCATGTTATACTTCAAATTGAAAAAGAAAAGAAACAGATGTAATACTAGTAACTGCTTTATAAGGGTGTGGTGGAAATGAAGTAAGTATATATAGAGGAAGAGGAGAAGAGGGGGAGAGGGAGGGAGAGAGAAGAGAAAGAGAAAGAGGGGGTAGAGTGTGTGCACAAGCTTACAACAGCACCTAAAAATTGTCAGTACTAAATAAGCGTTAGAAATTATTATTATGATTCATACTGGTAGTTCTAATGTGCCATTCATTTAATGTCCCATTAGTGGTTCTGCACAAATGTTCAAAGCATGGATTATATTTCAGAATTTTGGAATTATACCTCACATTGCGTAGAATGAGACTCTTCTGGTATTATTCAGCTCCACTATTAAAAAGGCATTGCAGCTGTTTCTCCTCCTGAAACCTCGTGGCACTCTGCAAATTCCCTGTCTGTGGCTTCCCTGCCAGCTGACTTCTAAATGGCTGCAAGTTTTCCTTGCTATTCAATTATCGAGAATTTTAAATGCAAGTAATTAATCCCTTGATCAAATAGTATAGAATTAGACTGCTTTGATTGTTGCCTTCCTCAAGAGATCTTAAGCTTCCACAGAATATAACATTTAAAGCACATTTAAACTAAACATGGGGTGGTTTAGAAACTGGTTTTTTGTTAATATCCTCAAAATCCATAGCCCAAAGCATTCATCCGATGAAATAAAACAAAAATACTCTTTCGCCTGAGCTTTTTAGGAATTGCTTCATCTACAGAGTGCAGAGGTGCCAATATTTCAGCTAAATAGTAGGATGAAAATAACAGAGAGTTACCCTCTTCAAGTGACAAATAGAAACCAAATATTACAGTGGTGATGATACCGAATACCGGGGCAATTTATTCTTAGAAAGAATTTTGGTTTTTACCTCTCTGGCTTGAGAAGAAAGTATCCATTGACAGATGCTGACAGCTGAAGTCTAAATGGAAAAATTAGAGGGCTGAAGATAACTGTTTCTAACCTATTATTGACAGTGGGAGTCAGTTGAACATGATTTCTTGGGTCTTATCTGTTTTTGCAGTGATTTCAAAGATGAAAATATTCTGTCCCAGAACATTCTTACAGAGAAGACAAGTAGCTCAGAATTAAGATCATAAGACACTTAACAAAAAAAAGATAATAGGAGACTAAAGGACTAAAGTAATTCATTAAATTAGTAAAAACAAAGCCACTCTCTGACTTGAATGTGGTTTGGTATAATAATTCCACTTTCCTTAGTAACTAGATGTAACATAATGTCCACCAGTTGGCTGGCAGTAGCTTCATTACCTGAGAAGGCAATGGCACCCCACTCCAGTACTCGTGCCTGGAAAAGCCCATGGATGGAGGAGCCTGGTACGCTACAGTCCATGGGGTTGCTGAGAGTCAGACACGACTGAAGTGACTTAGCGGCAGCAGCAGCTTCATTCCCCCAATTCCACATAAGTACTGTGTTTGATCAAGCAGAGCTGAACTAACAGCTGATCCAGATATTAGTCTGTGCTCCCATTTTAGCTAAGAAAAGTTTGCAAGGCACACATTCTCTTTTTTTCCCTTCCAATGCATAGAACATGACATTTCATACTATATTTACAGTGAACAGTAATCAGTTACTGCAATCTTGTGAGGCTGCAAAGAACGAAGAGCTTTATTTGGGATATTAAGAACTGCAATTCTAGACACACACACACACACACACACACACACCTATATATATATATATAGTTGGGTAAAACTAGAAGAGTATTCTGGGAAAGAAGAGTCAAGGGCTTATAACGACAAAAGCCATAAGGTTGTTAAATCTGTCTGGCAAAGATTCTGATTGACTCTGATGCAGGAAAGAAATATTTTTCCTTAAGGTATAGGCTACCATTAGTTATTGGTAAAATCCAATCAGTAGATAGGCCATTATGAGTTATTTTAGGGTAAACGTCCAGTAAGTATCTTGAGTTTCTGGAACACTGGGCAGAGGTTCTAAATGCCAGTGTTAAGAAAATAAGTGGTCAAATTTCAGATTTTGTCTGGCCTGAGATGTGTGTAAGCCACACTTCATCAAGAGCCTCCTGGATCCATTTTAGAAAGCTTTCTTAGCAATATTAATGTCACTTCTATTTTCCCTTCATAGTGGTCAAAGAGCTTTTGAAGTTAGAAACCACATTAGATATGTGACTGAGAAGGAAATGGCAACCCACTCCAGTATTTTTGCCTGAAAATCCCATGGAAAGGGGAGACTGGTGGGATATAGTCCATGGGGTCGCACAGAGTCAGACATAAGCTCATCCACATACACACATACATGATATGAAAGACTTTGTCAAGAGGTAAGGTTAGCAATTGTACCATAATTTGAACATTCTTTGGCATTGCCCTTCTTTGGGATTGGAATGAAAACTGACCTTTTCCAGTCTTGTGGCCACTGCTGAGTTTTCCAAATTTGCTGGCATACTGAGTGCAGCTAATAGCATCATCTTTTAGGATTTGAAATAGCTCAGCTGGAATTCCATCACCTCCACCAGCTTTGTTTGTGGTAATGCTTCCTAAGGCCCACTTCACACTCCAGGATGTCTGGCTCTCAGTGAGTGACCACACCACCGTGGTTATCTGGGTCATGAAGACCTTTTCTGTAGCTGGACTTACACAAGGCAGGGGAACCAGAGAGCAAATTGCCAACATCTGTTGGCTCATAGGAAAAAACAAGGGAACTAAAAAAGAAAATCTATTTCTGCTTCATTGACTATGCTAAAGTCTGACTATGTGGATCACAGCAAACTGTGGAAAATTCTTAAAGAGATGGGAATAAAAGACCATCTTACCTGTCCCCTGAGAAAGCTGTATGCAGGTTATGAAGGCAACAATTAGAACCAGACATGAAACAATGGATTGGTTCCAAATTTGGAAAGGAATACATCAAACTTGTATATTGTCACACTGCTTATTTAACTTACATGCAGAGTACGTCATGTGAAATTTCATTCATTCTGGATGAACTACAAGCTGGAATCAAGATTGGCGGGAGAAATAACAACCTCAGATGGGCAGATGACACCACCCTTATGGCAGAATATGAAGAGGAACTGAACAGCCTCTTGATGAAGGTGAAGAGGAGAGTGAAAAAAGTTGGCTTACAAATCAACATTCTGAAAACTAAGATTAAGACATCCAAAGCCATCACTTCAAGGCAAATAGATGGGAAAAAAGTGGAAATAGTGACAGATTTTATTTGGGGGCTCCAAAATCAATGTGGACAGTGATTGCAATCATGAAATTAAAAGATGCTTGCTCTTTGGAAGAAAAGCTATGACAAACCTAGATAGTGTATTAAGAAGCAGAGACATCACTTTGCTGATAAAGCTCTGGATAGTCAAAACTATGGTTTTTCCAGTAGTCATGTATGGATGTGAGAGTTGGACCATAAAGAAGGCTGAGCACTGAAGAACTGGTGCTTTCAAACTGTGGTGCTGGAAAAGATTCTTGAGAGTCTCTTGGATAGCTAGAAGATCAAACCAATTCATCTTAAATGAAATCAGTCTTGAATACTCATTGGAAGGACTGATGCTGAAGCTGAAGTTCCAATACTTTGGCTACCTGATGCAAAGAGCTGACTCACTGGGAAAGACACTGATGTTGGAAATATTGAAGGCAGGAGAAGGGGGCAACAGAGGATGAGATGGTTAGATGTCATCATGACGCAATGAACATGAGTTTGAGTAAATTCAGAGACAGTGAAGGAGAGGGAAGCCCAAATAGTCAGATAGGACTGAGCAACTGAATAACAACAGCATGTTTAGAAACACTTTTTACAAATGTAACTTTTAGTCCTTGGAATTGCATTAATGAAGAGAGTTTGTTAGAGAAATATATTTTCCCTAATAGATTCCAATGTTTGAGTGAAATCTTTTGTCTCTTTTCCTAGAACTTGCCCTAGATCTATTTTTCATGGGAAAACTTCTAATAAGATTCTCAAGAAGTCCAGGTTTAGAAACATTAAACAAGAGATGTGTATTGCTCCTCCAAACAAAGGGGATACTGAAAATTTAATTCATAAAAGTTATTTTATCCTAAAATAATGTTATCTCTTTTGGAGTGCTTTTGTTGGTAAGTTACTTTTTCACTCATAACATCATTCAGGCAATAATTTGTCTGACTCTTTTAGCATTAAATTAGGATAGCTCTTGAAATTCTTCAAATTGTTGATACAAGTGGCTCATTTAATATTCCTGCAAACCTAAAAACCAGTTTCAGGCAAAATCAACATACCAGCCCCTATCCAACCAACCAACAAACCAATGAAAGTTTCACCAACCTTTCACGCTTTTATAAGGCCACAGTTATAACTACCTAATACTAAATTGTATGAAAACTATTTAGATAAAGAAAGAAACAAGTAACAACATAAAACTAAATAGACCACCCCCCCAAAATAATCCTGTTGAACAAATACCCTGTAGTGTAAATCCCTGACGTGAAGCTGTTGATTATCAAGGCATCTATTTCAAAGACATCTGTCTGGAATAAACATCGCCAGCTATATGTCACAGCTACTAGTAAAACAACTAGACAAGGAACCAGGCTGCCTCTACCCAAGAGGTTGCCCTTCTAGAAAAACCCTGGGTAACTTGGATAACTGACACTTAATTGATTCCACTTTTCCCTTTCCATTCCCTAATTCTCACCCATGCTGCTAATGCTGCTGCTAAGTTTCTTCCGTCATGTCCGACTCTGTGCAACCCCATAGACGGCAGCCCACCAGGCTCCGTCATCCCTGGGATTCTCCAGTCAAGAATGCTGGAGTGGGTTGCCATTTCCTTCTCCAATGCATGAAGGTGAAAAGTGAAAGTGAAGATGCTCAGTCATGTCCGACTCTTCACGACCCCATGGACTGCAGCCCACCAGGCTCCTCCGTCCATGGGATTTTCCAGGCAAGAGTACTGGAGTGGGGGTGCCATTGCCTTCTCTGAATTCTCACCCTTAGGTTTTAAATTAACCAATAAAGAATGAAATCATGAAAACCCTAGGCATCTCACCCTTGTACCCCAGTAAAAGCAGAACCCAGGTCCACAAACTTCCCTCTGTCTCTCCCCTTGATCTCACTGTATGGCCTTGGTTGTGTTGGGTATCTTCTAGTAGCTGAGAGTAATAAGCTGCCTCTCTTAGTTCCCTGGTAGTTTATGTTGAAGTCCATCTTGCAATTATAATAAGAACCAGTAGGACTGTTCCAGCCACAACACTGGCTCCAGAGCAGGCAATATCTATGGGGCCTTGCCACAGGTAGTTTGGATCCAGGTAAGTGTCCCAGGCATTACTAGCTGATAACAGCACTATAGTGTGACTGTTCATTGGCAGAGACACACAGGACACATACTCCTAAAGAAGTTTGTTTCTATTGTTTTTTTCCAAAAATCAAAGAAAAAGAGTTTTTAAAAGTTCACTAAATTTTATGCAAAATTCAACACAAAATTGCTTTGAGTATGTGTGTTCCAGTAATTGTAATAGAGACATTTTTCAGTGCTTGGCAAATATAAGTATCTAACAAATTTATAAATGCCATACATTTATAAGGGCTTCCCAGGTGGCTAAGTGGCAAAGAATCTGCCTGCCGATGCAGGAGACGTGGGTTTGGTTCCTGGGTTGTGAAGATCTCCTGAAGGAGGAAATGGCCGCCCACTCCAGTATTCTTGCCTGGAGAATTCCACGGACAGAGAAAGCTGGTGGGCTGCAGCCTGTGCGGTCGCGAAGAGCCAGACTCCACTGAGCTGCTGCTGCTGCTGAGTCGCTTCAGTCGTGTCCAACTCTTCACGACCCCATGGACTGCAGCCCACCAGGCTCCTCTGTCCATGGGGTTTTCCAGGCAAGAGTACTGGAGTGGGGTGCCACTGCCTTCTCCACTGAGTACATACATTTATAAAAAAATCTTTTTTGACATAGTATATCATTTCTTTTAATTGAGGTAGAATTGACATATTAATTTCAGGTATACAGTATAATGATTTGGTATTTGTATACCCTGCAAAATGATCATCACAATAAGTCTAGTTTCCCTCTATCACCATACAAAGTTACAAGTATGCAATACAATATTACTGACTATAGTCACCATGCTATACATTACAATCCCTTGGCTTATTTTATAACTGAAAGCTTACACCTTGGTCCCCTTCACCCATTTTGCTCACCCCTCCAACTCCCCTCCCCTCTGGCAGCCATCGTTCTATTCTCTGTATTATGAGTTTGCTTTGTTTGTTTTCTTGTCTAGATTGCATATGTAAGTGCAGTCATGTGGTATTTGTCTTTGTCTGACATTTCATTTAGCATAATACCCTCTAGGCCCATCCATTTTTTGCAAATGGCAACACTTCATTCTTTTTTTTTTTTTTTTTAATGGTTGAGCAGTTTTCCATCGTGTGTATATACTACATCTTCTTTATCCATTCATCCACAGATGGACACTTAGTTTGATTCCGTATCTGGATTATTGGGAATAATGCTGTAAATGAATATGTGATTGCATATCTTTTCAAATGAGTGTTTTTTTTTTTTCTTCAGATAAAAGCCCAGCAGTAGAATTTCTGAGTCATAAAGTAGTCCTATCTTTAGTTTTTAAAGGAACTGCTGTGTGTTTTCCACAGGTCCTGGATTAATTTACATGCCCATCAACAGTGCACAAGGGTCCCCTTTTCTCCACATCTTTGTTAATACCTGTCACTTCTTCAGTTCTTGATCGTAAGCATTCTGACAGATGTGGGGTGATGGCTGGCTGTGGTTCTGATTTGCTGTGGGTTCCCTGGTGACTAGTAAAGCTGGGCATCTTGTCATGTGCTTGTTGGCCACCCCTATCTTCTTTTTTGAAAAATGTCTATTCAGAGCCTTTGTCCATCATTTAATCAAAATGCTTATTCTTTGTTATTAAGTTGCATGAATTCTTTATATATTTTTAGTTCCTTCCTTATAGGATATATGATTTGTAATATTCTCTCCCATTCAGTAGGTTGCCTTTTCATTTTGTTGAAGATTTCCTCTGCTATGCAGAAGGTTTTTAGCTCAGTGTAGTCCCACTTGTTTATTTTTGCTTTTGTTGCCCTTGCCTTTGGAGTCAAATTAAAAACTGCCACTAAGACCAATGTCAAGGTGTTTATCAGCTCTGATTTCTTCTAGAAATTTTACAGTTTCAATATAAACACATCTTAATACCATATTTTAATCCTGAATTAATCCCTAGAAATAGAGTGTGTTGGGGACATGCCTCATTGTATTTCCACCTTTTAAAATGTATACACTTATTGTTAATTAGAAAAACTGTAGCCACATTTCAAAAATTTGGGATAAATTAAAAAAGCAAACATTTATAAGTATTCAGTTCGAAACAACAAGTGTATCATTTATTTCAAAAAGAAAAGAAAACCTGCTGGAAAGTGAGTGTCACCTTTTCTCAGAAGCACACTTGTTGGCATACTCCCATACAGCATACACTTCCATTATGTCACTCCCATATGTTGGTGATCATGACAAGCCACTAGTCTGACAGACATTTTTTTGTCATATTATCTCCACCTGCAGGCCCTTTGGGATATTGTCCCCTGAGAACCTCTGAAGCTCCATGTTGTATTTTCACAATTATTAATATAGATTGTTTGCAGACTGTTTCTACTTGATTCCAGGTAACACACACCAACCACTATTGAAATCTTATCATCCTCATTCTTATTTTCTGCATAGTTTAGTATAATCTTCCCTCTAAAAAGTTTGTAGACCTGTTTCTGTCATCTTTGAATTTTCAAAATTTTACCTTCTCTCTTTCCCTTGAATTGAAGCTCCTTGAAAGAAAATATGTACTTTTTCTTGTGCTTAACAATCTTGACTGACTCACTGGTTCAAAAATGATATTTTAAGCAACACAAAGGGCACATTAATATTTTAATGCAAAGCAATACTTAACATGCCTCTTTTGAGTTGAATATTCTCCATCACTTCACTGTGACTTGGCTTCTTCATGTATAAATGCAGCTGCCAACTGGATCTACCAGCAAAACTGCAACTTTCTCTGGCCTCTACAATCAGCACCAAGCTGCCCTTCACCCTTGTTAAAGCTGAACCTGCTGCTTCTTGGTTTCCCCTCTCTTTCATTGCTCATTCCACAGCAATCTGATTTCTGTCCCTAGTTCTCCTCTAAACCTGCTCTTGTCAGGGCATCGAGGCAATGAAAATGAAAGTCTTAGTCTCAGCTGTGTCTGATCACTCTCTGTGATCCCATGGACTGTAGCCCATTAGGCTCCTCTGTCCAGGGGATTCTCCAGGAGTGGGTTGGCATTTCCTTCTCCAGTGGATCTTCCCAACCCAGGGGTCAAACCTTCGTCTCCTGATCTCCTGCATTAGCAGGCAGTTACTTTACCATCTGAGCCACCTGGGAAACCCTGCATGCCTTCTTGCTAAATCCAATAAGTACTATTCAACTCTCACTTAAGGTGACCTCCTGGAACCAGTCTGTACTGTGGTCTATTTCCTCCTTCCTGAGAACACTTGTCTCTTGGCAGTGCAGTACTCTCCTGGTTTTCCTCTGGCCTCCCTGGCCTCCTTTCTTCGTGTCTTCCCAATCTCTTCCTAGCCAGGTGTTCCTGAGGGTTATTTCCTGTACCTTCTGACCCCATCCATCAACCCCAGCACTTTATGCATTTTTCCTGGGAAACATCATTTCCTACGAGGACTTTGTATACCAATGATTTCTAAATGGAATCTGTAGTCCAGATTTCTTTGAGAGGTATACACATTTTCCTTTCCTTTCCTTGTATCAGACATTTTCACTTATCTATCTCAAAGGGAAATCAAATTCACCACACCCAAAATGGAACATATTATTTCTTTTCTAAAATTTCTTCTGCATTCCTCATCTCAGTGAATGAGTTCACTCTCCATGCTGATGCCCATGTCAGAAACTTGACCCTTTCCCCATACTCTCCTATTCAGCCAATTACCAGATCAATTCTGTTTTCAGTCTCCAGTCCATCCCATCTTTCTTGTCCTCACTCCAGCTTCCTCTTTCCAGCTTCATCTTCTTTTTGTCCAGATTGCTGTTCATCAAATTGTTTCTTCTAATCCATCTCAACACTGTTGAGGGTTATTTTCTATAGGCAAAATATGACTATGTCACCACCACATTTAAGATCCTTTTAAAACTTTATGCTGCCTTAGAATAACATCTAAAATCCTTAACACAGTTTACAAATTCCTGCTTACTCTCTAGCTTTAACTCACCAATTCTTCCAGCATATCCTGTGTTCCTACCATACTATGAAAGGGTTATGCTCTGAATATCTAGGAGTTGCACATGCCAACCCTGCCTCCAGAATACCTTTGCCCTCAATGTGTCTCCATTCACCTGCTCATCAACTCTTTATTTTTGAGGTTTAAACTGGACATTACTTTCTTCAGGGGAGACCTTCCTAAAAACCCCAGCTCCTCTCCCTGCCATGGCTCTTCTCCCACCTCTTCCTACAGTCATTTGTCTTACCTGCAGGAGATGATCCCAGACTGCCAGTGGATGCTGAAACCACAGTTCAGTTCAGTCTCTCAGTTGTGTCCAACTCTTTGCAAATCCATGGACTGTAGCACACCAGGCCTCCCTGTCCATCACCAACTCCCAGAGTTCACTTGAACTCATGTCCATTGAGTCAGTGATGCCATCCAACCATCTCATTCTCTGTCATCCCCTTCTCTTCCTGCCTTCAATCTTTCCCAGCATCAAGGTCTTTTCAAATGAGTCAGTTCTTCGCATCAGGTGGCCAAAGAATTGGAGTTTCAGCTTCAGCATCAGTCCTTCCAATGAATATTCAGGGCTGATTTTCTGTAGGATGGACTGGTTGGATCTCCTCGCAGTCCAAAGGACTCTTCAATAGTCTCCTCCAACACCAAGTTCAAAAGCATCAATTCTTTGGCACTCAGCTTTCTTCATAGTCCAACTCTCACATTCATATATGACTACTGGAAAAATCAGTCTTGACTAGACGGATCTTTGCTGGCAAAGTAATGTCTCTGCTTTTAAATATGCTGTCTAGGTTGGTCATAACTTTTCTTCCAAGGAGCAAGCATCTTTTAATTTCATGGCTGAAGTCATCACCTGCAGTGATTTTGGAGCCCCACAAAACAAATTCTTCCAACCACTATCTGAAGCCACAGATAGTACCAAACCTTGCATATGCTATATTATTTCCATGTATGTACATGTATGTGTAATATATATATATATATACACATATACATACACACACATGATGAAGTCTCATATCATTTTGGCCATTTATGCAGTTCATGAGGTTCTCATGGCAAGTATACTGGGGTGGTTTGCCATTCCCTTCTCCAGTGGATCAGGAGGTACTGAAAAATGTGCTAACCACTGGACAGTTGCACTCATCTTTCATGCTAGTAAGGTCATGCTTAAAATCTTGCATGCTAGGCTTCAGTATTATGCGAACCAAGAACTTCCAGATGTCCAAGCTGGTTTAGAAAAGGAAGAGGAACCAGAGATCAAATTGCCAACATTCGCTGGATTGTAGAGAAAGCTAGGGCATTCCAGAATGACATCTACCTCTGTTTCATCGAATATGCTAAAGCCTTTGACTGTGTGGATCATAACAAACTGTGGAAAGCTCTTAAAGAAATGGGAATACCAGACCATCTTACCTGTCTCCTGAGAAACCAGTACGCTGGTTAAAAAGCAACAGTTAGAACCCTTCATGGAACAGTTGATTGGTTTTAAGATTGAGAAAGGATGTAGGTCAGGGCTGTCTGCTGTCACCCTGTTTGTTTAACCTATATGATGATCACATCATGAGAAATGCCAGGTTGGATTAGTTGTGCCAGGCTGGAATCAAGACATATGGGAGAAATATAAACAGCTTCAGATATATACAACTCTAATGGCAGAAAGCTAAGAGGAACTCAAGAGCCTCTTGATGAGGGTGAAGGAAGAGAGTGAAAGAGTCGGCTTAAGACTAAATATTCAAAAAATCTAAGATTATGGCATCTGATCCCATTAAGCCAACAACTTTCACTTTTTCACATAAGAGAAGGAATTTATGGCTTCTCTTCAGCATATCCAAATTGCCAGCATCACTACTCTAATGTCTCAGGGTCATCATGCAGTTAAATAAGTGTTTCCTGACTTAATTATAGATCTGATAACCAAGATGGCTGCTAAGGGACTAACCAGTGGGAAACGCTGGACAATGAGATGTTTCATGTCCAGGGCTGGATGGAGTGTATGTCTTGAGATCTCATTATGCTACTCAGAATGGCATATACTTTTAAACATGTGTTTTTTCTGGGATTTTCCATTGAATATTTTTCAGACTGAAGTTAATGTCAGGTAACTGAAGCCATGGAAAGTGAAGCCAGGGATAAGGGAAATTTTCTTTATTTTTATTCCTGTCATAGGACTGGCTGTGTTCTCCACTGGACTGTAAGCTCCTTAAGAGCAGAGACTGAGTGTTCTTATATCCCCCTCCCAAGCACAATGCCTGGCATAGAGGGGGCACATATTCAATAGTTGTATCCAACTGAACTAAATCAGAAAATCATCTAAGGTAATTTTGAGGAGAAGGGGGGTAACAGAGGATGAGATGGTTGGATGATATCTTTGACTCAATGGACATGTGTTCTAGCAAACTATGGGAGACAGTGAAGGACAGGGAAGCCTGGTGTGCTGCAGTCCCTGGGGTGAAAATAGTCAGATGCCTGAGTCACTGAACAACAACAAAAAGATAATTTTTCATAATAACTTTCTATGATGCTGAACATAAGAATCCATCTTTTGGAAGTTCTCTTCTTTTTAAAAAAATTATTATGATTCGTGTCAATGTTTGGCAAAACAAATATAGTATTGTGATTAAAAAATAAATAAATTTAATAATAAAAAATAAAAAATAAAAATTATTATTTATTTATTTATAATTTTTAATTTTACTGTATTGCATTGGTTTTGCCATACATCAACATGAATCTGCCATGGGTACACACGTGTTCTCAATCCTGAACCCCCTCCCTCCTCCTTCCCCGTACTGTCCTTCTGGGTCATCCCAGTGCACCAGCCCCAAGCATCCTGTATCCTGCATCAGACCTAGACTGGCGATTTGTTTCTTATATGATATTATACATGTTTCAATGCCATTCTCTCAAATCATCCCACCCTCTCCCTCTCCCACAGAGTCCAAAAGACTGTTCTATACATCTGTGTCACTTTTGCTGTTTCGTATACAAGGTTATCATTACCATCTTTCTAAATTCCATATATATTCATTAGTATACTGTATTGGTGTTGTCTCCTCTCTTTCTTATATAGACATAGAAATGAAGGCTTACAAACACATATCTCATATAGAGTTTCTAATAAGAACTTTCAAAGCAAGCCACCAAAACAACTTATTTTTCTTGAATATAAACAAGAAAAAAAGCATCCTATATGCATTTAAAGATGCTGGTAATTGCAGGAATCAGAAAGAAAGGTTCAGCCATTGTATTAGTTTCTTAGGACTGCTAATAACAAGCTACCACAAAGTATAAATTTATTTCTCACAGTTCTAGAGGCTGGAATGTTTCTTCCTTTTTTTTTTCCAAATACACATACACACTGAGAATAGTCTTTAAACCTTACTATGAAACTTGACCACTTTTTCCCTAATCTAATACACTATTTAGCTGTTGCATGGTGTTACATAATATGCAGGTCTTGAAATTTATTTAACAATTTCTCTATTAACATTCACATTATTTCTAATTTTTGCCACTATGACTAACACTGCATTGGTATGTATTATTTTCAAAAACATATCCTTATACTAATGTTTAAATAATAGAGTTTCCTAAAAGTGGGCAAGCTTGATCAAATAGTTTATATGCATTAAATTTTAATGGAATTTTTAAGATAGTGTTTCAAAAATAAGAGATGTAGCATTTCACCTCCATCAGAAATTTTGAGAGTATCTATTGCCTCAACAACATCAAGTGATTTTTCAGGCTTTAATTTGGGCTAATCCTAGGGGGAAGGAGGGTAAAAAATATATCTCATTTATTTAATTTTCATTTCTATGACCTCTAGTTTTGATTGGAGTTTCTTCTGGCTTGTAGAGATCTTCTCTTTCACCTAAAAGAATTCCAGAGTAGATATTCCAAAGCTAATAAGGTAGCTCCATGACTTCCCTAATGGTTCATGCTCAAAAGAAAGGAGTATGGAGAAAAGGGATCATCACCCTCAGCTATTTGTCTCCACTTAAAGAAATCTATAAATGTCCCATGCAACAGTATCCAAACACATTTTACTGTTCAGATCTTTGTCACTTGGTAACGCCTATCCGACGGAGAAGGCAATGGCACCCCCACTCCAGTACTCTTGCCTGGCAAATCCCATGGGCAGAGGAGCCTGGTAGGCTGCAGTCCATAGGGTCGCTGAGGGTCGGACACGACTGAGCGACTTCACTTTCACTTTTCATTTTCATTCATTGGAGAAGGAAATGGCAACCCACTCCAGTGTTCTTACCTGGAGAATCCCAGGGATGGGGGAGCCTGGTGGGCTGCCATCTATGGGGTTGCACAGAGTCAGACATGACTGAAGCGACTTAGAAGCAGCAGCAGCAACAACAGCAGCAGCGCCTATCTGAAAGAGATAAGAAAATGTACATTGTTAGCCTTTTTAGGGATTGTGTGGTTTTCTCAGTTCCTTTCTATGGATATGCTTGTTCCATATGTCTTACTTCTCCTTGAGAGGAAATTCTCAAGATCATATGTCTGCAAAGCCCGGCCAGATGCTGACAACCCTGCATTTGCTTTCCCGAGTGAGGCTATATGTACACATAGGGTTGTGTATTCTCTCAGTCCTGCAGAGCTGGTCTGGCTTCTGCAGTTCTCACTGGCTATCTCTAAAGGCTCATTTTCACTATTCTTAAGGGTGAGCCTGGGGAGCTGGGGTGTGAGTGAATAACACAGGGCAGAGAGGGTGTCTATGGGTGAGGAGGGAGGGATTCTCAGGTTGGTGGCCCCAGAGATCCATAATGGAATGGCTTGTATGATTTTTGTCCACTTGGGTCTCAGTTCGGACTACTGGTCTACCAGTCACTTACTGTCCCCTGGCCAAGCAGTTCATGGCCAAGTACGCTGGATGGGGCTAAAGAGAAATGGGCCTCATAGGAAGCATCCTGTGCAGCTGAAGAAGTCAGGGGCCCTTACACTTTCTCACTTTCCTTATGGGAGAAATAGTGGGCAGAGGTCTGTCCTGACATTGAGCTATGCTGTCCACTGGGAAGGGAGATGTGCTGTAATTCTTCAGCGCTCAGCTTTCTTTATAGTCCAAATCTCACATCCATACATGACTACTGGAAAAATCATAGCTTTGACTAGACAAACCTTTGTCAGCAAAGTAATGTCTCTGCTTTAATATGCTACCCAGGTTGGTCATAGCTTTTCTTCCAAGGAGCAAGTGTCTTTTAATTTCATGGCTGCAGTCACCATCTGCAGTGATTTTGGAGCCCAGGAAAATAAAGTCTCTCACTGTTTCCATTGTTTCCCCATCTATTTGCCATGCAGTGATGGGATCAGGATGCCACGATCTTAGTAGAAGGTCATGTGTTCATCTTCTCCTGCAAGGACTCCAGTATTGCAACTTGCTGCTGAGAAGCCATCGAGAGGAGAATGTTGGATCCCACCAAAAAGATACCTCTTGTCCAAGGACAAAGGAGAAGCCCCAGCAAGATGGTAGGAGGTGCAAACTCTTGTTTAGAATCAAACCCCATACCCACCAGAGATGCTTAGAGGGCTCAAACAAAACCTTGTGCACACCAGGACACAGAGACCCCACAGAATCTGAGCCAGACCTGCCTTTGAGTGTTTGAGTATCTTCTGCAGATGCACAGGTCAGCAGTGTCCTGCCAGGGGGACAGGGGCTCTGGCTGCAGCAGGCCTGGGAGGTGAGGCACGTGGCATAGGTCCTCTTGGAGGACGTCATCATTAGCCCCACCATAGAGCCACTGAGCAGATGGCCCACACACTGGAGAACAATCATATCAAAGACGTTCTCACACTGTTAGGAAAGTTCTAGGGCCCACAATAGATTTCCCAATCTAGGGATCTGGGTAAAGGGACTGAGAACCCCCAGGGAATTTTACTGTGAAGGCCAGTGGGATTTGACTACAGAACTTCCACAGGTCTGGGGAAACAGACTCTTGGAGAGCACAAACAAAACCTTGTGCATACCAGGACCCAGGAGAAAGGAGCGGTGATTCCACAAGAGACTGAGCCAGACTTGCCTGTGAGTGTCTAAGGAGTCTTTGGTGGAGGCATGGGTCAACAGTGGCCTGCTGTGTTGTTGGGTGCACTGAATACAGCAGTCTGGGCATAAGTCCTTTTGAAGGAGGTTGCCATTACCTTCATCACCCCTACTGTAGTTTGGCCTCAGGCCAAACCACAGGGAGGGACCCCCCCACACACACACACACACATACCTCCCATGAACAGAAAACTGGATTAAAGATTTCCTGAGCATGGCCTGGCCCATCAGAGCAAGACCCAGATTCCCCTCCAGCCAGTCCTGTCCATCAGGAAGCTTCCACAAGTCTCTTATCAATAGGTGATTGTCAAAATTGGTGTTTGTTTGGAGGAAGATGGTCATCTGCCATGTTGATGACATCATTCTTAGGGTTGCTAATGTGCTCCTGATGGATGTTTATGTGGCGTGCTATTTTTCACCATTACAAATAATGTGGTAAAGTACATTATTGCTCATGCTCTTTATTTTGTCTTTTTGCATAAGTTTGAGCCTATTTGTAGGGTGTATTATGGAAAGTAGAATTGCTAGGCTGTAGGGTATACCTCATCTACTTTACAGGAAATTTCTCAATTGCTATAGAAACTGATTTAAGCATATATATTTCCACCAGTAGCACAGCAGTATATTAAGGTTCCTGTTGCTCCGTATCTGATATGTTCAGCTCCTTTCATTTTTATCAGTCAAAAATAACATCCAATAGCAGTTTTAAATTGCATTATCCTGACTCCTCTGGAGGTTGTGTTTAGACTTCCTCTTCTGTGCATTTTCCATTCTTATTTACTTTTTCCATTGTGTTGCTTCTCTTTCTGCTTATTGATTTGAAGTTACTTTTAAAATTCTGCATAATAGTTTTTGTTGATTTTGTGAGTGCATGTGTGCATGCTCAGTCCTGTCCAACTCTGAGACCCCATGGACTGTAGCCCACCAGGCTCCTCTGTCCATAGAATTCTCCAGACAAGAATATTGGAGTGGGTTGCCATTTCCTACTCCAGGGGATCTTCCCGACCCAGGAGCTAACTCGTATCTCCTGCATTGGCAGGCAGATTATTTACCACTGAGCCATGTGGGGAAGCCACCTGGAAAGCCATTGTTGACTGTGTATGATGCAAATACCTTCTGCTGGCTCGCAACTTGTCTTTTCATTTATTTATGGTGGTTTTTGCTTTATAGAAGTTGTAGTTTTAATGTGGCCAATGTAGTATTCTTTTTCTTTTAAAAAAATTTTTGGTGTTGTTTTTAACTCTGAGGTAATAATCTTCTAAAATTGTTAGTTTTGCTTTTCACAAATAAGTCATTAATCCACTTAGTGTATGGTTGAGGTAATAATAAAAATATTGCTGTTATTGTCTGGAAACAAGCCTTTCTGTTTCGCCACCATTATCGTCTGGTTTATTCTTCCCTCATTTCAAATGTTAGCTCTGGAGTGAGCTTAGGACTTTATGTTAGGTCTCTTCCTTGCCTACTTCTCTTCCCACCTTGATTCTCCCCAACACTCAACAACCCCTTTTTTGGTCCTCTGGCTAAAAAGCTGGGGTTTTAGCCACATGATCTGTCAGGGGTTTCTTTTGACTGGCTCTGCCTTCACATGAAGCTGCTAGAGAAAAAGGGGTGAGAAAAATAATGAGCATTGCCTACTCCCCATACTCCCTGTTGGGGAACCAGACTGGAGCCATGGCAGGCTCGACAGGTTGCACCAGGCCTAGGTTTTGAATTCTTGTAAACCTGGGTCGTGATTCCAGGAGACTACCCCCTAGCAGGGTCCCACTCACCCTAGGATGAAGGGCCTGAGCTACTCCATCTTGTAAAAGAAATTCCATCCTGCAAGGTCCCGGGCAAAAGAACTTTGGACATTACCCAGCCTAAGCCCACTACCCATAGCCAATCAACCCTCAGATTACCTAATCTAGCCCCACTGTACACGAGCCAATGGGTCACTAGGCTAAACCTTCTGACTTTACGTTCAGGAGCTTGTGATTTACCTTGGAAGTAAAAACCAATCAAGAATCTACACACAAATCCTATGGATGGAAGTAACCAACTAGTTATCTGTCAAGTTAAACACCCCTAAAGTGGCCAATCAGTTGTCCTCCTGCTTGAACACCCCCTCTTGTACCCCTTTACCTGATTAAATTCCCTATAAAAGCAGTGCAGCCCAAGACTCGGGGCTCCCTCCCTATAGCCGCTGCGTCGGTGCCAGGGGAGCCCTAGCTCGAGCTAGCAGTAAACCCCCTTTATGCTTTTGCATTGCCGTGGATGTCTTATTTCTCTCAGTTTTGGGGACTCGGACTCGGGCATAACATTCCCAAGAGCAGTGACTCCTTTCCTGCGTTCTCAGAATTTTCTCTCAGATATTTAGGTATTTCTGTAGCAGCAGCTGCTGCAAGTACCTTCCCGACTGAGACTTGCCTGTGGGAAAGACTGGATAATAACAATGTAGGGGGGCAACCCAGGGGTGTGCCTGGAGTCTCCTTGCAGTGACCCCTCTGCTCCACCTACTTCCCCAAGCCCCTCAGGCCAGAAAAAATTTCTCCAGATTTTTCTATTAACACCCTCTGTAGTTCCAGAATTCTAGCTGCTCTAGAGTCTACGCCTGGAGGCATAGGAGAGTTCAAAAAGGCAGAGAGAAATCTGTGCAACAAAGGCACACACACACACACACACACACACACACACACACAGCAACGGTATTCTTTGTATTTTGATTTTTCTTTCTCATTTGCTTGTTCTTATTTACGTTTCAGAATCCTCACAGAGTTGCTTTCTGCCTGCTGTTCACGATTTCTACTTGTATTCATTGGGAAGGAGAGGGTGGTTTGCTTACTCCATCCTAGCAAGGTATAGCACCTCCACGTTGAAGTTCTTCATCACAATTGTAGGGGGATGTCTAGCCTCTGTCAGAGTCCTCTCAGGCTCTGGACTCTTTATCTGCCTTTCGGCTAAATTATCACTTTCCCATCTCCTCTCTTTTTGCCTTCTGGATCTTCCATCACTATTTCATCTGACTTTCCAGTGTCATGTATCTTCCTGAATAATTTCAATACTTTTGTTTTTATTATATATTGGAAGGTTTTTTTCCCCCACTTTGTTTTCCTGGATACAAATTTGGTTCTTACCAATAGACGTTCTTCTGCTTTACTTTCTAAAAGTAAATACTGTTCTATGTACTTTTAAAGTTTAAAAATCATAATTTTAATTTGTAGAAAATCATCTTGTGTTCTAAATTAATCTTTTGAGTGCTCTTATTTATGTTTTATTTTTAATGAAAGTTCTCAAGTATCTTTCCCAACAGTTCTTTCTCAGAGGGATTCATCTCCTCTAGGTATTTAACTTGGTCTTAGCTTTAGCCTGTTTAGGTGCTGTAACAAAACACCACAGGCTCGGTATGCTGTAAACTTATTTCTCAGAGTGGCGGAAGCTGGAAATTTGAGATCAAAGGAGCAGTCTGGTCTTATTCTGGTGAGGGCCCTCTTCTTCCTCTTCTGGGTTCAGAGCCAAAGTCTTCTCACTGCATCCTCACATGGTAGAAGGGGCTAGGAATCCCTTTGGAATCCCTTTCATAAGACCACTCATCCCATTCATGAAAGTTTCACCCACATGACCTAAGCACCCCACACACCTCTCAAAGGTCCCACCACTTAATACCATCACTTCTGGGAGTTAGTATCCAACACATGAATTTTGGAGGGGGTCATAAACATTCAGATCATTGATAGATTTCCTCCACTTAATTTTGTTTTCTTCAGTAAGTTTCAATTTTTGTTACCTGTCTGAAAGTAGTTTAGGCTGGCAGGGTTTCTAGAGCCAGGAAAATGACATTTGAGTGAGGAGTTTATGTGGAAAAAAAGCAACTTTCAATCCTTTCTGTTATCAGAATTGCCACCAGACCCTTGCTCAAAACCCGCCAATCCCACCCTTAAAGAGGAACTAACCTGTATCTTTAAGTTGCAGGGTCTGGACGCAAAGGAAGTTATGAGAAGAGAAAAAAAATTGTGATAGAACCAGCTGAAACCAAGATGGCAATGAATCTGACCTCCAACAGATCTTGAGTCTCATTCTATGTTGATTTTACTATGTTATTGTAGGAAATGACACATTTACCCAAGGCCAGAAGTCATAGACCAAAAGGATAGAAAAGGTGTTGCACCCCATTTTCAGGAAATCTCTGTCTCTTTCCCAGAAAACTCATGCATATGCGTCTCCACCACCAGTCTTAGGCCTCCCTGCATTGTCCTTACTCCTTAAAAGTAAATCCTTCCCATGATGAGACCCAGAAGTCGACTCGTGAACTAAGTTTTCTCTTTTCTAGTCTCTGTTCATTGAATAAAGCTTGTGCTGCTTTGATCTCAGCTTTGGTTTTGTTTTTGACTGTGTGAACCCCAATGGAAAAAGAACCTTCCCTACCAAGGCAGGGTGTCTCAGCCAATCTATGACCCAGGTAGGGGTTTGTATCTCTATACCCTGAGGCAGAGAACACTTGCACCCACCAGGATAGGCATACTTCAGATCCCCTGGGCTTAGTGTTCGAGAGCAATAACAAGCAGCTATAGAAAGACACACAGCTCCCATCTGTCAGGACTCACAGCCACCTACCAGCTGTGGTCCAAAGGAACCACAAAATCCTTTTTCCCCCCTCACCGCTTTTCTCTTCTGCTGCCCCATCTCTCTCACTATTTCCCATGGCTGCTCTACTCTACAGATTATAGGAGACTACTTTTGACCACAGGAAATTATTCTGGTTTTTGTGTAATATGAAACCTTCCTTTTGAGGAAGAGAGTCAGAGATGTGCCTCAAATACTCCCTCTTCCCTGAACGCCTCATAGTTACACTCTCATTCCTCAGCCCCCAGTTAAAACATTCAGTGTCCTATGAATTTTATTGGCACTGATTTAAAGTTAACAACATTTTTTGTTTTGGCCAGGTATTATTTTATCTCAGTCACTTTCTTAATGTGGGTCACAGTGTCCTTTTAAAGAATAATAAAGTGATAACCCTTAGAAGTTTATATTCTCCGTCTCGGAATAAATCATTTAAACCATGTAAATGGGGACAGGCTTAGTTCTACATGTACAGATTTCTTGTATTGGTTTGCTTCTTAGAGTTGCCTTAGGAAAATTGAAAATGAGACGAGTTTTTGAAAAATGATTTCTTAAAATCCCAGACCCATTCCTGTACAGCTGAAAGTTTCCTATTCCAAACAAGCAGTGGCTGTAGAACAATTGGTAATTTTTCTTTCTGATAGGTGGTAGGAAGGAAAACTTCTACTTTTTGGATGAGACATTGAGACTGGGGAAGGACAAATAACCTTGGTGGCACTGTTACACAGGGGTGAGGCTGGGACCCAGACTCACATACTATTCTTCCTACACAGCCACATTGGAGCAGTGAAATCATTTAGGAACAGACACAGCCGATGGTCTTAGACAGTAGAGGAGGAGACGGAAGGACAGATGAGAAGACATGTGATCTTCCTTCCATTTTAGCAAGCATCGCAGATGACTCAGTCCTTTACTCTGCGGAAGGTATTTTGAAGACAGAGTAGTTCATCTCTGTGGCCAGCTTGTTTATACATTTTTCAAGGAGGGGCGGGAAACAACCTTAAGAACCAAAAGTATGTCTGAAAAGCCAATTTATCATTCCAGATACAGTCTACTCACCATACAGGAACTAAGGAGTTTTAAGGCACTCAGACAAAGGAAAAATTATATTTTAAGAATAAGTGAAATTAATGAAGTTTAGCTTTCCAAGTCTTCTTAAATAACACTCCATTAAATTTATATTTATACTTTAGAAAATGATCTGACATTCGTTATTTTGTGTGATTTTTCTCCTGTTTCTTATCTTTTATTAATCCTCTTCCACCAGTAGCCAGGATTACACATCTGACATGTTCACAGTCGTTGATTTTATTTTTCAGCTTCTTTTGGCAAGAGAACAAACTGTACTCTTATTTCTCTAACAACACCACCACCAAAAACAAGACATTAAAAGAGAGTAAAAGAAAGAAGAGAGAAAGAGCACCTTGTATTCTCTTTACTATCAAAACAGGTTCTAAGGAAAATGTTTGAGACCAGACATCACTTTTGTGAACTTAAGTTAACATGTTACCCTTCTCAAAATATTTGCTGAGAAACTTTATGCATAACTGTGTGAGAAAAATCTGTCTCTGTAAATGGAATTTATACCCAATAAGGGTTTTAGAAACCTAATAAATGGAGCAGTTATTTTGGGAACAACCTAGTAGATTGACTATATTCTGCCCTACTTATACTAATTCAAAGTCAAGACAACTTACATCTGAAAATATCATTGCATTTGTACTTTTTTAAGTGTAAGGGCCTTTTAACCTTATGCTGTGATTTTTAAACTAGACATAGAAGAGACCAGAGCCCTCAATGGGCATTGAATATTGAACATCACCTTTTATTTGATATATAAGTCAATTCTAAAGTCATATATGTTTTCCATTGATGTTTTTGCTCTTAACAGTATAAATAAAATGAAAAGCTGTATTCATGATAATTGTATGGTTTTAGTTCACCAAGAGGAGCCGTAGCCATCTTTGTTTGTAGTTGTGCTTTATGGCTAATTTAATGCTTCCCTGTAAACATGCTTTTGAGATTGCTCATAAAGAATACCAATCCTGGTGTCTGGAGCTCACTGGACTCTTACGAACTCACTAGGTGATGTGGATTTTGTGCCAGTCAAAATTTGATGGCTGTGTAGTATAGTTTTATTTTGAACTGGATGGGCAAATACTCATGTTCTCACATAGGTATTCTTCCTAATAATGACTGTTTAGAGGTGCAAACTGAAGATAAATGTATTGACATCCTAAGCTGGTTTCAAAAATATTTTACCTTCTGGTGTGTTTGAAGAATTGAAGAATGGTGAGGAGGCCAGTGGCCCTTTTTCAAGGAGGTGTCCAGGGTTCTTGAAGCCATATTTCCAGATGGTTTCACATCAAGCTGGAAGTGCTTCCATCCTGGCTTCTCCAGCCATGGCTGACTGTGGTACTTATTCATTCACTCAGCAAATAGTTACTGAGTGCATGCTATACGCCCAACTCAGTTCTGGCTTCTGAGGATGCAGCAGTGAACAAAACAGGCAAAAATCCCTGCCTTTTGGAGCCTACTTTTTCAGTCAATAAACAAAGTGAATATTGAATAGCATATTAAATCCTGATCAAATGTTAGGGAGGAAGTGTTGGAAAGGGACTACAGTGTATAATGGGACCGGGAAGGCCTCACTGAGAAGGTGACTTGCACAAAGATCTGACAGAAGTGAGAAAATCATGTGGATAACTAGGGGGAATTACACCTGGTCAAGGGAACAGCAAGTGGAACAAAGCCTGAGGCAGGAGACTGAGCTGGTGTATTTGAGTAACAGTGAAGATGAGTCAGAGGCTGAAGCTAAGTAAACAAGGGGAATAAGAGTAGAGTGTGAAGTAATGATGGCAGTTGATTGAGGGAAGGTTATGTTGGGCCTTAGAGGTGATAGCTGAGACTCTTTTTTTCTATTCAAGAAAAACACTATCTAGAAGGGACACAAAGAATTCAATTTCTACTTTCAAAAACGCTAGAAACATTTCCTGGGTATCTGGAGTCAAGAAACATTCTTCCTCTTAGATTACAAGGGCTTCCTTTTAGCTCAGACAGTAAAGAATCTGTCTGCAACGTGGGAGACCCAAGTTTGATCCCTGGGTTGGGAAGATCCACTGGAGAAGGGAATGGCTTCTCCAGTATTCTTGCCTGGAAAATTCCATAGACAGAGGAACCTGGTGGGCTACAGTCCATGGGACTGCAAAGAGTTGGGCACGTCTGAACAACTAACACTTTCAGTTTCTTGACCACAGGATACCTTGCTTTTCTCAATGGAAACAAAGACTAAAGTTTGCTTGGTGCTATGTCTAAAATTTCTGATAGAGATTAATGCCTGAGTTTTTATAATTTACTTGCTTCTCTGCTACTTGTTTCATGTCCACAAAGCAGAAAACCTTTCCTGCTACCTTCTTAGAATTACTATACAAGAAGCTGTTACTATTCCGACATTGTGTTACCTCTTTAGACATACTATTGAAATGTCAAATAACTCCCTGAGATTTAAGGATTATGGCTTTGACTAACTTAATATTAGTTCCATGTTTGAAGTCACTTGCACAGTGAGCTTTCAAATTATTGAAACGAATTTATTCAATTGTGAGTATGGATGGCCTGATTTTCCTTGACCAAATCCTTCATTTAACTTGAAGATCAAATAGATGGTGACTTTTAAAGGAAGTTCCTATAATATATGAATGCTTGAGGAGGATGTGTTTGAAATGAAAAGCAGGAGACAGGGGAAGAAGAGTCTGCCTGCTCACATTCTTTCTTTAAGAGGGCCAGCTGTTCTTCCTGAGTCCTCACTAACACTTCTTAGAATCTGTCTAGCTGGCATTCCTTGGCTACAATGGGATGGTAGTGAGAAGAAGCTAATTTATTTCCTAGAGATGTGACTCTTCTACTGGCTCCTCTGCTGCTGCTGCTGCTAAGTCGCTTCAGTCATGTCCGACTCTGTGTGACCGCACAGACAGCAGCCCATTGAGCTCCACCATCCCTGGGATTCTCCAGGCAAGAACACTGGAGTGGGCTGCCATTTCCTTCTCCAATGCATGAAAGTGAAAAGTGAAAGTCAAGTCGCTCAGTCGTGTCTGACTCAGCGACCCCATGGACTGCAGCCTACCAGGCTCCTCCGTCCATGGGAGTTTCCAGGCAAGAGTACTGGAGTGGGGGTGCCATTGCCTTCTCTGAACTGGCTCCTCTACTAAAACATAAATGCCACAAGTAAAGGAATTCCAACTGCTTTATCATCATTCTATCCCCTGAGCTTAATGTCATGCCTGACCTATTTTAGGCTCTCAGAATATTCCTTGAATAAATTAATTAATGAAATTAAATATAATATATTCCCTCTGCATTTTTCTGACTTCTTTCCAAAATTTTCACTTTGGGAACTTAATCCAGGATGTCTGCTTCTTGAGGAAACTGTGTGTGCGTGCTAAGTCATTTCAATTGTGTCCACCTTGTGCCACCCTACGGACTGCAGTCTACCAGGCTCCTATGTCCATGGGATTCTCCAGGCAAGAATCCTGGAGAGGGTTTCTGTGCACTCCTCCAAGGGATCTTCCCGACCCAGGGATCGAAACCTCATCACCTATGTCTACCTGCATTGGCATGTAGGTGCCTTACCACTAGCACCACCTGGGAAGCCCTCGAGGAAATTAGGTAACTTTTAAAATAGTGTAAGCCTGGGATAAGTAAGGAATGGGCAAGAGGTAATGCCTTCAACATATGGACTTTGGATGCAGTTTCTTGAAAAAATTCCAGCAGGGACTTGATTCAGATACCTGACCCAGACTAATATCCTACCAGGTGTCTTGGGAAAAAATAAAAGCAAAGGTCAACTGTAGTGACAACAACGAAACTGATAAGGACTTTGTGACTTAGAATATTAATGCATCTTTTAATGCCTGGATCTCTCTTTCCAATTGTTATTGTCCTGTCAGTCTCATTTTGCCCATTCCTCCTTCACTGCTTTAGGACAGATATGTTAGAAACAGCACAGATTGGTGTCAAGTGGAGTTGGATGGGAATTTCTGATTCCCAACTATGCTACAGTTTATTCACCTAAAAAGTGAAATCAAGGGTTCCTAACTCAAAGGCTTTTAAGATCCAGTGAAATAACATTTGTCAAGTGCCAGCTTAGAGTTTGGTATGTATAACCACCTTGAAAACACTGCTTCCCTTTTCCTTAAAATGCTGGCTCAGAGGTCATCAGTGGCCTCCCCGCCCTTTCTTTTTTTTTTTTTTACCATTCTCTGGGCCTCATTTACCTACTGAATATTTAGGGTTAAAAGGCTCAGAATTATTTACAGAAGTAAAGGGTAGCATGGATGTGGGGAGGAAATTAAGGAATAGAAATGGGGGAAGAGAGAAGCAGAGTCAAGAACAAAGAAACAAAGAATAGAATTCTAAGGTAAGCCTGGTTCAGATATGATAAGGTGATTTAAAGTAGCTACCTAATATGACTTCTTGCCTCCAATATTTAATCTTTCTAGTTCAATCTTCACATTGAGACCAGAGTTATTTGCTTCTTTAGCTCATGCCATTTCCTGTTATTTCTTGTTTATCCCTATTGAACCTGCTGTATACTATGGTTGTTATATTTAATTTTTCTGACATATTAATATACAAAATATTATTATTAATTAACTTAATCTCTAAATTTTTGAGTCTGTATGAAAAAGCAAATTTGAGACATAGAAATAGCCTCTAATTAGCTGACAATTTATAATATGAATCCCAACTCTTCTCTTCATTTATTGTAAGTGATATCTATTTACCATAATATCTTTACACTTTTCTCTGGTTCCTGAATGTTGTAAATATCTCATAATACAATTCAGATATAATGTGAATAGATTGCTGTGAAATTTCAAGAACTACAAAAATACTGGAAATGAGGAAGTCCTGGTAAATGCTTAAAGCACTCACAAAACTATTGACTGGACTGAAAAGCAGAGAAAATTGACAAGGATGATAACAAAATCATCAAAGGAGAATAGTTTTCACACCCAAACACTAGGAAAATTGATGAAGCTGGTTAATATTTTTACAAAGGAGATTCTCTTTAAGATAGTGTTATAAAAATTCAAATCGTACGTGAAGGTTGTAATATAAACGTTTTGCAGAAAAAAATCACATACTAAAACTTAACACATGAGTTATTCTTTGTTGCAATTATATCCTATATTTTATTAAGCATAAACTAGAACGGATTTTTTTTTATGACTTTGAGTTCTGGGTTTCATTTTTTAAAGACTAAATCCAAGCCACATTTTTTAAAACTGTAGTTACTATGAACTTCTGTTCCTTGCATTAAGAGGCCTTACTTGGTCCCAATTATCCTGGGAAAATGAGCTCTTCCTATAGTTAGTTATTTGTAGACTGCTGGACACCATTAAAATGTTAGCTCCGTGAAAAAAGCTACCATGTTTTCAACAGCCAGCATAATGCCCTGAACATGAACACTAATGTACTTCATGGCAAAGAGATGGGAAAACAATGGAAATAGGGACAGACTTTACTTTCTTGGGCTCCAAAATCACTGCAGATGGTGACTGCAGCCATGAAATTAAAAGACACTTGCTCCTTGGAAGAAAAGTTATGACCAACCTAGACAGCATGTTAAAAAGCAGAGACATTACTTTGCTGACAAATGTCCATCTAGACAAAGCTATGGTTTTTCCAGTAGCCTTTTATGGATGTGAGAGATGGACTATAAAGAAAGCTGAGTGCTAAAGAACTGATGCTTTTGAATTGAGTTTGAGAAGACCTTGAGAGTCCCTTGGTCTGCAAGGAGATCAAACCAGTCAGTCCTAAAGGAAATCAGTCCTGAATATTTATTGGAAGGACTGATGCTGAAGCTGAAACTCCAATACTTTGGCCACCTGATACAAAGAGCTGGCTCATTGGAAAAGACCCTGATGCTGGGAAAGATTAAAGGCAGGAAGAGAAAGGGACGATAGAAGACAAGATGGTTGGATGGCATCACTGACTTGATGGATACAAGTTTGAGCAAAAGCTTGGGAGTTGGTGATGGACAGGGAAGCCTGGGGTGCTGCATTCCATGAAGTCGCAAAGAGTTGGACACGAATGAGTGACTGAACTGACTGACTGACCAGTTACTGTTTGCCAAATACTGATCTCAACACTTTACAAGTATGAACTCATTTAATTATTGGAATAATCTTTCTAGGTCAGTAGTATCTTTAAACATGAGAAAACAGAAGCACAGAGAAATTAAGTAACTTGTCTAAGGTAACACAGCTTGTAAGTGGTAGAGATGGAAATCAAACCCAGGCTGTCTAATTCCAGAATCCATGCTCCTAGACCATACACTATGTTGTCTCTATTATTTTAGGCTGCCTCCAGATGTTTAAGTCAAAATTTGAGTAATCTATGTGAGTATAGTAATACAGTCTATAGATTATATTCAAATGAGACTCTGGGGAAGAGAGTTTATGGTATCTTTGGTTATGACAAATGCTAGAAGAAAAATGCAAAAATTAAAACAAACAAAATGTCCAATATTCTTCTAATGAAACTAGGACCATTTGGTTTCTTGCAATATATTATTTTATTTTACTTTTATCCTTATTATTTTTGATCATGAGTATAAAAGTGTAGATGCTAGAGAAATATTTCGCCAACAGTTTTTTCTACTGTACATTGATACATCTTGCATTATAGTCCAAAATGCTTTGGTGTATATGCCTATTCTATATATATGTGTGTGTATATATATATATATATATATATATATATGTACATATAACACTGAATTACTTTGCTGTGTCCTTGAAACTAATACAACATTGTACATCAACTTATTTCAATATAAAGCTTTGACCATCACATACAAGTAGTATGATCTAATATAGACCACAATAAGCTTAAAAATTAAAAATTACATGAATGTGAGCAAAGTTCAGGAGATAGTAAAGGACAGGAAGCCTGGCATGCTGCAGTTCATGTGGTCACAAAGAGGTGGACATGACAGTGAATGAGCAACAAAAAGCTTAGAAAACTTCCTCAAGTTAGAGCATAAAAACCATATGATCAGCTCAATAGATGCTGAAAAAGCTTCTGATTTAAATATCAACTCCCATTTACAATAGAAAACTTTCTAGAAAGTGGGCACAGAGGGAACACAACTGAGACAATAAGGGCCATTTATGACAAACTCATAGCTAACATCACATGCTAAGGTGAAAAGCTGAAAGCATTTCCTCTAAGATCAGGAACAAGACAAGGATGCCCAGTCTCAACACTTTTATTTCACATAGCTTTGGAAGTCAGCCATAACAAACAGAGAAAAAAAGAAATAAAGGAATCTAAATTAGAAAAGATGAATTAAAACCTTCACTATTTGTAGACATGATACTATATATAGAAAGTCCTAAAGATTCTATCAGAAAACTACTGGAGCTCACCAATTAATTAGGCAAATTTGCAGGGTAAAAATATACCAAAATCTGTTGCATTTCTAACCCCTAACAATGAAAGATCAGAAAGAGAAATGAAGGAAACAGTCTTACTTACCATCACATAAAAACAAACAAACAAACAAACAACAACAAAAAAACTAGGAATAAACCTACCTAACAAATTTAAAAGCTATACTCCAAAAACTATGAGATACTAATGAAAGAAACTGATGATGATACAGAAAGATATACCTTGTTAACAGATTGGAAGCATCAATATTGGCAAGATGACTAGCTTACCCAAAGCAATCTACAGATGCAGTGCAGTCCCTATCAAATTACCAATGGCATTTTTCATGGAACTAGCACAAAAATGTTTAAAATTTGTGTAGAAGCACAAGAGACTGTGAATAGCCAAAGCAATCTTGAGAAAGAAAAATGGAGCTGAAAGAATCAGACTCTCTTTCAGACCATATAAAAGTTACAGTAATCAAGACAGTATGGTACTGGCACTAAAAATAGAAATATAGGCCTGTTACATCAGGATAAAAGGATAAAAGCCAGAGATAAACTCACGCACATAGGGTCACCTACTCTATGACAAAGGAGGCGCACATATCTATACAGTGAAGAAAAGACAACCTCTTTAATAAGTGGTGCTGGGACAGCTACATGTACAAGAATGAAATTAGAACACTCCCTAACACCATATACAACATGAAAATAAACTCAAAATGGATTAAAGACTTGAATGTAAGGCAGACACTATGAAGCTCTTAGAGGAAAATGTAGGCAGAACACTCTTTGACATAAATGGTAGCAATATCTTTTGGATTCGCCTCCTAGAGTAATGGAAATAAAGACAAAAATAAACAAATGTGTCCTAATTAAGAGGGCTTCCCAGGTTGTCCTAGTGTTAAAGAACCCGTCAGTGCAGACTTAAGAGGTACAGGTTTGATCCCTGGGTTGGGAAGATCCTCTAGAGGAGGGCATGGCAACTCACTCCAGTATTCTTATTTGGAGAATCTCATAGACAGAGGAGCCTGGCAGGCTACAGTCCACAGTGTCTCACAGAGTCAGACACAACTGAAGCCACTTAGCATGTAAACATGTCCTAATTAAACTTAAAAGCTTTTGCACAGAAAAGGAAATCATGAACAAAACTAAAAGGCAACCTATAGAACGGGAGAAAATATTTGCAAACAATGTTACCGACAAGGGATTAATTTTCAAAATATACAAACAGCTCATACAGCTCAATACTGCCCCCCAAAAGACTCAACATTGCTAATTATGCTGCTGCTGCTGCTGCTGCGTCGCTTCAGTCATGTCCAACTCTGTGCGACCCCATAGATGGAAGCCCACCAGGCTCCTCTGTCCCTGGGATTCTCCAGGTAAGAACACTGGAGTGGGTTGCCATTTCCTTCTCCAATGCATGAAAGTGAAAAGTGAAAGTGAAGTTGCTCAGTCGTGTCCGACTCTTAGCGACCCCATGGACTGTAGCCTACGAGGCTCCTCTGTCCATGGGATTTTCCAGGCAAGAGTACTGGAGTGGGGTGCCATTGCCTTCTCCGACCAGTCAGGACGGCCAACATCAGAAACATCTAGAAAAATTAAATGCTGGAGAGAGTGTGGAGAAAAGGGCATTCTCCTACATTGCTGGTAGGAATGTAAGTTGGTACAGCCACTACTGAGAAACTAAAAATAAAAGTGCCATATGATCCAGCAAGTACACTCTTGGGCATATATACGGAGAAAACTATATTTGAAAAAGTACACGCACCCTGATGTTCATTGCGGCACTATTTATAATGGCTGAAACATGGAAGCAAACAATGCTGTCAACAGAGGTACCAGTGAAGACATGTGTATAGACACACGCACATACACATGCTCACACACATACACACAGCATGGAATATTACTCAGATATAAAAAGAATGGAGTAATGCCACCTGCAGCAACAAGAATGGGTTATCATACGCAGTGAAGCAAGAAAGACAAATATGATATCATTTTTAAAAGTGATATAAAAGAATATAAAAATAATTCTACAAATGAACTTATTCAGAAAACAGAAATAGGCTCACAGACATAGAAAATAAACTCATGATTACCCGAGGGTACGTGGGGGAGAGGCATAAATTAGGAGCTTGGTATTAACATATACACGCTACTATATATAAAATTGACAATCAATAAGGGCCTACTATATTCCACAGGGAACTATTCTCAATATTTTACAATAACCTATAAAAGAATTTAAAAAATAATAGACATATCTCTATGTATAACACTTGAAATTATCTATACACTTGATTGCTATACACTTGAAATTAACACAAAATTGTAAAGCAACTATATTTCAGTAAGAAAAATATGCATCATTATGTTTCACCAATAATTAGAAAATAACCCCCAAATGACTTGTGTGAATGTGCTTAGTGGTGAAAATCTTGATGGGAATGTTTTCACATCAACATCACAGAGAATAGGAGCAGCCTATTTAACAGAAGAGTCTTCAAGCAAAGCAGACTGTGCATGACCTAGCCCCTAGGAGGTCTCAGGTGCCTGCACAGGGGCTTTGCCCTGCCACAGATAGGAAGTTAAGGAGCTCAAACCAAACTTAAAACTTGCAAAGATATTGCGGGGCATGTTATTTCTGAGTTACATGTATGTTTTGTTTGAAAAAAGAGTGCTTCTGGTTAAATAGTGTATATGTGTATGCATCTGTGGGTGTGTTTGTGTGGATATGGAAGACCACTGAACCTTAATGCATGTTCCCCAAAACTGTTCATTTGCTCATATTATTTTCTTGCCAGGGGACACTCAGTATGGTAAAGAGACCCTGTGATAAGGAACTTGGACAAATTGCTTGAATTTCTGAAGACAAAGTATCATCCTAGCAATGAACACAGGGTTTGGTAAATAGTTCACTTCAGTTTAGTTCAGTCGCTCAGTCATATCAGACTCTGCAACCCCATGAATTGTAGCACGCCATGCATCCCTGTCCATCACCAACTCCTGGAGTTCATTCAAACTCACGTCCATCGAGTCAGTGATGCCATCCAGCCATCTCATCCTCTGTAGTCCCCTTCTCCTCCTGCCCCTAATCCCTCCCAGCATCAGTCTTTTCCAGTGAGTCAACTCTTCACATGAGGTGGCCAAAGTATTGGAGTTTCAGCTTCAGCATCATTCCTTCCAAAGAAATCCCAGGACTGATCTCCTTTGGGATGGACTGGTTGGATCTCCTTGCAGTCCAACGGACTCTCAAGAGTCTTCTCCAACACCACAGTTCAAAAGCATCAATTCTTCGGCGCTTAGCTTTCTTTACAGTCCAACTCTCACATCCATACATGACCACTGGAAAAACCATAGCCTTGACTAGACGGACCTTTGTTGGCAAAGTAATGTCCCTGCTTTTGAATATGCTATCTAGGTTGGTCATAAGGTTTCTTCCAAGTAGTAAGCGTCCTTTAATTTCATGGCTGCAAATAGTAGAGGTGCCCAATTAATAGTCACTGAGTAGACTCTACAAGACTGTGCCTTATGATATCACAGAGACATCTGGGCCCTTTGCTGTCTGTAAAGTCTTAGCCTTGGTCTTACATATGCATCATATACTTTGTTACTCTTGGTAGAAATCTCCTGGCACAGACCAAGTGTGCCTATTATACCAAACTCAGTGGTAAATGAAATATTTGCTGCTTTTCTCTCCCCACTAGCTCGTAAGGAAACCTCCCTCCTGCTGATTTTAATGCAACATTTACCATCATAATTAGTGCTATTTATAGAAGTCATATGTTTTGCTTTTTAGTTTGCAGGTAACAGGATCTCCCTAATAAGCTTTTGGAGTTTCTATCTACTTATGTTGAATGTTTTGTTTTCCGGAGACTCTTCTTCATACATCCTATGGGCACAGACTTGGGAATGCAAAGAAAGCAAAATCTCTTTTTTCCCTTCACTGGCCATCATGGGTCACAAATCACCCTGGGCATTTAGTAACTGTTGGAGTAAAAGTAACAAAGGATGAGGGACAGAGAAGGAAGCTTATGCTTCTTCAGTGTTTCAGTTCTTACCAGATTCCCTGTCCTCACTTTCCTCCTCTTCTCACAAATGTGCCCCCAGTTTCCTTCGTACCTGCAGACTCAGCCCCAGTTAGGGGCCAGCCTGGCCAGAATCAGGGCTGGGTGGGGTAGGGAGATCGTTACCAGATCTTGATCTATCATCCAGATCATTACTATTTTTTTTTCTTTAAAGCAACCACCCCTTCCATTACTGTGTTATCATCATGAACAATGGATTTATTGCTTTTAACTTGTGATGTTATAATCGCTACTTGTAGACTCAGCTTGCTCGACAATGCATCCCATGGCTTGTTCAGGGGACCATGTCTCCTTGCAGTGCACTGCTGGGAACAGAAATTTGCTTGTTCCTTCTGGGCTTGTCTTGACTGACTGTTACCTGGTCATTTAGATCTTCCTCTCTTTAGCCTTTGTGCCTCACTCTTGCTTTGACTGACCTCCATTCTGCTCTTCCCTTCCCAACGCCAACAGGCTGAGTTCCAGTGATGAGCTATGATTCACATGGGGTGAGATGGGCAATATAGGTTCAAGGTTGGCTCTGAGAAGAGATTTATAAACAGTAGAATGGTATTTAATGCTGAAATAGTCCCAAAGTGTTTTTACTTTTTTCTATTTAAGCAATTATATTGGATTTCAAATCAAAATTTTTCTTTGATTTAGCACTATGGTAGAATACTCTCGAAAATTTAAATTTCTTCAATAATCCCCCAAATATACTAACTTTTTAAAAAAAATTTCAGGATCTACTTAGGTTTTACTCATTGCATTCAGTTGTTGTGGTCTCTTTGGTTTATTTCTCACCATGTTTGTTTTGCATGATGTTTATTTTTACTAAGCTTCTTTGAAGTTCACTATCTTCAGAAAACAGACCATGTTATGCCCCTCCACTCCTACCCTTTTCTTTTCTCCAGTCACTATTGACCCTTTAGAGTCTTCATCCCTGTTCATCACTCACACCTTTCTAGACCTGTTCTAATACTTGGTAATATGGCTCTACAAGCTTTATAACATAGCTGACATTGTCCTTAGTATACCTGGGATAGAAGGAACAGTTTGGGGTGAAGACACACCAACAAGACACAAGCACACAAACTTACACGTGAGACCCTTCTCCCTCCTGAAATTTCTCTCCTAGAATTGTGCACTGTCAGCCCAGGAAGGAACCCAGGACAGGAGCAACTGAGACTCTCATGGTTGCCAAGGGGTTCGCTTATATCCCACTTTGAGCCTTAAGTAAAAACTGCTGCTCCTAGTTGATGGACAGATACTGGCCTGAAAAATGACTGGAAGATTCCACCGTAGCATCTTCCCCAGAGATATTCTTCAAATGCAGAGATTGCTCAGAAAGCCTGAAGGCATTTTTATTGCAGAGAGGGGTTTTTAACTTGTCAAAAAAAAATATTTCTCTTCAGGGAGAAGACAATAATTAATAGACAATAAAAACATGTCAGAACATTTCCCCAGGCCCTGGAGGAGATGCTGGCAGGCCCTGTACAACTGATAGGGAAGCAGGGATTTAGAAAAGCTGTGCCAGAACGTTCCAGCTCTGGGTTGACTCTCAGCAGTCAGAGATCACCTGCTGGCGCTAATGACTGCCTCTGCGTTCAGGCCAGCTCCTGAGGATGCTGAGATACCCTGTGCCAGTGTGCCCTGGGTGACGGCATCCTGCACAAGTGAACTGAAGTCTTATCTTCTGTGAGGCTTTGTCTTCTCCACAGGAGCTTCGGTCCTCTGTCCCTTCTTTTCCTTGTCGGCTGATGGGGGCTGGCCACTGAGTACCCCAGGCACCACGTTGCACTTGGTGAAGGGCATAGTTATAGTGATACAGCTTAGCATCAAGTAGAAGGGCAGGGTCTGTGCCTTTTATAAATCTGCTCTAGTTTGCAGCTCCTACTTCAGAGGCGCTCAGCACATCTCACTCACTTCCAAAGGGAGCTGATCCTATATCTCTCTTTCCAATTTTCATGCATTGAACTGCTTGCTGCTGCTGCCGCCGCCAAGTCGCTTCAGTCGTGTCCGACTCTGTGCAACCCCATAGGTGGCAGCCCACCAGGCTCCCCCCGTCCCTGGGATTCTCCAGGCAAGAACACTGGAGTGGGTTGCCATTTCCTTCTCCAATGCATGAAAATGAAAAGTGAAAGTGAAGTTGCTCAGTTGTGTCTAACCCTCAGTGACCCCATGGACTGCAGCCTTCCAGGCTCCTCCGTCCATGGGATTTTCCAGGCAAGAGTACTGGAGTGGGGTGCCATTACCTTCTCCAGGTGTCATGGCATATTCTCACAAATAATCCTAGCTTTATCTTACTCTATGACTTTACAAAGCCTTTCATTTATTTATTTAATTTGAGATGGAATAATCTGACCATCGATTTTTTTTTAGCATTACATTGTTCCTGTTTATTTTTTATTTTTATTGTTTTTTCTTTTTACTTTATTCTACTTTACAACACTGTATTGGTTTTGCCATACATTGACACGAATCAGCCATAGGTGTACACGAGCTCCCAATCCTGAAACCCCCTCCCACCTCCCATCCTATATCATCTCTCTGGATCATCCTCGTGCACCAGCCCCAAGCATCCTGTATACTGTATCGAACATAAACTGGCGCTTCGTTTCTTACATGATAGTATACATGTTTCAATGCCCTTCTCCCAAATCATCCCACCCTCTCCCTCTCCCTCAGAGTCCAAAAGTCCGTTCTATACCTCTGTGTCTCTTGTTGTCTCACATACAGGGTCATCATTACTATCTTTCTAAATTCCATATATATGTGTCAGTATACTGTATTGGTGTTTTTCTTTCTGGCTTTTCCTAAAAAATTATCACTTATAGTAAGGTATAAAATATATTGTATAAATATCAAATATGTAATAAAACATATACTATAGATATAAACTATAATAAAATTATCTATATATATGAAGTATTAAACTCTCCAACTGAAACCCAGAACTGAAACAATGTTTTCATATGCATAAGTCTCTATGTGACTTAGAAGGAACTAGGTCCTATTTTCTTCATATGAACATCAATAGGATAGATCAGTATTAGCTATAAACCTTACTTCAGAACACATACTCCATCTTTGTTCATAGTTTGCCTTTTTAAAATAATCATTCAAAATGAATCATATTATCTTAATTACCTGAGAATCTACACACTGTATACTTGAATACCAAAAATGCTAACAATTGCCACCAGCCTTATAAATGTATGACTATGTCATCCTTCCACCAACTTTGAATGCCAACATGGACCCTACGTGTGACCCTTTTTGTCTTCATTCACTTACACATTTATTTATCCATTCATGCCTTCACTGATTCATTTACAGCAATAAACACCATAATGAGGAACCACTAAGACTCAAGAACAGATCCCCAATTTGCCCTAAGCTCTATCCCCTAAAAGGGAAAAACCAACTCTTGCTTGAGATGCCCTCAAATCTGGAGTCAAAGGGACGGGATTATGCATAGCTATTAAATCTCATGCTGCTTTTAATCAGCACACAAACTTGTTAGAACTCAGCAGAGAGACCAGGTGTGCCATCTAGAATCTGGCAGGGAGTCACTTTAGCGGGTATCTGAGAGCCTTGGGCTCTTAGAGTGAGTTTAAATCCTGACTGTGCTATTTACCAGTTAACAGACCCTAGGTAGACTTCTTTAACCCCTCCTTACCAGTACAATGAAAATTATTACAGTAGTTATTGTTCAGTCATTATATAGTAAAATCATTAAAGATCTTCCCATGATTATTACACAGTTATTACACAGTAAAATTACTACAGTGAAGATCTTCATAAGATCTTCAGATTTTTTTGTTTGTTTTTTAATTAATTAATTTACTTTAATTGGAGGCTAATAACTTTACAATATTGTAGTGGTTTTTGCCATACATTGACATGAATCAGCCATGGGTGTACATGTGTTCCCCATCCTGAACTCCCTTCCCACCTCCCTCCCCATCTCATCCCTCTGGGTCATCCCAGTGCACCAGCCCTGAGCACCTTGTCTCATGCATCAAACCTGGACTGGCAATCTATTTCACATATGATAATATACATGTTTCAATGCTATTCTCTCAAATCATCCCACCCTGGCTTTCTCCCTGAGTCCAATAGTCTGCTCTTTACGTCTGTGTCTCTTTTGGTGTCTTGCATATAGGGTCATCATTACATCTTTCTAAATTCCATATATATGCATTAATATACTGTATTGGTGTTTTTCTTTCTGACTTACTTCACTCTGTATAATAGGCTCCAGTGTCATCCATCTCATTAGAACCGATTCAAATGTGTTCTTTTTAACAGTTGAGTAATATTCTATTGTGATCTGTACCACAGCTTTTCTATCCACTTGTCTACCAATGGACATCTAGGTTGCCTCTATGTCCTGGCTATTGTAAACAGTGCTGCAATGAACTTTGGGGTACATGTGTCTCTTTCAGTTCTGGTTTCCATGGTGTGTATGCCCAGCAGTGGGATTGCTGGGTTGTATGGCAGTTCTATTTCCAGTTTTTAAGGAATCTCCACACTGTTCTCCATAGTGGCTGTACTAGTTTGCATTCCCACCAACAGTGTAAGAGGATTCCCTTTTCTCTGCATTTTCTCCAGCATTTATTGTTTGAAGACTTTTTTGAGAGCAGCCATTCTGACTGACATGAAATGGTACCTTATTGTGGTCTTGATTTGCATTTCTCTGATAATGAGTGATGTTGAGCATCTTTTCATGTGTTTGTTAGCTATCTGTATGTCTTCTTTGGAGAAATGCTTCAGATGGTTTTACCACAGTGCACGTGCTCTCAAAGAGACTGAGAAATGATAGCAATCATCAGGGTGGTAGATTTCAGCAATTACACACTCTATGTCATAAGGTCATACATATAATAAAATTAAGGCTTGGCATCTCTTGATGATTCTGTCACTTAGTATCTGAAATAAGAATTTCTATGAGGCCTTTCATAAGTTATTAGAAATCTTCCTTAACATATTGATTTCTCTAAATAATTAGATGATTAAAATCTCTAATATCTCATACTAAAGAGGCAAGTGGGTAATATTATACCCCCTTGATTGATGTTAAAGATTTAAAGACAGCTGGTGGAAAATGGTTAAAATCCTTTTCTAATATGTCAATAAAGATTAACACAAGTATAAAATTTTGAACTCCCTTCTCTCACTAAATGTTGTCAAAAAGTACTTGCAAAATTGTGAATGGTTTATGTGATCTGATTCTATGACAAATTTTCAAGATTTTATTTTCAAAGAATGAAACAAAAGGCTATATCCCCAGCGCTGTCCTGTGAAGAAAGCTATGAATATTGAAAAGCCAGGTCAGTTAGAGGTAGAAATCTGAGCAGCTGTCATTTTCTTGCTTCTGTGCTGTGATTATGCTATTTGGTCTTTGCCTCTCTTCATAGGGGTCTTATTTATTTAAGGAAAATGAATTTTCCCTGCAACTAGAATTCTCTTGTTAATAGAACGCAAAGCTGACATGAGTTATTCTGTGAGGATAGCGACTAAGGCCTAGGTTCCCAAGTTTTTCTTGGAATTCTCCCACCCTTGTTGTCTGTAAAGCTGGACCCTTCATTTAATTCAAGTCTCTACTCAATAGTGAGGGGACCTTCCCAGGTGGCACTAGTGGTAAAGAACCTGCCTGCCAACGTAGGAGACATAAGAGATGCAGGTTCAATCCCCAGGTCAGGAGGATACCCTGGAAGAGGGCATGGCTAATCCACTCCAGTATTCTTGCCTGGAGAATCCCATGGACAGAGAAGCCTGGCAGGCTACAGTTCATAAGGTCATAAAGAGTCAGACACCACTGAAGCAGCTTAGCATGCATGCAAACTACTTAATAGTGAAACTTTTCCCAGCAACTTTCCTTGAGAGCATAATCTTAAGTAGTATATTTCATCATTCTCTCTCCCTAACCCTAAGTGTTGTAAAACTTTTACAACACTTACCTTCCCTGAGATATCACACATTAATTTTTAATTATTGCCTTCCTGTCACACTCCACCACCCCAACTCTCCCAAGATATGAGAGGGTGGAATTTTACCAATCTCCACCAGTTTTATTACTGTATTTAGAATGGTTCCTGGCATGTATTGCTGTTCAAAGTATTGATAAACAAACAAACCGAGAGGCAGGGTGGCATGGTAGAAAATTTTTGGATTTAAAATTAAGGTACAGTTTTGACTCCTGGCTATGTTTGTACTAAATCTGTATGCCGATGGGTGAGCCAACTAATATTGTGAGCTATAGTTTCCTCACATATGAACTAAGAAAATCTATCTTGCATGGGTGTTATGAGATTCAAATGAGATGGCACATGTGCATATGCTTTATACACTCTTTATAAACAACATTAATTTAAATGGATTTGTTATTATCACTCACAGACCAATAATTATTACCACTGAACTCTTCTAAGTTCAGAAGATATGACAATGCTTTATGTGTTTGGTAGTTAGCCAGTTTAATCATGTCAAGTGTCAGTTAACTTTGCTTTTATCTTTCCCCCAGAAAGCACAGGATGATGGTACTGAAGTCTTATAATTTTTGTTATTTGGATAGAGCTCTGATTTTTAACCCAAGTATTTATGAAATCTAACTAATACCCCCAAAGCCCCTAATCATAGAAGAAAGACCCTTTTCCATAGGTTTCTTAGGGAGGACATTTCAAATAGATATCAAGTTTAGTTATTAAAAAAAATTTTACCTGACAGCCTAGCAATTAAATGAATATGTGATGGATTTTTATTATGAAGGTGATGGTAGACTGTAGTTTGATTTGAATCGTTTAAACATTTATTGAAATTTTGATTTTAATAAAATCAATTTAGTAAAAATTTAAAAGTTTTAATTTAGCATTGAATATCTTTTACTATCTAAGTGATATACAACATAGTTTTTGGTACCTAGAATATTTCATTTTTAACTTTCAATTTTGGCAAATAAAATTCATATAAACGCTGTAAGATTGTGAGGAGTTATTGATGTGACTATTAATTAAAGATGCATTCATTAATAGATTATCCATTTTGAAATTTGGCAATATATATCCAAAGCTTTAAACATCTGTATAATTATGAGTCTAGTAATTCTACTTCTAGAGATTTCTCCCCAAAATTAATCACAATCATGGGCAAAACTTTATATATAAAGTTATTAATTACTGCATTGATTATAACATCAAAATTAAGGAAATAATCTAAATGTCTAATAGGAAATCAGTTAAATATAGTATGTTTATTAAAAGGAATATTATAAAGCCAGGAAAAGGATATAGAAGAGTATTTAATATCATGAGAAATATTCATTACATAGTATTAACTGAAAAAAAATCTAGCCCATGTTCTGTGTGTATGTGTGTGTGTGTGTGTGTGTGCATATAGAATCATTTTTAATGGAATAATCTGAAATTGATGGGGTTCAAACAGAAAATGACTATTTTTAAACAGCTACTGCCTTCAAATGTATTCTGTTGAATCTCCCTTCTATTCCCTTTGTGATATGTTGGAAAGACACCTTAGCTTTTTTGATGTTTTCTGTTATGAACATGGTCTCCATAATTACACTGCGTTTTCAGGCATTGAGAGGTCCTGTGCATTCTAAATGGAAACTTTAAGTTCGTACCCAGGAAGTGTGGTTTGTTTTCTCACACTTCCTCATACTCCTTCTCTGCTTTTCCTGGCTCCTTTAGTGCGGGGCAGGGGTAAAGGACATTAGAGGGACAAGAGTAACTGTCTATGTCCCCAGTGTTATTATAATCTGTCTGTGTGGCAGGCATCCAAAGTCTGCCTCTTTAATTGGATAGAAACATGAATTCTTTGGCTGTTCTGAAAAATGCTCATACTATATAGTTCCTCGATACAAGCAGTTTGGAACTCTTACAGCTAAACCCTCTCTGATTCCCCTTTGTTATGAATTCTATTACCTCTCACTCTACAGCTGTCTTGCCTGGTTAGCTGCCCTCTTGGGCAGAATCATTTCAAGATAACATGAGCCTACTTATTCTGTATAGCCTTTAATTGGGCCACAGAAAACTCATACATTCTTTTTTTTTTTCCTTTTTAATGGAAGTGTAGGCAACCCATTCCAGTATTCTTGCCTGGAGAATCCTAATGACAGATGAACCTGGCAGGTTATAGTCCACAGGGTCGCAAACAGCTGGATATGACTAAAATGACTTAGCATGCAGCAATCACATAGTTGATTTGCAATGTTGTGTTACTTTCTTCTGTATACCACAGTGAATCAGTTGTAAATATACCCTGGTGGCTCAGCTGGTAAAGAGTCTGCCTGCAACATGGGAGACCTGGGTTCAATTCCTGGGTCAGGAAGATCCCCTGGAGAAGGAAATGGTAACTCCCTCCAGTCTTCTTGCCTGGAAAATTCCATGGAGAGAGGAGCCTGGTGGGCTACAGTCCATGGGGTCATAAAGAGTTGGACACGACTAAGTGACTAACACTTTCACTTCACTGTTTTTAGATTATTTTCCCATATAGATCATTACATAGTATTGAGTAGAGTTACCTGTGCTATACAGTAAGTCCTTATTCAGTTCAATTCAGTCTCTCAGTCGTGTCCAACTCTTTGCGACCCCATGAATCACAGCATGCCAGGCCTCCCTGTTCATCACCATCTCCCGGAGTTCACTCAGACTCACGACCATCGAGTCCGTGATGCCATTCAGCCATCTCATCCTCGGTCGTCCCCTTCTCCTCCTGCCCCCAATCCCTCCCAGCATCAGAGTCTTTTCTAATGAGTCAACTCTTCGCATGAGGTGGCCAAAGTACTGGAGTTTTAGCTTTAGTATCATTCCTTCCAAAACAATCCCAGGGCTGATCTCCTTCAGAATGGACTGATTGGATCTCCTTGCAGTCCAAGGGACTCTCAAGAGTCTTCTCCAACACCACAGTTCAAAAGCATCAATTCTTTGACGCTCAGCCTTCTTCACAGTCCAACTTTCACATCCATACATGACCACAGGAAAATCCATAGCCTTGACTAGACAGACCTTAGTCGGCAAAGTAATGTCTCTGCTTTTCAATATACTATCTAGATTGGGCATAACTTTTCTTCCAAGGAGTAAGCGTCTTTTAATTTCATGGCTGCATTAGTTACCTATTTTATATATACTAGTGTATATATGTCAACCTGATCTCCCAATTTTTCCCTCTCCCCCTTAACCTCTGATAAACATAAGACTGTTCTCTACATCTGTAACTCTATTCTGTTTTGTAAATAAGTTTATTGGTACCATTTTTTTGGATTCCACATATAAGCAATATAATACAATATTTGTCCTTCTCTATCTGACTTCACTCAGTATGACAATCTCTAGTCCATCCATGTTGCTGCAAATGGCATTATTTCATTTTTCATGGTAGAGTAATATTCCATGGTATATATCTACTACACATTATTGCTATGCAAACAATAATCACAGTTCAAGATTTCATACTGATGCCCTCTCTACTTTTCCACTGAGAGGCCAGACTGGTCAACCTCTATGCTATTGTGTTCTCTAAGTGATAAACTGGTATCAACCTTTATGTTCATACACAATCCCAGGCTCCAGAGACATCTCAAGCTCTTATAATAACTCCCTTCAGTGAGAAATCTAGGCTTCTGCAGTTCAGCATAGATAAACAAGGCCACTCAAGAGAATAAAGATTAAGTCACAGACCAGTTAGGACAACATGGAGAGGATGGAAATCATACGTGAAGAGCAAGTTTATGAGGGAAAAGGGTGTTTACAGAGTCACTGTGGTTCTGTTGCTAGCATAGGTTGTTGAGTATATAAATCTATAATAAATAAAAGGAAGTTTCCCAACTCCAAGTATTGGAACTAAAGGGAGATGAAGAGCCAGTTGTCATATGCATGTACTTTTATCCTGAAAGAACTGAAGTTCAGTATCTCTTCTAATTATTCTGAATCCAAGATGTAATAATTTATACCTGACAAATTTGAAGATCTTTTGTCTTAAAGATGAAAAAGTATGTGTCAAAGCTCAACACCAAAGAATATTAAAATTTTATTCAAGGTTCTGAATAATTCAAAAATATGATATAATTTTAACAGGATGTGTTGTTGGACATGAGTTTGAGCAAATTCTGGGAGAATAATGAAGGACAGGAAAGCTGGCATGTTATGGTCCATGGGGTCGCAAAAAGTCGGATGTGACTGAGTGACTGAACAAAAACATTATTTTCTTAGGCTATCCAGGTGGCTCAGCAACAAAGTATCCACCTGCTAAGCAGGAGACATGGGTCAGGAAGATCCCCTGGAGAAGGAAATGGCAAATCACTCTGATATTCTTGCTTGGGAAATTCCATGGACGGAGAAGCCTGCCAGGCTATAGTCCATGGGGTCACAAAAAGTTGGACACAACTTAGCAAATAAAGAATAACAACAATAACTGTTCTTTAAGGATAATATCAATGAACCATTTGGTTTACAAGATCTAAAATATTTGTGGCATTCTTTCTGTTACATTTAATTTCCTTTTTGTCCTTTTCCTTTTTTTCCCCTAAGAGTTAACTGCTTTTTGGGTATACCACTTAAAATATTGAGTGACTGTCTCCTTCAAATTTTACCGGACAGTTGCTTAATCCATTGCTTCATTTTGAATTTGTCTTTTAAGCTAGTCTGCGTATTAATAAAGACAATGTACAACAGGGAAGTTACATTTCCCAGAGAAAGGCCAGCTGGTTATCTTCTAGGCAACATTCTTTATCTTCATGAATGTATTAATAGCTAAACACAAGTCTTAGAGACTCAGTTTCTATAATCATCAGCAAAACACTGAAACAAATTTACTTTTCAGGTAATGTTTTACATTAATCACATTAACAGCAATTCACATATATAAATGCAAGAAGGCAAATGTGATTGTCTGAGGAGGCCTTTGCAAATAGCTGAGAAGCAGAAGACAAAGGAGAAAGGGAAAGATATGCCCTGAGTGAAGAATTCTAGAGAATAGCAAGGAGAGACAAAAAGTCATCTTAAGTGAACAGTAAAAAGAAATATACCAGAAACTATAAAACTCTTAGAGGAAAACATAGGAAGAACACTTGACATAAATCAAAGCAAGATCCTCCATGACCCACATCCTAGAGTAACGGAAATAAAAACAAAAGTAAACAAGTGGGACCTGATTAAACTTAAAAGTTTTTACACAGCAAAGGAAAACTATAAGCAAGGAGAAAAGACAACCCTCAGAATGGGAGAAAATAATAGCAAATGAAACAACTGACGAAGGATTAATTTCTAAAATATACAAGCAACTCATACAACTTAATGCCAGAAAAACGAACCACCCATCAAAAAGTGGGGAAAAGACCTAAACAGACATTTCTTCAAAGAAGACATACAGATGGCTAACGAACACATGAAAAGATGCTCAGCATTGCTCATTATTAGAGAAATGCAAATCAAAATGTCATAAGATATCACGTCACACCAGTCAGATGGCCATCATTAAAAAGTCTACACAAATAAATGCTGGAGAGGGTGCGGGATCACTCTTGCACTGATAGTAGGAATGTAAATTGATACAGCTACTATGGAAGATGGTATGGAGATTCCTTTAAAAACTAGGAAGAAAACCACCATATCACCCAGCAATCCCCCTCCTAGGCATATACTCTGAGGAAACCAATATTGAAAAAGACACATGTATGCCATTGCTCACTGCAGCACTATTTACAATAGCTAGAACACGGAAGCAACCTAGATGCCCATCGACAGATGAATGGGTAAAGAAGTAGGGGCACATGCACACAACGCAATATTACTCAGCCATAAAAACGAGTGCATTTGAGTCTGTTCCAATGAAGGGGATGAAACTCAAACCAATTATACAGAGTGGAGTAAGTCAGAAAGAGAAAGAGAAAGATTGTATCCTAACACATATGTATGGAATCTAGAAAAATGGTACTGAAGAATTTCTTTACAGGGCAGCAGTGGAGAAACAGACATAGAGAATAGACTTATAGACATGGGGAGATGGGAGGAGAGGGTGAGATGTATGGAAAGAGTAACATGGAAACTTACATTACCGTATGTAAAAGAGATAGCCAATGGGAATTTGCTACATGGCTCAGGAAACTCAAACAGGTGCTCTGCATCAACCTAGAGGGGTGGGAGGGGGAGGGAGATGGGAGGGAAGTTCGAAAGGGAGGGGATATATATGTACCTATGGCTGATTCATGTTGAGGTTTGACAGAAAACAACAAAATTCTGTAAAGAAATAATACTTCAATTAATAAACTAAAACAGTGAAAAAAATAGAAATAGAGGAAAACAATAGGATGGAAAAGACTAGAGATCTTTTCAAGAAAATTTGAAATACCAGGGGAATATTCATGTAAAGATGGGCCTCAATAAATGACAGAAACAGCAAAGACCTAATGGAACCAGAAGATGTTAATAAGAGGTGGCAAGCATACAGAAAAGAAATTTACAGAAAAAGGTCTTAATGACCTGGATAATCACAATGGTGTGGTCACTCACCCAGAGCCAGACGTCCTGGAGTGTGAAGTAAAGTAAGCCTTAGGAAGCATTACTACAAACAAAGATAGTGGAGGTAATGGAATTCCAGCTGAGCTATTTCAAACCCTAAAATATGATGCTGTTAAAGTGTTGCACTCAATATGTCACTAAATTTGGAAAACTCAACAGTGGCCACAGGACTGGAAAAGGTCAGTTTTCATTCCAATCTCAAAGAAAAGCAATGCCAAACAATGTTCAAACTAACATACAATTGCATTCATTTCACATGTAAAGAGTCAGACACAACTGAGCAACTAAGCACACAGCATATGCTAGCAAGGTAATGATCAAAACCCTTCAAGCTAGGCTTCAGCAGTATGTGAGCTGAGAAGTTCCAGATGTACAGCTGGATTTTAAAAAGGCAGAGGAACCAGAGATCAAATTGCCAACATCTGCTGGATCATAGAGGAAACAAGGGAATTCCAGAAAAATAAAAAAACCATCTGCTTTATTGACTATGCTAAAGCTTTGGACTGTGTGGATCACAACAAAATGTAAAGTTCTTCAAGAGATGGGAATACCAGACTACCTTACCCGTCCCCTGAGAAACCTGTATGCAGGACAAGAAGCAGCAGTTAGAACCAGACATGGGACAACAGATTGGTTCCAAATTGGGGAAGGAGTACATCAAGGCTGTATATCATTATGCTGCTTATTTAATTTAAATGCAGAGCACATCATGCAAAATGCCAGACTCGGTAAATAACAAGCTGAAATCAAGACTGCTGGGAGAAATATCAACAACCTCAGATATGCAGATGATACTGCTCTAATGGCAGAAAGTGAAGTGGAACTAAAGAACCTTTTGAGTAGAGTGTAAAAAGCTGGCTTAAAACTCAACATTCGAAAAACTAAGATCATGGCATCAGGTCCCATCACTTCATGGCAAATAGATGGGTAAAAAGTAGAAACACTGACAGATTTTGTTTTCTTGGGCTCCAGAATCATTGTAGATGGTGACTGCAGTCATGAGATTAAAAGATGCATGCATCTTGGAGCTATGACAAACACAGAGTATTAAAAAGCAGATACATCACTTTGTGACAAAGGTCCCTCTTGTCAATGGTTTTCCCAGTAGTCATGTATGGATGTGAGAGTTGGACCCTGAGGCAGGCTGAGCACTGAGGAATTGATACTTTCAAACTGTGGTGCTAGAGAAGACTCTTGAGAGTTCCTTGGGCAGCAAGGAGATCAAACCAGTCAATCCTAATGGAAGTCAACTCTGAATATTCATTGGAAGGACTGATGCTGAAGTTGAAGTTCCAATCCTTTTGAAACAGGAGGGAAGGGGACAGAGCAAAACTTTTGAAAGAATGACATAGCTTGAAGGCACAATAGAAACTAATTAGAACCAAATGAGTACAAGTTGACAGACAAGTGAACTTGAACTTGCTCCCTCACTATACGTTCATTGTAACATATCAGCAAGCCAAATAACATACCCAGAGATGCCATGACAGTTCCAAGGTCAACCAACATAAAAAGGTGGCTTGGCCCAATCCCTGGAAATCTCCACCTCTTCCCCAAAACAGTTAGAATAATCCACCCACTCATTAGCCTACGAAATTACCCAGTCCATAAAAGCTAACTACACCATATTTTGAGGTTTCACTTGCTCTCTGCAATGGCCCACACTTTGTGGCATGTGTTTTTCTTGGAAATAAATCCACTTCTTACCTATCACTTTGCTTTTTACTGAATTCTTTCTGTGATGAGACAGAATCTGAGACTCAGTAAACCCAGACACCAGATAAGTGATTCTAATGAAAAGGTCATAGGTTCAAGTTCCAAGCAGGATTTTTGCCTGATTCCAATCCCGGTCATATGGGTTTGAGTTCCAAGTGGGGTTTTGGCTGGGTTGGAGTCCTGGCCTTGTGGATTCAAGTTCCAAACTGGGTTTGAATCCTAGCACATGGGCTCAAGTCCCAATCTGTGGTAAATGGTTTCACTTTGCCCCCTAACAGGAAGAACTGACTCACTGGAAAAGACCTTGATGCTGGGAAAGACTGAGTGGAGGTGATGGAATTCCAGTTGAGCCATTTAAAATCCTAAAAGATGATGCTATGAAAGTGCTGTACTCAGTATGCCAACAAATTTGGAAAACTCAGCAGTGGCCACAGGACTGGAAAAGTTCAGTTTTCATTCCAATCCCAAAGAAAGGCAATGCCAAAGAATGCTTAAACTACTGCACAATTGCACTCATCTCACATGCTAGTAAAGTAATGCTCAAAATTCTCCAAGCCAGGCTTCAGCAGTACATGAACTGTGAACTTCCAAATGTTCAAGCTGGTTTTAGAAAAGAGAGGAATCAGAGATCAAATTGCCAACACCTTCTGGATCATTAAAAAAGCAAGAGATTTCCAGAAAAAATCTATTTCTGCTTTATTGACTATGCCAAAGCCTTTGACTGTGTGGATCACAATAAACTGTGGAAAATTCTGAAAGAGATGGGAATACCAGACCACCTGACCTGCCTCTTGAGAAACATGTGTGCAGATCAGGAAGCAACAGTTAGAACTGGACATGGAACAACAGACTGGTTCCAAATAGGAAAAGGAGTACGTCAAAGCTGTATATTGTCACCCTGCTTATGTAACTTATATGCAGAGTACATCATGAGAAACGCTGGGCTGGATGAAGCACAAGCTGGAATCAAGATTGCTGGGAGAAATATCAATAACCTCAGACATGCAGATGACACCACCCTTATGGCAGAAAGAGAAGAAAAACTAAAGAGCCTCTTGATGAAAGTGAAAGAGGAGAGTGAAAAAGTTGGCTTAAAGCTCAACATTCAGGAAACTGAAATCATAGCATCCAGTCCCATCACTTCATGGCAAATAGATGGAGAAATGGTGGAAACAGTGGCTGACTTTATTTTTTGGGGCTCCAAAATCACTGCAGACGGTGACTGCAGCCATGAAATTAAAAGACGTTTACTCCTTGGAGAGAAAGTTATGACCAACCTAGACAGCATATTCAAAAGCAGAGACATTACTTTGCCAACAAAGGTCTGTCTAGTCAAGGCTATGGTTTTTCCAGTGGTCATGTATGGATGTGAGAGTTGGATTGTGAAGAAAGCTGAGTGCCGAAGAACTGACGCTTTTGAACTGTGGTGTTGGAGAAGACTCTGGAGAGTCCCTTGGACTGCAAGGAAATCCAACCAGTCCATCCTAAAGGAAATCAGTACTGAGTGTTCATTGGAAGGACTGATGTTGAAGCTGAAATTCCAATACTTTGGCCACCTGATGCGAAAAGCTGACTCATTTGAAAAGATCCTGATGCTTGGAAAGATTGAGAGCAGGAGGAGAAGGGGACTACAGAGGATGAGATGGTTGGATGGCATCACTGACTCCATGGAGATGAGTTTGAGTAGACTCCGTGGAGGAGTTTGAGTAGACTCCGGGAGTTGGTGAGGATAGGGGCCCTGGCATGCTGTGGTCTATGGGGTCACAGGGTCAGACACGACTGAGTGACTGAACTGATCTGAAGAGGAGAAAGGGGTGACAGTGAATAAGATGGTTGAATGGCATCACCAACTCAGTGGACAAGAGATTAAACAAACCCTGGGAGATATTGAAGGACAGGGAAGCCTGGCATGCTGCAGTCCATGGGTCACAAAGAGTCAGAAATGACTTAGCAGCTGAACAACAACATGTATAAAGCAGAAAACCAATGTTTTAAAATTCCACCAGAAATACAACTGTTCATAACTATCAAAAAATTTTAATTGCTAACACAGCAACTATGAGAGTTAATTCTTTGTGTCAACTTAACTGGGCCATGGGGTGCTCAAGTATATGGTTACACATTATTCTTGGTGTGTCTGTGAGGGTGTTTTTTTTTGTGAAATTAACAGTGGAATGTGGGCTTCCCAGGTGCCACAGTGGTAAAGAATCTGCCTGCCAGTGTGACTGCAGGAGACACAGGAGACATGGGTTCTATCCCTGGGTCAAGATCACCCAGAGAAGGAGGTGGCAACCCATTCCAGTATTCTTGCCAAAGAAATCCCATGGACAGAGGAGTCTGGCAGGCTGTAGTCCATGGGATCGCAGTGTCTACGACTTAGCGACTGAGCTTCCACACAAGTGATGGTGGAATCTACAGACTGAATTGAGCAGGTTGCTGTCCCCGGTGAGGACGAGCCTCAGATGATACCTTCAAAGCTTAAAGAGAGGAAAAAGACAAAAGACAGAGGAAGAGAGAATTCACTGTGTGACTTTTCAAGCTGACAGAGTATCTTCTTATGTATTTGAACTTGTATTGAACTGAAACTTATCATTGGCTCTTAGGACTTTGAACTCAGACTGGGGACTATACTATTAGCTCTCCTGGACCTCCAGATGCTGACTAAAGATCTTGAGACGTCTCGGCTTCCAGCCTCCATAACCACATGAGCAAATTCCTTACAATAAATAAACAAGTACACACACACATATCCACAATATAGGCTGTGTGTGTATGTGTGTGTGTGTGTGTGTGTGTGTGTGTGTGTGTGACTTTCTTATTTAAGCAGCCCTCTTAGGGTGTATCTTTGGGTTTCTTCTAGGAATGCTAGGACAGAAGTTTGTTTTCTTCTACTGAACATGTGCGGTGGAGCACACAGCCTCAAATGTGCTCAGAATGAAACAGCCTTCGGCCTCAAGTGGCTTATTCTGCACATACAGTTATCTTTAATGAAATCTTCAGTTACTAGAAATGATTTAAAAATGAATTCCCTTCTTTTACTCATCTCTCACACAACAATATGTGCTGTGCTAAGTCACTTCAGTCATGTCTGATTCTTTGCAACCCCATGGACTGTAGCCCACCTGGCTCCTCTGTTCATGAGGATTCTCCAGGCAAGAATACTGGAGTGGCTTGCTATTTTCTCCTCCAAGGGATGGATCTTCCTCACCCAGGGACTGAACCCGTGTCTCTTATGTATCCTGCATTGGCAGATGGGTTCTTTACCACTAGGGCCACCTGGGAAACCCACACAGCATTAACTGGGACCCAACCCAAAACTTATATAACACTTCTAATCTCTCTTTCCTTCCAAACTCATCCAGAGGCTCACAAAAGAAACTTCCTTTCTTCCATCTGACTTTTTGCCCTATTCTCAGATCTGTACTTATTTCTTGGAAAAAAAAAAGTTTCCCAATATTTGGATCCATTGCCAGTTTCCCCAAAAGAAAGGGAGCCTAGGAACCTTGGTATTTACCCTGCAAGTGAAAATCCTTCCCTCTTTCTTCCTGGCTTTCCAGGTTGGTTCTCTCTTCCCATTCTCCCTTTTCTATAATACTAAAAGTCTAGGACTGGTCTGCTCCCATAAGAAGTGAGTACATGGGGGAAGCAGTGGGGAAGGTGAGCTGGAAAACTAAAAATCTCTTGTTTGGAAAACTGAGAACAGTCCTAAGTCAGCAAATTCTAGCACATAAATCCTACAGACCCAGAGGCCATTCTACCTCAAAAGTAACTTGACACCTCCTGACTCAAGGCTACCATTAATAAATGTTAGTATTAGAGCTGAACACTCAGAAGGCAATGTTATTTCCCTTATTTCCAGGCATTGGGGGTTTTGATGGAGGGGAGGTCAGGGTTGTGAAGCAGTTGGTAGAGTCTCACCATGACCTTGAAGTACCAATACAAGCTCTGATGAGGCCAAAGGCATATTCGCCGTTTCTGCTCAGGTTGATTTGTTCTGCTCTGCTTCCCTGTCCAGTCACATAAAAATGTGTGTTATTTGGTCACAGACAGCCTGCAAATCCATCACTTACCCAACACTGGGTGGACTGACCTCAGGTGTGTGCCTTCCTAATGCTGGGTCAGCAGTAATATGTTTACAAATGAAAGAAATGACATTCATTACTGTATTTTTACATCTATTTTTAGTCTAAAAAGTACTCAGGGCAATTTGCATTCATTTTAGGATTGAAACATGACACTTGGTATGCATATCAGTGAACCTGAGCTATATATAACATTGCTCTTCACCTTTGCTTGCTTGCCTGCAAAGGGAGGGACCTCATTTCATAAACACTTACCTCTCATGATCAGCATTTTGACATTTCTCGTCCAATAACTATGTGTGGCTGTTGTTGAATCTCTGATCCAGAATCAACTGACATTTCCATATTGTACATGAGACTAATCTTTGTGAGACTGAAGCCATGATTTTGAGAGGTCTGTTGCCATGTATAATCCTGTTTCAGAAAGTGAACAGATTGAATGCATCCTTTTTTTCACTTGGAAAGAAAAACTTGGTAATTTCAGCTCTATAGGTCACATTGTGCATAAAAATTCTGAATAAATTTTCAGTATTTTGGGCTCATGGATCAATTAATGACATGCACAGATGACTCTGGCTTAAGATTTTCTTCAGCTCCTATAATCACACGTTATTGAATGCAGCTCTTACATATACTCTACTGTCCAGATCTATCTATATGTTTGATTTCCACTGATGTGCTAGTTGAGTAACTGGGAAGCAGATGGTGTCTGGTACTGCTACTCCCTCAGGTTAAGCTTTGTGCCGCCTGGATAGATCATTTCCCTATCCCATGAAGACCCAGGGCCAATTTCCAGATCTTATTGCCCCAACTGGTTTGTATAAGGTCCCTCTTGCCCATCCATTTATCTAATCCTACCTGTGTATCAGAATCTTCTTTAGGTCCTATTTCTTCCTCGAAGCCTTACGGGTGACAAGAATTTATGCTTTCTTTAATTTCTTTCCTTTTTGAAACCTAAGTGTTTATACTTCTCATTTATATATATATGTTGCTTATATTTTTGAACTGACTCCTGAGTTTAAGAATCATCACTCTAACAACATCACAAGTTCCTTGAAAGCTAAAGGAATTAATTTTATTTTCCAGAGGAGATAACTTTGAACAGAATGGGAGGAAGAGAACTAGTATTTATTTAACATTAGTTAACTAACTAACTAACTAAATAACTAAATAACTCCCCAGTATTAAGGGAAGCCCTCCATATTGTCCTTTAATTTTTTTTCTGCATGGTATTATTTCCTTTTTACAGACGATTAAAATGAGGTTTAGAGTTTTAAGTCACTAGCTGGACACATAGTAGATGCTTTAGGCATACAAAACATCAATCTAATCTGCTATGCGTTTAAAAATCAGTCTCACTATATCTTAAAAGTGCGCTCAGTGTCCATTATATTTAGGGACACTACTGTTTTCCCTTTTTAATGTGTAATATAGATGATTTTTTCCTACCTTAATATATATATTTCAATGATAGTCTTCATAGCTTCTATAGGTTATTTTTAAATTTAAGATTAAATGATAATTATATACCTCAATCAGCTGTCCAGAAGCCTTGATACAACTTCTTTGGGGAGCATTGTGCTTATAATTATATGCATAATTATTGCTTTTAAAATCATCTTTTCCCAACTATTATGAGGATGCTTCTAATACTAGATAGAAATAGCATAACTTTGAGAATGTTGTTGGTATTAGTGTTGCTTTTTATTTATCACAGGAAATATTTTTTTACATGGAAACTCATAGAACTACAATTCATGTTTTTATTATCTAATATTTCCACAAAATTTCAGTTTTTCTTAAATATTTTAGTATCAAAATTTTTAATCTTTCAGTATTTTTTAGTATGACCTGAAAGAATCAGTAAACATCCTCATCAACTATTCTGATTTTATTATACTAGGCAGAGAATTTATTCATTCTGACAGTTTCTTATATACTAGGTCTTTATCAGTTTTACTTCAGCTATTGAATTCTTGGAAGATTTCACAACCATAACACTTTCCAAGCACTTTTGTTATTTTTGTGAATTTCTGTGTTCCAAATCCTGTTATTTCCTTTTTTTCAATAAAGGCTTAGTTTTTGAAAATTGCATTTAATAGTCTCAGACTTTTCAAATTAACACTATGTGTATTTTCTAGATGCCAGCTTTTACTTTTCTTAATTTAGTCTCCCTGCAGTATGCTGGAGAAGGAAATGGCAACCCACTCCAGTGTTCTTGCCTGGAGAATCCCAGGGACGGGGGAGCCTGGTGGGCTGCTGTCTCTGGGGTTGCACAGAGTTGAACACGACTGAAGCGACTTAGCAGCAGCCAGCAGCAGCAGCAGCAGTATGTTTAAAATTACCATCTTGTTTGTCTCAATCTCTTTGCTAGCATTAACATTTTCAGGTTCAGAAATACTTACATGGCTCCTATAAGATTCAAGTTTTACCTGGTTTATATCTGTAGCTGCCAGTTAGCTTTTTATTGAAATCTCATGGAATGTTAAATACATTTTCTGATTATTTGCACCAGAGCTACTGAATCTCAGGAGAAGAAACTATTATGTGTACATCTCATTCTTTGGTTTGCTTGATGCTATCTTTATATGTGTGATAGACTAGGTATAGAACTTTGCATCTGTTTCTGTTAATTAGGAAATATTAAGCGGCAGTCATGTGTAGGGGCATTGAGAGCATATCCTAGAACCAGACAGCCATGGGTTTGAAAGCTTGGTCTCCCATTTTTTAGTAATAACCATAGAAAAATTATTTAATCTTATTGTGCTTTAATTTCCTCATCAATAAAAGGGGCTGATAATAATCACTACCTTATAGAGTTGTAGGAGGATGAACATAGTTAATACATTTTAAACACTTAAAATAGGACATATACATATAGCTGTGTGTGTGTGTGTGTAGGAATCACTCTAATTTATTTATTTAAAATAAATAAAATTAAGAAAAGTAATTTATTTAAAATGAATCTGCTTGGTTTCACTATCACACATGCAGAGATGGCCATGACACTCTATATTTTCTACACATAATATAATGTAGTGAATTCTGATATTCCACAGGGTCATTCTTATAAAGTAGAAAAAGAAAAGTATTTTTTTTTAGATTTTTCATTTTTGAGTAGCATATGCTTTTCCTTATATAAAATGCTAGCAACATTTTCCCTCCTTTCCTCCCTTTTTCTTGAGTCACTATCTGTTGAGAAATGCTGACAGTCCTGGGTCTCATCTGCAACTGTCTCAGGAGGGAAAATCAATACAGTAATAAACTGATATAATGATGTCTAAGGCCATGATTACCTCTGCTCTTTTTTTTTCTTAATAGTAAGATTTTCACAGTTGACTTTAAAATTTTGCAAAGGTTCCATGAATAAATCTGTAAACACATTCACACATAAAAATAGTACCATGAATTTTCAAGAAAAGGCCAGGGGATGAATGGGAAGGAGATATGTTTCTTTGCTATATGCACTCACATATGGGCTGCATGTGCTTAATAAACATTTTTTTCCTGTTTCCATTTGCGTCTATTAAAATTCTACATTTCCTTGAAGATTTTTCAATCTAATTGTCCTTTCCTTTCAAAATCTTTGAAAGCCTCCTTTAGAAAGAATTGATCTACTAAAGCCAGTATATATAATTATGGATTAACACATGAATCCTATGGTAACTGCAAATCAAAAGCCTACAATACATACACACACACACACACACACACACACACACACACACAAGAAAGGAAAAAAAACTTACTACTAAAGAAAGTCATCAAACCGCAAGGGAAGAAACAAAAGAAAAGAAAAGGAAAGAAAAGAATAAACAGAGAAAAACTACCAAAACAACCAGAAAACAAGTAGTAAAATGGAAGTAAGTACATGCCCATTAGTTATTACTTTAAATGTCAATGGACTAAATTCCCTGGCCAAGAGGCAGAGGGTAACTGACTGGATAAAAACAAAACAAAGCAAGACCTTTCAATATACTGCCTACAATAGAGTCACTTCAGGGCTAAAGACACATAGAGACTGAAAGTGAGGATATAGAAAAACATGTTTCCTGCAAACAGAAATGACAAGAAAGCAGGGATATCAATACTCATATCAGACAAAATAGACTTTAAAACAAAGGCTATAATAAAAGACAAAAAACAAAACATTATATATTGATAAAGGAATCAATACAAGGAGAGGATATCACACTTAAAGTCAATCTATATGCCCCCAATACAAAAACACCTAAATACATAAGGCAAATAGTAAAGGGAGAAATTGACAGTAATACAATCTACCGCTTAGCTTTCCAAATGTTGGTTTCATCTTTTTCATGACATTTCATATGCTACATCATAGACTTCTTTGATTCAGGATCTCTGTGTTTGTCTTTACTCTTACATTTCTCCCACCCCGATTTACCTTCTGCCTAGTGTATTAACTCAAGTGGATAGGTCTTCAATAAATGGTTCTCTAATGAATAGATTTATAAATGACAAGAAATGGTATAAAACATATAAATTAGTTTAATTCTTCATTTCAGCCATGAGAAAATTGAGGCTTAGGAAAGTGTCCCATTTTTCTTATAATCACACACCAAACACAGGGGGAAAAAAGACATTCTTGTGGTGGTGTACGTTTTTAATTACAATGATTAAAGTCTTAGAAGTACTGGTATCAGAACTGTCAATAAGAGATTGCTTTGAAAGTAGATGCACCAGAACAGGTAAGTGTCTCTAAATACTATAAATGAGATTCCTATTTAGCCAAATTTGTCACTTGATAAGCAGCTTTATAGAGAAACTGAAAAATTCCATATTGCATTTTATTAATCAGTAGTCTTGTGCTGTACTTGACTTGTAGATTGATTTGGCCAACTGACTGTTTACAATTGTCAGGTTACTCTGGTAAAGTGGATGTCTGACAATTAAAGAGATCTGGAAACCATATGTCTTCTGTGCAATGCCGCGATTACATGAACTGTTAGAATGAAAATCACTTTCTCCAGCAAAATAGTATTTACTTTAGTCAGCAGGCACAAAACACTAAAGCACCTTTTTCCTGCAAACACTCTGAAGCCTCTGCTTCTTGTCCTTTTAGGAACTCTGACAAGGACCTTGCATGAATCATTCATTTTGTGAAAATACAATCTTCTGTCAGCAGCATTAGCTAGCCCAGTTGGATTAGGAAACAGAATCAGCATTAAATGGATGGCCACAGGATGAAATAGAGTCTGAGAGTCTGAGGGTTACTTTGAAAGTGGTAGCCTACTGGGCTCAGCAGAATTTTAGACTTCATCCACACAAGGACAGAGGTGCCTGTAAAATTTTCCTAGCCAAGACATATGTTGAACAATACTATTTCACTAGTGAAAATTTGCTTCCAAAGTTCTTTGTAATAATATAAGAACCTTCCAGTGAAGATTCAGATATTGATATCTGAAGACTCTTTCATAGCTCCAGTCCTGAGAGTGGACTCCTGACTATTTCAAATGTTACCAATGCCTTAGGTTATGACTTAAGTTTAACAGACACACTTTAGGTATATGCATAGAAAAAGACTAGAAAGGAGTGCATGTAAATATCGACAATGGATGGGATGGGGAAGTTGTAGGAAATTATAATTTTAGAAATATTTTTCCTCTAGTGTTTTATATTAAGCATATAATTTTGTAATCAGGAAAAATAACTTATTTGAAAATAATTTTATTATTTTCATAGATAACATAGTGTTTTCTATTTCGATCTTCTCACCCCCAAATCATGATCCTAGATATGGTTCAGACTGTCTTGGTGACTCTCTCACCTTATTATCTCAGGTGACTTAGCTAGCAGTGTGAGAATCCTACACAGCTTCCCTTGGATCATGCTTAGCTTTAGGGACACTGAGGCTTCTCGCTGTTATTTCCTTCCTCTTGAGCCTTTGGCATATGTTGTTAATTGTTCAAGGCACCGTTTCTCCTGACCATATACTCTCCTCTAGGTTATTCCATTTCACTATGTCTAACCAGCTGGAATTGGCAGCAGTTGAAACCAGCAAAGCCTAAACTAATCTGGAGATTTAGAGGGTCTAGCCATGCTCCGAGTGCCCATGAGGCAGGTCAGCTGGTTTCTACTTATATGGAGGAGTAAAGAGCTTATTGGAAAGGAGCTCTTCCAACAGTAAGAGGGGTTAATATACAGCAACTTGACTGCAGGACAAGAATTGTTGTTAAAGGGAAAAAGTGGTTTTTTTTTTTTTTAATTTAACATTTCTGTTTTTAATTCCTTTAGAGTACAGATGTCAACACTGAGCATATGACTTGTGAAAGCAGGGTGGCATTTGCTAGGCCCTATTTATTTTTGCCACAGCCCCATACTTGAATCCTAAGAAGCATAAGGAAACATTATTTATGAGTAAGTTGCACTGACAGAAATGGCTAGTGGTGTTCCCACTGGAGCATAAGAACAAAATCCTAATATTTCACATTTGGAAACTATAGAGAAGAAAACAGTACAGTGTGTGCCAATCATCCCTCTGGAACTTTCCAAACTAAGAGTAATTTGAATAGGGATGGAGTTTCTGAATTCTATGAGAATATGGTTCTGCTACCATTTTGTTCAGTCGCTAAGTTACGGTTGATTGTTGCAACTCTATGGACTGCAGCATGCCAGGCTTCCCTGTTCTTCACTATCTCCTGGAGTCTGTTCAAATTCGTGTCCACTGAGTCAGTGATGCCATCCAACCATCTCATCCTCTATCATCCCCTTCTGCCCTCAATCTTTCCCAGCATCAGGATTTTCCCAATAAATTGGCTTTTCACATCACGTAGCCAAAGTATTGGTGCTTAAGCTTCAGCATCGGTCCTTCCAATGAATATTCAGGGTTGATTTCCTTTAGGATAGAATCGTTTGATCTCCCCTGCTATAAAGGGACTCTCAAGAGTCTTCTCCAACACCACAATTCGAAAGCATCAATTCTTTGGCACTCAGTCTTCTTTATGTTCCAACTCTCACATCCCTACATGACTACCGGATAAACCATTGCTTTGACTGTATGGACCTTTGTCAGCAAAATGATGTCTCTGCTTTTTAACATGCTGTCTAGGTTTATACTGGCTTTTCTTCCAAGGAACAAGCGTCTTTCAAGGAACAAGCTACCATTTTAGGTTTCCTATTTTATTCTTAAATTTGTGTGGATTGCGAATATATGGATTATTCTCATAAAATACGTGACATAGAAAGGGAAGTTAACATGATCTTCATGTTACAGATTAGTAGAAGCAAAGAGAGATCAAATCTGTTCACATAATAACTTGTGTTGGATAAGAATTAGAACCCATCTGTGGCTGTTCTTTTTCCTCTGGAACACATCATGACTAGGCTCATAGACACTTATCAAGCAAATACTCTGAATAAAGCCCTGTATCAGATGCTGGGGACTACTATAAATATAATGAGTGATGCAGACCAACGTAGCACACTAAGATACACAGGCACTGGGGGACTAAGATGTAAGACAACATGAAGATCACCTCTCCCCACAAATGCACCAACAATACATCTACTAGAATCCTTATGCAGTGCATAATTTACAAAGATGGAAAATTTCACCAGTTCTCCTTCCAATGTGATATTACAACTTTTCTGACAAGTTAATCAGTTGCCTTCTTCTCCTTGATCAATAGAATGCAGAGGAAGGTTTCCTGTGTGACTTCTGAGATTTTCTTATAGAATGTGATATGACCCAGGACACACACCTTTGTATCCCTGAGAAGCTATGGAAGAGTCCTGGCTACTGCAAAGTCACTGGAAAAACATGAGGAAGGACCGCAAAGAGACAGAGATACCTAAGAAGTCCCATTTCTTCCAGGCCCTGCCCAATTCTTCTGAACTGAGGCTCCAGATACACAAATGAAGAAATCTTGGAGGACTCTAGTCCAAGCCACCATCTGACAGTAACTTCATGAGAGTCACCAAGCCAAAAACACTTAGTTAAGCTGATCGCAAATTCATGACTCACAGAAATTAATATCATTGCTTTATACATCTAAATTTTGTGGTGATTGGTTAGGCAGCAATGGTTAACTAATGCACAGCAGGAGAGGTGTGCAAAAATCTTTTCAGTTGTTATTCTTGCTTTATAGAGCTGAGAAACCAACAGTGTTTAATATAAGAAATTCCTTAGAAAATATAAAACTTATGAATCCATCCATTTCTACTTTAGTATACACAAATTTATCTCTGGTTTGAGTGCTGTTTTCGCTTCTAATATATCTTTCACTTCTAATATGTATGTTCTTTTAATGAGAAACCATCTTTGATAGTTCTAAAAAGACTGCTGTAAAGATCTCAGTTTATTGGATAATAACATGTCCAAATTCCTCCTTTAGTATGACATAAGAAAACTAAAGCCCATTGGCATTTGCTCTTTATTTGTTCCAGTTTTTGACTCTCTGGAGCCTGCATCTGCCAAACGACTCCAGATCCATCCCAGGCTGAGCTGGCTTTGGGTCTGAGAAAAACAATGAAAGCTGGATCAGAGAAATCTTACTTCATTTTAGTGCATAAACAATGCAAAGTTAATTCAAATGAATTTATTAGAGGTGTTCAGAAAAAAAAGCAATTTTACCTGTTTCAAATTCCTTCTCACACTTAAGCATGGTAATGCATTGAAAAAAATTTGAAACATATATGACACCAATGAGCTTTCCAAGAGTCCTTATTCTGTTGTTTCACCACTCAACTGGTCTTCCTCTTCTTCCTCCTTAACTGCAACATCTCTAGTCTGCATTTAACTCCTCAATAAATTATTTTAACATGCACCTTAATCTCCTTAGATATTTTTGTTCAGCTATAAAATGAGGATAACAGTATTAGCCAGTTTTGTTTGCTTAATTAGTTTGTACTAGGGATTTCCCCGGTGACTCAGTGGTAAAGAAACAGCCTGCCAGGGCAGTAGACTCAGGTTCAATCCCAGGGTCAGGAAGATCCCTGGAGAAGGAAATAGTAACCCACTCCAGTATTCCTGCCTGGGAAACCCCATGAACAGAGGAGCCTGGTGGGCTGCAGGCCATGGGGTCACAAAGAGTCAGATATGACTCAACAATTAAGCACCACGACTAAGTACGAGCACATCTGTTACCAGTTCAATACATAATTCACTATCTCTGTATCAACTCTCGGATATTGCAACATCCTATAGTATTATAATCTTTGGATTTAAATAAAGGACTTCAAGTGATGAGGAATGGTTACTCTACTAAACAGGTTTGAAAAGACCTGGGTTCCAGAGCTGTAATCCTTTGAGAACTCTTGGCTTCCTGCCTGGTGGTTGCAGAAAGTTATCCTAGCAGCATGAAAGTCAGCTAAATGGCCTTTTTCCTCAGGCTTCTCACTAACCTAAGAATGCTTCTTGGCAATCAGAAGAATGCTTGTTTTTGTTCAGCTTTGTGCATAGGAGAGAATCAGGTTCATTATTTTTAGGAACTCCATAGAGGTGTGGCCTTGCAATGAAAGGCAGAGTAGTATGGGGTTATTCAAGGCAACAGTTGTTTTCCCTTTGAGGGAATGAGATAATGCCATCCAAAGGGAAAACAGGTGCAATTGTATTTTCCCATAGGAAAAAGAATAGAAGGCCAGAAAAAGAGGCAGCATGGACTATCAAATGTTCTTTATTTTGTTCAGGAAGGTATAGCTCCTGGAAAGAATCTTCTGATTGTTGCACGGAAAGCCAATTCTGACTCGATATTGGAACCATTTCTTTGACTTGCTTTTGTTATTATAATCAAACATAATGGCCTGCCTCAGAGAATCATGACCCTCTTCCTACTAAAGTGCCTTTGTTCAGGACCCTGTCCACTTGAAGATGGCAGGAAGGAAGAATTTAGCACATGTCCTGCCTGAAGCTTGCCATTCTAGGAGATATTTGCAAGATTGATGGCCTTTTTACTGTTTCCTCACCTCTTCTATCTCTGATTAGAAAAAGATCCTGGTGGCATTCAGACCCTGATAAGATGGTTAATTTGAGACATTAGTCTGCCATCTTCCCAGTCTGCTGGCTTTCCAAATAGTCTTATTCCTTGCCTCAGTACCTTGTCTCTTGGATTTATTGGCCTGCCATGTGGTGAGCAAAATGAGTTTGGACTCCGTAACATGATGCAGTGGATTTAATCTCTGATTCTCTCTGCCTAATATGCTGAAAATAATATAACTGGCAAAAAATGTTGGTGACACAGTTGAATGAATTATATGAGTTAAAACACATAGGGAATTTGCAAGAAAAAACTGAATGTAATATTTGATCAAGAAACATGGCTCAAGGAACTATAAAGGGAGCGTTTCGGCCATTTCTTTTCTGGCCATGGAGGTTTTCTTCTATCAATTCCCATAATCACTGACTTTGATTTCTCCCACAGGTCAGATTCCTGGGAGGAAGGCCTTCTCATCTTTAGTTCTATAGCACCTTTGTGATGCATCTTGTAGGATCTGAACTTTAGTGCAGTGCCAGGCAAAGACCATGTTCTTTGGGATCTTAGGTCTTGGTTGCACATTGACTCTACTTAGCAGTCAAGTGACAGTGAAAAAGCCACTTACTGTTTCAGAGCCTTGAGTTCCTAATTTCACAAAAGTCAGGAATATTACTTACCTCCCAGATATCCACAGAGGATCACAAGAGATAAAATATGAAAATGCTTTATATACTTTAATATTTAAACAAATGTTTATTATTGTACCAACTTTGTTTTGTAATTATTTGACTTTCCTCTCAAATTAGATTGAAAGATTTTCAGTTTCCCCTAGTGTCTATCTTAATATTTGGCATAACATAGGTATTCAAAAAGGTTTTGAGGAAGGAATGCATGAGTGAATAATGAACCCATTTGTGGCATTTTTCCTTATGCCTGAATGATGGGAGATTTCACAGCACTGTAAATTAATCTTTGGGCCTCTTTCACAATAATCATTGTGAAAAATCAGTACATATATAACCTCTAGTCAGCTCCATGGCCCAGGCTCCCTGGGATAGATTTATGACTGGGTACCACTCCTGCTGATAAATTACCCTGGGCTTTGCTGATATGTGAAAAATTTTGGAGTGAAAGTGTGCTTGGCAGTCCCTTGGATAGGTCTTTTGCTTCAATAGTACTTGGATTGAACAGATGCAGGGAGACCCCTTGCTATAGCCTCTGACCACTCTCCAACCTTTTCTCCATTTACAGCCTTCAAAATCAGCCACTCAGCTGTCCATGATCTCTAGAACCAGCCACCATTTTTTGAGCTTAACTCCTTATTATCATCAGCCATGAGCTCCCAGATTCATCAGAATTATTCCACCAAGATGGAGGCCACCATCAGCCACCTGGTTAACATGCATCTGGGGCCTCCTATACCTTCCTCTCTCTGGGCTTCTTTTGAGCATGACAATGTGGCTCTGGAGTATGTGGGCCACTTTCTTTTTGGAATTGGCCAAGGAGAAGAGTCTCTTGAAAATGCAAAGCCAGAATGGTAGCTGTGCCCTCTTCCTGGACATACAGAAACCATCTCAATATGAGTGGGTAAAACCCAGGATGCTATGGAAGCCATCCTTCTTGTAGAGAAGAACCTTAGCCAGGCCCTTCTGGATCTGCATGACCTGGGTTCTACCCATGCAGACCCCCACATCTGTGGCTTCCTGGAGAACCACTTCCTAGATGAGGAGGTAAAACTCATCAAGAAGATGGATGACTACCTGACCAAACTCTTCAGGCTGGCTGGTCCCCAGGCTGGGTTGGACAAATATCTCTCCAAAGGCTCACCCTTAAGCACAACTAGGAGCCTCTGAAAACCAGTGGCCAGTGAGAAACCCCATAACATCAGGGCTGCTTTTTAACATCTTGGAGCTCTTTCTCAAGCCTTGGACCAAATGGAAACAATAATGCTTTTTGAGCAATATAAATAAATAAATAAATATATATATATATATATATATAAATAAATGTTTATGGAGTAATTTTGTAAGAATTAGGATGTAAGTGTTTGGGATAATTGAGGATATGACGTTTTCTTTTCTTTCAGTGCTTCACTGTGAAGTATGACACAGGAAATCCATTCTTAACATTTAGAGCAATTGTTCTCAAAGTCTAGTCCCTGGACCAGCAGCATCAGTTTCTCCTGGAAGCTTGTTAGAAATGTAGATCCTCCTCCTATCTACTATATAAGTAATCCTGGAGTTGGGGCCCAGAAATATTAACAATCCTCCAGGTGATTCTGTTGCACTCAAAAGTTTGAGAACCTGACAGAGCACTGGGATTAGAAGATAAAACAAAAGTATAGAAGAAAAATAGCAACAGTTTATTTGTTTTTAATAGAATTAGATTTTAAAGTTTTAAAAGGTTGCCAAAATTGCCATTTTAAAAGGATCCCATCTTTCTTGGATTGGAAGAATCAATGTTGTCCAAGCAAATATCCTACACTAGGCAATCTACAGATTCTATGCAATCTCTATCAAATTACCAATGGCATTTTTCACAGAACTAGAACAAAAAATTTAAAAATTTGCATGGAGACACAAAAGACCCCAAATAATCACAGCAATCCTAGGAATGAAAAGTAGAGTGGGAGGAATTAGACTCCCTGACTTCAGACTATATTACAAAGCTACAGTCACTAAAGCAGTATGGTACTGGCATAGAAACAGAAATAAAGATTATTAGAACAGGATAGAAAGTTCAGAAAGAAGCCCCTGCACCTAGTATCAATTAATGTGTGACAGAGGAAGCAAGAATATACAACAGAAAAACTATACAATAGAGACAAGACAGTATCATCAATAAGAGGTTCTGGGAAAACTGGATAAGTGAAATTACAAGTGAAGCTGTTCAGTTGTGTCTGACTCTTTGCGACCCCATGGACTGTAGCCCACCAGGCTCCTCCATCCATGGAATTTTCTAGGCAAGAGTACTTGAGTGGGTTTCCATTTCCTTCTCCAGGGAATCTTCTCAACCCAGGAATCGAACCCATGTCTCCCACATTGCGGCAGATGCTTTACTGTCTGAGCGGAAACTGGATAGCTACATGTAAAAGAATGAAATTAGAGTATTTCCTAACATGATATACAAAAATAAAACTCAAAATGGATCAAACACCTAAATGTAAGTCTGCACAGTATAAAAACCTTTAGAGAAAAACATAGGGAGACTACTGTAGCATAAATCACAGCAAGATCTTCTTTGGTCAATCCCCCAAAGAAAATAATATAAAAAAATAAGCAAATTAGACCTAATTAAACTTTAAAGCTTCTGCATAGCAAAGGAAACAATAGAAAAGACCAAAAAGACAACCCACTGAATGGGAGAAAATATTTGCAAATGAAGTGACCAACGAGAGATTAATCCAAAATACATGAAAGGCTCACGCAGCTCTATATAAAAAAACAAGCAACACAATAAAAAGCATGGGTAGAAGATCTAAATAGACATTTCTCCAAAGAAGACATATAGATGGTCAAAAAGCACATGAAAAGATGCTCAACATCACTAACTATTAGAGAAATGCAAATCAAAACTATAATAACATATCACCTCACACCAGTCAGGATGGGCATCATCAAAAAGTCTACAAATAATAAATGCTGGAAAGGGTGTGGGGAGACAGGAGCCCTCCAACACTTTTGGTGGGAATGTAAATTGGTACAAACACTATGGAGAACAGTATGCAGGTTTCTTAAAAACTAAAAGTAGAACTACCATATGATCCAGCAATTCCACTTCTGGGCATATATTTGGAGAATATGATAATTCAAAAATATATATGCACCTTAGTGTTCATTGCAGCACTATTTACAATAGTTAAGACATAGAAGTAACTTACAAATGTTCATCAACAGAGAAATAGATTAAAAAAATATGGTACATATATACAATGGACTATTATTTATCCATAAAAAGATTGAAATAATGCAATTTGTAGCAACATGAATGGACCTAGAGATTATCACATTAAGTGAAGTAAGTCAGACAGAGAAAGACCAATATCATATGATATCATTCATATGGAATCTAATTTTAAAAGACACAAATGTACTTATTTATAGAACAGGAACAGGCTTACCATTATCAAAGCAAACATGTTATCAGAGGGGAAAGGTGGTGGGGGAGGGATAAATCAGGAGCTTAGGATTAACAACACACACTACTATACATAAAGTAACCAACAAGGACCTACTCTATAGCACAGGGAACTCTATTCAATATTTTGTGATAACTCACATGCAGAAAGAATCTGAAAATGAATATATGTATAACTGAATAACTGCTGTACTTCTGAAACTAACATGACATTGTAAATCAACTATACTCCAATAAAATTAAAATAAATAAATAAACATAGGGAACCCTTCTTTCTAGATAAGGAAACTGAGTTACAGATATGGTAGATAATTTAGTTCAGATGAAACAGCTGTATCCCTATCCACTGGGGTTCTTCTGGGTGACTGACTCTCCCATTCTATAAACTCAATAATGCTCACATAAGAGTATAATAAGGCTTCCCCCATGGCTCAGATGGTAAAGAATCTGCTGGCAATGCAGGAGACCCAGGTTCGATCCCTGAATTCAGAAGATCATCTGGAAAAGGGAATGGCAACCCACTCCAGTATTCTTGCCTGGAGAGTCCCATGAACAGAGGCTCCTGGCAGGTTACAGTTCACGGGGTTGCAAAGAATTACACATGACTGAGCGACTGACACTTTCACTTTCAAGAGTGATGTGTGTATAATATATCACCTCTCTTGGGTCATATGTTGGAGAAGCATAGTATTTGCTGAAATAATCCCTCTCATTGTGGAAATTTGAGTTACTGTGGAGGATTGAATGGGGAGGCAGAATTAACTTTTAGGTTTCTTCACATCACACCTTAGACAGAGCCATTGACTTCTACACATAAAAGATACCATGACCTCAGTGAGATCAGTCTATTTTGGACCAGTTACAAAATCTGTTTCTTTCCTTGTAGTGAAAATTGAGCTGATCTCAGGATTCTGAGACTTTGCTAAATTCAATCAGAAACTTGAGATGGTACTATTGACCCATTTTCTACCCATTTTCCACTGAGCAAAAGCCTGTGGTGAGCATGTATTTTGTTAACAGTGAGGCTGCAAAGAGGATAAAAGGCCCTAAATGATAGAAATTAGGGACTTCATAGTCATTTGGGCCACAAATATCTCTGACAGGACTGTTACTTGATGAGAAATTGTGTGTACCACTGCCAAATAAAGTGTAATGCTATCACTGAAGAAACAGGTGTATTTTACTTTGTTCTTTTTCCATGCTTGAGTTCATACTGACCCAGTCAACAATAACAGTTTCACAAGGCTGTTTGGCTGCTTTAAATGATAATTGCTGCTGTCTGTTTTCCCTGTAATTGTTTCATTGTCTGTCTTTTCTCTACCTTACTAGCATTAATCTGCTGTTTGTGTTTTGAAACGACATTTGACTATTAAAAGCTAAAACTCTGAAGAACTATATTTTTCTGTGAAAACTGACAATACAAATGAAACCTGGGAGCCTGGTCCCACCTGCAGTCTAGCTGCATTATTTATTATTCTTTGAGGCAACAATTTCAGTTCTTCTCCTGCCTTGAGATGACCTTTCTCTAACAGCCTGCAAGTTACCAGTCTTTTTACATCTATTCTACACCTCTAACCCTCTCCTTGAAATAAGAACACCCAAATTTGCTTGCCTCAGAAGTTTTTTTCTAAATCAGAAGACCAAGGAAGTCTTTTATTTTGTAGTTTCCTAATAGAAAATAACCTTCTGAAAGCTAGGTATTATGTTTTGTACATTTCCAGTTCTCCCAATGTACCATACAGCATCAGGCTAAATAGGAAGGGCTAGACGTAGTACTTGGAGAAGGCAATGGCACCCCACTCCAGTACTCTTGCCTGGAAAATCCCATGGACGAGGGAGCCTGGTAGGCTGCTGTCTATGGGGTCACACAGAGTTGGACACTATTAAAGCGACTTAGCAGCAGCAGATGTAGTACTCAAATTAAGTCCCTCATTACAGTAGCCATCCAGAAAGGAAAACTGAAGTGTATAGAACAGTCAAACTAAGGGTACAAACAGTTCATTTTCCTCCTTAATCTGGTTAACCCTACTTATATAAACATACACATATGCATATTATACATAATGCTATAAATAGCTATAAGGCCAGGACATGGTATGTATTTTGTGCTGGATGTGTACTACATTTAGACTCTGTGTGTGTGCATGCACGCACACATGTGGATTGTGTCCTGCCAGCAGAGCCCACTTTCACCTTCCACATGGATGGCATAACTATCTTACTATCAGGGAGCACATCTGGCTTTACAGGGCCCTTTGAGTCATTGCGATATGGGTAACATAAGAAGTCTTGGGGCTACACCAACTAAAATGTGTGTCACTGGGAGGACTGTTGAAGGACTTAATGAGAAGACAGAGATATGGGCAATCACAGGGATGATAGTGGAATGATAGTCTGGGATGATAGTAAAGCTGGATAGATAGGTAGAGCCAACCCAGAGAAAAATAAGAATTGGATGATTTGGAAAATGGAACACTAAATAAGGGATGAAACAGAGTATTCCATATCTAAGACAGAGAATCTGAATACCTCTATTCTGGCAAGTTCACAGGCTTGCCCCTGCCCTCCACTCAACAAATGACGCCAGTGAGTTGTAGGATTGCCTTCCTTTCATCACAATGGCCTTGGAAGTATTGACCCTTGAATAGGATAGGAGTTTTCTTCATTCGAAAACCGAAATGAAACAAAAGCAATCAAAGAACTATATGGCCCTAAAGAGTGTGTGGATTTGCGGGAAAATTGTTTTGTAAATGATAATTACATTATTTGGAGTTAATAGAACACAGTTGCATTTCATAAATGAAATGCAAGTTGAAGGTACCAACTCAGGTAGGCAGACCGGGCATGTAGAACTTGACAAGGATTAAACTGGTAAGTCCTGAAGTATACGTCTTCTATGACTGAAAATAACTACAAGATAAGGTTGGTTCTTAGGAAGCTGGGGGAACCTGAGATCTCAAGGGTGTGAACTCCCTTCAACACACAGCTGTAGAGAAGGTCAACCTTTCCGATAGCACCTTCTCCACTTCTTTTTCTGGTAGAACTATCCCATTCTTGGGGCTTCCTTGGGAGACCTGTCTTTGTGATACCCACTGAGGGTACAAAGTTTCCCAGTGACATCTCTTTGGAGGACAGGGTCACAGACTCCAAAATCTTGCATCTCTCATCCTTGTTTCCTCCCAGTTTCCTTTTCTAATCTTGCTGAGATACAAATGGCAGGATGGCAGGGGGTGTTGGAAAGGATTATTTTAGGCCCTGAATTTTGCATGGGAAGTATATAGTCAAGACTAAATGGCAACTCACTCCAGTGTTCTTGCCTGGAGAATCCCAGGGACAGCGGAGCCTGGCAGGCTGCCATCTATGGGGTTGCACAGAGTCAGACACGACTGAAGTGACTTAGCAATGATGTACAGGTTCTAACCAAGTAGAACAAGTAACATAGAAAGACAAAGAGAACAAAGCTTTATTTTTCCAACTTGACAATTGCTTACTATTCTGTCCTAACATCTAGGCAGCAGGCTTCTGCATAGCAAAGAAGACAATTATTTCTGGGGAAGTTTCTAGGCATGCCAGTCTCCTTCACCCAAGTATATTACTCCCATCGATCTGTCACAGCATCTGAAATTCTACCACTGAAATTGCCTTACTTTGGATTAAAGCACCATATCTCAAGTATTTTTTAACTGCAGTCCTGATGGAGCAGAGCAAGCCCAAGAAGCAAAACCAACATATTCACTGAACCAACTTCAAGGAAAGCACAAGAGATGAATCCTCTTGTGTTTGCATGCATCCTGAATTCACAATCTCAGCTGCCATTGATCTCAAAACTGGAAGGGCTGCTCTTAAGTGACCCTCTCTGTCAGCCATGGTAGAAGAGGAGCGAGCCACAAGTGCAGACAGAGTAGAAATGCCACAGCCTCGTGACCTAACTGGCTCTTCTCCTGGACAGAACAGGTCACTTCCTCTTCAGCAGCCCAGACAACACTGGGCATGGGTACCATGACCATGTTGCAAATGAACCTGTGATTCTCTTGCTAGGACTCTTCAGACACCTGTTTCAAGACCCTTGTATTGAGATTTTACTTTCTCTTAAACTCACATGTTTATACTATACCTTTTCAAATCTGATTTTATTTCTTGTTTCTGGAGATTTCCTTTCTGGAAATTCTCTCATAATGCTCTTTTTGTAATTTAGTGACTTCAAATGTACCTTATCCTCTGCACGTCTATAACCTTGATTTTTATTCTTGCTTATAGTTCTCCAGTGAATTTGTTAAATAAGATTTGAGTATTTACACATTAGAATCCTCTTTGTAACTCAGTGTATTTCCATTTCAGAAGTTTTTCCCCAGTGCTGCAGGCTATCTTTGGTATTTAGGATCTTACTCACATCTAAACTAATTTGAATTAAGCTGATCACTTAGTTACCATGAGATTTGTGAAATGTAACAGCCACCTTCTATCCCATAAACTGAGAGTGCTGCTGAAGACTTGAGAAATATTATCTAAGTGGTTGAAGCTGCTTAAGGAGTTCAGGTGCCACAGAGCTCCCACCTAAAATGGAACAGCCCCAATAGATGGCTCCATTGGGTTTGCCCATTGGTTTAGTCCAAATCACTGACTGACTGGGAGTGATTGTGGATCTGGTTTTGGAGTTAGTAGCCCTCCCTGCGCCTTGTGAGATTTATTTACACTCTCTCTACTTATGGGCTTCCCTGGTGGCTCGGACACTGAAGAATCCGCTTGCAGTGCAGGAGACCTGGGTCAGAAATATCTCACGGAGAAAGCAATGGTTACCCATGTCAGTATGCTTGCCTGGAGAATTCCATGGACAGAGGAGCCTGGCAGGCTGCAGTCTATGTGGTTGCAAAGAGCAGGACACAACTTTCACTTTTCTCTGCAGTTGTTCTCATAACATGGGTAATGTTTTCCAGTCACTGAAAATAAACCTTTGAGAAGTCACACAATTATAAAAGAACTCACTTCTTACAATAAGAATTAATGGTACACGTTATCTGCTACTGGTAAATATATTTCTTAATATTATCTTTTTAAAATATTGTTATTCAGAAAGCTTGTTGACAGAGAAGCCTACTCTGTTTCTTTTATTTGGTCCCTTGCTAGGCCACCTGGTTACAGGACTCCAGAGGGTGCCTTCCTGTAGATAGTAATAATGTCCTTGCTGTTGATCAGCACACTGCCTTGCTCATGAGTTGCTTATGATTTTTCTCTGATTATTTCTCCCCCTATTGCTAGAGATGATATGACTAGCATAATTTTATAGACAGGGAATTTTTATAGAAAATAACTTTTTAGACAGAGAATCTTTTGTTCTTTGGAAAAATTAATCACATGGCATAGTTTCTTTTTTCCCTGTGTTGGTTGTCTTGTTTACTTTTTCTATTCCTTTATAATTTTATCATAAATTTATATTATTATGGAGCTTTAAAATTCTATTTTTGTTTTCACTAGAAGCAGTAAGAAGCACAGATTTCCTTGTTTTCCATTCCTCACATCTTTCCTATTGACCAATAAGGCTTGATATTTCAGTAAATTTGGAAAACTCAGCAGTGGCCACAGGACTGGAAAAGATCAATTTTCATCCCAATACCAAAGAAGGATAATGCCAAAGAATGTTCAAACTACCATACAGTTGCACTCATTTCACATGCTGGTAAGGTTATGCTCAAAATTTTTCAAGCTAGGCTTCAGCAGTATGTGAACCAAGAACTTCCCGATATACAAGCTGGATTTAGAAAAAGCAGAAGAACCAGAGGTCAAATTGTCAACAATTGTTGGATCATACAAAAACTTCTATTTCGGTTTCATTGACTATGCTAAAGCCTTTGATTGTGAGGATCACAACAAACTGTGGAAAATTTTAAAAGAGATGGGAAAATCAGACCACCTTACCTGTCTCCTGAGAAACCCCTATGCCGGTCAAGAAACAACAGTTAGAATCAGACATGGAACAATGGACTGGTTCAAAATTGGGAAAAAGAATATGACAAGGCTGTATATTGTCACCCTGCTTATTTAACCTATATGCAGAGTACATGATGTGAAATGCTGGGCTGGATAAATCATAAACTACAATCAAGAATGCCAGGAGGAATACCAGCAACCTCAGATACACAGATGACACCACTCTAATAGCAGAAGATGAAGACAAAGTAAAGACTTCCCCACCCCACCCCACCCCCCACAGTGAGGGTGAAAGAGGAGTGTGAAAAAGCTGATTTGAAACTCAACATTCCAAAAACTAAGATCATGGCATCCAGTCCCACCACTTCATGGCAAAGAGAAGGGGAAAAAGTGGAAGTAGTGTCAGATTTTATTTTCTTGGGCTCTGAAGTCACTCTGGACTATAGCCATAAAATTAAAAGATGCTTGTTCCTTGGAAGGAAACCTTTGACAAACCTAGACAGCATATTAAAAAAGGAAGACATCACTTTCCCAACAAAGGCCTGAATCCTCAAAGCTATGGTTTTTCTAGTAGTCATGTGTGGATGTGAACATGCATGCATGCTAAGTTGCTTCAGTTGTGTCTGACTCTTTGCAGCCCTCTGGACTGTAGCTCGCCAGGCTCTCCTGTCCATGGGATTCTCCAGGCAAAAATACTGGAGTGAGTTGCCATTTAGTGTCAGACCATAAAGAAGGCTGAATGCTGAAGAACCGATGCTTTTGAACTGCAGTCCTGGAGAAGACTCTTGAGAGTCCGTTGGACTGCAAGGAGATCAAACCAGTGAATCCTGAAGGAAATCAACCCTGAATATTCATTGGAAGGACTGATGCTGAAGCTGATGCTCCACTATTTGGGCACCTGTTGCAAAGAGCTGACATATTGGAAAAGACCTTGATGCAGGGAAAGACTGAATGCAAAATAAGAAGGGAGCAGCAGAAGATGAGATTGCCATAACAATGGCAATTGCTATGGCATAACAATTGGACATGCCATCCGACTAGCATAACATCACCAACTCAATCGACATGAATTTGAGTAAACTCCAGGAGATAGTGATAGATGGGTAACTGTCCATGGGGCAGTCCATGGGGTCACAAGGAGTCAGACACAACTTAGTGACTTGAACAATGACAACAACATGATACAGGCTCATAGAAAATAAATTTACGGTTTCCAAATGGGAAAGGGAAGGGGGGTTTGAGGAGTGTAGGATTAACAGATGCAAACTGCTTTACACAAGACAGATAAGAGACACAAATTTACCCTATAGCACAGGGATAGAACTCTTTTTAAAATCTTATAATAACCTATAATGGAAAATAATCAATATGCATATATAAAACTGAATTGCTTTGCCATACACCTGAAACTAACAAAATATTATAAATCAACTATATTTTGATTAAAAATATTTATATGATAAAAATAATTGCTTATTTCTAGAATTTTCCATTTAATACTCTTGGCCCAAGATTGACTGCAGGTAGCTGAAAATAAGGAAAGTGTAACAGTGGGAAAGAGGGACTACTGTAATCAGAAAATACCTCCTTCAAGATTAGTCATTATTCAGTCGCATATAGGATAGCAATGCACAGTCTTAGCAAGACCAGGGAAGATAATAGCCCACTAGATGTTTCTAAAATGGTGATGATTTTGTGTGTGTGTGTTTGGAGAGAAGAAGTTTAAGTAGTCTCATTCTTGATTTTTGTCAGAATGTCAGACACTAAGCAAGGAGATCTCCCCTTTGTGGCTTACACAACCATAGTCTAAAAGGCTGAATAAAATATAGTCTGTGACATGGTGAAGAATTTGAGCCAGAGATCAGAGGCATCATTTCATGGAGGAACTTGATGGTAATTGAAGGTGACAAAGTATGAAAAGCCTAAGGGACTGACGCCCTTTACTGGCTAGGAGAGGGGCAATTTGTGTAGGTGTGAATACATCATAAATAACTGCATGTCTGTTATCCAGCTGAATTAATTTGCATTTAAAACTCTAAGAGGTGGTCAAAACTGCCTCTGGGAAACTGAATGTTAGTACTGTTCTGTGTTTGGGGAAATAGAATATCCTTAGGCATGAAGTTCCTTGAAGAAAACAGGTCTCCTTACCACTTACCCCAGAGAAAATCACTAGGGGAATTTCTTTTTGCTTGTTTATAGTATACACATCAGGAAAAGTCTCACCAGCTCTCCAATTTTCAGCCCCCACCTCTTCCTCCTGAGCTTCCCTGGCTCAGTGGTAAAGAATCCACATGCCAATGCAGGAGATATGGGTTCGATTCCTGGGTTGGAAAGATCCCCTGGAGAAGGAAATGCCAACCCACTCCAGTAGTCTTGCCTAGGAAATCCCACAGACAGAGGAGCCTGGCAGGCTGCAGTCCATGAAGCGGCAAAAGAGTCGGACTCAGCTGAGCAACTAAACAGCAGCAGCAATCCCTTACTTCACTCTGGTGTGGAATGTAGGAGACCTGCCTGCATCTGTCTGTCTTCTTCTGAAAGAAACAGGAGATGAAGGCTGGGAGCCAGTTGTTTGGAAGCATAGAACACATAGGTTCCTTCAGAAAGAGTCAGCTTGGCTCCCACATTGCCTCTGAGACCCATCATTCCTTCTTCCTCTTTCCCATGCCTGGTTCATGTCCATGACACTGGCTGAATTGTCCCCTCAACACTAATTTTGATTAGTGTTGTTTCAACTTCTTGGATGGAACTCCTTTCTGCACCTGTCCAGACAGGTGGCTGGTACTATAGAATCCTGTCTTGGTTTGACCAGGTGTCTTCCCCCAATAACTAAGATCTGCCACACAAAACAGAAGCCAGCTACTCCATATCTGGCCCCTGACCACAGACACTGTCAGGTTTTCCTGCCGTATCTCACCTGCCCAACTGACTGTTCATGAGAGGGATACTGACTTTCAGAATAAGGACTGAGCTTTCATTCTGTCTTGAGTTGCATTTTCCAGGCTCAGATTCCATTGACAGTGACCAAATGACCTATTATGTCTGGAGCCTGAGTCACTCAAGGTGTGCTCTATGTTCATATTTATAGAAAAGTCAAAATAGCTCCTCAAATCTTAGGATCTGCCTGGATCCCTATTCCAGACTCTAATGTATGGAAGCATGAATACTCACCCCTACCTGTGGCTTCTGTCCTTAGTTTATAATTCTAGTGGTATTCTCTTACAGGCCTTGGTTTTAAGATGATTCTGACTGCTATTTCAGCTTCCTGGGACATCTGCCTCCTTAATAACTTATTTAAGCCACCCCTTTTGTGCAATGCTTTCTGGCTGCCATGCGGTTAGAATTTCCTCATGGTTTTGTGTTGCTTAAGCTTCTGGCTTGAGGCTTAACCTATCGTAATCAATATTTCATGGCATGGCTTGCATGCTAGTACCTTCTTTACACACTCTTCCTTTATATTCAGGCTGATTCCTTGAACCCTGGTCTCTGCTTCACTTCCCATTCTTAAATTAAAAACATATATTTTCTTATAGTGATTGACTTCCTGACTGGGGCCACATCTAGATTCTTGAAACCACTTTTGTTCTCTTCTACTGTCCAGGGATACTGTACTATATCCCTAGTACAGATGATAATCATCCTGAGTATCAGTAAAGAAAGAATGAAGGAGTCTAAAAAGGACAAAAGAAACTCACAAAGCATCCACCTACTAGAAGTAGAGCTAAGCTTCATAGAACCAGAAGAGATGAGATTATATTTTTCTCTTAGGGTGGCCACACAGTACATCATTTCCCCTTCAGTCCATATATCTTCAACATTTTTGTTTTTTCTGGACTAGCTTTCTCTACAAGCCTGTTAGTATTGCCCTTCATCACTTTTGTCTACCATAGATTGGCCTATGGATTGGTTCCCACCAGATGAAGTGTCCAACTCCTGATCCAATCAGGGATGCTCAAAGCAAGAGCTCCTGTGGCAGTTCAAGACCTCCCAAGCCCATCACTTCAGCAGAGGAAACAAAGATAACTTTTGAAGAAAAGGCAGGCACTCAGCATATTCCCCCAAGCATGTCTAATACAATTAACTCTAAAAATTTGGGAAAAAAGTTTCAATTCACTGGCCATGCACGCATAGGTCAATAATATTTTTAAAAGCAAACTAAGTACTACAAAGTGCCAGAGTAGTGTTAAATATTCAGAGACAACTGATTGAACCTAATCAGGTGTGAGAGGTTGCAGAGAAATGTATGCTAAAGGAAGGTAAGACATTAACGAAACTTAAAGAGCATGGGAAGTGTAGATAAACTTGATCTGCCAACTCAATTAATATTAAAAATATACTATAGGAATATATAATGGCAAGTAAGGTGCTTTGAGCATTTTTTTCTTTTTTTTTTGCAAAAATATTTCTAACTGCTGAAAAGTGTTCCCAGAGTTCTGTACTCTTCTACAAAAAATGTTATTAAGAAACTAATTAGGGAATTATAATTATCATTGATTAAGACTCCTTTATTGAAAAAAAGCAGAAAGGCATATTGGATATGATTGTGTAGAAAAGATTGATAGAACCAGATACGGGCAAGCAGATCAGGAGAAGGGCAGCCAGTAATAAGACATTGATTTTCACAACCTCTTGTATCCTCCAGGGACAGGAGCAAGTCTGTTCTATATCCTGAGTACTGTCTCTAAGAAGCGGGGAGTTTCTCCAGGGTCTGTTGGTGATGATGTGCAGCCTGACACAGGGCAAGTAGGGGCTGCCGGGCAGGATTATGTCTGCTACCAGACAGGCAGACCAGAAAGGCAGGAACAGACGGGACTCTGTTCACACAGGAAGCAGTCAGAGCAGAGATGTCAGCTGAGTTTAGAATCCTAGCCCTAGCATTTCTAAGGCCAAATAAGGCACATTGCTTCATCTCTAATTTAGTTTCCCTCAGCATAACATGTGGGATAGTAATGATACTTCATAGGATAATTATTCATAAGATATATATATACAGTGTCTAGCGCTGTGACTAAGAGAATGGAATTGCAATAAATGATAGTATTATTACTCAAAATGAATGAAAGAAACAGGCAGAAAATGGGATCTGGGGCAGAACATGGCATACGGTTAGGCATGCGAAAGTGACTGTCTTCCTGGTCTGTGTTGATAAAGCTTGGTAGGTACACACCGTTTTTTCTTATATAACATGAGGCAATGAAATGCAAGTATTTGGAGTTAAATGAAACAGAAAGAGAACTAGGTCATTTGGGGGAGACATCAACAATTTTACAGTTGGCAAAAAATCGCTACAATTTTCTGTTTCTTAAGTGATCTTAAAGTTCACTTTCTTGGTCCTTATTTAAAGGGTCTCAGAGACTCCTTTAAATCTCCTTTTTCCCTTTCAACAGAAATGTAATGATCACTGATTTTTGTCTCTTCTTCCTCAATCTTTCCAAGAGTCATTTACATTCTTCAGAATCAAAGCTCAAGGGTATATTTGAAGCATCTCATAAACAGACTCTGTTGCCACTTCCCCTGGACTGACTTCTCTCTCTGCATCATTTTCCTGCTACCATAAATTCAAAATGTTAGTGTCACGACTCTTTTCTTCATATTTTATTTTCACTATTTCACTCAGATTTCTACACAACTGTTACATTGCTCTTGGTATAAGATTTCAGTTTCTTTTAAAGAATCAAATAGTAGTAGCTTATAAAACCTAACGGATTGTATGTAGCCAAACTTTCTTGCCATTCTATGAATTTGAAGAATGTCTGCAGTTATGCCTTAAAGATTCTTGCAAATGATGTCCAATATTTATCTCAATAGACTTGTTTTCAATTTGTAGTTTCCTATGCGTATGTCTTTGGGTAGAACTTGTATTGGAACACTGAATAATCTGTTCTATCCACCTTGCTGACCTTCTTTGTGATGGTCATCATTAAAATTTTCATGGTCTTGATGAGCATGAAAAAAAAAAAAGAATCAAATGCCTGAGCCTTTGGGGAGTATTTCCTATCTTGATGAAATTATAAGAAAAATCACTGAAATGTATGCAAATTGTAGATATCAAGACAGTTTACCTTCCGTTCCAAAGTATTTAAACTTGTATTACCCAAGAATATTATCCCACATTACTAGAATACAATTATCACACTTAAGGAATTTGACATTGTTAAATCACTTTCTAATATGCATCCCATATTGAAATTTCTTATTTGTCCCTAAAATAGTCTTCATATTTATTTCCTGTATGTTTGTTTTATGCTCTGATGCAATTAAAGATCACTCATTGCCTTTGGTTTTCTTGGCATGAACACATTTAAAAACTCATAGGGTGATTCTGAAAATCTTTTCTTTTCCCTTCCTGTTAAAAATCAGGGAGGTAGAAAGCTACTCTACTTACTCAAAAGTGTGGCCCTTTGAATTTTGCTTTATAAATTCTATAAATTTATAATAAGAATAGCATGCAGTAAATTTTCTTAAAATTAGTAATGCTTCTAGATGGATTTGATTATTGTGAGAACTTCAAGGTGCAAGAATCCTTTGGCGAGATTTCTGAATTAATAAGTCCTTGTGAGGCATTCAAGCTGTGCCAGGTTAGAAAAGGATAAGTAGATTTCTGCCATCAGGGGGCTGATCCTCTCTTAAGAGTTGTATATTTTGCTAAGAACAAGAATTGCTTAGGATTTAGTACCTGCCCAAGGAGGAGAAGGGGATAACAGAGGATGAGATGGCTGGAAGCCATCACCGACGCTACGGTCATGAGTTTGAGTAAACTCTGGGAGTTGGTGATGGACAGGGAGGCCTGGTGTGCTGCGATTCACGGGGTTACAAAGAGCCAGATACAACTGAGTGACTGAACTGACTGACTGAAGGTTATACAATTGCCAAATAAGCCTCTAAGATAAACTAGCTTTTTCAGTCATATATGATGGCCTGACCAACGAACAGAACCACAACTCATTATTATGATCAGTGAGTGAGTGACTGATCGTTGTTCAGTTGTGTCTAACTCGCTGCGACCCCATGGACTACTAGGCTCCCTTGTCCATGGAATTATTCAGGCAAGAATACTGGAGTGGTTTGCCATTTCCTTCTCCATTAGTATGATCAGCAAAGTTATAATTATAAAATGATAAATGCTAATGTATTTTCTTAATGCAAAAAAACCAAAATGGCTGTGTGAGAAGGCCTTACAAATAGCTGTGAAAGGAAGAGAAGCGAAAAGTAAAGGAGAAAGGGAAAGATATAAGCATCTGAATGCAGAGTTCCAAAGAATAGCAAGGAGAGATTCCTCCGCAATCAATGCAAAGAAATAGAGGAAAACAACAGTATGGGAAAGACTAGAGATTTCTTCAAGAAAATTAGAGATACCAAGGGAACATTTCATGCAAAGATGGGCTCGATAAAGGACAGAAATTGTATGGACCTCACAGAAGCAGAAGATATTAAGAAGAGGTGGCAAGAATACACAGAAGAACTGTACAAAAAGAGCTTCATGACGCAGATAATCATGATGGTGTGATCACTCATCTAGAGCCAGACATCCTGGAATGTGAAGTCAAGTGGGCCTTAGAAAGCATCACTATGAACAAAGCTGGTGGAGGTGATGGAATTCTAGTTGAGCTGTTTCAAACCCTGAAAGATGATTCTGTGAAAACGCTGCACTCAATATGCCAGCAAATTCGGAAAACTCAGCAGTGGCCACAGGACTGGAAAAGGTCAGTTTTCATTCCAATCCCAAAGAAAGGCAATGCCAAAGAATGCTCAAACTACTTCACAATTGCACTCATCTCACACGCTAGTAAAATAATGCTAAAAATTCTCCAAGCCAGGCTTCAGCAATACATGAGCTGTGAACTACCAGGTGTTCAAACTGGTTTTAGAAAAGGCAGAGGAACCAGAAATCAAATTGCCAACATCCACTGGATCATGGTAAAAGCAAGAGAGTTCCAGGAAAACATCTATTTCTGCTTTACTGACTATGCCAAAGCCTTTGACTGTGTGGATTACAATAAACTGTGGGAAATTCTGAAAGAGATGGGCATACTCGACCACCTGACCTGCCTCTTGAGAAACCTCTATGCAGGTCAGGAAGCAACAGTTAGGACTGGACTTGGAACAACAGACTGGTTAAATGGGAAAAGGAGTCTGTCAAGGCTGTATATTGTCACCCTGTTTATTTACCTTATATGCAGAGTACATATGCAGAGTACAATTTTTGAATTAAAAGATTGAGGCTCTGGAAGCTGTACCTGGAGTCAGGGCTGTCACTCTCTGGGGTGTGTTTCTGCGTGGTGGGTGGCCCCGGCCCTTGCATGGGTGGCCAGGTACTGGCTGGCTGCAGTAGCCAGGACTCACCTCCCATCACATGGCAATTGGGGCGGGCAGCGCAATCTCTTGTTCAGGGCTGGCATCTTTCTTACAATCGGGTTCTGAGACAGGCAGGGCAGTGAGAGCAAGGGGTGAGGTGGGGCTGCTGAGAAACACTGGTGTTTCCTGGACGCACTGCAAGTACAGTATGAACGTGGGAATGAGGAAACAGGTCATGGTGAAGGAAGTTTACCCTTGGTCACATGAAATGTGGAAATTATATTTCCTCAGACCCTTGTTGGAGTGCCTCTAAAAACTGGTCAAGTCAGCTAAGCTGGCTTTACCATCAGAGATGTCACCAGGCCCAACCTAACCCATCAGCGATGGTGACCAGGCTGGGGTCATCCCTCAGAGATGGGCTCCCACCCTGGGCATCACCCTTCAGGATTGGAGCTCAGATTCGGGTCCCCTCTAGAGATAGAACCCAGGGAGGATCAGCCATGAGGACATCCAGCCTGCATTAAGGGTCCTGACTCTTAGCATGAAATAAGATCTTTGGCCAAAATGAGTTTATTGGAATCAGAATTTCAGTTCAGAACAAGCAAACTGTGTGGCAAGTTTGAGGAGACAAAGGGAAGGTCAGCTTTTACTAGGTTTTAGGAGGAACTGACTGAGCAACTTCCCTTTCACTTTTCACTTTCATGCATTGGAGAAGAAAATGGCAACCCACTCTAGTGTTCTTGCCTGGAGAATCCCAGGGACGGGGGAGCCTGGTAGGCTGCCGTCTATGGGGTTGCACAGAGTTGGACATGACTGAAGCGACTTAGCAGCAGCAGCAGCAGCAGAGTATATCATGACAAATGCTGGGCTGGAAGAAACACAAGCTGGAATTAAGATTGCCAGGAGAAATGTCAAGCCTCCGAAATACAGATGACACCACCCTTATGGCAGAAAGTGAAGAGGAACTAAAAAGCCTCTTGATGAAAGTAAAAGAGGAGAGTGAAAAAGTTGGCTTAAAGCTCAACATTCAGAAAATGAAGATCATGGTATCTGGTCTCATCATTTCATGGGAAATAGATGGTGAAACAGTGGAAACAGTGTCAGACTTTCTTTTTGGGGCTCCACAATCACTGCAGATGGTGATTGCAGCCATGAAATTAAAAGATGTTTACTCCTTGGAAGGAAAATTATACCAACCCAGATAGCATATTAAAAAGCAGATATATTACTTTGCTAACAAAGGTCTGTCTAGTCAAGGCTATGGTTTTTCCAGTGGTCATGTATGGATGTGAGAATTGGACTGTGAAGAAAGCTGAGCGCCGAAGAATTGATGCTTTTGAACTGTGGTATTGGAGAAGACTCTTGAGAGTTCCTTGGACTGCAAGGAGATCCAGCCAGTCCATCCTAAAGGAGAACAGTCCCGGGTGTTCATTGGAAGGACTGATGCTGAGGCTGAAACTCCAATACTTTGGCCACCTCATGTGAAGAGTTGATTCATTGGAAAAGACTCTGATGCTGGGAGGATTTGGGGACAGGAGGAGAAGGGGACGACAGAGGAGGAGATGGGTGGATAGCATCACCGACTCCATGCAAATGAGTTTGGGTGAACTCCGGGAGTTGGTGATGGACAGGGAGGCCTGGTGTGCTGCGATTCATGGGGTCACAGAGTTGGACATGATAGAGCGACTGAACTGAACTGAATGTATACTATAAAGTGAATTGTTAATAATTGGTTATAGTTCCCCTGTTTCTATCTACTCTGAAGTATCTTTTTAGTCTTTTAAAGAATATTATCATTGTTCCAGTCTTCTCATAACTATAGATTATAATTGGAAATTTTTCTTCATGATTCTTTTAAGGGCTACAAAAGACACTCTAGAAAACCTAACATTGCTTCAGGGCTTAATATTCAAAATCATTGCAAATATGATTGACATTGGACAATAGAAAGGCAACGAGAAGCTATTATTCAAATATTTTATTAATTAAGCCTTAGTTGATCGACAAATTGTTTCCAAAACAAAGCACTTTCAAGAACAGTTCTAGGAGCTATCACTTTTTCTACGACATCCTCTGATATAAAGTGTTAAGGTTATTTAAAATGCAGAAGCATCACCACATTTTGCTTTTTTATCTTGACTTGGGCCTCCCTTTAGATTTTTTTTTTGCATTAAAGATTTTATCTCAGTTTCTTTCATTTCCCAAGTAGCCTTCCTAGAATGAATAGAAGAATAAAGTAACGCTGATTGATTTGGCTTGATACCAACAGAGAGATTTGAGCTTTTGATTGTTAGAGTGAGATTTCCTGAAATTGACAATGTAGATCCTGTTCCCTTCCTTCCACCTACAGCATACAGAGACTACAGAAGAAACAAAAGGCAAGAACATGCTATCCCCTTGTGCTTTGAGTTCAGGTAATTTCAGCTTAACTTGAGAACATGTCAGGAAATGGTGGCCACGTGGTCCAGTCTTCCAAGGTCGATTTGTGATTTCTTTCTGCAGCATTGCTCACTATCCTCCTCTCATTTTCTACATTTTCCTTGTTCCTCCTCCATCAGCTTTGCCAAAAAACTTCAAATGATTTTTCTGGGCAATACACAGTAGAGAAAATGTTTGCGGAACCTCAGGACAAGTTTTTCCTGGAAGTGGGAATGCTTTTGATTTTACTTCAAGATTTTTTGGGAAAAGCTAACAAATTCAAATAGTGACAGTACTGAAAGTATCATGCAATATTACGGCAACTGAACATATGTTAATACAGTACAAGATTCAGGGTTTGTTTTTTTTTAAAGAAAACAAAAAGACTATAGATCGTTTTGCTTACAATAGAACTATACTTTGCCATTGGATTCTATGATATAAAAACTTGCAAACCAAAGTAATATGAGTTCCAGGTCCAAAAGGCCTTGTTCTAAATTCCTATCATAGTTTGGGTTCCCTAGTAAGTAAATCCCGAGATGGAGTGGCTTTGTTTTGCCATATCTCAACTCCAGCCAGACCCCTAGAACCAGGGAACTGAGTTAAGTTACAGAGCAAACAAGGCTGCATCTTCCCAGATTGTTCATGATACAGGTTCTCTGAGAAGAACTGTAAGTAGGAGGAAGTGACTGACACCTTTGAGGTAGCCTTCTGAATTTAACATAGAGTTTCCCAAAGTAACTGCTTTGGAGAAACAGACATTCATTTAGATATAAAAATTCTAATGTTTATTAATTAAAAAGTTCAGCTTTTACAATTAGTATCTCCTTTTAATATTTCTCTGGAATGGCAGTGAAGTTGGAGTGATATCTTTTTATGAAGGCAAGGAAAATTTCCTTTCCATTTTGAGCCCTCAAATATCTTTCCAGTTGCTCAGCACTGGTAAGGTCATGCCCAAGTTAAGCTATGATGATTTTTCTTTTTAGTGTATTTGGAAGACAGTGAGTTGTTACTGTGGGTTTGAAATGTTCTTTTCCATCATGAATATCCAAATAGCAACCAAACAGACTCATAAGTCAACACAAACTATCCAGCCTAGTGTTCTAGATTCTAGATATCATTACAGAGTAAGACATTTCCTTCTTTTCACCATTATACAACAATCAAAATGAAAAAGTATAAGACGCACCTGAATGCACAAATGAGTCATGTTTTGATTAATGTGGATCCCTGCCCTGGCCTAGCCATATCTCAGCTGTTTGTGTTGAGTATTCAGCTAGCTGTGCATCATGCCATCTCTTTTTTTTTTCCTTTGAATCAGAGACTGGGCATCTTAGTGCATCATGTTTTTCTGCTCCTGCACCGAGACTGCAAGTCTCTATACTTTTATAACTTTATGGGCAACACTCCCGTGGTCCTTGCTGGTACAGAGTAACATTCCATTGCTGGCTCTGAGTTTTCAGCCCATCACTGTATTCTCTCCAGCACGATGAGGCCTTGTCAGTTTTATTACATTCAGTCTGGTAAACCAATGATCAGGCTCAATTCCAATTCTTTCCTTATTTACAGACAAATTCCCTTGGATCATCCAACTCTCAAGTGATGTTCCCATTGTTCTTGCCAAAGAGGGCTCCATGACCCACTCTTTCCATTTGGGGCCACTTTATTTGATTTTCTATCCTCCTGGAATGAAACTTAAATTATCATCATCCTTTTGTGGATTGCTTCCTATTTGTCAGCCACTTTGAGGCCAGTATTCTGTTTATTCCTGCTTCTCACTCTGCATTTCACTGTTAGGCTGCTGTAAGGCACAAGCTACGGCATTATATGTTTACTTAACTAAAGCTAATACTGTCATTAAATGAAAATTTAACTTACCCTGTAAGTACTCAACAGTCATTATAATTTGGAGCACAATAAAACTATATTGTATTTTTTGTTTGATTATTTCAGGACCCATAGTAAAAGACCACTATATTCTCTCATCATCTCTCATTCTACTAGCATGGAGTGTGAACTTGGCTGGGGAAACTTTCAGCCTCAAATGCTTAAGTATCCACATCCAAAGTAAGATAACAAGGCAATTATTTACTGAGAATCCTGGAAATGTTGGATTTTGGGTATCACCCTTTTCCTTCCCACTCCACTGAGGCAGGAAGAAAATCAACAAAAATATCAGAATTGTCTTTAAACCCATGAAAGAAGTAATATAATCATTACAAAAATGCGAAAATGACATCTTTAAAAGAATAGAAATAAAAACAATAATTACCAACATTATACATCCATTCATAAGTATCATTCCTGCTACCACCACTGGGGCCATTTAATGAACTCGTAAACTGTAGACACTTTAAGCTCATCCTCTTATCAAGCCCTGCAAGGGAAAGATTATTTTACTCATTATGTATGGAAATGAAGTCAAGGCTCAGAGAAATTCAATAACTTGTCAGTGATCACATAGCTAGTAAGTGACTGAACTAAATTTTAAATGTAGATCTGTTTGATTTTTAAAATCTATGTTTTAGCTATTGCACCAAGATGACTCTCATCAGCTACCAACTTGTTCAAAGATTGCATCTGCCAGGCTTTATGTGCACAAGTAAAATGAAATGAAACAAATTTTCTGGTAAATTGGAAAGCTGATTTCAACCTAGATCCTGATTTCTTTTATCAGTTTTATTTTTCCTTTTCTGTCTGTGCAGATGTTGGCAGTGTCTCTGCATATAACCAGCCAAATTGACCATCAGGCCCCTTCAGTAGACTGTATACATCACTCAAGCCAGTCCTGACTGCTCAAGTGGTTCTCTGTAGCTAAGTAGCCCTGAGAATTATGAGCTGTCACAGAAAACTGGGAGAGCTATTCCAGTCTGACCAAGATAATTCACCTTTTGCCTTTTAGACCTGCTCCTTATCCTAGTGTGAGTCTAAAGATAAAGAAATTTTATTCTTAGCTTATTCTTTTCCATTGTTGACTCACTGTATTTACTCACCTGGCCTAGCCTCTGGGATGAAGCTAAGTTGAGAAAGTGACCTTGGCTGTAGACCAAGATTGCCCTGAGACTTTCCATGTAGGGAATGCCATTCATCTGTTTGACCCCATGGACTGCAGCCTACCAGGCTCCTCCACCCATGGGATTTTCCAGGCAAGAGTACTGGAGTGGGGTGCCATTGCCTTCTCCCTTTTCTTACCCAGAGTTCCTGATTTCTGATATTTCTTTCCAAGAAGCAAGAAGATGAGTAGACCAAGTTAAGACAGTGTAGACAGCAAAGATGCTGCTATTACCTAAAACCAATTTGATCAGCAGAAGAAGTAATAGAGGGTCCCTTTCCCTTTTTGAATGAGAGATTTCAAATGTTGTAGTCTACACCCTCACTGCATCCTCCTTGTTCTACATTACAAACTCCTCCCCAAACTCTTTTCCAGATTTTCCTTCAGGAGGAGCTCACTAAGAATTGCTCTTGGCTATGTTCCATGTAATTTTCTTCTTTTTAACCTATCACATAAGCTGAGGTTTCAATTGTCAGGGCAACTGTGAGTGGAGAGAGTATGGTGCTGTTTGATCTCTTATTTGGTCTGCTTTCTGCTATGTTATTAGCTATTTTCACTCTTATGGTTAAAAGAATACAAACCGTTCCACTCTCCTGCCTTTGCTATTCTTGTTTGCCTCTATTTCTTCTCAAGATCTAGTTTACCCGCACTCTGCCATATTTACACATTTAACTCCTTTTCTTTCCACTAGCACACTTTGATTCTTTTCTCTTCATTCTATGTTAGATTCTCCCTTGAATCAATATTTTCCACTCAAGAGAAACTGGTTTCAAAGCCCAGTTTCTCAGTTCAGAAAGGAAGTTTAATTATCACTGACAAGCTCTTTCCTCCATGCAGCATCTGTTATGTAACTAGAGAAGATTTGGCCCATGAATTTAGGCTAATCAAAATGGATAGCTTCTCTATGCAATCTCTCCATGTTTTCAGAAATTACTGAATACCAAAATGGTTCTGGATAGCTCAGTGGAAAGAATACCTAAAATTACTGCTTAATGATGGGGAGAGTGTTTTAGTTTTTTTGTTCTGTTTTGCTTTTGGTTTTGATTCTTAAGTTTTGTTCTTTTTTTTTTGGCCACACCACATGGCATATTGAGTTTTGACCAGGGTCAAGTTCCCTGACCAGGGATTGAACCAATGCCTCCTGCATCGGAACCGTGGAGTCTTAACCACTGGACCACTAACGAAGTCCCAGAGGGCACTTTAGTGCTGTATGAGCCACCACAACTTAAGGCTATTCCTTAATTTCCACTGGCTGGTTGCTAAACTGTGGTGGCTCTACCATAAGCAGATCCCGAGAAAAGGATTTGAGTGAAAACGATTTCTGTAAGAGATGAAGCGCTACCTGGGCAAGGAGATGTGAGCCAAGAAAGGACATAGTATCACTGTAGATGGGGGCTCAGTGCCTGATGCAGGCCTCTGAGATGCTGTGTAGACTATTCCTTGGAGTTGTTATGAGTTTAGGAAACTAGAATATTTCTACCAACTCCCATACATCATTGATTGAGAGTTTCTCCTGGGTAGACATTTTAGATCTGCTCTGGGAAAGAGATGAACTATGGTTCCTATGGCCATAGGAAGCTCTCAATAAAATGATTGTGAATAATTGCAGTAAGGAACCATTAGCGTGTGTTGGAATGATGAATGCTGAGGGAGTATGGAGGTATGCAAAAACTGTCTGCTATAAATGGAAAATGAGCAGTAGTGGGAATGGGAGGTGAGGTAGATAGGCTAAAATGGATCAGTAAAACGCAATTTGAACCTTCTGATATTTCTCTCAGCTTATGTTGTTGCTGCTGTTCAGTCTCTAAGTCATGTCTGACTCTTCATGACCCCATGCATTGCAGCACGCCAGACTCCTCTGTCCTCCACTATCTCCTGGAGTTTGCTCAAATTCATGTTCATTGAGTCAGTGATGCTATCTAACCATCTCATACTCCGCCACCCCCTTCTCTGTGCTGTGTTCAGTGTATTGCTGCTGCTACTGCTAAGTTGCTTCCAGTCGTGTCCGACTCTGTGTGGCCCCATAGATGGCAGCCCACCAGGCTCCCCCCGTCCCTGGGATTCTCCTGGCAAGAGCACTGGAGTGGGTTGCCATTTCCTTCTCCAATGCATGAAAGTGAAAAGTGAAAGTGAAGTCGCTCAGCCGTGTCTGACTCTTAGCGACCCCGTGGACTGCAGCCCACCAGGCAAGAGTACTGGAGTGGGTGCCGTTGCCTTCTCCATTCAGTGTACAGAACTAGCTTATTTTAGAGATTGAGATTCTGTGGATTTCCTATGGAAGTTTTTGAGGATGTTCCCCAAACATTCATAGCAAACTTATGGCAAGAATATTATGCAGAGCTTCTTTTTAAGAGACATCTTATATCTGGGTAGGAAAGGCCATAAGAGGTGTGGTTGGGAGCAGAGAGACGGATATCTACAGAGAGTGACAGTGACGACTGAACATTACTGACTATTTTAGTAACATTTGATCATATATACCTGAATTAAGATTAACAATAAAATGTTAAAGCCTGTAAAATTGAATACAGGTTAATATTTAAAGAAATAACTTGGCATGGTTAATATCTCAAAATCTTATTTTTGCTATCAATATGGGGATTTGAAGGAATCAAGTATTTGGAGAGAGAGAGAGGTCAAGAAGTGGTGGCTACATAAATCTGAATGTTCCAATACATTCTGTACAAGCTGTGCAAATCAACAAAAGTAAAATGTGAACCTACAGAAATCCCATTCTTCAGAATGACTATGCGTGCTCATTCATGTGGGTTTAGTTGTGTCTGACTCTTTGTGACTTCGTGGACTGTAGCCCACCAGGTTCCTCTGTCTGTGGATTTTCCAGGCAAGAATACAGAAGTGAGTTGCTGTTTCCTACTCCAGGGTATCTTCCCGACCGAGGGATGGAGCCCACATCTCCTGCATTGGCAGGCAAATTCTTTACCACTAAGACAACTGGGAAGACCTTCAGAATGACGATAGGTAAAAGAAAAATATACTGCTCAATTTACCTGCAAGTTCAATTCAGTTCAGTTCAGTTCAGTCGCTCAGTCGTGTCCGACTCTTTGCGACCCCATGAATCGCAGCTCGCCAGGCCTCCCTGTCCATCACCGACTCCTGGAGTTCACTCAGACCCACTTCCATCGAGTCAGTGATGCCATCCAGCCGTCTCATCCTCTGTTGTCCCCTTCTCCTCCTGCCCTCAATCCCTCCCAGCATCAGAGTCTTTCCAATGAGTCAACTCTTCGCATGAGGTGGCCAAAGTACTGGAGTATCAGCTTTAGCATCATTCCTTCCAATGAAATCCCAGGGTTGATCTCCTTCAGAATGGACTGGTTAGATCTCCTTGCAGTCCAAGGGACTCTCAGAGTCTTCTCCAACACCACACTTCAAAAGCATCAGTTCTTCGGCTCTCAGCCTTCTTCACAGTCCAGCTCTCACATCCATACATGACCACAGGAAAAACCATAGCTTTGACTAGACGGACTTTAGTTGGCAAAGTAATGTCTCTGCTTTCAAACATACTATTTAGGTTGCTCATAACTTTTCTTCCAAGGAGTAAACGTCTCTTAATTTCATGGCTGCAATCGCCATCTGCAGTGATTTTGGAGCCCCCCAAAATAAAGTCTGACACTGTTTCCATTGTTTCCCCATCTATTTCCCATGAAGTGATGGGACCGGATGCCATGATCTTCGTTTTCTCAATGTTGAGTTTTAAGCCAACTTTTTCATTCTCCTCTTTCACTTTCATCAAGAGGCTTTTAGTTCCTCTTCACTTTCTGCCATAAGGGTGGTGTCATCTGCATATCTGAGGTTATTGATATTTCTCCCAGCAGTCTTGATTCCAGCTTGTGTTTCTCCCAGTCCAACGTTTCTCATGATGTACTCTGCATATAAGTTAAATAAGCAGGGTGACAATATACAGCCTTGAGGTACCCCTTTTCCTATTTGGAACCAGTCTGTTGTTCCATGTCCAGTTCTAACTGTTGCTTCCTGGCCTGCATACACATTTCTCAAGAGGCAGGTCAGGTGGGCTGGTATTCTCATCTCTTTCAGAATGTTCCACAGTTTATTGTGATCCACACAGTCAAAGGCTTTGGTATAGTCAATAAAGCAGAAATAGATGGTTTTCTGGAACTCTCTTGCTTTTTCGATGATCCAGCAGATGTTGGCAATTTGATCTCTGATTCCTCTGCCTTTTCTAAAACCAGCTTGAACATCAGGAAGTTCATGGTTCATGTATTGCTGAAGCCTGGCTTGGAGAATTTTGAGCATTACTTTAGTAGCATGTGAGATGAGTGCAATTGTGCGGTAGTTTGAGCATTCTTTGGCAGTGCCTTTCTTTGGGACTGGAATGAAAACTGCAAGTAGAAAAATAAAAACCAGGTTCCATTTTCAGTTTTCAGAGAACCCTCCATACTGTTTCTCATAGTGGCTGTACCAGTTTATATTCCACCAACAGTGTTCAAGGGTTCCCTTCTCTTCAGATCCATATATATATATATATATATATATATATATATATATATATATATAAAATCTATGACCCAGTAATTCCACTCCTGGGTATATATCCAAAAAAGCAAAAACACTAATTCAAAAAGATATATTCACCCCAATGTTCATAGCAGCATTATTTACAATTGCCAAGATACAAAAGCAATCTAAATTTCCATCAGTAGATGAATGGTAAAGACCATGTGGTATATACACTGGATTACTACTCACACAAAGAAAGTTTGTCATTTGCAGCAACATGGATGGTCTTGGAAGGAATTATGCTAAGTGAAATAAGTCAACAGAGGAAAAAAATACTGTATGATATCATTTATATGTGGAATCTAAGCAATACAACAAACTAGTGAACAAAACAGGAATGAAGCAGACCCACAGATATAGAGAAAAACATAATGGGTAGGGGGCACAATATAGGTGTTGAGGATTAAAAAGTATTGTTATGGGATTATATAAAATCATGTATGTGAAACTTCTGAAAATTGTAAAGCACAATAGAATTTAAAGAATCTTTCAGTCGATAAACATGAACAAACAATAACCAATTTCTAGTGAAGCTATTTGTTAACTCCTCACCCCAAGATTTCCAGTGAGAAAAGTATTGAAAACTTTGCAGAAGACGGAATAGAGAAAGGGAAAAGAACTTTTGTGGAAGTTGTATAAGAGTAAAAAGCAGCAAGATAAGAAAATTTAGGATTTTGTAAGATAAATACACATAAAATATATTATAAGACAAATTTTTCTCCACTTTGCATGCACACTAAAAGACCATTTGCTTTGCTACACTGACAGAAGAGGGTGATGTAGAACTAGGAATCTTGTAAATCTCCCAGTTTTTCATCCCTAGTTACTACATATGGAGATGCAAGCAGTCTCCATTTATGCTGAGAAGAAAACAGAATTAAAATCAAACATTTCACCTGATAACAGCTGTCTCTAAAAGTCAACCACAAATGAAAATAAACTGCCATATAATTCTATAAAATAAACATCCTCAAATGAATATTTGGCAATATGAAAAATTATTTTGAATCACTTTTCCAAGAGCAGAAATATAAACTAGGAAAGGATAAACAAATGAGTACATATTTCTTGCGTTCAGGAAAGAAACACAAAGAAAAGAGTCTAAGCTACAAGTTGCTCCATAATGAATAAACTAAATAAAACTTAATAAATGTCAATGAAGAAGAGAACAATAATCAAAAGAATAAAAATTATATAATGAAAGAAAGAAAAAGGCCAGGAAGAAAGTAATTAGAATGGAAAACAGCAAGAGAATATCTAATACATGAATAATTGAAGTTCTCAAAGGAGAAAAATAAAACACTGGAACAGAAGTAATATTTATAACAATAATCTACAGCAATTTTCCAGAAACAAAAGGAAACCTGCGTCCATGCAGTGGAAGGGCCCACTAGGTACATAAGAAAACTGACATAGCATGGTCGAATATAAGGCATACACAACCAAGACGCCCAGGTTTTGAAAGTCCAAATGCTTTCCAGTGTCTTCAGTCAAAAAGATCTAGTGAGTTCTAAAAGCAAGAGACTTAGAGAAAAACAATGATGAAGGAGCATTTTCGAAAAGCTCCAGAAATGAATTATGATCCAAAGATTTTATATTCTGCCAAGATGTCCTTCAACTATCAAGACTGAAAAATTCCATTTTAAGCCTGTAAGAACTCAAGAGGTTCTGAGAAAATGCTGAGAATATACATGGCAAATACTGTAAATGTAGAATTTATGACCTGAAATTAAAAGGACAGAATTGAGATCAAATATATCAGCCATATCAATAACTATGAATGAAGCTAAATTCATTTATTGGGGGAAAAATTATTTACAATTTGACTCACAAAGGAAAGTTCATGTATATACTTTATAAAACATGCACATTTATAAACTCAAAATGGATTAAAGATCTAAGTGCAAGTCCAGACACTATAAAACTATTAGAGGAATATGTAGGCAGAACATTCTTTGACATAAATCACAGCAAAATCTTTTTGATTTACCTCCTTAAGTAATGAAATTAAAAAAAATAAAGCAAATGGAATCTTATTAAACTTAAAAGCTTCTGCACAGCAAAAGAAACCGAGGGAACAAACAAAAAGACAACCCTTAGTATGGGAGAAAATATTTGCAAATGAAACAGCTGACAGATTAATCTCCAAAATATACAAACACCTCATGAAATTCAATATAAAAATAATCAAATAACCCAATCAAAAGATGGATGAAAATTTAAATAGACATTTCCCTGAAGAAGACAGATGGTCAAAAAGTACATAAAGATTCTCAGCCTCACTAATTACTAGAGAAATGCAAATCAAGACCACAGTGAGTATCACCTTAAACTAGTCAGAATGGCCATCATCAGAAAGTCTACAAACAAGAAATGCTGGGGAGGAGATGGAGAAAAGGGAAACCTCCTACACTGTTGGTGAGAATTTAAATTGGTAAAGCCACTGTGGAGGAAAGTATGGAGATTCTTTAAAAAACTGAAAATAGAGCTGCCATATGATACAGCAATCTCACTTCTGGTCATGTATCTGGAGAAAATGATGATTTGAAAAGGCACATGCACCCTATGTTCACTGCACCACTATTTGCAAAAGCCAGCACATGGAAGAAACCTAAATTTCTATCAACAGAGGAACAGATAAAGAAGATGTGCTGTATAAACAATGGAATACTGTCCATAAAAAGAACAAAGCAAAGCCATTCGCAGCAGCATGGACTGACCTAGTGACTATCATGCTGAGTGAAGCAAGTCAGACACAAAAACACAAAAATCATATGATATCGCTTATATGTGGAATCAAAAAAAGGGCACAAATGCACTTATTTAGAACAGAATAGAGTCATGGAGGCAGAAAACAAACTATGGTTAGGAGGGGCTCAGAAGGGGAGGGATAAACTGGGAGATTGGAATTGACATATACACACTACTATATATAAAATAGGTAACTAATAAGAACCTGCTGTCTAGACAAGGAACTCTACTCAGTATTCTGTAATGACCTTATATGAAAATAAACTAAAAAGTGAATATATGTATATGTATAACTGACTCACTTTGCTATGTACCTGAAACTAACACAACATTATAAATCAACTATACTTCAATAAAGATTTTTTAAAAATAAATAAAAGAAGTGCATTTACCCCAAAGTGATTCAGAAATGCTGAAAATAAAGGGATGAGCACAAACAAGAAAAAGAAACTGAAAAAGCAGGAGTTAAAATGCTGATATACTGCGGGAAAAGCATGACTTCAATGTAATCACAAGGAAACATTAAATTCAAACCGAGAAGGATTTTTATGAAATAATTGCCCTTTATTTTTCAAACTTTTCAAAAAATGTCAGGGGAATGAAAGTGCAGACCGACAGGAACTGTTCAGATTAAGGTAGACTGTGGGCTTCCAGGTGGCACGAGTGGTAGAGGACCCACCTGCAATGCAGGAGAACTGGGTTGGGAAGATCCCCTGGAGAAAGAAATGGCCACCCATTCCAGTATTCTTCTCTGGGAAATCCCATGGAAAGGGGAGCCCACTGGGATAAGTTCATGAAGTCACAAAGAGTTGAATAAAACTGAATGACTAAACCACCACAAGGAGACCTGATAACTAAATGGAATGTGTGATCCTGAATTGAACTCTGCTGTCTCTGTCTTCCTCTCTCTCTCTCTCTCTCTCTCTCTCTCTCTCTATATATATATATATATATATATATATATAGCTAGGTCATTGAAATTAAAAGATGCTTACTCCACTCCTTGGAAGAAAAGTTATGACCAACCTAGATAGCATATTCAAAAGCAGAGACATTACTTTGCCAACTAAGGTCCGTCTAGTCAAAGCTATGGTTTTTCCTGTGGTCATGTATGGATGTGAGTGTTGGACTGTGAAGAAGGCTGAGCACTGAAGAACTGATGCATTTGAACTGTGGTGTTGGAGAAGACTCTTGAGAGTCCCTTGGACTGCAAAGAGATCCAACCAGTCCATTCTGAAGGAGATCAGCCCTGGGATTTTTTTGGAAGGAATGATGCTAAAGTGGAAACTCCAGTACTTTGGCCATCTCATGCAAAGAGTTGACTCATTGGAAAGACTCTGATGCTGGGAGGGATTGGGGGCAGGAAGAGAAGGGGATGACAGAGGATGAGATGGCTGAATGGCATCACGGACTCGATGGACATGAGTCTGAGTGAACTCCAGGATTTGGTGATAGACAAGGAGGCCTGGCGTGCTGCGATTCATGGGGTCACAAAGAGTCAGACACGACTCAGCGACTGAACTGAACTGATGTAGGTCATTATTATAGTAACTGGCAAAATATTAACAAATCAAATAGTATTATAACATCACTAATTTCCTAATACTGATATTTCAGTGTGATTATGTAAATGAATGTCCTTTTTCTTAGGAAATGCACACTGACATAGTTACAGTTAAAAAGCAACATATCTGCAACTTACTGTCAAATGGCCTGGAAAAATTGTAATAGTATGTGCCTGTGTGTGGTAATGTATCCAGAGGTTCTTAATCCTATTGTTACAACTTGCTATAAGTCTGAAATTATTCAAAATTTAAAAATTACCAAAAAAACATTTAGGGGAGGGATACAAATTAAGTGAGGCATCTGTATCCACTAGAGAAATTTGAGTATGCTTTTGCATGCTTTGCTGGGTCATAAATTTTATTTTTTCTGGGGCAATCCTAAGGACTTGCTCTGCCCTGGTTATTGGGATGTGACTGGCTGCAAATACCACCTAATTTAAAGTAGTGTTATTCTTAGAAAATGCACCTTCAAATTCCATCTAAGTGACTTGCCTTTCCTGGAAAGAATTTTGGATAAAGTGAAATTGGGAGTAAAAGTTCAGAGGGCAAGGGTTTCTTTGGACACAGATACTTTGAAGGGTTTTCTGAGAGACTGATATATTTTAATTTCCATATGCTAAATACAAGCTTTCCCTACAAAAACTCAGAGGTCCTGGAGTTTTTAAATTAACAAGTACATTTCTACTGCATCATAAAACTCAACCTCAATGGTAAATTGAACAAAAGCAGAGGTAACAGCTCTTGGAAGTAATAGTTTGTAAAGAAATGGGTCTCATGCAGCTTGCTCACTTTGTTAGGGATACTTTCTTTCTCACTGATCTTGGAAACAAACAAGGCATATATGATAGGTGCAAATATGCTTATAAGCCTCTAGATTCAAGGTGAGATTAAGTCCAAACTGTTTAAACAGTTACTTCATTCATCTATCTGTGGGGGGTGGAAAATGAATGTAAAAATGTAGACATTTTATGGGCTTTTATTTTTTTCTTGAATCTATAATTACTATCACTTTAAAAATATTGATATTTAGCACTTTTTGGAAAGTTTTAAAGATATAGAAAAGTACGAAAGCTAAATTAACCGGTTTCCATGATTCTACCATTCAAAGCAATTAATATTAAACTTCTATTTTTTCCTTCAGATATATTCTTAATAAAAGAAACAATATTAGAACTGATTGCATTTACTAATAAATGCATTTATTATGCATTTATTATTTGTAGTCCTATTTCTCACTCTTCTCCCACAAGTACTATCCTGATTTAGTATGTATTCACAAGTACATGTTTATCACATACATACCATCAATAATGTATGTTTTTGGTATGTGGATATTCAAAATTCTATAAATTTTATCATATTAGTTATATTATTCAGTAAATATTGGTTAGAGATCTGTTTAGTAGCCATATTTAAATTTGGTTATTTCGTTTTAACTGCTATAGAGTATTGTGAAAGTGAAAATGAAAGTCATGTCTGACTCATTGTGACCGCATGGACTACAGTCCATGGAATTCTCAGGCCAGCATACTGGAGTGAATAGCTGTTTTGTTTTCCATGGGCTCTCCCCAGCCCAGGGATTGAACCCAGGTCCCACATTGCAGGCAGACTTTTTACCAGCTGGGCCACAAGGGAAGCCCATAAAGTACTATATTGTACCCCATTTTATTTCTTGCTATTATAATTAATGCTGTAATTAGCAGTTTTGTACATGCCTATGGGAATACATGTTTATCTACCTGCAGTGTATGCCTAAAAGCAGACTTGGCATGTTTGCTAAATATTGTTGCTCTTCAAAGTAGCTATGAAAATATATCTTATCTGTGATTTATGAGTCCCTGTTTTCTTAGAAAGCTGCCAATATTTGGCATTGTCAGACTTTGCATTTTGCCAATCTGATGGATATGACATGGTCTCACTTCTGATTTAATTTTGCATTTCCTGATCATTTAAGATGTTGAGCATGTTTCCATATATTAATCAGTTAGATTTCCTAACCTGTGCATCGCCTATTTATAGTCTTTGTCTATTTTCCAGGGAGTTAAGGTGTTTTTTTTTTGTTTGTTTTTTTTTTTTTTGTGACTGACTTACTGGATTTCTTTCACATTTAGAATATTAAACACTCCTGATGCTGGGAAAGCTTGAGGGCAGGAGAAGAAGGAGGATATAGAGGATAAGATGGTTGGATGTTATCATTGACTCAACGGTCAGGAATCTGAGCAAACTCCGGGAGATAGTAAAGGACAGGGGAACCTGTTGTGTTGTAGTCCATGTTTTCACAAAGAGTCGGACATGACTGAACAACAGAACTATATATATATATCATATATATCTCATACCAAGTATATTACTTTCATTAAATTAAAAGTTTTTACTCTTGTCACATATTTTATGCAAGTTTCAAGTTTAAGTTTGCTGAAATTTTAAAATTGTTACATTGAATTTATAACTTAGATAATGTTTTTTAATTGATATATAGTTGATTTACAATGTTACATTAATTTCTGGTGATTCAGAAATGTGATTCAGTTGTACATATATATACATATTTTTCATATTCTTTGCCACTATGCTTTATTATTAGATGTTGAATATAGTTAGTAGGACTTTGTTATTTAACTATATTTTGTATATAGTCATCTGTATTTGTTACTCCCAAATTCCTAGTTCATCCTTCCCTTATTCCCTTTCCCTTTTGGTATCTATAAGTTTGTTTTCTACTTCTGTAGGTCTGTTTTTGTTTTGTAAATAAATTCATTTGTGTCATTTTAGATTCCACATATAAGTGATATAATATGGTATGTGTCTTTCAGACTTACTTCACTTAGTACGATAATCTCTAGGTCCATCCATGTTGTTACAAATAACATTGTTTCATTCTTTTTATGGATGAGTAGGATTCCATTGTGTATATATACCACATCTTCTTTATCCATTCATTTGTCAATGGACATTTAGGTTGCTTCCATATATATTGTAAATAGCACTGGAATGAAACACTTCAGTTCATGCACATTTTTAATTAGAGTTTTCTTTGGATGTATTCCTGGAAGTAGAATTGCTGGATAATATGGCAACTCTATTTTTAGATTTTTAAGGAACCTTCATACTGTTTTCCATGGTGTCTGTACCAATTTACATTCCTACTGGCAGGGTGGGAGAGTTCCCTTTTCTCCACACCCTCTCCAGGATTTGTTATTTGTAGACTTTAGTCATGGCCATTCTGACCAAAACTTTGATAATACTGATATCTTTAATATCCTGACTTTTCCATCTAACATCATGTAAATATCTGTATCTTCATTCATTTAGGTCATTTTTATGTTCTTCCATAATACTACTCTGAACTTGCTTTCTCATCTCATTTGTTAAAGTTTTTCATGAGTGCATTGTATATTTATTATTACTATGAACATTTTCTATTACATTTCTTATTTATTCCTGGTATATATGAATGTTCTTTATGTGTCAGTGAAAATTCATAACTGTTTGGAACTGTCCCATTAGCGCTAATGCTTTATAGATGTTCTTTTACTTTCTGTACCGGTGATTTGTTGTTGTTTAGTTGCTAAGTTATGTCCAACTCTTTTGCAACTCCAAGGACTATAGCCATCCAGGTTCATCTCACCATGGGATTTCCCAGGCAAGAATACTGGAGTGGGTTGCCATTTCCTTTTCCAATTAGTGGTTTATAGGTGCTTTTTACTTTCTGTGTAGATGATATTTATTTGCAAATGTTACTATTGTCTTTAGCTTTTCAATTACTATGGCTTCTACTTCTTTGCTCATCTTTTTGTACTGCTTAGGGTCTTTAGTAGATGATTGAGTTTACTGAGAATGTTCCTGAAGTTTCACCAGTAAGAATTGTTATTGGTTATGGCTATAAATTAAGACTAATTTTTATCAGGCAAAGAAAGTGCTTTCTATGACTGAAGTCTAAATATATTGTTTTATTAAAAAAAAAACAAGTATTGGATGTTATCATGATGTTATTTTTCTTTTGGGGGTTGATTGAGATCATATGCTGTTTTTCTTCTAAGGGTGGGCATATAACTAAGGCTGGCCCGCTGGCCTAAATTAGGAAGAGTTAGCCATATTTGAAGAAGTATTTTATTTTGCTTTATTTTATTTCATTTCGTTTTGCTGTTGGGTATGAAAAAGGAAATTATTTGCCCCTGGTTCTACAGGAAGCAATTCTGAGGAATAGCTAATAAAATGAGGAACCAAAAGTACACTGAAAGTAAAAATGTCCCTTATGTTCCTGGATCTTTTAAATTAGTTTTAGCTTTAATTATATATCACTTGTAGCTCAAAGCTAAAGGGTGTTACACCTCAACAGGCTGGGCTAGGCATGTGTGCTCTGCAGTGTCCAACTCTCCAGGACCCTAGGGACCGTAGCTTGCCAGGCTCCCCTGTCCATGCAATTTCCTGGGCAAGAATACTGAAGTAGGTTGCCCTTTCCTGCTCCAGGGGATCTTCTGGACCCAAGGATCGTATCCATGTCTCTGGTGTCTCCTGCCTTGGCAGGGGGATTCTTTACCACTAGCGCCACCTGGGAAGCTGATAACACTCAAAAAACAGATTTAGTCTACCAGCTGACATGGAACAAGAATATCTATGAAATACAACTGTAAAATCCCACAGATATAAGATCACATTTAAAAACGTATGAAAATGGTTACCTTTTCTTTTGCAGGATATTTTCTCATGTTCAATATATATTGAAGTAGTAATGGAGGAAGGAGATTAGTAGAGTTCCTTGAACTTGGTTAAGGCAGAGACTCTGGAATAACGACCAGCTGTTATGTTGATTGAACAAGGTATTTAACTTTCCTAAACCTCAGTTTCCTCATCCTTAAAATAAAATAGTATATGAAAAGCACTTGGCAGTGCCTGGTATGTAATGAGAAGCAATAAATGTTAGTGATTTTTCTTAGTATTGAGAGGAAAAAAAAAAAAAACCTGTTAGCCCTCCGTATGCAGAGGTTTGAAAAAAATTGTACTTTTGTCATAGTTATTGACTGATTTTCCTTCAAAAAGACTTAAGTTCCAGTAAGCACTGAAATTTTTCCAAATATTGGAAAATACTTAATATTTCTCTTATGTAAGTATAAAATGAAAGTATCAGTTTGAGGCAAAGGAGTCAGGAGGATACAGTGGCTATCTTTAAAGGTAAAGTGGAAAATCTGAGAGCTATTTGACACTGTCCTTAGCTGTGAAGACGTGGTGAAAGAGAAATGAAATGATGCCTGATCAATTCAACTCAGTTAAAGACCGCGGTTCCGTGATTATGCTGTGCTCAGAATCCCATTCTGGAAGATTGTTGCCTTGGGAGGAAAGCATTATTGGGGTGAGTAGAATACAGACCTCAGCTGAATATTGTTAAATGGCTCACATCAAGGGGTAGTGAATAGATGCAGAGAACTGCCGTATGGACTGCTAAAAGTATATTTATGACTTGGTTCTTGGAAATACATTAATCAGTAACATTTCCAGATGAATGGAAATATCTTCCTGTGAAAAAGTTTGAAAGGAAGTAGATTTAACTCTGGTAAGAGAAAGAAGATGAAAGAGTGATTTTGAATCTGGAAGCTCCAATGAGATGGATATACCTTCAGTGCAGTGCAGTTCAGTTCAATCACTCAGTCGTGTCCAACACTTTGTAACGGTGAATCGCAGCATGCCAGGCTTTCCCGTTCATCACCAAATCCCAGAATTCACTCAAACTCATGTGCATCGAGTCAGTGATGACAAAGACTTTGCCATCTCATCCTCTGTCGTCCCCTTCTCCTGCCCCCAATCCCTCCCAGCATCAGGGTCTTTTCCAATGAGTCAACTTTTCATATGAGGTGGCCAAAGTATTGGAGTTTCAGCTTCAGCATCAGTCCTCCCAATGAACACTCAGGACTGATCTCCTATAGGAAGGACTGGTCGTATCTCCTTGCAGTCCAAGGGACTCTCAAGAATCTTCTCCAACACCAAAGTTCAAAAGTATCAATTCTTCAGTGCTCAGCTTCCTTCACAGTCCAACTTTCACTTCCATACATGACCACTGGAAAAACTATAGCCTTGACTAGATGGACCTTTGTTGGCAAAGTAATGTCTCTGCTTTTCAATATGCTGTCAGGGTTTGTCATAACTTTCCTTCCAAGGAGTAAGCGTCTTCTAATTTCATGTCTGCACTCACCATCTGCAGTGATTTTGGAGCCCCCCAAAATAAAGTCTGACATTGTTTCCACTGTTTCCCCATCTATTTCCCATGCAGTGATGGGACCAGATGCCATGATCTTCATTTTCTGAATGTTGAGCTTTAGGCCAACTTTTTCACTCTCCTCTTTCACTCTCATCAAGAGGCTTTTTAATTCCTCTTCACTTTCTGCCATAATGGTGGTGTCATCTGCATATCTGAGGTTACTGATATTTCTCCCGGAAATCTTGATTCCAGCTTGTGCTTCTTCCAGCCCAGCGTTTCTCATGATGTACTCTGCATATAAGTTAAATAAGCAGGGTGACAATATACAGGGGGCCTGATGAACTATGGACGGAGGTTCATGATATTGTACAGGAGATAGGGGATCAAGACCATCCTCATGGAAAAGAAATGCAAGAAAGCGAAATGGCTGTATGAGGAGGCCTTACAAATAGCTGTGAAAAGAAGAGAAGCAAAAAGCAAAGGAGAAAAGGAAAGATATAAGCATCTGAATGCAGAGTTCCATAGAATACTTAGGAGAGATAAGAAGCCTTCCTTGGCGATCAATGCAAAGAAATAGAGGAAAAGAACAGAATGGGAAAGACTAGAGATCTCTTCAAGAAAATTAGAGATACCAAGGGAATATTTCTTGCAAAGATGGGCTTGATAAAGGACAGAAATGGTATGGACCTCACAGAAGCAGAAGATATTAAGAAGAGGAGGCAAGAATACACAGAAAAACTACAAAAAAGAGCTTCATGACCAAGATAATCACAATGGTGTGATTACTCACCTAGAGCCAGACATCCTGGAATGTGAAGTCAAGTGGGAATTCGAAAGTGTCACTATGAATAAAGCTAGTGGAGGTGATGGAATTCCAGTAGAGCTATTTCAAATCCTGAAAGATGATGCTGTGAAAGCACTGCACTTAACATGCCAGCAAATTTGGAAAACTCAGCAGTGGCCACAGGACTGGAAAAGGTCAGTTTTCATTCCAGTCCCAAGGAAAGGCAATGCCAAAGAATGCTCAAACTACTGTACAATTGCCCTCATCTCACACGCTAGTAAAGTAATGCTCAAAATTCTCCAAGCCAGACTTCAGCAATACCTGAATCATGAACTTCCAGATGTTCAAGCTGGTTTTAGAAAAGGCAGAGGAACCAGAGATCAAATTGCCAACATCTGCTGCATCATCAAAAAAGCAAGAGAGTTCCAGAAAAACATCTATTTCTGCCTTATTGATTATGCCAAAGTCTTTGACTGTGTGGATCACAATAAACTGTGGAAAATTCTGAAAGAGATGGGAATATCAGACCACCTGACCTGCCTCTTGAGAAACAGGTCAGGAAGCAATAGTTAGAACTGGACATGGAACAATGGACTGTTTCCAAACAGGAAAAGGAGTACGTCAAGGCTGTATATTGTCACCCTGCTTATTTAACTTATAAGATGTCCCTTACAGAGTATCAAACAGAAACTGACAAGAGGGATTGACCTGAGATGGAAACCTGAGAGCCAGCAGAGCAGAGAAATGAAGAATATAGCCTCTAGACATGCTTCCTGGGTCTTAAATATTGTTCCACTGCTTATTAGATGTGTGACCTTGTTACTTACTGCTTCAGTTTTCTCCTTTGTGCAAGGAGTATAAGAAAATCCCGTGCTGTTCTGTGCTCAGTTGCTTCAGTCATGTCCAATTCTTTGCAGTCTGGTGCACTGCAGCCTGCCATGCTCCTCTGTCCATGGGATTATTCAGGCAAGAATACTGGAGTGGATTGCCATGCCCTCCTTCAAGGGATCTTCCCGACCTAGGGATCGAACCCATGTCTCCTGTGTCTCTTGCATTACAGGCAGGTTCTTTACTACTGAGCCACCAGGGAAGCCCCATAACAATATACTACCTACCTCATAAAAGATGGTGAAAGTAAAAAAAATAATTCATGTACATTCATGCACTTAGTCTTTGGTGCATGGTATTTACTTAGTTATTATTATCGATTATTTTGGATATTTATTCATGCAGAAGTGGTGGCTAGGACAGATGTTTTAAATCATTCAAACTGAGTCTGATTTCTAGGAAGTCAGCTTCTCTCGAAATGGAGCAGAGTTAGAGAAGCTCATGGGGGCAGTGCTTGAGGAAGAGGGCCTGGGCATGATATCTAGGACCTTGTTCTAGGTGGCGCTGAATATATTTTGCTGTACTGGGCACCAAGGCCCTGGCAGGGAGAAGTTGTTTGGTCTGAGGGGCAGAGCCTAAATGGAAGATGTATAGATAATCAAAATCATGCCTTAGACTCAAAAACAATATTTTGGATTTCTGACAGAATGAGAATGAGAGAGAAGAGAGAGAGCATGCGCACGAGCTTGTGGATATCAGATATTATATTACTTTGGTATACCTTCCTCTTTTAGCAACTAATTTACTACGGTAAGACTAGAATCTTCCAGAGACAGGGCTCCTCAAATCATTTGATTCATTCCTACCATCCTTCAGAGCGTAAGTCTCCAACCTCGTTGGCACCAGGGACTATTTCATGGAATACAATTTTTCCATGGACCAGGAAGGTGGAGATCATGGTTTTGGGGTGATTCAAGCACGTTACATTTATTGTGCACTTTATTTCTAATCTAGGGCCGCTGCTGATTTGACATGAGGTACCAGTCAGTGGCCTGCAGTTATGAGCCCCCTGCTTTAGAGGATAATTTCAGAAAAGAGTCCTAGTAGGGCTGAATTTCATGGTTCACGGTGATGCCCTCCATAGTATGCCCTTACATTCATTGGTTTTCCCTTTCTTTCAATTTTCTCACTTCCATTCCTTGGTATCACCTCCCAAAGACATTGTGCTGTGCTTAGTCGCTCAGTCACGTCTGATGTTGTGTGGACTGTAGCCCGCCAGGCTCTGCCCATGGGGATTCTCCAGGCAAGAGTACTGGAGCAGGTTGTGATGTCTTCCTCCTGGGGATCTTCTCAATCCGGTGACTGAACTCAGGTCTCCCACATTGCAGGTGAATTCTTTACCATCTGAGGCATGAGAGAAGCCCGTGAACACTGGAGTGGGTCACCTATCCCTTCTCCAGGGGATCTTCCTGACCCAGGAATTGACATTAATTTTACCCAGTTCCTTTTCTCAGATTCTGCTTTTAAGGGAACACACATAGTGTTTAAACATATTTTTGGAATGAAAGAATAAATGATGGATAAACAAATGGGGCAATGAGTGAAGGAATAGCTATTATGCCCTTGGCACGCTATGGTTTCCTGCACTTAGCATTCTGTTACTTTTCACTGACTCCAGGGACTGCATGCTGGAAACCCACGATCTATCTTATGGCTTTGCTAGAGAAGTGGGACTGCTGGTTGCCCCCCTCCCCACCCTTTCTTTCTCTGCCTCACAGAGAGGTCAGTGTGTGTTTCAAAGTGAACTTCTTGACACTCACATTTCCTAAACTCAAGGCAGTTTGTTTCTGATAGGAAAGTGAGAATTGAAGCCCTGGGATGTGACTAAATTAGCCTGCGGCCAACAATAGCAGACCAAAGTTAGTGTATTTTTCACAGCTTGCTTAGAAGAGTTTGACTCTAAGAAGGGCAGGGTTATTACATCTGACTTCCAGAACAGCAGCTGGAACATTATTCTCCAGCCTGCTCACTGCAGAGAATCTGCTCCAGTTGACAGCATGACTCTTTTTTTTCAGCCTGGATCTGGCCTCTGCACCCGGGTACATTCCTCAAGTCAGAGCCCTCTCCCCAACTGTCTCCATTTGCTGCCTGAGCTCCTTTTCTCCCTCTTGTCCTTTTACTCCAGCTGGCATGACTCTGCTGTGGCCTTTAAAATTTGCCTGCAAACTTAGATTTTCTTAATTCTATTTCCTTTCAATAGTGGTCAAAGGGCCCTTGGGTTTGCCTGAGAGTCAAGAAGGAATATTTATACGTTATCAAAAAGGGGTAGCTTTTTGTAAACTCCTGTTCCCCATCGGTCTGTGTATTAGCGCAGTGGTTCCCAAGTTTTGGCACCGGGGACCAGTTTTGTGGAAGACAATTTTTCCTTAAACCAGAGTTGGAGGCTTGGAGGGAGAGTGCTTTCAGGATGATTCAAGCGCACTACATTTACTGTGCATTTTATTTCTATTATTATTACATCACCTCTAGGTCATCAGGCATTAGATCCAGAGGTTGGGGACCCCTCATTTAGAGGACTTGTTAAAATACAGATCCCTGGGACCAACACCAGAACTACTCTAAGAATTAGCAATGTTTGGGGTGCATGTGCGGTAGGGAGGTCTGCTCTTCAAGTGGTTTTTATACACACTCAAGTTTAAGAGTCACTTTTCATTTGTTCCCTTCTAGAATCTTTCTATAAAGTTTTCTCCTCTTTTCTCAATGAGAAGGTGAAAAGGACTCAGTGAAATATCTATTCCCATACAGCTTTTGAATGAAGCCAGAACCAAAGCAGGTTATCTATGGAGCCTTTCTCATTAAATTACAAGGTCAAGGAGGTAATTGCTCACTTACCTTCCATGGTAGTTGACCACAAAGACTTTCTTGTTTGTGGCATACTCTGTTGTAGCTGGTTAGTGATTTTTCCCCCTCTCTGGGAAGAGAAATCCATCAAAGCCAAGCAGCAAGGGTGAAACTCCTCATTCTATTTGGAGCTCACTTTAAGTAGGGGCAGGGCTAACTAAGCTCATCAATTCTTAACCCTGTCTCACTCGAGTCACCTGGAGAGCTTGAAAGGTGTCAACACACAGGCCCTCGTCTCCAGGAATTCTGATTCAATTGGTTTAGGGTGGAATCTGTCTATTTTTAAAGCTACCTTGAATGGATGCATGCCCAGGCGTGTCTGACTCTTTTGAGGACCATAGACCTCCAGGTTCCTCTGTCCATGGAATTTTCCGGGCAAGAATACGGGAGTGGGTTGCCATGTCCTCCTTCAGGGGACCTTCCTGCCCCAGTGATTGAACCTGATCTCCTGTGTCTCCTGCATTGGCTGGTGGAACCTTTCCTACTGCCCTGCCCAAGAAGCCCCAAAAGCTGCCTTAGTGAAAGTCACTCGGTTGTGTCCAACTCTTTGTCACCCCATGGACTGTACAGTCCATGGAATTCTCCAGGCCAGAATACTGGAGTGGGTAGCCATTCCCTTCTCCAGGGGATCTTTCCAAGCCAGGGGTCGAACCCAGGCCTTCAGCATTGCCGGCAGATTCTTTACTATCTGAACTAGTCTTTCTGAGTTCTCTGAGCCATCTGAGTTCTCTAGTTTGAACTGAGAACTCTGAGCCATCTGAGTTCTCTGGTTTGGGGAACTTCAAACTAGAGAACTACTGTATAGTTACCAAGGGTTTTGGGGTTGAGCACTGTTTTGCATCAGAAGTAGGAATTTCTTTGGTGCAAAAGGTGGGCATGAATATGCCAGCTTGAGAGGACTGTAAGCAGTAATGTGGAGGCATGGGTATAGAGAGAGGTCTAGAAGGCAAAAAGATTCAACTTTAATCAGGTTTCATCACCAGAAAACAATGTACATGGAGATATCTATATCTATCAAAAACTCAGATCTGATGAAAGATCTTCACTAAAGTAAAATTTTAGTTTTTAGCTTTCATGCTGACATCTAGAAATATTCTTAAATGTATGCAAAAATGGCAGGGAATATATAATTTACTAAACCATTTGGTAACAAAACTTGGAGTACATTTCTTCCCCTTGGGTATCAAGAAAGAGTCTGTGTGTCCTAATGTGAGTTCATGTTTCCTTTAATGAGTCAAAGAAGATTACATGGTCCAAAACGTTGCACTTGAGCCACTAGTGTTCATTCTCAGTGTTCATTTTAAGTCGTTTGAATTTTAGTTCATTTTAGTACTCACACCAGGCTCCAGGTAAAATTTACTCTCTCTATTCTTTGTATTATTTTCAATAATTTTTAAAATATGAATTTTGATTATCCTATTTAATATGTACTTTAACATTGGAGTAGGAAATGGCAACCCACTCCAGTATTTTTGTCTGGAAAATTCCACAGACAGAGGAGTCTGGTGGGCTACAGGCCATGGGTCGCAAAAGTCAGACAGGACTGAGTGACTTTCACTTTAACATAGAAATATATTTAATTCCTTTTTGGAAATAGATGACTATAACTCTTAACATCCATCCTTATAACTATATCAAGGCTACAAGGATCCAAAGGATCTGACTCATTCCCCCTCACTCTCTCTTTCATGCATTCTTCTCCTTCAGTTACCCTGCACACCATTCTCAGTTTCCTTTGCCTTTCTTCTACTTGGATTTTCTCTTCCACCAGAATAATGCTTCTCAGGGCTCCTTATATCATGCAACACACAGAAAATGGCACTATTTTTACAACACAGTGGAGTAAACAGAGGCTGTTGACCACTAGAGGGGGTCAGGGGTTTGCCCTACGCCCCAAGGCTGAGATGGTCAATGTTTCTTGCTATACACCCACAATGAGACCTTTGAATGACTTTCCCCTTTGAGTCTTAACGTATATGTCAATGCTTCAGAGCAGCACACCTCACCAACCCCATGAGCGTAAACCCCTTCAGCCACTCTACCATACCTACTCAATTTTTTTTTCTCATAACATTTATAGTAAAATCCTGCAATTATTCCTTATTTTACTTCTTCACCCGTTTATAGTTTGTTTCTACTATTTTCAGGATAAAGTGACCGAGTACAGGAATACTTGTAGGCCTTCTTAATCATTATGCACAAAAAGCCTAGAAATGGTAAGTACTCAATAAACACACGAGATTGATGGGAAAATTGTGACTAGGATTGAATAACCCCCATTCCTAGACGAGGCTTCATTTAGTGTGGCTGGGGAACATGCTTCAGTGGATGAATTAAAGCTATCTTTTTAGCTTTATAGTCTTAGTGAATGGTGTACTGCCTGTCTCATAACATACATACAATAAGTACTTGTGTGATTGAATGAAGAGAAGAAGGAAGGAAGGAGAGAAGGAAGAAAGGAGAAAAGGAAGGAATATAGAGATAATTGAACATAAGCTTCAACTTCTTTGGTTTGTTTCAAGTTTTGGAAATCTTCAACTGAAGGCGGTAGCAATTTAGTCTGAAACCCGGGATAATAATGTTGGGAGTATTTTAACTGATATAGTCAGGCTAATACGAGGAATCCATTCTGTGATCTAGGGCAAAAACATAACTATGAAGACCCTCAGTTTTTCTGCAAATGAAGTTTGAGTCTGGTGAGTTCTGAAGTCCCTGACCATTTTGAAATCCACTATTTAAACTGAGAGAAATTCAGAGAGGAAATGTTAAGGAACTAATCAACCAGAAAATTCAGCGGCAGCCAGGATCCTCCAAGGAGACCAGAGCTGCTTTTGGAAAATATGTTGGATGACTAGGAATGATCCAGGCAGTCCTCAGGGTGTGTTTCCAGGGTGGTTAGACTTTCTACTTATTAGGACACCTATGTTTTCCTCTCTTTTGGCCCCCTATGGCTGAGAAGTACCTTCTCATCAGCTAGTGATTGTGAATAAATAAGCAACAACTGTTGCTAAGGCCAGGCAGCTGCAGGTGGAAGGGGTAAAAATTATATTTTCTCATTGTACTCAAGCATTTTAGAAACAAACAAGCAGAAGGCCTTTCCAGGCCTCCATTTATTTATTTGAAAAGCTGAACAGGCTTAGGCTGTTGTGAAGATTAAATAAAATATTTCATGGACTAGGCCTAGTATAGAGTTAGGCATATGATAAACAATCATGCTGGCTACCACTATTATTATATTATCCAAGTCATGAGATAGAAACAAAATATTTAATCCTAAATACTGGCATTTGATTCCATTCCTTTCTAGGGAAGATAGAGCAGTTGGCTATGAAGTCCACGGGAAGAGATCCAGAGCTGCACACCATGAGGCTCCTCTTCTCCAATTAAAAAGCTTCAGTATATTAATAAACCCAGCTGTGCTTCCCCAACAATTTGGAAAAGCTGCAAAATCCAAAAATAAACCAAAACAAAGAGATACTCAGTCTAGAAGCAAATTTCAATTTTATATTTCTTACAGAAAAACATTGATATTACAATGTTTGACATTAAAACTATCTCAACACTACATTTAGTAACAATCAGATACTATGGCTAATTCATCTTCTTCATTTAACAAAAATAGATATTTGGAACATTTGTCTTTCAAGAATCACTGTTTTGTTTGTTTTTGTGTTGTTCCCGTTAAGTGATGAGTCTAGGATCAATGCTTTCTCATTCACAATAAAAATTATTGAAAGATGTGGCTCATGCTTAAAAATACTGTTTAGTTTTAGTTTTCAAGGTGGAATTGGAAAGTGAAAATATAACTTTAGAAGAAAGATATCATTTACTTAAAAATAAACACACTAACAATGAGCTCTAAACTTTTCAAAATGTTATTTTTTTGATAATTTAAAATAAGAAATGGCTTTTGATAAAACATTAATAGCAATTTTTGACTGATTTTAGTTTAGTTTAAATAAGTTCTTTTCCATAGAGTTTTTAAGTGATTGACTATAAACTCAAGTAAGGTGATTTAATGTAATTTCCTATATTTATTTTACATTAATAAGCCATGTGTTTCTATTAAAATACAAAATATAAAACATAAGAATTCTAGTTACTATTATTCAATTAAATTACATTTATTTTCTTTTTGGAGGATAGGTATATTTCATATAAGTAGAGAAGACGAAGAAGGCCCAAGATAGAAAATATTTTGGAAAATTAATTAAAATTTTATTTTTACTAACATTGATTGCACACTAAGATATAAGTTCTTTAGTTGCATTTTCTTATTTAATCCTGATGCAACCTAATAAAGTAGAAATTTTTCTATGTTCTGATAAATCTAATGGATTCTGTATTCAAAACTTTTTCTCACTGCAAAACACTAAAGAATGATAGATAAGTCAACTAACAGGGAGAGCTGAGCTCTCAAGAAATTCAGGAGAATCTTCAGTACCCCAAGATGACAGGAACAAAAGCCAGAGTAATAAGCCAGCACTGCAGTCAGATACTTTAGAGACATTTGCTGATCGATGGTACCTAAGTCCTGAAGTTTTACTATCTCTTCAATGAAACAGAACAAATCCTAGGACATATAAAAGATGGTGTAGTGGTGGTGATGGGGAGGCGGTTGGAATGCAGACAGCTACAGAAAGCTAGAATCTTCAAAGAGCTTCAGGGAAAAAAACAATGTGTCTGCCATGTTTGAACTGTACACAGGAATAAAGGTTCCTCTGATAATATTAAGGCATAAATGATCCCCTCACATAGGATAGTATACCTACTATTGTATATAACAGAAGGAAATACAAATATTCCTGGAATAATGTCCATTGAACCAAGATTCTCAGGATTCCCATAAACAGAGGTTGGTCAAATATAAACTCACAGTATAAAACCACCAATCACAATAGTAACCAAGCTAGCTTGGGTGAGACTCGGCAAGAAAGAGAATTAGAAAAGAGGAGTTACAGATATTGGAATAATCAGAGACAGAATACAAAGCAAACATGCTTAAAATGTTAAGAGAAATAATAAAATTATAAACTTGAGCAAGAAACAAAGATGTACTAATATAATTAGCTACAATGGAAAAATAAAACAAAACTCATGAAAGTAAAATATGTAGTTGAAATTGAAGAACAAGGATTTAACCAATTGTTTGGCATATCAGACAAAACTTAGAACTGATAGCCTAGAAGATAGATATTAATAAATTAACCACAATAAAGCACAGGAGGAAAAATAAAAAATGTGACTGAGAAATTAAGAGATACAGAAGATAGGAGAAAGTTTTTTAGTATATTTAGAATTTTAGGAGAGAATAGAATGAAGTAGGGAAAGGCAGTACTAGGCAATAAGACCAACCTCAAGTTGTGAAAGAACTGGTGTATTTTACTTCACATTCTTTGACAGCAATGAAATTAAGTTACAAACAATAATAAAAGATAACGAAGAACAACTTCACTTAATTGGCACCGAGAAAAATGCTTCCAAATTACACAATTTGGAAATCACAATAGAAAGTATAAAATGGAATTTTAAGTATAAGTAACCTTTGTTTTTACTGAATAAGAATAAAAGGAAAAAGACACAAATAATTCATAAAGATCAAAACAAGAGATTTACTGCAGATAATTGGAAAGTTAATTACTTTAAACAACTTAATAAAAAATGGAACACTTTTAAAAGAAAATTATAACAACATTGATTCTAGAAGTATTAGAAAGCCTGAATTATTCTATAGTTACTAAATGAATTACATCAAGAATTAAACACATGCCCATCAAGAATAACCAAGTCCCATGTTTTACAGATAAATTTTATAAACAAAAACTGATAACTGAATCTTCTAAAAGCTATTCCATAGAATAGAAAAACTAGGTAATAGGCCATACTTCATTTTTATGAGGTTGGTAGATTGAAGGCGGGAGGAGAAGGGGACGACAGAGGATGAGATGGTTGGATGGCATCACTGACTCGATGGACATGAGTGAGTAAGCTCCGGGAGTTGGTGATGGACAGGGAAGTCTGGCGTGCTGTAGTCCATGGGGTTGCAAAGAGTCGGATACGACTGAGCAACTGAACTGAACTGCACTGATAACTTTTGGCACTGATATCAGAGTAAGAGAGCACAAGAAAGAAACTGTGTAGACAAATTTCACTCAAGGATTTAGATGCAAAACCTAAAACAAAGTATTAGTAACTTAGGCTTCCCATGTGGCACTACAGGTATAGAACCCACTTGCCAATGCAGGAGACATAAGAGAGGCGGGTTCGATCCCTGGGTTGGAAAGATCTCCTAGAGAAGGGCATGACAACGCAGTCCAGTATTCTTGATTGGAGAATCCCACGGACAGAGGAGCCTGGTGGGCTACAGTCCATAGGACCTCAGAGAGTCGGATCAATTGAAGCAACTTAGCATTAGTAACTTAAACCTAAAACAAAGTATAAGAAAGGAATAGAGTAGGAAGTAGAATTTCTTTAAGCATACCTTTCAGAAATATACTATGTGGTGTAGCATTAGAAGTATTCTCTCTCAAATCATGAATGAGATGAGTATACACTCTATTTCCTCATCTTTGAAATATTATACTGTAGTTCTAGCCAGTTCATTGGTTAAAAAAAAAGGTAATTAAGTACAAAAAATTTAGTAAGATTTGTTGTAATATTTGCAGATAATTTAGTTGTCAACATAGAAAAACAAAGAAAATCTACATATTTTTAAAATTAATCAAGTACACAGAAGTAAATGCAGTTAAATAACTTAATTACATTCTTATACACCTGCAAAAAGTGAAAACACAATATAAAAATATGCCATTCACATTAGCTACCATTCATAAAAGCACAACTACAAGAGCAACACAGTAAGGCATCTATGGGAAAAAATCTACCAAGTGGTTAAATTAATAACTTTACTAAAAGGCAAGGAAGCTCTAAATAAATAGAAAGTTACATCATATTCACGATGGTTAAAAAGATGAGTAACAAAAGATGTCTGTTCTTTTGAAATTATAATCTCAATCAGTTCAGTTGAGTTCAGTCCCTCAGTCGTGTCAGACTCTTTGCGACCCCATGAATCGCACCACCCAGGCTCCCTGCCCATCACCTACTCCCGGAGTTCACTCAAACCCACGTCCATCAAGTCCGTGATGCCATCCAGCCATCTCATCCTCGGTTGTCCCCTTCTCCTCCTGCCCCCAATCCCTCCCAGCATCAGAGTCTTTTCCAATGAGTCAACTCTTCGCATGAGGTGGCCAAAGTACTGGAATTTCAGCTTTAGCATCATTCCTTCCAAAGAAATCCCAGGGTTGATCTCCTTCAGAATGGACTGGTTGGATCTCCTTGCAGTCCAAGGGACTCTCAAGAGTCTTCTCCAACACCACAGTTCAAAAGCATCAATTCTTTGGCGCTCAGCCTTCTTCACAATCCAACTCTCACATCCATACATGACCACAGGAAAATCCATAGACTTGACTAGGCTTACCTTTGTTGCCAGAGTAATGTCTCTGCTCTTGAATATGCGATCTAGGTTGGTCATAACTTTTCTTCCAAGGAGTAAGCATCTTCTAAGTTCATGGCTGCAGTCACCATCTGCAGTGATTTTGGAGCCCCCCAAATAAAGTCTGACACTGTTTCCACTATTTCCCCATCTATTTCCCTTGAAGTGATGGGACCGGATGCCATGATCTTCGTTTTCTGAATGTTGAGCTTTAAGCCAACTTTTGCGCTTTCCTCTTTCACCTTCATCAAGAGTTCCTTTAGCTCCTCTTCACTTTCTGCCATAAAGGTGGTGTCATCTGCATATCTGAGGTTATTGATAGTTCTCCCAGCAGTCTTGCTTCCAGCTTGTGTTTCTTCCAGTCCAGCATTTCTCATGATGTACTCTGCATAAAAGTTAAATAAGCAGGGTGACAATATACAGCCTTGATGCACTCCTTTTCCTATTTGGAACCAATCTGTTGTTCCATGTCCAGTTCTAACTGTTGCTTCCTGGCCTGCATACAGATTTCTCAAGAGGCAGGTCAGGTGGGCTGGTATTCCCATCTCTCTCAAAATTTTCCACAGTTTATTGCAATCCACACAGTCAAAGGCTTTGGCATAGTCAATAAAGCAGAAATAGATGTTTTTCTGGAACTCTCTTGCTTTTTCCATGATCCAGTGGATGTTGGCAATTGATCTCTGGTTCCTCTGCCTTTTCTAAAACCAGCTTGAACATCAGGGAGTTCATGGTTCACGTATTGCTGAAGCCTGGCTTGGAGAATTTTGAGCATTACTTTAGTAGCATGTGAGATGAGTGCAATTGTGCGGTAGTTTGAGCATTCTTTGGCATTGCCTTTCTTTGGGATTGGAATGAAAACTGACCTTTTCCAGTCCTGTGGCCACTGCTGAGTTTTCCAAATTTGCTGGCATATTGAGTGCAGCACTTTCACAGCATCATCTGTCAGGATTTGAAATAGCTCCACTGGAATTCCATCACCTCCACTAGCTTTGTTTGTAGTGATACTTTCTAAGGCCCACTTGACTTGGCATTCCAAGATGTCCGGCTCTAGATTAGTGATCACATCATCATGATTATCTGGGTAATGAAGATCTTTTTGTACAGTTCTTCTGTGTATTCTTGCCACCTTTTCTTAATATCTTCTGCTTCTGTTAGGTCCATACCATTTCTGTCCTTTATCAAGCCCATCTTTGCATGAAATGTTCCCTTGGTATCTCTAATTTTCTTGAAGAGATCTCTCATCTTTCCCATTCTGTTCTTTTCCTCTATTTCCTTGCATTGATCATTGAAGAAGGCTTTCTTATCTCTTCTTGCTATTCTTTGGAACTCTGCATTCAGATACTTATCTTTCCTTTTCTCCTTTGCTTTTTACCTCTCTTCTTTTCACAGCTATTTGTAAGGCCTCCCCAGACAGCCACTTACAATTCCAACAAAATTTCACAATAATTTTGGATATAGATATGGGTACAGGATGGAAAAGTTGATTCAAAGTTAATATGTAACAGTAAAAGGCCAAGTAAGGTCAAGAGATTTTTGAGGAAGAATAAAGTAGAGGATGATCTAGCACATATCACATTTGTTGCAAAATTAGGACATTGCATTTTGGAACAGAAATAGACAAATAGACCAAGAGAATAGAGAACCCAAAAGCAAACTCACATGTATGTGAACACAAGATGTATGACAGAAGAGAGTGTATGTCAGGGGTGAAAGAATAGACTATAAAATGAATGGTATTAGGTAATTTTTCTGACAGTAATATTTAACCTGGATTCCTGTCTCACACAATATATTCAAAAGTCAAGTCTAGAACTCATTAACTAAGTATAAAACTCAAAAGAATGTTGACTGATATCATTACAACCTTTAAGTAGACAAAGGTTTCTTAAACAAGACATAAAATGCACAGAACAAAAGGAAATATTTACATTAAACTGAAAAATGTAAATTCATTAAAAACCACCTTTATAAGGTAAAACTTTGAGCCAATGATTGAGGAAAAATATTTTCAATAATACAAAAGACAAAAGATTAACATCTATAGTAGATAATGACATTAAAGATTAGTAATTAAAAAAGAATTGGACTTTCCTATTGATGCACTGGTTAAAACTCTATGCTTCCAATACAGAAGGATCCAGATCCATCCCTGGTCAGGGAACTAAGACCCCAGTTGTCACAGGGTATGTTCAAAATAACAAAAAAGCACAACACACATATACACAGAACCCAATTTAAAAGTAAGCAAAAGATAAGAATAAGTAATTCACAGTTAAGAAAAATAAAACAACACTCAACCTTGATGAAGCAATGGAAACCTACACATTATGAGTGACTGTGTTAGTTTCCCCAGGGTGCCATAAAAGTGCCCCAACCTGGTGACTTAACTCAGCAGAAGCGTATTGTCTCCGAATTCTGGAAGGTAGACATCTGAAATGAAAGTGTTGGCCCAGTGGAAACACTCTGATAGCTCTAGGGGAGAGTCCATCCCACGTGTTTGTTTAAGCTTCTGGAGACTGGCAGCAGTCCGTGGCATTACTTGGACTGCGGCAGTACAATGCCCATTTTTGTATCTGTCTTCAGAAGGGGTCCTTCCCTGTGTGTCTGTCCAAATTCCCCTCAATGTTCATAATGTTATATGAACATTAGTCATTTGATTAGGGCTTGCCCTCGTCTTGTATGACCTCTTTTCAACTTAATTACATCTGCAAAGATCCTAGTTCCAAATAAGGTCACAGTCCCAGAGACTGAATCCTTTATCCTTTTTGGTGACATAATTCAACCTACAAAAGTGGTTATGAAATTTTACACAAACAGTTTGGAGAAGAATTAGGCCATATCTACCAAGATTGAATCTGGGTATATCAAAGGATCCAATAATTTCATTTCTGGATGCTTAAATTTTGCTACTCTGAGTATTGTCTATGAATCAGCAGTATCACGGTCACCTGGGAACTCGGCAGACATGCAGTCTTGGGCTCTCCTCCATACCTGTGGTGTTAAAATCTGTATTTTAAACAAGATCCCCATGTGCTTTGTTTGAAAAACACTAATCTAGTCTATTCTGTTACACAGATTTTTTTTTAAAAAGAGATATAAACATTAACACACATAGCAGTATTATTTGTAAAAGCAAATGTTTGAAAAAGACTTAAACATTAAAAAATCAGAGAATGGATATATAATTTGTGGCCTTAGTTATATAATTTAAATCTACAGTGAAAATAAATGAACTAGTGGTGCTTTTATCAATACAAGTGAATTTCACAAAGATAATGTCAAGCAAGAAAAGGAATTTGCAGAAAATTAGAGCGAATGATAACATTTCTATATTGCTTAGTGACATGTGTCATTCATGGGAATAAAGAGAGCTTTAGTGGAATCATACTGTTCTTTCTCATGAGTTTTCTTAAGTGTGTAAGTATCTCATATATTAATATTTATACTACATCTGCATAATACAATGGAAAGAAACAAGAAAAAATTCAAGGCTAGTGTATGGCGGCATAGCTATTTGAATCCAAAACTGTGGACCTGAGCCACTATACCCACCTAACAAATCACTGTCTCAACAGGCCTAATGGCACAGTCATAGACTCATATTTTATACTCACAATAGTTGCTTTTATATGTAGCATGTTTTAAAACAAGATTAAAATAACTCATTTGGCATTGGTTTTAATTTTATAACAAAAAAGGTTACTTGCCAAAGCAAAATAATACTTACATCTTTAACCCCCAATTATTGTGAAATACAGTAATTAAATCTTGTTTCAAATAAATATTACACTAAACTTAATTTTCAACTATCCTTCAATTAACAGAGAATATTAACATTCCAAAGATTTTTCTCATCTCAGCTTATCCTTTCAGAAATGAGCCATGAAAATATTGTCAGAAAGAGAGCAACGTGGAGGAGGTGAACTCAGGAAAGCACGTTTAACACCTGATGCTACTCTGATGAAAACTACTGCCCTTTGGGTTTTGCTGTACTTTTAAGCATTTTATTAAGATATATGACTTTCAGTTATTTATTTATACTTTTGAACAAATGGGTGAGCTCCCAGAGAAGAGCAGACCCCTTTTCCTCAGTGATTACTGAAGTTTTGTTGATATGTTCATCACCACCCCTCAATAACTCTTCTTTTTTATTGTGGCCGCACTCTGTGGTTCGTGGGATTTTAGTTCCTCCACTGGGGACTGAACCCGGGCCCTTGGCAGTGAAAGCATGGAGTCCTAACCCTATTCCCTGTACCACCAGGGAATTCCCAATAACTTTTAAGTCAAGAAGTTCCAGAATGCAGAGGGCACATCTTTCTTCAGAATTTCCTAAAGAATTGGGAGATTACCAAATAATTTGAAGAATAGAGAGAATGTCACACCTGAAACTGAGCAGGACCCTGCTGGGCCATCCAAGGGACAGACCCAGTGGTGTCCCTGTCTCTTGTTTGTAGAAAAGCTTTAGCGTCTTAGACCTTCAGGAGTTGCAATGAACAAATTTAATCACAGAACTGAGATAATGCAGAAGCAAAGGTAAACAGTAAAACAAGACAAAATATTAATAGTTTAGCCGTGGAACAAAGTCAAGAGCCTTTAATTTCTCTGTAAGGGCTATAGATAATACCTTGGGCCATATCCTTGAGTTGTTTTGCATATACTAAAAGCCCCAGCAGGTGGAAGAAGTTAACTATTGACACTTGTGCAATACCCAGAACCACACCAGGTCATTAGTGGGAAAACACAAATGATGGGAGCCTCAGTCTCTGCTTCAGTAACTGTAAGATTGATTTGGTTCATTTAACACAATGTTGAAAACACAGCATGTAGAGAAAGAAAAAAAAAGTAATTCCTATTCATTTAGTGTGTGACTCTGGGCAAGTTAATTAACTCTGTTTTCTCAGTAGTAAAATGAGATTTGTGAAAAAATAGATTGTGAAAAAATAGATTTTTCACAAAATAGATTTGTGAAAAAGTGATTTTGCTGGCCCATAAAAAGACCCCCAGACCAGTTGGGACTAGAAAGGGATGATGTTGACTCCAGAAATGCCGTGCAGTTCCCCCACCACCAATAAACCAGAAGAATGTTTTCCAGCTGATCAGTCACCCTGAACCCTCTCCCTTACACTGTCTTAAAAACAGTCCTTCCCTGAGAGCCATCAAAGAGTTCAGGTGCTTTGAGCATGACTGGGTCTCCTTGCTCAGCCTCATATTGGGCAGCTCACAATAAGGGGCTCTACTTTCTTTCACCACAACTTGGTGTAAGTAGATTGGCGTTGCTGCACATAGCAGGCTAGCAGACCCAAGTTTGGTATGGTAACTCATCCACATGAAAACTGTTTTCAAAATAAATCCTCACCTGAAAGGACCTTAATTTTTTTTTTTTCCCAAGCACTTGCTCTTTCACTAAACCTACCTAATTCTCTTTCTCTGCACTTCTCAGCAATTATCAGTAGAGAGAGAGAATTCATATTATTACTTTGCAACACTATTACTGCTATCATTGCTTGACCTTTACTGGGTGTTTTTATGGGCCAGCAAAATCACTTTTTCACAAATCTATTTTGCACTCATTTTACTACTGAGAAAACAGAGTTAATTAACTTGCCCAGAGTCACACACTAAATGAATAGGAATTACTTTTTTTTTTTTTTCTCTACATGCTGTGTTTTCAACATTGTGTTAAAGGAACCAAATCAGTCTTACAGTTACTGAAGCAGAGACTGAAGCTCCCATCATTTGTGTTTTCCCACTAAAGACCTGGTGTGGTTCTGGGTATTGCACAAGTGTCCGGCATATAGAAATAGCAGCTAAGGAATGCTACCATCTGAGGAGGGTGCACGGTGAGAATTATATACACACACAAAAAAACTGGGCTTCATTTTAAAGAATTTTTTTCTCTTGCATTTTGGTTGCATTTCTTATAAAAGACCAGTTAATTCTAGCTGATAATCAGAAGACCACATTTCCTAAATTATCTAAACAAAATTCTCTTTTAATTTTTTTTTTAATCCCTAACAAATTCCAGTAAAAAAAAAATTCACAGTTCTGAAAAAACTACAATTGCTTTGCTGCTTTAGTATTTGAAGATTGGGGTGAATTAAATTCAGAATGATATTTTTAATTAAAAAAAAACTATCCTAGTGGGATGAATAGAGAAAGTAGCATCCACATATCTTCACTATTGTGTGTAAAATGGATAGCTGGTGTGAAGTTGCTGTATAACACAGGGAGCTGTCTGGTGCTCTGTGATGACCTAGAGAAGTGGGATGGGGGAAGGGAGGGAGGGGATATATGTATTATTATGGCTGATTCCAGCTGTGTATGGCAGAAACCAACACAACATTGTAAAAATTAAAAAACAAAAAATAATCTATCTTAGTTTTATTATGTAATTATTTTAAAATATAAAAACACTTTAGTTCAAAAATTTTTTTTGTAATTTAAGCCAATTTTCAATTATCTCTTCTATAGGTTATTCCCTCACTAATAGAAAAATCAGCCACAATTTGGGGATTATGGATGAAAATACCAATTATTGAGAAGACCCAACCATTACTGAACTTTTGGTAACGATGAGGCAGTCAGATTTACAGAAAACTCCAGCCTAACATCTTTCTAATCTTACATCCCTGGTTAAAGAACTACATTGAAATGCTTGGTTTCTATCAAATTTCCTGTGAAGATGTTAAAAATCTTTATCTCCTATAACCTATTTTAGAGAAATGTCACATAATAGATGATGCATCAAATCCTAGATCCATAAAAGCAGAATGACTAGAAGTTTTGTTTTCAAATGATGTCATCAATAATATTCGCTCTCAGGCTAGTGTTTCTTAAGGCTAATTTCAGAGTCCTCAAAGAATAACAGCCTAACTCTTTATCTAGGATCTTCTGTTTGTACCATCTCTTCTAGCATATCTGGGACTCTGTATCATTAAGAGTTAAATGTAGAAGAACTGGTAAAGTGTGAATATAAGGAAAATGCAACATCATTGTGTTTTGATATATATCACAATATTTTTAGTTTAATAAAAGTTTTACATAATTATCTATTAGTCATATGAAGGTTGAGGACCATAGTCAGTGCTGCATGTCCTTTATATTTCTATTTTCTTCCTAGTGTTTATAAACTTTCTATATATTCTCATTGAAATGAAATGTTTGAGATATTATATACACTATTTCTAAGAAAAAACATGAGCTACTTGAGAGAATAAAGAAAAAGCTGTGCTGTAAAATATTCAAGCAGAATAGCAAGTGCCAGATCTCAGAAATATTAACACTAAATTAACAGCATTTTAGCTTTCAGAAAAATAAATTTGTTAGTTATTAAACAACTTGTGTTTAGTAATAATGAATGCACAGTTGCTGACCGACACTGACGTACCCTATGTTGACATGTGCTAAGTTTGACAAACTTCTTATTCAAGTTTGTACTTGACATGTTAATATTTTCTAATTCAAATTTATTTTATTTTACTCTTTGTTTATGTTATCAGCTATATTTCCCATTTTATCTTTTGGAGAATCTAGATTATAATTAAATTTTTAATTAAATTTTGCTGGAACTGTATTTTAATAAAGTTATTTAGCTTTGTATTTGTGAGGAGATTTTAAAAGGGAGAATGAGTACCCACACAAGTTTTAAAAAGACTTCTTCAGAGTCTGTAGCCAGTATCACCATATGTACTTATCTCTTTCTTTTCAATGCCTTGAATCATTATAAATGTCAGGTTCATTGTTGTGGCATGCTGAAATGATTGAGTGGGAACTGTGCCCAGCATGGCATTGTAAAACAATCCATCTCCAAATACATCGTCCCGTACAACAAGATTTTCTCTGACACTTTTATGATTGCTCTTTTGTTTGGTCTTGGAGCATTTAGACCTCAAATTTGAACACAATGTTAAGATTATTGCTATCCTGTAGTGAATCTGTGCATGTTATCTAGCGTCATCTACTTTTGGGATTGCATTCTGTACTTTACTTCAGTCCTGAAATCAGAATGTATAACTGAATTTTGTTATATGTTATTCCAGTGGAGTAGAAATCCAATTCTTTATCTAAGTGCAGACAGAATTAAATTTGGTTTCCTTTGTAAAGGAAACAGCTTAGATAACCAACATATAGCAGTCTTTTTATCTTCTATGTTAAATCATCCCCATTTGGAAAATCCAATAATGCTTTTTCCCCATTGATGAATGTATGCAAATGTATGAGTTCCAAAGTTCAGCATATGTTAGCACAAAATCAACACAAGTGAAGGTGTTTCCCTAGGTCTATTAAAATTGCATTTCTAGATAGAACTTGTCAATGACATGTTGCAGGCTTTCAAAAAAAAGCCAGAAAACATAATGGACTTGATAGACTATTAAAAGCAACAGATTATACTAGAAGAAATTTTTGAATAAAATATAAAAAATAGAAAACTCAAAGTTACTTTTCTTTTAATAACCGTCTTTATTGAGGTTGTGGATTTCCTCAGTACACGCTGTTTTCTGCAAGACAAGGGTTTCTAGACGGCGCTCTAAAGCATTTGCCGGTAGGTGGCGACATAAGTCCTTATTGCCTAGAGCTGTCCCAGGTGCTGAACCCAGTTTCTGAGCCCAAAAGAACTCTGCAACCAGCGACCAGGAATTCCACCAAGTTCTCCGTAGATGCTGGAAAACCGGTAGGAAAAGGCCATTAAAAATGCCCAACCTCATTTATAACGCAAAGTCAAACAAATTCTCTCCCGTAAATTTACTTGGCACAAAGCTGTGGCACAAAGCTGATGTCATCTTCGGAAGATGACAATGTTCATTGAAATTAAAAAGGCAATGGTAAAGGAAAGGCAAGCCCTGGAATGTGGTAATGGACAGGGAAACCTGGAGTGCTGCAGTCCACGGGGTCGCAAAGAGTCAGATCCGACTGAGAGACGAGACTGAACTGAACTAAATGGAAGGCAAGTGTGTGTGTGTGTGTGTGTGTGTGTGTGTGTAGAACACAGACGGAATCGGTTTTTCTTCACTTTGAAATGCAGTTTTTACCTCTCCTTTGACGTGTCCTTTTTAATTGCTTTCTCACCCAATTTCTCAAGGTTAGAAAAAAAAAGTCAGAGGCAAAGGAGTCAAGCTGGACTGTGAGATGACAAACGAGGTGATTTTTAAAAAGCTAAGACACACTCCATCTTCTTTCCATCTATTAGTAATAATTTACAGACTGACCCAGGACTGTCTACGTCCCCATTCAGGCTCCTTATGCCTCCTCTTCTCTTGTCCTATTGCCACTCAGTGATGCTGAGTCTACTAAAGAATTTAACAAATATGAAGCAATGTGTGTGTGTGTGTGTGTGTGTGTGTGTGTGTGTGTGTGTGTTTTCTCTCGAGTTTGGCTGGGTGGGAGGCGGAGTGATTTGTTGTAAGTTAGCCTGATCGGCAGATCGGGTGTGAGTTCTGAGTCTCGGTCGACAAAAAGGGACTTGAACGCAAAGAGGCAGAGCTAGAGGGAGAGGAGGGCGGAGAACCAGGAGAAAGAGGCACTCAGGGTTGGGGAAGTGTTAGGAACGGAGGGTTAGCGTAGGAGGGAGGGAGTCTGGCTGTCGGAGCAACACCGGAGAGAGAAAGCAGAGCGAGAAGAGAGGGAGAGTGAGGGATGACTAGTGGGAGAAAGAGGGAGACGGAGGAGGCTTAAGAGAAAGAGAGTAGAGGAAAGAGTAGCAGAGGAGGGAGAGAAGCAAGGAAGCAACCACAGAGTGACTGTGGAAGATGGTGTTTCTCTATTCCAGACACTTCTAAGATTGGAGACTCTGCTGGTGGGGAGACTCCGGGTGGTATGGCAGCCAGTTAGGCAGCAGCAAAGTATAATGGACAGCAAGGGACAGACGTTCCAGCCACCTTTCCGCCGCCCGGAGATCCCGGAGCTGTTTCTCCAGCCAGTTCGTTTCCCAGCTGGAGTCTCTGAGCGCGCTGCACTACGAGAGCCCAGGGAGTGCCTAGAAGCTAGCTGCTTCTGCGAGATGCCTTCGCCTGAGCAGTAAGAACTTCCTGCCTGAGTCCCTGCACCCTCTCTTAGCTGAAACTCCCCAGGAAACGGGGGGGCGGGAGACCCCAGGGGAGGGGCGAGGGGAAACCTGGAGCAGCTCTTCCTCCCCTCCCCTCCCCTGCCCGGCGCGCAAGCATGGATGTGCTCAGCCCCGGACAGGGCAATAACACCACGTCGTCCCAGGGTCCCTCCGGGACACGCGGCAACGCTACTGGCATCTCCGACGTGACCTTCAGCTATCAAGTAATCACCTCTCTAGTGCTGGGCACGCTCATCTTCTGCGCGGTGCTGGGCAATGCGTGCGTAGTGGCGGCCATCGCCCTGGAGCGCTCCCCTGCAGAACGTGGCGAACTATCTCATAGGCTCGCTGGCCATCACCGACCTCATGGTGTCGGTGCTGGTCCTGCCCATGGCCGCGTTGTACCAGGTGCTCAACAAGTGGACTCTGGGACAGGTCACCTGTGACCTATTCATCGCCCTCGACGTGCTGTGCTGCACCTCGTCCATTCTGCACCTGTGCGCTATCGCGCTGGATAGATACTGGGCCATCACCGACCCCATCGACTATGTGAACAAGAGGACGCCCCGGCGCGCCGCTGCGCTCATCTCGCTCACCTGGCTCGTTGGCTTCCTCATCTCCATCCCGCCCATGCTGGGCTGGCGCACCCCGGAAGACCGCTCGACCCGGACGCGTGCACTATCAGCAAGGACCACGGCTACACTATTTACTCCACCTTCGGCGCTTTCTACATCCCTCTGCTGCTCATGCTGGTTCTCTACGGGCGCATCTTTCGGGCCGCGCGATTCCGCATCCGCAAGACAGTTAAGAAAGTGGACAAGAAGGCAGCCAACCATCGCCTTGCGGCGTCGCCGGCCCCGCAGCCCAGAAAGAGCGTGAGTGCTGAGTCGGATAGCAGAGACTGGAGGCAGGGCACGGAGAACAAGGTAACAGGGGCTCCGTGCGCCAATGGAGCCGTGAGGCAGGGCGAAGAAGGCGCCGCCCTGGAGGTGATCGAAGTGCATCGGGTGGGCAACTCCAAAGAGCACCTTCCGCTGCCCAACGAAGCCGGTGCTGTCACCTACGTCCCCTCCTCCTTCGAGAAGAAAAATGAGCGCAACGCCGAGGCCAAGCGCAAGATGGCCCTGGCCCGCGAGAGGAAGACGGTGAAGACTCTGGGCATCATCATGGGCACCTTCATCCTCTGCTGGTTGCCCTTCTTCATCGTGGCCCTAGTCCTGCCCTTCTGTGAAAGCAGCTGCCACATGCCTACCCTGTTGGGGGCCATAATCAACTGGCTGGGCTACTCCAACTCTCTGCTTAACCCTGTCATTTACGCTTACTTCAACAAGGACTTCCAAAACGCGTTTAAGAAGATCATCAAGTGCAAGTTCTGCCGCCGATGATGATGGAGTAGCGGCGAGTAGGCCCATCCCATTCATTCTGCCTCCCTGGTCCTCTGGAATCAAAACCTTTGCTACTTTCCCTCTGACATTCACAGCTGCTAGGCGCGCTGCTTCCAGACCTCCTCCTCCCAAGCCTCTCCCAAGCCTCAATCCCCAGGCGGAAGGATGGCGAATTGCGTAGAGAGGCTTTAGCCCCCGGGCAAGAGAGAAACTCCTCCGCTCTGTGAGAGGCGACCTTGGCTCAAACTGGCTTCAGAATCAGTTTGATTCCAGCAATTGCCTCCTGCTTCTTCTGCCCCCAGATCTTCGCGGGGGAACTGTAAGCTTCAGCCGTTAAAGGCAAAAAAAAAAAAAAAAATCCACACGAAAAAGAACCTGTACACCCAGCCGCTGCGCCCACAAAAGGCTCCCACGCGATCGCCTCACTGCTACAACTTGAACTTAAGGTTCAGGACTTCGCTTCATTTCCCAGTAAACCCACCCCCACCCCGTCCTTCTCTCATCTCATCCTTCCTCCCCATCTTCCCTTTATGCCCTCGCCAGTCCTAAAACACTAATTTGCTAGTTGGAAAAGCTGGGAGGGTCTGCTTTTCCCGGTGCCTAAGGTGTGCTGGGGAGTCTCCGTCTGCTGGCGTGGGCTCCCAGAGTAACTCTCCCGAAAGCAGCCCCCATGCTTTGTTTCCTTGGATTCAAAACAAGTGGCTAGAGGTTGTCTGAGTGGACCAGTAAGTACAAGGCTGGGCCAGAGGGAGAGAGCGAGGGAGAGCGGGACGAATTTATCCTTGCCTGCCTTGATGTCAGCCAGCACTCACCAAAGAAACTGACATTCATTGGGAAGGGAGAGCGGACTTATTCGGACGGGTTGCCCGCGAGTCTGTACGAGCTGGCATCGCCACTTACCTCCTGTGGGTGGCGCCCGCCGGCCACGTTGCGTGAGCCGGGCGGGGGCGCCGAGTGCGGAGGATCCCCGCACCTTCGCGGCTGTCTGAGGTCTGGTTTGTGCTGGGCGGGTGCACTGAAAACTAATCCCACCTGGAGCCCTCCTGCCTATGCCCCAGGACTTACTCAAGAGAGGATGTGTGGGCTTGGTCGCTCAGTCCGGTTTTTCGACCTCATAGACTGTAGCCCGCCAGGCTCTATCACTGGGATTTTCCGGGCAAGAATACTGGAGTGGGTTGCCACTCCCTTCTCCAGGGCATCTTCCCGACGCAGGGATCAAACCCAGGTCTCCTGCACTGGAGGCGGATTCTTACCGTATGAGCCACCAGGGACGCCCAACAGTTAAAGTTAATGGAAGCCACAGCTTCCAGAGCAGCCCTAAGGACTAGAAAAACTAGGAAGTCCCAAGGGTGCCATTGTCCGGGTGGGCCCGAGCTCTGGCTGGCCCTCCCTTGGAACCTGAAGGAGAAGTTTATCCAATGGAAGTGGATTTTTTTTTTTTCTCCTAGTTTACTTCCTCCTTTTCCGAATGGGAAATAGATCAATTTCGCGCACTCTGACACTGAACAAGGTTTGTTCTGCAGAATGTCCAGGACACTTGGTTATCAAGATTTTGTTTCCAAAAGGGAAATCAGGGCTTTCAGTAGAATGGGCCCCCACAAGTTTAGCGCTATCTGTGACCTCAGAAGTGCTCATATTAAATAGAGGCCCTAGGGCGGCAGAGGATGAGTTGGTTAGATAGCATCACTGACTCAATGGGCAGGAGTTTGAGAAAACTCCGGGAGATGGTGAAGGACAGGGAAGCCTGGCATGCTGCAGTCCATGGGGTCGCAAAGAGTAGGACACGATTTAGCCAGTGAACGACAATAAAGGACTCACTAGGGGTGCTTTCTCTGCGGACCAGGGGACTCCTGTACACAGCTCCTTGCCCTGACTGTCCTGCAACACAGGTTTGTCCAGAAACCGGCCTCTTGTCATTTTAATGTATGGAGCACTCCAAGCTATCTTTTTAAAAAGTCCTTTTAGCTTTGCCACTTCTGCTGAAAAACTGGTTATCTTTACTGCCCCCAGAGGGGAAGTTTTTCAGCTCCATTTGAATGTAAGTTTCCATCCATGTGACCAGGATCAAGAAGTTTGTTATAATTAGAGCTAGCCTCTAATTTTCTGATGAATGATCGTTTCTTTTCCAGTAATTGCACAAAGTTAATGATTCTTACTCCCTTCTCCGTTCATGCTTACCTTTGGAATGATACCTTGGGCTGGTTTGAGAATTGTGTTAAAAATTTTTGCGAATGAAGAAAGTTCTCTTATTTGAAATGAAGAAAGTGAAAAGACAACTCTATCACTTGTAGCCCTTTTATTGTTTGTCAGATGGAACAAAACCTCCATTTGGTATCTTTTTCAGACCTAAACCAAGAGTAAGCATCACATCCCCTTAAAAGAGAGAAACTATAAGCGCTCTGGGAACTCAGTGGATGATTTTTCTATGCATAAGTAATGCTTCTCTTTTTAAGGGTTTTTTTTTTTGATGTGGCCCATTTTTTAAAAGTCTTTATTGAATTTGCTACAATATTGTTTCTGTTTTGTTTTGGCGGGAGGCGGCTAGAAGTATGTGAGATTCTTAGCTTTACCACCAGAGATCAAACACACACCCCCAGCGTTGGAAGGGGAAGTCCTAACCACTGAACCTGCCAGGGAAGCTTGGCATAAATAATGCTTACAAGGGGCTACGGTGGATAAAATGAGAGAGATTTCTCCAGTCCATCACTTATTTATTTGAAAATTCAAATTTTTTTTTCTCACAGTAATTTAAGTAGAGCTATGTGAAAAACCAAACTTGGCTGTATATCTTCCTATATTTTAAGGACAAATTCTCTAGATAAAATAATTTGAGTCCTAAATTGCTTATCCAAATTTTTCCTTGATCAGCATTTGAAGTCTTGAGACTTCTATTTATTTGTGTCTTTTGCAGAACTTTGTCAATGACTTTGGGACCTTAGTTCTTCCTGACTTGCAGGATTTACACACGAATGGGGAAGGAGCATCTAATTAGAGTATAATTGCCAAAACAATAGAGAAATTTGAGGAATAAGTGCAGAAGAGCTGCATAGTACTAAAGAGCCCCTGATGCTTTTTTTTTTTTTTTAAAGTATTGTATTAAGGTAAAGTATATATGCATCAAAATTGGCCTTCACTCTTCCCAGTGACAATAAAGGACTTTAATAATGGTAATGCTACAATAAACTGATCAGTAACATATACATCTTTATTTTAATCATAATCACTGTCTGCTTGTATTTATTTGTATAATTTTAAAGTTGAAGTTTAAAAAAATACTGTTATAAGGAGAAGATCCCTGCTATACACATCAGGGATCTGATATCTAGAGAAATAAATTTCATTTTAGCACAGAAACTCATGCTAGTTTCTTTTTTAAAATTCCTGTCTCTGGAAAGAGAACGTGACGTTTCATCTTTTAACCTCGAAACCATATAGTTTCCTGACTGACATCTACGGTGAAGATTTAGACATCTGTCTAATTGATACGGACAAGGTGGGGGGCTTGCAGAAGAGAAATGCAGATTCTAGTAAGAGCCTGTGATTCAACCAGGGGCCATGTTGCCTTTTAGTGCAGCTGACAATGATAAGCCCCCTTCCCTGTCTTCCCTACAATTTCCAGCTGGAAGAAAATAGCCTCCCTGGTTTCAAATGAAGCCACACATTGTTTTGAGGTTTGTCACTTAATTAAAAGTGAAGGGGCATTTTCCTTTCTGGCTGGGTCTCACTTGATAGTGGGATTTTTAAATGGAAGATCTATTACTACATTATGATTCAAATGCTCTCTTTTCTCTGTGAAATCTTCAGGAAGGCCTCTTGTTTCCCATGTTATGTTTGTTAATTTCACTGTTTTCTGGTGTCAGAATGGTGGCTGTAGGGCAAGGTAAACCCAAGTAGGCCTCAAGGAGAAAACAAAGTCAGAGCTATTATGGCCAGAGAAGAGGACACTGTGAAGCCTAATTCAGGCAATGTATGTACATACATATTCTCCTGATAATGAAAAGTCAGGATAGGCATCGAGATAACAAGAACTGTCTGGAGTTTTTCATTTGAAAAGTATTACATAAAGACATCCCTGACCTTGAGTAAAATGATGCATTTGGTACATTTGTCTTCTAGATTGTGGATATCGTCCTTCTTGGCCTTTGCTTTTTGCTCTGGCATCTTTTTCTCCAAGGAGACAGTGGCTTTCTGTTTTCTGCAGGGCTTCTTGAGCCTGTATTAACACTCCAATTAAGAAAGAGAGGGTTGTAATCAGTCACTTCCAGTGTGACTAACAAGCCCAGCTAAACAATTAGCGACTGACATGTGTCAGGTTTTTTGGATAATGTTGAAATATGGGACTATAATATAACCTGCTATAGACACCCTGAAGGTGTTTTCAACCTACTTGGGTATTAAAGAATATACTACTAAGGCTAATAAGTAAACACTCAGCAGAATATAGTATCATCTAAATATAGGAGTGGTTCTAAGGATTTGGAGGACAATGATCATTGTGGGCTGGGGGATGGTAGGGAAGATTGGGTAAAGAAAACTGTGTAGAGCATCCAGGATTGAGCTCTGAGCACATGAGGAGTGATAGAAAAGGCAGATGTTCTTCATGAGGTGACACAGAGAGCGCAATTCCCTCTATCAAGTTGGGGCTTGGAATGAAATTTTTATCTGGATTCCTTACATGCATCAGTCTGGATTGATTATGAAGGTAGTGATTCTAGCGAAAGATGCAGACTCAAAACTTCCCATGAGTTATAACAACATGAGGAGTCTGGGAAGAGAGAGAAGAATCTAAAACCAAAGGAATGGGGATTAGGGTAGCTAGATAAGAGGAAGAATGTTCTGAGCAGAGGCAGAGCACATGAATAAGAAGAAACTCATCAAACTATTTAAGAGTGACAACAGGGCGACCAGGGGTAGGTACAAGATAATAACTCATATTTATGTAATGTTTGTGATTTTGTCCAGTGGTTTTCACATATAAAATGGAAGTGTTTGTCACTGAGTCATGTCCAACTCTTTGCAACCCTAAGGACTATAGCCCACAGGTTCCTCTGTGCATGGAATTCTCCAGGCAAGAATACTTCAGTGTGTAGTTATTCCCTTCTCCAATGGGTATTCCTGACCCAGGGATCAAAGCCGAGTCTCCCAATGGCAGGCAGATTCTTTCCTGTCTGGTGCACAAGGGAAGCCTCAAGAATTTTGAAGTGGGTGGCCATGGTGGCTTTGATGGTAAAAATTTGCTGCAATGCAGGAGACCCAGGTTTGATCCCTTGCCAGGAAGATCCCTTGGAGAAGGGAATGGCAACCCACTCTAGTTTTCTTACCTGGAGAATTCCATAGATAGTGGATCAGTGGGTTCATAAAGAGTTCAACATGGCTGAGCAACTTTCACACATAAGAAACATATAAATTTGAGATAGCAGATCCTTCTGGAAATACTAAATAGACCATTTTAGCCAAAGCAGAAGATTCATACACTAATGGGTACACACAGTAATGCTGAGATCATATATGGAATCATTATAATACCAGTGGTTTTCATTCATGGGGACCACTATTAATGAAAAGAGATGTGTACTGTTTGCAGGTACTTTCAATGATGCAGGTATGAAACAATAAATGCCTGAATGTAGGATGCTGGTAAGACTGAAAAATACATCAGAGAAAGAACTGGCAAGACTTGGTGCCTGGATGTGAAGAGAGAGGGAGCTGAAGATGCTGATGAGGTTCTTTTGTTTGTTTGTTTTATAGATTCTTCTAATCTTTTGTTAATTAATTAGCTTATTTATTTTTGGCTGTGCTGAGCCTCCATTGCTGCATGAGGACTTTCTCTAGATGTGATGAGCATAGGCTACTCTTTGTTGTAATAAGTGGGCTTCTCATTGTGGTGGCTTCTCAGAACACAGGCTCTAGGAACACGGGCTCAGTAGTTGTGGCCCATGGGCTTTGGGCTTAGTTGCTCTGAGGCGCGTTGGATCCTCCTGGACCAGGAATCCAATCCATGTGCCCTGCACAGGCAGGTGGATTCTCACCCACTCTACCATCAGGGAAGTCTGCTGATGAGGTTTTGAGCCAAGGACATTTGAGCAAATAACAGAAGAGGGAAAGTCAGGAATTGTTTCTCCTATGGGTCTTTGTTTTTTTCAGCTTTATCTATAAATGTGAAAAAGCTTTGTTCTCTACTAAAAAGAATTCCCAGCCCAGATGGCAGGGGACTGCTGATTATGGTAGCGATACACGTGGTATGGCATTTGAACAATCTGTCATTTGGGTGAATATGTGAAGAATGTCACCTCCTAGATCAATGGTTGTACTGATTATTGATGCATTTTTAAAAAGTAGAATATGTTCATTGTTTTTTGGAGAGAGCACAATTCCAAGGGACTACAGCAGCCTTTCAAGAAGAGTGCCCCAATCTCAGATGTTAGGCAGGGATATTTGAAACCCAGAAGACTGGCAATGTACAGTTGACCAAGTGAAGAACAGAGCAATCCAGTTTGCTCTTCAAGTTCACTTATTAAGAATCAAAGCAGACCTATTTTATCCTTGAACTAGATCTTTCTAGAAAATCTAGATCCATGAGACTGAAGTATCCAGTGAATTTTGTTTTCCAAATAAATCACTTTGCAATGGCAAGAATGGGGAAATGAGTCGGATCCACAGGCAATTCCAAATCTAATCCTATCTCAGCTATTTACAGGCTCCCTGTCTGTAATCCTGAACAATTGCTCAGATTTCCACAAAATTCACCAGGCCAAAATTTCAAGGAGCTGTCTTGCACTGGCAAGTGGTCCTTTGTGTCTCATATGGTTTCATCTCTGAAGAAAGAAAAGGAAGTAGGTTGACTGGGAGAAGAAGAAAGGGAGGAAGAAGAGAGGAGACAACAGGACCCACCTATCTTGTTATTTGGCTGGCTGTGGAGATGGATGAAGAAGCTTTGAAACTTCTCCAAAATCCTTGCAGGGGAAGCATTCTATGAAATATAGTGTGCTTCATGGTTCCTGGAAGCAATTAGTCTGTCTTTGTAAGAATTAAAAAGAGAGAAAGCAAACTTTGAAAGCTAGTTTTAATTTTAAAAGAACAGTATTAATAGAAACAGGAGTCTAGTTGTAAATATTGACAATGTAGTGTTTGAAAGTGTGTACTGTATTGTATAGATACATCATTTGGTGTATAATGACTAAACATGCTGTATGCATATCACAATGCAGTTGTGTAATGATGATCTATTTATGGGCATGCACAGGGCTTTCAAGGTTTAGGAGGGATTGACCATGCATTAGGGTGTTAGAGAGCCCCTGATGCACTTCAGTTCCTATAAAGAATCTGGGTGGGTATCCACAGTTCTAGAAATAACCTTAATAATCATTAATGACACTGACATCAGTGTTAATAGTTTCTGTTTGGTTAAAACATCCTGTTATGGATTAAAGATGTTTTAGATGGTGGTGATTATGCTCACCAGTATCCAAGACTTTTTCTTCCTGGGTATAGTGCTAGATTTCATTTCTCAACCTCCTTTCTTATGAAGCTGATGTTAGACTAATATAATACACACAGAATTAATATCTTTCCTTTGAAGGTTGGACTGTAAATACCTCTTTTCCCATTTGGTAGCTGGAGAGGATTCCCTGCACCTGGAGGAGGATGAACCACAGGTACAAGGATCCCTGGATCCCTTCTTTATGTAGACCAGATTCTTCTCCTCTTCACATCCCATGCAACCTTTGATTGTGATGTGAACAGAAATAAAACCTGAGTTTCACTTAATTAAACTGAAATTTTGGGAATTGTTTACGGAACGATCTATTCTGATCAATATAAAATACCTATCAGTAATACACTGAGTGAAAAATTTGCAGTCCTGTCAGTGACTTTGTCAGGAAGGTTGCTCCAGATAACTGAAGTGACTGACTGCCAGCTTCTTTCCATTCTGGCCAAGGTCACTAACCTGCTGGGAACGGATGGACATAGAGCAGGATGACACACACTCAGTGTATGTTCTGAATAGTACTGGGCATCCTTGAGGAGCCTGGAGTCCATCTCTGGTACCTAAGCCCAGAGACTTTGTTTTGCTCTGGCTTTAGTTTTATAGACAGCCTTTATAGGTAGGCCCCTGGTCAATAGATTTGGCTATTTCTTGGGTTTTGGGGAAAATTATAAAGTAGGAAAATTGATTTTGAATGCCTTTTCTTTTCTTTCAGGCAGCTTTGTCTTCCATTGTGCTTTCCTCATTAGCCTCTCAAAACTTGCACTGCCTGTCATACATTTAAAGTCTCCTACAGGCCATTTTTATTCCCCATTCTCTTAATTTTGGATCATACCAAAGGTAGCGGAGGAGCAGGCCAGTCCAGAAGAAAAACAAAGTTGACTAAGTTGACTGACAATGATGGTGAACAATGACAACTTTTTTTTTTTTTTAATCATTTGGACAGCTGAGAGAGGAGGCATTCCATATTCTTTAATAGAGACACTGCTAATAATAATGACATTATGCAAAAAATAAAAATACTATAGAATATCTTGTGATATGGTATATTTCCATGGTTATAACACCTAAACATTATCTCCAGGGAAATGAAACCATCTGATCCTAGGTATGCCACATTTTTCTAATAGCAGTTTTTTTTTAAGCCCATGTGCTTATACATGTAGGTAGATGAAAATAAAATGCAAGTGGCCAAGAACCTTTCCTGTATTAATACATGAGATTTTTCAAGAGTTCTTTAGTATACTTAGGTGGCTATTGCAGCTGGAATGGCTTAGACTAGCATTATGGAGGACAGACTGATAAGGGAGTGATTAATAATAGAGGTCTGCAAAAAAGAGCTGAGAGGTCTTAGAGATGGATTGGGTCTGAAACAGGCTGCGAAAGAAAAAAACACATTTAGAGATTTTAGAGTGGAATAGACTAGAAAATAGGGAAATAACAAGCAGAAGATACTACTCTGGGAAAAAAAAAATAGGTCTTTGATAAATTTACAGAATTCAATTTGAGTAACAGGAAAGAGTAAGAAAATAGCAAAACTGATAAGAGATAAGGGGGCACAGAAAGGCCAAGAGGTCATTGCATGTGGAACACTACCAGGAGAGGTTATGTTGTTATAAAGGGAAGGATTGCATGAAAAAAACATTTCTTTTTCTTTTCCATAAAAGGAAACCAGTGCATGCCAATAGTGACTAAGGAAATGGAAATAACAAAGAGGGAAGATTGAAGGCAGGAAAAAAAATGTTCTGGAGAAAGAAGGAATAGTTGGAGTGAAGTCGTGATGAAGACAGGAGGTTGGAGGGTTAAATTTTGAGATGGAGATACTCTGTGATATAGGAGGTAAAGGGAGAATGTGTGAAAAAGTAGAGATATAATCCAGCCTTGAGGAGGAAGGAAGAAGCTGTATGGTTTCATTCCAGAGTTACACATTTAGATGGATGCCCCAGTGAACAATCACAATGGAAGCACATCTGTTATCTGGGAGCCAGATAGAAGGCCAGATAGTTGAGTGGAGCTGGAGGCTGTGGCAGTGCTTGGCAAACGTTGCCTCTGAGTTTGTGCTGACTTTTAAGCTACAGCACATGAGAGCATGTTTTTCTGCTCCTCCTAGCCTGTCTCTCTCTCTTTCTTACTTCTCCACTACTTTTGGCATGATCCAAAACTGAGGAATCAATGCATTGGAGTACTTTCTCAGGCTGGAAGTAGTATCTGATCATATTTGAGCATTCAGTTGATATGAATTTCAAATGTGCATTTACCTTGCTTGATAGTTTTTTGTGTAAATTTTCATGTTACTTAGTTTACTATACCTCTTACCCTTAAGTCATAGTTTGATAATATCTGGTGTGATAATAATGGGTTTGACAGCACCATTACTGATTTTTTCTGTTTATATCTCATTGGAAAAGACTCTGATGCTGGGAGGGATTGGGGGCAGGAGGGCAAGGGGACGACAGAGGATGAGATGGCTGGATGGCATCAGCGACTCGATGGACATGAGTTTGAGTGAACTCCGGGAGCTGGTGATAGACAGGGAGGCCTGGTGTGCTGTGATTCATGGAGTCGCAAAGAGTCAGACATGGCTGAGCGACTGAACTGAACTGATATATATATATGCAAACACATATATATGGACTTCCCTCGTAGCTCAGTTGGTAAAGAATCCACCTGCAATGCGGTTGGAAAGATCTACTGGAAAAGGGATGGGCTACCCACTCCAGTATTCTTGGGCTTCCCTTTTGGCTCAGCTGGTTAAGAATCTGCAGGAGACCTGAGTTTGATCTCTGAGTGGGGAAGAGCCCCTGGAGAAGGGAAAGGCTACCCACTCCAGTATTCTGGCCTGGAGAATTCCATGGACTATACAGTCCATGGAGTCGCAAAGAGTTGGACACGGCTGAGCGACCTTCACTTTCACTTTCATATATATATAAAAATCTTGGGCTTCCCCAGTGGCTTAGCAGTAAAGAATCTGCCTGCAATGCAGGAGACACAGGAGACACTGGTTGGATCCCTGGGTCAGGAAGATCCCCAGAATGAGGCCATGGCAACCCACTCCAGAACTCTGGCCTGGAGAATCCAGGATCCTGATGATCCTGGCGGGCTACAATCCATAGGGTCACAAAGAGTCGGATATGACTGAAGTGACTGAACACACAGGCATGCATATAGTAAGAGGGTGGAGTAGCTTTGATCTAGGTGGATGGGTATGTGATCTCATGTTTTAGAAAAAAAATATTGATAGTACTTTGATGGCTACCAAAGAGGTAGTGCATGCATTGAGGAAGAGTCTGAGAATGAAAGTGCCATAGACGCCACTTCCTTTTGCAATTCTGTTAGTTGATCGAGGAGCTTTCACCATTAGAATGTTATATAGTCTTATGTCATCCCTGGAATATATAAGTGGAAGAGTTTCCAAAGAAATCTGCATTTCTACAGATTCAAAACAAGTACAGACAGTTTAAGTGATGATCCTAAGTTTACATGGCTGATTAGAGTCTAGGTCTCTGTCCACAGAGCATTGAAACCCCCAAGAAAGAAGCATATCTACCAATCTAACGATGGAGAGAATTAAGAGGCAGACCTTTTAAGTCCTTAGAAAGAAAACAGGCTAGCAGTGCTAGTGTGCAAAAAAAAAAGCCTGCTCTGCCTCTTCTCAGCTTCTCCTGTCTCCTCAGTTAAACGAAAAATCCAAGGAGAATAAGGTCACCATCTATTTAATAGTTAACATTGAATTATCTCAGATCATAATTTGAATTAAAACATACCTCTTTATTGATGTAGAATTAAATTCACTTGTGGTAACTTGAAGTTCACATTTAGCATGAATCACGGCATTCGAGGAAAATTAATCCCAAATTAATCCTATAAATTCTGCTAATGTAGCCATGCTAAAATGGGACAGCTCAAGCAATATGGCCTTTCCATGTTTTTCCTCTTCAGGTTCTAAGTTATGACTCCTCTTTCAGCTGTTGAATAATGAATGCATTTATCACAGAGTGCCATCAGTCCGAGTACAGATTTAAGTGAGAAATGGAAAAAGCATTGATGCCTAATAACTGTGATGTTAACCTTTGATGATGGTGTCATGATTTTCAAAGTATTTAACCTACAGGAGGAATCCACTGCCATTTTCATCTCAAAGTTGCTTCTACTGTCTTCTTTTGGCCAGGAGCTAAATCTTCATGGTTTAACTAGGAAACCGTTAACATTATGACATAACACCTTGTTTGTATAGTTGAGGTAATTAATTTTAATTCAAGCAGGGCTGTAGTGTAAACTTTGTAGAAATACTGATTATTCAGAATAAATTATATTTAAATATGTTCCAACAACTTGTGCAAACCTTTGAAAATGAAGGCGCAGAGAAAAGTTACAAAGCCTTTCTTCTGATTTACTATTTGTCAATCAAAATTTTCCTGAAATTTAGGGTCTACGAACTGGAGTAAGGAGAGTTTGTTTTCAATATTTTTACAGAGCTTCTGCCAGGTTTCCAATACTGTGGATACTCTAAAGAGGCACACAGTTTTCATACACATTTCCTGCAATTAAACACTTTTTATCTGGGCTGTAGACTGAGGTAAATTCTGGAGTACCGATAAGGAGAAAGGGTAGCCTAGCCACAGAGAGATGGCTGACAAGAGTAAGGGCTGTCAATATCCCAACACAAAGGAGACATTCCTAGGAATTTGCCACTTAGTGAATGGTGGGCAAAACACTGAAATGTAGGAGGACAAGGAAAATCAGGGGATGAAGTGACTCCATAGCAGTATATTCAAGCTATTTATGTAGTTGGAGGGTGAGGAAATGAGTTGTGACCAAAACTCCCTGTACTATTTACTGAAGTAACATGTTAAAGTGGGCAGTTCAGTTCAGTTCAGTCGCTCAGTCGTGTCTGACTCTTTGCAACCCCATGAATTGCAGCACGCCAGGCCTCCCTGCCCATCACCAACTCCCCAGAGTTCACTCAGACTCATGTCCATGGAGTCGTTGATGCCATCCAGCCATCTCATCCTCTGTCATCCCCTTCTCCTCCTGCCCCCAATCCGTCCCAGCATCAGAGTCTTTTCCAATGAGTCAACTCTTCGCATGAGGTGGCCAAAGTACTGGAGTTTCAGCTTTAGCATCAGTCCTTCCAGAGAACACCCAGGACCGATCTCCTTTAGAATGGACTGGTTGGATCTCCTTGCAGTCCAAGGGACTCTCAAGAGTCTTCTCTAACACCACAGTTCAAAAGCATCAATTCTTCAGTGCTCAGCTTCCTTCACAGCCCAACTCTCACATCCATACATGACCACTGGAAAAACCATAACCTTGACTAGATGGACCTTTGATGGCAAAGTAATGTCTCTGTTTTTGAATATGCCATGTAGGTTGGTCATAACATTCCTTCCAAGGAGTAAGCATCTTTTAATTTTATGGCTGCAATCACCATCTGCAGAGTTGTTTGGAAATACTTATACTCTAATGGTTGTTCTTAATTCTGGCTAATTTAAATTATTGGGGAGCTTTTAAATACATGAATGACTTACTACAACCTGGAGATTCTGATTCATTGAGTCTGGAGTTAGGCTTAAGAAGGCACTATTAATAACAACAACAACAATAACAACAAAACCCCACTTGGGTGATTTTAAAATATAGGAAATGCATACAAAGAGGTTAGAAAATATTTAAGGGCATTTCAGTAAACTCTTCATATATAAATATGTGTTGTGTGCTTCATGATAATGTTAACTTTATGAGTCTGAGACTTTATAACAGAGAAATGTGGTATTTGGGGCTATCTTCTACCTTTAAGAAAAAATGAGAAAAGACCAATAAAACTTTGCTCTTGGTCTCCTGCTTATGATAGGAAGCCTTCTGGGAACCAACAATATAGCAAACAATTTAGAACTCAGCATAAATAGAAACTAACTGTAAATGGACTTTTAAAAGTGATTAATATTTAGGATATCTACATCATACAGATGCATCAATTTTAGATCTTGTGAAGTTAAAAATGACTGCCAGAGCTGAAAAAAGTTAATGACATCCTCTGTTAACCAGAATGAGGCCTTGTCATTGAGAGAACATTTATGACCCAGTGTCCTGAAGGAGATATATATGTACCTTTTGCAAAATGACCTTAATACACAAATCTTTAAGGTGGTAAATTTGTTTGCTAATAATAAATCACATTCCTGGAGTTATGGAATGAGGAAGGTGATTGATCCATGTAATAACTCAAGAATAAACAGGAAATATTAACAAGGAACAGGGATGTAGGTCAGTGGTCATTTTGGCAAATACAGTTTTGACCTCTGATGTTCTATATCTTTGGCCTTTAAATTTGGTCCTACTGTTCTTAAATTGAACTTAAGCACTAGAGATGCACTCAGTGCACTAGAGATGAATTTAAGCACTAAGTCTAGAGATGTGCGCTAACCTAGGTGTAACAATTTAATCTGCCATTATTTTAATAGGAACGTATGTATAAATACAAATTATTTGACAAAAATAAAATCTCTGAGGAAAATTAAAGACTAAGTTTGAAGGAATTAGATGATTAGAACCAGTACTATGTCGTGATAGATGTTAATTTTGTTGAAGTATAACTTTTCTAATAAGTTCAGTTCAGTTCAGTTGCTCAGTCGTGTCCGACTCTTTGTGACCCCATTTATCGCAGCATGCCAGGCTCCCTGTCCATCACCAACTCCCAGAGTTCACTCAGATTCATGTCCATCGAGTCAGTGATGCCATCCAGCCATCTGATCCTCTGTCGTACCCTTCTCCTCCTGCCCCTAATCCCTCCCAGCATCAGAGTCTTTTCTAATGAGTCAGCTCTTCACATGAGGTGGCCAAGGTACTGGAGTTTCAGCTTTAGCATCAGTCCTTCCAATGAACACCCAGGACTGATCTTCTTTAGGACGGACTGGTTGGATCTCCTTGCAGTCCAAGGGACTCTCAAGAGTCTTTTCCAACACCACAGTTCAAAAGCATCAATTCTTCAGTGCTCAGTTTTCTTCACAGTCCAACTCTCACATCCATACATGACCCCCGGAAAAACCATGGCCTTGACTAGACGAACTTTTGTTGTCAAAGTAATGTCTGTGCTTTTGAATATGCTATATGCTGCTGCTGCTAATTCGCTTCAGTCATATCCGACTCTGTGCGACCCCATAGATGGCAGCCCACCAGGCTCCCCTGTCCTTGGGATTCTCCAGGCAAGAACACTGGAGTGGGTTGCCATTTCCTTCTCCAATGCATGAAAGTGAAAAGTGAAAGTGAAGTCTCTCAGTTGTGTCCGACTAGTAGTGACCCCATGGACTGCAGCCTACCAGGCTCCTCTGTCCATGGGATTTTCCAGGCAAGAGTACTGGAGTGGGGTGCCATTGCCTTTCCTGAATATGCTATCTAGTTTGGCCCATAACTTTCCTTTCAAGGAGTAAGCATCTTTTAATTTCGTGGCTGCAATCACCATCTGTAGTGATTTTGGAGCCCCCAAAATAAAGTCTGACACTGTTTCCATTGTTTCCCCATCTATTTCCCATAAAGTGATGGCACCAGATGCCATGATCTTCGTTTTCTGAATGTTGAGCTTTAAGCCAACTTTTTCACTCTCCTCTTTCACTTTCATCAAGAGGCTTTTAGCTCCTCTTCACTTTCTGCCATAAGGGTGGTGTCATCTGCATATCCGAGGTTATTGATGTTTCTCCCGGAAATCTTGACTCCAGCTTGTGCTTCTTCCAGCCCAGCGTTTCTCATGATGTTCTCTGCATAGAAGTTAAATAAGCAGGGTGACAATATACAGCCTTGACGTACTCCTTTTCCTATTTGGAACCAGTCTGTTGTTCCATGTCCAGTTCTAACTGTTGCTTCCTGACCTGCATACAGATTTCTCAAGAGGCAGGTCAGGTGGTGTGGTATTCCCATCTCTTTCAGAATTTTCCACAGTTTATTGTGATCCACACAGTCAAAGGCTTTGGCATAGTCAATAAAGCAGAAATAGATGTTTTTCTGGAACTCTCTTGCTTTTTCGATGATCTGGCAGATGTTGGCAATTTGATCTCTGGTTCCTCTGCCTTTTCTAAAACCAGCTTGAACATCTGGAAGTTCACGGTTCATGTATTGCTGAAGCCTGGCTCGGAGAATTTTGAGCATTACTTTACTAGCATGTGAGATGAGTGCAATTGTGTGGTAGTTTGAGCATTCTTTGGCATTGCCTTTCCTTGGAATTGGAATGAAAACTGACCTTTTCCAGTCCAGTGGCCACTGCTGAGTTTTCCAAATTTGCTGGCATATTGAGTGCAGCACTTTCATAACATCATCTTTCAGGACTTGAAACAGCTCCACTGGAATTCCATCACCTCCACTAGCTTTGTTCGTAGTGATGCTTTCTAAGGCCCACTTGACTTCACATTCCAGGATGTCTGGCTCTAGGTGACTGATCACACCATTGTGATTATCTTGGTCTTGAAGCTCTTTTTGTATAGTTCTTCTATGTATTCTTGCCACCTCTTCTTAATATCTTCTGCTTCTGTTAAGTCCAGATCATTTCTGTCCTTTATCAAGCCCATCTTTGCATGAAATGTTCCCTTAGTGTCTCTAATTATCTTGAAGAGATCTCTAGTTCTAATAAATTTACTATTTAATTTTGTTTATAGAATGAGTGTTCCCATCAAGGCTGCAATGTAATTTGTTAAAGTTAAAAATGGAAAACTTTAAAATTGTACAAGAATTTTCTAGTTAATGATAGTAATTTTCATCCGCGCATTTAATTCTCACCTTTCCTGAATTCTTGAAATCAACAAGACATAGAAAAAGAGAAAAATATACCCACATAGATTATATCAGTGGGAATGAAGTGGTAAAACTGAAATCCATGAACTAGATATTTTAAGAAATTTCTGCAAGATATAATAGAAATAGTACCAGATCTGAGGGAGGCTTCTACATGCATAAAACGTAATTAATTCTTCCATCCATCCATCCACTCTTTTACTCACTTAGTTTACAAATATTTATAGAGTGTATATAATGTGTCTTATAATTTTGAGACATTAAAGCTTCCTAGGTGGCCCAGGGGTAAATAATCTGCCTGCAGGACAGGAGGTACAAAAGACACAGGTTTGATCCTTGGGTTGGGAAGATCCCCTGAAGTAAGAAATGCCAACCCACTCAAGTATTCTTGTCTGGAGAATTCCATGGACAGAGGAGTCTGGTGAGCTCCAGTCCGTGAGGCTGCAGAATCGGACAAGACTGAGCATACACACTCAGCTTCAAAGATCATGGAGGCAAAAGTATTAACATGATCTTTTGCTCTCATGAGGTGTAGTGAGGGGAGACATTGTTCAGAAGTCAGTGAATAAACAAACAAGATACTTTCAGTACTACAAAAGCAAAATAGAATATTATAATAAGGAGGATTCCTGGGGGAAGCTCTCTTTTATTGTGTGTCAGGAAGACCTCCCTGAAGACGTGGCGTTAGTGCCGAGATCTGAATAGTAGGAAGGAATCGGCCACAAGAAGATTCAGAGGAACAGCCTTTCGGGCAGATGCAGTAATAAATGCAAGTGCTAAGAAGAGCTAAAATGGTCCAGCGTGGCTGAAGAGGCGTGAAGGAGAGAGTTACAAGACATGAAGTCAAAGTAGATGCAACTTTACTGCTAAGGCAGTAAAGTGTAAGCCTCAGGACCACACATTTGCATCAATTCTTGTAAGACCTTGAGTTGAATTTTGTATTATTTTTCTTGAATTGGACCTATCAGATTGCATAAACTTTAGGTTCCTTAAAGTTTGGATTCGCTCCTGAATCAGAGGTCCAGGGACAACAAGGAAGAATTTATAGGCTCTGGAAAGGGCATCTAGCTTTTTGGTTGTTGATCTGAGGAGTCTTGGAAGGTTTGGGGCAGGAAGTACAGTGCTGTGACTGGTATGTGCCATGTGTTATAGAAGGATTTCTGTGGCAGCTCTCCAGTGGATGGACCACATAGGTAGGCAGGAATATAAAGCAAGGCTCCTTAGGAGGCTTTTTACAGACTTGTCCCAAGGGCTTAGGAAATGGTGACTTGGAACAGTGAGGATGCAGTGGAGAAGGAGGGAAGGGGATCTGGGTAAAATCATCTGAATAAAATCTCTAAAAAATATCCTTCCAAGTTCAACTTGAAGGCAGGGGTGGGAAGTGGGTAGTGACTAGAAGTAAAATCTTAATCCTAATAATGACTTTGAGAAATGCATACTACTGAACCAAATCATTACATAAAAGGCTAATGAGATGTTTTTAAAAGAATAATATTCATTATTAGTGAAAATGTGGTGACAATGAGCATTCATATGTACAGTTAATAAAACGTCAATTGGCACACATTTTTCTGAAGTGAAACTGGTGCTATGCATCACAAACCTTTCAATGTGTGTTTTATTTTTTTCATTAATTCCATTTTTAGTAAAATCTTCTGTGGAAATAATCAGACCACTGATGAAGCATGCATTTATAGAGATGGTTCTTATAACATTGTTAATATTGCAGATGAACTGGACAGAGGTTAAATGTTCAATAATATGGGTTTGAGTGAATTCATTAGGATAATCCATACAATGAAATACTGTGATGCATAAGCACGTATGTATTGGTTTTGAATGATATTAGCAATCTGTTTTTAATGAGAAAAGCAAGTTATAAAATATTGTACATGAAGAAATATGTATGCATATGAATAACAAAAAGTCTTGGATATATATCTACATGCTAACAATATTTATCTTTCTGTGGTAGGACTGAGGATGGTTAAAATATTTTCTGTCATGAATTTTCATAACTTATATGATATAAAAAATAAATTTAATTAGTGGTAGAAAATACTTTATATTTATAGAAAATTTGTATTATGTTTGTTATAGCTTTTGAGACTCCAAAGCAAATATCTTTTGCCATGTGGGATGTATTGTATATATAGTTATAACCCACTAAAATTTTATTTCCATAATATTTTAGTTGAGGAGACAAGAGTACACAAAAGAAACAATTAGATGGAATGAAATGAAATAAATAACACAATGTTAAGTGATGTAGGTGACATGATTTGCATCAGAAGATCAGTACAGACAGAATCTAAAGGGACCCAGGGAATCAACTCATTCTACCTTCTCCATGAAGTGAGATGAGCATGGCTTTCTAAGCTGATAGAATTGGACTCTTGGATGCAGAGATTAATGATTTTTGAAGGGAGAGGTAAAGTGGTTGGTATAGTTAGACCTTGTTTGTGCGTTTGAATGAATAAAGTCATAAGACGTATGGTAAGCTAGGAAGAAGAATTCATAAATTTTATTATGAATCCATCATCTGCATGTCAGGAAATTATTCTGGCCTCTTGAAGAGTAGAGAGATGTGTGCCTTTTATTTTATGCAACAGGAATTAGGAATCCCTGTTGACTCAAGTGATGAAGAATCTGCCTGCAATACAGAGACCCGGGTGCGATCTGTGGGTTGGGAAGATCCCCAGAGGAGGGCGTGGCAGCCCACTCCAGTATTCTTGCCTGGAGAATCCCATGAGCAGAGATGCCTCCTCCCCAGAGGAGTCCTTGGGGTCACAAAGAGCTGGACACAACTGAGCAGCTGACACAGCACAACACCAGGGATTAAAGGAAGAAGCCCTTGACCAAGAGAGTAGTGACAAAATTACTGACCTACATCTGCTGGATTAGATACAGGGCTTGTCAGAATGGGGGCTGTGAGACCATTCAGGGAAGCCTCAGCAACTTACTGAAGCAGAGTGACAGCACTGAGTCCTTTTTCAAACTGGAAAACTGAGGTAATGCAAAACCAGCCTAAAGAAAGAGTGAGCTGAAGCTTGAAGAGAAACAGTGGCCCTTCCCACAGGATAAGAAGGAATCAAACCCACAGCTTTCCTGATTACCTGTGTAGCTCAGGCTTCTGTTGATAATGTGGTCCATTAATCCAGTTTAGCTGCCTGTGAAGCCCTTGCTGAACACCACGTGAAAGGACACATTTGAGTGTTTTGTGTTTCTGAACTAGATCATGACACATCTTTAACTGTCCCTCATTTCATACACTGTGCTTTGGTTACATGGGCCATGAAATTAGCTATTGATTCTTTGATGTTTATCTGTAACTTGGCCCTCAGTTTTCATGGTCAAGATTATGTACTGAGCTATACATTTAGCTGCTATGACCAAAAGTGCTGTGTCTCCATTCTGGATAGATGGTTTCAGCTGTCCCTGTCTCTGTGCTTAGCTGTGTCTGACCTTTGCCACCCCATGGACTGTAGCCTGCCAGTCTCTTCTGTCCATTGAGATTTTTCAGACAAGAACACTGGAAGAGATTGTCACCCTTCTCCAGGGGAATCTTCCCAACCCAGAGATCAAACCCATATCTCTTGTGTCTCTTGTCTTTCAGTTCAGTTCAATTGCTCAGTCAGTCCAACTCTTTGCGACCCCATGATTTGCAGCACACCAGTCCTCCTTGTCCATCACCAACTCCCAGAGTTCACCCAAACTCACGTCCATCAAGTCAGTGATGCCATCCAGCCATCTCATCCTTGGTCGTCCCCTTCTCCTCCTGCCCCCAATCCCTCCCAGCATCAGAGTCTTTTCCAATGAGTCAACTCTTCACATGAGGTGGCCAAAGTACTGGAGTTTCAGTTTTAGCATCAGTCCTTCCAATGAACACTTAGGACTGATCTCCTTTAGGATGGACTAGTTGGATCTCCTTGCAGTCCAAGGGATTCTCAAGAGTCTTATCCAACACCACAGTTCAGAAGCATCAAATTCTTCAGCAGTCAGATTTCTTCACAGTCCAACTCTCACATCCATATATGACCACTGGAAAAACCATAGCCTTGACTAGATGGACCTTTGTTGGCAAAGTAATATCTCTGCCTTTGAATATGCTATCTAGGTTGGTCATAACTTTTCTTCCAAGGAGTAAGCGTCTTTTCATTTCATGGCTGCAGTCACCATCTGCAGTGATTTTGGAGCCCCCCAAAATAAAGTCTGACACTGTTTCCCCATCTATTTCCCATGAGGTGATGGGACTGGATGCCATGATCTTCATCTTCGTTTTCTGAATGTTGAGCTTTAAGCCAACTTTTTCACTCTCTTCTTTCACTTTCATCAAGAGGCTTTTTAGTTCCTCTTCACTTTCTGCCATAAGGGTGGTGTCATCTGCATATCTGTGGTTATTGATATTTCTCCCGGCAATCTTGATTCCAGCTTGTGCTTCTTCCAGCCCAGCATTTCTCATGATGCCCTCTTCATAGAAGTTAAATAAGCAGGGTGACAATATACAGCCTTGACGTACTCCTTTTCCTGTTTGGAACCAGTCTGTTGTTGCATGTCCAGTTCTAACTGTTGCTTCCTGACCTGCATATAGGTTTCTTAAGAGGCAGGTCAGGTGGTCTGGTATTCCCATCTCTTTCAGAATTTTCCACAGTTTATTTTGACCACACAGTCAAAGGCTTTGGCATAGTCAATAAAGCAGAAATAGATGTTTTTCAGAACTCTCTTGCTTTTGCTATGATCCAGCGGATGTTGGCAATTTGATCTTTGGTTACTCTGCCTTTTCTAAGACCAGCTTGAACATCTGGAAGTTCATGGTTCATGTATTGCTGAGGCCTACTCATGATTATATATCTTATTATCTATATCTGATATTAATATAGCTACTGCAGCCTTATTTGGGTAGTGGTAAGAAAGTATATCATTTTCTATATTTTGCTGTTAATTTAGCTGTGTCTTTAAAGTAGATTTCTTATAGATAGCATAGAATTGGATCTTTTTTTAAATCTGAAAACTTGTTTTAACTGATGTATTGTGGCGATGGTTTAGTCTCTAAGTCAGGTCCAACTCTTGTGATTCCATGGACTGTATCCCACCAGGCTTCTCTGTCCATTGGATTTCCCAGGCAAAAATACTGGAGTGAGGTGCCATTCCCTTCTCCAGGGGATTTTCCCCACCCAGGGATGGAACGAAGATCTCCTGTACTGCTGGTGGATTCTTTACTGACTGAGCCACCAGGGAAGCCCCTTGATGTATTTAGACCATTTGATATTTATGTGTATACCAGTATGACTGATACAAGGCAGTTGATTTCCTCATATCCCCCTTGTGCAGCAGAATGACAGACCGTGCTTTCTCCCCAAAGAATAGATATCGCGGTTTGCCAGGTGCCATATGATACACAAGCTTAAGCTAAACAAAGGAGTATAGATTGGGTCTGAAACAGGGAAAGATACTCTCACACAAGCCACTAAGCCCAGCACAGCCTGAGAGGACTCTGTGTCTTGGCAAGGAGGTGTCCCAGGTCCAAGGCCCGCTTTCATTCTTGGCGTCTAAATGGCAGTCAAAGGACTATATACACAAGACTGTCTTTCCCAATACATATGTATTATAGAAAATTTGAAATAATACAAAAAATATAAGGAGAAAAATCATTTCACTCATAATGCTACCAGCAGTAGGTAACTTCTCATTATTTTTGATATTTTTTCTTTCCATTTGTATATATTAGATACACAAAATATTTTATATACTTAAGATCATAATTTATACTGATTTTTCCACCTTGTGAGCAGTTTATTACATTCTTAAATATTTCAAGATCACTCCTTCATATGACTATATTATATTTAGCCTTATCTGTGACTTTTGATATTTAAATTGTCTTAAACTTTCTTTTTGCAAATACCATTACAATAAATATCCTTCTCCAAAATCTTTGTGCATATCTTTACTATTTCTCAAGATAAATTCTTAAAAGTAGATTTATCAGTCCAGATGGTTTGACCATTTTTAAACATTCGATGCTAACTGCCAAATTATCTTTCATAAAGATCAAGCCAATTTGCTCTTCCACTAGAATTGTAGGAAAGATTTGTTTTTGGAAAGGTGGAGGAGTTTTTCTACCTAATTTTTCCATATGAGGAGAAGCAGAGAGAAGCATAATTTTTCTTGATAAGGGAAAAATTTAGGGATAGTTTTGTGGGTTGTGGGTTCCTCTAATACTTCCTGGTTGAAAACATAGCTAAGAGCAGCTCCTTAAAGAGTGAAATGGTAGATAAAATTTGAGTTTGTGTAGCTTAAACATTCCTTTAAAAACAAAATTCAAGTAAATGCTTTCTGTTCCCCTTAAAATTTCTTTGAATATCTTGAATTTTCAGGCACTTTCTCACTTTTTGTAGAGTTTGGGAGTTTCCTCTTCTCTTTCCTTTTTTTTTTTTTTTAATTTTTCAAGATTCTTCACGCTCCTCAGATTCTGACTTGAATGTCTGTCCTTCCTGAAATTATTTCTGGTTCCCTCAAATCCTCATAGTTGTGTGTGGGATCTCCTCTACAAACTTTTGATTTTCAGTACATGTGGTTTTATATACGGATCTTACTTGGGCTTCCAACATGGGGCTGGTGTCTTGCAGTGTTTCTGTTTATCCAGGAAGGATTCTATCAGTTTGTATGATTGTAACATGAACCTATAGACTCCATAATAGCAGGAACAAATTTTATTTTCTCACTATTCCACCTGTGTTTCACACTGCTTACAGCATAGTTGCTGCTGGAGCTCAGTAAATACTTTTGAATAAGTGAATGAACAAAGAGGTCTGATTTATAGAGCAGGGTGGCTTCAGAAAAATTATGTGCTTCATTTTCTCTTGAGCAGTCTCATCAAGGAGGAAGGAAGATTACATTTTTCTCCCCCAGGAATCTTTGGACTTCTAACGCTTGACTTTTCCTTACCCACAGAGCTCTTCCTCTTCAGTGATGGTGGCAAGCAGGCTAGGGCAGACACTTCTGGGGGAAATAAAAGCCATTAAGAAGGCTTGTGTCATGTATGTTTATATGTGTGTGTTTAAAGCAATTAAATTATTTAGGTCTAATTTTTCAAAAAAGAAGAAAGAAAGAAAGTGAATTTGCTGTCATGTTTGACTCTTTGTGACTCCATGGACTGTAGCCTGCCAGGCTCCTCTGTCCATGGGATTTTCCAGGCAAGAATACTGGAGTGGATTGCCATTTCCTTCTCCAGGGGATCTTCCCGACCCAGTGATTGAACCACACTGCAGGCAGACTCTTTACTATCTGAGCCACCAGGGAATTTTTACAAAAGGGAGGAGAACAAATCAATCTAAATTTATAGTGTCAAAAGGAGAGAAAAAAAATGTCTGGCTGGGTTTATCTCCAGGAGTAAGATGAGGAAAGGATCATAGTTCCCTTGGGAGGTAGAAAGTCCTGAACCCATTTAGACGCAGTAACTCCGAGAGTCAGGAGTCTGAGGGGACCGCTGTGAATTCTGAGCTGTGCCCTTAGGGGCAGGCAAAGCCTCCCTGTAGCCAGTCTTGGCCTGAAAGTGAGTGAAGCTGCCCATCCGCAAATGGAGCTTGTTGGCTTGGGTCACAGATGGCACGACAGCTTGGACAAACGGTGAGAAACTAATGCTTCACAGTAGCATGTGTCCCCAAAGAACGAACTATGATTGTGGCCGCCACAGACCGAGGTGCTTTTCAGCTCAAAATGCTAGTAGGCTGGAAGGTCAGTTTTTTATCTCTATCGAAATATTCTGGCAATCTTAACAGGGTGCAGAAAGCCCAAAATGACTGATATGTCTTCCTGCTAATCTGAGTGAGTAGGGAATTGATCTTTTTCTAATTCACTTGAAACATTTAAGGAATTGTAATATAACACATACCTTACACATCTCAGGGCAATTCATACCTCATATAATCATAATTTTTGTTTTCCTAGTCATGACCTCTCATAGTTAGGGACTTATATAGATTTCTAGGGTATTCTTATCTGCTGGTAAAAGGAATACTCCTACTTACTGTCCAGCTTTTAGCCTGGGTATTCATAGGTTTCTGGACTAATTCTTATGTTTTAATGTTTTTAAATTATTATTGTTGACCTTAGTTTCCTTTTTTCTTTGTATGGAACAGTATTGGGTGAATATATATCACCGCACGCACCACAACATATAATTTTCATTAACAGTGTATGCTGTGGAATCTTTTAGGAACTGTTCTTCCAAGCTTATATTTAACATTTAAAAAAAATGGTTGGAGGATAGCTTTTGTTGCTGACCAGCTGTTTAGCTTAAATTTAAATTACTTTCTGAAATATGTTTCCTTGTTGAATATGTGTAAATTACATCTCGGACGTTAAGATGGTGGTATGTAGGTGAAGAATCTTTGCTAACATCCTTCCATTATGCTTCTCTCCCTTGTTTTTACTCCTTTATCCTCCCAAATATTTAAATGAAGTTATCTGTAATCATTGATTAAAAGGAATTGAAACTCGAGTATATAATAAGGATCAGGATACAGCTGAATTAAATAATTTTTCTCCCTTTTTCATTAGCATGGAATTGAGGGATGCTTTGCTGGCTACCTTCACATTTCTAGTATTCTCAAGTAGTGCTCTGCCATTCCAGGAGAGGTATAAAAATGTTTACCTTTGGAAATCAGTTTATGATATCAGCAAGTAAAGAACCATCAGTGAAAAATTCTGTTTCATACTGTAAAGGTGTTTTTTCCCCCTGAGGGAGAAGGAGACCAAGAACAGTTATGAATTTTAGACACAGTGTTGGTTATCTGAGTGCCTTTCACCTTACACGAATTGCTTCCACAGGACTTCCAAGGCAGTCCTTCTCTCTCCATGGAGGCATAAGAAATGACATTGATTTACAAGGTCTTTAAGAGAAACCCAAGTAAGATGGTAGGTGTTTCGAGAGGGCCTCAGAGGGCAGACACACTGAAACCATACTCACAGAAAACTAGTCAATCTAATCACACTAGGACCACAGCCTTGTCTAACTCAATGAAACTAAGCCATGCCCGCGGGACAACCCAAGATGGGCAGGTCATGGTGGAAAGGTCTGACAGAATGTGATCCACTGGAGAAGGGAATGGCAAACCACTTCAGTATTCTTGCCTTGAGAATCCCATGAACACTATGAAAAGGCAAAATGATAGGATACTGAAAGAGGAACTCCCCAGGTCAGTAGGTGCCCAATATGCTACTGGAGATCAGTGGAGAAATAACTCCAGAAAGAATGAAGGGATGGAGCCAAATCAAAAACAATACCCAGCTGTGGATGTGACTGGTGATAGAAGCAAGGTCCGATGCTATAAAGAGCAATATTGCATAGGAACCTGGGATGTCAGGTCCATGAATCAAGGCAAATTAGAAGTGGCCAAACAAGAGATGGCAAGAGTGAACGTCGACATTCTAGGAATCAGCGAACTAAAATGGACTGGAATGGGTGAATATAACTCAGATGACCATTATATCTACTACCGTGGGCAGGATTCTCTCAGAAGAAATGGAGTAGCCATCATGGTCAACAGAAGAGTCCGAAATGCAGTACTTGGATGCAATCTCAAAAATGACAGAATGATCTCTGTTCGTTTCCAAGGCAAACCATTCAATATCACAGTAATCCAAGTCTATGCCCCAACCAGTAATGCTGAAGAAGCTGAAGTTGAATGGTTCTATGAAGACCTACAAGACCTTTTAGAACTAAAACCCGCAAAAGATGTCCTTTTCATTATAGGGGACTGGAATCCAAAAGTAGGAAGTCAAGAAACACCTAGAATAACAGGCAAATTTGGCCTTGGAATACAGAATGAAGCAAGGCAAAGACTAATAGAGTTTTGCCAAGAAAATGCTCTTGTCATAGCAAACACCTTCTTCCAACAGCACAAGAGAAGAACCTACACATGGACATCACCAGATGGTCAACACTGAAATCAGACTGATTATATTATTTGCAGCCAAAGATGGAGAAGCTCTATACAGTCAACAAAAACAAGATCAGGAGCTGACTGTGGCTCAGATCATGAACTCCTTATTGCCAAATTCAGAATTAAGTTGAAGAAAGTAGGGAAAACCACTAGATAATTCAGGTATGACCTAAATCAAATCCTTTATGATTGTACAGTGGAAGTGAGAAATAGAATTAAGAGCCTAGATCTGATAGATAGAGTGCCTGATGAACCATGGAAAGAGGTTTGTGACTTTGTACAGGAGACAGGGATCAAGACCATCTCCATGGAAAAGAAATGCAAAAAGCACAATTGCTGTCTGGGGAGGCCTTACAAATAGCAGTGAAAGGAAGAGAAGCAGAAAGCAAAGGAGACAAGGAAAGATATAAGCATCTGAATGCAGACTTCCAAAGAATAGCAAGAAGAGATAAAAAGCCTTTTTCAGTGATCAATGCAAAGAAATAGAGGAAAAGAACAGAATGGAAAAAACTAGAGATCTCTTCAAGAAAGTTAGAGATACGAAGGGAATATTTCAAGCAAAGATGGGCTCGAAAAATGACGGAAATGGTATGGACCTAACAGAAGCAGAAGATATTAAGAAGAGGTGGCAAGAATATACAGAAGAACTGTACAAAAAGATCTTCACGACCCAGATATTTATGATGGTGTGATCACTCATCTAGAGCTAGACATCCTGGAATGTGGAGTCAAGTGGGCCTTAGAAAGCATCACTATGAACAAAGCTGGTGGAGGTGATGGAATTCCAGTGGAGCTGTTTCAAACCCTGAAAGATGATGCTGTGAAAGTGCTGCACTCAATATGCCAGCAAATTTGGAAAACTCAGCAGTGGCCACAGGACTGGAAAAGGTCAGTTTTCATTCCAATCCCAAAGAAAGGCAATGCCAAAGAATGCTCAAACTACCACACAATTGCACTCATCTCACATGCTAGTAAAGTAATGCTCAAAATTCTCCAAGCCAGGCTTCAGCAATATGTGAAACGTGAACTCCCTGATGTTCAAGTTGGTTTTAGAAAGGCAGAGGAACCAGAGATCAACTTGCCAACATCTGCTGGATCATGGGAAAAGCAAGAAAGTTCCAGAAAACCGTCTATTTCTGCATTATTGACTAAGCCAAAGCCTTTGACTATGTGGATCACAATAAACTGTGGAAAATTCTGAAAGAGATGGGAATACCACACCACCTGACTTGCCTCTTGAGAAATCTGTATGCAGTTCATGAAGCAACAGTTAGAACTGGACATGGAACAATAGACTGGTTCCAAATAGAAAATGGAGTATGTCAAGGCTGTATATTGTCACCCTGCTTATTTAATTCATATGCAGAGCACATCATGAGAAATGCTTGGCTGGGAGAAGCACAAGCTGGAATCAAGATTGCTGGGAGAAATATCAATAATCTCAGATATGCAGATGACACCACCCTTATGGGAGAAAGTGAAGAGGAACTAAAAAGCCTCTTGATGAAAGTGAAAGAAGAGAGTGAAAAAGTTGGTTTAAATCTCAACATTCAGAAAATGAAGATCATGGCATCCGGTCCCATCACTTCATGGGAAATAGATGGGGAAACAGTGCAAACAGTGTCAAACTTTATTTTGGGGGGCTCCAAAATCACTGCAGATGGTGACTGCAGCCATGAAACAAAAAGACGCTTACTCCTTGGAAGAAAAGTTATGACCAACCTAGATAGCATATTCAAAAGCAGAGACATTACTTTGCCAACTGAGGTCCATCTAGCCAAGGCTATGGTTTTTCCAGTGGTCAGGTATGGATGTGAGAGTTGGACTGTGAGGGAAGCTGAGCACTGAAGAATTGATGCTTTTGAACTGTGGAGTTGGAGAAGACTCTTGAGAGTCCCTTGGACTGCAAGGAGGTCCAACCAGTCCATTCTGAAGGAGATCAGCCCTGGGATTTCTTTGGAAGGACTGATGCTAAAGCTGAAACTCCAGTACTTTGGCCACCTCATGCGAAGAGTTGACTCACTGGAAAAGACTCTGATGCTGGGAGGGATTGTGGGCAGGAGGAGAAGGGGACGACCGAGGATGAGATGGCTGGATGGCATCACTGACTTGATGGACGTGAGTCTGAGTGAACTCTGGGAGTTGGTGATGGACGGGAGGCCTGGCATGCTGCTATTCATGGGGTTGCAAAGAGTCAAACACAACTGAGCAACTGAACTGAACTAAGCTTCTCCACCCTCTGCACAGTTTTTTCACTTGTTCTCTTCTAGGCTGTGTTAGTAAGCTCCCTGGCCTTGACTTTTAGTTAAGTTATGGCAACAGGCATTTTCTCCAGAAGACAATAGAGTCACAAGAGAAGGAGGTCACAATGTCAGTATTTCTTTGTCACCACCCCTCTCCTTTCAGCTCTATATATTCCAGCCGTGGCTGTTTCCTTCTGAGATGACAGTCATGCAGTTCTGATGTTTCTTTGGTTACACTTGTTTTCTTCTCTACCCTCTTTGGAGCCTGAAGGTAGAGATACTTTTCTGCTATTTTAATCCCTTAGTGCTCTCAGAGTTCCCTGTATGTTCTTAACTCTCATCTCATTTCTGTGAATAAATAATTCCTTCAAAATTCCTGCTGAGTGCATCTATATTTTCTTCCAAGATACTGAGTGAGAAAGCACTCTAACACTGGGCTGATGAGTTGGAAATACTGATTTTGGAATGACCCCGAGTTTACAACTCTTTCAGATTGCTTCCTGGGCAGTAGGTGGTAATTTTATAATAACTTTTTGGAATCAACCAGCATCCCATTTCAAAGTAAGGGTTAGGTTGTTGAGCCCAGTTGCCTTGGGCTGGAAGAAAGGCAAGTTTCAGTGAAAAAAATGTAGATTACCAAAATGGACTCAATCAAATTTCCCTTCTACTTTTGGCTTATTGTGAAAGTAGTACTTGCCTAGTAAGCTTAGGCATAATCATTTGTTCTGAGACAAATCAGGATCTAGATAGGCCTGAGGGAGAGCCAACAAATGATAGTGGCCCGCTGTAGGAGCTGTTGATGAGTAGGGTTGTTCTTGTGTTTATTTGTAGGCAGGACAAATGTTGGACAGCCCATGGACCACCAGGCTGTGATAATACTTTCTAGTGCTTTGCAAAGCAAGCTGTGCCCTTACCATCTGGTCCTAGAGCTTTGTGAATTGCTACACATGACTGGTTTGGCACTAAATAGCCCAGATAGGTAAGAACAGTGGCATCTATGGTATTACTTTTCTGTTAATTTTTAAATTATTTTCAAATGAAAAATGAGGGTAAGTGGGGTGTTGGATCTTTGTTCTTTTTGTGTTAATGTTTCAAATAATCTGTCTTTCCTCTTGGAGGCTACACAGGTGGCTCAGCTGGTAAAGAATCCATCTGTAATGCAGGAGATGCAGGAGACAGGGATTCAATCCTTGGGTCAGGAAGATCCCCTGGAGAAGGAAATGGCAACCCACTCCAGTATTCTTGTCTGGAGAACCCCATGGACAGAGGAGCTTGGCAGGCTACAGTCCACAGGGATACAAAGAGTTGACGATGACTGAAGCAACTGAGCATGCACGCACATCTTTGCTCTTAATGTAAAGGATGGGTAAGAGAACAGGTGAGGATCAAATACCATGTCATTTCACATGTCTGGAGTGAGCTGAATATGGCAAAGGTGTGCATATGAAGGTTTCGCTCTGGTAAAAATATCAGTTACCTCCAGGGAACCTTTAGATAAAAGGAAATTTGAATGAAATCTAGACAAAGATCTGTTGAGAAACTTTGAATCATTTACTTATATTTTTACTTGCTAGAAAAATTTTTTTTTCTTTTTACTTGTTAGAAGGCTTCCCTGATAGCTCATTTGGTAAAGAATCCACCTGCAACAGAGACCCCAGTTTAATTCTTGGATCAGGAAGATCCCCTGGGGAAGAGATAGGCTACCCATTCCAATATTCATGGGTTTCCCTTGTGGCTCAACTGGTAAAGAACTGCAGTTGTGGAGACCTGGGTTTGATCCCTAGATTGGGAAAATCCTCTGGAGAAGGGAATGGCTACCCACTCCAGTATTCTGGCTTGGAGAACTCTATGAACTATGTAGTCCATGGGGTCGAAAAGAGTCCAACAAGACTGATCGACTTTCACTTTACTTGTTAGAAAATAATAACTTCAATTCACAACCACTCACAAGTTTATGAAGTGTTTCTTGAAGGATACAGTCCAACTACTTTTCTAGATCCTACAAAATGAATTGATGAGTTGGTAGACAAGAGAGGGCTACTTGCTTGTATTGCATCATTTTAATACCCTTCTCTTATCAAGTGCTCATAATCAACTGGGTTTTGTTTTTGCATTGTGTCTTTGTTGACCTGCCTTGAGGGACTTCGTTAGAAAGTCCTGAGTGTCTTATTTTGCGTTTACTGCAGGATTGTTGTTGAGAATCCTGTTATTTACATGTCATATAATTTTTACATAAGGACTTATGGCAAGACTGTCTCACAAGACAGTTTTAGGAATAATTTTATTTTTTTGAGCAATTGGTGTTTGTTTGTTTAATTGAGCTGTATTTGACTTAAGATGTTGTGTAAGTTGCTTCCCAGGTGACTCAGTGGTAAGCAGAAGATGCATATTCGATCCTTGTATTGGGGAGATCCCCAGGAGAAGGAAATGGCAACCTACTCCAATATTCTTGCCTGGGAAATCTCATGGACAGAGGAGCCTCACAGGTTATGATCCATGGGGTCACAAAGATTTGGACATGACTTAGTGACTAAAGAACAACACTGTGTAAGTTTAAGCTGTACAATGTATTGACTTGGTACATTTATATTGCAATATAATTGCCATAATAGGCTTGCTAACACCTCAGTTATGTCACATAATATGTGACTCAACTAATGTGTTTTCATTTTATGGGGTCACATAACATACTGAGGGGGGGTCACATAACATATTTTTTTCTCCTTGTTTTGGCTGCTGGAAAGTTCAGAGCTAGTTACTGGTCTATCTCTAAGCAAAAGAGTTTCTATTCTAACATATCATCTTGATGTTATTATCTCTCTTCCAGACCTTTTTTAAAAAAAATTCTATGGTATGTATTTTTAAAGCCACCTTAAATTATTTATGAATATAGTTCAGTTCAGTTAATTTCAGTTAAGTTCAGCCACTCAGTGGTGTCCAAATCTTTGCCACCTCATGGACTGCAGCACACCAGACTTCCCTGTCCATCACCAACTCCAAGAACTTGCTCAAACTCATGTCCGTAGAATCAGTGATGCCATCCAATCATCTCATCCTCTGTTGTTCCCTATTCCTTTTTCCTTCAGTCTTTTCCAGCATCAGAGTCTTTTCCAAGGAGTCAGTTCTTCCCATAAGGTGGCCAAAGTATTGGAGCTTCAGCTTCAGCATCAGTCCTTCCAGTGAATATTCAGGACTGATTTCCTTTAGGATGGACTGGTTTGATCTCCTTGCAATCCAAGGGACTCTCAAGAATTTTCTCCAACACCACAGTTCAAAAGCATCAATTCTTTGGTGCTCAGCTTTCTCTATGGTCCAACTGTCACACCCATACATGACTACTGGAAAAACCATAGCTTTTACTAGATGGGTATTTGTTGGCCAAATAATGTCTCTGTTTTTTAACATGTTGTCTAGGTTTGCCATCGATTTTCTTCCAAGGAGTAAGCATCTCAATTTCACAGCTTCAGTCACCATCTGCAGTGATGGTGTCCATATTTTTTGGAGCCCCCAAAATAAAGTCTGACACTGTTTCCACTGTTTCCCCATCTATTTCCCATGAAGTGATGGGACCGGATGCCATGATCTTAGTTTTTGAATGTTGAGTTTTAAGTGAGCTTTTTCACTCTCCTTTTTCACTTTCATCAAGAGGCTCTTTAGTTCTTCTTCACTTTCTGCCATATTGGTGGTGTCATTTGCATATCTGAGGTTATTGATATTTCTCTCAGCAATCTTGATTCCAGCTTGTGCTTCATCCAGCCTGACATTTCGTATGATGTATTCTGCATATAAGTGAAATATGCAGGGTGACAGTATACAGCCTTGATGTACTCCTTTCCCAATTTGGAACCAGTCCTTTGTTCCATGTCAGGCTCTAACTGTTGCTTTTTTTCTTAATATAAGTTTATTTATTTTAATTGGAGGTTAATTATTTTACACTATTGCATTGGTTTTGCCATACATCAACATGGATCCACCACCGATGTACATGTGTTCCCCACCCTGCACCCCCCTCCCCATACCATCCCTCTGGGTCATCCCAGTGCACCAGCCCCAAGCATCCTGTATCATGCATCGAACCTGGACTGGTGATTCATTTCATATATGATATTATACATGTTGCAATGCCATTCTCCCAAATCACCCCACCCTTTCCCTCTCCCACAGAGTCCGAAAGACTGTTCTATACATCTGTGTCTCTTTTGATGTCTCATATACAGGGTCATCATTACCATCTTTCTAAATTCCATATATGCGTTAGTATACTGTACTGGTGTTTTTCTTTCTAGCTTACTTCACGCTGTATAATAGGCTCCAGTTTTATCCACCTCATTAGAACTGATTCAAATGCATTCTTTTTAATAGCTGAGTAATACTCCATTGTGTATATGTACCACAGCTTTCTTATCCATTCATCTGCTGATGGACATCTAGGTTGCTTCCATGTCCTGGCTATTATAAACAGTGCTGCGATGAACATTGGGGTACATGTGTCTCTTTCAATTCTGGTTTCCTCAGTGTATATGTCCAGCAGTGGGATTGCTGGGTTGTATGGCAGTTCTGTTTCCAGTTTTTAAAGGAATCTACACACTGTTCTCCATAGTGGCTGTACTAGTTTGCATTCCCACCAGCAGTGTAAGAGGGTTCCTTTTTCTCCATACCTTCTCCAGCATTTATTGCTTGTAGACTTTTGGATCGCAGCCATTCTGACTGGCGTGAAATGGTACCTCATTGTGGTTTTGATTTGCATTTCTCTGTTAATGAATGATGTTGAGCATCTTTTCATGTGTTTGTTAGCCATCTGTATGTCTTCTTTGGAGAAATGTCTGTTTAGTTCTTTGGCTCATTTTTTGATTGGGTCGTTTATTTTTCTGGAATTGAGCTGCAGGAGTTGCTTATATATTTTTGAGATTAGTTGTTTGTCAGTTGCTTCATTTACTATTATTTTCTCCCATTCTGAAGGCTGTGTTTTCACCTTGCTTATAGTTTCCTTTGTTGTGCAGAAGCTTTTAAGTTTAATTAGGTCCCATATGTTTATGTTTGCTTTTATTACCAGTATTCTGGGAGGTGGATCATAGAAGATCCTGCTGTGATGTATGTCGGAGAGTGTTTTGCCTATGTTCTCCTCTAGGAGTTTTATAGTTTCTGGTCTTACATTTATATCTTTAATCCTTTTGAGTTTATTTTTGTGTATGGTGTTAGAAAGTGTTCTAGTTTCATTCTTTTACAAGTGGTTGACTAGTTTTCCCAGAATCACTTGTTAAAGAGGTTGTCTTTTCTCCATTGTATGTTCTTGCTTCCTTTGTCAAAGATAAGGTGTCCAAAGGAGTGTGGATTTATCTCTGGGCTTTCTATTTTGTTCCATTGATCTATATTTCCATCTTTGTGCCAGTACCATACTGTCTTGATGACTGTGGCTTTGTAGTAGAGCCTGAAGTCAGGCAGGTTGTTCCCTCCAGTTGCTTTGGCTAGTCGAGGTTTTTTGTATTTCCATACAAACTATGAAATTATTTGTTCCAGCTCTGTGAAAAATACCGTTGCTAGTTTGATAGGGATTGCACTGAATCTATAGATTGCTTTGAGTAGTATTCTCATCTTTAATATATTGATTCTTCCAATCCATGAACATGGTATATTTCTCCATCTATTAGTGTCCTCTTTGATTTCTTTCACCAGTGTTTTATAGTTTTCTATATATAGGTCTTTAGTTTCTTTAGGTAGATATACTCTTAAGTATTTTATTCTTTTCGTTGCAATGGTGTAACTATTGATTCTTGGCCTGCATACAGATTTCTCAAGTGGTCTGGTATTCTCATCTTTTCAGAATTTTCCACAGTTTATGATGATCTACACAATCAAAGGCTTTGGTGTAATCAATAATGCAGAAGTAGATGTTTTTCTAGAACTCTTTTGCTTTTTCTATGATCTAACAGATGTTGGTAATTTGATCTCTGGTTCTTCTGCTTTTTCTAAATCCAGCTTGAACATCTGGATGTTCTCAGTTCACGTACTGAAGCCTCAGTTGGAGAATTTTGAGCATTACTTTGCTAGCGTGTAAGATGAGTGCAATTGTACAATAGTTTGCACAATTTTTGGCATTGCCCTTTTGGGAATGGAATGAAAACTGACCTTTTCCAGTCCTGTGGCCACTGCTAAGTTTTCCAAATTTGCTGGCATATTGAGTGTGGCACTTTAACAGAATTAGTAAAAAAAAATGAAGTCACTCAGTTGTGTCCAACTCTTTGTGAACCCATGGACTATAGTCTATGAGGCTCTTCCATCCAAGGAACTTTCAAGGCAAGAGTACTGGAGTGGGTTGCCATTTCATTCTCCAGGGGATCTTCCCAACCCAGGGATTGAACCCAGGTCTCCCACATTGCAAGTAGACACGTTTACCATCTTAGCCACCAGGGAAGCCTTAACAGCATTATCTTTTAGGATCTGAAATGGTTTAACTGGAATTCCACCACCTCCATTAGTTTTGTTCGTAGTGATGCTTCCTAAGGCCCATGTGACTTTGCATTCCAGGATGTCTGGCTGTAGGTAAGTGATCACACCATCATGGTTATCTGGGACATGAAGATATTTTTGTATAGTTCTTCTGTGTATTCTTGCCACCTCTTCTTAATATCTTCTTCTATTTGATCCATATGATTGCTGTTCTTTACTGAGCCCATGTTTTCATGAAATAGTCCCTTGGTATCTCTGATTTTCTTGAAGAGATTTCTAGTCTCTAGTTCATAAATTATTTATCAGCATAGTAAGGATGTAAATAAATAAAGTAATCAAGCCAGAAAGGAGTATTTTTTAAATCAATTTATTTATTTTAATTGGAGGCTAATTACTTTGCAACATACTGGTTTTTGCCATACATTGACATGAATCAGCCATGGGGGTATATGTATTCTCCATCTTGAACTCCCCGCCTACCTCCCTCCCAATCCCATCCCTCAAGGTCATCCCAGTGCACTGGCCCTGAGTGCCTTGTCTCATGCATCTAACCTGGATGGGCAATCTATTTCACATATGGTAATAAACATGTTTCAGTGCTATTCTTTCAATCATCCCACCCTCACCTTCCTCCACAGAGTCCAAAGTCTGTTCTTTATCTCTGTGTCTCTTTTGCTGTCTTGTATATAGGGTCATTGTTACCATCTTTCTAAATTTCATATATATCCATTAATATACTACATTGTTGTTTTTCTTTCTGACTTTCTTCACTCTGTATGAAAGTGAAAGTGAAGTCGCTCAGTCGTGTCTGGCTCTTTGTGACCCCTTGGGCTATAGCCCACCAGGCTCCTCTGTCCATGGGATTCTCCAGGCAAGAATACTGGAGTGGGTTGCCATTTCCTTCTCCAGGGGATCTTCCCGACCCAGGGATTGAACCCAGGTCTCCCGCATTGCAGGCAGACGCTTTAACCTCTGAGCCACCAGGGAAGCCCCTCACTCTGTATAAGAGGCTCCAGTTTCACCCACCTCATTAGAACTGATTCAAATGCATTCTTTTAAGGGCTGAGTAATACTCCATTGTGTATATGTACCACAACTTTCTTATCCATTTGTCTCCTGATGGACATCTAAGTTGCTTCCGTGTCCTAGCTATAGTAAACAGTGCTGCGATGAACATTGGGGTACACGTGTCTCTTTCAATTCTGGTTTCCTCGATGTGTATGCCCAGCAGTGGGATTGCTGGGTCATCAGGCAGTTCTATTTCCAGGTTTTTAAGTAATCTCCACACTGTTCTCCATAGTGACTGTACTAGTTTGCATTCCCACCAACAGTGTAAGAGGGTTCCCTTTTCTCTACACCCTCTCCAGCATTTATTGTTGGTAGACTTTTGGATAGCTGCCATTCTGACTGGTGTGAGATGGTACCTCATAATGGTTTTGATTTGCATTTCTCTGATAATGAGTGATGCTGAACATCTTTTCATGTCTTTGTTAGCCATCTGTATGTCTTCTTTGGAGAAATGTCTGTTTAGTTCCTTGGCCCATTTTTTTGATTCGTTCATTTTTCTGGTATTGAACTGTATGAGCTGCTTATATATTTTTGAGATTATTTGTCAGTTTCTACATTTGCTGTCTTTTCACCTTGCTTATAGTTTGCTTCATTGTGCAAAAGCTTTTAAGTTTAATTAGATACCACTTGCTTATTTTTGCTTTTATTTCCATTACTCTGGGAGGTGGGTCATAGAGGATCCTGCTGTGATTTGTGTCGTAGAGTATTTTGCCTATGTTCTCCTCTAGGAGTTTTATAGTTTCTGGTCTTACGTTTAGATCTTTAATCCTTTTGAGTTTATTTTTGTGTATGGTGTTAGAAAGTGTTTTAGTTTCATTCTGTTACAAGTGGTTGACCACTTTTCCCAGAATCACTTGTTAAAGAGATTGTCTTTTCTCCATTGTATACTCTTGACTCCAAAAAGAGTATTTTTAACATGTTTTCTGTGAGAATTTTCTATGCCTACAAACTGTCAAATAAACAAATAAGAAATCAAAATATAGCGGTGATCAAGATGTGAAATATTAAGATCATTGATTATTTTGAATGGTTAGTTAGTTAGTTCAGTTGCTCAGTCGTGTCCGATTCTTTGCAACCTCATGAAACACAGCACTCCAGGCCTCCCCTGTCCATCACCAACTCCAAGAGTTCACTCAGACTCATGTCCATCGAGTCAGTGATGCCATCCAGCCATCCCATCATCTGTTGTACCCTTCTCCTCCTGCCCCCAACCTCTCTCAGCATCAGAGTCTTTTCCAATGAGTCAACTCTTCTCATGAGGTGGCCAGAGTACTGGAGTTTCAGCTTTAGCATCATTTCCTCCAAAGAAATCCCAGGGCTGATCTCCTTCAGAATGGACTGGTTGGATCTCCTTGCAGTCCAAGGGACTCTCAAGAGTCTTCTCCAACACCACAGTTCAAAAGCATCAATTCTTCGGCACTCAGCCTTCTTCACAGTCCACTCTCACATCCATACATGACCACTGGAAAAACCATAGCCTTGACTAGACAGGCCTTAGTCAGCAAAGTAATGTCTCTGCTTTTGATTATACTATCTAGGTTGGTCATAACTTTTCTTCCAAGGAGTACACGTCTTTTAATTTCATGGCTGTAATCACCATCTGCAGTGATTTTGGAGCCCCCAAAATAAAGTCTGGCACTGTTTCCACTGTTTTCCCATCTATTTCCCATGAAGTGATGGGACTGGATGCCATGATCTTCGTTTTCTGAATGTTGAGCTTTAAAATAATGGTTGTCTGCCACAATAAGATTGCTCCTCCTTTGCTTAGTTCATTCAAAGTGATTTATGTGATTTGATCTGGACCATATAAGGCAGGTTTTTCCAAATGTCTGGTATGGGCACTGGGTTAATTAGATGGAGAAGGAAATTTAGAAGGAAATTCTTGGGGCTAATGCAAAATGCAGGCTTGAAACAGTGCAGAACACTGTGGTCCTTCCCCCACCCCCATGTCCTCAGCCTGCCTTTTGTCTGTAGGAAAAACTTTTGCCAAAGAGTAAGTTTCGTTAGGTTTTCCCCAGGTGGCACGAGTGGTAAAGAACTTGCCTGCCAAAGCAGAAGACATAAAAGACAATGATTCAATCCCTGGGTTGGCAGATCCCCTGGAGGAGAGCATGGCAACCCACTCCAGTATTCCTGTCTGGAGAATCCCCATGCACAGAGGAGCCTGGCAGGCTACAGTCCATGGGGTCCAAAAGAGTTGGACATGGCTGAAGCAACTTAGCAAGCAAGCACATTTAATCAAAGAAATGAGAACAAGCAGCAACAAAGGAAACCAAATAATAATTATGCAGTCATTAAGCATAGTGAAGGACATTTAGTTCCCCCTGAAGTGTTATAGACAATGTTCTGAGCCATATCCTGTAAGCTGTTTTAATAGATACAGAAACTCCTACCAGTTGACAACATGATGAACAGACTGTAGCCATGGCATAAATTGCCATAATTCCAAGAATTGGCTTCAATTGGGAACAAACCAATCCTGGATCTGAAGACTAAGTGTACTTGAAACAATCAAGATGACACTGGTCTGACCACCGATGACCAACTTCAAGATGCTTGTAAGAGCTGACTGTGTTGTTTCTGCATGTAGCCTCCCCCCCCAGTCTATAAATGCTCTTATCCACTAACTGTCAGTAGGGAAGAGTTGGCCTTTGAACTGGTGTCTGCCCTCTTCCCTCACCCTCATTTGCTAGCGTCCAAAATAAAGCAAAATTTCCTTACCACCAGCTTGGCCTGTTTAATGGCCTTTGGGCAACAAGCAACTGGATCTGGGTTTGGTAACACATTGACCAGAGATTTGGATGTAATCTTCATTTTTGTTAATGTGGTAGTAGAATTTATTAAATATTAAACCAACTTGTTAGTTAGGAGCATGCTGTAGTCCCCCAGGCTCCTCTGTCCATGGAGTTCTCTAGGCAAAAATACTGGAGTGGGCTGCCATTCCTTTCTCCAAGGGGTCTTCCCAACCCAGGGATTGGACCTATGCCTCCTGAATCATAGACAGATTCTTTACCATCAGGAAGGGAAGCCCATTAACCAACTTATATATACAATTACACTTTTTCATATTTGAAGCAATCATTCAACACAGAAACATGCTTTATATGCTTTATTAATTCTAAAAGAATATTTTGTGGAAGGTAAAACATTCAGAACCTTCAGACTTAATTAAAATTCAAATTTCAAACTGGTAGGTTTTTTAAGTTTTAAATATTTGATTCTCAAAAGTTTAAGAGGAGGAAAGTCATGAATGAGTAGCTGATAAATGGCTAAATAGTTTTATTGTCAAGTTTTGCAGAATTTATGAGTTCAACATCCAACTGGAGATTAAATTTATAAGGCCAGTGAGAGATGAAAAGTTCTGAATGATTCATTTAACTGTGTAATTTATTTGTTTCATAACAAATGTGAAATATTCAAGTTTTCAGATTTTACATTTTGCAAGAGGTACCCTCACAAGTCTAAAGAGAAACAGTTAAGCCTTCAAGGCAAAAAAAAAAAAAAAAAAAAGGATTTTAATTCCCAGAGTTTAATAAAGCAGCACTTACATACTTATGGTGTCTTTACATTTCACTTGCATAAGGGAAAAGTTAGCAGCATTTTTTCACTTCATTTTCCTTCCACAGATCATTCTCATTATTTGTTCTTACAAACATCTGCTCTACTCAGGGCTATGAGACATGACCAGGATACCAAAAATAATGATGCTTTCATTATGTCTAGATGTAAAATGATTGCACAAATAATTAGACAAGAATATCGAACCCCAAAGACATGAAATTCACACGACATAGTAATAAAATATATTGCAGCCTACAGTATGATAAAATTCTGTGTACCTTTGCTCACTTATTTATTTATTCATTTTTTTGTTAGGACTGGAAAAAGCTTTAATCATGAGTCACTGCCTAAGTTGTAGTTACACAGTACAGGGGACATTTTGATTTCCAACATTTTGATAATACTGATGAAATGGGGAGACAGGGAGGTGTGTGTACACTTAGAAATTTTGGCTACTTTAGTGGCTCCTAACTATGGCTGTACTTGGGAATTATATGTCAAGTGGCTTTTCACCTTGTTGTTTCTTTAAAGACTTAATGTCTGCCTGGTAATATCCATGAAAGTCAAGCTTTAGTAGGCTTGGATGGGGGCTGGGTATTTGTATTTTTATGAAGTTCCTTAAAACTTACCATGTGCATCTGAAGCTGAGAATTTCCTGGCATAATTTTTAACTGACATAGAGTTTAGCCTGTGATATGATTTTTTTTTTTCCTTTCTGACTTAATCCTTACATACATGCAGCTGAGTGTTTGCCTCAGAACTCAAACACATCAGGTCTTAATTCAGTACTTAGAATTGTAATACTACCACTAGGAGATACCACTAGGAGAGAATAAACAAAAAGCCAACAGATTCCTGGCTCCTCGGTCTCAGTAATTTGAATATCCTTTGAGCAGAACCTCTAACTTGTCTTGTCTGATAATAGTGTAGATGGCTGTGTTAGTTGCTTAGTTGCATCCTACTCTTTGCAACCCCCTGGACTGTAGCCTCCCAGGCTCCTCTGTCCGTGGAATTCTCCAGGAGAATACTGGAGTGGGTAGCCATTACCTTATCCAGGGGATCTTCCTGGCCCAGGAATTGAGCCTGGGTCTCCTGCATTGCAGGCATATTCTTTACCATCTGAACCAAGGGTTACAAGTGCCAATATGCTCAAAAGCCTGCCAATCTCTCCCATTCCAACCAGGAGAAGGTCAAGTTTGGCATCACAGGAGGCTTCCAGATTATTTGGTCATTCCTGTAGTTGAGGTGCCAATGCTTGATTATTTAAAGTTATTTCTAGTTCTGCTTATCTGTGTGGAAGAGAGGAGCTACTCCACGTTCAAGGTCAGGAGGGGCAGCTATGAGGAGATACCCCTCGTCCAAGGTAAGGACCAGCAGCTGCGCTTGCTGGAGCAGCTGTAAAGAGATACCCCACATACAAGGTAAGAGAAACGCAAGTAAGATGGTAGGTGTTGTGAGAGGGCATCACAGGGCAGACACACTGAAACCATACTCACAGAAAAATAGTCAATCTGATCACACGGACCACAGCATTGTCTAACTCAATGAAACTAAGCCATGCCATAGGGGTCACCCAAGATGGGGGTCATGGTGGAAAGTTCTGACAGAATGTGGTCCACTGGAGAAGGGAATGGCAAACCGCTTCAGTATTATTGCCTTGAGAACCCCATGAACAGTATGAAAAGGCAAAATGATAAGATACTGAAAGAGGAACTCCCCAGGTCAGTAGGTGCCCAATATGCTACTGGAGATCAGTGGAGAAATAACTCCAGAAACAGTGAAGGGATGGAGCCAAAGCAAAAACAATACCCAGCTGTGGATGTGACTGGTGATAGAAGCAAGGTCTGATGCTGTAAAGAGCAATATTGCATAGGAACCTGGAATGTCAGGTCCATGAATCAAAGCAAACTGGAAGTGGTCAAACAGGAGATGGCAAGAGTGAACGTCGACATTCTAGGAATCAGCAAACTAAAATGGACTGGAATGGGTGAATATAACTCAGATGACCATTATATCTACTACTATGGGCAGGATTCCCTTAGAAGAAACAGAGTAGCCATCATGGTCAACAGAAGAGTCCGAAATGCAGTACTTGGATGCAATCTCAAAAATGACAGAATGATCTCCGTTTGTTTGCAAGGCAAACCATTCAGTATCACAGTAATTTAAGCCTATGCCCCAGCCAGTAACGCTGAAGAAGCTGATTTGCACGGTTCTATGAAGACCTACCAGAGAAGGCAATGGCACCCCACTCCAGTATTCTTGCTTGGAAAATCCCATGGACAGAGGAGACTGGTAGGCTGCAGTCCATGGGGTCACTAGGAGTCAACACAACTGAGCGACTTCACTTTCCCTTTTCACTTTCATGCATTGAAGAAGGAAATGACAACCCACTCCAGTGTTCTTGCCTGGAGAATCCCAGGGATGGGGGAGCCTGGTGGGCTGCAGTCTCTGGGGTTGCACAGAGTCGGACACGACTGAAGCAACTTAGCATCAGCAGCATCAGCAGCATGAAGACTTACAAGACCTTTTAGAACTAACACCCCCAAAAGATGTCCTTTTCATTATAGGGGACTGGAATCCAAAAGTAGGAAGTCAAGAAACACCTGGAGTAACAGGCAAATTTGGCCTTGGAATACAGAATGAAGCAAGGCAAAGACTAATAGAGTTTTGCCAAGAAAATGCTCTGGTCATAGCAAACACCTTCTTCCAACAACACAAGAGAAGAACCTATACATGGACATCACCAGATGGTCAACACTGAAATCAGATTGATTATATCCTTTGCAACCAAAGATGGAGAAGCTCTATACAGTCAGCAAAAACAAGACCAGGAGCTGACTGTGGCTCAGATCATGAACTCCTTATTGCCAAAATCAGACTTAAACTGAAGAAAGTAGGGAAAACCACTTGACCATTCAGGTATGACCTAAATCAAATCCCTCATGATTTTACAGTGGAAATGAGAAATAGAATTAAGGGACTAGGTCTGATACATAGAGTGCCTGATGAACTATGGAATGAGGTTCATGACACTGTACAGGAGATAGGGATCAAGACCATCCCCATGGAAAAGAAATGCAAAAAGCAAAATGGCCCTCTGAAGAGGCCTTACAAATAGCTGTGAAAAGAAGGGAAGTTAAAAGCAAAGGACAAAGGGAAAGATATAAGCAGTTGAATGCAGAGATCCAAAGAATATCAAGGAGAGATAAGAAAGCCTTCCTCAGCGATCAATGCAAAGAAATAGAGGAAAAGAACAGAATGGAAAAAACTAGAGATCTCTTCAAGAAAATTAGAGATACCAAGGGAACATTTCATGCAAAGATGGGCTTGATAAAGGACAGAAATTGTATGGACCTAACAGAAGCAGAAGATATTAAGAAGAGGTGGCAAGAATACACAGAAGAACAGTATAAAAAAGATCTTCATGACCCAGATAATCATGATGGTGTGATCACTCATCTAGAGCCAGACATCCTGGAATGTGAAGTCAAGTGGGCCTTAGAAAGCATCACTATGAACAAAGCTGGTGGAGGTGATGGAATTCCAGTTGAGCTGTTTCAAACCCTGAAAGATGATGCTGTGAAAATGCTGCACTCAATATGCCAGCAAATTTGGAAAACTCAGCAGTGGCCACAGGACTGGAAAAGGTCAGTTTTCATTCCAATTCCAAAGAAAGGCAATGCCAAAGAATGCTTAAACTACTGCACAATTGCACTCATCTCACAAGCTAGTAAAATAATGCTCAAAATTCTCCAAGCCAGGCTTCAGCAATACGTGAGCTGTGAACTACCAGATGTTCAAGCTGGTTTTAGAAAAGGCAGAGGAACCAGAAATCAAATTGTCAACATCTGCTGGATCATGGTAAAAGCAAAAGAGTTCCAGAAAAACATCTATTTCTGCTTTATTGACTATGCCAAAGCCTTTGACTGTGTGGATCACAGTAAACTGTAGAAAATTCTTCAAGAGATGGGAATACCAGACCACCTGACCTGCCTCTTGAGAAATCTGTATGCAGGTCAAGAATCAACAGTTAGAACTGGACATGAATCAATAGACTTGTTCCAAATAGGAAAAGGAGTATGTCAAGGCTGTGTATTGTCACCCTGCTTATTTAACTTTTAAGTCAAAGGACATCATGCAGAGTACATCATGAAAAATGCTGGGCTGGAAGAAGCACAAGCTGGAATCAAGATTGCCGGGAGACATATCAATAACCTCAGATATACAGATGAAACCACCCTTATGGCAGAAAGTGAAGAGGAACCAAAAAGCCTCTTGATGAACATGAAAGTAGAGAGTAAAAAAGTTGGCTTAAAGCCCAACGTTCAGAAAACTAACACCATGGCATCTGGTGCCATCACTTCATGGGAAATAGATGGGGAAACAGTGGAAACTGTGCCAGACTTTATTTTGGGGGGTTCCAAAAACACTGCAGATGATGATTGCAGCCATGAAACTGAAAGACGCTTACTCCTTGGAAGAAAAGTTTTGACCAACCTAGATAGCATATTCAAAAGCAGAGACTTTACTTTGCCGACTAAGGTCCGTCTAGTCAAGGCTATGGTTTTTCCAGTGGTCATGTATGGATGTGAGAGTTGGACTGTGAAGAAGGCTGAGTGCCGAAGAATAGATGCTTTTGAACTGTGGTGTTGAAGAAGACTCTTGAGAGTCCCTTGGACTGCAAGGAGATCTAACCAGTCCATTCTGGAAGGAGATCAGCCCTGGGATTTCTTTGGAAGGAATGATGCTAGAGCTGAAACTCCAGTACTTTGGCCACCTCATACGAAGAGCTGACTCATTGGAAAAGACTCTGATGCTGGGAGGGATTGTGGGCAGGAGGAGAAGGGGACGACCGAGGATGAGATGGCTGGATGGCATCACCGATTCGATGGACATGAGTTTGAGTAAACTCTGGGAGTTGTTGATGGACAGGGTTGCCTGACGTGCTGCAATCCATGGGGCACAAAGAGTCGGACATGACTGAGACTGAGTGACTGATCTGAACTGAACTGAACTGAGAGCAAAGATGGGAAACAAACAGATCATTACAGCTGGAGGCTTCCTTGATTGGAAGTGTTTTTGGGTGAAATGGAGTAAGCTATATTATTGTGAAAGTGATTCTGTGCACATGAAAAGATACTCAGTATCACTAATCATCAGAGAAATGTGTGAAAGACTACCTCACAGCTATCAGAATAGTTGTAATCCAAAAGACCACAAATAACATGCTGATGAGGGTGTGGAGAAAGGGAATGATAATGTTCTGTTGGTGGGAATTTAATTTGGTACAGCCTTTGTGGAAAATGGTATTGAGTTTTCTCAAAAAAATAGAAATAAAAATAGAGCTACCATGTGACCCAGCAAAAATTTTATTTCTGGTTAAAAGTTAAAAAAAAAAAGAAAAGAAAACCCTAATGCAAAAAGATACATGCACCCCAATGTTCATAGCAACATTATTTATAATAGTCAAAATAGGGAAACAACCTGAGCATCCATGAACGGATAAAGAAGATAGGGTTTATTTGTTTTACATATATATATATATATATATACATATATATATATATATATACACACACACACACACATATATATACACATGTATAATGGAATATTAGCCATAAAAAGAATGAACTTTCGCCATTTGCAACAACATGAATGGACCTGTAAGGTACTATTCTTGGTGAAATAAGTCAGACAAGGGAAGTCCCCTCACAACCATAACTAAACCCAACAAGATAAAGAAAAGACTTCTTTCCTGGCAAGACAAGCCAGGGACTCTCTTACTCCAACCTTCCCAACTACTTTTTCTTCTGTATAAAGACCTCCCTTTCCTTGGTGCGTGGGCATTTGCATTTTGCTCACTGTGGCCACAGATTCTGAATTGCAAGTTCTCTGCTGATCCTGAATAAACCCATCTTTGCTGGGAAAATTCCTGGAAGTCTATTCTAGGTCAATAGTTCAAAGTGTTTTAAGTGTTAATATTCTATGTGGGCATTTAGAATGAGCGATGTTTTGAATGGTGTGTTGTAAATCATTTTTAGGTGCGATTAGATAACTGAATTCAGTCCCCAGATCCCCAGATCTTGACCAGCCACAGTTAAACCTCTGATGAGCTCCCAAAGAAGATATTAAGCCTAGAGGATTCAGAGATGTAAGTGCTTAGTCTTTGTTGCTAGCTTTTGGCCCCAACTTTTAAGGGAACTGGGTTGAAATCATTGGGAGTCCTTAGAATTTCCTTTTCCTTTTCTCCTGTGATTTATGGTGGAACAATTTCTGAGAGGCAACTCTTTAAGTTTTTTTTCTCTGGCAGCTATCTTCTTTCCTCCTAGTCAAGAGGAGGAAGAGGAGCGATGAGAAAGAGGATGCTCCCTCTCGAATAGGAGGAAGCCTGGGTTTGTCTCCTGCATCAGTAACATGGCAGGAGGAAGAGCCAAGAAGATGAATTCAGAAAGAAGGTGGGAATTCTTTCAGAAACACAAGTTACAGAAACAAAAGGGGGGAGCTACATTTCCCAGAAACCCAGAAATGTGATCATTTTCCTCTACTAAACCCTCTATGAGCATTTTTGAACCAGTAACTTTCTTGATCTTAGTCCTGACACATCCTGGGAGAGAAAGCAGACTTTAGCTGGCTTCTAGGTGTTTAAATCGGAGAAGGCAATGGCCCCCACTCCAGTGTTCTTGCCTGGAGAATCCCAGGGACGGGGGAGCCTGGCGGGCTGCCGTCTATGGGGTCGCACAGAGTCCAGAGTCGGACACGACTGAAGCGACTTAGCAGCAGCAGCAGCAGCAGGTGTTTATATTAAGTCTCAGTATATTTTTACATATGAAAGAACACCTTCAGGTTTTTGTTTCCCAGACTGTTTTCCTTCCTGCCATTTCCCCAGGGTGATGCAATCTGATTTGGGGAATCTTTTAAACATTGTCTACTATGACTAGCTATTGAAAATTAAATCCTGGGAAATTACAAAAATGATAGGGTTACTTTTAGGTAGTATCTCTTGTGAGCCCCCTACTTGTCAAGCATCCATTGCTCTCACATATTTATTTTTTGAACCATTTGAATTCCCTGGTGCCTCAGACAGTAGATCTGCCTGCAGTGCGGGAGACCCAGTTTCTATCCCTTAGTCGGGAAGATCCCCTGGAAAGGCAATGGCACCCCACTCCAGTACTCTTGCCTGGAAAATCCCATGGACAGAGGGAGCCTTGTGGGCTGCAGTCCATGGGCTCACTGAGTCGGACACGACTGAGTGACTTGGCAGCAGCACCAGCAGCATTACTGTGAAGCAGCATGGCATAGTGCTTAAAGGAATGAACTTCAGGGCTCACCTACTTGAATTTGCCTTCTGGTTATGTCATTTATTAGATTAGCTGTATGTGGCTGGGCATCTTTCCTAAACTTTCTTTGCCTAATTTTCTTATTTGTATAAAAAGGAAGGTCAAAGTGAAAGTTGCTCAGTCACGTTGCTCTTTGTGACCCTGTGAACTGTAGCCTGCCAGGCGCCTCTGTTCATGGAATTCTCCAGGCAAGAATACTGGAGTGGGTAGATGTTCCCTTCCCCAGAGAGGTGAGTAGCCTTTCCCTTTTCCAGGGACTCTTCTCAACCCAGGGATTGAACCCAGGTATCCCACATTACAGGCAGATTCTTTACCAGCTGAGCTACCGGGGAAGCCAAGGGAATAATCATAACAGTGTTGCTGTGAAGATGAACTGATTTAATATATAAATATTTAAAACTCTCAGAACTGTGCCTGGCATATATGAGACACACAGTGAAAATTAGCAATTATTTTCTTCATTTTTCAGATGAGGAAATAGGCTTGAGAAGATAACAATTTGCTTAGGACTATACAGATGATCAATGACATAATCTAGTTTCATACTCAGATTGTAAGTGTGTAAAGACCTCTAAGAGCACAGTCCTATGGCATTCGCTGTAGAAAGGGCTAGAGATTTTCAGTTCAAAGTAAATATACTACCTAGCCTCTATCTGTCTCCAGCTGGATCACCTTCTTTGCCATCCTGCTCTCTGTCTCCAAGGACCTGACAGGTATGAACCCCATCATGGGAGACCCTTGCCCTCTAGGTCTGTCAATGGGGAGCCCTGGTAGAGAATCAGAGGGGAAGAGAGCAGAGTATGGTAGGGGTATGGCTTTTCTCTTGATTTCCTGTGGGTGTGATGGCTTTGGGCTGGCTGTATCCCTTTGGCATAGTAATTGCAGTGGATCAATAAGCTTGTTTAAAGCAAGGCATGTGTTGTGTTAGCTGCTGGGATGGCTAATCTAGCAACAACGTCAAAGGAATCATAGCGCTTTAGTGAAGATGTAACAGAACAGGGAACCGACTCCCAGAGGAGTTTCAGCCTTCAAGTCTTGTCCCAAGGCCTCTCTTGGGTCTTTGTTTTTCTCTCCCAAGCGAGAAGAGATGCCACCCCTGAGTCCCAGCTTCAGCAGCCTCCAATTCTGAACCTTCTCTATATGCCTGAGGTGGAGTAGGGCAGGGAATTATAGTATTTTCCCCTTAGAATTAAAGACTATTTACTTTTTAAATTAGTTTTCATTGGGTGTAGTTGCTTTACAATGTTGTATTTCTACTGTACAATAAAGCAAATTAGTATTATGTATGCATATATCTCTTCTTTTTTGGATTTTCTTCCCATGTTGGTCATCACAGAGCACTGAGTAGAGTTGCCTGTGCCATAAAGTAGGTTCTCATTAGTGATCTGTTTTATACACAGTAATATATACATGCCAATCCCAGTCACCCGTTCATCACACCTCCTTGTATCCATATGTTGGTTCTCTCCATCTGTGTCTCTATTTCTGCTTTGCACCCCACTCCAGTACTCTTGCCTGGAAAATCCCATGGATGGAGGAGCCTGGAACGTTGCAGTCCATGGGGTCGCTGAGGGTCGGACACGACTGAGCGACTTCACTTTCACTTTTCACTTTCATGCATTGGAGAAGGCAATGGCAACCCACTCCAGTGTTCTTGCCTGGAGAGTCCCAGGGATGGTGGAGTGTCGTGTGCTGCTGTCTGTGGGGTCGCACAGAGTCAGACACGACTGAAGTGACTTAGCATTGCATACCATTTTTCTAGATTCTGCATATAAGCAATATTATACAATATTTGCTTTTCTCTCTCTGACTTACTTTACTTTGTATGACAGTCTCTAGATCCATCATTTCTCTGCAAATGGCACAATGTTGTTCCCTTTTATGGCTGAGTAATATTTCATTGTATATATGTACCACATCTTAAGATTAAAGACTTTATTATTTGGCCAGGGCTTCCATAGCTCCACTCTGTGTGTTTCGAATAGACTCCTGACCCACCCAGAGTGTGAAGAACTAGACAAGGCACATCACATATAAGGGTCTTGAACTTCTTCCTCAATACCCTTTCAAATACATGACTAATTTAGAATCCTTATGAGGAGAAGAGTTTGCTCATTAACATTGTTACTGCTAATGTTTTATTAGCCTTGATTGATTTAGATAGATTGGCACAAGGTTTTTAGAACTGGTGGATTAATCTGCTTTTCGTCAAGAAGATACATAATGAACTGGGCCTGTCTGAGCTGGTGCCTATGAATGATTTATGTGGTCAGTAATTGATCAATCATCTTTCATTTGGAAACTTCCACTTTGAGGGAAATATAAATTGGATCTCAATGATCAAATTTACACCAATTTACACTTCTTTTCTTCTTAAGAGAAGAAATAAAAATGATTTGAAACTTGTCCTGCTATGACATTAGCAAATAAGTGTGTGGTATTTAGGTAGAGTACCAGGTCCTCACTTTCCCACAATGTAGCTTTGGATAAGACAATAAATGTTTGACCTCAGTTGCCAATTTGTGAAAAGTGACAATATTCATATCTTTTTCTTCCTTTCCTGAAATGTGCAGAATTTAGTAACAAATAAAACAAACATGATATTTAGTGAATGTCTACAATCTAGGCCTCATATATAATAGAAGAGGAAATATATTATGTTTATGCCTGTCTGAGACTTAGTTATGCCATTTGTAATGTGGAAGCTTTGGATTTGATTAAGAGTTCTGTCAATTTCTAAATGTGGTGAAAATTACTAAGCATTTATTAGATGCAGGCACTGTATGAAGCACTATATATATAAATGTTAATCTTTACAACTCTGCTGCGAAGGTGCTAATTTTTACTCACATTTTACAGCTCAGGAAACTAGGACTTAGAAGGTTAGAGTAGCTTGCTCAAAATACACAGCCAGGAGAGCATGAACTTTAGCCTCTGATCTCAGCCAGTACCTTACCCTTCCTCTTGAGAGTCTATCCTCTGCCTTATGGAATGCATCTCATCTATTCTCAGACAGCTATCTACCACTCTTCATTTTTTTTAAAGTTTTTGCTACCAAACCACTATCACCAGCCAGTGGTGGAGGACTTCTGAGTTACTGCCTCTGTATTTAATCTAGACCAGGGCTTCTCAGCCTCAGCACTATTGACATTTTTGTCCAGATAGTACTCTTCATGAGCAGCTGCATGTGCATCACAGGATATTTAGAATCATCTGTGGCCTCAACTCACTAGATGTCAATTACAACCCTCCAGTTGTGACAACTAAAAATGTCTCTGGAAATGTCTTCTGGGAGAAAAGTTACCCCCGGGTTGAAAACGGCTAAGCTAGACCTTCCTTGACTGTGGGTCGATATGTCTTGGGCGCGTGCGCGTGTTTGTGTGTGTATTATGTGAAGCACTTTGAACACCTAGTAATGCTGACAGGGGCCTGCTCACCATTGGATTTATAGTTGTAGGAACCTCCTGTTTCATGTTGTTAAAATGACGACTGCCTTATTTGGAACTCATGCAATAGGGTATGAGCTGGATACACTTTCAGATCTCTAGGCTCCTTTGTGGCTTCTGCAGATTAGCCTATGAGTAACCTGTGTAGGTTGGAGAAGACTCTTGAGAGTCCATTGAACTACAGGAGAGCCAACCAATCCATTCTGAAGGAGATTAGCCCTGAGATTTCTTTGGAAGGAATGATGCTAAAGCTGAAACTCCAGTACTTTGGGCACCTCATGCAAAGAGTTGACTCATTGGAAAAGACTCTGATGCTGGGAGGGGATTGGGGGCAGGAGGAGAAGGGGACAACAGGGAACGACAGAGGATGAGATGGCTGGATAGCATCACTGACTCGATGGACTTGAGTCTGAGTGAACTCCGGGAGTTGGTGATGGACAGGGAGGCCTGGTGTGCTGTGATTCATGGGGTCACAAAGAGTTGGGCACAACTGAGCGACTGAAATGAACTGAACTGAACTGAACCTGTGTAGGTAAGAGGTAAAGGCACAGGCTGGAGTGAGGTGACCTGGCTCCTATGCATAGCACCTCTACTGCTCCACAAAGGTTTTCTGTTCTTTGGGCCTCGGTTTTATTATCTGCCAAAGTATGTAATTAGGTCAGATGATCGCCAAGGTCTCTTCTTGATTTAATAACAATCTTTTATCCAGATATTCAGTTACTCATATGGCAAACTAGTTCTTTCTGAACATATATGGTTTGTGACAATAAGACTGCTTATTTATTCAATTCTAATGCAGAAATAAATGCCACCCTCCTCCTAGTTCATTCCTGGACTTTTTGATATTCTTTTCACATATAAATCTCAACTACTACTAGTCAGAGCCTGCTTGTCAGTCCTGGTGATGTCTGCCTTAAAGAAATTAGGACAATTTTATAGTTGGGCTACAGTTGGTCTAATGGAATGATGAAATCCTTCCCCAAATCAGGTTTTTGTTTATACTTCACAAATTGCATCCTGAAAGACCTCCACGTTGTAAAAACAAAAAACAAAAAAACAAAAGTGCAGTATATTGCCCTCCCCTTGCATAATACGGGTGGGTATGTTCTGCTTTGTCTTACTTTCTCCAGAACAAAGATGTGAAGAAGAGGGCAGAAAGAGCAGGCCCCTACTAAAGGGATTCTGTCCTCTGGCCCCAGAGTTCCACTGGTTGGAGATTCCATTAAAAAAAAACAACCAAACACACACCTTGTTTTGAGGCAGAAAAATACATTGTAACAACAGCATAATTATGTGAAGGATGACTCCTAGAACCAGGCAGTGGGGAGGGCTGATCAGTAGCCCAGGTTTCTGCTGAGCAAGGTTTCTGGTGGCAGCACTGGGGGGCTTCAAGTTTGAAGACGCAGAGCTGTGCTCATGTGTGATTCAGGAAGAAAGACCATCACAGAGAATGAGAGTTGGACAGACTAGGACACTTGTTACCAAAGAGCTTCTCAGTTCAGTTCAGTCGCTCAGTCGTGTCTGACTCTTTGTGACCCCGTTTATCACAGCACGCCAGGCCTCCCTGTCCATCACCATCTCCCAGAGTTCACTCAGACTCATGTCCATCGAGTCAGTGATGCCATCCAGCCATCTCATCCTCTGTCGTCCCCTTCTCCTCCTGCCCCCAATCCCTCCCAGCATCAGTCTTTTCCAATGAAGCAACTCTTCCCATGAGGTGGCCAAAGTACTGGAGTTTCAGCTTCAGCATCATTCCCTCCAAAGAAATCCCAGGGCTGATCTCCTTCAGAATGGACTGGCTGGATCTCCTTGCAATCCGATGAACTCTCAAGAGTCTTCTTCAACACCACAGTTCAAAAGCATCAATTCTTCTGTGCTCAGCTTTCTTTACAATCCAACTCTCACATCCATACATGACCACTGGAAAAACCATAGCCTTGACTAGACGGACCTTTGTTGGCAAAGTAATGTCTCTGGTTTTTAATATGCTATCTAGGTTGGTCATAACTTTTCTTCCAAGGAGTAAACATCTTTTAATTTCATGGCTGCAGTCACCATCTGCAGTGATTTTGGAGCCCCCAAAATAAAGTCTGACACTGTTTCCACTGTTTCCCCATCTATTTCCCATTAAGTGGTGGGACCAGGTGCCATGATCTTCGTTTTCTGAATGTTGAGCTTTAAGCCAACTTTTTCACTCTCCTCTTTCACTTTCATCAAGAGGCTTTTGAGTTCCCCTTCACTTTCTGCCATAAAGGTGGTGTCATCTGCATGTCTGAGGTTATTAATGTTTCTCCCGGCAATCTTGATTCCAGCTTGTGTTTCTTCCACCCCATTGTTTTTCTTGATGTACTCTGCATGTAAGTTAAATAAGCAGGGTGACAATATACAGCGTTGATATACTCCTTTTCCTATTTGGAACCAGTCTATTGTTCCATGTCCAGTTCAAATTGTTGCTTCCTGACCTGCATACAAATTTCTCAAGAGGCAGGTCAGGTGGTCTGGTATTCCCATCTCTTTCAGAATTTTCCACAGTTTATTGTGATCCACACAGTCAAAGGCTTTGGCATAGTCAATCAAGCAGAAATAGATGTTTTTCTGGAACTCTCTTGCTTTTTTGATGATCCAGTGGATGTTGGCAATTTGATTTCTGGTTCCTCTGCCTTTTCTAAAACCAGCTTGAACATCTGGAAGTTCATAGTTCATGTATTGCTGAAGCCTGGCCTGGAAAATTTTGAGCATTACTTTACTAGCGTGTGAGATGAGTGCAATTCTAGGAGCTCTTAAAGAGCATCTCAAATGTAAAATGCCCCAAGCACAGCTGACCAGGCGCCTCCTCTGTGCTACTCCCTCTGTGCACCTTCACCTAGTAAATGACATCACAGTTCACCCCCGGACCAAGCCAGAAAGCTGCATGAATTCCTTGATTTTCTTTGCCTTTTCTTTCCCTACACAGAGTATCAGTTTTTCCTGCTTGTGTCTCTCACTCTGGCTCACTTCTACCCTTCCTCCCTGTGGATACCTAGTCCAGGCCGCCACTGGCACCTGCCTGCGCTGCTTCTATCATCTCCTAACAAGTGTCCTAGCCAAGTGTCTTCCCTCTGCAATCCTGACGCTAGGCTTAAATCACAGTGATTTTCCCTGAACTCCAAGATGAGCATGATATTCTCATGCCTAAAATACTGGGGTGGCTTCCCGTTGCCCTCAGGCTTCCCATCATTATTTTCAAAGTTCATCTCAACCTGTCCTTGCTTCTGCCTCTGATGTCACCTCTTACCACTTCCTACCTGGTACTCTGGCTCCGTACAGAAATAATCCATGACATTGCATTTCCTCTTATCTCCAGGCCATTTTCCATAATGTCCTTCCTGCTTCACACCCTATAGCTGAACACTTAGAAGCTCATGGCCAGGAAGGTAGGAATGTTTAGTCACTGAAAAAACTGCTATTTGAAAAAGCATTTCTTAAACAGGCCATTTATCTGTTGGAAATTTCTGGTTGAGAGCACAGAACACCTGTGGTTTAATTTCCAAAACTTGTACCTCAAGCCCTTTTCTTAGTTTTACCCTTTTCTCTCTCTAATCTAGGCATATAAATACAAAGGGTACCTTTGTGAAGGTGGGGTTTTGGTTTTTCTGGTAATAATTAGGCTAAGGAAAGATTCTGAAGTAGAAAGACCTGATCTCAATTTTCAAAGTTTATACATGTGTGCAAATGTGAAATGTGTGAGAATTAAAGATGGAGATAATGTTAGGGAAAGAAGAACAAAGCTTTGTGATGTGGAAGACAAAAGGTGTAAGGGTTAAAGTGTAGGTACAAAAAATTCCTTGGAAATGACCACTTAAAAAGAGCAACTATTAGATTATATGAAATCATCTGTGAAACTTTTGAAAATTATAAAGCACTATAGAATTTAAAGGATCTTTCCTTCATTAAGAAAACAGAGATTAAGCCACATATTACTAGAACTGGAAGAAATCCTCATTTTACTGATGAAGAAATTGAAGTCCAGAGAGGTTAAATATTCTGGGCATCATCACACAGCAAGTTAGTGGTGAACTGAAGTACCATTGTGGCCAGCAGAAAGGGGATTTGTCAGAACATTTTAAATCCTATCGAATTTGTTGTTTGTTTGTTTTTGCAGTGGATTGACAATTTCTATTCTGTGAATTAATATGGTATGCCAGAGAATGCTAGGAATATGTAATATAGAAAGAGAGAGTCCTTACCATAGGAATCAGTAGCAGCACAGAAGTGTCAAGACTGAGTTCCAGGAAACTTCTGCTGCTGAAAGAGTGTCAGCTGCGCTTTACTGGAGAGAGGCTATGCCTCCCTGTCAGGCTGATTTGGTGATAAATGTCAATAGGAGATGTGGAAGGAAATTAAAGTTCAGTTCTGAGATGGATGGTTGAGGCAGCCAGGGTAAAAGTAGAGGAAATTATTGCAACCTGACCCTCAGTTTCTTTTCTGGAGATAATTTTGGTGTCAGATAAGACTCTGGCATAAAGGACTCAGTCTTTTTTATTGCGATTGAAAAAGAAATCATATTTTAATAAGCTTGAGGTCCCATTCAGAAGGCAGATGGTGGAGTGAGAAATAACAACTAGTGTTGGACTGCCTCAGCTCACCGCTGGCAAGCAGATTTAGAACCATACCCTAGAACATGGTTTCTGGACTAGTAAATGACATCTGCTCTCATTGATTGGGATATCCTGCAAGAGCCTCCAAATATTCAGCCTCTCCATCATGGCATTCCAGAGAGATTAATGCCAAGGCCACATAGAGCCATAGTGGCCAAAACTTTCTGGACAAATGATAAATTTCTGGTGCCAACCCAGGAGAGTACATGAAACAAGTGCCTTTGGACTCATGCCCTTCTCACTAACCTGCCTTTTTCACTGGCTGTGGTTCTAATTTGTGCCAGTTCATCATCTTCTGAGTTTGCTTCACACCCCTGTCTTTATATCCTTGTTCTGTCCCTTCAGAGAATATTTTCGGTATCCTTTGTGCTGAGGAGGCTGGCTGGTTATCATCTGCTTTAACCCACCAACCAATGTGCTTGTCATGGTTGTGTAGGCGAGAACATGCCCTGGTTCATGAAGCACTGGCATGGAGATGCCCACTGGGGATGGATGATGGCCATGTGCTCGAGAGGGCACTGCTGTCCCTGTGTCATCCACTGATCCTCAAGCTCAAGCCCAAGGAGGCGTCTCCTCTAACCCTGCCCACCTGCCCCAACTTAGCTCAACAGCCCAGCATCTACAAACCATGAGCAGGAGCCCACAGATGACTCCTGCATCTAGTGCAAAAGCTCTGGGCATGCTGGTCACAAGAGAGAATGGTTAAGTGGTCATGCCCTCTGCAGGGCCTGAGAGGAGGGGGGAAGGCAGAGATGGTTTCCAGATGACTAGGATGCCCAAGAAGGGTGGGGCTTTTGTAGAAACCATGGTTTCATTATTTCTTACTGGTTCTCACTTTGTTACTTGTATCTCTTCTTGGCAAGAGCATTGCAGAGTCTGGAGTGATGGACTCCATGCTCAAGTCAGACTTGCCTTCCACTGCATCTCATTTTGGTTCTAGAAGCCTTTGCTGAGGGCCTGAGGGAAGGTCTAACCTCCTGGACCTTGACCTTGGAGTTGACACTCCAGGCACCTGCTTCCTGACCATGCCTCAACTCCCAGACTCAAGGTGTTCTGGGGGAGATAGAGGCCAAGTCTTCCAAGGGTTTCTGACAGAATAGGAATTAACTCCCTCCGTCCCCTGGTATAGGTTTGCTAATTGCTGCCTCCTCCCACCTCCATCTTGTACGAGGAGGGTAAGGAGAGATCAAAGAAAAGGAAGATGGCTCCAGATTGGTAGGTGGCAGGCCCAATAAGCAAGGGAACGTACACAAACTTTTTTATGGGAGTCTGTGAGACAAGCACATCTCCATACATGCCCACCATAATCTTAAATATTTTGTATAGAGTTCTTAACTGAGTTCAGTCACATAGTCAGTCCAAATGGTCTCAACAACATCTTAAGCTCTCAAGTCTGTGTCCCTGCCAACAGCTCCCACCATGGGCATGGTGGCAGAACATGTATTCTAAGGACAGAGGTGGAGGTGAGGAGCCTCTGATTGCCTGCATTCTGATTGCATTCATGAAGCAGACGCACAAACATTTGTTAGACATGAAGGATTTTTTTCTATCACAAATAATGCTTTTAATTATTTAGCTTGTCATAGTATTCACATAGCAGAAACTGACAAATCCATGAAAGTGAAAGTGTTAGTCACTCAGTCATGTCTGACTCTTTGTGACCCCTTGGACTGCAGCCCACCAGGCTCCCCTGTCATGGGATTCTCCAGGCAAGAATACTGGAGTGGGTTGCCATTTCCTCCTCCAGGGGATCGCTGCAGACTCTTTACCAACTTAGCCACCAAGGAAGACAAATCTATGGTTTCCTCTAAAAATACACATAAAAGGAATATCTCCAAAGGCTTTGGTTGCTCTTTTTCTCTTCCTTTAACTATTTGTATTGCAATAAAAATAACAATAAAAATGGTTACACCTGGCTCACTGACCGACCAGAAGCTGCTTCCTCCTATTGTTGGTGTCTATTCACTCTGGCATAGGTGAGGCCCAGTGGCTAGGCATACAGATTTACTGAGGGAAATAAATGTGAAGGATAGAGAGTACAGGGAACGGGAGGAAGCATCAAAGATCTTCAGACCACAACATAGGTCTGACACTTGTGAAAGGAGAGAGGGAAGGAAGAGAAGCAGGTAGGTTGGACTTTAGTCCACTATAGCTCTGAGAAACTTGTGGCCAAACTTGAGTTCCCAGAACAGAAATTGCCTGTTAGCAGAGTCTTGTGTTGGTGAGAAATAAGAAATAACGCCTTGCTCTGCTCAGTTATTGGCTAGTGAGGAGCCTGTTAGGAACAGGAATTTAGCATGTATGTTACAGTGCATTCAAAGATGTGGCTTCTGGAGGCTGTCAGTCACCCATACTCTTCCTGGAAGGCTTTCTGGAAGGGAGGTCTGAGTGGTGCATCCCCATGGCCACCGATATTGTAGAAGACTTTTAAAAACATCTATTGTAAATGCTCCAGGAAATATTCTCAGTTAAAATCAAAGTCTGTAAAACTCTTGCTAAGTCATGCAGTGTGAAGAGAGAAGCAAAAATTTTTTAAAGAATGAATTATAGAAGATTTCATATTATAGATTAACATCATTGAGAGTTTCATCAGGACAAAGGAGTGTGCTCTCAATTATAGACTGCTGTCGATATAAAACATGTTTTTAATCCAGTAGAAGTGATGGAGACTCACTCAGTATATCAATATCTTCCCTCTCTGGCTTGGCTCTCGTTACTAAAATACATTCATTTTTGGATGCCTGGCTAGGTCCTGAGTGCAGTCTATGAAAAATGTGGTAATTTCCTTGGTGTCAACACCTACAATTATCTAAGTAAAAATATGACAGAAAATGGGAATATCAATTTTTGTGTATGCTGGTAAATTAATAATTTTTTCATATACATGGGCAGTAGTTGGCCGTTTCCTCCAACTATTCTGATTTGTGAGAGAGTGAAAGGAGATGGCTCAGTGGTAGAAAATCTAACTGCCAATGCAGGAGCTGCGGGTTCCATCCCTGGGTCGGGAAGATCCCCCGGAGGAGGAAATGGCAACCCAGTCCAGTATTCTTGCCTGGAGAATCCCATGAACAGAGGAGCCTGGCGGGCTACAGTCCATGGGGTCACAAACAGTTAGATACCATTGAGCCAGTGAGCATTAACACACGCACAAAAGAAGATAAATTCTTTTCAAATGATTGGGCTAAGACATCCATTTAAATTTCAAGCTTATGAAATTTGTCTTTTTGTTTCCTATTAGGAAATTATCTCAGGTCTCTTTTGCAGCTGACTTTAGAATTCTGCTTGCAATGAAAAGCGCTTTCTTGCAGTATTTCTGCTTCTTCCAATAGCAGGGCATAACTTCAGGGGAGAAAGACAGCACCTAGTAGGGGTTTCAATAAATCTGGAATAGTGCCAACTCAAGTTTACCCATATTTCCTTATTATCATAAGTAAGTTAGTGCAGGGGAGAAGAGAAATACAATGTATACCACTGATTTTGTAGTTTATTACTTTTTAAAATATTTGATAGTACTCTAATAGGGAAAAATATTTTTACCTTGCAAAGGTTCTTATATTAGGTTGTGTATTATTTCAGAAAATTAAGTTGAAAATTCTATTTATGTATAGTGATTAAATTAGAGTTGTTACAAAAATAAGAACCAGATTGCTCATAAATGGGAGTTCAGCATCCTTTGGAAGCATTCATTTTATGTATGGAACATTTATATATGGAAAAACTAACTATAAAATGAATTATTGATTATGATAAGACAAAATCATTTTTCTTCCTTTGTTAATAATATGGGAATATGCTGCTGTGTTCTTTAGTGTACCTAGAAGTTACATTGATTTGAGATAAAGTGAAAGTTGTTCAGTTGTGTCTGACTCTTTGCAACCCCATGGACTAAACAGTCCATGAGAATACTGGCGTGGGTAGCCTTTCCCTTCTCCAGGGGAGAAGCCTTTCTTTTCCAACCCAGGGGTCTAACCTAGGTCTCCTGCATTGCAGACAGATTCTTTACCAGTTGAGCCACCAGAGAAGCCCAAGAATACTGGAGTGGGTAGCCTTTCCCTTCTCCAGTGGATCTTCTAGACCCAGGAATTGAACCAGGGTCTCTTGCATTGCAGATGTATTCTCTCTTTCTTTCTTTCTTTTTTTTTTTTTGCTCTTTTAAAAATTATTATTATTTTTTTACTTTACAATATTGTAATGGTTTTGCCACACATCAACATGAATCTGCCACAGGTGTACACGTGTTCCCAATCCCAAGCCCCCTCCCCCCTCACCCCCTTCTCCCCCCACCCAGACACCATCCCTCCGGGTCATCCCAGTAAATGAATGGATAAGAAAGCTGTGGTACATATATACAATGGAGTATTACTCAGCCATTAAAAAGAATACATTTGAATCAATTCTAATGAGGTGGATAAAAGTGGAGCCGATTATACAGAGTGAAGTAAGCCAGAAAGAAAAACACCAATACAGTATACTAACACATATATATGGAATTTAGGAAGATGGTAACGACAACCCTGTATGAGAGACAGCAAAAAGACGCAGATGTATAGAACAGTCTTTCTTTCGGACTCTGTGGGAGAGGGAGAGGGTGGGATGATTTGGGAGAATGGCATTGAAACATGTATACTATCATATACGAAACGAATTGCCAGGCTAGGTTCGATGCAGAATGCAGGATGCTTGGGGCTGCTGCAGGTGTATTGTGTACCAACTGAGCTCTCAGGAAAGTCTGACTTGAGCTATGTTGCACCTAATTTCTCTTTCATAGAAATAAATCATAAAATTTGTACTGATAAACATCAATTCCTAGCTTTGGATATGTGTCAGTTACTGACTTCTTTTCTGTCACTTTCCCTGCATGTTTCACAAATCCCATTATTTTGATTTTTGTTTTCTTATCAGCTAACAAAGTACTTCAAGATATGGAAAGAATTGCCTCAGAGTTGGAGAGTTTCCCATCACAGGGACACTTAAGTGTAGGATTTCTGTAGAGGATCCTAGCAAATGATGGGTGGTTTGATTAGGTAAAACTTTGGCCTCTTCATCTCTGGTTGCCTATCCTTATATAAAACTTACTTATGGTCATCAGAATATACCTCACTTACCCTTCAGCCTTCTCCAGTAAACTGTTCTTCCATTTTTCAAAAATCGTTCTTTGAATTAAGCTTGAAAAGCATTTGTTAAATATCTGTAACATGCAAGACTATATAATAGCTACATTGGGAGAATCAAACTAGCTGTAATGTGTAACACAAAACTCTGCAGATGTTTAAGTTTCCACTTTTCAACAGTTGAAATTAAAACAACAACAACAAAGCACTATTTACAAAAAAAAAAAAAAAGTGAATGAAGTGAATAATATATAGCTCCAAACTTCAGAGAGTTTACAACTAAATGGATATGGATATTTATTAATACTTTCTTAAAGTTCATGATCTTTGTTGCCAACAAAGGTCCATCTAGTAGAAGCGATGGTTTTTCCTGTAGTTATGCATGGATGTGAGAGTTGGACTTTAAAGATACTGAGGGCCGACAAATTGATGCTTTTGAACTGTGGTGTTGGAGAACACTCTTGAGAGTCCCTTGGACTGGAAGGAGATCCAACCAGTCCATCCTAAAGGAGATCAGCCCTGAATATTCATTGGAAGGACTGACGCAGAAGCTGAAACTCCAACACTTTGGCCACCTGATGCGAAGAACTGACTCCTTGAAAAGACCCTGATGCTGGGAAAGATTGAAGGAAGGAGGAGAAGGGGATGACAGAGGATGAGATGGCTAGATGGTGTCACCGACTCAATGGACATGAGTTTGAGTAAACTCAGGGGGTTGGCGATGGACAGGGAGGCCTGTCGTGCTGCAGTACATGGGGCCGCAAAGAGTCACACACGACTGACTGACTGAACTGAACTGACTGAAAATTCATGAATTTGGTAATTTCAATCATTCCAATAGGTCTCTAACAATACTGTATATTATAACAAAACTTATAATGTATATATTTCATGCATGGTTTATAAAAATAATTAATAATTTAAAATATACTAAATAGTCAAACCAATTAAAATGACTGACCCTTTATGTAGAAAAATAAGTTTTTATATTAAAAACAAATATTAATTTACTACTATGTACTAAACATTGTAAGAATGATTTTTTAAAGGAAACGTTTCAAGTTATAGGAAATCAATACACACTTATCCCCGTCTCCTACATTTTCTATGCTGTTCTCTCTCTTTAGACCTTAAGTCATGTCCGACTCTTTGCAACCCCATGGACTGTAGGTCCCCAGGTTCCTCTGACCATGGGATTTCCCAGGCAAGAATACTAGAGTGGATTTCCATTTCCTCCATCAGGGCATCTTCCTAACCCAGGAATCAAACCCAAGTCTCCTGCTTAGCGGGCAGATTGCCACTGTGCCAGCTAGGAAGCTCCTATTTTCTATATGGTACAGAAAATACTTCCGGTTAGAATAATGACTATGAATCACTGCAAAAGACTCAATTACACAGAGGAATTAAACAATATTTACTACCAAAGGCAGGAAATTTGCCTAAAACAAAATGGAAAGTTATTCTAAAACAATAGGTAAAGTAAAAGGGTTTCATGTCCAAAACTTAGTTTTTACTAAAAGTTAAATTTGTTGAAACACTTTATCCCCTCATTCTTCTGGAAAATTGTGGTTGCAGTAAATTCTTCATTTCACTTACGTTTATCCACAGGTGCATCTGCATGTAGTGCTGGCAAAACTAGGAAATAAAAAGAGTAAAGAAATGCTGGGACTTATAAACATGGGTGTGTGATTTTTTTCACATTCTTAACCAATAAAAGAGAAAATGAGAAAGCCTTTGAACAAAAATACTGAAATGGCCTTAGGCCATCAAATCAAAGGCATGGCTGTCACAACCACTGTTTAAACCCTTAAGTGGATTGAGGTGTTTTAGAACAAAGACTCAGGTAAGGTTGTGGGACCCAGAAAGTTCTTTCAATAAGACAAAATTGTTCTGGTAAAAGACATGAAAAGTATGTCTCTCACTGGAAAGCCTAATTGATCCTTATTTCCAGCAATGATTTAGAGAGAGAAAGAAGGACCCAGGCATGGAAAAGAGAAAATAAAACTGTCATATTAAGAATATATAAAAGAACTGTAAGTGTGGCTGAGACATTCCAGCCAATTCAGAGGGAAAGGTTGAAGTCTAAGTTCACGGAACAGAACTGAGTCAGTCACCGTGACAGAGAATTTGAGGGCAAGAGGAGAAGAGGGCATGGGGGATGAGATGGTTGGATGGCATCTCATCAATGGACATGAGTTTGAGCAAACTCTGGGAGATGGTGAAGGACAAGGAAGCCTGTCCTTTGCAACAGGACTCTTTGTGACCCCATGAACCACAGCACGCCAGGCCTCCCCTGCCCATCACCAACTCCCAGAGTCCACCCAAACCCATGTCCATTGAGTTGGTGATGCCATCCAGCCATCTCATCCTCTGTCGCCCCCTTCTCCTCCTTCCCTCAATCTTTCCCAGCATGAGGGTCTTTTCCAATGAGTCAGCCCTTCGCATCAGGTGGCCAAAGTATTGGAGTTTCAGCTTCAACATCAGTCCTTCCAATGAATATTCAGGACTGATTTCCTTTCAGATGGATTGGTTGGGATTCATGGTCCAAGGGATTCTCGGTCCAAGGGATTCTCATTCCAAGGGATTCGCAAGAGTCTTCTCCAACACCACAGTTTAAAAGCATCAGTTCTTTGGCGCTCAGCTTTCTTTACAGTCCAACTTTCACATCCATGCATGACTACTGGAAAAACCATAGCCTTGACTAGATGGACCTTTGCTGACAAAGTAATGTCTCTGCTTTTAATATGCTGTCTAAGTTGGTCATAACTTTTCTTCCAAGGAGTAAGCGTCTTCTAATTTGATGGCTGCAATCACCATCTGCAGTGATTTTGGAGCCCTCAAAATATAAAGTCTGCCACTGTTTCCACTGTTTCCCCATCTATTTGCCTTGAAGTGATGTGACTGGATGCCATACGTGCTATTAATGTTGTAAGTTATGATTGCCTCTTTTATATGCACTCTTACAGCTTTTAAGACAGAACTTGGAAAACAGTAGTCATTCAGAACATTTCTGTTGAATGAAAGAATGAATGACAGGCAGTATAGCATTGCACTTTCCTTAAAAGGCTGACATTATTTCCATTTTATACCTAAAAAAAGACATTGCCATTTCATCTGGTTCTATTTTAGAAGCAACTTTGTTGGAGGAGGTCATGGAGAGGACAGGATTGCTGGTTGAAGTGAGAGCTGGACACAGGCAATCAGAGCCTCCTCATTCCCTCCCTTCTTGGAAAGTGTTTCTCTCACCATTCACCATTCCCATAGTAGGACCTGTTTCAGGGACACAGGCTTGAGAGAGTCTTGATAGTCTCTTGCTGAGACCATCTGGACTGAATATGTGACTTGAACCCAGTTAAGGTCTCTGTGTAAACTTTCAGGATTCTGGTGGGTGGCTGCAGAAATCTAAGCCTCTTTTGACTGCCCAAGACAAGCCTTGTATGTCAGTTCCCTTGCTTACTAAACCTGCTACTTGCCACTCTGGAGTGATCTACTTCTTTCTTTGATATCTCCTTACTCTCTGTGCATGGAGGCCAGTTTCAGACTTCACCTCAGGAACTCCTGTGATTTTAAACCAACAACGAAAAAGACATAACAACATGAAGAAGAGGACATGGAGCAGATTATTTGAAAGGGAAGGGAAGAAAGAACCCCTGAAACTCCATCAAGATATGATATCAACCTGCCTCTTTTCTACATTAAAAATAAATTAGTTGGCATTAGTCATTAACAGCTGAATATTTTCTTCTCAAATTGAAGTAGGTTCCTTTATAAATATGTGTTTTGTTTATTAGCCTTGAGGCTTTCCTTTTAGCTGTTATATATTCAGTTTTGGACAAATGAAAATCAATGACTCATTTTGCACCTGGCTGGGGACAGGATGGCTAGCCCATCTGGGCAGGGTTGTGGGAGTTGCAGTATGAATGAATTCTCTGAAGAATCACAGTACAGTGGAATGAATGTCTTTTACTAACATCATGTTCTGATTGTACTCATCAACTTTCAGCTGATGTGTCACTAATGGATTTGGTGGGTAATCTTCTACTTCCTATGGTAAAAATGCTTTAAGAATACATGGCTCCTACTAGCAATTTATTTCTATAAGACCTCTTTTAAATACCCAAGTGCCATGGAAGGGCAACTAGAGGGTTTGGAAACAATTCTAAGCTTATTAAATATTATAAATTTAAAGCATTGTGTCATTTAAAAATGAATTACTTGAAAATAATTTGAAAGTTTAATAACCAAGATATAGTAAGAAAATATTAAGTCAAAACACTGAGGGAAAAGAAGTATTCACCCCCAAATTCCCTGACATTTTGTGATTGCAACACATTTTGATTGTCTAAATTATCAATATTCCCCCTCATTTTCTTAAAAATGGTTTAATCTGCAGGTTAATTCTTAACCTAAAATGGGTAAAAATTAGCTTCATTTCGATAATTTAGTAAACTCCTTTCTCAGATTAAAAAATCAAGTGGAAAAGTGTCAAATTAGGTGTTGATACCATATTTTGGATAATTTCTTAGATTCATATGTGAGAAAAACAAGTAACAAGTAAACTCTCTAATCTCTAAGACAGCAGTCCCCAATCTCTGACATCAGGGACCGGTTTTATGGAGGACAATTCTTCCACATACTGGGGCAGAGCGGGGGTTTGGGGATGACTCAAGCACATTACATTTATTATGCACATCGTTTCTATTATTATTAAAGCTCCATCTCAGATCATTAGGCATTAGACCCCAGAGGTTGAGGACCCCTGCTTTCAGAGGACTCTGGCTTGCCTAGTGTCTTCATTCTGACAACTATAGGAAAATGCCATAGACTGGTGGCTTAAAGACAACCAACATCTATTTCACACAGTTCTGGGGGCCAGGAAGTCCAAGATCAAGGTACCAACAGACAAAACATATGGTGAAGGCCTGCTTTCTGATTCACAGATAGTGCCTTCCTACTGGATCCTCACTGAGGGGAGGGGACGAGAGGGCTCTCTGGGGTCTCTTCTATAAGGCACTGATCTCAGTTGTGAAGGCTCTGCCCCGTGACCTAATCAATTCCCAAAGACCCCAGCTCCCAATATCTTTAGCCTGGAAACAGGATTTTAGCAAAATGAATTTGGAGAGAGAGACAGTGGGCACACCTATTCAGACCACAGAAGACTATTCACTCTCTTCTACCACATTCTTCAAAGAAGTCATGTCTTATGCAATAAAGTGTTCTGAGAGTGAGAGTGAAGTCGCTCAGTCGTGTCTGACTCTTTGCGACCCCACAGACTGTAGCCCACCAGGCTCCTCCCTCCATGGGATTCTCCAGGCAAGATACTGGAGTGGGTGCCATTTCCTTCTCCAGGGGATCTTCCCGACCCAGGGATCAAATCCGGGTCTCCTGCACTCCAGGCAGATGCTTTAACCTCTGAGCCACCAGTGTTCTGAGGTTTTGTTAATCCAGAATCAGGAGAAAGGCTGTGAAGGAGAAGAACTGTGAGGGAAGAACTTGAAAAATTAGCTTGAGGGACAGCAGGAGAGTAAGATGAGGGGAAGCTGAGGTGTTTATAGGAACTTGGTGGGAAAAAAATGGAGAAGGAGTTTTAAAAAATGTGTGCCCAATCACTGTATATCTACAAATTTTTTGAGAAATTGCAAGTAAAGTTTTGCATTCTTTTAAGATTATTTTCTGCTTGCTGGTATTTTCTCTCTGATTAACATGCTGCTCACTATCTTTGCATCCTGTGTATGGAATGTCATGAACATTACAGGTACATAAACTTCATGAACATTATACATTTATATGTATAAGGCTACTACCTCTTCTTGTATCATCTCCATCATCAATGTTGGATGAATATATCAATCACATTACATATTCATAGTCCTTTATGCATATTACAGAGGTGTTACAGCTATATTTGTTTTTTCTGTCTATAGTCAAATATTTCTGATATAATTTGGAAAAAAGTATGGTGAAAAGCTTTCATCTGTGAGAAAACTACACCAACCATAAAATATATTTGAATATAGTTCACTTTATGTAATAGATTTCAAATTAAGTAAGTGATGTTCTTGTGTTGAATATCATGATTTTTTTTTAGTGGAAATGCAAGTTTACAGAGTCCAGACTATCAATTTGATATTGTTTTAAGCATCAGTTAAAGAAAATACTTAGCATATTAAAAAAACAAAGACATTACTTTGCTGACAAGGGTCTGTCTAGTCAAAGCTGTGGTTTTTCCAGTAGTCACGTATGGATGTGAGAGTTGGACTATAAAGAAAGCTGAGCACCAAAGAATTGATGCTTTTGAACTCTGTTGTTGGAGAAGACTCTTGAGAGTCCCTTGGACAGCAATGAGATCAAACCAGTCAATCCTAAAGGAAATCAGTTCTGAATATTCATTGGAAGGACTGATACTGAAGCTGATACTCCAATACTTTGGACACCTGATGTGAAGAACTGACTCCCTGGAAAAGACCCTGATGCTGGGAAAGATTGAGGGCAGGAGCAGAAGGGGATGTCAGAGGATGAGATGGTTGGATGGCATCACTGACTTGATGGACATGAGTTTGAGCAAGTTCCAGGAGTTGGTGATGGACTGGAAAGCCTTGTGTGCTACAACAGTCCTTGGAGTCACAAAGAGTCGGACACGCCTGAGTGACTGAACTGAACTATGAGAAAATACAATCAGAAACTGAGATTCTGTCACTGTATGAATTCAAATGGGTTTAGGAATATAGTGAATGGATCACTGATCTCTCTTATTAAGACCCCCTCTCTCACCTTCTTAGTTTACCTCTTAGAAAACTTCCTTTTATGTTGAGGCCAATTAGACTCAAAAGCAACAATAAACAATGACCATTGGTCCAAGAACTATTATCATTGATTTGATGGATATCAACAATAACTGTTGAGATCAGAAAGGAACTTGGCATTCAGAGAAAATATGAGTTCAATCATGGTTGACCTTGTGGTTTCCAAGCACCACTGGCATCCCATTAGTGTGGAATCAGTGTTTAATCTTGTCAATATAATCACTTTGAAGTTGAAAAGTTCAATCACTTGCAGAAGAAAATAAAACCCTTGCCAACTACCATATTTGCATGACATAGAATGAAGGTAAGTGACGCTAATCATTGAATTTATGGTTAGTTTCTTTCTAGTTGTAAATTAAAAATACATTCTTCTAGCATAATCAGTATTGTTCAGACACTCAAAAGAACTGATTTGTCCAATTAACTTAAAAAGGGTTATGTTCCCATTGAAGAAATGAAAATATTTCAAATGGTTTTCAATTCTGATATCATGTGGATCTCAGAGATGTGTCAGAGTTAGGTAATATATCAGATGTGTCAATGTTAGGTAAATGACTTTTGATTTAGATATGGAAAATTAAAACTCAGTAGCTCAAAGGACTTCAAGACCTTTTTTCAAGTGACACAAGAGTCCTGGGGTGTATCTCGGGGTAATTTACAGGCACAGTAGAAAAGAATTTAACTTTCCTAGATGATTCAAGGTATATGAAAGATGCACCTGTCTGAAGGGGTACTGTTCTCCAGCTGTATTATTGCTATTCTACTGGACTGCTCTTATCTAACGATGATGCTTGGAGCTCCAAATATTTCTCACTGGCCTAAAATGCTATTGTTACTTATTCTACCTCAAATACCTGAGATTTCCACCTTTGGGGTCAAGAGTGGCTAGCAGAGGAGCAGAAGTCCTGCCTTCAGAAGAGCTTACTTAAAATTTGCAAATAATTAAAGAGGCTTCCTATGCCTTTTCTCCTTTGGCCCAGTTTGTGTGTGTTAGTTGCTCAGTCGTATCTGACACTTTGGGACCCCATGGACTTTAGCCCACAGGCTCCTCTGTCCATGGGATTCTCCAGGCAAGAATACTAGAGCAGGGTGATTTCCTTGGGAAGGGGGCAGATACAGGTGAGAACTGTGAGGAGGGGGAGAAACTGTGGAACCACAAGTTCCCAGCAGGCATATGTTAGTACTGTAGTGGTTTATGCCCTTTATGGCCATAGCAGTAGGCTGTAGGAATTACAAAGATGTTGACCGTGGTGGAAAAACAGCGTAGCTGACCAGGCAAGGGGAAAGAGAGCCCTGAAAGTTAGGACTGAGCTAGTGAATCAAGAGCCTTGAATGCCAGACAGTTCAGAATATCCTGCAGACAAGAACATAGCAGAGGGGGGGCAGAAATAAGGCAACGATCAGATTTGTATTTTAGATATATGATTCTGATTAGCCAGATTGGAGGTGGAGGATGGATCGAATGGGCAGGGGATGAGAACAGTTGGCGGGGGTAAAAACCATGTGGTGCTGTGGTAAAGAATCTGCCTGCCAGTGCAGGAGACACAGGAGAGATGGGTTCAATCCCTGGGTTGCGAAGATCCCCTGGAGAAGGAAATGGCAACTCACTCCAGTATTCTTGCCTGAAAATCCCATAGACAGAGAAACCCAGCAGGCTATAGTCCATGGGGTCACAAAGAGTCAGACATGACTGAGCAACTGAGCACACAGTGCTCAGAACACTCAAAAATATTTACTGAATGAATTGAATGAAATGGCATTGCACCTCTGTTGTAGGCAATTAAATGAGCATTTTATTTTTTTCTTAAAGAATGCTCTCTACTTTAAGCTTAAACAAAAAGTAATCAACTAAAAACATAAAAGTGATTTAGATCTTTATGGTCAAGTGATTCTCAAAAATGTTGGGGAGCATCAGAATTACCTGAGGGGCTTATTAAAACACTAATTGATGGGCCCTATCTTCAGAATTTCTGATTCAGTGAGTGTGGGATGGGGCCTGAGAATGTACATTTTAAACGAGTGCCACGATGATGCCCATGTTGCTTTTCCAGGGCCCGCACTTTGAGAACCACTGTCCCAGATCATTGTTTTAAACAATAGATTTTGATATGTCTGTTTCTGGAAGAGGTGATCTATCATATGATCTGTAGCGACTGATGGAGTTACAAAAAAGAGAAATAGATGGATATCTTATTTTCCTTTGCCCAATACATTTTTCCTTAATACATTTTAACTTGGCCTAGATCATGAGTTATTTTAAATGGCATACTCTGGTCCTGTTTTTGTAAGATCACCATTAATTTCTTTTATCTAAATCCGAAGGCATTGCCTCTGTGATTCTCACGGATTAAAATCATTTAATCTTTGCCTTTTAATTTACCAGGCAACATTTAAAGTTGTAGATCCAAGTTATTCTTTAAATCTATGTCTGAAACACTTATCACTGTAACCATTTAAGAACTATAATGTTTGTCTAGTATCGGTTGCTTTTATTAGATGTATCACCATCATAAATCACAAGCCTAGAAATATACCATTCTCATTCACCTCTTAGGAATCTCAATTATTCACTGTAGAACACTTCAATAAAGTTTAAAAAAAAATATGGTGTCTTCCAGGGAGTTGAGAAAAGAACCAAAATATTATGAGAGTAAAGGTAGTGTTGGGGCTTCTCCGGTGGCTCAGTGGTAAAGAATTTGCCTGCCAATGCAGAAAACTCAGGTTCTATGCCAGGGTCAGGAAGGTCCCCTGAAGGAGGAGGTGGCAACCCACTCCAGTATTCTTGCCTGGAGAATCCCATGGATAGAGGAGCCTGGCGGGCTATAGTCCATGAGATCATAAAACAGTTGGACATGCCTTAGTGACTAAACAACAGCAACAAAAGACAGTGTTAATACTGGAGCAGATGTTGTCACTGAAAAGCATACATTGCCTTAATATTTGTTACAGGGGAACTAACATAGAAGAAATATACCTACGTTGAGATAACCCTTTTGTTCATTTTACCATTCAGAGAAATTTGAGGATTAGAGAGAGGACATTTACAAGGAAATAATAGTATTGATGTAGAAAGATTTATTTGCTACAGAGGCTCTTGTGACTGGAACAATCAATTAAGCTTGACTCTCAGAACTAGGAGGTCTCTTATGTGGAAAGAATCTGTATTGCTTGGGGATACAAAACATTTTGTAAACTTCCCCTGTGAATTTTATACATAAAAGTCATGGTCTTCCTGAAAGCATAGAACTTCTATCAAAACCTGGATTAGCTTTTTCAATTGTTTTCCGAAGCTCTTGAGGTTTGTTTCCTCACTGTCTCCCTCGTCCTTTCTAGCATTCATATTTTTCATATTTATCTGCTTGCCTCTGACCCACTTGACCTTTGTGGAATCAGAGCAATCCACTTTCTAACCTGGTTCTACCATCGTCATTGAAATATGTTTCCCATTTCCTTGAGGGAGGAATTAGCATCATGGGGAAAATGGCTGAGAGTCTTTTATAGACACACGCTCCCTTAAAATTGTTCAGAAAAGTTTCAGTATTGTGATTCCTGACTTTTCATCCAAGTACTCACGCAGAGGACAATGCATAGGAAATAGTAAGAATAGTTGATGATCTCTCATTATCCTTCAAATATGCCTTTCCATTGAGGCAGAAAGATTTAGTAAGTGGAAGTCACTCAGTTGTGTCTGATTCTTTGCAACTGCACAGACTATGAAGTCCATGGAATTCTCTAGGCCAGAATACTGGAGTGAGCAGCCGTTCCCTTCTCCAGGAGATCTTCCCAACCCAGGGATCAAATGCAGGTCTCTGGCATTGAAGGCAGATTCTTTACCAGCTGAGCCACAAGGGAAGCCCAAGAACACTGGAGTGGGTAGTCTATCCCTTCTCCAGTGGATCTTCCTGACCCAGGAATCAAACTGGGGTCTCCTGCATTACAGGCAGATTCTTCACCAACTGAGTTCTCAGTGAAGCCCGAAAGTGAAAGTCGCTCTTTGCAACCACATGGACTATACAGTCCATGGAATTCTCCAGGCCAGAATACTGGGGTGGGTAGCCTTTCCCTCTCCAGGGGAATCTTCCCAACCTAGGGGTCAAACCCAGGTCTCCCACATTGCAGGCGGATTTTTAACCAGATGAGCCACAATGGAAGCCCTGAAAGATTTAGCAATACATTAAATGGAACTCTCACAAAATAAGAGCTTTGAGTTTGGTTAACATAGCAGTAAGTCTGTTACACAGAGTTCTTATTATCTAAGACCCTACTCTCCACATTCTAGGGAAATCATTTACCTATTGGAGAATATAGTCTTTTGTATAAAAATGTTTTTGTTGTTGAGTCTCTAAGTCATATTTGACTCTTTGTGACTCCATGGAAAAATATGTTTAGGATATGCTTGCTTTGAGGTAATTAGTCTTTACCCTTTAGGTCAGCAATCCCTTTCTCTGTGGATAAAAGCTTTGGCCTCTTTTTGTTCCAAAATTTACATATTCATGTGATATAAAGTTATCTGAAATTTTCTGAAGTACATAGACCAGAGACAAAAAGTTTCTGGTAAGCTCCTGGGATGTCTAAAGAGCATTTATGCTTCTTTGAAACTGAAGGTTTTAAAATAGAAGGTGCCTGTGTTTTGTATTGACTTCTAAGTATATGTGATTGACTTGTAGCGTAAAAGAAGGGAAATGAAAACATTTGCTTTCTGCCTTGATTTTTCTAAATTAATTATTTTATTTTAATTGGAGGCTAAATATTTTACAATATTGTGGTGGTTTGGCCATACATTGACATGAATCAACCACAGGTGTACAGGGATTTTTTAAAATTTAAAACTATTAATAAGTGCTATGGCAACTTGTATTATGTTCTGAAGGAACTGCTTTAGTCTTAAACTATGATTTTCTTTCCTCCTCAAGAGTTCACCAGGGAAACTTAAAATAGAAACAAAGTATATATATGTGTATGTTTTCCCATTTCGCAAATTTGTTATAAAACCTAAGTCATCTATCACCATGTCACAGAGTCAATAGAATCCTCCCCTGTAGAGTCTTGCCTGGAGGTTTTCTGTGTGAGTCTCAGAATAAAGGATTAGTTGAACCCAGAAGAGCTAATGTTATAGATTGCAAGGTGACTTGGGGCCTTTTTTGATCTGTCTCTCTTTTTTTCTAAGCTACACATGAACTTCTTCCTATATAGATCCTGTAGATTCTTCTTAATCCATGTTACTTTTAATTTTTAGGGCATTATGCTCAGCTGATCACATTCTTCCTTTATTATTCCCTGGAGACTTTCTGCATAATAGTGTTTCTCAGCCTTGGCCATGCATTGGAATCACTGAGGGAGCTTTAAAATCTATTAATTCTTGAATGGGTCTCACCCCCAGAGATGTTAATTAATTAGTCTGAAGCATGACCTTAGTATTGGAACTTTTGTTAAGTATTTTAAAAAGTAGTTTTATTGGGGTCTAATTGACATACAATGAATAATACATGCTTAAAGTGTAAAATTTAATGTTTGATATACATAGCCACACATAAAGTTGTCACCAGGAACGAGTAGTAAAACCAAAGGTTTGCTCAGAACAAGAGAGTAAAAAGCAAAGGTTTGCTCACGCCCCTTTATCTTTTCTCTCTTCCTCCAGGTCTGCTCCCCTCCACTCCTTTTCCAGGCACCACTGATCTTTTTTGCACTACACGGTGCATTGTTGTTCTTTATTCACTCAATCGTGTCTGACTCTTTGTGACCTAATGGACTGTAGCCTGTCAGGCTCCTCTCCAGGCAAGAATACTGGAGTGAATTGCCACGCCCTCCTCCAGGGGATCTTCCTGACCCATGGATCGAGCTCACATCTCCTGCATTGGCAGGTGGGTTTTTTAACCACTGGCACCTCCTAGGAAGCCCAAAATGTTCCCTTGATATCTCCAATTTTCTTGAGGAGATTCTGAGTCCTTCCCACTCTATTGTCTTTCTCTATTACTTTGCATTGTTCATTTAAGAAGGCTTTCTTATGTCTCCTTGCTGGTCTCAAGAATTCTGCATTTAGTTGGGTGTATCTTTCCCTTTCTTCCTTCTATTTCTCTTCTTTCCTTAGCTATTTGTAAAGACTCGTCAAACAACCACTTTGCCTTCTTGCATTTCTTTTTCTTTGGGATGGTTTTGGTCATTGCCTCCTGTACGATGTTACAAAACTCTGTCCATAGTTCTTCACACACTGTGCTACTAGGTCTAGTCCCTTAAGCCTATTTGTTACCTCCACTGTACAATCACAAGGGATCTGATTTAGGTCAGACCTGAATGGCCTAATGGTTTTCCCTACTTTCTTCAAATTAAGCCTGAATTTTGCAGTAAGAGACTTAAGGACTTAATAGAAGCAGAAGATATTAAGAAGAGGAGGCAAGAATACACAGAAGAACTATACAAAAAGTCTTAATGACCTGGATAAACATGATGTCACTCACCTAGAGCCGAATATCTTGGACTGTGAAGTCAAGTAGGCCTTGGGAAGCATAACTGCAAACAAAGTGAGTGGAGGTGATGGAAATCCAGCTGAGCTTATGTCAGATCCTAAAAGACAATGCTGTTAAAGTATAGCATTCAATATGACAACAAATTTGGAAAACTCAGCAGTGGCCACAGGACTGGAAAAGATCAGTTTTCATTCCAATTCCAAAGAAGGGCAATGCCAAAGAATGTTCAGACTACCATACAAAATTACACTCATTTCACATGCTAGCAAGTTTGTGCTCAAAATCCTTCAAGCTAGGCTTCAGCAGTACATGAGCCAAGAATTTCCAGATGTGCAAGCTGGGTTTTAAAGAGGCAGAGGAACCAGAGATCAAATTACATACATTTGTTGGATCATTGGAAAATCAAGGGAGTTCCATAAAAACATCTACTTCTGCTTTATTGACTACATTAAAGCCCTTGACTGTGTGGATCACAACAATCTGTGGAAAATCCACGGAAATTAGACTCCATAGAAATCAAACCAGTCAGTCCTAAAGAAAATCAACCCTGAATTTCACTGGAAGGACTGATATTGAAGCCTAAGCTCCGGTACTTTGGCCACCTGATGTGAAGAACAGACTCACTGGAAGAGACCCTGATGCTGGGGAAGACTGATGGCAAAAGGAGAAGGGGCGGCAGAGGGTGAGATGGTAAGATGATTAGACAGCATCACAGGCTCAGTGGTCATGAATCTGAGCAAACTCTGGGAGACAGTGGAGGACAGAGGAGCCTGGTGTGCTGCAGTCCATGGAGTCTCAAAGAGTCAGACACAACTTAGCGAGTGAACAACAACAAATTTATATGACCACGTACTGATTATATTTATTTTAACATTATAGATATCTTAAAACCTATTGAAATATATCTCTATCCATCTATGGGGTCGCACAGAGTCGGACACAACTGAAGTGACTCAGCAACATTAAAACAATAAATGATCTATGTTTCAGCCAAAAGCTTATTTGGAATCACCTTACTGTATAGTAGGTATTTTGCTACTCTTTGTTTTCTGAACAAGCTCTAATGGAGGCTTACTGCCAAACATAGATCTATCTTTAGGACAAAGGTGTGAGAAATCTCTTTCCCACTATTACTGCAACTAGAGGGATGAAAAGTTTGGGTGGAGGACTATGTTTCTTTTTCTACTAACAGCCTTTTCTGTGTTTCAGGTCAGCCTATACCACCCTTTTAGTAAGGTTTGTTATTAATTGATGTTTAGGCTTTATGAAAAATTATGTCATTAAATAAAAATCATTGTTAGTATCTGTCTTGCTTGGCTAGATCTAAGATTCAGAGAAGACTAAATTTTCTCTTACTTCAATAAATCAAGTCTATTTTTAAAAAAAGTTCTTTAACTTTATTTCACTTTCAGTGAACATTTGGGAAAGTATGCTATTGTGTTCTAGCTCTTACTTTGAGCCATCTCAAGATGAATTTAGATTTCCCCCAGTGATGAGTTCATCAGATGTTGGGAAAATAAGTTTTACAAATACAGAAATAATGTTAGTATAATAGAATCTAAACCCAGCTTTGATCGACAATACAGAGAAAGAAATTTGGTTCATTTGAAAAAAAAAAAAAAGCTTTAAAAAAGAATCCTCTAAGGGTTATATTGGCAAGTGGCCAAACTGTTGCAAGGGAATGACATAGCAGGGATTTTATTTATTCTTTCAGAGGAGTTCAGTCTCATTGGCTTAAACACAGGAACACCAATCAAAAGAAGTTCATTTCACATCCATTCCCCTGCTGATAAACTATAATTGGTAACTGATTGCATGTGAAGCATGTTCTTTCTTCCCTGACTCTTTTGCTCCATAACCTGGTCATTTCCTGCCAAGGGTTGCTAAAGGTCTTTTCCTTTACAGAGAAAAAGAACTCTCCTGGCACCTTAAAATGCTTCTCATTTGCAATATAAAATGAATTGCTTTATGAGGGAAGTATTTAGAAAGAACAAAGCACTTTTAGATCAACTTTAAAAATAATGGATAATTGGCCAGGCACCTGGCTGAGGATATCACCATCTATACACGGATTGCTCTAGCCAGAGCATCTTACTTCCTCATTTTTTCCTGCTATACTAATATTCAGTATCCAACAAATCTCAGCCAATAAAACAGAAGCTAAATGCAAATATTACCTGTCCATTTCTTAGGGAGGAGAAAGTTTCTGCTTTCTTAAACGAATTCACCTGAAAAGTTCATGTTTGGGTTTTTACTTTCATTTGAAGGGTAAAGTAGTCAGTCCTGTTTCTGGAACTAGATAATATAATTTCAGAGAATAGTGAATTTCTTCCTCTTAAACTAACATCAGATCTAATTTGAAATCATTGTGCTCTGCTTAAGTACCAAAAATAGTGGTTTCTATTGCCGCTTAATGCTTTTGCCAAAAGGTTGGGGGAGGGTGTTCCAGATGGTGAAGATGGAAACTGAGCACACAATTTAAAATCAAGAAGGAATTCAGCATTCTTCCCCTCAGCTCTTGGTGTCACTTTCAGCCTCAGTTTGTTACTTTCTTTAGTTTAAGCATCACTGTGTAGACAGTAAAGTCTCTAACTTCATGCAGAGTCCTAAAGTCATCCTATGTTGTTTCTTGGCTTTATAGCCTTTGCAGGCATTTTGTAACCATATAGCAAAGTTTACAGAATTCCCATTCAATAATGATGAGTCCTCACAGCTCCCAACCTTATCTTCATCATTTAGCCCAAGTCAATACTAACACTTTCTCCTGATATCATATTCAGTATCAGTTAATGTTCTTCGTTATAAATAACAGAAAGTGACTTTTGCTGAGTCAAGAACTGAGTAAAAATATTAGGAGGAAGACATGACTGAAGCAACTTAGCAGCAGCAGCAGCAGCAGCAGCAGCGTGATACATGGAGAAGGCAATTGCACCCCAGTCCAGTACTCTTCCCTGGAGAATCCCATGGACGGAGGAGCCTAGTGGGCTGCAGTCCATGGGGTCGCTAAGAGTCGGACACGACTGAATGACTTCACTTTCACTTTTCACTTTCATGCATTGGAGAAGGAAATGGCAACCCACTCCAGTGTTCTTGCCTGGAGAATCCCAGGGACAGTGGAGCCTGGTGGGCTGCTCTCTATGGGGTCGCAGAGTCTGACACGACTGAAGTGACCTAGCAGCAGCAGCAGCAGTAGCAGAGTGATACACAGAATCTCTGGAAGAGCTAGAGATATTCACTTGAAGGTTAGGACTCTGTCAGGAAAAATGCCGTATGTCACTTTGCTGGACCGGTCCAGCTACTGGTCCAGGGAGTTTGTCCTAGATGACACTGGATATTGAATATTGCTGTGGACAGCCATGTTACCACTCCTTGGTAATTTGAACTTCCTGCAACCAGCCTAGCTACCTAGTAGATTCAGTTTTATCTTGCTTCTTTGTGTGTGTGTGTGTGTGTGTGTGTAGTTATGTGTATGTGTGTATAAATATGTGTGCTAGAACAGAGAGACAAAGTTAGTAATGCAGATATGTTGAATTTTTGCTAAATGCTCAATCATTTTCTTAAATATATTGTATTCTGTATACTTAGACCTCTGTGATGGCTAACTTTATATGTTAACTTGACTGGGATATGGTGCCCAGTTTTTGAGTCAAATTCAAATCTAGATGCTGCATTTAGGTATTTTTTAGGGATAGTTAGCATTTAAATCATCAGGGTTTGAATAAGGTGGTTTGCCCTCTATAATGTGTGCCCTCTATAATCAGTTCAAAATCCTAAGCGAAGACTGAGGTTTCCTAATGAAGGAATTCTGGCTCCAGACTGAAACATAGAAATCCTTCTTGAGTTTCCAGCCTGCATATTTCAGGCTCAAGTTGGCAACATCAACTCTTCCTTGAGTTTCCAGCCTGCCAGTCTGCTCAACAAATTTCACACTTGCCAGGCCTCACAATTGCATGAGCCAATTGTTAAAAATCAATCCCTCTCTCCATTTAGTTCTGTCATTTTGGAGAAGCCTAATATACAGCGACTCAATTGGGCATTCTCAGGAGATAGTGAGGAACAGGAGGCATGGTGTACTGCAGTCCATGGGGTCGAGACGAGTTGGACAGGACTTAGTGACTGCACAACAACAATATACCCACTCTGTACATGAAGGATTATAAGTTGTCTAGTTCTTTTTCTAAATTTCTATACCATTTTAAACTACAACAACATACAAAATATGCAAATGAATTATATAGCTTTTTCTAGATTTACTAGTTTTTTAGTATATATATATATATATATATATATATATATATATATATGCCTGCAATGCAGGAGACTCAGGTTTGATCCCTGGGTTAGGAAGATCCCCTGAAGAAGGGAATGGCCACCCACTCCAGGATTCTTGCCCGGAAAATTCCATGGATGGAGGAGCCTGGAAGCCTATAGTTCATGGGTCAGAAAGAGTCAGACGCGACTGAGCGGCTACCATTTTCACTTTTTCGCTTCGTGTGTGTTTCTGCTTATGGGCTTCCCTGAGGGGTCAGTGGGTAAAGAATCCACCAGCAATGCAGGCGACGCAGGGGTGCAGGTTGGATTCCTGGGTCAGGAAGATCGCCTGGAGGAAGATGTCACAAATCACTCCAGTATTCTTCCCTGGAGAATCCCATGGACTGGGGAGCCTGTGGGCTATAGTCAAAAGGGTCACAAAGAGCTGGACGTAATTAAGCATGCACACATGTACGTGATTTTAAAACATAGGTTTTTAAAACTATTTGAGAGTAAGTGGCAGACTCCTAAACTCTTCAACATGTATTTCTTTCCCTCCTAAATAGTTCATCCTTTCTCCTAAGAATAAATGCTCATTAGCCTTTCTCATCAAATTCAGAAAATTAAACATTAATATAAGTATTTAATATAACTGTTATTCAAATTTCATTATTTGCAAATTATTTATAGCAATTTGAAAACACTAAGATCCAATCTTAGACTATGAAATACACTTAGTTATCATATCTTTTCAGTTTCCTTGTCATATTCCTTTAGTTTCCTTTATTCTGAAATATTGCTTCATCATCTTTTTATCTTTTATTACACCAACATTTGGAAGAGAAAGGCTTATTATTCTGTAGGATATTCCCCAAGGATTTCTCTCATGATGATGTTTTTCTTATGATTTGATTCAGGTTATGTACTTTTGGCTAGAGCACTGCATGAATAATGTTATATCCTCTTGAGTGCATTACCTGAGAGGCAAACTACCTTAGTAATTTTTCCCCACTATTAGTGGTGTTAACTTTGATCCCTGTGTAAAAGTGGAGAGAAACAGTTTAAACAATGTGGATCATTTCACTTGCCACTGTATTCAAGGAGCATATGCCTCAAAACAAGGGTGCAGATACATCTATAGGCAGGAAATCTGTTAATGTCTTAGTTGGGTTCAATTTCCCACATACTAGTTTTTGTGAACATCTCACTGTACCAAATTCTGTTAACTATTTTTGTGAGAAATTTATGATATTTGAGTGTATTTTTGTATGTGCAGGCGAACTTCACTTACCTACAAACAGCCTAGCCCCACAGTAAAATCAAGTCTACTGTCTAACCATTCTTGTACTATCTATCTCTAAAGGTAAACACTCTAAGTCAGCTTGCAGGCCAAATATTATATATTTTAAACTTCAATAGATACCATTAGATTATTTCTAAAAACAATGCAGTAATCCCTAGTTCTGCTGCTGCTGCTGCTGCTGCTGCTGCTAAGTCGCTTCAGTCATGTCCGACTCTGTGCGACCCCAGAGACGGCAGTCCACCAGGCTCCCCCATCCCTGGGATTCTCCAGGCAAGAACAGTGGAGTGGGTTGCCATTTCCTTCTCCATCCCTAGTTCTACTTGCAGTATATTAGGGCTTATTTCTTCATTTAATGTCCCACACTGAGTATTATCATTCTGTTTTTGTTAATCATATACATTGCTGTAATTTACATCTCCCTGACTATTTGTGATACTGAGTGAGTTTTCATGTATTCATTGTGTTACCAAACAAGGTTTGTTTTGCCCAAAGCACAACAAGCCAAAATGTAACTGAAATTGGGGTCCAGCTGCTTGCCACTGAAAAGCCATTAAAGAAGCCAGGTTGGCGAAAAGCAAAGTTTGCTTTATATTGGATGCCAGCCATGGAGAAGGGGGAGGAGCTGAGGATGCCTATCTAAAACCCAACTCCTCCCACCCCCCCCCCCACCCCCACCTCACTGGTGCCCCTGATTGACTCCTGACAATCAGAAGGCAGAGCTTTTACAGATAGAGGGAGGGGGCTACATGCAAAAACAGCACAGTCAGCTCTGATAGTCATCTGGAAATTGGTCATGGGTGGTCTGACCAGGGTCATCTTGATTGTTTTAGGTACAGTTAATCTTCACTTCCAGTGATGGTTGTTTTCATTTCTTTGAGGCCAATTCTTAGAACTGTGGTAGCATATGTTGAGGCTACAGTCCGGTCATCATGTAATTAACTTGTCCACCTGGGGTTTCAGTTATTTATAAAACAACTCACAGGGCATGGCTCAGAATATTATCTATAGTCCTCGAGGAGGAACTAAAGGTCCTTGACTATGCTTAGTGGCTAAACGATTATTATTTAGTCTTGTTGGACTGTTTTCTTTTGCTTCTGCATTTTCTCACCTCTCTGATTAAATTTATTCTTTGGCTAAAATTTTCCCACAAACAAATGGAAGACCGAGGACACGAGGCGCAAGGCCGTAGAGTACTGCTCCCTTTCAAAAATGATAAGAGGAAGCTTTCAGCAAGGAGAGTTTATTCATGAGGCAGCCAAGCTGACGTGAAAGAACAAATCTCAATACCCCCTCCCCCAAAGCAAGGGCTTGAGGTATTTAAGGGATAAGGAATAGAATAAGAGGGGTCTGAGGCCTGGGGAGAGTGGCAACAGGCAATTGGAAAAAGGAGCGATAACCTTTATTCTGCGCAGGTGTAATTAAGATACGGTCCTCTTCACATTCCGAAGGTTACCCAGAGGAGCCATATAGGAAATGGCCTGGAGGTAAGAAGGATCCCCAATTCAAGGAGGAACTGAAATTGTTACTGCGTGGCTGGAGCACAGAGTACCAGGTAGGAAGTGGTAAGAGGTGGCATCAGAGGCAGAAGCAAGGCTGGGTTAAGACAAGCTTTAAAAACCATGGGGAGGGGCCTGAGGGCAACAAGAAGCCACCGCAGTATTTCAGGCATGAGAATATCATGCTCATCTCGGAGTTCAGGGAAAATCACTGTGATTGAAGCCTAGAGTCAGGATTGCAGAGGGGAATAACTGTTGATTAGGACACTTGTTAGGAAATGATAGAAGCAGCCCAGGCAGGTGGCAGTGGCGACCTGGACTAGGTATGCACAGTGGGGAAGGATGGAAGTGAGCCAGTGTGAGACAAGCAAGCGGGACAAACTGATACTCTGTGTAGGGAAAGGAAAAGCGGGGAGATCAAGGAATTCATGCAGCTTTCTGGCTTGGGCTGGGGGTGAACAGTGATGTCATTTGCTAGGTGAAGGCGCACAGAGGAGGCGCCTGGCCCGCTGAGCTGGGGGCATTTCACATTTGAGGTGCTCTTTAAGGGCCCCTAGAAGCTCTTTGGTAACAAGTGTCGGAGTCTGTCCAACCTCATTCATCTGTGATGGTCCTTCTTCCTGAATCACACATGAGCACAGCTGTGCATCTTCAGTCTGTCCAACCTCATTCTCTGTGATGGTCCTTCTTCCTGAATCACACATGAGCACAGCTGTGCATCTTCAAACTTGACGCCCCCCCAGTGCTACCACCAGAAACCTGTGATCAGCAGAAACCTGGGCTACTGATCAGCCCTCCCCACTGCCTGGTTCTGGGAGTCACCCTTCACATAATTATGCTGTTGTTACAAAGTATTTTTCTGCCTCAAAACAAGGTTGTTTTTTTTTTTTTTTTTTAATGGAATCCTCAACCAGTGGAACTCTGGGGCCAGAGGACAGAATCCTTGTAGCACTGGTCTCTCTCCTCTCTCTGTCCTCTTCTTTACATCTTTGTGGTGGAGGAAATAATACAAACCAGAATATCCAGACCTGGATATTGCAAGGGGAGGGTAACATACTGGGTTTTTTGGTTGTTGTTCATTTGTTTGCAGAAACTTGAAATCTTCTTGGATACAATTTGTGAAGCACAAGCAAAAACCTGGTTTGGCAAAGGATTTCTTCATTCTATCAGGCCAATTGTAGCCCAACTGGAAAATTTTCCTAATTTCTTTGAGACTTCTCCAGGACTGACAATCAGGCTCTGACAAGTAATATTTAAGATTTATACGTGAAAAGGATATTTAAAAAATCCAGGAATAAATCCAGAGGGGGTGGCATTTACTGCTGGGTTATGATTGAATAAGGAATCTCATTGTCACAAACTATAATATGCTCAGAAAGAATTAATTTGCCATAGGAGTAACTGAGTATTTAAAAAGAAAATTGTTACTTATTACATCATGGAAGGACCTTGGAGATCATCTGGCCCTATTACCAACACTGGCAAATCATGAAACTGAGGCTCAAAGAAGAGAAAAGCTTTGTGGAGCAGCAGAGGTACTGTGCCTAGAAGCCGCACCACCTCACTCCAGCCCGTGCCCTTACTGCCCACCTACACAGCTTCTCCATGGAATAACTTGTAGGCTAATCTGCAGAAGCTACAAAAGGGTATAGAAAAATGACAGTATAGCTGGCTTATACCCTATTGCATGTGTTCCAAATAAGGCAAGCCTCATTTTAACAATATCAAAACAGGTGGTTTCTACAACCATAAATTCATTGACCAGCTGGCCCCTTACTAAGTGTCCAAAGTGCTTTACATGACACACAAAATAGACATATATTTAATCCACAAAGTCTGCTTAATGGTTTTCAACCATGATCAGCTCTACCCCGGGAGGACAGTTCTAGAGGTATTTTTAATTGTCACAGCTTGGACGTTGCTACTGACAGGTAGTGAGAAGAGGCCAAGGATGATTATAAATGTCCTACAGTACACATGGCAGCTCCTCACAAAGAGAATTACACAGACCAAAATATCAGCCATTTGAATCCCCTGAACAGAGGCGCCCAGTGGGTGGGCCACAGTCCATAGGATCACAGAGTCGGAGGCAACTGAAGTGGCGTAACACACACGTAGCTCCTGGCCAGCTGAAGGGTCAGTGGTCCTGTCCAGTCTTTACCTGCTCAGCATGAACTAAATGCAGCTTACTCCCAAGTTCCTAGAAAACAACTTGACTCAAAATACCTATGACTAGGCACAGGCTGCTTGGAAGACTTGTAAGACTTGTAAGTCTTAAAATGATCTTGATATGAAGGCAAGTGAATTAGAAGAAATAGATTAACCAGCAATTTCAACTGATATTTACATTTCCTTTTTTTTTTAAAGAATTTAGCTATTATCTTTTCAATTTTTTAATGCTTTATGGATATTAGAGATAACCTTTGGATGCAGTTCAGTTCAGTTCAGTCTCTCAGTCATGTCCGACTCTTTGAAACCCCATGATCACAGCACACCAGGCCTCCCTGTCCATCACCAACTCCAGAATTCACCCAGACTCGCATCCATTGAGTCAGTGATGCCATCCAGCCATCTCATCCTCGGTCGTCCGCTTCTCCTTCTGCCCCAATCTCTAGCAGCATCAAAGTCTTTTCCAATGAGTCACCTCTTCACATGAGGTGGAAAAAGTACTGGGGTTTCAGCTTCAGCATCATTTCTTCCAAAGAAATTCCAGGGCTGATCTTCAGAATGGACTGGTTGGATCTCCTTGCAGTCCAAAGGACTCTCAAGAGTCTTCTCCAACACCACAGTTCAAAAGCATCAATTCTTCGGCGCTCAGCCTTCTTCACAGTCAAACACTCACATCCATACATGACCACTGGAAACACCATAGCCTTGACTAGATGGACCTTAGTTGGCAAAGTAATGTCTCTGCCTTTGAATATGCTATCTAGGTTGCTCATAACTTTTCTTCCAAGGAGTAAGCATCTTCTAATTTCATGGCTGCAGTCACCATCTGCAGGTGATTTTGGAGTCCCTCCAGTGGAGCCCCCCCAAATAAAGTCTGGCACTGTTTCCACTGTTTCCCCATCTATTTCCCATGGAGTGATGGGACCGGATGCCATGATCTTTGTTTTCTGAATGTTGAGCTTTAAGTCAACTTTTTCACTATCCACTTTCACATTCATCCAGAGGCTTTTTAGTTCCTCTTCACTTTCTGCCATAATGGTGGTGTCATCTGCCTGTCTGAGGTTACTGACATTTCTCCCTGCAGTCTTGATTCCAGCTTTTGTTTCTTCCAGCCCAGCGTTTCTCATGATGTACTCTGCATAGAAGTTAAATAAGCAGGGTGACAATATACAGCGTCGATATACTCCTTTTCCTATTTGGAACCAGTCTGTTGTTCCATGTCCAGTTCTAACTGTTGCTTCCTGACCTGCATGCAGATTTCTCAAGAGGCAGGTTAGGTGGTCTCATATTCCCATCTCTTTCAGAATTTTCCACAGTTTATTGTGATCCACACAGTCAAAGGCTTTGGCATAGTCAATCAAGCAGAAATAGATGTTTTTCTGGAACTCTCTTGCTTTTTCCATGATCCAGCAGATATTGGCAAGTTGATCTCTGGTTCCTCTGCCTTTTCTAAAACCAGCTTGAACATCAGGGAGTTCATGGTTCACATATTGCTGAAGCCTGGCTTGGAGAATTTTGAGCATTATTTTACTAGCGTGTCAGATGAGTGCAATTGTGCGGTAGTTTGAGCATTCTTTGGCAGTGCCTTTCTTTGGGATTGGAATGAAAACTGACCTTTTCCAGTCCTGTGGCCACTGCTGAGTTTTCCAAATTTGCTGGCATGTTAAGTGCAGCATTTTCACAGCATCATCTTTCAGGGTTTGAAACAGCTCCACTGGAATTCCATCACCTCCACCAGCTTTGTTCATAGTGATGCTTTCTAAGGCCCACTTGACTTCACATTCCAGGATGTCTGGCTCTAGGTGAGTGATCACACCATCATGATTATCTGGGTCATGAAGATCCTTTTTGTACTGTTCTTCTGTATATTCTTGCCACCTCTTCTTAAAATCTTCTGCTTCTGTTAGGTCCATACCATTTCTGTCCTTTATCAAGCCCATCTTTGCATGAAATGTTCCCTTGGTATCTCTAATTTTCTTGAAGAGATCTCTAGTCTTTCCCATTCTGTTCTTTTCCTCTGTTTCTTTGCATTGATCACTGAAGGAGGCTTTTTATCTCTTCTTGCTATTCTTTGGAACTCTGCATTCAGATGCTTATATCTTTCCTTTTCTCCTTGGCTTTTCGCCTCTCTTCTTTTCACAGCTATTTGTAGGGCCTCCCCAGACAGCCATTTTGCTTTTTGCATTTCTTTTCCATGGAGATGGTCTTGATCCCTGTCTCCTGTACAGTGTCACGAACCTCATTCCATAAGTTCCTCAGGCACTCTATCTATCAGATCTAGGCCCTTAAATCTATTTCTCACTTCCACTGTATAATCATAAGGGATATGATTTAGGTCATACCTGAATGGTCTAGCGGTTTTCCCTGCTTTCTTCAATTTAAGTATGAATTTGGCAATAAGGAGTTCGTGATCTGAGCCACAGTCAGCTCCTGGTCTTGTTTTTGTTGACTGTATAGAGCTTCTCCATCTTTGGCTGCAGAGAATATAATCAATCTGATTTTGGTGATGTCCATGTGTAGAGTCTTCTCTTGTATTGTTGGAAGAGGGTGTTTGCTATAACCAGTGCATTTTCTTGGCAAAACTCTATTAGTCTTTGCCCTTCTTCATTCCGCATTCCAAGGCCAAATTTGCCTGTTACTCCAGGTGTTTCTTGACTTCCTACTTTTGCATTCCAGTCCCCTATAATGATAAAGACATCTTTTTTGGGTGTTAGTTATAAAAGGTCTTGTAGGTCTTCATAGAACCGTTCAACTTCAGCTTCTTCATTGTTTGGTTGGGGCATAGACTTGGATTACTGTGATATTGAATGGTTTGCCTTGGAAACGAACAGAGATAATTCTGTCATTTTTGACATTGCATCCAAGTACTGCATTTCAGACTCTTCTGTTGACCATGATGGCTACTCCATTTCTTCTGAGGAATTCCTGCCCGCAGTAGTAGATATAATGGTCATCTGAGTTAAATTCACCCATTCCAGTCCATTTTAGTTCACTGATTCCTAGAATGTCGACATTCACTCTTGCCATCTCTTGTTTGACCACTTCCAATTTGCTTTGATTCATGGACCTGACATTCCAGGTTCCTATGCAATATTGCTCTTTACAGCATCAGACCTTGCTTCTATCACCAGTCACATCCACACCTGGGTATTGTTTTTGCTTTGGCTCCATCCCTTCATTCTTTCTGGAGTTATTTCTCCACTGATCTCCAGTAGCATATTGGGCACCTACTGACCTGGGGTGTACCTCTTTCAGTATCCTATCATTTTGCCTTTTCATACTGTTCATGGGGTTCTCAAGGCAAGAATACTGAAGTGATTTGCCATTCCCTTCTCCAGTGGATCACATTCTGTCAGACCTCTCCACCATGACCCGCCCATCTTGGGTTGCCCCACGGGCATGGCTTAGTTTCACTGAGTTAGACAAGGCTGTGGTCCTAGTGTAATTAGATTCACTAGATTTCTGTGAGTATGGTTTCAGTGTGTCTGCCCTCTGAGGCCCTCTCGCAACACCTACCATCTTACTTGGGTTTCTCTTACCTTGGGCATGGGGTATCTCTTCACAGCTGCTCCAGCAAAGCACAGCTGCTGCTCTTTACCTTGGATGACGGGGTATCTCCTCCTGCTGCCCTACCTGACCTTCAGCGTTGGATGGCTCTTCTAGGTCCTCCTGTGCCCGCACAACCACCACTCCTTTGATGTAGCGTTGCTCCTCCTGGGCACTGCCCCTGGCCTCGAACACGGGGTATATCCTCCTGGCCGTTGCCCCTGACCTCGGACGCGGGGTGGCTCCTCTTGGCCATTCCTGTGCCTTCGCAGCCTGGCACTCTAGGCCGCTGCTTCTGACTTTGCAATTGTATTGCATTTTTTTCCTCCCAGTCTTTTATCTGCTTTTTATCTTTGGACAAAATTTAATCTTTTATGTAATCGATTTTGTTTCAATATTTCTTAAATTTCTAGGGAAATTGTTTTCCATTCCAAAATGTGTGAATATTCTCTGCTAGTTTCATCATATACATTTATTCTATTATTTTTTAACCTTAAAATATTTTATCATCTTGAAATGTGTATAGGGTACAGAAGCCTTCTGCTCTACCATTTACTAAACAAATTACTTGTGACTCACTAAAGTGAAATACCACATCTGCTATTTAAGTTCCTTTATAGTTTTGGAATTTTTTATATTGCTGTATTTTATTGATCTATTTGTCTACATAATTATCAGTATGTTTTGTTAATTATAGTATCATAATAATGTTTAACATAATATTGAGTAAGACTAGAGTCTTTCTACTGTTTTTTTCAAAATTTTTTTAGCTATTCACAGACTTTTATTTTTTTCTTATAACCTTTAAAATTATTTTTTATGAGCTTAAAATAAAAGAAAATTGGGAATCTGAATGTAATTGCATTACATTTATGAATTAATTTCTAAAGAAATAATATCAGTAGATTTCTCAAGGCTTTTATTTAAAAGTATGATTTTATGGGGAATTCCTTATGCTAAAGCTGAAACTTCAATACTTTGGACACCTCATGCAAAGAGTTGACTCATTGGAAAAGACTCTGAAGCTGGGAGGGATTTGGGGCAGGAGGAAAAGGGGACAACAGAGAATGAGATGGCCAGATGGCATCACCAACTCTATGGATGTGTGTTTGGGTGATCTCCGGGAGCTGGTGATAGACAGGGAGACCTGGTGTGCTGCATTTCATGGAGTTGCAAAGAGTCAGACAGGATTGAGCTACTGAACTGAACTGGAAACTGTGGCCCAGTGGTTAGGACTCCTCATTCTCACTGCCAAGGGCCTGGATTTAATCCCTGACTGGGAACTAAAATCCTACAAGCTGAGCAGTGAGGTAAAAAAAAAAAATAATGAAAAAATTATGTCTTTAATAGGTTATAAAGGGTCATAAAGATTGTATGTGTTTTTGTTAAAGTTACCCCTATATATTTTATAGTTTCAATACTATGAAGATGTTTTCCTATATTTCTATATCTTACTATATACTGCTAGCAGAGCTGTAATAAACTTTTCTGTATTTGTCTTATAATCAGATTTTAAAATTCTCTTATTAATGTTAATGCCATTTTCATTGGAATTTTTGTTTTTTAAAATCAGTCATACCTCAAAGACATTTTGTCACTATTTTTCAATGTTTAAATATTAATATTCTAATGTCATTTTTTTGCTCTAAATTATAGCCTCTGATAAATGTGGAATTGTTATGACAGCTACAACCATGGCTGTTTTGTTCTTAATTTTAATGACAATAGCTTTGTTTTGTCGCCACACTTGGAGTGCTGACTATAGTCTATCATAATTTTGGTAAACAGTCTATCATATTTAATTGTTTAATTCAAATATTAATTAGATTTTTACTTTAAGTTTTCAATGACCAATGAACTTTATCAAATAGTTTTTCAGTGTCTATTTATGTAATTCAGTTCAGTTCAGTTGCTCAGTCGTGTCTGACTCTTTGCAACCCCATGAATCACAGCACGCCAGGCCTCCCTGTCCATCATCATCTCCTGGAGTTCACTCAGACTCACGTTCATCGAGTTGGTGATGCCATCCGGCCATCTCATCCTCTGTGGTCCCCTTCTCCTCCTGGCCCCAATCCTTCCCAGCATCAAAGTCTTTTCCAATGAGTTAACTCTTCTCATGAGGTGGCCAAAGTACTGGAGTTTCAGCTTTAGCACCATTCCTTCCAAAGAAATCCCACGGCTGATCACCTTCAAAATGGACTGGTTGGATCTCCTTGCAGCCCAAGGGACTCTCAAGAGTCTTCTCCAACACCACAGTTAAAAAGCATCAATTCTTCGGCGCTCAGCCTTCTTCACAGTCCAACTCTCACATCCATACTTGACCACAGGAAAAATCATAGCCTTGACTAGACGGACATTAGTCAGCAAAGTGATATCTCTGCTTTTGAATATACTTTCTAGGTTGGTCATAACTTTTCTTCCAAGGAGTAAGCGTCTTCTAATTTCATGGCTGCAGTCACCATCTGCAGTAATTTTGGAGCCCCCAAAATAAAGTCTGGCACTGTTTCCCGTTCCCCATCTATTTCCCATGGAGTGATGGGACCGGATGCCATGGTCTTTGTTTTCTGAATGTTGAGCTTTAAGTCAACTTTTTCACTCTCCACTTTCACATTCATCAAGAGGCTTTTTAGTTCCTCTTCACTTTCTTCCATAAGGGTGGTGTCATCTGCATATCTGAGGTTATTGATATTTCTCCCAGCAATCTTGATTCCAGCTTTTGTTTCTTCCACCCCAGTGTTTCTCATGATGTACTCTGCATAGAAGTTAAATAAGCAGGGTGACAATATACAGCGTTGATGTACTCCTTTTCCTATTTGGAACCAGTCTGTTGTTCCATGTCCAGTTCTAACTGTTGCTTCCTGACCTGCATGCAGATTTCTCAAGAGGCAGGTTAGGTGGTCTCGTATTCCCATCTCTTTCAGAATTTTCCACAATTTATTGTGAATTACACAGTCAAAGGCTTTGGCATAGTCAATAAAGCAGAAATAGATGTTTTTCTGGAACTCTCTTGCTTTTTCCATGATCCAGAAGATGTTGGCAAGTTGATCTCTGGTTCCTCTGCCTTTTCTAAAACCAGCTTGAACATCAGGGAGTTCACGGTTCACATATTGCTGAAGCCTGGCTTGGAGAATTTTGAGCATTACTTCACTAGCATGTGAGACGAGTGCAATTGTGCAGTAGTCTGAGCATTCTTTGGCAGTGCCTTTCTTTGGGATTGGAATGAAAACTGACCTTTTCCAGTCCTGTGGCCACTGCTGAGTTTTCCAAATTTGCTGGCATATTGAGTGCAGCACTTTCATAGCATCATCTTTCAGGATTTGAAACAGCTCCACTGGAATTCCATCACTTCCACTAACTTTGTTCGTAGTGATGCTTTCTAAGGCCCACTTGACTTCACATTCCAAGATGTCTGGCTCCAGATTAGTGATCACATCATCATGATTATCTGGGTCATGAAGATCTTTTTGTACAGTTCTTCCATGTATTCTTGCCACCTCTTCTTACCTAATGTTAACATTTTGCTCAATTTCTGTTGATATTTTGAATGTTGGTTATTTGTTACCATTTTAATCACTGCTGGATTCTATTTCCTTATATTTTATTAAGAAGTTTTGAATACATATCTATTCATGAGATTTATTTCTAGTACTTTTTACAGATTTTTTGAAACATGATTTTGTTGTTGTTATTCAGCTGGTAAGTGGTGTATGGCTCTTTTGTGACCCCATGGACTGTAGCCTACCAAGCTCCTCTGTCCATGGGGTTCTCCAGGCAAGAATACTCTGGGTTGCCATTTCCTTCTCCAAGGGTTCTTCCTATATCAGAGACCGAACCCATGTCTCCTTCACTGGCAGCTGGATTCTTTACCAGTGAGCCACCAGGGAAGCCTTATTGAAGTATAATTTCCCTACTGTAAAATTCAACCACTTGAACTGTCCAGTTCAATGAATTTTACTAAAGTTACAGAGTTGTGCAGCCTTTACCATAATCCAATTTTAGAAATTTCCGTGGTTCTTAAAAGCTTTTTTTGTGCCCCTTTGCAATAACTTCTCATCCTCTCCAACTACTCTCGGCAACCCCTTGCTGTTTTCCCTGTGTATAGATTTACTGAACATTTTACATAAATATTGAAATACTGAAGCCACTTGTATTTGCCCTTTACTTGCCTTGATATTTTGGTGATTTATCCATTTTGTAATATGGTCTCAGTAGTTTTTTTGCTGAAGAGTTTTAGATTGTTTGGCTTCAAAGGGTAAACCAAAGCATATTAAAACATATGGTTTATTTGAGCAAAAAATGATTCAAATCAGGTCACTATCCAATGTAGCAGATAGAAAGGAGATTTAAGAAGCTGAACAGCATTGGGTGGGGCATCCCAAAGGGTCTCACCCTGGTCACCAGAAACCACAGAGAAGGAAAAACAATTTCTCCTCTGCTCTTTGCCTTAGTAGGCAAAAATACAAGTAAAATCTTGTGCATTGGAAATGGAAAAAGTAACACTGGGGACAGATCATGTATGGAAGCTTTATCAACAAGGCCTTCTGGCAGTTCATAGAATTAGTTCATAATTCATCTGGTTGATGAAGATATCAAAAGATAGTTTAAAGTGCTGAGAACTTGGCTGAGACCACTTCTTCTGTAGGGCATTTAATCAATGGATAAGCTTATCCAAGTTAAAATTTCTCCACTGTGATCACTGTAATTCAAGACTCTTCGGTAAGGCTAACTTGCTTATCTCCAGCCTTAGACCATTTTATTCACCAAAAGCCTCACACTGGATCTACTCCAGCTTAAGTAGAACCCAGTCTGACCCCAGACCTAGTTTGACCAGACCCCAATCTGGTTTCTAAGTCGGACCCAGTCTGACTCAGGCCAGTTCCCGGACACAGTCTGGAAAAAAAAAGTACTAAAATTCTAAAAGTTGGCAGCATAAGAGCTATGGACCTAGGATCCAAGAGGGATTTCCCACCACTGCCTGGGACAGTAGGAAGACATCTAGATCAAGGGGCTCAATGCATCACTGCTCCAAATACATTTTTAACATAAGTATGTCTCAGACATTTGGGGCAAACTTATATTAAAAGAGAATTCATTATTTATCTGAAATTCAAGTTTAACTTGTTATCTTGTAGGACTCTGGAAGATGAATGGGAGAGGTGAGCCAAAGAAAATTACAAAGTACTATAAGTATTTAAGGAAAATGAGAAGACATAATTTATCCTTATAATTACTAAAGCTTGTAATAAAATATACTTAACACATACTGTGTAGTGGAGCATGGATATCTTGAAAGTGAAAGTGTTAGTCTCTCAGTCGTATCTGATTCTGTGACCACATGAACTGTATCCTGCCAGGCTCCTCTGTCCATGGAATTCTCCAGGCAAGAATACTGGAGTGGGTAGCCATTCCCTTCTCTGGGGGAACTTCCTGACCGAGGGATTGAACCCGTGTCTCCTGGACTGCAGGTGGATTCTTTACCATCTGAACCACCTATTTATAAAGACTTGTTACAAGTTTACTTTCCCTAATTTCATAGGAAAATACTTCTCATATAGTAGGCAAAAATATAAATAAAATCTTGGGCACTGAAATGGAAAAAAAAAATATTGGGGCCAGATCCTCTATGGAAGTTTTTATCAAGGTCTTTTGACAATCATGAAATTATCCAATTTATAACTCAACTGGTTGATGAAGATATCAAAAAACAGTTTAAAGTGGATATTTTCCTAGATAAATTTTTTTGGGGTCAGTAGCTTGTATGTAAAGGATATAGAGATCATAGAATCTGTGGCATATTAAAAAGTAACTGACCTGATCAAGTTTGTTAGAGGCCTCGTTTTAGAGCATCATACCTTTAACACACTGATCAGTTTGCACTGAGAGTGTTCCTGCTTTGCTAGAAAAAAAGAGTTTGTTGCTCAAATAAAGATTTTCAAAAGCAATAATATTCCACAGTAATGTCCCATGAAAATTAAATTTGGCTATAATATGATTAGCAATTTGGTTTCTGTCCTTTGCTTAGTAGGATGAGGAGGTGGTGGAAGGGTGGGCAGATGGGGAATGAGCTAAAGGTTTTATCTTCTGCAGAAGGCCAGAGGAGGCTTAGAAAGCAACTGCCTTGTGATTGTTTTGGATTTGTTGAATTCTGAGTGCAGACAATCTTATATATAAGCTTCAATATTTTTAATTTTTAAAACTTTTTCATTAACTTTGCAATAAGAGCACATGTTTTACGCAGTTGATGTTTTGATCCCCACTATGAGTATTATTTAAGGTTTATCTATCACTATGCACATGCTGCAAGGATTAGCATACTGATTTGGAAGATGCTGCATATCTATGGTGACTAAGGTAAACACCAGTAGATGATTATTACAATAACCTCCTCATTGGTCTGTCTTCCCCTGCTCTTTCTTTCCTTTTGTTCTTTATTTTCAACACAGCAAGCAGTCAGGGTAATTGTGTGAAAAATATAAATTAGGTTTAATCTATTCAAAACTCTCTAAAGGATTTCCATCTCACTCACAGTGCTGTGAACACCTACAAGGATCTCTATGATTTCCATCTCCCAGCATCTCTGGGACCAGATTCCTTATTAGTCTTACTATGCCAAAGCCACAATAGAACTTTTGGCCATGTCAGATTCTCTCTGAACAAGGTTTTGGTATTTCCTTTCCTTCTTAAATTGCTCTTCCTGCAGATACTTTATAGACAAATATCTTCTTTTAGATTTTAAAAAATACTTTATTTTTTAGAGCAATTTTAGGTTCGTAGGAGAGCTGAGCAGAAGGTACAGAGAGTTCCCAAATACTTCCTGCCCCAACACATGCACAGCCTCCTCTGTGATCACAGTGTCCCTCACCAGAGTGGCGCATTTGGTACAACTGATAAACCTAAATTGACATATCATAATCAGACAAATGCCATGGTTTATTTTAGGTTTAACTCTTAGTGTTGTACATTCTGTGGGTTTGGACGAATGTGTAATGATATACGTGTAGTCATACATATATCATCGTGTCTTATAGAGCAGTCTTACTGTCCTAAAATCCTCTGTGCTCTATTTTTTCATCGCTCTTCCCCTTCAGACTGGCTTCTTCCTTTTAGTAATATGCATTTGAGGTTCCTCTTTGTGTTTTTATGTCTTGATAACATCTCTTTTTAGCACTGAATAATACTATCTACATTTATCCATTCACCTATGCAGAACATCTTGGTTACTTAAAGTTTTGGCAATTACGAATAAAGCTTCTATAAACCTGTTTGTGTAGGTTTCTATGTAGACCAAGTTTTCAACTCCTTTAGGTAAATGCCATAGTGTGCAATTCCTGGTATGGTAAGAATACCTTTAGTTTTGTAGAAACCACCAAATTCTTTTAAAGTGGCTGTACCATTTTGCATTCCCACCGGCAACAAATGAGAGTTCCTGTTGCTTCATATTCTCAGCAACATTTGGTATTGTCAGTATTCCGGGATTTGAACTTTTACCACTCTAATTGGTGTGTAGAGATATCTCATTGTTTTAATTTGCATTTACCTGATGACATATGATGGGAGCATCTTTTCACATGCTAATATACCATTTGTATATCTTCTTTGGTAAAGTGTCCATTAAGTTCTTTGATCATTTTTTTTTTAATCAGTATTTGTTTTCTTATTGGTGAGTTTTAAGAATTCTTTGTAAATTTTGCATAACAGTTCTTTATCAGATATGCCTTTTGCAAGTACTTTCCCTGGCCCTTCCCCTTCTCCTTCCCCTGTCTTTCTACTCTCTTGATATTGTCTTTCACTGAGCACAAGTTTTTAATTTTAGTGAAGTCTAGCTTATCCATTGGAGAAGGCAATGGCAACCCACTCCAGTACTCTTGCCTGGAAAATCCCATGGGCAGAGGAGCCTGGTGGGCTGCAGTCTATGGGGTCCCTAAGAGTCAAACATGACTGAGGGACTTCTCTTTCACTTTTCACTTTCATGCATTGGAGAAGGAAATGGCAACCCACTCCAGTGTTCTTGCCTGGAGAATCCCAGGGATGGGGGAGCCTGGCGGGCTGCTGTCTCTGGGGTCGCACAGAGTCAGACACGACTGAAGCGACTTAGCAGCAGCAGCAGCAGCAGCAGCTTATCCATTCTTTTTGTAGTGGATTGTGTCTGTATTGTGTCAAAAAGTCATAACCCAAACCCTCATCCAGATTTTATCCTATCTTTTAAGAGTTTTGTAGCTATGCATTTATATTTAGATATGTGACCTATTTGGGGTAGATTTTATGAAGCCTGTAAGGTTTATGCCTTGATTCATTTAGTTACATGAAGATGTTTAGTTGTTCTAGAACTATTTATTGAAAATCTTTTAGGTTTTAATCAGAGCATCTTATCAAGAATAGTTTCTCTGTTCAACCTATCAAAATGTAACTTTACACTCACTGCAACACAATTATCTTCATCACCAAATGTATTCTTTTCCTTTTTATCAATTACAAACAACATTCCATGTTTTACTTACTTAGGTTGCTTACTGTTTGTCTTCCTCAGTTTATATCTTTGTGGGTACAGGTAGGTCTATTTTGTTCCATGCAGCGTCCCTACCACCTAGAGCCAAACTAACACACAGTAGGTACTCAGTAAATATTTGTTGACTGAATCAATACAAGAAGAAATGCTCTAATCAGTAGGGTGGAAGCCTCACCACTGAGAGTCCTGGAAACTTGTTAGAAGTACAAATTGTCAGGCCCCACAAAACCTACTGAATGAGAAATTTTGAAGTAGAGCTCAGCAATCTATGTTTTCACAAGCCCTCCAGTTGATTAGGATGCATGTTAAAATTTGAGAATCATTGCTCTAAAATTCTTCATTATCCAGGCTTTCTTTGGTATTGAACACACATTGCCTCTTTTCTATAAGAAGTGAGGTTGATGGCTTTTCTGTAGCAAAGTACTTACTTACATCTTTAAATGTAAAAAAAAAATAAGTTTCTTGGAAACAAAATCAGTTATTTTATTTTGATGCATAAAATAGAATTTATCCATTACTTAGTATTCAACCAGCTCAGTAAATTTAATACATTGCAAAAACCCCTAGTAATGACTGAAAGGAAGATGACAGCTAGTAGAAATCTTTCAGTTTGAATTTTAAAAGTCTAAAAAGGTACTTAGCCATTTATCCCTCCTTAAAGAAACATTTTTTCCAAAACACAAAAGAATGGTCATAACAATCAAAGTGAACTTGCAAAAGTTGAATGACAATTTACATTTTAATTTTATTTTATAATTATGTCCACTGGGCTTCTTTGTTTTTATCTAGATTCAATCAATGATAGGATAGTTTTTGTTTTTTAGTTTGCTCGTGTTTTAGGTAGAACATGAATTATTTGAGCAATGACTTGCCAAATTAAAAAAATCAGGTATAGGTAAGGAGGGAATTCATTCAAAGAGATTGTTTCAAGAGAGAAAAGAAATGACAACGATATGGGAAAGAGACTTTTGCAGTAGGAAGAACACTCTGATCATGAGATTTCTGAGTCTCAAGGATTAGGCAAAAGGTTTTCTTTAATAAGGAGTAAACAAAGTTAAAAGCAACCTGTTGGTGAAAGTGGACTGAAAGTGATAAAAAGTACAGTGATTTGAAGGGACAATAGATCAGAGAATATTTTACTCCAAGATCAGCCTACTCTCAGTAGGGAATTATCAAGCAGGTATTCTATGCTGGTTTAGTAATCAGAGAAAATGACCACAGCAAGTCACTTGCCCAACATTCAGTTCAGTTCAGTTCAGTCGCTCAGTCATGTCTGACTCTTCGCTATCCCATGAATCGCAGCACGCCAGGCCTCCCTGTCCATCACCATCTCCCGGAGTTCACTCAGACTCACGTCCATCGAGTCTGTGATGCCATCCAGCCATCTCATCCTCTGTCGTCCCCTTCTCCTCCTGCCCCCAATCCCTCCCAGCATCAGAGTCTTTTCCAATGAGTCAACTCTTGGCATGAGGTGGCCAAAGTACTGGAGTTTCAGCTTTAGCATCATTCCTTCCAAAGAACACCCAGGACTGATTTCCTTTAGAATGGACTGGTTGGATCTCCTTGCAGTCCAAGGGACTTTCAGGAGTCTTCTCCAACACCGTAGTTCAAAAGCATCAATTCTTCAGCGCTCAGCCTTCTTCACAGTCCCACTCTCACATCCATACATGACCACAGGAAAAACCATAGCCTTGACTAGATGGACCTTAGTTGGGAAAGTAACATCTCTGCTTTTGAATATACTATCTAGGTTAGTCATAACTTTTCTTCCAAGGACTAAGCATCTTTTAATTTCATGGCTGCAGTCACCATCTGCAGTGATTTTGGAGCCCCAAAAATAAAGTCTGACACTGTTTCCACTGTTTCCCCATCTATTTCCCATGGAGTGATGGGACCGGATGCCATGATCTTCGTTTTCTGAATGTTGAGCTTTAAGCCAACATTAACAGCTGGTAAATGTGATGCAAGGATTGAGACTGAGGCAGTCTGCACTGTAGAGTCTGTGTTTTTGACCACAAGCCATAATGCCTCTTATAGATAATATGTGTGTTATGGGAAAAAAAATACTATTTCCCTGATGGCTAAGATGGTAAAGCGTCTGCCTGCAAAGCAGCAGACCCAGGTTTGATCCCTGGGTCAGGGAAGATCCCCTGGAGAAGGAAATGGCAACCCACTCCAGTATTCTTGCCTGGAAAATCTCATGGACAGAGGAGCCTGATAGGCTATAGTCCATGGATTTGCGAAGAGTCAGACATGACTAAGCAACTTTGTTGTTGTTGTTTTTTAATGGGAAAAAAGACAAAAGAGTTCATTTATTTTTGATAAGGACTTGTGAAAACTTATTCTGATACCCTATAGATGACAGTATAACAACACCCCAATGCCCTAGTCTTGCCAGTGGTGCTAATCTTCAATCAAAAAACACTACCAATGGCAGCTGCCAAGGATAGAAGTAGTCTGAAAAGGTTGAGGAACTTCTGTTTTCCTCAGTTCAAGAACTATAGATGAGGTAAATTAAAAGACACAAACCTCCAGTTGCAAAATGAGACAAAGATTATGAAAGTACAGTATGGAGAATATAGTCAATAACTATGGAATATCTTTGGGAACGTGTCAAAGTTAAATTTCATATGGTGATCAGTTTGAAATGTATAGAAATATTGAATCACTATGTTGTGTAATAGGAACTGACAGTGTTGTATGTCAATTATACTTCAAAAATAAATGTTAAAGTTGGTGGGACATTAAGTGGCTCTGGTAGTGACTGAGTGGCCCTGGTAGTGACTGAGTGACCCCTCCCTTCAGGAAGAAACAGCTGTGCTCCTAGCCACCGCTTTCCAATCCCTAGTCTCAAAGCCAAGGTCACCCCCACTGAACTCTTAGCCTTGCCTGCCCTAGTTCCTCGGGTCCAGTCCCTGCTTTCCTGGGTCAGTTTGGGTATATTGACTCCAAGCTTTTTGAATAGCTTTCAGTTTAAGGTTATTGCACTGGTTGTAAGGTCTTTGGTGTCTCAGAGATGGAGTCCAGAGCCTTGACCTGTGATTTATTCTTTATTTTGTTCTTAATAAAAATAAACTAATAATGCACCCTTGAAAAAAAGAGTTGTGGTTACCAGAAGTAGGGGGGAAGAACAGGATGAAGGTTGTCAAGAGGTACAAACTCCAGTTATAAGATAAATGAGTATCAGAGATGTCATCTTTTTGCTGTTGTTCAGTCATGCCTGACTCTTTGTGACCCCATGGGCTGCAGCATACCAGACTTCCCTGTCCTTCACTGTCTCCTGGGATTTGTTCAAACTCCTGTCCATTGAGTCAATGATGTCATTCATACACTGCTATATGTTTTGCGTGAAGATTTCTGGGAGTGTGAGTCCTGGAAGTTCTTATCACTAGAAAAACATTTTTTTCTCTTTTTTAAAATTGTGTACCTATGTGAGATGGTGACTGGACTTATGATAATCACTTCATTATGCATGTGGGTCAAAGCATTATACTGTACACTTTAAACTTGTACAGGTTTATATGTTAATGTCTCAAAAAACTGCAAGGAAAAATATTAATGTGTACTTTCTGAATGGAATCTAGGCAACTTAATTTGTACAGCTAACTTAGTCTTGATGTAGAATTTCCTTTTGAAAATCTAGGTTAGAAAATGGAGTAGAGGGTAAAAATACGGGTATTTATCAATAAGATTATTGTATTTGCTTCAGAGTACTTGGGTAGAGGCACATTTTTAAATTATATTAAGAGTGAAATCGAAAAAGCAGAGGTAAAACTCCTTATTGCTGGCAATCAAATGTCTGTTGACAATGACAAACTGCTGGGGAAAGTACTCCTGGCTCTTTCCTCTGGCAGTATGATCAGTTCCTGGATAAATTATATTAAAAGCAGAAGCCTATCTCTGGGGCTTTGCTAAGAGAGCAGATTCTATCTGACTGTGGTTCTTTTTTCCTTTGGTGCCATTGGGTAGACAGGGCTCGAGACTGGAGAGATTCAATAGCATTTCCCCGAATACTAACCAAAGAAACCATACTTTGGAGGCTCCCATTCTCATAGCCTCTTCTCCAAAACAATGTACATGTGAAAGGTTTGGGAATATGGGAAAGGACTCTAATCTGTTAGGGTATTGCCTGGCTGTCATTCATAATTCTAAAAGTTGGCAATAAATTAGGAAGCAGTCCCTCAGAATCTCAGGTGAATTCTTGTAGAAAGTGAAGAAGAAAGTGTTAGTCACTCAGTCATGTCCAACCCTTTGCAACCCATGGACTGGGTCACCTGGACCAGATTCCTCTGTCCATGGGCTCTTCCGGGTGAGAATACTGGAGTGGGTTGCCATTTCCTCCTCCAGGAGGTCTTCCCAACCCAGGGAGAGAACCCATGTCTCCTGGGTCTCTTGTTTTACATACAGATTATTTACCTACTGGACTTCCCTGGTGGCTCAGATGGTAAAGTGTCTGCCCGCAATGCGGGAGACCTGGGTTTGATCCCTGGGTCAGGAAGATCCCATGGAGAAGGAAATGGCAACCCACTCTGGTATCCTTGCCTGGAAAATTCCATGAACTGAGAAGCCTAATAAACTCCATGGGGTCACAGAGTCAGACACGACTGAGCGACTTCATTTTATTTACCTACTGAGTCATTGAGGAAACTCTCAGTTCCTTTCCTAGACTTAGATTCTTATTAGACCCTTGGCTTTCAGAGGTCTCACTGGTTTTATTCCTGTTGTAAGTTGACTTGAAGAAAGCTCCAAGTATTTGTTCTTGCCTAGAGCATCTCTGACTATGTCTCAACCTGTGTAAAGAATGGTTCACTGGGTTTCTAGGCTTTGTGCATGCTTAATTGCTCAGTCATGTCTGACTCCTCGCGACTGGAGTGGATAGCCATCCCCTTCTCCAAGGGGGCTTCCTGACCCAGAGTTCAAACATGGGTCTCTAGGTTCGGGGTATAAAGTTTCACTATAGGAGGGAGCATCCATTCCTTTGGGTTCAGAGACCCAGTGGGGCCCTGATTTAGGCAAATGATATGCCACTCACAGGACTGTATCACCTGCACACATTAGCACACTCCTTGCTGAATGTAAGTTCCCATAGTCATTCAGGAACGTCATCAGGACTCTTGTTATTATCTCCCTTTAAGAGATTAGAAAGTCAAAGTTTGTAGAAATAAGGTGGCCCATGTCACTTGGATGAAATTAGTGACAGGTTTGATACAGGATGCAAATCCATGGACTTACATGCCTGTATATTCTCTCTCTTTCTACTTCATTGCCCCTAAAGTGCCTCAGAGGAAGCATTCTTTGAAGTTTTTAATTTGGAAATAATTTAAAACTTATTGAAAAATATGCCATCTAGCATAAAGAACCCCTATGTTCCCATTACTGAAATTAAAAATTGTTAATATTTTGTCATACTTACTTTATCATTTTTGTTTGATTTTTTGGGGTTGTTGTTATTTTACCATTCTCCTCTTACCACCGTTTCTGTATTTGTTGTTGTTTAGTGGCTAAGTCATGTCTGACTCTTTGCAGCCCCATGGCCTGAGAGGCTCCTCTGTCCACAGAATTTCCCAGGCAAGAATATTGGAGTGGGTGGCCATTTCTTTCTCCAGAGGATCTTCCTGACTCAGGGATCGAACCCGGGTCTCCTCTTTTGCAGGTGAATTCTTTAATGCTAAGCCACCAGGGAAGTCCCTCACCCCTGCTCTTTCTGTATATATAACGTTAAAAAACAAAACTCACTCAAGAGAGCTGCTGGCTGCAGGAGTGAGGGGAAAATAGTAGACAGCGATTGGGAGCAAGAACTCAAGATGAAGGTGGCTCACAAGGGTTAGCCAAAGAGTTCAGTGCAAACATGCAGATGGTGGTCTTTGCCTCGCAAGAGTATGAAGAATATATTAAAGCATTCAGTGCAAGAGGGCTGCATTCAAACACCTGCTATAGCAGAGAAAGATCCACACTGTAGCAGCTCAGAAAAACTGCTTTATCCCTTCTTGTCTAGCCTTCTTCCCTTTATGCTGATCCTGAAGGGTAGAGAAGCAGCTTGAGGAAGAGAGGAGGACAAGTGGGACAAGGAGAATCAAAGAACAGAGTAGGCGTTTTCTTTTTGCTTCCCAAGCTGAGGATCAGAATCACGCCGAGAGAGGGAGAAGCTTCATTCAGATGGGAGACTAACTTTGGAGTTAAATAGGAGAGAACCTTTTTAAAAGTTGAAAACAAAATCATTTAAATACCTGAAAGGGATGGGAAAGACAGCGAGATCTGCTCTAATTATCAATAAAGGATGTAGAAAATCCCACAGGTCATATTTAAAGGAAATGAAAGGAGAAATATGACCTTGCTTTATTATTATAACAACTTATCAGTTTCAGCATGTTCAATAAACTGGCTACCCGTGCTTAAAAATTCAAACACTAAATAAAGTAGAACTACAATTCCCCAGTTCTTATTTTGTTCCTCCATAGACTTGTGGAAAGCTATGCTTTATACGTTTGTATTTTTTTTCTCCCCAAATTTTAGCTATCATCTGTCTGTCTATCTCTCTCTCTATCTATATATCTGACTTGTTTTTTTCTGTGATCCAACAGATGTTGGCAATTTGGTCTCTCGTTACTCTGCCTTTTCTAAATCTGGCTTGTACATCTAGAAGTTCTCAGTTTACGTACTGTTGAAGCCTACCTTGAAGGATTTTGAACATTACCTTGCTGGCATGTGAAATGAGCACAGTTGTACAGTAATTTAAACATTATTTGGCATTGTTTTTCTTTGGGATTGGAATGAACACTGACCTCTTCCTGTGGCCACTGCTGAGTTTTCCAAATTTGCTGACATACTGAGTGTAACACTTTAACAGCATTTTTTTGGGGGTTTGAAATAGCTCAGCTGGAATTCCATTACCTCCACTAGCTTTGTTTGTAGTATTGCTCTATGTGCTCTTGCCACCTCTTCTTAATAGCTTCTGCTTCTTTTAGGTCCTTACTGTTTCTGTCCTTCACTGTGCCCATTCTTGCATGATATCTCCAATTTTTTTAAAAGAGATTTCTAGTCTTTCCCGTTCTATTGTTTTCCTCTATTTCTTTGCATTGTTCACTTAGGAAGGCTTTCTTATCTCTCTTTGCTATTCTTTGGAACTCTGCATTCAGTTGGGTGTATCTTTTCCTTTCTCCTTTGCCTTTTGTTTCTCTTCTTTTCTCAGTTACTTGCAAAGCCTCCTCAGACAACCACTTTGCCTTCTTGCATTTCTTTTCTTTGGGCTGATTTACATCCCAACGTACACCTCCTCTACAATGTTATGAATCTGTGTCCATAGTTCTTTAGGCATTCTGTCTACCAGATTTAATCCCTTGAATCTATTTGTCACTCCTAGTGTATAATCATAAGGGATTTGTTTTAAGTCATACCTGAATGGCCAGTTGTTTTCCCTACTTTCTTCAATTTAAGCCTGAATTTTGAAAAAAGGAGTTCATGATCTGAACCACCGTCAGCTACAGGTCTGGTTTTCGCTGACTGTGTCGAGCTGCTCTAATCTATCTTTCTTTCTATCTTCCCATCTTTCTAGACATCCTATTCTAAAAGCTACCTTGTTCACTTTGCAATATACGATGGGCATCTTGCAACACACCATGTACCCTTCATATTATAAAACATAAGGATTCGCCTTATTGTATGGATATACCATTATGTTGTTGTTGTTCAGTTGCCAAGTTGTGTCTGACTCTTTGCAACCCCATTAATTGCAGCATGCCAAGCTTCCCTGTCCATCACCAGCTCCCAGAATTTTCTCAAACTCATGTCCATTGAGTAGTCAGTGATGCCATCCAACCATCTCATCCTCTATCACTCCCTTCTCTTGCCCTCAATCTTTCGCAGCATCAGGATCTTTTGCAATGAGTTGGATCTTTACATCATGGGGCCAAAATATTGAAGCTTCAGCATCAGTTCTTCCAATTAATATTTAGGGCTGATTGCCTCTTGCCTGGAGAATCCCATGGACAGAGGAGAACCTGGTGGGCTATAGTCCATGGGACTACAAAGAGTCGAACATAACTGAGTGACTTTCACTCTCTCACTCCTTCAGGATTGACAGGTTTGATCTCCCTGCTGTCCAAGGGACTCTCAAGATTCTTCTCCAGTACCACAATTTGAAAGTATCAATTCTTTGGTGCTCAGCCTTCTTTATGGTCCAACTCTCTCATTCATACATGACTACTGGAAAAACCATAGCTTTGACTATGGACCTTTTGATGATTTATTTAAGCAGTGTGCTATTGAGAACAATTTGTTTTCCATTGTTAGAGATAATTCACTCATTGAATTCATTTAGAATAAATTCCAGAAGTATTCTTGTGTTCAAAGTTTAAACTTAAAGATGTTGTGATATACATTACCACATTGCATTTCTTAAAGTTTATGTCAATGCAGAGTCATACTAGCAATACAAAGCATGCCTTTTTCCCCATACCATTGCCCAAAATGTGGTGGATACTATGTGTCTACCAAGTACTTAGCCAACCACAAAGGAACACACATAAGTTTAGTTTCCAGTGATCATAATCAGAAATAAGAGAGTATCATAGAATAAAATAAAGTAATTATAATTGTTTATGTGTAGAGCTATTTAAATGGAAAACCTGAGAAGTAATGGGAGAAGGAAACAAAGTAATTTAAAGCACCACCAATTTTGAATATGTTCCCAGCTTCCCAAAATGTGATAACTGGGTCTGAAATTGTTTTCTGCATTAGTACAATTTTGTTCCTGGCTGATTATATGGATCATTGCAGAAACTACTTCCACTGTTGACTGGTTACTTTCAGTGACATCTGTGTGTGTGGGATGCTAGTGTATTATGCAAAACCTGCATTAGGAATGTGCTTCATTTGATGCTATGCCAGTTCTCTCCTTTTCTTTTCCCCTAAAATTGCCTCACTAAAGACTAAAAATTTAATAATAATAGTAATAAGGTTGAAACAGCAAAACTGTGGCCCTTCAAAGAGCTGAGCACTTAAGAGTATCTCAGCTATGAATTTGCACTTCATCTACTTCCCTGATGATGGGGAAAATTCAAGTCATTTATTTTCCTCATGATGCTGTATTGTCCACAAATGATATGCTTCTTGCTTACTCTTGAGTAAAAGTCATGCTTATATTTCCAAGGAGAGTGTACTTCAGGGAGAAGAAACCTGAATCAGGTGGGCGTGTAGGACAAAGAAAGACCTGGCCTGCTGCTTCCAAGAACAGCTCCCCGTGGGCCTCCTCTGCTGCTCTGAAAGAAGTAAATTGTTCAGTTTTGGAGTTACTCTTTGTGCCTTGCAAAGTCCACTTAGGCCATTGAAACAGTGGTTTTGGTTCTGCTTTTTTTTTTTTTTTTTAAGTGGAATAGTACTCGATTACAGAATGAAAACCTCTCTAAAAGAAAGTAATAACTCTTTGCCCTCAGGCCATGCATTTCCAAAAGCTGCATTGCTGAAACATATTGGCTGTCTGTAGGAAGTTGTTACAAATATGGAACAAATGCGTAACTTTCTTGAATAGCTCAGGAGTTCTGTGACAGAAGCAGCCTACAGATTACAGTGCCTGAGTTCTTACCGCAGATCACCTTCACATGCTCTAAATCTGAGGTGGAAACCCAAAGGTTGCCCACTAGTGTCCAATGGGCCAGTCTTGCCTGTAGGTTTTTAATTTGTCTAGCACAAGGCTTTAAACAATATTTGTTGGTAACCAACATTTAAAAATCCAGATTTCAGGGTTTCTCTTGGAAAACTGAGAGATCTGGTATTTATAAGGTGGCTTTCTTTCTAAGATAACCATTCAGCATGGACTGTCCCATAGAATATGGGCTGCGCTTGTCTATCTCTTTCGCTTACTTCCTGTCTCTTGCTGTTTTGTTATTGTTTGGTCGCTTAGTTGTGTCCTCCTCTTTTGAGACCATGGACTGTAGCCCACCAGGCTCCTCTGTCCATGGGATTTTCCAGGAAAGAATACTGGAGTGGGTTCCCATTTCCTTCTCCTTCCTCTCTCCTGCCGGCCCTTAAATGTACTGCCCCTGAGTGAGTTCTGGGAAGGCAGAATATATCTTTTTTTTTTTTTTTTATTTAAAATGATAGAAAGCAAGAGGGAAATCTTTAAGACAGCTCAGTTTGTTATTTCTCCTCTGTGAAGTCTTCTCTCCCCAATAAACAGAGAATACTGTGCTCTAATAATAGTTTGTATACACCCAATGAAGGTACTTTTCACGATATATTATCTCTGTTTTTCCCCACATCTGTCTTCCCCCCGTAAACCTATAGGGTAGAAACGGTATCCTCATTGCTGTTGTATTGTCCAGTGCCTGTTACTGTGTGCAGGTCCTTAAGGATCTCCTTTCTGACTTGAATGACTGTCCGGATAGGTGGATGAATAAAAGGTCCCTTGGGGACATTCGTGATGATTTTATTTCCTGAGAGACATAGAAGTGACTCAGAATGGATTTTTCTCAATACTTTGTGCTGCTGGGGTAGTCTAAGTCTTAAAGAACTTTGAGTCAGTGCCCCTGAGGCCTAAGCTACATATTAGTGAAGTGAAAATCACTCCGTTATGTCCCACTCTTTGCGGCCCCCTGGACTACACAGTCCATGGAATTCTCCAGGCCAGAACACTGGAGTGGGTAGCCTTTCCCTTCTCCAGGGGATCGTTCCCAACCCAAGGACTGAACCCAGGTCTCCCACACTGCAGGAGGATTCTTTACCAGCTGAGCCACAAGGGAAGCCCAAGAATACTGGAGTGGGTAGCCCATCCTTGCTCCAGCAGATCTTCCCCACCTGGGAATCGAACTGGATTCTTTACTAACTGAGCTATGAGGGAAGCCCTAAAAGCTATATATTAGAGCAACACTATTTCCATGGAGCAGCTTTATTTTTCTCTGAATATAGGAAATAATGATTCTTATTTGATCATCCTATTAAAATTAACACAAAACCTAACAAAAGCTCATTATTCCTGTCAAATTTTTCATCATTACCTGACAAAAGAAGCAGTTAAAGTCATCCAAAAATACAATTTCTGTCCTCCTTTTGGAAGAATAACTCATTCGTGTTTTCTCTCATTGTAATTTCCTTTGACTAGACACTTCTGTTTTTAGTTAGAACCTTATAAAAGACAGCAAAATCTTCTTTCCAATCTCACCTTTGTCAAGAACATAAATACAAAATGTTCAATGTTTTGGAACAGTTTGATATATTTCTCCTTTAAATTGGGTTCAAAATAACTAGAAGATAACATAGCTATTTAATCAGAGTAAATATTTTAGTGACTGCAATAAAGAGAAGCAATTGAATAAATGGTAGCTGACGATGATTATTCTAATTGGGATTGTTGTAAGAAAAAGCAAAAGCAAGTCCCTGTATGGAAAAGGCGAAGTTGATTTACTTCAGTCATATTTAACACAGGTCTATTGTGAATGAGCTCTTAATTATTTTATCATAAACCAGAAGGTTCTTTAAGATCTGTTTCTCACACAGAGACTTTAATACTTCCGTCACTCTCAAGTGCCATCAGTCACTTTGACACTGATACATTTTAGAAGTAAAATTTAAATAATGTGGATTACATATACTTGCATGTACTTATATTATAAAATTGGAAATAGATTCATTTATTTGAGGGACAGTGGGGAATCATCAGAGAGCTGATTATGAGGAAAGGGTTTATATTAGGTCTGACTGAGAAATTCTGAGTAGACTCTGTCTTCTGGGAGTAGTTAGTACTCATTCTATGAATGTCAAAGTCTTGTTAAAACAAGGCTATGGTTGGAGAAGTTGCATTGAATGTCTGTTACACAGTTTTTATTTATGTGTCTCTGAAAGTATATTTTTATATAGCATGCTGCTGCTACTGCTAAGTCGCTTCAGTCATGTCCAACTCTGTGTGACCCCATAGACAGCAGCCCACCAGGCTCCCTCGTCCCTGGGATTCTCCAGGCAAGACCACTGAAGTGGGTTGCCATTTCCTTCTCCAATGCATGAAAGTGAAAAGTGAAAGTGAAGTTGCTCAGCATACTTAATAAAAAAAACTACATATTTGGTATGTTAATTATTTAAGAAACCATTTTAAATAGATATTGCATTAAAATATCATTAAAATAAAAGCACTTGCTCAAACACAGGATTTATTTAGTGTTCTTGACCATGGAACACCACATTTTTCTCTGCTGCCATAATCCTTGGGAAAGGTTAATCTCTTTTCTAGGCATTTGAAGCTTCTTTCCCATTTTACAACGAGAACATGCCAACTTACACTAAAATGTTGCTTTAATGCTCTTTGTTTGACTATTTAGTAAAGAAAGAGTGCAAAAGAGATTCATCCAACTCTCCACTGGAAATGAATTCCCCATCATTTTGATGGTGAGTTCCTATGGTACTAAAGCCCTGTAAATGTACAGCAATTACTAAACCTGTGGAGTAGCAATTTTCCCCACACAAATATAATTTTATGTTTCTTTAAAGACAACTGTAAAAATATCTAACAAAGAGAAATCCCACCAAGGTAATCCTCTTAGGCAAGTCTTTGTTTGATGTGGAACAGTGGGTAGGAAAATAGGAACCACAGGCCACAGTTGGACTACTGGGATGTTCTGTTCGGCGCTGGGCTTCTTCTCAAGGCAGCCCTGTCAAGGACTGGTTCTCAGGCTCCTGGCACATCATGTCAAGTTGTGTCGTGGCTCCCAGGTGGCTACTGGTGGAAAGAAAGGGCGTGGAGCTCACTGGGAAAGGAGGGGCTGTGAATCCTCTGGCCAACATCTAAGAAGCTGCAAAGGGCATTTCTAAGAGCCCTGGGGTTCTCTGCTGCTCCTGCAGGACTCAGGGAAGACTGCATTTTGAAAATGGAAACTCAAAAGGACTTCTCATTTGCCTCAAATTTCAAATTACAGGTTGGCTCTGAAGTGCGGGGTGGTACCGTTCAATGGCAAATGGAGGTTTTCTGAAGACAGGCTGTACTGTAAAGAAGGCAGTCCTTTAGCAAGCACTGAGGTACCTGCCACTGGACTCAGGTCTCCCTTCATTAAGCTCTTCTTCAATCCAAGCAACTTCATCAGGTCCTCTACCTGAATTATGGGTTCCCATTTCTCTGGCATGGAAGAAATGTGCCAAATCCTCAGAAATCCAACTTCTCCCACAATTCTCCTTAACCAGCCCTCACACTTTCCAAACTGTGTCAAGGTGCTCCTTTTTTAAGTTTTTTTTTTTTTTAATGACCATTTTTAAAGTCTTTGTTGAATTTGTCACAATATTGATTCTGTTTTATGTTTTGCTTCCTGGCCCTGAGGCATGTGGGACTTAAGCTTCCCAACAAGGGATAGAGCCAGCATCCCTTGCACTGTGAGATAAAGCCATAACTAGCACACCACCAGGGAAGTCCCTCAGTGCTCTCATCTTAAAATAAAAATGAAGATACAAATTTACTCCATACTTTTAGGCTTATAGTGACAAACTGATACAGTTAGAAGATATATATATATTTGATTTAAATATATTATGTTAATTTTTATCAGTTATCAGGATTCTGTTTTAACAAGTTGATTCTAAGACCTTTTGTCAAATAGCTGTGTAAACTTCTGAAGAAAAAAATAATGATCTGTCTTTGAATTTTCAGCCCTTATTTTTTAAAACATTCTTGTTGTTACCACCGTATTTCTATCACATAATACCTCACTCCTAGACTACCAAAATATCTTTTCACTTGATTCTCTTGTTTCTACATTCCTCTCAGTCTGCAACTCTACACTATCATAATATCAGATTAATTTTCCCCCAAACAAGACATATCTTAAAAGATATATTTGTTTATGACATTCTCTTGTTTAACAATTATTGTTGACTCTCACTGCCCTTATTATAAAACAACAAATGCCTTAAAAATGGTTCATCTAGCTCTTTAGGGCCTATCCCTGACTACCACTACACTGACCTCACGTATCTATATTCTCTTTGCTGCACCTGACCTGTCCTGGATGTTGTTGTAGCGCTATGAACTTTGCCACGGTTAGCCATGGCTTACTTAGGGTCTATTGGAAATACAGAGAAGACAGAGCCAGCTCACAAAGGGCTTTATTAGACAGCACTATCCCTAACCTGGCTGTCCATCATGACTCTGCCAACACCCTAGTCCAATTCACCATTATTTCTCATCTTGACTACACATTTCTATTTGGTTTACTCCTATCCACTCCTGGCTTGTGCCTGGCTTTCTTTCAGTTTTAAGCATTTGTCATGCTTGATCTTGCCAAAGAGTCATTTCCTTGCTGATCATTCTGTCTCAAATGCTGCTGCTGCTGCTTTATGTCCAGTTATATCATTCTCATTATTCACATCTCATACTGGTTATGCTTTTCTCAAGAAAGGCTGCCTTAAACTCTCTGACCACATCAACAACCTTTCTTATATGCTCTTTTAGCTATGTGTGCTTTCATGCATGACACTTTTCACAGTAAGTGATTTTCATTTATTTTTTCCAGTGTTCGGTTAGTATCAGTCTCTTCGTGATATTGTAAGCTGCATTAGAATAAGGTCTTTATTTCATCCTTTTAGAAAATTATGCTGTAGCTTAAGTGAACCTAGGAAACATGTGAAATGAAAGAAGCCAGTCACAAAGACCACTTTTTGTATGATTCTGTTCATATGAAATGTTTAGAATAGGCAAATGATAGAGGCATTAAAAAAAAAAAAAAAATATTAGTGGTTTCCAGGATCTGGAAGGGAAAGGGTTCAGCAGGAACAGAAAATGGTACTAATGGGTTCAGCTTTTCTCTTTGATGGAAATGTTCTAAAATTAGATTGCAGTCATGGTTGAACAGCTTTTGGAATATAGTGACAAGCACTGAACTTTACACTACAGATAGGTAAAGTCTAGTGTAGTATGTAAATTATATCCCAATAAAGCAGTTAAAAAATTGCTCTATCTCTGATGTCCAAAGCAATACTTGGTCAAAAATAGGCTCAGTACATGTTTTTAAAATTAATATTGAATGACAGATCAAAGTCATCCCTTAAGCTTATTTCAAAGAAGAAATATTAATCAGATTTACAACTCCTCTTCCCCATAGTGAACATCAGAAAAGAGATTTTGTTAATGTTCAACATCTCTAGAATATTAACTTTTTTTCTGTTTTCTGAGAAAATACTACAGCTAAGCAGATCCTCTTATGTCATACTATCTTAGTTTATCTAGAACACACACACACAGCCACACCCACCCCTTCCATTCTATCAGTTCCCTGTGTGTGGAACCACGTCTAAAACTTTTTTCTGCTGTATCCCCAGCTATGATGCCTTGCACATAAAAAACTGCTATTTCGCATTTATTGAATGAATAACCTTGAACACTTGCGTGCAACTTGTATTTTACACTGATGCTAACACAAATATTATATTCCAATTCTGTCTATGGTAAGTGTTGCTCCTATCATCTATAGACTTTTGTGATAGTCCATCTTAGAAAAGCTCTCTCTCTACCTCTCTACCTTTATATATCTATCTATATCTCTACCTATCTGTATCTATCTATACATGTTTTTTGGTTTGTTTTATTTTTGTTATAGAGTCTCTCCATCCTTCATCCCTTATGGGCTCCCTAATTCAAAATACAATCTGCTGTACTGTAGCTCTGTATTTCCCTAGCTAAAATAATTCTATTCTCCTCTATGATCTCAAAGCAATTAATTTATCACAGTTCTAAGGTAATGACACTTTGCATTATAAGCATTCAGTGAAAGGCTCATGTATCTTCAATTTAATTGTAAACTCTTTCAAGAATACAGGCCATTTTGATTATATTCTATCTGCCATAATTCCCAACATAACATTTTGTATGTAATAATTATGTATTCATTCAGTATGTGTCAAAAGAATTAAATAATGGTCCTTCCAGGTAACCAAAGGCATTCCTGGTCTTTATTATTTATCTTGTTTGCTTAATTTGTGTGTTTAGCTCCCTTTATGTAGTAGAGATTCTTTTACTGTAGAGTCCTATTTAAGCAGTTTCTTGAAACTTCATTTCTGTCATCTAATTTTAGGAACTTCTTATAGATTTATTGGAGTAAGAATCTCTAAATAAATAAAAATGGCTCAAACCCTAGTCACAAATCCCCTACATGGTAGGCTAATAATAGAACAATTTTTTTCTGATCTTCAAAGAGGTTACTATATGTAAGAGTCAGTCCTAAAGCCAGTATAATTGGACCTTATCGAGAATTACTAGGATTAAACTGAGCACAATAAGTAAATTGAAAAGTCAACTTGGTTCCAAGTCTGTTCAGTTTGCAACTAGTATAGAGCAAAATATATTTGAGAATGGCTAGTGTAATTAGGCATTTGAGGGCTGAGGGAAAAAATGTTGATAAAAGTACTTTTGGAGAAACACTTTGCTTATTAAAAAAAAAAAAAAATTCCTGAAGGACTGGTAAGTGATGGCTCAGAAATAAAGTACATCCGTTCCCCCACCCCATTTCCTCTCTCTTTCTCTCCTTTAAGAATTAAAAAACCCAAATTCAGAAAAATTAGGAAGAGTTTTCTAAGCAGAACACACTCAAGGCTTCAGGGTTATGACTGAAGACCTACAAGGGGTATATTTAACTTACACTATTGTGTTCCAGGCATGCACCAGAGTGATTTAGTTACACGTATACATATATTCTTTTCAGATTCTTTCCCCATATGTGTTATTACAGAGTATTGAATAGAGTTCCCTGTGCTATACAGTAGAATTATTTCATAGACTACTTCAGAGCTACAATTATGACTACTTCAGAGCTACAATTATATTTAAACATTTAAACTGGTTCCACTGTTTGCCAGTACCGATACAAGCAACTTGCCTTAGAGCATTCCAAGCTACTAAATTTATTCAAATGATAGATCTGCTTTTAAAAAAATTCTACGAAAGTGTTTTTCATTCTAGAAAGCTCTTTTAAGTAATAAGCCCTCTAGAGACATTGCAATATCATTTATAAATTATATGTATGTGCACGCTCAGTAGTGTCTGACTCTTTGCAACCCCATGGACTATAGTCTGCTAGGCTCCTCTACCCATGGAATTTTCCATGCAAGAATGCTGAAGTGGGTTGCCATTTCCTCCTCCAGGGGATTTTCCCAACCCAGGAATCGAACCCACATCTTCTGAGTCTCCTGCATTGCAGATGGATTCTTTACCTGCAGAGCCAGTGATGAAGCCCCACAAACTATAAAAATATAATTTATACATTTTGAATTTATTCAGCTTAAAAAAAACTACTTAGTAAAAACAAGGTACATTTGTAATTACCAAAAGGATTACAAATTAAATGATGTTAAGAAATTGAAATATATTTTCTCAAAGTGAAAACCTGCCCAACAGGGTAAATTCTGATGCTCTTCTGTTCTTAAATGTTTATTTCCTCATTTGTAACAAGAGTGGGCCATTTCTGCCTCAAATAAAAAACACTCAGTTTTAGAAAAACTATTGAATTTCTGGTGCTAGACTCATATTCCCATGTTACTATCCAGACAATTTTAAATATTAAGAGCCTTGATAGGGTATTTCCCTTCCCACTCTTGCTATGACCCTTGCTTTGTTTTTGAGATTCCATATTCTGTAAAATTTGTTTCCCATAATGGATATACTTTGCTGAGTTTTTTTCTTTATAATATCCTTGGAAAGCAGGTTAATCTTTCCTTCCTTTAGTACTTTCTCTAATAGTGGCAAAGAAATTATTAAGTATAGGCAAATGAATATTTACTCTCTTTGTTCTACCTGCTTCTTTCTTAATAATAAATCCAGACATGTATCCCCAAAGATGTCTTATTTTTAGAATTATTCTGTTTCCTAGGTATTTTTAAGTTTCCAATCCATCTGTCATCAGAGTTTGGTACAGTCTCTGTACTGTTTATAATAATTTACCCAGAAGCTACTCAAAATATAGTAACCTTAGAAATATTCTACAGCTGTCTTCCTTTTACTATCTCTTATTTATATTTTGGTTACATACAGTTAAACAAATGCTTTCATTTGAAATCATCTGATGAGAATATCAAAACCCTTACTAATTATAAGCTTTAATTTCTGGAAAATTAGGATGGTCGTTTCATTTTCCTCTTCTTTTTCTTTCATCATAGGTGGGACAGAGCCATCACTGGTGCAGGTTTAATTAAATATAATCCATTTGAGTCAGAAAAGATGCTTCTGTCTTTTCTGAGGATGAGAGTGTAAAATTTCAGAATGAAGGGAAATGGGGTTACGTGATGGCTGGAAAACATGGTGAGACAAGCTGGACAGAAGAGTGAGCGCTGCTGGGCTGCGAGAAGGAGAGAGAGCCCTTTCCGTGGCCAACAACTCACTCACCTGCTGCTAAGTCACTTCAGTCGTGTCCGACTCTGTGCGACCCCATAGACGGCACCCCACCAGGCTCCTCTGTCCCTGGGATTCTCCAGGCAAGAACACTGGAGTGGGCTGCCATGTCCTTCTCCAATGCATGAAAGTGAAAAGTGAAAGTGAAGTTGCTCAGTCATGTCCGACCCTCAGCGATCCCACAGACTGCAGCCTTCCAGGCTCCTCGTCCATGGGATTTTCCAGGCAAGAGTACTGGAGTGGGGTGCCATTGCCTTCTCCAAGCTCAGATGGCAGTGCTGGCTCATAGGCTAGTCCTGAAATCAGCTGAGCCACCCCCACAGTGTGACAGAAAGCTGCTCTGCAGGAACCTCCTGATGTTGTGATCTAGAATATGTGTCCTGCCTTGTTCCACAGTGAAACTGGCCACGGGATAATAATCTACTTCTGCCACCCCATTTAGAAACATTCTGGGACTGTGAGGCAAAAAAATAAATAAAATCCTTCCCAGGCAATCTGGATTTTTCTCTGTAAACTTTCCATTTTATCACACTGAAAAGCTGGTGTTTGTTGAGCTAGTTATATTCATTCAAAAAGTCTTTGCTAAGCCCAGTGTCTCTGTGTTGTAGCAGCAGTAGTAACAACCATTTATTAATGTTTACTGTGTGCCTGGAACTGGGCTAGGTGCTTATTTCCCTAAATATTTATGGAACCCATTGCCTGATTATTATTATCAGCAATTAGCTGGATAAGGAAATTGAAGTTTACAAAGGAGTAGTAATTTTCCTAGGGTCACATGACAATTAAGTAAAAGTGTAGAGGTTTGAATTTAGAATTCTCTGCCTTTTCAGACATTTTCTTTTCATTGCTTCCAAAAGCTCCCCGTAGTGTTATTCTGAGTAGATGTCTTGGGCAGAAGTAAAAAGAAAGTAGGGCCACTTTCTTGGTGTGCACATGTTCTAGCTGGGGAGAAAAACATATTTTTCTGTATAACAAAGACAAATTCACTAAGTTGAATATCAAATGGACCTGCACCAAAAAGCACATGTGTTTTCACTTGAAGGTATGATTTTATTCGAGGTTTTGCATTTCAGGAATGAAAAGAATTTATGAAGAGAGAGTATACATCTTTAATTTGTGGAATTGTTCTTTGTTGTTCAGTCACTAAACCATGCCCAGCTCTTTGTTACCCCATGAACTGAATCATGGCAGGTTTCCTCGTCTTTCACTATCTCCTGGAGTTTTCACAAACTCATGCCTATTGAGTTGGTAATGCCATCCAACCATCTTACCCTGTATCACCCCCTTTTCCTCCTGCCCTCAATCTTTCCCAGCACCAGGGTCTTTTCAAATGAGTCAGCTTTTCACATCAGGTGGCCAAAGTATTGGAGCTTCAGTTTTAGCATCAGTCCTTCCAATGAATATGCAGAACTGATTTCCTTTAGGAATGAGTGATTTTATCTGCTTGCAGTCCAAGTGACACTCAAGAGTGTTTTTCAGCACCACAGTTCAAAAGCATCAATTCTTCAGTGCTCAGCCTTCTTTATGATCCAACTCTCACATTCATACATGACTACTGGAAAAATCATAGCTTTGATAATATGGACCTTTGTCAGCAAAAGAATGTCTCTCCTTTTTAATGTTCTTTATAGATTAGTCATAGATTTTCTTCCAAGGAGCAAGTGTCTTTTAATTTTGTGACCGCAGTCATCCTCTACAGTGATTCTGGAGCCCAAGAAAATAAAATCTACCACTGCTGCTACTTTTTCCCCAACTATTTGCCACAAAGTGATGGGAGCAGATGACATGATCTTTTATTGAATGTTGAGCTTTAAGCCAGTTTTTCACTCTCCTCTTTCACCCTCATCAAGAGGCTCTTTGGTTCCTCTTCATTTTCTGGCATTAGAGTGGTATCATCTGCATATCTGAGGTTGCTGATATTTCTCCCCTCAGTCTTGATTCCAGCATATGATTCATCCACCCAGCATTTTACATGAGGTACTCTGCATATAAGTTAAATAAACAGAATGACAATATACAGCCTTGACATACTCCTTTCCCAATTCTGAACCAGACAGTTTTTCCATGTCCAGGTATAAATGTTGCTTCTTGACCTGCATACAAGTTTCTTAGCAGGCATGTAAGGAAGGCAGTCTGCTATCCATACTTTCTTAAAAATTTTCGCAGCTGTGATCCACACAGTCAAAGGCCTCTGCACAGTCAATGAAACCGATGTTATTCTGAAACACCCTTGCTTTCTCCGTGATCCAATAAATGTATGTAATTTGATTTCTGGTTCCTCTGCCACTTCAAAACCCAAAGTGTACATCTGGAAGTTCTTGGTTCAGTTCAGTCACCAAGTTGTGTCCAACTCTTTGCCACCCCCGTGTACTGCAGCAGGCCAGGCTTCCCCCTCCATCACCAGCTCCTGGAACTTCCTCAAACTCATGTCCATCGAGTCAGTAATGCCATCCAGCCATCTCTTCCTCTATTGTCCTCTAATCCTCCTTCCTGCCTTCAATCTCTCCCAGCATCAGAGTCTTTTCCAAAGAGTCATATCTTTGCATCAGGTGACCAAAGTATTGGAACTTCAGCTTCAGCATCAGTCCTTCCAATAAATACTTAGGACTGATTTCCTTTAGGATTGACTGGTTTGATCTCCTTGCAGTCAAGGGACTCTCAACAGTTTTCTCCCACACCACAGTTCAAAAGCATCAATCCTTTAGTGCTCAGCTTTCTTTATGGTCCCGTTCTCACATCCATACATGACTACTGGAGAAAGCACAGTTTTGACTAGACAGACCTTTCATAGGTAAAGTAGTGTCTCTGGTTTTAAATATGCTGCCTAGATTGTCATCGCTTTTCTTCCAAGGAGCACGTGTCTTTTAATTTCATGGCGTCAGTCACCATCTGCAGTGATTTTGAAGCCCCTCCAAATGAAGTCCGCCACTGTTTCCATTGCTTCCCCATCTATTTGCCATGAAGTGGTAAAACCAGATGCCATGATCTTAGTTTTCTGATTGTTGAGTTTTAAGACAACTTTTTCACTCATCTCTTTCACTTTCATCAAGAGGCTCTTTAGTTCTTCTTCACTTTCTGCCATAAGGATGATGTCATCTGCATATCTGAAGTTATTGATATTTCTCTCGGCAGTCTTGATTCCAGCATGTGCTTCATACAGCCTAACATTTTGCATGATGTACTCTGCATATAAGTTAAATAAGCAGAGAGAAAATGAGGACTTGACTTACTCCTTTTCCCATTTTGAACCAGTCTGTTGTTCCATGCCCAGTTCTCACTGTTGCTTCTTGACCTGCATACAGATATCTCAGGAGGCAGGTAAGGTGGTCTGGTATTCCCTTCTTTAGGAATTTTCCGCAGTTTGTTGTGATCTACAGTCAAAGGCTTTAGAGTAGTCAATAAAACAGAAGTAGATTTTTTTCTGGAACTCTCTTGCTTTTTTCTATGATCCAACAGATATTGGCAATTTGATCTCTGGTTCCTCTGCCTTTTCTAAATCCAGCTTGAACATCTGGAAGCTCTTGGTTCACGTACTATTAAAGCCTGGCTTGGAGAATTTTGACCATTACTTTGCTAGAATGTGAGATGAGTGCAATTGTGTAATAGCTTGAGCATTCTTTGGCATTGCCTTTCTTTGGGATTGGACTGAAAACTGACCTTTTTCAGTCACTTGGCCACCCCTGAGTTTTCCAAATTTGCTAGCATATTGAGTGCAGCACTTTCACAGCATTGTCTTTTAAGATTTGAAATAACTCAACTAGAATTCCATCACCTCCACTAGCTTTGTTCATAGTGATGCTTCCTAAGGCCCACTTGACTTCACATTCTAGGATGTCTGGTTCTAGGTGAGTGACCACACCATTGTGATTATCTGGGTCATTAAGATCTTATTTGTATTTTCTTCTGTGTATTCTCACCACCTCTTCTTAATATCTTTTGCTTCTGTTAGTTCCATACCATTTCTGTCCTTTATCGAGCCCATCTTTGCATGAGATATTCCCTTGGTATCTCTAACTTTCTTGAAGAGATCTCTAGTCTTTCCCATTCTATTGTTTTCCTTTATTTCTTTCCATTAATCGCTGAGGAAAGCTTTCTTATCCCTCCTTGTTATTCTTTGGAACTCTGCATTCAGAAGGGTATAGCTTTCCTTTTTCTCCTTTGCCTTTTACTTCTCTTCTTTCCTCAGCTATTTTTAAGGATTCCCAAGACCACCATTTTGCCTTTTTGCCTTTTTCTTGTTGATGGTCTTGATCACTGCCTCCTGTACAGTGTCTCAAACCTTTGTCCATAGTACTTCAGGCACTCTATCAGATCTAATCCCTTGAATCTATTTGTCACTCCTACTGTATAATTGTAGAGGATTTGATTTAGATCATACCTGAATGGTCTAGTGGTTTTCCCTACTTTCTTCATTTAAGTCTGAATTTGGCAATAAGGAGCTCATGATCTGAGCCACAGTCAGAGCATGGTGTTGTTTTTGCTGACTGCATGAAGTTTCTCCATCTTTGGCTGCAAAGAATATAATCAATCTGGCTTCAGTATTGACCATTCAGTGATGTCCATGAGTAGAGTATTCTCTTGTGTTGTTAGAAGAGGGTGTTTGCTATGACCAGTGCATTCTCTTGGCAAAACTCTGTTACCCTTTAATCTGCTTCATTTTGTACTCCAAGGCCAAATTTGCCTGTTACTCCAGGTATCTCTTGACTTCCCTACTTCTGTATTCTAATCTCCTATGATGAAATGGACATCTTTTTTGGTGTTAGTTTTACAGGATCTTGTAGTTCTTCATAAAATTGTTCAACTTCAGCTTTTTCAGCATTACTGGCTTGGGCATGGGCTTGGATTACTCTGATATTGAATGGTTTGCCTTGGAAACAGAGATCATTTGGTCATTTTTGAGACTGCACCCAAGAACTGCATTTTAGACTCTGTTGACTATGAGGGCTACTCCATTTCTTCTAAGGGATTCCCGCCCACAGTAGTAGATATAATGGTCATCTGAATTAAATTCGCCCATTCCAGTCCATTTTAGTTCACTGATTCCTAAGATGTCGATGTTCATTCTTGCCATCTCCTGTTTGATCATTTCTGATTTACCTTGATTCATGGACCAACATCCCAGGCTCTTATGTGATACTGCTCTTTACAGCATCAGACTTTACTTACATCACCAGTCACATCCATAACTGGGCATTGTTTTCACTTTGGCTCTGTGTCTTCATTCTTTCTGGAGTTGTTTCTCCATTCTTCTCCAGCAGCATATTGGGCATCTACTGACCTGGGTATTTCACTGTTCAGTGTCATATCTTTTTGCCTTTTCATACTGTTCCTGGGGTTCTCTGATAGCTCAGTTGGTAAAGAATCTGCCTGCAATGTGGGAGACCCTGGTTCAGTTCCTGGATTGGGAAGATCCCTGGAAAAGGGATATCAACCCATTCCAGTGTTCTTGGGCTTCCCTTGTGGCTCAGCTGGTAAAGAATTCGCCTGCAATGCCAGAGACCTGTGTTCGATCTCTGGGTTGGGAAGGTCCCCTGGAGAAGGGAAAGACCCACTGCAGTATTCTGGCCTGGAGAATTCCATGGTCGAGCCCATGAGATTGCAAAGAGTTGGACATGACTAAGCAATGTTCACTTTCACTTTCACATGGGGTTCTCAAAGCAAGAATACTGAAGTGATTTACCATTCCCTTCTCCAGTGGACCATGTTTTGTCAGAACTCTCCACCATGACCCATCGGTCTTGGGTTGTCCTACACAGCATTGCTCATAGTTTCATTGAGTTAGACAAGGCTGTGGTTCATGTGATCAGTTTGATTAGTTTTCTGTAATTGTGGTTTTCATTCTGTCTGTCCTCTGACAGATAAGGATAAGAGGCTTATGGAAGCTTCCTGATGGGAGAGACTGACTTTGTGGAAATTGGGTCTTGTTCTGATGGTCAAAAAGATATCAAATAAGCTTGTTCCATCACCATTGTCATCATCTGCTGCCATGATCCTATTTCTTTTTGATAGTCACCATCTGTGCTAGTCGTTGCCCTGCCCCCTCCCAAATCCTCTCAAAGGAACACGGAGGGATCTGGTGTGAAAGCCCAGAAGCTGCATCCTAGGAATGTGGATTCCTAGGAGACCCAGATGTCAGACATACGCCAGCCCCCCACTGATTCCGCTGCTCCTTTAAACCCCCAGAGGTAGCCAGTCTCCACCCAGGGGACTACTGCGTAGTGCAAACTCTTCCCAGAAGCTCCCAGAAGTCCTTGGTTCATGGACTGCTAAAGCACAGCTTGAAGGATTTTGAGCATAACTTTGCTAGCATGTGAAATGAGTGTAATTGTGCGGTAGTTTGAACATTCTTAGTCATTGCCTTTCCTTGAGATTGGAATGAAAACTGACCTTTTCCAGTCTTGTGGCCACTGCTGAGTTTTCCAAATTTGCTAACATGTTGCACTTTAACAGCATCCTCTTTTAGGATTTGAAATAGCTCAGTTGGAATTCCATCACCTCCACTAGCTTTGTTTATAGTAATGCTTCGTAAGACCCACTTGGTTTTCACACCTCAGGATGTCTGGGTCTAGGTGAGTGACCACATAATCTTGGTCATCTGGGTCTTTAAGACCATTTTTGTACAGTTTTCCTGTGTATTCTTGCCACCTCTTCTTAATCTCTTCTGCTTCTGTTAGGTCCTTACTGTTTCTGTCCTTTTTTATGCTGGTCCTTGCATGAAGTGTTCCCTTGATATCTCCAATTTTCTTGAAGATATCTCTAGTCTTTCCCATTCTATTGTTTTCCTCTATTTCTTTGCACTGTTCTTTGAAGAAGTCCTTCTTATCTCTCCCGGTTGTTCTCTGGAACTCTGCATGCAGTTGGGTATATCTTTATCTTTCTCTCTTGCTCTTTGCTTCTCTTCTTTCCTCAGCTATTTGTAAAGCTTCATCAGACAACCACTTTGCCTTTTTGCATTTCTTTTTCTTTACAGTGCTTTTGTTCACTGTCTCCAGTTAAATACTCTGAATCTGTTAATAATTCTTCAGATATTCTGTCTACGGAGTCTAATCTCTTGATTCTACTGGTCACCTCTGCTGTATAATCATAAGGGATTTGATTTAAGTCATACCTGAATGGCCTAGTGGTTTTCCCTACTTTCTTTAATTTAAGCCTGAATTTTGCAGTAAAGAGCTTGCGATCTGGTTACAGGATATGTACATTTAACAAAGTAAATTTTTATAGTGTGTGTTTAGGTAAAAGGAGAAATATTCATAAATATGTATGATGAATACAAATTACATAATATACAAGTTTTCTAGGACCTCTCTTACAGAAAGCTGACTCTGTAAAATGCTTTTATTTGAACTTTGTTTTTGTGAAAGATCTAGTGACATCATGGGTGGAAACAAATAACTGAAACCTTGAAAAGCATTTCTATTACTTTAAAAAATTTATGCATATATGAAGTCATAGTTCTTTTGTTCAAAGAATGACAATGGCATACTTATGTATTTCTGCTTCTAATGAAATTGATGAGTTTCATTTTCTTTTTTTAATCCTTAGAAAGTAGGTTAATCTTCTTCTACTGCTGTATTTGAAATGCTGTCTCGATCCCATCAGGAGACAGAAACAACATAGTAATTTGAATAGGAAAACTTTAATATAAAAATTATTTAAAAATTTCATATCTATCTATCATCTATCCTTCTATCTGCTTATAACTAAGAGGGAACAAAGGAGAATTCCACAGAATACCATGGGTCTGAGGAGAGGACCTAAGGAAGAGAATAACTTGGAAAGAGAGCTATTCTCTCTGAGAGTGGGATGTAGACTTTGTTGAAAAGGATGTGTTTCCAGTTCACTGGGTAGTGGAGAGGTTTCCTGACTTGCTGAGTTGTCAGGACCAGAATTGATCCAAAGTCAATGGTTGAGGCTTGCTAGTAATGCTGTGTTTGTGTTTAAAGTTATTATGCTCGCTTTGGGTTTAAAGTTCTCCAGACTTTAGCTGGGATTTATTTTAAGGTTTTGTGCTTCCAATTTTAGCCTTGATCTGTATTTGAGTACTCACATGGCACTTCAGTCTGATTTTCCATTAGAAGCTGGCTGAGACATCCTTGGTCCATTCCTTTGGGACCAGGGGATCGTCACTGAAATTGGGATGAATTGCAGCCTTTAGAATGCATGTGTGCCTGCTCAGTCATGTCTGATTTTTGCAACTCTGTGGACTGTGGCCCATTCATGGTTCATAGGAATTTTTTTTTTTTCAGGCAAGAATACTGAAATCATTCAGTAGCTGGGCTAAATATTGGATTGCTATCTCTTCCTCCAGGGAAATCTTCCTGACCCAGACCTGTTTTATGGGAACTGCCTAAAAAGACTGGCCTGGCTCCTTTGGAAGTAAACTGTTTCCTTAGAACTGTAGGCTATTTGAGTGGCAGGCTGTTTGAACTGAGTTGTTTGAGCTTTAAATTGTTTAAGCTGTTTGAGAACTAGTCTTTTACTGTAGGGGAAAACACCTCTGAGAAAAGGGATTCCAGCTATCTAAATATTTTGCAAATACCCCTCACTACAGGAACTTTGGCTGATTTTATGTTTAAAAATCATGATCCTTCCTTATGGGCATTTCTAACTAAATGGACCTACCTGACCAAAGAGTATTTAGAATATCAATGGCCATTACAATGGAAAGCTTTTGAAATCCCCAAACTTACTTTTCTTAAAACTGAATTAGATTATTAGTTTTCTTAAAACAAAAATTTTCCATTACTGAAGGGAATGCCTTTTTGATGGGTATTTTGAGGCTTCCCAGGGTTATCAGGAGTTTTAAACTGCCTCTCTGCAAAATAAGACTTTAAGATTCACTGAAGTAAACAGCCAAAGAAAGAGAAAGTGGCTTCCAAGCCTCAAGCTCCTCTTCTTGGGCTTTGTCTCAGGATCTGCCTCTCCTGCCATCAACCTCCTTTCTTCCATACCACCTGTACCTTCAGCTCCCCCAATACTAATACCTCACTGAAATTCCTTTTTAAAAACTTGTTCCACTCCCTTTTCCTCTGAACTTGTCAGAACCTTGCCCTTCTTAAGCCTACTAAGAATCCAGAGGTTAAACCTTGAATTTCTTATATTCCTTGGACTAAATAGTTTATTTTCTTGAGCTCCAAAGTCACTGCAGATGGTGACTGCAGCCACAAAATCAAAAGATGCTTGCTCCTTGGAAGAAAAGCTATCACAAACCTAGACAGTGTATTGAAAAGCAGAGAGATCAGTTTGCCGACAGAAGTCTGCATAGTCAAAGCTATGGTTTTCCAATAGTCATATATATGAGAGAGCTAGACCATAAGGAAGGCTGAGCACTGAAGAATAGCTACTTTCAAACTCTGGTCAATCAAACTAGTCATTATATATATCAAACCAGTCAGTCCCAAAGGAGATCAACCCTGAATATTCATTGAAGGACTAACGGTGAAACTGAAGCTCCAACACTTTGGCCACATGATGTGAAGAGCTGACTCAAGAGGGGACAGACCCTGATGCTGGGAAAGATTGAAGGCAGGAGGAGAAGGGGACGACAGAGGATGAGGTAGTTGGATGGCATCACTGACTCAATGGACATGAGTTTGAGCAAACTTCAGGAGATGGTGATGGACAGGGAAGCCTGACATGCTGCCATCCAGGAGTCACAAAGAGTCAAACACAACTTAGCAACTGAACAACAACAACTGGACTAAAACTGAATTGCAAGCCATAGTCAAAGAATTTCCCAAAGTAACCAAACATCCCCACAGATTTCCTAAGGAACTTAACACGTCACTCAAACTTTTCAGCCTGGTTTTTCTGACTTATATCAACTAATTCTAGTTTGTATGGTTGTCAGCGAAGGCCAGCCCAGCATTTGATGAAAATCACAATTTGGGAAAACCCTAAAGTTTCTCTAGAATTACAACTGGGAGACCAGTACGTTAATTTATTATATGATCAGTTTCAGGCAATTGTTAAGTGACTTCATGAAGCAATTCTCAGGGATTTTTCAAAGCTTGTTGATTGGAACAAAACTCAGGCTTATAAACAAAAATCTGAATGAAGCTGTTCATGACTATTACAACTGACTTCAGTTTATTTTGGGCTTCCCTGCTGGCTCAGATGGTAAAAGAATCTGCCTGTAATGCAGGAGACCTGGGCTCAATCTCTTGGGAAGATCCCCTGGAGGAGGTTATGGCAACCCACTCTGGTATTCTTGCCTGAAGAATTCTGCTTTTCCTTCCGACATTGATTCCTCAAGGTAGCTTTTTAACTTTATGTATATTAATGTGCTGAATCAGGACCTTTGGTAGAAAGGACCAAGATGGAATGGAAAAACCACTTCAGATTGAGTTGATCTGGCAAAGCAGTTCTCTTACACTCTGTGTGTGCATACACGCTGAGTCACTCAGTCATGTCTGACTCTGTGATCCATGCACTGTAAACCACCAGCCTCCTCTGTCCATGGGATTTTTCAGGCAAGAATACTGAAGTGGGATGCATTTCCTTCTCCAGGGGATCTTCCCAACAGGAATCAAAGTCTCTTAGTATCCTGCATTGGCAGGTGGATTCTTTACCACTAGTGCCACCTCAAGATGAGTCACCTCAAAGGGGGATCAGCAATATCTTTAATCTCAACACCAGCAATTGAAAACTCCTAAACAAAACTAAAACTCTCCTGTGGTTAGTCACTCAGTCATGTCCAACTGTTTGGGACCCCATGGACTGTAGCCTGCCAGGCTCCTCTGTCCATGGGGATTCTCCCAGGCAAGCATACTGGAGTGGGGTGCTGTGCCCTTCTCCAGGGGATCTTCCCAACCCAGGGATTGAACCCAGGTCTACCACATTGCAGGTGGATTCTTCACTGACTGAGGCACTAGGGAAGCCCAAGAATACTGAAGTGGGTAGCCTGTCCCTTCTCCAAGGGATTTTCCTGACCCAGGAATTGAACCAGGGTCTCCTGCATTGCAGGTGGATTCTTTACCAGCTGAGCTACCAGGTAACTCCAAACTCTTCTAGTTTCTGCCATTATTTGAAAGAGCCAGGGCACTAGAAAAGAGATTGTTACAAATGTAAATGCTTTAGGCATCTCTAACCCTCTAACCAGCCTTTCCAATATCTTCCTAATTTTCAGTGGTGGGCTTCAAGAAAATACAGGGGCTCTTTCCAGTCCTTCCTTTTAATTAGCCTGGAGAAACATTTCTCCAGATTCGGTATGAATCTCTTCTAGCCTGAGTCATACTCTCTTTGCTCAACCCCACTACTGTATAACGGCCCCTTTGTTGGAGTACTAAAACAGTTCAAGTTGGAGGGGTCTTTATTGAAACTCAAGAGGCTCCTGTCTCTAATCATGTTTCCTTTCGTTTCAGCCTAGAGAGATACAAACTGCTTTCTTTTCTGTTCTCCCACCCCAATCAATTTATTAGGCTGAAATTTAGAGAAATATCATGTCAGAATTTCTTTCTCCCCCAAACAGAAAATAATTCTAGAATTTGATGATAGTTACCAAACTAACCAAATAGGTGAATTAAATGACCCTTGACATCTTTACTTTGTTTCATCTCTGACGGTACTAGAACTGATTTTGAAAACACTGATCACTTACCCCTATTGAATCCTCTACCATCTTCCTTATGGGCAAAAATCTCCAACAAACATTGGCAAGATCACAGTGCACCTCCCATCAAGATTCAAATAGAGCTCTTAAAACCTCTTCTAAGAATGAATCAATACTCTGAGTAAAGAAGCCCTTCAAGGTGTAAAGCTCATAATAAAAGATTACAAGGCTCAAGACCTCATTTTCTCTTGTAGTAGTTTATATAATATTCTTTTAAAAATAATTGTATTATTTATTTATGGCTGTGCTGGGTCTTTGCTGCTGTGTAGGCTTCTGTCTAGCTGTGGCAAGCGGGGTTTCTCTTTCGTTGTGGTGCGTGGGGTACTCGCGGTGCATGGGCCTCTCTTGTTGCAGAGCCTGGGCTCTGGGGTGCGTGGGCTTCAGGGGCTGTCATCTGCGGGCTCTAGAGCACAGGCTTAGTAGTTGTGTGCAGGCTTAGTTGCTCTGCAGCATGTGGGTTCTTCCCGGATCAGGGGTCAAACCCATGTCTCCTGCATTGGCAGGTGGATTCTTTTCTACTGAGCAACCAGGCATATAACACTCATAATTTACTGGTGAATGAAACTAATAGCCAAGAGTGGAAGTTTGTCTAGGACCTCCAACAATAAGCAGCATTGTTATCCCTGGACATCTTGTTGTTGCTAATCCTCATATATTACTAACATTCCTTCCCACCAGGAGCCATTTTTTTGCCGTCGTTGATTTATGCAGCGCGTTCTTTGTGTTTCAGGCGATGAAGATATACAATGCCTTTTCACCTTCAGCAATTCACCTGGACAGTAATGCCTCGAGGTTTTACGGAGGGTCCTTATTTCTAGCAAATCATGAACCCTGACGTGGATGATACGAAATTCCCTAGGGATTTTATTTCCCTGCAGTGTGCCAATGATTAGCTTCCATGTTCTCCCCAAATCTCCTCACATGAAGGCAGTATCCATTTGCTGGATCTGTTAGCTTTAAAGGGACATAAGTTTGCCAGAGTAAAATTGCAGTTTGCCCTCACACAGGTTTCACATTTAGCGTCTCTGATACCAGAACAAGGGCTACAACTAGATCCAGATAGACTTCGTCTAGTCCTAAATTTCCCAAAATCCAAAACTAAGAGCAAACTGTGAGGTTTCCTGAGGCTCCTTGGTTTGGTTATTGCTGAAACTGGATTCCAATTATTTTCTCTAATATCCAAACTTTTGTATGTTTTACTAAACAGTGACAATCCCAATCCAATTTTATGGGAAGAACTGGACAACATAACATTTTAATGAAGAGTGTGATGCACCCACTTGCCCTTGGGCATCCCAATATTTAGATTTTCTTTTCTGTCTTTCTATAAAAAAAAAAAATACTCTTAGTATACAGGGAACACTGTTGACCTATAGGGTTTTGACCCTTGCCTTAGGGCCATTATGGCCACTGCTGTATTAGATAAGGCTATATCTAACTGTAGAATTGCCTTTAGCCATTTTTGTATCTTATGCAGTAGAAAATTTCCTGAATGCTCATCACACTCAACTTTTCTCGCCCAGCTGTCTCACTTCCTATAAAGTCTTTTGTTAATTTCTTCTTACATAACTCTTTTGTGTTGTAATAATCTTAACCCAGCTACTCTTGTCCTCTCCATCACAGACAAAGTCCTTCACAATCTCTTAAAGCTGTTAGATCACCTTCTGACTCATCATGATGTATAGAAACTTCTCTAAGTAATACCACCTTTTCATGGTTCACTGATAGTTCTTATTTCAAAGGTGATAGTGGCAAATATTGTGCTAACTATTCTATTGCAGCTTCTTTTGATGTTGTTGAGGTAGCACCTTTACTTGTGGCTACTACTTTAGCTAAGGACAAAAATACTAATAGTTATGCATATAGTAGATACTATTGGAATAGCTCATAATTTTAGAATGTTGTGGAAGCAACATGGCTTGCTTACTTCCAGTGGAAATAAAATTTAAAATGGTCCTATGTTCAGGATTGTTGGGTGAAACACTTTTGCCTGCCACTTTAGCTTTACAAATATTCTGGGGCGTTCTATACTTAATTCTCTAGAAGCGAAAGGAAATTATTTTGTTGACATTTCTACAAAGAATACTTTCCTTAAAGACACCAACAGCAGCCAAACCTCTGTCATAGTCCACGAGAATGTTTCTCCAAATAATAATTTGGAAAAACTGGCTAGAAAAAAACAATAGTTGGCCTCAGAAAAAGATAAAAAAAAAGATTGGAAATTCAACTGTTGGTTTAGCAAAGGAAAAAAGTTCTGGTTTAGAGCAAATAACAACCTAGTCCTGTTGGAGACTCTAAAATTCCTAATTCTTAACCACTATACTAACATTAGTCCATTGACCTACTGACAGAAATGGTAGCATTCACTAATAAATAATGATGGGGAAACAATAATAAGGTCCCAGAATATGCCCTCATCTGTTCCACTTGTCCAAAGTCCAACTCACAGAAGTCCAAGAACTGCTTATGGACATTTCAAACTGCCTAATAGATGTTTCAAAATCTGGCAGATGGATTTCATATAACTTTCTCCAGTTAATGGATATGAATATGTCTTAGTCATGGTCTATCTGCCAAGCCACCTGGGAAGCCCCATATGTTTTCTGTTCTGGGCTGAAGTCTTCCCTTGCAGACAGGCTACTGCCACTTCTGTGGCTAAAGTCCTTTGCAAACGATTGTCGCTGCTTGAGACACTCTTTTCCAACTTCATTGTAATTGAGGAGCCCATTTTACTGACAAGGTGTTCCCACAAGTCTGCAATGTTTGGCCACTTTTGCAACACTTTTACTGTGCCTGCCACCCCTAGTCCTCTGGTTTAGTTGAACACACTAATGGGGTTATAAACACTCAATTGACCCAATTTGTAGAAACTTTCCAATTATTTTGGCCCAAAACATTGCTACTCATCCTTACAAGTTTCAAATCCACCACTTTCAGAACTTACAAACTTCAAACATTTAAGATAATCACAGGATGCCCAATGCACTTGGCTCCTGCTTTCTTTTGACCCACAACTGATTTTAAAAAGAGGTACTCTAACACTGCAAAGGCCTAATTGCTTCTATTAAGAATAACCATGTTTTTGAAAAAAATGTTCAACATCCCTTATTATTAGAGAAATGCAGATCAAAACTACAATGAGATATCACCTCACATTGGTCAGAATGGCTATCATCAAAAAATCTACAAAGAATAAATGCTGGAGAGGCTATGACCAAAAGGGAACCCTCTTGCATTTTGGTGGGAATGTACACTGATACAGTCACTATGGAGAACAGTATAGAGATTTCTTAAAAAACTAGGAATAACACTACTATATGACCCAGCAATCCCACTACTGGGCATATACCCTGAGAAAACCATAATTGAAATGGACACAGGCACTCCAGTGTTCACTGCAGTATCATTTATAATAGCCAGGACATGGAAGCAACCTAGATGTCCACTGACAGATGAATGGATAAAGAAGTTGTGATTTATATATACAGAAGAATATTACTCAGCCATCAAAAGGAACAAATTTGAGTCAGTTCCAATGAGGTGGATGAAACTAGAGACCGATATACAGAGTGAGGCAAGTCAGAAAGAGGAAAAACGATCTGAAAAAAAAATTGTATGTTAACTCATATATATGGAATCTAGAAAAATGGTACTGATGAAACTATTGGCAGGACAAGAATAGAGACTCGGATATAGAGAACAGATTTATAGAGACAGTGGGGACAGGAGAGAGTGGGATGAATTGAGACAGTAGCATTGAAATATTTACATTACCATATGTAAAATAGATAGCTAATAAGAAGTTGCTCAACCTGGTGCTCTGTGACAGCCTAGAAGGGTGGAATGGGGTGGAAAGTGGGAGGGGAGTTCAAGAGGACAGGAACATATGTATGTCTTTGGCTGATTCATGTTGATGGATGGCAGAAACCATAACATCGTAAAGCAAATATCCTCCAATAAAATAACCTCACTTCAATATCTTAAAAGATCAAGTTTTGATAATGTTTTCACAGTGCGCTCTCCAGGAGACAAAGGTATTAAGCATCACACTTTGCAACCTGGAGCTTTTGTCTTTAAAAAGGCATCTCCAATAGAATTGTTTTCAATCTTGCTGTAGAGGCCCCTATCAGAGGCCCTGTGCTGCCACGCTCCAAGGAATATATTCTTGGATTCACATGACACATGGTAAGAAAGCACAAACCCTGGCTGGACTACTTGCATATCATCTGGTGACGTATAAGTAGAATTTACTGAAATTGAAGCAGATAACATGAGGTAGTTTCCCTAAGATACCCAGATGAGACCTGTAGGAAGTTTCTCACCAAATCCTTGAGAATGATGTAATGCTTCAGTTGATATCCAGTATCTGTGTTCTTGATAACATAGAGTTGTAGTTGTTCAGTAACTAAGTTGTGTTTGACTCTTTGCAACCCCATGGTCTGCAGCACACCAGGCTTCACTGCCATTAACTGTCTCCTGGGTTTGCTCAAACTCATGTCCATTGAGTCAGTGTTGCCTTCTAACCATCTCAATCTCTGTCGCCCCTTTCTCCTCTTGCCTTCAATCTTTCCTAGCATCGAGGTCTTTTCCATTGAGTCAGATCTTCACATTAGGCGGCCAAAGTATTGGAGTTCCAGCTTCAGCACCAGTCCTTCCAATAAATATTCAGGGTTGATTTCCTTTAGGATTGACTAGTTTGGTCTCCTTGCTGTCCAAGGGATCAAGAGTCTTATGATAACATATAGGATTTAGATAAAAAGTACCCAAGAGTTTTCCTTCCTATTTCTCTTTGTTACATGAATGTGACTTGAATAAGTTTGCAGTCTGTGTACTTTCCCTCTGACCTGAGACACTATACCCAGGAAATACCCTTCCTAGCACTGAGGGACAAAAGGCATGAAACTGGAAAACCTGACTCTTGATCACTGATGCATTCAGAAAAAAATCTTCACCAAATTGGGGAAGTATAAAAAAATTAATAAACAGAACCTTCAATTAAATAAAGTCAGGAGATCAGAAAGGGGCGTGCTCATGCCCTGAGACAACAGAAGAAACCAACAGGAGGAGGAAAGACATCTCTTGTTTCCTGTCAAGGGGCTCAGTCAGTGAAGAACCATGGACTCTTCACAATAGCCCTCCCAACTTTTTTGACCCATTATAAAAGTGTTTTCCTTCCTTTGCCTTGTGGGGACTTGCATGTGACTTGCCATGATTATAGACCCTGAATTGCAATTCTTCACTGATCCATATTTACTGAAGAAATATCTAGCAGTCTATTTGTTTTACGTCATGAGGAGACACATTCCAGTATCAAAAGAGATAGCACAGTAGAGCTGGTGTTGAAAAGCAATAGGTTGAGAACTGGTCAATGATTTATGCACTCAGCTGAACTTCAGTCTTCAGTCCATAGAGGAAAAAAAAAATTGTCAATGTTTTTCTTTTTGCTTTTTTTTGGGGGGACAGGGGGTGCTGTGTCATGTGGGATCTTAGTTCTCCAACCAGAGAGTGAACCCACATTCCTTACATTGGAAGCTCAAAGTCTTAACCTCTGGACCACCAGGAAAGTCCCTTTCAGTGGTTTTTTAAAAGTTATATTTAAAATATAGAGAGGCAGAGTAAACATATGTCTCACCTTCTAGACTGTGATTCATCTCAGCTGTCAATGTTAATTATCACCTGAATGTATGAACCAGGATTTAGATTTGAGGGTGGAAGACATAGGATGAATAGCAGATATTTACAACAGCATCAGTAATAAATAGGATTTCATGAACACAATAATTATCAAGAACAGTTCATGTTCAGCCTGTGTTTCAGTAAGGTGTGTAAGCGGTTCATCTATGTAGATTATCAATAAAAATTGTTAAGGGAGCTCAGTTCAGAGGATCCACCTGAAATGCATGAGGCCCCAGTTTGATTCCTGGGTCAGGAAGATCCATTGGAGAAGGGTTAGGCTACCCACTCCAGTATTCTTGAGCTTCCCTGTGGCTCAGCTGGGCAAGAATCTGCCTGCAATGCAGGAGACCTGTGTTTGATCCCTGGGTTGGGAAGATTCACTGGAGAAAGAAAAGGCTACCCACTCCAGTATTCTGGCCTGAAGAATTCCATGGACTGTATAGTCCATGGGGTTGCAAAGAGTCAGACATGTCTGAGTGACTTTCACTTTCAAACACATTTGGGACGGTAGTGAAACTGACATTGCACTTAAACATAGTTGGAAATCTATTCAACATTGATATCCTAAAATGTGACTGCTAAATAGTAGATGTTAAATAAATGTTGTTTGAATTAATAAATGTCTTAATTATTCCACTATTTTTGGTATCCACTGTGTCCTGGACCTTGTACCGTGTGCTAGAAATACAGCAATGTTCAAAACACAGTCTCTACCTAAAGAAGTACACAGTCCATTTTGCAGGAAATAATTCTTAAGGCTTTTGGAGATTCTCCTGAGTGGGAAGAGACAGTTGATGTTCTGATAGGGGCATATAGTTTCAGGGTCTTTAAAACAGGAGTTATATATATTCCTTTGTTTTCAGAGAAGCTGAAATTAGAAGATGATTTTTTTTTCTTTTTCTCTCTTTCTTCATCTCTTACTCCTCCTACTTCTTCTTTTGCACAGTTCCCCACTCTACATATTCAAAAGAATCAAAGGGATATTTTTAAAAATTTAAGAAATATGTTAAGGTACTGGTTCACACACTAAAGTTTAATTCTATAGATAATAGTGAAGAAAACCACCATTTAGAGTCATTCTATACTTCATCATTTTCTTCTGTTTTCTCCCTTGTACCTATTCCATATTCACTCTATTCAACAATGCTGCCTGTTTCTTGTTAGGATTTATTAATTATTAAAAAATGTTATTACTGTTTAGTCTCATTCCTATCCTCTTACACACTAGGCTAAACATTCCTCGTGATTATTCCCATTTTACAGAAGAGAAAATGCTAAGTAGCTTGTACAGGTCACATACATGATTACGATAATTTTTTTCATCACCTGCTGCCAAAGTTATTCTGCCTTTGATCCCATAGACCAATGGTTGGACCATTTCAAAATTGAATATTTAGAGTTATCTAATAATTTCATGCATTACAATTTTTTTTGGTTTGCATGTTTTTATTCATCTTTTATTTTAGTTATATGTTTTAGAGATAAAATATTGAAACCTGGTCTTAAAGAAAGAAAGTGAAGTCGTTCAGTCATGCTGATTCTTTGCAACCCCATGGACTGTAGCCTACCAGGGTCCTCCGTCCATGGAATTTTCCAGGCAAGAGTACTGGAGTGGGTTGCCATTTCCTTCTCCAGGGGATCTTCCCGACCCAGGGATCGAACCCAGGTCTCCCACATTGCAGGCAGATGCTTTACCATCTGAGCCAACAGGGAAGCCTTGGTCTTAAAAGTGGGGTGTAAAATGGATGCCTGTGTGTTCTTGTATGTGCTTGTTGGGCATAAAATGAAGAGGCTTCCATTCTCTGTTTTTAGTGGGGTCTTTCATAAAGATTGTCTTTCATAAAGACTGTCTTCCAGAAGTCTGGATTAAAAAGGCTGGCTCTGTACCTGCGCAACACATTACTATTTCCCCACACCCAAAGGCTCTGTCATTGACATTCAGATCAATCCTGGTGTTAGTGGAAAGTAATAAAAGCCATCAGCCTCAGCTTTGCCTCTCCCATTGGGCACAGTTCAATAGCTACTTATTAACTCTGACTGCTCATTTTATAGGCGAAACTTCATATTAGCACACAAAAGCCAAATAAATTTGAGTTCAAAGATGCACAATAGTTTCTGAATGAATTTTTACTGTTTATTCTGTACCAAAAGGAGAAACAGAGAAAAAAGAAATCAGCAAAGAAAAGCTAAGCTGCTTGGAGTTGGGGTGGATATATCTGTGCCCTGCAATATTTTGCTTCATTGGTTTTATGTTTAAATATTTTATGCCATGTCTGCTTTTTTTGCTGGTTGTCAGTGCAAGTTTATAATTTTATGTCAGATGCTTGAATTATTCAATTAAAAAATGTTAGCCTGAGCAAGCCATCCAAGACTGTAGAAAACAGCAAGCCATGGAAAATAGATTGTATTTTTACTGGAACATGAACAAAAGTATAAAAAGTATAAATATAATTCTGGAGGCAGTTGTGCAGGAATAGCCACAGCTAGAGGATTTCTGGTCAAACGCTTTTGTTTTCTCTTACACACTATAGCAAAGAGCACCAGCTTCCTTTTTGTGCTTTGTTTGCAAATTTTAACAATTCTTTCGGGTTTATTTTGGTACAGATACAGATCTCTCCCTGACTGTCTCCTCTGGGCTTCGTTATTAAATAGCATGGCAGTGAAAACATTTGACATTGACATTGACAACATTTAAGTGAGTGATTGTCTGAGAGCCACAAACACCTAGTAAGCTTTTTTTTTTTCCTTCAAATATATATTCACAGTCTCCACCCTGACATTTTTGCCTCAGGAGGTCTGTTGGCTCCTAGGAATCTCCATTGTGAATGCAAAGCACCTCAGGTTATGTAGGTGGTTGAGGATGAACTAAATCATCATTGCAAAAGTGAAACAATTCCAAAGGCAGTGTCCTTCCTTAGCAAGTGCAAATTCAGATTGTCTCAACTACTATTTTCTGTCTCTTCCCAGAAAAATTCAGACTGGAGCTGTACTTGGATGTGACTGTTATATCTGGGTAGCTTCCCTAGAACATGGTTCTGTATCAGACCCTCTTGTAAATAACTAGTGAAATCTTTCATGGCAGATACTTTTGATGAAAAGATCTGCTTCTGGCAAGCAGAAACAGGATCTTATAACTGTGGTCAGAAACCATGGAAGAGAAGCTAGAGGTGATGGTTTCTGTGTTTGATGGTTTGAGACAAATAAAAAGAGACGAGAAAATGAAAACATAAACAGTCAAACAGATAGCTAAACATTATAAGTAATGGGTTTTGACAATTAGGACAAAAGTATTTGATAGCATTTTAAAATTATTGAATATTTTATCCAGCTTTTTAATTGCACCTTTAATTATTGATCTATTAGCTTGAATGTACATTGGTTTTATTTTGACTCATTTGAGTAACACTGTAATTAAGTCTCTGATATCTGTGTTGGTATACTATACAATAAAAAAAAAGGACAAGTTCATTTACAAAAATGAAAATACAAAGAGAAATCAGTGAATTATTTCTTTATAGAATTTTATATATTCTTTATTATATAGTATAATTATATAATCTGTACCATAATTTTTAACACATTTTTATAATTTGGTGATTATTAATATTAACCTTAGGCAGTTTGGTGTGTGTTAGGTATCTAGCTACAGATTTCAAGAAGATACATAGATATTTGAGTTTTCATTAGCTGAGTAAAGGTATTTTTATTTTGTTTGTTTTTTTTTGTATTATTTTGTTTGTCTTTGTTTTTTTTTTTTAAATTAAATTTATTTATTTTTTAATTACAATACTGTATTTGTTTTGCCATACATTGACACGAATCAGCCATAATTTACTTTCAAAGTTGAAAGTAAATCTTTTAAAATTCAACTGATTATTAACATGTAAACTTAGAGTTTATTTTAAAAAATGGAGACCTTTTTATGAAACTCTGAATTGACAGTTTCTAAAAGTAAAACTCAGATATCAACAGACTGAAATGGTTTTGATTTCGGTATTGCAACACTCAAAACACTGATTAATATATGTAAAGCAGCACAGGAATCAACTCTGATTCTCATCTGATTCAAGTATTCCTGGGTTGACATTGCTTATACATTGGGGTTGGGGAACAGAACCAGTTACCTGGATTTCGTATTTTCAGTTGCTTAGGTTTGTTTCAGTTGTTAAAACTATCCAAAAATATTGGGTGACATAGGATAAAATGTTAAAATAAGTACGTGCATATATCCATATTTTTGGTTTCCAACATTGTCCATATGTTATGGGAAGTCAGTGTATTACAAAAGTAGAAAAAATAAAATAATTAAAAAAGAAAAAACGAGATCTCCTTGGCTTGTATGTTGAGGCAAGATTTTAGTAGTCACAGCGAAAAGTTGGGAGACCTGTTAGGTTATATCAATCTATACTTTCTATAATAATAAAATCATAATGTTTCCATAGCATACAGTAGTGAGAATTTCTATCTCATATATCTTTGGGTTGGCTAGATGTCTCTGTGGATCTTAATTGAGCTCATAAACTCATGACTCGTCTGTAGTTTGGCTAAAGAATGTTTCATTTTAATCTGGACTTGAATGAGGTCACTGAACTCCACAGATTTGTCATCTTCCTCTTGGGACCATCAAATCAGGTAAGTATATTGCAGTGTTAAAAGCACAAGAGACTTACTCTTTACACACAAATACAGTGAGAGTCTTTATCATTTTTTCTAAAATTTCATTAACCAGAGCAAGTTGCATGACTAAAGTCAAGGGCTAGGGAAGTAAATACCACTTTTATTTCTGGAGGTTTTCCTTGGCCACATTGTTCAGCATGTGGAATGTCAGTTGCTCAATCAAGAATTGAACCCAAGCCACATTAATGAAATCACTGAATCCTAACCACTAGACAACCACTAGAAAACCCTTCCACTTTTGTTTTTAAGGATCTTAACAGTCACTTGGTGGGAAAAGGTGTCACTAAAAGACTAAATAATTGGGGTTAATATGAAGCTTTCCATTGCTGGTAGCTCAGCTGGTAAAGAATCTGCCTTCAGTGCAGGAGACCCAGGTTCGATCCCTGGGTTGGGAAGATCCCCTGGAGAAGGAAATGGCAACCCACTCCAATATTCTTGTCTGGAAAACCCCATGGATGGAGGAGACTGGCTGGCTACAGTCCATGGGGTCACACAGAGTCAGACTCGACTGAGTGACTAAACCACCACCACCACAAAGTATCTTGCAGTTGTTCATCGTTCATTTAGATTTTAAGGTTTAGACCAGCCCTGCAGCTATGGTAGTTATCAGAAGTGTAAGACTATGAATGCAGTTTTAGGTAGTGAACGAGTGAGTATTGCGTGCTCAGTCATGTCCAACTTTTTGAGACTCCATGGAAGTAGCATGCCGGACTCCTCTGTCCATGGAATTTCTCAAGCAAGAATACTGGAGTGGGTTGCCATTTCCTCCACCAGAGAATCTTCCTGAGCCAGAGATAAAGCCTGTGTCTCCTGCATTGGCAGGCAGATTCTTTACCTGGTGGCATTAATTGTAAAGAATCTGCCTGGCAATGCAGGGGATGTAAGAGACACAGTTTCAGTCTCTGGGTGGGGAAGATCCCCTGGAAGAGAAAATGGCAACCCACTCCAGTATTCTTGCCTGGAGAATCCCATGGACAGAGGAGCCTCATGGAGCTACAGTCCATGGGATCCCAAAGAGTCGAACATGAGTGGAGATGGAGCACATAGCACAGAGCCATCTGGGAAGGCCTTTAGCCAGTGAGATTTATTGAGCTATGGGAGAGATGTCAATGAGGACTCCAAATTTCTTGTATGAGCAACTGGAAGGATAGGGTCATCATTAACTGAAATGTGAAATGTTGCATGTGATGGATTTAAGGGTGGTGGGGGGAGGGAGAGATAAATCAATTTAGGACATGCTGAGTCTTGAATGTTAAAAGACATCCAATCAGAGATATTGGATAGCACATTTTATATATAAATCTGAATTTATATGGTCTGTACACATATAATTTTGGAAATTGCTAATTATAAACATAATATTTAGAGCCCTAAGTTTAGATGAAGTTGCTAATTAATAGAAAAGAGAGGGGGTCCAAGGACATTTTAACATTAGGAGGCTTGGAAAACTCAGCAAAAAGACTGACAAGAAGTGACCCATGAGATAGAAAAAATGTTATCTGAGGAGGTTGCGGATGACTTTAGCAAGGACTGGCTCAAAGGATTGTACCACAAGGAGAAATCATATTTGGGATTTGCTGGGCTCCCTAAGTTTGAGGATTGGATTCTTTAGCAAACTTTGAAGAATTCTACTATTATCTTTTAAGATGTAGACTTTTCCTCCCCCTAAATATTCTTTCTTTATTGTTTCCAGAATTTTTTAGACACAATATGCCATGTGACTTTATTCTCTACATGTTTTTACTACTCTATCACACTTTTAAACTCTTCTTCCTTTTGCTTCCCCAATTTAGGTGACTTCTTTAGCTCTATCTTCCAGTTTGCTAATTGTTTATTTTTGTCTAATCTGCTTTTCATTCAATCCATTGAATTTTTAACTTCAGTGATCAAATTTTCCTCAGATCTGCCTGTTTTTGTTTTCTCATTCTTCTGATTCATTTTTAACATAATCATTCTAAACACAGATTTTGTGATATATATAATTCTATCACCTGACATTCTTAGGAGTCAATTTCTGTTATTTATTTTTTATAAAACTAATACCTACTTTCCTCCTATGTGTCCTAATTTTGGACTGGAATCTCATGTGTGGTGTGGCCTAAACTTGATAATACTGTACAGCCTAATATGTGAAGTTTCATGTATAACTCAGTCCCTCCAGGATTACGGCAAATCCTCCTGGTGCTCTGCCAATATTCTCTCCAGTTCAGTTCAGTTCAGTTCAGTGGCTCAGTCGTGTCCGACTCGTTGCGACCCCATGAACTGCAGCACACCAGGCCTCCCTGTCCATCATCATCTCTCAGAGTTCACTCAGACTCACGTTCATCGAGTCTGTGATGCCATCTAGCCATCTAATCCTCTGTCCTCCCCTTCTCCTCCTGCCCACAATCCTTCCCAGCATCAGAGTCTTTTCCAGTGAGTCAACTCTTCACATGAGGTGGACAAAGTACTGGAGTTTCAGCTTTAGCATCATTCCTTCCAAAGAAATCCCAGGGTTGATCTCCTTCAGAATGGACTGATTGGATCTCCTTGCGGTCCAAGGGACTCTCAAGAGTCTTCTCCAACACCACAATTCAAAAGCATCAATTCTTCAGCGGTCAGCCTTCTTCACAGTCCAACTCTCACATCCATACATGATTACTGGAAAAACCATAGCCTTGACTAGATGGACCTTAGTCGGTAAAGTAATGTCTCTGCTTTTGAATATACTATCTAGGTTGGTCATAACTTTTCTTCCAAGGAGTAAGTGTCTTTTAATTTCATGGCTGCAGTCACCATCTGCAGTGATTTTGGAGCCCCCAAAATAAAGTCTGACACTGTTTCCACTGATTTCCCATCTATTTCCCATGAAGTGATGGGACCAGATGCTATGATCTTCATTTCCTGAATGTTGAGCTTTAAGCCAACTTTTTAGGTTTCCTCTTTCACTTTCATCACGAGGATTTTTACTTCCTCTTCACTTTCTGCCATCAGAGGAGTGTCATCTGCATATCTGAGGTTATTGATATTTCTCCTGGCAATCTTGATTCCAGCTTGTGTTTCTTCCAGTTCAGCGTTTCTCATGATGTACTCTGCATGTAAGTTAAATAAGCAGGGTGACAATATACAGCCTTGAGGTACTCCTTTTCCTATTTGGAACCAGTCTGTTGTTTCATGTCCAGTTCTAACTGTTGCTTCCTGACCTGCATACAGATTTCTCAAGAGGCAGGTTAGGTGGTGTGGTATTCCCATCTCTTTCAGAATTTTCCACAGTTTATTGTGATCCACACAGTCAAAGGCTTTGGCATAGTCAATAAAGCAGAAATAGATGTTTTTCTGGAACTCTCTTGCTTTTTCCATGATCCAGCAGATGTTGGCAGTTTGATCTCTGGTTCCTCTGCCTTTTCTAAAACCAGTTTGAACATCAAGGCATTCACCGTTCACATATTGCTGAAGCCTGGCTTGGAGAATTTTGAGCATTACTTGCATGTGAGATGAGTGCAATTGTGCGGTAGTTTGAGCATTCTTTGGCATTGCCTTTCTTTGGGATTGGAATGAAAACTGACCTTTTCCAGTCCTGTGGCCACTGCTGAGTTTTCCAAATTTGCTGGCATATTGAGTGCAGTACTTTCACAGCATCATGTTTCAGGGTTTGAAACAGCTCCACTGGAATTTCATCACCTCCACTAGCTTTGTTCGTAGTAATGCTTTCTAAGGCCCACTTGACTTCACTCAGGCCTTACCATTTCTGTGCATGCAGGACTAACGTTCATCTGTCAGTATCTATATCTCTTTGCATAAGAATTTTCTTTAGCCACTTACTCTTACCATGTGTACAGTGAGCCAAAAATGTGCATGGATTAATGCTACACACCTTGACAAATGACTGATAGGAGCTGGTGTGCAAACACCTCCCTTGCTTCTGGGATGGGATAGTTCTGACACGTTTTATGTTAGCCCCAGATTTCCCCACTGGGAATAAGATCCATTCATCCTCAGGGGAAACTCACTTGATTATGCACCCTATATTGGCTGCTCCCTTTTCCTGCCTTACCTGCTCCCTCCCTTACTCACTCAAATACTTATCTCAATGCCTATTTCAGGAGTACCCAGACTGAGACAGTGGTTATGAGCCCGGAACTAACTTTTCTCCAAAAGTCTAATTTTTGGAATTATTTCTTATAGTTAAGTATCAGCTTTGGGTTCTCTGACATGCGGATATGATGTGGGAGTGAATCCTGAATGAGTGCAAAGCAATACTCTGCTTCTAAGGCTTAAGGGAAGACTTCTCCCCACTACCTAGTGATTGAGCAGAGGCAGAGAAACTATGCTGATATCAATTTATGCCCCTGGAAAGATTATTTTCTAGTCTATAGCCTCGGGTTGAAGAAAGAGCATCTCATATTCTGTGCCTTGTTCTGGGTTCATTCTGAGACTCCTGGGCCTATGGTATATTTCTGGAAGTGGAAGTATATTTCTAATTATTTAGGAATGGTGATTAACAGAATCATCATGAAGACATGTGGTTTCTTGGGCCAGGAAACTGGGAATTTTAATCACAGTACAAGAATACGTAATATGATACAGAATACAAGCTGATGCATATAAGAACTGGAGTTTACAGATTGGGTCAAAAATGAGGAAGTCTTACATTTCTCTTCTTTTAATTAACACTTTTGGTTCTGAAAAGTTGGCTAGGGAGAATTTTTCTCCCTTTCCTCCTCTTATAAATTTCTATGTTGTACCAATCAAATAGCCAAAGGAAAAAACTTTAGTGAAGTTCTTGACATCTATTTGCTGTTGTTTGTGTTCATAAGGAAAAGATGAGTAACTGTCTTATTGGATGTTTATATTTATATTTTGCTCATTTGACTCTGCAAGGATGTTGGTTCCCATAAACATTATTTTCTGTATTCATCACCTTCAATCAAGTGTTGCATTTGTTCAATTGTCCAGTTGTGTCTGACTCTTTGTGACCCCATGGACTGCAGCATGCCAGAGCTCCCTGTCCCTCACCATCTCCTGGGGTTTGCCCAGATTCATTTTCCTTGTATTGGTGATGCCATCCAGCCATCTCGTCTTCTGACACCCTCTTCTCCTTCTGCCCTCAATCTTTCCCAGTATCAGGGACTTTTTCAATGAGTTGTCTGTTTACATCTGATGATCAAAATGTTGGAGCTTCAGCATCAGTCCTTCCAGTGAATATTTAGGGTTGATCTCCTTAACATTCACTGGTTTGATCTCTTTGCTGTCCAAGGGACTCTCAGGAGTATTCTCCAGCACCGCAGTTAGAGGGCATCAGTTCTTTGGTGTTCTGCCTTCTTTACAAATTCATCTAGAGCTGTTTTAGTTACAGCAGAAGTGGGCTACCTGGCCTGTATTTCCTAACTAAATATAGCACCACCACCCTTGACTTCAGTCTTTGAAAATTTCTGACTTAACCCAATCTACCATGCAAATCTTAATGTCAGAATGTTAATGTGTTTTCAAATCAGTACAGCGATGGAATCAAATCACTTCAGTCAGTAATGAGACTTTCTTAATTGCATTAGTGTCAACAAAAAGATGCGCAATGTGAGAGTTGCAAGTTAAGTTTCACCTAGGGCAAAATGAGGACTGCAGTCCAAGAGAGTTTCTCAGATACCTCTGAGAAACTGCTCCAAAGAGGTAGTGGGGGGAGGTCAGTATATAAGATTTTGGTGAAGAAGGAGGTCAATGCAATCAAGGGCTTATTTTACAAAAGCTTTTCTGCCAGTCACTAGGAACTGATATTACCATGAAGGGATGTAATGCTTTTAGATATGAGGAAATGCAGGGATTGGGATCATGAAATCAGTTCTTGAAAATATCTAACTATCTAAAGGCCTGTTCCACCAGGCTCCCTGGAGCCAGGGTGCCTCACTCTCCACGCTAAATTCCCTTCAGAGAGTGTTAAAGGCCAGCAGCTGGAGCAGCACAGGCCAATGGCAAATGCCCTTCTTGTTTTTCAGTCACTGGCATATGCTCTTGGCAAGTGCCAATTTGTAGTTGACAGAAGTGTTGGTTGCCTGTAAAAAGGCAAGCGGAAGCTGAGCACACAACAGATTCTTAAACATATACTCAATTTGCTCCAGAGCACTTAAGATCCTACGACCTGAATTAGATTAGTCTGAGTTTCCCAGAAAACAGAACCAATATAATATATATACCATAAGGAATTGTCTTAGGGATTTTAGTCTTCACGGAGTTCAAGATCTGAAGTTAGGAAGCTGGAGACCCAGGAGGGCTGATTGTATAATTCTTGTCTTGTACAGATCTCAAAGATCGAAGACGAGAAGAGCTGATGGTGTAAGTTTCAGTCCAAGTCAAGCGTAGAATCCATGGCTCTGCTCAAAGACAGGCAAAGAGAACAAATTTCTTTCTTACTCAGTTTTATTCTACTTAGGCCTTCAACAGATTGGGTAAAGCCCACCCACACTATGGAGGGCAATTTGCTTTACTCAGTTGGCTGATTCAAAGGTTACTCTCATCCAGAAGTTCCTTCACAGACACATCCAGAATAATGTTTTGCTAAATGTCTGAGCATCCCATGGTCCAGTCAAAATGACATATAAAATCAACCATCGCAGGTTCACCCCTTGTCATTATGGTACCCATACACATCTCCTCAAATCATGTATCTCCAAAAAGATAATAAGGTCAAAATTTATCTAACATGAAATACCTATTCTGTGTACAACTGAAAATGCATTAATCTCTTGCCTCGAAGAGGAGGAAAAGTCCTTGAGTGGTTAATTTTCTCACTGATATTCTCTGACTTACCAGTTATTATGTAAAATTAACAATATTTAAATTGTATGGCATAAAATCAATACAACTTAATGACTTTACATGTTTATAACAATATATGGAAACAATTGACTTTATTGTGTTTAATTTGTTACATTAGAGAATAACAGAAAAAGAAAATAAAAATGTTTGTCTAAAATATACATATATTTATATATTCTATCTATACATGCACAGATATATTCATAGCAAAATAAGAAATACCAGTGACACAGTCTTCATGGCTATAACTGGTCACACGGTGACAACTGGTATTTCATGACTATCTTTTTCCACCACCCATTCCCTTTACCTTCAACAAGAAGTCAGTTAGTTACAGTTCTTACCTGGTAGAATGATCCAAGTCTTCATTGCTGAAAGATATGTGCCATTAGTACCCCTACCTGAGTTCAGTTATAATTTCCCATTGAACTTAATCACAGAGTATGGCACTGTTACGAGATATCCAAAAGGATCTCCTGTATTCCATCTTTCTATTGTGGAGTAGGAATCCAGTTTTCTCTTGCTAGTCAGGATCAAACAACTCAGCCATCATGGTAACTCCCTTCTTTGCTTATTGATCATAGGAGTGAGGAGTGCAAAGTGGCCAGGTGGCAATCTTAATTTCTACTTTAGTGGAATCATTGTTGTGTTTTCTGGTGGAAACATTTCTCCCTTTGGAACTAAGACTGGTATAGCAAAGGTCATAGAACAGGAAACACATTTTACTAGTGGATCACTAGAGGTCATGCCAATTGACACTGCTTCCATTTATGCTCCTTGATTCCTGAATCCATGAATCCTACTTATGGGAGAAACACCACCAGCTACTGAATTGAGATTCAGAACATATAAGGCCTTCTGGAGTACCTTGTGCCAGCCCTTAGGACACCTAGCTGGCACTTTATCTGAGTCTTCAAAAGGCCATTTTACCATTCAATTAAGCCAGCTGCTTCAGGATGGTGGGAAACATAGAAAAATCTCCGAATTTCATGAGCATGGACCCACTGCTGCTCTTCACCTGCTGTGAAGTGAGTTATTTGATCAGAAGCAGTGAAGTGTGGAATAATATAATGATGGATTAGTCATTCTGGAAACCACAGAGAGTAGTTTTGGCAGAATCATTGCATGCAGGGAAGCCAAATTCATATCCAGAGTATCTATTCCAGTGAAAACAAAGTGTTTCCCCTTTCATGGTAGAAATGATACAATGTCAAAATTGGTCTGAGAAAGTTTCCTACTCCTCTCTGCCATGTGAGAGCACAGAAGTTTGCAAACCAGAAGAAGCTCTTTGGCAGAACCTGACTGTGAGGCTCTTGAAGTCCCTTGGACTGCAAGGAGATACAACCAGTCCATTCTAAAGGAGATCGGTCTTGCGTGTTCTTTGGAAGGAATGATGCTAAAGTGGAAACTCCAGTACTTTGGCCACCTCATGCAAAGAGCTGACTCACTGGAAAAGACTCTGATGCTGGGAGGGATTAGGGGCAGAAGGAGAAGGAGACAACAGAGATGAGTTGGATGAGATGGCTGGATGGCATCACCAACTTGATGGACGTGAGTTTGAGTGAACTGCAGGATCTGGTGATGGACAGGGAGGCCTGGCGTGCTGCGATTCATGTGGTCGCAAAGAGTTGGACACGACTGAGCGACTGAACTGAACTGACTGACTGACTGACTGACATGCTAGCACCCTGATCTTGTACTTACAGTCTCTAGAACAGTGAGCAGTAAGTGTCTGCAGTTTATAAGCCATCCAGTCTATTGTGTTGTGTTATAACAACCCAGACTGACAATGAGAAACCAGGTGGTCTGCTTGAAGTTCTGCCCACTGGGAGGATTTCCATTTATCACTGTCCTCAGGAATGTTCCAGAAAGGAGCTGTAGTGCTGCAGCTGTCCTCTCTCAATTGGTGCCCAGATATTGTGCAGAACCATGTGTAAGCCAGGCAAGAATCTTCTCTGTCAGCTTATGGTAGGGAATTTCCCATTAAGACACAGGTACAGGCTGGGAAAGAAATGGTCGTATAACAGGAGTGGGGACCATGGGCGTTTTGGTCATTGTTCATGTAAGTTAGTTGTGCCTTCTGGGCACATGGCAGAACACTGCCATGTGGTGGACACCCAGCTTTATAGTTCAGATAATACCCAGTTCATAAAGTGTGGCTCTGACCACATGGTATCTGGTGGCTCACGGTTAAGCGTTCAAGACCCGGTAGCAGGGTTAGAACTGCTTCTCAAAGGACTGCTTCTCTTACTTGTGGAGGACGGTAGGATTTTGTCCCCAAATCCCAAAGGCCTGTGCTATGTGTGGTTCACCTATAGGGATCTGTCAAAGGATACAAACTGCATCCCTATCTCCATTAACATCTTCAGTCCACTTTGGATCTGCCAGATCATATGACTCAAGTAACAGGGCAGCTTGCACAGTAGCCTGGACGTTCTCCTCTTCTGGGCCCACTTGAAACTAGCAGCTTTTTGGGTCTCTCAGTAAATAAGCTGAAATAACATACCTATATGAGGAAAATATTACCTCCCACATCCAAAGAACTCCCCTGGATATTGCCTGTTTTTCTTGGTATGAGGAGAGGTGAGATGAAACAACTTGTCCTTCACTTTAGAAAGGGTATCTTGACATGTCTGCACCACCGGATGCCTAGAAATTTTATTAGGTAGAAGGCCTCTGATTTTTCATTGGATTTATTTCCCACCCCCTGACATGCACTTAAATATCTTGTCAATAAGTCTGGATTAGTAACTATTTTTGCTCACTAGGTTCAGTTAGTATAATATCATTAATGTAATGAACCTGCGTGATATTGTATGGGAAGGAAAAGAGATCAAGATCCCTGTGAACTAAATTATCACATAGAGCTAGAGAGTTGATATACCCCTGAGGTAGGACAGTGAAGATGTATTCCTTTTCTTACCAGCTGAGATAAAATAGCTTCTGGTGGGTTTTATGGACAAGTGGGTTTTCTGGAGAAAACATCTTTTGCCAGATCAATAACTGCTACCAAGTACTAGGGAATTTGTTATTTACTGAAGCAATGAAACCACATCTGGTAGATCAGAAGTAATTGGAGTTGCCACCTCACAATTTACAGTAAGCCACTGTTATTCTCTAAGATCCATCTATTTTGTGCCCAAATCAAATAGATGAGTTTTATGGGGATGTGGTGAGAATCATCACCCTTGCACATTTTAAGTCCTTGATGATGGAATTAACATTGGAAATGCTTCTAGGAATGCTGGATTATTGTTTCTGGTTTGCTATCTTCCTTAGTAGAAACAGTTCTAGTGCATTCTACCTGGCCCTCATTTCACAGATTCAGTTCGGTTCAGTTCAGTCGCTCAGTCGTGTCTGACTCTTGCGACCCCATGAATTGCAGCACACCAGCCCTCCCTGTCCATGGAACCAATGTGAGGATTCTGCCAGCTGCTGAGTATATCTATTCCAGTTATGCATTCCAGAACCGAGGAAACAATCACAGGCTGTGTTTGGAGCCCACTGTGAGACAAACCTGAGTCAACACTCCAGTGATTACCTGGCCTCCAATAAGCCCTGAAGGTTGCGCTGGCCAGTGGGCTGAGGCAACATGTGGCCTCTTGGGATCAGTGTCAGTTCAGAAGAGTGTCCAGTAGTCCCTGATAAGTCTGATTATTTTCTTCTTTCCAATCTGTAGTTAACCTGGTGAAAAGACCATAGGTCACTTTGGGGAAGGCTCAAAGACAGTATAAACTTTTGATAGTATTCATGGGTCCTTCCTCAAGGGACCTAGTCTTCCCCCTCCATTTAAGGGGTTCTGGGTCTACAAACTGGCTCAGGTTTGGTATCTGATTGAAGGGTCCTGGTTCTCTGTGTTTCTCTTACAACTTAGACTTTTGTTCAATTGACCTAGAAAGTTTCTGCTTATACAGTTAAACTAAGAATTTAGTAGGTTTCCTATCTATCATACTTCACTGCTGCTGCTGCTGCGGCTGCTAAATCACTTTGTCGTGTCTAACTCTTGTGCGATCCCATAGATGGCAAGCCCACCAGGCTTCCCATCCCTGGATTCTTCAGGCAAGACCACTGAGTGGGTTGCCATTTCCTTCTCCAATGCATGAAAGTGAAAGGTGAAAGGGAAGTCGCTCAGTCGTGTCTGACTCTTTGTGACCCCATGGATTGCAGCCCACCAGGCTCCTCTGTCCATGGACTTTCCAGCCAAGAGTACTGGAGTGTGTTGCCATTGCCCTCTCCATCACATCTAGCAACACCATAATCAACTAGGTCTACATGAATTAGACTATTGTGATTGTTTCTTTGACTCTTTGACTCAGCTCTACACTATGATGACCACATCCACCTTCCCCCTGGCAGTTGAGTGGCTCCATTTTGCCCTGCCACCAAAAGATCTTGTTACACTCACTGCATTTAGATTCTGGAATTTGTGACCACATTTTCCATTGCAAGATCTGACTTACAGAGAAGAGCTATCATAGAACTCTTCAAACATGCCTGGGCTCCCTTCACAGATTTCCTTCTCACAGTACTGATGAAAGGCATGCCTTCTGGGGCCTCCCAGTGGAGGTAAGAAAATATTAAATGATAAGTGAACACTAATGTTGCAATCTCTCTAAGCCTTTAAGTCTTTTCTTTTACATTAAATAAAGGCATGTCTTCCAAAGAAAACAAATCAAAATTTTGGGGCTCACTGTCCCCATTTCAACTTATAGTACTTCATTTCTTCCCAATCAGTGCCCACACAAGCTGGGATTGCCAGGAGAAATATAAAACCTCAGACATGCATATGACACCACCCTTATGGCAAAAAGTGAAGAAGAACTAAAGAGTCTCTTGATGAAAATGAAAGAGGAAAGTGAAAAAGCTGGCTTAAAACTCAACATTCAAAAACTGAAAATCATGGCATCCAGTCCCATCACTTGGCAAATAGATGGGAAACAATGGAAACAGTGACAGACTATTTCTTTGAGCTCCAAAATCAAGGTGGCTACATATGGTGACTACAGCCATAAATTAAAAGGCACTTGCTCCTTGGAGGAAAAGCTATGACCAACCTAGACAGCATATTAAAAAGCAGAGGCATTAATTTGCCAACAGAGGTCCATATAGTCAAAGCTATGGTTTTTCCAATAGTCATGTATGGATGTGAGAGTTGGAGTATAAAGAAAACTGAGCACTGAAGAATTGATGCTTTTGAACTGTGGTGTTGGAGAAGACTCTTGAGAGTCCTTTGGACAGCAAAGAGACCCAACCAGTCCTAAAGGAAATCAATCCTGAATATTCATTGGAAGGACTGATGCTGAAGCTCCAATACTGTGGCCACCTGATGTGAAGAGCTGACTCATTAGAAAAGACCCTGATGCTGGGAAAGATTGAAGGCAGGAGAGAAGGGGATGACAGAGGATGAGATGGTTGGATGACATCCCTTACCTGATGGACATGAGTTTGAGCAAGCTCTGGCAGTTGGTGATAGACAGGGAAGACTGGCTTGCCACAGTCCAAGGGGTCAAAAGTTGGATTTGTGAAATACAACTTGTATTCTAATTCAGCCAGTCACAGGATGATATTCTACATTTGATTTTCAGGAGTCAACCCTATGGCTACACGGGGTAAGGATCTCTTTAAGTGCACGTAATGAAGCATTCAGTTCATTTCTGTGGCACTTGAACTGGGAATTCAAATCCTTGAGTGCATCCTTTTCTTTTAACATTTTTCCAGTGACATTTAGAAGCAACTAGGTAATCTCACTAGATTTCAAAAGTATCCCGTAATTAACTCAACTCCTTGCCTTTTTATGTAGTTGATTGGGAACCTCCATTAGGAAATATTTTGTGATCACACCAAGCAAGAGAAGACAAATTGAGGACAATAAGTCAAAGAAAAGGAGTTCTTTCTTACTCAGTCTTTTATTCTATTTAGGCCTTCAGCAAATTAGATGAGGCTCATTCACATTGGGGAGGGGAATCTGCTTTACTCAGCCTACCTATTTAATTGCTAATCTCACCCAGAAGCATCCTCTCAGACATGTCCATAAATGATGTTTGACCAAATATCTAGGCATCCTTGACCAAATAAATTTGACACATTAAATTAGCAATCTCAGCTCCTAATAATGATATGTACCTTGATTTTATTGAAGATACAAAGTTATTCATGATAATTACAGATATTGGGTAATTATTATTTTTCATCCTATGGTGATGGTTGAAAATTTGGACATCTATCTATTGAACAGATTATGAAATCTTTTTCTTTGTCTTCCAGTATATGAGCTTCTAATCTCCTTGTCATCGCTTAAATCACCTTTGTTAGGTTTGCATAGGCATCATTTCAGAGAAGGCAATGGCACCCCACTCCAGTACTCTTGCCTGGAACATCCCATGGATGGAGGAGCCTGGTGGGCTGCAGTCCATGGGGTCGCTAAGAGTCGGGCACAACTGAGTGACTTCACTTTCCCTTTTCACTTTCATGCATTGGAGAAGGAAATGGCAACCCACTCCAGTGTTCTTGCCTGACGGTGGAGCCTGGTGGGCTGCCATCTATGGGGTCACACAGAGTTGGACACGACTGAAATGACTTAGCAGCAGCAGCAGCAGGCATCATTTTAGGATATTGGTAAAAACAACGATTCCTGGAATTCATTTCTAGAGATTCTGACTTGAAAGAACTGGGACATATCCCAGGACTCCGGTATCTTTAACAGTAATTCTAGTACCAGCTGTTCAAATTTGTACTTTGAGAAACACTGACTTGTATCATGGTCATTAACAAAAAATGGAAACTTTATGGCTTTATAGGCAGCCTGTGACTTAAAATAACATTCTTTTTTTTTCCTGTTATTTTGTGAGACTTGTTTTAAAACAATTTCCCCCAAAAGCATTTTGAACCCATTTTCTTTTGAGGTCTTACCCAATGTGTTTGTCACACGGCTGGCATTCCTGAGCTCTAAGATGAGTATCTAACAGATATTCCAGTCCTATCATCCTGCTCTTGGAAACACAGTTCTCATTTTGCGCCTGACCTTCTGCATATCAATATGCAGCCCGGCAGCCTCACTCAATACAATTTGGCGTTAGCTTGAGAGAGGCTGTCACCTCTCTCCTTGGGGTCCTGATGCACTTATTGCAATTCCCACACTTTTTCCCTCCTTTAGATTTTGTTCTTTCTCATTTCTAGACTTGTTCACATATTTCATTGAGACATAAGAGAGAAAAATAACTGTTGGTGTAATGAACCTGAAAATTAATAATTTCCTCTAATATATTTTTTTCCTTTCTTGTTGGTGCTCTTTAATGAAAATTTAGTAAGGGGAACCAATAGAAGGGCCCTAAAGGGCTTTCTCATTACTCAAATTCTAGATGGAAGATGAAAATTTAATGTCATCTCCAATAATCATTGTAAGTGTGCTATCACTCACATCTTTTACCAGTAAAATATCTGTAATAATTTAATACTATTTTGTCTTTGTTCTACCTACATAGAAGATAGACATATGGAGCAAACACACTGATAGGTAGGATTCTACCATTTAGACACCATCTTAGAAGGATAGCTGCTGTCGAATGAAGGTGAGAAAAACAAATGTCCTGGAAATAGAAAGATGTGTATAATAGTTTAAGACTTGAGTTAGTTAAATCATAAGTAGCATCCACTTGACCTATGTTGACAAATACAGTAACTACCAGCTGCATGTGGCTATTTAAATTTAAATGCATGTGTTATGTTAAATAAAATTTAGTCTCACTAAACAATTTCAAAAACTCAAAAACAAATGTAGCCAGTTGCAGCCAAGCAATATAGAACACTTCCATCAGAAAGTTCTAGACAGTAATACATTAGATTCTCCTAGCTCAGATCAGGGAGGGTAGGGGTCGGGGGAAGTATCTTCTCTGTAAACTGCTGATATTATTGTTTATTTCTCTTAATCTCTTGGGTTAAGATGATTTTTGAGAAAATTGTATTCTAGAAAATTCCACTTAGGACTGTGCTGAGTGGCACTAGAACTGCCTGTACCAACTATGATATATTTCTGAAGTGTGAATACATGTCTTTACCAACAATTAAGCTGTTATTGTTTTTCCCATATGAGTCCCTGGACGTACAGAGAGCAGATGAGTACTCTACAATGAGTTAATCCCTGACAAACTTACCTTACTCTGTTTTTATTTGGAGGACAAAATTTTTATTTAAACTGTGTTTATAAATTACTTTGTGGGTGTTTTCTGCTTAAGAAAATGATTTTCCTGAAAATCGTTTTCCACTGAAAATGAATCATTTGCTTTGTGTTAAATAAATTTATTTTTTATTTTCTTTGTATTAAAAAGAAACTTTTGAACTAAAATATTTATTGACAAAATTAAAACCCAACCTCATATATTTTATCATTATGTTGCTTCCAAAGCTTATGGATTCACCCTCCACTGACAACTCCAAATAACTGCTTTCCAGGTCCTTGCCAGAGATTACAACTTTCAGTTCTATAATTCTATCTCTTATAAACATGCCTGGCTGTGAGAAGATAATGAAGGATATCATCAACAATGTATAATTGGGCTCATTATGCATCTTCATTAAAATAAAAGGTATAATTTGAAAAATACAAGTATTACTTCCTTTCTCAATTCTCCCCATAATTATTCTGGTTTTGACCCAGATTCAGCTGTCTGAACCAGTTATCTGGAATAAAGTACACATGCTAGTTTGTTTTAGCAAAATTGAGGACAGAAGGGCATGAAGTGGGCTGCAACTGTGCTACAGTTATTTCTTTGAAAAATGAACAATAGCCAAGACATGGGAACAGCTTAAGTGTCCATCAAAAGATAAATGGATAAATAAAATGTGTTATATATGTATGTGTTTATATATATATATATTTTTTGTTTAGTTGCTAGGTCATGTCTGACCCTTTGCAACCCATGGATACAGCCCACAAGACTCCTCTGTCCATGGGATTTCCCAGGCAAGAATACTAGAGCGGGTTTCCATTTCATCCCTAGGGGATCTTCCTGACCCATGTAGTGAACCTGCATCCCTTTTCATGGGTCAGCCTTGCTAATCTTGTTTGTAGGACAGCTTGCCTTTTTCTAGGCAGCTGGAACCTTGAAACTTTCATTTGTCACTTAGCTACGATATATCCTTTGATTTTTCCTGTGTGACATGTATGTAGAGCCCCATTTTTGGAAAGATTCAGGCATCTCTACTTATTCTAGTAGAGAAACCAAATACAAATACTATCCATCTATGTAAATACAGATAGATAGAGATATTACATATCTGTAAATGTCAATGCAAAGTGGCATTGACACTATAAACCAGTCTGTAGACATTTATAAAATTTATAAATGCTGCAGAGAACATGATACTCTCTAGAGTTCACCCAGAAACTAACTACATCTCCCCCTGCTGTCTCACTTTACTCCCATGCACCTGTGTTCACTTTCACTTTCTTGGATCGTTAATGTCCCTTCCTGCAACAGACTTTGTGCACTCACCTCCTTTGCATGCAAAGCTCATTCTTTCCTTATTTACCTTGTTGGCTCTAATTCAACTTCTATATCTGAGTTCAAATGTCATTTCCTTGGAGAAGTCTTTCTGATCTTTTTTAATTATTATTCCTTGTACCATTTAACTATTAATAATAGCTCATATACCATTGTGATTTAAAACTTTTTATTATTTGATTCATGCTTCTATCTTCTGTCAGAATGTAAGCCACTTAGAGTCAGAGAATATTTGCCTTTGCATGCCATTTTGTCCCTAGTACACAGTATAGTGTGATGAACACAAAGCTGATTTTTGTCTTACAATTTGCTTTGTTTTATGTATACCACATTGGGATGGTTCTGTAGGTTCTGTCTGTATATGTGACTTAGCTTATTTGAGAGTCACTGTAAAGCTTTGTCTAATTTTTCATCTCATTCATCATAAGAGTTTGCTACTTTTAGGAGAGTTATACTCATTCAATCTCATATTTTACTAAGATAAAATTTTATAAATGTCTACAGACTGGTTTATAGTGATTTTCCTCAGCTTCACAGTAGATAGGGTCTAGAATCTGTGGAGCTATTTCTTTATGGGTCCTTTTGGAGGAAGAAACAGAAGCTTGTCCAGGACTTCACACCTGCAATGATTTCTTGATCTGTGTATCTCTAAGATCTATCACAAGTATCTCTAGATGGAGCTATTTAACCTTTTCTCTTATAAACTAAAACTATAAGCAATGAAATGAAAGGAACTTGCCTAACATTGTTCCTAGGATCGTAGGCCACAACTTGAAGACGGCTTGATGCTGGAGGTTCCTGATCATGTGTCCTGACTTCTTTCTTCTCTTTGCCTTTTCTTTATCACCAAAGCTAGTGAGGCATGTAAATCCCAGGTATGAGAAAAATAATTCTATCTTTGGTCTAATATTAATAAGAACATTTTTACTTAAATCATTATTTTTCCTGAAGAATCAACATGTTTCACTGACCAAACTGGCAAGCATTGCCTATGGAGTGGTAGATTTGAAGAAATCTATACTAATGTACTAGCAAAAACAAAAATCAGAAAATAGGTGCAAGACAGTGGAAAAAACTGGTTAATTTTTATTTTAATACTGAGAGTCATGGACTTTGGTGGTAGGACAAAATTTATCTTTTAAATAATAATGATATTAGCAGATATATAGCAGTTCTTACTGTATTCTAAATGCTTTCTATATATTATCTTTTAGTTTTCAAATCATTTGTTTTTTATACAGTTACATATTAATTATAAGTGAGATAAAAACACAGTCTTCAGCCCTCAGATATACAATTTAGTATATGTCTAAGAAGTAGATTGAATTCTCAATGCAGGTTAAATTCTATATTTGTTCTGCAATACCAGCTCAAATGCCTTTTCTTTTATTAAGACTTGTGATGACTTTTGAGCTTGTATTTCTGGACAGTGAGCTCCTTGAAGGCAGAAGTTGTGTCCTGGTTATGTTTATATCTTAGCATCAATATGGTAGTCACCAACCACATGTGGCTAATTAAATTTAAGCTTAATTAATTAAAATGATAGAAAATTAAAAAAACCTTAGCTCCCCAGTTACACTAGGCACTTTTCAATTGTTCAATAGTCACCACTTGCGGCCAGCAATTACACACACTATCAGGTAAAAAGTGCAGGAACATTTCCATAACTACAGAAAGTTCTGTGAAAGCACTGCCTAAAATTATGGTTTGTCCATGAATTAATACATTAACTGAACTGATCACTGTTTGTTTAGTGCTTTTTAATATTGGCATTTTATTGACATAGAAGGTAGAATGACAAAAACAAAAAGAGACATGTTATCTTTCTTATTGAATCCTAGCATTTTTTGAACACATAAATTAAGCTAACCGGAGTTAATGGGTACATATTTAACAATTGACTATTTAAATTCAGTGTTAGAAAGGCCCGTTTTGGAATAATGTGAAGAGGGCTTGTTGTTGATAAGAAATGTCATAGTGGAATGATTTAGCTTGCCCGTGGTCCTGTTGGGCTTCCCTGGTGGCCCAGATGATAAAGAATCTGCCTGCAATGCAGGAAACCCAGTTTGACCACTGGGTCAGGAAGATCTCCTAGAGAAGGGGATGGAAACCCTCTCCAGTATTCTTGCCTGGAGAATCACATGGCTAGGGAGCCTAGTCGGCTGCAGTCCATGGAGTTGAACATGACTGAGACTATCACTTTCAAGGTCCTGTTACTCAGAGCAGGAGCATTTCTAAGCAAAGCTGGCATCAGAAGAACAAAAGATGGTTGCCTTCTTTCTGGAGCCATTAAGGCGATGAGAAATTAGCAGATTTTATAACTATTAAAATATGTGCCACCTTTTTCAAGCTCAGATGTGTAGGAATCGAAACCATATTTCCCACTAGAAGTGGGAGGAGAGAGAAAGCGTTGAGTACAGCAGAGAGACTGTTAGTGCAGCTGCAGTAGGACTGAACAGGAGCAAAGTTTTTCCTATATTCCTGTACCCATGGTCTTGGGAGCTTTGCATTTCATTTGCTTTCATTATTTTCCTCTGGTCCTTTTGGAAAACCAGTTTAACACGTGTTTTGGACACCAGAGTATGACAGGGAATAATAAAGAAACTTCATGAAATGTCTACACTGTTATGTGATGAAAATATACTAATTATCTGAGAATCAGCCACAGTTCTGTTGGTAAATACAGAGGACTCATTTCTGCTGTTGGCCGCACAAATTATGCAGCTGTAAGTTTTCTGATAACTGGTGTGATATTAGGTTAAGTCATCCCAGTTGTCTACATTGTACTGCTGGAGCAAGTGTGAAGTGGCGTTTCTGTGTGATTGCCCTTTCTGGAAGAGCATGTTGTATGGGATTTTTCCATGCACTCAGGATTAAGACAGTAATTACTGACAAAAGAAGGATGGAAATAAAACAGTTAAGAGTGGGCACATAGTATATGTAAGACTCTGTTAAAAGAGTAAAAAGTTTCACTTCAAACAAGTGATGCATTTTATTTTATAAATTTCTGGATTCTAAGGGACAAATAATAATCCTGTAGTTGGGGATAAAGTGGTTAATGGTTATTTCTTATGTCTTCTCCCGGTAATTAGGGCACACCAGGACTTGACTTGGGCATTCCTGGTGGCTCAGTTGGTAAAGAATCCGCCTGCAATGCAGGAGACCTGGGTTCGATCCCTAGGTCAGGAAGATTCCCTGGAGGAGGAAATGGCAACCTGCTTCGGTATTGCCTAGAGAATCCCACAGAGGAGCCTGGAGAGCTCTAGTCCATGGGGTTGCAGAGTTGTACACTACTGAGCAACTAACACTTTCACTTTAAAGGATTTGACTTGAGGCTTTCCACAACCAAATACAGAACCTATAGAAGGAAGTAACAGAATTTCCAGTGATACTAGAATCTCTTTTTCTGCTTCCAGACAAGATTTTATTGATTGAAGTAGCTGAAAATGGCATTTTTGAAAATAATTTTTAAATAAATTAATGGCTTTCACATTTGGTGAAACAGAGTGAGCTGGATTTTATTCTTCAAGTTCATTGAAGTTATAATTGGGCTTCCTGGTGGTTCAGAGGGTAAAGAATCTGCCTGCAATGTGGGAGATTGGGTTCAATCCCTGAGTCAGGAAGATCCCCTGGATAAGGAAATGGCAACTCACTCCAGTATTCATGCCTGAAGAATTCTATGGACAGAGGAGCCTGGCAGGGTATAGTCCATGGGGTCTCAAAGAGTTGGATATGACTGAGCAATTAACACTTTTACTTTCACAGTTAGAAGTATTTCTAATTTTTATCCATCTACTTAATCTTTATATTATAGGACATTGTTTAAAGGCAGCAAAAGAAACATTAATGGGAAAATGCACATTAATAGAAAAAAATGATAATTTTTTTATCAGATCTATTGCAACCATCTGATTTAAATTTCTGAATGCCATCTGATATATTTAGTATGCCAAAAAGCACTGTTAAAAAGAAATGCTGTATTTATATCTTTTCTTTCATCTCTTAGCCGATAACACTTTTATGGGCTTCCCTTGTAGCTCAGTCGGTAAAGAATCTGCCTGCAGTGCAGGAGACCTGGGTTTGATCCCTGGGTTGGAAAGATCCCCTGGAGAAGGAAATGGCAACCCACTCCAGTATCCTTGCCTGGAAAATCTCATGGACAGAGGAACCTGGTGGATTGCAGTCCATGGGGTCGCAGAGTTGGGCACGACTGAGCGACTAACACACACACAACACTTTTATATATTCAGTGAATTTTATGATGAGAAGGTCTTACAGATTGTAGTCTAAAAATATTCTCAAATGCTTCAATAACTAAGCATGGAAATTAGAAATGTAATTCAGAGAGCAGGAATTTAAAATATCATATAATATAAATAGATTTTGTTTTCTTCTGATACGATTAATAAAACCATAACCAATGTTCAATCTATATTTAAATGTATATTTGACCCATATAAACATGATAAAATATAGCAGTTTAAGATGTTTTAAAATCATGAATAGTTTAAGTAAGTTATCTTTATAGTCTCTTTAAAGAGAAAAATAAAAATATATGTCAAAATATTAAAATAGTATTAAATTATAAGTATAATTTTAGTGATTAATTTATTTGAAAGTTTTTAGATCATTACTAAAACACACAAATTAAGGAAATTATTTTAGCAGTTTCTAATAAGATGAAGTTTCTATATTACTTTAGAATAAATTTATATGTCAAACAAAGCTGGGAGACCAGTTAATAAACTCTTAGTGGAGAAGGAAATGGCAGCCCTCTCCAGTGTTCTTGCCTGGAGAATCCCAGGGATGGCAGAGCATGGTGGCTGCCATCTATGGGGTCGCACAGAGTCGGACACGACTGAAGGGACTTAGCAGCAGCAGCAGCAGCGTGCCTTTATTATTCTAATTTAATTGTATTTAAGGCTTTAAAAATTTTCTATCCATGTGTTTCTGTGTAACTTTGATTAGCTAGAAGATGGAACAACTTATTGCTGGACTTTGTTTTTTGTTGCAAAATAAAAAATGCTGATATTCAAATTTTATCATTCCTTTTGTTCATTCAATGATTCTTTCTCTGAGTGGATATAGCAAAGTAAATTTAGATGAGGCTAAGTCAGTTTATTGAGAAGATCCCATGGAGAAGGGAATGGCAACCTACTCCAGTATTCTTGCCTGAAGAATTCCATGGACAGAGGAGCCTGATGGACTACAGTCCATGGCGTCACAAAGAGTTGGATAGGACTGACACTTTCACCTTTCAAGCCAGTTTATAAGGGACAGTTTTTAACATAAAAGTCTTTACAATCTATTTGAGGATCTGACACACACACAAATATAACAAAAGAGAACTGCACAATTTCAATACCTATATTTTAGCTAAAAAAGACATACGGATGGCTAACAAACACATGAAAAGATGCTCAACATCACTCATTATCAGAGAAATGCAAATCAAGACCACAATGAGGTACCATTTCACACCAGTCAGAATGGCTGCGATCCAAAAGTCTACAAGCAATAAATGCTGGAGAGGGTGTGGAGAAAAGGGAACCCTCTTACACTGTTGGTGGGAATGCAAACTAGTACAGCCACTATGGAAAACAGTGTGGAGATTCCTTAAAAATTGCAAATAGAACTGCCTTATGACCCAGCAATCCCACTGCTGGGCATACACACCGAGGAAACCAGAATTGAAAGAGACACATGTACCCCAATGTTCATTGCAGCATTGTTTATAATAGCCAGGACATGGAAACAACCTAGATGTCCATCAGCAGATGAATGGATAAGAAAGAAGTGGTACATATACACAATGGAGTATTACTCAGCCCTTAAAAAGAATACATTTGAATCAATTCTAATGAGATGGATGAAACTGGAGCCGATTATACAGAGTGAAGTAAGCCAGAAAGAAAGACACCAATACAGTATACTGACACGTATATATGGAATTTAGAAAGATAGTAACGATGACCCTGTATGTGAGATAACAAAAGAGACACAGAGGTATAGAATGGACTTTTGGACTCTGAAGGAGAGGGAGAGGTGAGATGATTTGGGAGAATGGCATTGAAATAGGTATCCTATCATATAAGAAACGAAGTGCCAGTCTATGTTCAATACAGGATACAGGATGCTTGGGGCTGGTGCATGGGATGATCCAGGGAGATGATATGGGGTGGGAGGTGGAGGGGACTTCGACATTGGGAGATTGTGGACACATGTGGCTGATTCATGTCAATGTATGGCAAAACAAATACAGTATTGCAATGTAGAATAAAGTATTAAAAAATAATAATAATAAAAAATTTAAAAAGGACCCTTAAAATATTTAATCAGTTAGCTTTAACTGGGGTTTCTCAGGGCCTTCTTACAGATTGCTTCCAGAAGTGGAGTTTAGGGAAGGGAGAAGGAACAGAGGCATCTGCAGAGCATCATGCTCTCCTTATGCTTTAGCCATAGGCACTCTACTTTCACCCATTTTGTACAAGACTTAGTTTTAATAAAGATTTGTAGGATTAAAAAGTGTAAGACTCAGGTCCAATAGAATTCCTGTTGTTTCACAGATGAGATAGTTGCCTGAAGCCAAGACAAATTATTGGGCTGCCCTACTCTGAAGAATCTGGAGTTAAGGGAAGGCTTAAGCTGGTTCTGTTAATGTCCTGATATTGCTGTAGTGAATGCCAGCGTTTTAATATCAGATATAAAATGTTTTATGTAAATTAGACTTTATTTTTAACTTGTTTTATACAAATGTGATAGATTTAAAAATATAGAGTACTCATCTAAGATCTAAAATAATTAGCATTTAATATTTCACCCTTTTTCTGGTCTCTCATATATAAGTAGTTTTTATATAATTATAAATGTACTATAGATATATATTTTTATTTTTAACCTATTTTATGGTAAGTATTTTTTCATATTGCCATAGACTCTATAAGTTCTACTTGTACAATGTCCTTGTGAGTTGATATAGCTTACTTTATTTAATCATTTCCATATTGCTGGACACTGAGCACATTCTCAATTTCCTTGCAATTTTGTTGCATTTGTGTACCTTTTCTCTCTTTTGGATTATTTTTAAAAATAAATTGTGAGGAGTGGTATTACAGTATCAAAGCATATAAACATTTTTATGATTTTTGTTACATTGCTTTCTAAAAGGATTGTGTAATTGTCAATTTACCATAGTCTCCTACCTATAGGAATTACCAATATTTTGAAATTTTGTTAGTTTCTTTAGGTAATAGCACACTGATGTTTTGCTTTGTGTTTTATTAGTGAAGATTGTTATTTTTATTATCACTATAATGTAATAAAAATCAGTAAGATGAAATTATTGTATTATCACTATAATTAAAAATATACCTACGTGCAAATTAAAAAAAAACTCTTAGATATTTTTGTTATAAATGTTTGCCAATAGATTTTTAGTTCTCTCTCCCTCTCTTTACTTTCTGCTTTTAAAATAAATTAATCTTTCAAAAATGTCTCAAGTTTCTAGGAAATTGGACATGATACAGAATACATTTGAGAACACTGAAGACCAATTCCTAAAATCCAAAAGCCATTGCCATTTTGACTTTCCTCTTTGATGGACACTGCTAGCTCCTTCTGAAGTTGTGCTTTGAAATGTATCTCACTTCAAGAAATGAAAGATTATTTTAATTCTGTTGTTTCTTTCATGGCCAAAGCTTGGTACAATGGACAGTTGTTGATACTGATTGGCTCCATTCACACTCTTCCTTTTAAAGGGGATTTCCTAGTTGTAGTTAGCAGAGTCTCAGATTTATAGGCTAAAGACACTTGACCTATGCTATATCAGTTGGATGTTTCTACTTAGGACTTAGAAGGGGCATCAGACCAGAAGAGTGTTTCAGAATTCATGCACAGCAGCAGTGGAACACTTCACTGGCAGAACATTGGCTATGATCTGGGTAATATCTTAAAGTAAGAGTTTCTGTGGTGTGATGTGGGCTGCTTGGGCTCCTTTGAGTCTCATTGGATTTTTGATCCTTATTTTTGAAACTTCCTTCTAGATTGTGTAAGCTGGTCCATAGTTTTCTCATAATTATTTTTTTCCTGTTTAAAATGGCTGGAGTCAGTGTCTAGTAAGAGTTTCTGTGGTGTGATGTGGGCTGCTTGGGCTCCTTTGAGTCTCACTGGATTTTGATCCTTATTTTTGAAGCTTCCTTCTAGATTGTGTAAGCTGGTCCATAGTTTTCTCATAATTACTTTTTCCTGTATAAAATGGCTGGAGTCAGTGTCTGTTGCTTATAGCTGAGGGTTCTGCCTGATGCAACTTCATATTCTAGAACTCAGAAGGTACGCTTACTATTTTTTTCTGAAGAATGAAATGTGATGTGACATCTCCTGGATTTCTTACTTCGTAGAAAGGAGACTTTCACACTGATCAATATGGCATTTCAAGTAGTCTGTGTGAGAATGGCACCGAGAAGCTACTTTTCCCCCAAGCTGTTCTTATAGGGAAATTAGAAGATTGTAGACTCAACTGGGGGAATATGGCCAAAGTGTCTGACTCTTGGCTTTTAATCCGCTGGCCTACCTATAATGGTTACCATGAGACATAGTCTGTGCCTTTCTCTGTCCTTCTAGATTAAATTTATTTTATAGCAAATGGGAAAGAATTACTTCCCTTTCTCTTAAAGCCCTGATATCGTAGATATCTCTCAAAGCCCTGAAGAGGTAGAAAGGTAGTTCAGACAAAGAGTTTTGCTGAATTTAAATTGCTGAGAATGAGAATGGGAGGGATATGCTTCTAGTGTTTGTAGTGTCAAAATAAAATGATAGTATCAGTGTTGCAGTACTTACTCTGTGTTAGTATGAAAGTATGGATATTAATACTGGTATTTTGTTTTTAAAGTATCTAGAATTTATTTTTAAAGTGTCAGTGACCTGTAACATTTACTGTATTCAAGTATAAGAAGACATTTATTGAACTTTAAAAATATTGTCAAAAATATTAAAAAATTATGAGAAATATAAAATTATTTACCAGCAAATAGGTTGTGAACATTATAAGCAGAAGAAAAATTCTTAAAATGCTGTTATAAAAATAAGACCAGACACTACCAAACAGAAAAAAAGTGTAATCATTAAAAAATTTTACTAGATAAATGAAATGATTCTAATATTAAGAATTATTTTCTATATATAAATGAGATGTATTATTCAAAAATGGAATATATTTATTTGAACTTCTGAAAAACTGTGACCTTAAACAACAAAGTACGTTAGTAGTATCATTATTTACTGATGGGTATATTTTCTGGTAGTTTCTCCAGCTGGGTGAAACAGCCCTGTCTGATTCTATACTAGTAGAGCAGTGATGGAGAGAGTTGCCAACTAGTGCTAGATATTTTTCTCTGATAGTTTTATCTTCAAATAATCCCGTCTCTTGTTTGATGATTTTAAGCTCTTTTAAACAACTTCTTTTGAGGAACTGCAAACTTTTTGTTGAAACTGTTTTAGTTTTGTTTCAAAAGAAGTATTCCCAGTTTGTACTCAACTTTATTTTCTTTTGTTTTCATCATGTGTAGATGAGACATTCATGTAGTCTTACCCACATCAGTTTCAAAACAGTCTTGTTCATGTTCTCCTTGTTTGAAGTCTTTGAACTGAAGTAAAATTATTCTTGCAATAGAAACTTTACACTGTGGATTGTTTTCAACCCTCCTTTCTGCCAACTTGAAGCTGAAGGAGATTATAGAAGAATGCTTTTAAAAGTGCAACTTTGTTCGTGTGAATTTTAGTGAAGTGATGTGATCACTAATCTAGAGCCAGACATCTTGGAATGTGAATTCAAGTAGGCCTTAGAAAGCATCACTACGAACAAAGCTGGTGGAGGTGATGGAATTCCAGTTGAGCTGTTTCAAATCCTGAAAGATGATGCTATGAAAGTGCTGCACTCAATATGCCAGCTAATTTGGAAAACTCAGCAGTGGCCACAGGACTGGAAAAGGTCAGATTTCATTCCAATCCAAAAGAAAGGCAATGCCAAAGAATGCTCAGACTACCTCACAATTGCACTCATCTCACATGCTAGAAAAGTAATGCTCAAAATTCTCCAAGCCAGGCTTCAGCAATACGTGAACTGTGAACTCCCTGATGTTCAAGCTGGTTTTAGAAAAGGCGAGGAACCAGAGATCAACTTGCCAACATCTGCTGGATCATGGAACAAGCAAAAGAGTTCCAGAAAAACATCTATTTCTGCTTTACTGACTATGCCAAAGCCTTTGACTGTGTGAATCACAATAAACTGTGGAAAATTCTGAAAGAGATGGGAATACCAGACCACCTAACCTGCCTCTTGAGAAAACTGTATGCAGGTCAGGAAGCAACAGTTAGAACTGGACATGGAACAACAGACTGGTTCCAAATAGGAAAAGGAGTGCATCAAGGCTGTATATTGTCACCCTGCTTATTTGACTTCTATGCAGAGTAGATCATGAGAAACGCTGAACTGGAAGAAACACAAGCTGGAATAAAGATTGCTAGGAGCAATATCAATAACCTCAGACATGCAGATAACACCACCCTTAGGGCAGAAAGTGAAGAGGAAGTAAAAATCCTCGTGATGAAAGTGAAGGAGGAAAGCGAAAAAGTTAGCTTCAAGCTCAACATTCAGAAAACGAAGAATATGGCATCTGGTCCCATCACTTCATGGGAAATAGATGGAGAAACAGTGGAAACAGTGTCAGGCTTTATTTTGGGGGGCTCCAAAATCACTGCAGATGGTAACTGCAGCCATGAAATTAAAAGACGCTTACTCTTTGGAAGAAAAGTTATGACCAACCTAGATAATATATTCAAAAGCAGAGACATTACTTTGCTGACTAAGGTCTGTTTAGTCAAGGCTATGGTTTTTCCTGTGGTCATGTATGGATGTGAGAGTTGGACTGTGAAGAAGGCTGAGTGCCGAAGAATTGATGCTTTTGAACTGTGGTGTTAGAGAAGACTCTTGAGAGTCCCTTGGACTGCAAGGAGATCCAGCCAGTCCATTCTGAAGGAGATTGGCCCTGGGATTTCTTTGGAAGGAATGATGCTGAAACTGAAACTCCAGAACTTTGGCCACCTCACGCGAAGAGTTGACTCATTGGAAAAGACTCTGATGCTGGGAGGGATTGGGGGCAGGAGGAGAAGGGGACAACAGAGGATGAGATGGCTGGATGGCATCACTGACTTGATGGACATGAGTCTGAGTGAACTCCGGGAGTTGGTGATGGACAGGGAGGCCTGGCGTGCTGCGATTCATGGGGTCGCAAAGAGTTGGACACGACTGAGTGACTGAACTGAACTGATGACTCTCTGGATAAATCACAGGATATAAATGATTTTCTCAGATATTTTTAAAATGCTGAAATAATGGCATCACATCAAGAGAAGTATGATATTTTAGGAGGGAAAAGTTGCATGGTATATATGAGAATAACAAAAAATTGCCTGACGACTACGAAGCACTGCTGGGTGGAATCTCATCAGACTATACGTGGAGGAGGTGACATAGAGGGTCACAGAATCATGCCCCATGAGAGATTCCAAATCTACTCATCTATTCCTAGGGTGCTAGGGCTCACCTATAGAGAGAGTGAAACTGTGGGCCCTGCTGCTGCTGCTGCTGCTGCTGCGCTGCTAAGTCGCTTCAGTCGTATCCAACTCTGTGCGACCCCATAGACAGCCTGGCAGCCCACCAGGCTCCCTCGTCCCTGGGATTCTCCAGGCAAGATCACTGGAGTGGGTTGCCATTTCCTTCTCCAATGCATGAAGGTGGAAAGTGAAAGTGAAATCGCCCTGATCATGCAAAAAAAGATAAAGTGGGAGTGGGAAAGTATTTGAAGTTGGAAAGCACATGATGAAAGTTAGCATTTCAAAAGTACCGAGGGAAGCATAAAAGAAATAATTACCATACTACTCAGTGGACTAGCATTTATGACTAGGATATAACATTTATGACCAGGACATAACATTTATGACTAAGAATCAGCCAGCATTTCCAGAGGCCTCCTCGTTAGTCAAGTTTCATGCAATTTTGTGAAGGATTTTTTTAAATTTAGGATTTACTGAGATGCCTTGAACCTCATGCTATGAAATTAAAACTATAAGTCTTAGCACTGTGTGTGTTAGGAGGATAAGAACAAGATATGTTGTGAAAATGGAAGCACTAACTGTATCATTGCCACTCAGAGTTGTATTATCCCAGGTCTTATGTAGATGTATTCCCAGAATCATGCATCATTCTTCTTCCTCTTCAATTATTTTGGATTATTTTTATGTCTCCAATTATAGTTTGTTCAAATTACTGTTTCTTGTTGTTGTTTGGTCACTAATTCTTGTCTGACTCTTTGCGACCTTGGGATTTCCCAGGCAAGAATACTGGAGTGGATTGCTGCTTCTTTCTACAGGGGATCTTCTCAAGCCAGGGACTGAACCCTCGTATCCTGCATCGGCAGGTGGATTCTTTGGTGTTTGTCAACCTAAGTCTGAAATGATGTTTATACTTTCTTTTATAGAATCAAATAACTTCTATCAGTCCATAATTGTTTACTTGTTGTTTCCTTTTTTCTTCGGCCATTGTTTAGAAATGACTAGCGCTGTCATTAAACTTGGATTTTTAACACCCAGGATGATCATGTACTTTGGAAATTTTGTAGTCTCTCAAGCATGTTTATACTTTGTTCTCTTTGTCATCTATTGTGGGTTAAATATTCTTATAAAAATAAAATAGTAGCAGGAAATGAGACCACTGTAGGGTAACGCTAGAAGTGCATTAGCGAGTGTCAGTTCAGGTAGGAAGAGCAAAATGCCGCGCCTCCATATTCGATGACAGAGCTTGGCTTGTGTTTGTGCTACTGCACCGTTTCAGTGGTCATGAGAACCATTCACGTGACATATGTGAGCTTTACTGATAGTCTTGCAATGGATTTGCATATTTAAATATAAAAATATTTGAGACAGATAGCGTTCTAATAAATCATCATTGTGTAGGGAGGTGCTCCAAGAGGGACAAATGCATTTACAGCATGCCAAACATGACTTGTAAATGCTACCCGATAGAGTGCTTACGTGAAGTGTTAGTTTCTCTTTACAAGGAATTTTTGAAACCCAGAATTGAGTTGTCATAGGAGCATTATTTCTGCTCTGATTCTAGTCTCTATTTTCCAATTTTTGCTCTGTTCAATGTCTAATGCCCACCCCCCGCCCCCAGGCTATTCCAGGCAGGAATGGGCTACTTCAATTAATTTTTCTGATCACCTATTATGTGTTGGGTCATGTTCTAGGCTTTAAATACTATGGAATCTGGAAGGAAGGACTAATTTCCAGATTAAGTTCATTTTCTGAACAAATTTCTCTGGGAAGGACTGCGGAGCATTATGCTTCCTGGTTATGAAACCATTACAAAGCTCAGGATTTGACTGTTTCAGCCCCATTGACAATAGCCCACCTTCCAGTGACAGATAAGACCTTCGTACTATTGGTCTATAGATCAAAGGGAGCAGACCTTTCCAAAGGTGTTATATTTTCAACTTGGAATGGAGTGAGCTGAATCCACATAGCTTTGAAATGTCTTCTGGAATACCTAAAATCTGACAAAGAATGCTTGTTATTCCTTAGCTGTCTGCTGGGACATAAAAAAGGCTTGCCAAAGGGAAAGCAGCATATGCACACAGAACACATCAAAATCGTGAGAAGCCTGTGCTTTGCTTGACAGGACACGTTTGCACCCCCCGTCTTGATGCCTGTATTGTTTTGTTGTGGCTTCTGTAAGTGTCATAGCAGGTGAGAAATCTTCAAATAGCAAAAGCTCCTTAAGATTTTCAGGTCATGGTGTAACACAGTGTTTAAAATAACATCTCTTTTTACATATAAAGTCTTTTCCTTAGGTCTTACGTTAATCTTTTTGACTTTTTAAAGGAACAGTATATTCTTACTATTTGTACAATATCAAATGGAAACTCCGTTTCAGAGACAGGTATTGATATTCATTGTATGTACTCCCCCAAAATGACTCTTTTATTTTGTTCTATTTGAATTTGCCTGTGAGATCCCTGGGTTGGGAAGATCCCCTGGAGGAGGGCACAGCAACCTACTCCAGTATTCTTGCCTAGAAAATTACATGGACAGAGGACCCTGGTGGGCTCAATTCATAGGATAGCAAAGAGTTGGACACGACTGAAGCAACTTAGCACACAGCATGCATTCTATTTGAATATATTGCCTGTGGAGAGGGCATGTCAAGGAAAAACAAGATGAAATTATCTGAACAAAAATGTATGCTTGTTTATTTGTTTTTTTCTTTTTTAGAATGAGAGAGAATTTAAACACATTTAGTTGAGGGATACTACATTTGTATATTTAAATTTGTATTTTGTCTAATTTTAACATATTCCTCACTCCAGGATGTTCTGTAATGAATAACTTGAGGCCCTGATTGCTTTCTTTCGAAAATCATAATTGTAAATTATGTTATTTGTTTCATATCTTTTTATTCAGTTGGTGAATTATCTGCCCATTATATACCTTTTGGTAATGCCATTGCTCATTAATACCTCTATCACGGAGGAGGTAGGAAAATGTAAAGTAATGAAACAAAATTCTCTCATTTTTATTTTTTGTTGATAGCATTGGCAGGAGATTTGGAAAAGGCTGTCCATGGGAATGGAAGCAAGAGTCTCTTTGAAAATGGGACCAGTGGAGAAGAGGAAAAAGCAGGAAGAAGGCAGGTAGGTAGGTGGCATCTGTAATCAGCCCTGGGTTTAGTTGCTGGATATGTGGTTTGATTATGCAGTGTGACTTCAGAGGCATTCCCGGACATCTCTTTCTATACTAAAAAGTCTTTATCTACTGGCTTACCCTTGAAAAAACTTTAAAGACTTTTATTTCATCCTCAGAAATATGGTTAATATCTCTTGGGAACTGTAATCATGACATAAATGCATTCCAAAATGTAGATTACTAGGATTTTTTCCTTAGGATAGACAACTGGGAAAAAGTTCATTTAAGGTATAAAAGAAGAAAAATAAAAGGATGCAGGCATTTTAAGGAGTAAGAAATTAATAGAATATGAATCTGCAAGGTAGAAGGGCATAGAAAAGAGAGATCAGAGGTAAAGAGCTCTTTTCACAATCTGTTCCGGGCTAGGCCCACCTATCAGCTTTGGTGACTGAGAAAGAAGAGGACTTCCCCTAGAGTTCTGATTGTTATAAATATTTGCAACATAGTTTCAGTATAAATTCTAAGCATTTATTTGATGTGTTTATTTTTCTTGTTTCTTCATTTATTTTCCTAGTTTGAAAAGATTAAAAATACCATTTCTTTAATTAAAAAAGAAGTGCTACCACCAAGAGGTTCTTGTTTCTTCCACTGTATTATCTTCAGGACATAGTTTACATGTATCCCAATGTGTTACAGAGGCAAACTTGCTCATGATGCCCTAACTTACCTTTCCCTTGGCTTTCTTGTCTATAAATTGGTGATAATAATAACATGTTATGCGGTTAAGGGATTGAATGAGACCATATCTTCAAAGCATTTTGCACCAATCCTGTCATATTTAAACACTCAGTAAATGAATGGGAGTTTGGTGGATGGATGGTGATGGTGATCATGATGAGTTCTGTGTTATAATGCAGCAAATATAAAATCCTCAGATTAAGGGCCTATATCTTAGCTGTTTTTATGTGCTTCAAATAGAGCATGAAAAATGCATATGGTGCACAATTATATACTTAGTTATGTCAAAAACTGTGTAATCTTAAATTAGTGATTTTTTAAAGTTAGTAAAAAGGTACAACAATGGAATATTAGCAAGCAAATGTAGTTGGATTGAAATATGTGATCTTAGTTGCTAATAAAGTGTTACTAAGTAGAGGTCCTTTGGAAACCTAACTTGTTGATGAGCAAACAAATTTGAAGTAGGCACATTAATTGAAATGAAATGTCATTTCTAGGTTGTTTGAAACTTGTCCTTCCCCTAAAGCACATTAAAATTTTCCTTTTTTTCTTTTGTATACAGTTTGTGTATACAGCAAACTTTTGTGTTTTATTCAGTAGGTATTAAGCCATGGAAGGAGGAGCCTGGTGGGCTGCAGTCCATGGGGTCGCTGAGGGTCAGACACCACTGAGCAACTTCACTTTCACTTTTCACTTTCATGCGTTGGAGAAGGAAATGGCAACCCACTCCAGTGTTCTTGCCTGGAGAATCCCAGGGACGGTGGAGCCTGGTGAGCTGCCATCTATGGGGTCGCACAGAGTCAGACACGACTGAAGCCACTTAGCAGCAACAGCAGCAGCACAGTAAGGAAATTGAGAGTTGGTACAATTTTGTAAATGAATGGAAATGAAAGGAATTGAGAATGTTTGTCTGAAATAACAGAAGATAATAGAGAGAAAGTAACAGCAATCTTCAAATATACATAGAATGTTGATATGAGTATTTCAATCAAGATTGTTTTGGCTGCAGTTGACAGTAAATCCAACCTAAGCAAACCTAAGTTAAAAAAAAAAAAAAAGAAATGTTTTAGTTTATATAACTGAAAGTTGTACTTGGCTGCATATTTTGGGACCCAGTCACTCTTTCCATCTATACTTCCTCTTTCTTTGTTGGTCCCATTCCATAGAGTCTCTTGATGCCTTTGGACAAGATGGTGGACAGAGGAGCTACACCTTCAAGTCTACTGAAATTATAGTATACCTCATGGTCAATATTTCAAAGTTCTGTTTTGAATTAGGTCTCATGCGCATTCCTTTATTAATAACTATGATCATAAGAGTACTGTGAATCCATGTTTAAATCACAGACCCACCCCTAGAGACAGTAGCCATCAGCAACACCAGAATTAAATGTACTGAAACTTTATGATGGGTGATTCTCCAGAAAAATACCCAAGTGGTATATTCTAAGCGAAAAGAAAGAGAGGATAGTTACCATAACCTGGAAGATGAGCCCCGATATTCTGTATTGCTCCATAGTACAGAAATGGAGTCAATTAGAACAAATAATTATAAAGTGGATTTTAATTCAATAGAAAGAACTAAGATCTTAGAACTTAAAAAGAACTAACGCACCTGAAAAGTTGGAGGACTGCCTGTGAAGTTTGTCTTTAAGTTCTATCTTGGTACCATCTTTGACAGACTGGTGTAAATGACCTTTAAGGTATTTTCTTTGTCTGCAGGTGGTTACTAGATTTCTTCCTTCAAGTCTGGATGAGATAAAGAGATTGTACGCTAAATTATTTTGAGGTTATATGTGTAAAACATTATTTTTAAGGGGCTTGCTTAATGAAAACACAGAGGCTATGCAGGAAAAACCTTCTACAGAAGGCAATCTGCTTCACTGAGAATTCAAACATCACAACATTGATGTTCATATAATGTTTCTTGATAATGCTTCAAAAATGTTCATCCTTAATTTTCTTTTTACAAATTCTCTATTTAAGAAAGATAAAATATTAATCTCTCCAGTTTCATAATATGCAATCTTTTAACTTTTTTCTGCTCTTAATGCTTATTTAAGAAGTAATATAGTTTGTTTGGGTTTTTTGCCACTGTAAAGAGGGCCGGAGCTCACAAAGATGATATGATAAGTTAAGAGTCTTTAAGCATGTTTCTGTTCATAGAGATATAAATGAGAAATTAGGGAATAAAAGTAGTAACAATTGAGTATCAGTTATGTGCTAGGTGTTTTTATAATTTAACTCTCACAGTACAATGAGCTTCATTAACATGTGAAAACCTCAAGTTAATGTATCTCATTTCAGTTATTTAACAAAAGTTAAGAATTTCCCTGGGCTTCCCTGGTTGCTCAGCCGTAAAGAATCTGCCTGCCAATGTAGGAGACAGTAGTTCCATCCCTGGGTCGGGAAGATCCCCGGGAAAAGGAAATGACAACCCATTCCAGTATCCTTGCCTGGGAAATCCCATGGGTGGAGGAGCCTGGGGGCTAGAATCCAGGGGGTCACAAAAGAGCTGGATAAGACTTAATGACTAAAAACAAAGACCTTGCTCAAGGTCATACTTCTCTTCACCTGGCAGAGCCTAGATTTGAATCTATGTCTATCCATCTCTAATCCCATCATCACCATATTGCCTATCTGAGAAAGAGATGAAAAATATGAATTGTTTTCTATTTGCTTGATATTTCTGTTGTTGTTCAACTATATTTGCATAAATTGAAGTGATAGTACTATAGAGAAATTAGTAAATGCGGACTACTAAGGCAAAAGAAGAAATCAGAACTGAGTTCATAATTCAGCAAAAGACACAGAAAAATTGATAGTACATTATACAGTTTTGGAAGATAATGGCAGTTGTCTGTGTAGGATTCAATCTTCAAAATTACTACCTTATATCTCTTCTACTCTTCATTCAGTTGGAATGATCATATTCCACCTGTCTCTGAACTTTTAAAATTAACCCATTTAAGAGTGAAATGTGGATTTGTAAGACCTCACGGCCTTTTCTCAGGATCTGTCGCTCCAAATACCACAGTGACTCGAATTCGATGCAATAAGCAAGAGGATTTATTAGGCCGGGCACCTGGGTTCAGTCTCCTCGGGAGGAGTGAACCTCAAACGCTAATCGTGAGAGACTTTTATACAAAAAAATCACAGGCAGGTGGGAATGAGGTCAGGATGTAGGAAACAATGTGATAGGGGGCCATAGGTAGGGTGGAGACACTTGATTGGTGAGAAAGGTCTACAGGTAATTAAGTTGAAACAGTTGGCTGACCACCCTGCAGCGTTTGGTCAATTTTTACCCGGAAAAGTTTGACAAAGAGATACATTCTTGGGAGGGGGTCTCCTACACTAAGTCATAAGTCATCTGCTAAGAATCAATCCGGAGGCTCTGAGTCACCAGATAAGGGGAAAGCTATTTTCCATGAGGTATGGCCTGCCTCCCGGGCTTAAATTTTAACCTAAGTTCTTCAGATTCAAAATCATTTCTCTTTATTGAAGGAAGCAGCTTTTTTTGGTCTGTGTAGCATTCAGTATTCAAAATTATTACCTTATATCTCTTCTATTCTTCATTCAGTTGGAATGATCATATTCCCTCTTTCTCTGAACTTTTAAAATTAACCCATTTAAAAGTGAAATGTGGATTCAGAATCATTTCTGTTTATTGAGGGAAGCAGCTTTTTTTTTTAATTTCAACCTTGTGAATTTGCTACATTCATTTCTAGTCAAAGATTTCTAGCCATTAATTTGTAGCTATTCAAAAGGAAAATAAATTGTTGAAAAGCTTTTACTACTTAACTTATTCAGCATTGGGAGATTGTGTTCACCTGTGGCTGATTCATGTCAATGTATGGCAAAACAAATACAGTATTGTAATTTAAAAAATAAATAAATAAATAAAAATTAAAAAAAAAGAGTTAATTGTAATATGATTTCCCTAGAAAGGTTAACTGGCTTTTCCACAAACAATAAGATGTGAATTAAATAGAAAAGACTATTAGTGCTCACTATGGGCTATAAAACTTAAGTTTTTAATAAAAAGAGCTGACACATGCAAAGTTGTAATTTCATAAAAATAAGTTGTTTTCTCTTACATAAAAATTTGATGTAGAGTTATATTAGAGAAAGAATTTGAAAGTTTTGAGAAGACTAACCAAGAAAAAAGAGCCATCTAGTCAAATGGGAGAGACTTCAAGGATCTTGAAGAATCATCTGCTTGGCAGATGTGTGCTTTGGAGTCTGTTAGGTAGATGTTTATTTAACACTTTTATCTGATGCTCAGTAAATGAATTTTGTTGTTGCAATGGAAATCTTACAGGGTATTTAAAAGAGTTTCTAGCTTGCTGTGGAGAGTTTAAGTTTCTTATGAGATTTTGGTTGAAATTTCAAGAACAACTAACAATTCTTACCTGATCTTAGATCTGACAGTGGACAATAAAGAGTAATAACACATTTCTTAGTTTTACTTTGGTTGGGTAAATTATTTAAAACCAGAAAGGCATACATATCTTCTGAGAAATCACAGAGCATGTCCTGCATCAGGATGAACTATGGTAAAAGGGCTAAGTGGTACTGCAGAGGATAGTAGCAAGAGAATAGAATCTGTATGTAGTTAGTGTTCTTCTCCACAACTTCAAGACTGTGACCTCAGGCAGTTTACTTCACTTCCTAACCTGTAAACTGAAGTTAAAGAGAAACTATATTGTGGGGTTGGTGTAGGAATCAAAAGATACGAGTGCCCACTAGAGAGTAGAAATGCAATAAAATTTTCTTCCAACTTGATTGATGTAACTGAGAATGAAAGCATCCAGGGAATCAGTGGAAAGAACACTTGACAAGATGATTATGAGTTTTAATATTTATGATTGATCATTATTTTGTCAATATTGAATGTAATTATTGCATGCAAAAAGCACAGGCTCAAGTGGTGGAAGACCTGGGTTCTATTAATAGTAACAATAGCTACTAACTAGCTGTGTAAGTGTTAGGCTAGACTTGATTTAAGTTACTTTCTAGATCTTATTTTTAATTTTAAAATTAATTTTAAATGACCTTTTAAAATATGAATTTTATATACAATGTATATTTCATCCATTCATATTTATTACAAAGCTTTTGATGAATACCTAATTCTGTGCAAGACATTAATTTAAGGCAACTTTAAGATTTGGATGACTGACAACAGAGAGTATGATAGGGAACGCCATCAGCCTCTGTATCTGCAGATTCTGCATCCATGGATTGAAGCAATCTTAGATCAAAAGTATTTGAAAAAGATTCCAGAAAGTTCCCCAAACCAAAATTTAAATTTGTAATGCCCTGGAAACTATTTACATAGCATTTTCATTATATTTATAACTATTTACATAGTATTTACATAATATTAGGGCTTCCCTTGTCACTTAGCTGGTAAAGAATCTGTCTGCAATACTGAGATTCCAGCTCACTTGACCTGCCAGGAGTTTTCTCAAGTCTGTTCCCACGTCTACACTGCATCTGTTTCTGGCTTGTGAATGTTGATTTTTCCTGTTTTTCTGGCAAAATTATCATTGCTCTTGAATAGGTACTGTTCCTGTCTCCCGGTACTTGCCTCGTATATGTTTGTCTTTCTGGAAAATCACATCACACATTTGTAAAGGCAAATCCATTTTGATGTGTCTGCCAGTTCTCACACTGTGAACCAGTTTCATTATCCTCCAAGTTCTAAGACATCTAGATAAGAAGGCAAGTCTTACTGGATATCTTTTAAAACAGAGAACCTGTTCACTTTGGAATTTTCAACAATCCTTATCTTTATAAGAAACTCAAATATAAAAGAATTGTAATTCATATTCAGCTATTACAGTCAACAAATTGCTGAAGCTGATTCAAAAAGTACCAGATGAGAGGCCTATGTGAAAATAATATGCATCTAATTAAATTTTGTGTCCTTTTGAAATCTGAATTATAACTCAGCAAAGGCAGTCTTGCAAAGAGTGGAACACGACTGAGTGACTAAGCACAGCACAAAGGCAGACTTGGAGAAACTTAGCATACGCAATTGCAGCCAAATCTGAAAGGATTAGAAAAACTAATAGATTTGCTTTGTTCTAACCAATTCAATTTGATCAGTGAATTTATTTTAACTTGTGTGTGAACAGTCAATCTTACTATACATGAAGCACTGTGGAGGGTTATGAAACAATGGAGATACTGGCTTCTGTTGTTAAAAAAGAATCTAATGCTTTTAGATTTTCATGTAATACTGTAGGAGTCTAACAATATGAAGAAAACTACTAATTATGAGAAACGGAGAGGTAATCATGGTATTTTGGGGTGGTCAAAATATATATTATTAAGGAGTGGGTGTGTCTTAGATTGGTTTTAGTGTTGGCAAAGGTGAGATAAATTCTTAGATATTTTCAGAAACCCTTGTCCTGTGTAGTCTATAAGGACATAATGGAGATGAAGATGGACCTCTCTGAGGTAGGTTGTGGATATCACAGTGGGAGGAAGGAATGGGTGCCTTCATTCCGTTTTTTTCAAATGTCGCTAGTTATTGCGCTTTTCAGGATAGTTTGAAGGTGGCAAGAAAGCTGGAAATGTGAAAGGGGAGTGTAAGTATTCTTTTCCCATTGCCTAATGTTTCCTCATTATTTGCTCAAGTTCAATTACAGTTATAATATTTACCTTGGGAGATTGTTACTGTTTGCTTTGAAAAATGAATTAACTTTACAAATTGATTTGACATGAAATTAATGCAGTTTTAGAATTAAGGGTGATCCATTCCAACTCGCAATTGTATTGAAGTCCAGAGAGACTGAGTGACTAGTCCAGGGACACACACAAATCTATTGTCTAAGGAAGTAACAAATTGGTATTCTGACTCCATCCAGCATTCTTTCCACTGGTTCACATTGCCACATCCAAAATTATGTATTTGTGTATGAGAGTGTGTATGTGTGTATGTGATGTGCCACAAATTTGGACATCACATTGTATATGGTTTGGTGGTGGTGGTTTAGTCATTAAGTCGTGTCTGACTCTTGTGACCGCATGGACTGTACTCCTCTGTCCATGTGATTTTCCAGGCAAGAATACTGGAGTGGGTTGCCATTTCCTTCTCCAGGTCATATTTTATATGGCCCATGACAACTCTGCAGAAGACTTTTGACTATTCTAAGAACTTCTGCTTAAAGTACTAACCTAAATAGTATTGAGAGCTATAAACTAATGTGAAATCATCCTTGAAAATGTGAATATCACTTTTCTGCCTGTAGATTTTATACAGAACCTTTCTATATACACATTTGCTTTAAGGAAACAATAGGCATGCTATTTAGCTTTTATACCTATAGTTTTCTTTGTTCTTTTTCTTCTATTCATCTCTCCCTCCTTTTCTTCCTTTTGTCCTTTTTTTTTTTTTCTGTTTTCTATTAGATGGTGATTGCAGCCATGAAATTAAAAGACGCTTACTCCTTGGAAGGAAAGTTATGAACCAACCTAGATAGCATATTGAAAAGCAGAGACATTACTTTGCCAACAAAGGTCCATAGAGTCAAGGCTATGGTTTTTCCAGTGGTTATATATGGATGTGAGAGTTGGACTGTGAAGAAAGCTGAGTGCTGAAGAATTGGTGATTTTGAACTGTGGTGTTGGAGAAGACTCTTGAGAGTCCCTTGGACTGCAAGGAGATCCAACCAGTCCATCCTAAAGGAGATCAGTCCTGGGATTTCTTTGGAAGGAATGATGCTGAGGCTGAAATTCCACTACTTTGGCCACCTCATGTGAAGAGTTGACTTATTGGGAAAGACCCTGATGCTGGGAGGGATTGGGAGCAGGAAGAGAAGGGGATGACAAAGGATGAGATGGCTGGATGGCATCACCGACTCAATGGACATGAGTCTGAGTGAACTCCGGGAGTTGGTAATAACAGCGAGGCCTGGCGTGCAGCAATTCATGGGGTTGCAAAGAGTCGGACACGACTGAGTGACTTAACTGATCTGAACTGACTAATTAGTGGTAATAATGGTTTCTCAAGCCCATAAAAATCCATTGTACCATGGAACATAAATTGTTATATTTACAGTGAGTTTGAGGACATAATATGGAGATAAAAACTTATAACACCTGCTATTGTACCAAACATTTAATTTTTCAGAGTATTTTCTCATGTATTACCTCATATAATCCTTATAGTACTTTGTATACTTTAGTTCCATTTTATATAATTGTAGAAACTGAGTGTCAGAGAGGGAGAGCAACTTACCTAAGTCTAACCTTGTGTTTAGCACAGAATTAGTGGCCAGTACTTTGGCCAGCTGATGAGAAGAACTGCCTCATTGGAAAGACCCTGATGCTGAGAAAGATTGAAGGCAGGAGGAGAAGGGGGCAACAGAGAAAGAGATGGTTTGATGGCATCCCCGACTCAACAGACATGAGTCTGAGCAAGCTCCGGAATGTGGTCATGGACAGGGGAACCTGGTGTGCTACAACCCATGGGGTCACAAAGAGCTGGACATGACTGAGTGACTGAACTGAACTGATAGAGTTGTTGATTTTGTTGGTGCTTATGCAGTCTCATGTCTGCAGAGTCCCCACACGGAGGATTTCGTGCCTAGGAACAGTCATGGCACTGACTTCTGGCAATTTAGTAAGAGGCATAAGGTGAATGTGTCCAGTAGCCTCCTCTTCCTCTGGCTACACAGTGAATTTGTGATGTGTATATTTTAAAGCCCCCCTCTTTCCATCACTTTCCTTGAGTTCCTAGTTGACCCTCAACCTGCACCTCAACTACACTCTGGCAGTACTTCTTTCCGGAATATTTCCTATCCCTCACCACCATTTCCCTGTTTTCCAAGGGTAATTGGGTCAAGGTATTAATGATGATTTTAATCATCTAAAATAACATATTTGTATTCTTAAAACAATCTTTTTTTTAGATTATCTTGTATTTATTTAATTGGCAGAATTAAATATAACTCTTGAGCTGCCATTAATACAATAGCTAGTACAAAATATTGTCTTAGACTTACAGGTTCCATATATGAAGAGTGAAGTGATCATTATGAGGGATAGAATTATCAATAATTTGTAAACATTATGATCTGTATTTTTTCCTAGCATAGTGCTGGAAGTAGTATTCAGTTTAGTTCAGTCGTTCAGTCGTGTCCGACTCTTTGCGACCCCATGAATCGCAGCACTCCAGGCCTCCCTGTTCATTACCATTTCCTGGAGTTCACTCAGACTCACCTCCATGGAGTTCGTCATGCCATCCAGCCATCTCATCCTCTGTCGTCCCTTTGTCCTCCTGCCCCCAATCCCTCCCAGCATCAGAGTCTTTTCCAATGAGTCAACTCTTCGCATGAGGTGGCCAAAGTACTGGAGTTTCAGCTTTAGCATCATTCCTTCCAAAGAAATCCCAGGGCTGATCTTCTTCAGAATGGACTGGTTGGATCTCCTTGCAGTCCAAGGGACTCTGAAAGTCTTCTCCAACACCACAGTTCAAAAGCATCAATTCTTCAGCACTCAGCTTTCTTCACAGTCTAACTCTCACATCCATACATGACCACAGGAAAAACCATAGCCTTGACTAGATGGACCTTAGTCGGCAAAGTAATGTCTCTGCTTTTGAACATGCTATCTAGGTTGGTCATAACTTTTCTTCCAACGACTAAGCATCTTCTAATTTCATGGCTGCAGTCACCATCTGCAGTGATTTTGGAGCCCCCAAAAATAAAGTCTGACACTGTTTCCACTGTTTCCCCATCTATTTCCCATGAAGTGATGGGACCGGATGCCATGGTCTTCATTTTCTGAATGTTGAGCTTTAAGCCAACTTTTTCACTCTCCTCTTTCACTTTTTTTTTTAATACTTTATTCTCCATTACAGTACTGTATTTGTTTTGCCATACATTGACATGAATCAGCCACAGGTGTACACGATCTCCCACTGCCGAAGCCCCCTCCCACCTCCCACCCCATATCATCTCCCTGGATCATCCTGTGCACCAGCGCCAAGCATCCTGTATCCTGTATTGAACATAGACTGGCACTTCATTTCTTACATAATAGTATACATGTTTCAATGCCATTCTCCCAAATCATCCCACCCTCTCCCTCTCCCTCAGAGTCCAAAAGTCCTTTCTGTACCTCTGTGTCTCTTTTGTTGTCTCACATAGAGGGTAATCATTACTATCTTTCTAAATTCCATAAATATGTGTCAGTATACTGTATTGGTGTTTTTCTTTCTGGCTTACTTCACTCTGTATAATTGGCTCCAGTTTCATCCATCTGATTAGAACTGAATCAAATTTATTCTTTTTAAGGGCTGAGTAATACTCCATTGTGTATATGTACCACAGCTGTCTTATCCATTCATCTGTTGATGGGCATCTAGGTTGTTTCCATGTCCTGGCTATTATAAACAGTGCTGCAATGAACACTGGGGTACATGTGTCTCTTTCAACTATATCATGATGTGAATTTTCTGCAACAAAGAACAGGGGAGATATTTGGAGTGAGCATCACTCAGGAATGAAAGCAGTGGCCTCATCTGTCCATCATTAGAGATTTCCTGGCTATCTGCCTCAAGAGGCAAAAGCAAAGGCATTATCATTCATTTGGAGAAGGCTACAAGGTTCATCTTTTCTTTTAATTTGATATTACCTAGAAATAAGATCTTGAATTATATAGCCCTTAGTGTTCCCATAAATCATGGTTGTGGAAAAAAGGGGAGAGTCTCTCTTCCCCTTACAGACAATGGTTTAGACAAAATATTTTAGCTAAAACTGTTGCATTATAAAATTTCTTTATAGTGTGGCAATGAAAAAGAAAGATATGGTGAGATCATTCAGTGTATGTCTGTCTTTGTAGAGAATGGAAAGTATAGCTGCCATGACAATGGACCCCCAAGATGTCTGTGCATTAATATTTAGAACCGGTGAATATGTTACTTTACATGGCAGATGTGGCTAAGATTAAAAAAACAGTGAGAAGGACGGATTATCTTAGATTACTTGGTCCCAAGGTAATCACACAAGTCCTTAAACACAGAGAATCTTCCTTGTCTATATTAAACTAGAGACAATAGCATGGGACTCATTCAACCTTTAGTTACTGGTTTTACACATGGAGGAAGGGGTCATGTGCCAAGGAGTGTCAGCAGCCTTTATAAGATGGAAAAGGTAAGGAAAAAATTCTCCTGTAGAGCCCTTAGAAATTAATACAACCCAGTTGTTACTTTGATTTTAAGCCCAATGATACCCATGTTGAGATTTGAATTGTAGATCTGTAAAAGAAGGATAGATATTGGAAAAAGTAACTGATATGTTAAATGAATATGATCCCGTGAGGTTAATAACAAGAGTTAACATTTTTATAATACTGTTATGCACCAGACATTTTTCTAAGAATAAAACTTTCAAGACTCCAATGTTTTCTTTTTCGTAACCTAATTTTGCAAAAGGAAAACTGAAATAGATAAATTAATTTCAAGATTAATCTAAGATTAATACAGCTGTTACTTTGCCGACTAACGTCCGTCTAGTCAAGGCTATGGTTTTTCCAGTAGTCATATATGGATGTGAGAGTTGAACTGTGAAGAAGGCTGAGCACTGAAGAATTGATACTTTTGAACTGTGGTGTTGGAGAAGACTTTGAGAGTCCCTTGGACTGCAAGGAGATCCAACCAGTCCATCCTAAAGGAGATCAACCCTGGGATTTCTTTGGAAGGAATGATGCTGAAACTGAAACTGCAGTACTTTGGCCACCTCATGCGAAGAGTTGACTCATTGGAAAAGACTTTGATGCTGGGAGGGATTGGGGGCAGGAGGAGAAGGGGATGACAGAGAATGAGATGGCTGGATGGCATCACGGACTTGATGGACGTGAGTCTGAGTGAACTCCAGGAGATGGTGATGGACAGGGAGGCCTGGTGTGTTGCAATTCATGGGGTTGCAAAGAGTCAGACATGACTGAGCGACTGAACTGAACTGAACTGATGGTGAAGCTAGGAGTTGAACCCACACCATATGGCCTCAGTCTTGGCTTTACAATCAAGTCACAGTGTTCATGCTCTTAATGACTACACCAAAATTTACCACTACTCTTATTTTGACAAAACCAAAGTGCCAGTAAATTTGTTTTCTTTCCCAGATTCACAGAGTCAGTGGAAAAATTTATGAACACTTTATTTTGTCAGAAATGCCTTTTTCTTCCTCCCTCTCTCCCTTCTTCCCTGCCCCTCTCTCTCTTTCCTCCTTATTTTTACTTTAATTTCTTATTTCTTCCTTCCTTTCTTCTCTCTTTCACTTAAAAAAACAGTACAGTTTGACATAAGTATGGTGCATTATTAACTTTTTCATATCAGTGTCAAAGAAGGAGAAACTTCTCTGCTGAAACTAGGTTCTTAGCTCATTAGAAGTCTATGACCAAATAGTTTATTGGAATTTTAGCAATGTTGAACATTCTTCTTCATCAAATAAACTATATAAACAGTTTTAAATCATGCAAATATCTAATGCTTCTTTGTAAACAACTTTTGAAATACAAGATGTAGAATGAAAACTATCACCTAGCTCTACCACCCAGAGACAACCATCTTCTGTTTCTTTTCTGCTGACTTGTTTCTCTGTACAAGAGAAAGAAATCCACTTAGATCTTTCAACAGCAGTACAGTATTTTATCTTAAGTATCAAATAGGCATGCCTTGGAGATATTGCAATTTTAGTTCCAAACCACTGCAATAAAGCAAATTACATGAAATTTTTAGTTTCCCAACACACATAAAGGTTATGTTTATACCGTAGGCTAAGTGCACAATAGCATTATGTATTAAAAATTATGTGCATTCTTTAATTTAAAATTATTTTATTGCATAAAAATGCTAACCGTCACAACTCACCTAAGTGAGCTGTAATCTTTTGCTACTGGAGGGTCTTGCCTTGATGCTAATGTCTGCTGACTGATTAGGGTACTTATTGCTGAAAACTGAAGTGACTGTGGCAATTTCTTAAAATAAGACAACAGTGCAGTTTTCTGCATTAACGAACGACTTCTTGGTAGCATGCAATGCCGTTTGATAGCACATTAACCTTAGTAGATCTTCTTTCAAAGCTGGAGTTAATTTTCTCAAAATCTGCTATTTTATCTTTTAAGTTTATGTAATAGTCTATGTCCTTTGTTGTCATTTCAATAATCTTCACAGCATCTTCACCACGAGTAGACACTATCTCAGTAAATACTTTTGTTGTTCATCCATAAAAAGAAACACCTCATCCATTAAAGTTGTATCATGAGATAGTAGCAATGCATTCACATCTTCAGGTTCCACTTGTAACTTTATTTTTTTTTTTAACTTTTTATTTTGTGTTGGGATACAGCCGTTTAGCAAACAATGTTGTGATAGTTTCAGGTGAACAGTGAAGGGACTCAGCGATATGTATATACATGAATCAATTCTCCCCCAAACTCCTCTCCCATCCAGGCTGCCACATAACTTTGAGCAAGAGTTTCATGTGCTAGATAGTAGATTCTTGTTGGTTATCTATTTGAATATAGCAGTGTATATATGTCCATTGCAAACTCCCTGACTATTCCTTCCCCTCATCCTTTCTGCCAGCAACCATAAGTTCATTCTCTAAGTCTGTGAATCTCTTTCTGTTTTGTAAGTAAGTTCATCTGTATCATTTATTTTTAGATTCCACATATAAGGGATGTCATACACTATTTCTTCTTCTCTGTCTGACCTACTTCATTTAGTATCCACCCCTAATTTTTGTTCTCCTGCTATTCCCACCTCTGCAGTGACTTCCTCTACTGAAATCTTGAACCTCTCAAAGTGTTAGCTATGAGAGTTGGAATCAATTTCTTTGAAACTCTTATTATGGATATTTTGACTTCTCATGAATCATGAGTGTTCTTAATGGCATCTAGAATGATGTATCCTTTCCAGAAGGTTTCAATTGATTTGCCTAGATCCATTAGAGGAATCACTATCTCTGGCAGCTACGACCTTATGAAATGTATTTCTTAAATAATACTTAAAATCAAAATTATTCTTTGATCCATTAGCTACAGTATGGATGTTGAATTCACAGGCATGAAAACAATGTTAATCTCACTGTAACCTCCATCAGAGCTTCTGGGGTGGCCATGTGCATTGTCAATCAACAGCAATGTTTTGAAAAGAATCTTCTTTCTGAGCAGGAGGTCTCAGCAGTGAGCCTAAAATATTCAGTAAACTATGTTGTCAGCAAATACGCTGTCATTCAGGCTTTGTTTTTCCATTTATAGAGGACAGGCAGAGTAGATTTACATAATTCTTAAGGATCCTAAGATTTCAGAACAGTCAAGGAGCTTTGGCTTCAATGTATAATCACTAGCTACATTAGCTCCTAAGAAGAAAGTTAGCCTGTTATTTGAAGCCAGGCAATAATTTCTCCTTCCTACCTGTGAAAGTCCTAGATGGCATCTTCTTCCTATAGAAGGCTGTTTCGTTTCCATTGAAAATCTATTATTTAGTGTAGCCCACTTCATTAACTATTTTGAGTTTCTGGATAACTTGCTGCAGCTTCTACATCAGCACTTGCTGTTTCACCTGGCACCTATATGTTACAGAGACAGCTTGTTTCCTTAACTCTCATGAGTCATCTCTGCCAGCTTTAAATTTTTCTTCCAGAGTTTCCTCATCTCTCTCAGCCTTCAGAGGAGTGATGAGACTTAGAGTCTTGCTCTGAATTAGACTTTGGCTAAAGGGAAGGTTGTGGCTGGTTTGACTTCTATCCAGAAAGCTAAACCTTTTTCCATACTCACTATCTGCCTGCAATGCAGGAGACCTGGGTTCAACTCCTGGGTCGGGAAGATCCCTTGGGGAAGGAAATGACAACCCACTCCAGTATTCTTGCCTGGAGAATCCCATGGACAGAGGAGCCTGGTGGGCTGTAGACCACAGGGTCGCAAGAGTCAGACATCACTTAGTGACTAAACCACCACCACCACCATAAGGCTATTTTGCTTTATTATCATTTGTGTGTTCACTGGAGTAGCAGCTTTAATTTCCTTCAAGAATTTTGACTTTGTATTCACAGCTTGGCTTTTTGGTGCAAGAGGTTTAGCTATTAGCCTACTTTGGCTTTTGACATGTCTTCTTCCCTAGACCTTCTAGGCTTTGATTTAAAATGAGAGGTATGTGACTCTTCCTTTCACTTGAACATTTAGGGGCCATTGTAGGGGTCTTCAGTTCAGTTGCTCTGTTGTGTCTGACTCTTTGCGATCCCATGGACTGCAGTATGCCATGCTTCCCTCACAAGAATACACGGAGGGCATAGAGAGGACAGAGAAGGAGAGAGATGAGGTAATGGCTGATGGAGGACTCAGAACACACATTACATTTATCAACTATATTTACTGTCTTATATAGGTGCTGTTTGTGGTGCCCCAAGACAATTACAATAGTAACATTAAAGAACACTAAGCATATATCACCATAACAAATATAATAATAATGAACAAGTTTGAAATATTGCAAGAATTACTAAAATGTGATGGAGAGATACTAAGTGAGCAATCACTATGGGAAAAAATGGCACCTGTGCATTTATGCAATGCAAGTTTACAAAAAGCTTCAATTTGTAAAAAGATACAATATGTTTGAAGCACATAAAGCTAAGTGCAATAAAATAAGTGATGCTTATAATTACTTAACCATTCTCCTGTTACCAAAAGCTAAGAATGTTGCTAATATTTTTTCTGATAAATCAGTGATAGTAGAGTTTATTTATGTATCTTTTCTATTTCAGTTATTCTCAGACTAGAGCTGAAGTAGAATTATTAGATTAAAAGGTAAGAACATTTTGACACTGCTTTCAGATAAATTATATCAATTTATGTTTACAGTTATAATGCATGAAACTGTTCATCTTACTCCATCTCGCCAGTAGCATTTAATATTAAAAACCACTAGTGTACTAGGCAGAAAGTATTTTATTAAAACAATTGCTTGTTGGGGTGGCGGTCGAGTGCATTTCATGAACAAACTGAATTGGGAGATGTCTGGTGTTTGTTATAAGGACAAGTTTTAAAAACCGTTTACTAAGCCTTAAAAAATAGCAAAATAGACTCAGAATTAACTAATTCAACCAGGTTATAGCCACAGATTATAGGAAGCATTATATCATAGATGACAACTTTAACTCTGGCGAGTTTAAATTGACTTGCACTGGCAATTTTTCTGTTTGTATGGCATGTGGGCAATGATGTTATTATCATCATTATCATCATCCTCATTATTATAATCTTTGGGTTGAGGAGAAGAGCAAGCACCAACGGGGGGGGGATCACTCCCATGATTATAACATATTATTTCCCCCCTCGATTATAACATATTATTTCTGCTTCAAGTATACAGTCCTAAAACTCTACCCTCTCTTCCTTATCTTTCATAACATTCACTCATTTATCAACAGGCGTTTATCTAGAACAAAATAGATTAAATCTGGACACAGGGATCTTATATGCCTGTGAGAGAAGATAAATAATGAACAAATAAGCAAATAAATACTCAGAATTTCAGATGGTGGTGTGTTATGGAGAAAAATAAAACAGAGCAAGGGAGATAGGGAGAGTCAGAGATGGGAGCGGGGGTGACATGGGAGAAAGATAGGTTGTTATTTATTTAAAGTTGTAGAAACCTCTGATGAATGATATATCTTGAACATAATTAAAGAGAAGGAAAAGTAACATTCTCAGTGACAGAAACATGCCTTGTATGTTCAAGAATCAGCAAGAAGGTCTGTGGGGCAGAGAGAGAGTAACTAGATGGAAATGAGGTAAAAATGGAGGTGGGCCACACATGTAGGGGCTTGTTGGCCATCGTCAGGGCTTTGAGTTTTAGCATGGGTGACATAGAAAACCAGTGGGCAGTAGTAGGCAGAAGAATGACTGGGCAAAGGCAGAAGTGGATCAGCTTCGGAAAGCTATTTTGGTATCCTAGGGCAGATGGTGATGGCTTAAACCTGGAGACGAATGAGTGAGTGACAGTTGCTCAGTCATGTCAGATTCTTTGCAACTCTTCTCCCGACTCTAGACAAGCAGCACTGAAGATGCACAGAAACTCTCCTATAGCCTTTGGTGTCATGCTTGTCCATGAGCTTTGTCCCTTTTCCATGACTGGCTAAGCTTCAAAAGTATTCTCTCAGTGTTCTATGCAACAATTCGTTCGAAGATGAAAGTCAGAAAATATATCCAGGCTTTGCCGGATTCTCCCTGAAGCTTCCCAGTTTTTCAATAAACCATAGAATTTGGAATAAAAAGCACTTTTGACAAATTGGGGAAATGTGGAAAAAACTTAACTCTATGTTGAAAGACATTAAACTGTAATGTCTCAGAGCAATAAAAAGGGAGTCAGGAAATTTGACTGGTTTTTAATTGAACATTAGCTGGCTCTGTGACTTTGATGAATCCATTAACCTCCAGGGGCCTTAGTTTGCACATTACTACAATGAGAGGTGTTGCTAGGTCAGCACTGTCCAATGGGAGTTTCTGCAATGAAGGAAAGATTCTATATCTTCACTGTCCAGTATGGAAGCCAGTAGCCATGTGTGTCTGTTGAGCACTGGAAATGTGGTTGGTACAACTGAAGGTCTAAGGTTGTAATTTTCTCAGTAGTTAGAGTGGATATTTGCATTATTTGGTTGCCTATAATCTGAAATCTTCCTGACCTCTCATTAGAAGTGTTAAAAGTCTCTGATAGTTGCTTTTCTTGCTTTCACTGCGGTGAGAGGATGGGTACATGACTTAGGCTCAACCAAGAAGAGGCACTCACTCTAGTCTTTGAAATAGAAGCTCATTTGGCAAAGAAGGAAAAGAAGAAGATGATATATCCTGGAATGGTGGCAACCACACCAAGCTTCAGGGGCAACGGCAGTGGTTCTGGTATGGGGTTATCTATTGTTCAGCTGGCGATGGAGCAAGCTGTGGTGTCCTTTGTTCACCATTCCTTAATTGTAACTTTAGGAAAACCACTTAATTTTTCCAACCCTCAAGGTAAATTCTGTAAAAATTGTCATAGTGATATCTATTCTCCGTGTGACTATAAGTAAATAAGTTTGGTAAATATTTCATGTTTGGAGATACATACAGATCTTATGAATTTCTCTGGACACAAAGTTCTCAAATGTCCACTAAATAGAGATGCTGGCTAGCACTTATAAGCTCTTCTTAGAAAAAAAAAAGATGGTGAATTGCTATTTTAAGATCTTTTCACCCCTCTCTTAGGTTTTCCTTTTCTTATTCAGTAACTCTGCTTCTAGCCCAGAGCACCCCCCACTGGCCATTATGCCCTTCATTGCACCAAAGGTCTCAGCCTTCCTCTCACCTCTGCCCCATTGATAGGTTACTTGCAGAACCCCTGGACTCCCCTGTCAAAAAGAAACTAATATACTCATTCTAACCAAGGAATCAATGGCATATAATTAATGATACACTAGACCACTGAAAAATACACACAGAGAGCAAATAGGGACTCACTTCATTGCTGGTAAAGCTCAACCAGGGAATATAGCCTCAATTTGGTTATAAGATGGTAAAATTGACTTCCTAGTGCTTCCTCCACTCTCTACCCCTCATCATACCACCATGTTCATATCTTCAGACCCATCTGAGGGAAGTGCCAGTTTACAGAGAAGTCTTACCCAGCCAGGTACGTGGAGAACACCTCTCAGCTCTCACCTGTCAACAGTAGGGCAGGGAGTTGGAGGCCACGCATACACAAAGACCTTCAGCAATTAACTCCACCCAAAGAGAGATAGGAATGAACAGAAATCATATTCTTACCATCTCATCAATCATTAAAAACATGCCTCCTCACATAGGAAAATCAATGCTTGGGTCTTTAAACCAGTGTTTTTCTTTAAACTATCCAATGCTTGGATGCTTCTAACCAATTATATAATTGAAGAAATCAGAGGTTCCTATTGCATGGACCAGTAGAAATTTGGGACAGGAAAAGAATGGTTCCTCTTTCTTTCCTGAGCCATAAGAATAAGATAGAAAACACAGGAGATTGAGGCACTTTCCAAGGGCAGAGCTAGTATTTTAAAAGCTTTACTGATGTCATTTAATCATATTTCATATGCAGAAATTTGCTATGCTTTGTGATCATTATTTTAAGCAATTCTGTTGTCCTGCATTTTTAAAAAAATTTAGTCATTCACAATTCTTTAATTTTTCCACATAATATAAAGGGTCAGTTGAAGAGAAGATAATATATCCAACTTAATCAGAATATTTCAGGTTCATCTCTAATTAGAACTAATATTTATGATGAATTCTACATCTTTTGAGGTCTGAAATAATCTTTTCCTTTACCTTATAGTGAAGACCTACAGCAGTGCTTAGCACATAATCATAGTGAATGCTCAATAAATGAATGAATTAATCTAATCATGCTTATTTTCTTCTCTCTTTAAAAGGCCACATTAATTCTTTATACTTTTTTCTTTCAATTTCTTGTGCTTCCTATAAACATCCTCATTTTCTTTTCCCTCATTCATCTTTCTTTCTCCTGGGAAACTGGTCTCTGTAATTGTTTTATTTTCCTCCTATCTTTCTGCCTCTTATTCACCCTTTCTCCTCTCATTCATCCTTTCTCCTCTGTGCCTATAATTATCTTTAAAATCACCTTTTCAGGTATAACTTGGATAAATGGAGAAGAACATCTTGAATCAAGAGATATTGAAACTGAGAAATTACTTATTAGTCATGGGGAGAAAAGCCAGAAATCTATCCTGAGCTGCTTTGAGACAAAGCCAAACCAGTATCTATTTTGATGTCACAAACATTCTAAATGGACTTCCAGGCTTCCTTTATTGGGCATTTACTTGAATATAGAACTTATTAAAAAAAAAAAGTTGATCCACACTTTACTAGCATGCATATTTATATAGACAAACCTACAAAAATATTCCTATTATCTCTGAGTAACTGAATGGAGAAAAATCAAATTAGTGAAAGAAGCAATTCTGTTTTTCTTTAAGCATCTACAACCAATAGAACTCATCTTATGACTTTGTATAAGGTAATAAATATTAATTTGAAATAGATAGTTCAAATTATTACTATGAAGCATTCTAATTTCCAATATTTTAAAAATTTTCAACAGATCTAAAATATATGGAATATTTTCTCCCCTTTCCAATAATTCTGCCAACCACAAAATTGTTAAATTTGATTATAATCAAAACAAAGACAACATGAGTAATAAAGAATATATAGTTACCTTGGGAGATATAACTTTCTAATGAGACTACTGTGCTAGAAAGTTGAAATGAAGCTTAATATTGACAGACATAAATTAAAGAATGACAAATTAACAAGAATGACAAATTATTTTAATAAATTAGTGTGCATATTCAGTAAATGAATTCCTCATAGATTGTTGATTTGGGGATTTTGGCCTTAAGGTAAGGAGAAAGAAAGGAAAGAAGAGATAGTGGCACATATTCAAGATTTGGTCACATGGGAATGAGAAAGGTTTGTGAGTTAAATTACTCTTTTGGAGCAGAAAAAGTGAGAGTTCTGAGAACAGACAGCAGGCAAAAATTCAGTTAGGTGAGAAGCTGACGTAAGAAAAGGACAGCAATAATTACTGGGACAAGTTGCTGGTTTTCAGGAGCAGAGCGCTACATGTTTCAGTCTCATAAAGACCAAGGAACCACTCAAGAAATCAAGAGAGACTTATGCAATAAGATGGCCAGGAGTTTGGGCTGCTGCGAGTAAGAGGAGAGCCTTACTCCTGGAGCTCAAAACCAAGGTCAGAGCAGAAGCAAAAATCAGGCTGCCTGGAGTTTGATTCTCTAAGCTGTGATCTTAAAGTTCCTGAAATTTCCCGTGATCAGGGACAGAATTTGTTCCAAGTGGGGAAGGGAGATGAGCTAAATTTACGAGAACAACTAAAGTGTCACCAGCTTTGAAATTTAGAGGAGAAAAGAGATAAACATCATTATATGAATTAATTCATAAAGTGTGAGAAAATCTATTCTATGAGTCCAATGCTATTAAGAAAAAAAAATCCAAGTTGGTTAGGGAAGCTCTGTTCAGGTGGCTGGGATGGTTAAATGTGTTACAACAGTGGCTAACATACAGTAGTTATTCAATATATGTTAACTTACTACTGTTAGTACTATCAATCTATGACTGTTTTGCAGTTCTTATGCAAATGCTGCTTTACCAAAGTTTCTGAAAAGAAAGCACAAAGGGAACTAACTGGTAGGGGATCTTTAAGGACTTCATGACCTGGAAGGATCTAGTTTGGTACACTTTGGAAAGCAAGCAAGGCTTAGCCAGCATGGGTTACAGAAGATCCTCTCAAAAATCTGTGAGAGTAGGGTGGAACAAGATCGCGGAAGAGGCTCTTTAGTTCCTCTTCACTTTCTGCCATAAGTGTTGCATCATCTAACATTCTGAGGTAATTGATATTTCTCCAGGCAATCTTGATTCCAGCTTGTGCTTCATCCAGCCTGACATTTTCATGATGTACTCTGCATATAAGTTAAATAAGTCAGGTTACAATATACAACCTTGACAATAAATGCAAGAGTGACAGATGACAATATAAAGTCATATTAAAGGGCTGTTAAAATTATGGATTCCATGCTTTGTCTTTAAACATTCATTTCTTTGCCCTTTTGCTTCTCACTTAGTTATGGCTTAGGTGAAACTTGGTTTTGGATTGGTAGTGGCAAGATTTTAATCACTATATAAGACAGGGATTAAGACCATCCCCATGGAAAAGAAACGCAAAAAAGCAAAATGGCTGTCTGAGGAGGCCTTACAAATAGCTTTGAAAAGAAGAGAAGAGAAAAGCAAAGGAGAAAAGGAAAGATACAAGCATCTGAATACAGAATTCCAAAGAATACCAAGAAGAGACAAAAAGCAAGAAAGCCTTCCTCAGAGATCAATGTAAAGAAATAGAGGAAAACAACAGAATGGGAAAGACTAGAGATCTCTTCAAGAAAATTAGAGACACCAAGGGAACATTTCATGCAAATGGGCTCGATAAAGGACAGAAATGGTATGGACCTAACAGAAGCAGAAGATATTAAGAAGAGGTGGCAAGAATACACAGAAGAACTGTACAAAAAAGATCTTTAAGACCAAGATAATCACAATGGTGTGATCACTCACCTAGAACCAGACATCCTGGAATGTGAAGTCAAGTGGGCCTTAGAAAGCATCACTACAAACAAAGCTAGTGGAGGTGATGGAATTCCAGTGGAGCTGTTTCAAACCCTGAAAGATGATGCTGTGAAAATGCTGCACTCAATATGCTAGCAAATTTGGAAAACTCAGCAGTGGCCACAGGACTGGAAAAGGTCAGTTTTCATTCCAATCCCAAAGAAAGGCAATGCCAAAGAATGCTCAAACTACCACACAGTTGCATTCATCTCACATGCTAGTAAAGTAATGCTCAAAATTCTCCAAGCCAGGCTTCAGCAATACGTGAACTGTGAACTCCCTGATGTTCAAGCTGGTTTTAGAACAGGCAGAAGAACCAGAGACCAAATTGCCAACATCTGCTGGACCATGGAAAACGCAAGAGAATTCCAGAAAAAACATCTATTTCTGCTTTACTGACTATGCCAAAGCCTTTGACTGTGTGGATCACAATAAACTGTGGAAAATTCTTCAAGAGATGGGAATACCAGATGACCTGACCTGCCTCTTGAGAAACCTATATGCAGGTCAGGAAGAAATAGTTAGAACTGGACATGGAACGACAGACTGGTTCCAAATAGGAAAAGGAGTATGTCAAGGCTGTATATTGTCACCCTGCTTATTTAACTTATATGCAGATTACATCATGAGAAATGCTGGGCTGGAAGAGGCACAAGCTGGAATCAAGATTGCAGGGAGAAATATCAATAACCTCAGATATGCAGATGACACCACTCTTATGGCAGAAAGTGAAGAGGAACTAAAAACCCTCTTGATGAAAGTGAAAGTGGAGAGTGAAAAAGTTGGCTTAAAGCTCAACATTCAGAAAACGAAGATCATGGCATCTGGTCCCATCACTTCATGGGAAATCGATGGGGAAACAGTGGAAACAGTGTCAGACTTTATATTTTTCGCTCCAAAATCACTGCAGATGGTGACTGCAGCCATGAAATTAAAAGATGCTTAGTCCTTGGAAGAAAAGTTATGACCAACCTAGACAGCATATTCAAAAGCAGAGTCATTACTTTGCCAACAAAGGTCCGTCTAGTCAAGGCTATGGTTTTTCCAGTGGTCATGTATGGATGTGAGAGTTGGACTGTGAAGAAGACTGAGTGCCGAAGAATTGATGCTTTTGAACTGTGGTGTTGGAGAAGACTCTTGAGAGTCCTTTCAACTGCAAGGAGATCCAACCAGTCCATCCTAAAGGAGACCAGCCCTGGGATTTCTTTTAAAGGGAATGATGCTGAAGCTGAAACTCCAGTACTCTGGCCACCTCATACAAAGAGTGGACTCACTGGAAAAGACTCTGATGTTGGGAGGGATTGAGGGCAGGAGGAGAAGGGGACGACAGAGGATGAGATGGCTGGATGGCCACACTGACTCGATGGACATGAGTCTGAGTGAACTCCGGGAGTTGGTGATGGACAGGGAGGCCTGGCATGCTGTGATTCTTGGGGTCGCAAAGAGTCAGACACGACCGAACGACTGAACTGAACTCAACTGAAGCCACACTTTCCTTGCCTTCTTTCACTGCTTCCTTCACATTTCACCCACAGTGTTTTTTGTACTTGCTGCCTGCTAGAAAGTATCCTGACAAATGATCTGACCTTTGGATATTGAGTCTTAGGCTTAGTCACATTGAGCAAGATGCTTGGGAAGCTGCAATAACTCAACTTAGCATTTGAGGTACCATAAAGGCAAAAGGGAGCAATTATCCCTTTTGGTACTTCTAAAATTGTTGTGTGGTATGATTCATATATTATAACCTTCAACATGGTAACTGGTCCTTAGAACAAGGCTTTTCTCATCCTTCTCTCTGCCAAATAGTCTCTATACATGAGGTTTAATTCCCTAAACTCGTCAAACAGATCTAATGATGCCAGATCTTAAGTCAAGCCTTATAAAGAGAGCAGTCAAAAGATTGTAATACAGTTCTCCATGGCACCAAAGCATCCCAGGGAAAAGTTTGTAGATGGAGAAGGCTCTTACTTAAATTTTCCTTCTTTACATTGTTTTACAAAAATAAAACATTCTAGGCCAAGATATATTTGGAAACTATCAGTCTATTGCAGGCTGTGTTCATATAAAGCAAGTTTTAAGGTTTTTATTTTTAAATAAATCTAGATAATTCTAACATTAAGTTGTTTGTTGGAGTAATTTAGTTACTTGACCTAAGGATTGAATGAATTAAGTTGGTGAAAAACTAAAGACAGGCTTATTTTACAGTTAATAAAATAATTTGAACAAGAGAGAATTGTTTTCTTATTATGGAGTTTACCTTTTTACTCTATGACTTGATTCTTCATTTCTGGGCCAAGGTTCTTATCATAAAAAATGGAAGACAAAAATTCCATTGATTTGTTAAATTTAGCCATTTTTAAAACTCTACTAACAGGTTCCATCAATTGTGATAAATGCAGAAGAGTTCAGTGAAATACATAAGTAGAACTGATAATAGGAACACAAATAGAACTGTAATCAATGCTATTCAATAATCAATCTTCCCTCTTTTGAATATCAGATATTATGTTCAGTTCAGTTCAGTTCAGTTGCTCAATCGTGTCTGACTCTTTGTGGCCCCATGAATCGCAGCACGCCAGGCCTCCCCTGTCCATCACCAACTCCCAGAGTTCACCCAGACTCATGTCCATCAAGTCAGTGATGCCATCCAGCCATCTCTTCCTCGGTCGTCCCCTTCTCCTCCTGCCCCTAGTCCCTCCCAGCATCAAAGTCTTTTCCAATGAGTCAGCTCTTTGCATGAGGTGGCCAAAGTGTTGTAGTTTCAGCTTTAGCATCATTCCTTCCAAAGAAATCCCAGGGTTGATCTCCTTCAGAATGGACTGGTTGGATCTCCTTGCAGTCCAAGGGACTCTCAAGAGTCTTCTCCAACACCACAGTTCAAAAGCATCAATTCTTCGGTGCTCAGCCTTCTTCACAGTCCAACTCTCACATCCCTACATGACTACTGGAAAAACCATAGTCTTGACTAGACGGACCTTAGTCACAAAGAACTGTCTCTACTTTTGAATATACTATCTAGGTTGGTCATAACTTTTCTTCCAAGGACTAAGCGTCTTTTAATTTCATGGCTGCAATCACCATCTGCAGTGATTTTGGAGCCCCCAAAATAAAGTCTGACACTGTTTCCACTGTTTCCCCATCTATTTCCCATGAAGTGATGGGACCAGATGCCATGATCTTCATTTTCTGAATGTTGAGCTTTAAGCCAGCTTTTTCACTCTCCTCTTTCATTTTCATCAAGAGGCTCTTTAGATCCTCTTCACTTTCTGCCATAAGAGTGGTATCATCTGCATATCTGGGGTTATTGATATTTCTCCCAGCAATCTTGATTCCAGCTTGTGTTTCTTCCACTCCAGCATTTCTCATGATGTACTCTGCGTATAAGTTAAATAAGCAGGATGACAATATACAGCCTTGACGTACTCCTTTTCCTATTTGTTAGTCATGTTATATTAGCTACATAGGGGCTTTACTGATAGCTCAGCTGGTAAAGAATCCACCTGCTATGTAGGAGATCTAATACATATTAATTATCAGGTATATATATATATATATTTATATATACTACAGGTTAAAGGAACAAATATTACTCTACTCAATAAACTTAGCAGCTTAGAAGTAGAAGTTTAAAATAATGGACAATTATCATCTCAGATTCTGGGTGAAGTATGTAGAAGCTACTTAGCTGGGTGGTTCTAACTTGGCATCTCTCATAAGAGTGCATTAAAGTTGTCAGCTGAGGTATCATTTGGAGGTTTGAATGGGGCTGGATGATGTGCTTCTAAGATGTCATACTCATATGACCCATGCTAGAAATACTTAGTCCCTTGCCACATGAGGGCTTCCTTTGTGGCTAAGCTGGTAAAGAATTCACCTGCAGTGCAGGAGACCTGGGTTCGATCCCTAGGTTGGGAAGGTCCTCTGGAGGAGGGAAAGGCTACCCACTCCAGTATTCTGGCCTGGAGAATTCCATGGACTATACAGTCCATGGGGTCACAAAGGGTCAGACACAACTGAGTGACTTTCACTTTCACCTGCCACATGAACCTCTCTTGAAACTGCTTGTGTGTCTTAGCATGACAACCAGTTTTCCCCAGAGTGAATGATCTGACAGTGTGAGAAATTAGCCAGAGTTCCTTTTATGAGTTAATCTTGGAAGCCATATGCTATTACTTCCACCACCACTTATTAGCAGTGGATCACTGAACACAAAGAATAAACTAATGATTGCCAGTGGAATGAGGGAAGAGGGGAGGGGTGAGATGGAGGAATAAGACTAAGAGACCCAAACTACTATGTATAAAGTAAATGAGGAACCAGGATAATATACAGCACAGGAAAATGAAACTATTATTTTGTGATAACTTTAAACAGAGCGTAATCTATACAAGTATTGACTCACTATGTTGTATACCTGAAACTAATATAATTTTATAGATCAACTATACTTCAATAAAAAAGTTTTTTCTCTTTCTAATTTTATAAAGGGAAGAGAAATTTGACTCCATATTTCAGAGAAGAATTAAAGTGTTTCTTGACATATTTTAAAACCATTACAAGTGTATTTGATTTTTGGTCAAGATACACACATATACACACACACACACATATTTTTTCAGCATTATGAAATAATTGTCACTGCAGCTGTGTTCTGGTTCTAGAAGGTCACATTTACATGATTTAATAATTTTTGAACAGTTCTACTTCCTCCAGGAAATGGTTTTGTCTAGGCTGTGGGGAGCAGAATATATCAAAGACATATCACTCTTCTTTTCTCCTTTTCCCTCTACCCTTTACATCCCCCCCATTCTCTTTCTCCTTTCTAACCTCCTCCCCTCCATATCCTTGCAGCCCCTAGAACTAAATGTGCAGTGAGGAATTGTATAATATCTTACACAGATCTACATAGACATGTGTCTACTATAATAAAAGCTGATTTCTGATAAAGTAGCTATCACCTGTAACTTAACTACCTATAAAACTCTGATGGAAAATAGCTAGGCATCTAGCCTCTTCACACACAGCATACTGCCTTTTCCGATTATACTCTCTTTCTCTCTCTCTCTCTCTGGCTAATTCTCTGGAGCACAGAGGCTCACTGGGCTCATTTTCTTGCCCGGGCTTCTAAGACCCTCTGGAGAAGGCACTCTCCTTCACCCCCTCGAGAGGGCACCTGGTGCCTTTGTGAGTAGTAGAAGCCCCATATCAGGGGCTTTATTGGTTTTCTGCATAAACCAAGGAATATCAGCCTCTTTCTCTCTCTTTTACTTTCTTATCATCGACTCCAGACCACCAGGTTCTGGCCCATTAAAGGACCTGAGCAGCCATGTGGTGCAGTTTTATATTCTAAATGTGTAAAGTTTTTATTTTGTTTGGTAGTGATCGACCCTGAATTGCTTCACTATTTTTTACAGAATATTTTTTTCCATTTATGCCATTATACTCTCATCTATTTATATTAAATTATAAGAAAAAAGGCCTCAGATATTATATTTTGTCTTTTCTCCATAATCTCTCTTGGTTTATAAGGTTTATCTATGGACTGAATTATGTCTCCTCTCCCCCACCCCTACCCCTGCCCCACCAAATTCATATATTAAAGTTCTTCATTGTCAATGTACCTGGAGAATTTGGAGATAGGGCCTGTGAGGAAATGAGAAAGGTTAAATGAGGTCATAACGGTGGGGCCCTAATCCAGTAAGTTTGTGCCTTTATACAAAGAGAAAGCTATAACAAATTTCTCTCTCTGCCAGTGAGACAGTGGCCATCTGCAATCCAAAGAGAGTCCTCTCACTAGACATTGACCCTGCTGACACCTCGATCTTGGATTTGACTTTACAACAGTGAGAAATAAATTTCAACCAACCAGCCTATGGTATAGAATGTTGATATAGTAACCCAAGCAGACTAATACAAGGGTCACTCATCTCTGGCTCCTTTCTTTTCTGAAGACTGACCTTTCTTTTCCCAAGAGGGGTAATGAAGTATTTCTTTCATTCTAGAAAATAATCTTTTCTTCATGTGACAGTGGTAGATAGGCTATTTTAAAAGTTGCTATTTATTTAAAAATCCCAGGTGACACAGTGGTAATTCAAGAATTACCTGCCTGCCAATTCAAGAAATAGAGGAGACGTGGGTTTGATCCCTGGGTTCAAAAGTTCCCCTGGATTAGGAAATGGCCACACACTCCAGTATTCTTGCCTGGAAAATCCCATGGACAGAGGAGCCTGGCAGGCTACAATCCATAGGATCTCAAACAGTTTGAGATGACTGAGCAACTGAGCATGGTTTGATTAAGAAATTATTGCAGAAAAGAAAGGAAAATATTTTTAAAAGGAGAAAGCTTTTCCTTTACTCTTTTCAAATTTTGTGATTAATTCATGAAATTCTACCATCAACGTAAGATTGAACAAGAGCTTTCTGAATTTCCATGTAGGGGAATTGGGGCTTATTTTTTAATATTGTATTAATTTTGTGTTATAACTTCATAGGGTATTAAAAGCCTAATTTAAAATCTTGTTATATTTTTCAAGTCTTACATAATGACATTAGGCTTAGATTTATATAAAATTGGGATCTGGGAATGGTACAAAAACCTATTAAAATGTGGATACCAGGAAAGACTTCTAGATAAGAAGTTCTTCATATTCTATGTGTTCAGTTGCCTGTAGAGGTTTTAGTTTACTCCAAGCTCACTGTAAGTCAACCAGCCTGAAAAATAAATGCTTAAGAGAACAAGGAGACAAACCACAGACTGGGATAAAATGTTTACAAAAGACCTATCTAATACATTTTCTGTTACCCAAAATATGCAAAGAACTTTTAAAACTCAACAATAGGAAAACAAACAACCCAATTAAAAAAATGGACCAAAGACCTTAAAAGACATTCCACCAAGGAAGATATCAAGCTGGAAAATAAGGATATGAAAAGATACTCCACAGCATATGTCATCAGAGAAATGCAAATGAAAATAACAATGAGATAACACTGCACGCCTGCTAGAATGGCCAAACTCATCAGCACCATGCTTAATCTGTCATGCTGTTAAGTATTTTTATCCTGGATTATTGAAGAGGCAGGGAGAACAATGGACTGGGAATCAGGAGACCTAGATTTTTAGCCCCTTGATTTTAACGTTTACCTGGCTGACCTTAGGCTAGCCTTGGGATATCATTTGTCAAGAGAAAAGATTGGGGTAATGATATTAATTACTTCTTTTATCCCTAGTACTCTGTGATGGTTCCATATTATAGATAACTTCTGGCAGACTGATTAATGTCTACCAAGAGAAAACTAGCCATTACCAGTTTAAAGTTAAGGTTGAGTATAAATCTAAAAACTGATGTTTTCTATCCTCACCTTTTCTTCTCTGCAATCCCAATTGTTTCATTTCTTAATTGTTCCTGATCAGTCACACTGATGGCATGACTATATGTGTCTTTTAAAGTGAATTAATGTGTTAATATTACCTCGATTTGGGCAGCAAAGGATCAGTGCTCACATTGCTAATCACCATGTCACTTACTTAAAACAAGTTATGGTTGAAATCATTAACAAACTGTATCTTACAAACATACTTTAAGGTCATGTAGTGTAATTTCACTGCATGGTTGCTCTTTGGATTGATCAAATTTGGGAGTGGAGCTAGACATTACTGTGAGCCAGATTTTATTCACATATAAACTTGCTTCAGAAGCCTGACTTTATGATAATCTCAACCCAGGTTTTCATTATAAATATCAAGTGTTGCACAGCATATGGTCAGTGTTTCTCTAATTAGAACTTAGACCTTCATATTTTGACACTAAAATGCCAAGAAATGTGTTAAAAGCAATAATATTATTTTTATTTTCAGGAGACCCATATGACATTCTAAGGGACAGTGAGACACTTTCCTAGAATCTACTTTAATAATGACATGGTTGGAGCAGATGGAACCTAAAATGACAAGTTGTGTTCTAGTTTATTTTATAAGCAGTGCTATTTTCTCATGCACCAATCATCCTACTGGGCTTTGGAAAAGAGCAGCAAATCGGAACTGTAGAGAAGGTGACAGTAAATTAAACCTTATTGCAAAACATTACAAGTAAAGTGACTCATTTAAAATCATGAGGTCTTTAAAGGAACTACTAATTTACTTAATCAAGGTGATATGGCTTTAGAAAGTAAATTATGCTTCAGTGAGGCTTTGATGTGACTCTGTTCTTTAAATGGCTCCCATAGCATGTCCACACTGATGACAAAATTAAAATACTTTCATTGGATGCTGTGTAAAGTAAGAGTTTAACTGCAGAAAGGCTAAGACTAAAATTCCTGAGTTAAGCATAGAATAATGTAGAAAGGAAAGAACCCCAAAGTCTCTCAGTACAATTCTGAAGTCAGGAGTCAAGCACATGTCCCCTCTCCTACCTAGTGTAGTGGGAATAAGACATTTTCCTTTCCTCTCTAGTTTCCATTACCAAGCATAGGTAGTCTCTTGTTATAGTAAATGTTGAATATGTAAGGGCTACATGCTGAGGTTTAAGAGAAAAATAAAGACAGAGTAGAGAGGAGAAATAGCATATCCTGCTGTATCATCTTGCTAGAAGGTATCTTATATAACCCGAGGATATAAAGATGGTCCCAGCTACCTTTCTCTTTATTGCTACCACTTTCACTCTTGGTCATCATTTCTGCACAATAGTTCAGTCCAAAACAAGTGCCCTTTGCACAGTTTGTTAAAAATGTATCGTGAGAGGACTTCTGCTTCCAGAAGTAACAAGGGCAGGATCTACCTCCCTGCTTTAAATGACTAAAAAAACAACCAGCATGCATGAAAAAACTGCTTTTAGATACCAGAAATTAGCCAGCATAGTACAGTGATTTTAGAGAGAAGCCAAAATAAATGAAGAGAGCCTTGTGATTGTCCCAGCTCACTGTCTACAGAGAATATCCAGCCTGTGGTGATGGGAAGGAAATTTAAACAGAAGCAGAGACAAAGAGTTCTCAAGAGATCTGGAGAGAACAGCAGATCACATCAACAGCAAAGTATTGATGAAAAAACACGAAATCACCCAATGTTAGCCAAAGAGCCAATATAAAGAAACATGTCGGGCAATGTCTAAGAATCACACCACACTGGGCCAGGAACAGTTAACAAGCAAAGATGGAAAGACCTCTTAACATAGATGTGGTTAAGTAAAGTTCTTAGAAGAGTATTGCCTCAATTTATGATACAAATTAGCCCTAGACTAAAGACTGATCTCTACCTGTCTTAGAAAGCTTAAACACAAGCCTCAAAAGGTTGAGATTATTTCAAACTAACTTAACTGTGGCCCAAAACAAATCCATAAAAAAATATTTAAAGAGCTATGACCAAATCCAATGCCCAACACCATAAAATTTACACTTCTGACATCTAAAAATTTGCCTCCCGAGTCAAGAAGCAATATAATGAGGGGAGAAAATCAATCAAGAGAAAGAGACTTCAAAATGTAACAGAGGATAGACTTAACACACAAGGACATTAAAACTTACTTAAATATACTCTTGAACAGATAACTATATTTAATAGAAGGTAGCAGAAAGTGTGAGCGTAGTAAAGAAAGACATAGAAGACCTAAAGAAGATGAAAATCAAATTTCTGGAGATTAGATACACTGCCTGGGATGAAAAACACACTGGATGGAATTGAGAGCAGATTAAACAGTACTATGGGGAAAAGCCAGTAGATTTAAAACTGTATCAATAGAAAATCTCCATATTGAAACATAAAAAGAAAAAAAAAAAGACTAAAACATCAGCAGAGCTTAAAGACGTGACAATACCAAGTGAGCTAAAATATTTGTGATTAGAGTCCCAGCAAGAGAAAGAGGCATAAAAATATTTAAATAAATGAATAAAGTTTTCCAAATTTGATGAAAAGTGCAGATTCTGTTCTCCACCACCAGTATACAAATCCAAATTTATTGGGTAGACCTATGTGTCTGATGCGGGCTTCCCAGGTAGCTCAGTGCCTTCCAAAGTGGGAGACACAGGTTTGATCCCTGGGTCAGAAAGATCTCCTGGGAGAAGGAAATGGCAACCCACTCCAGTATTCTTGCCTGGGAAATCCCATGGACAGAGGACCCTGGTAGGCTACAGTCCATGGGACTGCAATGAGTCGGGAATGAGTTAGCCACTAAACAAGAACAACATATCTCTGATTTTAAAAATGAACCACTGGAAACAGGTGAATACAATGGGAAAATGAAAAGTGTCTTGAAGAAACCTGTAACTCTGAATTGAAGTAGAAGAATGATCTAAATCCTGAAGGTTTACCATTTTGGAGTAGGTTATTCTGTTTTTGTGCCCAAGACAAGCACACACAAACACATGATATTGTAAATTACTTATAAGGAACACTTAATAAAATCTTTCAAGAAAAAAATGGACTTCTCCTAAATATCGCTTACGAGCTCTGAATGGATATTTATCTTTTTTGTCTCATGAACTCAAGCTAGAGTAGAGTGGATGGGCTATATTAACATAGATGAATAATTAACAATATTATAATTAGTAATTAAATTATAGGCTTCAGATAGGCAGGTTATAGATTTTCTCAGTTTAGCATGAGCAAACTGAAAAGTGTAAATACATCAGTACCTCTTTGCCTTAGAGAGAAAGAGAGAATAGAAAATGCAGATAGAATGCCTGGTTGATGGTAAAACATAATCTAGTAAAAAAGCTGGAGAAGGCAATGGCACCCCACTCCAGTACTCTTGCCTGGAAAATCCCATCGACAGAGGAGCCTGGAAGGCTGCAGTCCATGGGGTCGCTGAGGTTCGGACACGACTGAATAACTTCACTTTCACTTTTCAACTTCATGCATTGAAGAAGGAAATGGCAACCCACTCCAGTCTTCTTGCCTGGAGAATCCCAGGGACAGGGGAGCCTGGTGGGCTGCCGTCTATGGGGTCGCACAGAGTCAGACACGACTGAAGTGACTTAGCAGCAGCAACAGCAGTAGGAACAAAAGCATCTGAATGCAGAGTTCCAAAGAATACCATGGAGAGGTAAGAAAGCCTTCTTTAGCAATTAATGCAAAGAAATAAAGGAAAGCAATAAAATGGGAAAGACTAGAGATCTCTTCAAGAAAATTAGAGATACCAAGAGAATATTTCATGCAAAGATGGGCTTGATAAAGGACAGAAATGGTCTAGACCTAACAGAAGCAGAAGATATTAAGAAGAGGTGGCAAGAATACACAGAGGAACTGTACAAAAAGATCTTCATGACCAAGATAATCATGATAGTGTGACCACTCACCTAGAGCCAGACATCCTGGAATGTGAAGTCAAGTGGGCCTTAAAAACATCACTATGAACAAAGCTAGTGGAGATGATGGAATTCCAGTTGAGCTGTTTCAAATCCTGAAAGATGATGCTGTGAAAGTGCTGCACTCAATATGCCAGCAAATTTGGAAAACTCAGCAGTGGCCACAGGACTGGGAAAGGTCAGTTTTCGTTCCTTTTTTAGCAAATTATAATCCATTGTTAGAGTCCTGGGAACTCCAAATCAAGAACATTTCTAGATGTCAGGCTTGAAGCATCTTGAGATGAAGGGAGGCTAGAAAGTGACCATCTGACACAATTTCCTGGTCTGTAGTTTGAATGTCTCTCGTGATGTCACTGATATTAGGATAAACTTCCTGAGCTGAGTACACAGCAAAAGGCACAAAGATTGTCAAAACACGGGCTACTATGGTGCTCTCTCTTAAGTTTATATCATGTAGTCCAGCTTCAGTTTCCAGGGCTTCAGGAGAAGGGGGTCTTCAATTTTCTGTAATTCTGGTAAGGCTACTGGGAATCCTGTAAGCAATACCACTGCATGTTTTTTTCCAAGGGGCAATTTGGCTCCATAAAGTCATTCTTAGTTCCTTAAAGTTGACTGGTCATATTTGAGTCCATGCATTCTTCTCTCAGATGTGGCATTTCAGTCAAAGCCTTGGTAATGTGACCAATAGTGACAATTATGTTCTTAGGCTGAGGCTGCAGCCTGATGTCTGCTGAATAGCAGGTATTTTTCTCCTTCCTGATTGCCCTTAGGGTGGAGACACTCACATTTGGAGGGCAGAATTCCCTGTTGACTGTAACATACTTGTTTACTTATACAGCAGGAAATACTCCATTTCTCACTGATGACTAAAGACATGTGTGTTTTGTTTAAATTAGCAACCTTAAATTTGCTATTACTTATTAAAGATTAAACTTAGATCACATGAAATTGAAAACCATTTGGTTTCATTTCTGTAACACATCTGAGATTTAGAAATATTTGCTTCATAAGCACTTAACCAATCCCAAAGAAAGGAAATGCCAAAGAATGCTCAAACTACTGAACAATTGCACTCATCTCACATGCTAGTAAAGTAATGGTCAAAATTCTCCAAGCCAGGCTTCAGCAATACGTGAAACGTGAACTTCCTGATGTTCAAGCTGGTTTTAGAAAAGGCAGAGGAACCAGAGATCAACTTGCCAACATCTGCTGCATCGTGGAAAAAGCAAGAGAGTTCCAGAAAAACTATTTCTGCTTTATTGACTTTGCAAAAGCCTTTGACTGTATGGATCACAATAAACTGTGAAAAATTCTGAAAGAGATGGGAATACCATACCACCTGACCTGCCTCTTGAGAAACCTATATGCAGGTTAGGAAACAACAGTTAGAACTGGACATAGAGCAACAGACTGGTTTCAAATAGGAAAAGAGTACATCAACGCTGTATATTGTTACCCTGCTTATTTAGCTTATCTGCAGAGTACATCATAAGAAATGCTGGGCTGGAAGAAGCACAAGCTGGAATCAAGATTGCAGGGAGAAATATCAATATCCTCAGATATGCAGATGACACCACCCTTATGGCAGAAAGTGAAGAGGAACTAAAGGGCCTCTTGATGAAAGCGAAAGAGGAGACTGAAAAAGTTGGCTTAAAGCTCAACATTCAGAAAACAAAGATCATAGCATCTGGTCCCATCACTTCATGGGAAATAGATGGGGAAACAGTGGAAACAGTGTCAGACTTTATCTTTGGGGCTCCAAAATCACTGCAGGTGGTGATTGCAGCCATGAAATTAAAAGACACTTACTCCTTGGAAGAAAAGTTATGACCAACCTAGATAGCATATTCAAAAGCAGAGACATTACTTTGCCAACAAAGGTCCGTCTAGTCAAGGCTATGGTTTTTCCAGTGGTCATGTATGGATATGAGAGTTGGACTGTGAAGAAAGCTGAGTGCTGCACAATTGATGCTTTTGAACTGTGGTGTTGGAGAAGACTCTTGAGAGTCCCTTGGACTGCAAGGATATCCAACCAGTCCATTTTATTTATTTATTTATTTATTTTGTTTTGGTTTTTTTATTTTTAAAAAATTTATTTATTTATTTATTTTAAATTACAGTACTGTATTTGTTTTGCCATACATTGACACGAATCAGCCATAGGTGAACACAATCTCCCAATGCCGAAGCCCCCTCCCACCTCCCACCCCACATCCTCTACTTGAATCATCCTGTGCATCAGCCCCATGCATCCTGCACCCTACATTGAACATAGATTGGTGCTTCGTTTCTTACACGAAAATATACATGTTTCATTGCCATTCTCCCAAACCATCCCACCCTTTCCCTCTCCCTCAGAGTCCAAAAGGCTACTCTATACCTCTGTGTCTCTTGGTTGTCTCACCTACAGGGTCATCATTACTGTCTTCTAAATTCCATATATATGTGTCAGTATACTGTATTGATGTTTTTCTTTCTGGCTTACTTCACTCTGTATAATTGGTTCCAATTTCATCCATCTCATTAGAACTGAGTCAAATTTATTCTTTTTAAGGGCTGAGTAGTATTCCATAGTGTATATGTACCACAGCTTTCTTATCCATTCATCTGCTGATGGACATCTAGGTTGCTTCCATGTCCTGGCTATTATAAACAGCGCTGCAATGAACATTGGGGTACATGTGTCTCTTTCAATTCTGGTTTCCTCGGTGTGTATGCCCAGCAGTGGGATTGCTGGGTCATAAGGCAGTTCTATTTGCGATTTTTAAAGGAATCTCCACACTGTTTTCCATAATGGCTGTACTAGTTTGCATTCCCACCAGCAGTGTAAGAGGGTTCCCTTTTCTCCACATCCTCTCCAGCATTTATTGCTTGTAGACTTTTGGATCGCAGCTATTCTGACTGGTGTGAAATGGTACCTCATTGTGGTCTTGATTATACAGCTCAACTCCAGAAAAATAAATGATCCAATAAAAAAATGGGCCAAAGAACTAAATAGGCATTTCTCCAAAGAAGACATACGGATGGCTAACAAACACATGAAAAGATGCTCAACATCACTCATTATCAGAGAAATGCAACCAGTCCATTTTAAAGGAAATTAGTCTCAGGTGTTCATTGGGAGGACTGATGCTAAAGCTGAAACTCCAGTACTTTGGCCACCTCATGCGAAGAGCTGACTCATTTGAAAAGACTCTGATGCTGGGAGGGATTGGGGGCAGGAGGATAAGGGGACAACAGAGGATGAGATGGCTGGATGGCATTACCGACTCGATGGACATGAGTTTGATTGAACTCCGGGAGTTGGTGATGAACAGGGAGGCCTGCTGCTGCTGCTGTTGCTAAGTCGCTTCAGTCATGTTCAACTCTGTGTGACCCCAGAGACGGCAGCCACCAGGCTCCCCATCCCTGGGATTCTCCAGGCAAGAACATTGGAGTGGGTTGCCATTTCCTTCTCCAATGCATGAAAGTGAAAAGGGAAAGTGAAGTCACTCAGTCATGTCCGACTCTTCGTGACCCCATAGACAGCAGCCTACCCAGGCTCCTAATCCATGAGTTCTTCCAGGCAAGAGTACTGGAATGCGATGCCATTGCCTTCTCTGGGACAGGGAGGCCTGGCGTGCTGCAATTCATGGGGTCGCAAAGAGTCAGACATGACGGAGTAACTGAACTGAGTAACAAAAGAAAAGTCCTAATTAATGTCTTGTGTCATAAGAGAAGTTACTAAAAGGACAAATTTAGTAAATCAATGGATTGAGGTCCGGGAAGGGGGGGGACATGAAAAGAAAATCTAAAGAAAATTTATAAAAATCAGGAAAAAACCTTTGATCCAACATCCTACTTTAGAGAACTGAAATGATGAATTACAAATAGTAAACATCAAAACAAATTGCATTAAAATGGAATTGAATTATTTCAAGGAAGAAAGTCTTAATATAATTACCATGAACACAAAGAAATGAACAAAAATATCAAAGCAATAGGACAGACATAAGATACACAACAAAGAACATACAAACAGGAAAATGTTTTCTGCTAACTTATGGAACATGATAATAATATTATTTAAAAGAAAGTAAACAAAATTCCCTGAATTGATGGTAAAACTGAATGTGAAAATTGAAAGATATATCTTAGTGAAATGTTATAAAATAATCAATAGCAAGACATGCCTTAGTTCAGATATTGAGCATTAAAGTAAAATACATCATTCTTTAAACATTGTAGTAGAAAGTGCAAGTCACCTTCTATAATTGGAAAAAAAATCTCAGGTTATTTGAACATTTTCCTCAGCAATTTACTACACAGTTCTATAAGTGAGTAATAAAAATGTTTTAGGTGACCAAGCTGTTTTCATTTGTTACGTAAATGGGCTTAAATGATCAAATAAAAAGCAATTTTCCCCCAGAGGTCACTTTGTCAGCATCTGACATTAGTGGAAACAAAACAAAACTGTAAACAGAGGTTGATGAACTGAATGTCAAAATTTTAAAGATTATGCCCAATATATACCTACCTTGATAAATATACTCTCAACTGTCTGGTTTATTTATTTATTTTTTTCTTATAATTAAATTTATTTATTTTTTAAATTACAATACTGTATTTGTTTTGCCATACATTGACACGAATCAGCCATAGGTGAACACAATCGCCCAATGCCGAAGCCCCCTCCCACCTCCCACCCCACATCCTCTACCTGAATCATCCTGTGCATCAGCCCCATGCATCCTGCATCCTACACCAAACATAGATTAGCGCTTCGTTTCTTACAGGAAAATACAGATGCTTCACTGCCATTCTCCCAAACCATCCCACCCTTTCCCTCTCCCTCAGAGTCCAAAAGTCCACTCTATACCTCTGTGTCTCTTGTTGTCTCACATATAGGGTCATCATTACTGTCTTCTAAATTCCATATATATGTGTCAGTATACTGTATTGGTGTTTTTCTTTCTGGCTTACTTCACTCTGTATAATCGGTTCCAATTTCATCCATCTCATTAGAACTGAGTCAAATTTATTCTTTTTAAGGGCTGAAATTAGTCATTGTTTTTTAACTCCTTAGAGTTACAAACTGGAACATGGATGAACAGCTCTGATGACCTCATAAATACTTGGTACCATAAGGGGCCTCCTTAGTATATGTACAGAAACCTTAGAACACATGTCCAAGCTTTCTCCATACTTTCACAAAGAAGCCACCCCTGGGCCACCCCTTGATCTGGGTGTAGTGGTGCAGTTCAGATTCAGGAGAAAAAACAAACTCTGGGGAAAATGCCTGTGTAGGCTCTGGAAACAGGCTCAAGGCTGTTGAGACAGAGTGTTGGACTCCCGGGCACCAAGTGCCTTACTCTAGATCCAAGTGTGATCTAGAGCAAGCATAAGCACAGAGCCCCTGGGGACTTTGTACCCTTTGTTCCACGGGGAAAGACATATGTTGGGATAAGCTAGTTTAAGCTCCTTTAAGGTACAGAGCTGGGTCAGGAGCACCTTCTCCCAGGTCCCGGTGCAGCACCGGTGTTCAAAGCACTGATAGGTTATTCTCGAAACCACTGAGGATGAAATCCTGCCACCAAAGGATTAAACCACCACTCGATTCCGGGAAATGGTGGAGGACGACTACAGCATTTAGCAATAAAGAGACTCAGCCAATAACTTAATTCACGTCAACATTTTTTTTCCTGTAGTACAAAAGGCAACATACTGACATTTGCAAGCATGTACAAATTCATAGAATATAGGAATTATGAGTCCTTCTTTTAAAAAATGAATGATTAAATCCATTCAATCAATAAATTACTATAGAAAAGTGCACTGAAAGGCCTGGGGGTTATCTTTGCATCTACTTAAAACAGACACTTAGACTAAGTAAATGAAGGAACTATGGTTATAGAATAGAATAGAAGTGCTATTAACCCTGTAATATAAGCAATTAAACCAAAATGAGGAGGGTGGAAGAGAAGACTGAAGTGTGCTAATTTCCTCATTTTTAAAAGCAGAGTAAATTATTTCATCTAAAATTGAAACATGTCATTTAAAAGAAATCATAACTCTAAATATTTAGTATTGCCCCACATCTATGTTTTTATTCATAAAAAGTAAGAAAATTGTGTATTGAAACAAAGAAACATGTTTAAGTTTCAGCAGTTTCTTCAGCTTCTTTAGATTTCTTCTCTGTTAAATGCAAAAGTTAAATATAACATTCTTTAAAAAAGTAGCATGTATAGGGTGATCAACTTTTTATAAAATTACTTTGTCTTTTAGTCCATCTATCTATCTACTGATCTTTTCACTTATCCATATTTCTATGTACCAACTTCTTATCCACTTCATCTATCTGTTCCTTCTTTGATTTGCCAATATTCATCAAGAGATGCCTAGAATGATAAGCATTTAATATAAATTCTATAATGTTATTTCACTTACTTTGTTAATTTTTTTTCCTTATCTTTATGTCTATTTCTTGATTTAATTACAATACAATAAGCATGTATAAGTTTCACCAAAACAACAAAGTTATCTGAAGTGGCTAGGTTTGCAAACTACTGATGCAGAATATTTTAGTTGAGAACAGTCTTAGTGGAAGCATTTTGCAGAGACCGAGGACAAATGAAGGAAAGGAATAACAATGAAGGAGGAGAACAGGGCTATTGATCTGATTGTCAAGGGCCTAGATCTAAATGAAGGCCAGACTTAGGTCCTATTGATATCTACCAGCAATTCAATCAAATAGCCCAGCCTCGCTTAGAATTTCAAATGAGTTTCAAGGATTAAAGCCTAATGGAATATTATTTGCTGATATTTATAAGTAGTCAGTGGTCTTGCTTAGGAAGTAAAGTAAGGTTCAAATGCCAACTTACAATGCCCTCATATCTCTTATTCTCTCCATCTGGGTTCCGATGCTGAAATCTGCAATGGATACAGAGATGATAAAGCTGCAACATGTAGAAATCTGAAAAGGCAGTGGGAGAGCATTACCCCATGGGATCTCTGTATGGTTCTTTAGATTGTGGCATAATGTTGCTAAGATCTGTTCTGCAAGTAGCCTTTTTGCAATCTGTAAAGAACAAACTGAGAATAGAGACATCAGGGAAAATGCAGGAAAGTCAAAGGTTCTGAAACACATGTGGAGAGTCAGCAGGCTCCTGGATGATAGGGAATTGAAGAAATCAAGAGACCAAAAAGACTTGGAATGGCAGAAGCAGAGAAAGTAGAGAATTAAGCCAGAGACCTTTGGGTTTAAATCTGCAAAAGTATGAGACTGCCAAAATAAGTAGGACTGAGAATTTCAAATGACATCTTTGTTCTTTAGATATGTGCATCTGGCATCTCCATTTATGAAAATGAAATTTAATTTCTGAAGATGTGGGGATTTTATGACAATTAGATTCCCCCATCTGATGTAGTTTTTGGCAATTTCTGATGGTTGACCTAATATGGACTTTGCTGTTCCCCTGATTTTCCCTATGGTCAGACAAATTTGGGTTTGAGTTGTGCCAAGTCCCATTCTAGCTGTGAACACTGGCCACACTTCCTCCACAAGAGTTAATTTACTCATCCAGAAAATGGGAATAATATTACTGTAGCAAAGATTAAAGGAGTTGATGTCCGAAATGGATCAAAGACCTAAATGTAAGACTGAAAACTATAAAACTCTTAAAGAAAAATATAGGCAGACATAAATCACAACAAGATCTTTTAGACTACCATCTAGCATATGAAAATAAAAGCAAAAATAGACAAATAGGACCCAATTAAACATAAAATCTTTGCATAGCAAAAGAAACCATAAGCAACAAAAAAGACAACCCTCAGAATGGGAGAATATATTTGCAAATGAAGCAACTGACAAGGTATTAATCTACAAATATACAAATAGCTCATGTAGCTCAATATCAAAAACAAACAACCCAATCAAAAATGGACAGAAGACCTAAACAGAAATTTTTCCAAAGACATTCAGATGTCCAAGAGGTACATAAAAGGTACATGTTCAATGTTGCTAATTATTAGAGAAATGCAAATCAAAACTACAATGAGGTATCACCTCATACAGGTCAGAATGGCTATCATCAAAAAGTCTACAAACATACTGCTGGAGAGGTGTGGAAAAAAGGGAGCCTTCCTACACTGATGTTGGGAATGTAAATTGGTACAGCCATTATGGACAACAGTATGAAGGTTCCTTAAAAATTTAAAATAGAGCTACCGTCAGTTCAGTTCAGTCAGTCAGTTGTGTCTGACTCTTTGCAACCCCATGGACTGTAGCATGCCAAGTCTCCCCGTCCAACACCAACTCTTGGAAATTGCTCAAACTCATGTCCATCAAATTGGTGATGCCATATTCTGTCATCAACTTCTGCCTTCAGTCTTTCCCAGCATCAGGGTCTCTTCTAAGGAGTTAGTTCTTCACATCAGGTGGACAAAGTATTGGAGCTTCAGCTTCAACATCAGTCCTTCCAATGAATAATCAGGACTGATTTCCTTTAGGATTGACTGGTTGGATCTCCTTGCAGTCCAAGGGACTCTCAAGAGTCTTCTCCAACTCCACAGCTCAAAAGTATCAATTCTTCAGCACTCAGATTTCTTTATAGTCCAACTCTCACACCCATACATGACTGCTGGAAAAACCATAGCTTTGACTAGACAGACCTTAGTCAGCAAAGTAATGTCTCTGCTTTTTAATATACTGTTTAGGTTTGTCATATTTTTCTTTCAAGGAGCAAGTATATTTTAAATTCATGGCTGCAGTCACCATCTGCAGTGATTTTGGAGCCCAGGAAAATAGTCTCTTGTTGTTTCCATTGTTTCCCCATCTATTTGTCAAGAAGTGATGTGACTGGATTCCATGATTTTCATTTTTGAATGTTGAGTTTTAAGCCAGTTTTTCACTCTCCTCTTTCACTTTAAACAAGAGGCACTTTAGTTCTTTGCTTTCTGCTTATGGACAGTCTGCATGTCTGAAGTTACTGATATTTCTCCTGGCAATCTTGATTCCAGCTTATGCTTCATCCAGCTGACATTTTGCATGATGTACTCTGCATATAAGTTAAATAAGCAGGGTGACAATATACAGCCTTAACATACTCCTTTCCCAATGTGGAATCAGTCTGTTACTCCATGTCCAGTTCTAACTGTTGCTTCTTGAACTGCATGCAGATGTCTTAGGAGGCAGGTAAGGTGGCCTGGTATTCCCATCTCTCTAAGAATTTTTCATAGTTTGTTGTGATCCACACAGACAAGAGCTATCATATGACCGAGAATCCCACTCCTAGGCATATATTGGGAGAAAACCATGATTTGAAAGGATGCATGCACCTTTGTGTTCATCGCAGCATTATTTACAATGGCCAGGACATGGGAACAACCTAAATGTCCATTGGTAGAGAAATAGGTAAAGAAAATGTGGTACATACACAAAATAGAATATTACTCAGCCATAAAAGGAACAAAGTTAGTCCATCTGCAGAGACATGGATGGACCTAGAGATTGTCATACAGAGTGAAGTAAATCAGAAAAAGAAAAGCAAGCATTGTATGATATTGCTTATATGTGGCGTCTAGAAAAAATGGTAGAGGTGAACTTATTCGCAAAGAAGAAATAGAGTCACAGACGTAGAGAACAAAATTATGCTTACCAAGAGGAGGAATAGGGAAGTGGGATGAATTGGGGGATTGGGACTGACATATATACATCACTCTGTATATACATTAGATAACTAATGAGAATTTACCATATAGAACAGGCAACTCCACTCAGTGCTCTGTGGGAATGGGAAGGCAATCTAAAAAGGAGTGGATATCTTTATACCTATGACTGATTCACTTTGATATATAGAAAGAAGCTAGCACAACATTATAAAGCAACTATGTTTCAATAAAAATTCATTTAAAAAGCAGTTGATATATATTGAGTGTTTATTGCAGGAAGGATTAAATGGCAGCTCTTATTACTTTTGTTATCATTAAATACATTTTTATATGACACCTTCCTTCTTAAATTGTTTCTCTGACCTTCCATTGCTCTTGAGATAAAGTCAAACTCCTTGACATGTTTTAAAATGTGGTTTCTAGCTTTGGTTAATTTTGTCAGACTCTCTTTTTGCTAGTCCCATAAAAAAACTATAAATACTTCTCACACTCCTGTGAAAGTGAAGTTCTTTCATTCCTTAGCAAGTCACTCTTTGCTCTCATTTCCTTGACCTATAATACTAATTTCCTGATCTCTTCTTTTGCCATCCTATTTGTAAGTGCCATTTTGTCAAAGACAGTAAAGAATCTGCCTGCAATGCAGGAGACTCGGGTTCAGTCCCTGGGTTGGGATTATCCCCTGGAGAAGGGAATAGCAACTTACTCCATTATTCTTGTCTAGAGAATCCCATGGACAAGAGGAGCATGGTGGGCTAAAGGTGATGAGGTTGCAAAGAGTTGGACACAACTGAAAAACTAATGCTTGTTTAAATCTATTGAAATAATCATGTAACATATTTTTCCTCCTATTAATGTAATGTATCATATTTATTGATTAGCATATTTTGAACCATCCCATGCCCAGGGATGTATACACCTTGTTCATGGTATAGATCATTCATAAGTACTGTTGAATTTGGTTTGCTGATATTTTGTTGAGAATTTTTCTATCTGTATTCATCAGAAATTTTGGCCTGTAGTTTTCTTTTCCTGTTGAATCCTCACATAGCTTTAGCATCAAAAGAAATGCTAGCCTTGTGAGATGAGTTTGGGAGTATTCCTTCTCCCTCAGTTTGTGAATTTTCCAGTTGTCCTTCTGTTACCAATTTCTAGTGTCAAGAAATTGTGGTTGGAAAAAGTGCATATATGACTTCAAACTTCTTACATTTGTTTAGACTTGTTTTGTGCCCTAAATCAGGAAGAATCAAAAGGACTGTACACCCAGTTCCCTAGCCAGATGAGACCCCTGGTTTGGCTCTGTAACTGGGACCTAGATCCACTGGCTGAGATCTCTATTCAGCACTGATGGAGAAACTCAGCCCCCAGATTGGAGCATGGATTGTTGTAGGCCCTACCCAATCTGATCCAGTAAGTCAAGCCCTTGTAATCTTTATGAGGTAAGACCCAAATGGGCCTCCCAGATTGAGACCTGCAAAGCTGGGGGAACTGGATGTCCTTGAGCTCTCTTTTTCCCCACTAGAGGAAATCATAGACCTTGGAGTTAGAAGTGGGATTTAGGGGTGGGGGAACCTCTCTCTGCACTCTCTGCGGTCTAGGAGAGGGATGATGTAGTTAGAAGTAGCTGTTCTCCTTGTTCATCTAATATGGTCCTGCTCAGTTTCTGTGATCCAGAGCGGGTGCTTCAGCCTCAACCATCACGTTCTGGTATTTTCACAGTGGTGTCTTGTCTGTGGATAGTTGCTATTTGGTGTTCTTACGAGGGGAACTGAAGTCAGGAACACCTATGCCACCATTTTGATGATATTGCTGCTGCTGCTGCTGCTAAGTCGCTTCAGTTGTGTCTGACTCTGTGCGACCCCATAGACAGCAGCCCACCAGGCTTCCCTGTCCCTGGGGTTCTCCAGGCAGGAAGACTGGAATGGGTTGCCATTCCCTTCTCCAATGCATGAAAGTGAAAAGTGAAAGGGAAGTCGCTCAGCCATTGGAGAAGACAATGGTACCCCACTCCATTACTCTTGCCTGGAAAATCCTATGGATGGAGGAGGCTGGAAGGCTGCAGTTCATGAGGTCACTAAGAATCAGACACGACTGAGTGATTTCACTTTTACTTTTCACTTTCATGCACTGGAGAAGGAAATGGCAGCCCACTCCAGTGTTCTTGCCTGGAGAATCCCAGGGACAGAAGAGCCTGGTAGGAAGACGTCTATGGGGTTGCACAGAGTCGGACACGACTGAAGTGACTTAGCAGCATATAGCCATCAGTGATTGGACTTGATTTCCAGCCTCTGTTCCCTCCTCAGAGTTTAGGGAGTGGACCTGAAAGTTTTAACTCTTTAGTCACATGGTTGGTTCCCCTGGCACCCAGGCCTCATTCATAAGTGCTCCATCACTAAGTTGTGTCTGACTCTTTGCAACCCCAAGGACTGTACTCAGCAGGTTTTCTGTTCATGGGAATTTTCAAACAAGAGCACTGGAGTGGGTTGCCACTTCCTCCTCCAGGGGATCTTCCCAATCCAGGGACCAAACCTTCAACTCCTGAATTGGCCAGCAGATTCTTTACCATTGAGCCACTTGGGAAGCCCCATCCATAAGTACTCTCCAAAATTCACATCATTAGTATAAACTTAGGTGTGTTGAGATGGGCTTCTTACGTATATCAAAAGATACTTTATTGTACTTATCAGATAAAATTTTAGGAGCTTTGTACCAGCAATGGGATGAAGGCTGTATATTTCTTATTATAAATCATAATACCATAGAGGCCAATTTAGGGTCCATTTAGCAGTGAGAAAGAAGCAAGTTTTGCATATAAGTCTTTTCTAAACATAATTATAAAATAGTTTATAGCCAATATATTTTAAATGAGATTTTTCTACCTTTTTATTGTTATCTTACATAATGATCTATTTTGTTGTTTTGTTAAATTATTTATTTTCTCCCAAAGAAAGCTTTATCTCATGCTGCTTTTTTTTTACACTGTTAAATTTACAGAAATCTCAATGTCTCAGTTCAGTTCAGTCACTCAGTCATGTCCGACTCTTTGTGACCCCATGGATTGCAGCACGCAAGGCTTCCCTATTCATCACCATTTCCCAGAGTTTTCTCAAACTCATGTCCATGAAGTCAGTGATGCCATCCAACCATCTTATCCTCTGTCATCCCCTTCTCCTCCCACCTTCAATCTTTCCCAGTATCAGGGTTTTTCCAGTGAGTCAGTTCTTCACATCAGGTAGCCAAAGTATTGGAGCTTCAGCTTCAACGTCAGTCTTTCAGTGAATATTCAGGATTGATTTTCTTTAGGATTGACTGGTTTGATCTCCTTGCAGTCCAAGGGACTATTGAGAGTGTTCTACAAAACCATAGTTCAAAAGCATCAGTTCTTTGGTGCTCAGCTTTCTTTATGGCCCAACTCTCACATTCATACATAACTACTGGAAAAATCATAGCTTTGACTATATGGACCTTTGTCAGTGATGTTTCAATTAGCTGATTAAACGTATAGAAAATAAAATATTTTAAATGTTAGCTCCTAAAGACTATGGGTTATATATGGATCTTTCACTGAATTTTCTATAATATATTGCTTCAGTGCCTTGGGGCTTTTCTTTTGCTTGTATTTACTGAACAAAACATTTCTCATAATCCTATTTAAAATATGCATTTTCTCTCTTACCTCTCTATTACCTTCCCAAATATTGTCCTTGGAAAATACAAACAGAAAGGATTTTGTGTGAATAGGACCTAGATAGAAAAGAAATCATATTTACTGCCTCGTGTCTAGCATTCTCATAGGACTTTTAGTAGCAGCGAATATGATAAAAAGAGAAAGCATCCTTCTGTGGTTATTGCCCTTTCATAGTATAAATGTTTAACCTCTAACAGAACATTATTTCATGTTATTCTTTTTCCTAAGGAATATCAGAGCAGAATTAAAATTTCAAGGTAAATGTGGAAGAATAATTTAAAACAAATTAAATTATTTTTCTGATTATAAAAATGTAAAATGGACATTGCTAAAATTTTTAACCTTGAAGTGTAGAAAGAAGAAATTAAAATCCTTGTAGTTCCATCCAAACAGGATAATACCCTTAAACTATTCTTTCCTTCTAAGCAGCTCAGGGTCTCCAGGGGCCTCCCCAACCTCCCCTCCCATCCTGTGCAAAATCACAGGGCCCTTTTAAAAACCCTCATGCCTGAGACACTACAGGTATCAACCTGGTGTTCTCATATTTTCCACCTCACTTTATTCTCCCTCCTTACTATCCTTCTGACAACAGGGAAAGAGCGTGTGGCTGGTAACACTGTTAGGGAGATCAAATTCTCAGTGCCTCCAAGTGTAGGACCAGTAGCACAATGGCTGTCTGCCACCCGATGGAAATCACACTCTTTTTAGGATGTTCCTATTAGACTGTCTTCTTGGTTCCTGATTTCAATTTATTCTCTGATCATTTTCCTGTTAGCTCAGCCCCACCCCCTCTTGGCTTCATAGCCTAACTGTCAGGGTGATTTTGGAAAACTGTCTGGCCATAGGATACTATATGCTTTAAAAGGTGTTTGGGACATACCAATTTTGTGCATCCTGCCTTCCTTCTGATTCCTGGAAGTGGAATTATGGGCTACAAGTGAGGGACTATTAACTATTTTTTTACATATTGCCAAATTACTTTTCTTGTTAATTAGTAAATACTCTATAATAATTATGATAAAAATTCTCTGCCAATGCTATTTTAAGTAAAAATTTACATAGTTTACTTTTTCTAAAATGATTTTTTTTTCTTCAGATTTTAAAGAAGTCCAGAGAAGGAAATGGCAACCCACTCCAGTATTCTTGCCTGGAGAATCCCAGGGACAGAGGAGCTGGGTGGGCTTCCATATACAGGGTCGCACAGAGTCAGCCACGACTGATGCAACTTAGCAGCAATCTTTCACTTGTTTCTTGTCAATATCTTTCACTGTTTTTATGATGACAGAAGTTTTACATGTAGGAAGATTTAGGATACTCGTATTTACTTCATGCTTTCCTATGGGATACTATATTTTTATTGATCTCTTTTAATATAAAATTTTAGTATATTGTCTGATGGAACATGATAACATGATTATTTTTAAAATTCCAAACAGTTATTCCAATTTGAAGTACTGAAAAATCTAGACTGACCCATTAAAATCATTAGTATGATAAAACAGAAAGCAAACTCTGGTTCTGTGCATATTGATGCCTACTGTACTTAATATGGTTTGCATACATTAAAAAAAAATCCAGCTGTGAAGCCGTCTGGACCTGGGCTTTTGTTTGCTGGAAGATTTCTGATTACAGTTTCAATTTCTGCACTTGTGATGGGTCTGTTAAGATTTTCTATTTCTTCCTGGTTCAGTTTTGGAAAGTTGTACTTTTCTAAGAATTTGTCCATTTCTTCCACGTTGTCCATTTTATTGGCATATAATTGCTGATAGTAGTCTCTTATGATCCTTTGTATTTCTGTGTTGTCTGTTGTGAACTCTCCATTTTCATTTCTAATTTTATTGATTTGATTTTTCTCTCTTTGTTTCTTGATGAGTCTGGCTAATGGTCTGTCAATTTTATTTATCCTTTCAAAGCTTTTTGCTTTGTTGATTTTTGCTATAGTCTCTTTTGTTTCTCTGAATTCTACCAAAAATTTTGAGAAGAGCTAACACCTATCCTACTGAAACTCTTCCAGAAAATTGCAGAGGAAGGTAAACTTCCAAACTCATTCTATGAGGCAACCATCACCCTAATACCAAAACCTGACAAGGACACCCCAAAAAAAGAAAACCACAGGCCAATATCACTGATAAACATAGATGCAAAAATCCTCAACAAAATTCTAGCAATCAGAATCCAACAACACATTAAAAAGATCATACACCATGACCAAGTGGGCTTTATCCCAGGGATGCAAGGATTCTTCAATATCTGCAAATCGATTAATGTAATTCACCACATTAACAAATTGAAAAATAAAAGCCATATGATTATCTCAATAGATGCAGAGAAGGTCTTTGACAAAATTCAATTCCATTTATGATAAAAACTCTCCAGAAAGCAGGAATAGAAGGAACATACCTGAACATAATAAAAGCTATATATGACAAATCCACAGCAAACATTATCCTCAATGGTGAAAAATTGAAAGCATTTCCCCTAAAGTCAGGAACAAGACAAGGGTGCACACTTTCACCACTACTATTCAACATAGTTCTGGAAGTTTTGGTCACAGAACTCAGGGAAGAAAAAAGAAATAAAAGGAATCCAAATTGGAAAAGAAGAAGTAAAACTCTCATTGTTTGCAGATATGATCCTCTACATAGAAAACCCTAAAGACTCCATCAGAAAATTACTAGAGCTAATCAATGAATATAGTAAAGTTGCAGGATATAAAATCAACAGAAAATAAAATAAAATACACAGAATAATATAAAATAATATAAATATACAATAATATAAAATAAATAATATAATATATCATTATATTAGTTTATATATAATTATATATAAACTAATATAATAATTAATATATAGATTATATAATAATTAATATAATATAATTATTATATTATATTAATAATATAAAAACACAGAAATCCCTTGCATTCCTATACACTAATAATGAGAAAGTAGAGAAAGAAATTAAGGAAACAATTCCATTCACCATTGCAACGAAAAAAATAAAATACCTAGAAATATATCTACCTAAAGAAACTGAAGACCTATATATAGAAAACTATAAAACACTGATGAAAGAAATCAGAGGCCATTAATAGATGGAGAAGTATACCATGTTCATGGATTGGAAGAATCAACATAGCGAAAATGAGTATACTACCCAAAGCAATCTACAGATTTAATGCAATCCCTATCAAGCTACCAGCAGTATTTTTCACAGAACTAGAACAACTAATTTTGAGATTTGTATGGAAATACAAAAACCCTCGAATAGCCAAAGCAATCTTGAGAAAGAAGAATGGAACTGGAGGAATCAACTTGCCTGACTTCAGGCTCTACTACAAAGCCACAGTCATCAAGACAGTATGGTACTGGCACAAAGACAGAAATACAGATCAATGGAACAAAATAGAAAGCCCAGAGATAAATCCACATACCTATGGACACCTTATCTTTGACAAAGGAAGCAAGAATATACAATGGAGTAAACACAATCTCTTTAACAAGTGGTGCTGGGAAAACTGGTCAACCACTTGTAAAAGAATGAAACTAGATCACTTTCTAACACCACTCAGAAAAATAAACTCAAAATGGATTAAAGATCTAAATGTAAGACCAGAAACTATAAAACTCCTAGAGGAGAACATAGGCAAAACATTCTCCAACGTAAATCACAGCAGGATCCTCTATGATCCATCTCCCAGTATAATGGAAATAAAAGCAAAAATAAGCAAATGGGATCTAATTAAAATTAAAAGCTTCTGCACAACAAAGGAAACTATAAGCAAGGTGAAAAGACAACCTTCTGAGTGGGAGAAAACAATAGCAAATGAGGCAACTGACAAACAACTAATCTCAAAATATACAAGCAACTTATGCAGCTCAACTCCAGAAAAATAAACGACCCAATCAAAAAATGGGCCAAAGAACTAAACAGGTATTTCTCCAAGGAAGACGTACAGATGGCTAACAAACACATGAAAAGATGCTCAACATCACTCATTATCAGAGAAATGCAAATCAAGACCACAATGAGGTACCATTTCACACCAGTCAGCATGGCTGTGATCCAAAAGTCTACAAGCAATAAATGCTGGAGAGGGTGTGGAGAAAAGGGAACCCTCTTACACTGTTGGTGGGAATGCAAACTAGTACAACCACTATGAAGAGCAGTGTGGAGATTCCTTAAAAATTGCAAATAGAACTGCCTTATGACCCAGCAATCCCACTGCTGGGCATACACACTGAGGAAACCAGAATTGAAAGAGACACATGTACCCCAATGTTCTTTGCAACACTGCTTACAATAGCCAGGATATGGAAGCAACCTAGATGTCCATCAGCAGATGAATGGATAAGAAAGCTGTGGTACATATACACAATGGAGTATTACTCAGCCCTTAAAAAGAATACATTTGAATCAATTCTAATGAGATGGATGAAACTGGAGCTGATTATATAGAGTGAAGTAAGCCAGAAAGAAAAACACCAATACAGTATACTGACACATATATATGGAATTTAGAAAGATGGTAATGATGACCCTGTATGCGAGACAGCAAAAGAGACACAGATGTATAGAATGGACTTTTGGACTCTGAGAGAGAGGGAGAGGGTGGAATGATTTGGGAGAATGGCATTGAAACATGTATACTATCATGTAAGAAACGAAGCACCAGTCTATGTTAGATACAGGATACAGGATGCTTAGGGCTGGTGCACGGGGATGATCCAGAGAGATGATATGGAGTGGGAGGTGGAAGGGGGGTTCAGGATTGGGAGCTCGTATACACCTGTGGCAGAATCATGTCAGTGTATGGCAAAACCAATACAGTATTGTAAAGTAAAATAAAGTTAAAGAAAAGAAAAGAAAAGAAAAGAAAACCCTTTGAGAAAGTTGTCTTAAAAGACATGACGGGGTTTTTTTGCAGTTAAGAAATACAATTTTAACATCATACCTTGCAAAGATAAAATCCTAAATCTGTGTTAGGATTTTATACAATAAGCGGCTATATAAACTCAGCTATGTCCAGCTTGTTACAGAAAAATCAGCTATTATCAGGAATGAATTCAAAGTAGAAGTAATGAAAATGAAAATACACATGATAAAAACAAGATTATATTTAAATATTGTATAAATAAAATACTATTGTTAATCTCAAGTAATTATAAATTTGAAGTAAATAATATATATATTTAAAAAAATCCAACTGGAGTTTGAATTATGACAAAGGAAGGACTATGTAAGTGCTTGTTATTTTAGCCCATGTTGTGTGTGTGTGTGTGTGTGTGTGTGTGTGTGTGTATGTGTGTGTACTTGCTTAGTCATGTCCGACTCTTTGTCACTTCATGGACTATAGCCTACCAGGCTCCTCTGTCCATTAAACTTTCCAGGCAACAGTATTGGAATGGGTAGTCATTCCCTTCTCCAGGGGATCTTCCCAACCCATGGATTGAACCCAGATCTCCTTCATTGCAGGCAGATTCTTTACCATCCGAGTCACCAGGGAAGTCCATGATAGTGATTATAATCCAGTCCCTTAGATGATGTGATAATGAAAAGTCCTGGAAGCCATATGACTATACTTGGTAGAATCATAAAACTGCCTTAGTGTTTTACTTAATGGGAAGGCAGTGTAAATGAGAATAAACATGAAAGTTTGGATTAATATATATAAAAAGGTCCCCAAATGTTTCCTTTTAATGTTTCAATAAGTACAGTCCAGTTACGATAAGTAACGTTCCAATAAGTACAGAGACAATGGACACAACCACAGCCATTCAAGCACTCCTTCAGCATTACGTAAGTCTAGAGACATCTTTCATCAGGTTAGTGTAGTTTATGAACCATCTAGTTGCTTATCCTTATCGCCTCTGTACCAAGATTTCATGTTCTTAGAAAAGGCAGCATCTCACTCTCCTTATGTATCTCCTTTTATGAGTTACTCTGGGATTAGAGACATCAAGAAAGTCAACTTAGTCCATTTTCTCTGTTATTATTATTATCTAGGAGGTTGGATCATGCAAGAATACACTTAATTTTCAAATTCTAGAGTGGGATCCAGAGTCAGCAATGTTTCCTAGTCCCCCAGGTGACTCTTATACCTGTTTGTGAAAACTACGAGTTGGGACTATTTTGAAGGGATGTATTCTGTTCCACTGTCTATATATTATTTTTGCTAGTTTGTCAATGCTTCCATTCATGACATTTTCATATGTTTATCTGGTAGAATAAGATTTATCTTAATTATTTTTATTTATAATTTCAAAATGTGCTTTTTTTGGCCTTCCAGATGAATTTCAGAATAATTTTCTTAGGCTCAGAGGAAAATTTTACTGGACTTTCATAGGAATTTAGTTCAACTTAAATTAGTGAAATTTTACTGAGATTTTCATAGAAATTTAGTTCAACTGAATCATTATTATTTTTTTAATCATTATTTTTAAATATTTATGCATTTCAGGAACATAAAAGTTTGTGTCTGGTCAAGATTTTTTTAATTTTTCCTAGATGAAATTATATTATTTTTAAAGGACTATAATATTCTTATTTATGTTACTTTTAAGTCTTATCTTCTTAGTTGCTTAGTTTTTGTTTTATCTTTTGCTGTATCATTGATTTAATTGTTGTTACTATACAGTTAAGCAATTTTGTGCCTACGCATTTTAATTTTTTTTTACTCAACTGGAATATATTTTAAAATTTCATTTGTATTTTTTTGAGTTTCTCCATATAATGATTCATATCTGAAAATTCCTCTTGGTTTTGATGCAGAGACTACTTATGTTATGACAAAATTTGGGGGAAATTTCTGTTTCTGGATGTGATTGCTGGTTTCCTGGGTATGTTCAGTTTCTGAAAATTCATCAAGATGTGAACTTAGAAACTGTGCATATTTCTGCTGTAACATTATTTTAAATCCGTTGTCAAACTTTGTGTCCCTGTGGTTCTTCAGCAAGGTGTGTCAGAATTATCTGTGAGCTCATTAAAATGTAGACTCTTGAGTCTAATGTCTCAGAGATTCTGATTCAGAAGATGTCAGATGAGCACAAAACAACTGATTTTGCTGGAGACCTCAAATGATTCTCATGCAGGAGGCCCTCATTACAGTTTAGGGACTCTGCTGATATATTTTTTTCCAGTGCTTTCTAGTGTTCACTACTTCAGGGGAAAACCTCGACCTAGTCATCTTGCCCCCCTGGGTTAATACAGAAAAGGGAGAAGGAAAGAGTAAGAAGCTGGTGAAGGCAGCCTGCAGATAAAATTTAAACTCCTTCAGAAGGAAGCGTCAGCTGAACAATGGGCTTCTGCAGTTGATACAGATCATAAGAGAAGGTCAGCCTTTTCTTTTAACTCCAGACAGATGTTGCTGCTACCATGTGTGTTCAAATCTGAATGAAGCCTATAATAGGTCATGCTCAAATTCATCAATGCTAAGCGATTTGCATATATTTATCAAAAATTCATCCTGATAGGCAAACAGCTTCCTTTGTTCAGAGCTTCCTCAGTGTCCCATGCCATAGCTTCATCTGTATTTTAATGAAGAGTTAGGGATTTGGGGAAATGTTAAGTTTGGAGTTACACTGAAGTAGAAATTTCAAAAAAAAATCACACCTTTTTTTCTTCCTTAAAAATGACACAATGATTAATTGAAACAAAATTTGGCAGAATAATTATAGATATGGGTGAATATAAATATATGGCTTTACATTATTAAAAGAACTTATATCTCGGAGCTCTAAAATATTAATCTTTCTAACATCAGCATCTTTGAGCAGCAGAATTAGAGTCAGAAGAAAGGTTTAATCAAGGCTCCATCGCCTACTTTCTATGTACTTTGCACTTAAACTACCAAGGTTTTCCCCTGCAAAATGAGGAATCTGCAGTCCATAATCAGGGTATTTTTTAGATACGTGTAATGATCATAAATAATAAAAAAGCTTTATTTCTATGTTGTTTGTTTTTTATAGCAGGATATAGTATATTTCCAGAGAAGGCAATGGCACCCCACTCCAGTACTCTTGCTGGAAAATCCTATGGATGGAGGAGCCTGGTAGGCTGCAGTCCATGGGGTCGCTAAGAGTTGGACACAACTGAGCGACTTCACTTTTACTTTTCACTTTCATGCATTGGAGAAGGAAATGGCAACCCACTCCAGTGTTCTTGCCTGGAGAATCCCAGGGATGGGGGAGCCTGGTGGGCTGCCCTCTCTGGGGTCGCACAGAGTTGGACACGACTGAAGTGACTTAGCAGCAGCAGTAGCATAGTACATTTCAGAAATTTTTCAACAGAAATGAAAACAAACAAAATATTTAGATTAGCTCCTAGCTCCAAGTTCCTGTAAACTAGAATTTATATGCCTGGTTAGAAATTTGAATAGAATTTTCCTGTACAGTTTTTTATTATAAGATGGGCACTGAACTTGGAATTCACAAACATATATCCTTTTCTTTGTTTTTGAAATTATATAATATCTCTTTATCATCTATTTCTGTGCATATGTATAAACAAACATACATTTAAAATATTGTCAATATTATGAAAGCAACTCCTATTTAGGTAAAAAGTTCAGCTTTTCTGGGAATCACATTGTTCCCCTTAGTGAAAAAGAAAAAAGTTGAATTTGTTGATTTTTAGTGATCTTGAGTTAATAAAAGCATAAGCATTTGCAATTTTTGCAAACCAGTGAAGCTTGAGAAGCAGATTTTTAAAATTTGAGGTATAGAGTGACTACTCACTTCAATTGGCTGAAAATCACAACTACTAGAATATTCAAGAAAGATTGAGGAAAAAAAAAACATTCTTTTCTTCTATTGACTTCTTTGTGAGTCCAAAGAGCTCTTAAGAGAGGACAATATGATATTAAGAAGGAAACAATAGTTTGATTCTGCTTGCTAAGGAGATAAAGGAGAAAGATATCATACTTATTTGAAGGTAAACAGAGGAAGAGCAATTCTGAAAACAGGAAGCTCCACCATCTAACTTTGCATTAGAAACAGAAAAGCATCTCGAAAGCCATTATGAATGTTATCCAACCATATAACAAAAATGTAGAAAGTAGATTATGTAAAAGAGGCATCAGAGATGAAAAGACAATAAGGTACTTGGGAATTGGAGGGCAAAGACAGTACATAGATAAGAAGATAAAGTATAATAACTACTGCAATAAAATCATGTTTAGGGACAAAGGAATAACCTCAGTGTTTTTAAAAGACCACCAGTACTTTGTAAAGATCCCTAGTGATTCCCATACTCTGACAATGCTAAGAACATTTGTGTAAAAAGGGTCATTTAAGGGATACATCCAATGTTTATTTGCTCCAAAGTAATAGAATAGTGCAACTCATATTTCCATTTGGCATGACAATTTTTGTGACTTTAGTGGACATATTTGTAGTCCTTTTCCTTTTCTTTCTATATGATCATGGATATTCCTATAATTTGTCTTAAAGATTCCAATCAGCTCAAATAATTTTCAACTATCATAGAAATTTGTCTAAAACTTTCTTTCCAAAGTCTGTATTGTATGTGTTGGTACATGCATAAGATCACTGTATGAAATGAATGCCCAGTTAGGGGAGCTAACATAATAAAATTCAAATAAAAACCGTCTATGGCTTTCTAGAGTGATATGGCAATGTCATAAACTCTTTATGACTCTAAACAATCAGATATCTCCTAATTAGGAACAGATTTAAAATTAACTCTGAAAATTGAAAATGGCTCATCAAAACAATACATAACTGAGAGTATTGTAAAGAATGAAAACACAGGCACGATAAGGATTATTTCATTTACAGAATTTTGGCTGGGGATTGACCACCCAAAACTTTAGAAGATAATTCACTTTGTTATCGTTGTTGTTTGGTCACTAAGTCATATCTGACTCTTTGCAACCCCATGGACTGCAGCAGATCAGGCTTCTCTGTCCATCATTATCTCCCTGAGTTTCTTCAAACTCATATCCATGGAGTGAGTCAGTCAAACCATACCTTTGAGTATACTGACATTGGTAAGCAAAGTGATGTTTCTGCTTTTTAATAACACTGTCTAGGTTTGACTCATATTCTTCCAATAGAATATTCTTCCATGGCTATTTATTAGACTGTCCTAACTTTCTATATCAGCTCATAGCCAGCCACTGTGATTTGGATTACTTGAAAGTTATTGTCATCTTTTCCTTTTCATGTGTGTGCATGCATGCATGCATGCTCACTCAGTTGTGTCTAATTTTTTGTGACTCTATGGACTATAGCCTGCTAGCTCCTCTGTCCATGGGATTTTCCCAGCAAGAATACTGGAGTGGGTGGCCATTTCCTTCTCCAAAGGATCTTCCCAACCCAGGGATCACACCCATATCTCCTGTGTCTCTTGCATTGGCAGGCATGTTCTTTACCACTGAGCCACCTGGGAAGCCCTTCTTTTCATGTTCCTGTTCTCAAAATGACAAACATTTCCCCTCACCTTCTCTATAGCATGGAAGTTAGAGGCTGGGAGAGATTAGCATCTAGGGTTTGTTATCCTTTCCAGCTATTGTCAGCTGTGTAATATCTTGTCCTTTCTCTAACAGGCTTCAACAAATTTATTCACGAACCAAAATATGTCTTTTCGGTGACTACTTTCCTCTATCCATGTATCAAACCCAAGATAAAGGATGCTATCAGTACAGAGGGAAATGAAAAGAGAAAATATATTAAATATAAAAGAAACCTGAAGTTTCAGTCCATAGATCAAGGAGATCAGAATACTTTTGAAAAAGAGAATGTCTTTCTCTTTCTCACTCTTTCTGTCTGTAGTTTTCCATCTCCATCAAGAACCCAAACAATTTTTATGCTCTTGCCACACTGACAATTTTCCTCAGCTCGAAGACCTATGGATTCCTCCTCTACAAAGTTTCTTCTTAACATCTCTGTATATCTCAATATCTCACCATCCACAAGCTCCTGAAGTAAATAAAGCTGCTTTGCTATTTCATAGCTGGAGCCCTGAGGCTTAGTCAGCACCAACAATTTCTGCCAAGTGCCCCTCCATTAAACTTTCTCTTTCCTCCATTTTGGAGTTTCTCTGACCGAAGGGATAACCTGTGCTACTGCAACACAGCAAGAGCATTGTCTTCTGCATCCTCCTTCTGAGCATCGTTGGGTGTAGTTTTCCTGCATCTAGACTCTGTGAGGAGTAATTATGATGGTGCAGATGGCACCACCCTTATGGCAGAAAGTGAAGAGGAACTAAAGAGCCTCTTGATGAAAGTGAAAGAAGAGAGTGAAAAAAGTTGGCTTAAAGCTCAACATTCAGAAAACAAAGATCATGGCATCTGGTCCTATCACTTCATGGGAAATAGATGGGGAAACAGTGGAAACAGTGTGAGACTTTATGTTTTTGGGCTCCAAAATCACTGCAGATGGTGATTCCACCCATGAAATAAAAAGACACTTACTCCTTGGAAGGAAAGTCATGACCAACCTAGAGCATATTCAAAAGCAGAGACATTATTTTGCCAAGAAAGATCCGTCTAGTCAAGGCTATGGTTTTTCCAGTAGTCATGTATAGATGTGAGAGTTGGACTGTGAAGAAAGCTGAGTGCCAAAGAATTGATGCTTTTGAACTGTATTGTTGGAGAAGACTCATCATAGTTCGTTGGACTGCAAGGAGATCCAACCAGTCCATTCTAAAGATCAGTCCTGGGTGTTCTTTGTAAGGAATGATTCTAAAGCTGAAACTCCAGTACTTTGGCCACCTCGTGCAAAGAGTTGACTCACTGGAAAAGACTCTGATGCTGGGAAGGATTGAGGGTAGGAGGAGAAGGGGACGACCGAGGATGAGATGGCTGGATGGCATCACCGTATCAATGGACGTGAATTTGTGTGAACTCCGGGAATTGATGATGGACAGGGAGGCCTGGCGTGCTGTGATTCATGGGGTCTCAAAGAGTTGGACACAACTGAGCAACTGAACTGAACTGAACTGCACTCTTAGAACCTTTCTTCTTAGATTTCTTCCTCCAGTCATACTCCATAATGCATAATCCCTAGTTTGTCTTCTTCTCCATATCATATCCTGTTAATCTGTACTTCAATGAATTAGCCTTTCTTTTGAGGAGATAGATTCTTCTTTTTCTAGCTCAATGGGCAGTTTTTTTCCCTCTCCTTTCTACTAATTCTGAATTGACTATGAGAACAAAGTATGTTCTTAATATGATTAGTCTCCTTTTGAGTCTCTCAGAAGCCTCAACTACTAGAGAAGTTGCTCCAGAAACAAAAGTTTCTAAACTTTCTTGACCTTTGGGGCTGAAATGTTTTCATTAAGTTGGCTGCACCTGTTTAGGAGATACTGTTACCCTAGTGCTAACTATTAACTGATAAAATATACTAATCATGGGTTGGAATTAGTCTGAAGTTCTGAAATCCATTGTTGTTCAGTCACCCAATAGTGTCTGATACTTTATGACCCCATGGACTTCAGCACACCAGGCCTCCTTCTCCCTTACTGTTTCCCAAAGTTTGCCCAAGTTCATGTCCATTGCATTGGTGATACCATACAGCCATCTTATTCTCTGATGCTCTATTCTCCTTCTGCCGTCAATCTTTCCCAGCATCAGGGACTTTTCCAATGAGTCAGCTGTTCATATCAGGTGACCAAAATATTGGAGCTTCAGCTTTAGCGTCAGTCCTTCCAGTGAGTATTCAGGGTTGATTTCCCTTAAGATTGACTGGCTTGATCTCCATGCTGTCCAAGGAACCTCTCCACCACCACAGTTTGAAGGCATCAGTTCTTTGACTCACTGCCTTCTTTATGGTCTAGTTCTCACGACAGTATGCGACCACTGGGAAAGCCATAGCCTGACTATATGGACCACTGTCGACAGAGCAGTGTCTCTGCTTTTTAACACACTGCCTAAATTTGTCCCAGCTTTCCTGCCAAGAATCAATCGACTTCTGATTTCATGGCTGCAGTCACCATCCACGATGATTTTAGAGTTCAAGAAGATGAACTCTCTCACTACTTCCACCTGAAATTCATACCTCTCATCAAAAACGGTCAAGAGACAGTTTAGAGGACAAGTGGTGATTGTTTTGGGGGAAGTAGAGGTTCTTAAAAATCTATCAGCCTGTTGATAGGTTTCCTAGTCACTAGGAATATCTGCTTTTGTCCTTGAGACCTAAAGTCTGGACTGCAATGCGGTGCAAGGTTTATCTCCGTAGGCCATTGAACAGCAGTATGCTTAACCGCTGCTTATTTTTGCTTCTAAGTGATACTTGGGACACTTTTACATAATACAAAACTTACACAGCTGTGAGTGCTTGTACTTGCTGTGGTCAAGCTGCTGTAACCTCCACAGTTCAAAAGTCCCCATTTTTCACTGTGATTCTTGATCTCAATTAGCAGTCATTGCTAATTGCTTTACTTTTGTTTTTTTTTCTCAGCAGGTTTTCTGCTCAATGCCCCATGTGACAAAGATTAGATAATATGAAACTTATTCCTCTTATCATCTTGATTCTAATGAGTGAATATAAACGTAATGATAGCAGAGAGGGTCAAAATATTGGCTTTATTAATGACAGGGAAACATCCTTAAACCCAAAACACAGAGCTATAGAGTCAATAGTACTGAAAACCGCTGCTTGATTTAAAGCATATACTACCAACTTTCTTCTCTTGACTTCTAACTGTAAAGCTGAGATGGGCTCTAACTGGTTTGCCAAGGAAGGAGTAGGGGTGGCTGAGAGGCTTGTTTACTCTAATGGCTTGCAAGCTTGAGTGTGCATCAGAATCACCTGGAAAGCTTGTTCAAATACATCACAGGGCCCCACCCCCAGAGTTTTTGGTCCAGTTGATTCGGGGCAAGAATGGAGAGTTTGCATATCTAACAAGTTCTCAGGTGATGCTAACGCTGCTGGTCTGTTGTCTGTACTTTAAAACAGCTGATTTACTTTGTGGAAACTAGGAGTGGGATGCTGGTCAACCACCCCCATCACAGTGGCCCATGAGAAAGAGGCCTGCGTTACTTTTCCAATGCAGCACCCCTGCCCCCGCTGCCCTACGTCTCACCTTTCAGACCATGTGACCCAGTGGATATCAGATTAAATCAATTTTGCTCATCAGAAAGGTTACTTTTCCTCCTAGTTGGGGAGTAAGCAAAGAGGATGGAACAAGAAGTCAAAATTATGCTCTGAAATTTTGCTCCTTCCTAAAGGATTGTTGCCATTTCGAGGAGGAGAGAGAGATCAAGTAAAGCTTTCTCATTAACAGTTAAGAGCAGTGATTAAAATTTGCTTCTTGAAGAATTAGTTGTGGTAGAATAACAAAGAACATACATCCCAGAGGAGCCTACAAGACATTTTGAGGGGATACTGGACTCCTCCTTCTTTGTGTGACATACAGGAGAGTGGGTGATTCCAGATTAGAGAATTCAGAGACCACAGGATCACACAAAGGTGAGTAAGGCTTTTGTTCTGAAGTGTCTTAAACTGGCATTTATTACCTGTGTCGTCTTGGGGAAGTCAATTTCTTTAAGCTTCTGTTTCCTCAACTGAAAATATGGGGATAACCTTCCTCTGAAGAAGATGTTTGTGGATGTCTTTAAACAAGTCTTTAAAATTCTCAGTATATTGCTTGGTCTATTATATACTTAGTAGGTGGTAACTCGGAGAAAGCGCTGGCACCCCACTCTAGTACTCTTGGCTGGAAAAATCCCATGGAGCCTGGTGGGCTGCAGTCCATGGGGTCATTAAGAGTTGGACATGACTGAACAACTTCACTTTCACTTTTCACTTTCATGCATTGGAGAAGGAAACTGGCAACCCACTCCAGTGTTCTTGCCTGGAGAATCCCAGGGACGCGGGAGCCTGGTGGGCTCTGTCTTTGTGGTTGCACGGAGATGGACACGACTGAAGCGACTTAGCAGCAGCAGCAGCAGCAGCAGGTGGTTACTTATGTAGTGAGAGGTTGGTGACATGTGAGAAGTCAAACACAGAGCTTTAAGGAGTGTGTATTAGTTTCTTACTGCTGATTTTGTAAATTATCACAAATTTAGCATGTTAAAACAACACACATTTATTATCTTATAGTTCTGTAGGTTAGACTTTTGATACAGGTCTCACTTAGCTAAAAGCAAAATATCAACAGAAATGTATTCCTTTTTGGAGATTGTAGAGAAGAATTCATTTCCTTGCTATCATCAGCTTTTAGAGGCTGCCTGCATTTTTGGCCAATGACCTCCTCTTTCCATCTCCAGTAACATAGTATCTCCCTGACTCTGCTTTTTATCATCACATATCTTTTTCTTTGACTCTACTCTTCTGCCTCCTAGTGTGATTATATTGGTCTCATACAGGTAATTCAGGATAAACTCATCATTTTAAGGTAAGTTGGTTAGCATCCTTAACAAACTGTAGCCTTATTTGTCTTTGAAGCCTAAGATATTATCAGGTTCTGGGACTAGAACATGGATATCTCTGCAGGTGGGAGCATTATCCTGCTTTTCATGCGAGGGAAACTTCATTGTCATTGTGTTCCATGAATATATGCTTGAGGTGTGGAATTTTATTTATTCATTAACCAGTGTACATTAGGGCTTCCCTGGTGGCTCAGAGGTTAAAGCATCTGCCTGCAATGTGGGAGACCTGGGTTCGATCCCTGGGTTGGGAAGATCTACTGAGAAGGAAATGATAACCCACTCCAGTATTCTTGCCTGGAGAATCCCATGGACAGAGGAGCCTGGTAGGCTGCAGTCCGTGGGGTCGCAAAGAGTTGGACACGACTGAGCGACTTCACTTACTTACTTGGTATACGTTTAGCACTTATCTATTTCCTTAAAATCTCTGGAAATACAAGATGAACAAAACTATTCCTTAAAGGAGCCTGGAATCCACTAGTGTTTTACAGACTTGTAAGTAAGTGAAATAGAAATAGTACAATGGTAAAGCTGATAGAGGATTCAATGAAGGAATTTTCCATTCTATTATGAATGGATTTTGTGGGACTTCAGGAAAGGCTAATAGGAAAGATGCTTGAGCCTTGAAAGTTGTTTATACACATGTTGATAGGGAGGCAGAAAAACATCCCAGACAAAAGATACAGAAGGAGCACAATGATATGACCTAGAAAACTGCAGGTAATTCAGCAAAATAAGGAACATGCAAAGAGAGAAGCCTGGAGAGGCAGATAGGTATCAGAATCTCAAATGACTACCTACTGCTCTTTTGGCATAACCTTGCTTTTCCTACATTATGGCAGTTTGACTCCTGTTTGGGATGATTTCTCTCTCATCTGATTCAAGTCTTTTAATTACTGACCATTAACTGTATGCTGACCACATGACACAGTATTGTTCTGGGGATAAAGGAAACACTATCTTTGACCTTGAGCAATGTCAAGAAGACAGAAAATATAATTATGGCATACTGTGATAAGCAATGGAAATGAGATGTCCATACTGTTTACATCACCTTGTCACCTACTGCACTGTGATTTTTTTTTCTAAATGTGTACTGGTTTTGGCTACTTTTCACTATTAATATCTTTGAAAGCAAAGGATTAGACAGAGGCATTGCTTAGAAATCTGTCTTATCTCTCTGCCTTCTTCATATTCCATAGCAATGTGAAATGTTTGCCATAGACTTCTTTGCAAGTTCATTTGTCTGGATTTTTTAAAAGAAAGTTCTTCAATCACTGCAGACTTAATTGGGTTTTTAAAATTTATTATTTAAATTACAAGCTAATTACAATATTGTGGTGGCTTTTGCCATATATCTACATGAATCAGCCATGGGTGTACTTGTGTCCCCCATCTAGAAACCCCCCACCCACCGCCCTCCCCACCCCATCCCTCTGGGTTGTCCCAGAGCACTGGCTCTGAGTGCCCTGCTTCATGAACTGGACTTGCACTGGAGATCTGTTTCACATATGGTAATATACATGTCTCAATGCTATTCTCTCAAATCATCCCACCCTTGCCTTCTCCCACATAGGCCAAAAGTGTGTTCTTTACATCTCTCTCTTTGCTGTCTTGCATATAGGGTCATTGTTACCATCTTTCTAAATTCCATATATTTGCATTAGTATGCAGTATTAGTGTTTCTCTTTCTGGCTTACTTCACTCTGTATAATAGGTTCCAGTTTCATCCACCTCATTAGAACTGACTCAAATGCATTCTTTTTCTATAGCTGAGTAACATTCCATTGTGTATCACAACTTCCTTATTCATTTGTCTGCTGATGGACATCTAGGTTGCTTCCATGTCCTGGCTATTGTAAACAGTGCTGCAATGAACATTGGGGCACATGTGTCTCTTTCAGTTCTGGTTTCCTCGGTGTGTATGCCCAGCAGTGGGATTGCTGGGTCATAAGACAGTTCTATTTCCAGTTTTTTAAGGAATCTCCACACTTTTTTTCCATAGTGGCTGTACTAGTTTGCATTCCCACCAACAGTGTAAGAGGGTTCCTTTTTCTCCACACCCTCTCCAGCATTTATTGTTTGTAGACTTTCTGATAGCAGCCATTCTGACCAATGTGAGATGGTACCTCGTTGTGGTTTTGGTTTGCATTCTCTGATAATGAGTGATGTTGAGCATCTTTTCATGTGTTTGTTAGCCAGCTGTATATCTTTTTTGAGAAATGTCTGTTTAGTTCTTTGGCCCAATTTTTGATTGGGTCATTTATTTTTCTGGTATTGAGCTGCATGAGCTGCTTGTATATTTAGGAGATAATTCTTTGTCACTTGCTTCGTTTGCTATTATTTTCTCCCATTCTGAAGTCTGCCTTTTCACCTTGCTTATAGTTTCCTTCATTGTGCAAAAGCTTTTACGTTTAATTAGGTCCCACTTGTTTATTTTTGCTCTTATTTCCATTACTCTGGGAGGTGGGTCATAGAGGATCTTGCTGTGATTTATGTCAGAAAGTGTTCTGCCTATGTTATTTGGCTTTTGTTGTCAGTCTCAACACAGTTTCTTAGAAATTTCACGTGCCATTTCTTCTCCATCTCAAAGATCTATCTTTGTAAGTTAATTTTCTAAACAGTAGCTTTGAGAGGTGTAACGTCCTTCAGCTGTGTTGCACTCTAGGCTGCAAGGCAAAAGATCTTTGATATTTCTGTTTAATTTAAAACAATATCATAGCTCTGAACTCTCTCTCCTATTGCCATCTCTAGAAGTTGCTACTTCACTAGAACAGACCTGCATTGAGAGTCTCAAGGAAAGCTGTTCATATTCTCCTACAAGGGACAGATGGGAGAAGGAGCAGACAGCACTGGTCCTCATTATCCATTTTAGAAAACAACTTCTTTGGGCTACCCTTCTTCCCTGCTAATTGCTTCTGGTCTCCTGTTGCTTGCCCACATTCTGAGAGGGTTTTGAGGGTTCTCTGCTTGGGTACCATCATCATCTTTGGTGACTTGAATGCTCACAGTCCTCGGAGTCTAACAGTCCTCAGGCCTCTCTGACCTCAATGGTTGTTTAGTCTATCCCACCTTAGTCATCTATCCCAAACTACATACAGCATTTCTGAATCCTTAAAAATTGCACTGTTTCTACATCTTAAACCTCAACTTGAGCAATCTGTATTTTCCCTTTGAATCCGTCATCCAGTGTCTCATTCCATTCATGCTGTCATAATAAAATCCCGCAAACAGTGGAAATGTGTTGCTTACAGTCAGTGACAGATTTGGTGTCTCAGAGTTTGTTACCTGATTCTCTGTGTCTTCACATAGTGGAAAAATCCAGGAAGCTCTGTGGCTCTTTCCTAAGAGCACTAATGCCATTCATAAGGGCTCCATCGTCATGGCTTAAGCAGCTCCCCAAATTTTTACCTGTTAATACCACCATCTTTGGGGGTATGGTTTCAACATTTTAATTTTGCTAGGGATACAAATGTTCACTCTGTTGCATCCAATCTGCTCTACCCTTGTCTGTGCCCCAAAAGACAGATCTGCTTAGAGTTCATTAATGGGCTCCCTTGCTCTCTAGTTTTTAATTTGTTTCAATCAGTAGAGAATGCAGATCTAAGAGAGGAAGAATCTAGTCAGGGAAACCTAGTCCTCCTAAGGAGGACTCCCTCCATGTGGAGTTGCTGTCAAGAGGCCCTTTCAACACAATAGCAAGAGTTATCCTCCCTTATGTCTAGTAAGTCCTCCTTCCACCTACCCCTTCAGCTTTAGGCATGATCAAGCTATTCTGCCACTGTCATGCTCAGGGAATTGTTTCTGTACAGGCTGCCCTTACACATCTGTGAATAGTTGTATTAAATTCTTCCATAATTGCTCAATATGAGAGTTCTATATGTTTTTTTATTGCAACACCAGCTATTATCCTCCTCTTCTTACTCTGATTCTCAACATACAGCTTTTGATCAAGTCATCTCCTTCAGTGCATGTGTGTGCTGTGTGTGTGTTCAGCTGCATCCGACTCTTTGAGACCCCATGGACTTTTCAAGGCAAAGAATACTAGTGTGGGTTGCCATTTCTATTCCAGGGGATCTTCCAGACCCTGGGATTGAACCCACATATTCTGCTTTGGCAGGCAGATTCTTTTCCACTGCACCTCCCGGGAAGCCCCCAGTCAAGTCATCAAGCTGCCAATTTATCAACTTTTCCCTCAATTTCCTTTTCTTCAGTAGATCTTCTGGTCCTTCAGTTTAGTTACTTTCCTGTGTTTTCTTCTAACTCTTTCCCCTACTAACTCTCTTTTCCTACAAATCTCTAGTCCTACAACAACCTGCCTAGTTATATCTCGGTGGATATCGTAAGTTCAAACACTTTCCCTTTATCATACTTTCAATAGACAGACTCTCTTGCTAATTTATCACAAGAATTACTCTACTGCAGTTAACAGTTCCCTAGCTGTCTCCCTGCACTTAAAGTTCTTTCCTTCTAAAGATTTTGTAAGTATGATAAAGATACTGGTGACAACTAACAGAAAACCTAACTCCAACTGGTTTAAGAAAAAGGCTTTTTTAATTGGCTTAAGTATTTGGGAAACTCAGGGGGAAGCCCATCTTAGGGAAGGTAGAGGCTCAAATCCAGTCACCTGAACCTGATTCTGTCCATCTCGTCTCATTCTCCATCTTATTGTGTTAACTTTATTGAGTGGACCCTCCTCTGTGGTCCCAAGGATGTCCCTAGTAGCTTCAGATATCCCATTCTTCCATGTTCATTTCCTGTAACAGTCAAGTAGAAGTTATGAGCCTGTGTCAAATTAGCTTGAAGTGGGACAACTCCCCCTCCTTGAACCAATCAACCTAGTCAGAATATATGCTAATTAGCTTAAATCATTCAGGGATTAATCTTGGACCTGAGGATTTTTTCAAGTATGCATGAGATTTGTGTTGAAAAACTAATATTTGGTTTAATTGAATTAGTTACTGTAGCAATGGAATAAGAGATCTTATGTCCAATCAATGGAGAATGCAGCTGAGACTTTGCTGCTAGAAAAATTGTTGACAGTTATTTTCTGATCAATAAACTCCATAGCAAATGTTTCTGGGCTCCACGAACCGCCACAGTGGATGGTAATGTGTGGTAATGTCGTTATCAGGACCTAACCTGGAACCCCTGCTTCTGCTTATCTGAACTTCCTTACACTTATAAATTAACTATACTTCAAAAAATATATAAAATGTTATTTTATTGAAAGAAATCCTACTATATGATATTATTAAACTACTTATTTTCTTTAGTACTTTTTGGTACAACCTAATCAATAAGATAAAAATAAGTATTGTAGGTGAGCTAGTGATGAGCCTAGTTTCTCTAGGGCTATTTAGTGATTTGGCATTTAATATGTGACACTCCTGAAAAATCCAATCAGAAATTGGATGAGTCTCACGTTTTGTTTCATTCTCTTTTAAAATATAATAAATTAAGATTGTTAAAGGTTGGTAGCAGAATCAGAACTCATCCAGCTTTGTACTCTGTACAATAGACCTTCAAGAAGAACACGGTGTTCTGTTATATCCATGTGTGAATACAGAACTAACAAAGACATTTGCTTCAAGAAACATCTGATAATTTAATGTTTCTAGTATGGTGAAGACTTCCTAGGATATTATGCATACTGCATAAAAAAATTATTTCTTTGAACACGCTTTTCAAAATTGTGAAGCTCAACATGTTTTGAACCTCCTTTCCACACTTCAGCTCATTTGATTTTTGATAAACAACCTATTATATATCAGACATTTTTAGGGAGAACTTGGTTATAGAAACTCTATTGCAATATATTTTTCCAACTAACTGAGATAATTTTACCCAAGTAATTTTTCACTTACTTATATTATTGGCTTGGTTTCTTGTATGCAAATGAAGAAAGAGAACATGAAATCCTTAATGATTCAACATTTCTTTTTCTCCCGTCTGAAGAAATGCTTTAATAAATGACCAGATTTCTAGTTTATTTCTTTTCTCTTACTCGTGTTTATTAATAGTTATCTACACTTTTAAGTATAAAATATGATTTGTGAAGAATGTATGACTTGGGATCAAATTGTGGATTTGAGTGTTGGCTTAACCAGTTATTATCAGATTCTGAACAATTTAACCATTCTGAAACCGTTTCCTTAGTAAAAGCTGGGAAGGTAATAGCTCCTCAGTATCTTGTGTAAGGATGACTAAGATGTACATATGCCATGTATTTAATAAGTCTTGATTTCAAACCTGGTTTATGAGAAAGAATATATTCTTACTTTTCTCTCAATGTTTCCATCCAAACACATTAATTGTGCAGAAATGTCCTAGTGTTCCCAATACTCAGAAAAAGCTGTTTTTAAGATACCATGTTTATTCAAGATGTTCCTTCTTTAACAAAGAAATTATTTTTTTTAAGTAACAATACAGGTTTTAGTTTACAGTTTGCAAAACACTTACATCATTTTTATCTCACTCTTAAGGCCAAATAAGAAATTAGGGTCTGAATTAAAATTCAGTCTTAGCTCACAACACAAAGTTTAAGTACTATTTCATAGTGTGACATCTTTGGGGTCATCCCTGGCTATTGGCATTATTAGATAATAGGACTAGAGATTTATGGCAAAAATACTATAGGCTAAAGTGTGAAAGTGAAAGTCACTCAGTTGTGTCCAGCTCTATGGAACCCCGTGGACTATACAGTCCATGGAATCCCCCCCCCCAATCTGGGCCCCCCCCCCCCCCACCCCCAACAGGGATCAAACCCATGTCTCCTAGTTCCTTCCGCTGAGCCCGGGAGGCCCAAGAATACTGCAGTGGGTAGCCCACCCCTTCTCCAGTGGATCTTCCCAGCCCAGGAATCGAATTGGGGTCTCCTGCATTGCAGGCAGATTCTTTACCAACTGAGCTATGAGGGAAGCCCCCATAGGCTAAAGACCCTCCGTATTTCACCTCTTGCAAGCACTACTGATCATCTCAGAAAAATGATTTTGTTTACATATTTTAAACAAAGCGTTATTTGTCTACAATCCTGATGGAAATGTTTATTAAACATATTCTTGGAGGGAACAGTTGATAAAGGAAAATTGATATCTTTTCCAAGCAAATAACGAATCTTATTATTTGATGGGGTTTGCAAATTTCCAGTTATCCTCTCATTTTCAGTACCTGTGAATCAGAAACAGTTCAGGTCAATCTACATTATCCTCTCTCCTGTTAGCTCAGCCTGGCTTAGTCACTGCAGAGATGTTGTTATAACTGTCCCAGCAGTGTCTGTGATTTTTCAAGAGATGACAAGCAGCTAGCTTCACTTCACAGCCTAGCAGCTGTGACTGTTAACACCTACACACAAACCCTGTCTTATTTCCTAAATCTTATGGACTCCCTTATATCTAGACTCCTTGTTAGCTATGAAGCCCTTGTGCACACACATGCATGTGTGCACACACACTTCCTCACCTCACCACCCTAACTATTACTAGTACTGACTTGGAATTGAGGCTTTGAGGTTTTCCAGCTGTGGCTTCCGGGTAAGAGATTCCTACTAGTTTCATCACATGTCCTCAATTTTACACCTAAGTTAATTGTAAGGGGCCTTCCCTAATGGCTTAGATGGTAAAGAATCTGCCTCCAATGCAAGAGAACTGGGTTTGATCCCTGGGTCAGGAAGATCTGCTGGAAAAGGAAAAGATAACCCACTCCAGTATTCTTGCCTGGAAAATCCCATGGACAGAGGAGCCTGGAGGGCTAGAGTCCATGGGATTGCAGAGTTGGACATGACTCAAAGACTGACACTTTTTACTTAATTTTAATAACCATGAGGCATTTTGTAAAGAATAGACAAAATATATGCAAAGCATCTGGCACAATTATTGAGGCTACAGGCAAATTTGAAAATATACATTAGCATTTTTCTCTCCAGCTATCAGGAGTGAGATTGTGGGTAGAGTATGAGTATGTGGTTTAACAAGGGAATAGGAAAATATTTGGAGAAGTTTTTCTAATCACCATAAGGTGTATGAGAGTGCGAAAACATCAGTACTCCTACTAGTATGTTAGAAATTCATCTACCTAACACAGGTGTGAAAAGAAAAAAGTAAAAGCATTAGTTGCTCAGTCATGTCTGACTCTTTGCAACTTCATGGACTTGGCCCACCAGGCTCCTCTGTCCGTGGAATTCTCCAGGTAAGAATAATGGAGTGAGTAGCCATTTCTTTCTCCAGGGGATCTTCTGACCCAGGGATCAAACCTGGGTCTCTTGCATTACAGGGGAATTCTTTACCATCTGAACCAGTAGGGAAGCCCTAACACAGGTATATGGAGAGCATTTTTTGTGTCCAGCACTGTTCCAGACTCCAGACATATTAATAAGCAAAACAGGCAAGATTCCTACCCACATGGAACTTAAATTCTAATAGAGGAGACAGCCTCATTGTATTATCTCCCAAGAACAATTTAAAGGAATTGAAGAGCAAAAAAGTGAGTTATTGATATTGAAGGGAAAGGAAGGGAGAGTTTAGTTCCCAGCAGATGAGAGGTTCCAATATAGGCCTAGAAGATGAAAGGCAGAAAGAATGGCAAATGAGGAAAAGTGGAGGAAACAGCAGCCTGAAACATACATGGGGAAGATGCTCTGGCTTGAGAGAGAGCCCTGGACAGGATCCTCTGCTCGGTTCCTCATAAAGTTTGAAAGGCTGGAGGCGAATAGCTGTCTGGCCATCATTACACAGAAGCAATGTGATAGGACCAAATAGTGAGGTCATTTTGGAAATACAGCAAGAAATCGTACCTGGAACCCAACTGTGAGATCCACATGATGTGACTTGTTAAAACCATTTTGCAACTATATAAATCATTATGCTATAATTTCTTGAGGTACTTGTTTGAAGGTGTAAAAGACTTCCCACCTCCTGAAGTAAACTAAACTCTGGAAAAATTATCATACCATCCTCTGTGAGGGCACTAGAAGTTGAAAAAAGAAGCCTCATCACCTCTGGCATCCTTTGCTGGAAAGATCCTTCAAGCCTATCCCAGTAAAGTGTAATTGTTTCGAAGTGAAATGTTAGTCTTTTCAGACTCAGTTATGTCTGACTCTTTGCAACCCCATCGACTGGAGCCCACCAAACTCTTCTGTCCATGAGACTTCCCAGGCAAGAATACTGGAGTGGGTTGCCATTCCCTTCTCCAGGGGGTCTTCCTGACCCAGAGATTGAACCCACATCTCCTGCATTGCAGGCAGATTCTTTATCAACTTTTAATCTATTCTCAAACCCAGATCTCTATGATAGTAATTTCATTTGGGAACCAGAAACATGATATCTATTACACCAGGGCTGGAATAAAGGGTAAGAAGTGGCATGGAAATAAGGACTTAATTCAGCATCTGTTTGTAGAAGTCAACTTGCTTCTACTCCTTTATTGCATTGCTATCAGTTCAGGGTTTACCCCCAGCTCTTCTCTAAGAAACTAAACAAGTGATCGAGAGAGAAGTAAAGTTTTAATGTGTTGCTCAGCACATCTGAGCAACATCCTCCACACTCTGGCACATAGGATCACCAAGAGAAGCCATCAAAATCTGCCTACTTATTTGAAAGCAAAGTCTAAAAGGCAATAATGCATACATCTTATGATCAGCATTTTTTTAAACTTGATCATTTTTCGCTCCCTTTGTTTTAAACGTCTTTTGAGTTTTTATGAGATTTGAATTTTCTCTCCTACTATTATACTTTAAAAATGGTTACCCTAGAGTTTAGAATATACATATTAAACTAATATAAGTCCACTTTCAAATAACACTGTAATGCCTTACATGCAGTGCAGGAAATTTCAGAGTATTCCCAATTCTTTCCTGTCCTCTCTACAATATGGATGCCATGATGTGAGGTGAGGTGAAGTCACTCAGTCGTGTTCGACTCTTTGCTACCCCATGGACTGTAACCTACTAGGCTTCTCTGTCCATGGGATTCTCCAGGCAAGAATACTGGAGTGGATTGCCATTTCCTTCTCCAGGGGATCTCCCGACCCAGGGATCGAACTCTGGTCTCCCGCATTGAAGGCAGACGCTTTAACCTCTGGAGCCACCAGGGAAGCCCTTTATTCATATTGTATGATCACCCAAGACATTGTTGCTATTATTACTTTAAACAAACAGCTATCTTTTAGGTTGTTAAAAGATAAAATAACATTTTATTTTACCTTCATTTATTCTTTTGAATGGCATTCTTACCTTCTTCTGGTCAATCCACACTTATGATTTATTTAATTTTTCTCCTTTGACTTCTCCAGCCTTTGCAGATTTCCCTTTCTCAGGAGTACCCACCCTGTGGTTTTTAATAGACACCTTTGCATCTTAACTGCACTGTTAAATGTTTAACTTGCATTGTTCTTTGTTTCATGATATTAGCCATGTTCCTTCAGTACATTTGATCACTCTGAATAGAGGTCCTGTATTATGTGTTTTAATCCCACGTGGTGCTTGTCACACAGACTGAACATATAAAAGACACTGGATTCACCCAGATGGATTATAGACTAGTAGAAATGTCCACGTGCCACAGGTACAACTGCCCTTACACTGACTATGTCGTTTGAATAGCGCAGGAGTTTTGGCAGAGTGCCTCCAGTGACTTCATTCCACAGTGTAGAGGCTTCGTGTGTGTAACTGTGATTATTGTAATGATACTTAGCAAGAATTTGAGAATAGCTCACAGTCTAAGCTTCAGAATTTACACGGATAGAAATATGCATGCAGGTGGTATAAGGAAAACAATAGCAATTTTAGTCATCCATAACTGCTTGGAACTCAGGAACTGGTCCTGCAGCCTGCTGACATCTTGCCTTCTTCCCATCACAGTGATCAGGTAGGAAATAGAAGCATTTACCAACATTTATCAGTTTAATAGAGCATTTTACCAACTTTTGCATTTTATCATTAGTAGTCATGCTTCTCATGTAAACGTTCATGTAAGTTTGCAGAATAGAGTTTGGATGGATTTGAAAAAAAATAAGGATCTCAAATACACTGGCTTCTTCAGTGTTCTCTAGATAACTGCAATTGGAGATTAAATACTAATGCTTAAATAACACTTCATTTTTACCTACTGCTATAACTGGGCAGCATGATTTCTGGGCAGCAATTTCTTTATCATCTAGTGCTACTTGTTGAAGTGTTTAATGACTGTAGTGATCTCTGAACTATTTCCTGAGACCTGGATGAGTGCCTGTTCTTTTCACAGTGTTAAAGGGTACATGATCAACACACAGGGCCCTCCATAGCCATGCATTGCCTTGTTTTCCCAAAGTCATCCATGATTCCTCTTATATATCTGAAGTAGCGCTTTCCTGATAATTTTTATTAAAAGGAACTCCTTGTTACAGATGGCAGTTCCCCAGGCAAGAACACTGGAGTGGGTTGCTATTTCCTTCACCCCAGGCTTCTCTGTCCATGGAATTCTCCAGGCAAGAATACTAGAGTGGGTTGCCATTCCCTTCTCCAGGGGATCTTCCTGACATAGGGATTGAACCCCGGTCTCCTGCATTGTAGGCAGATTCTTAACCAAATGAGCCACCAAGGAAATAGTATAGTTAGCTAGCTTTCTATTAAGTGGAGGGGAAGGAATGAGGGATCAGCCAGTAAAAGGATCCACCTGCAATATGGGAGACCTGGGTTCAGTCTCTACGTTCAGAAGATTCCATGGAGAAGGGTATGGCAACCCACTCCAGTATTCTTGCTTGGAGAATCCCTTGGACAGAGGAGCCTGCCAGGCTATAGTCCATGGGATTTCAGAGAGTCAGACACGGCTAAGCCACTAAGCACAGCACAAGGGGTGAAAAAGGCTTCTCAGGTGGCACCGGTGGTAAAGAGTCTGCCTGTCAGTGCAGGAGACGTAAGAGATGTGGGTTTGATCCCTGTGTTGGAGGATCCCTGGGAGAAGGAAATGGCAACCCACTCCAGTATTTTTGCCTGGAAAATTCCATGAAGAGAGGAGCCAGGTGGGCAACTGTCCATGGGGTCACAGAGAGTCAGACACGACTGAGCAAGTAAGTATGTCTGCATGCTCACGCACACACACATACACACACAAGGGATGAAAAGTCACTTTAGGTTGGTTTCTTTTGATATCTGGGAAGGAAATTAGCTTTCTTAAATATTTAATACTTAAATTAGTAAGATTCACAGGCTTTGATTCAATTTTTCCACTCCAGTGGCAGGTCTACCACTGACTAGCTTTGTATTTCACCCTCTTTTAAACTTCACATTTGCATCTGTAAAAATGTGTGTCTGGAGTGAGAGAGATGATCTGGTGTATTATCTGGATTGTCTCTAGACTAAATTAAACTAAAATTTCAGTTTAACATTTTATCCCATGAATACGTGCTTTTATTGTGTAGCATGTCACAACGGTAGAACATGTAGTTTGCAAAATATATAAATATTTTCATCTGAGCCTTGAGACAACCTTACAAAATAGTCATGGTATATTTTATTATATTCATTTTACAGATAAAACTGAAGTTTGAAGTTCACATAAGTCACAATTGAGAGCAGAGCACACTCTTTGAAGTAGAGTAGATGTGGTTCAAACTGCATGGTTAAAAGGGGACAGACTCCAAGGCTAATTAAATCCCTTAAAATGATCTCCTCTTGAACACAACCTGTGACTCGTATTTCCATAGCTTCTAAATATAGAAGAAAATCTTAGAATTTGGACCATACTAAATACCTATGGCAGTGTGCCACTTCGTGGTTAAATCATTTGCCTTCTATGTTCTCGACAGTCAGGAGGCACGGCTGCGGTGTGGTGTAATGGAAAGCTTTATCCCTGTGGTTTGCTTTTTAGCAGTAGTTTGCCAGCCTGATGCTGAGAAAACATACATTGTTAGTGCAATAGATTGAGTTTGCACAAGGTTCATTGGTTTGTGTTGGGCATTGAATAGAGAACAAGTCAGGCACTACTAACACCTTGAAGTTAGAAGAGGGTAGACTCTAGCGTCAGACTGATGGAATTCATGTTTCACTTGCCATTTACTAGCTGTTTGACCTTGGGAAGTCAATCGACTTCCATGTATATTAGCATTACTGTCAAGAAAATGGGAATAAAGTTTTATAAACCTCAAAATTATGAACAGCGAGTGAATTAATAAATATGCTTTGTTTATAGTATGTATTAAATAGGTAGCCAGAATTATAGTAAAAGTTAACATTTACTGGCTATTTCCTTTCTCAGACATGAGCTCAGTGATTTACATACATCATCTTGTTTAACTCACTGCAATCCCTGAGATAGGGACTATTGAATGCTCATTTTGTAAGGAAGAGCACTATAGAGAAGTTAAGTAATTATTCCTAAGGTCACATCAGTTCAATTCAGTCACTCAGTCATGTCCAATAGGTGTTAGCACATCGCTTAAAACCATGCCCTCATTTCTATGCTAAAAATGGTATTTTCTAATAAAAACATTTTAGAAAAAGAGAAGGTGAAAGTCAAAAGCCCTGTTTCAGAGCATTCTGGGCTTTTAAGCTGACAAATTAACCTCTACATTGCAAACTTTGTCTTTGATGGCTTGTCTTAAATGTTGTCAATAGATGGTTGATATTGTTGATATAACTTGTGTGTATGGTATATTATTTTCTGAGATTAACTTCTAAGTGTATTTTTTAAATGCAGTGACTCTGATTTCATTGTAACTGTACAGATGATGAATGTTTAACACTGAAGAGCCATAATTTTAATGTTAAAGATGAGCTCTATTATAATCAAAAGAAAATGTTGTCTCAGTACAGATGCCTGGAATAAATTTGGGTTGCAATGAGATGGGATGATTCTTTTGTTTATGTCGATTCTTTCCATTGTGCACTGCTTGTTAAAATGCTTTACAATGAAGGATTATTTTTCTTACATCTCTGTAAGCTTAATATTTCTACAATCTTTTTAGTAAGAAAGATGTTCATTGAAAACGCAGGTGTTTCAGACAGTAAGGGAGGTTAGTGTTTTAGAGAGCGTAAGCTTTAAAATAACTTAGATCCATTTAATTTGAATGTCCTTGAGCAGATTACTTAAACTCTCTGAATCTGTTTATTTACAAAAGAAAGATTTGTTTTAACTTCACTTAGCAAGGCTATGTCAAACATAAATACTGTGCTAGGCACTTTATAACATTCCTGTGAAAGCCATTGCTATTAAGACAGGAGTGTGCAATAAGACAGGAATCTGTATGATCCCATCTACGTTAGTTACAGCTATTCTATCAATTTGGCTTCTCTGGAGAACTCTGTCTCCCTCTCCTCCTCCCTCCCTGCCAGCTACCTGTATCCATGTGTGCTGTGCGTGCTCAGTTGCTTCAGTCATGTCACTCTTTGCAACCCTATGGCCCATCGCCCACCAGAATCCTCTGTCCATGGGATTCTCCAGGAGTACTGGAGTGGGCTGCTGTGCCCTCCTCCAGGGGATCTTCCTGACCCAGGGATTGAACCTGTGTCTCTTACATCTCCTGCATTGGCAGGTGGGTTCTTTGCCACTAGCACCACGTGGGATATCTATCTAAATATATAGAAGGTGAAGGTAAAGTCGCTCAGTCGTGTCCGACTCTTTGAGAGAGAAAGAGAGAGAGACCTCTTAATTTCTCTATGTAGATATGTACTCATATCTATACCTTTAAATATCTATATATTAGATAACTTGATAATTATTAATATTAACTAATGACTAATATTGACTAATATCATTAACTTGTATTAAACCCTAATTATTATGACATGGTAGGAGCTATTATGTATGAAATTTGTAGGGCTGACCAGTAGGCTAGAAATTTAGGAAGAGTTGCTATTACAGTCTTGAGTCTAAAATCTCCAGGTGGGCCAGCTGGCTGGGACATAAGACAGTGAATTTATGTTGCAATGTTGAGTCAGAATTGCTTTTTCTTTAGGAAGACTCTGTCTTTCCTCTTAATCCCTTCAACTGATTGGATAAGGCTCATCCATATGTACAATAATTTGCTTTAACTAATAGTCAAATGATTATAAATTTTAGTTATGTCCACAGTTACCTTCACAGAAATACCTAATGTTTGACCAAATGACTGGGCCCCATAGCCCAGCCAAGATAACACATTGTAATCCATGATGTGGAATTTTTTTTTCTTTTCCTGGTGTTAGGGTCACAACCACACTAATAAGCATTCTAGTTGGCTATGTTACGCTGTTAATGATGCCTTAAACCCATTCCACAGTCAACTGAGATGGGAGGCTTGTTAATGGCAGGCAAGTCATAGGAAAAAGCAGTCTTTGCTGTCAGAATTCCCGGCACTGACAGAGTCAATCATTGATAATTGGGCAAGAATGGCAGACAGGATGACATGGAAGTGAAGCCAGGTGAAGTGTACCTTGATTCCTTCAAAGTTGCTTCTGGGGTCGCCTTCTCTATTGCAGCTCAAACCAGCTCCCCCTGGGAGATTGAACCCTGTTCTCACAAAGGTGTCCTGTCACTGTTAGGTGAAAGCTGTTTCTTGAAGTTAGCACTCTGAACTCCCTATTATGCCAGGAAGATGGAGTCACCTATCTCTTAGCAACGGCTGTGGCTGCCTCATTTCCTGGGAAACCCTGGCTTTGCAGATGACAGACCATCATTTGCTTATATGAGTCGTATCTGAGATATACATAGTACTTTCTGGTAGGGCCGAGTTCCAGTCCTCCCTTCTCTGGAGGCCCAGGGAAAAGTCTCATAACGCCTGGGTATCTGTAGGTGGCAGGAGACGTCTGTAAGGCCACCCCTTTTGCCCTCCTTCTCCTGCCTCCTCCCCCCTTCTTTCAACCTGGCTTCCTTTCCTCCCTTGAAATCTTTGTTAGTACTTGGATATGAAGTTCTGTGTCTCTATAGGAAGTTTTATGAGAGACTATATTCTTGTATTTGAAGGCTTCCCTGGTGGTGCTGAGGTTAAAGCGTCTGCCTGCAATGTGGGAGACCTGGGTTTGATCCCTGGGCCGGGAAGATCCCCTGGAGAAGGAAATAGCAACCCACTCCAGTATTCTTGCCTGGAGAATCCCATGGACAGAGGAGCTGGGTGGGCTACAGTCCATGGATCGCAAAGAGTCAGACACGACTGAGCGACTTCACCTTCACTTTTGGAAGGAAACGTGGGAGTCACTCTTGATTTCTATTATAACAACTGCAGGTATCCACCAAAGAAGGTAATTCAAGTACTGCCCTTTTGAAACGAGATCCTAATGTAGTGCCTCTTCTGAGTGTTTAACTTTGTCACGTCTTCTGAGTATTTGGCCCACATGCTTGGTGGGCACAGTGCCATTCCACTGGGGCTAGATATTCTTGACAGAAAATAAATACTGGCCATCCAAGTCCTGTAGAAAAACATTCTTAGGTACTTGAGGGTATGTTGCTACCTATTATCATCTCAGATATACTCCTCAGAAAGGAGGCAATCTATAGTTATAGGTTGAATTGGGGCCAGTATATAGTTTCTTTATTTACTTAAAGCAGTTTTTCCATAGGCAGGGTCCTGTGTGTATATTTAAAAATCTTTCCAAAATAAAAACCTGTATCTGCAAGATAAGTTGAGTTGAGATACTGGTATGTGGACATTGTTTCATTCATATGGACTTTCTAAGAAAATAATGCCTTTGGTATTTGAGGAGAAAATTCCCATTGAAGTGCTTCATCTTCAAAGTCATCCTTTTTATTCTACTGAGGGCGGACAGATGGTCACCATGACCATCTGTTGCTTCCCAAGTGGCATTAGCAGTAAGGAATCTACCTGCCAATGCAGAAGACGTAGACACTCGGGTTCACTCCCTGGGTCAGGAAGATCCCTTGAAGGAGGAAATGGCAACCCACTTCAGTATTCTTGCCTGGAGAATCCCATGGACAGAGGAGCCTGGCTACAGTCCACAGGCTCACAAAGAGTCGGACTGAAGTGACTTAGCATGAGGGTTGACACATGGCCGCCATGGGGTAGTTGTATAGACTGGCTCCTGAATATAACACTTGTACCAAGGTCTGTAGTGAGAGGGAGACTCTCCTCCCTGCAGAGGGTGCAGATAGGGCCTTGTCAGGGGTAACAGGCTACTGTGGGGATGCCCTGGCCCTCTGCCTGGTGGGCATGCTGCTGTGACTTGCAACCAAAGAGGGCTGCTGCCCATCCAGGTGCTCAAGGTTGGTGTAATGAGAATGCTTTTGGAGGTGACAACTTCTGCAAAATACCTCCTGAGACCACTTGTAATGCCCTTCACACATTGTATTGAAGTGGGTAGATAAGACTCTGAGGAGATATGTTCAGGAGTATTGAAAATGAAATAAAAGTTTTGTTCCAAGTACCTTTCATGCACAGTCACGGACTTTAATCAGGCTGGGTTTCTCCTTGCTTGTTTCATTTGTCCGTTTCAAGAGACATAGAAGAGAGCTACTTCTGCTGCCTGGGGGGCAGGTGGGGAGTCTGTGTACTGACATGGTACACAACTGCCCCCACCCCCCGCCATGGAAAAGTGACTGTCAGCTAAACAGAAGATAAATGAACTCTGATGCTTCTTTAAAAATTATATGACCACTAATGTCTTGACTTTGTTTTAAAACTTGAAGGGTAAAAAGGCAACAAAAGAACATTTTGCTTATTGGCAGCTCTGTTATCGCTGAGACACTGACGCATAAACTTTCCTCTGCCTATCTCGTCTTCCTAGCGAGGTGATTTATTCTGATGTTGTCAGTGTAATCGAAGAACCCAATCTTTGTCACAAGAGAAAGACCTCAACTCCAGATCTAGAGAGAAATAGTTTGATAACAGAGTGTCAGGGCTTTCTCATGGTTCTGAGCTTTTATCATTAAGCTTAATCTTTACCTAATATACACGCCTGCACACTGACATAGTTACATCTGAAGTTTAAAAGGGAATATTTTGGTTCTTGGAAAAGAGTTCCATCTGGTGGTTTAGGACCTTAATTTTTCAAATGCTTTCCATTGGATGTAGCTACATGAAGGTGGTCATTTCAAGGCCCTTAAAGAATTTTGATAAGCTTTCTACAATTTTACTCATTCCCTTGTAGCATACTATCTCTGATCAACATTTGAACAGCTGTCTGTGAGGTTGATAATTTTGTCTCTTGTGTCTTGCCTTGAAGCCTCTTCAGATGTCTCTGTGATTATCATCTGAGTTTCCATTTTTATAACTGCCCATTGATATTTTGCTAGTCCCCCCCGCCCCCGTTTGAGGAAAGTCTTTCTTTCATTGGCAATTAGGCAACATGATTAGGAAGCTTTCACCCACAGCTTCTGGAAATAGCTGGCAGTCAGGACTTCTGTGGAGTGAGTGGTGGACACGGGGGTGGTTGTACATGTGGTTAGAACATTATGCCTGGTTGCATAAGCTCACACCCTCAGTTCAGTTCAGTGACTCAGTCATGTCCGACTCTTTGCGACCCCATGAATTGCAGCACTCCAGTCCTCCCTGTCCATCACTGACTCCCGGAGTTCAGTCAGACTCACATCCATCGAGTCGGTGATGCCATCCAGCCATCTCATCCTCTGTCATCTTCCTCTCCTTCTGCTCTCAATCCCTCCCAGCATTGGCGTCTTTTCCAATGAGTCAACTCTTTGCATGAGGTGGCCAAAGTACTGGAGTTTCAGCTTTAGCATCATTCCTTCCAAAGAACACCCAGGACTGACCTCCTTTAGAATGGACTAGTGCTTACCCCACTTTCACAGAAAAATCAAGATAATCACAATCAGAATACCAGGAGCAATAATGCTTTCACTGAGTTGTAGAGGTCAATAATACGTAGCAACCACTCTAATCTCTGGGTGAACCTGAGTGCATGTGTTGACCTGTCCCATGCCTTTGTTTAAAAATTGCAACTAGTCTATCACACAGCACTAAATTCCTGGGAAATCTATATTTTTGATACATATAATAACTTTCTTATGTGTAAGCTAGATTTTTATTTGCCTAAATCTTAATAGTTGGCTGTGAAGTGGTGACTAACTTCCCACAATTAGCTACAGGAAGGTAGGCTATAGTAATAAAGCTCTCTATATTTTATTTTCAGGCAAAGGTGCTGAGTACTTTGGCTGGAGTGCTTTGAACTGAACCTTGTGCCTTTCATCCAAGTGTCTTACAGTCACTGTATTTCTCATTTAGATACACAACTGCCTTAGGAGATAGGAGTAGAATCATTCCTTTGTAGATAAAGACTTGGAATATAGAAATTTGAAACCATGTGAAACAGTCTGGGAGCAATGGTAATAGTAACTAGAATTCCTACACAATGCTGAATAAAGGGCTGAAATATTTCCTATACAGCAGGTACCAAGGCTTCCCTTGCTTCCAGCACACACTGAGGGTCTTAGGTTTTCAATTATGTGAAAATTATTTCAAGCATCCATTAAAGTTCAGCTTGGAACTCCTGAGTTCAGGTTGCCTGCTATCGCAGGCCAACTATAGGCATTATAGGGCTCTCAAAGGACCTTAGCTTTTTCTGACACCAAAACAATCTATGCCCAGATTCCCTTTAGAGAGTCAGGACCATTCAAAGCCATCTGTGCCTCCCAACGCAGTAATCAGCCTCTTCCAGAAAACAAAGTTCTGTGTTTTGAACACCTATTATTTTTTGTTATTTAATTCCCATGCTGTTCAGTGATTCTTACCAAGCTTCATGGCTATGCTGCTGACCTTCCACAGCAATAAAATCATGATGCCCTCTAGGAACCCTGCTCTATTATAGATTGCCTTCCTGAATCTTTAATATCTTCATGTTACACTATGGTGTGCTGATAAATATTTAACAGTGTACTGTCTGAAAAAAAGACATACATATATATATATACACACACAAAAACACACTAGTTATTATTTTCAGTAATGTGGAACACGCTGTTTACAAATAATGTGTGATATTTATTAAAATTCTATATACCTAATGCATTGACACAATATTTTCAAGATATTTTGCTGAACTCCATTAGTTTGACCAATTAATGGTTGCAAATAGATGTAAATTTGACATGAATGTTGGTTGAGACTTTCATTTGGATGGGTAGGTAGAGTAAAAGTGAAACAATGAAGGCATATGTTAGAATCATGCTCGTTTTTCAATGACGTGAATGACCTCCTTGCTGAATCAGATAGTGGTTTAAAATATCATGAGACTATTTTCTCAAATTTTACCTTATGCAACTCACAATAAAGTGTCAATGGACATGACACACTTTTAAGTTTAACCTGAATTATTTTCTCTACAGTTTCTTTAAGTCTAAACCATGATTTGATTAACTTCATCTTAGAAATCCAGGTATTAAATATTTCAGATTTAGGATCACAGTTTTTGTGGTACTCAACTCATCTTATAGTGGAGCCACATACCACTGAATACTGGCAGTATTCCAGTTAGAATTTATTTACAAAAATAAGCAATAAGTGGGCAAGAGTTGGTCTAGACAGTTGATATAACAGTAAATCAAGGCTTTATCTGTTAGCATTTACCAGTTTCTATGGTGTAAGATATAACCCTAGGCAGTGTTTTAAAAAGCAGAGGCATCACTCTGCTGACAAAGGTCCCTATAGTAAGAGCTATAATTTTTCCAGTAGTCCTGTATAGATGTGAGAGTTGAATCATAAACAAGGCTGAGTACACAAGAATTAAAGCTTTTGAACTGTGGTCTGGGAAAGACTCTTGAGAGCCCCTGGGACAGCAAGGAGATCAAATCAGTCAATCCTAAAGGCAATCAACCCTGAATATTCATTGAAAGGACTGATGCGGAAACTCCAATTTGGTCACCTGATGTGAAGAGCTGATTCATTGGAAAAGACCCTGATAATGGGAAAAGATGAGGGCAGGAGGAGAAGAGTGACAGGATGAGATGGTTGGATGACATCACTGACTCAATGGACACGACTTTGAACAAACTCTGGGAGAATATGATGGACACAGAAGCCTCCATGAGGTTGCAAAGAGTCAGTTACGAGTTAGCCACTGAACAACAACAATGGTGTAAGAGGGCTTCCCCAGTAGTGCTAGTGGTAAAGAACTGGCCTGCCTATGCAGAGAATGAGAGAGATATGAGTTCAGTCCCTGGGTTGGGAAGATCCCCTGGAGGAGGGCATAGCAACCCACTTCAGTTCTTGCCTGGAGAGTTCTGTGGACAGAGGCTACAGTCCATGGGGTCACAAAGAGTTAGACACCACTGAAGTGACTTAGCACACATGTAGCACACACGCATGATGTGAGAACTCCATCACAGCAAATTTCAAGCTACCAGGATGATGATACTGAATGTGTGTTAGGAGAGGGATGTGCAGTAGCCCTCATTATGTTATATTTCAACTATGTAGACATAATTGGTAGAAATAACCTCAAAGAGTATGGTTAAGTTAAAATGTAATATGTTAGAAAATGAGAGGTTATCACCTTTGGTTTTAATATTACTTCCTTAACTGTAAGGTCATGTAGTCTAATATTTGATGATCATTATGTTTAACAAGGGCTTCCCTGGTGGCTTAGATGGAAAAAATTCTATCTGCTATGTGGGAGACCTGGGTTCAATCCCTGGGTTGGGAAGATCCCCTGAAGGAGGTCATGGCAACCCACTCCAGTATTCTGGCCTGGAGAATCCTCATAGACAGAGGAGCCTGGCAGCTACAGGCCATGGGGTCTCAGAGTCAGACATGACTGAATGACTAAGCATAAGCACCTGTTTAACAAACAACCCTCAGAATTACAAAAATATGTAATTAGGAAACATTAAAAAACTAACATCATGGCATCTGGTCCTATCACTTCATGGCAAATAGATGGGTGAAATGTAGAAGCAATGACAGATTTTGTTGGGTTCCAAAATCACTCAAACAGACTGCAAGCATGAGATTAAAAGATGCTTGCTACTTGGAAGAAAATCTATGATAAACCAAGACAGCAATATGCATGGAAAGACATCACTTTGCCAACAAAGATTCATATAGTCAAAGTTATGATTTTTCCAGTAGTCATGAGAGAGATATATAGATGTAGAGAGATAAGGAAAGAATTTGCAGTTAAGAGAATAGAGGCGAGAAAGAGGCTGATATTCCTTGGTTTATGCAGAAAGCCAATAAAGTCTCAGACAAGAGACTTGCTCTGTTTACGTAGGCCACAGGCACCCTCTAGAATAATGGAAGGTGTCCCCATCTTAGGCACCTTCTAGAGTGGGTCTTAGAAGCCCAGGCAAAAAGTGAACACAGAGAGCCTCTTCACTCCAAGGGATCAGCCTGAAAAAAGAGGGAGGGAGAGGGAGAAGGAGAGAGAGAAAAGAAAGAATTAACATGGGGGAGGCCGAGCTTGTGCAAAAACCCCATAACTTTATTTTTAAAAGGTGCTTATATACCCTAAGTTTTACGTAATGGAAGATGTAGAGTCATGCAGGGGCAGCAGTCCTGACCCTTACTGATACCAGGCTTTCTTTCTGCATACCTTTCCATATACAAAAGGTCTCAGGTGATTTACATTATCTTCTGGCCAGGAGGCCTGTCAACATTCTATGGCTTTTTTCCTTGATAAATGTTAATCAACCAAAAACTCATTTTCTCTTGAAGTATTTTTCTTAAATCTGCATCACCCTCAAAGTACTAAATAAAGTTACATATTTATAGAACAAAGGTGTAGTGGGTTGTAACAAAGAAAGTACTTAAAGATCTAATGTTGTTACTTGTTTTTCTATATACCAACTATATTAATTAGTGTACTCCCAGGTATACAACAAATAAAGGATATGAAAACTTGGCAGCAAGTATTGGCTCAACAATGAAACCCTTAACCAGTTTTATTTTAATGATTTTTAACTCCTCAAAAGGCTCTACATTCCTAGAATGTTTGAAGTTTCCTGTGCCTCTCTGGTTGGGAGGCTGTAAATGATCATATGCGTAGTTGAAAAAGTCCAGATAAACCTGTCAGGCAAGTTAGAAAGCGATCAGAGGGGTCTGAATTGAAACACTTCAATTACACCCAGGAGACTTATTAACTAGAGCTCTAAGTTAATTTTCTTCAGAGAAAGGTGGTCGGGGAAAGCCCCCTCGTTAATGTCAGAGGTGTTGGTGAGAGACATGAAATAATAAAACAAAGATTTTGGTTTCAGGGTAGATGCTTGGGCAGAAGACCCCTTGAGACCCGATCTGCCTTGCCCGCCAGGTCTCTCCGCATGACCTTGTCATGGGTGGGATCTCCGTGCTGGCTCCCAGCAGTCATGTATGGAGGTGAAAGCTGGACCCTAAAGAAGGCTGAGTGCTGAAGAACTGATGCTTTTGAACTGTGGTGCTGGAGAAAACTTTTGAGAGTCCTTTGGACTGCAAGATCAAACCAGGCAATCCTAAAGGAAATCAACCCTGAATATTCATTGGAAGGACTGATGCTGGAACTCCAATCCTTTGGCCACCTGATGTGAAGAGCCGACTCCTTGGGAAATACCATGGTGCTGGGAAAAATTGAAGGCAAAAGGAGAAGAGGGCAGCAGAGGATGAGGACGAGATGGTTGGATGGCATCACCAACTCAATGGTCATGAGTTTAAGCAAGCTCCAGGAGATGGTGAAGGACAGGGAAGCCTGGCATGCTGTAGTCCACGGGGTCACAAAGACTCAGACAAGACTGAGTGACTGAACAACAAGCTGGCATGAGCTGGTTCTGTGACACCATTTCTTTTCCTGGTACACTTCCCACTGGAGTTTTATTATTTCATACTCAAGGTCCTTTGAAGCAGGACCCATAAATTCATTTCATAGGCACTTTATTAAGTATTCATTTATGTCAGACACTCCATTGTCATTCTTGATTCCACTCCATTACTTTTTTTTTTTAAATCAATTTTCATTGGAGTATAATTGCTTTACAATGTTGTGTTGGTTTCTACTGTAGAGCATAATGGATCAGTCACATATACAGATACTGCCTCCCTTCTGCACTGCCTTCCCATTCAGGTCTTCACAATGCATTAAGTAGAGTTCCCTGTGCTACTAGTTTTCATTAGTTACCTGTTTTATACATAGTATCAATATTGCATGTATGTCAATCCCAATCTCAATGCCTCCCTCCTCATCCCTCTTTTCCTCTTGATATCCATGTATTCTCTATCTTTGGGTCTCTATATCTGCTTTGCAAATAAGATCATCTGTATTATTTTTCTAGATTCCACATATATGTGTTATACACAATATTTGTCTTTCTCTTTCTGACTTCACTATGTATGACAGTCCTAGGTTCATCCACATCTCTACAAATGACTCAGTTGAGTAATATTCCACTGTATATATGTACCACATCATCATCCATTCTTTTGTTGATGGTCATTTAGCTCCATCCATTGCTTCCATGTCCTGACTATTGTATATATGCTATGAATATTAGGGTGGATATATCTTCTTGAATTCTGGTTTTCCCTGGGTATATACTCAGGAGTGGGGATTTCTGGGTCATATGATAGTTCTATTTTTAGTTGTTTAGAGTTGGACTGTGAAGAAGGATGAGCTCCGAAGAACTGATGCTTTTGAACTGTGGTGTTGGAGAAGACTCTTGAGAGTCCCTTGGACTGCAAGGAGATCCCACCAGTCCATTCTGAAGGAGATCAGTCCCGGGATTTCTTTGGAAGGAATGATGCTAAAGCTGAAACTCCAGTACTTTGGCCACCTCATGCAAAGAGTTGACTCATTGGAAAAGACGCTGATGCTGGGAGGGATTGTAGGCAGGAGGAGAAGGGGACAACCGAGGATGAGATGGCTGGATGGCATCACTGACTCGATGGACGCGAGTCTGAGTGAACTCTGGGAGATGGTGATGAATAGGGGGCCTGGCGTGCTGCGATTCATGGGGTCACAAAGAGTCGGACACGACTGAGCGACTGAACTGAACTGACTGAAGGAATCTAAACATGGTTTTTCATAGTGACTGTATCAATTTACACTCCCCTCAACAGTATAGGGAGGTTCCCTTTACACTACACCCTCTCCAGCATTTGTTTGTAAATTTTTTGATGATGGCCATTCTGAGCAGTGTGAAGTGATATCTCATTGTAATTTTGATTTGCATTTCCCTAGTAATGAGTGACGTTGTATATCTTTTCATGTGTTTGTTGACCATCTGTATGTCTTCTTTGGAGAAATGTCTGTTTAGGTCTTCTGCCCATTTTGGGGTTGGAGTTTTTTTTTTTTTTTTTTAGTATTGAATTGCATGAGCTGCTTGTATATTTTGGAGATTAATCCTTTGTCAGTTGCTTCATTTGCAAATATTTTCTCCCATTCAGAGTTTTGTCTTTTCATTTTGTTTATGGTTTCCTTTGTTGTGCAAAAGCTTTGAAGTTTAATTAGGTCCCATTTATTTATTTTTGTTTTTATTTTCATTACTCTAGGAGGTGGGTAATATGTTTTAAATATAGACATTTACTGAGGAGTGTAATAAAACATCAGACTCCTGCCAATGAAATCTTTTAAGGTTTTTGATTGGGTTAATATTGTGGGAAAAATATGAGAAGAAATAACAGCATTTTGTTAAGACTTACTATCCAAAAGCAAATGGCAGTATATTAATACAATCTTTTTCTCAGGAACATGTATCTTTTGAATTAATGTCTCTAGTTTCTTTGGATATATACCCAGGAGTGGAACTGCTTGATCATATGGTAATTATATTTTTAGTTTTCTGAGGAACCTCTATACTGTTTTCCCCAGTGGCTTCACCAGTTTATGTTCTCACCAACAGTGTACAAGTCTCACCTTTTTTGTACATCCTCATCAACACTGGTAATCTGTGGTCTTTTGAAGCTAGACTTTCTGACAGGTGTGAGGTGATAGCTTACTGTAGTTTTGATTTACGTTTCCCTGATGATTAATGATGTTCAGTATCTTTTCATGTGCCTGTTGGGTATCTGTATGTCTATTTTGGAAAAATGTCTGTTTAGATCTTCTGCCTATTTTTTTAAATCCAGTTGTTGTTGTTTTTTAATAATGATTTCTGTAAAGTATTTATATATTTTGGATATTAATCACTTACTGGTTATATCATTTGCAAATATTTTCTCCCATTCACTAGGTTGTTTATGATTTTTTTACTGTGCACAACTTTTAACTAGGTTCATTTGTTTGCTTTTGTTTCTTCTGCCTGAGAGAGAAGACATATACCAAGAAAATGGCTATAATTTATGTCAAAGATGTTCTATGTATTTTTTCTTTTAGGAATTTTCATGGTTTCTGACCTTACATTTAAGTCTTTAATCCATTTTCTATGTGGTGTGAAGAAATGTTCTAATTAAATCATTTTACATGTAGCTGTACAGTTTTCCCGATACCACTTATTGTGTGTCTTCCGTATTGTTTATCTGTGGTGGGGCCAGTACCATTACTGTTTTGATGACTGTTGCTTTGTACTGTAGTCTGAAGTTTAGGAGCTTGATACCTCCAGATTTTTTTCTTTATGTTAAGATTGCTTTGGTTATTTGGGGTCTCTTGTGGCTCCATACTTATTTAAAAACTATTAGTTCTAGCTGTGTGAAAAATGTCATGAGTATTTTGATAAGGATTGCATTAAATATGTAGATTTTTTAATTAAATTTATTTATTTTTTTAATTACAATACTGTATAATCGTATCAGTTCTTCCAATCCAAGAGTATTGGATGTCCTTCCTTTTGTTTTTAACCTTCACTTTCTTTCACCACTGTTTTATAGTTTTCAAAGTATAAATCTTTCCGCTTTCTGGTTAAGTTTGTTCCTAGGTATTTTATTCTTTTGATTAAAATTGTTATTGATTTCTGCTTTCCCTGATAGTTAATTATTAGTGTTAATTATGAATAAATGTTTGTTGTTGCACAGCTTTACTGCATTCATTTATTTACTCTAATAGTCTTTGTGTGGAGTCTTTAAGGTTTCTTATATATAGTATCAAGTCATCTGCAAATAGTGACAGTTTTACTTTTCCAATTTAGATGCTTTTGCTTTCTTTTCCTTCTCTCGTTTAGGTCTGATTGCTGTAGCTAGGACTTTTAATACTGGGTTGTATAGAAGTGGTAAGAGTGGGCATTCTTGTTCTGTTCTTGACTTTAGAAGAAAAGATTTCAGCTTTTCACCATTGGGTTTGATTTTAGCTATGGATTATCATAAGTAATCTTTATTATGCTGAGATATGTTTCCTCTATACCCACCTTGAGAGTTTTTATCATAAATTGATGTTGAATTTTGTCAAATGCTTAAATGTTTTTTCTGTATCTACTGAGATGATCTCTGATTTTTATCCTTTGTTCTGTTAGTGTAATCCAGTCTTCCCTATATACTTGTCTTTACTAATGGGATTTTTCCTATAATTTCTTCTTGTTCTAGTCTTTTCTTTTCCACTTAAAATAGATGCTTCACTATTTCTTTTATGGTCAGTTTTGCATTGATGTGCTTTTAGTTTTGCTTGTATCTCCAATTCTGAATGATAATCTTGCTGAGGAAGTATATAATGTCACTCACTTGTGACCTGCACAGTTTCTGCAGATAAATCAGCTGATAATCTCATGAAGGGTCGTTTGTATATGACTATTTTTCTCTTGCTGCCTTCAGAATTTTCTCTTTAACATTTGCAGTTTTCAGTTTTAATTATGATATATCATAATTCTTGTTGGGTCATTTCCACTATTCTATCTATCTTCCAGATTTTCCTTGTGTTCTTCTATATCACCGAGTCTACTGTTAATGTCTTCTAGTGTGTTTTTCATTTTAACTACTGTGTTCTTCAGCTCTGACTGGTTCTATAACATATTTTTAATTCTTTGTTAAAATTCTTACTGTTCATCCATTTTTCCTCAAGTTTGTTTAGCATTCTTATTATTAATGCTTTGAACTCTATTTGGCAAACATGTTATCTGTGTTTTCTCAGGGTTTTTTCTTCTTTCATTTGAAACAAATTCCTGTCTTTGCCTTTTGTCTCACATTTTCTATTAAATTTGGTGATAGTTACCTGTCTCAATTTTGTACGGGTTTTCTTGTGGGGGAACATCCCTATGCAGTCTGTGTATGCCCAGTGACTTTAATTGGAGAACTGGTCTGAGGTAAGCTAAGATCATGTTTTCCCTCAGGATTCTCTAGCAGCTGTCACCCTGGTAGGAGGTACGGCTGGAGATGCATGGGCTAAAACCAGAGTGAGGTATGAGCATGAGCATGCCCTGTGCTCAGTGGTTGTTACTGCCCTATCATAGGCAGGGGCAGAGGGAAGGGCAAGTCCCAAAGTGCTGGAACAGCAGCCCTAAGGGTCTAGTCTTAGCTGGTTCTTTTCCCTTTAAGATTATGGTCTCCACTCTCCTTTCTATAGCACCTTCACCCCAAAGGGGAGCAGCACTGGAGCAGAAGGGGCCAGCACGGTCTCCTATTGAGGGCCAGGATGCACACTGACAGTCCTGGCATGCTAGTCAGAGCCTGAGACGCTTCTTACCCACCACCTCTGCCAGTGCTTGCAATGGCCATCCTCGCTCTCCCATGATTCATTGCCAGGTGTGAGTAAGCTCTGTTTCCCACAAAACAGCAGGAACCTTTGCCTTAATAGGGATCTCAAGAGGGATCTGGAGCTACAGAGTATGGAGCAGGAGCCCAGCACATCTGGGCATGCACTGAGGTGGTCACAGGAAACTGGCCTGAGCCCAGAAGGCTTCATTCTGCTTCCTCCTCCTTGCTCCAGGGAGCAATCAAGCATGCGTATTCTCTTCAGGAGAGGATTCCAGGTTTCTTACAGGCCATCTATAAGTCCCACTGGTTTTCAAGCCAGCTAGGAGGACTCGTCTTCTCCTTGTCAAACCCCAGTCCTGGGTTTCCCATTATATGGTTCCAACTGCTCAGTCTCCAGGGAGGATCTCTGAGACCATGCTATCTCTCTCCTTTTCTGTGTTCTGTCCTAGGGATAAGAGTTCTGATCTGACTGCTTCACTTCCTTTCCTACCTGACTCCATGTTAATCTTTCTTTACAGCCTTGGTTATATGAGTCTTTCTGCCAGTTTGCAGTTTGTTTGCAGTGAGCATTTCTCTACATGTACTTATGTTTGATATGTTCACGGGGGTGGTAAACTCAGGATCCTCCTATTACACCATCTTGCTCTCCTTCCTTACATTGAAACATGAAGTGCTTGACATTTTTCTCGCTTGTTCTCATTTAACCTCGTTACCTGTTGTGGGCCACTGGCATCATTTCAACTAGTATCACCAGAGTTTTTAATATGTCATCTTATTGGTCTACTTTCATACTGGAAAACCACAGTCCTAGGTTTGTATAAACATTGTTTTCTTTTTCTATACCTCTGCCAAGATTACAGGTAACAAGCGATATTAAAATTTATGCATTTTCTTTTTGGTATCCCATTCTGCTTTGTCTCCCAATCATTTATTTATTATAATTTACTCTCTTTCCCATTTCATGTAGCCGGGATTTCAAGTCTTAACATATATTGTCATGCAAATGATTCCATCCCTGCCTCTGCCAATCTCAAGCTGGCAATCTTGCCTTTACAACTCAAAGCCTGGTTGGTTGGGATGGTGTGCCAGAGCATATACATCGATACCTTGGAACAGTTGTATCAGGGGAAAACTGCTGAATCTCACAGCCTAAATAGGTTCAAGAGGATATGAAGAATAGTCTTGAGAAATATAAAGTAATAAATAGGCTAAGATCTGCTTATCCCTTGGGAGTTTTTCCTTGGCTTGCTCATCTTGTTTCAATTCATATTCTTTCTTGGGCTTCCAATTTTTATTTGTGATTACACATCTTCAACTGCAATTTTCAAAAACAAAATAAACTTAGCATGTCTGTTTCTAAAGACTGTGCTTATGCACTTCTGCCTGTCCTGAGGCTGCACTTTCTTGTGAATTTCTTCTTTTGATGTTTGCAGAGCAGACACCTGGGAGTATCCTTCATGCCTCTTTCTCCCTCATTTGCCCATGTCCATAAGGTTTTCAGTTCCAGAGAACTGCACCTACAAATATCTTTCATCTATCTCTCTTTTCCAACATTTTTGCCTCTCCTTTAGTTGAAAAGTTCTTCTGACTTCACTTTTCAATAACGATCAAACTATTCTTATCCACTCCAGTAATCCTTTTCTATGTAGTCACCAGAGTGCTATCTCAATAAGCAAATTCCAGATTTCCTTTTAATAACCTCTTCCAGATTATTCAAGTTTTCCAAGAGGGCTTTGCCTGCCCTTTTAACCTCAGTTCTTTCTACTCCATTTTCTTTAATCTTAGTTTCCTAGGGTCAATTTTTTAAAATAATTTCTCACATTCTCATATGTGCCATACCTCAGTTAGAAAAGAAAACTTTTCAAGTGAGTAACAAATAGATATAGTACCCTAAGACCCAAGTGTGCATTAGATTAAAAAAAAAAGTTGGGTATCCTGCCCTATGGCTTTTGAGTTCCAGTTCACGAGGCAAACAGAATGTTTCCATTTTTTTCTCTCCCATTTTAATTTAAAAAAATGACTGTTTGGTTGTGCTGGGTCTTGGTGGCTGTGTGCAGGCTTGCCCTCGTGGTGAGCGGGGCTGCTCTCCATCGTGGTGGCTTCTCTTTTGCGGAGCACTGGCTCCTAGAGGGCTTGGCTTCAGTAACTGCAGCTCGTGGGCTCCAGAGCTCAGGGTCAGTAGTCGTGGTGCTGAGACTATAGTCGTTCTGCCACCTGTGGAATCCTCCAGACCAAGGATCAAACCTATGTCCCCAGCACTGGCAGGTGGATTCTTATCTACCATACCACCAGAGAGGTCCTATCGCTCCCATTTTTAACAATGCAGGCCAAGATTTTAATATCAGGGGAAAAAGGGCAGAAAGCAAGTGGTAGAAAAAGACTAATGATGGTGTAGTACATTTTTTCAAGATAATGTACTAGAATATAGAATAGGATAAAATAGGATTGTTGAATATTTTTAATGGACATAATCAGATGATAAAGTACATGCTGAATTCGTTCCAATTGTATAAATACATAAATACAAGTGGGACCCTGGAATCAGATCATGGAAATTATCAAAGAACTACCCAGTCGGCTAGAAGAGAGATGCTGCCCACATATAAGAGAGGTAACATAAGTGAAACCTCCTAGAAACAGAAAATTAAATCAGGACTTGAACATATTAACCTGCCTAAGGACCAGAAAAGGAAATAATATAGCTACAATATAGGCTGATAGCAGAGACAAAAGTAGTCTAAACATGCTGAAAGTACATTTTTTTTAAAGGGAGCATCATTTAAAAGTTACTTCATAATAGAAAAGGGAACAGAATTAAAAAAAAATAAACAATGAACATTCTTCTGAAAAGTATCACTTGTAGCCACTGGGAAATTTGGCAATTGTAACTGCACCCAGGAAGGCACCATATTTTTTTAAATGGTAAACATAACATAGTGTGGGCCAACAGGGACTGACATCGTCAGAGTAAAATGCAAAATTAAATGACTGTTACATGTAAACATTTTTACAAATAAAACTCACTTTAAGGGCAGTGAAGAATGGATGTTCATCTGATGAAAACTAAATTATTAATGTGAAGGAAAAAAATATTCATACTATGCCAGAGAGAAAGTTCATTTAGATGAAAACAGTGAGACAGAAGATCACAGATATGGACAAGAGAGAATGAAGACTCGATTTTCTTATGACTTGTGATTCTAAAGGGACCCTAGAACAAAAGAAAGAGAAAAACAATTTTATGTAATAAGAATTTTTGAGATGGAAATAGAATAAGTTTCCTATGATGGAATAAAGAAAATAAATAGCCATACTTCAGTGTGCTCTAGTAAGTTTTGAACCTCAAGAACATTTGTATAATCTACAGGTGTTTAGGCAGAAGGGGGAAAAAAAACCAAAAACCTCACCTACAAGGGCAATTGGTGCCACTGAGAGAGGGCTTGGAGAAGTTTAGCTCCCATCTGCCACTTCAGTAATGTCCAATCAGTTTCCAGCCACACCAAATAAAGACAAATTTTTAAAACATACTTATGTTGCAACCATGGTCTTAGTTTCCTAAATGCTCTACTAGATCGCTATACCTAATGTTCCCCTCCTGTGAAAACATTCTGTGGCTAACACCATTACAGACATACCTGACCAATTGAAAAAGGGAGCCCAAAATAAGGGAAGAATGGAGACCACACTATAGAAAATTCACTAGAGGTGAATGCTGACAAACATGTGGAGTTCATTTGTTCTGCAGATATTTATCAAGTGCCTCTCTCATGAAAATCACAGCTGAGAACTAAGGTTATAATAAAGAACAAAAGACAAGGCCTCTGTTTTCATGGAGGAAACATAATAAGTATGGGGGACTATATTTTAATGTTCTAGAGAATGGGATACCTGCATGTTTCCAAGAAAACTTTAATAAGGAAAGGTTTGCAAAGTGATTCAAAGGTGATGCTTACACAGTCTGCCCTCCATATCCATGGGTTCCACATCTGTGGATACAAAGGATCAACTGGACTAGCCATTTAGTGTAAAGCACTTGAGCCTCTGGATTTTTGTTGTTATGTGCAGGAGGTCATGGAACAAATCACTTATGGTTGCTGCTAGACCAGTTTCCTTTTTAACACTTAAATGACTTGATCGTAGGGGAAAAATTCACCAGAAGCTGCAGCAGTTTCCGCTTAGAACCCATTGTTTCCCCACCCTTTGTGGTGGAATGGGGGGGGGGAGAGGGTGTGAAGAACTCCAAAACTGTCCTATTTCCTGACCAGGCTTACTTGTTAGGAGATATGGAACTTTCAGTGTAATGTTTTATAGGCTTCATGCACAGTGGGTAGAGATAAGGACTTAGGAGAGAGTCAGCTCCACAGTCCAGATAAGAGGATGTTTGCCAGGTCACTGTGTGAAATAGTTGAAATGCTCAGCAGACCACACTCTGAAGGCGGAGCTTGGCTTTGCCATTTTCTAGCTGATTGCTTTGGATAAGTTACTTAATTTCTCTTATTTTTTATTTAATCCCTCTTTTTGTTGTTGTTGTTTAGTTGCTAAGTCACATTTGACTGTGATCCCATGGACTGTAATTCACCAGGTTTCTCTGTTCATGGGATTTTCTAGGCAAGAACATTGAAGTGGGCTGCCATTTCTTTTTCTAGGGGATCTAAAAGATTACATGTGATAATATATGTGTATAATTGTTAGGGTTACTTCTGTGGCACAAGTGTCTATATATTGGTCTTTTTTTAACTGTCCTTTTATTCATAATCATGTAAATTCTAGACAGAATATAAATAATTTCCTTGACAAAATTATTTTCTGGTTTTTGTGAGTTTTTTGAACAAGAGAAATATGTAGGATAAGTACATAGGAAAAACTTTTTTTTTTTCTCTCATGAGAAATCGAATAAACAAGCAGGAGAAAATATATAGCCAAACATACTATTTATTATTTGGGGACAATTTACTCTTGTTTTGATTTGTGCTGAGTGATGAGCACTTAGCAATTAACAAGAACACTTTTGTTAAATTTTTCTGAGCATTTTAAATTAGGTAATTGACATTATGCTTCAATGAAATTTACTTTTCAAAGGAATTGTTGAAGTGGATTTTTGTTTTTTTCTAGAAGTGCTCAGTGGCATGGTTGTAGATTTTTTTCAAAGCAATCAAATTCTGGGTAACGTACTGTGTCCTTTAGAAGTGTTTATATTTCTGTTGTTAAATTGAAACTTAAAAGGATAAATGTATTTCTTCTCTTAAAAAAAACAAATATTTAAGTTTCTACTGTCTGGGAAAGAGAATAGCTATGGTTTAATATTATTTCAATCAAAATAATAAAAATAGTGAAACTGACCTGATGTAGGTCTAAGGAACACAATCACTTTGATGCTATTTTAAGATGATTTGCTTTGGAATAAAAAGGTCGATTGAGGTGATTTGTTGTTTATTTCTCAAGAAGCCTTATTTATGATATGGATGAAGACTTTTTAGTGCCATCTGTTTCAAAGTGGACCCTGAAATGAATTTTCCTCCATGCACTGTGGATAAATATTTAAAATACCATTTCTTCAGACCGTATGACAACTCCATAAAAATGAGTGGTGTTAGTAGAATTTATGCCTATAATTTCCAATCCTGATATTGTGTAGAATAGTGTGTCAGTTCAGAATAATGTAGAGCAGCAAGAGATGGTCAGAAATGAATCATTTCTTCAGAGGATGGGTTGGCAGTTCTAGGCATACAGGCCAAATCTGGCCAGGTGCCTCCTTTATTTACTTTACTTACCATTTATGACTGCTTTGATGCTTTAGAGACAGAAACAAGTAGTTGTAAAGCAAGCTGCATGGCCTCCCAAACCTAAGACACTTACTATCTGGCCTTTAACAAAAAACAAGTTTGCTTTGGCCATCTGATGCTAAGAGCCAACTCATTAGAAAAGACCCTGATGCTGGGAAAGATTGAAGGCAGGAGAAGAGGGAATAACCGAGGATGAAATAGTTGGATGGCATCACCAACTCAATGACATGAGTTTGAACCAGTTCCAGGAGATGGTGAAGGACAGGGAAGCCTGGCGTGCTACAGTCTATGGGGTTGCAAAGAGTAGGACATGACTGAGCAACTAAAAAACAATAAGTATGAGATCCTCAGCTAGCCAGGCCAATAAGTTAGAAAGGATGAATAGTAACAAGAAAGTTTGCAGAATGGGACAGATAGTGGGAAAAGGAAGAGATTAGGGCACATATTGACTTCTGATAGCTGAGAATTTCAGAAGGAAAGTAGACAAAAGTGAGCCATGAGGGAAGACTTTAGGATGCTTTCAGATGCTAGGATCTGATCTTACATCTCTAGACATCAGTAGTTCTCTTTGGGCCTCTTGTTCTTGCTATGAAGTTTTTTTAGCATCATAGCAGACTAAAATGTGATCAGTTTTTGAACAGAGAAGACTTACCTTGATTTCAAAGACTTGTGTGCTTCCTCAGTTTCCTTCTTCATCTTTTATCCCTGTATCTAGTTGGCTTCCTGGCTTTTCTCCTTCTCTGTATTCCTCACGTTTATCCCAGTTCCCCCTCCCCCATTCTACCTGTGTGATATCACACCCTCTGTAGCTTTATCTACTGCATATATGTTGCTGATTCTGCAGTTATACTGTTTTTAAGCAAAGTATGGTAGATTATAGTACTACTATTACCCTCATAACAAGGTCACACACCCCTGTCCTGCTGACTTTAGGCTTAGTTACATGACTTGCTTTGGCCGCAAAAATGTGAGTTGATGTGATATATACAATACCTAAGCAGACACTTCAAATTTGCTAGTGTGGTTTGGCTTGGCTTCCCTTGCTTCCACAAAACAGTATGTCTGCCACAAAACAGTATGTCTCAGAAGGGGCTGCTCCTTCTGACTGCATTCTGGAAAGAGCCTCAGCCCATTCTGTGATATGACCAATAACTGAACATTATTTTTGTGAACCACTGTGATTTTTGAGGGGTGGTTGTTCTACAACAAAGCTGGCTAGAAAGCAAAATTTTGGCTAGACAGTTTTTGGTCGGTATTTTTTAGACATCTCAAATTCAAAATTTCTGAAATTGAACTGACCCTACTTTATGTCCCCCACAAACTTTTTTCTTCTCTGTTTGTTCCATGTCTTGGCAAATGCAACTTTAAGACATATAGCATCCCAAGCCAAAACAGTGAGAGTTATCTAGAATTTTCCTTTCTACTATCAACATTAAGGCATTTATTGAAAACATGTTACAGGACCACTTCAGGTGCCAACAATGTAGCAGGAAGCAAAAAGATAAAGTCCCTGTTTTTGTACAGTGTTTGTGGAGGCAAATGATAATTCAGTCACACACATTTTAGGAAAACGTGTTGCAATTTGTATAGCCATTAGGAAAATTCCTACTGTTAAGAAATAAGAAATATCCTACTGTAGGATAATAGGAAAGATTATACCTGGAGACCTAATCTAGTTTGGGGTTTGGAGAAAATCAGCTCAACACATGACAGCCCTATAAGCTGTTAAATACCATAAAAGTGTGTTCCTTTTGTTGCAGGAAGAGGGACCCCTTCCAGGGCCCGAAACTGGGCTCTCGTCTAACACTCAGAAATGAATTGTCCGAGGAGACACATGTGCTGACAAAGCAAGAGATTTTATTGGGAAAGGGCACCGGTGGAGAGCAGTAGGGAACTACTCAGGAGAAGTGCTCTGCCGCGTGGCTCGAAGTCTCGGGTGTTATGGTGATGGGATTAGCTTTCCTGTGGTCTTTGGCCAATCATTCTAATTCAGAGTCTTTCCTGGTGGGGCACACATCACTCAGCCAAGATGGGTGCTAGTGAGAGGGATTCTGGGAAGTGGACAGACATGCAGCGTCTCCTTTAGACTTTTCCTGAAATCTTCCAGTTGGTGGCTTATTAGTTCTGTATTCCTTATCAGGATCTCCTGTCATAAAACAACTCATGCAAATGGTTTGGCCAGGGTGGGTGGTTTCAATCAGTGTGCTTCCCCTAACACTTTCTTGCCATGTACTCTGTTACTCTTTGTTTTTTTTTTTTATCAAATTGAAATTTAATTGACATACAGTACTATACGTTACAAGTGTTCAGCATAGCAATTACAATTTTTAAAGATTATATTCCATTTATAGTTATTATAAAATGTTGGCTATATTCCTTATATTATACAATATATCTTTGTAGCTTATTTTATATAAAGTAGTTTGTACCTCTTAATCTCCCATCCCTGATAACACTGGCTTGTTCTCTATGTCTAGAGTCTGTTTCTTTTCTGTTATATTCACTAGTTTGTATTTTTTTTTTTTTAGATTTTACATATAAACGATATCATACAGTATCTGTCTGATTTGTTTTATTTAGCATAATACTCTCCAATTCCACCCATGTTTTTGCAAATGGCAAAATTTCATTCTTATTTATGACTGACTGGTATTACATTGTGTGTATATACCACATCTTTATCCATTCGTCTGTTGGTAGACATTTGGGTTGCTTCCATAGCCTGGCAGTTGTTAATAATGCTGCTAGGAGCATTGTGGTGCATGTGTCTTTTCACTGCTGCTGCTAAGTCGCTTCAGTCGTGTCCGACTCTGTGCAGCCCCATAGACGGCATCCCACCATCCCTGGGATTCTCCAGGCAGGAACACTGGAGTGGGTTGCCATTGCCTTCTCCAATGCATGAAAAGTGAAAATGAAGTCGCTCAGTCGTGTCCAACTCTTAGCAACCCCATGGACTGAACTATAGCAAATAACCTTAAAATTTGTATGGAAACACATACGACCCTGAACAGCCAAAACAATCTTGAGAAAGACAGAGCTGAAGGAATGATACTCCCTGACTTTAGATTATACTACAAAGCAACAGTAATCAAAGCAATATGCTACGAGCACAAAGACAGACATATAGATCAATGGAACACAATAGAAGGCCCATAAATAAACACACATACTCATGGCCAATTGATCTATGACAAAGGAGGTAAGAACATACAATGGCAAAAGACAATCTCTTCAATAAGTGATGCTAGAAAAATTGGACAATCATATATAAAAAGAGTGAAATTAGTACATTTTCTCTCAATGTGTTAAAAAAATTCAAAATGGATTAAAGATATAAGACTGGAAACTATAAAACTCCTAGAAGAAAATAGAGCACTCTGACATAAATCATAGCAATATTTTATCTTTTGTACATTTCCTAAGGCAAAGGAATTAAGGGCAAAAAATAAACAATTGAAATCTAATTAAACTTCAAATCTTTTGCACAGAAAAATGATCAACAGAAAGGAAAGGCATCCTCTAAATGAGAGAAAATATTTATAAATAATATGACTTTTAAGCTGGCTTAAATTCAATATTCAAAAAACTGAGATCATGACATCTGGTCCTAATCACTTCATGGCAAATAGAAGGGAAAAAGTGGAAGCAGTGACAGATTTTATTTTCTTCGGCTCCAAGATCACTGTGGATGGTTTCTGCAGTAAGTGCACTCATGAAATTAAAACAAACAAACAAACACTTGATGATTGGAAGGAAAGCTATTACAAACCTAGTCAGTTCAGTCGCTCAGTCGTGTCTGACTCTTTGCAACCCCATGAATCAAAGCACGCCAGGCCTCCCTGTTCATTACCATCTCTTGAAGTTCACTCAGACTCACATCCATCAAGTCAGTGATGCCATCCAGCCATCTCATCCTCTGTCGTCCCCTTCTCCTCCTGCCCCCAATCCCTCCCAGCATCAGAGTCTTTTCCAATGAGTCAGCTCTTCGCATGAGGTGGCCAAAGTACTGGAGTTTCAGCTTTAGCATCATTCCTTCCAAAGAAATCCCAGGGTTGATCTCCTTCAGAATGGACTGGTTGGATCTCCTTGCAGTCCAAGGGACTCTCAAGAGTCTTCTCCAACACCACAGTTCAAAAGCATCAATTCTTCAGCGCTCAGCCTTCTTCACAGTCCAACTCTCACCTCCACACATGACCACAGGAAAAACCATAGCCTTGACTAGATGGACCTTAGTCGGCAAACCTAAACAGCATATTAAAAACAAAAGACAGCACTTTGCCAACAAAGGTCTGTATAGTCAAAGCTATGGTTTTTAAAGTAGCCATGTAGGATGTGAGAACTGAACCTTAAAAGAAGGCTGAGCATCAAAGAATTGATGCTTTTGAATTATGGTGCTGGAGAATATTCTTAAAAGTCCCTTGAACTGTAAAGAGATCAAACCAGTCAATCCTAAAGAAAATTAAGCTTGAGTATGCACTGGAGGGATTGATGTTGAAGTTCTAGTACTTTGGCCACCTGATGTGAAGGGACGACTCATTGGAAAAGACCTTGATGCTGGGAAAGACTGAAGGCAACAGGAGAAGAGGGTGTCAGAGGATGAGGTGGTTGTATAGCATCACTGACTCAATGAACATGAATTTGAACAAATTGAAGACAGTGAAGAACAGGGAAGCCTGGTGTGTTGCAGTCCATGGGGTCATGAAGAGCCAGACAGACACAACTTAGCAACTGAATGACAAGAGGTTAGTATTCAAGATATGTGAGCATGTCATACAAGTCAGCATAAGAAAAGCAACTCAGTTAAAAATGGGCATAAAACTGAATAGATATTTCTTCAAAGAGAACATGCAGATGGACAGTAGGCACATGGAAAGATGCTCAACACTACTAATCATCTGGAAACGCAAATCAAAATTACAGTGAAATATTACCTTACACCCATTAGAATGACTGTCTTCAAAAAGACCACAAAACAAATGTTGGCAAGGGATGTGGAGAAAAGGGAACCCTAGTATGATTTTGGAAATGTAAATTGGTGCCACCACTGTGGAAAACAATATGGTGGTTTCTCAGAATACAGACAGAGCTACTATATGACCCAGTAATTCTACTCCTGGTATATATGGGGGAAAAAAACAATTTGAAAAGATATATGTTACTCTTTCTTGGGGTTCTTGCCATTGTTCACTTAAATTGCCTCTTACTTTACTTCCCTCTATCTCATTTCTCATGTAGTTACAGAAAGACTTCTAAACCGAAAACTTTGTTATATCATTTCTATGATTTAATGGCTTCCCATTTCCTTTATGGTACTATGCAAACTTAGCTTGGAGCGGAGGGATTTTTACAATTTCATCCTTGCCTGCTTCCATAACTTCATCTCTGGCCATATCCATTTTCACTGAGCTTTAGTCCTGCTTAACTAATAAAGTTTTCTGAACATACAATGCTGTCATTTTTTAAAAAATTTGAACAAGAATAGTCAAGAATATTCACATCTAATTCTTCACATGGTTACTTTTTAGCTTATATTTACATACACAAATCAGACATCACTTCTGCTATGACACTTTCCACAACTATAGACAGGACCATGGTCTTGTCCTTTGTCCAACTGCTTCCAAGTTTAAGTTGGGTGGCCCTCATATAAGCCCCAATACTATCCTAGGTCTGCCTCTATCCATGGCACTTACGGAACTGTGTAGTTTATGGGACTTTAGATCTTTGGTCATTTCAAGCTCTTTCCTCCTTTTCTGCACTTTTCATCCTGTCTCATGAACACACTATCTAACAAACTATATTCTCTGAAGGCCACTCTTAGGTAGTGGCTAAATTTCATTTGGGGAAAAGGGGAAAAAATGGTAGAGAATGGGCAGACAAGACCATAGATTTTAATTCCAGACTATTTTATTTTCAATTGTATCTGAATGGTTAAAAGAAACAATAAGTAATCTTTAAGGTCATTCACAGCCAGTTTTAGATGCTGCTTCTAAAGGACATAACTCCTAAACAAAGCATGAATCTGATTGATGTTAAGATGAAAGTAAAAGTTGCTCAGTCATGTCCAGCTCTTTGCAACCCCATGGAATATACAGCCCATGGATTTCTCCAGGCCAGAATACTGGGTGGGTAGCCTTTCCCTTCTCCAGGGGATCATCCTAATCCAGGGATCGAACCCAGGTCTCCTGCATTGCAGGTGGATTCCTTACCAGCTGAACCAGACAGGAAGCCCAATATTAAGATGGTAGATATTTAAAATATTGTTGGTCTACCTAGTTGAAATCTGTTATAAAGACAATGCCCAAATATATAGTTTAACAAGATAATACCTACTACTGTTAAGTGTACTAAGAAAGTGGGTCTCTTAATACATTTATGATAATGATGAAAATTAAGATAACGATTGGGAAAGTCACTTGGCTCATAAGAATATCCTGACTTTTGTTCAGTAGGTTTATCTCTGGGAAATTACTCTGTGTAAAATAATTAGGAAGTATATTCTAAATACTCGAAGGATAAATATCAAACACTGCTAAATGTGATTTTACATTTGTAATGTAAGTTAAATTAAAATTTAACATTAAATTATTTTAACTCTGAAAACTGGTTAGATAGAATGATGTGACTCAAATCCTATCAGTTCAGTCCAGTTGCTCAGTCATGTCCAACTCTCTGCGACTGCATGAATCATAGCACTCCAGGCCTCCTTGTCCATCACCATCTCCTGGAGTTCACTCAGACTCACGTCAATTGAATCGGTGATGCCATCCAGACATCTCATCTTCTGTCGTTCCCTTCTCCTCCTGCCCCTAATCCCTCCCAGCATCAGAGTCTTTTCCAATGAGTCAGCTCTTCGCATGAGGTAGCCAAAGTACTGGAGTTTCAGCTTTAGCATCATTCCTTCCAAAGAAATCCCAGGGTTGATCTCCTTCAGAATGGACTGGTTGGATCTCTTTGCAGTCCAAGGGACTCTCAAGAGTCTTCTCTAACACCACAGTTCAAAAGCATCAATTCTTTGGTGCTCAGCTTTCTTCACAGTCCAACTCTCACCTCCACACATGACCACAGGAAAAATCATAGCCTTGACTAGATGGACTTTGTTGGCAAAGTAATATCTCTGCTTTTCAATATGCTATCTAGGTTGGTCATAACTTTTCTTCCAAGGAGTAAGCGTCTTTTAATTTCATGGCTGCACTCACCATCTGCAGTGATTTTGAAGCCTGCCCCCACCTCAAAAAAAAAAGTCTGACACTGTTTCCCCATCTATTTCCCATGAAGTGATGGGATCAGATGCCATGATCTTAGTTTTCTGAATGTTGAGCTTTAAGCCAACTTTTTCACTCTCCTTTTTCACTTTCATCAAGAGGCTTTTTAGTTCCTCTTCACTTTCTGCCATGAGGGTGGTGTCATCTGCATATCTGAGGTTATTGATATTTCTCCTGGCAATCTTGATTCCAGCTTGTGCTTCTTCCAGCCCAGCATTTCTCATGATGTACTCTGCATATAAGTTAAATAAGCAGGGTGACAATAAACAGCCTTGATGTTCTCCTTTTCCTTTTGGAACCAGTCTGTTGTTCCTAAGTACTGAGAATATTAATAATAACAGCTGAACACTGTTACACTTTGAAACTGAACACTTTGTGATACTGGAAAACCACAGAGGGAATTCTATATTACCATCAACTCTTCACTAGAGCCTATTATATGAAAGCTGCTACACAAGTTGCTTGAGATAAATAGTTGACTAAGACATAGGCCCTGTCCTCAAGTCAATTAATGATTTAAACTATCACTAGACAATCATAAAAGTGATAGTTATGATGATATTGATAATTAAAAGGGTGATGCAGTTAGGTTTAAAAAAGCAGAATATAGAATGTATACAATTACCATAACTATATGAAAAGTCTTTGCATAGAAGAAAATGTTGCTATCCAGAGTGCTAATAGAGGTTGTGGTGGTTTCATTTGGTTTTTCAAATTTGTCATTTATAATTTTAAAAGTTTTGTTAAAATTGATGACTGTATCTTGTATATGGTTGAAACATCCGAGTCTTTTTTCACCCTAGTGCACGTAATTATATAGATTTCCAATAAAACAAGGGAAAATTGAGATGGCCAGTTTCCCAAATGTAATGAGAACATAAGAATCACTTTAGTCCTTCCTTCTTACAGATTCCTGCCTTCTTTCTTGATTTGTGAATCATAATCTCCAGCAAAAGGGATTAGAAATTTGTACTTTTTACAAAGACCCTGGTAATTCAAATGTTTGGGAAATCCTGATGATGACTCTCAACACTGTGCATTAGAATTAAGCTAGGAAACTTTATGAACCAGGCCTTAACCCAGAGAAAGTATTTTAAAAGCCACTCTGAGTGCCGTAATGTGCATCCAGAAGCAGAGAACCACTGATTCACAGACTGTTCTCTGCAGCTGCAGTGCCAGGATTCCACAGTGCAGTTTGGCTGATGCTGCCATCCTAGGGTAGCTACATTTATAGAAACTTGAAAATTATTACTGCTGGTTTGGGAACCACTATTATACTGTACTATGACAATGCTGATATACTCTGCTATTGTTACCACTCAATTTACTCAAAAGACTGGTTAGTAGAATAATGTGACTCTAATTCTATAGTTGCTTAGAGAATATTAGTGATAATAACAATAGCACAATATTCTGAACATTTACTATTTGCCCAGCATTATTCTAAGGCATTATATGTGTTGTCTCACTTAGATCAGCTAAGTGACCTAAAGTTACTATACTAAATCTTCAGATGAGAAAACTGAGACATAGGAAGTTAGATAATTTTTCCAAGATATAAGCTATTAGAGATGGAGCCAAGATTCAAACCCAGAAAGCCTAGCTCCAGAACCCATGAGCTTATCCACAATTATGATTTACCTCCCAGTGTGATCTGATTCTATCTCTGTTAAGAGCATGAAAGTTAATGGAGTCATAGCTGGAATCTGTTAAGGTTGAGAGTTTGGTTTCTGTAGTAAGAGGAAGAGGGTTTAAACTGGTTTTCCCACTTATTGGCTATTTACAATGATAAGAGGGCCTTCACAGCATCCTGGTTAAGATTAAATTGGATAATGCACATAAAGTACCGTGCAAAGTGGGTACATTGTTTCCTTTGTGGAAATAAATGTCTTTTGAAAGAAGATACACATACTTAACTTGAACTCAGCTCATATATCCCAACAGTTTATGCTTTCTTCTTTAGGTAAAGCATGAATGGGTAAAGAACTCTGGCACAATTCTTTCCTGCTTACCTAAACTTTCTCTTTATAATTCAGGAACACATAAGGATTGTGTACAGTGGATGGGTTTGGAAAGGGGCCACTTGACTATTCTAAGAATGGAATTCTATAGTGTTTTGCTTTCAGGTGAATGGTATTTGCTTCTCTCTCTCAAAGTGGGAGCAAGCATAATGTAAGGGAAGCCATTTTTCCCCCATAGCATATAATTGGCTGTAGAAGCTGGAAACTCAAGATGGTTAATTGCATGAGGGTTGGGCACCCCCTTCTTAAATTGAGTTATTTTTCTACTGACATATTTATGAACATCATCTAAATATCTTGAGGCAGTTACCCAGGACCTGTCTTCTGGGGCTGCCCATGTTCCCAACGCAAAACAGACAAAAGAGCAAGCATCAATTTGCAATCAGTTCTCAACTACAAACTCAAAACTGGTGCCAGAATGGTTGTTCAAGCAGAGCTCAGACTCTGGGCTCAACCTAAGTCTGAATCACTGCAGTGCTAGTCACTAGGTATGAGATATTAGGTATTTACTTGGGTCTAATTTTTTCTCACATATAATATAGGCATATTGGAATCTTACCTCATTATTTTATTGTGAAAGTTTAGTAAGTTAATATATGGAGAGGCAGGATGTAGTTAGATCTGTGCTTCTGGACCATTAGTATGTATATAGATCCCAAGGGGATTCTATTCAAATGACAATCCTGATCCAATAGATCTGAGCTGAGGCATGCAGTCTTGCCTTTCTAACAGTCTCCCATGGGTATTGAAGCTGCTGTTCCACAGACCACATTTCAACTGGTGCTATTTTTAATCACTCAGTTATGTCCAACTGTTTGTGACTCCATGGACTATAACCCACCAGGCTCTTCTGTCCATGGGGATTCTCCAGGCAAGAATACCAGAGTGGGTTGCCATGCCATCCTCCAGGGGATCTTTCCAACCCAAGGATCAAATCCAGGTCTCCCTCATTGCATGCAGATTCTTTACCATCTGAGCCATCAGGAAAGCCCAAGAATACTGGAGTGGGTAGCTTATTCCTTCTCCAGGGGATCTTCCCGACCCAGGGATTGAAACAGGGTCTCTTGCATTGCAGGCGGATTCTTTACCAGCTGAGCTGCCAAAGAAGCCTTTTTGAGTGTTACGGAGATTAAATAGAATCCTAGCCCTGTCTTTTGTTAGCTGTGGGATTTTATGCAAATTACTCAGCCTCTTTGTGCCTCAGTAAATTTGTTTTAAAATGGAGATAATAGTAGTATCTACTTCAGAGGGATGTTTGAGGTATAACTTATGTAGTATTTGTAAAGATCTAGACATGGTGGGCAACCAATGCACATTACCTAATGCTATTACTTTTATTATTGAATGATGAGAGGTATCTCCTCCACCCCATTACCACGTTTAAATAAAGAATATATGCATTACTCAGAGTAGAGGGATGCTGGTATTGTCACTTGAAACATTGCACAGGAAGAACGTAAACTGACACATCCTGCCTAGTTGGATAATATAATAGACCTTACTATATAAAAGACATAATTATAAGTGCTTAGAATATTTTACTAGATGAAACTGAAAAGAGAAAAAGGCATTGATACAATATACTACCCTCCTTACCTAAGACTGTTCTCTGGAAGGTAGGTATTTTTATTATACACATTTTACATATGAGGAAACTAAGACGTAGCTTAAGTAATAAAGTCAAGGTCATATAACTAATTAGTGGAAAGTCAGGGTTTGAACACCATCAGTCTGGTTTCAGAGTCTATACTTTTAAATACCATACCACTTAGAGTTTTATGCTATTTATCATTGGGCTTCCCTGGTAGCTCAGAGGTTAAAGTGTCTGCCTGCAATGTGGGAGACCCGGGTTCGATCCCTGGGTTGGGAAGATTCCCCTGGAGAAGGAAATGGCCACCCACTCCAGTATTCTTGCCTGGAGAATCCCATGGACAGAGGAGCCTGGTGGGCTATAGTCCGCGGGTCGCAAAGAATCGGACTCGACTAAGCGACTTCACTTTAACTTTAATCATTGGCCCATAAATTTAACTCTTTTTATTCTGTTATATAGTTATTTTCTGATTAACATTGCATTTACATTTAGATACAAATATGGAGAGAAAGTGAACTAGTCAGTAAAACTTATTTTTTAAAAACCATGTCAACTATACGTATGCCTATAGAGAAACACTTGGAGGAAGAAATGGCAATCCACTCCAGTATTCTTGCCTGGAGAATCCCAGGGATGGGGGAGCCTGGTGGGCTGCTCTCTATGGGGTCGCACAGAGTTGGACATGACTGAAGGGACTTAGCAGCAGCAGCAGCATAGAGATACACATCTGTCTCCTTGGGTTTATTTAATGTGAATTTGTTCTTGAATAATGGCTCAAATTTTGAGGCTCCATAAACATTGATTTCTTCAAACTGGAAGCCATAGGGCCAAATCCTGAATGCAGTGAGTTAGCAATTTATGAGGTCTCCTTGGAAATAACCAGAGAGTTTCTTCTCCTGATGGCATGACCATCACAAATGCTTATCTATCCAATCTTCAGTAACACCACAAGGGATGGGCCTCAAAGGACAATCAGCTCACCAGTCATTAAGATATGTTGGTTGAAATTCAGCTTTCCCACCCTAGACATCAACAAAAGTTGCAGTCAGGAGAGTCAACAGAAGCAAGGGTCTTAAAAGCCACATGAACTGAAAAAATAATATTCTCTTAAGCCTTACTTTTAAAATGAAGTTGCTTTTAGTTCAGTTCAGTCTCTCAGTCATGTCCAACTCTTTGCTACCCCATGAACCGCAGCACGCCAGGCCTCCCTGTCCATCACTGACTCCTGGAGTTCACCCAAACCCATGTCCATTGAGTCAGTGATGCCATTCAACTATCTCATCTTCTGTCATCCCCTTTTCCTCCTGCCCTTAATCTTTCCCAGCATCAGGGTCTTTTCAAATAAGTCAGCTTTTCGAATCAGGTGGCCAAAATATTGAAGTTTCAGCTTCAATATCAGTGCTTCCAATGACAACCCAGGACTGATCTCCTTTAGGATGGACTGGGTGGATCTCCTTGCAGTCCAAGGGACTCTCAAGAGTCCTCTCTAATACCACAGTTTAAAAGTATCAATTCTTCGGCACTCAGCTTTCTTCACAGTCCAACTCTCACATCCATACATGACCACTAGAAAAACCATAGCCTTGACTAGACGGACCTTTGTTGGCAAAGTAATGTCTCTGCTTTTCAATATGTTATCAAGGTTGGTCATAACTTTCCTTCCAAGGAGTAAACGTCTTTTAATTTCATGGCTGCAGTCACCATCTGCAGTGATTTTGGAGCCCAGAAAAATAAAGTCAGTCATTATTTCCACTGTTTCCCCATCTATTTCCCATGATGTGATGGGACCAGATGCCATGATCTTCGTTTTCTGAATGTTGAGCTTTAAGACAACTTTTTCACTCTCCTCTTTTACTTTCATTAAGAGACTCTTTAGTTCTTCACTTTCTGCCATAAGGGTGGTGTCATCTGCATATCTGAGATTATAGATATTTCTCCTGGCAATCTTGATTCCAGCTTGTGTTTCTTCCAACCCAGCGTTTCTCATGATGTACTCTGCATAGAAGTTAAATAAGCAGGGAGACAATATAGCCTTGATGTACTCCTTTTCCTATTTGGAACCAGTCTATTGTTCCAGGTCCAGTTCTAACTGTTGCTTCCTGACCTGCATCCAGATTTCTCAAGAGGCAGGTCAGGTGGTCTGGTATTCCCATCTCTTTCAGAATTTTCCACAGTTTATTGTGAGCCACACAGTCAAAGCTGTAATCTTTTAGTGATTAATAATAATCAGTAATTGATTCTAGGATGTCTTGTAATAAGTAGGCATTAAAAAAAAGATCAACTTCTTAATACTTGAGCCACCTTATTTAATATGGGGCATTCGGCAATGGCACCCCACTCCAGTACTCTTGCCTGGAAAATCCCACTGGCAGAGGAGCCTGGTAAGCTGCACTCCATGGGGTCGCTAAGACGGAAATGATTGAGCGACTTCACTTTCACTTTTCACTTTCTGCCATTGGAGAAGGAAATGGCAACCCACTCCAGTGTTCTTGCCTGGAGAATCCCAGGCACGAGGGAATTTGGTGGGCTGCCGTCTATGGGATTGCACAGAGTCGGACACGACTGGGCGACTTAGCAGCAGCAGCAGCATTCACAGCTAGTCTCACTATCAGATGCCTTTATCTATGAATCCCAGAGTGTAGGAACTGAGCTAAAGGAAGACCATGCTACTGAAATACATTCTGTTGTACTGACTTGAACTTTCATCCCAAATCCCTATTTCACTTCCTATACTTTTGAAGCAAGCCTGACCACATGCAAGCCTCAACAAGTTTTTTTTTTTTTTTCCATTCATCCCTTCTCTAGTTCACAGGCAATATAAATAACCCATTTTTTCTCCTTTCTCTCTCTGGTCTATAGTCTTTTGGACTTAACATTTTAACTTCATGGGGAAGAGAAGTAAAGAAGTAAAACTGTTCTTATTATAGACCCTTTATAACCTCTTAATCCTCCTCTCCAAATTTGACCCACAGACCCAAACCGATCTCCTATTCATTTTCTTTGCTATGTAATAAAGAACTATAGACTTAGTGGCTTAAAACAACTTTTTATTAGTTTGGAATTCTGTAGGTTAAAAGTCTGGATAACAGTTGACTTGTTTCTCTGTTTAGAGCCTCAAAGTCTGAAATCAAGATGTCAACTGGGTTGAGTTTCTTCTGAAGGCTTGAGGAAAAAAAAAAAAATCTACTTCCAAGCTTATTCGTTGTTGTTGTTCAGTCACAGTCGTGTCCAACTATTTGCAACCCCATGGACTGCAGCACATCAGGCTCCTCTGTCCTTCATCTCCCAGAGCTTGTTAAAACTCATGTCCATTGAGTTGGTGATGCCATCCAACCATCTTGTCCTCTGTTGTCCCTTTCTCCTCTTGCCTTGTATCTTTCCCAGCATTAGGCTCTTATTCATAGTTGGAATAATTTAGTTCCTTGAATTTGTAGGACTGAGGTTCTCTTCTTTTTTGTTTTCTGCTTTTGCTGGCAGTCAGCCAGGGGCTGCTCTCAGCTTCTAGAAGCTGCCCACATCCCCAACAATTTGGTTCTCTCTTTCTCTAGTCCACTGACATCATACCAAATCCTAATGCTGGAAATCTCCAAATCTTTCTACCACCAACTGGGGAAAAAACTGTTTCTTTAATAGACTGGTGTGATTACATCAGGCCCACTTAAGTAATCTCTTTTTTCAAATTCAACTTTATGATAAGATCATAAAGTTGAAGTAGGATCTGTCCCATTCAGTCCCATGGATTATACAGGTTGTGTCCACCATGGATGGGAAGTCTTGAGAGGCATTTTAGAATTCTACCTATCACGGGAATGAAATGAGGTGGTAAAGCCAAGGGTTGCCTCGAGTTTTGAGTCTTTGGTCCACAGTCACCTTGGCACAATTTCTCAACATTTTAGAAAGAAAGCTTAAAGAGAGCCATGTTAACGATGTTCAGTTCAGTTGCTCAGTCGTGTCTGACTCTTTGTGACCCCATGAATCGCAGTCGCCAGGCCTCCCTGTCCATCACCATCTCCCGGAGTTCACTCAAGCTCACGTCCATCGAGTCAGTGATGCCATCCAGCCATCTCATTCTCTGTCATCTCCTTTTCCTCCTGCCCCCAATCCCTCCCAGCATCAGTTACCTAATGTATAATCTGTTTTTTTTTTCCCCAAAATTGGCCTGTCTTGTGCTTCAAAAATCTTCATGGAATGGTTATTGAATGTCATAATAAATTTTAAAACAGTGGATTAATGGGATTAATAGGGTGTAGCCTATTGGACCAGGCTGTTTCTCCCACAAATCTGACATCCTAGGCTTCCTTTAATGTGCAGTGTGAGTTGGCATTTCTGAAAACTGGTGGCTCTGTCCGTCTCTAAACTTTGTGTGTAGTCCCTCTAGGCTGTTATGATTCTAATTATTCTTAATAGCTGTGTTACTGTTTGATGCCTCTATCAAGCAATATTAATTGAGTTTTAGCTCATCATTCTTCATTTTTATGTCTCTTTTCTGGCAGCGAATTACACATAGAACTAAATTTTTGTGTTAAGAAATATGTAAAATAATAGGTTTTACCTATATTTTGATATGACCTAAAGAGGCAAGACTTCCAGTAATATATACTTTAGTTCTTGATACTTATCTTTCCTAGAGAATGAACAAGCAGAGAAGACCATGAAGATTAGGTTACTGTATAGGTGTTAGTTATCTGTTGATTAGATAATCTAGGATGCTATGGGACTGCAAATATTGTGTGCCCCTTTCTGCAACTCAACTAGTTAATGATTCTCCTTATAAATCCCCCAGACTTCTTCAACAGGATATTTAAATCCTACACACAGAATATTGGGGCAGCTGTTAATATAATCATTAATAATCACAAAGTGATTTTTAAATAATCACTAGCTGAAATGAGTTGGTAGAAGTCAGTGGAATGAAGAATAGCCAGTGTTATACTTTATTTTCAACACTCAATGCTTTCAACCACTGCACAGTGGTTGAAGCAGTTCAGTAATTTCTAGTATTTATGTGTTTTGATTGTCATATTTATTTTTCCTTTAAAAATGAATAATTGCATAGAAGTGTAAAAACAAATTTAATATGAAAAATAAGCTATAAGTGATTAAAAAAACACTCCAATAGAAGTATAGGCAGAAGACATGACAAGGTCTTTTATGTGGTGTTCCTTGCATATAATTTCACAGTGCTTTGTCTCACAATTATAACTATATACCTTGTGTGAGCACTTGTTTAACATGTATTTCTCATAATAGACTAGTAGCTCTGTGAGTTGTATTTCTTACAATTATCTCTATAGCACCAGCCATGACTAAGGGCAAACAGAAATAATAGACCTCTTATAATAAAATCTAAAATGAAGCCCCAGAAGATGAAATGACTCTATCAGTGACTTAATTGCACATTAGATCATAAGAATACTTCTCCAAAGAAGGTAACAGAAAACTGGCTATAACATACTATCCCTAACATCCAGTATAATATAAAATTGATTGTACATGCACATTCATGATAAGACGTTAGTAGAAAGAGATCTAGTAATGACTACTATGGTGGATTTAACATATGAAAATGTTAAAGTAATAAATCACAGCAATGAATAGACATAATGGGTAAAGAAGTAAAATTTTAAAGGGATATGAAAACTTATTTTTATGGAGTTATAGCATCTATTGAAATATATGGCACACAGAATGGAGGTGAGATAGAAATTATAAAAAAGAGGGATACATTTAATTACACTTTTGGAAGATTCTTGTATTATACATGTAGAGAGAATATTAATTATAAATAGATTGTGATAAATTAAAGAATATTATTTTAATCTAAAAAGGAACCATTCTAAACATAATACAATGAGGTAAGTTAAAAATTACAATTCTATGTTTAAAAACCGATTTAACCCTCTCAACCATATATAAACTTTTTTGTAAAACCAAGAGAATACTTACCAATTTCTTTCATAAAGCCAGTATAACATTGATCCTAAAACCTGATGAGGAGATAACAGAAAATAAATTTAGACTAATATCGCTCTTGAAATTAGATACAATAATCCATAACAACATATTTGTAACTGAATTCAGTAATGTAGATAAAGGTAAATTCATCAGAATAGCTGTGGTTAATGCAAAGAATGCAAGAGTTGTTTAACATTTGACAATCAGAGCGAAGATCTTACAGTTCATATTATAATTAATGGTAATATTGAATATTTTCATGCAAAAATAAGGAACAACACAAAAATGACCCTTCTAATGTCTTCTACTCAACATTGTACTGTAAGGCAATACACACACGTGTACCATATGTGTGCAATAATATGAAAAGATGCCTAAGATCATAAGTCATCAAGATAATGCAAATTAGTATATGTGCTGCTGAAGTGAGCATGGGGTAATGCAAATGAAAATAATGATGAGTGTACTTTATGGATGATTCAGAGATTTGAGTGGACTTCTTTTTTAAAGATCTAGTCTCTGTAAGATACCTAAAATCCTACTTTTCAGACCTGACAAATTTGTCTTTCAGTTCATGAAGACTGAATGGAAAACTGTCTTCATCTATGAGAAGTTGGTAGACTTTCAAGAATCTGCAATATGTTCTAAATAGCTTTTTACATTGAGGTAGGTAAACAAATATCTTCAATGCTTCTTTTCAGACCAATCACTCTTTATGTTTCAGAACTTTGTTCCTTTTGTCACCTGGGTCTCCTACTGACTGACATTCAATTCTTATATTCTTGTATGTGACTTCTTGAAGTGTATTGGAGATATATCCAAAGATTTCTGACTTTCTCTCACCCCAAATATAAGCAAATAGGTCAACAGTGCCTTCTATTAACCTCCTATTCACAGGAAAATAAACTTCCATTACAAAGTTCTACAGCTTTGCAGATAGGTAAAGGATGGGGGAAATCTGCTGTAAGTGCCAAATTTATTTTGTCAAGGATCTGAAACGCAGTGAAAGCAATGTAGCACCATTAAACAGGAGCCAATGGAGCATATTTGGTAGACTTCATAACTATGGGTCCTTTTGGGGCACATAAGAGCTCAGAAAGAATCGTGTGCAGTGCAAGAAAGACACAGACTTAACATCACCATTCAGGAAAAAACTTAAATGTTTAAAAAAAATGCATACACCAATAAAGCAATAAACTCGGTCAAAAAAGAGGAATGGAAATTGATGCTCAGGAGGAGCCTCTCAACCATTTCTTTGCTTTCATCTTTTCAGCACCTGGAAAACCCTGAATCCTTGCTAGTTTAAACCGAGTAAATTCAACAGCATTTTACTTGGCAGCATTTCTAGAGAAACATGAAAGTTTTCTTAGCAATGCTACCTTTGTTAAAAAATCAATAACTGTAAATGTTTCCTAAATAGACAAGCCTCCGTTTTTGATCATGGATGTATCTCTAAACCCTATTTTATGCTGTAACATAAAATAGTCCCTCTATCTCCTCTGTATCTTCCTTCAACTTTTTAAGAAAAATGTAAACTTTTGTGCTATTCACTTTGAACTCATGTTTATTTAGAATTTTAGCTTTTAGTCTCTCGTGTTGCCTTTAGTTTTTATTAATTTTGTAATCACATGAGAAACCTTAGCCTGCCAATAAAATAAGGAGCTAAGATAGTATATTGTGGAAACTGTAGTCTCGTTGTAATTTCCTTAGTCGAGATTCAACAATGAACCTTCAGGTCTTTTCAAATGTGTTCTTGAAATTTAATTTCCTTTTCATTTGATAGTAGCAGAAAACTAAGATATTCCAGTTAAGGTCATTTTATTAGTACCCTTAATGTGTTTTTCAGTTTTAGTGAGGTACTTTACAGTGCTTTGGAATTTTCTTAGTTTGAGTGCAGCCTGAGGACTAAAGCAGATATGAAAAGCAGTGATTTTTCAAGTGTTGCTGAGTGATGGAATCTGGGACTGAGCGTGATTTTAGTGATGGTTTTAGTATTTTTCTTTCTGTAATACAAAAAATCAGCGCAAGCATGATAGATACATTATGGCTAAAACATACAAATGTGTACAGAGAAATGTAAGCGCTTTTAGTTCTATCCTCATGTAATTAGCAAGTTTTCCTGTATATGAACCTTGAACTGAAGAACAAAAGTATTATTCTGTGAGTAAATTTGTCATTGTTACTTTCAAATCACCAATTAAAAATCAAAGAAAATGCTTTCCCTGAAAAATTCTGAAACTCATAATACTCATCTTTGAATCACTAATCATGCTATCAGTAGATTTCTTGAATTAAGAGGAATTTTTCCCCTTTCCAATGAAACAAAACATTTCAGGAGTGTGGTCAAGGTAGAGTTGATGAGCATTTGCTCTTGCAATTCTTTAGAGCTACAAAAATGGACTTTTGCTTTTAAATTTTGATACCTTTTGCTAGCGCATAAGGAGTCAGGCCCTCAAAATATGTGAAAGAAGAGTTAAGGAAACACAACCCACCTTGCCCTTTACTTCACTGACTCAAAGACTGATTAGCACCCAGACTGAAAAGATGGTTATGCTTCTGTTTGCTTCTTTTTCCTAATGATAAACTATTCATGTCTGCTTAGATTTTTAAAATCATCTTGTCCTTCAGATTATTGCATTTTCCTAATCAAGTCAAATTCAGAAGTCTTCACAATATAAGTTGGGAAAATTCTCATGATGTCAGTGCCATGGGCAAACCAGTCACCACTGCCTTAGACTGCTTGTCATGCACTCTATGAACCAGACAGAAAAATATGATTTCCCATTGTATGACCTACTTATATAGAAGTGAAATTCAGCAGATCGGCATCCAAGCGGTACAAATACCAAGGATTATATTCAGACTCTCCTCTGACTTATGTCCAGTGATAAAATCCTCATATATAAATTTCTGTTATTTAAATCTGAAGACAGACTCAGAATTCATGATAGGGTACAAAACAAGAAAAGCGAATATATTCACAACATCACATTTATTCTCAATGTAAAAGTTTAAGTGACATATTTAATGACACTGCAGTCACTAGCTGAAATTCAAATTAGTGATTATCCAGAAGTTCATGTGGACTCTGTAAAAACTGGACTACAGAGTACATTAAACCTAGAGAAATAAAGACTAGAGAGCCATGGTATCTGTTTTCAAAGGATTGCCCACTGAAAGAAGGGTTAGATCTGTTTTGTTTTGCTTCAGAGAGTACACAAACCATACCTGATTGTGGAAGGTTATTGGATATTGAGTTCAGCTACATAAAAACCTAAATAATTAGTATCCTACAACTCTGTCTGCACCAGCAGTCAGTCTCTGTCTTTCAGAATCTAAAATATTTTCAATAACAATCTGCCAGGGATATTGCAAGGAGAACTGTTGATCTGGCAAGGAATAGGAATTTGTCACTTTTAAGGTTCATTCCAACACTGGTTCTCTTATGGTCACCCTAGAATAAAGAGACAGTACCACTGCATCCTTTCTAGACCTCTCATCTCCTTTTGTTTACCGTAGGATAATACACAGAGAGGGAAGAAAAGAAGCCCACATTCACCTGTTAGTTAGCAGAGGAGACGCAGACATAGAGACCTGACTTGTGGACACAGGGAGGTGGGGCAAGGAGGGGGTGGGACAGAGTGTAGCAAGGAAACATACGCATTGCCGTATTTAAAATAGATAGCTGATTTGCTCTGTGACTCAGGAGCTCAAACCTATGCTCTGTGACCACTTAGAGGGGTGGGATAGGGTGGTAGGGAGTTCAAGAGGGAGGGGGCATATGTATACCTATGGCTGATTCATGTAGATGTATGGCAGAAACCAACGTGATATTGAAAAGTAATTATGCTTCAATTAAAAATAAATCTATTTGTTAAAAAATTACTAATGGATGACCTTGTTAGTGAAATCTCACAAACATTTTTTTCCATACTACTTCTTAGCTGCTTCTGGGACCACCTTTTCATTACTATAATTCCCCAATTCTATTACCTAATTTTTATGCAGCTATCCCTTTATTCTTTTCTGAGGTCATGAGTATTTACTTTATCTGTCAGCCTTACTTAATATAATTATTGGCTATCTGAAAATGCGAACTTGGAGTCTTCTGTATTCACTTATGTAAAAAAATTGCTTTTCATTGAAGCAGATTATGTTTGACCTCTCAGCAATCTCAATGCCCTCAAATTCAAAGCAAGGCTGGAAAGTGACATGTTTACAGTCCAGCAGCAAATGAGTCAAAGAAAAACAAACACAGTATTGTTTTTCATTAAGTACAATATATCCTTAATCCAAAACTTTTCAAAATATGTTTCCATGGTCAAATAAGTTCCAGGACATTTAGTGAGCGTTTATTAAGTGTATGTATAGGTCAACTGTAGAGTTTTATATATATAATTTAATTTTCAGTGTTCCCATGAAGCAAAAGTTATTACAGATGAAGATTTCGAAGAATTCCTAGGTAATGAATGGTAATGCCAAGAATTCAGCTGAGCATGTACAACTCTATGTCTTTACTAGAAGACTTCTCAGAGGCCCAACTGCACATTTATGGTTTATCAATCTTCACAAAGGAGAAATATCTTATCAACTCTATTCCAGAAGTGTTTGACTAGAGGGAGCTTTAATGATGTGTGATGACAGACTAGCATTTTGAGAGGCACTATCTTAAATTATATTTTATCTGTATCACTAGTTCAGTTCAGTTCAGTCACTCAGTCATGTCCGACTCCTTGTGACCCCATGAATTTCAGCACACCAGGCCTCCCTGTCCATCACCAACTCCTGGAGTTCACTCAGACTCACGTACATCGAGTCCGTGATGCCATCCAGACATCTCATCCTCGGTCGTCCCCTTCTCCTCCTGCCCCCAATCCCTCCCAGCATCAGAGTCTTTTCCAATGAGTCAACACTTCACATGAAGTGGCCAAAGTATTGGAGTTTCAGCTTTAGCATTATTTCTTCCAAAGAAATCCCAGGACTGATCCCCTTCAGAATGGATTGGTTGGATCTCCTTGCAGTCCAAGGGACTCTCAAGAGTCTTCTCTAACACCACATTTCAAAAGCATCAATTCTTTGGTGCTCAGCTTTCTTCACAGTCCAACTCTCACATCCATACATGACTACTGGAAAAATCATAGCCATGACTAGAGGGACCTTTAGTCAGCAAAGTAATGTCTCTGTTTTTCAATATGCTATCTAGGTTGGTCATAACTTTCCTTCCAAGGAGTGAACGTCTTTTAATTTCATGGCTGCACTCACCATCTGCAGTGATTTTGGAGCCCCCAAAATGAAGTCTGACACTGTGTCCACTGTTTCCCCATCTATTTCCCATGACGTGATGGGACCAGATGCCATGATCTTCGTTTTCTGAATGTTGAGCTTTAAGCCAACTTTTTCACTCTCCTCTTTTACTTTCATCAAGAGGCTTTTTAGCTCCTCTTCACTTTCTGCCATAAGAGTGGTGTCATCTGCATATCTGAGGTTATTGATATTTCTCTCGGCAATCTTAATTCCAGCTTGTGCTTCTTCCAGCCTAGCATTTCTCGTGATGTACTCTGCACAGAAGTTAAATAAGCAGGGTGACAATATACAGCCTTGATGTACTCCTTGTCCTATTTTGAACCAGTCTCTTGTTCCATGTCCAGTTTTAACTGTTGCTTCCTGATCTGTATATAGGTTTCTCAAGAGGCAGGTCAGGTGCTCTGGTATTCCCATATCTTTCAGAATTTTCCACAGTTTATTGTGATCCATACAGTCAAAGGCTTTGGCATAGTCAATAAAGCAGAAATAGATGTTTTTCTAGAACCCTCTTGCTTTTTCGATGATCCAGCAGATGTTGGATGTGTCACTAGTAGTCTTGGTTTTTATTAGAAATCCGTTCAATAGAGGAAAAAGTTCTAGTTAGATGAATCTACATTGTGACTTGCAACAAGATGTTGTGAAATGCTGTTTGAGATTTATATATATATAACTGAAAGTTAGCAAATCACGCAGAAATTATAGTGGAAGTAGCAGCATATTTAGACCAAAGTTTTGTGTGAGTGATATGTTTATGTTGAATTTGGAATAGTTTCTAATGGAACAAGAGATACAGAGAGAGAACATGTCTGAGTTGTAGGACTCCGTAATACTGGGGTGACAGACACCTCATAATCCCAAGGATGCTATCTCAGCTTGTTGAACTTGTCCAAAATCTCTGATTCTAGCGAAAGTTCTAATGAGAGATGGCATGGTGATATGGTCATATAGTGAGGTGAAAAGAACTACTTTGCAGCTTCTCGGTTGCTGAGAAATTCTACATATTTTTTCTTAGACTCGAATTGGGCTTTGGAAGCAGATGAGCTTAGAAGTTACTGGAAATTTCCACAAAATCAATTTTCACCTGAGATTGCAGCATCATTTCCCATTCTGGAGATGAAGTTGAATCTCAAGGTTTAAAAATGCATTTGAGAGGCACTTGGGATATAGTCCCCATTCAGATAATAAGCTTAGAAAGAGCTGATAACCAGTATAAAGGGAACAACAGCCTTACTACCATGTACATTTGTTGTTGTTCATTTACTAAGTCACACAAAACTCTTTGTGACCCCATTGACTGCAGCACATCAGGCTTCCCTGTCCTTCACCATCTCTCAGAGTTTGCTCACACTCATGTCCACTAAGTCAGTGATGCCATCCAACCATCTCATCCCTGTTATCCTCTTCTCCTCCTGCCCTCAGTCTTTCCAAGCATCAGGGTCTTTTCCAGTGGATCAGCTCTTTGCATCAGGAAGTCAAAGTATTGGAGCTTCAGTTTTAACATCAGTTCTTCCAGTGAATATTCAGAGTTGATTCCCTTTAGGATTGACTGGTTTGATCTCCCTGTTGTCCAAGGGACTCTAAAGAGTCTACTCCAACACCACAGTTCAAAAGCATCATTTCTTCAGCACTCAGCCTTCCTTATGGTCCAACTCTCATATCTGTACTCTCACATCATAACTACTGGAAAAACAATAACTTTGATTATATGGACCTTTGTTGGCAAAGTGATGCCTTTGCTTTTTAATATGCCATCTAGATTTGTCATAGCTTTCCTTCCAAGGAGCAAGCATCTTCTAATTTCATGGCTACAGTCATCATCCACAGTGATTTTTAGCCCAAGAAAATAAAATTTGTTACTGTTTCCATTGTTTGCCCATATATTTGGCATGAAATGATGGGACCAGATGCCATGATTTTTGTTTTTGAATGTTCAGTTTTAAGCCAGCTTTTTCACTCTCTTCTTTGATCTTCATAGAGAGGCTCTTTAGTTCCTCTTCACTTTCTGCCATAAGAGTGGTGTCATCTGTATATCTGAGGTCATTGATATTTCTCCCAGCAATCTTGACCTTGTGCCTCATCCAGCCTAGAATTTCACATGATGTATTCTGCATAGAATTTAAATACAAAAGTTGACAATATACAGCCCTGACATACTCCTTTCCCAATTTTGAACCTATCTATTTTCCATGTCTGATTTTAACCGTTGCTTCTTGACCTGCATTCAGGTTTCTCAGGAGACAGGTGAGGTGGTCTGATATTCCCATCTCTTTAAGAATTTTCCACATTTTGTTGTGATCCACACAGTCACAGCCTAGTCACTGAAGCAGAATTAGATTTTTTTAAAATTCCCTTGCTATTTCTATGATCATATGATATATGAGTATATATGATGCTCAGGTAAAGAAACAGCAGTTACAACTACAAGAAAGGACAGGCAACTTAACAAGGGTTATTCCTCCTTTTCTGCTATAGTGACAGAGAAGCAAACCTAGGCAGCTAGGAGGGGAAATATCCTACTATATTTGCATCCATCTCAGCCCAAGTTTGTGAGTAAGAAGGTTAGCAAGACTAATAAACTTGTATTGGTAGGCAAAATGAAGAGGGCTTTGCATCCAGCACAAAATTAAAGTATTATCTGTACTAAACTATTTAATAGCAAATTAGCCCTGAAGTGATGGAAAGTTTCTAAGCTTTTATCAATGAAACTCACCATTGAGAATAAAAGAAAATTCTCAAAGCACCATTAGTAGCAATTACTGACAAAATTTTTTTAAAAAAAGGTTTTGTGTCTGTATTTCATGATATTGTTCAAATTGATTAATAAATTTTGATTAAATCTATTTAGTGGTCCTGAATAGAACTTTTTTTTTTAAGTTGGTCAGCATAATTTTGGGACTGTGATAAAACAGCTGCTTTTCTCTTTTAAAAAATCAATTTGGAAAACCTGAGTCATGTTTAATCAGCCAGTTGGAGAGATAGTGTAACCTGATTAAGGACAGCTGAGGCATACAGGGTTACTGCTGCTAAGTCGCTTCAGTCGTATCCGACTCTGTGCGACTCCATAGATGGCAGCCCACCAGCCTCCCTGTCCCTGGGATTCTCCAGGCAAGAATACTGGAGTGGGTTGCCATTTCCTTCTCCAATGCATGAAAGTGAAAGTGAAGTCGCTCAGTCATGTTTGACTCTTAGTGACCCCATGGACTGCAGCCTACCAGGCTTCTCCATCCATGGGATTTTCCAGGCAAGAGTACTGGAGTGGGATGCCACTGCCTTCTCCTGCGTACAGGGTTCACATCTGTAATAAAGGAATATGGCTGCTTAGTTGTAACCAAGGGCCAAACAAAGATGCCAAGATGTGTTTCAAAGGTGGCATTAGTTCCTAGAATACTACATAAACTAATTGTTCTGAAAAAAGATTCCTTACATGTGACTATGGCATAATTATTATGCTAAAAAGCACTATTAGAACTGTCTGGTATTGGTTTATCTATTTAACATTTCAGAGAAAATTGCAGTTATGTGGGAAAAATAGGTAAAGTCCAGAGGCAACAAGTAAGAACATGAGTGTTGCGTCCAAGTAAAACTCAGTCTTTGAGTCTATTTGGAATTATTGTGAAACTCAGGGTTACATTAAGGAATAGCAACTTTTTGGTTTACAGACATTTCAGTTCAGTGGTCAGTTGTGTCTGACTCTCTGCAACCCCATGGACTGCTGTACATCAGGCCTCCGTGTCCATCACCAACATCCAGAGTTTACTCAAACTCATGTCCATTGAGTCAGTGATGCCAACCAACCATCTCATCCTCTGTCATTCCCTTCTTGTCCTGCCTTCAATCTTTCCTAGCATCAGGGTCTTTTCCAAAAGTCAATTCTTCTCATCAGGTAGCCAGATTATTGGAGTTTCAGCTTCAGCGTCAGCGTCAGTCCTTCCAATGAATATTCAGGACTGATCTCCTTTAGGATGGATTGCTGACCTCCTTGCAGTCCAAGGGACTCTTAAGAGTCTTCTCCAACACCACAGTTCAAAAGCACCAATTCTTGGCACTCAGCTTTCTTTATAGTCCAACTCTCACATCCATACATGACTACTGGAAAAATCATAGCTTTGACTAGATGGGCCTTTGTTGGCAAAGTAATGTCTGTGCTTTTCAATATGCTATCTAGGTTGATCATAACTTTTCTTCCAAGGAGTAAATGTCTTTTAATTTCATGACTGCAAACACCATCTGCAGTGATTTTGGAGCCCCCAAAATAAAGTCTGACACTGTTTCCACTGTTTCCCCATCTATTTCCCATGGAGTGATGGGACTGGATGCCATGATCTTTGTTTTCTGAATGTTGAGCTTTAAGCCAACTTTTTCACTCTCCTCTTCCATTTTCATCAAGAGGCTTTTTAGTTCCTCTTCACTTTCTGCCATAAGAGTGGTGTTATCTGCATATCTGAGGTTACTGATATTTCTCCCGGCAATCTTGATTCCAGCTTGTGTTTCTTCCAGCCCAGCGTTTCTCATGATGTAGTCTGCATATAAGTTAAATAAGCAAGGTGACAATATACAGCCTTGACGTACTTCTTTTCCTATTTGGAACCAGTCTGTTGTTCCATGTCCAGTTCTAATTGTTGCTTCCTGACCTGCATACAGATTTCTCAAGAGGCAGGTCAGGTGGTCTGGTATTCCCATCTCTTGAAGAATTTTCTGCAGTTTATTGTGATCCACACAGTCAAAGGCTTTGGCATAGTTAATAAAGCAGAACTCTCTTGCTTTTTCCATGAGCCAGTTAGTAGCATAGAAAAGATGCAAAGAGAGCTTTGAATGGATTGGAAAGGTTGGTGTGCAAAGAAATTGGGGTCATCACATTTTGAAAGCCAAAAGTACCAGCCATTATAGAAACAGCACAGTGAAGTAATGGGCCTCTGAAGCTCTGAGAATTTACAATTTTTTCCAAGTGGTCTTTTGATGCAGGAAAGTTTTTTATAGACAAATATCACATGAACAAGAGGACTGTTAATGTTAGAATGTAGTTTTAAGGAAAAGGAAAAATATTGGCCTTGTATTTTCCATACAACTCTAAATGCAGAAGGTTATAATCTAGCAGCTATTTGGCCACAGATCTCCTAGCTAGACCATTGCGATTATGTCCTTCATCATTGTTTGTAATGAAGAGCCACTGAGTCTTTTTTATCAAAGGGAAATTTGTAGGTACAAGGCATGGGAAGTGAAAAATATGATGTAATTCCTCAAATTTTCCCTTTATCCTAGCTTAGAGAGTTAATCTAGCCACAGAAGTATAGCCCACACCACCAAAATTAAGCTGAAATGCATAGCAGCTAATAGCTCTCTGCTTGCAGTGAGCTAAATCAGTTGAACAGAAATATAAAATTTTATTTCAGTTAAGCCTAGGATCATTGTCTACAATTCCACATCATACACAGCCAGCAATTTTTTCCCCTAAAGAACAGTGTTCTTTAAACTGAAAACCCGGTGTACATGTTCTGTTATAAGACAGTTAGAAAAGCTGTGTCAATCAAAGCCATTCCATGATGTGACCATTTCCCTAGGGCATCCTTAGTTAAGAACCAGAATTTTGAACCTTGAAAATATATGGTTATAAAGATATTTGTTGATAATTCAGTGAAATGATGAAAGACTTCAAACAAGTGAGGAAAAAGACTCTAAGGGATAAGTTTGTTCTGTTCCTGGGGAAGCCACTATTTTGAGTTATCTTTTGCTAAGTTTTTTAAAATGCTGATATCCAAATATATAAATCCATTTGTCACTTAATCTTAAATCAATCTAGTGACAGTAAAGGCAAAGCAAAGAATGATAGGTCCATATACTCTATTTGTCTGGCAAACATTTCAAAAGAAGTGGTGTGGCATATGAAATAGTCTGCCACATTGAAGTAGTATAGCTTATAACATTGTTTGGAGTCTTAAATAAGAAAATAATATAGTATGCTACTGCTGCTAAGTTGCTTCAGTCGTGCAGCCTACCAGGCTCCTCCATCCATGGCGTTTTTCAGGCAAGAGTACTGGAGTGGGGCGCCATCACCTTCTTTGAATAGGGTATGACTGATAGTTATTATTTCCCAAAGCCTCTGTTTATGAAAGTTTTATTTCCTTCAAGGTACAAGGATGTTTCTTATCCTACTAAAGCAGAATTTCTGTGGATCTGTTTTGCCTTTAGTGATTAAAAATGTTCTTCAGTGAACTGACACCTAGTTCATGAACTCAGAAAGCTTAAGCTGGTTAGAGCGGCTCATATGCAGAAAGGTAGACATGGAGAGTTATGGGATTATGGCGAGTTTAAAGTTCAAGTTCTAGGAGGCTTCACAAATAGATCTTGGGTTAGATGGGGAAAGATTTCTGTAAGCAAAGAGAAAAGTGAAGGGAATTATAAATGGAGGTGCAAAGGGAAAAGGTGAGTGAATATGTGTCAAAGAAACAGTAATTTTGGGACTTCCCTGGTAGTCCAGCGGTTAGGACTTCGCCTTCCAATGTGGGGGTACAGGTTCCACCCCTGGTAGGGGAGCTAAGATCCCCCATGTCTAGTGGCGCATTTATATATATATATAAAACAGAAGCAATATCATAATAAATTCAATAAAGACTTTAAAAATGTTCCACATCAAAAAGTCTTTAAAGAAAAGTAAAAAGAAACAGTAACTTCACTTATCTTGCCAGAGGACTGTTGTATTAGTATGCTGGGCTGCAGAAACAGGCAACTACATGTTGAGTATGGCTAAACAACAGACATTGATTTTCTCACAGTGCTGGAGCCTGGAAATTCAAGATCAAGGTGATGCCAGCATTAGTTTTTGGCAAGGCCTTTTAGGCTTGCAGGCAGCCACCTGCCTGCAGAGTCCTCACGTGGCCTTCTGTGCCTGCATACTTTGGCATCTCTTTCTCTTCTTTTAAGAACAGAGCTTTTGGATTAGGGCCTCGGTCTTTTGCAACCTCATTTCATCTTAATTACTTCTTTAAAGGTCCTATTTCCAAATATAGTAACATTGGGAGTGAGGATTTCAACTTATGAATCTGAGGGGAACAAAATTCAGTCCATTACAGCTGTAAATGGAGAAGGAAATGGCAACCCACTCCAGTACTCTTGCCTGGAGAATCCCCATGGACTGAGGAGCCTGGCGAGCTACAGTCCATGGGGTTGAAAAGAGTCGGACATGACTGAGTGACTAAACACACACACACACACAGCCCCACACACACACCCACACCTGTAAAGGTGAACATAACACTTGAAAGAGAAGTTCGGCCAAGATTGTCAAAGAAATTGCTCAGCCAATATTACATATCCTGTGTCTCCTGACTAGATACCCATAAACAATGATATTCACATATGTGGCTAGTACTACTGAATGATTCAGGGCAGATTAGCTGGCATTTAAACCCCTTCTTCTTTTCTCTCCACCTTTCTCTTGAAAAATGTATGAGAGTGATGTTGTAGAGATAATCTTGATTCTGCTTGGATTTACCTAAAAGAAACTCAGTTTTTAACAGGGACAAAAGTACCAAAACAGTATTTACAGACATCTACAATATTTACAGATATATCTCCTGCAACTTTGTAAGGAATATGATGTGTTCTTACCGTTTGGCCCCTGGGCCGTGAATGTGCTAAAATTCTCATGGTGGGGGTGGTGATTAGAAGCCACTCAGGAAGACCACAGTGGATATTTGCTGGCTTTCACCTATAGCTAGCTGCTCACCACAATCTGAGTGGACAATATGTCCATGTGACTGCCATGTGACATGTTAATGGAGTTCAAGCAAAAGTACCTAACATCACTTTAGGCCTGGCCATTAAATGCTCTCATATCCACTGATCTAAAGCCCATTAACAAGGCAAAATTAATCTATGGCATTAGAAGTCAAGAGTGGGGTTGCTTTGGGGTCAGAGGGAAGAGGTAGTAATAAGGAGAAGACAAAAGATGATTCTTGAAGATATTCTTTGACCTGAATGCTGGTTATATGGGTAATAATTCATGTTGCTTTATAAATATATCTTTTTATATTACATGTCAATGGAAAGAATGAAAAATCTCTTTTCATGGCCTTTTCCCAAGTTTTTCCCCTTTTGGTAGGCTGTGATAGGAAAAAAAAAAAATATGCAGGAACAGCCGGAGAAGCACATGTGAAGTTGGCAGAGTCTTTACTGGCCTGAGTCTCTGAGAGCTGTCCACCTGTCTGTTCATCTATACACTAGAGTGGGTTTGAGCCATGTCTCACTTTTTTGTTTAAGTTACTGGTGGTGGTGGTTTGGTCACTCAGTCACGTCTGCCTCTTGCAACTCCATGGACTGTCGCCTGCCAGGCTCCTCTGTCCATGGGATTCTCCCAGGCAAGAATACTGGAGTGGGTTGCCATTTCCTTCTCCAGTTCAGTTCAGATCAGTCGTTCAGTTGTGTCTGACTCTTTGTGACCCCATGGACCCCCTGCAACATACCAGGCTTCCCTGTCCATCACCAGCTCCTGGAGTTTACCAAACTCATGTCCATTGAGTCAACGATGTCATCCAACCATATCACCTCTGTCATCCCCTCTCCTCCCATCCTCAATCTTTCCCAGCAACAGGGTCTTTTCAAATGAGTCAGCTCTTCATATCATGTGGCCAAAGTATTGGCTTCAGCATCAGTCCTTCCAATGAACACACAGGACTAATTTCCTTTAGGATGGACTGGTTGGATCTCCTTGCAGCCCAAGGGACTCTCAAGAGTCTTCTCCAACACCACAGTTCAAAAGCATCAATTCTTCAGTGCTCAGTCTAACTCTCACATCCATATATGACCACAGGGAAAACCATAGCATTGACTAGATGGACCTTTGTTGACAAAGTAATGTCTCTGCTTTTTAATATGCTGTCTATGTTGGTAATAACTTTCCTTCCAAGGAGTAAGTTTAAGTTACTAGCATAACACTAAAAGCTTTCCCATTAACTGTTCTCCTCCTTTATTTTCAACAGTATTCTCATCTTCCTACATGAATTTAACTATTCCTCATTTTTGGATGAGATGGTTGGATGGTATCACTGACTCAATGGACATGAGTTTGAACAAACTCTAGGAGATAATGAAGGACAGGGAAGCCTGGTGTGTTGTAGTCTATGGGGTCACAAAGAGTCAGACATGACGAGTGTCTGAACAAAAACATTTTGGCCACATGGTTTGCTTGAATTGTTCCTACCTCCAATTTCAGTCAATGATCCTCATTATATTAAGCTAATCAATATATTCTATCCCATTGTCCACTGTGAAGTGCTGGGTGTAAAATGAAATACAATGAACTTTGCAGAAACTTGCTGGCGTTTCTGTGAACATAAACTTCATTGGCTCCCAGAGGAGCTGTAAACAGAGACTTTCTTCTTCTAGAACAAGTGATCTTATGGCTCAGGATTTCAGGCAACCACAGCATCTTACCATCAGGATTCTGTCATCCTGCCTAAGGCTAAAGTTGACACAAAGAAGAAGTTGGGCTCAAAAACAGATCGATCTTGCAATCTAGTTTGAGCTGTGCCTGAAACAGACTTTTGATTTCCTAGTCAAGAGGTCCTCCAAGTTGCCAAATACCTTAATGAATTTGACTAAATGTTGATATTCATTCATTTATAGGCACACATACATACTTGATATTGATAACATCTTTGACCTCAGTTGCTGCATCAGTAAAATAGGATTATACAAGGGCTAAGGACATTTTCAAGCTGGTTTTAGAAAAGGCAGAGGAACAGAGATCAAATTGCCAACATCTGCTAGATCATCAAAAAAGCAAGAGGGTTCAAAAAAAAATCTATTTATGCTTTATTGACTATGCCAAAGCCTTTGACTGTGTAGATCACAATAAACTGTAAAGAATTCTTCAAGAGATGGGAATACCAGACCACCTGACCTGCTTCTTGAGAAATCTATATGCAGGTCAGGAAGCAACAGTTAGAACTGGACATGGAACAACAGACTGGTTCCAAATAGGAAAAGGAGTATGTCAAGGCTGTACATTGTCACTCTGCTTATTTAATTTCTATGCAGAGTACATCATGAGAAACGCTAAACTGGAAGAAGCACAAGCTGGAATCAAGATTGCCGGGAGAAATATCAATAACCTCAGATATGCAGATGACACCACTCTTATGGCAGAAAGTGAAGAGGACCTAAAAAACCTCTTGATGAAAATGGAAGAGGAGAGTGAAAAAGTTGGCTTAAAGCTCAACATTCAGAAAACGAAGATCATGGCATCTGGTCCCATCACTTCATGGGAAATAGATGGAGAAACAGTGGAAACAGTGTCAGACTTTATTTAGGGGGCTCCAAAATCACTGCAGATGGTGACTGCAGCCATGAAATTAAAAATGCTTACTCCTTGGAAGAAAAATTATGACTAACCTAGATAGCATATTGAAAAGCAGAGGCATTACTTTGCCAACAAAGGTCTGTCTAGTCAAGGCTATGGTTTTTCCTGTGGTCATGTGTGGAGGTGAAAGTTGGACTGTGAAAGAAAGCTGAGCACCAAAGAATTGATACTTTTGAACTGGGATGTTGGAGAAGACTCTTGAGAGTCCCTTGGATTGCAAGAAGATCCAACCAGTCCATTCTGAAGGAGATCAGCCCTGGGTGTTCTTTGGAAGGAATGATTCTAAAGCTGAAACTCCAATACTTTGGCCACCTCATGCAAAGAGTTGACTCTTTGGAAAAGACTGATGCTGGGAGGGATTGGGGGCAGGAGGAGAAGGGGATGACAGAGGATGAGATGGCTGGATTGCATCACTGACTTAATGGATGTGAGTTTGAGTGAAATCCAGGAGATGGTGATAGACAGGGAGGCCTGGCGTGCTGCGATTCATGGGGTCCTAAAGAATCAGACACGACTGAGCAACTGAACTGAAGGACATTTGTGATCCTTCTAAATTAGGGTGTCAGTGTTCTTATATTTTGAATGAAACTTGAGGCAATCCTTGGCTTAATATAATATGACTTTAATTTTTGTCCAATTATTTTAATAAACACTACAGCAAGGCTATGCTCCAGGTTTCCATTTCTGCATCTTATAGCCTAAGTATTTTATCTTAAATTTTATCCCCTCATCTTTCCTAAAAAAGTACTCATTAATAATATTACATTAATTTTCTGTCATATCAATGTTTTTCAAGTGAGAGTTTCCTGTCTCATTTGTACTGTTGGAAAACATTTTCTAAAACTGGTTTAAAGAGTATAGTTTTTGAAATGTTTCCTTCACTCTTTTCTATGTTAACCTCCAATTAGAATAAATGCTTAATCATTGTTGAATGGTTGATAGATAATTCTTTGAAGATAATTGTCTATCTCATATAATGAATAACTGTAGTCACAAAGGTTCAAGGTTCATTCTGTTCAGAGGAAGCATAGAACTTGGAACAAATGTCTCTGACTGATATCTTTTCATTCACATAGATTAAAATGTCAAAACTTGCCTTCTTAATTTAAAAGTTACTATCTGAACTATAATTTTACTTTTACTCTCTAAATTTCTCTGAATGAAAACAAGATTAAAGTGTGATGAAATGAGAAGCAATTGGGAGGTACATATTATGTTTCAGGATTTTCTACTAATTTGTGGTGTCAGATAACTTATCCTACCTGGATCTCAGTTTTCTTGTTATAGAAAGCCAGACAGTCCACGTGAACCTTCTCAGGACTAACAATCCTGCAGATAAAGAATAATGTGGATTAGAATTTGTCCTTCTGATGAAAATGTATACTTTTTACCTAAGAGGGATAGTCTACACACCACTTAGCCTCAATAAGTAAACAGGCAATTTCCTGATTTCACTGGATTCTCTGTTGTAATATTTGACAAGAAGGCACGTGTTTCTCAGGTTTATATGCAATTACTGGGAACTAAGATCATTTAGTTAAGTCAGAATATCTGGGTTTATGTCCTAATTCTGCTGCTTACAACGTTTGTAACTTTAGGTAGCATATGATATATTGACCATTGTTTCCAAAGCTGGAAAACAAAACAAAACAAAACAAAACTTCGATTCCTTATCTGAATATTAGTATTTTTGTTTAGTCACTCAGTTGTGTCTGATTCTTCACAACCCCATGGACTGCAGCATGCCAGGCTTTCCTGTCCTTCACCGTCTCATTAAGCTTGCTCAAACCCATGTCCATTGAGTTGGTGATGCCATCCAACCATCTCATCCTCTGTCGTCCCCTTCTCCTCCTGCCTTCAGTCATTCCCAGAATCAGGGTCTTTTCAAATGAGTCAGTCTTTGCATCAGGTGGCCAAAGAATTCGAGTTTCAGTGTCAGCATCAGTCCTTCCAACGAATATTCAAGGTTGATTTCCCTTAAGATTGACTGATTTGACCTCCTTGCTGTCCAAGGGACTCTCAGGAGTCTTCTCTAACAACACAGTTCAAAAGCACCAGTTCTGCTGCACTCAGCTTTCTTTATGGCCCAACCCTCACATCCATAGATGACTACTGGAAAAATCATAGCTTTGACTAGATGGGCCTTTGCTGGCAAAGTAATGTCTCTGCTTTTTAATATGCTGTCTAGGTTTGTCATTATTATTATTATTCAGTAATGAAAATATGAATATGACAGTGCTTTGCTCCTGTTGAAGTATACTTGAACCCATGCCAGAAACTTTAGTGTTCAGCTTTGGCATATAGAAACAAAAAAGACATCATAGGTCATGTGGATGGTGTTTTCCCACCGTGAAGGCAGATGCTTTCCTCTTGTCTCTTCCTGTAATAACACTGAGTCCAGCAGATAGCCAGCCCATCCCTTTCTTGAAGGCCACGACTAGCTCTTCAACTCAGAGATACTTGAGTTCACTTTGGGTATTTTTATGTATTCTATAATTCTCTTTATTTACAAATAAAAATCTAATCTTCTTAATGTCTCTGTCTATAATCAGCTCCATTCAGATTTTTTAAAAATCTATTTAGCCTGTAAGCTTAGTTTCCTCCACTGTAGGATTTCTAATTTCTTTTGGCAGCCTGCATTTGTTTTTGCACCTTAAGGAGAGCCTAAGGGCCATTATTTTCAAATGATATTTTTGAACTATACATCTATGTAGGTATTCTTGGTGCTTCTGTACACAATAGAGAGTATTCTGCTAAATTATTGGAATTGCTCTTTTTTATACTAATTTGAGCACAGAATTATTGGAATGAATTTATCAGCCCCTGAACACCCACTGTGGGTTATAACAGGCTGCTCCTGTAAATGAGATGTTGCATCCCAATGAGGAAATACATTTCAAAATGAAAAGGAAATCTATTTCAAGAAATTTTCTTACTTCTTTCAAATATTCTGTAGTTTGTAGCTAAATTTGCTAATGTCTTAAGGTGAAAAGTACCATATGAAATGATATAAAAATCATATTTGTTTATTACATAGGTTGAATATTAAAACCACTAAAAGTGTAATTGGTGTAACATTAATCTGAATGGGATGAGGTAAAACAAGAAGTTAAGGTAACGGTAGTGTTAGTGAAAAATATCTGCTTAAACAGTTTAATGCAGCAACTATAGTTTATATCATATCAGTTGATATTTAAAAGATTTAAAGCCATTTTTAAAAGCAAGTTGTTTACTCATTTACCCAGCAACAGCCTGGGAAACTTAATTGGAACAACTGATGCAATAACAGCAGACCTCAGTATAAATGTCAACAAGAGAAAGGGTTGTTTGTTGGAATGCTGCTTTGTGTTTTTGTTTTTTGTTTTTGAGAGATAAATTTGAACTTTTTGCCTGAACAGAAGAACCAGAAGAAATGATGTTTCTCCAAAGACTATAAGGAGGCTAGACTGACAACTCTGATAAACAAGAAAGAAGGTTAGTTTGAAATGTTGTGGCTCTTAATATAATAAACAGCAAGATTATGTAATAATATCATTGAGACATTGGAACATTAATTTTTAAGTACCCAGTCTAAAATAAAAATCAAAAGCAGAATTGCAATCAACTGTAACTGTACATCAAAATTTGGATACTTTTTCATAATGGTGCCTGTATTAAATTTCATAGACACAGAACAAATACTCAAACTTTAAGAATATTCTATGAAGAACGAGGAAATCAGACATATTACATTTCTTATTAAAAGCACTGGATACTCAAGTTACTTCCAAGTTCCAAAAAAATTATTTAACCATCCAAAGATGCCCATACATGAATTCAACCTTCTAGTACTTGAATCAGGCAAAAGTGATGCTGCATAATTTGAGGCTACATCTAAGTCCTGCAACTTCTGCCTTGAAACATTTCTTGAAACATTCTTTCTAAGTGAAGCCAGCAGCTACATCCTAAGTGTGACTACACCAAGATGCTCACAATGTAAGGAAACCCAAGATAGCCATGTGAAGGGCTCATGAAAAGAGAGCAATGATGAAATCTTAGCAATTACAGTTAGCCCAGCCTCTAGACATGAAATGAAGGGGCCACCAAGGACATTCCAACCCAGCCACCAAGTGGAGAAAAACTGAGCTCCAGTCAAGATGTTTTAAAAATCTATGGCCACTTAAGCAAGTTAGCTGAGGTGGCAAGCATTCTTTTCTTTTTTTTCCCCGTGGTTAATATCTGAGAATATCAGTAGTAATATTGTTTCATTATTGAGGATATTTGCTATGAAACCTTTTGGTGACATCTATATTAACAATACATACTTCTGTTCCTAGTTTATTAAGAATGTAACAGTATGTTGAATTCATGGAATGTTCTTTCTTCATCCATCATGATACAAAATATTAGTTGTAAGATTATCTAAAGGAAATGGGGAATAGAAAAGATTCTGACTGACTTATCTAGTTATTTTGAATTTACTCGAAGTTCTAATATAAAATTCTGCACAGACTTAAAAAAAAACAAACTTGTATCAAACAAGAGTTAAAGAAACAATAACGAAAGGGTGTTAGAGCTGGAGGATTATTCTGTGCATATTTTGCATATACAAAAGAGTAATGAGTTAGTTGACTAACTGCCTTAATATTTTAAAAGTAAGTTTTAATCCTCCGATATTTGAAGGCATATTTTCTTCAAAGAGGTCTGGTTTATATTGTAAGAGTTGTTTACTTAGCTCTTTGAGATGTTACATTAAACTTACAGGCTTCTTGTAACTTCTGAATACTTGAAAGACAAACTGATATTTGAAGCCAGTGACTCCCTTACTCCCTCTTCTTTCCTTTCATTCTTCTATTTGGCAACTCATTACTATCCTGCATAGCTGCTGGTATGAGATTTGAATTAGAGAGTAATTCCATTTTGATTTCTCTTTGTCACAAAGATAAGAAATGTATGCAATTTCATCCAGTATTTATTAGAAAATAGTATATCATCTTTATTTTTATTGAGATTTACTTGATACATAACGTCCTTCCCTGGTGGCTCAGTGGTAAAGAATCTGCCTGCCAATGCAGGATACACAGCTTCCATCTCTAAATTGGGAAGATTCCCTAGAGAAGGAAATGGCAACCGACTCCAGTGTTCTTGCCTGGGAAATCCCATGGACAGAGGAGAGTGGCGGGCTACAGTCCATGGGGTCTCAAAAGAGTCGGACACAACTTAGTGACTAAACAACAAAAATAAATCTATACATAACATTGTATATGTTTAAGGTGTACAAGATATTGACAATGCATTTACATATTGCAGAAGGATTATCTCTATAGCACTAGTTAATAGCTCTATCGTGTCATATAGTTATAATTTTTGTAGTGAAAAAAATTGATATATTCTTCATTAACAGCTTTGATGTTTATAAAATAGTATTGTCGCCCCAAAATCACTATGCTAAACATTAGAGCTCCAAAACCTTTTATTTCCTAGTTACAAGCTTGTGCTCTTGAATAACAACTCCCCATTTCCCCCAACCCCAGTCACTAATAACGGCCATTCTACTCTGTTGTCTGAAAACTTTTAAAATTCTGCATACAAGTTATAATTAATTACACAGTATTTGATACTCTCAATCTGACTTGTGTATGGCTCAGCATAACACCCTCAAAATCCATCCTTATTTTCACAAATGGCATGGTTTTCTTTAACATGGCTGAATAATATTCCATCTTGTACGTGTGTGTGTGTGTGTGTGTGTGTATGTATAAAAGATAAAAATCATCTTTATCCACTCATCCATTGACAGATGCTTCTGTTGACATATCTTGTCCATTGTGAATAATGCTGTAATAAACGTGCTACAAAAACATACAGTAAGCATTAGGCTTCCCTGGTGGCTCAGATGATAAAGAAGCTGCCTGCAGTGTGGGAGACCTGGGTTTGATCCCTGGGTTGGGAAGATCCCCTGGAGGAGGGCATGGCAACCCACTCCAGTATTCTTGCCTGGAGAATCCCCATGGACAGAGGAGCCTGGTGGGCTACAGTCCAGGGGGTCCAAAAGAGTCAGATACCACTGAGTGGCTAAGCACAGCACAGCAAACATGGCAAAGCAGGTGTATTTTCAGTGTGCTATTTTCCTTTGGATATATATCCAGTAGAATTGCTGGATCATGTGAGAGTTTCTATTAGTGTTTTTCTGAGGAAACTCTATACTGTTTTCCACAGTGACTGTGCCAATTTTCATTCCCACTAACGGTGTACCAGGTTCCCCTTTTCTCCACATTGTTGCCAATACTTGCTATCTCTTGTCTTCTGGAAGATAGCTGCTTTAACAGACTAGGGCAGATATCTCGTGGCTTTAATTTACATTTCCCTGATGATTAGTATTATTGAGTATCTTTTTATATATACCTGTTGTTCATTTGGGATGTCTTTTTGAGAAAAATATCTATTTAGTTCCTATGCCCATTTTAAAATTGGATCGTTTGTTGTTATTGAGTTGTATGAGTTTCTTGGGCTTCCCTTGTGGCTCAGATGGTAAAGAATCTGCCTGCAATGCAGGAGAGACCTGGATTTGATCCCTGGATTGGGAAGACCCCCTGGAGAAGGGAAAGCCTACTCACTCCAGTATTCTGGCCTGGAGAATTCCATGGACTGTATAGTTCATGGGGTCGCAAAGAGTTGGACACAACTGAGTGACTCTAAATATGAGTTTTTACATAGTTTGGATATTAACCCTTTATCCAACATATAGTTTGTGGATATTTTTTCTCATTCTGTTACATTGTTTTTTCACTTTATTGACTGTTTCTTTTGCTATTAGAAGCTTTATGATATGATGTCTCATTTATTGAATTTGCCTTTTTGCTTTTGATGTCATATTGAAAAAGCATTCTTTCCTTTGTTTTATTCTAGGAATTTAAAAATCTCAGCACTTATGTTTAATTGTTTAATTCATTTTGAGTTAATTTTTGTGAGATGTAAAATTAAGTTCCAATTTACTTTTCTGCATGTGGTAATCTAGTTTTCCCAACTGAATCCATGCCACATTGAGTATTCTTGGCCCCTTTGTCAAATATCAATTGGCCATATAGGGTCACAATTCTGTTCCACTGGTCAGTGTATCTGTTTTTAGATCAGTACCATACTGTTTTAGTTACCAGAGCTTTGTAGTGTAGTTTGAAATCAGGGAGTGTGATCTGTGAAAAATATCATTGGAATTTTAATAGATTTTTTTCACTTTCTTTTTTTAAATACTTTATTCTACTTTACAATACCATATTTGTTTTGCCATACATTGATATGAATCAGCCATAGTTGTATACGATTTGTGACAGCTAGGATTTCCAGCATTATGTTGAATAAGAATGGTGAGGGTAGACACTTTTATCTCTGACCTTAGAAGAAAAGTCTTCAAACTTTCATCAGTAAGTAGGTTAGCTATGGGATTGCCTTATATGGATTTTATTATGTTTAGTTACATTTTTCTATACCTAATTTGTTGGGGGTTCTTATGATTAAAAAAAATGTGTTTTGTCCAATGCTTTTTCCTGTATCTTATTGAAATGATCATATTTTTTTATTCTATTGATGTGATATCACATTTATTGATTTGCATGTTGAGTCATCCTGTACCCAGGGATAAATCTCATTCGACCATGGTGTATGATGCCTTCTATGTGTTTTTATTTTGGTTTGCTAATATTTTGTTGAGAATTTTTGTAACTATATTCATTAGGAAATTGGTCTATATAGTTTTCTGACAGCCTTTATATGGCTTTGGTATCAGGTTAATGTTGATCTCACAAAATGAATTTGGGAGTGTTTCTTCCATTTCAGTTTTTTTTTTTTTGGAAACTATTAAAAGTTTGTTATTCATTCTGTAAATGTTTGATAAAATTCACCTATAAAACCATCTGGTCCTAGGTTTTTTGTGTTGGGAAATTTTAGCTAGAAAGTTTCCAAATATTTGAAAATGAAAACATTTCTAGATGGCTTATGAAGAAGAAATCACAAGGAAACTTAGAAATAAAATTTCCTTTTGATTTTCTTAGGTTCAAGTTTTCTACTGAATTCTTCAATTCATATAATCTCCTAAATTTATTTTTCTGCTTCATTGAAAATCTGAGTCTGATACCTACAAAACCCACTCAAATCTCCTAATTTTTTCTACATCCTATTTTATTCTCTTGAAGAATGTTCCTTTCTCTTTGCTTTTCTGATTTTTTTTATTAAATAAAACCCAGGGTTTTTATGTAAAAGTTTTTTTGAGAAAATTTGAGACTTTCTTTTTTTTTATTTTTATTTTATTTTATTTATTTATTTATTTTAAATTACAATACTGTATTTGTTTTGCCATACATTGACACGAATCAGCCATAGGTGAACACAATCTCCAAATGCTGAAGCCCCTCCCACCTCCCACCCCACATCCTCTACCTGAATCATCCTGTGCATCAGCCCCATGCATCCTGCATCCTACATTGAACATAGATTGGCGCTTCGTTTCTTACACGAAAATATACATGTTTCATTGCCATTCTCCCAAACCATCCCACCCTTTCCCTCTCCCTCAGAGTCCAAAAGTCCACTCTATACCTCTGTGTCTCTTGGTTGTCTCACCTACAGGGTCATCATTACTGTCTTCTAAATTCCATATATATGTGTCAGTATACTGTATTGGTGTTTTTCTTTCTGGCTTACTTCACTCTGTATAATTGGTTCCAATTCCATCCATCTCATTAGAACTGAGTCAAATTTATTCTTTTTAAGGGCTGAGTAGTATTCCATAGTGTATATGTACCACAGCTTTCTTATCCATTCATCTGCTGATGGACATCTAGGTTGCTTCCATGTCCTGGCTATTATAAACAGCGCTGCAATGAACATTGGGGTACATGTGTCTCTTTCAATTCTGGTTTCCTCAGTGTGTATGCCCAGCAGTGGGATTGCTGGGTCATAAGGCAGTTCTATTTGCAATTTTTTAAGGAATCTCCACACTGTTTTCCATAATGGCTGTACTAGTTTGCATTCCCACCAGCAGTGTAAGAGGGTTCCCTTTTCTCCACATCCTCTCCAGCATTTATTGCTTGTAGACTTTTGGATCGCAGCTATTCTGACTGGTGTGAAATGGTACCTCATTGTGGTCTTGATTTGCATTTCTCTAATAATGAGTGATGTTGGAGCATCTTTTCATGTGTTTGTTAGCCATCCGTATGTCTTCTTTGGAGAAATGCCTATTTAGTTCTTTGGCCCATTTTTTTATTGGATCATTTATTTTTCTGGAGTTGAGCTGTATAAGTTGCTTATATATCTTTGAGATTAGTCGTTTGTCAGTTGTTTCATTTGCTATTGTTTTCTCCCATTCAGAAGGCTGTCTTTTCACCTTGATTGTAGTTTCCTTTGTTGTACAGAAGCTTTTAATTTTAATTAGATCCCATTTGTTTATCTTTGCTTTTATTTCCAGTATACTGGGAGTTGGATCATAGAGGATCCTACTGTGATTTATGTTGGAGAGTGTTTTGCCTATGTTCTCCTTTAGGAGTTTTATAGTTTCTGGTCTTACATTTAGATCTTTAATCCATTTTGAGTTTATTTTTGTGTATGGTGTTAGAAAGGGGTCTAGTTTCATTCTTTTACAAGTGGTTGACCAGTTTTCCCAGCACCACCTATTAAAGAGACTGTCTTTACTCCATTGTATATTCTTGCCTCCTTTGTCGAAGATAGATCAATGGAACAAAATAGAAAGCCCTGAGAGACTTTCTTTAATGTTATATTACCTAGAGAGGATTTGTATTTTTGTATGAGGGTATTTAGAGAAGTAGAAAATCACTTAATCTAAGTATTTCAGAATTATTTTTTATGGGAGCTAATGTGTATCAACATGCTCTTGTTTCTATCACATAGTTCTTTGGACATCCCAGCTGAATGACTGTAGTTTAGAAAACTTTTCCTTCTTGGCATATCTAGATCTCCAGTTTTTATTTTCACAGTCTTATGTGATTGTTAACTGTTCAATGTCTAAACATCTCAGGGGCAATTTTAGAACCAGTCTTTTGTTAAGGTTGATTCAAATGTTAATGTCAACTCGATGTTTTCCTTTCTTCTAGCTTTTCTGTTTCTCTAAACAGGTGTTTTACATCTTTTAGTCATATTTTTAGTTGTTTTGGTGGAAGGGTTGATCTGATGTAAACTTATCTATTGCAGTTATAAATAGGCATCTCATAGTCAGTTTTCAATAAGAAGAAAACACATTGAAATGTATCTCACTTTTTTGTCAGCATGAAACTACATAAAATCTTTGTTTTCTCTACATACAATTCCAAAAATTCTTAGAGATTATTTTTATGTTGATGCTTTTATCTTTCCTAATCAATTATGAACCATTTTTTGAAACATCGTAAGATTTCAGTGGCTTTCAAGACTTAACAAGGATATAATTAGGCTGCATATATCCTAAATAGAATGTGTGAGCTATCTGTTATTTCCTAAGCAGAGAGTAAAGCAAATTTACCATAGTATTTTTTATGCAGAAATGTGGTGTGTATTCTTTAGTATTTTATCAAACATTTTTCAAAAAAGAATTTATATTTACTTTGAAAAGATCTAAATAGTTTTTAACTCTAAAGTACTCATGTATCAGATTACTCCTGTAGACTTAGCCTGCATTTCTTTTCTTTCCTAAATAAATTACTCGATCTCAACAGAGTGATAAAGGTTTATCACTTTTGAAATGTTCTTTGTAAATTAGAACTATGTCCATGTCTTGGCTAATATCATTACTACTACTTGAAGTCTATTCCATTTCTAATGTCTCTCATCAGAATCACATATATTGAAACAATCAGCTTAACTGCCATAAACCCTATTATGGCTGTTTCATCATTAAAGCCCACTTTGAAAGAAAGAAAATGATCTATGAGTCTATGTAGTATGTATAATTTTTGACCTAATATATGTAATATGCATAAATTTTTTTTAAAGAATGTTTAGTTTCATATTTATTGTCTGTTATTTCATATATTATAATCTTTTTAAAAACAGGAACTTTGTTCTAAATAGTTTACATTCCCCATTATTTGCATGATTTGCATATAGTAGCTATTCATTTATAATGAAGTAAAAATGTGAGAGAGAAATTTAGAGTTAGATGCTGCAAATAGTGTAATTTCATTAATTTTTTTTTAAATTTTGTATCTAAATGTGCCCCCCCATAGTTCACTTGGTAAAGAATCCACCTGCAATGCAGGAGATCCTGGTTCAATTCTGGGTCTGGAAGATCCACTGGAGAAGGGATCACTACCTACTCCAGTATTCTTGGGCTTCCATTGTGTCTCAGCTGGTAAAGAATCCACCTGCAATGCAAGAGACCTGGGTTCAGTTCCTGGGTTGGGAAGAACTCCTGGAGAAGGGAAAGCCTACCCACTCCAGTATTCTGGCTTGGAGAATTCCATGAACTGTATAGTCCATGGGGTTGTGAAGAGTCAGATATGACTGAATGAATTTCACTTTCAACACAGAATTATGCAAATTTTTAGGAATTATTTTAAAGATTTAGAAAATTGTAACATAAAGCAAGTACAACTATTTTAAGTACAGGAAAACAAAAAGCATGAAATGTCACTCATAAACTCTTGGATTACCAGCATTTTTATGAAAATATTATGATAGTCACTCTCACCAGAATTTTGTTCAAAATTAAAAGCCATTTTCCTTATTTGGAATTTGTTTTTGTATTATTTCTCCTTTGTTCTCACTCACATCAAATCATTTGAAAGGTAGAAATTAAAAACTTGACTAGAAATATCTAAACCTTCATAATATTCTACTGGAGGAACTTCTCTGAAATTAAAAGTCTATCTGACATTTTATAAAAATAGTATTTTAAAGGTTCATACTGTTAACCTTGAAAATTTAACATATACACAAGGGCTAGAAGTAAACAAGTTTATACAATATTTTGAATTGACAATAATTTATTTTTTAATGACAGCCATTTTTAGTTTTAATAGTACTTCTTTTTGTAAACAGAACAATCAGTCTTATCAAGGACATACGACCAAATGCAGAAGAACTGCTATAAAATTAGAAAACGGTATCTATGTCATGCAAGTCATTTTTGTTGATAGGATAACAGGTGATGGAGTCTTGTTAAATATCACAGATGTCTTATATTTTACAAGTTTCCCCACCTGTGAATATTCAGTTAACATGGTATTTGCTTAAACATTCTCTATTCTTTTTGTAACTTATTGTGGAACCAGTTATAAAAATTCAGCAGATTTGAGCTGACAGTTTTTCACTGAAATATGGTGAAAAGGAAACCCAGCTTGCCCTTTCCCAGGTGAACTTGCTCTGTCATGCTGAAGGAGCACAAAATAATGTATGATTGTCAGTTACAGAAGCAAATAGTATCCAGAGATACCCAGGGAAGAAAATGTTGACCATGCAAGAAAGACTATTTTTATTGCATTTTTAACTCTATGCATTCTTAACTAAGGGTAAAGTAAACAATTTTGGAAATCATTGGAACACCAAAATGCAGGTGTATTTACTGAATAAATAGTATGCTGCTGCTAAGTTGCTTCAATCGTGTCCACCTCTGTGGGACCCCATAGACAGCAGCCCACCAGGCTCCGTCGTCCCTGGAATTCTCCAGGCAAGAACACTGGAGTGGGTTGCCATTTCCTTCTCCAATGCATGAAAGTGAAAAGGGAAAGTGAAGTCGCTCAGTTGTGTCTGACTTTTAGTGACCCCATGGACTGCAGCCCACCAGGCTCCTCCATCCATGGGATTTTCCAGGCAAGAATACTGGAGTGGGTTGCCATTGCCTTCTCCAGAATAGTATAGTGGTTTATTAAAAACTGAGACACCATACTAAAAGTAGCTTTAAGTATGCTAAAGGAGAAATTTGCTCCTCTAGGTAATCTGGAAATTTTTAAAAATTATTTTGTAAGGTAATTGTTCGATTTGTGTGTGTTATTAAGGGCTTCCCTGGTGGTGCAGAGGTTAAAGTGTCTGCCTGCAATGTAGGAAACCTGGGTTTGATCCCTGGAGAAGGAAATGGCAACCCACTCCAGTATTCTTGCCTGGAGAATCCCATGGATGGAGGAGCTTGGTGGGCTAGAGTCCACGGGTCGCAAAGAGTCGGACACGACTGAGTGATCTGTGTATTATTATGGTCAGTATGCTTGATCTCAATTTACATATACATGTAAACTTTCATTGTTATCTTTCTCTCTCTCGATATTCTATACTTGCATTTTTATATAATATCCATAATCTCATATACAAATATAACAACATTGAAATAAACTGCAACTTTTCTTTCCTAGCATTAAATTTATAGGAATGTCTTTTAATTTCAGTTAATTCTTATAAGTCATTTATTTAAAGTGTAAAATTCAGTGAGTTTAAGAGCTGTAAATAGCTATTGAAGTCATGATTACAATTAAAATGGAAAACCTTTCAGCCATCCCAGACTGAATCTCTGTGTCCTTTTTCAGTCCATCATTTCTTCTGTTCTGGGCAATCCCACATCTGCTTGTGTCTTTTAGACTAGCTTGTGTCATCTAGAATTTTATATAAAAGTGATAATACAGTGTTTACTCTTAATTTGAGTTCTTTTACTAGCATGAATACTTTGAAAGTCATCTGTATGCTTGTGTACATAAGTCATTCATTGGCTTTTATTGGTAATTATCATTCCATTGTATTGTTTTGTTTATCCAGTCTCCTGCTAATGGATATTTTAGTTGTCTCTAATTTTTTTTTATTAACATAATGAGTCTCTGTGTGTATATGCATGTTTTTTATATCTGTTGCATAATATATAGATGTAGAATGGCCGAGTCATATACTAAGTGTATGTTTCAATTGTTATAGAACTGCCAAATAGTTTTCCAAAGGGACTGCACCATTTTCTATTTCCTTGAGCAGTGTATGAGAGTTCCAGTTTCTCCACATCTTAAATTTAGTATTGTGGATTTTAGTATTTATTAGTATTCTAGTGAGTACTCTTGTCTGGAAAACCCCATGGACGGAGGAGCCTGGAAGGCTGCAGTCCATGGAGTCGCTAAGAGTCAGACACGACTGAGTGACTTCACTTTCACACATTGGAGAAGGAAATGGCAACCCACCTCCAGTATTTTGCCTGGAGAATCCCAGTGACGGGGAGCCTGGTGGGCTGCCGTCTATGGGGTCGCACAGAGTCGGAGACGACTGGAAGCGACTTAGCAGCAGCGAGTGTGTAGTATTATCTCGTGCTTGTGTGCTAAGTCATTTCAGTAGTATTCGACCCTTTGTGAACCTATGGACTGTAGCCACCAGGCTGCTCTGTCCTTGGGATTCTCCAGGCAAGAATACTGGAGTGGGCTGCCATGCCTTCCTCTAGGGGATCTTCCTGACCCAGGGATCCAAAATGTGTCTGTCTTATGTCTCCTGATTGGTAGGTGGGTTCCTTACTACTAGCACCACCTGAAAAGCACATGATAGTTTTAATGTGTGTTTCTCTGATCCTAATAATGTGTGTCTTTTCATGTACTATTTTCTATCTGTAGATTTCACTTCTGGGAAAACCTTCTCAAATCTTTTGCCCATCTTTATTGAGTTGTTTGTCTTATTTATTATTCAGTTCACTTCAGTCCAGTCGCTCAGTCATGTCTGACTCTTTGCAACCCCATGGGCTGCAGCACACCAGACTTCCCTGTCCATCACAAACTCCCAGAGCTTACTCAAACTCAAGTCCATTGAATCGGTGATGCCATCCTACCATTTCATCCTCTGTTGTCCCCTTATCCTCCTGCCTTCAATCTTTCCTAGCATCAGGGTCTCTTCCATTGAGTCAGTTCTTTGCAACAGGCGGCCAAAGTGTTAGAGTTTCAGCTTCAGCATCAGTCCTTCCAATGAATACCCAGGACTGATCTCCTTTAGGATGGACTGGTTGGATCTCCTTGCAGTCCAAGGGACTCTCAAGAGTCTTCTCCAACACCACAGTTCAAAAGCATCAAATCATCAGCACTCAGTTTACTTTATTCTTAACTTGTGTTATTATTAACCAGTAAAATTTCTTTATATTCTAGATGCAAGCTTAATATCAGACTTAGATACTGTTAATGTTTCCTTCCAGTCTGGCTTACAGTTGAGTTTTCTTAAGCATTTCAAAGACTAAATGGGTTTTAGATTGATTAAATCTTTTTCCCCCTAAAATCATAGGCTTTTTCTGTTATAGTTTGTACTTTTATTGTCCTAATAAATTTTTTTGCAACAAGGTCCCTAATTGGCCTGCTTTTGTTTACTTTTCAGTGTCCCCTGGTTTTTGCTTTTGCATTTTTTTTTCTGGAACTTTTAGTGATAATTATTGGTAGACATAGGCTAATTGGACTCACTCCATCCTGGGTGCCTATCATCTAATAGTATTTTTGAGACATCATAAACAAATGAGAAAGAAAGCTCCACTATCACATAATTGAGATCATCCTGCTAGAGAAAATAACATTTAAAGATGTTTCAGATGTGTCCAAGACGATTTGATTATATGGGAAGCAGTATATACGAAGGTACAGATTTGGACTTTTAAAATAATGCCTCCCTTTTTCTTGTTGCTGGAATTATTTCCTGATAATATGTGACATTTACATGGAGCTTATTTATTTCTGGTCACAATAGTGAAAGTGAGGTCGATCAGTCATGTCCGACTCTTTGTGACCCCGTGAACCGTAGCCTACCAGGATACTTCATCCATGGGATTTTCCAGGCAAGAGTATTGGAGTGGGTTGCCATTTCCTTCTCCAGGGGATCTTCCTGACCCAGGGACTGAACCTGGGTCTCCTTCATCATAGTAGGCAGATGCTTTACTGTCTGAGCCACCAGAGAAGTCATAATACTAGTATAAAATTCTACAGTCTACTTTGCATGTCATATTTCTTAAATATGACACATTTCTTGAACATGAAATATTCTTTCTTTTATATTTCCTGCAAGAGATGAAACCATAGCCTCTTACATCAAATGCTCTGAGATTTGTGGGGAAAAGATGTATAATCCTTCTTCCATTTAAAGTAGCATTTCAGCACCAGGGATTATAAACCAGAAGGAAGACAAGATCAGTACTTATCTCTTGCAATGGGACATTGTTGCCATTTGGAATGAAGTTCAGGCATCAGTTTAACAGGGCACCTCAGACATGCCTACTTTTTCTCAGATAGGAGAATTTCATGTAGGTAAATGACAGTCTTTCAGTTCAGTTGCTCAGTCATGCCTGACTCTTTGCAACCCCATGGACTGCAGCACACCAGGCTTCTCTGTCCATCACCAACTCCCAGAGCTTGCTCAAACCCCTATTCATCTAGTTGGTGATGCCATCTAACCATCTCATCCTCTGTCATCCCCTTCCCCTCCTGCCATCAATCTTTCCCGGCATCAGAGTCTTTTCCAATTAGTCAGTTCTTTGCATCAGGTGGCCAAAGTATTGGAGTTTCTACTTCATCATCAGTCCTTCCAATGAATATTCAGGACAGTCTTTAGACACTCTATTACATGTTTCAGGGACATCAGTCCATAAATAATCAGTGTCTTGATCATTACTTTTGATGCTAGATGGATTTTATAAGAACATCTTTGCAAAAAAGCAACATTTGAAGTCTTACTCAGTATTTACTGTGTGTGTGTGTGTGTGTGTGTGTGTGTGTGTGTGATTTTGTTACTGTGACACACAGTGGAGGTCTGGAAATGATAACAATCCCATTCTGATCAACTTACCAAGTACACAAAATGTTCACTCATTTCTGGAAAACAAATTGTTGATCTCAGCCTATACCAGTTTGTATTGAAAGGGAGTAGTGATACACTTAATACAAGTGTATTAAGCCCCTCCAAATGTTTCAAATGTTAAAATTAAAAATGGCTACTTTTAAACTGTATTATTTAGAGTTTTAAAAAAATATACTGCAAGCATTACTCTTGTTTTAAGTCATTTTTAAGCTAATGAGAATTCTATATGTGATAGTTACATAATTTCCAAATGATATTTGAGTAAGCTCTTATTGAAGGGTTTAGGGACTGAGAAAATAGATAAAAATATAAATCTGTTGATCATGAAAAATATGAGACTATTCTCTCCTGTCCATGCCTCTTATGACTAATACTTTTCTTCCCTGATGAAAGTCAGTGTAATAACCTAGACTGGCAGTCATGTATTTTATAATTGCTGATTTTTATCTTCACAAGTGAGAGAGACAGGTTATTTCCCAGATGGTAGAGTTCCACAAATGACACAGTATAGTGTGTATATATCATATATTATATTTCATGTTTGTAATTCTTTTGCAGGAATGCCAATATTATTCCAAATAAGGCAGGTATTTAATATACGTACATGGCAAGAAACTCTAGAAGAGTGATATTTAAAATGATTACAAGCCACAAAAACACTTTTCTGCTAAGTTTTCATTTTTAAAGTGGCCAAGTTTCTCAATGCCTCATATAATCTGTTTTTCAGTGCTATAGAAAATGTGTCTTTCAGAACACATGCTTTGTATATACTTCATTGTAATCTGCCATACCTGGCCCAGGTGTTAAGGGAAAGAAAGCTTTCTGGAATGATATTGTAATGATCTCTGCTATTCCTCTTCTAAAACTGCACGGGGAAATGCCCCACACAAAGGGCTTTACTGGTGAGTTAAACATCATTAAATAAAGAAATAATTCCAATATGCAAAACTTGTCTGGACAATAGGAAAAAAAACTAGCTTGATAACAAAGGTAAAAAGAATAGTATGAGAAAGAAATACTACCAGTCTCAAGTGTAGAAGAGAGTCAAATTCCTCAACAAAATTAACAAACATAATCTAGCAGTATATTGATTACACCAATATAAAAATCCTGGCTTTATTCCAGGAAAACAAAGTTTGAATGTATATTTCACATTGGAAAACCAATTGTTATGGTTCTTCACATTCATAGATTAAAGGAGAGTATCAGAGCATATTAATAGAGAAGGAAATGCATCTAATTTTGTCACCATTCATTAAAAGAAAAACTTCTTAGACACTAATATTAAAACGTATCCTTAGTCATGATGACGAAATCCTCTCTCTTTGTGTTTGAAAACATCACTGGTGGCTTCTAGGAGGAAGTAATATCTGATGAAAAGAGCTGGCTTCTCGTAATTAATGTGGGTGGGAAGCAGACTGCAGAAGAGCAACATTCATGTAATGGGATTTTTGCCTGTTCCCACCATTCCAGCTTGCATTGAGAAGTGGTTGACCCCAAGTGTAAAGCAGTGTTTCTCAAACCTCAGCAAGCCTTGGGATCTCTGAAGTAACCGTGAAAAAGAATGCTTTCCCATTCTGCGAGTGTTCGATCTGGTGCTTCTAGATTGCGGCCAGACAATTTTCATTTCTAACAAGTTCCCAGGTGATAGAGACGTAACTTTTGGGTTTCCAACGTTGAAAGTCTCTGGGCTTCAGCAACAGTGACAGTTGTTTGGATTAGAGAGTCAAGACAATGGCCACGGTAATTATTTTTACACGCTTTCTCACAAAAACTACTCAGAGCTTTAAAATGCTGGTCATTGTGATATTTCTGTGCCGTTAGCACACTTTTTTGATTGATGTACTTCATTATAGTCTGAAATGGGAGAGCCTGATTGTTCCAGTTTCATTTTCTCTCTCAAGATTGTTTGGCTATTGGAGTCTTGTTTTTCCATGCAAGTTAAAATTTTTTCTAGTTCTATGAAAAATGCTATTGGTAATTTGATAGGAATTACATTGAATCTGTGCATTGCCTTGGGTAGTATGGTCATTTTAACAATACTGATTCTTCCAATCCAAGAACACAGTATATTTTTCCATCTATTTGTATTCTTTGATTTCTTTCATCAGTGTCATAGTTTTTGGAGTACAGGTAGGTCTTTTGCTTCCTTAAGTGGGTTTTCTCCTAGGTATTTTATTCTTTTAGATGGTAACTGGAATTGTTTCCTTATTTTTTTTCTGATCTTTCATTGTTGGTGGATAGAAATTCAGCAGGTTTTTGTGTACTAATTATGCATCCTGCAACTTTACCAAATTCGTTGATGAGCTCTGCTATTCACTGGTAGTGTCTTTAGCAGTATCATTTCATCTGCAAACAGTGACACTTTTACTACTGTTTTCCAGCTTAGATTTCTTTTATTTCTTTTTCTTCTCTGACTGCTGTGGCTAGGACTTTCAAAGCTATGTTGAATAAAAGTGGTGAGATTGAACACCCTCTTTGGTTCCCTAATCTTAGAGGGAATTCTTTCAGTTTTCCATCACTGAGTATGAGGTTAGCCATGCATTTGTCACACATGGACTTTATTATTTTGAGGCCGTGTTCCCTCTCTACTCACTTTCTGGAGAATCTTTATCTTAAATGGATGTTGAATTTTATCAAAAGCTGTCTCTGCATCTACTGAGACAATCATATGGCTTTTATTGTTCAGTTTGTTAAAATGGTATATCACATTGATTGATTTGCCATCTATTGTTGATTCCATCTAGTTTATTTTTTTCATTTCAGTTGTTGTATTCTTCATCTCTGTTTGATTGTTCTTTATATATTCTAACGCTTTGCTAAAAACCTTATAACCTCAAGCGAGGTGTATCCAGTCTTCTCCCAGATTCTTTGATCATCCTTACAGTCACTATCGTGAACTTTTCTGGGGTTCTTTCTCCACTTCACTCAGTTCTTCTGCTGGTGTTTTACTTTGTTCCTTTGTCTAGAACATGCTTCTCTGTCACCTCATTTTACATAAGTTGCTGTATTTATTTTTATGTCTCTCATAGGTTGGTTACATTTCCCGACCTTGAGGAAGTGGTCTTTCCTAGGAGACTTCCGTATGTCCCAGCAGTGCCCTCCCCTCTCAGCACCCAAGCTGTGTGTTCTAGAGGTTTCCTATGGGAGTTGTATAGGTCCTTCTCCTGGGGCATGATGAATATGTGTGTAGTCTGGAAGGCTTGGTTGGCCCCAGTTCTAGTGTCTGCCTTGTAGTGGAAGCTGCCAACCACCAGTTGGCAGGACTGAGTCACCAAATGACCTACTGCAGAAACCCAGGGGCCCTGGTGCTGATGTTGGCTCCCTGGTGAGTGGAGTCAGGATCCAGAAGCCTACTGGCAGGCAGGCAGGTCCTGGAGTCTGGTTGCAGGATCTAAGAAACCTTGTCATTGGTGGAAAAGGAGATTATTGAAACAAATGGACACAGTGTCTGAGGTGTCTTAAAGTTTGTGTTGGCTTGCTAGTGGGTAGGACCAGGGCCAGCTGGTCTCAGGGCATGGTTTGGTCTTTTGTGGGCTGGTTGGGTATTCAGGTTGTGGATTTGTGGTTTTCTTGTTTCTTGTGTTTGCCCCCTGCTGGATAAGGCTGGTTCAGCGGCTAGAGCAGGCTTTCCAGAGGGCAGGTTGGAGACCAGGGGATTCTGGAGCTGATGCCTGCCCACTGACATGCAGAGTTGGGTCCTAGACCTCCTTGTGGGCAATCTAGAGGCATGTCTAGAGGTAGCGGTAGGCTCAGGATGGCTGTAGGCAGCCTGTTTGCTGATGGGTGGGGCTATGTCTCCACTCAGCTGCTTCACCTTAGGTATTCCAGCACTCATGCCTACAGGCTGTTGGGTGGAACAGGTCTTGGTACTTGAGAACTAAGAGATGGAGCCCACAGTGGCACCTGTCCACAGCAGCATCCATGCTGGAGAAAGCTCCCGTGAGTAGCTGTTGTCAGTGTATGTGGTGTCCCCAGAGCAGACTGGACCTGCCTCTACCTCTGTGGGACATTCTCCAAGACCAGCAGCAGGCCTGCCCAGAATCCTATCCAATTACTGCCTCTGCCCTGGGTCCCAACACATCTGAGATTTTGTATGTGCCCCTCAGGAGTGAAGTATCTATTTTCCCCAGTCTTGTGGGCCTCTCCAAACTAAGTTCCACTAGCCTTCAAAGCCCAATATTCTGGGGGCTCATCTTCCCTGTGCAAGGCACTCAGGCTGGGGAGCCTAATGTAAGGTTCAGAGGTCTCAATCCTGTGGGAAAACGTCTGTAATGTAATTATTTTTCTGTTTGTGGGCTGCCCACAAGACAGCACCCTATGTCTTATGATTGGAGCACTTAGTCCATTGACACTTAATTATTGATAGGTGTATATTTATTGCCATTTTGTTACTTATTTTCCAGCTACTTTTTAATTTCTTCTTTGTTCTTGTCTTCTCTTAGTTTCTTCCCTTATGAATTGATGACTTTCTCTAGTGGTTTGCTTGTTTTCCAGGGTAGACAGGTGTGTGTATGCTCTTCACAAACGTAGTCTAAGTTTCTTTTATCCCTTTGTCACCTACTCTTTTCCAACCAGTGAAGAGGACTCATTTTCCCAGTGTCAGACCCAAGGGTCAGGGTGCCCAGTATGTGGCTTGAAACTTCCCTCCTCAGAGAGGAACCTCAGCTCCCTGTGATGCTGCTTCTCTTCCTTGTCCTCTCCCTGGAGCACAGGTCCCAGCCTGATAGCTCCTTTTCCCTTTCTGTCAAACTCCTCATGGATCTTTCATACACCTTTAGTTGTATGAGTGTCTTTCTGCCAGTTAGTTTTCAGTGAGAATTGTTCCACATGCAGATGTGTTTTAGATGTGTTCATGAGGGGGAGTGAGTTCTGTATCTTCCTACTTCCCCATTTTTTATCTGAATCATATCTCTTTTATTTTTTTCCATTATAGGATAATTACTTTACAATATTTTGATGGTTTTTGCCATATATCAACATGAATCCACATTAGGTATTTACATAATATCTCTTATCTCTTATTTTTTGATGTTATATTTCTCCCTTATTACAAAATCTGGGAGAAATATTTTTGCTGTAATCAACAAAATGTAAGCAGGTAAATCATCTCCATTAAAAAATAACATTTTTCATTATCTTTATTATGACATCAGTGACTTGGAGTATCACTTATGTTAAAACTAACTTCTCCAATTTTATTATAAAATTTTACTATCAATGGGAAAAAGATGAGAGAAATTTACAGTGAATAGCCAAATACCTAGTATAAAATCACCTGATTCTAAAAAATTACTCAACTTTCTTTATAATACATCTATCCAGCTATCCATATTTCTGTATAGATATAAGCAGTGTGTCTTTCTTACATGATTCATTGTCATTTAAGTATTCTTTAATTGTTGCTCATATACTATACTACAATTTGGAGGACAGTGACTGTGTTTAGTTTATAGTTCTTGGCATAAAACAGTCTTAGTAGTGTCCTAGTGTGAATTTACTGTATTCGAGCTCATCAAAATGATGACTTTAGTACTCTTTTTGAAGAAATGTTAATGAACTCTTTAAATGCTGCTTGGTAACATGACCTAGTAAAAACATAGGCATTAGCAGCAGAAAAATACAGTTTTAGTCCTTTGTTACTTTGGCCAATGTACTTCATTTTCTGTGCCTTGGTTTTCTCATGTATACTAACCTATAAGATTCCTGTGAAGAGTATGATTCACTAACAATAGCAAAGTTGCAGGATACCAAGTTATTATACAAAGGTCTATCACTTTCCTATATACTAGCAATGAACACTTGGCATTTGAAATTAATAACACAATACCATTTACATTAGCACCAAACATGAAATTCTTAGGTATAAATCTAGTAAAATATGGATAATGTCTATGTGAGCAAAACTATAAAATTCTGAAATATGAAATCAAAGCAGAACTAAATAAATAGATATTCCAGATTCATGGATGGGAAAACTCAGCATTGCCAAGATGTCAGTTTTTTCCAGCATGATGTATAAATTCAATCCTAGTCAAAATCCTATCAGGTTATTTTGTGGCTATCAACAAACTGATTCTAAAGTTTATATGGGGTGGGAAAAATTCCCAAATAGCCAATACAATATTGAAAGAGGAAAAAATTGATTGATTGACATCACCCAAGTTTAAGACTCACTATTCAATGCTACCCTGGTGGCTCAGAGGTTAAAGCATCTGCCTCTAATACGGGAGACCTGGGTACGATCCTGAGTCAGGAAAATCCCCTGGAGAAGGAAATGGCAACCCACTCCATTATTCTTGCCTGGAGAATCCCATGGACAGAGGGAGCCTGGTGGGCTACGGCCCATGGGGTCACAAAGAGTTGGACATGACTGAACGACTTAACTTATTCAATGCTACAGTAATCAGGATGTTATGATATTGATAGAACAGTAGAAAACTAGATTGATGCAACAGAAAGAGAGCCAAGCAATCAGTTCAGTTCAGTCACTCAGTCATGTCCAACTCTTTGCAATCCCATGGACTGCAGCACACCAGACCTCTCTGTCCATCACTAACTGCCAGAGTCCACCCAAACTCATATCCATTGAACTGGTGATGCCATCCAACCATCTTATCCTCTGTCTTCCCCCTTCTCCTCCTGCCCCCAATTCCTCCCATGATAAGGGTCTTTTCCAGTGAGTCAGTTCTTCACATCAGGTGGCTAAAGTACTGGAGTTTCAACTTCAACATCAGTCCTTCCAATGAACACCCAGGACTGACCTCCTTTAGGATGGACTGGTTGGATCTCCTTGCAGTCCAAGGGACTCTCAAGAGTCTCCTCCAACACCACAGTTCAAAAGCATCAACTCTTCAATGCTCAGTTTTCTTTATAGTCCAACTCTCACATCCATACGTGACTACTAGAAAAACCATAGCCTTGACTAGATGGACCTTTGTTGGCAATGTAATGTCTCTGCTTTTTAATATGCTATAGGAATCAGCAAACTAAAATGGACTGGAATGCGTGAATTTAACTCAGATGACCATTACATCTACTACTGTGGGCAAGAATCCCTTAGAAGAAATGGAGTAGCCATCATAGTCAAGCAAGCAATAGATCCATATAAATATTGTCAGCTAATCTTTACAAAGGAGCAAATTTATTCTTTGAAAGAAATAAACTATGCAAGAAAAGTTAACTCAGTTTTTCATATTGTTGGAACATAAGTCAACACAAAATCAGTAATAAAATTTAGAAGACTGCAACAGATAGCAAGAGTTAGTATATGCAACTCAATTCTGAAGCTACTCTCTCTCTCACTTAAATTAACTGGACTATTGGATGTGAATGAGGATATTGGTAACAATGTAATTTTACAGCCCAGGAGAGGAACAACATTCAGAATGACAGCTCTCCAAAGGAATTTAAAACTAATGGACTGCTTTTTAACACCTTTATAAATCTTGGCAAACTTTTCCCAGAGAGGTTATTAAAGGTATAATGAGTAGATGAATTGAATAGGGAACTAACATAAGATAAATAGTGTAACAGTGAATCAATATATGATTTCAAGGAGAAACATTGCAAATGCTGTAGTCAGCCATGTTGGTAAATAGAGCAGCACATGTGATATTCTCATTTTGTAGGAGAAAATATTCATGGAACAGTTTGAATGGTATTTAAAATACATTTAGTTCCTTTCTAAATTTTATAGAAGTATAGTTGATTTACAAAATCATATTAAGTTTATTTTCTATTCCTGGAAAATTATAATATATTTCTGTCACCTTCAGAGAATTTAATTGAACCAAAATTTTCAAAAATGATTTAAATAACTATATTTGGTATGATAAAGAGCCATACTCAGTCAGTCAGTCAGTTCAGTCGCTCAGTCATGTCTGACTGTTTGCAACCCCATGAATCACACCACGCCAGGCCTCTCTGTCCATCACCAACTCCTGGAGTTCACTCAGACTCACGTCCATCGAGTCAGTGATGCCATCCAGCCAACTCATCCTCTGTAGTCCCCTTCTCTTCCTGCCCCCAATCCCTCCCAGTATCAGAGTCTTTTCCAATAAGTCAGCTCTTCGCATGAGGTGGCCAAAGTACTGGAGTTTCAACTTTAGCATCATTCCTTCCAAAGAACATCCAGGCTGATCTCCTTTAGGATGGACTGGTTGGATCTCCTTGCAGTCCAAGGGACTCTCAAGAGTCTTCTCCAACACCACAGTTCAAAAACATCAATTCTTCGGTGCTCAGCTTTCTTCACAGTCCAACTCTCACATCCATACATGACTACTGGAAAAACCGTAGCCTCGACTAGACGGACCTTTGTTGGCAAAGTAATGTCCCTGCTTTTGCATATGCTATCTAGGTTGGTCCTTCCAAGGAGTAAGCGTCTTTTAATATCATGGCTGCAGTCACCACCTGCAGTGATTTTGGAGACAAAAGATAACGTCTGACACTGTTTCTACTGTTTCCCCATCTATTTCCCATGGAGTGATGGGACTAGATGCCATGATCTTCATTTTCTGAATGCTGAGCTTTAAGCTAACTTTTTCACTCTCTTCTTTCACTTTCATTAAGAGACTTTTTAGTTCCTCTTCACTTTCTGCCATAAGGGTGGTGTTATCTGCGTATCTGAGGTTATTGATATTTCTCCTGGCAATCTTGATTCCAGCTTGTGCTTCTTCCAGCCCAGTGTTTCTTATGATGTACTCTGCATAGAATTTAAATATGCAAGGTGACAATATACAGCCTTGACGGACTCCTTTTCCACTTGGAACCAGTCTGTTCTTTCATGTCCTGTTCTAACTGTTGCTTCCTAACCTATATTCATGTTTCTCAAGAGGCAGATTTCTCAAGAGATGGTGTTCCCATCTCTTTCAGAATTTTCCACATCATTTGAGATCTCACCAACATAGTCTACTTCTATTAGAGCACTCACCGTCTTCTATCCCTGATAATTTTTGTATTTATCTATTTTGTTACCCTTTAAATCCCTGGGGTCAGGTTTTCTTTCTGATTATTCTTTCATTCTCTGCTTCTACCACAGTGAGGAGCTTAAATGAATGCACAAATGAATGAATATATCAGTTAATAATAAATGAATGCACAAATGAATGAATATATCAGTTAATAAGTATATGTATACATAACTATCTCTCTTCAATTTCTTTCTCTGTGTGTCAAGTCTAGTTTCTCCCTGCTTTTCTCATTTCACATTTGCATTTCAAATCAATATTAATCCAGTACCCGTGTAATTGTACTCATTCTGTTTGTTTTAAAACTTTTCATGTTATTTCAGTCTCCATTAGGTAATTATTTCTTTGGATAGAGGAAGGAAAGCAAAACTTAAGTTATTTTTGCACACATTTTTCTCATCTAACAAAATGCATGTCTGAAAAAAATGCCTCAAGTTAGAATTTACTTTTACTTGAGCAATTTGCAATCCCAGCATTACTACAACTGAGAGATTAAAAAATGCCCACCAATAGAAATGTCTGTAAGTAATTTAACATGGAAACAAGGTATAAATTACATCTCTTCAAGGAAATATAAAAGTACGTCTATTCTGCACTTGGGGAAATAAATTCTAAGTAATACATGAAATGGGACAGTTTAATTTTGTACATTATAGTTCTTGGCCATTGAACAAGAAGTGAATGAATGGGTACCTGTTAGTTCCTGCCAAATGCTACCAACCAGAATCCAGGATTTGTTGGATGAGAAGGGCCATGGGGTCAATCTAATTTGATCTTTAAATTCTTGTATGAAGTACAGTCTCTCTGGGACAGGTAAGATGGAGCTCCCTGTTACTTGCACTTTTGAGCACCACTCCAAGAATAATTTTCTTCTCAGTACAGATCAAGACTCTGATTCAGGGGAGGAAAATGGGACAATCTGTCTTTATACCAGTTTTTCTCCAAAGATTGAAAGTTGTTTCAGCCTCTTTAGCCTTATACTTAGTGATTTCTGCCCCCATCCTCTGGATCTGAGAACAAGTTGTTGATGATCTTAAATTTCAACATGATAAAGAAGTTGTAACTTTTCTATGAATGTGTTCTTCGGTTTGGAAAGTTGGGTATCAATGACATTACTGATGCTATTTGTTACTTTTAAGCCTATATATAAGTTTTGAAATGACTTTCAGAAATAACTGAAAGTATAGAAATATGGTGGAAATAAGAAATTCAAACCATAAGCTATGAGGGGAGAAGCAGTCTTTTTGCAATATGTCAGGAGAAAGATAATGAGGGCCTGATCTAAAGCAGTAATAACAGGACAGCAAGGTATGGGTACAATGGTCTTTTCAAATAATTGGATGATGAAGATACAAGTTGAAGATTGTCTCTGATTTTTGGTCATTAGTGATATCATTAATTGAATAGAGGAAGGTAGGTAAAGAATTGCAGAATTTTTTGTAACATCTAAGGGTAAAGGATTTTGGTTTGGGGAAAGATTGACTTTGAATTACTTTGAAAGAAGATATCATTGGGAGCTTAAAAATAGGAAAGTAGAGCTCATAAAATAATTGTTGGCTAGAGATACAAATCCAGAAATCATTATAACAAGTTGTATCTAGGCTGAGAAAAAGAATTTACATGTATTGCTCCATATCATCTTCACAGCTATCTTCTCTGGAAGATGGTGATATTATTCTTTACTTTAAAGTGATTAAAAACTCTAGCAGAGAGATGTTAATTATTTTTTTATAAGAATACCGTTAACATGATGGATGTATTAATCTGATTGGGCTGACATGAAAAAAAATACCATAAACAGGGTGGATAGACATTTCCCACAGTTGTAGAAGCTTAAAGTCCAAGATCAGGGTGTCAGTATGGTTGGATTCTGGTGAGGCTCTCTTCTTGGCTTATAGAAGGCCACCTTCTCACTGTGGGTTCGTGTGGCCTCTCTCCAGTGGGCACACATGGAGAGGGAGAAAGAGAATTCTCTTTCTTCCCCTTATCAAGTCACCAGTCCTGTTGGATTAGGACTCTACCCTTTAGACCTCACCTTACCTTGACTGCCTCTTAAAGCCCTATCTCCAAACACAGGCATTTGGGGATGTTCGGGCTTCAACATGTGACTTTTGGGGGAGCACAGTGCATTCTCTTGCTGACTTGAACCTGGATAGGTCACAGACAGTGCACCGTTTACTTACTGCTAGATGTGTGATGCAAGCCAGTTACTGGCTTTGGTTGCCAGGAGCCCATAATCAAAATCCTTTGTGAGTGTGGGAGAAAACAAGTAGATGACATGGACTAGCGGACACAAGGTGTGGTGGTCCTGAATAGAATAAACCTTAAATTAATTAGGAATCCAAAAATTCGTAAGACATAATTTTGTCCTCAACGATATTTCTATAATATTACATATATATATACACACTTTATTTTTATAATGTGTGTACTTTGTATATTGTATACATGTTCTTTATAAATATATATACTTTATATTATGTGTGCGTGTGTATATATACATATAATATAGGCTTCCTAGGTGGCACTAGTGGTAAAGAACCCGCCCACCAATGCAGGAGGCATAAGAGACATAGATTCAATCTCTAGGTTGGGAAAATCTCCTGAGGGAGGGAGTGGCAACCCACTCCAGTGTTTGCCTGGAGAATCCCATGGACAGGGGAACCTGGTGGGCTATAGTCCTAGGGTTCGCAGAGTTGAACAGACCTGTGATATATACTGATATATAGATTAGTATAAAGAGAAAGCCAAGTTTCTTTGAAGTATTTCTCCTAAAAGCCACAGAATGTTTCCAGGTACAAACTGTCATCAGTTGATGCCTAAATCCTTGTGTTTTGACTCTACTGGCATGTTTTTATTGCTCTGGAGGTGGAATGTATCATAGAAATTGGAATCAGTTCTCAATTCTTGCACAAAACAAAAAGTACATCTTTGGAAATGCATCTATCCTATACAGACAGAGATGAAGCTCTTCTTAAAGCCATGTGACTTATACCAAGATAATTACAGATATAATTACATATTGAGTGTTTATACTTTTACATGAGTTTTTCAAAGTTACCTTTTAAGTGCCTCAAACTAATTCAACTATTTCATTAGCCTCTAACATTTAAATGCAGTTTAAGAACCAGAAATATATATCCTAGAAATAGGCAACATTCAAATTGATTTTTCTCTTGGAGATCAAAGAGGAAATTTTCTATGAAATAAAGGTGATTGAACCCTTAGAGGAAAAAAAAATCATTTCACAATGTCTAGTCCCAGCTCTTTTGTTTCTGATCAAATAGCAATGTGCAATTAGAATGTCATGTTTGTGGATCTTTTATATATTCATTTATATCTGACCCTAAATCACTCTAATACATGACCTCGTATTTAGATTTCAGAAAAACAGTCATTAGACTAGTCCTAGGTTTCAGGTTGGCATTGAAGATAGGTTTCACAAATCATTAGCCTGTCAAAACATTTCAGCTGTGAAATGTTTTAGCCCTGCTGAGAGTCATCCATGTGATCACATCAGCTGCTTCCCTGGCCCAGTGCTCATCTACTGACCCCATGTCATTCATATTAAAGGATGTATACTTTTCACCTTCACCTAGTAACTGGACTCAAAATATATTACCCCAACATGCAACACAAGGAACATGAAGGAGAATGAATAGTAACCAATGGCTCTGTTGAACAAATAATATTCTCCAGTCACCTTCATGTGCTCTTCCTTTGTGTCTCACAATCCAGTGGATTTGTTATGCTTAATACTTATACTTTAGAGCTGAGCAAACTGATATTAGTATAATAGTTAAAAACCCTGACTTACCCAACAGGATAAGCCATTCTGAATCCCAGTTCTGTCCCTTAATAGCTCAAGAGTCAAGTTTAAAAAAAAAACTTTCAACATCTTATTTTCCTCTTATATAAAATCTAAAAGTTCAAATATTGGGCTGGCCAAAAGTTCACTTGGGTTTTTCTGTATCATCTTATGAATGAAGTCCTTGGCCAACCCAACATTATCTCCCTCAGTAGGTTAGAGACTAGAATAAGATTAGCATTTGGTAGAATAAAATGAGAATACCACTGGCTAGCACTTTTCTAATGAAAAATTAGACTGTGGTAGTGCTTGTTAGAAACACTATGACTTGTCCAAGGTAACACAGCAGGTCAAAATTGGGGTCAGGATTCAGAGTGAGGTTTACTAAGATTTCAGTGCTTTTCTTCATGAGATACTTTTGTGCGGAGAAATATTTAAGCTATGCTGTCTTCTGTTTGTTAAGCCCAAACTGATTTTGTTGACTTGAACACATAGGTCAGTCTGTATTTTCACGATGATTTGGGATGTACCTAAGTTAATGGAAGAGAGCTGGTATGAAATAGAGTGGGAGTAAGTGAAATAGCCATAGATTTGGTTACAAATAAAGATACTTGCTGTCCTGTAACAAGGGCCCAGTGGCATAGACGCAGGGAATCACAGCCACCTACAAAACTTCACCAGGCCTGCTTGTCTCTACCTAAAGAACTTTTCCTGCACCTGCACACATCTGTTACTATTTTCTACCTGAGCAGGAAGTGAATAGGTTTCTACCCTTTTAATTTTTGTATTGTTTACCCAGGTATATGAATGTCATTGTAATATAGTAATGTTTTTTATTATTTTTTTATTAAATTTATTTTTTTTAATTACAATACTGTATTTGTTTTGCCATACATTGACACGAATCAGCCATAGGTGAACACAATCTCCCAATGCCGAAGCCCCCTCCCACCTCCCACCCCACATCCTCTACTTGAATCATCCTGTGCATCAGCCCCATGCATAATCTAGAGAATACATTTTAATTGTTCATTTTCATTAAAGATAACACATGCTTAATAAAAAACAGCAGCTTCTATATCCTTGCAATGTATTCCTCTTAGCTGTTCAGAGAATCTGGGCTAGTCGCATCAACATGTACTGGTTCTTTCATTGAGCAGCACCCAATGGAAGCATCTATACATGTGCATGGTCTAGTTTAATATTCATCACAAAACTATAGTCTACTTCCACTGAGCACTGAAATTCTCCATAGTGTCAGAGTGACTCTGTGCACTCTGTTGACTAGGTTGTATGTGTATGTGCACGCGTGTGTGCATGTGTTATAAGCATACATTCTGTATGAGGCAGCCATGATCTCTAGGTATAATTCTAAATGGCAGAGACTGAGGTAATATATATGGGTAAATATTAAGGAGCTACCCAAAAGTAGTGCTGTATTTACCAACATATTTTGGGAAGATAAGGACTCAGGGAGAAGTCAGTAAAGAGGGAATGTCATGTCAATCAAAATAAGAGGAAATCATCATTTTTTATCATTTTGTGAAGGCTTTATAGAGAGGGAAGGGTTATGGGAGCATCTTACATCTTCTGCACTAGATAAATTTCAGTAATGATTTGGCCTTTAGAAAGTGATATTTTCAAATTCCTTTTCTGGGACAATGTGTTTGCTTTGTGCCTTCTTTGTCTATGCAGGCAGGTGTTACCAGAGATGGTTAAAACTTCGTATTACATAGCATCTCATGCTTCACTGGGCAGTGAAACAGAAAAGTTAAGATGAAACTTAAAATCACCCAACACTTTTATCTCTTTTGAATATTACTTGACCAGATCTTTGTCAGCACTCTTCTTGCTCTTTTTGCTTCCCTTCAGTTGTCTGGTTTAGAACTGTAAAAAAATAAAAGATCATGACACCATGAATCTTCGCTTTAACTCAGAGATGAGGGAGAATGAACTAGACTGTGGGATGAAATGATTTGTCAGTATTTGCATCCACCTTTATTTCTGAATTAGCTGTTGCTTTTCACTGTATTCAGCACTATGCCAGATTTTGTGCTAACATTCAGAAGACCATCTAGAGGGTCTGTAAATGAAATAATTGAGGCAAATAAAATAATTGAGGATAAAGAGTTATGAGTAAGGATGGTCACTGCCCACTAGTAGGGAGTGTGGGAAGAGTCAGGTGAGACTATGGACATATGGCAATTGATTGGAGCCTTTAATCACTGACAGAATATTGAGTCAGAAGCAGGTTTAAAGAATAGGTGAATCAATGACACTCCTGGAAGCAAACTGAGTCATGTAATAGTAGTCGTAGTCTGGTTGGGCAGGAACAGTAGGAGAAAATGATGCCCTAACATTAGCCATCACCTATTGAGTTATGACACTATACAGAGCTATGAAGCATGCAGTGCTCTGAAGCTTCAGAACACCCACCATGATGGCAAAGATATTTTATTGACATAACACTTGAAATGTTTTGAATTGCAAATGAAAATCAATGTTCCCCATCCCCATTGTGGATTATAATAAGCAAGATGTGGTTTAGCATCTGTTCAACTCAATGTTGATTTTTTCAGAAAGTTGAGATATGCTATGAATCTTTCTCCTGGACACAGGTTTTCTTTAGAGAAATATTTTCTTGATAATATGTCAGAATCTTTCAGGATTTGTGTCTTCAGTGAAAAAAAAATATGACTTTTTTTTTTAACCCTGTATTTTTGTTGAGTAAAAATTCAAATCTAGCTTGTCAGTTTTTTTTTCTTTTTAAAGAGGAACAAATAGAAAAATAAATAGTCTTGATTATAGTCCAAGTCACAATTGGTTCTCTATCATTCTCTGGAAACAGGGAAATAAAGAATTGTATTCCATTTATCAGAGAAGAAAGAGAAGGATATGCTTGTGATCCATACTGGAAGAGTGTAAATCCGTGATCTGCATTTAGAGATTTGTTCTACTTCTAAGTAGAAAGGCTAAGGCTCACTGGAGATGTATCCATTTGTATATCATTTGCCCAGAGAGAGAAAGCAAGTTCTTGGATGTGTAAGATACTGATCTGGTTATCTTTAGATGGAACATTCATACTGGCAAAAATAAATTTTCTTATTACTGACTCATATTATAATAGCATTGAACACTATAGTAAGGCACCAAGGCGATAGTCGCAAGTAAAATTTGTTGAAATCTGATCTCATTTCCCAGTGCAGATCTGCAAGAAAATACTGTTAGCCAAATTCAGGCAGGGTTGATTGTAAAAAGAATAGTATTCATGTTTTCAAAGCTGGATATGAGTTTTACCTGAGGAACTTTTAAAATGTTAATAACTTCCTTTCTTCCCCACCCACTTAGCTCCCTCCCTGTGAGTCTTCCTTCTTTGCTCCAGGCTATAAGAAATTAGAAAGGGTTGAATAAGGACGGCAGCAGCCTCAGAGGATCTAGACAGGTTTCAGGGAGACTGAGACAAAGTAAACATATTGAGGACACCAGAGCTAAATTTCTCAGTGTTAGAAAAGGAAATTACAAAAATGGAATGGGAGAAAGTTGAAATGAGCACTGTAATCATGGACTGGAATTAGTAATATGTATGTGAAAGCATCGCTTTTATATCTCCGTGTAGAGGGACAGAGGCTTCCCTGGTGACTCAGACAGTAAAGAATCCACCTGCAATGCAGGAGACCTGAGTTCAATCCCTGAGTTGGGAAGATCCCCTGGAGAAGGGCATAGCAACCCACTCCAGTATCCATGCCTGGAGAATCCCTATGGACAGAGGAGTCTGGCAGGTTATAGTCCATGGGATCACAAAGAGTCAGACATGACTGAGCAACTAAGCACAGATAGAGAAATTAAATACAAAAACAAAAGATGTATGTATTCCATATCTCTAGTCATTTGCTGTGACTGAAAAGAGGAAGTGTTCAAGCAACAATGGAGTCAAGTCAAAAAATATAGATGTCAGTTTGAAGGGGCTCCATTACAAAATCTAGAACAATTTGGGAATCTAAATAAATACTGATAATGATGGATAGTGTTGAATCAACCTATGGTGAAATAACTGAGCATATCACCATGGAGAAGAGGAAGTTTTTACTTGCAGAATGCCAAACAGTAAATGTGAAAGTAATGGAAGAATTGGAAAAAAAAAAATCGCGATTTAGAAACTAATGTGATAATAATTTGGCCAACAAAGAACACTTGTGGATGTAGAATATATGGGTGAAAATTTAATGACAAAGAGGATATTTACATAGCCTCAGAGTTTCTCCCCACATAATTATACATACAGTGGAGAAACAGTACCTTTAGTAGACTCTGATCAAAACCTCCAGCAAGTTATCCAAGTTATCACCAGTGATGGGACACAGTGAGAAGAGACAGCCTTGGAGATCTTTCTGCCAAATTGTATAGCCTGAATCTAGTCATAAGGAAACAGACAAATCCAACTTGAAAAATATTCTACAGGGCAGCTGTTATAGAGTCAAAAATATTAAGGTTGGTAAGGGCACCGAAGAATTGTGGAACTCTTCCAGACTTACGGAAACTAAAGAGATGGAACAGTCCATTGCCAACACTTCATCCTGGTTTGGATCATTCTGCTATGAAGGACATTATTGGGATGGTTGGCAAAAATCTAAATGGGAATAAGGGTATATGGGGTTTCTTTATATTCCTAGCACTTTTATTTTATAAGTTTGAAATTCCTTCAAACTAAAAGAGTGCAAAATAATGTCTGTGTCCCCACTCACACAGAATTACAACAGGATCTCTGGGAATGGAAGCATTTTTCAAAGAACCTCAGATGACTCTAACAAGAAGCCAGGATTGAGAACTGCTGGGCAAGGAGCAGCAGTTCATTAAGACCATTGCTTGCAACTAGAAGAATTCTAATTATGGGCCTGTCTTTGTTTCATTCATTCTGATGGATTTATGCCTAGCATTTACTTGGTGAATGGATGGAAATGTTATGTTCTTTTAGAGTTGCTTGTAGAGAGTTATAGTATAGCTGTTCTTGGTTTACAGTACATTGCAGTACCCACTTGTGATGTTCCAAGTGGGTATATTTATTTTTAATGGAAAATGGAATAGAAACATACCTTACTTTGAGATTCAGTAATCTTCCATGATGTAGTTAGAGACACATAGTTTTCTAAAACAAGAGTTGTCATTAGTTTGGGTTGATGCTTAATATTTTATATTCAAATCATACATTTCTTTCAATGTTTTTGAGCATTACATTAGACAGTAATCCACCTGGTATTCTATTGTATTAGTGCATCAGATAACACATTAAGATCCATTCCTTTCTTTACATTTGCAATTTCACGAAGTGGGAAGAATGTCTGCTGGTTTTCCATGCCCCTCCCTCTCGTCTTTATCTAGGCTTATACATGTATAGATGAGAGCACCATCTTGTTGTGTTTGGCTGTGATGAGGGATGTCACAGGTGTTTGGATTCTGCAGATAGTCTAAGATGTAAGATCTTCAGATGTGGATATATTTAGAGTGAACCAGAGATAAAAAGTGAAGAAAATTTTAAAGGTGTTGTCAAAGCTTGCCTCAAGCAAAATTGTGAAATATGCCAAGATTCTCACTGGAGCCTACCAGTCTCTGCAGTGCCCCAATCTATCTTTGCTTCTCAGATGTTAGAGTGGTAAAGAATCTGCCTGCCAATGCAGGAGAGGCAACAGATATGGGTTCAATCCCGAGTTGGGGAATATCACCTGGAGTAGGAAATGACAACTCACTAGAGTATTCTTCCCTGAGAAATCTCATGCACAGGGGAGCCTGAGGGATTACAGTCCATAGGGTTGCAAAGAGTCAGACACAACTGAGCATGCATGCATGCGTCTATCTTCTCTGTGGCTGTTTGCTAGGTATCTTTCAGATGTATAGTTTACAAAATCTCAGCTTTCACAGTGTCTGTCAATTTTTTTGCTAAATAAAGTCTTTTATGGGAAGGACTTTAATATTTACCCCTCCCAAGGATTTTTTTAACTGATATTTTATCAAAATTGATTTATTATAGATGGAGAGAAAAAATATTTTTTTAAAGTAGCCCTTATTTGTGAACTTATTTATCTGTAAAAGCATTTTGCTATATACTGTATTCATTATCACATTTAATCCTAAGTGTTCTATGAGGTAGAGTATAACTTATATCCATTTTATAGATGAGAACTTGAAGCTTAGAGCACTGAAACAATTTGCCCCAAATCAGAAAACTGGTGAGTTATAGACTTCAGATTTGAACCCAGATCTATCTGATTTCTAAATCCCTGTGCTTACCCATTAGGCTCTATTGGCTCTCATGTTTTGGACTGGCGGTCACCTAGACAATCTATTCCTAACTTTAGAGAAATCCATGTAGTATGAATCTTAAGAAAACTACCTCATGATCCTATCTTCTTAGCAGACTGGTCCACACTACATTGTAGAGCATATGATTCAGAAGAGTATGCTGCTGCTGCTGCTGTTGCTAAGTCGCTTCAGTCGTGTCTGACTCTTAGCGACCCCATGGACTGCAGCCCACCAGGCTTCTCCGTCCATGGGATTTTCAAGGCAAGAGTACTGGATCAGGAGAGTATACTCTAGTAATAATACTAAGGTATTATTCCTCTAGTCATATTCTTGCTCAGACAGAAGCTTTATGCTAAAACAGCTGTGCAGTTTGTATAGTGGGTGTTGAAATACACAGAGCTATATTGGGTGTTTCTCTGAAAGCTTTTAAAATCTTCTCTTAGGTTCATTTGGTAACTCAGAGATAATTCAGTAGAATGTGGCCCTTTAATGTGTCTCTAAATACTTTTGTCAAGCTATTAAAGCTATTGAGGTATTGGCCACAAATATATTACATATAGCATCTTAGCTCACTTCTTGAGGTAGATATTTAGTCTGCCTTTTTATAGCTTACATAAAGCTCTATGTTCCAAAGCATTTATGTTGTAATGAAGAAAGAATAAGAGCAAGAATAACATACTATATGCAGTACATTTTAAAAATAATCTGGTTAATCATTTTCTTGTTGAAGTAAAGACATTTCAGTTCCAGCCCTTTAACTGAGGCATTCAAGCACTGAGAAAAGACTATCGAAGCATACTTGTTTTTCAATTATTACCTACATAAATTTATAACATGTCAACAGTCATTTTTATATTTTATCCCAATATACAATTGCCATTTTAGCTGGATAAGTTCCAAATTATTTAAAAAGTATATGCTGTTGTTTCTAAAAATTAAGTTGCTGACAAAACGTATGAATTAGTTATAAGGAAAATACCTAAGTGATATTCTTCTGTTATATGGCTAGAAAAAACAGTGTGTTTCCCTAAATAGTTAAACTAAGAAAATAATTAACATTTACTCAATATCAGGCACTTTGTTGAGCAATTCATTACTATGTTAAATCCTTAGAGCAACCTTGGGATGAGATTAGGGTAAATGTTAATGATTATTATTACTGAAGAGATAAAATAACTGAAGGTCTTTGGGACTAAGCAACTTGCCTACTAAGCCATATAACTAGAAATGAGCATATTGAAATAGAAGGTTATCTAACTTTAAAATTTATTCTCTTGACCAGTAAGTTATATAACTAAGGCAAAATACAATATTTAAGACTAATGTTTATATTAAAAGGATCCCTCTGGAATTAGCATTACTATATATACATAATACCCTTACAAAATCATCTTGCCTTTAGAGCTAAAAATGCTATCTTAGCCCAAATTTTCATTTGAAAAATGATGGAAATGGAGACCAGAAAAGATACATGATATTCCTAATGGTAATCTATAAATGTTCCAAGAAACAAAATGGTGACCAATATTAAATCATTAAATTTTATTCCCTATAGCTTACTCTTAACTCTTTTTAATAAAAGAAAGACAGAATTGTCAAAGATGGAGGCCAGTTGATGGTTCAGGCATGAACTCTCTTGGAGACAATATATGAACTCTAGTAACCTATTGTTTGTTTCCTAGCTCTCCCAGATGTAAAGCCGAGGTATTTTGACATCTAACTGCTGGGTTATGCTGACTAAAAGGGAATGTATCTTGAGGCCCTGGCACATAGCAGTACTTAGATAAGTGGTGGATTTTATTATTGTACTGCTCTATTAGACTCTTCACACATGGTGTCAGGGTCTCAGTTTTACAGATCCCAGGAACTCAGTTATTTTAGTGTCCTCAGAAATTATCAGCAGGTACAGAAACCTAGAATGTTTTATAAGTAGTATGCTGATAAATGTGTAATAATTGGGTGTTGCAGAGGGTAGAGGGAAAGAACTTATTTGTAGCATTAACTGATTTTTATGTGTAAATTACTTCAATCAGAACAGATTTCAATCTACCAACATGTCAGCTGACTTGAAAATTTTTTTAAATTTAATAATAGAACCTGCTAAGCAGGTATTAGCTAACTCAATAAGCACTGATTTTCTCTTGTTTATGTGCGTGTGTAGTGTGTGTGTGTATGTGTATTTATGCAAAAACACATATGCCTATATAAAGTGAAAGTGAAAGTCACTCAATCATGTTTGACTCTGCAACCCCATGGGCGGTAGCCTGCCAGGTTCCTCTGTCCATGGAGTTCTCCAGGCCAGTATAGTGGAGTAGGTAGCCAGCTGTTCCCTTCTCCAAGAGATCTTCCCAACTCACGGATTGAACCCAGGTCTCCTGTAATGCAAGCAGATTCTTTACCTTCTGAGCCACCAGGGAAGCCCAAGAATACTAAAGTGGGTAGCCTATCCCTTCTCCAGGGCATCTTCCCAACCCAGGAATTGAACTGGAGTCTCCTGCATTGCAGGTGGATTCTTTACCAGGTGAGCCACCAGAGAAGCCATCACCTATATAAATGAGGGCCACATGGTAAGTACATAGTTATTTTATAAACATAGAGTCAGATCAAGCATGGTGGTGATTTAGTTGTGAAGCTATATCCAACTCTTGTGACCCCACGGACTGTGCCCACCAGGCTCCTCTGTCCATGGGGTTCTCCAAGCAAGAATACTGGACAGAGTTGCCATTTCCTCCTCCAGGGGATCTTCCCAACCCTCAGATTGAACTTGGGTCTCCCTGAATTGCAGGTGGATTCTTTACTGACTGAGCCACCAGGGAATCCAGTACAAGGGTAGTTAATTTTATAATAACAGTCACTGTCTCTGAGATCTGATGCTGCATCTTAGATCTAAGACAGTCTCTTCCTTGCATGATGTTGGAAACACAGGACAAGTTGTGTCCTTGGAATATATGTTATTCTAGGCTGCCTTCACAACCTTGAACTTCCTGCTGTCACACACAGACCATTGCTGGTGCAGACAGTTTCCTGGAGAGTACTTTCTTCCTTAGACTATATTTGATCATTGCCCAGTTAAATTGAGTATTTCACTCTTAGGCAGTGATCTTCTGGGCACAACACTATATTGATTATACTGCTAAAGTAATTAGTAATTAAATGCTAGTAATAAATCGCAGAGAATCAAAGTTGGGAAGTGTTCTTACAGAGCTCCTGATTTAATTAGCTATTTTTTCATAGATAGAGAAAACACATCAAAGAGGGGAAAAAGAAAAGAAAATAAGTTTAACTTGTTCAATACTTTCTGACAATACATAGCAAAAACTCATGTCTTATAACTTATCTTTAAATTTATTATAAAAACCCAATTCATGAATTTACTTTTATTTTATCAGAAAGGGAGTAAAAATGTTTGTACTATAGATCCACAATGATTCCAGAAATGCAAGGGTGATTTAAAATATGAAAATCAATCAGTATTATATACCACATTATAGAATGAATAAACAAAAACATGATAATCTAGATTGATGCAGAAAAATCATTTGACAAAATTCAATACCTTTTCATAACAAAAATACATAAAATCATTCAACAAACTAGGAATATAAAGAAGCTTCCTTAACATGATAAAATGCGTGTGAAAACTCAGCAGAAAATATACTCATTGGTGAAACATGAAATTTTTCTCCTCGTGATCAGTTACTGCAACAAAACAAGCCAAAAATCCCACAGTGGGATCCATTTTTTTTTTTAAACCAAGAATTTGAATGCAAAGGAAAAGAAAGAAAGGGAAAAACAATCCATAGAATTGTTTTAGTGTGAATGGATAAGCTACAGTTTCTCAAAACCACAGCATTTGGCAGAGAGAGTTTGACGGAGATAAAGGGAGAACTTGAAAATCAGAGTTCAAAACACACAATTGTTCACAAGTACCCAAGTTTCCAACTGAGTATATTCGATTTCAGTCCTGGCAACTAGATTGAAGGTGAAGGTGAAGTTGCTCAGTCGTGTCCGACTCTTTGTGACCCCGTGGACTGTAACCTACTAGGCTTCTCTGTCCATGGGATTCTCCAGGCAAGAATACTGGATTGGATTGCCGTTTTCTTCTCAGGGGATCTTCCCGACCCAGGGATTGAACCCGGGTCTCCCGCATTGGAGGCAGACGCTTTAACCTCTGGGCCACCAGGCAACTAGATTAGCCATCTATACTTTTTAATGATTGTCTGAGGTTTTAATAGAGCCTTTACTTCATTCCTGTTCCACACTGAGGCTCCAAACTGAGCAGTATATCCTGTGAATTACAACCTCTCCCTTAGACATTTTTGGACTTAAACATTATTTAGGGTGTGAATACAGCAATAAGTAGGGCAAAAAAGCCATGAAGAATTCTCAGTAAATCATTTGTTTGGGATTGAAGCAGTGGTTTCTCTCTTAGGTTTGTTTGATATTTAGTTATTAATCATATACCTGTCTGAAAGTGAAAGTGTTAGTCACTCAGTTGTGTCTGACTCTGTAACCCCATGGACTGTAGCCCACCAGTTTCCTCTATGCATGGAATTCTCCAGGCAGGAATCCTGGAGTGGGTAGTCATTCCCTTCTCCAGGGGATCTTCCCAACCCAGGAATCAAACTCAGGTCTCTTGCATTAAAGGCAGCTTTTTTGGCCATCTGAGTCACGAGGGAAGCCCATATACCTGGCCACCACAGAGTCATTCTTCCTTATTTGATCATTTATTATCTATATATTTTTGAGCTTCCCCTGTCTTAGTCCCAATGTTAAGTGCAGTGGGAAGTATAATATTAATCAAAATATAACACTTTTCAAGATGTTTGCAGTTTCTTAAGGGTATCAGTTTTGTTCACAAATATAATGCAAAATAGACTGCACGCATGTGTGCTCAGTCACTGAGTTGTCTCCAGCTCTTGGCGCCTCCATGAACTACAGCCCACCAAGATCCTCTATCCATGGGATTTCCAGGGTGAGAAATATTGGAGTAGGTTATCATTAGCTCCACCAAGGGATCCTCCCGACCCAGGGATCAAATCTACATCTCCTGTGTTTCCTGCATTGGTAGGCAGATTCTTTACCACTGCACAACTAGAAAGAATGACCCTGGGAAGCCAACACAGCTTGGGATCCTTTTAAACAAAGTAGTTTAAAGAATCCAGAAAATTCTAGAGAAGAAAGAGTTTACATTTTGCTGAAGTGATCAGGGAGAATTCATGGAATCAAAGTAGCATATAAGAAGGGTTTCATAGAAGGGGGCAGAATGGATATACTTAGAGAAAGTATAATGAAACAGGGAGCACCATTTAAGGCAGCTGTAGCCAATTGTTTTGCATATATCATAACATATTTTCAAATGCTCAAATTTTGGCAGCAGAGTTGTAAGGTTTACACTGATCCACAGGTACTGTACCCATGAATCATCCTTCAAATCAGTACTTTGGCACTACTGAGTAGAATTTTCTGTTTTCCTGAATGTTCTCTCATATAGAAATGTTTTGACACGATCTAGTAAGATCTTGTGGTGATGCCATTTTTTCCTTCTTACTCTCAGCTTTCTACACAGAAGAGCACCAGATGTCCTGTCTAACATATTTTATGAAAAGCACTTATCCTCATTTGAGAAAAAATAAAATTTTGTGCATTAATCACCATCTTATAGCACTTATTTGAAGATCTTTGGGTACCCAGTTCACCATAGTGTAACGATAGCGTATTACTGGCATTAGAGACAGCAAAGAGGGAAGGAAACCACAGGGAAGTTTTGCTAATACTATTTGTTCCAGTGGAGGATCCATGACATGAAATACTGTAAAATCACATTTGAAAGGAAAAATACAGCCATCTTGCCAAAGTAACCTTTGTTATTCTGTAGGTCAAGTTAAACTTGATAGAGCCAATGGATTCCACAACAGTACTTCAGACATTAGTTACCTTAGTTGAGGGAGAGGGAACAGGTGATTAAAACACTCACTTCAAAAGGGTAGCTCAAGTTCTTTGACAAATGCCTTTGCTAAGAAAAAAATTAAAAATAATTTTAATAACTTAAAAATAATTGAGTAGGCAATGAAAAAAACCATTGAAGGTTTTCAGAAAGGTGGCATAATAAGATCAGTTCTGAAAGGCTATTTTGGTATCAGGATGTATCAGGAGTGGAGAAGCAAGGAACAGGGGCTAACTGGGAGACTTTTACATCATTCAAGAAGAAATCACAGAAGCTTGTACAGCATGGTGGTAGTGAGACCAGAAAGGAAGAAAAGGCCAAAGAACCATTCTAGAAGTAGAGTCAAAGACCCTCACAATCTTTGGTTCAGGGGGTAAAAGAAAAAAATGTTTATTTCAAGTATTTATGATTTTCTTGCTCTAGTAGGTGGTATCATCAGTACAGATATAAGTTAAAAAGTAGAGAGACCAAATGAGTTTTACTGTGAATTGGTGCATCTGAAGTAAGTGCCAGATGTCTTGTTAGATATAACTATTAGGCCACTTAAAATGCACCTCCATAGCTTTGTAGGCTTTATCTTCTAATACAGCAACATAAGTATTTACATGGATGGTAAGTTATAAAGGGAGAGTACCCAAAAATTACATAAAGGGAAAATAGAGTTAGATGCAAAAGTTGAATAAAGGAAATATTGTCAGCTTATGGAGGGAGTTCTCCTACTAGAGATTATATTGATGTATGGCAAAACCAATACAATATTGTAAAGTAATTAACCTCCAATTAAAATAAATATATACTTAAAAAGTGTTTTATAAGGCATATTTGCAGATGTATTTGAAACCAAATAGCAAGAATTTGTAATAGAATAAAAAATAAAGACATAATGGGGTTCTGTAAAGAGGGAGGGGGTAAGTTCCAGGAATTTAGCTCTTTACACTTCTCCACAACCAAACCTATTTATCATTTATGTCCCACCTTACCTTCCTAAAGGCGGCATGCTGAATAAAAATTCTGCTGCTGCTGAACTCATCCTGAGGGTGGTAACAGATCACAAAGGGATAGAAACTGTGTGAGCAGGTGATGGACAAAGCTGATCCTGTAACAACTTCTGTGGGATTTCAGATATGGAATTAATAATCATGCCTAAGTGTCCTGAAATTTCATTACACCACTAAGGATGTAGAAAGTCGCTCAGTCGTGTCCAACTCTTTGCGACCCCATGGACTATATAGTCCAAGGAATTCTCTAGGCAAGAATACTGGAATGGGTAGCCTTTCCCTTTTCCAGAGGATCTCCCCAACCCAGGGATCTAACCCAGGTCTCCTGCATTGCAGGTGGGTTCTCTATCAGCTGAGCCACAAAGGAATCACCGCTAAGGACGTGGGCTCTATTTATTGTATTTACTTAATGATCTATAATTTTCTATTAAAAAGTTATATGTATTAAAATCCAAGAGAATTTTCCTATGAAACAGTTGGATATTATGCTGGCTTATAAATATCTTGTTCTTTCTCAAAGGCATCTCATAAATTTATTGGCACAGCTTTTCAATTGCTCTGTCTTTAATCTGTTTCTGGATTTGTAATATATCCATGCCGCTGAGTTGCAGGTACTTTGGAAAGTTAACCATCTTCTGGATGAATGGAGCTTCACACAATTATTTTTTCAGATTGACACAATATCTATTATCTCTGTCTAGGGCTTGAATTTGTCTCTCTTTCTCTTTTTTTTTTCCCAGTCAGTTCAGTTCAGTTCAGTCGCTCAGTCGTGTCCGACTCTTTGCGACCCCATGAATCGCGGCACGCCAGGCCTCCCTGTCCATCACCAACTCTCAGAGTTCACTCAGACTCACGTCCATTGAGTCAGTGATGCCATCCAGCCATCTCATCCTCTGTCGTCCCCTTCTCCTCCTGCCCCCAATCCCTCCCAGCATCAAAGTCTTTTCCATTGAGTCAACTCTTCTCATGAGGTCAAGTTTCTTTAAAAAAAAAAAAAAAATCCACATTTCTGAAAAATGATGTAGATGTCTAAGTAGTAAAGTATTTCTTATAAAACTTCACTATTTCAATTTGTAGTTAAAATTTTTCTCATAGAGATATTTCCAGGGCATGAATGTACTGCTAATAGGGATATTTTCTGAAAAGATTTGTACAATGTAGTTTTCTCTTACTGTTTCTTTCTTGTTGTGGTTGTCATTTTGAGAATGTAAGTGACTTTGCTAATGGTGGAGTGTGCAAATATTGAGACCAAATACATAGTTGTTGCTATTAAGTGTTCATTGTTTCTCTAGAAATTGTTACTTAAAAATTCTTCCTGCAGTTATTAATCATCTATTCAGTCTGAGCCGAGCAAGTAGTTCTGCCCTAATTTCCTCTTCTCGGTAAAGTGGAACTGGCTATATTTCTCTCTCTCCTTTTTTTTCAGCTTAGGTCTTTACAGCTCTTTCTTTCTTTGCAGCTTCCTGTTTGGAACTTTTAGTCTCTTTGCATTAGCTTTTCCCTTGACCTATTCTTTGTCCACATTGTTGCCCATTCTCTCTTTGCAGAATCCTATTCTGCCTTTGTTTTTTATGTTTACCTTATTCTCTGTTGCACTCAGGACCTGTAACACATCCCTGGCCTCCTTTAGACAGAAATGTGTTTGTATATATTTAGACAATAGGAAAGGAAAGCGTTGATGATGTGTTTGAGCAGTTTACCATATACTGGAGTACTCAATATCAAACAGTTTGGCCAATTCTATTCAAGGTCCAGATCTTCAGCCCTCCCTGTTCCAGTGCCATGTGACTTAGTGACTTGATATTTGCTTTAAGCCTTAGTGTTTGCTTGTCATATTGAGCTGTGTTATCACAGAGAGAAGGATGTCCAGAATAGTCCACTAGTTACAGAAGGAATATAAAAACTCATGGAACAGAGCCACCACATATAAGGTTCACCAGCCAAACCCAGCCTAGGTCATATCCCAATCCACCTGCAGATGCATAAATGCACCAAACTGAGACCAGTTGAACCCAGTCTAGATCAGCTGATCCCCAGCCAATGCATAGATGAGACAACTATAAGAATATATTATCACTGTTACAAGCTACAGAGTTTGGGTTGGTCTTTATGTAGCAACAAATAACTGATATCAACAGCACATGAAAAATCCAAAACATGATGGGAGACATGCTGTCCAAATGAAATAGTTTTGTTTAACAGGGACTTTGTCATGAGAGACTGTGGTGATAAAAGTTGAGGCTATAGAGGTATGTTAACATCCGTTCACTAAAGGCCTCAGTATGTATCTCTGGACATTTTCATCAAAACAATTTTTTGTCTAATTCCAGAATGGATTAGGCAAAGGAAAAATCAGAGAACCCGAATATACTACTTTGCTCATCCTTCTCTCCAAAAATGTCTCCCTGACTTAACTTCTGTAAGAATTTATTTTTTTGTCCAAATTTGATAAATAATGTATGCCAACACTCTTTTTTTCATTCCATGGCAGATCACTAGTTAATCAGGCACCCTTCTTAGATGAGTCAAGAAGCCTTCTCAACAGAATGTTCTTCATTCTCTCTCCTTGAAATCACCTTCTTTTCTATCTCAGAGTTCCAACTTCAGTACATCAAGGACCAGCTGAAATGTTAGCTCCTCAATGAGCTTTCCATGATTTCTTCCACCAGATATGCTCTTTTTCTTTAGTCAGCTAATATCCTTTATTAATTCTTGAAATATAACATTTATGTATCTTTTTTTTTCCCTACTAAACCTAAGGATGCAAAGCTAGAGATTCATCTTGTTTTTGAAACTCCTGCAGCATCTAAATTAGTACTTTGAATATATTATGTAACTTGTAAATGTTTGGTGAAAGTATGAATTACAACCCTAAAGTGTTCAACTATTCCTTAACTCTTGCTTTGGGGCAAGAGTTTAAGGTACTTTCTGATTGATCTACAAATGTAGGATTCTGCTTATGTTTAGATGCTTTATTAATTAATTTCTAAAACGTACCCAACAAGAATATACTAGGAGGAAAGAAAAACATGGGAAAATTCTCTATTTGCAGCGCATAAAAGCAGATGTAATTTTTGCAGGTGGATAGTTTTCTTCCACTTTGGCCCAAGAAAATGAAACAAATGATTTTCCCTCCAGATTTTGGGATTCATCTCTTTTATTTAGGGCCCTAAAGATGCATTAGCCTAGAATTTCGATTGTGAGTCTTCTGTGAATTTATCATTCTTATTTGTTCAACTAAGAATGAAGACCTTCTTCTTTCACACTAACTCAGAGTATTTTGAGTCAGAAAAGAAGGAAAAATCAACATCATAATTCTAACTCAGCATACTTTACACAATGCATTAGATAGAAATCCTTTCTGGGTAGTAACTTTATTATTTGAATTTATCATATATGCAAAAAAATAAGATTAATTTTAAATTAAAGGAAGCAAGGTAGAAAGGAAGAAAGTGAGAGGGAAGGAATTGAGGAGGGGAAATGGAGAGTAAAGGAAGGGAAGTTTCCTGTGGATAAGTGTTTGGATTTGAATGGGACTGCCCAGGTCTCTCAGTAATAAAGAATCTGCCTGCCAATGCAAGAGTCATGGATTCAGTCATTGGGTCAGGAAGATGCCCAGAAGAAGGAATTGGCAGCTCACTCCAATATTCTTGCCTGGAAAATCCTGTGGACACAGGAGCCTGGCAAGTTAGAATCTATGGGGTTGCAAAAGGTTCAGACATGACATAAAGACCAAACAACAACATATATTTGGATGAGTCCTGACTCAAAACCTTTAAAAAATTTGTATTTGATTTTGAGATTCCTGCATAGAATTTTTAAACTTCTATAGGCATCTGAGTTCTTGATTTATAATCAAGTCAGCCCTAAGAGTAATTGTGGGTTCTAGTTTTTCCTGTGGTCATGTATGGATGTGAGAGTTGGACTGTGAAGAAGGCTGAGTGCCGAAGAATTGATGCTTTTGAACTGTGGTGTTGGAGAAGACTCTTGAGAGTCCCTTGGACTGCAAGGAGATCCAACCAGTCCATTCTGAAGGAGATCAGCCCTGGGATTTCTTTGGAAGGAATGATGCTAGAGCTGAAACTCCAGTACTTTGGCCACCTCATGCGAAGAGTTGACTCATTGGAAGGGACTCTGATGCTGGGAGGGATTGGGGGCAGGAGGAGAAGGGGACGACAGAGGATGAGATGGCTGGTTGGCATCACGGACTCGATGGATGTGAGTCTAAGTGAACTCCGGGAGATGGTGATGGACAGCAAGGCCTGGTGTGCTGTGATTCATGGGGTCGCAGAGTCAGACACGACTGAGCTGACTGAACTGAAGTACCAAATGTTTTCACTGATCATGCATACCCATGAGACACAACGTTCTCCTGTGACTTTTTCAGGAATATATTTTGAATAAATTCATATCACAACACATGGATGTTAACAAGGGATCTTCATAAGTTAGAAATATTGAAAGTCACATTAACTGTTTAAATGTTGTTTATATTTAAGTTTCTCTCTCTGTCAGTTCTTTTGGGAAGCAGCAGGGATTACTTCATTGTTGAGTAAACTGTTGAAACATTGACCAAAACTTTTGTTACTAATTTTTCATCATATGATTCTTTAAGACATCTCACAGAGAGGATAGATTTGGAACTTGTCTTTGATTAGAAAATTCATTTTGAATTTTCTCTATTTTTTTCAGTTATTAAAAGATAGACACATAGATCAGTGAAGCATTGATTAGACAGTACAGAAATAGATCCACATAAATGTGCGCAGCTGATTTTATTTTTTTATTTTATATTAGAGTATAGTTGATTTACAATGTGGTGTTAGTTTTAGATGTACAGCAAAACAATTCAGTTATACATATATCCATTCTTTTTCAGATTCTTTTCCTATATAGGTTATTACAGAGTATTGAGTAGAGTTCCCTGTTCTGTAGTGTAGGTCCTGGTTGATAATCTATTTTATATGTATTATGTTATATATGTGTATATATGTTAATCTCAAACTCCTAATTTATCCTTCTCTCTACCTTTTCCCTTTGGTAACCATAAGTTAGTTTTCTAAGTCTGTGAGTCGTTTGTGTTTGTAAATTAGTTTATTTGTGTCAATTTTCAGATTCCACTTGTAAGTAATATATGTCTTTCTCTGTCTGACCTACTTAGTACAACAATCTCTAGGTCCATCCATGTTGCTGCAAATGGTAATATTTTATTCTTTTTCATGACTGAGTAATATTCCATTGTGTATAATATATCACATCTTCTTTATCCTTCTGTTTGTCTGTGAATATTTTTTGTTGCTTCCCTGTCTTGGCTATTATAAACAGTGCTGCAGTGAACATCGGAATGCATGTGTCTTTTCGAATTATGGTTTTCGGTACGTGTTCCACATACAGGAGTGGGATTGCTGGATTATATGGCAGTTCTACTTTTAGCTTTTTCAAGAACCTCCATACCTTTTTCCATAGTGGCTATGTCAATCTACTTTGCCACCAACATGGGAAACAAACTCACTCAGAAAGACAGTGTGGATAGTGGAGTGCAGTTTATTACACTGGCGAGTCCAAGGAAGAATTTCCTCTTTAGCCAGGGACTTCGACTGACTTCTATGAAAACCTTATATACCTTAAGTGTTACATGCTCACGCCCACATCCCCAGATTCCTTAAACCTAGCCTGGAAAATGTTAAAGGGAGATACAGTCAGGTTACAGCTATGATTCATAATCAGGAGAGGCAGGTGGTTATACATTGTAACCTACACCAATTGGTGCCATAAAGATTACAAAGGTGATTGACTACATAGGGGATTATTACATTCTTTCTGGTGAAGGGAAATCTCGGTGTGGAATCTGGTGTCTATCAGTCCCGGAGGCCTCTTTGGCCATAGGTATGTGACCTCCATGGCTACCAGGCACATAGTCCAAAGTTCACTGGGAATGCAAGATGAAGTTTGCTTCTTTTCAAGATGGAGTCAGTTCGGCCTGTTTCTTTCTTCCTTCACCTAATTTCCAACCTGACATCTTAGCTGATTTGGGCATTTCCAATTTTACATGCCAAAATTTTTATGTAAAGAATAAATGATTCTTTATACATACTGAGGACTCTGATATTCTAAACTATTTCCCTGTGTAGGAAAGTAGCTGGTAGGTTATAAAAAGATGACAAATATTTGAATAAGTACTGAAGCAATTAAAGAAATTGGAAATTTCACATAGGATTAAAAATTTCACATAGTTTTCAAAGTGTTCACCAGAGATTTCTATTACATAGATCCTGGGACACCTATTTACCAACTAAATTATTTCTAATACGATCTCTGATTCCAAAGAAATCTTCTTGTCTCCTAAACACATGTGTAATATTTTTGTTTGTTTTTGGATAACATTAGTCAAGTCTGTGCCTATCTTCCTAAAGTAAGAGCTCCAGATATGGAGAAAGGACTTGGTATGCTGTGTACAGCAACAAGAAGGCTTTTAGCCCTAAAGAAACACAACTGTAATTCTTTATAATGAAATGATATACTTCAGAATATTTGAACAATGCCAGTATAGCATCCCCGTGGCCAGCAGGTAAAGACACTGTTTGCCTAAGGCTGCTAAAACAAGTGGGATTGGAGGGGGATAACCATCACCAACAGGTATGAACTCTCTTCAACATATATGCCAGAGAAAAACCTGTTTCCATCAGATCTGAACCAAAGGAAAAAAACAGAGCTACACTGACCTAAATATAGATGTTTTTTCACATCCCCTCTCACTGCCTTGGCAACAACATCCTTTTATCCTGATTTGGATTTCTTGTCTATTGCTTCTCTCTAGGTTTATTTCTCCCATGTTATTTCTGTTTATTTTCTAAGTTATTTCTAAATTCTTATTTTGATTGTTGCCACAGTTCTTTCTATTTTCTACTCATTTAGTCTAAGTCTCTGAATTTTTTTCTTGCATGATTGTTTTTATGTTTATTTTTGTGGCCTCACTTATGGATTTGCAACTTTTTTGTCTCAGAGCACCATTATTTTTTTTTCCTGGTAAAACAAAAACTATTTAAAATGGTATACTGTGGCTCTGAGTGAAAGTCACTCAGTTGATCTGACTCTTTGTGACCCATGGACTATACAGTCCATGGAATTCTCCAGGCCAGAATGCTGGGGGAGGGTAGCCTTTCCCTTCTCCAGGGGATCTTCCCAACCCAGGGATCAAACCCAGGTCTTCCGCAATGCAGGCAGATTCTTTACTAGCTGAGCCACAAAGGAAGCTAGGTGGCTCCAAGGAAAGGATTACTTTAAGGACCTTCCTAAAGAGTGAGCAATTCATTACAGGTTGAGGAACAAGTGAAGAGGAATAGCTAGTAAAATAGCTTAGGAGAAGACAGAGGATCAGTTGCCTTCATGGGCTGGAGAAAAGGATCAGAAGAGGAATGATAGAGTAAATATTTTAAACATGGTATAATTTTTAATTTTAAGTTTTATTTTGCATTAAATAGAATTAAAATGTTAGGTTAATTTTAAAACTGTACAAAGTAGTCAGTTCAGTCACTCAGTAACATTTGACTCTTTGTGACCCCCATGAACTGCAGCATGCCAGGCTTCCCTGTAAATCACCAACTCCCAGAGCTTACTCAAACTCATGTCCATTGAGTTGGTAATGCCATCCAATGATCCCATCTTCTGATCGTCCCCTTCTCCTGCCTTCAATCTTTCCCAGCATCAGGGTCTTTACCAATGAGTCAGTTCTTCGCATCAGGTAGCCAAAGTACTGGAGTTTCACCCTCAGTATCAGTCCTTTCAATAAATATTCAGGACTGATTTCCATTAGAGTTGACAGGTTTGATATCCTTGCAGTCCAAGAGACTCTCAGGAGTCTTCTCCAACACCACAGTTCAAAAGTATCAATTCTTTGGCACTCAGCTTTTTTCACAGTCCAACTCTCACATCCACACATGACTACTGGAGAAACCATAGCTTTGACTAGACAGACCTTTGTTGGCAAAGTAATATCTCTGCTTTTGAATATGCTGTCTACGTTGGTCATTCCTTTTCATCCAAGGAGCAAATATCTTTTAATTTTATGGCTGCAGTCACCATCTGCAATGATTTTGGAACCCAAGAAAATAAAGTCTCTCCCTGTTTGCATTGTTTCCCCATCTATTTGCCATGAAATGATGGGACCAGATGCTGTGATCTTCACTTTTTGAATGTTGAGTCTTAAGCCAACTTTTTCACTTTCATCAAGAGGCTCTTTAGTTCTTCACTTTCTGCCATAAGGATAGTATCATCTGCAAATCTGAGGTTATTGATATTTCTCCCAGCAATCTTGATTCTAGCTTGTGCTTCAACTAGCCCAGCATTTCTCATGGTGTACTCTGCATATAAGTTAAATAAGCAGGGTGACAATATATAGCCTTGATGTACTCCTTTCTCAATTTGGAACCAGTCCCTTGTTCTACGTCTGGTTCTAACTGTTGCTTCTTGATCTGAATACAGATTTCTCAGGAGGCATTTAAGGTGCAAAGTAGACAAAGATTTAAAGTATAAAACAGTCAAGAGGAAAATAACAGGCTTCACTTGAATAATGGCATTATAACAAAAGATTAAAATCTTACTAAGAATAGTTTGGCTTTAATTTTTGAAAATATATACAGATATATTAACATATCTATCTCTCTTTCTATATATATACATATGTTACTTCTATGTGTATCTAAATACACGGAGTAGAAGACTGTAGAGGGGACAGTTACATCAAGGGAAAGGGACAGGTGGTGGGAAATTACAACTATATGTGAACTTCCCTCCTCATCCTTCCCCACCCCATTCTGTCGACTGAGAAGCAACTAGTTTGGAAACAGTTGAGAGGACATATAAGAGATGTGGTATAGTCAGTAGTCTTCAGTTTTAGTTTGTAATGAGAAAGTCTTTATTTCTGTTTGACTTTTAAAGAATGGTCTTATGGGATGCAGAATTTTAGGTGGGTGGATCTTTCTTTCAACACCTTCAGTATTTGACTACTCTTTTCTTGCTTGTATGGTTTTGGACAGGAAGGTTAGTGAAAGTCTTATGCTTGTTCCCCATAGATAAGGTGTTAATTTTTCCTCTACTTTTTTCAAGATTTTTCTTTTTGTCTTAGTTCTTTTGTAGTTTGAATATGACATGCTTAGATGCAAACTTTTGGTTCAGTTCAGTTCAGTTGCTTAGTCGTGTCCAACTCTTTGTGACCCCATGAATCACAGCACGCCAGGCCTCCCTGTCCATCACCAACTCCCGGAGTTCATTCAAACTTATGTCCATCAAGTCAGTGATGCCATCCAGCCATTTCATCCTCTGTTGTCCCCTTCTCCTCCTGCCCCCAATCCCTCCCAGCATCAAGGTTTTTTCCAATGAGTCAACTCTTCTCATGAGGTGGCCAAAGTACTGGAGTTTCAGCTTTAGCATCAGTCCTTCCAAAGAACACCCAGGACTGATCTCCTTTAGAATGGAATAGTTGGATCTCCTTGCAGTCCAAGGGACTCTCAAGAGTCTTCTCCAACACCACAGTTCAAAAGCATCAATTCTTCGGCGCTCAGCTTTCTTCACAGTCCAACTCTCACATCAATACATGACCACTGGAAAAACCATAGCCTTGACTAGATGGACCTTTGTTGGCAAAGTACTGTCTCTGCTTTTCAATATGCTATCTAGGTTTGTCCTAAGTTTCCTTCCAAGGAGCAAGCATCTTTTAATTTCATGGCTGCAGTCACCATCTGTAGTGATTTTGGAGCCCCCCAAAATAAAGTCTGACACTGTTTCCACTGTTTCCCCATCTATTTCCCATGAAGTGATGGGATCAGATGCCATGATCTTTGTTTTCTGAATGTTGAGCTTTAAGCCAACTTTTTCACTCTCTTCTTTCACTCTCATCAAGAGGCTTTTTAGTTCCTCTTCACTTTCTGCCATAAGGGTGGTGTCATCTGCATATCTGAGGTTATTGATATTTCTCCTGGCAATCTTGATTCCAGCTTGTGCTTCTTCCAGCCCAGTGTTTCTCATGATGTACTCTGCATATAAGTCAAACAAGCAGGGTGACAATATACAGCCTTGACGTACTCCTTTTCCTTTTGGAACCAGTCTGTTGTTCATTTTTGATGCTCTTTAAGTTCCCGGATCTGTGATTTGGTGTCTGTAATTTATTTTAAAAATTCTCAACCATTATTACTTCAAGTATTTCTTGTTATTTGTTTCCTCCTTTCTCTTCCCTGGAGTACCAGCCAGGCACTATGTCACATCTTTTAAAATCTTTCCGCAGTTGTTAGACATTGTGATATTTCTTTCTTCTTGTTTAAAAATATCTTTGTATTTCAGTTGGGAAGTTTCTATTGATGTATCCTCAAGCTCACTGATTATTTTCTATGCAAAGTCCATTCTATCAATGAGCCCATAAAAGACATTCTTGAGTTCTTTTATAGAACTTTTAATTGGTAGTGTTTCTTTTTAATTGTTTCTTAGAGTTTCCTTGTCTATTTACATTATTTATTTGTTTCTGCCTGTTGTTTACATTTGCAATTAGAGCCCTTAAAATATTAAACACATATTTTAAATTCCTTGTCTGATAATTTTAAAATCTATATGACATTTGAGTCAGGTTGATGCGTGTTTTATCTATTCAGACTTTGTCTTTTCTTGCCTTTTTTCATGGCTTATATTTTTTTCTTGTTGAGGCTGGACCTCGTGTATTTGATAGCTGAAATTGAGGTGAATAGGTCCTCAGCAAAAGATTTTAAGTTAATCTAGCTAGGAGATGGGCTGTGGCTAACATGTGCTATAGCCAGAGGGTTGCAAAGAGTTGGACTGTGAGCACATGCATACATAGCCTTAGATTCTACTCTCCAGACTCCTTTAGTGTCCTTGCTTTTGTCACATTTATTTTTTTTTCAAATTGTAGTATAATTGCTTTCCAATGTTGTGTTAGTTTCTTCTCTACAGTGAAGTAGAGCTATAAGTATCATATGTCCCCTCCGTCTGGAGCCTCCCTCCCAGTAACCCCATCCTTCCCATCTAGGTCATCACAGAACACCTACCTGAGCTGCCTATGCTTTACAGCAGATTCCCACTAGCTATCTACTTTACACTCAGGTTTCCCTGGCTCAGTGGCCCTGGCCTGCCAATGCAGGAGACACGGGTTTGATCCCAGGGTCAGGAAGATCCTCTGGAGAAGGAAGGGGGCAACCCACCCAGTATTCTTACCTGGGAAATCTCATGGGCAGAGGAGCCTGGCAGGCCATAGTCCAAGGGGTTGCAAAAGAGTTGGACACGACTTACAATTAAACAACAAAGTATATATATGTCAGCCCTACTCTCCCGATTCACCCTTCCCTTCCCCCACTGTGTCCACGTGTCTGTTCCCTATGTCTACATCTGTACTCCTGCCCTGCAAACAGGCTTGTCTGTAACATCTTTCTAGATTCCATATATATGTGTATATGTGTTAATGCATAATATTTGTGTTTTTTTTTCTTTTTCTGACTAGTCTCTCCTCTTGCCTGTTCCATACATACTTCTCCTCAGAGAGAGTTGACATCTAGTAACTATTTCAGCTTCATACACTTTTTTGTACTGGAACTCTATTGTGGTGGTGGTAGAGTGTAAGGGAAGGTTCAGTTCAGTTCAGTCGCTCAGTCGTGTCCGACTCTTTGTGACCCCATGAATCACAGCACGCCAGACCTCCCTGTTCATCACCATCTCTCAGAGTTCACTCAGACTCACGTCCATCGAGTCCATGATGCCATCCAGCCATCTCATCCTCTGTCGTCCCCTTCTCCTCCTGCCCCCAATCCCTCCCAGCATCAGAGTCCCTTCCAATGAGTCAGCTCTTCTCATGAGGTGGCCAAAGTACTGGAGATTCAGCTTTAGCATCATTCCTTCCAAAGAAATCCCAGGGTTGATCTCCTTCAGAATGGACTGGTTGGATCTCCTTGCAGTCCAAGGGACTCACAAGAGTCTTCTCCAACACCACAGTTCAAAAGCATCAATTCTTCGGCACTCAGCCTTCTTCACAGTTCAGCTCTCACATCCATACATGACCACAGGAAAAACCATAGCCTTGACTAGACGGACCTTAGTCGGCAAAGTAATGTCTCTGCTCTTGAATATACTATCTAGGTTGGTCATAACTTTTCTTCAAGGAGTAAGCGTCTTCTAATTTCATGGCTGCAGTCACCATCTGCAGTGATTTTGGAGCCCCCAAAATAAAGTCTGACACTGTTTCCACTGTTTCCCCATCTATTTCCCATGAAGTGATGGGACCGGATGCCATGATCTTTGTTTTCTGAATGTTGAGCTTTAAGCCAACTTTTTCACTCTCCTCTTTCACTTTCATCAAGAGGCTTTTAGCTCCTCTTCACTTTCTGCCATCAGGGGAGTGTCATCTGCATATCTGAGGTTATTTATATTTCTCCCAGCAATCTAGTTATCTATAATCTTATGGCTAATTCATATTTAATAAGCCTGTGTTCCTGGGTTACGGATTCACAAGTGTTCCTTACTCTCTATCTTATGATAGCAATGCTAGAGGTGCTGGAGTTAGGTAATCACCCTCTTCACTTGTGGGATGAGGTTCTGATAATATATTTCCTCTTCAGTGTAGATCTTTGTTAGGAGAATACTCTGGATGTACTCAAACTGGTTCTTCTTCCTCTTCCCTTGATGGAGACACATGGAGATTTTTCATGGTTCCTCACCATAACACTTGATGGTGTTTCTGAAGATGAAATCCATGAAAGTGTGGAAAGCCCCCTGACTGTGGTGCCCACAATGGGTTGGTTTCTCACTGTATGTTCATTTACATGTAGCCATGGCAATTCATCAAAATTGCCATTTATGTGTCCCTGCCCCTTTATGGTTTCAGTGGCTTCTTTGGGGTAAGCCTATCTCAGCTCCTGCAGTTCTATGTTTGCCTCTCTCCAAATTTCAGTATGAAAGTTTGCTCTGTGACCTCAATTCTCTGATGGCTCTGAGAGACAACCATGCTCTTCAGTTTGTTCCGATTTTTCTTATTGTAGGGCTAGGAGTAGTGGCTTCTGAGATGTTTAGATGTTGAATGAAGCCAAAATCATTTATGATTTTAACTTGTTTCTCACTAATGATTAATGATACTGAGAATATTTTCATAAGCATATTTGCCATCTTGTTTGCATCCATTAAAATCTTTTGTTCATTTTTTGAATTGTTTTGTGGGTTTCTTCTATACCTTTGTTACACATTCTTTGTCAGAAATAAGATATGTAAAATCTGTGGCATCTATTGTTATTGTTTCCAAGTGCCTTTTCAAAGAGCAAATGATCTTATTTTACTAAAATCCATTTAAAAATAGAAGATTCCATGGAGAAGGAAATAGTAACTCATACCAGTATTCTTGCCTGGGAAATCCTGTGGACAGAAGAGCCTGGTGGGCTACAGTCCATGCATTTTCAAAGAGTCAAACACAATTTAGCAACTAAACAGCAACAAACACATGCACACAGACACACACACACACATATATATAAAGAGAGAAAGAGAAAAAAAAGGATGGCTTTTGTGTCTATCAAAATCTCTCTCCCTAACCCAAGGTCATTCAGGTTTTTTCTATTTTCTTATAGAATATTATAGTTTTAGATTATACACTTAGATCCATAATCTATGATGAGCTTTTAGTGAAAATAAGGCATGAATTATAGACCCAGGTATATATATTTTAATATTGATGTTCAATTGTTCTAGCACCATTTGTCAAAAAGACTTTTCCCTTGAATTGCCTGCATATCTGTGTTTAAAATAATTTGATACATATTTGTGAGAGTTGATTGAGGGTACTGTCTGCTGTTCCTTGATCAGTGTTCTGTCTTTTCAAAAATACCACATTGTCATGATTATTATAACTTTGCAGTGGGTAGAGTGAGCTTCCAATTGCTTTTCCTTTTCAAAATAGTTTTCCCTCATCAATATCTAAAAAAGGCATCTAGGTTTTTTTTTTTCATAAGGATTATTTTGAATTCATAAATTATGCTGAGAAAATCTTTATTGAATTCTAATACATGAATTATAATTTTCTGTATTTTGATCTAGTTTGATTTATTTCATAATGGTTTTGAGATTTGGGGAATATAGTTCCTGCACATATTTTGTTTCATTAAATGTTCCTTTTTTTAACAAAAGAAATTTTAAGCTCTAATTCACCATTATTAGTACTTAGAATGCAATTGATTTTGTTTACTTTAGTCTTGTGATCTTGAAGACATATTTGTTAGTTTTAGGAGCTCTGGGTAGGTTATTTTGGTTCTCTACATAGATGACAATGCTATCTGAGAAGTGAAACAGCTTTATTTCATCTTTCCTAATCTGTATTCCTTTTATTTAACCACTTGTGTAAACTTCAGATCTCACAAAATAGGGTACAATGTATTATCCCAATATGCTGTTGTATTTTTTTAAAGCTGATAAATATTATTTAGATATCCTTTTAGAGAATAATATAGCTCTCATTTACCTTGATTTCCTACTTTGACAATATCCTATAATATGCAGAGGCTCCTAACTAAAAAGTGTATATTTATTTGTAGAATTTATACACTAGATAGAGTAGCAAAATAACTGTATTCTGGGGAAAAAAAAGGTGCTTCAGGAAAGTAAATAAATGCATCTTATAAAGCTGACTTCTGAAGTCAATAATAGAAAACTTGGTTAATTTAATGTATTTTACTGCAATAGACTATAGCATAATTAGAGTATATGCTGCTATTCTTAAAAATAAAAGAAGGCAATTATGACACGGAGTAACATTAAAAATTATCTTTATATCCGTGGAAGAAAAGGCCCAAACTGACTTGGAGTTTAATTGTTGAAAGTGATATACAGCTCCTTGAGGTTATATCCATAACCCTTAACCATGTAGATATTGTTGGAGTTAGCTTCTTCCACTCCTCCAGCTTCCATGTGAAAAGATATCAGCCAAGACATTTCCAACTCCTTACTTGCTACTCCTCAAAGAGGAAGACTGGACTGACTACTGAAAGGAAGACCGTTGGTTCATATTTCTCAGTTTAGTGCAGCTGACTGATAAATGATTATAAGTGCTTGGTGTTCAATCTCCTTTCTCTTTTCTACGGCAAGTGACTGCAAGGTAGCAGTTCTTGGTAATTCTATCCAATCTTTAGACCCAAATATCCTCTCATGTGGGAATATCCTCAGTAAAGCTGGATAGATGTTAGACACTCCATTTGATTTATAAATAAAATATGTTATCCAAAGAGTTTTGTGTTAAAGTAACAGAGGGTATGTGTTATCCCTGCTGCTGAGACTCCAGTGGTCTTTGTTCTAAATTGTGTGGTAAAGTCTGGGATGTTATTCAATGACTCCTAGAAAGTCATCATTTAATTTATGAGTTTAAAACACTAAGAAATAGAAAAGGAACTGGTGGATTAAATGTGGAGAAAAAGGAAACTTCTGCTGCTCTGGCAGGTGGCTTAGTTCTTAGGCTTTCGTGAATAAAGTCATCTAGACCTTGGTGGATTAGAACAGGTGATCTTGGCAGCTGTTTGCAGATGGAGATCATTATTTATTTTTGCAGTATGGCACTGCTTGCAGGATCTTGGTTTCCAACCAGGGATCGAACCTGTGACACTTGGAATGAAAGTGTGGAGCCCTAACTGCCAGACCACCAGGAATTCTCACAGAGACTATAAATAGCCTGAGCTTAATAATTCCTGGCTATAGAGACAACAACATGCATACTAATGTAGCTTGATATCAAAATATACTGGCCAGTTTGACTGGCAAGGCCCCAAGACCAAGCCAGGGAATACATCTTTGTAGGCACTGACAAGTAGGAGAATATTTGTTGCTTTCACTGTTTTTCCAGACATGTCTACATGCCAGGACTTTCAAAGGCAACACATCTATGGTCTGTCTCTCTACAGAACATAAGTAAGATTCTTGCTTTACATAGTCTGTAGCTGTGTTATATCAGCTTCTCTAAATTTTGTGTCTATTTTTTTAGGATAGAAAGAGCCAAAATTTATGTGAATTTATGTGACTCATTCTCAGGCTCTTAAGAACCTATGTCTTCTCTTCCCATTACTATGTGATCTTCTTCAGCTGGACCTTCACTTAATTACACAGGTATGAATGAGCAACAACAACTGATTATAAAAGAACCTGAGTTTAGCAGGAAAATTTATCGACCCATTAGATACTTTCTTGTTGTTCAGTCACTCAGTCATGTCTGACTCTTTTGCAACCCCATGGACTGCAACATGCCAGGCTTCCCTGTCCTTCACTATCTCCCAGAGATGAAATATTTACTGAGGTGATAAGTAAAAGAATGAATAGAAGGTATAGTTAATCATTGACCTACTCACAAGAGAAGACAAATAACTATAAGAAAGTGATGGGGATATTGAGATATGGAATGAATGGTAGAATGTGATATCTATAAGCAAATGGTGACACAAAATAAAAAGAGACAAGGACAAGAACAAGACAGAAAACAAAGAGAAAATGATTAAATCCATGCTGTATTGTGAAGTGTATTTTAAGTAACATTCCAGGTTTAAATGTGATAACAATGTTAAGTAAATAAAGGTTCTCCATTTACATTGGTCTCCATGTAACAGGGTCATCCCAAATTGCTGAGAGATTCGCTAATTTATAAAACAAATTAAGTGGAATTACTTACATGCTGAGTTCTTTTCAATGTCAACTCACCAAATGATAGAGAAATGTAGTATTAAAAGCACCCATGACAAAGATGCTAAAGTATCTTCGCCCCTTGCCAATCGCTAGCCATGTAGAGCCTTGGTATTTTCTTCTTTGTTCTCCTATCTCAATACAGGGGCTGAATAGTTTTCATAATCTATTTAACTTGCTATAAACCGTAATCAATAAAACACTCATATAGTTTGAGAACACTGAGATCCCAATAGGAGGCTGTGCAAATAATGTGAACAAATCAAGGAAAAGCAAAATTCATTTGGGTTTAAATATACATGAAGATTTTCTCAGCCCTACGTATGATAAAAAGTACATCAGTCACAATGAGACACCAACTTAGTGTGTATGTAAAAATGCCTTTTTGCTTTCTACATTTTATCAGTTCTAAGATGCATACTTTCATACATTCATATCTGAAATTGACATGTATTTTACCATTGTATCATTTTAGATACAATGAAATATTATAGATGAAGTCTTTGTTTCATATTGAAATACTTAAGTGAAATTAGTTAAGCTTCTGAGGCTGGTTTATCATCACTATTAAAGATACCATATCTGTGTTTTTCCCATTGAATTGATCAAGATGGACTGGTTGTGCTTGAATAAAAAGCAACCCTGAAATCTCAGTTCTTAACACAAAAGTTTATTTCTTTCTCACCCTCTATTTTAGTTGTAGGTCAGGCGGGCTCTCTGTTAACTGGATTTTAGGGTCTCAGTTTAAAGCATACCCTCTTGACATCGTGGCAGGAACTTACATGATAGCTTCAATGAGGGAAAAGAATGTGAAAGATTGCATATTGGCTGTTACAGAATTGTATGTATGTCATATTTGCTCACAGTCATTGTCCCAAGAAAATCACATGTCATGCAAAGTGGGGAGTACTTGTGTGACTCACCAATGACCCCCAAATTTACCTCTACACAGCTGTTGCTTTCCTTACCCTGGCTTTGTTATTTAGCTAAGTCATAAAAATGTCAATCTTCTGATCAAATTCACATTCAGGAAAATAACAACAGACTCCATCCCATTTGACAATAATTTTGACAAGAACACAGGGTTACGTGTATAACTCCTGAAATGGGCTGGATTGTGTCCTCGGATTTATATGTTGAAGTCCTAACCCTCAGAATTTCAGAAGGCAACTGTATTTGGACTCCAGACAGGATCTTTCAAGAGAAAATTAAGTTAAAGTGAGGTCATGAGGGCAGATCTTAATCTAATCTGACTCCTTTAGTTATAGTCTGAGCAAACTAGCAAACTCCCCTCTTCTCACCTTGACCTTTTCTATAGTTAGAATGATGAATGCCAGGAATATCATTTATATTATAATAGTTTCTGATACACTAAGTAATCTCTCTTCTAAACTGAAGGGCTTAGAAAAAGAGTTACTATTCTTAGTGCTTTTGCCTAAACTGGCTGACTCAAAGCTTAGTCACATGGCAATAAGGATACATTACAGAACTTAGAATTCATGCACCAACTTGAAAATAGTCTATTTTCCTGGGCTTTAACATTGTGGACTTTCCTCATGGCTCAGCTGGTAAAGGACCTTTCTGCAATTTGGCAGACCTGGGTTAAATTCCTGGGTTGGGAAGATCCCCTGGAGAAGGGACAGGCTACTCACTCGAGTATTCTGGCCTGGAGAATTCCATGGACTGTATTCCACAAGGACCGTACAGTCCTTGGGGTCACAAACAGTTGGACATGACTGAGCAACTTTCACTTTCAACACTATGGAATTCAGTTATGGCTTAAAAAAAAAAAAAAAAAAGCCAGTGGGAAACTAGCATTTGTATCTGTAGAGAATGAAAAAAAAAGTTATCTTTACAGTCAACAAGATAATTCCACTTAGGAAGAAAACTACCTTTGTTTAGAAGATAATTTTTAAGGCTGCTTTTACTGGAGAGTGAGACCTTGTGGGAAGAGGCTAGCAGAGTATTAAAAAAAAGAGAGACTTTAAAAATAAAAGCAAATAGGAATTTGGGAGTTCAAAGTTAGGGATAACCATAGCCTATGACTTAAAGATTTTTAAAAAGAAGTTAATTTCTAAGTTTAGGTCACTGGCTGCAGTGCAACTTTATCTGTCTCTTTATACTGGTCTCCTTCACTAAATATGCTATATTTACACATGTAGGTTATCTAAATACTACATGTGTAAATGTGTTCAGGCGAGGAAACTAAAATGCACATTGAGATCAACACTAGGTGAGGTACTAATAGACTTGCAAACCCATCTTCTTCTGTGACTCAGAGAGGTAATAAAAGTGAGTGAAGCCTGTGTAGATAGGATAAGACAGGCAGTGGTGACTTAGAAGACGCTTCACTGGAAAAGAACTTCATCCACTCTAGCAGATTCTTGCCTTGGAAGATAAGGGTTCAATGAAGACTCATTATTATTTTTCAAAATAATTTCAAAATGATGGTATTTATGTAAACTTTCCTGATTTTTAAATATGGACAACTAATTTAAGCAGAATGCATAGACCATGTCTAGAGACTGAATTCCAAATTCAAGTTTTGGATTTTGCAAGACAGATCAGAGAAGGAGAATTCAGTGAAGAACAGAATTTGAGACAAAAAAAAATGATCATAAGAACTTCAGACTCTAGATAATTTTATTTAAAAAAGATGACATTACACATTTTACAGGGTATGCAACATGGGATTTAAAGATAATCTTACCTTGATCATAAATAAAAGAAGGAGCCCAAGAGACATCTGGATTCACATTTAATGGTGCCCGTCTCATTGTCACCTCTTTTTGTCCAGTAATCCTTATTTAAGCAATTTTGTGAGGCACTTATGTGAGGATCAGGGGCTGAAGCAACAGTTTCTCATTTCCATAAAGTCTGGATGTATAATGAGACTTTGTGGCAAACATTTGATGGATGGATAGATTGATGGAAGCATCATAAAAGTTTTTCAGTGAACAAGGATTTTAAAATCTCAAAAAGATAAATATTAATTTTGGCTCATAAGGGTAATCTGTAAATAATTTTTTGACTTCAAATGTTTTATGTTGATGATAATATAGTAGTAAGTAATCACTTTGCACAATAACTGACAGAAAATGTGAGGTTTAGATTTTCAGCTTTAATGCAGTCAAATGCATCAGAAGAATGGCTTCAGCTTTCCAAAAGCAAGATGTCTTGCAAGTCATCATTCTTCAGAAACCATTGACAACAGAGGTGGAGGAGAGTCTAAAATTAATGCTGTTATAAGGTCCTCATTTTTAGAAATACTTTCTAACATAAAATTTACTTCTAAATTATAGAAAGATTTTAAAGACTTTCAGATAATATCCTTATAATGGTTTAAAATTTTTCATGTGGCAAAAGGGTTTCAAATAAGCAGGCCCTCACCCATTCCACCAGCATTTGTAAACACACAAAAATCAAGGATATTTTGTTTAGTTTTCTTGAGAATCCTGGCTTACATTCCTTCAGGATAATCTGAGAAGAATTACAATTTGATCAAACATATTATCTTCCTTGAAATATATGAGATTTGAATATGACCAACCTAATTATTAACCTTCATTGGAAGGACTCATGTTGAAGCTGAAACTCCAATATTTTGGCCACCTGATGCGAAGAACTGACTCATTTGAAAAGACCCTGATGCTGGGAAAGATTGAAGGTGGGAGGAGAAAGGGATGACAGAGGTGAGGTGGTTGTATAATACCACTGACTCAATGGACATGAGTTTGAGTAAACTCCAGGAGTTGGTGATGAACAGGGAGGCCTGGTTTGCGGCAGTCCATGGGGTCGCAGAGAGTCAGACACGACTGAGTAACTGCACTGAACCTGATTATTTATCCCTGTTACTAAACTTTGCAATGCAAGAGACTTGGGTCTGATTCCTTGGTTTGAAGGATCCCCTAGAAAAGGATATGGCTACCCACTCCAATATTCTTGCCTGGAGAACTCCACGGACAGAGGAACCTGAGACTACATTCATGAGGTTGCTAAGAGTCAGGCATGACTGAGAGACTAACACACACACAACTACTACTAACAACTGCAATTTATTTCAATCAATTTTTGACTCTTCAACATCCATTCATTCAGTCTGCAGTTTATGCATCTTCTTCACTGTCTTCTTTTCTGTTCTAGTCTGCCTCTAGGGATATGTGTTCCTAGTAATTGAAGGTTGAAGAGCAGAAATTCATATGACAAGTGTCATTATTAAAACTGTGGTACAGAGTTGTAATTAAAGGAAAAAACCACAATGAATAGTCATGTTTATACAACTATGCAGCAAACAGACTCATAAGACCAACTAAACTATAATATGTTCCTGTATACATGTATATAAAATTTATTTGCCGATTAGGAAAGCAAAGGCTTTCACTGCATATTTGTGATAGGACTTGTACTTCTTCTGGGTAAGTATCTGAGGTTTATTTGCACATTTAGCTTCTGCATACGGTATATGAATACATATAATAAATAGCTAAAGACATTCAGAGAAACTTATATGCTGTGGTTTTTATTTAATTTCTAATGGTAGATTTTATTCAACTAATGTTTTTAAATATGAAAAATCAGTTTTTGGTGTTAGGAATTCCTTAATATTATTATCAAGTTACTTGCAGTTTTAATCAATATTGTCTTAAAATGTACAATCCTAGGTCTCTCTCTCTCACACACACACACTAGGTTGAAAATGAAGCTGCCAATATTCAACTGTTTTTGACCTGAAAAGGAGCACTTCCATAATGTTCAACCTGATATGAAAGTATCCATTAAATGAAGATTAAATGTTCTGATAGAACACAAGATCTGCTCTTTAGAAAGTCAGCCACTTCTGAAACAGGGAATGGGTCAATTAAAATCTAAACTCTCTAGGGGAAAAAAAGAAACTTCCAGTAATTTATTGAAATACAATAATTACAGATTGTACTTTAAAAAATGGAAGTGATTGTGAGGAGAAATTTTTAAAGTGATGTTAGAAAATTGTATACTTTGAAATTCTTGGGAGTATTTATTCTTTGGGGGTTGCTTTTAAAATTATGCTCCATGGAAACAACTGCCTATTATATCCCAGCATCCCAGTTCAACACTGAATCGAAGACAACACCTTACTACTGAAAACTTTCAAAACCTACTTGTGAACTTTTCTTCTAAGAACGCTGCTAAAGATTCAACACACAAATCATCCCATTTGTCCCGAATGCAGCATGTGCATCTGCAGTTCTGAATAAACTATAGAATGATAGTTACTTCAGTCACTCCAGTCGTGTCCGATTCTTTGCAACCCCATGAATCGCAGCACGCCAGGCCTCCCTGTTCATCACCATCTCCCGGAGTTCACTCAGACTCACGTTCATCGAGTCAGTGATGCGATCCAGCCATCTCATCCTCTGTCGTCCCCTTCTCCTCCTGCCCCCAATCCTCCCAGCATCAGAATCTTTTCCAATGAGTCAACTCTTTGCATGAAGTGGCCAAAGTACTGGAGTTTCAGCTTTAGCATCATTCCTTCCAAAGAACACCAGGGCTGATCTCCTTCAGAATGGACTAGTTGGATCTCCTTGCAGTCCAAGGGACTCTCAAGAGTCTTCTCCAACACCGCAGTTCAAAAGCATCAATTCTTCGGTGCTCAGCCTTCTTCACAGTCCAACTCTCACATCCATACATGACCACTGGAAAAACCATAGCCTTGACTAGACGGACCTTAGTCGGCAAAGTAATGTCTCTGCTTTTGAATATACTATCTAGGTTGGTCATAACTTTTCTTCCAAGGAGTAAGCGTCTTTTCATTTCATGGCTGCAGTCACCATCTGCAGTGATGTTGGAGCCCCCAAAAATAAAGTCTGACACTGTTTCTACTGTTTCCCCATCTATTTCCCATGAAGTGATGGGACCGGATGCCATGATCATTGTTTTCTGAATGTTGAGCTTTAAGCCAACTTTTTCACTCTCCTCTTTCACTTTCACAAGAGGCTTTTTAGTTCCTCTTCACTTTCTGCCATAATGGTGGTGTCATCTGCATATCTGAGGTTATTGATATTTCTCCCAGCAGTCTTGAATCCAGCTTGTGCTTCTTCCAGCCCAGCGTTTCTCATGATGTACTCTGCATAGAAGTTAAATAAGCAGGGTGACAATATACTGCCTTGATGTCCTCCTTTTCCTATTTGGAACCAGTCTGTTGTTCCATGTCCAGTTCTAACTGTTGCTTCCTGATCTGCATACAGATTTCTCAAGAGGCAGGTTAGATGGTCTGGTATTCCCATCTCTTTCAGAATTTTCCACAGTTTATCATGATCCACACAGTCAAAGGCTTTGGCATAGTCAATAAACCAGAAACGGATGTTTTTCTGGAACTCTCTTGCAATTTCAATGATCCAGTGGATATTAGCAATTTGATCTCTGGTTCCTCTGCCTTTTCTAAAACCAGCTTGAACATCAGGGAGTTCACGGTCCATGTATTGCTGAAGTCTGGCTTGGAGAATTTTGAGCATTACTTTACTGGCATGTGAGATGAGTGCAATTGTGCAGTAGTTTGAGTATTCTTTGGCATTGGCTTTCTTTGGGATTGGAATGAAAACCGACCTTTTCCAGACCTGTGGCCACTGCTGAGTTTTCCAAATTTGTTGGCATATTGAGAGCAGCCCTTTCACAGCATCATCTTTCAGGATTTGAAACTGCTCAACTGGAATTCCATCACCTTCACTAGCTTTGTTCATAGTGATGCTTTCTAAGGCCCACTTGACTTCACATTCCAAGATGTCTGGCTCTATTTGAGTGATCACATCATCATGATTATCTGGGTCATGAAGATTTTTTTGTACAGTTCTTCTGTGTATTCTTCCCATCTCTTCTTAATATCTTCTGCTTCTGTTAGGTCCAAACCATTTCTGTCCTTTGTCAAGCCCATCTTTGCATGAAATGTTCCCTTAGTATCTCTAATTTTCTTGAAGAGATCTCTAGTCTTTCCCATTCTGTTCTTTTCCTCTATTTCTTTGCATTGATCTCTGAATAAGGCTTTCTTATCTCTTCCTGCTATTTTTTGGAACTCTGCATTCAGATGCTTATATCTTTCCTTTTCTTTTCCTTTGATTTTCGCCTCTCTTCTTTTCATAGCTCTTTTTAAGGCCTCCCCAGACTGCCATTTTGCTTTTTTGCATTTCTTTTCCATGGGGATGGTCTTGATCCCTGTCTCCTGTACAATATCAGGAACCTCTATCCATAGTTCATCAGGCACTCTCTCTATCAGATCTAGGCCCTTAAATCAATTTCTCACTTCCACTGTATAATCATAAGGGATTTGATTTAGGTCATACCTGGATGGTCTAGTGGTTTTCCCTACTTTCTTCAGTTTGAGTGTGCATTTGGTAATAAGGCGTTCATGATCTGAGCCACAGTCAGCTCCTGGTCTTGTTTTTGTTGACTGTATAGAGCTTCTCCATCTTTGGCTGCAAAGAAGATAATCAGTCTGATTTCGATGTTGACCATCTGGTGATGTCCATGTGTAGAGTCTTCTCTTGCGTTGTTGGAAGAGGGTGTTTACTATGACCAGTGCATTTTCTTGGCAAAACTCTATTAGTCTTTGCCCTGCTTCATTCCACATTCCAAGGCCAAATTTGCCTGTTACTCCAGGTGTTTCTTGACTTTCTACTTTAGCATTCCAGTCCCCTATAATGAAAAGGACATCTTTTTTGGGTGTTAGTTCTAAAAGGTCTTGTAGGTCTTCATAAAACTTCAGCTTCAGCTTCTTCAGCATTACTGGTTGGGGCATAGACTTGGATAACTGTGCAATGAATGGTTTGCCTTGGAGACGAACAGAGATCATTCTGTTGTTTTTGAGATTGCATCCAAGTACTGCATTTTGGACTCTTTTGTTGACCATGATGGCTACTCCATTTCTTCTGAGGGCTTCCTGCCTGCAGTAGTAGATATAATGGTCATCTGAGTTAAATTCACCCATCCCAATCCATTTTAGTTCGCTGATTCCTAGAATGTCGACGTTCACCCTTGCCATCTCGTTTGACCACTTCCAATTTGCCTTGATTCATGGACCTGACATTACAGGTTCCTATGCAATATTGCTCTTTATAGCATCAGATCTTGCTTCTATCACCAGTCACATGCACAACTGGGTAATGTTTTTGCTTTGGCTCCATCCCTTCATTCTTTCTGGAGTTATTTCTCCACTGATCTCCAGTAGCATATTGGGCACCTAATGACCTGGGGAGTTCCTCTTTTGATATCCTATCATTTTGCCTTTTCATACTGTTCATGGGGTTCTCAAGGCAAGAATACTGAAGTGGTTTGGCATTCCCTTCTCCAGTGGACCACGTTCTGTCAGCCCTCTCCACCATGACCCACCCATCTTGGGTTGCCCCGCAGGCATGGCTTGGTTTCATTGAGTTAGACAAGGCTGTGGTCCTAGTGTGATTAGATTGACTAGTTTTCTGTGAGTGTGGTTTCAGTGTGTCTGCCCTCTGATGCCCTCTTGCCAGCACCTACCATCTTACTTGGGTTTCTCTTACCTTGGGCGTGTGGTATCTCTTCACAGCTGTTCTAGCAAAGCATAGCTGCTGCTCCTTACCTTAGATGAGGGGTATCTCCTTATTGCCACCGTTCCTGACCTTCAATGTGGGTTAGCTCCTCTAGGCCCTCCTGCGCCTGCACAGCCACTGCTCCTCGGGTTGCTCCTCCAGGCCGCCGGGCAAATGTGAAAAACATAGGCTCAATTGGTCAATCTAAATAATTCAGCTTGGGTTTAAGGAGATAAGAAAAAACAAATACCTTTTCTTCCTTCAAGTAATTCATCTTCAGATGGTGGCAATATATACAGAGTATTTGCAAATAGAAAGAGGAATGAAAGCATTCATCAATAAATCCTTTTTCTCTTTTCAAAAACAATTTCTCATTCTTTATCTGGCTTTTTAGTAAGTTGATTATGATAATTCCTATATGTCCTTCTGGAATGCAGTGATGAGCATGTGAATGCTTCCTCATAAAATTATGAAAAAATAGGGAATTGGAAATTAAATATGAAACAGGAAAAAAAATCCACAGGAAAGTGGGGATAAGGGGGAGAAGCTAAATATACAGAAAACAAAAAGTAAATCCCTTCTCAGCTGGCGGTGTTAAAAATCACCCTTTAATTTGAAAATCAGTACAATATATGCTGATGAAAAAGCTTTAGTTTGTGCAAAATAACTGCTGCATTTGTCAAAGAACATTTTTCTTAGTTCATCAAATGGAACACTTTGGAGCTCTTGTGTGAATAATATAGCCCAACATAATCCAGAATCAGCCATAATAGGTAGTCCTGCTTAGGCTAAACACTATGAAGAAGCAGTGATCTCATAGGAAAAATGAAAGAGCTTGATGATAATCATTATATAGAAGAAAGAGAAAACAAAAATTTTAGTGGTTCTTATTTGGGTTTTCCCAAATTTTCAGGTCTATCCTGTGAATTTCACCAAAAGTAGAATTTAGTAAACATTCCTTGTGGTCACATTATACAGTAGGTATAGGATTACTAGTTTTCACTGTTAAGGACAACACCAAAAAAAAGACAAAGTTAAAAATCATTACAATATACTATAATAAGCATAATGTTATAAATCCAAAGTACTAGGCAGAAAAAAAAAAAAAAAAAGAATCAAAGCTATTGGGTGGGTGAGCCAGGGCTGGCTTTTGGAGTGGTCACGTTGAAACTGAATCTCACAATGTACAATGTATACTGGAAGTACCCAAGTGGCAAATGGGATGGGAAAAGGCCAAAGAAAAACTATATTCAAAGCCATGAAATGAAAGAGCATGGATTGTTTGGTAAATTACATGTAGTCTCTATAACTGTACTGAAGATATGAATGAAAGAATGGAAAGGAAACTCTTCCAGCTACCAACTGTCACACAAACACCTCGTGAAATTAGAAAGTCAGTCCAGAATCTTGTCTCTTCTCCTTCTCTAAAGATGCCTAAACAGCCTCATTTCCTTTTCAGCTCTACTGAGCTCAGCTCTACTGAGCTCTGGGTACCTGACAAAAGGAGACACATCTGCCCACTTTGCATGCAGAGACTGACAAGTAGACTTTTATGAACCTTTTATTCCTTCATCTAAAGGATCTCCTGTCTTTCTAGAGGAGGGAACTAGGAAAATGAAATCTATGGTGATCTCATTATGATTCATTTTCCTGTTGCATCACCAATAACTTCATTGAATATAGATACAGAGGGGAGGGTGGTAAAAGAAAGGGTGTATGGAGCCAACATAACTTGTGGATTTATTTACTCAGGGTAAGAAGTATTCAGAAATTAATTAAATTCAAAGAGTTGACTTAAAACATTATTGGAATTCTAAAACTAGATGCAGCTACTAGAAAATTACATTAGATGGACTATGATTAGACTTAGGTGAACATGAACTGAAGTGAAATGAAAGTCACTCAGTCATGTCCAACTCTTTGCGACCCCATGGACTATATAGTCCATGGAATTCTCCAGGAAAGAATACTGGAGTGGTTAGTAGGTGAACATAGGTATATGGGAATACTTACGGAAAAACTATATGCAACAATTTTTACTGATAACTGTTACTGTAACTAATTTCTAGTTAATTGAAATTTTGTGTCATTGCTATAACCAAACCTTAAAATTGATAAATGTTACTAACCTGACAACCAGTCAACTTGAATCCTTGATAAACTGTCAGTTCTGCATTCTTTCACAAACAAGAGGTGAAAAAAGTAAAAAAGTAGTAGAGCTCCTATCAGAGAATTATTGCAAAGATCAGAGTGTTTGTGTAGTCAATTGTATTGCCTAATCCCTAAGACTGTGTATATGTATATTTACAGAGAGAAATATATTTTTGTTGCTAATGATGGCTTTGAACTATTGTGAAATTTTTAGTAGTGAAAGGTTATATTTTATTTACTGTGCTATATTTTTATGTTGGGGAAATAAAGTAGGATGCTGTAGAACACTAGACTCTGTGGGCGCATCCTTGTTCTTGAGGTTACCCAGTCAAGAGTAACTCTTTCATTAAAGTTACTACTGAATCATTGACTTCCCTGGTGGCTCGGAGGTTACAGTGTCTGCCTGGAATGCAGGAGACCTGGGTTCGATCCCTGGGTCAAGGGATCCCCTGGAGAAGGAAATGGCAACCCACTCCAGTACTCTTGCCTGGAGAATCCCATGGAGGGAGGAGCCTTTTTCTGCTTATGTTGCTTTTGTTCAGTCACTAAGACATGTCTAACTCTGAGATCCTATAGATGGCAGCACAGCAGGCTTCCCCATCCTTCAGTATCTCCCAGAGTTTGATCAAATTCATGTCCATTGAGTTGGTGATGCCATCCAACCATTTCATCCTCTGTCACTCCCTTCTCCTCATGCCCTCAATTGTTCCCAGGACCAGGGTCTTTTCCAGTGAGTCAGCTCTTCCCATCAGATGACCAAAGAATTGGAGCTTCAGCATCAGTCTTTCCAATAAATATTCAGGATTGATTTCCTTTGGATTGCTTGGTTTGATCTCCTTGCTGTCCAAGGGACTCTCGAGTCTTACAACTCTTCAGCCTGTTTATGTAGTACTTACAATATGCCAGATAAATATTACAAATATTAGCACATTCAAAGTACATAATAACAATGAGATAGGTCCCATTGAAAGTGAAAAGTGAAAGCGCTATTTGTGTTTGACTGTTTAGTGCATGGACTGCTTTCTGCCTGTGGAATTCTCCAGGCAAGAATACTGGAGTGAGCACCCAGTCTCTTCTCTAGAGTATCTGCCTGACCCAGGGTTTGGAACCTGGGTCTCCTGCATTGCAGGCAGATTCTTTACTACCTGAGACACCAGGGAAGCCCATAGATCCCATTAGTATACCTGTTTTGCAAATGAAGCAAGTGAGAGCCATATAGTTTAGTAACTTGCCAGAGAACATAGAGTTGGCTAGAGAATGGTGAAGCTAGGAAACAAACCCAGCCAGCCAGCTTGAATCTGCTCTTACTACTCTGGAACATATTATTCAATAAAAGGGATAGATTTTTATACTATGTAAACTCCAAAATACATTTTCAGGAAAATATACCAGGAAGACAGTTTCTTGAGTTTCCCAGGTTTTCTCTAAGGAGACATTTGTAGACATCGATGATAACCTGCCTGAATAGTGTGATGCTCTTCCAGGTTGGCAAAGCTACAGTTGAGGGTTTACCAAACCATTAACCCAAAAAAATTCACCTAAACTCTCTTCATATGATTGCTAAACTTGCCATTTGAAAACTTGAATCCTAGCTCTAATACTTGCACTTCACATACAGTTTTATTTTATATTCCCAGTGCCATTTTGCATTATACACTTTTTCCATGGATTCTAAAATTATATTTGTTGTTACATATTTTATTTTTTAATTTAATTTTTATTTTATGTTGGGATATAGTTGATTTATAGTCTTGTGTTAGTTTCAGGTGTACAGCAAAGTGGTTCAGCTATATATGTATAAACGTGTGTGTGTGTGTATATATAAATATTTGTGTATATATGCACACTTTTTTCAGATTCTTTTCCCATTTAGGTTATTATAGAATATTGAGTAGAGTTCCTAGTGTTACACAGTAGGTCCTTGTTGATTGTCCATTTTATATATGGTAGTGTGAGAGTCAGACACGACTGAAGCGACTTAGCAGCACCAGCAGGAACACTAGTGTGTATCTGTTAATCCTAAACTCCTAATTTATCCCTCCCCTCACCACCTTTCCCCTTTGGTAATCATAACTTTGTTTTCAAATTCTGTAAGTCTGTTTCTGTTTTATAAATAAGTTCATTTTTATCATCTTTATAGATTCCATATATAAGCAGTATCATAAGATATTTCTCTGTCTGACTTAACTTAGTATGACAATATCTAGGCCCATCCATATTGCTGCAAGAGGCATTATCTCATTCTTTTAAATGAGTAATATTCTATTGTATACATGTACCACATCTTTATCCATTCCTCTGTCGATGGATATTTAGGTTGTTTCCAAATCTTGGCTACTCTAAGTGCTGCTGCATTGAACATTGGAGCGTATTTATCTACACAAACACACCCACACCCACCCAAGAATAGGACTGCTGGATCAATGGTAGTTTTAGTTTTTAAGGGACCTCTGTACTGTTTTCCATAATGATTGTACCAATTTACATAACAATAGGAGGGTTCTTTTTTCTCCACACACTCTCCAGCATTTATTGTCTGTAGACTTTTTGATGATGCCCATTCTGATGGATGTGAGGTGATAACTCATTGTAGTTTTGATTTGCATTTCGCTAACAGGCTTCCCAGGTGGTGCAGTGGTAAAGAAGCCTCCTGCTAGTGCAGGAGATGCAAGTTTGATCCCTGGGTCAGGAAGATCCCCTGGAGTAGGAAATATCAACTCATTCCAGTATTCTTGCCTGGAAAATTCCATGGACAGAGGAACCTAGCAGGCTACAGTCCATGGAATTGCAAAGAGTCAGACACAACTGAGTGAGTGTGCACACACACACACAATAATTAGTGATGTTGAACATCTTATTATGTGTTTGTTGGCTATCAATATGTCTTAAGTGAAATGAACATTTAATTCTTCCACTCATTTTTATTATTATTATTTTTTTATCTTGACCTATACATGCTGTTTGTATATTTTGGAGATTAATCCCTTGTCAGTTGCTTCATTTGCAAATATTTTTTTTCCCATTCTGAGGGTTGTCTTCTCATTTTATTTATATTTCCCTTAGCTGTGCAAAAGCTTTTAAGTTTAAGTAACTTTCATTTGTTTCTTTTTAAAAAAATTTTCATTACTAAAATTTTAAAACTTGTGCAAAACACCAAAAAGCCTGAATATCCAAAGTAATCCTAAGAAAGAAAAATGGAGTATCACATTCCCAGATTTCAAACTATACTACAAAGCTACAGTAATCAAAACAATGTGACACTGACACAAACCAGAAATATTAATCAATGGAACAGGATAGAAAGCCCAGAAATAAACCCACATACCTAGAGAAAACACAGGCAGAACACTCTGACATAAATCACAGCAACATCTTTATGGATCCACCTCCTATGGTAATGAAAATAAAAGCAAAAACAAATAAATGTTGGTCCATATTTTAAAAACAGTTTAGAAGAAATGCCAGTTAAATCATAATATACTGCTGTGTAATTTAGAATTTTTACATTGTATTTATGGGAAAAAATATTTTAAAAGAGAGTTTAATGATATTCCACTCCTGTGCATAAAGAAAATACTCTTGAGAAATTTGTTTGCAGGTCAAGAAGCAACACTTAGAACTGGACATGGAACAACAGACTGGTTCCAAATAGGAAAAGGAGTATGTCAAGGCTGTATATTGTCACCCTGCTTATTTAACTTATATGCAGAGTACATCATGAGAAATGCTGGGCTGGAAGAAGCACAAGCTGGAATCAAGATTGCTGAGAGAAATATCAATAACCTCAGATACGCAGATGACACCACCCTTATGGCAGAAAGTGAAGAGGAATTAAAAGCCTCTTGAAAGTGAAAGTGGAGAGTGAAAAGTTGGCTTAAAGCTCAACATTCAGAAAACGAAGATCATGGCATCTGATCCCATCACTTCATGGGAAATAGATGGCGAAACAGTGGAAACAGTGTCAGACTTTATTTTGGGGGCTCCAAAATCACTACAGATGGTGACTGCAGCCATGAAATTAAAAGACACTTACTCCTTGGAAGAAAAGTTATGACCAACCTAGATAGTATATTGAAAAGCAGAGACATTACTTTGCTGACTAAGGTCCATCTAGTCAAGGCTATGGTTTTTCCTATGATGATCATGTATGGATGTGAGAGTTGGACTGTGAAGAAAGCTGAGTGATGAAGAATTGATGCTTTTGAACTGTGGTGTTGGATAAGACTCTTGAGAGTCCCTTGAACTGCAAGGAGATCTAACCAGTCCATTCTGAAGGAGATCAGTCCTGGATGTTCTTTGGAAGGGATGATGCTAAAGCTGAAACTCCAGTATTTTGGCCACCTCATGCGAAGAGTTGACTCATTGGAAAAGACTCTGATGCTGGGAGGGATTGGGGGCAGGAGGAGAATGGGATGATAGAGGATGAGATGGCTGGATGGCATCATGGACTTGATGGACGTGAGGCTGAGTGAACTCCAGGGGAGTTGGTGATGGACAGGGAGGCTTGGCGTGCTGCAGTTCATGGGATGGCAGAGTTGGACATGTCTGACCGATTGAACTGAACTGATACTCTGATTAAGTTATTCCTAAAAAGTTTTCTACATTTTGAATTTTAATCCTCTGAGTCATTTTTAAGTTCAAAGTCATTGATGTCATATTTTTGCTTACAGGATCATCCTCTGTGCCATCAAGAACACTGGGGATTAGCAATTTAAAAAACTATCCCACTTAATTGTTGCCTGGCTATTAAAAATACACCAGTTTTAAGATATGTCCCAAGTTAGAGATACTAAAATGTCGAGTAAAATGTATATCTTGGAATTGATGAAATACATCATGTAATAGTGACTGAGCATAACACAAGAGCAGTCACATAAAAATTTTGCAAACATGAGCAGTCTATAGGCATGCCCATCTGTCTATGAGACTAGAAGGAATGTAATACAGCCACCACAGCCAGAGTTGACCCAGAAGAACACTGAATGGCATAGAGTATGCGCTGAATGAACAGCTTTTGAATAAAGGAGTCTCAATTTTACAGCAGAAATAAGCATTGTCTAATGCTCACTTATTGGTATAAGTAGTTATTTGACAACTCATGTATTAACTAGAAAAAAAATTGAATTATCTGGGTATATTATTCAATTCTACATTTTGCATAAGCAGTATCCTTGGCATTTGTTTTCACAAATACTACAAGTCTGGGGGTGGGGGAAGAAAAAGTTTGAATACCAGGAAATTATTTTGATGGCCAAGTGAGTTTCTGCAATATGCAGAGGGCATGTGATGAAATAGATGCTTCTGTGTGCTTGGCTAAAAAGCTAGACTAATTTTAAAAGGGAAATTAATAGGAGCCTACCTTGAGCTCATCATAACCAAATTTTGCTTGATTCAAATTTGCATATGAAGGGCCTACTTGATTGTATTTTTCTTTGGGGGAGAATGGCTCACTTATTTCATCAGATAAATAACAATTGTTTCTTCATTAAGTGCAGGAACATGTATATGATTTTTGTTTTTTTTTGAACTTTATTGGTTATCATACTTCTGAGAATATAGATTGATGTGCAACAATAATCTTGGACTATCTGCTAACATTTTGTTGTATCAATATGATGTGATTCCAAGTCCAATCAATTCCCATATGCTGATTTGCTAAAGTAATAAATGTCAGAGCACTCATTCTGCCAAGACTGAATGATAGCCACAGTGGACCTGCCTTTTTTAACAAGTGTGTTTAGAGGAGAATTATCTGGGATATAGAAGACTAAAAATTAAATTATCTGAAGAATTTGCCAGCAGAGTCTAGGGGAAGTTTAGTTTTTTAAAACAGAAGGCAAAATGGAGAGTGGAATAGATACTTTTAAGTCATTTAGAATGTACTGTTTAGCCTACACAAACTTTGGATGACTTCAGGATGGAACCAAAGATAAGGAAAGGATTATGTCTAGGCTAAGTATATATGTTGTAGTGGTCATTGCTACTCAAAGATGGAATGTGTTGCTTCATGCTGTTATAAATTGCCAATTCCTTGAGATAGTGAATCCTAGGCTGAGCAACAAATATTAAAGCTGTCATTAAGGTGACTCTCACATCACTAGATGAATTAACTGAAAGACTCATAAGATCCCAACCCTGAGCTTTTATTACATTCAGGAGATAAGAGAGATGGTGATGCATAATAAAAGTAATACATCTTGGCTTATAGGCTAGACATAATAATGATATATGTCAATGCTTTGTGATATGTATTAAGATACAGTTTCTGAGAAACCTTGCTCTTTTAATTATGCTCTCTGTCCCCTGAATCTTCATCCTCATTTCCACATTTCTGCTTGAATATCATCACTTTTCAAGGGGGCGTTCTAAGTGGATCTTTCTCTAACACTATGTGTATTTGGACTATCCCCAGAAGGTTTAATTACTTCTCCATCAATATCATTATAGTGTTTTACATATATTTGAGAAGAATAATTATACGATTTCTGCTTACATTTGTTTTCCAAATCCTAAGGAAACATCAATTCCGTGAGGCCAGTTACTGAACTGATTAACTTCACTTGTATGTCAAATATCTCATGAGTTCTGATTGCTGGGAGAAAATTCTCCATAGATTCCTTGTGTTCCTATATGATGTAAACCTTCTGAGTCAAGGACATATTTGAATAGCAGACAGTTTTGAAATCTAAAGATGGTGTATACTACTGGAGAGATATAGAACCATCTTCCTGAGGAAATTGCAAGAAAGAAAAGATAAAACCTTCTTGTTCCTTCTCCTCCCTGGAGGTTCAGCTGTTCAGTCATGTCCGCCTCTCTTTAGCTCCATGGACTGCAGCATACCAGGGATCTCATCCTTCACCATCTCCCAGAGCTCACTCATGCATGTCCATTGTGTTGGTGATGGCATCCAGCCATCTTGTCCTCTATCATCCCCTTTTTCTCCTGCCTTCAATCTTTCCCAGCATCAGGGTCTTTTCCAATGAGTCAGCCCTTCGCATCATGTGGCCAAAGTATTAGAGCTTCAGCATCACTCCTTCCAGTGAATATACAGGGCTGATTTCCTAAGAAAGACTGGTTGGATCTCTTTGTAGTCCAAGGGACTCTCAAGAATCTTCTCCAGCACCACAGTTGAAAAGAATAAATTCTTTGGTGCTCAGCTTTCTTCTTCTTTGGTGCTCAGTAGCTTCTTCTTTTTAAATTTATTTATTCTAATTGGAGGCTAATTACTTTACAATATTATAGTGGTTTTGCCGTACATTGACATGAATCAGTCATGGGTATACATGTGTTCCCCATCTCGAGCCCCTCTTCCAGCTCCCTCCCCATCCCATTAGTCTGGGTCATCCCAGTGCACCAGCCCTGAGCACCCTGTCTCATGCATCAAACCAGGACTGGTGATCTGTTTCCCATATGATAATATACACATTTCAATGCTATTCTTTCAAATCGTCCCACCCTTGCCTTTATGGCAGCTTTCTTTATGGTTCAACTCTCACATCGATACATGACTACTGGAAAAACCATAGATTTGACTAGACGGACTTTTGTTGACAAAGTAATGTCTCTGCCTTTGCTTATATTTCAGGCAGCAAACTTAAGAGACACTTTCCTTTGCTCCTAGAGGAGGCTGCCCAGAATAATGAGTAATCTCTCCTTTGGGGTGGATATAGAAACACATATGCCAGTAACCTCTTGAAGTTTCCCTTACATTTCTTAAATCTGGGGTCTCTCTTGTGTGGTACATGCTACTGCTATTGTTGTTTAGTTGCTTAGTTGTGTCCAGCTCTTTTGCACCTCTAGGGACTGTAGCCCACAGGACTCCTCTGTCCATAGGATTTCAGGAATAATGGAGCGGGTTGCCATTTCATTCTCCAGGGACTCTACCTAGCCCAGGGATCCCACATCTCCTGCATTGAAGGTAGATTCTTTACTGCTGAGCCACCAGGGAAGGCCATGCCGCTGCATATGTGGGCAACTATTTAGACTTCATTGAATCAATGGTGGGCTTTGCTGTGCATAATAAATGATCTGTTCCTCTGACCAAGGGGTTTATGTGAAAACATGGATATGAAAGTGTGCCTGTTAGCTTCCAAACAGGGTAAATCTCAGACTCTTCATAGTTTCTGACTTCACACTGGTCTGCATATATGTACACACGAGTATGTGTGTGAATATCATCTATGTGTATACTGTAGCAAAAGGAAGAAGAGGGGAATAGATATTAAATAGATAAGTATACTCTAAATTGTGGTCATTTCTGATAGAGATCAAAGCTGTATAAGCACATAGAGGAGGAAACAGAAATTGAAATTCTAGTAAATAGTGGCTATTTTTAAATAGGTGATAAAATACTAACTCAAAGCAACTTTGAGATAAGGTGAGGAAAGAGTTCTCAGTGATTAAATCTGTCCAGTTATCTAGGGAGTTTATCTTTCCACAATGTGAAATCACAGGCTTCCTCTCTGCCCGTTACTTTATCTGCGGTGAAAGCTTTCTGCAAACACCTTGTTTCTAGGCATGACCTGAATTATTTGGTTTTCATCCTTGTAGACAATGAATCATTCTATCCCTTTTTCTCATCCTCCTCTTTGCCTCTGGATGACCTAGGGCTTTCTGTGACCCTGAGGCCTCCTCCCCCATAACTTGTAGAAGAAGAAGATAGCACAACGCTACACTTTGCTAGAACTGTTCCTTTAAACAATAGATGTCAGAATTAGGAAAACAAACAGAACAAGCAAATCATAGCCATTTCAATTGCACTCTTTAATGGAAGAGTTGATAGTCATTTTGCCCCATTGGTGAGGATCTGTTGGTCACCTGAGGAAGAGCCACAGATGTGTTTTCGTATGTAGCAAGGGGAGAACTCTTTTCATCTTCTTTGTAGTAGACCTGATATTGCATAACTTTAGTTGATTTGATTTAGTTTGTTTTCCTCTCTCTCTCTCTCTTTAGGTTCTAGGGCCATTAGCAAAATCTTGATTCCCCAGACTATGTGAGACAAACTCCTGCCAGTCCCAAGGAAGGTGTCCCTAACTAGTTACTTCCTGTCTTCTCCCTCTGGCAGTAGTGGGAATGAAACTGAGGCTGGAGTGAAGCAAAAGTGGTTTCCTTAGGCAATCAGCTAGGCTGAAAGTGATAGTTAGAGTATGAGAAGCTTCATCTCAGTAGAGCCCCACTTTCGTCCTTCTCCCCTATGGACACCCTAGACCAGTAGGCATTCTCAACCCCACAGAGTGCTGCTGAGGAAAGAGAAAGGTGTGTGCAACACCCCAATAGACTGGCCTCTTCAGTGCATGACCTTGGCTACAAAGATCAGCTCAGAAGCAGAGAAATCAAGTGAGTCACACAGACCAATCCCAGCCTGACTTTGGAGCTGAGAGGTCATGACTTAATAACCACCCACAACCAAGAAATCTCAGAAAGCTTCAACATTCAGGACATACTGGCCATCTTATACACAGCCTTGAACTTGGCACTCCAGGGACACAGTCAGGTACGAGGACTGACCACTTCATACGAACTCACCATTCTATATCCATAACTGTTCTATATTCTAGACACATCAACACACATGAACAGACCATTCCATAGACAGTGACTCTTCTTGACCTCAGATTATACCTCATCTGCCCCTGGGAGTCACCGGTGGTCCCATTCTACTGCCTGTGGAGCTTTGAGTACATGGGACATGGGGTGGGAAGCTGTGATGGCCTCAGAATCTTCTGTGATAACTTCTACTCTGTGAATGTCATGGTGCATTTTTGTAAAGGGAAGGTAAACTTGGTTTCTAAAAAGAATTATTACAGCTAATGAACATGCAAGTATCCAGGAATGATACTGATGTGTGTGCTCAGTTGCTCAGTTATGTCTCTTTGCAACCCCACAGATTATAGCCTGCCAGGCAACCCTTTCCATGGGATTTTCCAGGCAAGACTACCAGAGTGGGTTGCCATTTTCTTCTCCAGGGGAATCCATACAACCCAGGAATAGAACCCACGTCTCCAGTGTCTCCTGCATTGGCAGGTGGAATCTTACCACTGTGCCACCTGGGAAAACACAATAATGCTAACTATCATTTGCTGAGTTCTTAATATTCAACAAATATTTTATATTCAATGAAGTGATATACATACACATATGCACACACAGACATAATAACTTATTTCATTCTTACAATGATACCATGAGATAGATCCTGTTAATACTTCTATTTAATAGGTGAGGAAAAAGAAGCTATAAGAGGTTAAATATCTTGCCACTGTTACAGAGCCAGTACCTGGAAATTCAGGAAGTAAATCTGTGCAAGTGGACTCCAGAGTTCCTTTTCTTAACTGCTATTTCCTGCTGCCTAATTTTTCTGTTATTGACACTGACAAATTTTAGGTGATGACTTTGACTTTTCTGTAAGCATTCATGTGTTGTTTAATGTTCAATTAATATTTTTATTTTCATTCATCTTACAACTTTTTAGCATTTAACATGTGCTACTTGAACCTAATATACTGCTTTAAGAGGATGTGGTATTATGTTCTTCTTCACTTGTTATAGGAAGACTCTTGTTTTGGCTATATCTCATGGTTTGTGGGATCTTATCTTCTTGAAAGAAAGTGAAAGCTGCTCAGTCATGTAGGACTCTTTGCTACCCCATGGACTATACAGTTTATGGAATTCTCCAGACCAGAATACTAGAGTACCTTTCCCTTCTCCAGGGGATCTTCCCATACCAGGGATCGAACCCAAGTCCCTAGCAGTGAGTGCACCAACTTGTGACCAGTGGACAGCCTGGGAATTCCCAGAATAGACTTTTGAATGAATCTGATTATTCCTTCCAAAACTTCTAATGAGATCATAATACTTCTTCCCTAAGAAATATAACACCCCATTGATGACCATACTTTCTGATCTACCTCTTCAAAATATGAGTTTGGGCAGGTGTAGTCTTCTCATACTTTCAAAATCAAAGAAATCTGGAGAAGAAAATGACAACCCACTCTAGTATTCTTGCCTGGAAAATCCCATGGTCAGAGAAGCCTGATGAGCTAGAGTCCATGGGGTTGCAAAAGAGGCAGACATAACTCAGTGACTAAACAGCAACTATATATGTATAGTTGCCATTATATATAGATAGATAGATAGATAGATAGATGTATATATGTATGTGTATATGTGTGTGTGTATTACCACACTGGTTTCAATTCTTTGTGGGATTTTATTTATTTTTTTGGTACAAGGATTTATATATATATAACAGCATATATAACAGCAACTATAGATATATAGTTATCTATATATAATCTATCTATATATATCTCTCTATATATATATAGTTCCATACATATATATATATATATATATATATATATATATATAAATCCTTGTACAAAAAAATCAAATCCCACAGACAAAGAACTGAAACCAGTATGGTAATACCTATATATATATATATATATATATACCCCACACACACATATACACATTCATATATCCCTGCACATGCATACATATTATAATACTAGTCGTATCATCACCGGTTGCTTATCTGTTCATTGACAGTAATTCCCATTTTGAAAACCAAGCTCACTGCACCTTGGGAGAACACAGGACAGTTCCATAGGATAGAATAAGAGTAACATTCTTTGGACTAAAGAATAAAATGATAGTAGAAGAATCTCTGACTGTTCTGAAGACTTTGTTTATCCTGAAATTTCTGCCATCTGGCTTGTTTTCAAAGTATTCAAAATATCAAGAAGTGTGAAAAATAGGAATTCTCCCCATTGTAGCAAGCAAGGAAAACAACTTTTTAAATGAAACCTGCTTGCATGGAAGTTGGAGAACCTCTGCATTGACCCTTTTGCCTCTAAGGCTTTAAAATAAATAAGTTTACCAAAGGCTACAGAAGCCACTGTTTATAAAAAATTGACACAAATTATTCAGACACCAAGGAATACTTTCTAAAATATCCTTGGTGTCTCACACAGATATCTGATATTATCTCCTAAAGACAGAATGTTTGCATATGAATTTCCATATATCCCTTCTATGATCCTAATCACTTTAGAAAAGTAGTTCTGAGTCTTGGCTGCACATTACTGTTCATCTAGGGAGCTCTAAAGTGTACACTTACCTGGGCCAGAGCTTCTGATTTAATTGGTTTGGGATTCGGTTTGAGCATTGAGATTTGGAAAAGCTTCCCCAGTAATTCTGTGTGGCAAAAGTTTAAAACCACTTTTTTACTGTAACTCTGCTGTTATAACTTTACTTCCAACTTCAACCCACCTTTTCCATCCTCATCATCCCCATCTTCTGTACATTCTTCTCCTCCCCTTGCCTTAGTCATGAACAACTGAGAGATGTATGTACCTCAAGGCCTGTATGTAACACCTGCTGCTGCTGCTAAGTCGCTTCAGTCGTGTCCGACTATGTGTGACCCCATAGATGGTTGCCATTTCCTTCTCCAAGTATGTAATACCCAGAAAGTATTAATTCATGAACTTGTCTGAAGATTTTTTAACAATACTGCTAGGGAGAACATGCCTACTATATAAGGACAAAGTTATTAGCATCTGAGAGGTCCAGATTATGACTATGTAATACAGTAATTTGAGTATTTTTGAGAGATATTTGAGGAAGAAAATTTCAAAAGAATGGAAATTTCTATTATTAGCATATCCTAAAGGAGCAAACTATATTTTCCAGCACATTAACAAATATCTATGAAAATAGAATGCATGGTCATAAAAATTTTGATAATTATTAGGTAAAAATTTAAGCATTTTTTTCCCCTGTTGAATTATTTGAGTACTTATGTGCTGATATTATTGTGACTCTTCAAGGGTATTATATTATTCAGCATTCACAAACTTCTGTTGAACTTTTTAATATGGAGGGAAATAATTTTTAATATTGATTATTTTTATTTTCTTTCTGCTCTTTTTCCATCTCTTGCTTCTTCTTGAAGACAGGAAATTTAAAAAATAAAATAGAAATTTTTATATTAAGGAGCTGTGAGGATAATAGAGTACAGGGTGTAGAAGTATATAAAAAAGAGTGGAAGATTTACACAGGGTATCAAATACCACAAGGGCAAATTTAGTGCCAGATGATATTTTAATATGTCCAGTGTGTGGTGCTTAGACTGATTAGACCATTGACAGCAGATACTATGCATGAATAAATTGTATCACGTTCCTCAGGGTATTTGTTAAAACTGCAGAGTTTCTTACTGGATAGAACTTTCAGATAGTTGGAGAATTTTCATACAGAAACCTTTCATCTAGTTAGGAAACTGTTCCATCTATTTTCCTTTCTCTAACTCTAGGATTTTTATGCTTTGCTCCCTCGGGAGCTTCTAAAGTAGTAGAAGTGTTGATAAATATAGTGTTTGTTTTATTTATTGAAATGAGGCAGAGTACTCTTCAGATTAGTGGCTTAGTGGGAGTGTTGCAGTTTGTGTGGAAAATAGTGTGGTAGAAGGCAGTGGCATCCCACTCAAAGTACTCCTGCCTGGAAAATCCCATGGACAGAGGAGCCTGGGAGGCTGCGGTCCACGGGGTCGCGAAGAGTCGGACACAACTGAGCGACTTCCCTTTCACTTTTCACTTTCCTGCATTGGAGAAGGAAATGGCAACCCACTCCAGTGTTCTTGCCTGGAGAATCCCAGGGATGGGGGAGCCTGCTGGGCTGCAGTCTCTGGGTTCGCACAGGGTCAGACAGAACTGAAGTGACTTAGCAGCAGTTCTTCAAGAAGTTAAATACAGAATGACTAAATAACTTAGTGATTCCACTTCTAGGCCCGTACTAAAAAAAAATTGAAAACAGAAACTAAAACAGGTACTCACGTGCCAGAGGTCTAACACTAGTAATTGCAACACTAGTTCCAATGGCCAGTGTTCATCTACAGACGAATGGATGAACGCAAGGTGCTGTGTATATATTATGGAATTATCATTCAGCCATAAAAAGAGTGACGCTCTGATAGATGCTATAGCATAGATGAACATCGGAAATATTAAGGTACATAAAATAAACCAGATACAAAAGGACAAATATTGTACGATTCTTATTGGAAATAACTAGAGTATATAAATTCATAGAGACAGTTAGAGGTTACCAGGGTCAGGGAAGAAGGTGAAATGGAGGAAAGTGCTAAGAGGTTCAGAGTTTTTGTTTGAGATAATGAAAAAGATTTTGAAATTGATTCTGGTTATGAATGCACAAGGTTGTAAATGGAACGAATGCCACCGGTTTGGACACATAAAATGTAAAACAACAATAAGAACATTTTAAACTAACATAAATTAGTGACTTAAAATATTAAGCATTTCATATGGTCTTGACTCTGAGAGTTAGGAATTCGGCCTATGCTTTGCTGAAGAGTTCTGCCCCACACAGTGTCAGCTGGGAGCTCTCATGAGTCAGATGAGCTATGAATACAACATCCAAAATGGTTCTAATTCTATACCTGGAAAATAATACTGGCTACCAGCAAGGAGTTCATCTAAAGTCTCAGCCAAGAACTTTGCTTTTTCTGCATGTGAGCCAAATTGGCTGAGATTCAAGAAGGAAGGTTCAATGATTTAAAGGCAGAATCTATTGTTCTCTGAAAGCGCAGCCCAAAAGTTAATACTCACTCTTATTGCATTCTATTCGTTGGGGAAAAAAAAAAAAAAAAAGTCATAGAACTGACCCAGATTCAAGGGGAAGAGAAAGAGACTTCCTTTCTTCATGTGGAGTAGAAAGTTCACATGAATAAGTTCATGTGGATTGGATGCTATTGGTGCAGTCATTTATGGAAACACAATAGCAGAGCCTTATTATGTATGTTTTAAACAACATGTCTCTGTTGACCTTCACTCACAAAAAATGAGCCAAGCATAATAACAATTATAAGCCTCTTTTACCATCTGGAAGGAAGTTGCAAGTATAAAAGTGGCCTGTACATGAAAGAGTCTCTGTGATGAGGCAAGAAATCTGTGCTTCTACTCTATACCATTGCTCTAGTTGTCATTTCTTTTCTGATGGTTTGTTTCATATAATCCCTGCAGCCATATTATTTTTGCTTTCATCTGTACCCAAAATACCACTTTTGGTATTCTAGCTGCATTGCAAAATGAAATAGGATATTTATCATGGTTTAAATGAGACAAGCATATGCAGCAAGATAAGAATTCGGAACCACAGAATATTCATGAAATTATCCTACTCATTGTACATCACATAAGCAAGGGATATAATTGTTCCTATGTTCTTCATAACTAAATATTTTAGCTTTATTTAGTCAATTGTCTTAGCTACTTAACATAAATTAACACATCAACTCCTTGTCATAAACACACACAGACTCGTAAAGCTCTGTGCTTTGCACTCTGCAGTATTCATAAGGCATACAGATGTGACCTGCTACCCTCTAGTAATTTTAAGTTGATAACATCTTCTTAGCTTTAGAAACTGCCATCCCCAAATGCTCCCTCCATCCTCACACACCAAAATTCATCTCACAATAATCATTCTTGGGCTTTTATTCCTATGCATCCTGTGACAATTTCCTCGGATGATTATTTGTTTTGTACGATATTTGAGATGAGAGAGTCACTATTTGCATGATTCTGCCCTAGTTCTTGACTTTTTAGAAAAGGGCCAGAGTTCTCCTCCCTTGTTTAGCTATTGAAGATAAGTTGCAGTTCTGGTATCAGGTTTTTATTCATAATAATATTGAAAACAAGACAGTATTAACGTAAGCAAGGTGAATCCTTGTTGAATACTTCATATGTGCCAGGCACTCAAGCAGTTCACAAGCATGCTATCATGTAATATTCAAAATAGCCCTATAAAGTAGGCACTATATATCCTTGTTTTATAGTTAAGGACATTGAAGCTCATTATGTGTCTGAAGTAATCAAGCTAATAAGAGGCAAGAGCTGAAATTAGGTTTGATGGCTCTGGAGCCTATGTTCTTTATTGCCACGAAGGTTTCTCACCACAAAAATTTCCAACAAATACTCCTGGAAACTTTATTCCGCGGCTCTACTCTGTTAAGAGGGATTCAGTGTAGTTCTATTTTAGAACTAATGTTTAAGGAACATGTGAATCAGCTAATTCTCTGTTGCTGAGAGCAAAACAACATCAGCATCTTTTTCAGAGTAAATGGGGTTTCTGATATTAGCAATGAGAATATAATTTAGTAATAATAAAATAGGTGTGCAGGAAGCTAGCCAAGGCTCTATCTCATTGTTTTCAGGCTCTCGTCAAACAATCCACCCCAAATCTGTTGGGAGTTGGTCCTGGGACAAGCCATGGCTGTTCTCTTGGAACATATTGACTGTAGCATTAGCCACGTCTTCCTCCGTGGGCAGATCTTTGCTCCTTACTGTAATGACCCTGACACTATTATATTGATTACCTAAATATGATCATGATGCCTATACCATTCATCAACTCAGGCAGATGTCAGGAATTAAATCATTGACTGGATTTACATGCTTCATCAACCTTGGAAAGGGTAAAGTAGACCAACTTGCAACACAGAGGTTCCCAGGCAGGTACCACCATGTCGGGTACACAGAAGACACAGGAATCTCTAAGAGAAGGGAAAGTGCTTTCACAATGCAAACAAACACTGCTTCTACTTAAAGATGTGTCTGCATATTTATTAGGTTGTTTGCTCCTCTGTGTCCTCTTGTAGTTTCATATAAATGAGTGATTTATTTGAGAAATGCTTCAGTTGAGCATCAGCTGGGAAACAGACACTGGTAAGCACTGGGAAATGGATTTGCATTATTTCGGAGAGAATATGAACAGATTGTTGGAGAAGGCTATGGCACCCCACTCCAGTACTCTTGCCTGGAAAATCTCATGGACGGAGGAGCCTGGTAGGCTGCAGTCCATGGGTCATGAAGAGTTGGACATGACTGAGCGACTTCACTTTCACTTTTCACTTTCATACATTGGAGAAGGAAATGCAAACCACTCCAGTGTTCTTGCCTGGAGAATCCCAGGGACGGGGAGCCTGGTGGGCTGCCGTCTATGGGGTTGCACAGAGTTGGACACGACTGAAGTGACTTAGCAGCATGAACAGATTGTAATGACAGGAGATTTAATGGAGAAAGTGAGAGTCCTTATATGAAAGTAAATTGAGGAATTCTTTTGAATTTCACTTCATTGCAGAGAAGTGAGGAAAACAAGGAAACTAAATCTCAGAGAATTAACATAACAAAGGCTGAATTCCTGCCCAAACTGCATGTCACATGAGGGTTGCTGAGAGCTGTGTGCTACATGACCCTCCTTTCAGGTCCCTAGGGGACAGAGCATACACTCCCTGGGAGATTGTCTGTTGATGCACAATGAAAGAAAAAGGGGCAAAGTACATTCAGCTCTTAAAACTTCTGCTCAGGAGTGACACCTATCATTTCTATTTGCCTTTTATTGACCAAAGAAATTTGTATGGATATAGCTAAGGTCAGGGGGTGGTTAAGTATTATATTATCATGTGACTGACAGAGAGAGCCAACTATTGTTAACTACCTTAATGGCAATTAGAGCCTATTTGATATAAAGTTTATCTTCTAACTAACATGACTTTACCCTTTATATTCTAGTAAATAAAAAGTGTCTCATATTCTTAAAAATTAAACAGAGAAATATTATGCAATGACATGTCAATATTATGGGTCAAATCTACCATCATATTGTGGTTTCAAGAAAAGCAGCAGGGTAGTTATAATTCAGTTCAGTTCAATCCAGTCACTCAGTCGTGTCCAACTCTTTGCAACCCCATGAATCGCAGCATGCAAGGCCTCCCTGTCCGTCACCATCTCCTGGAGTTCACTCAGACTCACGTTCATCGAGTACATGATACCATCCAGCCATCTCATCCTCAGTCATCCCCTTATCCTCCTGCCCACAGTCCCTCCCAGCATCAGAGTCTTTTCCAGTGAGTCAACTCTTCTCATGAGGTGGCCAAAGTACTGGAGATTCAGCTTTAGCATCAGTCCTTCCAAAGAAATCTCAGGGCTGATCTCCTTCAGAATGAACTGGTTGGATCTCCTTGCAGTCCAAGGGACTCTCAAGAGTCTTCTCTCAAGAGTCTTCTTGAATAGATGTTCAAAAGCATCTATTCTTCAGGGCTCAGCCTTCTTCACAGTCCAACTCTCACATCCATACATGACCACAGGAAAAACCATAGCCTTGACTAGAAGGACTTTAGTCAGCTAAGTAACATCTCTGCTTTTGAATATACTATCTAGGTTGGTCATAACTTTTCTTCCAAAGAGTAAGTGTCTTTTCATGTCATGGCTACAGTCACCATCTGCAGTGATTTTGGAGCCCAAAGTCTGACACTGTTTCCACTGTTTCCCCATCTATTTCTCATGAAGTGATAGGACCGGATGCCATGATCTTTGTTTTCTGAATGTTGAGCTTTAAGCCAACTTTTTCACTTTCCTCTTTCACTTTCATCAAGAGGCTCTTTAGTTCCTCTTCACTTTCTGCCATAAAGGTGGTGTCATCTGCATATCTGAGGTTATTGATATTTCTCCCAGCAATCTTGATTCCAGCTTGTGTTTCTTCCAGTCCAGCGTTTCTCATGATGTACTTTGCATAGAAATTAAATAAGCAGGGTGACAATATACAGCCTTGATGTCCTCCTTTTCCTATTTGGAACCAGTCTGTTGTTCCATGTCCAGTTCTAACTGTTGCTTCCTGACCTGCATACAGATTTCTCAAGAGGCAGGTTAGATGGTCTGGTATTTCCATGTCTTTCAGAATTTTCCACAGTTTATTGTGATCCACACAGTCAAAGGCTTTGGCATAGTCAATAAACCAGAAATATATGTTTTTCTGGAACTCTCTTGCTTTTTCCATGATCCAGTGGATGTTGGCAAGTTGATCTCTGGTTCCTCTGCCTTTTCTAAAACAAGCTTGAATATCAGGTAGTTCACAGTTCATGCATTGCTGAAGCCTGGCTTGGAGAATTTTGAGCATTACTTTACTAGCATGTGAGATGAGTGCAATTGTGCGGTGAAGTCGCTCAGTCGTGTCCGACTCTTTGCGACCCCATGGACTGTCACCTACCAGGCTCCTCAGTCTATGGAATTTTCCAGGCAAGAGTACTGGAGTAGGTCGCCATTTCCTTCTCCAGGGGATCTTCTCAAACCAGGGATCGAACCCGGGTCTCCCACACTGTAGACAGACGCTTTACCTTCTGAGCCACCAGTGAAGTGCAGTAGTTTGTGCATTCTTTGGCATTGCCTTTCTTTGGGATTGGAATGAAAACCGACCTTTTCCAGTCCTGTGGCCACTGCTGAGTTTTCCAAATTTGCTGGCATATTGAATGCAGCACTTTCACAGCATCATCTTTCAGGATTTGAAATAGCTCAACTGGAATTCCATCACCTCCACTAGCTTTGTTCATAGTGATGCTTCCTAAGGCTCACTTGACTTCACATTCCAAGATTTCTGGCTCTAGATTAGTGATCACATCATCATGATTATCTGGGTCTTGAAGATCTTTTTGTACAGTTCTTCCGTGTATTCTTGCCACCTCTTCTTAATATCTTCTGCTTCTGTTAGGTCCAGACCATTTCTGTCCTTTATCAAGCCCATCTTTGCATGAAATGTTCCCTTGATATCTCTAATTTTCTTGAAGAGATCTCTAGTCTTTCCCATTCTGTTCTTTTCCTCTATTTCTTTGCATTGATCACTGAAGAAGGCTTTCTTATCTCTTCTTGCTATTCTTTGGAACTCTGCATTCAGATGCTTATATCTTTCCTTTTCTTTTCCTCTTTTCCTTTGCTTTTCCCCCTCTCTTCTTTTCACAGCTATTTGTAAGGCCTCCCCAGAAAGCCATTTTGCTTTTTTGCATTTCTTTTCCATGGGGATGGTCTTAATCCCTGTCTCCTCTACAATGTCACGAACCTCATTCTTTTGATCATCAGGCACTCTATCTATCAGATCCAGGCCCTTAAATCTATTTCTCACTTCCACTGTATAATCATAAGGGATTTGATTTAGGTCATACCTGAATGGTCTAGCGGTTTTCCCTACTTTCTTCAATTTGAGTCTGAATTTGGTAATAAGGAGTTCATGATCTGAGCCACAGTTGGCTCCTGGTCTTGTTTTTGTTAACTGTATAGAGCTTCTCCATCTTTGGCTGCAAAGAAGATAATCAATCTGATTCCGATGTTGACCATCTGGTGATGTCCATGTGTAGAGTCTTCTCTTGTGTTGTTGGAAGAGGGTGTTTGGGGGTGTTTGCTATGACCAGTGCATTTTCTTGGCAAAACTCTATTAGTCTTTGCCCTGCTTCATTCCACATTCCAAGGCCAAATTTGCCTGTTACTCTAGGTGTTTCTTGACTTCCTACTTTAGCATCCAGTCCCCTATACTACAAAAGGACATCTTTTTTGGGTGTTAGTTCTAAAAGGTCTTGTAGGTCTTCATAGAACCATTCAACTTCAGCTTCTTCAGCATTACTGGTTGGGGCATAGACTTGGATAACTGTGATGTTGAATGGTTTGCCTTGGAGATGAACAAATCATTCTGTCATTTTGAGATTGCATCCAAGTACTGCATTTCGGACTCCTTGTTGACCATGATGACTACTCCATTTCTTCTGAGGGATTCCTCCCTGCAGTAGTAGATATAATGGTCATCTGAGTTAAATTCACCCATTCCAGTCCATTTTAGTTCGCTGATTCCTAGAATGTCAATGTTCACCCTTGCCATCTCTTGTTTGACCACTTCCAGTTTGCCTTTTGATTCATGGACCTGACATTCCAGGTTTCTATGCAATATTTTTGTTCAAATGGTTCTTACAGCAGGTCATATGGGTGGCCTTCAATGAAAGTAGATACTTGTTGCTAAGTTGCTTCAGTCATGTCTGACCCTGTGCGACCCCAAAGATGGCAGCCCAGCAGGCTCTGCCATCCCTGGGATTCTCCAGGCAAGAACACTGGAGTGGGTTGCCATTTCCTTCTCCAATGCATGAAAGTGAAAAGTGAAAGGAGTCGCTTAGTCATGTCCGACTCTTTGCAACCCCATGGACTGCAGCCTCCCAGGCTCCTCCATCCATGGGATATTCCAGGCAAGAGTACTAGAGTGGGATGCCATTGCCTTCTCCAAAGCAGATACTTTTATGGTTGCAGATACTTTCACACTAGCTCTCAGAGCAATGTGCTTGAGAACTTAATTCAACTACACAGCAAAAAATGTTTAGAAATCAATCATCTGTTAGTGATTTCAAGTCATGAAAAGTTATATGTAAGATAAAAAGTATAGCAAATTGTAAATGAGCCTAACACTCTCCTGAAGAAGAAAGTAATGTGTACTTACCAGTGGGCATGGGGGAAGCATGGCGTGAAGAAGAAGAAAATCTTACCTTGAGGCCTGTAAAAGCATTCCCTGCTGTTCTCATCCTGGCACCTCACCTGTCATTAGGCAATCAGGAGATTCCTCTTAGGTAGAGCAGTCAGCCCTGCACAGTCTTGGGATTTAAAAAAGAAAAAACAGCCTCCTACATTTCCCTGACTTGCGTGTCAATTATCCCATTTTGCCGAAGTATGACAAAATGTGAAGCATATCTGGATTCAGTGGAGTAAAAACTCGCTGGAAGTTAGAAATACAGGAACAATATTTTGGAAGGAGAGAAAAATAAGAAATATTCTCAGCTCTGCAGGGTAAGCCCTGAAGTCAACTCTGACAAAATAGAGCATGCTCTCTGTTCTGCACATCTATAAATCCAAAAGTGTTACAGCAAATGTAGGGCCCTTTCCTGAGACACTCTGGGGCCAAATCATGCTGTAAGACTTCAGGTGTATATGAGGAGGAGGGAGCATTGAGTATGGGAAAGGAGTCAAGACAAAGCCAGTTAATAAATTTTTAATCAATAAGTCAAAGGCTATATATCATTACTGAGTCCAGACTTGCTCTGCTTGCCACAAGATTGGCCAATGAATCCAAGAGGAAGTAATGGGAGGAAGAAGGGACTTTATTAGGGAACAGGCTGACCAAGAAGATGGCAAGCTAGTGCCTCAACATAACCATCTTGTGGTGGACTAGAGGTCAGACTCTTATGGATCAAAGATGAAGGGAGGTGAGGAAATGAAGGAAAAAGACTATTCAATCCTTGTAGTTGTCCCCTAGAATGGCAAGCCTCAGGCAGCAAAATGTGTCAGTTTCACTTCCTCACTGTCCTTCACAGGTGGGAGGCTCAGGTTATATCCCGAGGCAGGCTATTATGTATGCCTACAGTAACAAAAGCAGCAAGATGAGGGTTAAAGTCACAGAAGCAGATCCAGTATAAAATGAAAACTAACCCTTCCCCATTACAATATGGGCATTTGTATACACATCTCTGTGTGATTAAATTATAGCAAATCAGTCCCAGTGCAGCCACCCTCTGCATGTGGTTCTGCTTTCTGTTGTAATGCCTGAATCCACATTTGTCTGTTAAATCCAACCAGGTTTCTAAGGAGCGCAATCAGCAGAGTGGTCTCTACCTGAGAATGCTCAGAGGGGATCATACAGAGGATGCTGTTTTTATTGAGTTTAAAACATAACCAGTCTGTTGCAGAATATTGAAAATGGCTAAAGAACATTTTCCAAAAGCTAAAATTCTGAGCAGTGAATGAAGATAGGAGGAATAATTCACAAATTCTTTGAAATAGTCTCGGTTTTCACAAAACAAATTGAAAGCATTATAAACTTCCAAAGTCTTTAGATTTCTAAACTGGAATTTCAGTAGCAAACAGCATAGTTATGACCCAAGCTACAAGATAACATTGAAAAAACACATTAAGAATGTTAATTGAATTCAACTTTGAAGGTTGATTTCTCCTGTACTAGTTAAAATTTCTATTGATCCTTACCACATGCCTATGAGGCTATGGCTTTTGCAGGAGACCAGCTAAGAACTGAATAGTTAAAGGCAATTGAGCTGAAGTCAGACAGCCAGATTACAATGCAATCTCAGCAAAGACCCACAGCCCAATTTACGCTCCAGGGTTTTTGTTTTTTTTTTTTTCCATTAAGCTAAACTTTAATTCTCCCTGATACCTAATTCCAGGTATTAATGTTGCTCCTTTTCAATTCTCTCTATGAAGTTCATGCAGGGAGTAAGGTCATTCACACTGATGGGGAGAGCACTACTCACAATGATCTGACCTGATTTATTTTGTTGATCATAGTTTTTATTTCAAAGGACATTGAACTAACGTCAACCAAATATATTTTATGAGAACAAATCTCTGATTTCATGATAACCTCAAGGTATGGAAATCTAAAGAGAAGAATAATAAAATGATCTTTGAGTTGGCCAATGATTCTGTCATTTGACAAATATCCTCTCAGTCCTGCTTGTTGCAAGCACACGTTATTCTGAGGAGCAGGGGAGTAAAAATACAACCTTCAGGCACAGAAGACATGATGATCCTTGGCTCTCTTGTAACTGGTAATAGTTTATTTATTGCACAAATATTCACTGAGTACCATATAAAAGGCATTCAGGTAAACATGATCTGGGAAACCGTACCTATGGGATAAATCAATTGATTAGAAGATATTTCCTTTAACATTGCCCCAGCCTTACCAGCTAATATATTCCTCAGAAAATTTCAACAAATTTGATATAGTGCTCAAAATATAGCATGCTTTCTTAAATAGCTTCATAAACATACTGTAAGCAAAAATAGCCAGTCAAAAAGACTATAAATATAATAAGTGATTCCATTCATATGAAGTTCAAAAACAGGCAAAACTATTCTATGGAGATACCGATCCAAAAAGTAGTTACCTCTCATGAGAAGTCTACTGACTAGAAACCATGAGGCATCTTTCTAGATCATGGAAAAACTACGTGTTTTTTTTTTTTTTTTCTTCAGTCTAAATGGTGGATAGACATGTGTGCTGTGCTCAATCACTTAGCCATGTCTGACTCTTTGTGACCCCATGGATTGTAGCCTACCAAGCTCCTCTGTCCATGGGATTTTACAGGTAAGAATACTGGAATTATTGCAGGAAAGGGGACTCCTTCCAGGGCCTGAAACTGGGCTGTTGTCTAACACTCGGGAATGAATTGTCCGAGGAGACACATGGTAACAAAGCAAGAGATTTTACTGGGAAGGGCACCTAGGTGGAGAGCAGTAGGGTAAGGGAATCTAGGAGAACAGCTCTGCCTCATGGCTCACAGTCTTGGATTTTATGGTGATAGGACTAGTTTCTGGTGGTCTTTGGCTAATCATTCTAATTCAGAGTCTTTCCTGGTGGTGCACGCATCACTCACCCAAGATGGATGCTAGCAAGAGGGATTCTTGGAAGTGGATGGACACGCAGTGCCTCCTTTCGACCTTTCCTGAATTCTTCTGGTTGGTGGTGGCTTATTAGTTACATATTCCTTACCAGGATCTCCTGTCATAAAATAACTCATGCAAATGGTTACTATGGTGCCTGGCCAGGGTGGGTGGTTTCAATCATTGTGCTTCCCCTAATGGAATGGGTTGCCATTTCTTCCTCCAGAGGATTGCCCCTACAAGGATTAAACCTGTGTCTCTTGAATTGGCAGGGGGATTCTCTTCTCCTGAGTCACCTGGGAAGCCCCCAGATAGGTGTATGCACATGGAAAAATAAATCTAGTTATGGCGTTAGGATTTGTGCATTCCACTATATGTAATATACTTCAGTAAAAACAAAAAGCAATGAATCTTGATTCTCATAGCCAGTATCCACCAAGATAAGCTTTTAAGGGTTACTAAAGAGATTATACTGAGACTTTATACAGTTTAAAATATTTCTTTAAGAACAACTGAACTCTTCATTCTATTCCGTTAGTCTCTGTGTCTATGCCAGTATCATGCTGCTTTGATTACTATAACTTCTGTAATATATCTCAAAATCAGGAATTTTGATGCCACTAGCTTTGCTCTTCTTTCTCAATTTGTAGTTCTTTGTGGCCTGTATGAATTTTAGAATTGTTTCATTTACTTATTTTATTGAAGTATAATATAATTATATATAATAGAATTATTGAAGTATAATAGAATTGAAGTAGTTTCAAGTATATGGCATAGTGATTTAATATTTCTATACATTAGAAAATAATGGTCACAGTAAGTCTAGGTACCGTCTATCACCACATAAAGTTATTACTGACTATATTCCCTTGTGGCTCAGATGGTAACAAATCTGCCTGTAATGCAGGAGATCCAGGTTCAATCCCTGGGTTGGGAAGATCCCCAGAAGAAGAGAATGGCAATCCTTTCCTGGAGAATTCCATAGACAGAGGAACCTGGTGGTCTACAGTCTATGGGGTCACAAAGAGTCAGACACGACTGAGTGACTAACACAACAACAACAACACATTCCCTGTGCTGCATTACATTCAGGTGACTGTTTTATTACTGGAAGTTTATACCTCTTATCTCCCTCACCTATTTCACTCATCTCTCCTATCCCTCCCCCAACTCCCTCTCCCGCCACTGCCAGCCACCTCTTTGTTCTCTGCATCTATCAATCTGTGTCTAGCTTTGCTGTATTTTTTTTATTCTACCTATGTGATATATCATAGAGTATTTAGCTTTCTCTAATCATTAGTCCTGGGTTTCATTGGAAGGACTGATGCTAAAACTGAAAGTCCAGTACTTTGGCCACCTCATGCGAAGAGTTGACTCATTGGAAAAGACTCTGACACTGGGAGTGATTGGGGGCAGCAGGAGAAGGGGACAACAGAGGATGAGGTGGCTGGATGGCATCACCAACTCAATGGACATGAGTTTGGGTAAACTCTGGTAGTTGGTGATGGACAGGGAGGCCTGGCGTGTTGCAGTTCATGGGCTCGCAAAGAGTCGGACATGACAGAGCAACTGAACTGAACTGAATCATTTCGTTTATCATAATACCCTCTAGGTCAATCCATGTTGTCATAAATGGCAATAATTCATTCTTTTTATGGCTTAGTAATATTCTATTATGTGTGTATGCACACACATGTATATGTATGTGTGTGTATTTTACATCTTCCTTATCTATTCATCTAATGATGAACACAGGTTCTTCTGTATCTTGGCTGCTGTAAACAATACTGTAATGAACATAGGGCTGCATATAATTTTTTCAATTAGTGTTTTTGTTTTCTTCAGAAAATTATACAGCAGTGGAATTGCTAGTTTATGTTTAATTTTTGAAAGCCTCTCCATACTGTATTCATAGTGACTGTACCAATTTACATTCCCACAAACAGTGTATAGTGCTTTATTTTTTATTGCCAACATTTGTTATTTAGAAAAATAATAAACAAGATCAACAGAACTATGAGCTGATTTTCCAAAAGATAAAACTGACAAAACTTTAGCTAAACTAAAGAAAAGAGAGAGATGACTCAGAAGTAAAATAAGATGGATTTTAAGTGATACTACAACAACAACAACAAAATTATAATATACATCTATGAAAATTATACACCAATAAATTAGATAACCTAGAAGAAATCACTAAATTCTGCAAATGCACAACCTACACAGAAGTAATAATGAAAATAGAAAATCTGAGAGGAACAAAAATCAAGTCAGCAATCAAAAATCCAACAAAGAAAAGCCCATTTCATTGGTCAATTTTACCAAATATTTAAAAGAATTAATACTGACCCTTCTCTAAAAAAAAGAAAGACAAGTGAAGTTGCTCAGTCATATCCAATGCTTTGTGATCCCATGGACTGTAGCCTACCACACTCCTTGGTCCATGGGATTTTCCAGGCAAGAGTACTGGAGTGGGTTGCCATTTCCTTCTCCAGAGGATCTTCCTGACCCAGGGATCAAACCCAGCTCTCTTGCACTGTAGGCAAATGCTTTACCATCTGAGCCACCAGGGAAATCCTTCTCAAACTCTTATAAAATTGAAGACAGGATACTGCCAAACTCATTTTATTAGATCATCATTGACTTCATGTTAAAACCAGACAAGAACATTGCAAGAAAAGAAAACCATAAGGCAATAAATTCTTGGTGAAAAAATAAATGCAAAATTTCTCAACAAATAGTAGCAAACTGAATTCAAGAGGCACATCAAGAGACTCATACACCATGACCAAGTAGATTTTTTTCCTGTGAATGCAAAGATCATCCACCATACACAAATTAATAACTATAAAATAGCACATTAACAAGTGAAGGAGAAAAATTATATTATCATCTCAATAGATGAGGGCTTCCCTGATAACTCAGTTGGTAAAGAATCCGCCTGCAATGCGGGAGACCCCAGTTCAATTCCTGGGTCAGGAAGATCTGTTGGAGAAGGAATAGGCTACTCACTCGAGTATTCTTGGGCTTCTCTTGTGGATCAGCTGGTAAAGAATCCACCTGCAATACAGGAGACCTAGGTTTGATCCCTGGGTTGGAAAGATCCTCTAGAGAAGGGACAGGCTACCCACTCCAGTATTCTGGCCTGGAGAATTCCATGGACTATATATTATCATCTCAACATATGAAGAAAAATTATTGATAAAATTCAGTCCTTTATTCCCTTCATGGTAAAAATTTTCAACACATTAGTTATAGAAGGAATGTACATCAATATAATAAGGCTGTATATGATAAGTTCACAGGTAACATCATGCTCATATTATGATGTTAAAAAATGGAAGCTTTTTCTCTAATATTGTGAACAAAGCAAGGATAAATACTTTCAAAAATTTTATTTACATCATACAGGATGTCATACCTAGAGCAAAATGGCAAAGAAAAGAATAAAGATGTCCAAATTAAAGAAAAAGAAAATTATCTCTATTTGCAGACAATATTAAAAAATCAATTGATTTCTCACACACACAAAAAAACTGTTTCTACCAGTTTTAGTAAAGTTCCAAGATACAAATCAACATATAAAAATCAGTTGCATTTCTATACACTAATAACAAAATATCTGAAAGAAATCAAGAAAATTATCCATTTACAATGCCATCAAAAACCATAAAATGCTTAGGAATAGCTTTAACCAATTAGAGGAAAGATCTGTACACTGAAAATTATAAAATATTACTGAAAGAAACTTAATAAGACAAATGTACAGGAAACTTAATAAGACAAATAAATGTACAGGCATTCCATGATCCTGAACTGGAAGAATTGTTGAAATGTCCAAAAGCCCTCTCATAATTTCAAGGACATTTTTTTACAAAAATAAAAATAAATTCTAAAATTTGCATGGAAAAACAAGAATTGTAAATGCCTAGAGCAATCCTGAGCAACAATAGCACAGCTGGAGGCACCATACTTCCTGATTTCAAAACATGTTGCAAAGTTGTAATAATCAAAACTGTATGTATTGTACTGGCACAGAAACAGACTAATAGACCAATAAACAGAATAGAAAACCTAGAAATACACCCATGCATATACAGCAAAAGTAATCTTCAACAAAGACACCAAGAATCACCTAGAATAAGCAATGAGAAAAGGATTGTCTCTTCAGGAAATGGTATTGTGAAACCTGGATAGTAGAGGAATGAAATGGGACACTTATTTTACACCACACAAGAAAACCAACTAAAAATGGATAAACATAACACCTGAAGTCATAAACTCCTAGGATAAAATATAAAGTTAAAGCTGCTTGACATTGGTCTTGGCAATTCATCTTTTTTTTTTTTTGGTATGACTCTAAAAGCTCAGACAACAAAAGAAAAATAAGTATAACAAAATCAGACTAAAGTTTTGCACAGCAAAAGAAATATTTAAAGAATATAATGCTAACCTATAGAATATGAAAAATATCCATAAACTGTGTATCTAATAAAATGTTAATATTCAGAATGGTGGCACACTGTTAAAAGAATCTGCTTGCTAATGCAGGAGACACATGAGACGTGGGTGGGTTTAAGCCCTGGATCAGGAAGATCCCCTGGAGTAGGAAAATGCAACCCACACCAGTATTCTTACCTGGGAAATCCCATGGACAGAGGGGGCACAAGCTGGAATCAAGATTGCCAGGAGAAATATCAATAACCTCAGATATGCAGATGACACCACCATTATGGCAGAAAGTGAATAGGAACTAAAGAGCTTCTTGGTGAAAGTGAAAGAGGAGAGTGAAAAAGCTGGCTTAAAACTCAACATTCAGAAAATTAAGATCATGGCATCCATTTCCATCACTTCATAGCAAATAGATGGGGAAATCTGTTCTTTCATTTCCTTTGGAAACACTGAAAAAGCTCAGTGTGGGGGGAAAAGAGTCTTTGTGAGCTCTGATAAAAGAGCTTGAAACAGTGAGAGACTTTATTTTTGGCGGCTCCAAAATCACTGCAGATGGTGACTGCAGCCATAAAATTAAAAGATACTTGCTCCTTGGAAGAAAAGCTATGACCAACTTAGATAGCATATTAAAAAGCAGAAACATTACTTTGCCAACAAAGGTCCATCTAGTCAAAGCTGTGGTTTTTCCAGTAGTCATGTATGGATGTGAGAACTGAACTATAAAGAAAGCTGAGTGCTGAAGAATTGATGCTTTTGAACTGTGATGTTGGAGAAGACTCTTGAGAGTCCCTTGCACTGCAAGGAGATCAAACCAGTCAATCTGAAAGGAAATCAGTCCTGAATATTCATTGGAAGGACTGATGCTGAAGCTGAAACTCCAATACTTTGGCCACCTGATGTGAAGAGCTGACTCCTTGGAAAAGACCCTGATGCTGGGAAAGATTGAAGGCAGGAGGAGAAGGGGATGACAAAGGATGAGACGGTTGGATGGCATCACCAACTTGATGGACATGAGTTTGAGCAAGCTCGGAGAGTTGGTGATGCTCAGGGAAGTCTGGTGTGTTGCAGTCCATGGAGGTACAAAGAGTTGGACATGACTGAGCGACTGAACTGAACTGGTTAAAGAGTACAATTTTTCAGTTATAAGATTACAGATGACTAATTGTTTCATGCCCAGTACTAAGTGTTGCTTCTTGTCCTGCATACAAGTTTCTCAGGAGACAGGTATGGTGGTCTGGTGTTCTCATCCATTTCAGAATTTTCCACAGTTTTTCTGATCCATACATTCAAAGGCTTTGGTATAATCAAAAAGCAGAAGTAGATGTTTCTTCCTGGAATTCTCTTGCTTTTTCTGGATCCAATCATTGTTGGCAATTTGATCTCTGGTTCCTCTGCCTTTTCCAAATCCAGCTTGTACATTTGGAATTTCTTGGTTCATGCACTGCTGAAGCCTAGCTTGAAGGATTTTGAGCATAATCTTGCTAACATGTGAAATGAGTGCAATTGTATGGTGGTTTGAACATTATTTGGCATTGACTTTCTTTGGAATTGGAATGAAAATTGACCTTTTCCAGGTGAGAAATGAACTATTATATTATTGAGGAACCTCTGCATGTTACAAATCTGATTTTTGTTGTTGTTGTTGTTGTTTTTTACTGCTTTTGAGACTCTCTCTCTCTTTTTTTTTTTTTTTTGCTTTCTAATTAAAATGTGTCTCATTGTGAATCATTTTATGTTGGTTCTTCTCAGAATTCACTGAACTTTTGGATGTGTAGATCCACTTTTATCGCATCTGGGAAGTTTTCAGCCCTTATTTATTCAAGTATTCTTTCTGACCCTTTCTTTCATCTCCTTCTAAGACTCCCATTTTGCATATGTTCGGAAGTTTCACATTGTCTAGCAGTTTTCTAAGTCTCTGTTCCTTTTATTCAATCCTTTTGCTTTCTTCTCCTCAGATTAAATAATTAAAATTAACTTATCTTTAATTTTTGGATTTTTTTCCTACTGCCTGCTCAACCTACTATTGAAAACCTCTAGCTAAAATTTTTATTTTAGTTACTGTACTTTTCATATTCTCTATCTGTTGAAACTTTTTTCTGTCTTCCTTTAGTTCTTTCAAAAAATTTTAATACAGTTCATTTAAAGTATTTCCCTAGTAAATCAAATGTCTGTTATTCCTTAGGGACAATTGCTGTCAATTTATCTTTTGAATGGACTTACTTTCTTGTTTCTCTATGTGATTTGCTTTGTAATTTTTGTGAAAAATTGGAAAATTTTAATATTATAATGTGGTAAGTCTGATAGCCAGATTTTTCCCTTTTCCTGGGGCTTTTTTTGTAATTTGTTATGTGTTATAGTTGTTTGTTTATTTAGTGACAATTTTTAAAGTTTTTTTTTTTAACCCTGGGGGAAGGAGGAAGGCAGACAGGAAGGCTGGCTTACTTGGTCTTTGCAGAATGGTTTTCTGTTGGGGAATCTTTTACCAGGTAGCCAAGTTATTTACAAATGTGATGTAGCACTCATTTTCTCTCTTTGATGAGTCTAAAATCAGCCAGAGATAAAAGCTTGAGGTCTTCTTAGGTCTTTTCTGAGAATGTATCCTGCTCTGGAAATTCATTTGTTTTCCTAAATACCCCCATGCAAGTGGATACTTTTCATTGACTTAATACCCCCAAATCTCCCCAGCTTTCCTTTCCAGGATTTCAGCATGCCTATGGTTTGCCTCAAAAGAACAAAACAGACAAACATATTCTCAGAGAACAAAGTTTGCTCTGTCTGCCCTCTAAGCAACCTGGGACCAAGGTTTTTACCCTCAAAGTGGAGGCTGATGTCTCTCAGGCCACTGCCTTGCCAGTGAGGGGAAGGACAAAGTGACTAAAAAATAATACAAAGGTTTTCTGTGTTTTTTAAGTTACCCTTTTCTTGATTCAGCTTTTGTTGATTGCTATAAACCTCTATTTTTCATAGTTTGGATAAAGTTCATTCTGTTTTTGTTCTATTACTTAGAGTTTCTCTGGAGTTAAGAACACTTGGAACTACCTAATCTGCTATTTTCACTAAGATTATTCTTTCAATGCAAAAATTTTTCATCCACATAATTATTTAATTATTTGTTAGTTAATATTTAATAGAGTTTTCTGCTGTCTGTAATTTTGAGTTATCCATATTTAAAAGTGGGAAAATAAAAAGCTTATTGGGAACACTGTGCATATAGGTAGGGCTTATTATACACAGACTTCAACATTACAGTTTTATCTATTTGGATCATTAAATTAGGGACCTTCTGATATCTTTAGTTATTTCATCTTTGGTTGGTCTGTTCTTGAGAATATTTTCCAGTCATCTCTGAGGGTAGGCTTGGTTATTGTCATTTTGAGAGACATGTAAAAGAAAAGTGTGGAAGTATTTCAACATTCAGTAAGTAAATGTTTACTATATCTTCTTATACCTGGAATGAACTTCTCATTACAGAACCCTCTCTGTTTTCTCTGTGGGGATTTGAGTGCTTTACTTATCTAGCTTCTGGGAGTCATTAGTCAGGCCTCCAGATGTTAGCCCATCTTTACCCTCAGTTTTAGAAGTATGAGGTGAATCATTTGGAAGTTCCCCACTGCTAGCTAAAGACTCAGATTTCTGATGTCTGCTGTCAGTTATTAGCATCCATCTGCTTTCCCCTAAAAGTTTTGCTGGGGTTCCTTTTCTCATTTTATCTGTTCTTATGGACTTATTTCTTTGAAATTGCTGTTTTATAATTATTATCTTAATGGAATTTCTTGGTGCAGAAGAGGTGGATATGTTTTTAAATCACCAACTTCATTTTGAAATCTGTTTGAGGATTTCTCATTAACCCCTCTTTCTCCACTGAATTTAAGAAACTATTTCTAGGATTTAAGCTATGAAAATTTAAAAAGAACTCTTAAGATAAATGGTAGAAATAAATATGACTAAATACCCAGAGGAATTTGTCTTATTAATAGTCTTGCTAGATATATTGAATATCATTGTGCAATTTAACTTTAAAGAGTATTTTAATTCATTAATAATCTTTTTATTAATGTAATTTATTAGAGATGAAAGATTATATCAAGTCCTAAGTACAGAAGGTATCTGACTTAGCCTTTAACGACATCCAAAGGGAAGGATAATGTCAGACATCTCATTGAATGGACATTCTCCAACAACATTTTGTCAAGTGACTTCATTTTTACTTCCTATCATATTGATAATGGACTGAATCTTTAGTTTTCTTTCATTCATTAATCCATTGTTTTATATAAATCTATCAAGTTAGCTTATAGGAAAAAATTAAAGGTAATTAACTAATTGATTGCTGGGTTTTATCATTACTGAACTCTATAAAATTACATGAAGTCCTGTTCTATTGTATGGTCAAAATTGCAAGGTTATTTTCTTTCATGATTACTCTTATAGTACTTTTTGAAAATCCTTTTAAAGATAGTTTATTCATGACTTTCTCTAAGAAACTATTTTTCCTTCTTAAACTTCAGTTTCTTTAAATAAATGTATTTGAAAGATCAAAATTTGGATGACTCACTAAATCAAAAAGTAATTGATTGCTGAAGTTGTTACTCTTAGTGACAAGTAAATCAATAGAAATAGATGTGTGGTATCAAAATGAACAAAAAGTAAAACATCAAAAAAAAAAAAAAGCAAAAGTAAGATTAAAGGAATATATAGCCTATACAAATGTTGTAAATCAATGAATATCCCAACCTTAACCAGAAATTATGCTTACATTAAAACTGGAGTTACAAAGTAAGGAGGTAGAGGAAGAATGATTTAAATGGGTGATTATTTTTGTCTCATAGTGAACCAGAGAAATCTTAGGAACTTAGGGAAGACTTTTCAATGTCATTTCTTAGAGTTTCTTAGAAATAATCTCAATGATGCCTCCTCTGGGCTCAATTCAGAACTCAGCTTTTTAAGTCTTCTATTTGTCCAAGATCTTCTTCAGTCATGATGCTACAGTTTGTTTTCCATTTCCTTAGTCTTCAGTTTTGTTTTGATGAAAATGATAACTAAGATCTTAAAAATAAATGTATTTTAAGAACCAGGCCCTTTGAGATGGAAAAGTTGAAGTCTGATAGTGGAGACCTGTTAAGATGTGATTTTCTGCTCTTGATCCAATTTCAAGTCTGAATTGCAAAGCTGATATGATGAGCTTAAGAACCATTCAGGTTAGCATCAATATCTAAGTGATAAAATATTGAGAGGAGGTAGAAAGAGAGAGGTTTAGATATGAAAACACTGGCAGTGATAAATTCTGAATCACAGCCATTGGAAGGAAATGTCAGAATCAGGTTTTCTGGAAGTTCCACTAAGCTAATAAGTCAGAATCAGGTTTTCTGGAAGTTCCATCTAAGCTAATAAAGGGCCAGCTAGCACCTCAGAAGGAATCAGCTTCTTCATTTTACTTCCTTATTGAAAGTCAGGAGTTTGACGTTCAGTCACTAAGTCCTGTCTGACTCTTTGTGAACTCATAAACTGCAGCTTGTCAGGCTTCCCTATCTCTCAGAGTTTGCTCAGACTCAATGTTCACTGAGTCAGTGATGCCATCCAACCATCTTATCCTCTGTTGTCCACTTCTCTTCTTGCCCTAGATCTTTCCCAGCATCAAGGTCTTTAGCACATAAGAAATCAGGCCATCATTTTCGTATACCAGCAAAGAATTCTCATAATTGAGCCGAGAGAGTTTTGACACAAAAGATTTATTGTCTCTGACTGTCCTTATTTTCTGTATAGTATTAATCTCTATGTTTTTATTTTGAAAACTTTCCAATTCAGATATAACTAAAACACAGTAAAAATTTATCTTTAATATAATGATCAGGATGTTGACAGGATACATCAGGAATAGCTTTAACTCTATGTGTGCCTCTGTACAGAACTCTGAATGCAAGTGTATATGCTTAGGATATAGTCAAGGGGCTGAGCACTTAGGCTCAAAAGTCAGACAACTGTGGCTTAATTTGCATTTCATAATACTTATTAAGGGGCTTCCCTTGTAGCTCAGTGGTAAAGAATCCACTTAAAATGCAGGAGACTTGAGTTCGATCCTTGGGTCTGGAAGATCTCCTGGAAAAGGAAATGGAAACCCACTCCAGTCTTCCTGCCTGGGAAATCCCAAGGACAGAGGAACCTGATGGGCTACAGTCCATAGAGTTGCAAAAGAGTCGGACATGACTCAGTGACTAAACAACAAAAACACTTACTCAACGTGTGAACTTACCAGAGCTAATTTTCTCCATATTACAGATTCCCAATTTGTCAAATGAATCTAAAAACACTTCAAAAATTGTAATGAGGTAGTAAAGTAGAAAATGACATTTTCTTAGTTAATATATGTGAACATTTTTTCAACATAATATACCACAAATGCCCTGGTATTGCTAAGCCCTTCCTGGCATTATTGATACAGTAATATTAATACTACTATATATTACTTATTTTGCTATTGTTACTATTTTATGATAAAATGAATAGGATAGGGCTGCCTCAGTAAGAATTCACATTTTTAAAAATCCACTCCAAACATGGAGTTAAACAGAGGTCTCCTGAAGGTATATTGAAAGAAGAAACTGTAATTACTCATTAGGAGTGAGTTACGGTCACTCAGTCATGTCCAACTCTTCACGACCCCATGAACTGTAGCCTGCCAGGCAACTCTGTCCATGGAACTGTCCAGGCAAGAATACTGGAGTGGGTCGCCATTTCCTCCTCCAAGTACTCACATAAATGCCTACTCATTCTCTTTACTCATCTGTCATGCCAAAGTCCTTATGAATTGAGTTTCTCGTCTCTCACTCCTTGTCACAAAACATTCTATACAACTTGGCTACTATTTTCTCTTTTTATTTTTCCATCTCGCTAACTGCTTCATCAATACCTTGTTAAGGATTTTCACATATTTATGAAATAATTGGTCTGTCATTTTCCTTTCTTTAATGTCCTTATTAATGTTTAGCACAAATCTTATGCTGTCTCCATAAAATAAGTTGTTGATTATTTATACTTTATTATCTTGAAGAGTTTGTTTTAAACTGATTTCTTGCTGTAATGGAGAAGGCAATGGGACACCACTCCAGTACTCTTGCCTGGAAAATCCCACGGACAGAGGAACCTGGTAGGCTGCAGTCCATGGGGTCATGAAGAGTCAGATACGACTGAGCAACTTCACTTTCACTTTTCACTTTCATGCATTGGAGAAAGAAATGGCAACCCACTCCAGTGTTCTTGCCTGGAGAATCCCAGGGATGGAGGGAGCCTGGTGGGCTGCCATCTATGGGGTCACACAGAGTCGGACATGACTGAAGCGACTTAGCAGCAGCAGCAACAGCTTGCTATAATGTTTTTCAATGAAAAACTTCTGGGCTACTCTTTTCTTAAATAGAAGGTCTTTTATTATATATTCAATATTTTAAAATAATAATTTTCATTTAATTCAGCACTGTCTTTCAATGTTGGGTTGTGTGTATGTTTGCAGGAATTTATCCATTTTATCAAAATTTTAAAGTTTTGTCATAAAGTTATTTAATATCTTTCTTGGTCTTTTAATGTTGGCATTTTCTGCAGTAATGTACCTTTTTTTCATCTTTTGTATGTGTGATTAACGAACCTCTTTTATGGGTTGTGTAGCTTGTTGTTGCTTTTTTAATCTATTACAAGCTCAATATCTTGATGAGATTAGTTAGTTCATTTACATTTAATTGCATAAAATATATTTTAGAAAGATTAGAAGGGCAGGATTTTGTACTAGAATTTCTAAAGAATAAAGACATATTTTAGGCATAATGTAATTCCTTTTGGAGAAAGTAAAATACACTAAGATGGAATAATTCTACTAGAATGTAACAGAGGCAATCTAAAAGAAAAATATTGGAAAAGATGTATCTATTATTTTCCTTCAAACATCTCTTTTACAAATTACAGCACAAAGAAAAACTAAGCTCCATGGCTATCAGGAATGACATTCCTCCTCACTTTAAAATACTTTCTCTTTGTTTTCATGGATGTTCAGCATGGTCTTCAAGGTAGCTTTTGCCTTTGGAACATTGGAAGTCCAATTATTTTAAACTAAGATGCCTTACTTATTGAAAACAGCAGTATCTTGTTTGGGTTAGGACAACAGAGCTTTCGTGCATGGCCCTGTTAATTCATGAATCCCAGACTCTTTCCACAGTCAAAAACTTAGCTATAAACTTCAGAAATCCACTCACTAATCACCTTGTATTACCATTTTTTTCACCTTCTTCCTCACTTCTACTCCACAATAGACACAAACAGATACATACACAGCCATATGATGGCTTTCCCCCAATATCTGAATGCAAGCATTCTTTGATACTCAGAGGAAGGATCTGTGGCTACAGTTGACACTTTTCTTGTTGCTTTGTCACATTAAAAACTTACACTTGAGCTTCTTGGCTCTTTTCAGTGTTTTAGTGGCATCATGGCAGTTAATAAGCCCATCTTTTTCAAATGGGGGATAATTGCTTTCCATGTTGTTGTGTTAGTTCCTGCTATACAATAATGTGAATCAGCTATAAGTATACATATATTCCTTCCCTCTTGATCCTCCCTCCCACCTCCCCATCCCAACTGCCTAGGTCATCACAAAGCACTGAGCTGAGTTCTCTAGGGCTATGTTGCATGTTCCCACTAGCTCTCTATGTTATACATGGTCGTGTGTACATGCCAGTGATATCTCTAAATTTGTCTCACCCTCTCCTTCCCCTGCTGTGTCCACAAGTCCATTCTCTATGTCTGTGCCTCTGGTCCTGCCCTGCAAATAGGTTGAGCAGTATCATTTTTCTAGATTCCATATATTTTTGTTATTATACAATATTCATTTTTCTTTTTCTCAACAAGCCCATTTATAGAAAACCATCAGTACTCCTGATATTTGCTCTTAAATTCCAAATTATTATTTTATGATATTTTTTCATGTCCCTGAAAATTCAAAGTAGAGCCCTAAGTAAACTTACTAGTAGCTCTAGGCAATCTTCCATAATGTAAAGTAATTCTACCTTATGTAATAAAATATCACTTATCCTAAAGCTATATATTTTTCATTACATTTCACATGATTTTTTTCCTTTGATGTTCTTCTTGTTATGAGTGTGACAATTCACTGGCTATAATATTTGGAGGTGAGAAATTTATACTGTTAAAGCTTTTCTTTGAAATGTGTAACCAAACTCTTTTTTTTTTTCTTTTTAGAACCAGAATGCTAGCGGGGCTTTCATAACCTGTTAGCATTGTTCACTTTTAGAACTATTATATCATCCCATTCAGTCTATAGGCAGCATTTCATGCTTTATAATAAGATATATTAAATTGCCTGTCTGGAATTTACAAGAGAAACAGCATGAGCTTTGCTTGTCTCTTTTTCTCTATCAGAAGCAACAAAATTTCAGCATCTCTATTTTTTTGCCTAAAATATATAACAAAAATGAAAATCCATTATGTTATTCTGCCACAATGCTTCAACATTAAATATATTTTAATATATAGCATGCATTATTTTAGACTTTGAACAAATTTAGTTTAAAAATGATTTTGAATTTCTACTCCAAGATAACATTTAGCTACAATGTGATTGTTCTTTTGAATAAGAACAAAACTGGTCATCTGTGCTCTGATCTATTTTATATTTGAAAATTCCCAAGACAGGTAAAACTTAATGGATTTTTATTTTATGTTCACTAAAAGCATATTCTTATTGAAGTACCTCTCATTCCCTTATGTTGTTGTTGTTTAATTGCTATGTCCAGCTCTTTTTTGACCCCATGGACTGTAGCCCACCAGACTCCACTGTCCATAAGATTTCCCCAGGCAAGAAGACTGGAGTAGGTTGCCATTTCCTCCTCCAGGTGATCTTCCTGACCCTGGGCTTGAAGCCATGTCTTCTGTGCTACAGGCTGATTCTCTACCACTAAGCCAGCTGGGAAGCCCCAATCCTTTATAGCCTCCTTTTTTATGCTGCTCTTCACTATGCTCAGTCAAGGGATGTATTATTTAGCCAGGGATCTATGATTGTTAACCTTGAACTTAATCAAAGAAAGGCTGGAATCTTTACAGGGGAAGGATTTTGACAAGAGGAAATTGGGGACTTGGGTAGTATCCTCACCACCAAAAGTGAGAACTGAACCTCTTGGTGGAGTCCTAGAAGGAGGAGTAAAGTCATTATTACTGATCAGTTTTCCAATAGTCATTGCTCCCAAATTTTCCCTTGCTACAGAACTATGATGGTTTTAGAAATAAAATGTGTTTAACCATAGAAGAGTCATGGTTTAGTTTGTTCAGTTTGAGCTAATCTCATTTTAATGTCTACATTTCTCCATTTCATTTGTAGAAAAAAGTTCTGAATAACAATTACTCACAGAGACACTTTATTTTCCCCCTAGTGGCTTCCCAGCCTGCATTGCAGTGTTCCCAGCAGTCTTGGCCCTCTGATCCTGGCTTTGTAATCACTGGATCACACCTCAGGTGAGTCTTCCTAAACTCTGCAGGTGACTAGTATTGTCTTACACCCCCAGTTTCTTAATGGTGGCCACATCACAGACTTGGTGTGTAAATTGAGCTAAGTAGTTCTAGGAATCATACATGGCCCAGCTTAGAACTCATTGCTTTAGTCTTTGCAATGATTTTATAAATATTTAATTCTTGTAGCAAATTCTCTTCTGCTTAAAATACCTAGAGAAGCTTTTGTTTCCTAGAGTGAACTCAACTGAAATAGCTATTCACTTGTTTTGCCTGTATGGTTGACCTTGTGACATAGTAATTGACAAGGTTGTTGTAAGTTTGTTGGATCCTTCTGATAAAGTTTGTTTTATGATTAAAGACACAAGGATAAAAAGTAGTTGGGCTGTCCTGATCCTTCCTGTCCTTTTCCTTTTCCTTCTCCTCCTCCTTTGATCTTTGTTATGAGTTTCCATGTTACCACAGCTATCTTGCAACCATGTGGTTACTACCTGAATGAGGACCAAAGGCTGCTATGTTAAGGATAATAGAGAAAGATGGGAAAACCCTAGGTCCTTGGTAATATCAACCAGTCCATTCTAAAGGAGATCAGTCCTGGGTGTTCTTTGGAAGGAATGATTCTAAAGCTGAAACTCCATTACTTTAGCCACCTCATGCGAAGAGTTGACTCATTGGGAAAGACTGATGCTGGGAGGGATTGGGGGCAGGAGGAGAAGGCGACGACCGAGGATGAGATGGCTGGATGGCATCACCAACTCGATGGACGTGAATTTGAGTGTACTCCGGGAGTTGGTGATAGACAGGGAGGCCTGGCATACTGCAATTCATGGGGCGCAAAGAGTCGGACAAGACTGAGTGACTGAACTGAACAGAACTTCATAACATCACTAGGCTGTTGAAGACCTGGACTGACTACTGGACTTAGATATTGTTAGCTTTTCTGTTGCATGCTAGAAAAAGAATATCTAACTGATAAGATTGAATTACTACTGGATTTCTCAATGTGATATATCAAAAGTAAAAGAAGTCTGAAATTTTCTAATGAGACTGATTCTGTCAGTTGCCAACCCTCACGCTTTACTTTCCAAGAGGTCCTAGCTAAATTTACAGAGCCAGGATTAGGGTCTCTGTACTTGAGGACTTATCTTAGAATTTTAGAATTTCCTTCTCACTTCTAGAGTAGGAGGAAGATGCCAAGGAAACAGTATCCCCTGAGAGTACCCCTCAACCAGTGACTCTCAGAAGTTGCTGTATAAATATACTGTCTTCCTGTTCTCTTGGGCAGAAAAATTCCGAGGCTTGTGTTTCACACAGTTTCTAGACTTGCTCACTGTATTAGCCTGCTTAATACTGAATTTTAACAGATTGTCTCCTTTCTCTGTTCTTTCTAAATTAAATAATTACATGTGATTTCTTGTTTCAGCCTAACTAGAAATTAAATTAGATATGTCAGGCCTGAATCAGAAAAAAAAAGACTCTCCTGATTCAGTCAAATGTCAGTGCAGAGAGTCCTGTAGAAGCTACCTGAGATTTAAACTCTGACTACAACTTTTCAAAGACTCAGTTCCTTTGACTTTGTTATATTGTATCAGTTATGGCTGTATGTTGATGATCCCCTTCATCTAAGTCCTGATGGATCCCATTGTGTGTTTTATCACTAGCTTCCAAAAATATAGCCTATGGTTAGACTACTAACTTGACTCTATTACTGCTTCCAAAGACAACTTAATTTTAATTCAATTGCTGCTAAGTCGCTTCAGTCGTGTCCGACTCTGTGCGACCCCCTGAGACGGCAGCCCACCAGGCTCCCCCAACCCCTAGGATTCCCCAGGCAAAAACACTGGAGTGGGTTGCCATTTCCTTCTCCAATGCATGAAAGTAAAAAGTAAAAATGAAGTCGCTCAGTTGTGTCTGACTCCTAGCAACCACATGGACTGCAGCCCACCAGGCTCCTCCGCCCATGGGATTTTCCAGGCAAGAGTACTGGAGTGGGGTGCCATTGCCTTCTCTTAATTCAATTAGAAGACTGTTTTCCCATTTGTTACTAATCAATGCCTTTAACTGAAAATAGAAGTTCCAATTCTCTAAAATCATGTCTGTTATTTTCATGGGCTCAAACCACATAACTTTTTAAATCCATAAGTGCAGGCAAGATGGATAGACTTTATTGTGGATTAAAGAAAGCAATCCTGTCAGCATAAAAGTGCTTCCTTTCTTTATTTACTAAAATACTTGAAATTCTCTACCTTACAAATGTTTCTTCAGGTAACAGGCCATTATAATGAATTAAGATATTTTGGTTACCGAGGAAGAACAAATCTGAGCTAGCCAATGCATCACTGAGGATGCATTCATTTAAAACATTACACTCATTTTCACCTATCATATAGGAATGACCCTGTTGAGATTCTACTGTAATGAGACGGGGGAAAGAAGGAAAGGGCTGCTGCCACGCAGGTCAATTATTATGTAATCATGGAGGACATCAGGGAGAACACTGGGGCCTGGGTGTCCCGCATATATAGAAAGACAATAAAGTGGGAGTCAAGCAAAAGGTGACATCGACTGAACAGCTCTGCCAAAGGGCTGCCATTGTACTGGATTAGATGAAAATTTTTTAAAAAAATAAGAAGCAGAATACTAAACTAAAGTTAAACTTTGCCTTAACTCTTATTTCTTCTTCACAGCACACCTGAATTATGGGACAAACAGAAAACATTTGCTTTTACAAAATTTTTTTTTTTTGCAGAAAGGCCTCAGGTGAAAAATACATTTAAAAATCCAATTTAGAGGGGAAACGATGTTATTTTGTATTGCTGGAAACTTTTCCCCATACCACTAATCATGTTCCATTGCATGAATCTTTTATCACAGCAAGGCTAAGGAAATTAACTAACTTATTATAGAGAAGTATTTTTTTTTTTTTTTTACGAAACAATTTCATTTTCATGAGTTTTACCTCATGAGAAGTATATCTGATTTACTATTAGGAAAATTTACAAGGAATGCCCCTTCAGTTAGAGGGAAAAAGTGGTTATAAATTTTGGGATATAATTTTCCTGGGAGAAATCTTTCATATAACTTTACTGAGTACTGCCAAGAATGTATTCTATACAAAGTATTGCAAGAGAGATTATATTAAACAAAAAAAGTTCACAAAATTGCAACTTTAATAAAAATAAAGACCTTAACTCAGTGAAGATTCCCATTGCCAGTAACAGTACTTTTTAATCATTAGATTGTCACTAAATATATATTGGCACTCAATATTCCAGCAAATTTGGAAAATTCAGCAGTGGCCACAGGACTGGAAAAGGTCAGTTTTCATTCCAATCCCAAAGAAAGCCAATGCCAAAGAATACTCAAACTACTGCACAATTGCACTCATCTCACACGCTAGTAAAGTAATGCTCAAAATTCTCCAAGCCAGGCTTCAGCAATACTTGAACTGTGAACTTCCTGATGTTCAAGCTGGTTTTAGAAAAGGCAGAGGAACCAGAGATTAAATTGCCAACATCCTCTGGATCATCAAAAAAGCAAGAGAGTTCCAGAAAAACATCTATTTCTGCTTTATTGACTATGCCAAAGCCTTTGACTGTGTGGATCACAATAAACTGGAAAATTCATCAAGAGATGGGAATACCAGACCACCTGACCTGCCTCTTGAGAAACCTATATGCAGGTTAGGAAGCAACAGTTAGAACTGGACATGGAACAACAGACTGGTTCCAGATCAGGAAAGGAGTATGTTAAGGCTGTATATTGTCACCCTGCTTATTTAACTTATATGCAAAGTACATCATGAGAAACGCTGGGCTGGAAGAAGCACAAGCTGGAATCAAGATTGCCGGGAGAAATATCAATAACCTCAGATGTGCAGATGACACCACCCTTATGGCAGAAAGTGAAGAGGAACTAAAGAGCCTATTGATGAAATTGAAAGAGGAGAATGAAAAAGTTGGCTTAAAGCTCAACTGTAAGGCTCGGAGAAACGCACTCTGAAAAGGACACTCAGGGACAGCCTCTAGTGGACTGACAAAGTTTATTATCCAATTGTGTAGTTTTATAATTTTCAGAGAATAGAGCATAAGGCTGACTTGCACGTAGCTATCCAGAACAACATTAAAGCATTCAAGCATAAAATACAGTTCCCATCGCCCAAGCCATAACATAGCTTTGGCGAAACTCTAAAGGGAGTCTTATCATGAAACAACAGTCCTTGTTCTCAGAAACAGGTGGTCAGAAGGAAGCCTTCGAATGCCTTAAGGCTGGGAATATTGACCCTTCGTCATCCATTCCCAGCCTTGGGCACTCAGTGAATGCTCATAACCCTTTGTTATGCTCATCCCAGCTTCCAACCTTCATCATGAGTGGAGCAAATACATTTTCAGTATTTGCTTAAAGCCTTCCAGCTCCTCCACATTTCCTCCCTTTTTTCTCAAGAGCAAGGCCTGCTGTAGCCATGGTTCCTTCTGCTTTTTGGGCAGCGGTGGCTCTAGCACATAACGTTCAGAATCCCACAAGAACAATAATAAACAATAAACAGATCAGCGCATAAGAAGCCATCATATGGGGTACCCAATTTTTGGATATGGAAAGGAAGTACTAGCGGATAGTGTATTATAGAAGTCAGTGTTATGTAACACAGGGGGAATGCTGCTGAAGGTAGACGTGATTTGTATTTGTTGATCTTTCTGAGCTTGTTTGGCCCAGAGATCACAAGAATCTTTTTCCAAGCAGTAATGAAATCATGATTTTGAATAGAATTATATAATGCCATTCCAGAAACTGTACCAACAGTTACAATTGAAATAATACCCACTATGGCAGCTATAATCCAGCCAATAAAATGTTTGCTTCTTTTTAGGGATTCTCTCAGAACAAAAGACAACAACATGGAATCTGACCAAGGTTCAGAAATCTTAACTGGAACCCACAAATCAGTCCTTTGCCAGACTAAAAAAACACTGTCTTTAGTAACATTAATTGGCACACTATGATTTAAACAAGTACACAAACAACACTCAGTACAGGACAGAATTGAGCTGTTACTCCTAAATTGTCAAATAGCAAAAGATAGGGCGCGCTTACACAAGCACGAACATAACCGGTATAATTATACTCAATAGTATAATTCTGTGGAATGGAAACATGCGCATAAGCATACGAGATGCCAAACCAGGACAAGCACGCAGGAATTTTCCAAAGATGCCAGTGTTCAGGCCCCAGGACTGAACTGATTATCCGGGGTCTGGGAGGTGAAAGACTTCCGTTGTACCAGTTCAAAAGTTCATCGCGTTGATGCCAGAGTCCTGTGTGTGTTCTGTTAAAATGTGGTGCTGAAACTTTATACCATTGGCAGGTGTGATTATTTTCTTGTGATTCTGAGTAATTTACAAAGAGTCCATGAGGCCCCCAATCAACAAAGTCATGCTGGTGTGAACAGAAACTTTTAAACCTTCCTCTACAGGTGGACCAGTCCATCCCCAGCACAGATGATTTTTTCTTTCAAAATATGTTGTCATAAGTGAAAGGGCGAGCTGCCTGAAACGTGGCCAGAAAGGGAGGCATCCGGTCAGCACCAGGGGCGGCTGATGACCAAACTGGAACCAGGGAACGGACCCTACCCCGGGGCTGGCCTTGGAGCCCCGATCCAATCGGGAAATGCCAGAAAGACCATGGGCAACCAACCCCTGCTGTGGTCCGCACCTGTTGCCTTACATGGGAAAAACTTGGCCTGTCTGCCAGCCCTCACTATAAAACCTTCCCGCACCCCTCCCCACCTCGCAGACTCCCTCGCTTCCCTCGCTTGCCTGTCCTTGGGAGTTCTGCCCGAGAGCAACCGCCCAATAAAGGCCTTTTACTAACGGGTCCTAGAGGTGGCTTTTTCTTCCCGCGGCGTTTTCTTACATCTGGCGCCCAACGTGGGGCGCGAGGTGAGGGCCTCAGGCACTTGCCGTTGAGGTCCCCTCAAGCTTCACCGCCGCGGTAGCCCCGGACCCAGGCGACTGACCAACCTCCCGGACGGTAGAATACGGGGTAAGTCCCTTCGGCTTTGGAACCTGCCCTCCCTGGCGACCACTTCCTAGGGCCCTGTAACGGATGCGCACTTACTGGGCCCTCCCGGTCATCAGTTCGTGAGGGAGACGTCCTAATCGACTGATAGACCTCCGGCTCGGCCTCCCTCCGGCTTCCGGCCTCCGGCTTCGGCCCCCCTCCCCAGGTCGCCAGTTCGTGAGGGAGACGTCCTGATCGACTGTGTGGACCTCCGGCTCGGCCTTTTCTGGTCCGGGCAGACCGTGAGGAAGACGTTCTGATCGGCTGCCTGGACCTCCGGCTTCCCCCAGCGTGTCCAAAGACGTTTGGATACCGGGATCTGCCTCCGCTGTTGGTGGTCGCCATGGGATTGACAGCCTCCAAACCCGACCCCCAATATTCTACTCCTTTAAAGTGCCTACTGGCTAATTTGCGGACCCTAAGACTAAGGGATATATCCGCCTAAATAGCTTACTTTTTTGTGCTCTCAGGCCTGGCCACAATATTCTCTGGATAACGGCTCACTGGCCAGCCACAGGGACATTAGACTTTGATGTCCTCCGTGATTTGGACAATTACTGCCGGAAAACGGGAAAATGGTCTGAGGTCCCTTATGTTCAGGCCTTTTGGGCGTTGCGCTCTCGCCACCCCCCAGCACCACGTGGCTCCAAGCCAACTCCTCCCGTCTCTGAGTCCTCTGCTTTCTCTGTTCCTCCAGAAGACCTGGTGGCTCCTCCTCCCTATACCTCTCCCACGGCTCCCTCCCCCTTCCACCTCAGCCCCAGCCTCGCCCTCGACCCCCAACCAGCCGGCAGTTAACCCTATTCTTTCCCCTCCTCCGACCCTGGTTCTCTACCCTCCCCCTCCCCCCTCCACTCCGGCCCCTCCTACCTCCGTTCCCTCCCCCAAGACTCCACTGCCGGCCCTGGATCCTCTGGCCCTAAACCCTATCTTATATCCTCCTCTTCCCTCCGTCACGCCCTCCCCCTCTCCGGTTAGCTCCCACACTCGCTCCCACGGCAACCCTCTGGGGGCCTCCCCCCTTCCCCCAGCCCCGCTACTCCCTCTTCGACAAGTAGCTGGCGCTGAGGGCCTAGCCCAGGTCCATGTTCCCTTTTTTCTCTCCAGGACCTGGCACAGATTGAAGCCAAACTGGAATCCTTTTCTTCCAATCCTACTCAGTACATTAAACAGTTCACTGGCTTGACTTGTGCTTATGCTTTGACCTGGCAGGACATCTATGTCATTTTAGGGTCCACCACCACCCCCGAAGAGAGGCAGGCCATCTGGACGGCAGCCAAAGCTCAGGCCGATCAGAGGCACATTGCCAATCCCTCTCCCGAACACCCCGGGGGCTCAGGCGATCCCTGACGTTGACCCTGATTGAAACTATCAGGAGGGGGGTGGTGGCCAGCAGCGAGTAGGCTATATGATAGAGTGCCTTCTTGATGGGATGGAGGTGTCCTCTCACAAAGTTGTAAATTTCCTTAAATTAGATGAGGTGACTCAGGGGCCTGATAAAAATCCAGCTATGTTCCTCAATCGGCTTACTGAGGCCCTCATTCAATACACCAGGCTGTCCCCTGAGTCCCCTGTAGGGGCAGCCACCTTGGCCAGTCGTTTTATCTCTCAGTCTGCTCCCGATATCCAAAAAAAGCTGGCCAAGGCTGAAGATGGCCCTCAGACCCCTATCCGAGATCTGATAAAAATGGCATTCAAGGTTTATAATGCCCGTGAGGAGACTGCTGAGGCCAGCCAAAAGGCAAGGCTTAAACAAAAGGCCAAATTTCAGGCTAGCCTCCTCAACCAGCAAGCAAGTCTCTTTAACCAGCAAACCCAAGCCTTGGTGGCGGCCCTGCGGCCGGCTGCGGGTTCGGGGTCCCGGAAGCCCCCTCCGGGGGCCTGCTTCAAGTGCAGCCAAGAAGGACACTGGGCCAAAGCATGCCCTAACCCGCACCCTCCATCCAAGCCATGTCCACTGTGCAAACAAAGAGGACATTGGGCCAGCGACTGTCCCCAGGCCTCTCGGGCCCCGACCTCTAGGGGCCGGGGACCAGAGCACCCCAGGGAGACTTCCTGCCCTACTCCGGCTTTGGAGCTGCTGAGCTTCGACAAAGACTGATGCCGCCCAGACTCGGGGACCCCGATCACCCAAGCCGAGCCCAGAGTAACGCTCCAGGTAGCGGGTAAGTTTATCAACTTCCTGGTTGATACGGGGGCTACCTATTCGGTTCTTCCTTCCTTTGGGGGCATTTTGCATCCTTCTCAGATTTCGGTTATGGAAATTGACTGCCGACCCTCATGTCCTCTCCAGACACAACCTCTGTCTTGTCAGCTGGATTCATCGATGTTCACACATTCCTTTTTAGTCATACCCTCCTGCCCTACCCCACTCTTGGGGAGGGACATACTCGCTAAGCTAAAAGCCACCCTCCACCTGACCCCAGGGTCGGCTCCCACATCAGGGGCCTTCCTGATGCTACTCACAGACCCCCTGACTCCTCTGTTAGTCCTGAGGTCTGGGATACCCGAGTTCCGGTGGTGGCTCGGCACCACCCTCCAGTCCTTATTCGGCTAAGAGATCCCACCTCTTTTCCGGCTCGACCTCAATTTCCTTTGTCTGTTCGTAGCCTCAGGGGCTAAAGCCCATCATCGACCGTCTCATGGGACAGGGTCTCCTAATCCCCACGACCTCCCCCTGTAACATGCCCATCCTTCCTGTCCGGAAGGCTTCCGGAGACTACCGGCTGGTGCAGGATCTCCACCTGATTAACGCGGCGGTGGTCCCTGCCCATCCGCTTGTCCCTAACCCTTACACCCTTCTCTCCTCCATTCCTCCTCAAACCTCTCATTTTACTGTTATTGATCTCAAAGATGCCTTTTTTACCATCCCACTTCATCCCGATTGTCAGTTTCTCTTCGCTTTCACCTGGACAGATCCTGACACCCACCTGACCACTCAGCTCACCTGGACCGTCCTCCCGCAGGGATTTAGAGACAGCCCCCATTACTTTGGGCAAGCCCTATCTCGAGACCTGGCCAGATGTTCACTTTATCCTAGCACTCTCCTCCAATACGTAGATGACTTGCTCCTTTGCAGCCCCTCAGAAGAGACTTCTAGACAACACACTGCAACTCTTCTTAATTTCCTTGGTTCCCTGGGCTACAGAGCCTCACAATCCGAGGCTCAACTGACCCAGACCTCTGTTGTCTATCTAGGTCTCCAAATCACTCCCACCACTAAAGCCCTGACAACAGATCGGTATAGCCTCCTCCGGTCCATCTGTCCTCCAGCCAATGGAGAGCAGATATTGTCCTTTTAGGGCTGACAGGACTTTTCCGACACTGGGTCCCAAATTACACCACCCTGGCCAAGCCTCTGTATGCTGCAGCTAAAAAACTCCCACAGGGCCGCTGTCTTCCCCCACCAAGATTTCCCAGCAGGTGGCTGCAGCCTTGGACATCGCCTGACATCTCCACATCCCTCAAAGAGCGAGTAAACGGCATCATCAAGACACACCTGACCAAACTTGCTTCAAAAGTGCGATTGTCCTGGGTCGACCTCCTTCCTCTGGCGCTCACCCGTGTGCGCACCACGCCTCACACAAAGACAGGTTTAACCCCCTTCGAGCTGCTTTACGGAAGGCCTTATCTCCTAACCTACCTCCCGGAGAGAGACTCCCCACTCGTGGGGTACCTTCCTCTCTTTTCCCTCCTACGGTCCTTGCTGAAAAAACACGCTGACTGTGCTTTGCCACGACCGGCAGACAACAACGAGCCGATCCGGCCTCTGGCCCCAGGAGATCAGGTACTGCTAAAAGTTCTTAACCCCCACCTGCTGCAACCCCGCTGGACGGGACCCCATACGGTAATCCTCACCACTCCTACGGCAGCCAAACTCCTGGGACACGAGCCCTGGTACCACCTGACCCAACTTAAACTCACACCCCCAGGTTTTCCTGACCCTGACCTTAAAAAAAAAAAAAAAAGATCCTACCATTCTGTCCTTACTGGACCAACTAAGCTAACTATCACCCGGACTCCTCTTCCCCCAATTCCAAAATAACCAAAGACATTGCCTCCTGTCACTTACTGAAATTGCTGTTCCTTACCTCTAAGGTGCTATTCCCATGAGGAGCCCAGATTGGGTGGTGCTCTTTTTCCATTGACTCTGTCCAGGGCCCACAGGTCCCTACAGGACCCTGGCTAAAGGAGCAGTGCAGATTAGATTCACAAAAACTTACCGGCCAGCCCAGGAAGAGACAACCTGTTACACGTTCCCCAAATTGGGTCTGCTACAAGGCCGCCGCCCAAATAAAAGATTCAACGCGTTTCTCATCTCACAGACTGGGCTTGTCATCATGGCAGGCCCCCAAGTTGTGGGCATTCTGCCTGACAGATGTCATGCTCGGCCTAAGTCCTGACTCTCCTCGGGCTCAGGCTAATGTTTTTATCTCTTGGACACACTACTATGCTAATTACTATAATACCTCCACATGCTGGGTCTGCACTGCCATGCCCCTTTCGGTCCAGAGCGGGCTGCCGTGGTGGGCCATGCCGATAGGCGATGATGCTATAAAGTCTCTATGTGGCTTCTTAAAACAGCAAAAGCGATTTTACTCGGGCCTTACGTATAAATATTCTAACTTTCCTTGGTGCAGAAATACTACCTCCAGTTCCAATGTCCATTTCAACGTTACCGTCAGTCACCAGGTCATAGTTTCTGCATTCACAGGTTATGCCAACAACTCCCAAAACAAAGACCGAGCTCAAAAATCATCGCGTTTCCTCGGAGACTACTATCAGATCTGAGACGAGTACTTCTGGATGACACCAAAAGCGGGGGCAGCTCATTAGATCGGCTGATCTATGCTGAAAACAGAGAGAGCACCAACCTCGATATGGACAGACAGATTTACCAAGCAATTTGTTAAAGCATGTGGAGATACTGTCCCAAACTCTATGTAAAACGGTTTTTGATGTGACTTTTAATGTAGATAAGGCCAATATATGGCCAAGATCTGATTAGACAAACAACCCGGGTATTCGTTGGGTGGCGCCCAACGGCACTAAGTGGATATGTGGTAATAATGTGTGGCCATGGCCTCCTGTTGGGTGGGTAGGCAAATGCACTCTAAGATTTGTCTTCGCCCCCAGACAAATTCACATGGGAAAGATGCCCACACCAGCAAACTTGCCCCTTGTCAGAGCCAGATGGGCCAGGTCACTCTTTCACTGGTACAACTACCTGGCCGCTGCCTTTGTGCCTTCAGTTAAAAATTTAGACATCGTGACCCATGTCGACTCCCTCACAAATTTCACCAAACAGTCTTTGTTAAAAACCACTAAAGCTCTCAAAGCCCTAAATGAAAAACAAAAGCAAATGCACAAGGCCGTGTTGCAAAACAGGATGGCCCTCGACATCCCCACAGCCGCCCAAGGAGAAACCTGTGCCATTATAAAAACAGAGTGCTGTGTATATATTCCAGATCTTTCGCAAAATGTTACCAATGCCCTTACTGAGGTGCGGGACAGCATCTCCCGACTGGGAAAAATTCACCTTCCCTTCTGACCAAAATTGCCTCCTGGTTTAAATTTGGCTGGTAAAAACCTGTTTTTATATTTATCCTGGTTATATTAGCTCTCCTCCTCTTCGGGCCGTGTATTCTTAATTGTCTGTCAAACATACCCCTAAACATGTGCCAACTGAGGCCAAAACCCCACGCACTCCAGCTAATGGTATTGTGACAACCATACCGAGACTCCCCCTCCGAACGTCCTCAGACAAGCCTGACAGCTGTCCTAGAGCATCTCGGCCACCCCCCCATCGCCCCTGTTCAGCAGGAAGTAGCCAGAGAGATTCGGCGCCCCTTATCCTATATCAAAAGGCCGAGATGAAAGGGCGAGCTGCCTGAAACGTGGCCAGAAAGGGGGGCATCCGGTCAGCACCAGGGGCGGCTGATGACCAAACCGGAACCAGGGAACGGACCCGACCCCCGGGGCCGGCCTTGGAGCCCCGATCCAATCGGGAAATGCCAGAAAGACCATGGGCAACCAACCCCTGCTGTGGTCCGCACCTGTTGCCTTACATGGGAAAAACTTGGCCTGTCTGCCAGCCCTCACTATAAAACCTTCCCGCACCCCTCCCCACCTCGCAGACTCCCTCGCTTCCCTCGCTTGCCTGTCCTTGGGAGTTCTGCCCGAGAGCAACCGCCCAATAAAGGCCTTTTTACTAACGGGTCCTAGAGGCGGCGTTTTCTTACAATAAGGAGGCTCAGAAGGCATCTGTTGCAATTTCCGTTTTAGTGCTGTGACAGGACAGGGGATGTGGAGCAAGGTCTGTCCGTTTTCTGACTCTTTTGAGTGGGATCCATTGCTCGGTTCCATCATCTAAAATGACAAGATACTATACCTTGCCTAGGAACTGAAGTGTTCCTGGCCACCATTGATTAAGACATCAAACAGCAGTTTGTTGAGGCATATGCGAGGGTGAATCAGAATAATGTCACTCTGTCTGTGTTTCCTGACTGTGTAGAGGCAAATTAAAATAATTGATTGTTAGAAGGGCTATAGGCAAAATGGCCTTAGTTTATTCCCCCTGTTTTGTTTCTGAAGAATGAGCTTGAGTGTATGGTGGGCCCGTTCAATGATGATTTGACCTTGAGTGTTGTATGGGATGTCAGTAAGATGGCAAATATTTTATAGATGTATGAAATCACGAAAAGCATTGGCTGTAAAAGCAAGACTATTGTTTCTTTTGATGGAGGCAGGGATCTCCATCATTGAAAAACATTGTAGAAGAGCTGTGATGGCAGCTTTAGTAGTCTCGGCGGTAGAAGGAACTGCCCAAATGAAGCCGGAAGAGGTATCTATGACTACAAATAACAACTTAAAAGGGGGCAGTTTGTAATGTGTAAAATCAGCTTGCCATAATTTATTTGCTTGTAAGCCTCTAGGATTAGTCTCTTGGGGACTAGTGGTCAAATGAAAGGGGGCACATGTGGCACAGTCCTGAACAAATTTTTAGCCATTTGTAAGAAAGGCAATGCCAAAGAATGCTCAAACTACTGAACAATTGCACTCATCTCACATGCAATAAAGTAATGCTCAAAATTCTCCAAGCCAGGCTTCAGCAATATGTGAACCGTGAACTCCCTGAAGTTCAAGCTGGTTTTAGAAAAGGCAGAGGAACCAGAGATCAAATTGCCAACATCCACTGGATCATGGAAAAAGCAAGAGAGTTCCAGAAAACCATCTATTTCTGCTTTATTGACTATGCCAAAGCCTTTGACTGTGTGGATCACGATAAACTGTGGAAAATTCTGAAAGAGATGGGAATACCAGACCATCTAACCTGCCTCTTGAGAAATCTGTATGCAGGTCAGGAAGCAACAGTTAGAACTGGACATGGAACAACAGACTGGTTCCAAATAGGAAAAAGAATATGTCAAGGCTGTATACTGTCACCCTGTTTATTTAACTTATATGCAGAGTATATCATGAGAAATCCTGGACTAGAAGAAACACAAGCTGGAATCAAGATTGCCGGGAGAAATATCAATAACCTCAGATATGCAGATGATACCACCCTTATGGCAGAAAGTGAAGAAGAACTAAAGAGCCTCTTGATGAAAGTGAAAGAAGAAAGCAAAAAGTTGGTTTAAAGCTCAACATTCAGAAAACAAAGATCATGGCATTCGGTCCCATCACTTCATGGGAAATAGATGGGGAAACAGTGGAAACAGTGTCAGACTTTATTTTTGGGGCTCCAAAATCACTGCAGATGGTGACTGCAGCCATTAAATTAGAAGACGCTTACTCCTTGGAACAAAAGTTCTGACCAACCTAGATAGCATATTCAAAAGCAGAGACGTTACTTTGCCAACTAAGGTCCCTCTAGTCAAGGCTATGGTTTTTCCTGTGGTCATGTATGGATGTGAGAGTTGAACTGTGAAGAAGGCTGAGTGCTGAAGAATTGATGCTTTTGGACAGTGGTGTTGGAGAAGACTCTTTGAGAGTCCCTTGGACTGCAAGGAGATCCAACCAGTCCATTCTGAAGGAGATCAGCCCTGGGATTTCTTTGGAAGGAATGATGCTAAAGCTGAAGCTCCAGTACTGTGGCCACCTCATGCGAAGAGTTAACTCATTGGAAAAGACTCTGATGCTGGGAAGGATTGGGGGCAGGAGGAGAAGGGGATGACAGAGAATGAGATGGCTGGATGGCATCACTGATTCAATGAACATGAGTCTGAGTGAACTCCAGTAGTTGGTGATGGACAGGGAGGCCTGGCGTGCTGCGATTCATGGGATTGCGAAGAGTCGGACACGACTGAGCGACTGAACTGAACTGAATGGTATCAAATATTGAACGTGTAGTCTATTAGCGTTAGTATGGAAGAGCTGATGTTCCTGTTTGGGGGAAGAAAATATAGGGGCGATGAGGCGATCAGCCAAATCATTGCCTAAACTGAGGGGTCCTGATAAATGAGAATGAGCATGAACGTGAGTAATAAAGAAGGGATGGAGTCTAGCTCTTTTTTGATGAATCAATAAGAACAAATGTATAAGATCACTTTTATTGGATATAAAATGAGCCGTTACAAGGGATGGGAAAAGATGTGCCACATAGTGAGAATCAGTTGAAACATTCAATGGGGTTTTTATTAGAGTAAGTAAACAATATAATGTGAATAATTTTGTTTTTTTAACAGATTGATAAGGACTTTTAATTTTTTTTTTTTAATGTTGGGACCTATTATGGCTGCCCATCCTGCCTTATTTCCATCTATGAAATAATTAGGTGCATTCATGAGAGGATGTTCAGAAATAATATTATTGATGATAAAGGAAGTATTTTGTAAGAAATTCCATAATTTTCCTTTAGGTGGGTTGGCCAATAATTCCCCTGAATAATCAGCAAAGGCTATCTGAATGGTAGTGGACACCTGGAGAGCATTATCAATTCATGTTCTTGTCAAAGGTAGGTAAATCTGAGTAGGGTTATATCCAGCTATAGTGCACAAGCGAGAGCATGCAAGAAAAATGATTCTCCCTATTAAGTCTATATAAGAAACAATGCATTTAGTCTGTTTGGAATGGAGATATACCCATTCAATAGGGTGATTATTCTGCACTATAATGGCAGTAGGAGATATCTTAGTACCAAAGACATATATCTGAAAAGGGGAATTGTAATTAATACGGTAAACAAATGCTTGTTGAATTCTCTGTTCTGCCAATTGTAATTCTTCCTCAGCTTCAGGGGTAATTTGTCAGGGACTAGTCAAATCAGAGGAACCTTCTAATAATTTGAATAAGTTTTGTAAAGCATATGTGGGAATTCCCAAGGTAGGTCATAGCCAATTAATATCCCCAAGAAGTTTTTGGAAATCATTAAGTGTTTGTAAATTATCCCTTCTAATAGAAAGTTTCTGTGGCTTTACAGTGGAGCGGTCCATAAGATATTCAAGATATTTGAAAGGGGAATGGTGTTGCAATTTATCTTCTGCTATTAGTAGTTCCTGATTAGTTTATGACTTCATTACCTAATAAACTTAATTGAGATTCTGAGGGAGAAGCCAATAACATGTCATCCATGTAATGAATGAGATATGTCTCAGGGAATTGCTGTCTGATGGGTTGCAAAATTTTATCAACAACGAATTGATAGACTGTAGGGGAGTTCATCATACCTTGGGGTAGGACTTTCCATTGATACCGTTGAGCAGGGGATTGATTATTAATGGGAAGGTATTGAGAAGGCAAAGCGTTGCCTGTCATCTGGATGTAAAGGTATAGTGAAAAAGCAGTCTTGTAAATCAATAATCATAATAGCCCAGTCCTTAGGGACCATAGCAGAGCTTGAGAGTCCTGGTTGTAATGCTCCCATAGGAATCATTACAGTGTTAATATTTTTTAAATCTGTTAGCATTTTTTATTTACCTGATTTTTTTAAATGACAAAAACTGGTGAATTTTATGGTGATTGAGCAGTTTTTATTTTATTTTATTGTAGTAGTTCAGTCACTAAAGTATGCAAAGCGGACACTTTTTTTTTTCCCCCTGATAGGTGCCACCGAGCTGTCCAGATAGGTTTATTAGACTTTTCTTTTAACTTTAGTGGCTTTATTTCAGTGACCCCTAAGAAAAAGTTTCATTTAATTGTATAGTCGCTTGAGCTTCTTGTAGAAAGTCTCTTCCCCACAAATTTAATGGTAATGGGGCAATGTATGGTTTAATGTAAGCGACTAATTGATTAGGGCCCAGGGCTTGTAAGTAAGATGAACATAAGTTTGAGCTGCATCTGCAGTTCTTATTCCCACCAACTGGTGTGAGGTTAAAACTGCAGGCCAGTCTGAAGGCCATTCTTGTGTTCTTATGATGGAAACATTTGCCCCAGTGTCTAACATTCTTAAAAGAAAGTTCTTTTTCTGATATTTAATTTTAACATGGGCCTATTGATTTCTTTTATAACAGTAGAAAGGGCTGCAGTAATGTTGGTGCTCCCAAAGCCACCTGCTCTGGTGTCTGTTTTTCTATTAAGTGGGGGCACATAAGGTAATAGCAATAACTGAGCAAATCTGTCACCCTTTTGTAAATACAAGTTGTGAGTCACATGTAACATTATTGCAATTTTACCCGTGTAATCTTTATCAATGATCTCAGTATGTACAATTATCTCGTATATGGTGGTGGTGTTCTGTTCCAATAGGAGGCCTATAGTATTTTTTAGTATAGGGCCAAAATATCCAGTTAAGATTTTCATAGGATTATTTACCATTAATAATTTCATATCTCGGGGAGTAGGAATGTGTATACATGTGTTGTGTCTGGTAGCCGCTGTTAATTCAGTAATATTTGGTTGTCCTCCTTGTTTAATGGGGCTAGAGGAGAGCCCTTTTTCTAGTTTCCTGAAGGAGGTGTCTGAATGGGTAAAGCATTACCTTGTTTATCAAATTTAGAGTGGCATTCAGTCAGCCAATGATTCCCCTTTTTACATTTTGGGCAGAGCCCAGGGGACTTGGTTTTGATAGCCCCTCCTTTGTCAGGAGAAAGACCTGTTTGCCGAAGCAAGTGACATTGCTTCCGCATGTGTTCTGGCTTGCCGCAGTTAAAACATTTTACTTTAGACTTTTGGGAAACATTTAAGATTTCTAAAGTGGCTATTTTAGCTTTATGTTGAATCATCCCCACATTCCTGCAGGCTTTTAAATATTTCATAACTTCTCTTTGCCCTCTAATGAGTCTGATACTAGCCTGACAATCTTCATTAGCATTATCAAAGGCTAATTGTTTCAAAATGATTTCTCGCAAAGATGCATCCTTAAGACTGTGATCAATGGCCTCCTTCAATTTATCAATAAATTGAGTATCTTTTTCAGTTGGTCCCTGCAATACTTTTACAAAAGGTCCATCAGAGGTGGAACTGTCGATTTTAGCCCATGCTTTGATAGCCACTTCCTTAATCTAGTATAACATGGGCGGCTGCACATATTGTAGTTGCACAGCAGTTTAGCCATAGCTTTGGTGCTGGTGGGAATTTTAAAATTTAGTCCAGTAGGGTTTCCCCTGCTTTGCTGTTCTTGCAAGATTAATTTGGCTTTATCTGTGACCCAAATTTGCCATTGTAGTAGCTGTTGTGGAGTCATAACTATTTTAACAACTGTAAAAAAATCTGCATGAAGCCACTGATCCACCTAGCCCCTAAGAAATTCCATACAGTAGGGTGAGGTAGGTCCATATAACTTACATGCCTTTTGAATTGCATGAGCGAACCAAAATCAGGTGATTGCCATTGATTATGTCCAGGTTGGGGATTATTAAATTGGACCAGAAAAGCCCACACACAAAGAGGCATGTCCCAAGGAGGAATGCTAGGAAATAGGGGAGCAGTAGCAGCAGTGGACAGCGTTGCAGCGGGCAGAAAGGCCGGTGTTAGAGGCTTGTTAATATGAGCTTCCGAAAAGCAAGGTAAAGGCGGATCAGGGGCCTCTGGCAAAGTTGATTGTTTAATTGCTTTTAGCACCTGTAACTCTTGTTTGTCCATAATCTGCTCTAGCATGACATTTTTCTGATTTAAAACCTCTGATAAATCTTTCTCTTCTAATTCACATTCATGCAGGGATCGAACAGTTTCAACTTTAAATTTCCTCCCGAGCCATCTAATTGTTACATTTCACGGTAAAGAGACCAAGTTACCCACCATTGTGGGGGAATTTTTACCCCCTGTCTATAAGCTTTTAGAACATTGTTTTTTACTGTGGTCTAAGTTTGTAAATCTAAGGTTCTTTCCTCCGGGAACCATGCATTATATTCAACCACTGTCTGGTAACAGCTAGTTAACTGCTCTTCAGGTGCTTCAAGAAATGATGCATGAGAAGAACAAAAGGAATTTTACTTGTCTGATGTCCCATCCTGCTTACCTCACCTCTGCAGGAGTGCGGCCCTTTTCAAAATCAGTCTGCTGCTTCGAGCCCCACGTTGGGTGCCATCTGTAAGGCTCAAAGAGCCACATTCTGAAAAGGACACTCAGGGACAGCCTCTAGTGGACTGACAAAGTTTATTTTCTAGTTGTGTAGTTTTATAATTTTCAGGGAATAGAGCATAAGGCTGACTTGCACGTAGCCATTCCAGATAAACATTAAAGCATTCAAGCATAAAATACAGTTCCCATCGCCCAAGCCATAACATAGCTTTGGCGAAACTCTAAAGGGTGTCTTATCATGAAACAATAGTCCTTGTTCTCAGAAACAAGTGGTCAGAAGGAAGCCTTTGAACGCCTCAAGGCCGGGCATATTGACCCTTCGTCATCCATTCCCAGCCTTGGGCACTCAGTGAACCCTCATAACCCTTTGTTATGCTTGTCCCAGCTTCCAACCTTCTTCATGAGTGGAGCAAATACATTTTCAGTATTTGCTTAAAGCCTTCCAGCTCCTCCACACTCAACATTCAGAAAACAAAGATCATGGCATCTGGTCCCATCACTTCATGGGAAATAGATGGGGAAACAGTGGAAACAGTGTCAGACTTTATTTTGGGGGCTCCAAAATTACTGCAGATGGTGATTGCAGCCATGAAATTAAAAGACACTTACTCCTTGGAAGAAAAGTTATGACCAACCTAGATAGCATATTAAAAAGCAGAGACATTACTTTGCCAGCAAAGGTCCGTCTAGTCAAGCCTATGGTTTTTCCAGTGGATGTGACAGTTGGACTGTGAAGAAAGCTGAGCACCAAATAACTGATGTTTTTGAAATGTAGTGTTGGAGAAGATTCTTGAGAATCCTTTGGACTGCAAGGAGATCCAACCAGCCCATTCTAAAGGAGATCAGTCCTGGGTGTTCATTGGAAGGACTGATGCTAAACCTGAAACTCCAATACTTTGGCCACCTTGTGCGAAGAGCTGACTCATTGGAAAAATACTCTGATGCTGGGAGAGAGTGGGGACAGAAGGAGAAGGGAATGACAGAGTATGAGATGGCTGGATGGCATCACTGACTCAATGGACATGAGTTTGAGTGAACTCCGGGAGTTGGTGATGAACAGGGAGGCTGGGAGTACTGAGGTTCATGGGGTCACAGAGTCAGACATGACTGAGCAACAGAAATGAACTGAAATATTTATTCAATAAGTTAATGCTAGATACATTTTGACTTCTGTTCTCAAGGAATTTAGTTGAATTAGGGAGGCATTTGGCTGTAAATTTGCCATAATCACTAGGTGTGTGCATAAGCATGTATCAGCAGAACTGAATAAATAAATGTCATTCCCAGTTTATAATAAAAGAATATCTTAGGACACATTTGGTCACTGACACAAAACACGTAGTAACAATCAAGCATACTGTCTACTCAAAATTTTTTGATGAAGTTCTATTTTATATATAGAAATAAACTTGTATGAAAAATTCACTTGAGTCAATGTGGCAATATTCTATTGTTAGATGTGGAGAAATATATTAAGTCATTTAAAAAAATACCCTTAAAATCAGTAATGGAAAACAAATATTTAAGAATCAAGCCTAAAATGTCATACTCAAAGATATATAGATGAAGGGTACAGGGTTTCCTATAGTCTTATCCCTGTTCATGCAAAGTCTGGAATTATCTCTAAAATATTTTAACTAATCTACACATTTTGCAAGTCCCCAGTGAGATTACCACTGTGTTAACTCACAGAATTTCTTCAACAAAATGATAACTGTAACATAGTATGCTAATACACGCAAGCTTCTCAGATGATAATCAGGAGAGCTGCAGTTTCTATAGTGGCTGCCTCAGGCTTGTAGCTAAGTCCATTGTCTGCTGAGTTTCTGATACATGCAAATAAATGATCTAAAAGTGTAGCTTCCACATGCATATGTAATGACAGATTGTCTGTACCGAAGTATTTCAAATAAATCCAGCATAGCATCATATATGACATGAATGGAGAACAATAAATATCACTAACACATACTAAATGCTTTTAGTGTGTTGAGGGATGATTCTAAATAATTCACAGGAGTCATCTCAAATAATCCCACAGCAACACTGTGATTTCATTTTCTTAAAGAAGAAATTGAGGCTCTGAGAAGTTAGATTGCTTGCTATGGTAAGAAGCTGGCAAGTGGCCGTTTGAGATTTAAAACAAGACACTGAGCTCTGAAGTCCACACTGAGCCATGAAGCAGTACTGACTCTCAAAGGACTGCATACAGAATAATAGAACTAAGGGCTAAATTGGGGCAATGAGAATGTCCAACCTAATTGTACATGCAGAAGACTGGACAGGAGCATCTCTTTCTTCCTTAGACCTATGTAGTATAGGACATCTCATCAAGCATGACCTAAGCAACATGAACCACTGGATTCACTTATAGAATGGTGAGTTGTAAGTGGCATGTATGGTTTTTAGTGATGGTGAAATCTGATTGGGTGGTGGAGACAGATCAGTAGATTATATCAGAAAAAAAGTAAGCTAAAGGTAATTACTTCATTAGAATAGCAAATGTAGCTTTGTTCTGCCAGGGAGCCAAAGCAGAAACATAATTCTGTGTGTTTCTTAATAGGAATCATTCAAGCATATAGGTAAAATTGAATTTACTATAATAACACTAAAAGAGGTTTGTTAACTGACTGCTTCTGAAAGGGATACTAAACAAATTCAAAACTATTTTCCAAAGATGTGTGCATAAAATTACAGACATGATTTTATATTTTCCATCTCAGTTTTTATGGGGAAGAGTGAGTTCCTGATCAAGGCACAGACTCCTCCTTGGTTGTAGCTTCAGGTAACTGTACTGTCTGTTCCCTGGCCTCTGGGGCGTTGGTTTCATAACACCACGGTGAACTCTGGTCATCATTTGTTTATTGTCTGAGAGACACTAGAATATGAGCTCCTTAAGGCAGAACCTGGGTCTGTCTTGTTTATCTGTGTAACTCAGCACCAGGAGTTCAATAAATTATGCAGCGTTGTAAAAAATATACTTTTCTGTTATATAAAAACATAATTTAAAACTCAGTCTTTTGGCATACTTTATACATCCTAAAGGAGACCAGTCCTAGGTGTTCACTGGAAGGACTGATGTTGAGGTTGAAACTCCAATACTCTGGCCACCTCATGCAAAGAATTGACTCATTGGAAAAGACCCTGATGCTGGGAGGGATTAGGGGCAGGAGGAGAAGGGGACGACAGAGGATGAGATGGCTGGATGGCATCACTGACTCGATGGACATGAGTCTGAGTGAACTCCGGGAGTTGGTGATGGACAGGGAGGCCTGGCGTGCTGCGATTCATGGGGTGGTAAAGAGTCTGTCATGACTGAGTGACTGAACTGAACTGAATTAATAGATCCTTATAGCCCAGGAGTAGTAGAAGGGAACTTTCGGAAATCAAGAACGTTTTTATGTATACATGAAATGCGAAATTGCCAAATGTGAAAGTTTCTAGAAGATATCAAAGCTTTTGAGTGATCGGGTGATCTATTCCAATAAGAAAAGGACTAAAAAAAAAAAAAAAAGCTTACTTCAATTGCCTGAGGAAACAATGAGAGATCTGAATTTCTTTGCTAAAGTGTTAAGATTTCAGTGTTGGTATAAAAGTGTGTGTGGAGGGATTATTTTTCCATCATTTGAGAAAATCTTGGATCTTATCTCTTAAAACTTTCAATTTAACTCATTGCCCTTGGAGTAGGATATTTTACTACTGCAAAAGGAAAACTACCATGATGCTATTAATCTTTTTAAGACACTGATCCTACTACCATTGAATAATTAACTGAGAAGGGTAAAGGATCCTTTTACCCCTTTATCCTTAAAGACAAAAATTAACATACAATATTGCATTTATGATAGCAGTTTTCCCACCACTGGGGAAAGAACTGAATTTTGATTGGAAATATTATACTACTTAAAAGCTGTGTGTGTGCATGTATGGAGATGTATGCATGTGTGTTTTCAAGTTAACTAAAAACAGAGTCAGTTAAGATCGTGTTTATTTCTCTGTTGTTCTTGATTACATATCCTGGCAGGTATAGTGTCTCTGAGTTATAGCTAATAAATATGCATTAATGTTATTAAAAGTGTACTTTGCTTATGTATGGTATGTCTATAAGCTTTGACTGATGAGATAATTTTATTAAAAGGGAATCAAATCTTAACTGGGAGTGGGGATGAGGTGTAATTTTACTATACTGTTGCAAGAAAATTATTACATCTTTCTTAAATAAACTATGCTTATATACTTCTAAAAATTAAAATTGTCCTATTAGATAAATAATTGACTTAAATGTGCAATTCAAAAGCTAGAGATAGAGACTGAATGACCAAATAGTAAAATGCATTTGTCTTAGCTATAAAATTGATGTGGTCAAAAGCAATTAAAAATATATCTTTCACAATGTAGGTGAAGGAAAAGTCAGTCAGAGGAGACTGGCATTACCAGTTTACTCTTGATCTGGGTGAAATGTGGTCCAGTCTATATAAAGACCTCTTTGGTAACATGAATCAGGAGTTTTTAAATACACACACACACACACACACACACACACACACACACACACACACACACAGGCTCAATAGATATATCTATTAAGCCAGAAATTCTACTTCTGATAATATAAATAATTAGAAATATGAACAAAGATGTGTGTTTATTCAGATTGAATATTGAACCCCTATTGCATGGCAGATGCCATTTCCTTCAGAAAAAAGTTCTCTTAATACTCTGAATGTCAACTGGGAAGTCAGGAAAATTAAAGGCCAAATGCAATAGAGTAAATTAGAGTAAATTAAAACTATTAATGTCCCTAGCCCAGCCCTGGGAAGAAGATATTTTTAAGATGATGTAATATAGGAAACAAATTGAGAAGGTTTAGGATTTACGTAGGCTCTCAAATTTTGGCAGAACATTAGCATTAACAAGAGAGCATCTTTTAAACTTTAAGTTTAGTTGATTTACAATATTATTTCCTTCTAATGTACAGCAAAGTGATTATTTTTCATATTCTTTCCATTATGGTATAACAGGGTATTGAATATAGTTCCCTGTGCTATAAAATAGGCCTTGTTGTTTATCTATTTTATATATAGTAGTTTGTATCTGGAAATCCCAACTCCTAATTTACCCTCCTTGATCACTTTTCCCTTTGGTAACCATAAGTTTGTCTTCTATGTCTGTAAGTCCATTTCTGTTTTGTAAATAAGTTCACTTGTATCATATTTTAGATTTCACATATAATTTATAGTATATGGTACCTCTCTTTCTCTTTCTGGGTATGAGGTCACTCAATATGATAATCTTTAACTCTATCCATGTTACTCCAAATGGCACTATTTCATTCTTTTTATAGCTAAGTAGTATTCCATTATATTTATGTATCACAGTTTCTTTATCCATTCCTCTGTCAAAAGACATTTAGGTTGCTTTCATGTCTTGGCTGTTGTAAATAGTCCTGCTCTGAACATTGGAGTGCATGCATTTTTTCAAATTAGACTATCTTCCAGATACATGACCAGGAGTGGGACTGTTGGATCACATGGCAGCTCTTTTTTCAGTTTTTTAAGAAACCTCCATACTGTTTTCCATAGTGGCTATACCGATCCACGTTCCCACAAACAATAGAGGAGGATTCCCCTTTCTCCACACCATTTCCAGAATTTATTATTTGTAGACTTTCAAATGATGGCCATTCTGACTAAAGTGAGCTGATATTTCATTTTAGTTTTGCCTTGCACTTCTTTAATAATTAGCAAGTTGCACATCTTTTTATGTGCCTATTGGTGATCTGTATGTCTTCTTTGAAGAAATGTCTGTTTAGAACTTATGTCCACTTTTTGATTGGGTTGTTTAGGGATTTTTGATATTGAGCTGTATGAGCTGTTTCTATATTTTGGAAATTAATCTCATGTTGGTTACATCATTTGGAAATATTTTCTCCCTACTCCATAGATTGTCTTTTTGTTTGTTTATAGTTTCTTTGGAAATGGCAACCCCCTCCAGTACTCTTGCCTGGAAAATCCCACGGACAGAGGAGCCTGGTAAGATATAATCCATGGGGTCGCGAAGAGTCGGACACGACTGAGCGACTTCACTTCACTTTCACTTTGATACGCAAAAGCTTATAAGTTTGGTTAGACCCCTTTGTTTATTTTTGCTTTTACTTCTATTGCCTTGAAAGACTGACCTAAGAAAACATTGCTACAATTTATGTTAGAGAATGTTTTGTCTATGTTCTCTTCTAGAAGTTTTATGGTATGAAGTCTTTTATTGAACCCTTTAAGTCATTTTTGAGTTTACTTTTGTGTGTGGTATAAGCTGCTGCTGCTGCTAAGTCACTTCAGTCATGTCCAACTCTGTGCGACCCCATGGACTGCAGCCCACCAGGCTCCTCCATCCACGGGATTTTCCAGGCAAGAGTACTGGAGTGGTTTGCCATTGCCTTCTCCGGTGTGGTATAAGATAGTATTCTAACTTTATTGATTTACATGCACCTATCCAGTTTTTTCAATACCACTTGCTAAAGAGACTGTCTTTTCTCTGTGGCATATTCTTGCCTCCTTTGTTGAAGATTAACTGGTGCATGGATTTATTTCTGGGTTGAGAGTATTTTCTTCAAAAGTCATTATCATGTACTTATTTCCATTTATGTAACATTCTTACATCAAACATACAGAGACAGACAACAGATTAGTAGCTGCCAGAGATTACGGATGGGGGGAAGAAGCAGTAACTATGGAGGGTTAGCACAGTGGATCCCAGAAATGATGGAAGAGCTTTGCTTTTGATTGTGGTGGTGATCGCATCAACATCAAATCAACACGTGTGACACTGTGTGAACAGCATAGGACTACACACATACACAAAAGTCCGTATAAAGCTGGCAGAATCTGAATAAGCTTTGTGAATTGTGCAACTTCCTGGTGGCTCAGACGGCCTGTAGTGTCAGAGACCTGCTGTCAATCCTTAGGCTGGGAAGATCCCTGGGAAAGGGAATGGCAACCCACTCCTGTCTTCTTGCCTGGAAAATCTATGGACAGAGGAGCTTGGTGGGCTACAGTCTATTGGGTCACAAAGAGTCAACACAACTGAGCAATAACGCACAAACAGTGATGCAAGATGTTGCCACTGGTGGCAACTGCATGAAGAGCTCCCAGGACCTCCCTGGGTCTTTTCTCTTTCGCAGCTTCCTATAAATTTATAATTATTCCAAAATAAGAGATGAAAATGCCATTGCCTAGATTTTAGCCTAAAGTTTTCAGGTAGAGTATCAAACATAAGTAATATTCTCCTTTATTTTTAAATTATTATTTATACATAACATGCTCCTTTATTTTTTAATGATTAATTATATAAAGTTCATCCCTCATAGTATATAAAGACATACAGTCATGTAACCAACACTGCAGACATATAGTTGTGACAGACAAATAGTCATGTAACCAACACCACAATCAAAATATAGCACTCTTCCATCACTCCAGAATATCTCATTTTGCCCCTTACAGTTATCTTCTCAGACCAACCCCATCTGAAAACTACTCTTTTCCTCATCACTGTAAATTTGTGTTGTTTTATAATATCATATAAATGGAGTCATACAATTTATAAATTTAGGAGATCAAGGTTTTTTTTTTTCTCCCATTCTCATCTGTTCCTTTATATTCTTGAGCGATTTCCCATTACATAAATGCATCCCAGTCTATTCATCCATTGCCTGACATATACGACTATAGGAAGACCCAGCAACTGAACTCTGGGGCATTTATCCCAGGTAAATGAACACTTGTATTCACACAAAACTTATACATTAATGTTAATATAAGGTATATGTGTCATAACTGAAAATTAGAATCACCCCAGATATCCTTCAACAATTGAGTGATTTAAAAAACTGTAGTATGTATATGCCCTAGAATGTTACTCAGAAATAAAAATATCTTTGGTAATAAAAGCACATATAATTTGAGGGTAGCATGTATAGAAATGGTAAAACAGACTCAAAGAAATTTGGATAAGTCCTGACTTGGTCTGCTACAAACATCATTTTTAATAATCTTTCATAGGTACTTTTACTGAAAAATGGTTTGTAATTTTAGATATCCACAGACCTCATTACTTTCATGTAATAAATGTGGCTTAATTTGGCAGATAGGTAACTTTAGTAGGTGTCATCATATTATGCTAAATGCATTGCAATTCTTATTTTTATTGCTTAGAAACAATTGACACTATAAATTCAAAAATAAAACTGATGCATATAGAATACAATGGAAACATTTTAAAATCATTTTTTTTGGAAAGCAAATAGAAATCTTTACAAATGATTTCATTTAAGGAAGAAGTAGTACCTACCAATATCTTCATTTCTCCAGAAAAATAAAACAGAAAAATTAAAAAGGAAAGTATTATATGACCCGTATGTGAAAAGAGAGACATACATATCTGTTTTTAGACTAAATACAGCTTCTATCTTGCAAGCTCTAATTTTACTGTTTCTATTGATAATCAATAAGGGAGGTTGTTTATATGCATCATGTCCAAACTGAATGTCTACTCTCCTTGGAGTGCAGCTCCCATAAGCACTTCCATCACTGTGTCATCCCTGTTGCCCAGTTTACAAGCTAAGGGCCCTTAAGTGCCTCTAAGTATTTTCAGTACAATGTGATGTAATTGTATCACCTACATTAGCTTTAATGAGTGTAGTACAGCTAATGCTTCACTTGGGGGACTGACATGGGTTCTATTCTGGAAAATGCCTCTACAACTAATAAATTAAACTTTTTAGAAATTGTACAATAGGTAGCTCCTCCAGATCCTGTCTCAAGTGGTTTCTCCAAGCATTCTACTACATATTGAAAGAATTGTTCAGGATAGAACTTTCCTATGCCCTCAAAACTATTTAGTAAGCAAGTAACAAAGGAATAGCAAACAACCTTTAGTTTAATTTAAGTCATGCTACACAAAGTGTTAGAAAAGTTGGTATAATGTTTGAAATCAAAAGTCATGTGATAGGATAAGAGATGTTTTAGCTGCCAGAGAGGGCTTATAATAGCATTTAAAGACTGGAGTTCAATGAATTTCTATCTGCTGTTTGATGAATGTGTGAGAAACCTCCTAATAAACTTGTCTTTATTTTCAATGGAAAAGAATAAGTTTTCTGGCATGGCAAATAAACAGGAAACTTTTAACTGTAATCTTTCAATCTATTGGGATTATTTTCAAGCATCTGTTGAGTGTGTGTGTTTTAACTTGATATCTGATAAATTGTCTAATCATTACATCAGAAACTCATGCTTAAAACAGATGTATAAAAGAGTTCTGAATCTCTAAGGTCATCCTTTAACAATATAGAGTGCTTCCATTTATAAGAAGACAGGGCAGTGTTTCCTAGACTCAACATCAAGATGATCTCAAAAGTATTTTCCCAAGGGAGAAGTGTTTGCCTGCTGATAGGAAGAAACATTAACTATTTGAGATAAAATAGTGCTGCAACAGTGTTAAGAATTATCTAGGCTCTTACCTTACTAGTAAGGGTAGTAAGTGAAAGTCCCTTTTCTGTGCAGTCTCTCTTGCTTGGCAGTGATGGTGATATTTATCTTCTGTTTACTTCGAGTTTGCATTAAAGTTGATTATCTGGAGGCCATAATCATGTCAAATTTCCTTCCAATAAGAAAGAATAAGAATAACAATATTCTTATTGAATATTATTAAGAATAAGTATATTCTTAACAATAAGAAATAGTGCTTACTTTATCCTATGTCTTCTATTTTCTTCTTTGTTTAATTTGTATTCCATTTCAATAAACTTCTTCAGGTGTATTGAATAAGAGATAAGCTTCCTGAGTCATCTTATATCTGAAATATATTTGTCTTCACATTTGAACAATACTGTTGCTCAGTAAAAATATTCCAGAATGAAAATAATATTCCCTGAGAAATTTGGAGATGTCTTCAGTTGTCTTCTAATATGCAATTTTATTGCTGAAAAATATGATGCCTGTCAAATTATCATTCTTTTTTGTTATATTGGTTTTGCTTTCTGGGAGTTACTAGGATATTTCCTTAGTCCTTGTGATTATAAAATACAATGAAAATATATTTACGATAGATCATTTAAGTCATCCATTTATAACTACCAAGTCATTTCAATATGAAGACTCATGTTTTCATCAGCTGTGAAAGTGAAAATCTCTCAGTGGTGTCCAACTCTTTGCAACCCTATGGACTATATAGGCCATGGAATTCTCCAGACAGAATACTGGAGTGAGTAGCCTTTCCCTTCTCCAGGGGATTTTCCCAACCCAGGGATTGAACCCAGGTCTCCCACATTGCAGGCAGATTCTTTACCAGCTGAGCCATCAGGGAAGCCCTTCATCAGCTATGGGAAATTATTAAACTATTTCTTTGAAATTTTTTTCTTTTATGTATTTTTTCCGATTTTTAAAAATTTCTACATTTATTTTTATTATTTTTTTAATTTTTATTTTTACTTTATTTTGCTTTACAATACTGTATTGGTTTTGCCATACATTGACATGAATCAGCCATGGGTATATATGAGTTCCCAGTCCTGAACCCCCTCCCACCTCACACCCCATATCATCTCTCTGGATCATCCCCGTGCACCAGCCCCAAGCATCCTGTATCCTGTATCTAACCAGTCTATGTTTGATACAGGATACAAATTTTTCTTTTAAATTTCTGACCACATAATGTGAACTCATACTTGTTTTCCATTCACTTATCTCCATCTACAAATACCAAGGTTTGGCAGATAATGTATGTTTATGATTCAAAAGCAATAAAATGTCAGACTTAAGTGATAATATATAAATAATTACTTTGAAAGTAAAAGGTTTAAACATACCAATTTAAAGAAAAGAGACTTCCAGAGTGAACTTATAAAATGACCCAATTATATGCTGCTTAAAATAAATTAACTTTGAATTCAAATGTATAAATATGTTGAAAGTAAAATGATTGAAGAAGATTTATCATGCAACCATTAATAAATGAAATAACCATTAATAAATAAAACAGCAATGGCTATGTTAATATCTTACAAAGTAGACTTAAAGTAGACTTTTAAGTAGATTGAAAAGTCAATAAATTTACAAAAGATAAGAATATAATGTAAAGACAAAAAGATCAAACCATCACAAAGCATATGGATTCTAAGTATGTTACACACCAAATAAAGCCTTCAAATATGTGAAGCAAAGCCTTGTAGATCTAAAAGGAAAAATAAACAGATTCATAATCATACAGCTGAAGACTTCAATAGTCTCCTCTCAACAGTTGACAGAACTACTAGTCAGAAGATTTGAATAGTACAATCAACCAACAGGATCCAATCGACATATATAGAACACTAAAGAACAGCAGAATATTCACCAAGATAGATCAGGTTCTAGTCTATAAAACAAACCTCATATAGTTTAAAAAAAATTGTCATTTGGTGTATATTCTCTATAGTAATAAAATTAAACTAGAAATAAATAACAGAAAAACAATAGGCAAACTTCACATCATATGGAAATTAAACATGCTTCTAAATAGCCCATGGATCACAGAGGAAAACTCAAATGAATTTTTTTTTAAAGTAGAGCTAAATGGGAAACATAATTTTCTATCAATAATGAATGGATAAAGAAGACGTGAGTATGTGTGTGTATGGTTGTATACATACATACAGTAGACTATTAGCCAAGAAAAAGAATTGAATTTTGAGTAGATGGACCTAGAGGGTATCATGGTAAATGAAATAAGTCAGACAAAGACAAATACTTTATGATTTTAATCTTCTGTGAAATCTAAAAATCAAAGCAAATGGACAAACCAGGAAAAACAGAAACCATATCAAAGACTAGTGGTTGTCAGAAGGGAGCGGATGAGAAGATAAGTGGTATAGGAAAAGGGGTTTAGGAAATGAAAACTTTCAGCTCTAAAATAAATAACTGGGATATAATATAAAACAAAGAGAATATAGTAAATAATATTATTATAATTCCATACTGTAACTAGACATCACAGTGATCACTCAGTAATGTATAAAAACATCAAATCACTGTGGTATACACCTGAAACTAGAATACTATTGTGTCAATTATAATTCAACTAAAAAATGACTGAAAATAAAAATGCAGTGTTATCAAAATGTTCAGGACAAGTTAAAGCAGTTCTCAGAGGGATAGCAACATTAAATGCTTACATGAGAAAAGAGGAAAGATCTCAATAATCCAAGTTCCTACTTGGATGAGCTCTTTACAGTACTTCATTGTATTTTCCAAAGTTATCATTCTTTGGTTCAATAATATATAATCATTTACTTCACTGATATAAGAATGACCTAAGGAACACCTTAGTTATCACAGTACTTCTCAAAAGTAATAGTTCTAACATCTACCACATTTTGAGGGTTTATGAGACTTAAACTGTGCATTGCCACTGATGCTGCTGCTGCTAAGTCGCTTCAGTTGTATCTGACTCCAGGGACGGCAGCCCACCAGGCTCCCCCGTCCCCGGGATTCTCCAGACAAGAACACTGGAGTGGGTTGCCATTTCCTTCTCCAAAAACTGTGCATTGTATATATATTTTAAAACTATCATCTCATTTATGGTTTCAATAATCCTGTGAGATAACTATTGTTGTTTTCTGTTTTTAAAGGGGAGAAAACTAACCTAAAGAGGTAAAGTAACTTTCCCAAAGTTATTCAGCTAAACTTACTGGCAATGTTAATGATTGTACTTGAACTCTGGTCTATCTGAGACCAAGGTCTGCTCTTTAAACATTACATATGTCTCCCTTATAAAACTTATTGAGAGTAAACCACTTGAGATGTGGAGGCAAATAAAGAAAGAAACCGCTCCCCAAGTGGTGATGAGTAGTCTAAGAAAAGCAGAGAGATCTCAGAAGTCTTGGTGCAAGAGTTGTCAGGAAGATACCCAGGATCAATGCATAAATTAAGTCCTGCTTCCATGGAACACATGTTCCTAAATATCAAGCTGTCTATCTTCTAAACTCTTTTTCCCTGTTCGCATTTGAGTCATTCAAGGACAGAATTTGTGAACATTTACTGAATCTGAGAACATGGTGTTGAGTGCATTAAACTTATGACTTTTCCATCAAGACAATAATCCTGAATGCTATTTTTGGACAGGAAGAGAGAATGAGACAGACAAAGAAGGAGAAGGGGGGAGAAAGCAAGAGTTAGACTGATTAGTTTTCAAGACTCAACTGGCAATCAGGGTATTGCCACAGAAATCAGTGGCGAGACAGAACAAACACCAGGGCACTTTGATGATTCAACCTCTTTTCTGCATCATCAAAACCCTTCGATCGCACACCATCTTTGAACATATTCATATGTCATCGTAAAAATAATCCAAGAGAGGTTCCAAACAGTTTAGGAAAGTCCAAGTTAAAAAAAAAAAAGAAGTATTTACCTTAAAGGAGTGGTTAGGTGAATCTTGGACTGAGTTTACTAAATTATACTAAAATTTACTTGTTTTTCCACCTACTTCCTTCCCTCAAGCAGGTAGGGATTTGTGAGCTCAGAAATAGAACTATTTTTAAAGCTCATTTTCTTGTATGCCTAAATATAGTTGGTATCATTTTGTAACCCCATATCTTCATAAGCATTTGATTGGTTTATCTGTTTTCTGTTATTAGAGTGTGACCTTCCAGATACCGTGATCTAGGCTTTAAAAGTACTTTCTAGCAATATGCTTTTCATTGTACAGGCTCTGAATCACAATTCAGTTAAGTAAATTTCTCCCAAATCATTTAAATGTGTGCCAGTGTGAAGTTAATGTACATTTATCTGGAAGCCTCCTTGAGAAATGGTGTCTAAGATGAAGTAGGGAAAACACTTAATAAAAGATGACAGTTTCTATTAGAAGTCAATAGAAGCTGGAAATTTGCTCAAATTTTATTTCATACAATTCTGAGCTTAAAGAGTTTATAAATGTTTCAGCAGTTAAGCTGGAGATAAGCACAATTGACTGATTTAACTCTCATTCTAATCTTTAACCACTTCATATAGGAGAAAATAAATACTTTTACTTACAAAATAAAAAGTAATGAGGATCAGGAAATTTTATCGAAATACTTCCTTTGGTTTAAATTACTATTCTTATTGTATGACATAGTTCATTTGTGGTTGATTAACTGTTGGGTCATTGGGATCATAGTAACAAAGTGATTTTGTGAACATGTACATATTCATGACATTTGAAAAAGGAATATAGACTTGTATATAAATATGCTACCAACTCTACAGAACATATAAAAAGAATCTTCAAATATTAAATAATAGAATTATATGCGATTTTAGAATACTCTCCTTTACATAGTTTTTAGAAGTTTTACAATGACCACCTATTATTTTGGTATATATAAAAATGCTACTAACAGCAAATAAACATTTACAAAATTAGATATTCATCTCTTTTTATTCCATTATTTTTATAATAGCAGCTCTCATCTGTCTTATTATTTTGACTTTGCAAACCTGCTTCTATCTTGCCTGTGAATCCAAAATTCCTTGAAACTACCAAGTGACAGATTTTCTCTACTGTTCCTGCAACTGTTGATAAGGATAATGCTGGAGTATTTCTTTAAATTGATTTGTCAGCAATTGCAGTGACTGTCATTAAGAGTTTGATACTATGGGGAAAGGTAAAAAGGCAGATGTCAGAGTTATAGAGGGAAACTGTTATTTTTCTTAGGTACATGCATTATTTGTACTAAGTTGTTATAATGTAAAATGAACCAAAAGCAATTCTCCTCAACAAAACTATTCTTTGTAATCTTAATTCTTCAGAGTAAAGATATGTATCCTTAAATACAAATAAAAATCTGTGTGCAGCTTAAATACAGAACTCTTTAAACAATGCTTTGTTCTCCCTTTAAGATGTCCTTCAAATTTTTGTGTCACCTGAATGAGTCTTGGTCCACAGAACTTTCATTATGAAGTTTGTGTTTAAACTAAATTTAGTATTTCTAATCCCCACTTTGATTAAAGTGACTTTTGGAGAGAATTCAAAGAATGCACCTTTCTGAATGAGTATGATTGAACTTTTCATTATCTATTATCTGAACGCTTGACACCCTTCCAATGTCACAGAGTAGAAATATTTTAAGCGTTTTTTTCACCCCTAAGCATATTTCTCAATGACTCCTAAGGCCATGGGGTTTTAGAGTTGACATCTCAGAACAGTGAAATGACTTGCTAAACTTACTAAAGTATCTTTTTTTAGGTATTTATTTGTAGTGACAATTTTGCATCAGTTTGACAAATGGAACCTGAAAATAGCTACTGTCTGCTTGATTCCTTTTGCTAAAGTTTTTCCTTTCCTACTTACTCAATTTAGATTCCTAAAATGACACATTTGAGCAACAAATCTTCAGCTAACTAAGCATTTTTCATGCTTCTGATTTGTATTACCTTCTTGAAAATATGAAGCTTGCAGATCATAGAAAAATATGAAAATTATAAGTGAAAAAGTACAGACTTATGCACATATACAAACAAATCTCTGATAAAAGTAGATCTTTTTTTTTAGGGAAACTGCCCTGGAGTCTAAATTTTATAAAACATTTTTGTCTTTCAGGATTATAGAAGCTTCCTCTTCTACCAATCTTCTTAATGCTATAAAAACTAATTATGTGATAGAGAGGGGAGAAAGAGTAAGAAAAGTAAGACTTGCAGATTTCTTTAAAGATTCACCTTTCATATTCCTGAGTTTGGAAGATCGTTTTATTGTATTGCCAGCTGAAATAGAAATTTCCAGAGATATAAATTGACTTCTTCACCTAAAACATTAATAATGTCAAGGCAGAAAATGAGTAAAATAATAATGCTAGCTTTAATTTCTTTGCTGCTTTGTCTTCTTTTCAAGCTTTATAATTCTTAGTACTTATCAAGCCTAAGATCAATCACTCGATTGATCGATCAATCTTATTCATTTCTGTTTTCATTCTTAGTGCTGGCTCATTTGCTTACATTTGCAGCAGTCCATAATTAAAGGCTTCCCTGATAGCTCAGTTGGTAAAGAATCTGCAATGCAGGAGACCCTAGTTCAATTCCTGGATGGGGAAGATCCACTGGAGAAGGGATAGGCTACCCACTCCAGTACTCGGGCTTGCCTTGTGTCTCAGCTGGTCAGGAGTCCGCATGCAATGCAGGAGACCTGGGTTCGAACACTGAGTTGAGAAAATCCCCTGGAGAAGGGAAAGGCTACCCACTCCAGTATTCTGGCCTGGAGAATTACATGGACTATATAGACCATGAGGTCCCAAAGAGCTGGACCTGACTGAACCACTTTTCACTTTCACTTCTTATAAAAACACGACTGCATTGCTGATATTATTCCCAGCTCCTCCTACAATTCAAATTCCTCATCCTTATTGATATTTCCTTTACACTTATATGTCCAATATATTGGGTATTAACATTAATATTAGGAAGATTAATATTTTTAAGCCTAAAATAGCAAAGGTTCCTGCTGACAGCTACCTCTCCTTATTTCCTTATCATTGCAATATATTTTTAAAATATTCCAACTTTCCTATAATCACAACTATTCTCTGTGTTTTCCTCCTTGACCAGGTTTCTCCTTTATGAAATGGTGGTCTCTGGACAATGTAGTCTGCCCTTTTAGAGAATATTAGAATTTCTTTGGAAAATGTGTTCTATAGTGTAGAGGCTAATAGGGAAATTCAGTTCAGTTCAGTCACTCAGTTGTGTCCTACTCTTTGCGACCCCATGAATTGCAGCACGCCAGGCCTCCCTGTCCAGCACCAACTCCCGGAGTTCACTCAGAATCATGTCCATCGAGTCCGTGATGCCATCCAGCCGCCATCTCATCCTCTGTTGTCCCCTTCTCCTCCTGCCCCCAATCCCTCCCAGTATCAGGGTCTTTTCCAATGAGTCAACTCTTTTCATGAGGTGGCCAAAGATTGGAGTTTCAGCCTCAGCATCAGTCCTTCCAATGAACACCCAGGGCTGATCTTCAGAATGGACTGGTTGGATCTCCTTGCAGTCCAAAGGACTCGCAAAAGTCTTCTCCAACACCATCAATTCTTCAGTGCTCAGCTTTCTTCACAGTCCAACTCTCACATCCATACATGACCACTGGAAAAACCATGGGCCTTAACTAGACGAACCTTTGTTGGCAAAGTGATGTCTCTGCTTTTTAATATGCTATCTGCTGCTGCTACTGCTGCTAAGTCGCTTCAGTCATGTCCGACTCTGTGTGACCCCATAGACTGCAGCCCACCAGTTTCCCCCATCCCTGGGATTCTCCAGGCAAGAACACTGGAGTAGGTTGCCATTTCCTTCTCCAATGCATGAAAGTAAAAAGTGAAAGTGAAGTTGCTCAGTTGTATCCGACCCTTAGCGACCCCACGGACTGCAGCCCACCAGGCTCCTCCACCCATGGGATTTTCCAGGGCAAGAGTACTGGAGTGGGGTGCCATTGACTTCTCTGAATATGGTATCTAGGTTGGTCATAACTTTCCTTCCAAGGAGTAAACGTCTTTTAATTTCATGGCTGCAATCACCATTTGCAGTGATTTTGGAGCCCCCAAAATAAAATCTGACACTGTTTCCCCATCTATTTGCCATGAAGTGATGGGACTGGTTGCCATGATCTCAGTTTTCTGAATGTTGAGCTTCAAGCCAATCTTTTCACTCTCTTTCATTTTCGTCAAGAGACTTTTTAGTTCCTCTTCACTTTCTGCCATCAGGGGAGTGTCATCTGCATATCTGAGGTTATTGATATTTCTCCCGGCAATCTTGATTCCAGCTTGTGCTTCTTCCAGCCCAGCATTTCTCATGATGTACTCTGCATAGAAGTTAAATAAGCAGAGTGACAATTAATTACTGACGTGTAATTTCAATAAGTATTTTAATGTCTGAATGTGTGTTAGGCACTCAACTAGTTCTAGATAGGTCAGACGTGATAAATCCAAGATCTGCTCTTCTTAGCATATATAGCCTGGAATTGACATACATACAATACACACACATACAGATACACATACATGATTACAAACTTTGATGAGAGCCATGAAGAAAATGTGTAGGGTATAAGAACAAATACCTTAGGAGTAAAAATTAGATTTGTATATCAGTAAATATTTCTGTCTCCAATTCCTACAGCTCTGCACCAAATCTCAGCAATTCTTGCATTGCTCAGTGGTTTTCTGATATTGCCATTTTTCTCTTGCATGGCCCCAAATCTTGGCCTTTAATAATTGGAACCAAAGGTCAGTTGAATGGTATCTTAATAAAAAGCCCACTTCTTCAGAAATCAATTTGACTAAAAGGTCTTGTCAACATGACTACAAGAGCTGACAATGCATTGAAGAAAAGTTAGGACATATACAATAATTTGACTTATATCCATCCCAGAATTATTTTCACCTGTCACTGTTGGAGCAGCTTCTCCAGGCTATTAAATAATCGTGTGCAACATTTTCTTCATTTCCTGAGGCTGGTTTCAGAATAGCATCTGGGGTTTCATGGAATATGTATGGGATGTGTAGGTGTACTAAACGACTCATGTAGATATAGGAGGACATGTTGAGTGTCAAGAACATTCAAACTTCAAGATACTCTGGTAGCTAAAATGAATTTTTTCTGTATGAAAAGTCACTACCTCATGCTAATTTAGACAATAACAAAATTAAAATGTGATATTTCAGAAACAGTACCAGTAGAAGGAGAATCAAAATCTGAACGAAGTATCAGTGGGACAATGTTCTTCTTTTTAGAATTTTTAATGTGCTTTTATTGTGGTAAAAGTCACATAATGTAAATCATACTATTTTAACCATATTTAACTATACATTTCAGTGGCACTAAGTACATTCAATTTATTGTGAACTCTCACTATCATCCATCTTCAGAATTTTTCACTCTCCGAAACTAAAACTTTGTCCCCATTAAACAGTAAGTCTTCATTCCCTATTCCCATTCTCCCTACCATCTTAAGGGACAGTATTCTTCTCTCAAGTTTTATGTGACTTCTTTTATGACTTTGGTATTAGTTTTGCAAATTAATTCTGTAACTATATCCTGAGGTTGGTAACAGACTTACTCAAATTAGGAATGTAAACTAACTTTAAGATTATAAACAGACAAAGCAAAATTAAAACTGATAATAAGTTGGAATTTAAAGACAAACATCAATATATTTAAATAGATCAAAGCTATATGGAGTATAGTTTCTGAGTACAGTGGAATTAAACTAAAAATCACTAATAATAATTCCTAGTAAAAATCACAAGTAATCATAATGTTTGTGTGCATGCTCAGTCATGTCTGATTCTTTGCGACCCCCTTGGACTGTAGCCTGCCAGGTTCCTCTGTCCATGGACTTTTCCAGGCAAGAATACTGCAGTGCGTTGCTATTTCCTTCTCTAGAGGATCTTCTCAACCCAGGGATTGAACCCACATCTCTTGCATCTCCTGCATTGGCAGGCAGTTTCTTTACCACGGTGCCACCTGGGAAGCCCTTGATAAAATTCACTAATAATGAAAATAAAATTAACTAATACATTCATAGAGAGTATATGGCCTATAAATCAAATAATAAGAGATAAAATTGAATCAGTGTTTATTCAGAAATATACAACTCCGATGCTTATGTTAGAGAAGACCTAAAATTAATGATCTAAGGCTTCAGTTTGACAAAATCAAATTAAACTTGAAGTAGAAATAAGTAAGTGAAAAATTAATAACAGCAACAGAAATATATGACAGGAACAGAGAAATTTAACAGAAGAAAAAAAAATAATAAAATTTATATATCTCTAGATAGATTGATTACAAAAATAAGAGAGAAAACAAAAAGCTACCAGTATCAGGCTTTAAAAGGATTTATCAACATAGATTTTACAGTGATTGAAAGCATAACAAGAGATCACATTTAAACTTTTATAGCACATATGACAATTTATATGAAATGGAAACATTTATTTAAAAATATAACCAACCAAAATTAACACAAGAAGAAAAGGCTGTAATCTGAATAGCCCTAATTCTAAAACAGAAATGAAATTTCTTATTAACTTCTCTGCTAAATGAGCACATTTAAAGAAGAACTAACATGAATATTATGCAAGTATTTTTGAAAAAGAAAAGGAGAGATCACTGCCCTCCTTGTTTCTGAGTCCAGCAAAACAATCAGAAAAGACATTACAGAAAAAAATTCACCAATATTTCTCATGAATATAAAGCTAAAATTCCCTAACAAATTGTTAGTGCTTGAAATCCAAATGTATTTTGACCAAGTAGGATTTATCCTAAGAAAGCAAGATTGATATAACCTTTGAAAAGCAATCAATGCAATTTATCATATGAAGAAATTAAAAGAAATAATACATAATTAATAGATGCAGAAAAATAATTCAAAAGTAATCAATTTACAGTCATTTAAATGCTTAGCAAATTAAGAGGTGTTATTTTTTTAAATAGAGCTTTTTCCACTTTCCATTCTTGTTTCTAAGAAACTTGTTAAGTTATCATTTCATTCTAACATCAAGAAAAAAGGCTGAACAAACTAAAAATCAACACTCTATTTCAGAGAAGTTAGTTCACAGGACAAACTTCTTTCTTTAAAATTGGATAGATGGTTACAGAGAATCATCATTTATGGGAGGATAAACCCCATGAATAGGCTTCCCTGGGGACTCAGTGGTAAAGAATCTGCTTACCAATGCAGGAGACATAGGTTCAGTCCTTGGGTGGGGAAGATCCCCTGGAGAAGGAAATAGCAACCCACTCTAGTATTCTTACATGGAAAATCTCATGGACAGAGGAGCCTTGCAGGTTACATATAGTCCATGGGGCTGCAAATCAGACATGACTGAATGGCTAAACAACACAACCCATGAACAGAAAACTCCATGTGAAACAATGCTAAAGTAGAAAAACCTAAATTTTAATAAGACCTATTGCTGACAGCTTAGTATGTGTAAGTCTGAAAATTAAAGACTCCAAGTGGTCCAGTCATAAAGGGATCACCACCTATTTGTGAGTTTTACTTCCAGATTCCAACCAGGTTCCCATAGTGAAGAGTTAAGAAAAAATCCCTTTGCATTTTTGGCACGGGGAGAGGGAAACAAGCATTTTGAGATAGACTATTCTGACCAAAACAAGACATGCCCTAAACAGAAATGCATTCACCAGAACCTAACCAACCTGTAGGCAGAGAAACACCTAACTCCAATCCACTCCAGCCTCATACACTGGGAAAGGGAAATATCCAATTCTCAACCTATCCAGTCAACTTGTCCCAATTAAGGCTGTAAAAAATCACGGAGAGACACTTTAAACATCACAGCTCAGAGACACAGGTTCACAAAAAGACTGAGACCTAATCACGGAATGAGAGAATGTTTACCTTCCCACACACTCCCTACCAAAACATCACTAATGACCTAGTGATTATTGGTCATTAGTAAACCTTGCCTCAGTTCCTTTTACCTCACACATCATGTTCAGTTTCCAAACAAAAGTTACAAGGCAAACTGAAAGACAAAAAAACAGTTTGTAGAGATAAAGTGAGCATCAGAGCCAGACTCAGATATGCCAGGCTTGTTGGAATTTACAGATGGAGGATATAAAGCTGTGATTATCATGCTAAGGGTTCTAATGGATAAAGTAGACAGCATGTAAGAACAGATGGCCAATGTAAGCAAAGAGATGCAAAATCAAAGAAAAAAATTAAAAGAAATGCTTGAGATCAAAAACAGTGTAATAGACATGAGGAACGCCTTTGATAAGTTCATTAGTAGATTGTACATGGCTGAGAAAAAAAAATCATGTTAGTGACATGTCAGTAGAAACTTCTAAAACTAAAAAGAGAAAAATACTGAAAAAATAATCTAATATTTAAAAACTATGGGACAACTATAAAAGGTATAACATGTATGTAAATATAACACCAGAAGGAGAAAAAAAGAAAGTGAAGAAATATTTTAAGTGAAAACAATTGAGAATTTCTCCAAATGAATGTCAAATACCAAACCACAGATCTAGGAAGCTCATAAAACACCAAGAAGGATAAGTGAAAAAAAAAAAAACACCATCCAATACCTAGGCATATCAAATTTAAATAGCAGAAATTCAAAGATTAAAAAAAAAAAACACTTGAAAGCAGAGGAAATAAAATTTTAACTATTGAAGAGCTATGATAAGAATTGGAAAATACTTCTCAGAAACCATGCAAACAAGAACAGAGTAGAGAGGAATATTTAAAGTGTTGAGAGAAAATCACTGCAGATGGTGACTGCAGCCATGAAATGAAAAGATGCTTGCTCCTTGGAAGAAAAGTTATGACAAACCTAGACAGCACATTAAGAAGCAGAGACATTACTTTGCCAACAAAGTTCAGTTTAGTCAAAGTTATGGTTTTTCCAGTAGTTTTGTATGGATGTGAGGGGTGAACCATAAAGAAAGCTAAGCACCAAAGAAAATGAAAACATTAGAGAAAGAATATGTAAAGATCAAACACATATTTATCTTTCTTATTAATTAATCTAATACATAATATATTTTAAAAATAACAGAACAATGTATCCAGTGTTACATGGAGGACAGCAATCACACAAGCTGGGAGGGATGGATGTTACTAAGGTTACTTACATGATCTGAGGTGTGTCACAGTGTTGTTTGCAAGTGGACTTGTGTTAGTTATATGGGTATATTGCAAATTATATAACAATCACTAAAACATTTTTTAAAAAAGAAGTATAATTTATATGTTAATTGCTCAGTTAAAAATCAGAGAAGGGAGAAAAAGAGTGGAAAACAACCAGAAAGGAAAAAAATCAAACAAAGAACAACAGAACAAGTAAAAAAAAAACAGTGATAAATATAACATATATTCATCCAAATACATTAATAATCACTTTAAGTGATAATACAACAACTTTAAAAACAGATGTTTGAGTAGATTATAAAACAAGATACAACTGCATGTTGTTCAGAAGAAACCTACTTTCAAAATAGAGATGCCTATAAACTGAAAGTAAAGGAATGGATAAAGATCTACCACATTAACAGTAATCAAAAAGAAAGCTGAAGAAGTTATATTAATTGTAGACAACAAATTCTAGAGCAAAGAAAAATGTCAAGGATAAAGAACATTATTATATATTGATAAATGGGGAATATAGCCAAGATTTCAAAATCACTATAGAGTATAACTTTAAAAAATTATATAAAAATTAAAATTTAAATATATGATATATACATTTATGTATATATTAATCCTTAATACATATATATCCAACAACAAAGCACCAAAATATATACGGCAAAAATGGATTGAACAGCAAAGTGAAATAGCTGAATCCATTATTAGAGATGTTAGCACCTCCATAATGTACAGACCCAGCAGGCAGAAAATCAGTAGAGACATTGTTGAACTAAAAAACCATTAAGCAAATAAATATAAATGATACATATAGAATACTTCCTAGAAATAGTAGACCATCCATTCTTCTCATGTTCATATGGAACATTCACTAACAGAAACTATATTCTAGGCCATAAAACACACTTTAAATAATTTAAAATAATAGAAATCGTACAGTGTAAGCTTTTAGACCACCATGGGAGATTTTTTTTTCTCATATTTCAGTTTTTCTTTTTCCTTATGAATGGACCCAAATCATGGTAATAGGTGTTTTGCTCTGGCTTTCCACAGTGGTCTTCAGGTGGTTGTCCCTGTGTTTTCGTCCCAGTTAATCCCTGAATTCATAGTTTTTACAAAACCTCTGGATCTGTTCATTGTTACTTGCCCCTACTAATAGTGACTCTACCAAGCGGCTACTTTTTTGTATAGTTTTCACATCAACCAGCTTTGTAAAGGGGATTTACAATCAGACAATGTCACTTGTTTTGCTGACAGATTGTTTTAATACGCTTGACCAAACTGGTTGATAACTCATTGAAACGGAAACTATATAGTCTCTTTCAATTTTTGTTTTCAGTGTGTAACCACTGGTTTAAATGGTCTTCTCAAGGTGATTAGATTTGTTGGGGATCAGAGAAGAGGGGTGTTATTTAAAGGAGGAGGGTGAATGGATTACGAGAAGTGTTTTGGTTGTTGGTTTATGTATTTGCTTTACAATGAAAGATACCTGAGTATGTGTATATTGTGAGATGTTCTTACACCTCATCTTCCAGAGATCCAGTTTAAATCCTGAAGAAAAAGGGCTTACTAGACTCTTAAAATTTTCAGAAAAAAAAATAGGCTACAGAAAACTGGTGAAGGTGCAGTTTTCAGGGCCAGAGAGGAAGCAGACAGTGTAGGACACACTCTAGAAGGAAGAATGGATATGACATTCAGTCAGGGGGCAGATCAGTAGATTAGACGCCAAAACAGTTTTCAAAAATTGTACATCCACAGTGCTTCATTTAATTTAAAATGAAAGTTTTGTATTAGGAAAGAATGTTTTCTACATAAGTGGCAGATAGAGTTACTATCTTTAATGCACCGTGCGCTTCTAGATATCAATAAGACACATATAATCATACTTATAAGTACAGTCTTTCTAACAGACTTGAAATCCCATATCTAATATATGCTAATTATCCTAGTTTTCACGAGACTTTTATCTACTTCAGGGCCTTTTATTTGATCCTTCTGTTTTGCTAATCCATTCCTATGTTAGTGCCACAAGGTCATTGCAATTTAATATTTGGTAGAGAAATATAAACTTTATTACCTCTCTTTTCAGAGGCTGTGTAGACAATTTTTCACATTTATGGTTCCGTGTTAATTTAAGAATACTTTTATTGATTGAAATATCCATTGGAATCTAATTGGGATCTAGATTCAGTTCAGTCACTCAGTCATGTCCGACTCTTTGTGACTCAGAGTGATGGATTTCTTTTTAACTTGTTGATAACTGATATATTAATATAACTTACACTTAGCATACTCTCATGCAACTTTTTATTCCTAAATAAAGTTCCATTTCTTTTTCATTTAGATGTAGTTTCCTAGATATTTAATTTTATTTTCCTATGTTTTGCTTTTTTTTAACTACAGTGATCTGTTAATAAAACTATAGATTCCAATATAAGGTCTTATTATTTCTTTAAAATTGTTTGTTTTTTTCTCATGGTAAAAGAACTTAGAGTATTAATAGTTCTCAATCATCCTGTGGAGTATGAAGTTCTACAATCATATTACACAAAATGTTACCTTAGTTTATTTTCTTTTTCTGTGTAACTAAGTAAAACTTTGGGGATCCTAATGCTAAAAGAAAAGTACAGTATTGACAGGGGAAAAAGTGACATAATCTGAAAAACATTTGTAGTGTTTTGTTATTAAAAAATGATACTTGCTCTTGGCTTCACAAAAGCATTTTTCTAATGCTATTATAAGAGTATATTTCTGTTGCCAGATTTTTAAACAATCTGTAATAAATGTTTCAATAGTTTCTGAGTAAATAATTCAATAGTTTCTGAGTATCTGTTGTGTGCATGTGTACTTAGTCACTCAGTTGTGTCCAACTCTTTGTGACCCCATGGACTGTAGCCTGCCAGGCTGCTCTATCCATGGGATTTCCCAGGCAAGAATACTGGGGTGGGTTGCCATTTCTACCTCCTGGGGATCTTTCTGATCTAAGGATTGAACTGAATCTCCTTCATAGCAGGCTGATTCTTTACCCTCTGAGCCACTGGGGAAGCCATAACTTTTCAATTTTCCATTTGCAACAATGGCAAACTTGGATGTATTTCAGTTTAGTTCAGTTCAGTTGTTCAGTCGTGTCCTTTGCAGCACACCAGGCCTCCCTGTCCATCACCAGCTCCCAAAGTTCATTCAGACTCACGTCCATCGAGTCAGTGATGCCATCCAGCCATCTCATCCTCTGTCGTCCCCTTCTCCTCCTGCCCCCAATCCCTCCCAGCATCAGAGTCTTTTCCAATAAGTCAACTCTTCTCATGAGGTGGCCAAAGTACTGGAGCTTCAGCTTTAGCATCATTCCTTCCAAGAAATCCCAGGGTTGATCTCCTTCAGAATGGACTGATTGGATCTCTTTGCAGTCCAAGGGACTCTCAAGAGTCTTCTCCAACACCACAGTTCAGAAGCATCAATTCTTCAGCGCTCAGCCTTCTTAACAGTCCATCTCACATCCATACATGACCACAGGAAAAACCATAACCTTGACTAGACGGACCTTAGTCAGCAAAGTAATGTCTCTGCTTTTGAATATACTATCTAGGTTGGTCATAACTTTTCTTCCAAGGACTAAATGTCTTTTAATTTCATGGCTGCAGTCACCATCTGCAGTGATTTTGGAGCCCCCAAAATAAAGTCTGACACTGTTTCCACCGTTTCCCCATCCTTTTCCCATGAAGTGATGGGACCAGATGCCATGATCTTCGTTTTCTGAATGTTGAGCTTTAAGCCAACTTTTTCACTCTCCTCTTTCACTTTCATCAAGAGGCTTTTAGTTCCTCTTCACTTTCTGCCATAAGGGTGGTGTCATCTGAGGTTATTGATATTTCTCCCGGCAATCTTGATTCCACCTTGTGCTTCTTCCAGCCAAATGTTTCTCGTGATGTACTCTGCATATAAGATACATAAGCAGGTTGACAATATGCAGCCTTGACATACTCTTTTCCTATTTGGAACCAGTCTGTTGGTCCATGTTCAGTTCTAACTGTTGCTTCCTGACCTGCATACAGATTTCTCAAGAGGCAGGTTAGGTGGTCTGGTATTCCCATCTCTTCCAGAATTTTCCACAGTTTATTGTGATCCACACAGTGAAAGACTTTGACATAGTCAGTAAAGCAGAAATAGATGTTTTTCTGGAACTCTCTTGCTTTTTGAAATAAATCAGAAAGATAAACACAGTACAATACCACTTATATGTGAAATCTAAGAAGTACAGCAAATTAGTGAATATAACAAAAAAGAAGCATATTCACTGATACAGAGAACAAATTAGTGGCCAAGCAGCAGCAGTAGATCGGAGGGAAGGGAGAAGGGACAATATAGGAGTAAGGGATTAAGAGGTACAAACTGTAATGGATAAAATCAGCTATGACGATATATTGTATAATACAGGGAATACAATCTGTATTTCATAATAACTATAAATGGAGTATTATCTTTAAAAATTCTGAGTATTAAATATCTGTAACTTATGTAATAGAGTATATCAACTAAACTTCAGTATAAAGGATTATAAAACATAGCCTATAGCAAATGTTTAAAAAAAGTTATGTATTAAAAAATGCTTTTGCTTGAATATTAAACACTCCAATAAATATTTCCATAGCTCAGGGGAATGGCTATTTGCTGTTTTTTGCAAAGTGGCAATAATTACCATTTTCATCTACAGACAAGTATTAAAAAAATGATTTCATTATAAGCAGAGCAGTAGTCTGTGTTAACCTGAACTTACTCTTTCATCCAGTTATAGTGAGTAATGTGATTTTTCCTTAAAGTATATTTGATATATATTATGCATAGGAAAGGGTTTCCCTGGTAGCTCAGGTGGTAAAGAATCTGCCTGCAGTACAAAGACCTGGATTTGATCCCTGGATCAGGAAGATCCCTTGGAGGAAGTAATGGCAACTCACTCCAGCTTACCTGGAGAATCTCACTGATAGAGGAGCCTGGTGGACTACAGTCCACAGCTAACAAAGCTGGACATAACTGAAGTGTCTCAGCACACGTGTGTGCGTGCACTTGTGTGCATGCGCATGCACACACACACACACACACACACACATATTTATCCCCGGAAGGTAGAAATGGCAAGCACATTTTCATCAGTAGATAGCTTGGCAATTTTTTGCAAACAAAACATGCACATGGAACAAGCAACCAGATCAGGAATCTGCATGTTACCGGGATTCCAGAGGTCTCCATTGTGCTTTCAGTGAATGATCATTACTCTGCCTTCTGGTAGCTTAAATTAGTTTTATCCATCTTTATACTTATATTAATGGAATCAAGCTATGTCTTCTTCTTAGTTGATATAAAAAGTCAAAAGCTAAAATGATAAACTCTTGAGCACTTTAAGAAGATACTATGTTAAATATATAATCTTGCAGTTTCGTCTCCAGCCCGGCACTTTAGTGAAAGGTTTAGAAAATAATGATTTTACCACTGTGCTGCGTGAAGTCACAGCTGTCAGAGTCAATGCTGAGTCCTAGGCAGGATTTTAGGCCATGTCTGTGCTCCTGAAACAGTGTTCTTGTTAGTGATTTGCAATGATGATAGCTGCTTAACTGCCCTTCTGCTACAAGTGGCCTCCTTATGCATGCAGTTAAGCTCATTGGCAAATGGAGCCAATAAAAGTTTATGAGGCTTGAATATTTGTCCCAACCAAGTTAAAATTTAGAAGATTATAAGGCAAGTGGAATCACTGGATTCAGACCAAGTATAAGATATTCAGCTGTCTGGGAGAGAATCAGTACCTTTTGCTTAATCTATTCTCGTACATATGTGGGTGTGTAATGAGGACTGTTTGATTGTATGATTTCGTTCATTTCTCCCTTGTTGAAGGGGCCATGCACGCACTGATACCTTTCAGGATGTCTGAGGACAAGCCTCTGTTTTCTACTACTTCTGCTCCTTGGGCTGAAAGTAGCTGGAGTCTCTCGCCTTTTTGATGGACCAGGCATGCTTACATCAGCTGACTCTGCTCCAGCTGAGCTGAGATTTCAGAGTGGGAGGATCTGGATCCCACATCTGTGACACTTTGGGCAAGTTACCTCAACCTCACTAGATCTCAACAGTCCCATCTATAAAATGGCGATACAGTGATATTATAGGGCTTTTGTTGAGTTTCAATGGATTCAGTTGTCTAAAGCTTTTCGAACAGTACACATCAAGTCATAAGCCTAATACAATGAAAAAATGTTTGTTGTTACTGTTATTGTTCAAAGCAGATGGATATGCCATTCTGAACAAATCAGTGAAGCAGTCCCAGGAACTCTGTCCCTGCCTCAATCGGTTAGGAGTCTGACTTATCAGCAGACCTATGAGTACTTCTGGGAGGATTTCTCGACTCTATCCAGCTCTGTGTCACTCAGTCACATCCAACTCTTTGCAACCCTTTGGGCTGTAGCCAGCTAGGCTCCGTGGGATTTTTCAGGCAAGGATACTGGAGTGGGTTACCATTTTCTTCCCCAGGGGATCTTCCCTACCCAGGGATCAAACCTGTATCTCCTGTGTCTCTTGCATTGTAGGTAGATTCTTTACCCACTGAGCCAATGAGGAAGCCCCTTCTTGTTCAGGGTCATCTCATATTTCCTTGTAGGTTTTATGCTGTACAAGTCTAGACCTATAAACCATGCCCTGGAGTTGTGCAACATGGGACCCTAATCTGTTCCCCCAGATCCTTGCTACTTTCTCTCTACTAATACTCTTTGCCTCTTTACCAGGCTTCCTGGAGTCCATGCCCTGCCCATCTTAGAAAAAAATGGCTTAGATAGCTACACGAATCAACCTCTGGTCAGTTTTGGTGTAGACTTAATCTTCACAGGTCAGAAAATACTATGATTGTTACATAGGAGACAAGATTCTATGTTCTGACTGAAGGGCAGACACTTTGATTATGACGTGATGTGGAAAAGTAGAAGCAGGAAGGCCTCAAACCCAAGACTGAGCTTTGAATCCCAGTTTGGCTGATTTGCTTGTTGACCTTGGCCCAGTCACTCAATCTCTTCTCTAAATTAGGCTGCTTGAGTTGTTTTTAAAACAAAATGAAATTATATTTTAAAGTTCTACATGAAAATATCTGTCTATAGACTCATGATACAAAATCTACAGTGTAGATTTTATGAAGATTAAATGATACAGATTTAAAACTTTTGATATAATATCTGGCAAAGAGCAAAGACTCAAGTACTGACACCAATGTTTTATAATGATGGGGCAAGATATATGGCCCATATCACAATAAGTACCTCAAAAGATCTGGGGAGGTTCATATCACCTCACTGTGGTTGTTGATGCAAGTGTTTATATTTATGGTCTGAAATATTTAAACATTTCTAATTTTTAGTCACAGACTCTCTCTCTTCCCCAACCAATAATAATATTGATAACCTACATATGTTAGAGCTTTATATTTGTACCAGATACTCTTAGTGTCTATGTGTGTATGTATATATTTATGCAGTGGGAAAAACATTATATATATATATATATATATATATATATATATATATGTTTGTATATTCATCACAATTTCAAAGTAACTTTCTAAGGTAGTTATTAGTAATATTATCACCATTTATCAATGAGAAGTCAAGGCAGAGAGAGACCAGCCTGCCCCAGATCAGCCAGTTGGAAGTTTGTGAAGCTGTAAACAAGCTCTGAGTTCGTTCTGTTAATATTTTGTTGTTGATGATCAGTCTCTAAGTTGTGTCTGACTCTGTGACTTCATGAACTGCAGCATGCCAGGCTTCCTGTCCCTTCATTCCCAGAGTTTGTTCACACTCATTTCCATTGAGTTGATGATACCATCCAACCATCTCATTCTCTGTTGTCCCCTTCTCCTCCTGCCCTCGATTTTTCCCAGCATCAGGGTCTTTTCCAGTGAGTCAGCTTTTCACATAAGGTGGCCAAAGTATTGGAGCTTCAGCATCCGGAAAAGGCAATGGCACCCCACTCCAGTACTCTTGCCTGAAAAATCCCATGGACTGAGGACCCTGATAGGCTGCAGTCCATGGGGTCACTAAGAGTCGGACACAACTGAAGCAACTGAACAGTAGCAGCAGCAGCGGCTTCAGCATCAGTCTTTCCAGTGAATATTCAGGGTTGCTTCCTATAGGATTAACTAGTTTGATCTCCTTGCAGCACAAGGGACTCTTAAGAGTATTCTCCAGCACCACAGTTCAAAAGCATCAATTCTTTGGTGTTCTTTATGGTACATCTCTCACATCTGTACATGACTATCAGAAAAACCATAGCTTTGACTATGTGGACCTTTGTCTACGAAGTGATGTCTCTGCTTTTTAATACACTGTCTAGGTTTGTTGTGAAATCATTGTTTTGAACCCACCAGCCACTTGCCTTCCATGGTTCATGCTCTGCCTCTTCAAGAACCGAGGCGGGACTCACCTAATCTATCTCAGACCAGTGTGTATGCATTGTTGGTAAAGCAGTGGATGCCTCTGAGAAGGATTTTAGAGTTTTTCAATAGAAGTTCCCAATACGTTAAGAGCAAGGATCTTAGTAGATTGGACGTTTCTAACATAATGTAAAAATGAACTGTGTGTGTGTGCCTGTTTGTCTTTTGGCCTTGCCATGTGGCATGCGGAATCTTAGTTACCTGGCCAGATATTGGCTCTTCACCTCTTCACTGGCTGCACAGAGTCTTACCACTTAACCACCTGTTTCTGTGTTAGTTGCTTAGTCATGTCCAACTCTTTGCAGCCCTATGGACCGTAGTCTGCCAGGCTCCTCTGTCTGTGAAATTCTCCAGGCAAGAATACTGGAGTGGGTTGCCATTCTCTTCTCTAGAGGATCTTCTCAGCTCAGGGATTGAACCCGGGTCTCCCGCCCTGCAGGCAGAGTCTTACTGAGACACTGAAGTGAAGTGATGTGAAGTCGCTCAGTTGTGTCCGACTCTTTGCGACCCCATGGACAGTAGCCTGCACCAAGCTCCTCCGTCCATGGGATTTTCTAGGCTACTGGAGTGGGTTGCTGTTTCCTTCTGCAGGGAATCTTCCCAACCCAGGGATCGAACCCAGGTCTCCCGCATTGTAGACAGATGCTTGACCATCTGAGCCACCAGGGAAGTCCACTAAGGAAAGCCCTAAACCACTGGATCACTAGGGAAGTCCCTAAAAATCAATTAATCATAGTATTTTATGAAACTGAAGTCAGGGTTCATTTTGAGCTACTTAGATAAAGAATGTAAAAGGAGAAAAGTCACTGTAGGCCAGTGCACTATTCCCTTGCTATCCCCAGGATGGCTGAGCAGTTGAATGCATGATTAACTGTCTTATAGTAGATGTTGAGTCTATGATAGTATATATAAACTGTTAGAATTTGCTTTCAGCATTTTTATAGTTGAAATATGAAGATTATGACAGCTTAAATCATTTATTCCAAGCAAGTAGCAGAATTCCTCCAGTATAGAGTACAATGCACTCTATCTCTAGGCAACTGACGGGTTTTGACCCACTATGTATTTTTAAATATACAGACCACCATCTAGCTCATTAGATAATCTAGATCTTTATTTTAACAAGTCTGTTCCTGTGTAAGTTCACATGGCCATACATACAAATACATAAAAACATACTACTATTCTTGATCAATTTAAAATCTATTTGCATACCCCTGAGTGTGTGCATGTGTGTGTGGGGGGAAGGGTGCATGAGAAGAATAGGATACATGATACCTGAAAGCATCACCCTTAATAAAAGTATTTAAGCTTTCACAAATAGTACATCTTACTATGATTGATACATTCAGATATAATTTATTATATTTATATTCCCCCTATTTTTGTTATGTTCTGTAAAGCTACCTGGACTCTTGCCCTAGAAAAGCACAGCACTTTCTGACCAAACTTGGCATATCTTGAATTTAATTAAAAGTAAGGAGCAATGTTTCTGCCTATTGAAAGTGGATCAGATCTTTTCTATACTCATTACACTTGTCCTTATTTTGCCCTATTTTACAAAAATGCCCTATATGCTCAGAGGATGTTATTTAGCACAAAATAGACTGCTTAAGAATGACACATTCTTAAGGGAATGGCAAGACATACTTAAAGTGATGAAAGATAATAACCTTCAGCCAAGACTACTGTACCCAGCAAGGATCTCATTCAAATATGTAGGAGAAATCAAAAGCTTTACAGACAAGCAAAAGCTGAGAGAATTCAGCACCACCAAACCAGCTCTCCAACAAATACGAAAGGATAGACTTTAGACAGGAAACACAAAAAGGACGTATAAACCCGAACCCAAAACAATAAAGTAAATGGCAACAGGTGCATACTTATCAATAATTACCTTAAATGTAAATGGGTTGAATGCCCCAACCAAAAGGCAAAGACTGGCTGAATGGATACAAAAACAAGATCCCTATATATGCTGCTTACAAGAGACCCACCTCAAAACAACGGACACATACAGACTGAAAGTGAAGGGCTGGAAAAAGATATTCCATGCAAATAAAGACCAAAAGAAAGCAGGAGTAGCAATACTCATATCCGATAAAATAGACTTTAAAACAAAGGCTGTGAAAAGGGACAAAGAAGGCCACTACACAATGATTAAAGGATCAATCCAAGAAGAAGATATAACAATTATAAATATACATGCACCCAACATAGGAGCACCGCAATATGTAAGACAAATGCTAACAAGCATGAAAGGGAAATTAATAATAACACAATAATAGTGGGAGACTTTAATACCCCACTCACACCTATGGACAGATCAACTAAGCAGAAAATTAACAAAGAAATGCAAACGTTAAAAGATACAATTGACCAGTTAGACCTAATTGATATCTATAGGACATTTCACCCCAAAACAATGAATTTCACCTTTTACTCAAGTGCACACGGAACCTTTTCCAGGATAGATCACATCCTGGGTCATAAATCTAACCTTGATAAATTCAAAAAAATCGAAATTATTCCAAGCATCTTCTCTGACCATAATGCACTAAGGTTAGATCTCAATTATAGGAGAGAAACTATTAAAAATTCCAACATTTGGAGGCTGAACAACACTCTTCTGAATAATCAACAAATCACAGAAGAAATCAAAAAGAAATCAAAATATGCATCGAAATGAATGAAAATGAAAACACAACTACACAGAACCTTTGGGACACTATAAAAGCAGTGCTAAGAGGAAAGTTCATAGCAATACAGGCATACCTCAAGAAACAAGAAAAAGTCAAATAAATAACCAAACTCTACACCTAAAGCAACTAGAAAAGGAAGAAATAGAGAAGCCCAGAGTTAGTAGAAGGAAAGAAATCCTAAAAATTAGGGCAGAAATAAATGCAAAAGAAACAAAAGAGACCATAGCAAAAATCAACAAAGCAAAAAGCTGGTTCTTTGAAAGGATAAATAAAACTGACAAACCATTAGCCACACTCATCAAGAAACAAAGAGAAAAAATCAAATCAACAAAATTAGAATTGAAAATGGAGAGATCACGACAGACCACTCAGAAATACAAAGAATCATAAGAGACTACTATCAGCAATTATATGCCAATAAAAGGGACAACTTGGAAGAAATGGTCAAATTCTTAGAAAAGTACAACTTTCCAAAACTGAACCAGGAGGAAATAGAAAATCTTAACACACCCATCACAAGCACGGAAATTGAAACTGTAATCAGAAATCTTCCAGCAAACAAAAGCCCAGGTCCAGACAGCTTCACAGCTGAATTCTACCAAAAATTCCGAGAAGAGCTAACACCTATCTTACTGAAGCTATTCCAGAAAATTGCAGAGGAAGGTAAACTTCCAAACTCATTCTATGAGGCCACCATCACCCTAATACCAAAACCTGACAAAGACACTACAAAGATTCGTGTCAATGTATGGCAAAACAAATACAGTATTGTAATTTTAAATAAATAAATAAATAAATCAAAAAAAAAAAAAAAACTACAGGCCAATATCACTGATGAACATAGATGCAAAAATCCTCAACAAAATCCTAGCAATCAGAATCCAGCAACACATTAAAAAGATCATACACCATGACCAAGTGGGCTTTATCCCAGGGATGCAAGGATTCTTCAATATCCGCAAGTCAATCAATGTAATTTATCACATTAACAAACTGAGAAATAAAAATCATATGATTATCTCAATAGATGCAGAAAAAAGCCTTTGACAAAATTCAACATCCACTTATGATAAAAACTCTCCAGAAAGCAGGAATAGAAGGAACGTACCTCAACATAATAAAAGCTATATATGACAAACCCACAGCTAACATTATCCTCAATGGTGAAAACTTGAAACCATTTCCCCTAAAGTCAGGAACAAGACAAGGGTGTCCACTTTCACCACTACTCTTGAACATCGTACTGGAAGTTTTGGCCACAGCAATCAGAGCAGAAAAAGAAATACAAGGAATCCAAAATGGAAAAGAAGAAGTAAAACTCTCACTGTTTGCAGACGACATGATCCTCTCCATAGAAAATCCTAAAGACTCGACCAGAAAACTACTAGAGCTAATCAATGAATATAGTAAAGTTGCAGGATATAAAATCAACACTCAGAAATCCCTTGCATTCCTATACACTAATAATGAGAAAGTAGAAAAAGAAGTTAAGGAAACAATTCCATTCACCATTGCAATAAAAAGAATAAAATACTTAGGAATATTCCTACCTAAAGAAACTAAAGACCTATATATCGAAAACTATAAAACACTGATGAAAGAAATCAAAGAGGACACTAATAGATGGAGAAATATACCATGCTCATGGGTCGGAAGAATCAATATAGTGAAAATGAGTATACTACCTAAAGCAATCTACAGATTCAATGCAAGTCCCATCAAGCTACCAGCAATATTTTTCACAGAACTAGATCAAATAATCTCAAGATTTGTATGGAAATTCAAAAAACCTCAAATAGCCAAAGCAATCTTGAGAAAGAAGAATGGAACTGGAGGAATCAACTTGCCTGACTTCAGGCTCTACTACAAAGCCACAGTCATTAAGACAGCATGGTACTGGCACAAAGACAGAAATATAGCTCAATGGAACAAAATAGAAAGCCCTGAGATAAACCCACACACCTATGGACACCTTATCTTCGACAAAGGAGGCAAGAATATACAATGGAGTAAAGACAGTCTCTTTAACAGGTGGTGCTGGGAAAACTGGTCAACCATTTGTAAAAGAATGAAACTAGACCTCTTTCTAACACCATACACAAAAATAAACTCAAAATGGATTAAAGATCTAAATGTAAGACCAGAAACTATAAAACTCCTAGAGGAGAACATAGGCAAAACACTCTCTGACATAAATCACAGTAGGATCCTCTATGATCCAACTCCCAGTATACTGGAAATAAAAGCAAAGATAAACAAATGGGATCTAATTAAAATTAAAAGCTTCTGCACAACAAAGGAACCTATAAGCAAGGTGAAAAGACAGCCTTCTGAATGGGAGAAAACAATAGCAAAGGAAACAACTGACAAACAGCTAATCCCAAAGATATATAAGCAACTTATGCAGCTCAACTCCAGAAAAATAAACAAACCAATCAAAAAAATGGGCCAAAGAACTAAATAGGCATTTCTCCAAAGAAGACATACGGATGGCTAACAAACACATGAAAAGATGCTCAACATCACTTATTATCAGAGAAATGCAAATCAAGACCACAATGAGGTACCATTTCACACCAGTCAGAATGGCTACGATCCAAAAGTCTACAAGCAATAAATGCTGGAGAGGATGTGGAGAAAAGGGAACCCTCTTACACTGCTGGTGGGAATGCAAACTAGTACAGCCATTATGGAAAACAGTGGAGATTCCTTTAAAAATTGCAAATAGAACTGCCTTATGACCCAGCAATTCCAGTGCTGGGCATACACACTGAGGAAACCAGAATTGAAAGAGACACATGTACCCCAATGTTCATTGAAGCACTGTTTATAATAGCCAGGACATGGAAGCAACCTAGATGTCCATCAGCAGATGAATGGGTAAGAAAGCTGTGGTACATATACACAATGGAGTACTACTCAGCCCTTAAAAGAATAAATTTGACTCAGTTCTAATGAGATGGATGAAATTGGAGCCGATTATACAGAGTGAAGTAAGCCAGAAAGAAAAACACCAATACAGTATACTGACACATATATATGGAATTTAGAAGATAGTAATGATGACCCTCTATGTGAGATAACAAAAGAGACACAGAGGTATAGAGTGGACTTTTGGACTCTGAGGGAGAGGGAAAGGGTGGGATGGTTGGGAGAATGGCATTGAAACATGTATACTATCTTGTAAGAAATGAAGCGCCAGTCTATGTTCAATGCAGGATGCAGGATGCATGGGGCTGGTGCACAGGATGATTCAGGTAGATGATATAGGGTGGGAGGTGGGAGGGGGTTTCGGCATTGGGAGATTGTGTTCACCTGTGGCTGATTCATGTCAATGTATGGCAAAACAAATATAGTATTGTAATTAAAAAAATAAATAAGTAAATAAAAATTGAAAAAAAAGAATGACACATTTAATACTAAAGAACACGCTTTAAAATGTTTATGACCAATAGCATTTTTGTGACATTATAAAAATAATTTGCACATTTTCTGTAATGCAAAACTTTGACACTCTCAGCTGTCTTGAATAGAAATTCTTTTTAATTGAAAAAATTTGAAATAAAACTGTGCTCTTTAGTTACAGATTCCTCTGTTTCATCTTTCATTCGCAATATACCCATTTTTGTCTTGCTATGTTTACTCCATCTGTCCAAATAAGGACCTGTATTTCATGAATTTCTACCTTTTCAGTAGTTTTTCATAGATACCTAAGTGCATGTGAGCCAACTGTGCCAACTTATTTTTATCTAATTCAGGAGATGAGCCCTTACTCTCATTTTTAAACTCATAAAGTCTTTATTCCCTAAAAATAAATAATTTTTCTTCTATTAATTTTCTTCTACATCTTATCTCCGATGTTGCTATTTAATTTTATCTGCTATGTATCTTTTCATGTTGAATAGTGGACAAACTTAATTGACAACCCTCACCTACAAAAGCTGAATAATTGTTCCAACATAATATATTTAATAATTCAATCCTTTTAAATTATTTATGATGCCTCCTTTATAACATATTAAGATTTTATATATGCTACAATATGTTATAAAGCCATGCATTCCATTGATATATTTTCATTTTTGTGCTAATACAAAATAAAATCAATTGTTGAAAATACAATTAAATATTTGATAGGGTGTGTGAATTTCTAGTTCTCTATACTAATCTTTATTGAGATAAACTTGCTGCTGCTGCTGCTAAGTCGCTTCAGTTGTGTCCGACTCTGTGCGACCCCATAGACGGCAGCCCACCAGGCTCCCCTGTCCCTCGGATTCTCCAGGCAAGAAGACTGGAGTGGGTTGCCATTTCCTTCTTCAGTGCATGAAAGTGAAAAGTGAAAGTGAAGTCGCTCAGTCATGTCTGACCCTCAGCGACCCCATAGACTGCAGCCTACCAAGCCCCTCCGTTCATGGGATTTTCCAGGCAAGAGTACTGGAATGGGGTGCCATTGCCTTCTCCTGAGATAAACTTGCAACCAACTAATTTTTATTAACTCATTTATTAGTAGGCATTGCTCAGATATTGCATCTTGCAAAACTAAAATTCTGTACCTATTAAAGTTATATTTCATGCCCCCAGCCCCCAACAACCACCAATATACTTTCTAGCTCTATGAATTTAACTACTCTGGGCTCCACATAATAATAGGAATTATGCAGTATTTGTCCTCCAGTGACTAGCTTGTTTTGCTTAGCCTAAAGTCTTTAAGGTTCATGTGTCAGAATTACCTCCATTTTTAAGGCTAAATACTATTGCATTGGAGAAGGAAATGGCAACCCACTCCAGTGTTCTTGCCTGGAGAATCCCAGGGAGAGAGGAACCTGGTGGGCTGCCGTCTATGGGGTGGCACAGAGTCGGACATGACTGAAGCGACTTAGCAGCAGCAGCGCTATTGCATTATCCGCATATACATAGCATGTTTATCCATTCATCTGTTGATTCTCCACCTGTTTTTACATATCTTTTGGGGTGAACACAATTAAACTCATAACATTTACCAGGCAAGACCCATGCCTGTTGTGTTTAAACTTTTATTTTCAGTGTGTTATGAAAGTAGTGGTTCAGAAAGTAATTTAGTTATATAAATGAGTATCATAATATAAGTACAGCAGTAAGTGAATTCATATGAAGGAAAGAAATGAGCATAGTTATGATAGGAGGGGAGGAGATAATGGCCAGTAGCATACTTCAGTAAACACTTCCAGGAGAAAGAATCCATGAAAGACCTGGGTTAATTTCATGGAGAATGACGTTATGTAAGATTCAGTTCAGTTCAGTCGCTCAGTCATGTCCGACTCTTTGTGACCCCATGAATTGCAGCACCCCAGGCCTCCCTGTCCATCACCAACTCCAGGAGTGCACTCAGACTTGCGTCCATTGAGTTAGATTATGTAAGATTAATTTGTTCTTTCATCTTTATTTCTGTAAAAGTCAAAGAGGAAAAGTTGTAGCCTCACAGTCTGAGGGTGTGATTTGTCATAGTTTATAAGATACATTTCATTTATTCCAATAAAGTAACATCCATACCAATGCATAGAGGTATTGTTGTTGCTCAGTTGCTCAGCCCTGACTGACTCTTTACCACCCATGACCTGCAGCACACCAGGTTTCCCTGTCCTTCACTATCTTCCGGAGTTGGCTCAGACATGTCCCTTGAGTCAATGACACCATCCAACAATTTCATCCTCTGCCATCCCCTTCTCTTCCTGCTTTCAATTTTTCCCAGCACAGGGGCTTTTCCAACAAGTCAGCAGTTCACATCAAGTGACCAAAGTATCAGAGCTTCAGGTTCAGCAACAGTGCTTCCTGTGAATATTCAGAGTTGATTTCCCTAGGATTGATGGATTTGATCTCCAGTGAGTCGGTTTTTCACATCAGGTGGCCAAAGTATTGGAGTTTCAGCTTCAGCATCAGTCCTTCCAATGAATATTCAGGACTGATTTCCTTTAGGATTGACTAGTTGGGTCTCCTTGCTGTTCAAGGACTAGACGGATTTTGTCTACAAAGTGATATCTCTGGTGTTTAATATGCTGTCTGGGTTTGGTGTAGCTTTCTTCCAGGGAGCAAGTGTCTTTTAATCTCATAGCTGAGGTCACTGTACACAATGGTTTCGGAGCCTAAGAAAATAAAATCTGTCACTTTTCACTTTTTTACCTTCTATTTTGTGGCTGACTCTTTTCAGCCCCATGGACTGTAGCCCATCAGGTTCCTCTTCCCATGGAATATTCTTCCAGGCAAGAATACCACAGTGGGGTACCATTTCCTATCCCAGGGGATCTTCCCAACCCAGTGATTGAACTTGAGTCTCTTGCATTTCTTGCATTGGCTGGAGGATTTTTTTACCACTAGTGCCACCTGGAAAGGCTGCAAAAGCATTACAAAGGCCAATATATAAAACTAATAAATTAGTCAAACTAAGAATTTATGTACTATTTAGTCTGAAGAAGAAAATGTCAATACTTAAATACAGGAAAATAATTCAGATATTGAATCAATCATAGAAACAGACAGTTCAGCCATAAAACTTCTACATTTTAACCTGATATATAGCCAATATCAGGTTACTTTAATTTATCTTTTATTCTTCAGGCAGCTAGAGGTTTATCAATTGAATTGATCTTTAAAAACTTTTTATCTTTATTCTTTTTGCAGCTAGGTAGAGGTTTATTAATTGAATTGATCTTTTCAAAAAACAGTTTATAGTTTCATCAATTTTATTGATATTTTTATTAGTTTATTGTTTTAATTTCTTTGATTTCTTCTATTGCTTAGTCACATCTCACTCTTTGTGATCACATGGACTATACCACAACAGGATCCTCTTTCCTGCACTATCTCCTGGAGTTTGCTCAAATTCATGTCCATTGAATTGGTCATGCTATCTAGCCATTTTATCCTCCGTCACCCCCCTTTTCCTTTGGCCTTCAGTCTTTCCCAGCATCAGGGTCTTTTCCGAAGAGTCAGCTCTTCACATCAAGTCACCAAAGTATTGCGGCTTCAACTTCAGCAACAGTTCTTTCAAATAAACATTCAGGGATGACTTATTTTAGGATTAACTGGTTTAATATCTTTCTAGTCTGAAGAACTCTCTCAAGAGTCTTCTCCAGCACTGCAATTTGAAAGCATCAGTTCTTCGGCTCTCAGCTTTCTTTATGGCCCAATCTGTACATGACTATTGTGAAAAACATCATTTTAACTGTAAGGACCTTGGTTGGCAAAGTGATGTCTCTGTTTTTTAATATGCTGTCTAGGTTTGTCATAGCTTTCCTTCCAAGGAGCAAGCATCTTGTAATTTTATGTCTGCAGTCACCATCTGCAGTGATTTTGGAGCCCAAGAAAATAAAATCAGCCAAAGTGTCCACTGTTTCCCGTTCTATTTGTCATGAAGTGATGGGACTGGATTCTTTGATCTTAGTTTTTTTTTTTCCTTTTTATTTATTTTTTTGAATGTTAAGCTTTAAGCCAACTTTTTCACTCTTCTCTTTTACCCTCATCAAGAGGCTCTTTAGTTCCTCTTTACTTTCTGCCATTAGAGTGGTATCATTATTTGCATTTCTGAGGTTGTTGATGCTTCTTCCAGCAATCTTGATTCCAGCTCATGCTTCATACAGCCTGGCATTTCACATGATGTACCCTGCATGTAAGTTAAATAAGCAGGGTGATGATATACAGCCTTGTCATACCCCTCTCCCAATTTTGAACCAGTTGGTTGTTCCCTGTCTTGTTCTAACTGTTGCTTCTTGACCTTCATGCAGGTTTCTCAGGAGATGGGTAACGTGGTCTGGTATTCTCATCTCTTGAAGACTTTTCCACAGTTTGTTGTGATCCACACAGTCAAAGGCTTTAGCATAGTCAATAAAGCAGAAGTAGACATTTTTCTGGAACTCCCTTGCTTTGTCCATGATTCAATAAACGTTGACAATTTGATCTCTAGTTCCTTTGCCTCTTTGAAACCCACTTTGTACATCTGGAAGTTCTCTGTTTGGATATTGCTGAAGCCTAACTTGAAAGTTTCTGAGCATAACCTTGCTCATGAATCTTGGATGGCCTTGCAGAGCATGGTTCATAGCTTCAGTTACCAAGCCCCTTTCTCCACAACAAGGCTGTGATCTATGAAGGGGCTACTTTTGTTAATTTCTATTTACTTTCCTTTTCTTTGTCTAATTTATTAGGTGGAAATTTAGATTACTGATTTAAGAAGGATTTATGTTTAAGAAGGATGAATTTAATGCTATAAATTCTACTAACCTCTGTGTTTTCCATATCCCATGCATTTTGATATGCTTAATAATGCTTTTTATACAGTTCAAAATATATCTTCACTTCTTTTCAAACCAGTGGGCTATTTAAAATTATGGTGCTTGATTCCAAATATTTGGGAATTTTCCACATATCTTTCTGTTATTGATTTCTATTTTCATTCCATTATGACCTAGAAAATACTTTGTATGAATTCTGTTTTCCAAATTCAGTTCTGTACCATAAGAGAGACTTTCTTAGTATTCTGGCAAATATTATGTGGACATTAGATGAGTTTGGTGGAAATAAAACCTGTAAAAGGGTAAAAACCTCACCTAATTTTGGTTGCCCAAGGGACCCACTATCTTACACAGAGTACACTCAATTTCCACTAAATTACCCATTACTTGCTGAACAGTTCTTACTGGTGTCTGCCTTCTTATTCACCCAGTAAGCTAATAATCATGTCTTATCACTGCCTGCAAACTCTGATCTCTTTTTAGCTGTTGAATTATTTGAATATTCTAAGTCCTCAGCACTGTGATAAGATATCAAGAAAATCTGTGAACTTGTTGTTTGTCTGGCTTCTGTAGTCCTTAAACATCATTCAGAGTTTGAAGTTCTCTACCTCCTAGTTTTATTGAAAATGTAGTATTTTTTATTCTTATCATTTTGTATTTTTTTCAAAAGAATTTCAGAGGGTTCAAAACTAAAATGCCTCCATAATTCCATATGCTTATTCTATTCAGTGAAATTTTTAAAAAGTACCCTTTTAAAATTACACAGGATATTTTCCTATAGTCTCTTTGAAAATGCTTTTAGTTTCAGCTATATCCAATATACATTGCCACTGCTTTTCTTCATGTTTGTTTTGCTTTTCTTTACCGGCCTCACTTAATCACAAAGCTTGACTGCATTTATTAGAGCAATAATGTCAATAAAATAGAGAAGTCTCATGTTAATAAATGGAAAACTATTGCACTGCTTTGTATTACAGGTTAACTATGACAATAGTAATTTCAGATAAATTTTTGAAATTCATTGTCGAGGATAAATTTATAAAATATTCTATGTCTCAAATATCAATTTCTTTCTCCTCTAAAACTTTGAAGTATGGTTGAGAGAAGACATTTTAAAAGCCAAAATAATGCTAAATGTAAAAACTCTCATATCTTTCTCTTAGATCAAAATATTTCTTGATTGCCAGTCTATTGTGGAAACCCTCTTGCATAGTTAAATATAATCTTACTGGATGAAATTTCTGTCTTGCTCCACAGTGATTTGAAATTCTTAATGAGGACTGCATCCCGGTGGCCCTAAGATACTTATTTTAAAAAAATCTAAGTTATTTTCTGTTTGCTTTATTTTTATATTTCTTGGGAGGGAAAATAAAAATGTTTCACTACCTGATCTTTTTTTTTTTACTTTCTATGAGTATCTGATCACAAGCCAGTTAAAATCTTCTTTGCTATCATACTTTACAATTTACTGTTTTAATTCAAAATTTTCCTTAGCTTCAGAAAAGCTGATTATGATTAAATTTGTTATTTTTTTAATCCAAGACATTTTTTTAGCTTCACTGTTTTAGATACTTCAGTAATAACTATTTTTTGTTCTTTAATTATGTGACATGTTCTTTTTTTTAATGTTGATATTTATGTATGTGTGTGTGTGTGTATATATATATATACACACACACGTATATATACACATACAATTGTAATAGTTGTAAATAGCTAAATGTCTTAAATAGTAAATGAATCTGTTAGGAAACTTGAATACTATTTTAAATAATGTCAGGGAACTGAGAGAGGACTAGAATGAGAGCAAGAAACTCCTAAAAGACTATAGTCAAAAGGCAGTCCACAATTTTTTTAGGATTTTCCTCCAGGAACCTTGCCATGTTCTCAAAGAGAAGGTCTCATAAAAATCTCTTTGTGGACTCCAACGGTCCTTGGACCCTCTGAAACTCTTACAAAGACCTAGAATCAGGGGAAGGATTTCACCAGAGGATAATTCTGAAACATTAGCCCATGTGGGTAAAAGGAATCACCACCCTTCTCCAGGCCACTCTTACTTTCCAGTATTACCTAAATTGAAAGAAAAAAATGTAAATGAATCAAAGCTGTAGTCAACAGGGAAGAAAGTTTAAAAAAAAAGAAAAGAAAGAAATAGCATGAGAATGCTGTAGCCAGAGAAGAAATTAAGGAGCAAGGAGGAGAAAAGCTTTATCCTTAAAGGAGGAACAGATACATTTAAAAACATCACACTCCCAAGAAAGGCCCATTGTAAGAGCAAGACTTCTTTAAATGATTAGGGAACACCTCTTCTATAACTACCGCCAGTCTAAGAAGCCCCATTTAATAACAGTAATTGGATTACAGATGAAAGAGCTTGTGGACACACCGTCTTTGAGGATAATACAAAGGGGAGTCCCAAGGACAGGAGAGGTGGACAAAACAAGCTCACTCCAGGAACTTGCTGTAGAAGGAAATGGCAATCCACTCTAGTATTCTTGCCTGGAGAATCCCATGGACAGAGGAGCCTGGCAGGGTACAGTCCACGGAGTCGCAAAGAGTCAGACACGACTGAGCGACTTCACACACACACACACACACACACGCACACGCACACACACTACACACACACACACACACACACACACACACACACACACACACACACACACACACCCCCCGCCAGGAACTTGCAGCCTTTGGTGCCTACAGCTACAAGAAATATTAAACAGGGCCTAATTCCTAGCCAAATTAACATAAATACTCATACAAAAGTCCTGTACCTATTATCCTATGAAATAAGATTTGTCCCAGGAGCATAAGGTTCATTCAGCATTTGGAAATCAATCAGTATAATCTGCTATATTAATCAACAAAATTTTTTAAAAAGATATCATACTGGATGCAGAAAATTCATGTATCAAAATTTAACATTTATTGCTGATAAAAACTGTGCAAACTAGGAATGGAAAGGAATTTCTTTTAATAAATATACCTACAAAAACTTACTGCTAACATCTAACCAATTATGGAAAAACTGAATGTTTTTCACTTAATATCAAGAATTAAGCAAAGATGTCAGCTCTAGACACTCCTATTTGTCCTTGTGTCAGTTGCCCTAGCCATTGCAAAAGGCAAGAAAAAAAAAAGGTATAAAGTATAGGGATGAAAGGGTTAAATATGTATTTGAAGAAAACATGATTGTTTATGTAAAATCTTGAGAAGGCTATCCAAACAAAGTCATAATATACAAGGTCAAAATGTGCAAAAATGAAACATATCTCATACTTCATTATTTAAAAAGTACATCGTATGCCAGAATACAAATAATATATCATAGACCTAAATTTAAATGAATTATTGATCTAAATGCAAAATACAAGGCTATAAAATTTTTAGAAAAAAGCACTAAGGAAAATTTGACCTATGTTGGCAAAGATTTTTAGATATGACAGAAAATTAAATATATTGCACTTTTAGGATGATATCAGGTATTCTCAATTACTGTTAGAGGAGTAGAGATGTCTCCAACGATACTAGTTGATTTAACTATTTCTCTCTCTAGTTCTATTAGTTTTTGCCTCATATATTTTCTTATTTTATTGTTCAGTACATATTAATGGTCATTATGTCTACTTGGTAATTGCTCTTTTTAACATTAATTAGTGGTTCACTTTATTCTTGACAATTTTTGCTACTTTGAAGTCTGCTTTGTATGAAATTAATATAAGCTACTCCTGCTTTTTGATCAGTGCTAGCATGGAGAAGGCAATGGTACCCCACTCCAGTACTCTTGCCTGGAAAATCCCATGGACGAAGGAGCCTGGTGGGCTGCAGTCCATGGGGTCACTAAGAGTCGGATACGACTGAGTGACTTCACTTTCCCTTTTCACTTTCATGCATTGGAGAGGGAAATGGCAACCCACTCCAGTGTTCTTGCCTGGAGAATCCCAGGGACTGAGGAGCCTGGTGGACTGCCCTCTATGGGGTTGCACAGAGTCGGACACGACTGAAGCGACTTAGCAGCAGCAGCAGCAGCAGCAACATGGTATATCTGCCTCTATTCGTTTAGATTTAATCTATCTTTGTCTTTAAAATTTAGGTGGATTTTTTGGTAGAAAATATATTTGGATCTTTTTTATCCACTTGTAAATTATGTCATTTCATTGATGCACTTAGGCCATGGTTTGGAGAAGGCAATGGCACCCCCACTCCAGGACTCTTGCCTGGAAAATCCCATGGATGGAGGAGCCTGGTGGGCTGCAGTCTATGGGGTCGCTAAGAGTCGGGCACGACTGAGTGACTTCACTTTCACTTTTCACTTTCATGCACTGGAGAAGGAAATGGCAACCCACTCCAGTGTTCTTGCCTGGAGAATCCCAGGGATGATGGAGCCTGGCGGGCTGCCGTCTATGGGGTTGCACAGAGTCGGACACGACTAAAGCGACTTAGCAGCAGCAGCAGGCCATGATTATTAAAAATGCTTACTGATATAGTTTGATTAATATCTTCCATATTTATTACTATTTTTTGCCCTTTTTGTTTGTTTCTTTTACATTCTTCATCTGGCTTCTCTGATTTTAATTGAGCATGTTAATAGAATTTCATTTTCTTTCCTCTCTTACCATATCAACTAAATTTCAAATAATTCTTTTATGTATTGTCCTGAAGCTTGCAACTTATCTTTATAGCTAATATAAGTATACTCTCAGATAACAGTATACTACTTCACAGGTAGTGAATATAACAGATTATTCCCAATTTCTCCCTCCCATACCTTAGAACATTGCTGTCATTTATTTCACTTCTCCATAAGCAGTATTTATGGAATATATGGTTGCCATTGTTATTTTGAACAAACCATTACCTGCTAGATCAATTAATAATAAAACCAAAATGGTGGGATAAAGGTGGCAGAGTAGCAGGATGGTGGACTCATCTTCCCCTACGGACATATCAAAACAACAACTACACATGGACCGACTCACTGAAATCAACCTGGGAACTAGTGGGATGGCTCCTCTACAACCAAGGCTGTAAAGAAAGATCCACATTGAGTGCTATGTAAAGGGAGAAGTGACCTGATTTTGATCTGCAGCCCTAGCAAGGACTAGGAAGGAGAGGGGATTATCACAGGCTCGAGAATCTTCCCTGAGGAGCTAAAATTTAAGTCTTGTGTTAGTCAACCTAACCTTGACTCTAGGAAGAGGAGCCCCCACTAGCTGGGTTGAAAGTCAGTGGGGCGTACTGGAGGGATGCAAGAAACCAAGGCTGCTCATAAAACTCACATGCACAGGCTTGCTTGCCCTCAGTCACTGCACAGAGGCAGCAGATTGAAAGCTGCCTGGAGTTGCAGCAAACTTGCCAGGATCACCCCGGCACACCCTGCTGGGCTGCTACTCTAAGCCCCTCTTGCTTCAGTGCTGCTCCCCAGTAAGGCAGAGGCTGCTGTGCAGACACTTGGGACAGAACCTGGTCCTTCCTCTGACCAGGATAGAGGCAACCATTGAAAGCACACACATTAGAATACACACTCTGGAGGGAGCTACACTAGCTCCAGGGTGGAGACCGCCTCTCTGGAGCCTGACTCCCTGCACAGACTTGGAAGGGAGGTGAAGCTAGCTCCAGGGCAGAAACTGGCATTGCCTGAGCAGACATCCCTGAACAGGCCTGGAAGAGAGCCAGCTCAGTAAAGCTTCACCAACACCTTTGCTGCTGCACCAGCCTCTAATCAAGGCATGCACACCAAGGCCTAAGTGAAATCAACCCAACAGCAGCCTCAAGCCCTTAGGCCCCATTCACAACCCAAACTAATGAGGAGCCAACCATTATAAGCTAGAGAAACCCAACTCCAGTAGGGTTCCTGCTCTATCCCTCAGACTCAGATCCCACCCCCAATAGGGCCGTGATAGCCACTGAGCTCAGGAGAAGCCCTGGCATGCACCTGGCTCTGGTTTCAGCCCCTCCAACTCCAAGCCCACACCCCACCAAGGCAATGGCTGCCAGTGCACCCTTGGGGAAGACACAGACTGTGCTCCCTTCAGATCTGCCTCCTCAACCAAAGCCTCTGAGCACATGCAGATTATGTAGGGACACTTCCACAGAAGGTCACACCTTCAAGACCATGAGAGGTAGCTATTAAAAAAAAAAAAAAAGAAAAATGAATACAGCAAAACAGAAACAGACCCATAAATGCAGAAGAAAAAAAAACTAGTGATTACCACTGGGGAAGTGTTAGGTGAAAGGGAAAGACAGGGGAAAGGGATTAAGAGATGCAGACTCCTACATATAAAATAAGAAGATACAAGTATGTAATTTACCATTCAGAGAGGATAGCCATTATTTCATAATATCTTTAAATGGAGTATAATATATTAAGTCACTTCATTGTATACCTGAGGCAGTATTTCATTGTAAATCAATTATATGACAGTAAAAAGAATAATGAAATATATATGATTTATTTTACCTTCACTTTTCCCTTCTTTAATCCTTTTCCTTTCTTTATGTAGGCATGCATTTCCAACCTATATTATTTTCCTTCTCTCTGAAGAACTAACTTTAACATTTCTTGCCAGAAAATTCTACTGGTGAAGCTTCCACAATTTTTGTTTTTCTGAGGAAATGTTTTTATTTTAAAAGATAGCTTCATTGGATACTGAATTCTAGGTTGGTGATTTGATTTTTTTCTTTGTTTTTTTCTTTCAACATTTTAAAGCTTCACTCCATTCTTTTCTTATTGCATAACTTCTGACAAGAAGCCTGATAAATTCTATTTTTGCTCATCTATAAGTAATGTGTTTCCTACATCTGGCTTGTTTGAAGATTTTCTCCTTGATTTTCTACAATTTGAATATGGTATGGCTGATATATATTTTGGTCTTTATCTGGGTTGCTAGTCTCTGAGTTTATTGGATCTGTGCTTTGATATCTTTAATTTTGGAAAGTTCTCAATCACTATTTCAAATATCTCTTCTGTTTCTTTCTTTTCTCCTAATGGTATTTTTGTTATATCTATTTTTCAGCTTTTATAATTATCCTATATAGTTACTGGCTGTGCTGCTATTTCTTTTTCATTTTCTTTTTTATTTTTAGTTTGGGCAGTGTCTCTTATTGTTTTTCAAACTCACTGATACTCAGTTTTGTTCATTCTGTTGATGAGTCCATCAAATGAATTCTTTTCCATCACAGTGTTTCTGATATCTAGCATTTCTTTGTAATTCTCTTAGAATTTCCATCTTTATGCTTCTATCACCCATCAGTTATTGTATTTTGTACACCTGTTCCATTAGAGCTCATATTAATTTTAGTTTTTAAGTTCCTGGTCTGATAATCCAGCATGTTGCTATATCTGAGTCTGGTTCTGTCTCTTCACAGATTGTTTTTGACGTTTATCCTGCCTTGTAATATTTTGCTGAAAGCTGATAATGATATACAAAGTAAAATAACTAAGATAAGTAGGTCATTTTTGTGAGGTTTATGTTTGTCTGGTTACACGTTAGGCTATATCTACTGTTTATTATGAGTCAGAGACTAAAATTTACTCTGGTGTCCTTGTTTTCCCTCTTGACTGAGACTTCTCAAATAAAGTCTGAGATGCGCTGTTCTTTCAGTTGTATTTCCCTGTTATTATACAGGAGCCCTACTGATGTGATGGGAATGTTGGAGAGAGGAAAGAGGAAGCATTCTATTGTCCTATCATGGACTAAATGTTTGTGTCCCCCAAATTCATATTTTGAAATCCTAACCCCAAGGTCATGATATTATAAGACAGAGGCCTTTCAGAGGTGACTATGTCATGAGATGAAGTCCTTATGAAATATATTAGTGGTCTTATAGGAGAGTGCTCTTATAGAAATATTAGTGCTCTTACAGAAAGCTCGCACCACTTCAGCGATGTGAAGACACAGAAAATAGTCATCTTTAAATCAGACGGTATATCACCCCTGCAATCCTTGAACTTCCTAGCTTCCAGAAGTGTGAGAAATAAATTGTTATTGCTTAAGAGCTACACAGTCTGGACATTTTGGTACATCAATCCAAGCTGGAATCCTATGATTGGGTATTAGTCTTTTAGTGAGTCAGTGACACTGAGCTATGCCTTCCATAATTGTTTCCAAACACCACCACCCTCCCCACCTCTATAGAAGAGGCAAGAAAGTGAGATGTGGCTGGAATTACATATTTTCTTCCTTTATATATAAACTAGGAGGGTTGGAGTTTCTCTTCCCCTGGATGGGTTGCTGCTGCTGCTGCTGCTGCTAAGTCACTTCAGTTGTGTCCGACTCTGTGCGACCCCATAGACGGCAGCCTACCAGGCTATCCCGTCCCTGGGATTCTCCAGGCAAGAACACTGGAGTGGGTTTGCCATTTCCTTCTCCAGTGCATGAAAGTGAAAAGTGAAAGTGAAGTTGCTCAGTCCTGTCCAGCTCTTCACGACTCCATGGACTATAGCCTACCATGCTCCTCTGTCCATGGGATTTCCCAGGCAAGAGTCCTGGAGTGGGATGCCATTGCCTTCTCCATCTCTATACCTACTTGTCTCTAATTTGGGGGTTAGTGGTTTGCCCTGTGATCCCAGTTCTCTGCTAGATCTAAGAAAATTTGATTTTATTTGTTCAGATTTTCCCCTTGTTATGATTGCTGGAATGACAATTCTAAGATCTTTACATCCTGGACCAAATTCCCCCTTTTTTTTTTTAATGTTGTATGGCTTTCCAGAGCATTATGAATTTTACCTCAGGTTTAAATAGCAGATGATAAGCTTGATAAACTTTGATTAGTTTGTTGAAGTTTCTATTTCTCTTTCATTTTTCTACGATGTAATGATTCTTATTCAGATGCCTGGTGATGTCTCTGAGTTGCTTCCTAAGTCTTTTTTTGTCAGCTGCCAAAGGGAATTTCCAAGCTCATGTGAAAGAGATTTAATTTCTTAATCCAATGATTTGAGTCTTTGAGAAGAAAATCTCCTGAATATCAAACAATATGTTCCCTGGCATTTGCATGGGTTAGCAAATGATTGTTATCATTCTGTTTTACTAAGTTTGAGAGGCAAAGACCAATTCTCTTGAATCACTGGTGAATTTTTTATGCCACATGGTGTGGTGTTAAAGCAGTTTTAAAGAGCCAATTTCACCCAATACCTTTCTGTAGAGTACCTCAGGGGTTAGAATGCAATATCCAATAAAATGAGCTCAGAATATGTGAATTAATTTAATGGGAGTGTAATGGAAGTACATATTGCATCATACAAGGTAGGTGTTAAAGAATACTTAGGAACAAAAATAAAAATAATAGCAGAAAATGAAAGTGAAAAGAGCAAAAGAAATAATGAGGGAGTATGTTCATGTTCTGGAGAAGGAAATGGCAACCCACTCTAGTGTTCTTGCCTGGAGAATCCCAGGTACGAGGGAGCCTGATGGGTTGCCATCTCTGGGGTTGCATAGAGTCGGACATGACTGAAGCAACTTAGCAGCAGCAGCAGCAGCAGCATGCTCATGTTCATTGGATATTCAGAATGATAAATAATTGATTTACCAGTTTCTTTCTGCAAGAAGGAAATGTCAACCAACTCCAGTGAAAATCCATGGACAGAAGAGCCTGGTAGGCTACAATCCATGAGGTCACAAAGAGTTGCACACAACTGAATGACTTCACTTTCACTTTCTGCAAGAAATTGTTTTAATCAATCAAATAATCTAAAGATAAAGGCCTTTTAAAGAAAGAAAATATTAAGAAACTTTTAGAGTTCATACCAACTATATTGGTATAACTTCTTTGCTGGTTCACTTTGACCACCTCTTCTACCTCTATCATAAAGACTCAGGTTTTGTACCACTTATTTTTGCTGCACTTGGGGCCAGCTTTGCCTGGAATAATGGTAACTGTGCAATGAGAACTTATTATCTCTATATACTGAATAATAGCAATATCCAATTGCATAAATTACTCAAACATCTCTCAGAGCATTAAAAGCATGTCAGTTTTTAAAGGAATTTAGATTTAGGGTTACTTTTTCAGAAAGAGGGGAATTAATATTAGGCTTCCCAGGTGGCTTCCCTGGTATCTCAAATGGTAATGAATTCACCTATAATGCTGGAGACCCTGGTTTGATTCCTGGGTCTGGAAGATCTGCTGGAGAAGGGATAGGGTAACCACTGCAGTATTCTTGGGCTTCCCTGGTGGCTCAGATGTTAAAGAATCCGCCTGCAATGCTGGAGCCCTGGGTTTGATCCCTGGGTTAGGAAGATCCCCTGGAGGAGGCCATAGCAACCCACTCCAGTATTCTTGCCTGGAGAATCTCCGTGGACAGAGGAGCCTGGCAGGCTACAGTCCATGGGGTTGCAGAGTCGGACATGACTGAGCAACTTTCACTTTCCCAGGTGGCACTGGTGGTAAAGAATCTGCCTGCCAATTCAGGAGAAGCAAAATGTGTGGGTTCACTTCCTGGGTTGAAAAGATAACCTGGAGTTGGATATGGCAACCCACTCTAGTATTCTTACCTGGAAAATTCCCTGGATGGAGGAGCCTAATGGGCTCTAGTCCATAGCATTGCAAGATCACATGCACATACACACACACACACACACACACACACACACACACACACACACACAGAATTAATATTGTATATGTTGAAGTATACATTAAGACCAAGCCATTTTCATTTTTCTTCTGGAAACACAGAAAGACTTCATTTTCCAACCTTCCTTCTAGATAAGGGCCATGTGACTATGGTCTGGCCAATAGCTAGGATAAAGAACAACTAGATGTGCCACATCCAGCCTTCTGAAGCCCATGGCTTGTTGTCCACAGTGCTCACTCTCCTCATGCTCTAGCTTTCACTACATTCTCCCCTTCCTGTGGCTGGAATCAAAGATCCCTAGGATGAGCTACACTCGTTTAACTGGAGATCCTCAGGAGACCCGCTAACCCACATTGGACCATAATGTGAGTGAAAAAAATAAACATGTATGTATTGTATACTAATACTAAGCCACAAAGACTTTGTGTTTATTATTTAGAGTAGCTAGGGAGCATGACTCTGATGAAAACAGTACTCTTGACTATTGAAATTCAGAGAGCTGGAAACTTCAGGCTGTCTTATCCCCAAAGCAATAATCCACCAATGAAAACCATGTAGAACTCGGAGGTGCCTGTAGTTGCCTATTAGCAATCTGCCCCCACTTTGGTGAAGGTATGTAGTGTTTAGTGTGAGCTGTGCTCTGCTGCTGCTGCTAAGTCGCTTCAGTCGTGTCCGACTCTGTGTGACCCCATAGATGGCAGCCCACCAGGCTCCCCCGTCCCTAGGGTTCTCCAGGCAAGAACACTGGAGTGGGCTGCCATTTCCTTCTCCAGTGCATGAAAGTGAAAAGTGAAAGTGAAATCACTCAGTCGTGTCTGATTCCCAGAGACCCCATGGACTGCAGCCTACCAGGCTCCTGGATTTGCCAGGCAAGAGTATGCTCAGTTGTCTCTAATTCTTTGTGACCCCGTGGGCTGTGGCCCGCCAGGCTCCTCTTTCTAGGGATTTCCCAGGCAAGAATATTGCACTGGGTTGTCATTTCCTTCAGCAGGGCAGCTTGCCCCCAAGGAATCAAACCCCGTGGTTCCCACCATGAATCTGCACTGCAGGAGGGTCCTTTACTGCTGAGGCACTGAGGACACCCTGGTGAAGGTGGCTTGAGGAAACAGACTAAATGTCTTCAGCCAGTAAGTATATTACCCATGATGAGGGCTAAGTTTTTCTCTGCTTCATCTTTGATTTCTGCTAAATGTTTCTTCACTTTGTGTCTTAGGAATTCATCTTCTGCTGTCAGAAAGGTACAATTAGCAGACAGACTCAACTTCCATTGTTTCATATTTGAGCAGTATTTATTCCCCAACCACAAAACTAAAATCAATCACGGAGTGCTGTGGATAAATACACCTGTTAAAGAAGAAAGGCATTGAGGAACCAGAATGTTTTTAGTGTTTTTTCATACAGCACAAATTTAAATAGTTTACACAAGATAGTTTGCTCTTAATACCTCCTTTTGTCCTATTATGAAATGCTAAAGCTTATTTTAAGTTGCAGTTCTGAAATGACTGCAGATCTTAAGGACCGCCTCACTCAAGATAAGTGAGATGTATGACCGTGCAGCTATAATAGGTATGGTAAAGATGTGTTCCATTAGCTTCCTGTGAACCACTCCAGTTAAACTTGTCAGCATTTTTAACACTGTCAAACTCCAAGGTTTATAATTCATCAAGGGTTTGGTTTTGTTTTGCGTTTTATTTTTCTTGCCTGACTTACAAATAATGTAATTCCTTTGATTCCTCTAGGAGATGAACTTTCCTTACTGTGGTTGGAAAGAAAACAATTTTTTTTTAACCAAAATGTCCTTATTCTGAAAACAGAAGTCATTGCTGATGGCTAAGGTTTAAACATTATCATCCTTTACTTCAAAAAAGTTATGCTTACTTAATTGCATCTCAGTTCTTAGCTGATCATGAAAACATTCCAGTTAAACTGCAGTTAATGGATGATTCTGGCAATGATACCACATAGCCAGGGATCTGTAACGTTTCAATAACTTTTGTCTATTATTTTTCTCATGTTTATATTAGACTGTACATTTTGCATACAGTTTAACTATTACTCTGACATTGAATATTTCTTTGAAAATAAGTGAATAGATTTGGAAATTTTAAAAATTAAACCAAATACTGCAGTGTAACATTTGATTTTACTAGCCTTTAAAAAGAAAATATAGCTTTCACATTTCATTCAAATTAAATCCTTTTCATAACATATTTTTAATCTGACCACTTTTGTCATGAAAATAAATTGTTAGACTCATTCCCTTGAAGAACTTTGGTTCAAATATAATGTTAAAATGAATCAAATGATAAAAGCACATAACTTTAATATTATTGAAATCATTCTCTTTCATTTAGGGATATAAAAAGAATAGGTATGAAGATGTAGAATAGAAGAAAAAGTTAATGGGGATTATTTACAAAACAATATTTTGGGTAAGACAGAGATTATTTTCAAATCTAGAGATCCTCACATACGTAAAACAGATACTAGCTTATTCTTATTTCAATAATTTTGTCTTCAAAAGTCTCTCTCTGGCCACAGAATACCTTTTGTGTGTGGAAGAAACATAACTGCTGATTATCCTTCATTTAGAGACATGACTTGGGCTTCCCGGGTAGCTCAGCTGGTAAAGAATCTACCTGCAATGCAGAAGACCCGGGTTGAAGTCCTGGGTCAGGAAGATCCCCTGGAGGATGGCATGGCAACGCATTCCAGTGTTCTTGCCTGGAGAATCCCATGCACAGAGGAACCTGGTGGGCTACAGTCCATGGGGTTGCAAAGAGTTGGACATGACTGAGCAGCTAAGCACAGCACAGTGCAGCAGAGACATGGCTTGCTGAGATTCTTTTAATCTTTCCTATTGTATAATTTTAAACTTTATTACATTCATTTTTCCTTTGAGAAAAGTTACCTTGTCCTTTAGTTTTCTTCTTTCATCTTTTCTCTTTTCAGGTGAGAATCAGTCTCTTGGTCATGGTTTATCAGGATTAATTTTTAATGTGAGCTGCATTTTGTTTGTTAATTCATCATCCTTGTAGAAATCCTATTAGCCAAGTATGGATATGTCTAAATGTGGATACTTACCTGGGATTGAATGTTACCACTATAAATTTAGTGAAACACCTTAGCTTCCTCTCATCAGCTGATGCTCCTCTCTTTGTTTTGATCCAAGCTGTCAGCCCCAATAATGAATTGATTGTCACTCCATGTTTTTGTCAGAAAGCCTTTTCCAGAAACAACATTATGTTGGTAGTAGGGACATCGTTTCTTAAACTCTTATCTCGTTTTGTAATAGCTTGCTGGAACAGCACGGCTATGGCAGCAAATACAAGTGTGTTTGAAACTAATTTTTATGTTCTCCTCCCATCTGTGCACACCAAATCTGCTATTACATTTCATTTCCAATCTTCTCTATCCATCCTATCTCCAGGCCTTAGTTTGGATCCCTTCAGAACCTTTATGATTCATATTCAATCTCTAAAAAAAACCTTTGTAGTTTTATTCTTCCTATTCACTTTCCACAGGACTACCTTTGCTTAGACCCTTATCATTTGTCACTTGAGCCGTAAAGCTCTCTGCTGCATGTCTTATCTCTGTCACCTGTCTTCCAGTTTATTCTTCACAGTGTCACAAGTGGGATTTATAGCACATCCGTCTTTCCTTGCTTAAACTCCTTTAGTGTCTCCCCTCACCTTCACTCCCGGAAACACATCGTTCATCTTACTAAATCTGTAAGTGCAGTAGCAATATTTTCCTTTTCTTACACCTTTGTGCATGCTCTTTCCATTGTTCAAAATGACTTTCCTCCTTGTCCAGCTGGCAGCTACTACCATTTCTTCAAGACAGCCCAAATTACTTCCAGGTAGCCAACCTCCCCTTCCTCTGTAGTGGGGATTATGTATCTGAAACAGATCTTAGTTACAAAGAGAAAATATAATAGCACTAACCATATTTTTTATCCCTCATCCTTTTTTTTTTTTTCGGCTCTGTGCTCACAGGAGAATGATGCTAAAATTAAAATAATTAGCATGAAATAAAAATATACAGCCCGCTAGATATCAAATGAGCATATGCGTAGCATAAGCCACTCTTGTAAATAAACTGAAACTGTGTAGTTTTAGCATGTCTTTACAGGTTTACTCACTTTTTGTTTGTTGTTTCCTAAAATACTGGCATAGATCCCTTCATTATTAAGAGAAGATTATGACACTTTCTTAAGAATACCAAATAAATAGGCATGAGGAACAAAAGAGATGAAAATTAATTTGCCTTGCTTAAAATTAATGAATAAAGCATACTTATTTAATGTATTTTATAATATACTGAAATATGTCCATTTATAGATATCAATCCATATGTCTCAGTATGATCTCCTTCTTTAAACTGAGAAACAGAAGTATTGAAAATTGTGAATGGTAGTTTTTCCTAACTGCCCTTTCATTGCTTCATGAATTGATAGATGAATAACTGAACCACCTTTTCCAGATTTTTCTGGGACAGGTGTCAACTGAAAATAAAGGTACCTGAGTCCCATTGTATTAAATGAATCTCTGGAGTGGAGATATACTGATTCTGTATATTTGACAAAACCCTCTAAGTTAATACAAGAGAAGGAACTGGCAACCCACTCCAGTATTCTTGCCTGGAGAATCCCATGGACAGAGGATCCAGGTGGACTGCTGTCCATAGGGTTGCACAGAGATAGACACAACTCGAGTGACTTAGTATGAATGCATGCATTGGAGAGGGAAATGGCAACTCACTCCAGTATTCTTGCCTGGAGAATCTCAGGGAGAGAGGAGCATGGTGGGCTGCCATGTACGGGGTCACACAGAGTAGGACACAACTGGAGTGACTTAGCAACAGCAGCAGCAGCAGCTAAGTTAACACAATACACTCAGAAGTTAAAAAGCTACATATCTAGTCCAGTTGTTTAGTGTTTCTATCTCCTTGTCTTTGCTCAAAATCTTCCAGTGTTATGGAACTCTGAATTTCTGAAGGCAGATCATTTAGATTTTTTTAAATGGCAGTCTACTTTAAATACAAGAAGATGCCCATTTTTTAGAGTTCAGTTTGTTATGTTTTGATGACTGTTCACCCACATAACCATCACCCACAAAGAAAAAAACATCTCTGTCATCCCAAGACAGTTACTCACACCACTTTCCATGCAATCCCTTTCTCTCTGAATCAGTCTCTTTATATCTTTTATGACCTCAGGTCAGTTTTTATTAGAACTTCATATAAATGCAACTTAAAAGTATTCTCTTATAAATTTAGCTTCTGTTGCTCAGTTTAATATCTGTGTTTTAGCCATGTTGTTGAGTTAATTTACGTTTACTTCTGGGTAATATTTTTGCATGAATATACCAAAACTTCTTTATCTCTTCACTTGCTGATAAGAATTTGCACTGTCTCTTTGTTCTGGTTATTACGAATAAGCCTGCTAATGTATATTTTTAGGTATTTTTGCAGACATATTTTCATTTGTTTGGGGCATTTACTTAGGGTCATGTGAATTACCAGGTCATACATGTTTAACTTTAGAAGAGCTTGCAACTACTTCTGCAGAATGGTTGCACCACTTCACACTCTCACCAAAAATCTGTGATGGTTATTTTCCAACATTTGGTGCTATTGAGACTTTTTAACTTTTAAACTAAATTCTAGTGAATAAACCATTGAGACTTAAATTTGATTTCCATTATCCTAAAAAGGTTTAGTACCCTTTTTATTAGCTTATCGCTGTTTAATACCTGTGTGTGTATATCTCCTTATGTCTTTTGACCATTTTTACATGGGTAAAAAGTCTTTTCCTTTTTAATTTGTAAGTCCATCTGCGTCATCTCAGTAGTCATTTTTGAAACACTTAAATGTAGTATATGTGGCAACTTTTATAAAATTGCTTTGATGATTTTTTTGTATCCTCTATCTTATGGGTGAAAATATATGCATTATACTTAACTCACGGATCAGTAAGTTAAAGGAAAGCATCCAATAAATATTTTCCAAGGCACAGGGAATAAAGAATATGATTAACTCAAAAGTGGGTGGGTTAAAATCTGTTTAAATCTTACTTATGTTTTACTGCCTCCAAAGAAGGAATTCACTCCCTCTCTGCTGCTGCCGATGCTAAGTCACTTCAGTCGTGGCAGACTCTGTGTGACCCCCTTAGATGGCAGCCCACCAGGCTCCCCAGTCCCTGGGATCCTCCCCACAAGAACACTGGAGTGGGTTGCCATTTCCTTCTCCTCCTCTCTGCCTAATGGAAAACAATTTAAAAATATCCTCCTCAGGAAGCATTTGTATCTGTATTGGCTGAATTTGATCAATTTGATTTGTCTCTTTACAAAATAACCTTAAGAGATTAAAACCAAGTTATCTGTATAGTTTTATAAAGAGAAGAGAGATGTTCCAGAGAGGCTTAGTTCTTCATTCCAGTAGAATTGTGACTGACGGTGTTTGTGCAGCTGACATTTTCTGCACTGACCTCTTAAAGCTTGCATGCCCTCCTTGCCACTCCTCTAACACATGGGTGGAGGAGGGTAGTCACTGCTCCTATTTGATATAAACTTAGCAGTAATTCTTTACCACCTTAAAGAAATGGTTTATGTATAGCATGAAAATCCAATTGGCTGATTGGGGGCAACCGTCCCAGATCATCATTCTCTTCACTTTCTGGGTAGGAAATTCTCATGATAAATCTTTCTGGTATACACTCAGTTAATAACTTGAGCCTAAATGTAGTAAAATATACTTAGCACCCCCGTAAACATTCAATTTAGTGCTCTTATTTACCTTCAGCAAAGACTTTGTAATATGCATTTATTGATGCACTTAACTGAAAATCTGTTTTGTGCATAGTATACTCTAAGTGTTAATCGCTCAGTCATGCCTGACTTTGTGACCCCAAAGACTGCAGCCCACCAGGCTCCTCTGTCCATGAGATTTTCCAGGCAAGGATACTGAAGTGGGTTGCCATTTCCTCTCCAGGGGATCTTCCCAGCCCAGGGACTGAACCCAAGTCTCCTGCACCGCAGGCAGATTCTTTACTGACTCAGCTACAAGGGAAGCCCACATAGTCCTCTGGGAAGCATTAATTTCAAGAGATATTTCTGATGCAATATCTAGCATAATATTATGTGTATCCAATCTATTAATACACATATGGATGTGTTTAAAGTTCAAACCAGTCTGACTGGTTGACTTTCAGTTCCGAACATATAACAGCCTGGGTACCCTGAAACTCTTCACTACAACTTCATAAAAATGTTAGCTAAAGAAAAGTAATTGTTTTAAATTATTTTCAATATATTGCTGGACTCACTAGAAAGAAAGAAAAATTACCGTGTGTCAGAAACTAGAAGGAAATAATAATAGCAGCTAATTTAAAAATGGTACTAGATCTGCTGCCACAAGAGTGATGATAGCTGTGTGGCAATTGGTCTTGGTAAAAACTCTTAGTAAGCAGGAATACTAGCTCAAGGATAGAAAAGGAGGCCAGGTACTCACTGAATGTGAGGATCAGGAACTAAGAAACCACATGAAATTGATATTCTTAAAAGATGCCATGTTTGGCAAAAAGTGGACTAGGAAACCTGCATTCTCCTAGTGTAGGAACATTAAACAAGTGATTCATCCTCAATTCAGGTACAGGAGTCCTAAATGTAAAAAAATTAATAAATAAATGATATTTGTTTTTCTCTTTCTGGCTTACTTCGCTGTAATATCACAGGCTCTAGGTTCATCTGCCTCAGTCAACTGACTCAAATCCGTTCCTTTTAGTGGCTAAGTAATATTCTATTTTATATATATATATATATATATATATATATATATATATATATATATATATCACAACTTCTAATGTATATATATGAACTCTAGAAAAGTAGTACTGATGAACCTATTTGCAGGGCAGGAATAGAGGTGCAAATGTAGAGAACTGACTTGGGGACACAGAGAAAAGGAGAGGGTGGGACTAATTGAGAGACTAGCATTGAAATATATGATTACCATGTGTAAAATAGATAGCTAGTGGGAGATTTCTATATGAGACAGGGAACTCAGACTGGTACTCCATGATGACCTAGAGGGGGAGATTGGGATGGTGGGATGGAGGCTCAAGAGGGAGGAGGATATATATATATATATATATATATGAATGTGTGCGTGTGTGTGCGTGTATCATTATAGCTGATTCACACTGTTATATGGCAGAAACCAATGCAACACTGTAAAGCAATTATTTTCCAATTAAAAAATAAATTAAAATGTAAAATAAAAACTTTAAAATAGACTCACTAAATGCAATAAAATATTGGATATTAAAAACATGTAATTATAAATCAACTGGAAACAGTAGGAAATGCTATATGTAAATGATAATATTTAAGAGCATTATTAGGCAATATGAACACTGTAATTAATTGTTGAGTTGGGAATATTTCTTATGTGGCTTTCTGATATATATTTAGGGTGGTTCACAATCACTTTCATTCCTAAATAATCATTTGTTTTGCTAATATTGTAATAGTGTCAAAGAATATTTCTAATATCCAGTATGCTGTCTCTTGTGGTTTCATGGCAAAAAGTGCAGGGCTAGAGGAATGCATAGGGACACAAAGACATTTTCTGTCACATGTCCTAGAGCATGTGGACAGAGAAGGAGAAACTATGTTTGAAATATATAGAACCATAAATAAGTATGTGTGAAACTTTTTCCAGTGATCTCCTGTGTTAAATTGCAAATTAGAAGATTCAGATCCCATTAAATAGCCAATACAGACATTCTCTTTTAACAGGAATATACTCAGTTATACAGTGTATAAGTACGCCAAACTTTTCCTTCCTTTTTGGTTGAGAAGCACATTAAATAGAAATTATTAGCAATTTGCTATTTACAGAGCACAGCCAGTAACAGTAATACAGAAGTGAGACTATCTCTATGTAGAGTAGCATACCTAATACATCCTTGCATGCAGACTGCATCCAACCACATTTGATGCATTTCATCCTGATGAAGTCTGAAATTTTCTAGCGAAATGGCATATGAAAATGAAAAGTCTTGTGAAAACATGAGACTATTGTGTCAGAAATGTTTCAGGCAGAAAACTCTTCCTACGTATTTATCAAAGAGTCAAATTATGTAGGATAAAAGGACTCTCATTATAAAAGTATGTAGCTCATAATAGTGGAGCAACAACTTTAAAATACATTTGACCTGCTCCTGTGTGTGTGGGCATTTATGGTTACCTTCTGTATGTTAGTCATGGTTTAACAGGTGAAGAAGAACCACCAAGCATATTATGGAATATGGAATTTATAGTAGGAATTAGAATTTGCATAGTTGTCAGGGAGGCTGGTGATATAAAATCCAATCGAGAAAATTAAAAGATTAGATAAATCAGTTCTGGCACTGGTGAACAAGTCTGAAAATGAAGTACAGAGAGCAGCTATGGTGGAGATCTAGAGGGCAATACCAATAGGGATTGAAAGAAGGGCGTTGGCTCTTTGTGGCTATTGTTGCTTTAAGTTCACAGTGAAGTGTCACATAGTGGATATGGGGTGGGTCAATACGATGCACAACATTAAGGAAAATTCATCCCAGTGCAGGGAAGTGTAAGGACAAACTGAAATCTGCCTGCACATCTATGTCTGTCTTTCACTAACTCTACTTATACCGAAGCTCCAATACTTTGGCCACCTGATGCAAAGAGCTGACTCACTGGAAAAGACCCTGATGCTGGAAAAGATTGAGAGCAGGAAGAGGAGACAACAGAGGATGAGATAGATGGCATCACTGACTCAGTGGACATGAGTTTGGGCAAACTCCGGGAAATAGTGGAGGACAGGGAAGCCTGGCCCGCTGCAGTTGATGAGGTCGCAAAGAGTCAGACACGACTGAGTGACAGAACAACAGCAACAACAAAATGATGACCTCAGGTAATAACGGCTGATACTTCATTCCTTCCCCCAGGTTCTGCCTAGCTTGACTTGCAGACTCCCAAACCATGCGTGCTTGTGTGCTCAGTCGCTTCAGTCATGTCTGAGTTTTTGCATCCCCATGGACTGTAGCCTGCCAGGTTCCTCTGTCCATGGGATCCTCCAAGCAAGAACACTGGAGTGGTTTACCATGTCCTCCTCCAGATCTTCCCAACCCCGGGGTGGAGCCTGTGTTTCTTATGTCTCCTGCATTGGCAGGCAGCTTCTTTACCACGAGTGCCATTTCAGAAGCCCCCAAACCACACAGAGAAGGTAATTCTGGGAAACAGCTTTCAACATAACCAAGTTGACAATCACTTCAGTTCAGTTCACTCGCTCAGTCGTGTCCGACTCTTTGCGACCCCAGAGACGGCAGCCCACCAGGCTCCCCCATCCCTAGGATTCTCCAGGCAAGAACACTGGAGTGGGTGGCCATTTCCTTCTCCAATGCAAGAAAGTGAAAAGTGAAAGGAAGTCGCTCAGTCGTGTCCGACCCTCAGCGACCTCATGGACTGCAGCCTTCCAGGCTCCTCCGTCCATGGGATTTTCCAGGCAAGAGTACTGGAGTGGGGTGCCATTGCCTTCTCCCTGTCGTCCCCTTAGTTGACAATAAAAACATCCAAAAAACTTTATATGTTCTTCTAGAATTCTTGATTGTAACTATATATATATATGAAAAGGAGGTATCCTAGTATAAATCAAAATAGGTTGACAATTAAAATATTCAAAACTCTTATTATAATAAAACACAAGAGGAACTAAAATCCTGATGATAGAAATCATAAACTTAAGGAAAAGAGTCACAGTTGTCAAGGAAATGTAGATAATAAAATGACAAGAAAAGAAATAAAGTTTTAAAGAAATTGAGACACTCCAAAACATTACACAAAAAAATGAAGGAAAGAATAAAAATACAATTTTTGCAACTAACAGAGACTTAAAAAGATGTGCAACCAGTTCGTTCTAAAGAATTATTTTATTTCCCTTAGTTTCAAAAAGTTTAATAATGATGTATTAGGAAGAGAAATAATTTTATTCAGCATAGTTTAATGAAAGGTAATTTGTTTTTTCATAATGTAAAAATCATAATATGATCCTCTAGAGTGGATATTGAGGTAAAAGCAAGTTAATGGATATTGTTGATTAAAAACATATTTAAAACAAGTAATTGAACAAGAAAGACCTAAGAGTCCTAAGACCTCTTATCTTGTATACAAAAAAAGTTATATAGATTTCCCAAATTTTACAACAAACAGCACCAAATGACATTATCAATTATAAGTTGGAAAACTGAAAGAAATTCTTCTAAATTTCAGTAATAAAATGTTTAGTTCTGCCATAAGCACTCAGATATTTTAATATTTTTATAATTTTAAAGATTGCTGTGAGATGAAGATGAAAAAAGTAAACAGTCGTAAGTACAAGAATTAAAGTATTAGTGAACTGTTAGGCAGCTAAATAATAATGTATATATTTATTTCTGAATCATGATGATTATGGTATTCGCCAACTTTTAAAAAGTGTAACTTCCTCTTATTTCCTTTTTAATGCCAAGTAAGTATTAACTTTCATACCTAATTTTATATTATTATTATTCTAATGCTTTTTCTTAAATAAGTACTCTGGATATACAAATTACAGCCTGAAGAAAATAAAAATGTATGTTTTAAATCTGTTATATTCATCCTGAGATAAAGGATTTGATAAGCCTTCAGTGTTGTTATTTTTTTCAACCTAGTAATCCCATACTTTACTTAAATAATTCCACCCCTCCCTACTTTTTGCCAACTAAAGTAGGGTCTCTTTCCAACCCACAGACTTTCATTGTATTTGGAGAGGAGTTACCGTTTGTTTCCAAGATATAAGCAGGATCTGGGGAAACCTCTTTTCCTCAGGTCTGAGTTGTGTTAATCACAAGAGCAGAAATTTGGGATACACATTGTGTTCTGCCCACTTTGAGTGTCAGATAATGAATACCAGGAGTCCCTGTAGTGTCTTCTTGGAAATTGTTATGCAGACTCTTAAAAATACAGATAAAGTCCTCTCCTTTATTCAGACCTATATTAGTTCTTCCAGGGCTACTGTAACAAAGTGACACAAACTAGATCACTTCAACAATAGAACTGTATTGTCTCCCAGTTCTGGAGGCTAGAAGTTGATTAAGATGTCATTAGGGTTGATTCCTCCTGATGACTGTGAGTGAGTCTCACAATTATTACTCTCACCTGGCATCCTGTAGTTTGCTTGGTGAGTCTGGGGAGTCTCTGGTTCTTAGAAGTGTCCCCCTCTGGCTTCATCTTCATATGGTGCCCCCATGCATGCCTGTACCCATATTTTGCCTTGTATAAGGACACTGGCAGGCACATGGGGATACCATATGAAGATGAAGGCAGAGATTGAGTGACTCTTCTACTCACCAAAGAATCCCCTGTGTGTATGTCTGTGTCCAAGTTTTGCCTTATATAAGTAAGGACAACACTGGGCTTCTCTGGTGGCTCAGTAGTAAAGAATTTAGAAAGATGGTAATGATAACCCTGTATGTGAGACAGCAAAAGAGGCCCAGGTGTATAGAACAGTCTTTTGGACTCTGTGCTAGAGGGAGAGGGTGGGATGATTTGGGAGAATGGCATTGAAACGTGTATAATATCACGTATGAAATGAGTCGCCAGTCCAGGTTCAATGCATGATACTGGATGCTTGGGGCTGGTGCACTGAGACAACCCAGAGGGATGGTACAGGGAGGGAGGAGGGAGGGGGGGTTCAGGATGGGGAACACGTATATGCCTGTGGTGGATACATGTTGATGTATGGCAAAACCAATGCAATATTATAAAGTAATCTCCAATTAAAATAAATTTATATTAAAAAAAAAAAAAAATTCACCTGCAATTCAGGAGACTTGGGTAGACATGGGTTTGATTCCTGGGTTGGAAAGATCCCCTGGAGGAGGGCATGACAACCCACTCCAGTATTCTTGCCTGGGAAATCCCATTGACAGAGGAGCCAGATGGACTACAGTCCCCAGAGTCACAGAGTCAAACACAACTGAGCACGCACATATACATACAGTCAAGGACACTAGCCATACTGGATTAGTCTCATCCACTCCAGTGTGAACTCATCTTGCGTAACTAATTGCCTGGGCGATGTATATCTCCTAAAGCAGTCACATTCTAAGCAACCAAGCAACCAGGGGTTGGGACTTGAACATGTAAATGGGGCTGGGAGAGCACTATTCAATCCATAACAAGGTGTAAGAGCACTACTATGGAACAACAAAGAGCAAAGAAAACCAAAATAAAACTGTTGAACATAAGGACCTCTCCTGTAAGAAAGATGGGAGTGGGGGAGACCTTCTTCTCTGACTGCCTTGTGTTTGTTCAGTCACTCAGTTGTATCTGACTCTTTGTAATCCCGTGGACTGCAGCAGGCCAGGCTTCCCTGTCCATCACTATTTTCTGGAGTTTGCTCAAACTCATGTCGATTGAGTCGGTGATGCCATCCAACCATCTCACCCTCTGTTACCTCCTACTCATCCTGCCTTCAATCTTTCCCAGCATCGGGTCTTTTCCAGTGAGTCAACTCTTTGCATCAGGTGGTCAAAGTACTGGAGCTTCAGCTTCAGCGTCACTCCTTCCTGTGAATATTCAGGGTTGATTTCCTTTAGGATTGACTGGTTTGATCTCCTTGCAGTTCAAGGGACTCCTGAGAGTCTTATCTAACACCACAGTCTGAAAATGCCATTCTTTGGTGCTCAGCCTTCTTTATGGTCCAACACTCACATCCATACATGACTACTGGAAAAACCATTGCTTTGACTATATGGACCATTGTTGGCTATGTCTCTACTTTGTAATATGTTGTCTAGGTTTGTTATAGCTTTTCTTCCAAGGAGCAAGTGTCTTTTAACTGCATGGCTGCAGTCACTGTCTGCAGTGATTTTGGAGCCCAAGAAAATAAAATCTGTCACTCTTTCCCTTGTTTCCCATCTGTTTTCCATTGTTTCCCCATCTCTTTTCCAGGAAGTGATAGGACCAGATGCTATGAGCTTTGCTTTTTGAATGTTGAGTTTTAAGCCAGCTTTTTCTGTCTCCTCTTTGCCTTCATCAAGAGGCTGTTTAGCTCCTCTTCGCTTTCTAACTGCCTAGGTCCTGTAATTCTTGAATGAGTCGATGCAGGCTGGGGAACTACAATAAATTGACACTTGACTCAGCCAGTGTTGGTGGGAGGGTGTCAGAGGCCTAATGACTTGATTTAGATAATTTAGCAAATGCTTGTATTCTAAATGTAATTTAATGAAAACGTACAGGAAATAGTAGCTTTGCATATGAATATAAGGTGAGAATGAAAGTTGATCCATGCATAAGTCAGGATTCATTCAACTAGAGAAGCAAAATAACATGAAAGTACATAAAGCATTGTATAATTCCAAGGATGGTAGCTTTGGCAGAAGCACTGCAGGCATGAAATATAAATCTATATTTGGAGTAAATGTCTATTTCAGGAAGAATAAAATGCTGCCCATGCCTGATATAAGTAGTTCAGTGTGTTCTACCTACCACAAGGTAGCAGGCTCTTCACCTTGAGAGATGGTGCCATACCAGGGCTATGTTGGTATTTGCTGCTGGTAGTTTGGGCGCTCAGCAGTGTCTGTAGTCAAGTTGGCCTTGGTGACTACATGTTTTTGTTGCTGGACCCATGCTTGACTTCCATCCCTTCAATGTGGCCTCTGTTCATGAACCCATTGAGCAATAGCAGGAGTGGCTGTGGGAAGGGTCTTACTGGTATCCACAAAACACGTCATCCTGTCCACTTGGTCATTTATACCCTTCTCTGATAGTATTACCCTATGGTAAACACATAGGACAAAAATATCACCACATTCTGTGCCCATCCAGATAATTCTATTCATATACCTCCTTCACAGTTCTTACCATCAATTTTCCAATTGTGTTTCTTCAAAGTTCCTGTCCATCAAGCCAGACTATTGACAATAGTCAATCAGTATAGCAATCAATAAAGATCAATAGAGATATTCTTCTGGCCATCTCTTCTTTCAGACATAGTAAAAATCCATATGCTCTGCATGACTTCTTGCCTGGCTCATTAGGAAGATCCCTCTTCATGATTATTTTTATTTATTTTATTTTTTTAAATATAAATTTATTTATTTAAATTGAAGGTTAATTACTTTACAATATTGTATTGGTTTTGCCAATATCAACATGAATCAGCCACAGGTATACACGTGTTCCCTATCGTGAATACCCTTCCCTCCTCCCTCCCCGTACCATCGCTCTGATTACTTTATGCGGAGAATGCAATAGCAACCCACTCCAGTGTTCTTGCCTGGAGAATCCCAGGGATGGGGGGTGCCTGGTGGGCTGCCGTCTATTGGGTCGCACAGAGTCAGACACGACTGAAACAACTTACACTTAACCAAAGTATTACTGTAGCACTACTGCTGTTCACTTTTCTACAGTGCCTCCATTTCATGCAGAGCTCCTGTAAAGCCAACCTGAATTTTTCCTTCCTTAGTCAACTGACTTTAAGGAACTGGCCATGATGTTATAGGTGTGAGATAAGACAGAGGAAAAAACATAGCAAGGTGAGTGGTCATGGATATTTTGACCACTTCTCTATGCAAATTACATCACAGGGACCTTATAAGAGCTTTCAGGTCATTTATGTAGAGTTGCAACTGGGGATTTAAAGACCCTGAAATCATCATTTTCTTTCACTGCTTTCTACAGCATAGTTGAAAGCAACAAACACACTATTATACTCCTCATGTGCTGTGTGTTAGTCACTTCAGTTCAGTTGCTCAGTTGTGTCCGACTCTTTGCGACCCCAGGAATCGCAGCACGTGAGACCTCCCTGTCCATCACCAACTCCCGGAGTTCACTCAGACTCACATCCATAGAGTCCGTGATGCCATCCAGCCATCTCATCCTCTGTCGTCCCCTTCTCCTCCTGCCCCCAATCCCTTCCAGCATCAGAGTCTTTTCCAGTGAGTCAACTCTTCACATGAGGTGGCCAAAGTACTGGAGTTTCAGCTTTAGCATCATTCTTTCCAAAGAAATCCCAGGGCCGATCTCCTTCAGAATGGACTGGTTGGATCTCCTTGCAGTCCACGGGACTCTCAAGAGTCTTCTCCAACACCACAGTTCAAAAGCATCAATTCTCTGGCGCTCAGCCTTCTTCACAGTCCAACTCTCACATCCATACATTACCACAGGAAAAAATATAGCCTTGACTAGATGGACTTTAGTCAGCAAAGTAATGTCTCTGCTTTTGAATGTGTCTCTAGGTTGGTCATAACTTTTCTTCCAAGGAGTAAGCATCTTTTAATTTATGGCTGTAATCACCATCTGCAGTGATTCTGGAGCCCCCAAAATAAAGTCTGACACTGTTTCCACTGTTTCCCCATCTCTTTCCCATGAAGTGATGGGACTGGATGCCATGATCTTCGTTTTCTGAATGTTGAGCTTTAAGCCAACTTTTTCACTCTCCACTTTCACGCTCATCAAGAGGCTTTTTAGTTCCTCTTCACTTTCTGCCATAAGGGTGGTGTCATCTGCACATCTGAGGTTATTGATATTTCTCCCCACAATCTCAATTCCAGCTTGTGCTTCTTCCAGCCAAGTGTTTCTCATGATGTACTCTGTATATACGTTAAATAAGCAGGGTGACAATATACAGCCTTGACATACTCCTTTTCCTATTTGGAACCAGTCTGTTGTTCCATGTCCAGTTCTAACTGTTGCTTCCTGACCTGCATACAGATTTCTCAAGAGGCAGGTCAGGTGGTCTGGTATTTCCATCTCTTTCAGAATTTTCCACAGTTTATTGTGATCCACACTGTCAAAGGCTTTGGCATAGTTAATAAAGCAGAAATAGATGTTTTTCTGGAACTCTCTTGCTTTTTCCATGATCCAGCGGATGTTGGCAATTTGATCTCTGATCCCTCTGACTTTTCTAAAATAAGCTTGAACATCAGGAAGTTCATGGTTCACGTATTGCTGAAGCCTGGCTTGGAGAATTTTGAGCATTACTTTACTAGCATGTGAGATGAGTGCAATTGTGCGGTAGTTTGAGCATTCTTTGGCATTACCTTTCTTTGGGATTGGAATGAAAACTGACCGTTTCCAGTCCTGTGGCCATTATTTGCTGGCATATTGAGTGCAGCACTTTCACAGCATCATCGTCCAGGATTTGAAACAGCTCCACTGGAATTCCATCACCTCCACTAGCTTTGTTCATAGTGATGCTTTCTAAGGCCCACTTGACTTCACATTCCAGGATGTCTGGCTCTAGATGAGTGATCACATCATCGTGATTATCTGGGTCGTGAAGATTTTTTTTTGTATAGTTCTTCTGTGTATTCTTCCCACCTCTTCTTAATATCTTCTGCTTCTGTTAGGTCCATACCATTTCTGTCCTTTATCGAGCCCATCTTTGCATGAAATGTTCCCTTGGGTCATCATTACTATCTTCTAAATTCCGTATATATGTGTCAGTATACTGTATTGGTGTTTTTCTTTCTGGCTTACTTCACTCTGTATAATCGGTTCCAGTTTCATCCATCTCATTAGAACTGAGTCAAATTTATTCTTTTTAAGGGCTGAGTAGTACTCCATTGTGTATATGTACCACAGCTTTCTTATCCATTCATCTGCTGATGGACATCTAGGTTGCTTCCATGTCCTGGCTATTATAAACAGCGCTACAATGAACATTGGGGTACATGTGGTATAGAACAGACTTTTGGACTCTGAGGGAGAGGGAAAAAGTGGGATGGTTTGGGAGAATGGCACTGAAACATGTATACTTTCTTGTAAGAAATGAAGCACCAATCTATGTTCAATGCAGGATGCAGGATGCATGGGGCTGGAGCACAGGATGATTCAGGTAGATGATATGGGGTGGGAGGTGGGAGGGGGCTTCAGCATTGGGAGATTGTGTTCACCTGTGGCTGTTTCATGTCAATGTATGGCAAAACAAATACAGTATTATAATTAATTAAATAAATTTTAAAAAAAAGAAATGTTCCCTTGGTATCTCTAATTTTCTTTAAGAGATCTCTAGTCTTTCCCATTCTGTTCTTTTCCTTTTTTTCTTTGCATTGATCACTGAAGAAGGCTTTCTTATATCTTCTTGCTATTCTTTGGAACTCTGCATTCAGATGCTTATATCTTTCCTTTTCTCCTTTGCTTTTTGCCTTTCTTCTTTTCACAGCTATTTGTAAGGCCTCCCTAGAAAGCCATTTTGCTTTTTTTGCATTTCTTTTCCATGGGGATAGTATTTATTCCTGTGTCCTGTACAATGTCAAGAGCCTCATTCCATAGTTCATCAGGCACTCTATCTATCAGATCTAGGCCCTTAAATCTATTTCTCACTTCCACTGTATCATCATAAGGGATTTGATTTAGGTCATACCTGAATGGTCTAGCAGTTTTCCCTACTTTCTTCAATTTAAGTCTGAATTTGGTAATAAAGAGTTCATGATCTGAGCCACAGTCAGCTCCTGGTCTTGTTTTTGCTGACTGTATAGAGCTTCTCCATCTTTGGCTGCAAAGAAGATAATCAATCTGATTTCGGTGTTGACCATCTGTTGATGTCCATGTGTAGAGTCTTCTCTTATGTTATTGGAAGAGGGTGTTTGCTATGACCAGTGCATTTTCTTGGCAAAACTCTATTAGTCTTTGCCCTGCTTCTTTCCACATTCCAAGGCCAAATCTGCCTGTTACTCCAGGTGTTTCTTGACTTCCTACTTTTGCATTCCAGTCCCCTATAATGAAAAGGACATCTTTTTTGGGTGTTAGTTCTAAAAGGTCTTGTAGTTCTTCATAGAACCATTCAACTTCAGCTTCTTCAGCATTACTGGTTGGGGCATAGACTTGGATAACTGTGATATTGAATGGTTTGCCTTGGAGACAAACAGAGATTATTCTGTCGTTTTTGAGACTGCATCCAAGTACTGCATTTTGGACTCTTTTGTTGACCATGATGGCTACTCCATTTCTTCTGAGGAATTCCTGTCCACAGCAGTAGATATAATGGTCAACTGAGTTAAATTCACCCATTCCAGTCCATTTTAGTTCGCTGATTTCTAGAGTGTCAACGTTCACTCTTGCCATCTCTTGTTTGACCACTTCCAATTTGCCGTGATTCATGGACCTGGCATTCCATGTTCCTATGCAACATTGCTCTTTAAAGCATTGAAGCTTGCTTCTATCACCAGTCACATCCACAACTGAGTATTATTTTTGCTTTGGCTCCATCCCTTCATTCTTTCTGGAGTTATTTCTCCACTGACCTCCAGTAGCATGTTGGACACCTACTGACCTGGGGAGTTCCTCTTTTGGTATCCTATCATTTTGCCTTTTCATACTGTTCATGGGGTTCTCAAGGCAAGAACGCTGAAGTGGTTTGCCATTCCCTTCTCCAGTGGACCACATTCTGTCAGCCCTCTCCACCATGACCCGCCTGTCTTGGGTTGCCCGCGGGCATGGCTTGGTTTCTTTGAGTTAGACAAGGCTGTGGTCCTAGTGTGATTAGATTGACTAGTTTTCTGTGAGTCGCTTCAGTTGTGTCCAACTATGACTCCATGAACTGTAGCCTTCCAGACTCCTCTGTCCATGGGATTCTCCAGGCAGGAATACTGAAGTGGGCTTCCATGCCCTTATCCAGGGGATCTTCCCAACCTAGGTACATGTCTCTTCTGTCTCCTGCATTGGTTGGCAAGCCCTTACCATTTTGACCAAAGTATTTTAAGGTACAAAATACTCATCCAGAGCCCCATGTTCCATAGATACTCAATTACAGATATCCAAAGGCAACAATTTAAGTGACTCCTCTATCACTTCCTGCCATAGACTACCTGTGCCTTCATGACCAATGCAAATAGAATCATTTTTCTTTTAAATTTCATCAGATTAAAGCACCAATTCCTGAAAACCTAAAATTAATTCAGAGAAGTTATCCTTAATGTTCTGTTTCTCTAGAACCACTTCCAATACCAAATTCCATATCAGTCAGGGCTCATCCAGGCATGCAGACCCAGTTGTCAACATAGAAGTAGATATGAAGATATATATAGAGAGATAGACATGATGTAAATATAGAAGTTTTACTAAAAACAGAAGTTTTGTAAAAAAACAGAAGTTTTACTACAGAAGATTTATTAGAAGTTATAACTCATACAGTTGTGGAGGTAGCTATACAAATCTGAAGTCCATAAGTCAGGCAGTCAGGAAGAAAAGATCATGAGTCAGTCAGTACCCCAAGCACAATATACAGCTTTTTGTCCAGGGGGAGGAATCTCTCCCTTTGAGGAAGGCCAAAGCTCATTTGTAAGGGCTTTCAGCTGAATAGTCCAAAAATCCAGAACATCACTTTGGTTTAAATGTATTGTTCATCCAAGTCACTAAGATAGCCCAGTGAAGAGGAGGGAAGTGAATTCTACATCTTAACTGGGGAACAGTAGAATCACAATTCAGACATATGTATAGGATAGGAGGTATCCCTTTGGCCATCTTTGTAAAATGCAATCCACTGCACAACTCTGTCCTCAAAATCAAATGATCTAATGTATCTTGGTGTGACACTTTTTTAGTAAGTTAATTATGCTCATCTTTTGAATTAACTCAATATTAATCTATGTAATATTTCCCCAGTAGTAGACACTTTGGCTCCTAACGTACAAGGAGCTAAGTCTAAACCTGTGTTTTTAGTTCTAAGCTTTTTAGAAGCTGTTTGAATTTTGTTCTTTATTCCATTTACTTCCTAGCTGATTGCAACAAACAGCTGTTGGTGTTATTAGACTTGAATAATCCACTTGCTTACTAAGTTAGTTTTTATTTTCTTCTCATTTTGATTTAACAGAATTATTAACAAGTGTCCCAAATCTAGTGCCAAGGGTCTAAATCAGATGTTTAATCCATAGTATAAGTGGAATTGTACAAATCTCAGGAGTTGAGAGCTTCATTTTGTCACTTTCTTAACAAATACCTCCGATGAGTACACTAATGTCACCCATAAGATGTCCTTATTACTTAATTATCCTGTGCTGAGGGATATGGGGAATACCAGAGGGTAAGCAGAGGTAGAATTCCATGGTAGAACAACTCCAATTTTCTAAGGAGTTCGGTGACAAGGCAGAGAACATTAAAATATAATCAGTGATATTTTTTCATCTGCATCATACATATAAAAATTGAGATCCAACTGCTTTGATTAAAATGGAGGCATTTATATTACCATTCTGTGGACTGTCTTGTCACAGCTTCTGTCACCAATTTAATGAAATAATTCATTGTGGTTTTTGTTGTTTTTGTTAACCTCTGACTTATCTGTGAAAATGTAGGGATATTCATTATTCAGTGACTCTGGATGTAAATATATCCTAAATTTATCAAAAATATTTCAGCAGAACATCGGATAGAAAAGTAGACAATCGAGAAGAATATTGATTGGTTTAGTGATATTGAAAGATGTAATTCTAGGAGTCTTGAGCCCCTTGGGCTTAAGTAACAAACTCAGGTGACATTTAACAACCCCTGAAATTCAATGTTTCCTCTTAAGTGTGTCAGTCACTGAAGATTTATTGCCCTTTCACATTTTTATATCACATTTTATATTTTTATATAGAGAGATGTCCCATCATTGCACTAGTGACTTCTAACGTGGGGAAATACTAAGAATGTTCAAAGCAGAGTAGAACAGAAATGGAATAGCATTTGGAGATGATTTCTAGTTACAGTGAACTCCAAAAAGTGAAGCAGAAAGAGTGGGTTTCTTTTTTAAAATTAATTTAAAATTTTTATTTAGTTACTTTACAATATTGTGGTGAAGTTTTGGTTTCTTTAGCCTCATTTTTTGTTTTCTCTTGTTGACTTTACTGCTCATCAATTTTCATTCCTTCTTTACTTTTTATTTCTTTCTGGAGGTAGACACATTCTTTTGCACCTATGTAGGCATTTTAAGTACATACAAATTGCAAATTCCAGCTGGAGCAATCCAGGTTTTAGCATTTACTACTTTATTTGGTTTGTTGCGGGGGGGCGGGTTGCAAAGGAAGAGAACATTATTATCCCACTGTGTACCTCTAGCCCTCCCACCTCAAGATAGTCATAGCAGAGTTAGGGACAGTCTAGAAAAGAGCAACAACAGAGGTAAAGAAGATGAATCCATTTAAGGAGAAAGAAGAGTTATACGACAACAGTAAGAATGCACAGAACACCAGCGTTTCACTCCAGAGGATTCTGGCCTCCTCCTATTAGTAGTTTATTAATATCTCCAGATTAATGAAGAGCTGGGAGTCCCAAAAGCAGTTTTCACCTGTCTCTTTAGTAAGTCCTAATCAGGTGGCCACAGATCTTGCTTTAGTATGTGGGAATAGCCAGCATTTATTTAGTTTTTAGTCTTCAGTATTTCAGCTGAAACAGAGAGAAAGAGTACCATTTACTATCCTGTTATATAGATATTGCTCCATTATAGTGATGGTTAAGCTTAGGTTTAGCAGCATTGAGGTAACTTTTCCAAGGTCACAGAAAAATAGTTGGGATTCAAATCCATGTTTGATATTAATATATATATATTTTTAAAGTTTGTAATATATTGTTGAGAAAAATATTGAGCCTTAAAAATCTTTCTTTTTATTTACTGTTTGGCTGTACATTCTCCATTTTGCATTTCTATATCTGCTCTCTATTAGTCCCCATCCTGATTTGTGCAGAAGAAGATGGCTATATGGAAAATATCAGTCAACTCTCTTGCCTCTGGGTTCTGGTTGCCTTTGGCCAATGGCAGTCACCTGCAGAAGATGAGGGAGGGAAGGGGGATAATGAGGTAGGGGTATTTACTCCTCTGGTGTCCTCCCTGCTAGGGCTATGACTTGACAGTAGCCACATTTCTCTTTGAAAGCCACAACTCCTGTCTAATGGACCCTCATATATGCTAAAATCATTTTCAGAATTCCTCCCCTTTCATTGTCAGAACTACTGTTGGGAATAGCTGTTGCTGGATACTATTGTATTTCTTTTTGGCTTTCCTTATATTTTCAACAGCTTTTTAAATAGTGCTTTCATTAAATTTTTCTGAAGCATACTCATTTGAGGGCACCATCTGTTTCCCATTGGGAGCTTGACCAGTATACCTACAAACCGATAGACCAGTTTATTCATATCACACTTGTGCAAAGAAAAACATTGCTTTTCTCATTCTCTGTTTCATTGTTAGGACAATGGGTGGAGGTGGTGGTGTAAGAAAAGAATAGAACTTGTCCCTATAAATGAAATTGCATGAAAAAATGGAATGTAGAAATAGTGGTATTATATCTTGACACTCTAAAAATGTTATTATACAGGGGACTTGCAGATGCACTAATATATATGGAAAATAGAGCTCTTATATTCTTCTTAAGAACTTGTCAATTGAAAATATTTCAGTCTTCTCAGATAAAACATCCTCTGTTAAGTTTAAACATTCACTAATTTAATTGTATTAGAATTTATTTATGTAGTCTCATTTGGATCACTTGGCCTATTTAAATAATTGTCTCACTTTCTATTTTGCTTTCCCACTCCTTGGTATGTGGGTGTATAGCAGGCTCACTGTGTCATCATGCTAACCAGGAAAAAGAAGCCCTTGAGTCTATAAAAATCCAAAAATAGTGAGTTGAGCAATTTCTTCAAGCTGAGAAGAGGTTACAGAGAGAAATCAGTAATCTAATAGTGTCCTTTGCTGGCGGCAATAGATAAAGACATTTTGCTGATATAGTCATTCAAAATTTCCTATAACTACATGACAATCTGGATAAGCCTGTTTAATCTTATTAACTCTGTGACCGTGATGACACACAGATAGAAAACAACAAAAAGTGAAACAATGACTATGCACCTATTTTAAAATAACATTACATCTATTTTTGTACTAGATTCTTCTCTTGATAAACTATGTGTGTGACTTCCTCCGGAAAATATTTTAGATAAATTACAAGGAAACTTTTAGTAAGGTTATCCCATTATTAATCTCTTCTCACTCTTTATTAACATGAAGAGAAATTTGTCAAGAAAAGTACAAGATTATTCTGAACTTTTATTGATTTTCTTTTCCCTCAGTCTTTGTGGAAAGGAACACATTATGAATTAAGCTGCTTGAGCTCATGTTCTTTAACCTTGAAACTAATCTCAGAGTCCAAATTCCACAAAAATTTCCAACTTACCAACCAGAAGATAACTCAGAGTATTAAAAAACAAAATGGTATTCTTGCCTCCATACATCCAGTTTCTTCTATTCTTTCATTTTAATAAACTGAAAATACTTTCAAATCATCTAGATGGATGTCTACCTTCTCTGCATGAGTGCATGCCTAGTCATGACCAACTGTTTTCGGCCCCATGGACTATAGCTCACCAGGCTCCTCTGTCCATAGAATTTTCCAGACAAGGATACTGGAGTGGGTTTCTATTTCCTACTGAACTCACATCTCCTGTGTTTCCTTCATTGCAGACAATTCTTTATCTTCTGAGCCATCAGGCAAACTACCTTCTTTAGAAAATCATATCTCCTTGCACAAAAGGGTGAAATGTTATTATCATGATCCAGATGTTATCTCAATTGATTTTGAAGTTAAATTATGATTAAAAATTCTAAGTAGTAATGTTGCCAAAAATAGAGACATACTTTTGATAAGAGCCCTTTAAATTTTATTTGGTGATTAGCTGAGGAAATAGAAACTGCATAGGTCTCCTCCAAATATCGCACCTTAAGTATAAATAGAAGAGAGAAAGCAAACTTCAAATCACCTCTATCTAGAAAAGTAAACACCAATTTCTAGTAGAGCTATTTTTTGCTTCAAGCTCTTTTGAAGAGTTAAGTGAGTCCAGAAAACCGATGTAGAAAAGAGAGGAACTAAAGTCACTCTCACAAAGAAAAAAATTCAACATAAGAATCTGTAAATCAGATAACAGTCTATATGGAAGGGACCTAAAAGTGAAAGGGTCTCAAAGTGTCAGTCTCAACAAGGCAATGCTTCTGAGTGAGAAGAGGATGAAAAGAGAGGGAGAATTACCCTCTGGTGACTAAGTGGCAAAGAAGAAAACAAGCAAGAGAGAAAAATAAAGATTCTGAAAAATATACACGTAAATGTAGATGTATGGATATGTATTAAATACAACAGATCTTGCATAAAATGGTAAAGAGAAGGAAGGGAGGAAAACTTGGGTTCCTGAAAGACATTTAAAAATAAGGTGCATCTCATAGATGTAGATTAAAGTTTACACTCTAATAGTAGAGAATATACATTGTCTCAGGAGCACATGGAAGATTTCACAAAACTTAATCAAAATCTGTGTATATTGAAACTATCAGTAATTTCCAGAAAGTAGCAATACTGCCAACACTCTAAATGCCCATATGTAGGAGAATGACTGAAAAACTTTTATACACAGTGGAATACTGTGCAGCTTTAAAAGAATGAGGAAATTCCCTGTAAATGAATGTTAATTGTTTTCAAGTGATAGAAAAAGAGCAAAAGATAATAAGTGGATTCAAGGTCTTGGTAGTTGTTTGTTTAATTAATGCACAGAGTGTTGTTATGTAGACTGATATATACAGATTATGCCTATTCATTCAACTTAAAATAGAAATTATTTATTTTTAGAAAATATTTGGGACTCTGAATTAAGAATTAAAATTTTCAAAATGCCCATAACAAAAATACTTTAAATTAACACATGATCTCATTCTGTTGACATCATAACACATGCCTCTTGTTCTTTCCTCCACCTGTATAATCCCCACCTACTTATTTAAGCCTCATACACACCACATAGTTCATTATAACCCATCCAACTATGTCAATCCCATCCCAGTAATTATGGCTTTATAGGCTCCATATACACTCCCCAAACTCTTCTGTTTCATTGTTGAATACCCATGAGGTAGTTTTTTTGCTCATTTAATTTATCAGAATTAAAACACGCAAATTTTGAGAGATAGGGCAAGTAAATTAAATATCGTGACTGGTTTAAAAATGGAGTAGTTTATTAAAGATGGCTGAGTTGATAAAAATTTCACTTTTGAGCTTGGAACTTTTTAATGTCTCCTTGGTTCATCAGCTGCTGAACTTAAAGCAAAGAAAGAATTTTTCAACAAATTCACCTCAAGAAGTCTTAATGTTCAAATCCATTAAATACAATCTTAGATTTTAAAGCTCTGACATCACAGTATTGAGCACAGGTGCTCATGGCTCCTTATGATTGTTTTGATGTTTCTGTGGAACAGCATCTGGTTTGCTTGATAGGCATTTATACACATCCATTTGTTAGGAGGGAAAATGAGACAGGTGTGGACTTGAAGGTCTGCATATATTTACTGTTGATGGGCTTAATTTCCTATTATCAATAACACTACTCCTTTATGAAAAGTGATAATACAAAGAACACACTCCCTTAGAGGATCTATTTTGAAGGGAAAATGATGTTTGTGTCTGGACTGAATTCACTGAGCTACTAAAATGCTGCAAACTTCTGCTCTAATGAGCAAGCCACTTTCCTGTTTTGATGAATAATGCAGTTTCCATCTAGTCAGTGGTTCTCAAACTTTTGTTCACATCAGGACCTTATTTAAAATGTCAGGGACAGGGTTTTATGTTCAGAGATTCTGATTCTGAATCTAGGTGAAAAGGAAGAGTCAAATTTTAAGCAGCCCCCCAAAGTGATTCTGATAAAGGTAGTCCTGGGATGGCAAACTGAGAAACATAATTTGTTACTAACTGGTTTTTTACTAAAAAGATAAATACGGGAAATAAAAAGCAAAATGATGGTGAGCAAAGGTGAATTTTTAAACTGGCGTGTCATGCAAATGAAATAGCTGAAAAAGAGTTGAAGGATTGTTGTTTATAGCGAAATAGGGACTAGAGACCAGTTCAGATTTTACCTCTTTCATATGGCTTAATAGTCAAGATATTCATTGTGTGAGTGTCTTAGACTGGATTGTGTCCCCCTAAATTCATAAATTGAAGACCTAATCCCCAATGTGACTGTACATGGTGATAACGTCTTAAAGAGGCAATTTAAGATTGAAATGACATCATAAAGGGTAGGGCCCTGGTTAGATAGGCTTAGTGTCTTAATAAAAAAGACACCAGAGAGCTCATTTGCTCACTCTCTGTACACTCACAAATGAGAGCTCATGTGAGGATACAGTGAAATAGTGGCCACCATCAAACCCAGAGGAGAGGCCTCACCAGAAACTGACCATGATGGCGTGACATCATGACCCTTCAGCCTCCAGAGCTGTGAGAAAATAAGCACTGCTCAAGCCACTGAGTCTTTAGTATTTTGTTATCACAGCCCCAGCAGATTAAAAAAAGGTAAAGAATTCCAGAAAAACACCTACTTCTGCTTTGTTGACTAAAGCCTTTGCCTGTGTCGATCACAACAAACTGTGGAAAATCCTTAAAGAGATGGAAATACCAGACCACTTTACCTACCTCCTGCCAAACCTGTATGCAGGTCAAGAAGCAACAGTTAGAACCAGACATGGAACAATGGACTGGTTCAAAATTGGGAGAGGATTATGTCAACAGATTAAGATAGCAACATAATTTTGGGGTATCACTGTGTCTTAAGAAAATGCAACAGAATGTCATAAGTCAATAAAAATTATATAAATTCTCAGTCACTAGATTTTTGTTAAATAAGTGAAAAATAGTGAAACCATCTAAAAGTTCAACATTACCACAGGTTTAACTTCCATAGGATATCATTACTTATAACTTATTCAGCTTAAGAAACTCACTGTATATAGACCTCTAACAATAGCTGAGAGTTTTTGAAATAATTCTATAGGCTTTACCTAGAATTATAGAAGAAAAGTATTCTTTATATTTTATTTTATTTTAAAATATTTTTGAAAGACAATAAACCAAAAACTCTGAGATCATTTTCTACCCAGCGTCTTCTCTCCATAGAGCAGGATTTCTAAACTTCTTTTTCCCTACCAGCCTTCAGGTGGTTTGTTTTTGCATTTGTTCTTTCCCTTTTGCTAATGACCAAAATAAACACAAGTTATTAGAATTTATTTCTACATAGAATTGAAATACATTTTAGTTTAATGTCATATTCTGATTGTGGTAAAATATTGGTTTCAGAAGAGTTTCTTTTGGAGCATATGGGGAAAACCTAAAGACAGACTTAAAGGATAAATTATTAAGTTTATCTGGAGTAATAAAAACCTCATACAAAAGCCGACAGCCTTTAACATGAAGTAATCTAAGAGATATACAATTAGCAGATTTTGAAAGATAAGTAAACCTGCCTAATCTGTATCATAGAAGAATAAAAAGAAAAATAGGGATGGCAAGACATGATGAGGAACGAAGACCAAAGTCTTGAGGATGGGGTAGGGCTTTCCAATATGGTCTCAGTCACATGGAGGAGAAAGAATGTAAAGGAAAACTTTATAATTAGATTGGCTCTCCCAGCTCTCATGCAAATAGCAATGACCAAAACAGAAGGTCTCTATTTTCATCATGTGTACAATCTAGCAGTGATCCATGGATGATATAGGCCATGAATATTTACTTAAATGTATACATATATGTGGAGAAGGCAGTGGCATCCCACTCTAGTACTCTTGCCTGGAAAATCCCATGGACAGAGGGGCCTGGTAGGCTGCAGTCCATGGGGTCATGAAGAGTCAGACATAACTGAGCGACTTCACTTTCACTTTTCACTTTCATGCATTGGAGAAGGAAATGGCAGCCCACTCCAGTGTTCTTACCTGGAGAATCCCGGGACGGGGGGAGCCTGGTGGGCTGCCGTGTATGGGGTCGCACAGAGTCGGACACGACTGAAGTGACTTAGCAGCAGCAACAGCAGCATACGTGTGTGTGTGTGGTGGGAAATAAAACAGGGTAAGTGGGAAAAGAGAGATGACAAATGAGATCTCTTCAAGCTGGTGGTAGGGAAGGCCTTCTGAGTATAAATCAGAATAAAATGAGGGATCAAATAGATGCTGAGGACAAGAGCTTTCCTCTGAGATAATGTCCAGACACAAGTTGTTAAGCTACAGCTTCAAGCACAGTGTTAGGCAGTTCAGACATAGTTGCTGATAGTCAACTCCTACTGGTAGGAACTATCCCTAGAGAAGATTGATGTGGGGAAATCATTACCTGTTAGACTTTAATTATAGAGTATCTATTTTAGAAAACTTTGGAGTACAAATGAGTAGTCAAGCTTCTATTATAACTAAAAAGCTTGAATGGGGAGGTGGTTAGAAGAACAATGGATTACATCGTTTAAATGATACTGCAGGACTTTGCAAGTTATTTGGGGACTTTTGGTGTAGTTTATACTCCTTACAGGAAATAAGGACTTCAAGATGAAAACATGGGAAATATATCAGTTGTCTGTAAAAAGATTTAAAATGTAATTTAACCATTGATGTGATTTTAATCTATTTATTTATTTTGAAATAAAAACAGTAAAGTACAGAGTGAAGTCTTTTGTAACAAAAGGATACTATATTTAAAAATTGGGAAACCTTGACCTGGTCAGTTTTGTTTTGATTTGTTTTTTTTTAAGAAAAAGCAGAAAATTTAGAAAATGTTGGGAAAATGCAAGTATGACAGCATAATCATGTTTGATTTAAGTAAGATCTCTCTCTCTCTCTGAGTCATAAAGTCTTCAACCAGGGTTAGAAGACTCCACTTAGATTAGTGGGATATGATCTCATCTCATAAACTGTGTTTCATGAAGAAGTTTTAGGAAAGGAAATAAAAAGATCATAAAAGTTGATACCAGAAGCCAAGGAAGCCAGGCATCACTCCAATTGGTAAAGTCAGGAAAATTTGATTCATGAGGACTAAATGCTCTTTCTAATCTTTTCTTTATCTATCCATCCATCCATTTACTTATCGATCCATCCATTTATTTTTTAATAGAATGCCTTTTTAATTGAAGCATAGTTGTTGTACAACTGTTATATTTAACAAGTGTATAATACAGTGATTCACAATGATTCACAAATTTTAAAGGTTATTCTCCATTTATAGTTATTATAAATATTGACTGTATTCCCTCTGTTGTACAGTGTATTCTTGCAGCTTATTTTATACATAGTTCTTTATGTCTCTTAATCCTCTATCAGTGTATTGCCCTTCTCACCTTCACTCATCACATTAGTAATCACTAGTGTGTTCTCTTTATCTGCATCTGTGTCTTTTTGATCCAGCCACTAGTTTGTTGTATGTTTTAGACTCCACATATAAGTGATATCATAACAGTATTTGTCTCTGTCTGATTGATTTCATTTAGCATAATATTCTTTAGGTACACACATGCTGTTTCAAAGACAAAATAGATTCTTTTTTAGTTTTCTCCATATATATACATACACACACACACACACACACACACACACACACACACACACACACAGCAGTGGGACTGTTGGCTCATATGGTAGCTCTTCTTCAGTTTTTGAAGGAATCTTCATATACTGTTCTCCCTCATATCTGTACCAACTTACATTCCCACCAAAAGTGTAGGAGGATTCCTTATTTTCCATATCCTCTGCATCATTTATTATTTATAGATTTTTTATTGATCTTTCTGACCAGAGTGAGGAGATATCTCATTGCAGTTATGATTTGCTTTTCTCTAATAATTAGTCATGTTGAGCAGTTTTTCATGTGCCTGTTGCCATCTGTATGTCTTCTTTGGAGAAATGTCTGTTTAGATCTTCTGCCCATTTTTATTTTTTTTTTAAATATACTGAGCTATATGAAATGTTTATATATTTTAGAAATTAATCCCTTGTCTGTTGCATTATTTGCATCAATTTTATCCCATTTTAAAGGTTGTCTTTTCATTTTTTTTATGGCTTCCTTTTCTTTGCAAAATCTTTCAGGCTTAATTAGGTCACATTTGTTTATTTTTGTTTTTATTTCCATTGTTCTAGGAGACTGATCCAAAAAGACATTGCTATGATTTATGTTAAAGAGTATTCTATCAGAGAGATGATATGAGGTGGGAGGTGGGAGGGGGTTTCAGGATTGGGAGCTCATGTACACCTGTGGCTGATTCATGTAAATGTATGGCAAAACCAATACAGTATTGTAAAGTAGAATAAAGTAAAAATAAAATTTTAAAAATTAAAACAGTATTCTACCTATGTTTTCCTCTAGAAATTTTATAGTATCTGGTCTTACATTTAGGTCTTTAATACATTTTGAATTTATTTTTGTATGTGGTGCTAGAGAATGTCCTGGTTTCATTCTTTACATGTAGCTGTCCAGTTTTTTAGCACTGCTTATGTAAAAGACTGTCTTTTTCTCCAGTGTATATTTTTGTCACATTTGTCATGTATTAACTGACCATCAGTGCATGGTTTTATTTCTGAGCTTTCTATCCTGTCCCATTGATCTATATTTCTGTTTATGCGCCAGTATCATACTGTTTTGATTATTATAGTTTTGTAGCATAGTCTGAAGACAAGAATCCTGATTCTCCAGCTTTGTTTTCCTTCTCAAGTTTGCTTTGGCTATTTGAAATCTACTAGAACTGATCAATGAATTTGATAAAGTTGCAGGATGCAAAATTAATATACAAAATTAACCTATTGTATTTCTGTATACAAGTGATGAAAGATCAAAATGAGAAATTAAGGGAAAAATTATGTTTACCATTACATCAAAAAGAACAAAATATCTAGGAATAAATTTGCTGAAGAAGGCAAAAGGCCTGTGCTTTGAAAACTATAAGACATTGATGAAATAAACTAAAGACACAAACAGGTGAAAAGATACACTGTGTTCTTGGATTGGAAGAATCAATATTGTTATAATGTCTATACTGCCCAAGGCAGTCTACAGATTCAGTACAATTCCTATCAAATTACCAGTGGCTTTTTTCACTGAACTAGAACAAAAGAAGTTTAAATTTGTATAGTAGTCATTTAATAGAAGAAAAAATTATAGTTTGGGGCCAGGTTTAACATGATGTGTCAGCCTCAGTTTTTATCACTTTATTTATATCCACAGACAAAACAAATAAGTTACTAGCAGAATTTTTTAAATTTACTAATTAGGAAACAAATACGCCATGACCTAATTAAAATATAGAGGAAAAAACATAGCTCACTTACTTTAAAGGTTAACCCTTTCATTTTATGAGACTCTCATTAACAATATATCATCAAATTATAATAATTGGATTGGATACCACACCAGAAGTTGAAGTTAAAAAATTATATTTTTGAATAAAAATAGCTTCCACAAGGTCTTAAAAATTCCTTTATATTAAGACTTCCACTATGAATTAAATGGAACCTTGGGGGACTAGAATAGTTATGGGATTTTCCCATACACTAAATTAATCCAGGTCCCCAGAACTTTGTCAATCAGCAATACTAATGTTGAGGTGAATGAAAAAGATCTTACTTTTCATGTAAAAATATTTTAATGTACAAATCAAAACTACAGTGACATATCATCTCACACCAGTCAGAATGACCATCATCAAAATGTCTACAAACAATAAATGCTGGAGAGGGTGTGGAGAAAAGGGAATCCTTTTGTACTGTTGTTGGGAATGCAAATTAATACAGCCACTATGGAGAACAGTATGAAAATTCCTTTAAAAGCTAGGAATACCCTCTATGTGAGACAACAAAAGAGACACAGAGGTACAGAACGGACTTTTGGACTCTGAGGGAGAGGGAGAGGGTGGGATGATTTGGGAGAATGGCATTGAAACATGTATACTATCTTGTAAGAAACGAAGCGCCAGTCTATGTTCAAGACAGGATACAGGATGCATGGGGCTGATGCACAGGATGATTCAGAGAGATGATATGGGGTGGGAGGTGGGAGGGGGCTTCGGCATTGGGAGATTGTGGACACCTGTGGCTGATTCATGTCAATGTATGGCAAAACAAATACAGTATTGTAATGTAGAATAAAGTATTAAAAAAATAAATAAAAGTGCAAAAAAAAAAAAAAAAAAAGGCTAGGAATAAAACTACCATATGACCCAGCAATCTCACCACTGGGCATATACCCTCAGGAAACTGTAACTGAGAAAAACACATGTACCCCAATGTTCACTGCAGAGCTCTTTACCACTCTAGAACATGGAAGCAGTCTAGATGTCCACTGACAAATGAATGGATAAAGAAGTTGTGGTACATATACATGACAGAATATTACTCAGCTATAAATAGGAGTGCATGTGAATCAGTTCTAATGAGGTGGATGAGCCTAGAGCCTATTATATGGAGTGAAGCAAGTCAGAATGGGAAAGACAAGTATTGTATATTAGTGCATATGTGTGGAATCTAGAAAGATGGTACTGATGGTCCTATTCGTAGGGCAGCTAAGGAGAGGCAGACATAGGGAACAGACTTTTGGTCACAGTGGGGAGGGAGAGGGTGGGGGTGACTTGAGAGAGTAGTACTGAAACACCTACACTACCATATGTAAAATAGAGAGCCAGTGGGAATTTGCTGTGTGATGCAAGGAACCCAAAGCTGGTGCTCTGTGGCAACGTAGAGGAGTGGGATGAGGAGTGAGGTGGGAGGGAGGTTTAAGAGGGAGGGGACATGTGTATGCTCGTGGCTGATTTATGTTGATGTATGGCAGAAACAATCACAATATTGTAAAGTAATTATCCTTAATTAAAAATAAAAGTTTTAGAAAATTTTAAAATTTGAGACTGGCAGATACTTATTGCAGTATATAGAACTGATTAATGACAGGGACCTACTGTGGAGCACAGGGAATTGTATTCAGTATCTTGTGGTGGCCTATAATGAAGGAGAATCTGAAAAAGAATATATATATGTATGTGTGTGTGTGTGTGTGTGTATATATATATATATATATATATGGCTATATATGGCTGAGTCACTCTGCTGTATACCTGAAATATTGTAGATTGACTATAATTCAATAAGAAAAGAAAATCAAAAAGTAAAAGAGACACAGATATAAAGAACAGACTTTTGGACTCTCTGGAGGAAGGCGAGGGTGGCATGATATGATAGAACAGCATTTAAATATGTATATTACCATATGAGAAATAGACGACCAGTCCAAGTTCAATGCATGAAACATGGCACTCAAAGCCAGTGCACATGGGCAGCCCTGAGGGATAAGATGAGGAGGAGGGGGTTCAGGATGGGGTTCAAATGTACACCCATGGCTGGTTCATGTCAATGTATGGCAAAAACCACCACAATATTGTAAAGTAATTAGCCTCCAATTAAAATAAATAAACTAATTTTTTTTAAAAGTAAAGGCAAATAAATATACAATAGGAGCTCAAAATTTTTATAAACTTAGTGTAATTAATTTTAATGGTATGTTTTCCTCAGTATAATACTATTACTGGTGATAGCTAGGTTAAAAAAATGACTGATTTAATTTTTAAGGGTTCAAGCCACACTCTTGCAGTGTGTGGTAGGCTTACTTGTACATCTTTACTATGAATATAGCATTAAATATTTCCTAGGTACTTAAGAAAACTTAGCTAAGTCCAATCACTGTAGGTATCTAAGCTAGACATTTGAATAAATGAATTAATTTACTGTAATTTTGTTAGAGCCTTTGAGCTATAAAGTGTAGGCAATCTGGTTTTATATTTTTATTTTGTAGATTGAGGAACTTTTCCTGGCAAGGCTAAGCAACTTGCTGGAACCACAGCCAGTTAATGATAAACAGATTTTCCCAAAGTACCACTGAATTTGAAAACTGATAGTTTAAAATAGAATAAAACAAAAACTAATGATAGACATATTACATATATTATCTTAAATTCTAACCACAATTCTAGAAAATATAATATTGCTTTCATATAATGTTGTTGTTCAGTCACCTAGTCGTGTCCTACTCTTTGTGACCTGTTGAACTGCAGCACACCAGGTTTCCCTGTCCCTCACCATCTCCCAGAGATCGCCCAAATTCATGTTCATTGCATCAGTGATGCTGTCCAGCCATCTCATGCTCTAACACCGTCATCTCCTGCCCTCAATCTTTCCCAGCATCAGGGACTTTTCCAATGAGTCATCTGTTCGCATCAGATGACCAAAATACTGGAGCTTCAGCTTCAAATCAGTCCTTCCAGTGAATACTCAGGGTTAATCTCCTTAAGATTCACTGGGTTAATCTCCTTGCTATTCAAGGGACTTTCAGCAGTCTTCTCCAGCACCACAGTTTGAAAGCATCAATTCTTTGGCATTCTGCCTTCTTTATGGTCCAGCTCTCACTACCATATGTGACCACTGGGAAGACTTGATGATATGGACCTTTATCTGCAGAACAATGTCTTTGCTTTTCAACACCTGTCTAAGTTTGCATTGCTTTCCTGTCAAGAAGCAATTGTCTTCTGATTTCATGGCTGCAGTCACAGTCTACAGTGATTTTGGAGCCCAAGAGGAAATCTGTCACTACTTCCACATTTTCCCCTTTTATTTGCCATGTGATAATGGGGCCAGTTGCCATGATCTTAGTTTTTTTAATATTTAGTTTTAAGCCAGTTCTTTCACTCTCCTCATTCACCTTCATTAAGAGACTGATGTTGAAGCTGAAGCTCCAGTATTTTGGTCATCTGATATGAACAGATGACATTGGAAAAGTCCCTGATGCTGGGAAAGACTGAAGGCAGAAGGAGAAGAGGGCATCAGAGGATGAGATGGGTGGACAGCATCACTGATGCAATGAACATGAACTTGGGAAAACTCTGGGAGATGGTGAGGGACAGGGAGGCCTCTCTTGTTGCAATCCATGGGGTTGCAAAGAGTCAGACACAACTGGGCGACTGAACAACAACAACGATGAAACTGTTAAAAAACTGCTTAACCAAAGCCAGAATTCTCTCTCTATCCTGATCCACACATAACCCATTGAGAAAAAAAAAAATTGCCTTCTTTTAGAACATATGAAGACGTGAAGATCAGAGATGCATTGTGAAATAAAAATTTTTTTAAATAACATGAACTGATTTAATCTTGCCCTACAATTATTTAGCTAATATGAAAACCCAATAAGTAATTTATTCAGTCTGAAATTAATTATGTATGATAATGTAATACCATGTGATTATACCTGATAAATGCAAATGTAGCAAACATTAAATAACAGTATCAATAGAAATGTAATAGTAATGTTGTTCCCTTAGAAATTCTGACTTTAATCTATAAGTATCTTTTGTGTGGTAGTTTTCAAAAAGAGTGATGTCGTATTTGAAGTTTTAAAGTGGCATTGTCATAATGAGTTGTTCCACTTTTATGTATAATAATAAAAAAATATAAATATTTCTGGCACCTCTATTTTCTGGGTTCCAATTGCAGTTGGGAAGAAACTCTAAACTGAAGTTTAATAGAATGATAACTCCTAGGAATTTATCTGCCAATGAATAGTTATTGTGATGATTGAATACTGAATGTTTAAATGTTCCATGGCATGAATCCTGATTAAGTTATTCTAATTTATATAAAGTATTGTATCTAATATATAGGCAAAATATTATCTTCCCTGATAACACTTGGGATCTAAAGATTTTAAAAGTTTTTAATGAAAGCACTCAAACAGAACTTCTTTTACCTAGGACTTGGTAGAAAATCTTATAGTAGATAACTCCTCTTCTGTCTAGTGTCCAGTTTGTCTCTACTGGAATGGACATAAGGATGCTAGACACATTCACTCACTCCAGTAGCTCTGGTTTGAATTCAAAGCATGATCTAGAGAGCAATAGTAGATGATGGCAACTAGACCATCATACTTAATATGAGACACCATTGCAAAGAGAAGTAAAAATTGTAAAATTCATTAAAAGCAAAATACTTGTACTATCAGTATTTAGTTTAGGTGTCAAAGCAGAACCATATTGCAAATTCGCCAGCAAAAGGGTGAATGAAGGAGAGTTTCAGACCTGGGAGTGTCGGGAGGTATGAGTGGGAAAAGTAACTCATACCAACATTTTTCATTCAATTTAGACTGTCATTCATTGCCAGATTACCACAAAAAATACACCAGTTATTTCTAAAGATAATGTTTACATTTTAGAAATTAGAATATGAATTAAAACAACTTAAACTCTTTATGGTTTAAAGAAAGTTTTCAGCTCTCAGAGCTTCTTGGATTACTAAACATACACAGGAGGAAGTCTGGCTTCTTTGTTAAAATTATACTAAAAACAAGATTATGAAAAATGAAAGAAAAAAGTATATTTTACACTTCACTGTAATATATTTTCTCCTAAAATATGTTTTAATGATTGGAAAAGTAGTGAAAATGTGAACATATAAATAGAATTCTTCAGAGATTCTCATCACCAGGTTCACATGGGTTCATACAATCAGAAGAAGTCAGTGGGCCTTTCACAAGCAGGCTATGTTTCCAGGCTTAGGTGTATTTCCAGGTCATTATCTGCTCTGCACACTGCAGAGGAAAAACACATACCACAGCTTAGAGTCTCATTTTCCATTGCTTTCAAAATGTACCAAAAGGAGCAGAGGAGAAAATTAATCTAGACATTTTGTGTCTAAATGATTTTCTTTCATGAGGTCTCTGGTTTTCTCATGTCAGAGTTTAGTACAATACTAGAAATTTTCATTTGGAAAAAAAAATTTTTAATGCGTACAAATAATTCTCATTTTGGATGAGTGTTTTGGAGTAACTAAATTCACTGTAAAATACCTTTTGCATATAGACTTTTATGTGACCAGTAACTACATGCTTTCCATTAAGAGGCAATATTTTTATGTTTTATTCTTAGCTTTTGTGCTTTAAAAACATGTAAGCCATGTGGTTAGCCTTCCACTGCTTCTCGCTTGGTATTTAAGTTTCTATTTCTACTAAGAACAACTGTTAGGTGGCCTTGATCTGCAGCTTGACACATGGCACTTTGCTCTAGAGTAGGAGTTATTCAGCACCTTCAGTCCCCCAAGAAAAACATGTTTATATAAATGAAAATAATTAAGGAGAAGTTTTCATGGTTATTTGAAGAATAAAATAACGTTATGTGTTTAAGTCACTTGGCTAGAAATCTTACAAAATAGTTATAATTTTATAAGCAATTATTATATAAAGAAAGGAAGAGGAGGTGAGTAAAAATGTGTGTGCACATTGTCATATTTTAAATATGTACACACATATTTTAATAGCTGGTACTGAGTTTCCTTTAGGATGACTCTTTGCTTTGAGACAGACCTAATAATCTATTTGTGACTAGAACGTTTAGCTCAGAGAGAGAGAATATTCAGAGACAAGAAAAAAAAAGAGATAAATTGTTATTTAGGTGAAATTTATAAAAAATTTGGAGATAAAGAATAGAAAAGACTGAACATAACTGGTAGGAGGTAAGAACCTAGCAAATAGTGTGGACTTTGAAAATATGAAAAATCTGCAACAAAATTTAGCCAAAGACACCATTTCAGGGACTGTATGGTCAAAGTAATTCAATATTAAAATTTTAGTCTTTAAATAAATTATTAGTATACTCAAAATGTAGCCACCTTTCATTTCCCCAAAATTTAAGCAAAGGGTCATGTGCTAATACTAATAACTTTTACTGAGCATATACTATTAATCAGGTACTGTACTAGAACTTTAAATTATTATTTAATTAATACAAAGCCTTATCAGTAATGATTTTTGTTATCACCGTTTTAGGCACCGAAAATACATAGAGGCTCAACAGTGATACAGCATAGAACAGAGGAATAGGATATAAAGCCCAGCGTGGATTGCACCAAAGTCATCTTTCTCTAGAACATCTGTGCAGAGGGGTCAGCAGAGTAGGGGGCAGACAGTGATTCAGGAACCTCAGAGGCCTAACAGCTGAGAGTGAAACAGTATCAGGGTGATAGATGAAGTGTGGAACTGACACAAAAATAATCATAAAATATTCTTAGTTCCCTTAAGAAAAAACAAAACATAAAACTAGGAGGTGAACTTAAGAGGTGAAGATGGCTGTCTTTTCACCTTGCTTATAGTTTCCTTTGTTGTGCAGAAGCTTTTAATTTTAATTAGATCCCTTTTGTTTATTTTTGCTTTTATTTCCAATATTCTGGGAGGTGGGTCATAGAGGATCCTGCTGTGGTTTATGTCAGAGAGTGTTTCACCTATGTTTTTCTGTTTCTGGTCTTATGTTTAGATCTTTAATCCATTTTGAATTTATTTTTATGTATGGTGTTAGAAAGTGTTCTAGTTTCCTTCTTTTACAAGTGAATCAACAGTTGTCCCAGCACCACTTGTTAAAGAGATTGTCTTTTCTCCATTGTATATTCTTGCCTCCTTTGGCGAAGATAAGGTGTCCAAGGTGCATGAATTATCTCTGGGCTTTCTATTTTGTTCCATTGATCTATATTTCTGTCTTTGTGCCAGTACCATACTGTCTTGATGACTGTGGCTTTGTAGTAGAGCCTGAAGTCAGGAAGGTTGATTCCTCCAGTTCCATTCTTCTTTCTCAAGATTGCTTTGGCTAGTTGAGGTTTTTGTATTTCCATACAAATTGTGAAATTATTTGTTCTAGTTCTCTGAAAAATACCGTTGGTAGCTTGATAGGGATTGCATTGAATCTATTGATTGCTTTGGGTAGTATACTCATTTTCACTATACTGATTCCTCTGACCCATGAACATGGTATATTTCTCCAAATATTTGTGTTCTCTTTGATTTCTTTCATCAGTGTTTTATAGTTTTCTATATATAGGTCTTTTGTTTCTTTAGGTAGATACATTCCCAAGTATCGTATTCTTTTTGTTGCAATGGTGAATGGAATTGTTTCCTTAATTTCTCTTTCTGTTTTCTCATTGTTAGTGTATAGGAGTGTAAGGGATTTCAGCATGTTGATTTTAGATCCTGCAACTTTACTCTATTCATTGATTAGCTCTAGTAATTTTCTTGTGGAGTCTTTAGGGTTTTCTATGTAGAGGATCATGTCATCTGCAAACAGTGAGTATATACACAATGGAATATTACTCAGCCTTAAAAAGAATACATTTGAATCAGTTCTAATGAGGTGGGTGAAACTGGAGCCTATTATACAGAGTGAAGTAAGCCAGAAAGAAAAACACCAATACAGTATACTAATGCATATATATGGAATTTAGAAAGATGCTAATGATAACCCTATATGCGAGACAGCAAAAGAGACACAGATGTGTAAAACAGTCTTTTGGACTCTGTGGGAGAGTGCGAAAGTCCGTGGGGGAGGGGGGGGTGATATGGGAGAATGGCATTGAATCATGTAAATTATCATATGTGAAACGAATCACCGGTCCAGGTTCGATGCATGATACAGGGTGCTCAGGGCTGGTGCACTGGGATGACACTGAGAGATAGGATGGAGAGCGAGATGGGAGGGGGCTCAAGATGGGGAACACATGTACACCCATGGCAGATTCACGTCAATGTATGGAAAAATCAATACAATATTGTAAAGTAAATAAATAAATGGGGAGGGGCGGGGAGTGAAGGTGGAAATGCATAACATCTGAATAAAGAATATAAAAGTGCTCTAGATGTAAAATAGTAAAACCTTAACTATTTGGAAATCAAAAGGCACTAAAGTCTTCATTCTTTTCAAAATATATTACATTTCGCTCTGATTTCTAAAGCAATAACTTAGTGCATTAAAAATTTCACAGATTCTGGGAAATACCCTTGACTTTTCTATTTATTAATAACTCTATAACCTTGGAGAAAGTATTTACCTCCCTCAACCTTATAGTCCTCTTCCACAAATTAAGTGTAAAAATAGCTACTTTTTTAGTTTGTTATAAACTTTCAATGGAGATATATCTGTATCTATATGCATTTATGTAGCTATGTCTATATCTATAGATATATCCCACCATGCCTGATACTAAGGGGGAGCTACAGGGAAATATTCTCTTTGTGGAACATAAGTTAACATTTTCAGGATGACCCAGGGTGATTATTATTTAAAAAAAAAACAAAACAAAACTCAGCTTAAGGAAGTATGAGTTCTGTTTATCTTTTGCTAAATGACTCTTGACTGCAGTCTGCTTTTCTCTTTACTCTTGGTTTTGTACACAACTTGCCCTCCAGCTATCATCTGACCCTTCTTGCAGCTGCAAGTAGATTGAAGAAGTTGGAAAGAGAAGAAAAAAAGCTCCTTTCTGTGGAAATTAGTTTAAAAAAATCCAAGCCTAGAATAATAGACCCTCTGGATATACTTGTTCTGTGTGTGTCTGTGTGTGTGTGCGTGCTCAGTCACTCACTGTGTCTGTTTGCCACCCTATGGACTGCAGCACACCAGGCTTCCCTGTCCTTCGCTCTCTCCCAGAGTATGCTCAAACTCATGCATATTGAGTCAGTGATGCCATTCAACCATCTCATCCTTTGTCGCCCCCCTTCTCTTCCTATCCTCAGTCTTTCCCAGCATTAGGGTCTTTTTCAGTGAGTTAGCTCTTCATATCTGGTGGCTAAAGATTTCCAAACAAACATCAAAATAAAAGGAAGTTAATACTGATGCACTGCTATTGTCTGATAACCAGAGGCTCGTTTAGTTTCTCTAATTGCCCTAAAAATGATTCTTAACAGATTTAGCTCCAATTCACATGCAGTAAACTGTACATGAAGTGTATAATGTTTTAACTTATATACATATTAGTAAAACAATCACAGTCAAAATAATAAACATTTACATCACCCCCCCTCCAAATCTTCCTCATGCTCGTTTTTATCTAACTTCCTTTCACCTCTCCCCTTTGTGACCTCCAGAAACCATTCCTAGGCAAATACTGATGCACTTTAGAATTAACTTGAAATTTCCAGAATTTTATATAAATGGAATTACACATTTATTATTTTTGTCTTCTTTCACTTAGGAAAATTAATTTGAGTTACATCCATATTATATAATGCATTAATAATTCTTTAATTTTAAATGTAGAATATGATATTCAATTTCTTTATGCATTTGCTTATTGATGAATATTTCATTCATTTCCAGCTTTTAGTTATTACAAATAAAGCTGTTATGAACAGACATATGAATATCTTAATGGACATATGCTTTTGTTTCTCTAAGAGTGAAATGACTGAATTAGAAGATAGATACATTAAAGAAGTTTTTATATGTCTAACTGTTTTCAAAATGGTTGTATTGTTTTATAGTTCCACTAGAACTATAAAACAAGTCCTGACGATATGATGAGTTTTTTCAATTCTATCCACTGGGAAAGATGTGTAGTTGTGTCTCATTGTGGTTTAATTTGCTGTTTCTCAAGGGGCCAATGATATTGAACACGTTTATTGTGCTTGTAAGGCACTGTTTGTCTTCTTTAGTGAAGCTTCTGTTCAGATCATTTGTTCGTTTTTAATTGGGTTGTTTATGTTCCTATTGTTGAGGCTTGACAGTTCTTTATATATTCTGAATCTAAGTCTTTTATCAGACATATGGTTTGTAAATATTTTCTCCCAGTGTGTATCTTCTTTTTATTCTCTCAACAATTTTGAACAGCATAAGCTGTTAATTTTTATGGATATCAATTTAGCTATTTGTTCTTTTATGAATCATGCTTTTGGTGATTTATGTAAGAAAACTTCACCTAATTCAAAACCTCAATTTCATCTCCCATGTTTCCATGTTTAATTCTAGAATAGTCATAGTTTTATGTTTTAAATTTAAATCTATAATCTATTTTGAGCTAATGTTTGTGTACAGTGTGAGATAGAACTCAATAAAGATTTTTAAAATATGAATATATCCAATTTTAAGTCATGTTTGTTATAAAGATTATCCTTTTTCTACTGAAGTACCTTTCTCATTTTGTAAATCAATTGTCCACACTATTTCTGAGCTGTTAAGTTCCTTGAACTACTATTTGTATCTCAAGGCTGATACCACACTGGAGCTTTACAATCATTATAAAATCAGGCAATATTAATTCTCTAACTCTGTCCTTCCTTGAAATTTTATTGTCTATTCTAGGTCTTGTGACTTATGAATTTTGAAAACTATGTTTTGTTTTGTTTTTTAATTTTTAGAAAAAGTCAAATTGAAATTGTGTTGAATCTACTGATCATTCAGGGGCGAACTGACAACTTAATGTTGGTTCTTTTAATTTATAACCACTATATCACTCTCATTTTTAGGCTTTTAAAATTTCTCTCAGCAATACTTCATAGTTTTACATATTTGTCAGATTTACTTCTAAGTATTTTATATTATTTGATGGCATAGTGAGTTGAATATTTACTTCAATTTATGTTATCTGTTGTATAAAGGAATGGAATCAACTTTTTACATTTATCTTGTTGAAGATCATTATTAATTTCTAAATTCAGCTTTTTAATTTCTTTTTTTTCAATACTTTATTCTTTATTACAATACTGTATTTGTTTTGCCATACATTGACATGAATCAGCCACAGGTGTCCACGATCTCCCAATGCCGAGCACCCTCCCACATCCCACCCCATATCATCTCCCTGAATCATCCCGTGCACCAGCCCCATGCATCCTGCCTCCTGTATTGAACATAGACTGACACTTTGTTCTTACAAGATAGTATACATGTTTCAATGCCATTCTCCCAGATCATCCCCCCCTCCTCAGAGTCCAAAAGTCCATTCTATACCTCTGAGTCTCTTTTGTTGTCTCACATAGAGGGTCATCATTACTATCCTTCTAAATTCCATATATATGTGTCAGTATACTGTATTGATGTTTTTCTTTCTGACTTACTTCACTCTGTATAATCGGCTCCAATTTCATCCATCTCATTAGAACTGAGTCCAATTTACTCTTTTTAAGGGCTGAGTAGTACTCCATTGTGTATATGTACCACAGCTTTCTTACCCATTCATCTGCTGATGGATATCTAGGTTGCTTCCATGTCCTGGCTATTGTAAACAGTGCTGCAATGAACATTGGGGTACATGTGTCTCTTTCAATTCTGGTTTCCTTGGTGTGTATGCCCAGCACTGGAATTGCTGGGTCATAAGGCAGTTCTATTTGCAATTTTTAAAGGAATCTCCACACTGTTTTCCATAGTGGCTGTACTAGTTTGCATTCCCACCAGCAGTGTAAGAGGGTTCCCTTTTCTCCACATCCTCTCCAGCATTTATTGCTTGTAGACTTTTGGATCACAGCCATTCTGACTGGTGTGAAATGGTACCTCATTGTGGACTTGATTTGCATTTCTCTGATAATAAGTGATGTTGAGCATCTTTTCATGTGTTTGTTAGCCATCCGTATGTCTTCTTTGGAGAAATGCCTATTTAGTTCTTTGGCCCATTTTTTTTATTGGATCGTTTATTTTTCTGGAGTTGAGCTGCATAAGTTGCTTGTATATCTTTGAGATTTGTTGTTTGTCAGTTGTTTCCTTTGCTATTGTTTTCTCCCATTCAGAAGGCTGTCTTTTCTCCTTGCTTGTAGTTTCCTTTGTTGTGCAGAAGCTTTTAATTTTAATTAGATCCCATTTGTTTATTTTTGCTTTTATTTCCAGTATACTAGGAGGTGGATCATAGAGGATCCTGCTGTGATTTATGTCGGAGAGTGTTTTGCCTATGTTCTCCTCTAGGAGTTTTATAGTTTCTGGTCTTACATTTAGATCTTTAATCCATTTTGAGTTTATTTTTGTGTATGGTGTTAGAAAGAGGTCTACTTTCATTCTTTTACAAGTGGTTGACCAGTTTTCCCAGCACCACCTGTTAAAGAGACTGTCTTTACTCCATTGTATATTCTTGCCTCCTTTGTCGAAGATAAGGTGTCCATAGGTGTGTGGGTTTATCTCAGGGCTTTCTATTTTGTTCCATTGAGCTATATTTCTGTGTTTGTGCCAGTACCATACTGTCTTAATGACTGTGGCTTTGTAGTAGAGCCTGAAGTCAGGCAAGTTGATTCCTCCAGTTCCATTCTTCTTTCTCAAGATTGCTTTGGCTATTCGAGGTTTTTTGTATTTCCATACAAATCTTGAGATTACTTGATCTAGTTCTGTGAAAAATACTGTTGGTAGCTTGATAGGAATTGCATTGAATCTGTAGATTGCTTTGGGTAGTATACTCATTTTCACTATATTGACTCTTCTGACCCATGAGCATGGTATATTTCTCCATCTATTACTGTCCTCTTTGATTTCTTTCATCAGTGTTTTATAGTTTTCTTTATATAGGTCTTTAGTTTCTTTAGGTAGGTATATCCCTAAGTATTTTATTCTTTTCGTTGCAATGGTGAACGGGGTTGTTTCCTTGACTTCTTTTTCTACTTTCTCATTATTAGTGTATAGGAATGCAAGGGATTTCTGAGTGTTGATTTTATATCCTGCAACTTTACTATATTCATTGATTAGCTCTAGTAGTTTTCTGGTCGAGTCTTTAGGATTTTCTATGTAGAGGATCATGTCGTCTGCAAACAGTGAGAGTTTTACTTCTTCTTTTCCAATTTGGATTCCTTTTATTTCTTTTTCTGCTCTGATTGCTGTGGCCAAAACTTCCAGTACGATATTGAATAGTAGTGGTGAAAGTGGACACCCTTGTCTTGTTCCTGACTTTAGGGAAATGGTTTCAATTTTTCACCATTGAGGATAATGTTAGCTATGAGTTTGTCATATATAGCTTTTATTATGTTGAGGTACGTTCCTTCTATTCCTGCTTTCTGGAGAGTTTTTATCATAACTGAATGTTGAATTTTGTCAAAGGCTTTTTCTGCATCTATTGAGATAATCATATGATTTTTATTTTTCAGTTTGTTAATGTGATGAATTACATTGATTGACTTGCGGATATTGAAGAATCCTTGCATCCCTGGGATAAAGCCCACTTGGTCATGGTGTAAGATCTTTTTAATGTGTTGCTGGATTCTGATTGCTAGGATTTTGTTGAGGATTTTTGCATCTATGTTCATCAGTGATATTGGCCTGTAGTTTTCTTTTTGTGTGGTGTCTTTGTCAGGTTTTGGTATTAGGGTGATGGTGGCCTCATAGAATGAGTTTGTAAGTTTACCTTCCTCTGCAATTTTCTGGAATAGCTTCAGTAAGATAGGTGTTAGCTCTTCTCGGAATTTTGGTAGAATTCAGCTGTGAAGCCGTCTGGACCTGGGCTTTTGTTTGCTGGAAGATTTCTGATTACAGTTTCAATTTCTGTGCTTGTGATGGGTCTGTTAAGACTTTCTATTTCTTCCTGGTTCAGTTTTGGAAAGTTGTACTTTTCTAAGAATTTGTCCATTTCTTCCAAGTTGTCCATTTTATTGGCATATAATTGCTGATAGTAGTCTCTTAAGATTCTTTGTATTTCTGTGTTGTCTGTCATGATCTCTCCATTTTCATTTCTAATTTTATTGATTTGATTTTTTTTCTCTTTGTTTCTTGATGAGTCTGGCTAATGGTTTGTCAGTTTTATTTATCCTTTCAAAGAACCAGCTTTTTGCTTTGTTGATTTTTGCTATGGTCTCTTTTGTTTCTTTTGCATTTATTTCTGCCCTAATTTTTAGGATTTCTTTTCTTCTACTTACTCTGGGGTTCTCTATTTCTTCCTTTTCTAGTTGCTTTAGGTGTAGAGTTAGGTTTTTTATTTGGCTTTTTTCTTGTTTCTTGAGGTATGCCTGCATTGCTATGAACTTTCCTCTTAGCACTGCTTTTATAGTGTCCCATAGGTTCTGTGTAGTTGTGTTTTCATTTTCATTCATTTCGATGCATAATTTGATTTCTTTTTGATTTCTTCTGTGATTTGTTGGTTATTCAGAAGGGTGTTGTTCAGCCTCCATATGTTGGAATTTTTAATAGCTTGTCTCCTGTAATTGAGATCTAACCTTAGTGCATTATGGTCAGAGAAGATGCTTGGAATAATTTCTGATTTTTTTGAATTTATCAAGGTTAGATTTATGACCCAGGATGTGATCTATCCTGGAAAAGGTTCCGTGTGCACTTGAGTAAAAGGTGAAATTCATTGTTTTGGGGGTGAAATATCCTATAGATATCAATTAGGTCTAACTGGTCTATTGTATCATTTAAAGTTTGCGTTTCTTTGTTAATTTTCTGTTTAGTTGATCTGTCCATAGGTGTGAGTGGGGTATTAAAGTCTCCCACTATTATTGTGTTATTATTAATTTCCCCTTTCATGCTTGTTAGCATTTGTCTTACATATTGTGGTGCTCCTATGTTGGGTGCATATATATTTATAATTGTTATATCTTCTTCTTGGATTGATCCTTTAATCATTATGTAGTGGCCTTCTTTGTCCCTTTTCACAGCCTTTGTTTTAAAATCTATTTTATCGGATATGAGTATTGCTACTCCTGCTTTCTTTTGGTCTTTATTTGCATGGAATATCTTTTTCCAGCCCTTCACTTTCAGTCTATGTGTCCGTTGTTTTGCGGTGGGTCTCTTGTAAGCAGCGTATATAGGGATCTTGTTTTTGTATCCATTCAGCCAGTCTTTGCCTTTTGGTTGGGGCGTTCAACCCATTTACATTTAAGGTAATTATTGATAAGTATGCACCTGTTGCCATTTACTTTATTGTTTTGGGTTCGGGTTTATACGTCCTTTTTGTGTTTCCTGTCTAAAGTCTATCCTTTCGTATTTGTTGGAGAGCTGGTTTGGTGGTGCTGAATTCTCTCAGCTTTTGCTTGTCTGTAAAGCTTTTGATTTCTCCTTCATATTTGAATGAGATCCTTGCTGGGTACAGTAGTCTTGGCTGAAGGTTATTATCTTTCATAACTTTAAGTATGTCTTGCCATTCCCTCCTAGCCTGAAGAGTTTCTATTGAAAGATCCGCAGTTATTCTTATGGGGATCCCCTTGTGTGTTATTTGTTGTTTTTCCCTTGCTGCTTTTAATATTTGTTCTTTGTGTTTGATCTTTGTTAGTTTGATTAGTATATGTCTTGGGGTGTTCCGCCTTGGGTTTATCCTATTTGGCACTCTCTGGGTTTCTTGGACTTGGGTGATTATTTCCTTCCCCATTTTAGGGAAGTTTTCAACTATTATCTCCTCAAGTATTTTCTCATGGTCTTTCTTTTTGTCTTCTTCTTCTGGGACTCCTATAATTCGAATGTTGGAGCGTTTCATATTGTCTTGGAGGTCTCTGAGGTTGTCCTCATTTCTTTTAATTCGTCTTTCTTTTCCCTCGCTGATTCATTTATTTCTACCATTCTATCTTCTATTTCACTAATCCTATCTTCTGCCTCCGATATTCTACTATTTGTAGCCTCCAGAGTGTTTCTGATCTCATTTATTGCATTATTCATTGTATGTTGACTCTTTTTATTTCTTCTAGGTCCTTGTTAAACCTTTCTTGCATCTTCTCAATCCTTGACCCCAGGCTATTTATCTGTGATTCCATTTTGATTTCAAGGTTTTGGATCATATTCACTATCAGTATTCGGAATTCTTTCTCATGTAGATTCCCTATCTCTTCCTCTTTTGTTTGGTTTAGTGGGCATGTCTCCTGTTCCTTTACCTGCTTGGTATTCCTCTGTCGCTTCATCCTGGTTATGTTGCTGCGTTTGGGGACGCTTTTCTGTATTCTGGGAATTTGTGGAATTCTCTTTATTATAGAGCTTCCTCTCTGTGTTTGGTGTTATATCAGTGGCTTGTCAAAGTTTCTTGATTAGAGAGGCTTGTGTTGAAGTTCTGGTGGGTGGAGTTGGATTTCCTCTCTCTGGAGTGCTGTGAAGTGTCAAGTAATGGATTATGGGACGTCAGTGATTTTGGAGTATTTTGAGTTGCCTGTGTATTGAAGCTCAGGGGCTTGTTCTTGTGTTGCTGGAGAATTTGCGTGGTATGTCTTGCTCTGGAACTTGTTGGCCCTTGGGCAGTTCTCAATTTCAGTATAGGTATGAAGGCGTTTGATGAGCTCTTATTGGATAATGTTCCCTGTATTCAGGGATTCTTTGATGATCTCAGGATTTGGACTTACGCCTCCTGATTCTGGCTTTCAGATTTATTTTTACAATAGCTTCATGATTTCTCCATCTATTCAGCACTAATGTTAAAACATCTGGGTTAATGATGATAGGTTTCTCCACCTTGAGGGTCGTCCCTAGAGGATCGCTGAGTTACTGGTTTTGAAGCCAATGATCTGCTTTGCTGGATGCCTGATGTCCTCTGCCAGCAGTCAGAAGTTGTTTTATGGAATTTACTCAGCGTTGAAATGTTCTTTTGATGAAGTAGTTAGGGAGAAAGTGTTCTCCCCATCCTATTCCTCCGCCATCTTTTCCCCATCCGCTTTTTAATTTCTTAATCAGATTTTGTTTCCAGATAATTATGTCATCTGTGAACAAAGATAGATTCAGTTTGCTATTTTTGCAGTTATGTGTGCCTGTGTTCTTCGTGTTCAGTCGTGTCTGACTCTTTGCAATCCCATGGGTTGTAGTCCGCCAAGCTCCTCTGTCCATGGGGTTCTTCAGGCAAGAATACTGGAGCGTGTTGCCATTTCCTTCTCCAGGGGATCTTCTCAACCAGTCTCCTGAGTCTCCCAAATCAACAGGCAGGTTCTCTACCGGAGCCGTATGGCTTCCTGTTAATTCTAGCTTTACTGCTCTTGCTAGATCCTTCAGTACAATAATGCTGAGTTAAATTTTTGAAAATAAATAACCTTGATTCATTCTCATTCTTAGGGAAAAAGCATCCATTTTTACCATTAATTATGGTGTTAACTGTGGGCTTTTTGTAGATGCCCTTTTCAGATTGAAGATGTTCCCTTCTATTGCTAATCTGCTGAGAGTTTTATAAGGAATGATTGTTAAATTCCACCAGATGGTTTTTTCCCCATGTATGTTGAGATAATATATGGGTTTCCTTTTTAATTTGCTAATATGGCAAATTACAAAGAATAATGTTAAGATATTAACTTTGCATTCCTGGAATAAACCTTTGTTGTGTTATTTTTATTTTTGTATATATTGTTGAATCTAATTTTCTAAAACTTTAGTTAGAAATGTTTCTATTGATATTTTCATGAGAGATTGTTTTACAGCTTTTCTCTTAGAATGTTTATGTTTAATTTGAATATTAACATGAGACTGTCCTTCTAGAATGCTTTCAGAAATTTCATTCCTCTCTAATTTTCCAAAAGAGTTTGTGTAGAATTGCTTTTTTTTTTTTTTTTTTTAAATGATTGGTAAAATTAACCAATGAATCTACCTGGACCTGGTATTTTCATTCTGGGAAAGTTTTTATCTATCAGATTCGTTTGTTACTATATATGTGGCTGTTTAACTATTGCTTCTTGAGTGAAATTTATAAGTTTTTATATTTCAAGATTTTTATTCCATCTAAGATGTTAAATTTGTTATCATAAATTTGTTTAGAAATTTTATTATATTGCTGTTGCTGCTGCTGCTGCTAAGTCACTTCAGTCGTGCCCAACTCTGTGCGACCTCATAGATGACAGCCCACTAGGCTCCTCTGTCCCTGGGATTCTCCAGGCAAGAACACTGGAGTGGGTTGCCATTTCCTTCTCCAGTGCATGAAAGTGAAAGGTGAAAGTGAAGTCGCTCAGTCATGTCCAACTCAGCGACCCCATGGACTGCAGCCTACCAAGCTCCTCTGTCCATAGGATTTTCCAGGCAAGAGTACTGGAGTGGGGTGCCATTGCCTTCTCCTATTATTATTGCATTTCATTATTATTCTATTAATCTCTAGTAGTCTATAGTGACGTTATATCTCTGAGCCAGACTTGCCCGTGAGTGACCAGAAGTCTCTGGAGGAGGCATGGGTCGACAATGGCCTGCTGTAGGGTCAGGGGCACTGAATACAACAGTCCTGGGATTCACAGCATGGTGACATAAGTCCTTTTGAAGGAGGTCCCTACTACCTCCATTACCCCTACCATAGTCTGGCCTCAGGCCAAACTAAGGCAGGAAACACAGTCCCACATATCAGCAGAAAATTGGATTAAAGATTTACTGAGCATGGCCCTGCCCATTAGAGCAAGACCCAGTTTACCCCACGACCAGTACCCCCATCAGGAAGCTTCCACAAGCCTCTTATCCTTCAGAATGAAAACCACAAGCACAGAAAAGTAACCAAACTGATCACATGGATCATAGCCTTGTCTAACTCAGTGAAACTATGAGCCATGCCATATAAGGCCACACAAGATGGACAGGTCATGGTGGAGAGTTTTAACAAAAAGTGGTCCACTGGAGAAGGAAATGGCAAACCACTTCAGCATCCTTACCTAGAGAACACCGTGAACAGTGTGAAAAGGAAAAAACAAAAGATATGACACTGAAAGATGAATTCATCAGGTCAGAAGGTACCCAATATGCTACTGGAGAAGAGTGAAGAAATAGTTTCAGAAGGAATGAAGAGGCTGAGCCAAGTGGAAACAACGCCCAGTTGTGGACGTGTCAGGTGGTAAAAGTAAAGTCTGGAGCTGTAAAGAACAACATTGCACAGGAACCTGGGATGTTAGGTCTATGAGTCAAGGTAAATTGGAAGTGGTCAAACAGGAGATGGCAAGAATGAACATTGAAATTTTAAGAATCAGTGAGCTAAAATAGGCCAGAATGGATAAATTTAATTCTGATGACCATTACATATGTTAGTGTGGGCGAGAATACCTTAGAAGAAATGTAGTAGCACTCCTAGTCAAAAAGAGTCTGAAATGCAGTACTTGGGTAAAGTCTCAAAAACGACAGAATGATCTCTGTTCATTTCCAAGGTAAACCATTCAGTATTACAGTAATCCAAGTCTATGCCCCAAACACTAATGCCGAAGACCATAATGCCAAAGAGATGAACAGTATAAAAGGCAAAATGATAGGATACTGAAAGAGGAACTCCCCAGGTCAGTAGGTGCCCAATATGCTACTGGAGATCAGCGAAGAAATAACTCCAGAAAGAATGAAGGGATGGAGACAAAGCAAAAATAATACCCAATTGTGGATGTGATTGGTGATAGAAGCAATGTACGATGCTGTAAAGAGCAATATTGCATAGGAACCTGGAATGTCAGGTCCATGAATCAAGGCAAATTGAAAGTGGTCAAACAAGAGATGGCAAGAGTGAATGTTGACATTCTAGGAATTCGTGAACTAAAATGGATTGGAATCAGTGAATTTAACTCAGATGACCATTGTATCTACCACTGCGGGCAGGAATCCCTTAGAAGAAATGGAGTAGCCATCATGGTCAGCAAAGAGTCTGAAATGCAGTACCTGGATGCAATATCAAAAACGACAGAATGATCTTTGTTTGTTTCCAAGGCAATCATTCAATATCACAGTAATCCAAGTCTATGCCCCAACCAGTAATGCTGAAGAAGCTGAAGTTGAATGGTTCTATGAAGACCTACAAGACCTTTTAGAACTAACACCCAAAAAGATGTCCTTTTCATTATAGGGGACTGGAATGCAAAAGTAGGAAGTCAAGAAACACCTGGAGTAACAGGCAAATTTGGTCTTAGAATGCGAAATGAAGCAGGGCAAAGGCTAATAGAGTTTTGCCAAGAAAATGAACTGGTCATAGCAAATACCCACTTCCAACAACACAAGAGAAGACTCTACACATGGACATCACCAGATGGTCAACACTGAAATCAGACTGATTATCTTCTTTGCAGCCAAAGATGGAGAAGCTCTATACAGTCAACAAAAACAAGACAAGGAGATGACTGTGACTCAGATCATGAACTCCTTATTGCCAAATTCAGACGAAGTTGAAGAAAGTAGGGAAAACCACTAGACCATTCAGGTATGACCTAAATCAAATCCCTTATGATGATACACTGGAAGAGAGAAATAGATTTAAGGGAATAGATCTAATAGACAGAGTGCCTGAAGAACTATGGACAGAGGTATATAACACTGTATAGGAGACAGGGATCAATAACATCCCCATGGAAAAGAAATGCAAAGAAGCAAAATGGCTGTCTGGGAAGGCCTTACAAATAGCTGTGAAAAGAACAGAGGCGAAAAATAAAGGAGAAAAGGAAATATATAAGCATCTGAATGCAGAGTTCCAAAGAATAGCAAGAAGAGATAAGAGAGCCTTCCTCAATGATCAATGCAAAGAAATAGAGGAAAACAGAATGGGAAAGACTAGAGATCTCTTCAAGAAAATTAGAGGCACCAAGGGAACATTTCATGCAAAGATGGGCTCGATAAAGGACAGAAATGATATGGACCTTACAGAAGCAGAAGATATTAAGAAGAGGTGGCAAGAATACACAGAAGAACAATACAAAAAAATGATCTTCATGACCAAGATTATCATGATGGTGTGATCACTCATCTAGAGCCAGACATCCTGGAATGTGAAGTCAAGTGGGCCTTAGAAAGCACCACTACGAACAAAGCTAGTGGAAGTGATGGAATTCTAGCTGAGCTATTTCAAATCCTGAAAGATGATACTATGAAAGTGCTGCACTCAATATGCCAGCAAATTTGGAAAACTCAGCAGTGGCCACAGGACTGGAAAAGGTCCGTTTTCATTCCAATCCCAAAGAAAGGCAATGCCAAAGAATGCTCAAACTACCGCACGATTGCACTCATCTCTCACGCTAGTAAAGTAATACTCAAAATTCTCCAAGCCAGGCTTCAGCAATACGTGAACCGTGAAATTCCAGATGTTCATGCTGGTTTTAGAAAAGGCAGAGGAATCAGAGATCAAATTGCCAACATCCACTGGATTATCAAAAATCAAGAGAGTTCCAGAAAAACATCTATTTCTGCTTTATTGACTATGTCAAAGCCTTTGACTGTGTGGATCACAAGAAACTGTGGAAAATTCTGAAAGAGATGGGAATACCAGAACACCTGACCTGCCTCTTAAGAAACCTATATGCAGGTCAGGAAGCAACAGTTAGAACTGGACATGGAACAACAGACTGGTTCCAAATAGGAAAAGGAGTACGTCAAGGCTGTATATTGTCACCCTGCTTATTTAACTTATTTGCAGAGTACATCATGAGAAATGCTTGGCTGGAAGAAGCACATGCTAGAATCAAGATTGTGGGGAGAAATATCAATAACCTCAGATGTGCAGATGACACCACCCTTATGGCAGAAAGTGAAGAGGAATTAAAAAGCCTCTTGGTGAAAGTGAAAGTGGAGAATGAAAACGTTGGCTTAAAGCTCAGCACTCAGAAAACGAAGATCATGGCATCTGGTCACATCACAGCATCTGGTCCCATCACTTTGTGGGAAACAGTGGAAGCAGTGTCAGACTTTATTTTGGGGGACTCTAAAGTCACTGCAGATGGTGACTGCAGCCATGAAATTAGAAGACGCTTACTCCTTGGAACAAAAGTTATGACCAACCTAGATAGTATATTTAAAAGCAGAGACATTACTTTGCCAATAAAGGTCCATCTAGTCAAGGCTATGGTTTTCCAGTGGTCATGTATAGATGTGAGAGTTGGACTGTGAAGAAAGCTGGGCACTGAAGAATTGATGCTTTTGAACTGTGGTGTTGGAGAAGACTCTTGAGAGTCCCTTGGACTGCAAGGAGATCAGCCCTGGGATTTCTTTGGAGGGAATGATGCTGAAGCTGGAACTCCAGTACTTTGGCCACCTCATGCAAAGAGTTGACTCATTGGAAAAGGCTCTGATGGCTGGGAGGGATTGGGGGCAGGAGGAGAAGGGGACGACAGAGGATGAGATGGCTGGATGGCGTCACTGACTCGATGGACATGAGTCTGAGTGAACTCTGGGAGTTGGTGATGGACAGGGAGGCCTGGCGTGCTGCAATTCATGGGGTCGCAAAGAGTCGGACACAACTGAGTGAACTGACTGATGAGGACCTATAAGACCTTCTAGAATTAACAGCAAAAAAAAAAAAAAAGTCCTTTTCATCATAGGGGGTTGGCATGCAAAGTAGGAAGTCAAGAGATACCTGGAGAAACAGGCAGGTATGGTCTCTGAGTATAAAATGAAGCAGGGCAAAGGCTAACAGAGTTTTCCCTAGAAAACACGCTAGTCATAGCAAACACCTTCTTCAAACAACACAAGAGACTGCTCTACAGATGGACAACACCAGATGGTCAATCTGAAATCAGATTGATTATATTTTTGCATTCAGAAATGGAGAAGCTCCATGTACTCAGGAAAACAAGATCAGGAGCTGACTGTGGCTCAGATTGTGAACTCCTTATTGTAAAATTCAGACTTAAATCGAAGAAGTGGGAAAAACCACTAAGCCATTCAGGTATGACCTAAATCAAATCCATTATGATTAACAGTGGAAGTGACAAATAGATTCAAGGGATTAGAGCTGATAGAGTGCCTGAAGATCTATGGACAGAGGTTCAAAACATTGTATAGGAGGCAGTGATCAAAACCATCCTCAGTAAACAAAAGAAAAAGTGAAGTCACTCAGCCGCGTCCGACTCTTCATGACCCCGTAGACTGCAGCCCACCAGGCTCCTCCGTCCATGGGATTCTCCAGGCAAGAATACTGTAGTCGTTTGCCATTTCCTTCTCCAATCTCCAAGAAAAAGAAATGCAAAAAGACAAAATGGTGGTCTGAGAAGGCCTTACAAATAGCAGAGAAAAAAGGGAAGTGAAGGCAAAGGAGAAAAGGAAAGATAAACCCATCTGAATGCAGAGTTCCAAAGAATAGAAAGGAGAGATAAGAAAACCTTCCTCAGTGAACAATGCAAAGAAATATAGGAAAACAATAGAATGAGAAACACTAGAGATCTTTTCAAGAAAATCAGAGATACAAAGAAAACATTTCATGCAAAGATGGGCACAATAAAGGACAGAAATGGTAATGACCTAACAGAAGCAGAAGATATTAAGGAGTGGTGGCAAGAATACACAGAAATAAAATACTCAGATATAATACACAGATATAAAAAAACACACAGATGTAAATACACAATACACAGAAATATAATACATAGATATAATAGAATCACAGATACAAAAAATATCTTAATGATGCAGATAACCATGATGGTGTGATCACTCACCTTCACCCTGGCATGCAAAGTTAAGTGGGCTTTAGGAAGCATCACTATGAAAAAAGCTAGTGGAGGTGATGGAATTCCAGCTCGGCTATTTCAAACCCTAAAAGCTGCTGCTGTTTAAGTACTGCACTCAATATGCCAGCAAATTTGTAAGACTCAGCAGTGGCCACAGGATTGCAAAGGTCAGTTTTCAATCCAATCCCAAAGAAAGGCAATGCCAAAGATGGTTCAAACTATCACACAATTTAAATCATCTCACACGCTAGCAAAGTAATGTTTAAAATTCTCCAAGCTAGGCTTCAACAGTACATGAGCTGAGAACTTCCAGGTGTTCAAGCTGGATATAGAAAAGGCAGAGGAACCAGAGAGCAAATTGCCAATATCTGTTGGATCATAGAAAAAGCAAGAGAATTCCAGGAAAACATTTACTTCTGCTTCATTGACTATGCTAAAGCCTTTGTGTGGATCACTACAAATACTGGAAAATTCTTAAAGAGATGGGAATACCAGACCACCTGACCTGCCTCTTGAAAAGCCTGTATGTAGGTCAAGAAGCAACAGTTAGAACTGGACATGGAATAATGGACTGGTTCCAAATTGGGAAAGTAGTATGTCAAGGCTGTATATTGTCACCCTGCTTATTTAACTTATATGCAGAGTATATCATGAGAAATGCTGGGCTGGATGAAGCACAAGCTGGAAACACAATTGCCAGGAGAAATATCAACAACCTCAGATATACAGACAACACCACCCTTATGGCAGATAGTGAAGAGGAACTAAAGAGTCTCTTGGTGGAAGTGAAACAGAAGAGTGAAAAAGCTGGCTTAAAGCCCAATAATCAATAAATGAAGATTATGGCATCTTGTCCCATCAGTTTATGCACATAAATGGGGAACCAATGGAAATGGTGACTTTATTTATCCAAGACTTTATTTTCTTGAATTCCAAAATCACTGCAGATCGTACTGTGGCCATGAAATTAAAAGATGCTTGCTCCTTTGAAGATAAGCTATGACAAACTAGAAAGCATATTAAAAAGCAGAGACATTACTTTGTTAACAAAGGTCCATATAGTCAAAGCTATAGTTTTTCCTGTGTTCATGTATGGATGTGAGAGTTGGACAAAAGAATGCTGAGCAGCAAAGAATTGATGCTTTTGAACTGTGGTGTTGGAAAAGACTTGAGAGTCCCTTGGACTACAAGATCAAATCAGTCAATCCTAAGGAAATCAACCCTGAATATTCATTAGAAGGACTGATTCTGATTCTGAAGTTCCAATAATTTGGCCACCTGATGGGAATAGCTGACTTTTTAGAAAAGACCCTGATGCTGGGAAAGATTGAAGGCAGGAGGAGAAGGGGATGACAGAGGATGAGACAGTTGGATGGCAAAACCAACTCAATGGATATGAGTTTTAGCAAGCTCTGGGAGATGGTGACGGACGTGGAAGTTTGACGTGCAGCAGTCCATGGGGTTACAAACAGTCAGACACTACTGAGTGACTGAACAGCAACAATAGGGAGGCTAGTTAGAGGAGATTACAAGGAAAAGTAGAGTGAGGTTATGCAAAGTTGTCTGGCATTTTCTCTATTGATTAGAGTTCTTTTCATTTACAGTCATTCTCTTATAAACAGAGGGAAAGATTTTCAAAATGAAATATTCTCTTATAAATGTACATTTCCCTTATAAGAATATAAATTCTACTGTTTTTAGATCTTTTCCTGTGTCTGCTTCTTCTAAAAATATTTGGCTCAAAATAATCTTTATGCCAAAGAGGCATAGATGAGGTGGTATATTTTACTATTCTTCATATATAGATCATATCATATATAGCTTATGTAGACATATGAATATTCCACACATCATACATATATAGGCATATGAAAGCGAAAATTGCACCACCATGTCGAACACTCACAGATCCATGAACTGAAGCCTGCCAGGCTCTTCTGTCCATGGGATTTCCCAGGCAACAACACTGCAGTAGGTAGCCAACCCTTCCCCAGGTGATCTTCTTGACCCAGAGATCGAACCCAGGTCTCCTGCACTGCACGGAAATTCTTTACCACCTGAGCTACCTGGGAAGCCCTATATAAACTTCACAAATACAAATCAATTTTTTTGATGTTTTCTCTATTTACAAAGGGAACATCAGATTACCTAATTCAGAGTCTCAAAATCTTATTTATAAACTCTAAGTATGGCAAGCTTGGATTGGTTACCCATCAGAAATGAAACCTATATCTCCAAGAACTGCAAATCAGAGTTGAAAACAAGTTTGCTTGAAATGGGATAGAGGGTAAAAAATGTTTCAATGAACATGACTTCTCTGCCTCCCCATGCATTTGGAATTTTCTTCCACCAACAGGTTGATGGGGCCCTTCAAACACTGGTGCCTGTGGGAAAATCACTGAATGGGATCATCTACTTCCTAACTTCCCACTGCAAGAAGTAGTTTTGATTGAAAGAATGGTGTGTAATGGAAACAGTATAAAAATGAATGAGCTGAGGGGTGTTTTTCTAAGAAGAATTGCCTGGGAAAGTAATGATCACATGACCCAAAGTAAGAATTTAAATCTTATAATCTGGCAAAGACCACGTTGAACTCAGCCTCTTTTGATGTGATATGAAAACTTGAGCTCAAATAAAAATTTGCTCCTCTCCCCTCAAAGCTTCTTCAATCTGTTTCTGTCACTTGGAAATAAGATGATACTCTCCAAGGTTTAAAATAGTTCCTTTATCAGAGTTTTGGTGAGATATAATAGAGGCTTTTAGACACACTGCCACTCCTTATGAGTTCACAAGGAGGTTGAGGATTAGGAGAAATAAAATAAAGCTAGAATATGAATTATTGTGTGAGCAGTTGGTCCTTAAGTCCCATTAATATTATCACTCTGACAAGTCTCTCATCTCTAATGGCTTCAGAATAAACCTTATGTCAAAAAGATAAAGAAGAATATCTGATAGCATCAGTAACCTGAAAGTACCCAGGATCCTTCTTTTGCAGTTTACATCAAGAACTCATAGGCTGAAATAATATGTTACCGCACTGGAAAGGTTAAGGTAATATAGAGAAAACTGGGATTTTAGCCATTACTCTGACACATTTAATTGTACACAATGCTTGTGTGTTTCATATTTAAAATTTCCTGAAGGATCTATGACTCTCAGGAGAAAAAGACTTTCTACATATTTGCTGACAAAGGAGATAACTAGACCCTGTGACCCGTGAGTTTCTTTCCTAGTGTACCAACCCCTTCTACTATCCTCAAAGTTTTGTTGATCGAGGTTTTAGATGACCTCTACACCAGTTGTCATGTTCATGCTCTCTTTATTCCCACCCCAAACCCCTCTCTATACCAATTTGTAGTGCTTACCTAATGAGATGGTAGTATGCAAAAGTATTACACAGAGAATTCTCAAAGGTGGAATGACTGACTTTCTGGTTAATTTCTTTCAGGTTGTGTTTAATGGAGTAATGCAGGGTTAAGAAGCAAAACACTGAACTGACTCCCTTTGTGCACAGAAGCAACCTGAATGCTTCTGAATAAAGCTAGAATGTCCATTTGAAAAACCCAGTAAAAGGGGTTATGGAACCAAATAGATAAACAGGAGGTGGAATGGAACCAGTGAGTCTGGAATCTTCTTCAGGATGGGTGGGTAGGGTCTATTATGTTTAATAGTATGTGAAATGAGGACTCCTCTACCATCATAGGAAGGAAGTCATCGGCATTCACTTCCTTACAATCTATTCCTAATCGTCCCCATAATATACCTTGTATTTCCATTGCTCTACTGAAAACGCTGTCTGAATCTAAGACATAACCAATGACATTTTTTACCTGTTTCTCATCATTGTTGGCATTTCTGTAGCCCTTGAGCCCATTTCTTTATTTTTAATTTTATTGGAGTATAGTTAATTTATAATACTGTGTTGGTTTCCGATGTACAGCAACCTGGAATAGCTATACATATATCCACTTTTTAAAAGATTGTTTTCCCATGTAGGCCATTATATAGTATTGAGCAGAGTTCCCTGTGCTGTACATCAGGTTCTTATTAGTTACCTGTTTTCCAAATGGTAGTGTGTATATCTCAATCCCAATTTATCCTTCTCCTCCCTTATCTCATGGTGCCCATAAACTTGTTTTCTACATCTGTGACTCTACTTCTGCTTTGTAAATAAGTTCATTTGTGTTCTTTTTAGATTCCATATATAAGTGATATATAATATTTGTCTTTCTATGTCAGATGCTTCAATCAGTATGACAGTCCTTTGAGCCCATTTCCGATTGCTTTGTCTGTTTTGTCATCAAAAGAGAATCTTCTACTACAATAATCTGCATAATGTTGAATTGTAAGTAATGAATGATCATTGTATCTTTACATGAAGGTACTATAGGAAAGGTGTTCTGAAATAAGGTGGCTGAACAACACACAGCTTTTTAAAAATATGTTCAATGGCTTTTAAATTCTTTCCATCAGATGCACAGGATGATTCAAGTAGAGGATGTGGGGTGGGAGGTGGGAGGGGGCTTCGGCACTGGGAGATTGTGTTCACCTATGGCTGATTCGTGTCAATGTATGGCAAAACAAATACAGTATTGTAATTAAAAAAATAAATAAATTTAATAATAAAAAAATAAAAAAATAAAGAGATTTCAGAAGAAATAAAAAAAAAATTCTTTCCATCAAAGGTTTAAAAGGTTCAGTTTGCTGGAGATTCAAAGAGGATTTAAGAAGTGTGATACTGGGGAGAGATGATTATATTCTTTGAGTCCAACCCCACCCCCATAATAGACAAACAGAATTCAACAGAAGGAGATTGTCAAATTGTCTAATTTCTACAGTTGAGAATGAAAACCAGAAATGTGAGATCCCCAGTAAAGTGAGTTCTCTAAAGGACCCACAAAAGTATTCATAAAACAGACTCAGCTTAAGCATCTTCCAAGCCTACAGATTAGTTGGTTAACAGTTATTTCACTGTTAGTTAACAAAAGTTAACACTCTAGTATGATCTTTATTCCTCTCTCTCCTCCTTGTACCCCATCAGTGTGTCAGAAATGTCAATGATCCAGCTGCATTCAGTGTTTCCAGTGTGGAAACACTAAGCAGAGAAAAGAAGTTGTCAAACACATTCCCTTTCTTTCCCATTACAGAATTCCTAGCCTATAGCCCTACTTAGCTGCTGCTGCTGCTGAGTCGCTTCAGTCGTGTCCGACTCTGTGCGACCCCATAGACGGCAGCCCACCAGGCTCCCCTTTCCCTGGGATTCTCCAGGCAAGAACACTGGAGTGGGTTGCCATTTCCTTCTCCAATGCATGAAAGTGAAAAGTGAAAGTGAAGTCGCTCAGTGGTGTCCGACCCTCAGCGATCCCATGGACTGCAGCCCACCAGGCTCCTCCGCCCATGGGATTTTCCAGGCAAGAGTACTGGAATGGGATGCCATTGCCTTCTCCAATTACTTAGCTAGGAAAGGGAAATGTACAACTTTGAATAATCTCAGAAGTTTGACACTGCAGTTACTAAATTGAAACAGTTTTCTGTTCTAGAGTAGACTGAAAATATATAAGATGTGGCCAATAGAAAAGATATGTCCTGCTGAGCAAATTTAAGAACAATGGTAGATGAAAATCATTTTATGATTACATCATATTTGTTCAATATATGGCCAATCCAGAATATACAGATAAACTTAAAAAAGTTTACATAAACTCCATCAGGTTTGGTTAATTATCATAAATATATTTGTATACATATACACATATAATCATACTATCTACACTGTTTTATAATAATATAGTTTGAATGTATCCCAAAACCCCAAAAACTAGACTAGATCTTTTCATCTTATGTTTCTATAGGATCCTATACTTAACCCTATTACAACATTTAATTATTTGATATTGAATTGCCTATCACATTTTTTTGTTCCACTTTGGTATGCAGAATTGTGAGATAACCCCTTAATGACTCTAAGCCTTGTATAGTACTTTCCTTTTTTTAGTGTAGGTAGAATTTGTGGAGCATGATGAGTTATCACTACCATGACTGTGCTACATTAAATGGCAAAAGGTATTAATAGATGATCTAAGTGAGTCTAACCTAATCACATATGTGCTTTAAAAGCAGAGTTTCTCTATTTGGTGGCACAAGTGGAAGTCAGGGAGATTTCCAACCATGAGAAGGATTCAGTGTGCCCTTGGTGGCTTTAAAGGTCAAGAGGGCTATGGGCCAAGGAATGAGGGCAGCCTTCGGGAAAGTGGACCCTAGCTGGTAACCAGTAAGAAAACAGGCTCCTCAGTGCTATGGCTGCAGATTGAATGATGGAATTCTGCAAAGGACCAGAACAGGCTTCTAAGCAGATTCTACCCCAAAGTGTCTTGATAAAAGAGCAGCTTGGCCAACATCTTGATTTTTAGAGAACTCAATTAAGTCTAGCTCAGATTTCTGACCTAAAGAAATGTGAGTTAACAAATGGTTATTGTTACAAGCTGCTAATTTTGAGGTAACTTTTTACCCAGCAATAGAAACTAATACTCCAGTACTCTTGCCTGGACACAACTGAAGTGACTTGCAGAAACTAATACACTGTGCCTGCAGAAGTAGACTGTAAATGCTTTAATTTGGGGAATGTCTTGTTTTCTCCAGCATAGTGGTTGACAAAGTAAATACATGGACTTATTGTTGAGATTAAAAGAGATAGTATGTAAATTTTAAACTGTAAATTGCAGTATAAATGAGAAGTGTTCTTTTGTCTGGTTCCAGGATGACACATTGGTTTCATCTCTGGGTCAAGACTTAAAATTTGCCAATGAACTTCTGCAACATTTAACCCTGATGTGACTCAATGGGAAAGAAGCCACGTTATATGCGAGGTCTCTGTGGGGAAGATCAGGGAAGGGACAGAACTTAGGATGGCATAAATGAGGCCTGAATCCTTTCAGTCTGTATGGGATCCAAGCAGATTTTTCAGATTAGGCTTGTAGAAGATGAAAAAATAAAGGTAGAGTAACAGATAATTCTCATGTAAGATTTCTTTTTATTTTAATTGGAGGCTAATTACGATGTTGTAGTGGTTTTTGCCATACATTGACATGAATCAGCCATGGGTGTACATGTGTTCCCATCCTGAATCCCCCTCTTACCTCCCTCCCCATCCCATCCCTCAGAGTCATCCCCGTGCACCATCCCTGAGTGCCCTGTCTCAGTGCATCAAGCCTGGACTGGTGATCTGTTTCACATGTGATAATATACATGTTTCAGTGCTATTCTCTCAAATCATCCCACCCTCGCCTTCTCCCACAGAGTCCAAAAGTCTGTTCTTTACACCTGTATCTCTTTTCGCTGTCTCGCATATAGGGTCATTGTTACCATCTTTCTAAATTCTAAATATATTTATAAATATATATATTTATAAATATATATGTGTTAATACACTGTATTGGTGTTTTTCTTTCCAACTTACTTCACTCTGTATAATGGGCTCCAGTTTCATCCACCTCATTAGAACAGAATCAAATGAATTTTTAATAGCTCAGTAATATTCTATTGTGTATATGTACCACAGATTTCTTATTCATTCATTTGCCAATGGAGAATCCAACAACATATTAAAAAGATCATACATCATGACCAAGTGGGCTTTATCCCAAGAATGCAAGGATTCCTCAGTATTCACAAATCAATCAATGTGATATACCACATTAACAAATTGAATGATAAAAATCATATGATTATCACAATAGATGCAGAGAAAGCCTTTGACAAAATTCAATATCCATTTATGATTAAAAAAAAAAACCCTCCAGAAAGCAGGCATAGAAGCAACCCACTCCAGTGTTCTTGCCTGGAGAATCCCAGGGACAGGGGAGCCTGGGGGGCTGCCATCTCTGGGGTCGCACAGAGTCGGACACGACTGAAGCGACTTAGCAGCAGTAGCAGCAGCAGTGAAGTTAGAATGTGATCTATTGTTCACACTATTTATTTTACCACTTTTTGCCCTGCAATCGCTGTCACTTTGCAAACCAATGTGGTATGAAGGGGATTAAAGTCAAAGAATTATAGGTTTGTTTTGCAGCTGGTGTTATCTGTAGGTTTTCTTGCTATTCCTACCTGTTGAGTGTCTTTATTATGAAAGTGAGTTGGATTTTGCCAAATGCTGTTCTTGCTTCTGTTTAGTTGTCATATGGATTTTCTCCTTTCATCCACTTGTACGGAATATTACATTGACAATTTTCCTATGTTGAACTGACCTTATACTCCTGAGATGAATTCCAATTGATAACAATATATAATCTTTTTTCTTTATTTCTCTATTGGTTTGCTAGTATTTTTCTTGAGTATTTTTGTGTCTATATTCATGCAAGATATTGGTCTGCAGTTTTTTATTCCTATAAGGACTTTGTCATTGGTACCAGGGCTTCATAGAATGAGGTGAAAAGTGTTTTCTCCTCTATTCTTTTCTGATTTTTATGATTAATTGGTGTTAACATTTAAAATTTGATAATTCAACAGTGATGCTATTGCGTCTGGTTCTGGGTTTTTCTCTCTAGGAAACTGTTTGATTACTAATTTAATCCCTTTGTCATTATATTTCTATTCCAATTTTCTACCTTTTCTTGGAGAAACTTTTATTGTCTATGTCTCTATTTCATCTAATTTATCTATTTCTTGGGTTACATTTGTCCATAGCATTTGTTTATTAATATTTTTATTTCTCTAAATTTAAAATCTCTAATTTTCTTGAAGAGATCTCTAGTCTTTCCCATTCTGTTTTTTCCTCTATTTCTTTGCATTCCTTGCCATTCTTTAGAACTCTACATTCAGATGCTTATATCTTTCTTTCCTTTTCTCCTTTGCTTTTCGCTTCTCTTCTTTTCATAGCTATTTGTAAGGCCTCCTCAGACAGCCATTTTGCTTTTTTGCATTTATTTTCCATGGGGATGGTCTTAATCCCTGTTTCCTGTACAATGTCATGGACCTCCATCCATAGTTCATCAGGCACTCTATCTATCAGATCTAACCCTTTAAATCAATTTCACACTTCTACTGTATAATCATAAGGGATTCATTTAGGTCATACCTGAATGGTCTAGTGGTTTTGCCTATTTTCTTCAATTTAAGTCTGAATTTGGCAATAAGGAGCTCATTATCTGAGCCACAGTCAGCTCCCGGTTTTATTTTTCCTGACTGTATAGAACTTCTCCATCTTTGGCTGCAAAGACTATAGTCAATCTTATTTCAATGTTGATCATCTGGTTATGTCCATGTGTAGAGTCTTCTCTTGTGTTGTTGGAAGCGGGTGTTTGCTATGACCAGTGCGTTCCCTTGGCAAAACTCTATTAGCCTTTGTCCTGCTTCATTCCATATTCCAAGGGAAAATTTCATGCAAAGATGTGCTCAATAAAGGACAGAAATGGTATGGACCTAAGAAGCAGAAGATATTAAGAAGAGGTGGCAGGAATACACAGAAGAACTGTACAAAAAGATATTCATGACCAAGATAATCATGATGGTGTGATCATGCACCTAGAGCCAGACATCCTGGGATGTAAAGTCAAGTGAGCCTTAGAAAGCATCACTACGAACAAAGCTAGTGGAGGTGATGGAACTTCAGTGGAGCTATTTCAAATCCTAAAAGATGATGCTGTGAAAGTGCTGCACTCAACATGCCAGCAAATTTGGAAAACTCAGCAGTGGCCACAGGACTGGAAAAGGTCCGTTTTCATTCCAGTCTCAAAGAAAGGCAATGCCGAAGAATGCTCAAACTACCACACAGTTGCACTCATCTCTCACGCTAGTGAAGTAATGCTCAAAATTCTCCAAGCCAGGCTTCAGCAATACATGAACCATGAACTTCCAGATGTTCAAGCTTGTCTTAGAAAAGGCAGAGGAATACGAGATCAAATTGCCAACATCTGCTAGATCATCAAAAAAACAAGAGAGTTCCAGAAAAACATCTATTTCTGCTTTATTGACTATGCCAAAGCTTTTGATTGTGTGGATCATGATAAACTGTGGAAAATTCTGAAAGAGATGGGAATACCAGACCACTTGAGCTCCCTCTTAAAAAACCTGTAGACAGGTCAGGAAGCAACAGTTAGAACTGGACATGGAATAACAGACTGGTTCCATATAGGAAAAGGAGTACGTCAAGGCTGTATATTGTCACCCTGCTTATTTAACTTATATGTACAGTACATCATGAGAAACGTTGGGCTGGAAAAAGCACAAGCTGGAATCAAGATTGCTCAGAGAAATATCAATAACCTCAGATATGCAGATGACACCACTCTTATGGAAGAAAGTGAAGAGAAACTAAAAGCCTCTTGATGAAAGTGCAAGAGGAGAGTGAAAAAGTTGGCTTAAAGCTCAGCATTCAGAAAACGAAGATCATGGCATCCGGTCCCATCATTTCATGGGAAATAGATTGGGAAACAGAGGATACAGTGTCAGACTTTATTTTTGGGGGCTCCAAAATCACTGCAGATGGTGACTGCAGCCATGAAATTAAAAGATGCTTACTCCTTGGAAGGAAAGTTATGACCAACCTAGATAGCATCTTCAAAAGCAGAGACATTACTTTGGCAACAAAGGTCCATCTAAGTCAAGGCTATGGTTTTTCCAGTAGTCATGTATGGATGTGAGAGTTGGACTGTGAAGAAAGCTGAGTGCTTAATAATCGATGCTTTTGAACTGTGGTGTTGGAGAAGACTCTTGAGAGTCCCTTGGAGTGCAAGGAGACCCAACCAATCCATTCTAAAGAAGATCATTCCTGGATGTTCGTTGAAAGGACTGATGCTGAAGCTGAAACTCCAATACTTTTGCCACCTCATGCCAAGAGTTGACCCACCGGAAAAGACTCTGATGCTGGGAGGGATTGGGGGCAGGAGGAGAAGGGGACAACAGAGGATGAGATGGCTGGATGGCGTCACTGACTCAATGGGCATGAGTTTGTGTAAACTCCAGTAGTTGGTGATGGACAGGGAGACCTGACGTGCCATTATTCATCAGGTCGCAGAGTTGGACACGACTGAATGACTGAACTGAACTGAATTGAACTGAACTGAAAGTTAAAGCGAATGCTCCATTTTTCGTTCTTGGTTTTCATATTGAGCCTTGACATCTACCTTCCAGTTAATAATCTTGAAAATTCCTGTCATCCCCCACGGATGGCTTGTTCTGCTCTGTCTGAATTCATCCCTGGGTTCAGCCTGAACTTTGGTTAGTAACAGTCTTTCCTTCATGCAGAATCATCTTCTAAGTTCAGACTTAGCAGGCAGTGGGGGCTTGGGAGGTGTCAGTCACATCAACCCTTCTTAATTCTTTGAAAACTCAATTTTTACATTGCCAAAGATCTCACATTCTATCTATCTAGTAATATTAAAGGTAAAAATCATTTTCCTAGATCTCTTTCAGCGCTGTTAAGATTCTGGAACAGGCCAAGTTCAGTGGTACTGTATCAGATGTGCACACATCTTAGAGTATCCATTATGATAAAACACAAAATGCTCTTTTGGGCCTCCATTACCCAATATGTGAGGTTATATATTTGTGGCTTTGACCTCAAAGAACAAGAGATTCACCATACTGCCTTCATTCTCAGCATCTCCTTTATCACAAATGCAAATCAAATAGAATATTGAAAGCTTCCTCAGTTCTGGATTTCCATATGATCAGAAGATTCCAGCCAGATGGTGGCCCTGATTCATCTTTCAATTATGACTTCATTTGTCAGTTTCCCTTCTTAACTCGAGCATTACTCAACCTCATATAAATTCCATAACAGTTGAAATCTCATTAGTCCTCAGTCTGTATTCCTAGCTTTTAGGAGATTTATGCCCTTTGTGTGCTTGAATATCAAGTCTCTGTGGTCTTAGGTACTAGAGTTTAATTTCCTTTTTTGCAATCTGAACTGCCCTTCCATGGCCATTTGAACAGCATACATTTGTACTGTTATCTATTGCTTCTGAGACCTGAGCCTCTATTAATGTCACATTTAGTCGATTATCATATTCATCACCCATCTTTGTTATCATCATCACTATCAATCATTTGCTCCTTATTCTGTTTCAGGCCCTGGGTACTTTACCAGAAGTAACATCAATTTCAGAAGTCCCTACCTCTGTTAGATGACATGGACACTATGAGCTAAATTGTACAGTGGAAAATGATTTTTAACTTTAGTATCTCTACATTTCTGCCTCTGTTATGTGATCTTTTAGGAGAAGGTCAAAGAAAAGGTAAAAGCAAAAATCATAAAAGTTCTTAAAACAAGTAAATTCCTTTCATGTCTAGAGCACATTGTTATATATCATATGCTATTAGATTTTAGGCCAGAAGGAAGTGTGCTTTCTGAAAATACGTCAAGAGTATTTTTCAGACTACAAACCCAATATTATTATCAACTAAAAATTCATTGTGAATCCCATTCTGCACAAATAGGAGATTAACATAGCTCAGCAAAATTCTGAATTTGACAATTTTAGGGGTTGCAAGTTAATTTAAGAAACATATTATTTGACATATTAGAAAATTACATTTCAAGCCCTTGTGAGTCAGGTGCCTGAGGGATCAATATAACTGGGAGACATGCAATTTAGAAACCACACCCAAAGCATCAAAATTTTATTGTGTTCTTACGACTATTAGTCCTTCTCCAAAGGTATGAACGCTGCCAAGGATGCTCCCCTGCTGGCATTACCTAGGCAGAACTGGCTAACTGATTAAGAAGCTTTGAGAATTCATAGACCTACATGGTCATTCAGGTTTTTGAAGAGTGGCAACACTAGACCAGACTCTGGGGATACAGTGATGAAAGAGACAGTCTCAGATCATACAGTCTAGTGGAGGAAAGAAACTGTAGCTGAGAAAATGAACATGCAAAAAAAATTGATGCCAAATAGTGATAAGGCTATGTGGAGTTAATAAACAAGAAGCCTGAGAAAAAATGAGGTGATATAATTTAGGGAAGTAGGGCATTTAAGTGACAGGGAAGTGGATTACACATGGAAGAAACAGTATATTTAATCATTTGGGGTGACTCTAAAAGATCCCAAAAGATCACATGCAAATTAGCCACAGTGCCTAAAGCACCACAATGAGAAGTTTTAAAATGTGTATTGGGGTTTTTCTTTTATATAGCTAACTCACTGGAAATGATAGCCTATAAAACAGTTTCAAAATTATACTAAACAATTAAGATGGGAAGAAAACTTTGTTGATGTTTTGCAAAGAGCACACGACTTAGAATGAAATTCAGATTTTCTATTTAACTGTATGAATTAACACACTGACTTAACCAACTAATACATATTATTATTGACAAATTACTTTGTTTCCACATCATTAGTACCTACAGTAAAAGCAAGGTAATTACATAATCAAATGAGATAGTAATTGTAAATGTATTGTATAAATTATGAAGTATTAACATAACATGGTAATACTGTTATTTTTAAACAACTGAGGAAAGCCTAGAACAGTCACAGTTTTGCCCACCACCAATATCAACACCAATACATCTAGCTTCAGGTATGTCTGTTGTGGACAGGAAGTATATTAGTACAACACCAAGACATCTGGCTTCAGGTTCGGTTGTTGTGGACTGGAAGAATATTAGTAAGACTACAGTGGTAAGTTCATTCACAGGCTCTGATTGACAGTTTTTCTGCAGGAAAGTTGTTGTTTAATTGTTAAGTCATGTTCGACCCCATGGCTAAAGTCCACTTGGCTTCACACTCCATGGGATTTCCCAAGCAAGAATAATGGTTATTGAAATGGGTTGCCAGGCTTGCCATTTCTTTCTCCAGGGTATCTTCTTGACCCAAGCATAGAACCCATGTCTCCTGCATTGGCAGGTGGGTTCTTTACCACTGAGTCACCTGGGAAGCCCCTGTAGGGAAGTAGTCACTGATTATTTCCTTCTCTTTAAAGATTTAACTTTATCTGTTACTAGAAGGTACTAAGAAGTACTTTATCTATAAGTATTCTATCTCTGTTGGGAAGTTTTACCTTAGTCATCCAAACATAAAAGAAAATTTGAGTTGGTAAATGAGAGTCAGAGATATTTGTATAAAGTAACTTCCTTATACTTATCTACAGTGATGGTCTCTATTGTATTGAAAGACATTTCTCAAGTTTAAGGATATGTGAATACTTTCCATTGCTGCTGATAGTATCAAAGAGAGGCTGAGAAATGTGTATTTAAGTCCTCAGCTAGATTGTAAATCTGGAAGGTATGTGTTAGAGTTAACACTTTTATGGCTCCAACTTTCAGAATTCTTATGTTCTTCCAGTAGAAAACAAAAATTAAGGATTTGAAACTCTTTCACATTGATGTATAAATGTCTGGTAAATTATATTTGGTTGTAAGTCTAGAAATTGAGTTTCTTGCCCTGGTTGGAGGTGACTTACTCATCAAGTTCATTGCCCTCATAAACCTCCCTTTCCTCAAATATAAAACAAAGGAATTGTTTATCATGGTGATTTTCAAATATACTATAATTATACAGAGAGTTTGTGGACGTATGGACTTACAGTTGCCAAAACTTTGGTCATAGAAACTGTAATTCAATAGAACTGAGGTAGACCCCAGGTGATTCAATCTGAATTCAAGTTCAGATTCAAAGTTCTACAGCTTGAAACTGCAGAAATAGATAGACTCCAAGGCTACTTCTAGCATAAAAATTTTAGAATTCAGAGATTTAACTGAAAAGACTTCTGACATTAAATTATGACTGCCAGGGTCCAGCCCCGGTGGATCCAGGGTAATTTGAAGCATGGATGGAGTAGGCAAGGAAAAACTTATTTATTCATTAATATAAGATTAGGTTAAGAAATAATAGTATAGTAGGAAAATTAGGTGGAGAAAAGAGGCTGAATAACGTGGTTTACGTGGAAAATCAATAAAGTTCCAGACAAGGAACTTGCACCATCTACATTTAGGCCACCAGTGTCCGTTTGAATATTGGAGAGGGCCCTGCCTTGGGCTCTCTCTCTTACGGGTTTTAAAAGCCAGGACAAGTAAGTAGACATGGTGAGCCTCCAGGACCCAGATGGGAATTCAGCCTGAAGTTAAAGAGGAGACATGGGGAAACCAGTCCTTCCAATGACTGGCCCAGCCTCTATTGTCTAGAAAGGCCTTTTATACCTTTTGATTGTGCATAGAGATCAACGGGTAATACAAAGTTATGCAGCGTTAGCAGCCCAGACTCTTATCAAAACCAGGCTTTCTCTCTGCATACCTAACTGTATACACAAGTCTTAGGTAATTTACATCATCTTCTGGCCAAAAGGGCCAATTAACATTTTACAGCCTTTTTTCTGATAAGGGTTTGTCAACCAGAAGACTTGTGTTGATCTTCCCAAAGTCTGGTGCCACTCTCAGCAAAATACTAAATAAAGTTACATTCTTACATAGCAAAGATACAGTAATTTATAACAAGTAAAAGGAGTATAATGATTTATAACAAAAAGTAATTAACTCAAAAGTCTAGTGTTGCTAACACCAAAACTACTATATATCTTTTTCCATATCCCATTTACATTGATTAACATCCTCCCAGGTGCCTAAAAGATAAAAATATGGAGACCTGGCAGCAATCATTGAGTCAAGAGTGAAAACCCATCACCAATATGATTTTTAACTCTCTAGAAAAGGCTCTGTATCTTTAAGATCCTTCTAAGCTTTGTGCCTGTCGCAGCTGGGGGGGCTGTAAGCAATTCACAAGCTGTAAGAGGTCTGGGGGAACCTGTTAGGCAAGCTAGAGAACTATCAGAGGGGATTTAACTAAAACATCCCTTTCAAATGCAGAAGACTAAAGCCCTGAGTTGACTTTTTCCAGAAAATATCAAAAGAGTGGAAAAGCAGGCAGATTCTTATTTTTTGTGGTACATGCTCAGAAAATATCAGGGGGAAAACCTGAGGTCTGATTAGCCTTGCCCCAGAGCTCTGCCGCATGACTTTGTCACGGGTGGAATTCCTCACGCTGGCTCCCGGCATATGACCACAGATATTTTTATGGTCCCATAAATAACGAACTATTAATGACAAAATAATAACTAATGCTTCTGTGCCTGAGACTCTGCTAAATACTTTATATGTGTTTTCATGCAACTCTTATAACAGTCCCAGGAAGTAAGAACTATTGCTATTCTTATTACAGAGATGGTAAATTTGAGAAACAGAAATACAGAAATGATAATGTAGCAAATACCTCCAGAGTATTTGTTACATATTGGGCATTACAGCATTACATATTCTTAAAAATCACCTATATATCTATTTACAACACTATGGTTTGTACTATTATTCTTATGCCTTCTCTATAGATGAGGAGTCCAAAGAACAGAGAGGTTAAGTAATTTGTACTAAGGTTGCACAGCTATTAAGTGACAGTCTAAGGATTTAAACACAGGCATTCTGGCTCTAGAATACATGCTTTTAATAAAAACAATACATGCAGACATGTGTACTCAAAAATGTCTGGTAACCACCCCAAGTTTGTGTAGCAAATAAGAAGCTACCACTGAAATTAAATACTCACCTAATTTTATTTCAGAAATGCTTGGAAGCAATAAGCTCTACAAAGTTAGTGGTGGAATGTGAAAAATTCAAGGGCACTGAACTAGGAGTGCCATGTTTAGGAATAGAGAGAGTATCTATAACCAAGCAATATGTCTGCAGAGACAGGAAATCACAAAAATCAGATAGAACCAGATTGTGTTCCTTGAATTCTTATATCCCATCTCTTGAATTCTTTTCTTATTCTTTTTCTCAAGTGCACAGTTATTAAAAACAGAGCACTGATGAAAGGTTTCATCTCAAATCTTCCTCTAATGCTGAATGGAGAAACTTTATAAAAGGACAATTTAGATTTTATTGAGTGTCTACTATGTGCCCAGCATCACATTATATTCATAGCTCTTCACTTTTTGGTTTCAGGGTCATTTTACATAAAAATTATTAGGACCACAAATAGTTTTTGTTTATGTGACTTACATAACAAATGAAACTTATTATAATTTAAAAGGAAAGTCTTAAAAACATTTATTAATCCATGTGAAAATAAAAATAAAACCTATTACATTATTCATAACATATTTTATAAAAATTAATCTTATTTTCCAAAATAAGCAATTACTTATTACTGAGAAAAATTGCATTTTTTTTTTACATATTTGAAAATATATTTAATGTGTGGCTTAGCAGAATTCAGCTGGGTTTTCATGTTTCTGCATTTAATTTATTATAGCACATATATGTGGTCACTAAAAAATTTCATGGTACACTTGGAGGAATGAAAATAGTTTTGAACTTCTGAAAAAATATCTGGGACCATGAACCACACTTTGAGAGTAATTACAAAAGATATTGTCTGTCAATAATAATGAAAAATAAGTATTACAATTACCATATAAAGAAGTCTAAATTCAACAATAAAAAGAAAATTAAAACAGCAAAGAATTTGAAGAGTCACTTCTGATAAGAATGTATTCAGTTCAGTTCAGTTCAATTGCTCAGTCATGTCCGACTCTTTGCGACCCCATGGACTGAAGCACACCAGGCTTCCCAGTCCATCACCAACTCACGGAGTTTACTCAGATTCATGTCCATTGAGTTGGTGATGCCATCCAACCATCTCATCCTCTGTCATCTCCTTCTCCCCCTGCCTTCAATCTTTCCGAGCATCAGGGCCTTTTCAAATGAGTCATTGCTTCACATCAGGTGGCCAAGGTATTGAAGTTTCGGCTTTAGCATCAGTCCCTTCAATGAATATTCAGGACTGACTTCCTTTCAGAGGGACTGGTTGGATCTCCTTGCAGTCCAAGGGACTCTCAAGAGTCTTCTCCAACACCACAGTTCAAAAGCATCAATTCTTCAGCACTCAGCTTCCTTTATAGTCCAAATCTCACATCCATATGTGACTACTGGAAATCTACAGCTTTGACTAGATAGACTTTTGTTGGTAAAGTAATGTCTCTGCTTTTTAATATGCTATCTAGGTTGATCATAACTTTTCTTCCAAGGAGTAATGTTTTTTAATTTCATGGCTGAAATCACCATCTAAAGTGAGTTTTGGAGCCCAAAACCGATAAAGTCTGTCACTGTTTCCACTGTTTTCCTATCTATTTGCCATGAAGTGATGAGACCAGATGCCAAGATCTTAGTTTTCTGAATGTTGAGCTTTAAGCCAACTTTTTCATTCTCCTCTTTCACTTTCATCAAGAGGCTCTTTAGTTCTTCACTTTCAGCCACAAGGGTGGTGTCATCTCCATATCTGAGGTTATTGACATTTCTCTCAGCAATCTTGATTCCAACTTTTGCTTCATCCAGTCCAGCACTTCTCATGATGTACTCTACATGTAAGTTAAATAAGCTGGGTGACAATAAACAGCCTTGATGTACTCCTTTCCTGATTTGGAGCTAGTATGTCATTCCATGTCCATTATTAACTGTTGTTTCCTGATCTGCATACAGATTTCTCAAGAGGTGAGTCAGGTGGTCTGGTATTCCCATCTCTTTCAGAACTTTCCACAGTTTATTGTGATCCACACAGTCAAGGACTTTGGCATAGTCAGTAAAGAAGAAGGAGATGTTTTCAGGAACTCTGTTGCCTTTTCTATGATCCAACAGATGTTGGCAATTTAATCTCTGGTTCCTCTGCCTTTTCTAAATCCAGCTTGAAAATCTGGAAGTTCACAGTTAGTGTACTATTGAAGCCTGGCTTGGAGAATTTTGAGCATTACTTTGCTAGCGTGCGAGATGAGTGCAATTATGTGGTAGGTGGAGCATTTGGGGCATTGCCTTTCTTTGGGATTGAAATGAAAACTGACCTTTGCCAGGCCTGTTGCTACTGCTGAGTTTTCACAAAATGTCTAATAAGGGCATCAAAAAATGTTAAATATCATTATTTACTAGCAAAGTGCAGCTGAAAACTATAATGAGGTATTACTTTATATTCATAAGATGGATAAAATTAAAAATGACTGAGCCATTAAAAACAATACATTTGAATCACTTCTAATGAGGTGGATGAAACTGGAGCCTATTATGACAAAGTGAAGTAAGTCAGAAAGAAAAAACACCAATACAGTATACTAACACATATATATGGAATTTAGAAAGATGGTAACGATAACCCTGTAAGCGAGACAGCAAGAGAGACACAGATGTATAGAACAGTCTTCTGGACTCTGTGGGAGAGGGAGAGGGTGGGATGATTTGGGAGAATGGCATTGAAACATGTATAATATCATATATGAAATGAATTGCCAGTCCAGATTTGATGCATGATACTGGATGCTTGGGGCTGGTGCACAGAGACAACCCAGAGGGATGGTACAGGGAGGGAGGAGGGAGGGGGTTCAGGATGGGGAACACGTGTATACCTGTGGTGAATTCATGCTGATGTATGGCAAAACCAATACAATACTGTAAAGTAATTAACCTCCAATTAAAATGAATAAATTTATATTTAAAAAAATGACGATAGTATTGGTACAGATGTGAAGGGACTGGAACCCTTATACACTGCTATTGAGTTTGTTTTCCAAAGTAGTATCACCATTTTACAATTTAAAAATTCCTCAAAATATTAAAGATAGAGTTACAATTGTTGCTGTTGTTCAGTTGCTTATTTGTGTCTGACTTTTGCCACCCCATGTTCTGCAGCACACACCAGGCTTCCCTCTCCTTCACCATTTCCTGGAGCTTGCTCAAACTTATGTCCATTGAATAGTGTTGCAATCCAACCATCTCATCCTCTGTTGTCTTCTTCTCCTGCCTTCAAATTTTCCCAGTATCAGGGTCTTTTCTGATGAGTTGGCTCTTCCCATCAGGTGGCCAAAGTATTGGAGCTTCAGCTTCAGTATCAGTCCTTCCAATGAATACTCGGGGTTGATGTCCTTTAGGACTGACTTGTTTGATCTCTTTGCAGTCCGGGGGCCTCTCAAGAGTTTTCTCCAATATCACAGTTCAAAAGCATCAATTCTTTGGTGCTCAGCCTTCTCTATGGTCCAACTTTCACATCCATACATGACTACTGGAAAAACCATACCTTTGACTAGATAGACCTTTGTGGACAAAGTAATGTCTCTGCTTTTTAATACACTGTCTAGGTTGGTCGTTTTCCTTCAAGGAGCAAATATCTTTTAATTTCATAGCTGCAGTCACCATCTGCAGTGATTTTGGAACAAAAGAAAATAAAGTATATTACTTTTTCCATTGCTTCCCCATCTATTTGCCATGAAATGAAGGTATAGGATGACATGATCTTAGCTTTTTTTTAATTAATTGCATTTTTAATTGAAGAATACTTGCTTTACAGAATTTCATTGTTTACTGTCAAACCTCAACTAAATTAGCCATAGATTTACATATATCCCTTCCCTTTTGAACCTCCCTTCCACCTCCCTCTCCATCCCTCTAGGTTGATACAGAGGCCCTGTTTGAGTTTCTTGAGCCATACAGCAAATTCCCATTGGCTATCCATTTTACATATGGTAATGTAAGTTTCCATGTTACTCTTTTCCTACATCTCACCCTCTCCTCCCCTCTCCCCATGTCCATGCATATTCTCTATGTCTCTTTCTTCGTTCCTACTAGTAGATAAGTTCTTCAGTACCATTTTTCTAGATTCCATATACATGCATTAGAATATGATGTTTATCTTTCTCTTTCTGACGATCTTCACTCTGTATAATAGGTTCTGGCTTCATCCATCTCATTAGAACTGACTCTAGTGTGCTCCTTTTAATGGCTGGGTAATATTCCATCGTTTATATAGACCACAACTTCTTTATCTATTCATCTGTCAATGGACATCTAGGTTGTGTCTATGTTCTAGCTATTGTAAACAGTGCTGCAATGAACAATGGTATACATGTATCTTTTTCAATTTTGGTTACCTCTGGGTATATGTCTGGGAGTGGGGTTTCTGGGTCATATGGTGGTCTTATTTCTAGTTTTTAAAGAAGCTCCATACCATCTTCCATAGTGGCTGTATCAATTTACATTCCCACAAAGAGTGCAAGAGCATTCTCTTTTCTCCACACCACCTCCAGCATTTGTCGACTTTTTGATGATGGCCATTCTGAACGGTGTGAGGTGATATCTCATTATAGTTTTGATTTACATTTATCCCATAATGAGTGATGTTAAGCATCTTTTCATGTGTTTGTTAGCCATCTATGTCTTCTTTGGAGAAATGTCTGTGTAAGTCTTTTCCCATGTTTTGCTTGGATTGTTTGTTTTTCTGGTATTGAGTTGTATGAGCTGCTTGTATATTTGGAAATTAATCCTTTGTCAGTTGTTTCCTTTACTATTATTTTCTCACATTCTAAGGGCTATCTTTTCATCTTATTTATAGTTTCCATTGCTGTGCAAAAGCTTTTAAGTTTAATCATGTTCCACTTGTTTACTTTTGTTTTTATTTCCATTAATCCAGGAGATGGGTCATGGAGGATTTTGCATTGATTTGTGTCATCGAGTGTTCTGCCTATGTTTTCCTCTAAGAGTTGTATGGTTTCTGGTCTTACATTTAGGTCTTTAATAAATTTTGAGTCTCTCTTTGTGTATGGTGTCAGGAAGTGTTTTGAATTCATTCTTTTACATGTAGCTGTCCAGTTTTCCCAGCACCATTTATTGAAGAGGCTGTCTTTGCCTCATTGTATATTCTTGCCTCCTTTGTCTAAAATAAGGAACCCAAAGGTACATGGGCTGAGCTAAGCTTGGAGAAAGCTACAAGCGGCAAAGCATCTTGGAGACCCCCAAGGTCTCAGGAGGTCAACATGGGGTGGGACATCAGGAGGCAGCCCTCACAAGTGACAGATATGGGGGTACATATGTTGACCTGTGCCTCTCCTGGAGACTCCTGGACAGTCACAGGCAAGTCTGTCTCAGTTTCTTGTGATGCTATGTTAGGTTTTCATATATATATATATGAAATATATATATATATTTGCCAAATGTGAATACCACTTACTAAGAATCTACACATTCATAAAATTTTAATGAATGCCAAATTTGATCCTGACAGTGTTCTAGGTTTGGAGAATATTGTTTGTTTGTTGTTCAGTTAGTAAGTCATGTCTGATTCTTCTTCACTACTCCATAGACTGCAACACACCAGACTTCTCTGTCCTTCACTATCTATAGAGTTTGCTCAAACTCATGTCCATTGACTTGGTGATGCTGTCCAACCATCTCATTCTCTATCACCCCCTTCTCTTCCTCTTTACAATCTTTCCCAGCATTAGGGTCTTTTCCAGTGAGTTGGCTCTTCACATCAGGTGGCCAAAGTACTGGAGCTTCAGCATCAGTTCTTTCAGTGAATATTTCCTTTAGGATTGACTGGTTTGATCTCCTTGTAGTCCAAGGGACTCTTAAGAGTCTTCTCTAGCATCACAGTTTGAAATCATCAATTCTTCAGTGCTCAACCTTCTTTATGGTCCAACTCTCACATCAATACATGACTACTGGAAAAACCATAACTTTGACTACACAGACTTTTGTCAGCAAAGAAATGTCTCTGCTTTTTAAGATGCTGTCTAGGTTCAAAATAGCTTTTCTTCCAAGGTGCAAGGGTCTTTTAATTTCATGGCTGTAGTCACCATCTACAGTGATTTGGAGCCCAAGAAAATAAAATCTGCACTCTTTCCAGTTTATCTTCATCTATCTGCCACGAAGTGTTAGAACCAGATGCCATGATCCTAAGTTTTTGAATGTTGAGCTTTAAATCTGCTTTTTCACTCTCTTAATGAGCCTCTTTCACCCTCACCAAGAGGCTCTTGGGGAATATAGCAATGAACAGACATATAAAATCTCTCAGGTAACTTATATTGTAACTATAAAATACAGATCATAAATACACATGAAACAAACATGATAATATCTTATAACGATATAAACAACAAAGTTTATATTATTAAGAAAAAGAAATGCAAAAAAGCAAAATGGCTGTCTGAGGAGGCCTTACAAATAGCTGTGAAAAGAGGAGAAGTGAAAAGCAAAGGAGAAAAGGAAAGATATACCCATTTGAATGCAGAGTTCCAAAGAATAACAAGAAGAGATAAGAAAGCCTTCCTCAGCGATCAATGCAAAGAAATAGAGGAAAACAACAGAATGGAAAAGACTAGAGATCTCTTCAAGAAAACTGGAAATACCAAGGGGACATTTCATGCAAAGATGGGCTAGATAAAGGACAGAAATGGTATGGACCTAACAGAAGCAGAAGATATTAAGAAGAGGTGGCAAGAATACACAGAAGAAATGTACAAAAAGATCTTCACGACCCAGATAATCAGGATGGTTTGATCACCCACACTCACCTAGAGCCAGACATCCTGGAATGTGAAGTCAAGTGGGTCTTAGGAAGCATCACTATGAACAAAGCTAGTGGAGATGATGGAATTCCAGTTGAGCTATTGCAAAATCATGAAAGATGATACTGTGAAAGTGCTGCACTCAATAAATACGTCAGCAAATTTGGAAAAAGTGGCCATAGGAATGGAAAAAGTCAGTTTTCATTCCAATCGCAAAGAAAGGCCCTGCCAAAGAATGCTCAAACTACTGCACAGTTGCACTCATCTCACACGCTAGTAAAGTAATGCTCAAAATTCTCCAAGCCAGGCTTCAGCAATACATGAATGGGGTTGCAAAGAGTCGGACATGACTGAGCGACTGAACTGAACTGAACTTCCAGATGTTCAAGCTGGTTTTAGAAAAGGCAAAGGAACCAGAGATCAAATTGCCAACACCCGCTGGATCATTGAAAAAGCAAGAGAGTTTCAGAAAAACATCTATTTCTGTTTATTGACTATGCCAAAGCCTTCGACTGTGGGGATCACAAGAAACTGTGGAAAATTCTGAAAGAGATGGGAATACCAGACCACCTGACCTGCCTCTTGAGAAACCTATATGCAGGTCAGGAAGCAACAGTTAGAACTGGACATGGAACAATAGACTGGTTCCAATAGGAAAAGGAGTACGTCAAGGCTGTATATTGTCACCCTGATTTTTAAACTTATATGCAGAGCACATCATGAGAAATGCTGGGCTCTAGGAAGCACAAGGTTGCTGGGAGAAACATCAATAACTTCAGATATGCAGATGACACCACCCTTATTGCAGAAAGTGAAGAGGAACTAAATATTCTCTTGATGAAAGTGAAAGAGGAGAGTGAAAATATTGGCTTAAAGCTCAACATGCAGAAAACAAAGATCATGACATTTGGTCCCATCACTTCATGGCAAAAAAGTAGGGAAACAGTAGAAACAGTGGCTGATTTTAGTTTTGGGGGTCCAAAATAACTTTAGATGGTGATTGCAGCCATGAAATTAAAAGACACTTATTCCTTGGAAAGAAAGTTATGACCAACCTAGACAGCATATTAAAAAACAGACATTACTTTGTCAACAAAGGTCTGTCTAGTCAAAGCTATGGTTTTTCCAGTAGTCATATATGGATGTGAAAGTTGTAGTATAAAGAAAGCTGAGTGCCAAAGAATTGATGCTTTTGAACTGTAGTGTTGGAGAAGACTCTTGAGAGTCCCTTGGACTGCAAGGAGATCCAACCAGTCCATCCTAAAGGAGATCAGTCGTGGGTGTTCATTGGAAGGACTGATGTTGAAGCTGAAACTCTGACACTTTGGCCACCTGATGTGAAGTGCTGACTCATTTGAAAAGACCTTGATGCTGGGAAATATTGAGGGCAGGAGGAGAAGGGGACGACAGAGGATGAGGTGGTTGGATGGCATCACTGACTCAATGGACATGTGTTTGGGTGGGCTCTGGGAGTTGGTGATGGACAAGGAGGCCTGGTGTGCTACAGTTCATGGGGTCACAAAGAGTTAGACATGACTGAGCAACTGAACTGAACTGAAACAACAAGGTAAGTAAAGAAGAGTTCATGAGACAAGAAGTGAGGGAAGGAAACTGAGGAAAGGAAAGGTGTCACTTTAACTACGATGATGAACAAAAGCCTCCATGATGGGATGATAGTTAACTAAGGTTATTTTTAATCTAAAAACAAGGGGTAAGCTTTGTAAAGAGATAAGGAAGGATTCTCCAGAGAGAAGAACAAGTTGAAAAGATGGAGATGGAAAAGAAGTTGGTGCCTTGTGTAAAACAGAAGGGGGAAAGAGCTAGAATTAAGTGTAAAACATTCATAATAAAACAAAATGCTATTGAATAGGTAATCAGGGACTTCATTGCATAAAGCATTGTGGGTTATGATTTATGCTTTCAGAAGAGCCAATATTATGTAAATCAGATTCTAGGAGGCAAAAATGGGAACAGGTGGACTGATTCAGAGGCTGTTGCAACAGTTCAGGTGAGAGATCATGGTGGGTTAGCCTCGAAAGTAAATAGATTGAGAATATACTTTGAAGACATAGCCAATAAGACTTGCAAATGAATTTGATATGAAGGCAGAATAGGGGTGAAGTAGACATGAATCAAGGACAATTTCCAGATCTTTGGCTTGAACATTTGGTACATAGTGGAACTTGTTACTGAAATGAGGACTGTCAAAAGCAGGTTTAGGAGGAAGGTAACAAATTTTCTATTTTCAGTGTGGTAAGTTTGGACATGTTAAATTCCCAAGTGGAAATGTCATGTAGGTTGTCAAATATATATTTGGACCTCAGGGAGAAAGTCAAAACTGGGAGTAAAAAAACAGTGTGCATCTGACATCATATAATTTCATTTGCTTTTATTTGGTGACTTATTCTATTTGAAACATATTTGCTTGTTTCTAAGGCCCCAATTACTGAATATTTAAAGGTTCTAATGGAACCTTCAGTTTCCCAGACTACAACTGAACACAGGCGAGGATGGGGTGCCCTCTGGTGGAAAATTGACAAGGTTAAGCACACTGGGGTACAGACATGCTAAAATAGTGATTAAACACTTCACCAACTGGTTATAGGAGGGACAGCCCCCGGAAAATAATACATGAATTGGGCAAGGTGTTAAGGAGAAACACACGATGGGGTGTAATGGTCCAAAGTGGAGAGTACACGTTGTTTAATGAAAATGATATTTAGTTCTAGCTGAAAATTATATGAAGAATGCAGGCCTGGTTTTGCGAGAGATGATTTAAATCCACACTAGTCTATACATTTTTCTGATTTGTAAATATTGGTTGCTAATAAGATTAGAACAGCAGTTTAAATTATGCAATAATAGATGTCTGTGGATAAGAATGATGGACAAGACCAGTGTCAATATCCTGGTTGTAATACTTCACTATTGTTCCACAAGATGTGACCATTGTGGGGACCTAGGTTAAGGGTACACAGGATCTCTCTCTTATCTATCACAATTGCATAGGAGTTTATTATTAACTCAAAATAGTTTTTAAAATCTATTAATTTTTCTGTCAGTCAAATTCAACCCAAAGAGTACTAGTTTCCAGCGTTTAAGGAAAGAGGATATACAAAGTGGTGCAGTTTGAAAAGGTAGCCCCTGAAATCCTGCTATGAAAGAAATGGGGTGTTTTATCAACTTAAATCCTAGGCACATCTCTAACGAGAAACAGAGCTCTGGTTCCTTGCTCCCAAGCACTAAGGCTGGTTCCACTTCTTGGGACCCAGTGGGCACAATGTGGGCAATGTGTGGGGGTGGGGTGGTTGCTAAAATGAAATACTAAATTCTGAGAAATTATATACTGCTCTCTGGTTCTTACTTGCCAATCTTTGAAACAATGCCTTATATATTTCCTCAAAGAGTGGAATTTATGAGGAAGGAAATATAGTGAAAGGGAATATGTTTTTAAACTTCTATGTGATTTGGAAAAAAATAAAGAATAAACACATCTCCTTCACAATTTTAAACACTTTTGAATCTTTCTGAAATGCCTGTTAATTTTGGGGTGAATGAGTTTTTTTACTTCTGCATACTCAGTGTAATCATCAGTTGCCCTCAAGGTACCCTATGAAATGCACAGCAGTCTTGAAACTCCCAGTTTACCTAGTACATTTACTTTGTTTCCAAAGTGGTTTTCGATTGCTTTTGAATAATATAGTCCCTAATGTTTACAGCCACCTTTTCAAAACTGTATTCAGAAGTCAAGTTTAGAAACACCCATTTATGCCTTAGGGAGTTTTATCTTTGCCAAACACCAGTATGCATGTTTCAAAAAGTACTCTCCCAGCAGAAAGTTTAATTATGCAGCTCTAAGTATTATTTCTGAACTTCCATCTTATCCCTGCTGTGTTCCCAAATCATTCGACTCCAGGAATGTACAAATCTTAGTTTCAATAAATTCAGAGAATAGACATTTGGGCCTTTAAGATCTTGGGGAATAATAGTGAATGTATTAACTGCTCTGTAACATGTAATTATGTATCCACAATTCCATTTCCTTTGGTCTTTCATCAGAAGCTGATGAGAGGCAGCTGTCAGTAGAAGACTGCTTCCTTGAGTTGTAGGTCTATTATTTACACAGTGATAGTGTCAAAGAGTTCTAAACTAACACAAATGCTTTATTTTAACTGAAGGGAAACACGGTGCCAGTTTAATAACAATAAATTAATAGTGTTGAATCCTCCTGGATTTTCATTTTTAAAGACAGAAAATGACAGATTTGGAAAGATATCAATAGTAGAGCAAAATCTGAAGTAATGAAAGAACAATTGCTAAAGAAGGGGTCACCTGCCTTTACCATCAATCTATTTAAAAACTCACATTTAAAAACCACATGAAATTGGAACCGATTATACAGAGTGAAGTAAGCCAGAAAGAAAAACACCAATACAGTATACTGACACATGTATATGGAATTTAGAAGACAGTAATGATGACCCTATATGTGAGACAACAAAGAGACACAGAGGTATAGAGTGGACTTTTGGACTCTGAGGGAGAGGGAAAGGGTGGGATGGTTTGGGAGAATGGCAATGAAACATGTATATTTTCTTGTAAGAAACGAAGCGCCAATCTATGTTCAATGTAGGATGCAGGATGCATGGGGCTGGTGCACGGGATGATTCAAGTAGAGGATGTGGGGTGGGAGGTGGGAGGGGGCTTCGGCATTGGGAGATTGTGTTCACCTATGGCTGATTCGTGTCAATGTATGGCAAAACAAATACAATACTGTAATTAAAAAATAAATAAATTTAATAATTAAAAAAAAATAAAAACCACATGAGATGTACAAAGCAAATTTCTCTTGGTACTATGTCCCTGCTCCTTTTGACTACTTAGTGTTGTGACAATACCAGGGAGATAGAGACTAGTTTGACTTTCAGAATCCTATGCAATTTTATTGAGCTCAGTTACTGATGTAGATGATGTTACCACAGAAAGGGCTCAGTAGGTTAACAATCTGCCTGCAATACAGGAGACGTGGGTTTGATCCCTGGGTCAGGAAGATTCCCCTGGAGAAGAAAGTGGCAACCCACTCCAATATTCTTGCCCGAAAAATCCCGTGGACAGAGGAGCCTGGTAGTCTACAGTCCATGGGGCCGCAAAGAGTCAGACATGTCTGAGCACACACACATACATCTACTTATACATGTATCACAGAAATAGGTGTTATATTTTTTATCTATATATTTATATGGATATTAATTAATTAAAATTAATTAAATCTTAGAGCAAAGTGATATTGTAGTGGTGGCTGTTTGCATTTGCTGTGCCTTTGGCCTAGACTACAGCTCTCTCAAATTGTGGCATGACTGGTTTCTTTTCACATTCAGGTCTTTGCTTGAATTGTGCTTTTTCAAAGAGATCACACACAGACATACAGTATACATTCCATTACCTTGCTTTACTTCACACTTTGTATCTATCTCTATCTGAAATTAAATCACATAGTATTTTGTTATCCATCTGTTGTGTGTTTGTTTCCCCATTATTTTTCCCTTTATCTGTTTTATTCACTGTGTATCTCCAGAACTCATACACTTGTTGCTTAATCGTGTTAAATAGAATGAATTAACAGGAAAAGCCAAATAAGCCAATATATGTTTAAATCCTCTTAATTTTGATGGGAGGTGGGGGTTGATGAAGATTTTGCCTAAAGATAATATAACAGAGGGAATGGATTTCTGTTTTAAATGAGACATGGGCAATAATTACTCTCTCAAATATAGGTATGATTTGAGAATTAGCTCTTTTATATCAGGTTTCATATCTTTAAAAACGGCTAAACTCTCAAGTGACTGCAACTGTTGGCCAAAGAGTTTTTGGTTAGGATGCTGTTATAGAACCTGTCAAGGGTCAGCACATAAGTGAGAACCTTTTTCAACCTATGCATAAATCCAGGCATGAACTATGAGAACTCAGTTCATAGAAGTATATGCAGGAAACTGACCAGAGAAGTTACAGGCCTATCCGAAATTCTTTGTGGCTACAAACTTTAAATAGAAAATAAAAGCTCTCTAGAAAAACTGTTACTGGGAAGTTCACTCATCTGTAGAGAGATGAGAATTTTTTTCCCATATCCAAAGAGAAATTTTCTGGGTTTTATTTTAGGTTCACAAGTCCATGATGTTTAGAATTTTCAATTTTCCCTCTTATCTGATAAATAAGAAGGCCTGAACTAAGGTAGAGTCTTTGGTATGCCACCAAAGAATTGTTAATTTTTCATTAATCTGCTTGGATTCATTATTGCTAAACAAGTATGCACCCAAAGAGAATTATGCCCATAATTTCAGACTCTTGCTGGGGCAAGCTGGGGACTCACTAAGGAACCATAACCAAATTGAGTCATTTCCCCGAAAAAATGGTGGAGTGGTTTGCTCAAATGGCATTTATATTCAGTGATATAGAATTAATGGCAGCGCCCCTGTTCATAAGAAGATAGCAGTATATCACTAGTTCCAAGTACTGATTTGTTGCTGTTGTTTAGTCACTAAGTCCTGTCTGACTCTTTGCAACCCCATGGTCTGTAGCCTGCCAGGCTCCTCTGTCTATGGGATTTCCCAGGCAAGAATACTGGAGTGGGTTACCATTTCCTTCTCCGGGGATTTTTCCAGATCAGGGACTGAACCTGAGGCTCCTGTATTAGCAGGTGAATCCTTTACCACTGAGACACTGGGAAAACCCAGTTCCAAGCATTGATATTTTTAGCATTTATAATTGAGCTATGTTTGAGTAGAAATACAACTTCCAGTAAGTAACAAAGAAGCAAAATAAATATCATGTTTTGGAGTTGCACTTATGAATAAAAATTGTTTTTTCCTAAGCTGAGTATACTTAGCTTTAGGTCTGTGTATCTGAAGTCACAATCCTTTCTGGTTCCCACATTTCTTCCCTGCTTGAAGCTGCCATTTGACACTCTAAGGCCATTTGTTTTGGGATATAGAGAGCAGAAGGCTTTTACCTACAAAAAATGAAAATAGGACTCCCAATTTTTGCCAAGCATTTCACTAATGCTAGGCAGAATAAGCAATAATGCAACACAAAAACTTTATTATATTATTGTTATCCTTTAGCTTTGTGAAAAGGTAACCATTTGGGTTGTTACAGAGAATATTTCTTGCTTTGCTGCTCTATGCTGAGCTGATTTGACAGGAGTAAGTTGTTTACATCTTCTTCTTTGGATAATGATTCAAGAAAGTAATCCTATTGACTCTATATATTACAAAGTAAAAATGATTATTTTAGGGTCTGTGAAATTCCAGACAGTGTTATCCAGGTGTAGGCTGCCTTGCATACCAAATCTCTTCTCTCTTCACCCTGAATGAGGGACTTTTGTAATTTTTCAAATATTTTTGTGTTAGTACACATTTCCTAATTTTTTGCATATGTAATTGAAAGCATTTCCATATCAGTTTGCAGTTATAAAATGAACTCATGAAAAACACACCCAGAGATTATATTATAATAATATAATTGACTGTTAATGTAGGAATTGACATGAGATAAATTTAATAATAATAATTGTACTGCAAAGAAAAGAGATTAGCTTTATAAGCTCATAAGACAAATTCATATCAAGTGTTTTTCCCAATTACTTTTGCTTTCTACTGAAAAATAATTGATTATTATTCCCTTGATACGTTAAATGTTCTATTTTTCAGTAGGACAAGCTAACTACATATAGAATAAGAACAAATTAGGTTTTAGACACAGGGTTGGGAAAACTTCAGCAAACTCTGAACCTAGACTGGTAATTGCTTCAAGTAGCTATCTCCTTTAGTTACAGTAAAGCTTTTATCATTGTTAAGGAAGATAAAATAAATTTCTAAAATCCTGAGTGAATGTAGGAAAAAAGCTCAGCTTTAACTAACAACACTGTGCTTTTAGTTTCTTTAAAGAATTATCGGACTACAAGATGATAGATTTTGTGTGCACTTTGCCAATGTAAAACTCTTGTTTTTGGACTCAACTTTCTTGCAAAATCCAGGGAAAGTAAATGGTTTTCAATAATGACAGCTAGGGAATCATCAAAGGAATAACCCACTTTTCCCTTAAAACTAGTTAGTAGACACCAAAAGAAAAACATGTGGATAGAGAATAAAACCATTAATAATTGAAAAAGCAAGACAAGTCTCCATCAACGCTCCTCCTCCAAGGTTAACAGATAAAATAAAATTGAATTGAAAGAGGAAATTCTACCCACAGATTTTGGACAACACATTGAGCTTAGGGAGATAACACTTAAATCCCTGCACATGTGTTGGCCTCTACAGTTAGTTACAGATTTCTGGGCCTGGAACTGCAAGTTAATAGACTGTGAAAGGAAAGAATAACCATGAGATGAGACAGCTGATGCATCAGCAGCTATCAGGATTGAAAATAAGGAATAACTATTCCCTCTTACTTCCTAGGATGCTATAAACCTTCAGATTTCAGAAGAGAGCAAATTTACTGTGACAGTATAGATGGAAGAAGAGAGATTTCTAAGAGCAATTTCTATGACATCCTTCATTTGAACAGGGACTTGGGAAGAGCAGAAAAGGATGCTAGAGGTGACAGTATTTTGGTTTCAGTTTTTTAATGCTTTGGAGACAGCTTTATTTCTCTTTTAGGTGTTAAGTTAAATACTACCTTTCGATTTTTTAAAAAAATTTAATTGAAGTATAGTTGATTTACAATGTAGTACTGATTTCAGGTGCATAGCAAAGTGATTTAAATACATATTCTTTTTTTCAGGCTCTTATAATAACCTATAATATAGGTTATTATAAGATATTGAGTACAGATCCCTGTGCTATACAGTAGGTCCTTGTTGTTTATCTATTTTATATATAGTAGTGTGTTATCTGTTAATCTCAAACTCCAAATTCATTCCTGCTCAAATATTACCTTTCTGAATACTGGACAATTCAGTTTAGATAAAAAAAAAAAAAAAGTAAGGATTCGAGGGTAAGTCTCTAATAGTAAATGTGTTCTATTAAAAATTTAAATGATGACATAAATTTTATCTAAGATATATGAGTGTTAGGGGAAAAGCAGAGTATCTCCCAGTTTTCCTTTTACTTGGCTATCCAACAACTATAAATTCCAGCTTTTATAACAGGAAAAATGAAACCAGTTTATTCCAAGCTTTCTTCCAACTCTGTTGGTAGAAACAGCTTGGGTTCTGACCTGAAGTTCTCAGTGTTCAAAATATCTGTTTCAGTGATTAAATATTCTAGGTCTTTTTCCACAGCAAATCTGAATGCTAGGAAACAATGACCAATCCTACTAATTCCTCAAGGAAAAAAATGTGTACCCCATGATATTTATTCCCCAAAGAAATACAATTTCCATGTATCCTTCTTGAAAAAGTATTAGAGAACATATTTCACAGTATCATGGACTTCACATTTTGTTAGGACGGTAGATACAATGTTAAGTGTTGTTACTTAAAAAAAAAAAAAATATTCAAGGACACTTTGGGAGGTTTTACCTTGATTGTGGCGATAGTATTGTAAGTGCTTGCATATGTCCAAATTCATCAAACTGTACACAATAAATATACAGTTCTTTAAAAATTATACCACAATAAAACTTTTTTTTAAGTCAGTGAAGCAAGAAATGAAACCATGGTAACAGAAAATAATGAAAGTATTCCAAACCTTGATATAGTTGGAAGAGGAAGGTAAAAGAGGATGAAGGATAGATGGATGACAAAAAAGTATTCCCAATTTTTTCAGTTCTCCCTAGATTCAGGCCATTGCTTTATAACTCTTCAGTGATTTCACATTGCGCCTGAAGCACTCTGCCTCATCTCTCCCATCTGTACTCAGCTAAGCTAAATTCTTTAATCAAAGGCATTATATATATATGCATATGTATATTTATATGTATACACATATATGTGCATATACACAAATAAAATTTATTGTATAGATATTATCTTTGGGGTTGGGAAAATTAGAATAGATATAGGCAGAATACAGAATGTAATGTACTCAATTATTTTTCCTTGTTAATTTGTTATATATACTCAAAAGTGTAAGGATTAAAACAATTCTTTTGAAATTTCCTGTTTTAAAAACTTGTAATGTTTAAATGAAATATTTATAGCTTAAATGGCCTAAGTTAAAATTTAGGCTGGTATCTCTAAACTAAGGAAATGAATTTATCACTAATTTCTTTTCTGAACTACACAGCCTCCATTTGCAGTTACAAAATAAACAGATTATGTTTTTCTCAATAAACAATGGAGGTAAGAAAGCTCTTGTCCTTATAATATTCTTGACAAAGAAGATTTAAGGCTGTGTGGGAAAAAATTAAAGCACAGGGGAAATTTTAGCAAAGCAAGCATATATATAGTGTTTTAGATTTATTGAAGAAAATTATAATGATGGGAAATGCATATAAACAGAATTTGTTTCAAAATTTTATAAACAGAAAGAGCAATGATAATTGTATTATGTCATATATATTTCATTATATACAAATAATTCATAAAAGTAAAATTACACCCTTGAATTTATAAAACTGATATTTGCCCTAAAGTTAGAGAGTTATTATAGAAAATAATTCCCACTTTTTTTTTCTCCTTGCCTACACAAACCATGCTCACCTACTCAGAGTGTTCTAGGAAAACAGCAAGAAACTTTTTAAAGTTACTTGTTATCAGTGAAAAAGGAATGCTTATTAATATATAGCAAGTTCACATTTCTAAGAGTAAGCATATATGTTGTTTACATAATAGTTCAGTAATACATCCTGTTATCCATTATACCACTATCTCCTACCTAAGTAGATTCAAGAAGAAATCATGAAAGAAGTCATATGATCATATATAATCACTTCAGAGATTTCAGAAGCAATACATGAGAATATAATCCCTGGTGGTTCAGACAGTAAAGAATCTGCTTGCAATGCAGGAGACACGCGTTTGATCCGTAGGTCCAGAAGATCCCCTGGAAAGGGAATGGTTACTCACTCTAGTATTCTTACCTGGAGAATTCCATGGACAGAGAAGCCTGGTGGGCTACAGTCCATGGGGTCACAAAGTGTCAGACACAGCTGACCAACTAACACTTTCACTTGTATCATATGAGAATATAAAAGCCACAGTTGGCACAAGCTGCTGTAATGACAAGCTCTTAAATACAATGATTCAGTTAAGACATATTTTTGTCTCATGGAACAATTCCAAGATGCAAAGCTCCGAGCGGAGAGGAAGATTCCGCTGTTATCAAAGTGGGGCTTCCATGGCTGTTCTGATCACTGTCATTTCAGAAATCCATGAAAGCAAGCAGCTTTGTTTTTAAAAGGCGTCTAGAAGTTGCTCATTTCACTTCCACTTACATTTTCTGGCTGGGACTTTACCTCATGCTACAGTTAGCTTTCAAAAGTAAAGCTAGAAAATACAGCTTCTAGTAAAATTCTGAGAATCTATTTATGAAAGTAATGAGACAATGGAAACTGTGAAACAATGAGCAGACTTCCATGGAGGATAAAGAGATTGTATCTTCCAAATATGGTTTGTAAATATATCTCATACTATATGCTCTTTTCAATGTCACTTTGCCACTCCAATCCAACATCAAAAGACAAGAGTCTAATAGCTTATCTTGCTTCTAAGATATCTGACCAATAGAATATGGCAGAAATGACCTGTGACTTCTGAGGCTGTGTCATAAGATTTAGAATTTCTTCATGGGTTTCCTGGAATACTCAACACTGGGACCCTCTCTGAGGAAACAAGCAGTCTTGCTTTGAGAAGTTCAAGGCACATAAAGAGGGCATGTGTGTATTTTTCAGCCAAAAGACTCACCTAAGATCCTAGTGGACAGTCATCATTGATCACCAGCTGAATTAGTGACCCACTGGACACGCAGCCCAGTTAAGCCTTTGGATGACTGCAGCCTCACCTCAACATTGCATAAGAGTCCCTAAGACAAAATCAGTTGGGTATGCCCAGCTGACCGCAGAGTCATGAAAAAACAATAATAAATTGGGTTAAACTTCCAGGTTTGAAGGCAGTTTGTTAAACAACAATAAATACCTGAAACAGATAATAAATATTTATGTGGACACTAAGTAAAATCTCTCAGTTTCTCTCAGTGTTGAATAACCATCATACTAGCAAAAGATCCTCCCTGCCTTTATTCTCCCTTTAATACTTAAATGACTATTTGCTGGAGTAGAGCAACTTCAGGGTCGTTTCCTCCATTTTATTCTAAATCTTCAAATACCCTCAGAAAAGTAAGATTTTAAATGTGATCAAACATTTTTACCTCAACTGGTATGAGGGATTTATAAGATTGTGTTAAAAAATCAGTGTGGAACAGACTGGGTTTCAGGTTTTGAATATGTAAGGGAAGTAAAAAGACAGACATCAGCATCTAATGGGGGAGAAATTGCGAGCAATCAAATGCAAATTTTACATACCTCATAGGTTTGTCTAGAGTCTGTCCTATAATAGCCACTTATAGGAATGCAAAACTCCTGGGAGAGATGCTTAGAATCAACAAATTATCTTATTGTATGTCTTATATGGTTTTGTGCTTCCATCATGGTGTTTATTTTTCCTTTTTAGTTACTTCTATTTGGAGCCAATCTATTTGAGTGTTCATGTTTATTACTAAGAAGATATGGAATATGCAGTAGTTTATAAGTGATGACACCCTCCAACAGATTTAGGTTTCAGAGGTTGGTTATTTATAAAGGCTGAATTATCTGATTGGTTGCATTTTCTTAACATTAATATATCAGTTATTCTCCAGAAACTGTGTGGGAAAAATATTCTTCCAGGTTGAACAAAGATCATTTTTCTATAAATCTTAAAAAGAAATTCAGAAGATCATCATTTCTAAATTATACACAGATATTGAGGGATCCATATCCTTGAATAATTCAGAATATAATTATGTTACTTTCAGGGATGGAATAAATGGATAGAAGTACCTTTCCTTATCAATATTAATACAAGCAATTAATAGAGAAAATTTGTTATAGTTACTTTTGAGATATCAGAGTCAGAAAATATCCTTTGGGATATTTATGAGTAGAGAAATAAAGATATATGTCTTTTAAAACTTTTTATTTTATTTTGAAGTGTGGTAGTTCAGGTGGATTGCAAAGGGACTCAGCCAAACGTATACATGTTTCCTCTCCCTCAAACTCCTCTCCTGTCTAGGCTCCACATAACATTGAGCAGAGTTCCATGTGCTATAATGTAGGTCCTTGTTGGTGATCTATTTTAAACATAGCAGTGTGTCCATGTTGATCTCAAACTCCCTGACTATGCCTTTCGCTATCTTTCACCCCTGGCAACTATAAGTTCATTCTCTAAGTCTATGAATCTATTTCTGTTTTGTAAATTAATTAATTTGTGTCATTCTTTTAGATTCCACATATAAGGGATGTCATATGATATTTCTCCTCTATCTGAGTTACTTCACTCAGTATGACACTCTCTAGGTCCATCCACGTTGCTGCAAATGGCATTATTTCATTCTTTTCAATGGCTGAGTAATATTCCATTGTATATATACACCACATCTTCTTTACCCATTCTTCTGTGGATGACCATTTGGGTTGCTTCCATGTCTTTCTACTGTAAACAGTGCTACAGTGAACACTGGGATGCATGTATCCTTTTGGATCAGGTTTTTTTCTCTGTATGTATGTCCAGGAGTGGGATTGCAGGGTCATATAGTGGCTCTATTTTTAGTTTTTAAATAAATCTCCATACTGTTTTCCATAGTGGCTGCACCAATTTATATTCCCACCAACAGTGTAGGAGCATTGCCTTTTCTCCACACCTCTGGCATTTGTTGTTTATGGATTTTTTTTTCATTATGGTCCTTCTGACCGGTGTGAGGTGATACCTCATTGTAGTTTTGATTTGCATTTCTCTAATAATTAGTGATGTTGAACATCTTTTCGTGTGCCTGTTGGCCATCTATATGCCTTCTTTGGAGGAATGTATATTTAGTTCTTCTGCCCATTTTTTTGATTGGGTTCTTTGTCTTGCTGATATTAAGTCTCATGAGCTATTTGTAAATTTTGTAAACTTACCTCTTGTCGGGCACATCATTTGCAAAGATTTTCTCCCAATCTGTGGGTTGTCTTTTCATTGTTTCATTTGCTGTGCAAAATCTTTTGAGTTTAATTAGGTCCCATTTTTTTAATTTTTGTTTTTATTTCTATTATTCTGAGAGAGCGACAGAAAAATATATTGCTGCAATTTATGTCAGAAGTGCTCTGCCTATGTTTTCCTCTAGCCTGGTCTCACGTTTCGGTTTTTAATCCATTTTGAGCTTATTTGTATATCTCCCTATGTTTCTGAGATTTATTAATTTGTGTTCCCGAACTGGGAAAGTCAACAGTTTATTGTTTCTTTCTTTTCCTATTCACACTCTGGAACTCACCAAGATGGACCTCTCTGCAGATTAAATCATAGCCAGAGAGTGATGTGGGCCCTGAAGTGGAAAAACACAACACACTATGTTAGTATCACATTGAAGCTAGATAGGCCTGATGAGCTCTATGCCATCTACATAAACATGTCAGACTTTGGCAAAATTTAACTGCACAAGAAAAGAGGAAAACAGACCTCGTCCTTCTACACATATAATTTTATTAATCTAAAGCCTATAAGTTATAATTTTCAGAATATTTTAATCTGAAAATGATTGTTAGGCAAAATCATTTCCCTGATCATCATTACAAAGCCCAGCTATTCTGGAATGGCTGCACCTACACTCTAGATCTGTGAACTCCTTTAGTATTGCATTCATCTATAACAGAAAACCCAGATAAATCCAGGTGACTGAAATGTAACAGGGAGCAATTTTTCTCAGTTAAGAAGTTCAGAGGTAACCAGCTCAGAGCTGGTAGTTTGTCTCTAAGAAATGCCAGAGGGACCCAGGCACCAGCACCTTTACCGAGTAGTTCCCTTTTCAAATTCACAAAATTTCTTTCTAGTATAATATATTACATTCAGGAAAAAACTAGGACCAGTGAAAGGCAAACATGAATGTTGAGTGATTTGTCTTTTTATGAGGAAAACAATAGTTTTCTGTAAGCTCCAGTCAAGGAAGTGCTTGTTATGTTATTTTGGTCAGAATTAGACCACAAAACTACTGATTATCAATAAGCCTAGAAAATTAAATATGAAGGTGGACTCCTTCCTTTGGTAATAAAGGAAACAGGAAGGTTGGGTACCAAAAGTAACATCTGCCACAGTCCTAGGTGCCCCTTGTGCCTGTGAAAACAAGAGTTTTCTCAGGGAAAGAATAGAAGGGACTTTTAATTTTCAAAGCTTTGTTGAGAAATTTTGCTAAGACAGGGCAACAGGGAAAACCTTTGGGTGGCAAAAGTAATCAGTCATGGAAAAGGAGTTGGACAGGTCAATAAATATAACACTGGCAAGCAGACTTTGATGTATGAGGGAATAACAAACTCTACCTTCCTATAGTACCATGCTAGGTACTGTGATGGGAAACAAATGCATCATTCAACAGACTCTGTAGCTTGGAATTACCATACGTAACTGGTGCAGCCACTTTTCATTACTGATGACAGTCAGATAAGCTGAAACCAGTATATAATCAGTAAAGTCTATAATCTCATGGGAGAAGATAGAAGGGTATTTTGAGTGACGTAGTAATCATTAGCTACTATAACTGGCACTGTCCTTCAGCTAGAGGTAATCATCATTTTAAAATAATGATGTTGGAATGATGGGTATATATAATTACAGTTGTCTCTGTGTACACACAGGGGATTGCATCCCGGACCAGTGGCACATATAAAAATCTTGTTCAGTCACACAGTTGTGTCTCTTTGTGACCCTATGGATTGCAGCACACCAGGCTTCCCTGTCCTTTGCCACCTCCCGGAGCTTGCTCAAACTCAAGTCCATTGAGTCAGTGATGCCATGCAACCATCTCATCCTCTATCATCGCCTTCTCATCCTACCTTCAATCATTCCCAGCATCAGGGTCTTGTCCAATGAGTCAGCTCTTCCCATCAGGTGATCAAAGTATTGGAGATTCAGCTTCAGCATCAGTCCTCCCAATGAATATTCAGGATTGATTTTCTTTAGGATTGACTAGATAGATCTCCTTGCAGTCCAAGGGACTTTCAAGAGTTTTTTCCAACACCACAGTTCAAAAGCATCAATTCTTCAGTGCTCAGCCTTCTTTATGGTCCAACTCTCACATCCATATATGACTACTGGAAAAGCCATAGCTTTGACCAGATGGACCTCTGTCGGCAAAGTAATGTCTCTGCTTTTTAATACACTGTCTAGGTTTGGAGAAGGAAATGGCAACCCACTACAGTGTTCTTGCCTGGAGAATCCCAGGGACGGGGGAGCCTGGTGGGCCGCCATCTATAGGGTTGCACAGAGTTGGACACAACTGAAGCGACTTAGCAGTAGCAGCAGCAGGTTTGTCATAGCTTTTCTTCCAAAAAACAAGTGTCTTTTAATTTCATGGCTGCATTCACCATCTGCAGTGATTTTGGAGCCCAAGAAAATAAAGACTGTCATGGTTTCCATTATCTTCCCATCTATTTGCCATGAAGTAATGGGACCAGATGCCATGATCTTAGTTTTTGAATGTTGAGTTTCAAGCCAACTTTTTCACTCTCCTCTTTCACTTCCATCAAGAGGCTCTTCAGTTCCTCTTTGCTCTCTCCCATAAGGGTTGATGTCATCTGCATATATCTGAGGTTATTGATATTTCTCCCAGCAAACTTGATTCTACCTTGTGCTTCATCCAGTCCAGCACTTCACATGGTGTACTCTGCATATAAGTTAAACAAGCAGAGTGACAATATACAGCCTTGATGTACTCTTTTCTGAATTTTGAACCAGTCTGTTGTTCAACGCATGATTCTAATTGTTGCTTCTTAACCTGTATAGAGATTTCTCAGAAGGCAGCTAAGGTGGTCTGGTATTTCCATCTCTTTAAGAATTGCCCAGTTTTTTGTGGTCCAGACAGTCAAAGGCTTTAGCGTAGTCAATGAAGCAGAAGTAAATGTTTTTGTGTTTTTTTTTCCTGGAATTCTCTTACTTTTTCTATGATCCAAAGGATGTTGGCAATTTGATTTCTGGTCCCTTACCTTTTCTAAATCCAGCTTAAACATCTGGAAGTTCTCATTCATGTACTGTTGATGCCTAGCTTGAACAATTTTGAGCATTACTTTGCTAGTATGTGAAATGAGTGCAACTGTGTGGTAGTTTGAATATTCTCAGGCATTGCCCTTTTTTTAGGATTGGAATGAAAACTGACCTTTCCCAGTCCTGTGGCCACTGCTGAGTTTTCAAAATTTGCTGGCATAGTGAGTGCAGCATTTTCATAGCATCATCTTTTAGGATCTGAAAGAGTTCAGCTGGAATTCCATCACCTCTACCAGCTTTGTTCGTAGTGATGCTTCTTAAGCCCAACTTGATTTCACACTCCAAGATGTCTGGCTCTAGGGAGTGATCACACCATCATGGTTATTTGAGTTAATAAGATCTTCTTTGTATAATTATTCTGTGTATTCTTGTCACCTCTTTTTAACCTTTTACTTCTGTTAGGTCAATACTGTTTCTGTCCTTTACTGAGCCCATCTTTGCATGAAATGTTCCCTTGAACATTTCTTGAACAGCCTCTTGATGAAAGTGAAAGAGGAGAGTGAAATGCTATCTCTAATTTTATTGAATAGATCTCTAGCCTTTCCCATTCTGTTGCTTTCCTCTGTTTTGTTTTGTTTTATTTGTTTGTTTTTGGTTTTTTTTTTAGTTGTTCACTGAGGAAGGCTTTCTTATCTCTCCTTGCTTTTCTTTGGAACTCTGCATTCAGATGGGCATATCTTTCCTTTTCTCCTTTGCCTTTTGCTTCTCTTCTCTTCTCAGCTGTTTGTAAGCCCTTCTCAGATAACCATTTTGCCTTTTTGCATTTCTTTTTGTTCGGGATGGTTTTGAGCACTGCCTCCTGTACAGTGTTACAAACTTCCGTCCATATTTCTTCAGCACTCTATCTATCAGATCTAATCCCTTGAATCTATTTGTCACTTCCACTGTGTAATCATAGGGGATTTGATTTAGTTCATACTTGAATGGCCTAGTCGTTTTCCCTACTTTCTTCAATTTAATTCTGAATTTTGCAAAAAGAGTTTAATATCTGAGCCATAGTCTGCTCCCTGTCTTGTTTTTTTTTTCTGACTGTATGTAGCTTGTCCATCTTTGGATGCAAATAATATAATCCATCTAATTTAGGTATTGACCATCTGTTGATGTCCATCTGTAGAGTTGTCTCTTGTATTGTTGGAAGAGGGTATTTGCTATGACTAGTACATTCTCTCTATCAATAGCTACCAACATTCGAAATCTGCCAACACTCAAGTCCATACTCTATGCTCCATGTATCTGCAATTTTGCATTTGTAGATTTAATCAACTGAAGATGTGTGGTACTGTAATATTTATTGAAAAAGATCCAAGTATGAGTGGATTCACACAGTTCAAACCATGTTGTCAACACTCAGCTCTATATTCTTCATGTCCTATGTTAAAAATAATAATACTAAAAGAAGGATGGATAGCACAACTGAGGCACTATGGGAAGAAATATGCAACAGGAGTAGCTGGGCAAAGGAACTGATTTTATCTCTGATACATTCTGACTTTATCTCTGTGATATTGATAGTTTTCATATTCTATAAAATATGTTTATAGATGGGCTTCCCAGCTGGCGCTAGTGGTCAAGAATCCACAAGTCAACATGGGAGACACAAGAATGCCCTCTTCAGTGTTCTTGCCTGGAAAATTCTATGGGCAGAGCAGCCTGGTAGGCTACAGTCCACTGGGCTGCAAAGAGTCAGATACGACTGAGCACAGCATATAGCTGAGAGCTTACTGATAGATATGAAAATGTTAAAGTTCTCTTTTTTCATATTTCTGAATCCCTATTCTTATATTGTTATTATTTAATTACTTCCATTTTTACCTTTGTATTATTACAGCACAGTAGTTAAATACTTTAAATGGAAATTGCTATAGAACTGCTTTGGCTATTGTGTCATATTCCAAATATTGCCATTGGTCAATATTATTTAGTAACTATCCCCTGTATTTACACCCTGTATGAAAAAGATGAGGAAAATAAAATGCAATCTAAGGCCACTCTTCCAACTTGTTGGTTACATTCCTCAGACTCTAGACTGGCTTAGGCTTTTCTTTCTGCATTCATCTCATCTGTTCAAGCTGCCATAACAAAGTGCCATGAATTGCATGGTTGACACAACATAAATTTACTGTCTTGCGGTTCTGGAGGCTACAAGTCAGAAATCAGGGTGTCCGCAGGTTTGGTTCCTTCTAAGGACTATGAAATTAAAAGATACTTACTCCTTGGAAGAAAAGTTATGACCAACCTAGACAGTATATTCAAAAGCAGAGACATTACTTTGCCGACTAAGGTCCGTCTAGTCAAGGCTATGTTTTTCCTGTGGTCATGTATGGATGTGAGAGTTGGACTGTGAAGAAGGCTGAGCACCGAAGAATTGACACTTTTGAACTGTGGTGTTGGAGAAGACTCTTGAGAGTCCCTTGGACTGCAAGGAGATCCAGCCAGTCCATTCTGAAGGAGATCAGCCCTGGGATTTCTTTGGAGGGAAAGATGCTGAAGCTGAAACTCCAGTACTTTGGCCACCTCATGCGAAGAGTTGATTCATTGGAAAAGACTCTGATGCTGGGAGGGATTGGGGGCAGGAGGAGAAGGGGACGACAGAGGATGAGATGGCTGGATGGCATCACTGACTCGATGGATGTGAGTCTGAGTGAACTCCAGGAGTTGGTGATGAACAGGGAGGCCTGGTGTGCTGCGATTCATGGGGTCGCAAAGAGTTGGACACGACTGAGCAACTGAACTGAACTGAACTGAAGACTATGAGAGGAGGATCTGTTAAAGTCTCTGTCTCTTTGGCTTGTTGATGTCATCTTCTCCCATATTTCTTCATTTCATCTACCTTCTATGCATGCCTATCTCTGTGCCTAAATTTCCCCTTTCCATGATGTGAAAAGTCGACTCATTGGAAAAGACCCTGATGCTGGGAAAGATTGAAGGCAGGAAGAGAAGGGAATGACAGAGGATGAGATGGCTGGATAGCACCACTGACTCAATGGACATGAATTCAAGCAAGCTCTGGGAGGTGGTGAAGGACAAGGAAGTCTGGTGTGCTGCAGTCCATGGGGTGGCAAAGAGTCAGACATGACTGTGACTGAACAACAACAAATAAGGACAACAGTCTTCTTGGATTAGGGGCGTACCCTACTCCAGTATGACCTCATCTTAACTAATTATATCTGCAAGGGCCCTATTTCCAAATAAGGTCACATTCTGAGGTAATGGAGGTTAAGACTCAACATATGAATTTGGGAAGGTGAGGAATATAGTTCAACTCACAACACCATCCTAGAAAATCTCATTCTTTGAACTTTTGCATGAGTTCTCACTTTCCTGTTAGTGCCCAATTTCTTGAGAGTAAATGTAATTATTAGATCCATGATGTTTGCCAAAGCATGTTTACATGAAATTATCCCCTTCACCCCTTTTATCCTTGCAACCATACTGTGAGGTAATGCACAGGGAAAACTGGAATGTTTTCACATCTCCAGTTAATAGGTGAAGTAACAAAGGCTTAGAGAATTTACACGATTAGATTGAAATCACTGGGAAGTGGGTAAGCCAGGGCACAAAGCTATGCTTGCTGACCCCCAGGTTCTACAATATTTTTAATATGTACTGCCTCTACTCCCTCACCATTCATACACATCTTGATTTCAGATCTTACAGTATTTTGGGTATTTTTCTGTCTCCATTTTCAGTTCACATATTAGTTCCAAATGTATGGTCTATAATACTGTGTCATTTTTTAAAAAAGAAAAATTAACAGGAGTTTAAAAAGGAAAGTTAACTGAAGTTTGAAAACAAAAATCTTAGGTAAGATTAACATCAGTTCAGGTAGCTTATTTTTAGGCCAGAAAGGATTATGATAAATTGCTTTACCATACAACCCATTATAAATTGCTTAGCACACAACCTCCACACTCCTCTAATTCTTTCCAGGCATCTTAGACAAATAGCTTTTAATTGTATGGTCTATTAGAGGAGATGTTTAAAAGTATTAATATTTATCTGTGTGTATTTTATATCCTCATTAATACTAAGCCATTGTGACCTTCTTGCTCATACAAAAAAAAAAACTGAGTATTGAAAAAAATTGAGTTTGAAAAAGAAATTTATTCTCTATTTGTATGCCTGGAGAGAAGGTAGCCTTTGCAAAACCTTCAAACTCATGAGTAATACTACAATTGCAAACAAAATGAAAATATCAAATTGGCCTCCAAACATTAAGAAGTAATGATTGGGAGGATAGAAGTTCAGATGAGACTTCTTTAAACACAGCTCAGATGATAAAGCATCTGCCTGCAATGTGGGAGACCCAGGTTTGATCCCTGGGTCGGGAATATTCCCCTGGAGAAGGAAATGACAACCCACTCCAGTACCCTTGCCTAGAAAATCCCATGGACAGAGGAGCCCTGGGAGGCTACAGTCCATGGGGTCACAAAGTTGGATATGACTGAGCGATTTCGATTTCACTTTTTGATTATACTATTTTGAAAATCAAATATTAATGTACATTTTGGACCATTGACATGTATTGGAGAATGACACTATGATAGCAGGAACTGTTTTAATTTTTACTATTGTATTCCCAATGTTTAACAGAGTACCTTGGACATACATGCCTGCTAAGTGGTTATCTCATGTCCAAATCTTTGCGACTCAATGAACTGTAGCCCGCCAGGCTCATCTGTCCATGGGATCCTCCAGACAAGAATAGTGGACGTAGCATTTATTTTAAAATATTTACTGATTGAATTGTTGTCATTCAGTTGCTCAGTCGTGTCCAGCTCTTTGCGGCCCCATGGACTTCAGCACACCAGGCATCCCTGTCCATCACCAACTCCCAGAGTTTACTCAAACTCATGTTCATTGAGTCAGTTATGCCATCCAGCCATCTCATTCTCTGTCACCCTCTTCTCTTTCCACCTTCAGACTTTCGCAGCATCAGGGTCTTTTCAAATGAGTCAGCTCTTCACATCAGCTGCTCAAAGTATTTGAGTTTCAGCTTCAACATCAGTCTTTCCAATGAATAGTCAGGACTGATTTCCTTTAGGATGGACTGGTTGGGTCTCCTTGCACTCCAAGGGACTCTCAAGTTCAAAATCATAAATTCTTCAGTGCTCAGCTTTCCTCATAGTCCAAATCTCGCATCCATACATGACTACTGGAAAAACCATAGCCTTGACTCGATGGACCTTTGTTGGCAAAATCATGTCTCTGCTTTTGAATATGCTGTCTAGGCTGGTCATAACGTTCCTTCCAAGGAGTAAGTGTCTTTTAATTTCATGGCTGTAATCACCATCTACAGTGATTTTGGAGCCCCCCAAAAAAAAAAAATAGTCAGCCACTATTTCCACTGTTTCCCCATCTATTTCCCATGAAGTGATGGGACCAGATGCCATGATCTTTGTTTTCTGAATGTTGAGCTTTAAGCCAACTTTTTCACTCTCCTCTTTCAATTTCATCAAGAGGCTCTTTAGTTCTTCACTTTCTGCCATAAGGGTGGTGTCGTCCACATATGCGGGGTTATTGATATTTCTCCTGGCAATCCTGATTCCAGCTTGTGCTTCAGCCAGCCCAGCATTTCACATGATGTATTCTGCATGTAAGTTAAATTAGCAGAATGACAATATACAGCCTTGACATACTTTTTTGCCAATTTAGAATCAGTTTGTTATTCCATGACCAGTTCTAACTGTTGCTTCTTGATCCACATACAGGTTTCTCAGGAGGCAGTAAGGGGATCTGGTATTCCTACATCTTTCAGAATTTTCCACAGTTTGTTGTGACCCAAACAAAGGCTTTGGCATAGTCAACAAAGCAGAAGTAGATGTTTTTCTCGAATCCTCTTGCTTTTCCCATGATCCAACAGATGTTGGCAATTTGATCTCTGGTTCCTCTGCCTTTTATAAATCAAGTTTGGACATCTGAAAGATCTTGGTTCGCATACTGTTGAAGCCTAGCTTGGAGAATTTTGAGCGTTACTTTGCTACTGTGTGAAATGAGAATACTTGTGCAGTAGTTTGAAGATTCTTTGGCATTGCCTTTCTTTGGGATTGGAATGAAAACTGACTTTCCCAACCTGGTGGCCACTGCTGAGTTTTTTTAAATTTGTTGACATATTCAGTGTGGCACTTTCATGGCATCATTTTTTAGGATTTGAAAGAGCTCAGCTGGAATTTCATCACCTCACAGTTTTGTTCATAGTGATTCTTCCTAAAGCCCACCTGACTTCATATTCCAGGATGCCTGGTTCTAGTTGAATGACCACACCATTGTGGTTATCTGGTTCATGAAAATCTTTTTTGTACAGTTTTTCTATGTATTTGTGCCACCTCTTTTAAATATCTTTTGCTTCTGTTAGGTCCATACAGTTTTTGTCCTTAATCATGCCCATCTTTACCTTAAATGTTACCTTGGTATCTCTAATTCTTGAAGAGATTTCTAGTCTTTCCCATTCCATTGTTTTCCTCTATTTCTTTGCCTTGTTCACTTAGGAGACTTTCTTATCTCTCCTTGCTATTATTCCTTGGAACTCTGCATTCAAGTGGGTATATCTTTCCTTTTCTCCTTTGTCTTTCACTTCTCTTCTTTTATCAGCTGTTTCTAAGGCCTCCTCTGACAACCATTTTGACTTTTTTGCAATTCTTCTGGATGGTTTGATCACTGCCTTCTGTACAATGTTATGAACCTCTTTCCATAGTTCTTTAGGCACTCTATCAGATCTAATCCCTTGAACTATTTGTCACTTCCACTGAATACATTAATGTAAATGTTATAAAATGTCTACTCAACAGAAGGTTAAAAAGGCAAATTTTATTTAAATCTGCCTGCCATGCAAATATAGAATTTATCCTCTTTTCCCAACTATTTAGAATTTTGCCTAAACATTTCACCCATTCACCTTGCAGTCCATGCACTCATTAAATCTTTCATTCATCTAAAACAAAAGATTTTCTGTATAAGCCAGGTACAAGGTTATTAAAGATAAATAAGAATGTACTTACATAAGTGATGGAGGTAAAGCAAAAAAAACATATTTTAGCTCAATAATGTGCTATGTAATTTTTCAATATTCACACATGTCTGTGTTTGTGTGCATGCAAATACATGATATACACACTTATGTATATCACAGTGACAGTGTAAAATACCAAAATAGAGACAGTAACATAGCGTTATAGGAGTTAAACAAAATAGGGGAAAAGATGCTTCCAACTGGAAGTATCAGTCACGGATCCTCATGTTTTCACTCAGTTGGTTCTTATTTAAATATTGCTACTGATTCAAATGACTGAACTAGTCAGTCATTTGAAAAATGCTGTTCAACCGAGATCTTTGCTTTTTTCCTTGGACAGGCTCCAGAGGGGAAAAAAAAATTATAAAATTGATCTGCTCCAGAAACATCAGCTGCAAAGCCTTAGGCATTCCTTGACCAATATAGCATTGAAGAGAAATAAGTTTAAGAAAGAAATATTATCTTTGCTACCACATTGTTAAATTGTACTAAACTCTCCAGGGCATTATGTCTAAAAATAATGGTTTGGTTAAATTTTAGTTTTTCATTTTTTAGTTTAGTTTGTGTATATATATATATATATATATATACACATCATCACACACACACGTGTGTGTATATATATATATATATACACACACATACATGTTGTGCATGTTTATAGTTACATAATTAATATAAATATAATTATATATAATACTTATGTAATATACTATACATTATAAATCTTATTACCAATAAAATATTTAGAACAGCCAAGCTCAAATTGACACTAAAACACTTCTATTTGAATATGACATTGTTAGGCAACACACAAGAAAGTTAAACGGCATAGTTATTTAAATTTTAACTTCCATCAAATGGCATCTTTTGTGCATTATCTCTTTTGACCTTCTTGAAAACATTGTGGAGATGTTATCATGACCTGTGTTACAGAGGAAACATAGGCTGTGAGTGGTTAGATGACATCCCCAAGGTCACAAAACTGAATGCGGGTCATCAATCAATGTCGTTCCCACTACATATGACTACACCATTCTTTAATGAATGGCCCATAACATGCTGAAGAACTTTTTGAGTCTTTTTGGTGGAATAAAGTAGCATGGAAAAGAAAGTCTCTTCAAAAATTATAGATGTGTAACATCCAAAGGTTTTCATTTATTTTAGTTTCCCAATTCCCATACCAGGGGTTTTCTTTTCAGTGTCTTCTACTCTAAATTTATCAGCAATTTCTGTTGGCTCCAGTATACATCTATTGTTAGTACCTTAGCCTGGGTTATCATTGTCTCTTGCCTGCCTTCCTGTCTCCTATTTGCTCATTTCTATGTAGGGTAAAATATGTGGAATTAAGTTCATAAAAAAATATAACTGATTTCTGTAAGCAAATTATTTTAAAATTTTTCTTTTGAAGAAACTATATATTTATAACAAACAAGGTATTCTCACAACACTAATATCATGCAAATAAATACTGAATTAACAGGAACATGCCGGGGTCCAGCCCCTGCATGATCCAGGGGAACCTGAAGGAAAAACGGCATCAGCGGATGATTTAGAGAGAGATAAGGAAAGAATATGGTAGATAAGAAAATAGAGGCAAGAAAGAGGCTGATATTCCTTGGTTTACATAGAAAGCTAATAAAGTCTTAGAAGTCCAGGCAGAAAAGTGAACGCAGAGAGCCCCTGTGTTCCAAAGGATCAGCCTGAAAAAGAAAGTAAGAGAGAAAAAAGAGAAAGAAAAACACGGGGTGACCAAGCTTCTTCAAGCGAGGCCCAATAGCTTTATTTTTTAAAGAGACTTTTTATTCCTTATCTTATACATAGAGGGAAATGAAAGATGCAAAGTCATACAGAGTCAGCCCAAACATTATATCTGTTTTGTCTTTATCAAAACCAAAATTTTTTTCTGCAAAACTTTTCCATAGACAATGTTGTGTACATTATCTTCTGGCCTTGGAGGCCTGTGAACATTTTATGACCCTCTTTTGATAAAGGCTTCTCAACCAGAAAACTTATTTTCCCTTGAAATGTTTTTTCTTTATATTTCTAATCTATGTCAGCCTCAGAAAGTATTAAACAAGTTACATTTCTCATGGAGCAAAGGTGCAATGAGTTACAAGAAAGAACCAATTAGCTCAAAAGTCTGATGTGGCTAATTTCAAGGCTACACTTATTTTTCTTACTTTCCAACTATGTTAACTAATGCACTCCCAGGTGCACAGTGGATAAGAGATATGGGAATTTAGCAACAAGCGTTGGCCCAATAATGAAATCCTACATTAGCACTACTCTAATAACTTTTAACTATTTGACAGGCTCTATGTTTTAGGCTTTCCACACCTCTCACAGTTGGGAGGCTGTAAATAATCTTATACGTAGCTGCGAGAGTCTGGGTATACCTACCAAGCAAGCTAGAATGCTAACAGAAGGGTTAGTCTCTCATGTCCAAGAGACTTATTAGCTATAACCCTAAGCTGATTTTCTCCAGAGAAAGGTTGTCAGGGTTAGCCCCCTGTTAATGTCAGAGGAGTTGGTTAAAGTCATGAAACAGTAAAACAGATTCTGGTTTGGGGGTAGATGCTCAAGAAAGCCTAGGGAGCCCATTGAGTCCTGAAGTCTTGCTTAACAGTTCCCGTCCACATGACTTTGTCATGGGTGGGATCTCCCATGGTGGCTCCCGGCAGGAACAGAATTAAAGGAGTTGATATATCTTCTAAATGTCATAAAAGCATTATGTAAGTTTGAACTTGATTCCTTTGGCTATGCTTAAAATTTCTCAACTGGAAAGATATGGCCCAGGTGACTAAATCTAATGGTATGACTTCATTTTACTATATACAAATTTTACTCTGTAATTTTGATGAACAGACTTACAAGGCACTTCAAGATAGAGTGTGAGACACTAGGTGAGTATCCTTTCTATGGTTGTCTTATTCCCATAGCTTCTACTAAATGAAAAGACAGAAAAAATAAGGTTTACCCAGAACTTATCTGACAGCTGCTACACAGACACTATTCTTGAGCACCATTGCTTCCTTGTATGTTAAATACGCAGTGTTCTCCTTAGGGATACAGTTAATCAATTATCTCAGCCTGGTGAATTTCAGCAGAAGCAGCGTCTGTGTCAACAGCTATACATTGCTAGGAAATAAGAAATTAGGCTATATGTTTTTCTCTGTTTCAACTTCCAGGTATTTCTCCATACTCTTCCTTCTTGCTGAAGAAGAGTGGAGTTGGCCAATCCCCACATCATTTCTAGATTGGAAATGAAACATGAAAGGTTGCAAAACTCCTAAAATAGTCAGAGACATAAAGAAACCAGGTCTTCCCAGATGGCTCAGTGCTAAAGAATCCACCTGCAATGCAGGAGAGTTCAATCCCTGGGTCGAGAAGATCCTCTGGAGTAGGAAATGGCAACCCACTCCAGTATTCTTTCCCGAGAAATCCCACAGATAGAGGAGCCTGGCGGGCTACAGTTTAAGGGGTTGCAAAAAGGCGGACATGACTTAGCAACTAAAAAAAAACATAAACCGAGGATAAGAGAAAGAGGATTTCATATCAGTGGATGAAATAAAATTTTAATTAGGTAGGAATCCTGTTTCATAGAATTGACCTAGCCATTGTCATTGAGAAACAGGAAAACATTTTAGTTTATTAATTATATTGAAAGTACTAGGCTCTGAAATATATACGAAATAAGTCCAGGGTAGATGAATACTAGTTTGCTCTTAAAGTGTGATTGAGAGATTACAAAACTTGGCAAAAGCTATGATAAACCAGTGACAAGCAACTAAATCAACAGTGTTTGTCTTTCAGAAAATAGTTTTGGGGACACTGGCATTTGAAATGTATTACAGCTGTCTGCAATAATTATTATCAAGCATATCCAGAGAGCCAGTGCCCCAGATTGTCAAGATTTAAAGCATTTTCTTCCCTAAGTAGAACAGAGGTGAATAAGGATCAGTATCTTTTTATTATTAACAAATGGAGTTTCTCAGAAAATATCAGAAAAAATATAATAAATAATAATGTGTCTTCTCCACTGCATCAAAGTGTATTTTTGGTGTCAGTTCAGTTCAATGACTCAGTCGTGTCCAACTCTCTGTGACCCCATGAATTGCAGCACGCCAGGCTTCCCTGTCCATCACCAACTCCCAGAGTTCACTCAAACTTATGTCCATCGAGTCGGTAATGGCATCCAACCATCTCATACTCTGTCGTCCCTGTCTCCTCCTGCCCTCAATCCCTCCCAGCATTAAGGTCTTTTCAATGAGTCAACACTTTGCATGAGGTGGTCAAAGTATTGGAATTTCAGCTTTAGCATCAGGCCTTCCAATGAACACCCAGGAATGATCTCCTTTATTTTTTTAAATTTTTATTTATTTATTTATTTGTTTTAATTACAATACTGTATTTGTTTTGCCACACGTTGACATGAATCATGGACTGGTTAGATCTCCTTGCAGTCCAAGGGATTCTCAAGAGTCTTCTACAACATCACAGTTCAAAAGCATCAATTCTTCGGCACTAAGCTTTCTTCACAGTTCAACTCTCACATCCATACATGACCATTGGAAAAACCATAGCCTTGACTAGATGGACCTTCAAATGTCAGGAATGAATATATATTGTTTCCTATAAATTAATAGCCAGAAGCTGATAAAATTCCAAGCTAAGGAATAACTATATATTTCAAAACATTTAAATGCGTATGAGATACAAATTTTAGATATCAATCAGCAGGTCTCAGATCAGAAAGGTTTACCAATATTAGTAGATTAAATAATATCTCACAAATGAGGATTCTCATTGGAATAGTTTAATGTTCTTTCATATTACCCAGATTATCTATTTCCATCAGAACCAAGTCTACTTACAGTCTTTTCTATTACTATTTGTTTTCCTCAGATGTATGATATTCCTTAATTCTCCATTTCCATAAATCTGTTCATTCAGTAAGTACTGATTGATTAATAACATCCCAATTATTTTTGTAGGTAGGTAAAGGATACTAGTAGAGAATTTTTAAAAAGATCCTTTCCCTCATTCAACTTACATTTGGAAGTGATAGACAGAAAGTAAACAACAAAGACACTAAATTAAATCCATAAGTATATAAAAAGATTATCAGAGCCACTGTAAAAAGATTATCAGAGCCACGGCAAAGAAAAAAAGGATAAGAGATCATATTGTGGAGGGGGAGGAGACAATTTAAAATAAGTTGATCATGATAGATACATTGAGAAATAACACTGATAAATTAAAAATTGAGGATAGGAGAGGTCATTGGATATCTAAAGACAATCATTGCAAACTAAAACAACAGCTAATGGAAAGGGCCAAAGAAGAGAGCATTACAGGTATGCTTAAGGAACAGCAAGAAATAGATAGTGGTCAATTCAGTTGGATCAAAGTAAGCAACATGGAGAGTCAGAGGGGATGAACTCTGGAAGGTAACAGAGGCTGGTTTTATATAATTTAGAAATATATATATAGTATTATAATTATTATCTTTTACTTTAAGAGAAATGGAGAGTCATTGTGAACTTCTGGGAAATGACATGATATATATTACATATTTTCACAGATCGCTGTGATGAGACAAATTACCTATGGGATATGAGAGGAAGAGTGACGTGATTAAAGAATTTAAATTTATTTGGGACCTTTGGGTTTTGCTGGTGGATTGATTGAATAGTCTTGAGCAAGTGGTAGAATGATTTAGGAGACTGGGATGGAAGAGGGTTCAGCTGTGGACATGTTCATTTTGAGATGTCCCATCACACATTATTTAAGCAGTGGTTTATGAGAGTCTGGTGTTAAGAAGAGTTTTGTGCTGGAAATGTAAATTTGGGAAACATTAGCATGAAGAAAGCATGTCAACATTAAATTATATACTGCTTCTATTCCCCTAACCCAATAACTTAACAGAATTAAGTTATTGTTTTGCAATTTAATCGTTTAAAACTTCACAAACTGGAACTATTTATATCATGTGTAAATTTAAACAAATACATGACTATGGCTGCAATTAGTTACTTAAAATTGGAGAAGGTTATGGCAGCCCACTCCAGTGTTCTTGCCTGGAGAATCCCAGGGACGGGGGGAGCCTGGTGGGCTGCCATCTGTGGGGTCGCACAGAGTCGACTTAGCAGAAGCAGCAGTCGCTTAAAACATTTTAGATTCTATTTTTCTGTTCTGTAGGGTACCTAGAGTTGAAATCAACTAAATAGGGATATACTTCTCTTTAGCATTTATAAAGACAAAAGGAACAATTAGCAATGATAGTCATGTACTATTGTATCTGGTGATTCTTGTGTCTATGATACATTATCTAAATAAGCTTCAACTATGAAAGTGGCACAAGATCCAAAACTTAGGAATTACAAGTACTTTAAGCTTTGTGCGTTTCTTACAGATTGTGATTATCTTCATGCCCTGAAGAGTGTTTTAGCTGAATTTATTTTTATTCATTTTCTTAAACTGTCATAGTGAATTTTTCACTATATTTTTAATATAGAGAGCTAATTAGTGAGCAACATCTGTATGAAAAAAAATTCAAAACTAATTTTGATAATTCCTCCTGGTCATTTTCAAGTGTTTGCTAATGTGCTTGCTTAGTCTTCCTGTTTTATTGGCTTTGTTTTGTTTGGCTTGCTTTGATTTAGCTATAAATATTTTGCTAGTGTCAGCTAAGAATTAAAGAGAAGATAACAATAGGAAAAATCAACAAATTAATAATATTAAAAACAGTAACAAGCTATTAGATGTTATGCAGATAAGTCAGAAAGAAATTGACTCTTCTATTTAGATGATGATGATGATGATAGCATCAGTGCATCTTGAACAGTTCTGTTTCTCAAACTGTGTCATCTTCTTCACCTAAGTCAACTAAAGGACTTGTTAAAATGCAGGTTCTTTAATGCTAATGTACCTATTAATGACAATATATGCAATCAAGGGAAAGATCTGTGCATCCCAGAAATCTATGTTTTCTTTCTTTTACATTTTGGAAAATACTGTTGGAATATTTTATGGTGTAAAAATATTTCCTTGTTAATTTTTTGGTTATCATTAATACCTATATGCAACAGCTTGAGCAGATGCTATTATCTCCCAGGTTACAGATTCAAAAGAAACATGCTCAAAGAGATTAAGTAAATTTCTGACAAAGTAAAAACTTTAACACAGATGTTCTAGTCCCTTGTAATGAACCAATTGAAAGAACAATAACAAAACGATGGTGCTTTAATTAGATTTGATTTCTATCTCCCTCATTTATGAAGTGTGTGCCCTTAGAATGGATATTTAAACTATCTATTCCTCCATTTTATTAGTAAATTTCTTAGTCTGAGTTCTGGGAAAGCCAATTTAGAGATGATTCCTGTGCAAATGATCTATTAAGGAAATGTTACCAACAAATAAACAGTAAGTGCTGATGGAAGAAAGAGTAGGAAGTGGAAAAAGTCAAACAATGCTGTGATTGCAGAAACGTCCTAGAAGACATATGTATACCTACAGCTGATCCATATTGATGTATGGCAGAAACCAACACAATACTATAATTATCCTTTAGTTAAAACTAAATAAATTAAGAAAAAAAAAGAAAAGTTCTAGCATCAGGCTGACACCCACTGGGAGCTCTGGAGTATAAATGACACCCTAGTTTGTCCTGACTCAAGAAAGCAAGCAGAGTGGACTCCTGCCCTAGTCACTGAGCATCCCAGAAAAGTTATAAAATCACAGTTTCTGACAATCTGCACACAGGCAAAGTAAGTCCAGTTGCCCTTGGACAGCCTTCAAAGAAGAGTCACGGGTACAGCCTGTTAGATGCAAGAGAACACAGAAATAGGAAATACAGGTTATTTTAGGAAGAAAAAATTGCAGATTCTAGTACTAGTAAATACAGTTTACTAGTTATTAGTCCTAAGGTGAGCTACTTTACCTCATTCAAGTCTGTTTTATTTTTTTACCTTTCATGCAAAAAAGTTAACAGTAGCCTTTACCCTGCTTTGTTATAATAGTGTTAATTGGATCACAGAGAATAAAAATGTTGTTCAACACTTTATAAAAATAAAAGTGCTGTTCTGATGGAAGATAGTCTTTTATTTAAAATATTTTTTATTATTTAACAGACATTTAAAAATCCTCTTTACTGAGGTTCATATGCTGAAAGGCCTTTGTTCTTTCTGGGAGCAAACTAAATAAGAATCTTCCAATATACCTCTTCTCTGATTCTAATAATGTATATAGTCCATTGTTTATTATTTTACTTAAGACTATCATGTTTAAACAACCTGAAGATCATTAAAAGCACACTCCTAATTAATACCAGAGTCAGCATTTAGTGATTCATCAGTTAAAATTGAACCAAAGGAATTCTGCTGCTGCTACTGCTAAGTCGCTTCAGTCTTGTCCGACTCTGTGCAGTCCCATAGATGGCAGCCTACCAGGCTCCTCCGTCCCTGGGATTCTCCAGGCAAGAGTACTGGTTCTCCAAAGGAATTCTGACGTAATTCTATTTACATCACAGTATTGTTCTATGTTTCAACTCTAAGTTTTGAAATTCCATAGAAATTTTGAATTGTGGATTTCATAAATAGATAGGCTGCTTATGTTAAATTTTTTCTTGATCAAATTTAATAATAGCTAAAAAACAGGCCATACTCATATATGTCATTGGAGAAAGTAGTATCTTCTAATGCAAGAATCTCCTGACAAGTTCTGGTAGAAAGTTATGGCAACAAGAGTTGAACACTACAGAATATTCCCAGATCTATTTAGAAGTATCATTCTCTACTTAAAACATGGAGATCTGTATCCATGAGCGTGTTTCAAATTTATGAGCACAGAATGTAAATTGTTAATAGGTAATGGCACTTGAAGGCAGGTGCATTTTACAATGCAGCATAATAGAGTCCATAAATTGTGAAGGCTATTTTCATTACACAGAACTGAGTGGTCTTAATTTTCCACATCACTATAGGAATTTGAAGGAGAATCACATTCACAAGTGTTTGGGCAAGATATCTCTCAGTAAGGTAGTGGTTTCAACCTAATCTGAAAGAATAAAAACCTAAACTTAGAAGTCAACCCTGATTGTCATTCAGTATTATTAGGAAAAATAAATTTGTATTCATTATCTCATATGATCTTTTACCACATTTATTGGGATCTTTTACCACATTTACCATTCGTCTCAAGATCACAATTTTTAGTTTTATAAGTGAAGTTGTATTGATTCCTTGGATAATGTTGGAAGCTCTACTGTGAACATGCAGAGGGGCAAACCCCAATTTGGAGCAAATATTCTCATGGGCATTTTAGTCAGTGGCCTTCATACTATCAGGAAGTCCTGACTAAAGGAAATTATTGACTTCAGGAACAGCCTAATTTCTTCCATCATAGTCTTGGTTTTATTTTTATTCATCTAAAACTAGAAATGAAAATTTAGCCTTAATACAGAGAAATCTGAAAATCTTAGCCATCTACTGATTCAAAAACCTGTTTTTATATCTGTTTTTTTTTCCTTCTGTAGAAGAAAGGCGATATGACCCATTTTATATTTCATAAGACTCTGTGACTGCTGCATTGAAAGTAAAACGTACTTAATCTTGGACTTTGCTTACAGACCTAAAATTGGCTTTGAACCCAAACTTTACTTTGAAAATCTGCCAAGGTTACATTCGAACACCACCTCCTTAATTAAGTCTCCGTAAGTTTCTTTGGCAGTTGCTCATTTTCTAATGTGTTTTATTCCTGTGTGTTATGTACTATGAGGGCTTTCCTGGTGACTCAGTGGTAAAGAATCTGCCTGCCGATGCAGGAGACATGGGTTCAGTTCCTGAGTTAGGAAGACCCTGGGAGAAGGAAATGGCAACACACTATAGTATTCTTGCCTGGAAAATCCCATGGACAAGGGAGACTGCTGGGCTACCTACAGTCGGTGGGGCTTTAGTATGATCATTGCTATTAAACTTCTTTGAGAAGTTTCCATACAATGTGTATTTTTGTATTCCTGTCCTTTGTCCCTTCCACAAAATGTTGTTCATTGTTATTGAATTCAATTGAATTGAATTGCTATTGTTATTGAATAGAATAGAATTGAAGATATAATTGGACTGGTGATACTTTCTCAGAACTTCATGAGTTCTTAGATTTAATATTTAAGTGAGATTCTAAAGTCGTTTCATATGCTTGAACTGAAACCACCCTTATGCAGGACATCAAGTCTACATATATGTTTGCTGTCTTCACAGGCAGACCTGCTGATTCAGCTCAAATTGCAAAAAGCTACTATCATACGTTTGCTAAAGGAACCAAAGAGCCCTCACATTTTAAGGAATGCCTCTCTCTTCAGAAATTCTGTTTTGTTTTTGAGATTTTTTTTCCCAAGTGATGCCTGGAGATAATCTTTTAGGTTTTCCAGGAGTAGGCAGATGTTTAAGTGTTTTGTTTTGGTTTGGTTTTTGTCTGTACTATGATATCAACACCTTCCACACATCATAGGCTGATGGAAGAAATTAGGCTACTCCTGAAGTCAACAATTCCCTGTAGTCAAGACTTCCTTCTTTCATGCTAAGCAACTTTGATTTGTTCAGGGCATCCTATACCTTCTCTCAAACTGGCTTATGTAGGTATGACTCTCTTTTCCTGGAATACCACCATCCCCCAACCCTCCCTTTGTGTAGATGACCCCCATTAGTTTTCATGACTTAGCTCATGTACCATCTTATCCCCCAGAAGCTTCCCTTCCTTACCTATCCCAATAAAGATCAGGGTACAATTCTTATTGCATCTGACACATACACCTAATCCAATGCCATCATATTGCAATTTTCAAGGTACTTAAAAATCTTATTTCTAGACTATAAGCTCCTTGAGAGGAAAAATCAATATATTAATACACACACACACATATGGCAAGCAAAATGCCTGAAAATTCATAGGCACTTAATCCTGTAGATGAATATTTGCCTTCATTTTCTAAGGAAAACTCTATGACATTAACTATATCAGCTAGATATTTTAGTCAGGGCTCCTGACTATGCATACAAACACTTTTTATATGCATTCAAGTAGGAAAAAAGCAACATATGATTCCAATGCTCAATGCCATCTGCCTAGCAGATGGTAGATTTTGTTGCACCAGCTACACTAAAATTTTGTCAGGTTTACCAAATCATGCAATTAATTTTGTACCCAAATCATGCTCTTATAATGTGATGTTGAAAGGGTGGTAGCAGATGAATTGTCTATGAATTTTATATTATTCACTAGTGTAGTATCTGACAAAAAGTTACCTTTATTAGTAACTATAGTTGTTATTTCAAATGACAGATCACTGTTATCTCATTTACCTACCTGGAGAAAATTTACGACTTGTTCACATAAATAGAGACTATAAAATAAATTTTCTGACCCATTTGATCCTGTCTTATAAGTGATTAATATGATCAAAGCAGAGCCACTTCAATTACCACAGGCATCTCTCACTATTGGTCAACAAGCACTGATTAAGGATTCAGATTAATTTCTGGACTACTGCTGAGAATTTTGATTTGTTGCAGACTTTAACAAAATGATTTAAGCTATTTCTAGTAGTTTTCCAAAACTTGTGCCCTTACGTCTCAGATTAGTTATCTCTATCATGTAGATCTCCATTTAATGGTGTCATATAAACACCGTTTAACGTAGAGTTTTGAAAATAAGGAAAGATTAACCTGAAGTCTTCTGTGTGTTGCCATTATTACACTGTCAAGGATAATTTCAGTATGGAAGAATAGCACCAATTAAGAAGAGTGCTTTATTACAGAATCTAATTGACTTAGAAGACTTATGGTAAGGAGAAGTAAAAGTTAGAATAGAACTTGAAGAACTTTTAGAATCTTTAGGTTAAAAAAAAAAAAATTGTAGTAGTTTGATGTTAGAGAAACAAGGCTCTTTGGGTTAATGAATTTCTCTTTGTTATAAATCATCGTATTCGTCTTTCTGTAAGAATGTAACTTCATTTAGTGCTTTCTGAGAAGGGCACTGGAAACTCCTAGGTTAAAAGTTAAACCTGGAAGGCAGAATGTGCCGCATAGCTTTCCCCCTTATCTTGATGACTCAGAGCCTCCTGACTGCCCCCTATTCTTAACTGATACCTTATGACTTAGTTCCCGCTGTGTAACTGACCTTTCCTCAAGGATGCATTTCCCGTAACCGCCGGGTGGTCAGTCAACTGTCTCTACTAAATCACCTGTAAACCGTCCCCACCAATCAAATGTCTCCAGTTCATCCCTAGACCCCCTTATCGCATTGTTCCCTACATTTCGATCTCATTCCCAGTTGTCTTTGATCTTTCTACATAAAAATCCCTCTCAGTGAATGTTGGGGGTTCACTCCTGGAAACGGGAGCTTGAACCCCGGCGCGCTGGCTAAATAAATCCTCCTGCTGATTGCATCGAATTCGAGTCACTGTGGTCTTTGTGGCGACGCTTCCCGAGAAAAGGCCGCGAGGTCTTACATTTGGGGGCTCGTCCGGGATCGCCTCGCTCACTCAGACCCTTTGGCTTTTGAATTCGGAGGTACGCCGAGCAATTCTGTGTCTCCGTGTACGTCTGTAAAAGGTCTGTGACTAGTCTGCTCTGTGTTAAATCTGTATTGTCTCACTTTTCTCTCCTGCTGCTTGACTTAATCCTTCGGAAGTTTCAGTGAACGGGCGAGCAGTTGTGAGGCAACTGATTAGTCCCGGCCAGGGCTACTCCCTGGTGGACTTTGAAGGCCTTACGACAGGTGAGCCCCAGTAACTATCGCCCGGCTGGGTGAAACTTCCCTGTCCTTCTTGTGAGGATCTGGCCTAATATTACCTATTTGTGGGCACGGGTCAGGCACTTAAAAGCCATTAGGGCGCCTGCCACTTGAAGACTCCCGTGACAGGATAAGGGGGTCACGGAACGGGCCAGAAGCCGCTAGGGCGCCCGCCCCCAGCAAGAAAACTTCCGTGCAACGGCATAGGCACACGAGTGAACTCAAAGCACGCCATAAGTCCACCTCTCTGGCCGCCACCATTCCCGGTAGGATTTTTGGTGGCTATCCTCAGTAATCTTTCTTTTCTTCCTCCTGGTCTCCTCCGGCTGCTGAAACAAGGATCTGTGCCCTCGCGCACCTGTCTGTCTGTATCTGTGGGCGCGCCTCTCTGTCTGTATCTGTGGCGTTTGCCAGGGACGCCTGGGACGCCGACCCAGGAGTGGGGGTCGTGAGATTCCCCTCCGCCTGTATCCGTGGCGTTTGCCAGGGACGCCTGGGAACGCCGACCTGGGAGTAGGGATCGTGAGATTCCCCTCCGCCTGAATTCTGTATCTGTGGAGCTAGGAAGCTCATCTGCTTAAGACTTGCCGAGGGCAAAGGTTTACAGCAGCCGCTCTTATCTGATTTTTCCACTGCTACTTGTCTTACTTAGTACTCGTTAAGTGTTCATTTTTTGTGACAAACTGACGATGGGACAGACCGTGACAACCCCGTTGTCTCTGACGGTAGATCATTGGACAGAAGTGAAAAATCGGGCCCATGATCTTTCCATGACAGTGAAAAAGGGAAATGGCAGAGCCTATGCGCGGTTGACTGGCCCAGTTTTAAGACCGGCTGGCCGCCGGAAGGGTCATTCTCTTCAGAACAAGTCAAACAGGTTAAAACTGTAATTTTCACCCCTGCTACTGAGCACCCAGACCAGGTGCCATATATTATGGTGTGGGAAGACCTGGTCCGCTCACCCCCGGCGTGGGTTCGGCCTTTTGTTTTCCCCACAGGGAAGCTGTTGGAGCCTGCTGCAGAAATCTTTGCCTTAAGATCCACGGCAAAGAAAGAGGGGACGAAGGCCCCCGTCAAAAGTATATATCCAGACCTGCAAACTGATTTCTTGCTTTTAGATTCTCCCCCACCCTACCTACCTGTGCAGGTCCCACCTCCGGCACCTCAGAGGGCACAAGCGATCGCCTCGCCTGAACAGCCAAAAGAGGGAGAAGAAATGGGCCCGGCGGCAGGAACGCGGAGCCGTAGAGCTGTCACCCCGGACTCCACCGCTCTCCCCCTCCGGGAGAACGGGCCCCCTGATGACCGCGGGGTTCGGCCACTCCAATATTGGCCGTTCTCTGCCTCTGACCTTTATAACTGGAAAAATAACAACCCCTCTTTTTCTGATAACCCCCAGGCGCTGACCTCTTTGATAGAATCTCTTGTTTTCTCACATCAGCCCACTTGGGATGATTGTCAGCAATTGTTGCAGACCCTGTTAACCACTGAAGAGAGACAGCGAGTACTATTGGAGGCTCGCAAAAATGTGCCAGGAGATGACGGACGTCCCACAGTGCTTCCTAATGAAATAGATGATGGTTTCCCCCTGACGAGACCTGACTGGGACTACAATTCTCCGGCAGGTAGGGAGCACCTGAGGGTCTATCGCCAGGCTCTGGTGGCGGGTCTCCGAGGGGCAGCAAGGCGCCCCACTAATTTGGCTAAGGTAAGGGAAGTGACTCAAGGGCCTACTGAGTCACCTACTGTATTCCTAGACAGATTGATGGAGGCATTCAAGAGATTTACTCCCTATGATCCCACATCTGAGGAACATAGGGCTACAGTGGCCATGGCTTTTATTGATCAGTCAGCTCTAGATATTAAGAGAAAGTTACAGAGACTAGATGGGTTACAGGGATTCTCCCTTCAAGATTTGATCAGAGAAGCAGACAAGGTGTTCAATAAGAGGGAAACAGAAGAGGAAAAGGAGGAAAGAAGGATCCGGGGAGCAGGATGAACGAGAGAGAGAGAGAGAGAAAAGACAGGCAAAAGACTTGACAAAAATTCTGACTACAGTGATTAAAGAAGGAAAGAGAGATAATAAAACTGAGCTGAGAAACCGTATTAAAAGCAGGACAGGAACCAAGCCGCCACTAGACAAAGATCAGTGCGCGTACTGTAAAGAGAAGGGGCATTGGCTCAAAGACTGCCCTCAGAAGAAGAGGGGAAAGTCCGCTTCCCCCAGCAAAATCCTGGCCATAGAAGAAGAAGATTAGGGGGACGGGGCTCGGACCCCTCCCCGAGCCTAGGGTAACTCTAAAGGTGGAGGGGAAGCCTGTACAGTTTCTGGTAGACACAGGAGCCCAACACTCCGTCCTATTACAATCCGGAGGGGCATTGTCCACAAAAAGGCATGGGTTCAGGGCGCTACAGGGTATCAACAATACCCATGGACTACCCGAAGAACAGTGGACCTTGGCGTGGGCCGGGTATCCCACTCGTTCCTTGTGATCCCTGAATGCCCTTACCCCTTGCTGGGACGGGACTTGCTCACGAAAGTGGGGGCTCAGATCCACTTTCACACCAAGGGCACCACGGTGACAGACGGGGAAGGAAGGCCGTTGCAGGTTTTGACCCTGAGGCTAGAAGATGAATACAGGCTATATGAGAGCCCTTCCCCCGAGACCATGAATATGCAGGACTGGATGGCTAAGACCCCCTAGCCTGGGCTGAAGTCTCAGGCATGGGAATGGCCGTCCACCAGCCCCCAGTGGTGGTAGAGGTCAAGGCCTCTGCCACCCCCATCTCAGTCCGCCAGTACCCGATGAGTAAAGAGGCTCGAGATGGGATCCGCCCACATATTCAAAGGTTTCTTGATCTGGGAATTTTGATAAAGTGCCAGTCGGCCTGGAACACCCCATTGCTTCCGGTCCGGAAGCCTGGAACGGGCGAATACCGGCCTGTGCAGGATCTGAGAGAAGTCAACAAGCGGGTATCCGACCTACACCCAACAGTGCCCAACCCCTACAACCTGCTGAGCACCCTCTCCCCCAGCCGGAAGTGGTACACTGTCTTGGACCTGAAAGATGCCTTCTTCTGCCTACGGCTCAGCCCCGCTAGCCAGCCTATTTTTGCTTTTGAGTGGAAGGACCCTCTTACAGGACTCTCCGGACAGCTAACGTGGACCAGGCTGCCACAAGGATTCAAGAACTCGCCAACAATTTTTGTCGAAGCCCTCCACCAGGACCTCGCGCACTTCCGCGCTACAAACCCCCAGGTAACTCTGCTCCAATATGTAGATGACTTGCTCCTGGCCGCAGACACCGCAGAGGAGTGCAGGGAAGGGACTGAGACCTTACTGACAGAACTTGGCACCCTCGGCTACCGTGCTTCTGCCAAAAGGCCCAGATCTGCCGGCAACAGGTTAGTTACTTGGGGTACCAACTCAGGGATGGGAAGCGATGGCTCTCGGAGGCCAGAAAGGAGGCGGTGGCCAGAATACCGGCCCCCAAAAGCTCCCGACAGGTTAGGGAGTTCTTGGGCACTGCAGGGTTCTGCAGACTCTGGATTCCGGGGTTCGCAGAGATGGCTGCTCCCTTGTACCCCCTGACAAAGGGCAGCACACCCTTCGTCTGGGGAGAGAGCGAGCAAAAGGCTTTTGACAACATTAAGCGCGCCTTGTTGTCAGCCCCTGCCCTGGGACTTCCAGATGTGGACAAGCCGTTCCATCTCTATGTGGCTGAAAATAATGGCATTGCTAAAGGGGTCCTCACCCAAAAGCTGGGACCATGGAATCGGCCGGTGGCATATCTGTCAAAGAAACTGGACCCTGTGGCTGCTGGCTGGCCAAATTGTTTGCGTATAGTGGCTGCCGTGGCAGTCCTAGTAAAGGATGCAGACAAGCTGACACTGGGGCAGAACTTAATTGTCACAGCGCCCCACGCTTTAGAAAGTGTGATCCGCCAACCCCCGAGAGATGGCTAACTAACGCCAGGATGACCCACTATCAGACGCTGCTCCTAAACTCTGAGCGAATCAGGTTCACGCCGGCTACCGGACTTAACCCTGCCACGCTGCTGCCGGACCCCAGCCAGTCCGAGGTGACCCACGACTGTCAAGAAATACTGGCGGGAGTACATGGAGTTCGTCATGATCTCTCGGACCAGCCGCTTCAGGATGCCGAGGTGACATGGTATACGGACGGGAGCAGTTTTCTTGAAGAAGGTAGGCGGCGGGCAGGGGCAGCGGTGGTCGATGGGACTGAGGTGATCTGGGCAGCTGCCCTGCCTCAAGGTACGTCAGCCCAAAAGCCGAGCTGATTGCCCTCACTAAGGCCTTAGAGCTGGCACAAGGGAAAAAGGCCAACATTTACACTGATAGTAGATATGCTTTCGCAACTGCACATGTCCATGGAGCTATTTACCAACAGAGAGGGTTACTTACATCTGCCGGCAAGGAGATTAAAAACAAAGACGAAATCCTGGCATTGTTGGCTGCCCTGATGTTGCCAGAAAAGATTAGTATAATCCACTGCCCCGGGCACCAACGAGATCGGTCTCTGGTGACTAAAGGAAACAACATGGCCGATCAAGCTGCGCGAGAGGTGGCGACAAAGATGGACTATCGAGATTGCTGGCAATATGCTCAAAGGATGAAGATAATTCTAGCCCCTCTCCGCGGCCCAGAGGGAAACAGGCCACGGCGGAAGGAGAAGCCAGAGAAATGTTAGAACAAATGCACCATTGGACTCACTTAGGGGCTAAAAAGCTAGTCTCTCTTTTAATTAAAGAAGGGTATGAGGTGCCGGGACTTTCTAAATTGGCTGAGCAGGTGATCCTGAATTGCAGACCTTGCCAAGAGGTAAATGCCGGCCGAAACAAGACGGGCCAAGGTAAGCGGCTGCGTGGAGACCGGCCGGGGGCCTACTGGGAAGTGGATTTCACCGAGGTATGTCCTGCGCGGTACGGCAATAAATATCTGCTGGTTTTTGTAGACACTTTCTCAGGGTGGGTAGAAGCTTTCCCCACCAAAAATGAAAGTGCACTCACAGTAACTAAAAAGATCCTAGAAGAAATTTTTCCGCGCTTCGGAGCGCCAAAGATGTTAGGGTCAGATAATGGGCCGGGTTTCATTGCCCAAATAAGTCAGGAGTTGGCTAAGTTTCTGGGGACCGATTGGAAACTACATTGTGCATACAGACCCCAGAGTTCAGGACAGGTAGAAAGAATGAATAGAACTCTAAAAGAGACCTTAACTAAATTGTCCTTAGAGACTGGCGGTACTGACTGGACGGTGCTCCTTCCTCTGGCTCTGTTCCGGGTGAGAAATACGCCCTCTCGCCTTGGTCTCACCCCTTTTGAAATTTTGTATGGAGCACCCCCCCATATTGACACTTAGAGAGGGATTTGACCCCCGAAACTTTAACAATGGTGATTTATGTGCTAGGCTGAAGGGACTCCAGCTGGTTCAGAAAGAGGTGTGGACTCAGCTTGCTGCAGCCTACCAACCCGGTACCCCAGAGGAGGCCCATCCGTTCCAGGTGGGGGACTCCGTCTACGTTCGTCGGCATCGGCAGAACAACCTAGAGCCCAGGTGGAAAGGACCCTACATTGTTCTGCTTACAACCCCCACTGCCATCAAGGTTGACGGAATCTCATCCTGGATCCACGCCTCCCACGTTAAAGCTGCACCGGAACCGACGCCTCAATGGAAGGCTCACCGCACCTCCCACCCTTTAAAGCTCAGGCTCTGTCGATTACCGGATTCCTGATCATCCTCTACCTAAACCTCCTGACTCTGCATCAAGGGACCGCTCATACGTATTGGGCCTACGTTCCTGACCCCCCATGCTCCAGTCTGTAGGATGGGATGAAGAAACATTGCCGGTATACGTAAATGATACTGCTCTTCTGGGAGGAGTCTCTGATGCACATATTCAATACCAACGGGCTAACATTTCCTTCTATGGGCTTTCTTCACGGTTCCCTATGTGTTTTTCATACAATTCCCCCAAGTCTTACTGTATAAACGTCTCCCCTGTCACTTCTTACCCTCGTGTATACATTTCAGGAATTTCTGAAGACGCTGGGGCCATTTCACACCAAAAGGGCGTGGGGCCGCTCGATATACCTTACTGTGGTCGCCGCCATCTGGGAATTAGCGAGGGAATGGATGTGCCATGGATTCTATGCCGGGGACGTAATGCCACTGTTTATAACATAAATAATAATAACAGTATTTATCTCTGGGACTGGGCACCTGCAGGTACCCCAGATTATCCTGAATATAGAGGACAGCACCCTTCCATTTTGGCACTCGGACATCGTCAGGTATTTCAAACTGAGATCTGGAAGCTGTTAGCGACCTTTGGCCCCGGCAACATGTTATATAGACAGACTAATAGAGGTGGAGCAAGATATGGAGATATAGGAATTACGGGATTCAGATATCCTAGATCATGTGTGCCTTACCCCTTTATGATTTTAGTTGGAAATGTTACTGTTAATGTCACTCAGAATGTTTACCATATGTCTTGTTATAATTGCACTCTCACTAATTGTATCAGAGGCATGAGCGTCGGAGAGCAAATATTGGTGGTAAAACAACCCGCTTTTGTTATGCTCCCCGTCAAAATAGAAGAAGATTGGTATGATGAAACGGCATTGCAATTACTGCAACACATCAATGCTGCCCTTGGCCGCCCAAAAGAGGCCTGGGACTAATTGTTTTGGGTGTGGTTTCGCTGATCACCTTAATAGCGACCGCTGTTACTGCCTCTGTTTCCCTTGCTCAGTCCGTGCAAGATGCCAAGGTTGTTGATTCTCTGTCTTATAATGTCACAAGGGTTATGGGAACACAAGAGGATATTGATAAAAAAATAGAAAATAAGCTGTCTGCTCTGTATGATACCCTCAGAGTCTTAGGAGAAGAGGTCCAAAGCTTAGGACTCAGAATGAAAATTCAATGTCATGTTAATTACAAGTGGATCTGTGTCACAAAAAAGCCTTATAATATATCTGACTTCCCGTGGGAAAAGATCAAAAAGCATTTACAAGGCATATGGTATAATTCTAATATTTCTCTTGATTTACTGCAGTTACACAATGAAATATTAGATATAGAAAATGCGCCTTCAGCCACTTTAGATATTGCTCAAGCTGCTGAAAATTTTGTAAAAATTTGGCTTCTAACTTTCCCAGTCTTCATTCTTTGTGGCAGAGCATGGCGGCTGTAGGCATCGTGTTAGTCACTATCCTTGCCCTGATGTGCCTAGCACCGTGCCTTATTAAAGGCATTGTAAAAGAATTTCTGCACATAAAGATGCTTGTCTACCGAAACATGCTGCACCATCACCATCTATTAGAGCGCCTAAAAGATAAAGAAGAAGGGGCTGAAGAAGATTGCCTGTAATGGGTCAAATCTTAAAAGCTGCCTGACCTGAGTAACAGCCCAGGCTCCCTGACTCGCCTCCCCCGTTTGTTGTTTATGATACCATGACTATTCTTGAAATCATAACTTTCTTCATCTTGTAGCTATTGCATTTTTTTTTTTTAAGTAGCAGTACGACGCAATCCCTCACTCTATGATTTCAGGATTGAAATCATGGACAAGAAGAAGAGGGGAATGAAGAACTTTTAGAATCTTTAGGTTAAAAAAAAAAAAAAAATTGTAGTAGTTTGATGTTAGAGAAACAAGGCTCTTTGGGTTAATGAATTTCTCTTTGTTATAAATCATCGTATTCGTCTTTCTGTAAGAATGTAACTTCATTTAGTGCTTTCTGAGAAGGGCACTGGAAACTCCTAGGTTAAAAGTTAAACCTGGAAGGCAGAATGTGCCGCATAGCTTTCCCCCTTATCTTGATGACTCAGAGCCTCCTGACTGCCCCCTATTCTTAACTGATACCTTATGACTTAGTTCCCGCTGTGTAACTGACCTTTCCTCAAGGATGCATTTCCCCGTAACCGCCGGGTGGTCAGTCAACTGTCTCTACTAAATCACCTGTAAACCGTCCCCACCAATCAAATGTCTCCAGTTCATCCCTAGACCCCCTTATCGCATTGTTCCCTACATTTCGATCTCATTCCCAGTTGTCTTTGGTCTTTCTACATAAAAATCCCTCTCAGTGAATGTTGGGGGTTCACTCCTGGAAACGGGAGCTTGAACCCCGGCGCGCTGGCTAAATAAATCCTCCTGCTGATTGCATCGAATTCGAGTCACTGTGGTCTTTGTGGCGACGCTTCCCGAGAAAAGGCCGCGAGGTCTTACAAACTCTTTCAAAATATGTCTGAAAAAAATAACACTTTGTTTTGGATATCAATGGCTCACTTTTAAGATAAGACAGCTAAATGCTGCTAAAAACTAGAACAACCAAATAGGAATATCTCTAGGCAAATGGGAAATTGCTAAACATAGTATAACAAGCTGCCTATCATTCCAACCACTCGAGTGACTCCTGATAGCTGACCATATTCCTTTTCCCAATTCCACTTTATTCTCTGCATTGTATCTTTTGCATTCTCTATGGTATGTCCCTGGAACACCTGAAACTGTGCCTTTGTGACACCTTCTGCTACTGATTTCTCTTATACTCATCTTAAACATGTTTCTTTCTCCATTCTTGCCTAACTCCAATATGATGGTGGGCTTACTTCTTTGATTCAAGAATTTGATCTATTCATTTGAAGCTTCCATTAGTGCTTAGAGAATTTTCCAATGTTTGAAAACATTAGCCAGAAGTGAGATATTTTAAGTAAATTATCCTATGACTGACAGATCACCAAACCAAGAGTAATCTTTATGTGAATAGCAAGATCATAGAAAAGGCAGCCACACAGAGGTATCTTAAGCAATGTGATATAGCATCTTCAAAGTGAAAAAAAAATAATTATCCAAATAATATCATCAATTTAGCTTAAACAAAACCATGGACTCATGAAGGAATTTTGAGACTATATAAAAGATAATAAGTAAGATAGCTTGTTTTAATAAACTCCAGCACTTTTCAGACTAATTGGATGATCTGACATTTTAAATTGAACGGGTACAGTTTGTATCTGAAGAAAAATATCTCCTTTTTCTGATGATTAACTCAGTATGGAAAGATAGGTGATCTAGGTTCTAAAATATTACTATTTGATAAATAGTAACTTGATTTCATTATGTTAATTCAGTATTCAAATACCTGAAATAAATAGCACAGTTTCTGTGAAGTTCATCAATTTTATTCAGAAGTCCAGTGCAACAAACCCAGGAGGACTAGATAGTGGTATCATATCTGGGGCCCAAGAAAATGGAGTTTCAAGCCCTGAAGCAAAAATTAGTGTTAAAAACATAAGAAGCAGTTATTCTTTTTATGATTAAAAGCCTTGAAGACATACTGAATTTTCACTAAACAATCAATAGGTTGTTCTCCTGGGCAGAGATCTTCCATTAAAATAGTGCATTCATGTCAATGTATGGCAAAACCAATAGAGTATTGTAAAGTAAAATAAAGTAAAAATAAAATTTTAAAAAATAGTGAATAAATTTGAAAGAAATCCAGCCCTTCTCCAACAAATCTCTCTGTGTTCTCTGAAGAACCATATATATGGGAAAAAAGTACCTGAACAAAATAGCTAACTCTTAAAAAATAAGGCAGATTGTGGTCATCTAAATCAAGTCCACAAAAATATTAAATACAGTCACACAGGAAGGTGTGTCCACCCTAGATGTTGAATGTAACTTGAAGGCACTGCTCTTCATATTTCTAAGGTGCTTATAAATACATTATGATGATAAGGAGGGAATTATACAGAAGACTATTAGAACATGTCTTATATCTTATTACAAAGAAGTAACTTTCAAGAAAGTTTTCAAAAAGTTGCTGCTGCCAGAGCCAATTGTTCCAGAAAACTATACAATGAGAGCAATAGAATAATAGCAAATCCTATCAGTGAAGAATACAAATTACACCATAGACCATGTGACCAGAAAGTGAAGAACTCAAATCCAGTGACTGCAGCTGAGATACACAGTAACTTATTGAAGATGATCTTATTGTCATGTCTTAAAGAAGACTTTAGTCATTACTTAAGGTGATGCCTAGAGTTAGGCAGACATTTAATAATCATTAATCCCTTATCATGAGAGGCATTTGTATTTTTATATTCATCTAATTCTCCCAGCAGACTTCCCTGGCGGCTCAGATGGTAAAGAACGTGCCTGCCATACAGGAGACCTGGGTCAGTCCCTGGGTCAGGAAGATCTTCCAGAGAAAGGAATGGCTACCCACTGCAGTATTCTTGTCTGGAGAGTTCCATGGAGAGAGTCTGGTAGGCTACAGTCCTTAGGGTCACAAAGAGTCAGACATGACTGAGTGGCTAACATGTTCACCTGTAATCCTCCCAACAACCCTGGGACAAAGTACTATTACTATCTCATTTTACGGATGAGAAAACGTGCTTAGAGAGGTTGAAAAAACTGCTCAAGGTCACACAGATAGTAGAAAGTAATAGAGCCAAACTTCTAAGGCAAGCAGTGTGATAATGGCTTGTGCTCTTAAACATGATGATATTCTGTGATCCAGGAAGTGACCATGAATCAAGGGAGAGGGAATTTGAAAGCGGAGGACTCATTGTACTATGCTTGGTTCACCAAACACAATGAGACACAGACAAATTGAAGAGAAAAGGAAGGAACTCTGAGATTGTCTTTACACACCTTTAATACTTAAGGCATGGATGTGGACCCTAACAGTATAAAACAAACATTAATCAATATAAAATCTGGCCCCAGGTCCCCTGCATCTTAAGAGATACCTCAGAAGAACCACAGGATTCTGTATAGCAAGAATTGGAACTCTCTGCCATCAGACCCTCAGACATGGGAGAGATCTTCAAGGTAATTTCACCATGGTTTGTACCTTAAGTTCACCTCACCATCCTAGGTGTTTCATATTTCTTAAGTGAAACAATGAGAAGGACTGTGTTTGGGAGCATGCCAAATACCACCAACTATCTAATTCAAAGTTGGGAGAATGCCCCTCAGTTTCCACATGCATACAACAGGATGATAATCATACCTAACTTTCAGGGTGAATTAAGAATTAGAAATGGTGCACATAAAGTGCCCAGCACAAAGGAGATCAGTAAAGGCAGATGGTATCTTCATTTTCATTACTATTGGCATTTATTTCATAAAAATACAATGTAATGAGCCCAAAATGCACTATATATTTTGCTCAACTTTCTCTGATGAGTGACCAAGTGTTATTTTTTCTTTTTCTGTATTCTATTGTTTTTAAGATGGATGTAAGAATTCAATTGAATTTCTGTAGGCGGGCATGGGCAAAAGAGAGAGCTGAATATATTAAAGTAGAATCAATTTGACATGGGTTATCTCCCTTTGAGTTAGGAATACATTTTTATCATTGTGCTCAGTGATATAATCAGCTAAGGAACACTCTGATAACCCTAGTAGAAAAAAAAGCAGGGATGTTTAGGAGAAGAAAATGCCACACCAGATATGGAAGGCTGTAAGTTATTTGGAGTCATAGTAGAGGTGCTCTTATACAGCAGATGTTGCTTCCTGAGCGTGTCCACCACTGGGATCACACCATGCCAGGGCATGGTTGGCAAACTGGTAGGATGGGTCAGCAGTGATCTTTGCAAGAAGATTTGGGGAAGTCACCTAGAAGAGGAGTCATCCTCAGAAAAAGGCAGTCTGGTATACACACTCAGGCTAGTAAGAATTAATAGGGAAGGGAAATATGAGTACAGTATGGAATTTTTCCAAAGACTTTTTTTAATTAAAATATAGTCGATTTACAGTTTTGTGTTGGTTTTAGGTACACAGCAAAGTGATTCAGTTGTTACTTTTCAGGTTATAGTTCACTATAGGTTATTACAAGGCATGGATATAATTCTCTGTGCTATACAGTGTTTCATTTTTGCTTGTTGATGGTTTCCTTTGCTATGAAAAGCTTTTAAGTTTGATTAGGGCTCATTTATTTATTTTTACCTTTATTTATATCACGTTGGGAGACTGATCTAAGAAAATATTGCTACAATTTATGTCAGGGAAGGTTTTGTCTATGTTCTCTTTTGGAGTTTTTTTTTTTTTTTTTTTATGGTGCCGTGTCATATCTAGGTCTTTAAACCATTTTGAGTTTATTTTTGCATATATAGCATGAAGGAATGTTTCTATTTTCATTGGTTTCCATTGTCACTGTCCATCTTCCCCATATCACTTGTTAAAGAGATTGCCTTTTCTCCTCTGAATATTCTTGCTTGTGTTGTAGATTAATTGGCCATAGGGTATGGGATTTGTTTCTAGGCATTCTATTCTGTTCCATTGGTTTGTACATCTATTTTGTGCCAATAACACACCGTTTTGGTTATCTTAGTTTTGTAATTTTCTCTGAAAGGGTTATACCTCCAGCTTTGTTCTTTTTCCTCAGATTGCTTTGACAATTCCAGCCCTTTTCTGGTTTCACATAAATTTTAGCATTGGTATAGTTCTGTGAAAGATGTTGTGCATATTTTGATAGGGAATGCATTAAATCTCTGGATTGCTTTGGATGGTATGGACATTTTCACAATATTAATTCTTCCAAACCAAGAGCATGTGATACCTTTCCAGTTCTTTAAATCCAAAGGTTTGTATTTTGATAAAATTCCAAATGAACTTTTTTCTCATTTTAATAAGAAGCAAAAAGAATATATGATAGTGCTGACAAAAATCTTTTCACTAAAATCTCCATAAACTCTTAGAATCACAAGAATAAGATTTTAGTTTTAAGTATTTTAATTAAGAAGTAAGTATTCAGTTATAAACAAAGAAACCCCATTTCTTCATTTCTGCATGAATACAACATGGCTTTGTTTCACTAACGCATTCACACCCAGTTTTGGCATCTCTAGAATCCTCTCCCCCAAACAGCTGTAAGAAGTAGCTATTGGTGGTGCCCAGGGAAGGTGGCTGAAATGGAAGAAGTTAAAAAATCAAATGTTTTATAGATGCTAAAAGAATTTGATCATGAAGATGAAGGATATGTCCTAGAGAATCTAGGAGACAATAAAGAATGTGTTTTAGGGAAGAAAAAGTACTTTTCAGTTCAGTTCAGTCACTCAGTCGTGTCCAACTCTTGGTGCCCCCATGAACCGCAGCATGCCAGGCCTCCCTATCCATCATCAACTCCCAGAGTCCATCCAAACCCATGTCCATTGAGTCAGTGATGCCATCCAACCATCTTATCCTCTGGCGTTACTTCTCCTCTTGCCCTCAGTCTTTCCCAGCATCAGGATCTTTGCAAATGAGTCAACTCTTTGTATGAAGTAGCCAAAGTATTGGTGTTTCAGCTTCAACATTAGTCCTTCCAATGAAAACCCAGGACTGATTTCCTTTTGAATGGACTGCTTGGATCTCCTTGAAGTCCAAGGGACTCTCAAGAGTCTTCTCCAAGACCATAGTTCAAAAGCATCAATTCTTCGATGCTCAGCTTTCTTCACAGTCCAACTCTCACATCCATACATGACTACTGAGAAAACCATAGCCTTGACTAGACAGACCTTTGTTGGTAAAGTAATGTCTCTTGCTTTTTAATATGCTGTCTAGTTTGGTCAAAACTATCCTTCCAAGGAGTAAGCGTCTTTTACTTTGATGGCTGCAATCACCATCTGCAGTGATTCTAGAGCCCCCCAAAATGAAGTCAGCCACTGTTTCCCCATCTATTTGCCATGAAGTGATGGGATCAGATGTCATGATCTTCATTTTTGAATGTTGAGCTTTAAGACAATTTTTTTCTCTCCTCTTTCACTTTCATCAAGAGGCTTTTTAGTTCTTCTGTACTTTCTGCCCTAAGGGTGGTGTAATCTGCATGTCTGAGGTTATTGATATTTCTCCCTGCAATCTCGATTCCAGCTTGTGTTTCTCCCAGCCTAGCATTTCTCATGATGTACATAATGCATATAAGTTAAAAAAGCAAGGTGACAATATACAGCCTTGATGTACTCCTTTTCCTATTTGGAACCAGTCTGTTGTTTTATGTCCAGTTCTAACTGTTGCTTCCTGATCTGCATACAGGTTTCTCAAGAGGCAAGTCAGGTGGTCTGGTATTCCCATCTCTTGAAGAATTTTCCACATTTTATTGTGATCCACACAGTCAAAAGCTTTGGCATAGTCAATAAAGCAGAAATAGATGGTTTTCTGGAACTCTCTTGCTTTTTCCATGATCCAGCAAATGGTGGCATTTTGATCTCTGGTTCCTCTGCCTTTTCTAAAACCAGCTTGAACATCTGGAAGTTCATGGTTCATGTATTGCTTAAGCCTGGCTTGGAAATTTTGAGCATTACTTTAGCAGCATGTGAGATGAGTGCAATTGTGCGATAGTGTGAGCATTCTTTGGCATTGCCTTTCTTTGAGATTGGAATGAAAATGAACCTTTTCCAGTCCTGTGGCCACTGCTGATTTTCCAAATTTGCTGGCATATTGAGTGCAGCACTTTCACAGCATCATCTTTCAGGATTTGAAATAGCTCCACTGGCGTTCCATCACCTCCACTAGCTTTGTTCATAGTGATGCTTTCTAAGGCCCACTTGGCTTCACATTCCAGGATGTCTGGCTCTAAGTGAGTGATCACACCATCATGATTATCTGGGTTGTGAAGATCTTTATTGTACAGTTCTTCTGTGTATTCTTGCCATCTCTTCTTAATATCTTCTGCTTCTGTTAGGTCCAGACCATTTCTGTCCTTTATTGAGCCCATCTTTGCATGAAATGTTCCCTTAGTATCTCTAACTTTCTTGAAGAGATCTCTAGTCTTTCCTATTCTGTTTTTTCCCTCTATTTCTTTGCACTGATCACTGAGGAAGGCTTTCTTATCTCTCCTTGCTATTCTTTGGAACTCTGCATTCAGATGCTTATATCTTTCCTTTTCTCCTTTGCTTTTTGCTTCTCTTCTTTTCACAGCTATTTGTAATGCCTCCCCAGAGAGCCATTTTGCCTTTTTGCATTTCTTCTCCATGGGGATGGTCTTGATCCCTGTCTCCTGTACAATGTTATATACCTCCATCCATAGTTCTTCAGGCACTCTGTCTATCAGATCTAGTCCCTTAAATCTATTTTTCACTTCCACTGTATAAAAATAAGGGATTTGACTTAGGTCATACCTGAACCACCTAGTGGTTTTCCTACTTTGTTCAATTTAAGTCTGAAGTTGCTAATAAGGAGCTCATGATCTGAGCCACAGTCAGCTCCTGGTCTTCTTTTTGCTGATTGTGTAGAGCTTCTCCATCTTTGGCTGCAAAGAATATAATCAATCTGATTTCAGTGTTGACCATATGGTGATGCCCATGTGTAGAGTCCTCTCTTGTGTTGTTGGAAGAGAGTGTTTGCTATGACCAGTGTGTTCTCTTGGCAGAACTCTATTAGGCTTTGCCTTCTTCATTTTGTATTCCAAGGACAAATTTGCCTGTTACTCTAGGTGTTTCTTGACTTTCTACTTTTGCATTCCAGTCCCCTATAATGAAAAGGACATCTTTTTGGGTGTTATTTCTAAAAGATCTTGTAGGTCTTCATAGAACCTTTCAACTTCAGCTTCTTCAGCGTTACTGATCTGGGCATAGACTTGGATTACCATACTTTAAGTGCCAATAAAACATGAGTTATGTGAATGGTTAGGCATGCCAGATATGGAGGTAAGTGTTATCAATAGATTTTCTGTTTCTAGGTTCTTCTGTTCTGGGGTCCAAGGTGTTTGTATACTCCTTAGAACTGAGGTGGAGCAGTGTAACATTTGGGGAGCTGTGCCATTTTGTGGTTCCACAGTGGGAAAACTTGTGCTCTCTTCAGAATGAATACAACAGTACGTTTCTTTAAGGTAGAATTTGAGTAGAGCCTTCCAGAAAGAGCAGTGTGTACTGCCATCTACCTAACATAAGGAAAATATGCAGAGCTGATACCTTATTTTGATTTACAAAATTTCTCCTTCTTTTTCCAAAAGTATGAATATACTGATGAAAATGTGCTTCTCAGCTTTCCTAGTGCAGAGAATGTTATTAACTGGCACCTGCTCATTCTCTCTGAAATCCTTCAATAAGCTGGTACCAAGGCTACACTTCTGACAGGCTATTCCCAGCCAGTAACTTAGCATGGTGAAGGGTACTGAGACAGGCCTATTCCTGAGAAATTCAGGACTATACCAATGGGTAACTTGACTTGAAGGTTTCCCATCAACTTTGCCAAAATTATCTTAAAATTCTATCTAGTCTTAAGGCCTTTCCTGTCCCATATTTCTTCCTCCTCCACAAAAGTGAATGTATCTCACTGTTTGATGGCTTCTCCCACCTCAGTTTTGTAGTGATATAATTTACATGTGTTATGGTAAAGGTTTAAGGTGTGGCATAATAGACTGACTTGTATATACTGTGAAGTGATTGTTACAGAGGTTTGGCTAGTATCCATTATCTCATATAGATCCAATAAAAGATAAAGAAAAAAAATTCCTTGTGATGAGAAATCTTAGAACTTACTCTTTCAGCTGTTTTCATACATATAGTATTAACTAGAGTTTTCATGCTATTCAATGATTCAATCTCCTTTCTACTAACTGATCTATTCAGACTTTCTATTTCTTCCTGATTCAGTCTTAATTTATATGTTTCTAAGAGGTTTTCCATTTCTTCTAGGTTGTCCTATTTGTTGGTGTATAATTGTTCATAGAAGCTCCTCTCATGATTAATTTATTTCGGTAGTATCAGATTTGATGGCTCCTTTTTCACTCATACTTTTGATTTGAGTCACCTTTTATGAGCTTGGTTAATCTAGCTATAGATTTGTCCATTTTGTTTATCTTAGTCTTTTCTGTTGTTTTCCTCTTCTCTATCTCTGCACTAATCTTTACTCCAGGCATACCATTGGAGATATTATATGTTTGTTTCCAAACCACTGCAGTATAGCAAATATTGCATAAAGCAAGTCAAATAGGATTTTTGTGTGTGGTTTCCAAATGCATGTTTTTACACTATATACATATATTACTTACACTATAAGTTTACACTATAGTCTATTAAGTGTGTAATAGCATTATGATTTAAAAAACGAAGCGCCAGTCTTTGTTCAATGCAGGATGCAGGATGCTTGGGGCTGGTGCACGGGATGATCCAGGGAGATGATGTGGGGTGGGAGGTGGGAGGGGGCTTTGACATTGGGAGATCGTGTACACCTGTGGCTGATTCGTGTCAATGTATGGCAGAACAAATACAGTGTTGTAATGTAGAATAAAGTATTAAAAAAATGTAGATACCTTTAATTAAAAAAATAATAACACTGTTGGGAAAGGGGTATAATAGACTTGATCCATGCAAGATTGCAGCAAAGCTTTCATTTGTAAAATATGCAGTATCTGCAAAGCATAATATAACAACAGTATCACAACACATTTTGCTTGTATTTCCTTCTTTCTACTAAATTTGAGCTTGTTTTCTATTTCCTTAAGATACAGAGTTAAATTGAAATCTTTCTTCTTTCTTATTGTGTTTATTGCTAAGAACTTCCTCTTAGAACTGCTTTTTCTGAGTCCCATATGTTTTGGTATGTAATATTTTCATTTTCACATCTCTAGATAATTTATTTCTCTGTTAATTTCTTCTTTTGTCCATTGGTTGTTCAGGAGAGTACTGTTTAATACTGGGCATTCATAAATTTTTATTTTCTTCTAATTGATTTCTAGAGTTTCTCTGACCATTGTGGTCAGAGAAGTTACTTGGTTATGATTTCAGTCTTCTTGAATTTGCTAAGAATCGTTTTGTGGTCTATCCTAGAAAATGTTTACGTGTACTTATTAAGAATGCATGGTTTGCTGTTGTCTAAGAGAATGATCTGTATATGTCTTTTGGGTACAAATAGCTTGTGGTATTGTTAATATCCACTGTATCCTTATTGATTCTTAGTCTGAATGATCTATTATTGACAGTGGAGTATGAACTTTCCAACCACTATTATATTGCAGTTTATTTGTCTTTTGAGTATCTCTGTTAATTTTGCTTTATGTGTGTGGTTGCTCCAATCTTGGGCTCATAAATAGTTACAACTGTTATATCCTCTTGATGCATTGACCCCTTTATCATTATATAATGCCTTTGTCTGTTTTTTTTACCATGCTTAGTTTAAAGTCTGTTTTCTGCATGAATATACCTGTCCTGCTTTTTCTTTGGTGACCATTTACTGAACTATGCTTTTCTGTCCGTTTACTCTCAGTCTTTGTGTATCTTTAAGGCTAAGCAAGCCATTAACAGGAAGCATATTGTCGGATTTAGTTTTTATATCCATTCAGTAACTTCATGTGTTTTGATTGGGGAATTTAATCTATTAGGTTGACCAAAAAGTTCATTCCAGTTTTTCTATAACATGGCAAAATCCAAATGAATTTTTAGCTCCCCCAAAATATTTATATTTAAAGTAGTTATTGATAGAAACTCACTATTGCCATTTTGTTAGTTATTTTCTAATTGTTTTAAAGATCCATTGTCCTTTTTAATGTGGCTATCTTTTTTCACTTGTTTGGTATTTTATAGTATGAGTATGCTTTGACTTTTATATCAAGTTATTTTATACATTTACTACAGGTTTTTCTCTTGCGTGAAGGTTACATAATTTTAACACTCTGCTTTAAACTGATAACTTCAACAGAATTCCTAAGGCTTACACTATTATTTCTCCTTCCTCTAACATTTTAGGTTTTCAGTGTTATAAAATTTACATATCTTTTGTATTCTATAACTGATAACAGATTATTATATTATTATTAATTTCTCTTTAAATTTTAAATTAGAATTTTAAGTGAATTACACACCACCACTACCACAGAATCTAGTTTTGACTATATATTTACCCCATTCAGTGAGTTTTACACTCCCTTTTCATGTTTTTATGATGTTAACCAGTGTCTTTTGATTTCCATTCAGAGCACTGACTTTGGCATTTTCTGTAAGTCAGGTCTGGTGGGAGTAGTTTAGTTGCCAAATTGTGTATGATCTTGCCATCTTATGGACTGTAGCCCACCAGGCTTGCCTGTCCATGAGATTTCAGCAGGCATGAGTACAAGAGTGGGTTACCATTTCCTTTTCCAGGGGATCTTCCCAACCAATCATGTCTGACTCTTTATGAGCCCATGGACTGCAACATGCCAGGCTTCCCTGTCAATCACAAACTCCTGGAGCTTACTCAAACTCAGGTCCACTGAGTCAGTGATGTGATCCAACCATCTCATCCTCTGTCGTCCCCTTCTCCTCCCACCTTCAGTCTTTCCCAGCATCAGGGGTTTTCCCAGTGAGTCAACTCTTTGCATCAGGTAGCCAAAGTATTAGAGTTTCAGCTCCAGCATCAGTCCTTCAAATGAATATTCAGGACTGATTTCCTTTAGGTTTGACTGGTTGGATCTCCTTGCAGTTCGAGGCACTTACAAGAGTCTTCTCCAACACCACAGTTCAAAACCATCAATTCTTCAGTGCTCAGCTTTCTTTATGGTCCAACTCTCACATCTATACATGACTACTGGAAAAACCAAAGCTGTGACTAGATGGATCTTTCTTGGTAAAGTAATTTCTCTGCTTTTTAATATGCTGTCTATGTTGGTCATAACTTTTCTTCCAAGGAGCAGGTATCTTTTAATTTCACGGCTGCAGTCACCATCTGCAGTGATTCTGGAGCCCAAGAAAAGAAACTCTGTCATTGTTTCCATTGTTTTCCCATCTATTTGCCATGAAGTGATGGGACCAGATGCCATGATCTCAGTTTTTATAATGTTGAGCTTTAAGCCAGTGTTTTCACTCTCCTCTTTCACATTCATAAAAAAGCTCTTTATTTCCTCTTCACTTTCTGCCATAAGGGTGTTGTCATCTGCATATCTGAGGTTATTGATATTTCTCCTGGCAATCTTGATTGTAGCTTGTGCTTCATCCAGTCGGGCATTTTGCAAGATGTATTCTGTGTATAAGTTAAGAGAGATGGTGATGGACAGGGAGGCATGGTGTGCTGCAATTCATGGGGTTGCAAAGAGTCAGACATGAATGAGCAACTGTATTGAAGCAAGGTGGTAATACACAGTCTTGATGTGCCCCTTTCCCCAATTTGGAACCAGTCCATTGTTCCATGTCTGGTTCTAACCAGGTCATTGCTTCTTGACCTGCATACAGATTTCTCAGGAGGCAGGTAAGGTGGTCTGAAATTCCCATCTCTTTAAGAATTTTCCACAGTTTGTTGTGCTCCATGCAGTTAAAGGCTTTAATGTAGTCAATGAAGAAGTAGTTGTATTTCTGGAATTCTCTTGCTTTTTCTGTGATCTAAGTGATGTTGGCAATTTGACCTCTGGTCCCTCTGCCTTTTCTTAATCCAGCTTGAACATCTGGAAGTTCATGGTTCACATACTTTTGACACCTGACTTGGAGAGTTTTGAGCATTAGTAGCATATGAGATGATTGCAACTGTGTGGTTTTTTGAGCATTCTTTGGCATTGCCTTCCTTTGGGATTGGAATAAAAACTGACATTTTCCAGTCCTGTGGCCACTGCTGAGTTTTCCAAATTTGCTGACATATTGAGTGCAACACTTTCACAGCATCATCTTTTAGGTTTTGAAATAGCATAATTGGAATTCCATCACCTCCACTAGCTTTGTTCATAGTGATGCTTCCTAAGGCCCACTTGACTTTGCATTCTAGGATGTCTGGCTCAAGATGAGTGATCACACCATCATGATTATCTGGGTCATGAAGATCTTTTTGTACAGTTCTTCTGTGTATTCTTGCCACCTCTTCTTAATATCTTCTGTTTCTGTTAGCTCCATCCTATTTCCATCCTTTATTGTGCCCATCTTTGCATGAAATGTTCCCTTGGCATCTCTAATTTTCTTGAAGCGATCTTTAGTCTTTCCCATTCTGTTATTTTCCTCTATTTCTTTGCATTGATCGCTGAGGAAGGCCTTCTTATCTCTCCTTGCTATTCTTTGGAATTCTGCATTCAAATGGGTATATCTTTCCTTTGTCTTTCACTTCTCTTCTATTCACAGCTATTTCCAAGGCGTCCTCAGACAACCATTTTGCCTTTTTGCATTTTTTTTCCTTGGGGATGTTCTTGATCCGTGCCTCCTATACAATGCAATGAACCTCCATTCATAGTTCTTCAGGCACTCTGTCCATCAGATCTAATGCCTTGAATCTGTTTCTCACTTCCACTGTATAATCATAAGGGATTTGATTTAGCTCATACCTGAATGGTCTAGTTGTTTTCCCTACTTTCTTCAATTTAAGTCTGAATCTGGCAGTAATGAGTTCATGGTCTGTGCCACAGTGAACTCCCAGTCTTTTTGCTGACTGTATAGAACTTCTCCATCTTTGGCTGCAAAGAATATAATCAATCTGATTTCACTATTGACTATCTGGTGATGTCCATGTGCAAAGTCTTCTCTTGTGTTGTTGCAAGAGGGTGTTTGCTATGACCAATCATTCTTTTGGCAGAATTCTGTTAGCCTTTACCCTGTTCCATTCTGTACTCCAAGGCCAAATTTACTGTTACTCCAGGTATTTCTTGACTTTCTACTTTTGCATTCCAGTCCCCTATAATGAAAAGTACATTTTTGTGTGTATTAATTCTAGAAGGTCTTGTAGGTCTTCATAGAACCATTCAACTTCAGCTTCTTCAACATTACTGGTTGGGACATAGACTTGGATTACTGTGATAGTGAAAGATTTGCCTTGGAAACGAACAGAGATCATTCTGTAGTTTTGGGGATTTCATCCAAGTACTGCATTTTGGACTCTTTTGTTGACTATGATGGCTACTCCATTTCTTCTAAAGGATTCTTGCCCTCAGTAGTAGAAATAATGATTGACTTAAATTCATCCATTCCAGTCCATTTTAATTTGCTGATTCCTAAAATGTCAATGTTCACTCTTGCCATCTCCTATTTGATCACTTCCAATTTACCTGGACCTAACATTCTAGGTTCCTATACAATATTGCTCTTTACAGCATCAGACTTTGCTTCTATCACCAGTCACATCCACAACTTGGCAGTGTTTTTGCTTTGACTCTGTCTCTTCATTATTTCTGGAGTTATTTCTCCATGCTTCTCCAGTATCATCTTGGGCACCTACCAACCTGGGGAGTTCATCTTCCAGTGTCCTATCTTTTTGCCTTTTCATACCTTTCATGGATTTCTCAAGGCAAAAATATTGAAGTGGTTTGCTGTTCCCTTCTCTAGTGGACCACATTTTTTCAGAACTCTCCACCATGACCCATCCATCTTTGGTGATCCTACACAGCATGGCTCATACTTTCACTGAGTTAGACAAGCCTGTGGTCCTAATGATCAGATTTGTTAGTTTTCTGTGATCATGGTTTTCTGTCTGCCCTATGATGGAGAAGGATAAGAGGCTTATGGAAGCTTCCTGATGGAAGAAGAGACTGACTGAGGAGGAAAATGGGTCTTGTGTTTCTGATGGGCCAGGTCCATGTTCAGTAAATCTTTATCCAATTTTCTGTTGATGGTTGGGGCTGTGTTCCCTCCCTGTTATTTATCTGGGGCCAAACTATTGTGGAGATAATGAAGATAATGGCAAGCTTCTTCAAAAGGCCCATGTATACACTGCTAAACTCAGTGCCTCCAACCCTGCAGCAGGCCACCACCAACCCACGCCTCTGCTGGCGATTCCTGGACACTCACAGGCAAGTCTGGGTCAGTCTCTTGTGAGTTCACTGCTCCTTTCTCCTGGGCCCTGGTGTGCATAAGGTTCTGTTTGTGCCCTCCAAGAGTCTGTTTCCCCAGTCCTGTGTAAGTTCTGGTGTCTCTATGGTGGGGTTAATGGTGACCTCCTCCAAGAGGGCTTATGCCACACCCAGGTCCACTGCTGACCTGTACCTCCACAGGGGACACTAAAACACAGTTCTGTCTTGGTCTTGGGTCCTGGTGTGCACAAGGTTTGTTTGAGCCCTCTGAGTGTCTCTGGTGGATATGGGGTTTGATTCTAAACGTGATTTCGCCCCTCCTGCCATCTTGCTGGGGCTTCTCCTTTGCCCTTGCATGTAGGGTTTCTCCTCAAAGTTGCTCCAGCGCTGCACAGCTGCCACTCCAGTGCTGCAGAGCCACCTCGTGGTTCTTGGAGTTCACTAAATATTTTAAAGAATTATTATGACTTCTCTGATAATTCATAGATCTCTATTATCAGTTATTAGAGCTTTATTATTAAATAGCTTCCTTTGGTGTTCTCATAATTACTTCATTTTTTTCATGATCCTTGATTTCCTTACCTTGGTTCCTCTGAATGGATAATTTCAAATATTCCTATCTTCCATGTTGCTGATCCTGCCTATTAATGGTCTGAGACTGCTTTTGAAGCTCTCTAGTGAATTCTTCTGTTCAGTTATTGTATGTTTTAGCTGTAGAATTTCTGTTGTTGTTGTTTGATGGTTTAAATTTGTTTTTTTTTTTTCCATCCATTATTTTCCTAATTTCATTTAGTTGTCTATGTGTTCCTGGAGTTCACTAAACTTTTAAAGAATTATTCTGAATTATCTGATAGTTCATAGCTTCTTAGTATCAGTTATTAGAGATTTATTATTAAATAGTTTCCGTTGACACTGTCATAATTACCTTATTTTTTTTTCATGATCCTTGATATCTGTGCATCTGAATAAGTTTTCTTTTCTAGACTTTGTAGGTTCACTTTGGCAGAGATAGTTCTTCACCAGTGACTTCAGCTGAGGGTCCTAGACATGTCTGCTGGCAGCATCCTTGAGCAACTTATGGTTTTATTCAGTTCAGTTAAGTCACTCAGTCATGTCTGACTCTTTGCAACCCCATGAATCGCAGCACACAGGCCTCCCTGTCCATCACCAACCCCCGGAGTTCACCCAAACTCATGTGCGCTGAGTCAGTGATGCCATACAGCCATCTCATCCTCTGTCACCCCCTTCTCCTCTTGCCCCCAATCCCTCCTAGCATCAGGGTCTTTTCCAATGAGTCAACTCTTTGCATGAGGTGGACAAGGTATTGGAGTTTCAGCCTCAACATCAGTCCTTCCAATGAACACCCAGGACTGGTCTCCTTTAGGATGGACTGGTTGGATCTCTTTGCAGTCCAACAGACTTGCAAGAGTCTTCTCCAACACCACAGTTCAAAAGCATCAATTCTTCAGTGCTCAGCTTTCTTCACAGTCCAACTCTCACATCCATACATGACCACTGGAAAAACCATTAGGTTCTATTTTTGAGCAAAGCAACCGTTCAGGCTCTGAGATTGTGGGTAGGGTGGTGTGCCACTGGCTGAGAACAGCTTGACAGAACTGCTGGCTTGGTTCCCTGCAGTCCCTGTGACTGATGGCTTTGTAGCTGCCTAGATTCTCTGGCCAGGTATATTAAACAGTGGGGACTAGGGTACTATACTTGGCAGTAGGTAGGGCTATGAGTAGCTTCCCAGCCCTGATAGGGCAGCAGGAATGGGGCCCGGGGCGTGCACAGCTCACTGTTTTGCATCCTGAATCAGCTGAGAGTGTGCACTGAATATCCTGTCAGGTGAGCCACTGGTTTTGCTCTACAGACAAGGAAAGCTGCGGCTGTGCTACTGGCCACTCTTATCAGTGTTGTTTAATGGGCTACACAGCTCCCCATGTGTTCTCGTAAATTTCCCGGTCAGGTGGTCTAAAGGCTATATTCAGCAGTAAGTAGGGTTACAAATTCATTACCCTGTCTGGGTACAGTAGGAAAAGCAGCTTCAAGGCTGCTGAATTCTCTTTGTGACCTTAACTCCAGCCAATCCATGCCCCAAGTTCCTTGGGTTAAACAGGGCCACTGGCTTTGCTCTGGGGGCCCATGTTCTGCAACGAGCAGGGCTGACTCTGGCTCTGGCCGGGCTGGAATGGGAAGGGCCTACTTCTGGCAACTCCAAAATTTTTCAAAAGGCTTTTTGGTTGGGAGGGGCTAGGAACTATGATTTGCAGTGGATAGAGGAGGTAGAAATTAACATCTCTACCTGGCTATAGCAAGGGAACCCTCCATACCTCGTACTGCCTTTGTTCTGAGGGCCAACAGCTCTATTCATCTGCTTCTCCACTTAACAGTTGCTGTGTAGCTTCCAGGTATTCTCACCAGTCCTTCCTGTCAGAAGAGGGCTCAGCACCATGCTTTACAGCAATCGGAGCTATGACTCAGGCTCCTGCCAGGCTGTAGACAGACCAGGCTCTAGAGCCAGTGGAACTCCTTGTTTGGGCACCTGAATCAAGCAGTCCTTGCCCTTCCAAGTTCCCTGTCAGACTCTGCCCTGACTTGACTCTACAGATGAGCAAAACCCCCTTATTGGGGCTACTACTTGAGCTCTGCAGGTAGTAACGGGGCTGGTTGCTGGAAGCTCTCCTCTTCTCTCAGGTTCCTGGTGGCTGAGTCCCACAGATTCCCTTGTGGAATTCCCCTGGGTTATCCCCATGCAGTGAAACCAGAGTAAACACTCCAGCACAGCAATCCACAATTCTGTAAGAGCCTGATGTCACCCTGGGCTCTCTTTGCCACAGAGGAAATGTAGACTCAGAGGAAACCTCTTGGTGTGCTGCTATGCTGATCTAGGGAAGCAGTCATGAGGTTGTTATGTAGCCATTCCTCTTACCTTTTTAATGCAGCCTGTCTTGGTCCCTGTGGTGCAGAGAGATGCTTCAGCTTCCAGCTCTAGGATTATTTTAATGGTGTCTTATCCATGAATAGTTGTTCATTGCTGTTCTTATGAGGAAGAGCAAATTAGGAATGCCCAAGGTTACCATCTTGGTGATATCACTCTTCATGGCTTTTCTGATATGTGGTTCCCTCTCCTTTTCTAACCAGAGGTCTTTTCCTTAATAAAGCTCTTGCATGTTTAATCCCATCTTAGTGTCTGCTGCTCAGAGAATCCAACCAACCTAATGAACAAAGTGAAAACATTTTCAATAATTGCTTTTGTATAACTGGAAAGCAAGTAGAAATTTCATGACCAAAACATATCCATGGTGGAGTGCAATGTAACTAAAACCTAGGTTCTGTGCTACCTCAGTTTTCTCATCTGCAGCAAATGAGTTCAGATCCTCTTCAGATTTCATTCATGGTTGTAGCATATACTTCCATTCTAAACACATCCATTATCTTTTCACTTTTTTACTTTGGGGTTTTCTTGAAGCTGTGGTGACTACTCAGGTAATTGGCAGATACCGTATGGATAGTCCGGGGAGTTCCCTGGGGAAATATTCAGTAGACACATGTCCCAGCCCTTATTCTTTAAATAGATCATTCTGGAAGTCTTCTCTGAGCTTCTTCAAGATCCCTGCAGAATTGACCCTATACTTCCTAGAGTAGCAAACATCAGCAACATAGTTACTTTTGGCTTTCTTCCTTCCTTGTCCCACTCTCTTCCATTCTTCCCTCTGGATTCCTGGGATAACTTCCAAGTATACTACCTGCATCAAAGCCATTATCTCAGGCTCCACTTTGAGAGAACCCCAAGGCAAGATATCATGTCTTGAAAATGGTGACACGAATTTTTAAGATGATTTACTTCTCTCATGAACATTACACCAAATGTTAATATGGTATATATGGCACTTAGTAATTTGGTCCCTTGGCTACTCTTTAATCACTAACAACTCTTCTGCATACACTGTGTTCCATCCATATCAAACAACATATAATTCTGTTGATAATGAAAGTGTTTTGTTACCCCCAACACTATACCTTTCATATGCTAGTTTTTCTTTCTCCATCAACCCCCCTGAGGAAAATAGAAAAGTTCATTTACCAGTACTGACTCTTTAGTCACTCACCTGGGCAAATTAGCAATAGATATAGAGGACTTTGCAATAGCACACTGTATTGTCATTTTAGTTCATATGCCTGACTTCCTTACTGGTCTTTATTGACCAATTTAGAAAAATCAGATATTACTGTTTCCATTTAAAAGGCGAGGAAACTAAAACTTTAAAAGTTAAAATGAATATCTCAAAAGCACACAGATGAGAACTACAAGGCTAAGATTTCAATCTAGGCATGCTAAACTTTATCTAAATATTCTCCATGTCATTTGACTCCAGGCATTATCTTAACTGACTTGAGACAAAATGACAGATGCTATACAAGAACTAAAGCCAACACATTGTGTTACCATATTGCCAGATATCTAATGTTGAGGGAGCATATTCTGGAATGAAAATATTATTTTAATAATGATATTACAAAATAAAGACTCAGTACATAACATGAATAAGAATGTTTTTATAGAGTTAAAGATACTCTAACCATATGATCCAGAAATTCAAAACCTAGGTCTTTACCTAACAAAAAATGAAAAGGTACGTCCACACAAAACCTGTAAGTGGAATATTTATGACTGCTTTATTCATAACCACTCAAACTGGAAGCAAGATGTCATGTACATCAAGGGAATAACACACTAAAAGCGGAGAAATTAACCATTAACCATTACATAAAACAACATGGATATATCTTAAAAGCATTATGTTACCTAAAAGAAGTCACACAGTATGATTCCATTTATACGATAATCTGAAAAAGGCACAACTATAGGACAGACATAAGAACAATGGATACCAGGGGCTAGTAGTAGGGGGAGCAGGTTAACCACAAACTTTTGGAAGTGATGGGAAATGTTCTATGTTTTGAGATAATGGTTATGTGACTATATACATTTGTCAGAAATTCATTGACAAATGAATTGCACAGCTACCGAGTCTATTTTACTCTATATAAATTGAAAGAAAGAAAGTAAAAGTCACTCAGTTGTGTCTGACTGACTCTCTGTGACCCCACGGACTGTATGGAATTCTCCAGGCCAAAATTTTGGAGTGGGTAGCCGTTCCCTTCTCCAAGGATCGAACACAGGTCTTCTCCACTGAGGGCAGATTGTTTACCACCTGAGCCACTAGGGAAGCCCCTACATAAATTATACCTCACTAAACCTGAGTTAGAACATAGAAGATACATGGGTCCTATAAAATATTTGAATAAAAGATAAGATGTAGATACAACCTTTATATAGTTGTGAAAAGTATGCTTGAAGATGTAAAGTCTTTTCAAATTAAACAGTAGGTCAAATGCAATTATAATCAAAATCCCTTGCAAGGTATCAAGCAGTTTCTAATATTTACATGCAGGTGCTAAAGACAAGATTAAGCATGATATTTTGAAGGTGCACAGGTCGGAGTGACTTGCTTTAATCAAGATATCAGGACTTATAAAGCTGTAGTAATTAAAATATTTTCCTATTGATTCAGAGAAAGATCAATAGGAGAAACAGAGCACTCTTGAGAAGAATAAAGTTTTTGTGGGATTTTTATATATATTAGAGAATGCATTAAAATCAAAGAGAGAAAAGTAGTTACTTGGTAAACAATATTAGGACAATCCATTTCCACTATAAAATTAGAATCCTAAGTCAAGTCATGAAAATACTATGTATATGATATAGATCTAAACATGAAATTTAAAAAAAAAACTTAAAGAGATAAGTAATTCTGCCTATCATAACATTTAAAACTTCTACAGTAAAAAAGACTATTAAGTTAAAATAGAAATAAACTGAAAAAATACCACCACATGCACTACAGGCAATAGAAAAATTTAAATAATTCCTATCAATCAGTCTATAAGAATATGATAAATAATCCAATAGAAAAGAGACAAAGAATATGGGTAAATCAAGGACGGAAACAGACACAGTATCATTAGTGGTTGAGAAAAAATGCAAAACAAAACAAGATGTCATTTAAAACCCACTAAACTGGCAAAAACTATATTAACTCCAAATGATAAGATATAGGAATGAAAATCTCATACACAGCCAGTTGGAGGATAAACTGGGTTTGAGGGGCAATTTGGCAATATTTTCTCGTTGAAAATAAGAATATCCTACAACCCAACAGCTCCATTTCTCAGCATACTCTAACATGTTCATGTAAGATATATGAATAGAAATGCACAGGGACATCCACCAGCATTGTTTGTAATGGGTAAATACATCATTATTAGAATTTATATTTCTCTCCTTTGGATCCTTGAACCAAATGGAAATATAAGCAAACAAAAAGCTTCAGAAATTGTAGTTCAGCATCCTCATTTAATATACTCAGGAAAACCAAATGCAAAGAAGTTGACCTAACCAAAAGGACCAAAAACTAACTTCCTTATAATGAAGATACGTTTGTTTCCATGGATGGCCACCAAACTCTTGGCCATTGACTATCTACATCTGTTCAGTTTATTTCCTCAACTGGTACTATATTAAAAAATTCCCGTTCTGGCAGGAGAAGGTGTTTCATTCTATTTTTGCAGACTTTGGGTATATATTGTGATGAGTTAAGTGCAACAAGATTATAATTAACTTTCAGCTGTGCTCAGACTTCAAAATTCATTTCCCAAACTACAAGAAAGGAATAGAATCCCTATTCACACCACTATGACTTATGTCTCATTGTTTTTCTATTACCACACCTAAAAAAAAAAAAATTGTTCTTAAGTGAAAGTGCAAGTTGCTCAGTCGTGTCCAACTCTTTGTGACCCCATGGACTATACAGAGTGAGTAGCATTCCCGATACTAGAGTGGGTGAAGTGAAGTGAAGTCGCTCAGTCGTGTCCGACTCTTTGCCACCCCGTGGACCTACCATGGTCCTCTGTCCATGGGATTTTCCAGGCAACAGTCCTGGAGTGGATTGTCATTTCCTTCTCCAGGGGATCTCCCCAACCCAGGGATCGAACCCAGGCGGATTCTTTTAAAGCGTTGAAATTACTGGAACATCATTTCAAGAAGGCATCATTTAAGCATCAGCTTTTACTTTTAATAGGAAACAGAGTCTGCTTTTTTTTTTTTTCTTTTTCTGGTCATTATACTAATCCAGTTCATTTTAGTTCCTTCTGAGAGGAATAGGTGAAAATAAACTTTCTCAGTTGTAGATGAACTAGATTATGTTATTAGCCAGTTAGCATGTCCTACCTTCAGGAAGGACCTCCAGTAATAACATAAACCAAAACGTTTATATACAAGACTTAAAATGATAATTTGATTCTTTATTTTTCCATTATTCATTCTTCTATATTTTTATTCTAGAAAAATATTAACCTATTACTACAATCAATATTTATTCCTAATGGTTTTATTAAGAAAAACAACATTCACTCATGTTGCTTAATTATATGTTTTGAGAAACTAGTACTAGAGTCTAATTTTTCCCTGATAAATCAAAAGTTTTGTTCAATAAGCAACTTATGTTCAATAAGCTACAAAACTCTGCAGACAGAAATTGTACCCTCTTATATAGCCAAGCAGATACAATCCATTACACATATGTTCTCAAGATAAACAATAACTAGTCAAGTAAGAGAATAGCACAATTTGTCACACATAATTCATCTTAAATTCACTTGGTAATTGAGGTGACCATTTATGTTAGCTAATTGACTTTATTCAAAGGAACAATAAAATTCTCATATCTTTATGACAAGAAGTAATTTTGCTACTTGAAATGAGTGTCCCAGACAAAATTAATCTCCTACCTTCACACAGAAACTGAGAGATGGAAATGCTTTCTCACTTTCTGTGTAATAAAGCTAAGGGTCATACAGCTGGCCAAAAGCTTATTTGGCTTTCAAAAGGATTTACATACTTTCAGAAAGAGAAAAAAACTTTCAAGTTTCCTAAGGTAAATGCTTCAAGAAAAGAAGGAAGAAAGTCACTTCCTTTATTTTCAACAGGAAATCTAAACTTCTTATTTTTATTTTGTATTTCTCCTTACACAACAAAGCTGCCAGTCAGAAAGTGGGCAATGTATTTCCTCCTATCTTTCTCAAGTATAGCGTGAAAGTTCTTTTTCTTAGCTGGATGGAGTAAATCTGGTAAAACCAAAGAACAACCAAAACTATATACCTTTTATTTTAGGAGTGGTAACTTGTTATCTATCAGCCTCTTCAGCAAGAACTCTGACAAGAGAAGTTGGAATTACCTGCCTTTGAGTCATTTAGAACACACTCTTGAAGAGAGAGTTGAGTTAATTAATCTGGAGCCACAAATGTGTTAAACAGGGAGGAGGAGAAGAGGGCATAGAGGAGCATCCATTCTGGCAGGAAGTCAGTTGCATAGATGAAGCTAACATTTTCAAATTCTTGTCCCTAGTTCCTTTTCCCCACCTACCTTCAAGCTGGGGTTAAGGGGCTGCACATACAGTTCAGTGGTACTGCTACTGCCCAGTCCTGTCTCAGACTTCCTCTTGATTTACCTTCAAGACTTTGGTTCACTATTTTGACATCCTAAGTAAGGGTGAACTTTATAGCACGTGATGGCCAAAAATTACTAGCACCAAGGCAAGTAAACAAAAGAAATTACATAGAAAAAGTGCTGGTTGCAGAGGTGAGAATAATCAAATAGCTAGAACTATTTCCTTATGTGACCCTCTTCTGAACAGCAGCGTTGTTCAGTTGGGGACATTTCCCCACAAAGGTGGTGCTTTGAATGGGAGCAAATAAATTTAACATAATTATAATAAGTTATAAGAAGTGGTCCTAAGATGGTGGAGGAATAGGATGGGGAGACCACTTTCTTCCCAACAAATTCATTGAAAGAACATTTGAGTGCCGAACAAATTCCACAGAACAACTTTTGAATGCTGGCAGAGGTCAGGCACCAGAAAAGCAGCCCATTGTCTTTTTTTTTTTTAATTAATTTATTTATTTATTTATTTTTAATTACAATACTGTATTTGTTTTGCCGTACATTGACACGAATCAGCCATAGGTGAACACAATCTCCCAATGCCGAAGCCCCCTCCCACCCCACATCCTCTACTTGACTCATCCTGTCTTTGAAAGGAGGTAGGACAAAATATAAAAGATTAAAAGAGAGACAAAAGAGGTAGGGATGGAGATCCATCCCAGGAAGGGAGTCTTTTAGAGAGAGAAGTTTCCAAACACCAGGAAACACTCTCTCCGGCAGGTCTGTGGCAAGCCTTGGAATCTCAGGGGACAAAATAACCGGGAGGAAAAATAAATAAATAATTAAAACCCACAGATTAAGTGCCTAACGGCAACTGCCAGCGGTGCAACAGCCCAGATGCTCGCATCCCCCACTAGCAAGCCAGGGAGAGATGGGGAGGAGCAGCTGGCATTGCTTACAATAAGGACGGGGCCTGAATGCCCTGAGGACAATCTGAGGGAACTAGCTTGAGATAGCAACCCAGACTGTGGGATAGCTATCCCTAGATCCTGCGAAAAGCCCTAACCACCACCAAGCACTCACAGAACAAAGGACTGAGCAGAGCTAGCTGGCTGAGGACCAGCCCATCCCCCACTGGAGACAGGCAGACGAGGGCAGCCAGAGCTGGAAGGGGGCAATCACGGCGCCAGAGAGGCATCCTATACCAAACTGCAAGCAGACTTCGTTGCTAACCCAGACTTGACGGTCAACATCCACTGGGAGAGTCGCAGCCAGAGATCAGCTTCCCAGAAGAGAGAAGGTGTGCCCGTTGTACACCCAGAAAACCAAGCATCTGGGATGGGGGGGGGGATAAGTCGCAGCCTTCAACTGGGGGCGACTATGCGTGCCAACAAACTGGTCACCTGAGTTGCTCAGACCGGGATGGGTGCGAAACGCAGGCCCAACCAAGTCTGTGCCTTTGTGGAGTACCTGAGAACCTGAACCTGAATGGCTTAGAGTTGGGAAGTGCATGCAAACCAGGGTGCACATCAGACAATTCCTGGCAGAGCAACCTAGAGTCTGAGCAGCGTAGACTGGGAAAGCACATACACCGTGAGCAGGTGCAAACCCAGTGTGGCTGAATCAGTGTGAACACACCAGTGATATTTGTTTGCAGTGTTCCTCCCTCCTCAAAGCATGACTGAACAAGCCAGCATAAAAGATTGACCACCACTGCACCCCTTCTGTCAGGGCAGAAATTAGACACTGAAAAGACTGAAAATAAGCAGAGGGAACCGCTTTGGAAGTGACAGGTGCAGTAGAATAAAAGCCTATAGTTAACACTGACTACACAGGAAGGGCCTATAGACCATGAGAAGTACAAGCCGGACCAAGGAGCTATCTGAAAATGAACTGACTCACACTGTCCACAATAGCTCCAGAGAAAGTCTTAGATAGATATTTTACTATTATCAATTTTTTAATTTAGAAAAAAACCCTGTTTTTTAAGTCCCCATTACTCCTTTAATTTTCATTTTTATAAAATACTATTACCTTACCCAAAAAAGACTATTTTTAAAAGCAAACTTCATATATATATATATATAAATATATAAATAAATATATATATATATATATATATATAAAATAACTTCTGTGACTTTGTGTATTTTTGTTTGGTTGGTTTTTGTTTTTTAACATTGTATTTTTGAGAATCTAACCTCTACTCAAGATTTTTATCTTTGTTTTTTGGTATTAGTTATCAACTTTGTACCTTTAAGTACCCAATCTTCAGTACCCAGTTTTACTTGGGAGCGAGATCACTGGTCTGATTGCTCTCTTCCCCTTTGACTCTCCTTTTGCTCCACCAGGCTGCCTCTATCCCCCCCTCCCCCTTGTCTTCTCCACCCAACTCAGTGAATCTCTGTGTGTGTTCCGAGCTGTGGAGAACACTTAGGAACTGATTACTGGCTGGATCTGTCTCTCTCCTTTTGTTTCCCCCCCCTTTATCTTCCTGGCCACCTCCGTCTCCTTCCTCCCTCTTCTCTGTGTAACTCCATGAATATCTCTGAGGGATCCAGACTGTGGAGAGCACATAGGCAAGTGATTACTGGCTAGCTTGCTCTCTCCCCTTTTGATTCTCTCTCTTCTCCTCCTGATCACCTCTATCTCCCTCCTCCCTCTTCTCTTCTCCATGTACCTCTCCAGTGTCCTTCACTCTGGAGAAACTTTTCATCATTAACCTAGATGTTTTATCATCAGTGCTGTATAGATGGAGAAGTCTGGAGGCTAGTGTAAGAATAAGACTGAAAACCAGAGGCAAGAGGCTTAAGTTCAAATCCTGAGAACACCAGCAACTCCTGAACCCAGGGAACATTAATCGATAGGACTAATCAAATGCCTCCACACCTACACTGAAACCAAGCACCACCCAATGGCCAACAAGCTCCAGAGCAAGACAAACAATGCAAATACTCCAGCAACGCATGAACATAACTCTGAGCTTCAATATACAGACTGACCAAAGTCACACCAAACCCACTGATATCTCAAAACTTATTACTGGACACTTCATTGCACTCCAGAAAGAAGAAATCCAGCTCCACCCACCAGAACATTGACACAAGCTTCCCTAACCAGAAAACCTTGACAATCCACCGTCCAACCCCACCCACAGTGAGGAACCTCCACAATAAAGAAGAACCACCAACTACCAGGATACAGAAAGGACACCCCAAACACAGCAATACAAACAAAATGAAAAGGCAGAGAAATATCCAGCAGGTAAAGGAACAGGATAAATGTCCACCAAAGCAAACAAAAGAGGAAGAGATAGGGAATCTACCCGATAAAGAATTCCAAATAATGATAGTGAAAATGATCCAAAATCTTGAAAACAAATTGGAGTTACAAATAAATAGCCTGGAGACAAGGGTTGAGAAGATGAAAGAAAGCTTTAACAAGGACCTAGAAGAAATAAAAAGAGTCACTATATAATGAATGCAATAAATGAGATCAAAAACACTCTGGAGGGAACCAACAATGGAGGCAGAAGATAGGATAAGTGAGACAGAAGATAGAATGGTAGAAACAAATGAAACATAGAAGAAAAAAAGAAGAAAGAATTAAAAGAAATGTGGACAACTTCAGAGAACTCTGGGACAATGTTAAATGCTCCAACATTCAAATCATAGAAGTCCCAGAAGAAGACAAAAAGGAAGACCGTGAGAAAATACTTGAGATAATAGTTGAAAACTTCCCTAAAATGGGGAAGGAAATAATCACCCAAGTCCAAGAAACCCAGGAAGTCCCAAACAGGATAAATCCAAGGCAAAACACCCCAAGACACATATTAATCAAATTAACAAAGATCAAACACAAAGAACAAATATTAAAAGCAGCAAGGGAAAAACAGCAAATAACACACAAGGGGATTCCCATGAGGATAACAGTTGATTTTTCAATAGAAACTCTTCAGGCCAGAAGGGAATGGCAGAACATACTTAAAGTGATGAAAGAAAATAACCTACAGCCCAGATTACCGTATCCAGCAAGGATCTCATTCAAATATGAAGGAGAAATCAAAAGCTTTACAGATGAACAAAAACTGAGAGAATTCAGCACCACCAAACCAGCTCTCCAACAAATGCTAAAGGATCTTCTCTAGACAGGAAACACAGAAAGGGTGTATAAACTCAAACCCCAAACAAAAAGTAAATGGCAACGGGTTCATACTTATCAATACTTATCTTAAATGTAAATGGGTTGAATGCTCCAACCAAAAGACAAAGACTGGCTGAATGGATAAAAAAACAAGACCCCCTATATATGTTGTCTACAAGAGACCCACCTCGAAACAAGGGACACATACAGACTGAAAGAGAAGGGCTGGAAAAAGATACTCCATGTAAATAGAGGGCAAAATAAAGCAGGAGTAGCAATACTTATATCAGATAAAATAGACTTTAAAACCAAGGCTATGAAAAGAGACAAAGATGGACACTACATAATGATCAAAGGATCAATCAAAGAAGAAGATATAACAAGCATAAATATATATGCCCCTAACATAGGAGCACCACAATATGTAAGATAAATGCTAACAAGTATGAAAGGGGAAATTAACAATAACACAGTAGTAGTGTGAGACTTTAATACCCCACTCACACCTATGGATAGATCAACTAAACAGAAAATTAACAAGGAAACACAAACTTTAAGTTTTAAAAAAAACAATAGACTAGTTAGACCTAACTGTATCTATAGGATATTTTACCCAAAAACAATGAATTTCACCATTTTCTGAAGTGCACATGGAACTTTCTCCAGGATAGATCACATCCTGGGCCATAAATTAAGCCTAGGTAAATTCAAAAAAAATTGAAATCATTCCAAGCATTTTTTCTGACCACAATGAAGTAAGATTAGATGTCAGTTACAAGAGGAAAACTATTTTAAATCCCAACATATGGAGGCTGAACAACATGCTGCTGAATAACCAACAAATCACAGAAGAAATCAAAATATGCATAGAAATGAATGAAAATGAAAACACAATAACCCAAAAACTATGGGACACTATATTGGAACCGATTTATACAGAGTGAAGTAAGCCAGAAAGAAAAACACCAATACAGTATACTGACACATATATATGGAATTTAGAAGATAGTAATGATGACCCTATATGTGAGACAACAAAAGAGACACAGAGGTATAGAACAGACTTTTTGGACTCTGAGGGAGAGGGAAAGGGTGGGATGGTTTGGGAGAATGGCATTGAAACATGTATACTTTCTTGTAAGAAACGAAGCACCAATCTATTTTCAATGCAGGATGCAGGATGCATGGTGCTGGAGCACAGGATGATTCAGGTGGAGGATGTGGGGTGGGAGGTGGGTGGGGGCTTCGGCATTGGGAGATTGTGTTCACCTGTGGCTGATTCATGTCAATGTATGGCAAAACAAATACTGTATTGTAATTTAAAAAATAAATTAATTTTAAAAAGGAAAAATAAAATAAAATCAATATTAAGGGGAAGAAAGCTGAGCACCAAAGAATTGATGCTTTTGAGCTATGGTGTTGGAGAAGACTCTTGAAAGTCCCTTGGACTGCAAGGAGATCCAACCAGTCCATTCTGAAGGAGATCAGCCCTGGTTGTTCTTTGGAAGGAATGATGCTAAAGCTGAAACTCCAATACTTTGGCCACCTCATGAGAAGAGTTGATTCATTGGAAAAGACTCTGATGCTGGGAGGGATTGGGGGCATGAGGAAAAGGAGATTACAGAGGATGAGATGGCTGGATGGCATCACTGACTTGATGGACGTGAGTCTGAGTGAACTCCGGGATTTGGTGATGGACAGGGAGGCCTGGCGTGCTGCAGTTCATGGGGTTGCAAAGAGTCGGACATGACTGAGCGACTGAACTGAACTGACCTGAACTGAACTGAAGGGGAAGGTTCATAGCAATACAGGCTTACCTCAAAAAACAAGAAAAAGTCAAATAAATAACCTAACTCTACACCTAAAGCAACTTGAAAAGGAAGAAATTATGAACCTCAGGGTTAGTAGAAGGAACGAAATCTTTAAAATTAGGGCAGAAATAAATACAAAAGAAACAAAAGAGACCATAGCAAAAATCAACAAAATCAAACAACAAAAATCAACAAAACCAAAAGCTGGTTCTTTGAGAAGATAAATAAAATTGACAAACCGGTAGCCAAACTCATCAAGAAACAAAGGGAGAAAAATGAAATTAACAAAATTAGAAATGAAAGTGGAGAGATCACAAGAGACAACACAAAAATACAAAGGATCATAAGAACTATTATCAGCAACTATATGGGAATAAAGTGGACAACTTGGAAGAAATGGACAAATTCTTAGAAAAGTACAACTTTCCAAAACTGAACCAGGAAGAAATAGAAAATCTTAACAGACCCATCACAGGCATGGAAATTGAAACTGTAATAAATCTTCCAACAAACAAAAGCCCAGGACCAGATGGCTTCACAGCAGAATTCTACCAGAAATTTAGAGAAGAACTAACACCTACCCTACTCAAACTCTTCCAGAAAATTGCAGAGAAAGGTAAACTTCCAAACTCTTTCTACGAGGCCACAATCACCATAATACCAAAACCTGACAAAGATGCCACACAAAAAGAAAACTACAGGCCAATATCACTGATGAACATAGATGCAAAAAATCCTTAACAAAATTCTAGCAAACAGAATCCAACAACATATTAAAAAGATCATATATCATGACCAAATGGGCTTTATCCCAGGGATGCAAGGATTCTTCAATATTCGCAAATCAATCAATGTGATACAGCACATTAACAAATTGAAAAATAAAAATGATATGATTTTCTCAATAGATGCAGAGAAAGCCTTTGACAAAATTCAACATCCATTTATGATAAAAACCTCCAGAAAGCAGAAATAGAAGGAACATACCTCAACATAATAAAAGCTATATATGACAAACCCTCAGCAAATATTATCCTCAGTGGTGAAAAATTGAAAGCATTTCCCCTAAAGTCAGGAACAAGATAAGGGTGCTCACTCTCACCACTACTATTGAGCATAGTTTTGGAAGTTTTGGCCACAGCAATCAGAAAAGAAAGAAAAATAAAAGGAATTCAGATTGGAAAAAGAAGAAGTAAAACTCTCAGCAGATGACATGATCCTTTAGAAAACCCTAAAGACTTGACCAGAAAATTACTAGAGCTAATCAATGAATATAGTAAAGTTGCAGGATATAAAATTAACACACAGAAATCCCTTGCATTCCTATACACTAACAATGAGAAAACAGAAAGAGAAATTAAGGAAACAATTCCATTCACCATTGCAACAAAAGAATAAAATACTTAGGAATATATCTACCTAAAAACAAAAGACCTATATAGAGAAAAACCATAATACACTGGTGAAAGAAATCAAAGAGGACACTAATAGATGGAGAAATATACCATGTTCATGGACCGGAAGAATCAATATAGTGAAAATGAGTATACTACCCAAAGCAATCTATAGATTCAATGAAACCCCTATCAAGCTACCAACAGTATTTTTCAGAGAACTAGAACAAATAATTTCACAATTTGTATGGAAATACAAAAACCTCGACTAGTCAAAGCAATCTTGAGAAAGAAGAATGGAACTGGAGGAATCAACCTGCCTGACTTCAGGCTCTACTACAAAGCCACAGTCATCAAGACAGTATGGTACTGGCACAAAGACAGAAATATAGATCAATGGAACAAAATAGAAAGCCCAGAGATAAATCCACACACCTATGGACACTTTATCTTCGACAAAGGAGGCAAGAATATACAATGGAGGAAAAACAATCTCTTTAACAATGGTGCTGGGAAAACTGGTCAACCACTTGTAAAGAATGAAACTAGATCTCTTTCTAACACCATACACAAAAATAAGCTCAAAATGGATTAAAGATCTAAACGTAAGGCCAGAAACTATAAAACTCCTAGAGGAAAACATAGGCAAAACACTCTCCGACATAAATCACAGCAGGATCCTCTATGACCCACCTCCCAGAATATTGAAAATAAAAGCAAAAATAAACAAATGGGACCTAATTGAAATTAAGTGCTTCTGCACAACAAAGGAAACTATAAGCAAGGTGAAAAGACAGCCTTCAGAATGGGAGAAAATAATAGCAAACAAAGCAACGGACAAAGAATTAATCTCAAAAATATACAAGCAGCTCCTGCAGCGCAATTCCAGAAAAATAAAAGACCCAGTCAAAAGTGGGCCAAAGAACTAAACAGACATTTCTCCAAAGAAGACATATAGATGGCTAACAAACACATGAAAAGATGCTCAACATCACTCATCATCAGAGAAATGCAAACCAAAACCACCTTGTGGTACCATTTCACGCCAGTCAGAATGGCTGCGATCCAAAAGTCTATAAGCAATAAATGCTGGAGAGGGTGTGGAGAAAAGGGAACCATCTTACACTGTTTGTGGGAATGCAAACTAGTACAGCCACTATGGAGAACAGTGTGGAGATTCCTTAAAAAAAAAAACTGGAAATAAAACTGCCATATGACCCTGCAATCCCACTGCTGGGCATACACACTGAGGAAACCAAAATGGAAAGAGAAAAATGTGTACCCCAATGTTCATCGCAGCACTGTTTATAATAGCCAGAACATGGAAGCAACCTAGATGTCTATCAGCAGATGAATGGATAAGAAAGCTGTGGTACATATACTCAATGGAATATTACTCAGCCATTAAAAAGAATACATTTGAATCAGTTCTAATGAGGTAGATGAACCTGGATCCTATAATACAAAGTGAAGTGAGCCATAAAGAAAAACACCAATACAGTATACTAACTCATATGTATGGAATTTAGAAAGAAGATAATGATAACGCTGTATGTGAGACAGCAAAAGAGACACAGATATATAAAACAGTCTTTTGGACTCTGTGGGAGAGGGTGAGGGTGGGATGATATGGGAGAATGGCATTGAGACATGTAAAATATCATGTGTGAAATGAAAAAATATATATATAATACATTATAATAGCTTAATTTTTAAAAGTCCAGATTCTTTCCAGTAGAGAAAATCACTACTTTTGGCACATTCATTAATATACAAATATCCCCTATTTGAATACGATAAACTAGTGGTCATTCTTGCCAAATAGTCTGATGAACAGTAAGTCTAATCAATAGCAATCCTTTATAATTTTCAAAATCTCATTTCCTGGCAGGATGGCTGAGTCATTAAACACCACCTTTGTGGCCATCATGGCTCTAAAATGTTAGCTGACTGCATTGTTGTATTTTGTTAATACTTAGCTGGTGGTGATGACATATGGATATTTTAGTGTTTTCCAGTGCATTAATAATAAAGAGTATAAATTATTCTTTCTAAAACTGCAAAATTATGTAAAATAATAGGATTGAAGTATATCTCAGTCATTTCCCTACATTCTTCTAGATAAAATTTTGTGTTGCTAATTTTATGTCACCTTGTCTGGGCCACAGGGAGTCAGGATAGCTATAAAAGTTAAACAATGTCCTGAATCTGTGTGAGTGGATTTCCTGGTGACATTAGCATTTGAATCAGGAGAATGAGTGAGGAATATCGTCCTTCCAGTGGAGGTAGACCTCATCCAAACTGTTGACCTGAATAGAATAATAAAAGTAGTGAAGAAGAATTAGCTCTTCCACTTACCTGCCCTTCAGCTGAAATATAAATATTTTCTGGCCTTCCCCTGGAACCTAACCATTGGCTTTCCTGGGTCTTCAGCTTGTCATTTGCAGATTTTGATATTCTTCCATAATCACATTCATCAATTCCTTAAAATAATAAACTGATAGATATGTAGACCCACCATTGTGCCCATTGATTCTGTTTCTCTGGAGAACTCTAATATGGGTATGAACGAGGGAAAAGGAAAAGCATACAAAAAAGAACAAATATTTGTCAATGTCATTCCTTTATAGCCCAGATTAGTATACACATACACACATGTACTCTCAGGCAAATGTGCTCTACATTTATAGTTTTTATAGGTTGTTTAGTCATTAGGGTATAACCTTGGAAAAAGCTCTCTAGAACCTCAGATGCAGAGTTTTAAATTTGGTCATACCAACAGAAATATATGTGTTAAAATGACCAAATTTAGAAGTCTGGAACACATGTGCTCAGCCGAGCTTTCTGTTTACTTAAAACCACATTCCAACTGACTCCATCAAGAATAGGTTTGTGGTTGCTTCTCTCTCCTCTTACCTGTTTACAAATCATCTTTGCTCTCTAAACAAGACAGCTTCTTGTAACTATTGCTTACGTGTTTGGTAATGGATGTTGTCTCAGGCCTTCACATTGCTGGAGGTTTCCATCTTTTTCTGCGTGGATTTCTCTGCTCCCTTTGGCAGCAGTGCATGGCCAGGACTGATGCGTGCATGGCCTTGAGCATCAAATCTCCCTCTTCCTTCCTCTCTCCATACCTAAAACTGCCTCATTTTACCATACACTACTACTCTATTCACTCATTCAATTAATATTATAGCATTACTCTGCTGGCCAGGTGGCACTAGTGGTAAAGAACCCACCTGCCAATGCAGGAGACACAGAGATGTGGGTTCGATCCTTGGATCAGGAAGATCTCCAAGAGAAGGGCATGGCTACCCACTCCAGTATTCTTGCATGGACAGAGGAACGTAGTGAGCTACCATCCACAGGGTCACACAGAGTCAGACACAACTGAAGCAACTTAGCACAAACTCTGCTGGCCAGAGGACAGATAGTATTACATAAAAAGATGTCTGACCCCATGAGGCTGAGTCTAATGGAGGATTCAGACATTCCAATATTACCTACCAAGAATGCAATCAGGCTACAGTGCAAGGAATAAATCCTCTCTCCTCTAAGTCCTGAGAGATAAAGTTGATTACATATGCCTGGACAATCTAATTATCAACTTTTGCTTTATGACCTTCTTGTTCTACTGACTTTATTTTATAGCTATCATAGTCCGTGAAATTAAAAGATGCTTGCTCCTTGGAAGAAAAGCTATGATAAACCTAGACAGTGTGTTAAAAAGCAGAGATGTCACTTTGCTGACAAAGGTCCATATAGTCAATGATATGGTTTTTCCAGTAGTCACATATGGATCTGAGAACTGGACTGTAAAGAATGTATAGCACCAAATAATTGATGTCTTTGAACTGTAGTGCTGGAGAAGAGTCCTGAGTGTCCCTTCGACAGCAAGGAGATCAAACCAGTCAATGTTAAAGGAAATCAACCTTGAATATTCATTAAAAGAACTGATACTGAAGGGCCAATATTGTGGTCACCTGATGTGAATAGCCAACTGATTGGAAAAGACTCTGATGGTAGGAAAGATTGAAAGCAAAAGAAGAGGGTGGCAGAGAATGAGATGGTTGGGTGACATCACCAAAGCAATGGACATGAACTTGAGCAAACTCTGGGAAATGGTGAGGGACAAGGAGGCCTGGCATGCTGCAGTCCATGGGGTCATGAAGAGTTGGGCACAACTGCACAACACCACCACCATATTCCTCTGATTAGGCTGCTGACTACTCTGTTTGCCTTGTCATTCCTCCATTCTGAGGTTTAATCTGGAGTCCAAACCAGTAAACACTCAGTGACTGGGCTTTAAAGTAGTGCTAACTTGCTTGTCTGGTCTTCCAAAAACAATAGAAATTCCAGATGCTTAATTAACTTTTTTTAATAGTTGTCTCTTTTTATACCTAATTTTCTCTGTAGAGCTCCATTAAAAAAAAAAAAAAAAACAGGTGGGACAATACCATATGGATGAGATGCATTATGCTCTCCACAAAATATGGTGCCCCTCATCCTCTTCCAGTTGCCATGGTCATCCTCGCTGACCCTCAGCCAGTTTCTGTACTTTATCTTCATTGAATGAACAGTTTGCTACCTACCTCTAGTAAGGTGAGGTGTAAGATAGGGACCCTTACAGAATCAGGGGATCAGTTATCAGGCCCAGGTGTCTTTAATCTGGCCTTCTCATAAAATACATACATTAGGTACTCACACATTGCATGAATACCTAGCATTTGTCCACTGCATATGTCAGAGTTTACAACTGATACAATTTGGGTCCTCAAACTGAGATATACATTTCTCACTGCTTTTCTATGACTTATGAAATATTCTCACCAATATTATATAAGTCTTCATCTACTTTTACCCTTCATCCAATCCTTGAGAAACCCCAGAATCCAAGAAAAGCATTAAAATATAAATGTGAGGTTTAAACTAGGAAATAATCGTGTGCATAGAGTTGTTGATATCTTGGGTCTTTAAAAGTTGTTTTTTAACAAATAGACATATATAAAATTGAAATATATCCACAGACATAGAAAACAAACTTGTGGTTACAAAAGGGGAAAAGAAATAGGATAAATTAGAAGTTTGGGATTAACATATTCTGTGTTTTGTATAAAATAGATAACCAACAAAGGCCTACTGTATAACACAGGGAACTATATTCAATATTTTATAATAACCTATAAAGGAAAAATATTCTGAAAAACAATACTCACACACATATCTGAATCAGTTTGTTGTATACCTAAAACTAACAAAAGATTGTAAATCAATTATATTTTTTTAAAAACCTAAACCAACACAAAAATGGAATTTAAAAGAAAGGTTAATTTAAAAACTCAAAAAGTTATTTTTCTGCTTGTTAATTAGGACATGTTCACTGTAAATATTTTTTAATTAACATGTGTATGTGGAATATAGAAAAATGGTACAGATGAACCTATTTTGCAGAGCAGGAATAGAGACACAGACATAGAAAACAGGTGAGTTGGACAACAGCAGGGAAAGGAAGACTGCGGGATGAACTGAGAGACTGGAACTGATGTATGTGCACTGTGTGTGTTAAACAGCTTGTGGGAACCTGCTGTAGAGAGGAGGGAACTCAGCTCAGTGCTCTGTGGTGACCTAGATGGGTGGGATGGGGTTGTGGGGAAGCCCAAGAGGGAGGGAGGGAGGGAGGGAGGGAGGGGAGGGAGGGGGGGGGGGGTGTGTGTGTGTGTGTGTGTGTGTGTGTGTGTGTGTAGCGGATTCATTTTATTGTACAGAAGAAACTAACACAACATTTAAGCAACTTTACATGCATACATAAAGGGTGAAAAAGGTAACTGATATAAATATACCATAACTTACATAATCTTTCTCCTGTATTTGAATATGTAGTTAGTTGCCTGTTTTTCACAATTAAGGAACTATGAGTTAGTAGACAACTTTGTCCACAGAAACCTTGGTTACTTTAGAGTTTTTCTTAAGTATGGTTTCCCAGATGAGAATTTACTGGGTAAAAGGGACTAAGAGGCATGTTTCAGACTCATGAGACAAAGTACCAATTACCATCCCAAATGGTTATATTTATTTATACTTCTATGATAAGTGTCTAATACTGCTTGTTTCAACATAAACATACAGACTAGTACATTTTAGAAATAATGTCATCATTTAAAGTGAAAACATGGATAAAAGTCTGAGTGAATAGGTAGGTAGTCCAAGAAGCTAAACATGCTCTAAATACCTTTCTTTAAAAGGAAGGGTTTAGGAAATCTGTGAAGACATTTATGCAACTTGGTTCAATGGCTAGAGACATTCCACATCTAAGCCAAAAGAAAGTCCCTCTCCAGAGATCAAGTAAACTATGACCACTGCTCAACTGTCCAAAACTCTATTCAGTTTTAATCACTAAATACCACTGACGCATGCCTTGTCCTGTCCACCACCACCTCCATCTGGGCCCACTCTCCCACCATCTCTCTCAACTTTAGCAACAGATGTGAAACGATTTTCTCCATTTCCACTTTGCAGAGAATGGAGCTCTCTTCTCTCCAATTCATAATCTTCTTTTCAAATATGAAATTCTAACTTATTGCTTTTCTTTTGAACCTTTTTAAAAGCTTCTTATTATTCTTAGTATGCTCTTAGGCTAAGAATGAAAGCCTTGGTATAGATCATAGGGACCTGAACGTCCTGCTCCCCAGCCTCAATAGTTCATCTCCTTTCCACTTCTAACTACTCATCCTTTTTCCCATTCTGTGAATAACCCACACTCTCTCCTTATCTGGAAGGAGAATGCTATTAATGTGTTATACATGCCTCAATTCTCTTCTCCCCATCCAACCGCTGTTGATTCATCACTTTTCAAATATCATCTCATGCATCATGTCCTCACTCCCTAGCCTAACAAGCACCTACATTTTGCCTTCAAAATATGATTCACAACACATTCTGTTGTGAATAATTACTTATTCAGGAGGTTATTTGATTGATTGTCCGCCCCAGAATGTTCTTGGTCAGATCAAATCTGTTTTTCTCCCTTTTGAATCTAAACCACCCAGCAGAATGCCTGGCACATAGCTGAAGTTCAGCATTATTTATAGAATAAAACATATTTCTACAGTAAATGTATGAATCAGACTTTGATATGAAAGTGTAAGACCTAGTAAGAAAGGAAGGTGACTTCAGAATAGAAGGCATGGGAAATTATAACCAATTGAAAATACATCAGACAAAGAGAATATGTATAAATGCTATTGCATTTTCAAGCTGTGCTAAACTAATTGAGAAATGAAAGATGCTATAACTGACTTGGTGACGTTCAACCAAGAATTTGACCTCTTTGTTCCTGAAATGCCTCATCTATACAATATGAATGACACCTATATGAATGACACTACCTCATTTCCATACTTCCTAATATCAAAAATCTATATAACTATTACTCTGAATTTGATTCAAACTATTCACTTTTCTCTTTCATGCATTGGAGAAGGAAATGGCAACCCACTCCACTATTCTTGCCTGGAGAATCCCAGGGATGGGGAAGCCCTGTGGGCTGCCGTCTATGGGGTCACACAGAGTCGGACACGACTGAAGCGACTTAGCAGCAGCAGCAGCATCATAATGAAATTAGAAGATGCTTGCTTCTTAAAAGGAAAGCTATGACAAACCTAGACAGCATATTAAAAAGCAAAGACATCACTTTGCTGACAAAGGTCTGTGTAGTCAAAACTACTCTCTTTCCAATAGTCATGTACATATGTAAGAGTTGGACCACAAAGAAGGCTGAGCACTATAGAATTAATGCTTTTGAACTGTGGTGCTGGAGAAGACTCTAAGAGTCCCTTGGACTGCAAGGAGATCAAACCAGTTAATCTTAAAGGAAATCAACCCTGAATATTCATTCAAAGGACTGATGCTGAAGCTCCACCTGGTGCAAATTTGGCCACCTGCTGCAAACAGCCACCTGTTTGGAAAAGATCCTGATGCTAGGAGAGATTGAAGGCAAAAGGAAAAGAGGGTGGAAAAGAATGAGACTGTTGGATAGCATCACCGATTCACTGGACATGAACTTGTGCAAACTCTGGGAGATAGAGACAGGAGGACTGGCACACTGCAGTCCATGGGGTCGCAAAGAGTTGGACATGACTCAGCCACTGAACAACACAGTAAAATAACTATGCAATTTGTAACCATAGCCATGTGGCATGTATCATAAAGGATGAACCAGAAAAGACTCTAAGGGAAGGAAAAGAGCGAATCAACATAGATCAAAGCACGATTAATTTTTTTTTGACTTCCCTATGGATATAAATTTGAAGTTTTATTTTTAGACTCAGTTTTTTAAAAGTACTAAAAATGTTTTTTAGTAGAGACTTAATAAATATTAAGTTAGCTTGGGAAAATATCTATATGGATATGATGAAATTCCTGAGTATTCACTTGGAATTTCTCTTCTTTCTTTTTTTTCCGACTAATTATTTTTTTTCTTAATTAATTTATTTTTTTAATTACAATACTGTATTTGTTTTGCCATACATTGACACGAATCAGCCATAGGTGAACACAATCTCCCAATGCCGAAGCCCCCTCCCACCTCCCACCCCACATCCTCTACTTGAATCATCCTGTGCATCAGCCCCATGCATCCTGCATCCTACATTGAACATAGATTGGCACTTCGTTTCTTACAAGAAAATATACATGTTTCATTGCCATTCTCCCAAACCATCCCACCCTTTCCCTCTCCCTCAGAGTCCAAAAGTCCACTCTATACCTCTGTGTCTCTTTGTTGTCTCACATAGAGGGTCATCATTACTATCTTCTAAATTCCATATATATGTGTCAGTATACTGTATTGGTGTTTTTCTTTCTGGCTTACTTCACTCTGTATAATCGGCTCCAATTTCATCCATCTCATTAGAACTGAGTCAAATTTATTCTTTTTAAGGGCTGAGTAGTATTCCATTGTGTATATGTACCACAGCTTTCTTATCCAATCATCTGCTGATGGACATCTAGGTTGCTTCCATGTCCTGGCTATTATAAACAGCGCTGCAATGAACACTGGGGTACATGCGTCTCTTTCAATTCTGGTTTCCTCAGTGTGTATGCCCAGCAGTGGGATTGCTGGGTCATAAGGCAGTTCTATTTGCAATTTTTAAGGAAAAGCACGATTAATTTTGTAGGAACTTTTTGTCACTTTTAGTTATGAAGAAGTAACCACACTTATGAAGCCTGTTGTTTTATTATAAACTATACAAGCTAATTCAGTGATAACTGCACAATCCTTAGTTTTCTATGGGAATTAAGGCTGTATGAAGTAAATCATTAAAGTAGCACATAGCTAGGAAGAGTTAGTATTCCAAGTTACGTTGTTGCTATTTCTATTTTTTTTAATAGGAAGGGAATAAATAAAATTAAATGAAAATAATTTTTGAGTTCTTATTTGGGCAAAAGTTTCCCAGTGAACAATCCCAGCTTTTTTATAGCCTAGTTACTAGTTCTTTTTTAAAATTATCATCCTCTCCTACTTTATCTTCATTTCTGTAAGTAACTAGGTATTATGACCATGATTCAAACCCATAACTCCAGCAAGGAAAGCAATTATGGCATAAATAATGAACACCAATAGGGAATACAAACTGGTAATAAACCATATTTAAGTCTGAAGATCATCTGAATTTTGCATAATTTAGGCCAGAAAAATATTTAACTGACAGTTAAGATTCAGCTATGGAAAATTCTCAGGACTATCTTTCTACCTAAACTATGATAAAGCAGATCCACTGGGGTGCAATCTCACCATGATATATACTGGAATTAGAAAAAGTGGATGCAAATATGACAAATACTTGGAAGTGGAAAGTTCAATCCTTGAAAAAGTAGTGCAAAACTGTAAGAATAAGGTGCTACATAAATTAAGGAGCAAGTTATAAGCTATAAAGAAGTCTTTCTATTGGGATCATTTTAAGTTCTAACAAGCCCTTCAGATGGAATACAAAATCTTAAAGTCCATGTCATAAAAAGCTATTTCCAAGCAGCGTTCCTATTGTAAAGGAAAAAAGATCGATCCATATCACTTAAGTATAACAGTGGTTTGTCTCTACTAAGTACTTTTCCCAACACCAAGACTCCTGCACATTTAAGCAAATTTTTGCAAGGTCCTTATAACTGAAATGAACAAGAAAGAGTTTACAGGAATCATAACCAACTTGAAATTAAGCTTACCTTTGTCCTGTTTTAAAAGCCTTTTAAACAAAGTGGAAAACTCTACAAATATTCTGACACACAGAAAAAAATTAGTCACATGCTTTATGCAAGTCAAAAGGAATGTAATCTAACAATTTGTTAAAATAAAAGGTGGTTGCTTTTCCCATATTTTAAATTAAGAATGTGGAAAAAACTTTACCCAGTAGAGACTGGAAATGCATGCTTTGGCATATGTTTATAACTATCATAAGGTAAAGAATATAGAAGAAGGAGGCAAGGAAAGAGGAAAGTTAAGGAAACCATGAATTTACAGCTTTTAATATAAGTGTCCACAAATGCTAGCGGGGCCCACAAGTTCCATGGAAATTGGAATGTCTATTATCACTCCTTCTGAAGTTCTTATTAGCTCTCTAGGAGTTAGAATTCTTCCCTTTGCCTGAAGAAAAGCTTCTATTCTCATTTTTCAGGCTGCAGAGATATTTTCAAAATAAAAAGTTATTTTTTTCCTTGATCTCTTAAGTGTTTGCACCTGCATTTATTAATGACTTGGGAATTTTGAGACACTCTTTCTCAGAAAAACTGATAAATTTTCCCATAAGTTCTAAAAAGTCACTTTAACTTTAACTTCCCAGATAAGCTTATTATACTTTCAGGGATGTTCATTTCTGTTGCCAGATATCTAAATCTTTCTGTATATTATATTTTCCACTTAGAAAAATCACTAAATTGACAAATCTAGACAGCGTATTAAAAAGCAGACATCACTTTCCAACAAAGGTCCATATAGTCAAAGTTATGGTAAAGAATCCACTAACCAAGCAGGAGACCTGGGTCTGAACCCTGGGTTGGGAAGATCCGGAGAAGGAAATGACAACCCAGTCCAATATTCTTGCCTGGGCAGAGGAGTCTGGCTACAGTCTATGGGGTCACAAAGAGTCGGATATGACTTAAAGACTAAACAGTAACAGTATGGTTTTGCTAGCAGACCAATATGCATGTGAGAGTTGGGCCGTAAAGAAGGCTAAGCATCAAGGAATTGATGCTTTAGAATTGGGTCAGCAGAGGAAGAGATGATTAGATAGCATCACCAACTCAGCGGCCATGAATTTGAGCAAACTAAGAGATAGTGGAGAACAGAGGAGAAAGAAGCCTGGCTTGCTGCAGTCCATGTGGTCACAAAGAGGAGCACACGACTGAGTGACTGAGAATAACCCATAAGTTTCTGACAATCAGAGCTAGAAATGACCTTGAAAATAGAACAATTGGCCCACTTAAGAAATGGTTAGGAATATCTGATGCACCCCCTAGTGTGTGGGAAAATGTGTGGCTCATATATGACATCTTATCTTTATCACATGACTCATGTCATTAATTGAACATGATGCTTTTCCTAGCTCAGTTTAGATACACCATCATACTCATTATCACAAAGTTAGTGCCATGAAACTAGCCAGAATTAGTGAAAAATTAAAACTTATTTACTATTCATAACTTTGTTGAATTATTTCATTTTACAGATGCAGAAGCTGAAGATAAAAAATGTTCATGATGTGTTGATTTAGCTAATTAATGTCAAGGCATGAATAATAAATCATTTTTTCTGTCTTCAAGAAATCATCCATTTATTCAGCACTTATTGAATACTTGATATCTGCCAGCTAGGCATAGATATTGGATTATATATGTGAAAAGGCCATTATTAACAATGTCAGTGGGCTTTTAAAAATACATCAGTGGAATAACTTCAAGCTTTTCTAGCTAAGCAATGGAAATACTTAAACACAAAACAAAGTTATGAATTTAGACATTTCTAGTGAGCTCTGCAGAGAAGGCAATGGCGCCCCAGTCCAGTCCTCTTGCCTGGAAAATCCCATGGGTGGAGGAGCCTGGTGGGCTGCAGTCCACGGGGTCGCGAAGAGTCAGACTCGACTGAGCGACTTCACTTTCACTTTTCACTTTCATGCATTGGAGAAGGAGATGGCAACCCACTCCAGTCTTCTTGCCTGGAGAATCCCAGGGATGGGGGAGCCTGGTGGGCTGCCGTCTATGGGGTCGCACAGAGTCGGACACAACTGAAGTGACTTGGCAGCAGCAGCAGCAGCAGCAGCAGTGAGCTTTGTGAAAAGCATATATCTTCTAAGTTTTTCCGTAAGTTCTCTAAATTTAATATTAATGAATGTTTAATGCTTATTTTTTCTAGCTTACCAGGTTTAAGTAGGTCAAATTTAGATAAAACTGAAACACTGTCCTTTTATACATTGTATAATTACATGTATTCAAGGTACACTGAGTATCCTAAAACATTTCAGTACTCTGTACTTCTGCCAAAGTTATAAAAGAATTAAAACTAAACTGAGAATCAAAAGAATAAGGTTCTAATATAATCTCTGTCTAATTACCTACGTCATATCATTTATCTTTCTGAAGCCTCAATCTTAGTAAAATGAAAGTCAAAAATAATATTAAAGACTATTTTTGTTTTTTAACAATAATTGAAAGCAAAGTATCAGTATTTTATTTTTTGTTTCACAGTTGTTTTTATCTTTTCTTCCATTGATTGTTTATATCTACCCTTTTGTGTTTGAATTAGCTCATTTACAAAGCAAACTCAGCAAAGAAAAAGCAAAGTCTGAATGTATAATGTTTGAATAAACCAAATTAATTTCTACAATTGAAAAACTCAATTATTGAAGTTAGAATCTCAGTAGATGGGTCAAACATAGTGTAGGCACAGCTGTAAAATTAAAAATCAGAGGCTAGACCTGAAGAAAACATACAGAGTGAAACACAGGGAGAAGTAAACATACAGATTGAAACACTTTAAATTAATTCATGGACATTTTCCACAATTGTCTGCATTTTATACTAGCATTTTATTACTACTTTAATGGTTACAGGGTGTTTTATTATGTTGATATACAATAAATTTGTCTGATTCTCTATTTGAATGCACTTGGGTTATTTGATTTATTTTTGCTCTTGGTATTCTGGCATTCAATATTGTGAAACCAGTAGCTAACAATAGTCTAATTAGTTTTTTCAATGTTAAATATTCTATTTTTTCCACAGTCTTCTATTATTCTTTTTAATCTCATTTAATTACACTTTTCTTCTTTCTAAGCTGTGGGTCATTTTGATATTCAAATTCAGGCCTTTTTCCATTTCAGAGAAATTTTATCAGAATTATAGTCATAGTATTATCATATTGGAATTCTCTTTGTGCTCACTCCTGGGACATCAATTACTGCTTTTTTATTTTCCCCTATTCATTTTTCTATATATATTGTTCCCTGATCCCTTTCACCACATTCTAGATGCTTCCCAAGATCATACAAGATAATGTAATTTTCTGTAAAAATAAATACTATTTTTCTTTTCACTGAGTGTGAAGCAGTGTTTAATTTTTCTAGGAAATTCTTTTCAATTTTCCAGTTCCACACTGCATTGCTGAACATACAGCCAATTAGTTGAGTAGAATTTTTGTTTGTTTCCTTTAACTTAATGAACACTGCCCATAATTTAGTCAGCACTTTAGTTCATATGTAGGGGGTACAATCATTGACTCGATGGACATGAGTTTGAGCATGCTCCAGGAGCTGGTGATGGACAGGGAAGTCTGGCATGCTGCATGCAGCCCATGGGGTCGCAAAGTCAGACACGACTGAGTGACTGAAATGGACTGAACTGAACTGAAAGGGCACAATGATAGTTATCTATGGAATTTACATGCACACTGACTTTACCTATCCTATTCAAAATCAACTTGTCAACATCCATTTATGATAAAAACTTTCCAGAAAGTGGACATGGAGGGAATAAGCATGCTGTGTACTCAGTAGCTCAGTCATGTCTGACTCTTCATAACCCACAAGACTGTAGCCCACCAGGCTTCTCTGTCCATGGAATTTTCCAGGCAAGAATACTGGGGTGGGTTGCCATTTCCTACTCTAGGGGATCTTCAAGACCCAAGAATCAAACCCGTGTGTCTTTCCTCTCCACACTGGCAGGTGGATTCTCTACCACCGCACCACCTGGGAAGTCCATTGAGGGAATATACCTTGAGGCAATAAAGGCCATATACATTAATCCCACGGCTAGCATCAAAATCAACTGTAAAAAGCTGACAGCATTTCCTCTAAAATCTGAAACAAGACAACAATGCCTACTCTCACCTCTTTTATTAAACATGGTATTGGAAGATCTAGCCAGTGTAATCACACAAGAAAAAGAAATAGCAGGAATCCAAATTAGAAAGGAAGAAGTAAAACTGTGACTGTTTTCAGATGACGCAATATCATACATAGCAACCCTAAAGATGCCACCCAAAAAACTACTAGAGCTCGTCAGTGATTTGGTAAAGTTATAGGATGCAGAGGTAATATATAGAAACCTGTTGCATTTCTAAACACAACAAACTAGCAGGAAGAGAAATTAAGGAAACAATCCCATTTAGAATCACACCAAGGAGAATAATAACTTAGGGATAAATCTGCCAAAGGAGGTAAAAGACATGAACTTGGGAACTAGAATACACTGGGGATAGAAACTGAAGATGACACAAACAGCACTTAAGGTATACCATGTTCGTGGACTGGGAGAATTCGCATTTTTGACTCTACTACTAAAGGCAATTTATAGAATCAATGCAATCTCTATCAAATAACCAGTGGCATTTTCCACAATATTTCACAATAATTATAAAAGTTGTGTGGAAAAACCAAAGACCTTGAATAGCCAAAACAATCTTGAGAAAAAAGAAACAGAGCCAGAGGAAACACAGTTGCAGGCTTCAGATTATATTAGAAATCTAGAGTAAAACAGTATTATGATACTGGCAGGAAACAAATACATATATCAATGGAACAGAACTGAGAGCTCAGAAATAAACTCATTTTCTTTATGGTCAACTGATCTGTGATAAAGGAGTTAAGAATATACAATGAAAAAAATACAGTCCTTCAGTAAGTGGTGCCAGGAAATCTGGACAGTTATTTGTAAAAGAATGAAATTAAACATTTTCTCATACCATACAAAACAAACAAATTAAAAATGGATTAAAAACACAGATGGAAGACTAGAAATTGTAAAACTCCTAAAAGAAAACATAGGCAAAATACTCTTTGATACAAACTGTAGAAATATTTTTGGGGGTCTATCCTCTAAGGTGAAAGAAACAAAAGCAAAAAAATAAACAAATGGGACATAATTAAACTTAAGCTTTTGTACAGCAAAGTAAACCATAGACAAAACAAAAGAAGGCCTAATGAATGGGAGAAAATATTTGTAAGTGATATGTCCAGTTAGGGATAAATACACAAAATATACAAACAGTTCATAAAACTCAATATAAAAAAAAATTTAAAAATAGCAAGACCTGAAAAGATGTTTTCCCAAATAAGACATACAGATGGCCAATAGATATATGAAAAGATTCTCAACACTACTAATCATCAGCAAAATGCATATCAAAACCATGAGATATCACCTCACACCATGGTTATCAAAAAGACCACAAATGACAAATATTGTTAAGGACATGAAAAAAAGTGAGCCCTTGTATCTTGTTACCTGTAAACTGGTACAGCCATTGTAGAAAACAATATGGAAGTTTCTAGGAAACTAAAGTAGAACTACCATATGATTCAACAGTTATATCCCTGGGTATATATATATGAAGAAAATGAAGCACACCCAAGTGTGTATAACAGCATCATTAACAATAGCCAAGATATGAAAGCAACCTAAATGCCTACCAATACATGAATGGCTAAAGAAAATATTGTATATAATGGGATATTTCAGCAATCAAAAGAATGAAATATTGCCATTTTCAACAACATGGGTAGACCTAGACATTCTTATCTAAATCAAATGTGTCAGACAAAGACAAATACCGTACAAGTTCATTTACATATAGAATCTAAAAATCCAAACAAATGAGCAAACATAACAGAAACAGAATCACAGATACAGAAATAAGTAGATGACCTCAAAAAGTGAGGGGAGTGGCAGATGACTGAAATGGGTAAGGGGGATTTAAGAGGTACAAACTTCTTGGTTGAAAAATAAATGAGTTCTGGGAATGATACATACACAGTGGGTGATTTAGTCTATAAGGTGGTCATATCTTTCATGGTGACACATGGTAAATAGACTCATCTACTGTGATGATCATTCTGGGATGTATAGAATATGGAATCACTATGTTGTCTACCAAGAATATAGTGTTGTGGGTTAAATATACTTTTAAAAAAGAAAACCAAAGTATCTCATAGAAAAGAGACCAGATTTATGTTTACCAGAGGCAAGAAGTAAGATGAGGAGAAAGGGAATGAACGTAGTCAAAAGGTACAAACTTCTAATTATAAGGTAAATAAGACTAGGAATGTAATGTACAACATAATTAACACTTGTATGTTATACACACACACACGCACACAGCCCTCCTAGGAGTTTTCAACACAAAATTTTTTTTTCTTGTTTTCTTTTTATATCTGTATGTGATGATGGATGTTCACTAAACTTATTCTGGTAATCCTCTTATGCTGTATGTAAGTCAAATCATTATGTTGTATACCTGAAGATTATACAGTGCTTTATGTCAGCTATCTCTCAATAAATCTGGAAGGAAGAAATCATCTTGTTAAGTACTATTCTTGTTAAGAATAGTAAGAAATCATCTTGTTAAGACTGATATTTAATCATCACTAAAAAGTTTAATACTACTTTCAAGATAATAATACTGCCACACTTGCATGAATGTAAGCAGGGTCTGAAACAAAGTGCTTTTTAGTTACAATAGCAGCGTTAAAAGTTTTAGCATTTTTACTAGCTTTCCTAACCTCAAATCCTATAGGGCCAGTGCCTATGAGCTGAATGATTCAATATCCTCAAATTATCATCTTGAAGCTCTTATCCCTAAAGTGATAGTATTTGGAAGTGGGGCCTTTAGAAGTAATAAGGTTTAGATGGGGTCACAAGAGTGAAATTCCCATGATGGGATTAGTACCCTTATAAGAAGAGAAAGAAACGAAAGCTCTCTCCCTCTCCATCATGTGAGATGTGAGGATAAAGCAGGAAGGCAGGTATTTGTGAACCAGGCAGAGGGTCCTTCTCTGAAGATATTGAATCTGATGGCATCCTGTTCTCAGAGCTCCTGGCCTCCATCAATACGAGAAATAAATGTTTGTTTTTAAGCCACCTAGTCTATTATATTTGGCCACAGCAGTCTGAACTACACAGCAGGTAACACTCACACAAAGAGTCGGTTTTGTTACAAGAAAGGAACCTCAAGCTTAAAATTTTTATAATGGACAGTACTTGAACCTTGCTCCAGAAGGAAGCATATTTTTATTACACTGAACAGTAAATATACATATCTTTGCTATGGGAGGATTTACTATGCTTATCTTCCAAGGCTATTTGCTACACAACCATCCTTGAAAAGATAGTCTGGAACAAAGAGGTCATTACCTCTGCTTGCAGAAATGACAGAGACTATAGAGAGATGTTTCCCAACATGCTGCTGCTGCTGCTAAGTCGCTTCATTCGTGTCCGACTCTGTGTGACCCCACAGACGGCAGCCCATTGGGCTCCACCATCCCTGGGATTCTCCAGGCAAGAACACTGGAGGGTTGCCATTTCCTTCTCCAATGCATGAAAGTGAAAAGTGAAAGTGAAGTCGCTCAAGTTGTGTCTGACTCAGCGACCTCATGGACTGTAGCCTACCAGGCTCCTCCGTCCATGGGAGTTTCCAGGCAAGAGTACTGGAGTGGGATGCCATTGCCTTCTCCGTTTCCCAACATATAATGTCAACAATGTATTTGATGACATGTAACAGAAAGCCTAATAAATGATGGTCTAAGCTAGATAATAATGCCATGCATTGTTTCCATATTCAGGACAGAGAGAAAGAAGATGGAAGGTGATGGTGACGGTTAAGTGCTAAGTCATGTCCGACTCTTACGACCCCATGGACTGTAGCCTGCCAGGCTCCTCCACTCACGGGGATTCTCCAGGCAAGAATACTGGAGTGGGTTGCCATTTCCTTCTCCAGGGGATATTCCTGACCCACGGATCAAACCCAGGTTCTTCTGGATTGCAGGCAGACTCTTTACCAACTGAGCTACAAGGGAAGCCTGAAGATGAAAGAGAAGCACCTTATTCAAGAAAGCCAAAACCTTTCCTAAAGCCCTCAACTTGTGTCCATTCAACACAATTATGTACACAGTTGCCATAACTGCGAAGCAGTTTGAGGAAGCAGGTATGTTTATCTGGCAGTTTGGTCTTAAACTGCTGCATGAAAATCCTTCCTCTTTGATTGCCCTTAGTATGCTGTTCCAAGTTCTAGTCACCAGTGCATTGAACAGTCTCTCTGAGAACTTGCAACCTCACTGCTACAGTTTTCTTTACCTTGCCAGACACAATGCTTGCTGCCCCTGGTAAATCAGTAATGTAGAACAAAGAACATTGTTTTCCTCTCCCTAACTGAGCACAGAACATTGCTGCACCTGGGGTATTTGCAAAGTTGAGAATGACTCCTCATTGCATAAATATTGGAACAAGGACTAAAACAGTAAGTGATTTTCAAAACAAAAGTCAATTGCAGGAACAGACCTAGAATGCCAGGGTGTAGAATTGTAGAATTAGTTCTTTATTTTTTGCCATTTCTATGAAATATATTACTCACTCTAAATTGCCATTGATCTTTCTCCTAAGTAACCTCTTGGAACACTGTTCAGTTATATTTTCTTAGTGGATATGTCTAAAACTTGACTGGAGCTTAGAAATAAATGTGAAAATGTTCTCTATTTTTTTCTTCTTGCCTGTATGGTTTGATGGGTAACACTTACTGCTACTGCTATTGTTTAGTTGCTTCGTCATGTCTAATTTTTTTGTGACCCCCAAAGACTGTAGACCACCAAGGTCTTCTGTCCATGGGATTTCCCAGGCAAGAATGCTGGAATGGGTTGCCATTTCTTTCTCCATGGTATATTCCCATCTGAGGGATCTTACCCACGTCTCCTGCACTGGCAGGTGTATTCTTTCCCATTGAGTCACAAGGAAAGCCCAACACTTACTGCTACCAATAATGAAAATAAGGAATGGATATCCATTTTGAGCCACCAGATTCATATTTTTATGTGGAAGCTTAATTTATGCCCCAATGCATATGAAACCTAAAGCAAGAATTCAGCCAAACTCTCAGACTTTTCTACCATTTTAACATCCCCATGAAAATTTCCTATAATTGAGAGATAACCCAAAGAAGATATATATCTTTATCCACAAATGTTTTTCCAATATATTCCAAGTTATAATGTAGTGGTTCAGAAAAAGAATCCTGGAATATGAAAGACCTGTGTCTGAATTACCACTCTGGCATTTACTTGCTTTCTAACTTTATGCAAGTTACTTAGCTTCTCAGACTAACTCATTATCTTCAAAATGATGATATAGCAATGCCTATATTGCTGGATGATTTAAAGAATCAAACGAAATTATAACACCTAAAATTTAACAGTTTCTGGAACTTAGTATGTGCTTAGTAAACAGTAGCTATTATTATAGCATTGGAATATTTTACTAGTTACTCCAAACTGATTTTTGGAAAATCTCCAAGTTGGGAATATACTGTTGTAGACAGAGAATGTTACCCGCCATTTTGGTGAACAAAGGATGGTGAGGCCATCAAGCCATCAATCAATGCAGCCACCCCCAGTGGTGGACCCTGACATGTTCAGGAGAGAGAAAAACTGGATACTAGCCCTAGACAAAGCATATCAAAGGATTAATTTCAATGAGCTCAAAATCTTGTACCTTCCTATATTTAAAAAATGCATTAACTTGAGATGTCTGATTTTCTTTAAATAGCAGTAATATCTGAATGCAGAGTTCCAAAGAATAGCAAGGAGAGATAAGAAAGCCTTCCTCAGCGATCAATGCAAAGAAATAGAGGAAAATAACAGAATCAGAAAGACTAGAGATCTCTTCAAGAAAATTAGAGATACCAAGGGAACTTTTCATGCAAAGATGGGTTCGATAAAGGACAGAAATGGTATGTACCTAACAGAAGCAGAAGATATTAAGAAGAGGTGGCAAGAATACACAGAAGAACTGTACAAAAATAGAGCTTCATGACCAAGATAATCATGATGGTGTGATCACTCGCTTAGAGCCAGACATCCTGGAATGTGAAGTCAAGTGGCCTTAAAGCATCACTATGAACAAAGCTAGTGGAGGTGATGGAATTCCAGAGGAGTCTATTTCAAATCCTGAAAGATGATGCTGTTGAAGTCCTGCACTCAATATGCCAGCAAATTTGGAAAACTCAGCAGTGGCCACAGGACAGGAAAAGGTCCATTTTCATTCCAGTCCCAAAGAAAGGCAATGCCAAAGAATGCTCAAATTACCACACAATTGCACTCATCTCACACGCTAGTAAAGAAATGCTCAAAATTCTCCAAGCCAGGCTTCAGCAATACGTGAACAGTGAACTTCCAGATGTTCAAGCTGGTTTTAGAAAAGGCAGAGGAACCAGAGATCAAACTGCCAACATCTGCTGGATCATTGAAAAAGCAAGAGAGTTCCAGAAAAACATCTATTTCTGCTTTACTGACTATGCAACAGCCTTTGATTGTGTGGATCACAATAAACTGTAAAATTCTGAAAGAGATGGGAATACCAGACCACCTGACTGGCCTCTTGAGAAACCTATATGCAGGTCAGGAGGCAACAGTTAGAACTGGACATGGAACAACAGACTGGTTCCAAATAGGAAAAGGAGTACGTCAAGGCTGTATATTGTCACCCTGCTTATTTAACTTCTATGCAGAGTACATCATGAGAAACGCTGGGCTGGAAGAAGTACAAGCTGGAATCAAGATTGCCGGGAGAAATATCAATAACCTCAGATATGCAGATGATACTACCCTTATGGCACAAAGTGAAAAGGAACTAAAAGCCTCTTGATGAAAGTCAAAGAGGAGAGTGAAAAAGTTGGCTTAAACTCAACATTCAGAAAATGAATATCATGACATCTGGTCCCATCCTTCATGGGAAATAGATGGGGAAACATCAGAATATTCCCTGGTGGCTCAGAGGTTAAAGTGTCTGCCTGAAATGCAGGAGACCTGGGTTTGATACCTGGGTTGGGAATATCCCCTGGAGAAAGAAACGGCAACCCACTCCACTATTCTTGCCTGGAGAACACCGAGGGAGGAGCCTGGTAGGCTACAGTCCATGGGGTTGCAGAGTCGGACACGACTGAGCGACTTCACTCACTCACTCACTCAGATGGGGAAACAGTGGACACAGTGTCAGGCTTTATATTTGGGGGCTCCAAAATCACTGCAGATGGTGACTGCAGCCATGAAATTAGAAGATGCTTACTCCTTGGAAGAAAAGTTATGACCAACCTAGATAGCATATTCAAAAGCAGAGACATCACTTTGCCAACAAAGGTCCGTCTAGTCAAGGCTATGGCTTTCCATTAGTCATGTATGGATGTGAGAGTTGGACTGTGAAGAAAGCTGAGTGCTGAAGAATTGATGCTTTGGACTGTGGTGTTGAAGAAGACTCTTGAGAGTCCCTTGGACTGCAAGGAGATCCAACCACTCCATTCTGAAGATCAGCCCTGGAATTTCTTTGGAGGGAATGATGCTGAAGGTGAAACTCCAGTACTTTGCCCACCTCATGTGAAGAGTTGACTCACTGGGAAAGACTCTGATGCTGGGAGGGATTGGGGGCAGGAGGAGAAGGGGATGACAGAGAAGGAGATGGCTGAATGGCATCACTGACGTGATGGATGTGAGTCTGAGTGAACTCTGGGAGTTGGTGATGGACAGGGAGGCCTGGCATGCTGAGATTCATGGGGTCGCAAAGAGTCGGACACAACTGAGCGAGTGAACTGAATGAAGTGAGCTGAATATCTGATATTCTCACTCCCTGGTTTTGTTTGTTTTTGCAAAAACTCCTATATATCCTGCCTCCTCCCTTACCTCATAGAACAGTCCCTCAGAGTTATCTCAGAGGCTCTGTCTTAGGCTCAAATCCTAAGTCTGCCAAATGAAACATAATTCTCACTTTTAGGTTGTGCCCTTTCTTCAGCTGTCACTGTACACTAACTACCCTACTTAAATATTCTCAATATACATCATCCTAACACTTGACCTAAAGAGTCTTGCCACAAAGGAAGCCGTTTAACTTGATTACCCTATTTGCAATTTGAAGTGTTAGTTGATTACTCCTGCTCGCCTCTGGATTCTAACTAATAGAGCAGAGACACAGAAGTAAATGAGGGTCAAAATGTCAGTTTATTAGTGGACACTCTCTAACCCCTAAAGAACAGTGTATAGCTTTACTCTGAATTCAAAAACATATCTAGAACCTCAAAGCTGCTTTACAAAGTCAGCATTACCTGTTTTCCCCTTGATGTAGTCAGCCAGTCATCTGAAAAACTTAGCTTCTCAGACTAACTCATTATCTTCAAAATGATGATATACCAATGCCTATATTGCTGGATGATTTAAAGAATCAAATGAATATATATATATTATATATATATTATATATTATATATATATAATTGTGTGTGTATGTATATAATTGTATAAATATACATATATAATTGTGTGTGTGTATATATATATATATATATAGAGAGAGAGAGAGTGTGTGTGTGTGTGTGTATAAAATTGTAGGATCCAACAGACTTGTTTCCAAAGTTTTCTTTGAATTTTTTTTTAAATTTCACCATGAAATCACTTTGTCACTTTTTCCTACTTTTAGCACTTACCATGCCTTCAATTGCTTTATCACTATTTGTGAGCAAGACTTTTCTGCTAGAATTCTCAGTCTGAGGTCAGGAGTCTTATCTCTGTATATGTTGAGTCTCCTGCAATCCTCAGCACTGGGTTAAGAAGGTAATAGACACAAATGTGATAGTTACAGGATGAATGAATTGGTCATAAGCCAATTAGCCTCTCAGTGACACTAGCGAAGAGCTGACCCATTGGAAAAGACCCTGATGCTGAAAGACTAAAGGCAGAAAGAGAAGTGGGCAGAGAGGATGAGATAGTTAGATAGCATCACTGGCTCAGTGGACATGAATCTGAGCAAATTCTGGGCAATAGTAGAGGACAGAGAAAGGAGCCTGGCCAGCCACAGTTCATGGGTCAGACATGACTTAGTGACTGAGCAGCAGCAACGGCACTAGAGCGTCTTTCGCCTAGATTACCTGAGAAAAGATAGCAAATGCCAGCTGTAACTTTTGTGTCCTAAATAAACATGAGGTGCTTGCAGTTCATTTAAGTCAGGTTGTTTCCTAATGAATGCATTTGCCGGTATATGTATAAGCTTAAAAACCTAGGACATTGCTTAATGTCAGCCTTATCAAATGGCTCAGTTGGATATAATTTCAGAGATCATTTCACCAAAGAAAATAAAATCATCTCAGGATTTGGGGAAACCTTTGAAAGTCGAGGCGTCATTGAGAAATTCAACCAACTCTTCTATCCAAGACATTGCTTTTTCTGTGCATCCATATGCATCCCTATAAACTTTTGTCCTAATCTGATCATTCTGCTAGTGACTAATTCTAATATCCTTAAGGAAATCGTGGTAATATTCCACTCCACAGGACAAAATGTTGTATAAAACAAAGAACATTTTAGTACTCATAATAAATTGATAAATGCGAAATAAAATTTGTTTTCAAAAGGTAACCAGATTACTAAATTTAGCTCAGACCTGAACTTATCAGTAAGTCAGTGGTCAGAATTCTTATTTTTATGGCTGACCTAGAGCCACGGTCCTCAGTATGAGCCTCAAGTCACCCATATAGTATAAAAACTGAAGTACACAGAAGGACATTATGGTCTTTATGAAAAACATTTTATCTTATGACTTTAAGGATGAGTGGTACTATATGCACTTTTGTTATTATGCATCAGAGAATAATATAATCCTGAGTGTCCACCTTGTAAACTTCAACTGTACTGTGATTTTGGATTTGCCCCAGAGCTGGTAGTCAGAATTTGAATTTCAGTTAATTTAAACTGTCTCAGCCCAACATACCCATATAGCTGGTAACAAATGAACTGCTTAATCAAACTGATCACATAATATCAGTCAGTTTAAGCAGTTGTTTGACCACTTCTGCATATTTATTTCATTTTCATTGAGCAGAAGTTAAATATTTTCAGTATGTAGACAAGACTGACTCAATATAGCCACCAAAAAAGTACTAAATGCTCCCTTAATAATGGTATCTTATTCATTCTTCTAATAGGTAATGAATAGCAGTGTCTATTATCTTCAAAACAGCATTATTCATTCTAAAAGATCAAGATAATGTGTGGACATTTCTGAGACAGCATCCTCTTATGCTGTAAATTACCCCTGGGTGCTGTGATGCTAGTTCCTCCAAAGGAGGTACTTTCCATTGAAAAATTCCAGTGGAACCATTTAGAGTCAACCTATACCTCTCGAATCTTTGGTTTTCTTACTACATAAATTTATGTGAGTTAACTTTAGATTTCAAATATCGATCTTTCTTACTTGCCTCCTCCAGGCTCAACCCCAGAAGGACTGTGTCTCTTGAATTACATGTCTACACCTATTTTAACAAGGGAAGCCTGTAGCTGGTGGAACAAGGCAGTGCTGCATGCTTCTTGGTTCTAAACCCAGGTGGTATTTCCAGGATATGAAAGTTTACAGTATTACACGAAAATTTGGAAATTTATTACTTAACATGGAAAGAAAAGTGAAAGTCCAATATGTAATTATGACTATCAATGAATGCAGGCATTTACGAATAACAGGTTGATTTTAAAAGTACCTTAAACTATGGACATTTCTGAGACAGCATCCTCTTATTGCTGTAAAATTACCCCTGAGTGACTGTGATGCTAGTTCCTCCAAAGGAGGTACTTTCCATTGAAAAAAATTCCAGTGGAACCATTTTAGAGTCAACACATATACCTCTCGAATCATTTGGTTTTCTTACTACATAAATTTATGTGAGTTAACTTTAGATTTCAAATATCGATCTTTCTTACTTGCCTCCTCCAGGCTCAACCCCAGAAAGGACTGTGTCTCTTGAATTACATGTCTACACCTATTTTAACAAGGGAAGCCTGTAGCATGGTGGAACAAGAGCAGTGCTGCATGCTTCTTGGTTCTAAACCCAGGTGGTATTTCCAGGATATGTAAGGACTGTAGAGCCAAAACCAGATTCTATCTTCAGCTGTAAGATATTCCTGAACCCTAGATGCCAAATCTAGATGCTCCCTGTTTTCCTTTCTGATTCCTACTATATAACCATTCCCTACAAAGCATGGCCTACAGTCAGCCTCTTTCCAGGCTAAATACTTAGCTCTTGGGCATATGCTTAGCACGCTCTCTGTCTCTCTCTCTCACACAACATACATATACACACATTCTCACCAATAGCGTATGACATGTTCCTACAAAATAATCATATTCCCTGCCAGAATTCTACTGTACAGAAGTAAATAAAACAGCTTTAAGAGTCTGGGAAGTCAGACTCAGATGTGAAACAGAGAGATGCTATCAGTTTACTTGAAGCCATTTCTCCAAATCCCCTGTATCTTACTGAAGGCAGGATGAAAGGGACAGTGAAAGAAGATAAAGTGAAAATTCTTAAGCTCCTTGCTGGCATCAAAGTGAGAGCAAAATGACATCAGCTCGGGCCTAGGATACTCCACAGTATTTCGACAGTGCTAGACTTCTATATCACTGCAACATCTGGATTTTCTGAAGACACATACAGCTCTTTGAATAATTCACATTATCCAGTGAAAAATGTAGATATCTTATGATTTAGCTAGCTGATACTGATTCTGAGAACCTGGAATTCAAGATTTTAAAGTTGTATTTAGAGTCTTACTGGTCCAAAATGTCATTCCTCCCATATATAATCCAAGTTACTTTCAGTATCCATCTCTAGCTTACTGGCACAACAATTCTAAAACTCCAGGACTCTTCAGAGTTCACATATATGAAGATTCTATTTCAGAAGTTAATTATCAATTATTGACTGGCATTCATCAGAGAGTCAAGAGAAAAAATAAATAAATTTGGAATAGGTAATTAAAAATCCTGTCTGACATTTATGTAAATTGTAGGTTTTAACTATGAATCACACAAAGATGGAATTTTTTCCTCTTTCTGCTTGCTGTATGTTTGTGTCAGTTATTTATATTATAAATGAAAAGAATGTTTTCACTCTCAAAAGATCTATAGAAGCAATAAAGCTATGGATAAACAAATTGGATAGTCTCATGCATCACCACAAAGTTTCACTTCTAATTGCAGTATCCGTGGTTTGGCGATGATGCTAATTTGAGAGAGCACAGCTTGATTTTCACATCATGGGCTGAATTTTCAACTCTGGTAGTTAAAAAAATCAGCCTATAATTTAGAAACTGTGCAGATTCAAGTAAATATAATTAAGAAAGAATAAATACGGAACTCTACCAGGTCATAATCCTTACATAGGTTCTTATATTGTATTTCAACACTAATGCTTTAGCGGAAACTATCTAGAATGCTGTAACCGTGTTTTATTGAATCATTCATTCATTTAATTGTTCCTCGAGTACTTTTTAAGTGCCTACCATGTATTAGACCTATTCTACTATTTGAAAATGTGAAGATGAAAAACACCTCAGTGTCTCATGGAGCACCCAGATATCATTATTATTTTTTAATGTAGGATGCTTGAGAGGTTATGACAGGAGAATCTGATCATGGACATCAGAAATTCTCCCCTTAGGAATGCCATTTAAGCTACAATTCAAATAAAGCAGAAAAGATAACTAAGTAAAGATGCTGATTAGAGTGGTGTGGCAGGCATGTGCAATCTTCAAAGTAGGAAAAGAAAGAAGGTAAGCTTGTTGGAACAGACAAACTCAGAGAGGATGGCAAAAAATGGCAAAGACATGGTGACTAAGAAGCCACTGAAGGTTTTTAAGTAAAGAAGTAATAGGGTGAGAAGTAGAGCCTGAAAAAAATATTTTTGTATATGATATAAAAATTGAATTCAAGTGTGTTGAGCAGGAGTTGTTGCAGAGAGACGCATTAGGGTACTTTTACATTACAGTATGGATATAGCGCTTCCCTGGTGCCTCAGATGGCAAAGAATCTGCCTGCAATGCAGAAGACCTGGGTTTGTTCCCTGGGTCAGGAAGATCCCCTGGAGAAGAGAATGGCTACCCACTTCAGTATTCTTGCCTGAAGAATTCTATGGACAAAGGAGCCTGGTGGGCTACATTCCATGGTGTTGCAGAGTCAGGCATTAACGAGTGACCAACATTTTCACTTTTCACTTCACATTGATATGAATGTGGCTTGAAGTTGGATTGGGAGTGGAGGATACACGGAGGAGAAAACAGATTCTAGATTGCAAAGTTAATAGAACTTAGTGATTTAAGAATGATAGTGGGGCTAGGAAGGAGAAAATGAGACAAAAGAGATAGGAGAAACAGCCTCACATTTTTAACTTCTGCAAATAGATAGTAACTGTATCCATATGATGTTTTCCATAATGACAATGACTAAAGTGGAGAATGTTGGAGGGAAAGTCTAGGGGAAAATCGTTAGTTAAATTTTGGACTCTTTGCCTTAAAGGTGCTTGTGAGATGCCCAAGTAGAGATAATGAAGAAGCAGTTGGATACAAGGGTCAGATTTAGAATGGAGTTGTACATTGAAAATTACTGTCATCTGCTTGGTTATAGAACTGATGCATGTGGGATAATACTTCCAAGAAAAGAATATAGAAACAAATAAGGAAAACTAGGACTAGACCTTTGGAGAAGGCAATGGCACCCCCACTCCAGTACTCTTGCCTGGAAAATCCCATGGACGGAGGAGTCTGGTAGGCTGCAGTCCATGGGATCACTAGGAGTTGGACACTACTGAGCAACTTCACTTTCCTGCATTGGAGAAGGAAATGGCAGCCCACTCCACTGTTCTTGCCTGGAGAATCCCAGGGACGGGAGAGCCTGGTGGGCTGCCGTCTGTGGGGTTGCATAGAGTCAGACACGACTGAAGCGACTTAGCAGCAGCAGCAGCAGGACTGGACCTTGAGGACTTAAATATAGCCAGAGGTGATGAACCAGTAAAATGGTCAGAGAAAGCATAACCTGGAAATAGCAGGAAGGCCAGAAGGTTCTGATGTGATGGATGTCAATGAAAAGAGAGGTTTTCCAGAAGAAAAGAGATACCAAATATTACTGAATAATGTTAAGGGGTTGAATAAGTGATTATTAAATATGACCATTAAGTTTAATGACAGGAAGTCAGGACCAATTTTGCAGAATATTAAGAATGAAAGCCAAATCTTAATAGCTGAGGAACGAATGAAAAGTGACAAAAAGAGAGACTATATATAGGCCACTCCTTCTGAGAGACCAGAGAAGAGAAATGACAGCCACACCTCAGGTGAACGTAAATTTGGTTTCTGTTTTTTTTTTTTTTTTTTTTTTTTTTATGGTTTCAAGTTTGGAGGAGTCTGAGGTGACACTAGAGGTAAAGAATCCACCTGCCAATGCAAGAGACATAAGAGATGTGGGTTCAATCTCTGGATCAGGAAGATCTCCATAACCCATTCCAGGATCCATGCCCAGTGGGCATGAATCTCTGGACAGAAGAGCCTGGTGAGGTATGGTCCATAGGATCGCAAAGAGTCAGAAATGACTGAAAAGACTTAGCACTAGCACTAGAGCTGGATAATGGAAGAAGAATAAACTATTTACTTCAGAAACAGTTTATTTCCCCAGAAGACACATGCTGCTCTTTTGGCTTAACACTCATTCTATTACAGAAAATAGATTATGTCTTCACAGAATCTTCATTCTCAGAACATTCATCATGAAAGAAATTATAACTCACTAGAGTTAATTGATTTGAATTTTATGAAACTTGTAGATAAGTATATACATAAAAACCTAACTATCTGGAAATTGATTTTAAGTTGATTGCTAAGATTTGATTGAATTACTCAATTAAATGACAATTTGCACAGTTTTAACAGAAGGAAAAAATATCCCTTCTATTTATTTTTAGGAAGTATGTCATTCAGGTTCAAACAAAGAATCAAAGGTAGTAGAAGAGATTTTATCAGCATATATATATATATATATATATATATAGAGAGAGAGATAGTGTGCGTGTATGTATGTATGTGTGTATATATATGTGTGTGTGTGTGTGTGTGTGTATATATATATATATATATATATATATAGGAATTCATCAAAAGGAATATGCTTACTCATATGTGGGGACCTGACTAAACTAGTCTGAAATCCATAGAGCAATCAGCAACAAGACAAGGCTATAAGCAGGATGTAACCCCAAGGACAGAAGCTGCAATTTTTTTTGTCCAAAGATAAGAATCTCTCTTTACTCAGACCCATATAGGAAAACTTCTCTTTTGATTTACCTAATCAAGTGACTATATACTTTAATTACAAATTTTAATTACAAATTCCCTTCACAGTATCTGTATATATTTGATTTAAAACATTTCGAGAGGGAGAGTGATGTCACCAAAATGGCAACGTGGTTGCTTCTTGACTTAGCTCCCCCTGACAAGAACAACCAACACCTATTCATGGAAAACACACCACTGAGAGTATCCTAGAATACAGAGTGAGGCTAAAGCACCGCACTGTATCACACAGACCAAGACAGACTGTATTAGAAAGGTAAGAGAATGGCTGTACTCTGACCACATTGTCCCTCCCTCAGACCAGCACAGCACCATTCTAAGAGATCTCCTTGGAAGCTACAGTTGTTCCAGGTGTAAAGAGAGCCCAGGGGTGACATCTGTCTCCCCCAACTCACAATGTGGTTCACTTCATGAGAGCCCCTCTTCTGGTTTCACCATATGAGACAGAAAGGGACTCCACAAGGTTCAACCCATTCAAATCTGAGAGACTTAAAAGGCAGCAGAGGCTTCTAAAAACCAGCCCTTGTATTATGGCAGACTGAGCTCCTACTGGCAGAGCTCAAATAGTAATCCCAATCAATAGCTTTGATCATCTGCAGAAGCAAATCGGGAAGAGTGTAGGACTAAGAAACTCACTAAGGTATAGTTCAGTTCAGTTCAGTCGCTTAGTCGTGTCCGACTCTTTGTGACCCCAAGAAATGCAGCATGCCAGGCCTCCCTGTCCATCACCAACTCCTGGAATTCACTCAAACTCACATCCATTGAGTTGGTGATGCCATCCAGCCATCTCATCCTCTGTCATCCCCTTCTCCCCCAGCCCCCAATCCTGCCTGGCATCAGGGTCTTTTCCAGTGAGTCAACTCTTTGCATGAGGTGGCCAAAGTATTGGATTTTCAGCTTTAGCATCATTCCTTCCAAAGAAATCCCAGGGCTGATCTCCTATAAAATGAATGGGTTGGATCTCCTTGCAGTCCAAGGGACTCTCAAGAGTCTTCTCCAACATCACAGTTCAAACGCATCAGTTCTTTGGAGCTCAGTTTTCTTTATTCACAGTCCAACTCTCACATCCATACATGACTACTAGAAAAACCATAGCCTTGACTAGATGGGCCTTTGTTGGCAAAGTAACGTCTCTGCTTTTCAATATGCTATCTAGGTTGCTCATAACTTTCCTTCCAAGGAGTGTCTTTTAATTTCATGGCTGCAGTCATCATCTGCAGTGATTTTGGAGCCCCCAAAATGAAGTCTGACACTGTTTCTACTGTTTCCCCATCCATTTCCTATGAAGTGATGGGACCAGATGCCATGATCATTTTCTGAATGTTGAACTTTAAGCCAACTTTTTCACTCTCCTCTTTCACTTTCATCAAGAGGCTTTTAGTTGCTCTTCACTTTTTACCATAAGGGTGGTGTCATCTACATATCTGAGGTTATTGATATTTCTCCCGGCAATCTTGATTCCAGCTTGTACTTCTTCCAGCCCAGCGTTTCTCATGATGTACTCTGCATATAAGTTAAATAAGCAGGGTGACAATATACAGCCTTGATGTACTCCTTGTCCTATTTGGAACCAGTCTGTTGTTCCATGTCCAGTTCTAACTGTTGCTTCCTAATCTGCATATAGGCTTCTCAAGAGGCCAGTCAGGTGGTCTGGTATTCCCATCTCTTTCAGAATTTTCCACAGTTTATTGTGATCCACACAGTCAAAGGCTTTGGCATAGTCAATAAAGCAGAAATAGATATTTTTCTGGAACTCTCTTGCTTTTTCAATGATCCAGCAGATGTTGGCAGTTTGATCTCTGGTTCCTCTGCCTTTTCTAAAACAAGCTTGAACATCTGGAATTTCACTGTTCATGTATTGCTGAAGCCTGGCTTGGAGAATTTTGAGCATTACTTTACTGCCGTGTGAGATGAGAGCAATTGTGTGGTAGTTTGAGCATTCTTTGGCATTGCCTTTCTTTGGGATTGGAATGAAAACGGACCTTTTCCTGTCCTGTAGCCACTGCTGAGTTTTCCAAATTTGCTGGCATATTGAGTGCAGGACTTTAACAGCATCATCATTCAGGATTTGAAATAGCTCCTCTGGAGTTCCATCACCTCCACTAGCTTTGTTCGTAGTGATGCTTTCTAAGGCCCACTTGATTTCACATTCCAAGATGTCTGGCTCTAGGTTAGTGATCACACCATCGTGATTAATTTGGTTATGATCTTTTTGTACAGTTCTTCTGTGTATTCTTGCCACCTCTTCTTAATATCTTCTGCTTCTGTTAGGTCCATCCCATTTCTGTCCTTTACTGAGCCCATCTTTGCATGAAATGTTCCCTTGGTATCTCTAATTTTCTGAGATCTCTAGTCTTTCTGATTCTGTTGTTTTCCTCTATTTCTTTGCATTGATCGCTGAGGAAGGCTTTCTTATCTCTCCTTGCTATTCTTTGGAACTCTGCATTCAGACGCTTATATCTTTTTCTCCTTTGCTTTTCGCTTCTCTTCTTTTCACAGCTTTATGTAAGGCCTCCCCAGACAGCCATTTTGCTTTTTGCATTTCTTTTCATGGGGATGATCTTGATCCCTGTCTCCTGTACAATGTCATGAACCTCAGTCCATAGTTCATCAGGCACTCTATCTATCAGATCTAGTACCTTAATCTATTTCTCACTTCCACTGTATAATCATAAGGGATTTGATTTAGGTCATACTTGAATGGTCTAGTGGTTTTCCCTACTTTCTCAATTTAAGTCTGAATTTGGCAATAAGTAGTTCATGATCTGAGCCACAGTCAGCTCCTGGTCTTGTATTTGCTGACTGTATAGAGCTTCTCCATTTTTGGCTGCAAAGAATATAATCAATCTGATTTCAGTGTTGACCATCTGGTGATGTCCATGTGTAGAGTCTTCTCTTGTGTTGTTGGAAGAGGTCATCTCAGTAAGGTACAGTTTCCCCAGATAAGGAATTTTGCAAACCCTAGAGTCTGATCTGCCCATATTAAACTGTTAGTCACCAAATCATGTCCAACTCTGTGACTCCATGTACTGTAGCCCAGCAGGCTCCTTTGTCTATGAAATTTTCCAGGCAAGAACACTGGACTGGGTTGCCATTCCCTTCAGGGGGTCTTCCTGACCCAGGGATTAAACCCAGGTCTCCCGCATTGCAGACAGTTTCGTTACTGTATGAGCCATCAGTGAAGCCCCTATACTCAGGCAGAAAAATGAGTCATACCTCCTCCTCGAAAACAGCAGCTCCCAACCCCTTTCAAACAGAAAGCCTATTTAGGAAAATTGAGGCGTTGGTTACCTGAAATGGGCCCTCCTGGTCCCACCTAGGTAGGAGCCAGAGTAGTAGCCCTACCAGGTGCAGAGCACAGTTTCCAGCCCCATCTGAGAGGAAGTGCTGGTGAGAATACCTTAAAGCTGTGTAACCCAGCTGTGCTAGACCAAAAGGCATGTATGCAGAACTTATCACCCTACAGCAAAGTAAGTGGCCCTGTTCAGCCAGGGATCTTGGCATATGGGTAGCTTGAGGCAGGACGACAAGCAAAGAGCATCGATGGCCTTGGGACTGCTTCTCCTACTGCTCTCAGGCAGGAAAACCAAAGTATTGTCCCTGTTGTTTAGTTGCTAAGTTGTATCAGACTCTGGAATGCAGTCCACCTGGCTTCTCTGTGATGTGATTTCTCAGGCAAGAGTACTAGAGAGCGTAGCCATTTCCTTCTCCATGGAATCTTCCCAACCCAGGCGTCAAACCACCTCCAGCATTGGCAGGTGGATTCTCTACCACTGAGCCACCCAGGAAGTCCAATTTGTAACCTACTTACTGCTAATAAAGCCTTCATACCATCCAACCAGGAAACTTTACAAGAATACACAGCTCTGCCCACAGCTCTGCCCTCTGTTGGGCTGTTTGTAGCCCAACAAACAGCTCTGCTCACAGTACATTTTTAACAGAAAAAACAGCCTATGACCTTCCCTGTCTGCAGAGCAAGTCTGGTGGCTTCACCGGATCAGGATATTCAAGGCAGTCTTACCATATTCAGATCCTAAAACAATGCATTCTATAGACCGTAGGTCCCTTCCTGTTGCCCCAGCAAGGTGGGTCAGCTAATTCATAGCCCTGCTAACTGCTGAGTATAGTAGCCAGTGCTGACTGTCTAATACACCTAGCCAGAGAATCCAGGCAACTAGGAAGCAAGCTTACACCTTCACTTGAGCAGGAAACCAAATCATCACTCCTATATAGTTGTTCTCAGCCAGTGGCACACCCCATCCCTCAATCTCAGAGCTCAAACAGTCGCTTTGCTCCAAAATTGACACTAATACCAGGCCTCACCTGTCCAAAGCTGTTACCAACAGACACATCAAGAAATCCAAACTGAACTGACTGGTGAAGAACTCTCCCAAAGCAATCTTGCAAAGTCTGGATGAGGAGACCACTTACTCAAATGTGAAAATACCAATGTAAGGAATCAAGGATCATGAAAAACCTGGTAAATAAGACACCACCAAAGGAAAGTAATAAAGCTCTAATAACTAATACTAAAAATGGATATCCATAAACATTCAAAGAATTCAGAATAGTTCTCTTTAAAAAGTTGAGGAGGGCATATATAGACAGATAACTAAACAAAAACAGGAAAACAATGTATGAACAAAATAAGAAATTAAAAAAATAGAAACACACACATATTTATTTATTTATTTATTTAAATCCTAGAGCTGAAAATAAACTAAAGAATTCAAAGGAGAGATTCAAAATTAGACTCAACCATTTGAAGAAATAGTCTGTAATCTAAACAAAAGACAATTGTAATTATCCAGAAAATCAAAAAGAAAGAAGAATTTAAAAGAGTGAAGAAAGCCTATGGAATTCATAGGACCCAATGAAAATAAACATAGTTTCATTGTGGTAATTCCAGAAGGGAAGGGAAAATGACACAAAATATATTTAAAGCTATAATGACTGAAAACTTTCCAAACATGGGGATAGACTGATATCAAGATCCAAGAGATCCAAAGAATCCAATAGGTTGAACCCGCATATAATTAAATGCATTATAACTATCAAAACTAAAAGATTAAGCATTTAAAATAGTAAAAGCAAAGCCATATGCAAGGGAACCCCCATAAGACTATCAGCACATTTCTCATCAGAAAGTTTATAGGCAAGAAAATGGTATGACATATTCAAAATATTGGTGGAAAAAAATTGTCACCAAGAATACTACACCCAGCAAAGCTGTCCTTCAGAAATAAAGAAGGAATAAAGATTTTTCCAAACAACCAAAATTCATTTGAGGAAATTCATCACAAATAGACCTACCTTACAAGAAATGCTATAAGGAGTTCTTTGAAATAAAAGAACATTAGTGACTGAAGTGAAGTCGCTCAGTTGTGTCCGACTCTTCATAAAAATATAAGAAGACCATATAAAAATCATTAGCAATGGTAAATATACAGTCAAATATGGATTCTTCAATAAGAAAATAGGATGCATAACTTACTTACATCTCCATTTTACAAGTTGAAAGAAATGTAGTAAAATAACCATAACTACATAATTTTTAAATTAGTTATACAATATAAAAAGTATATAAATTATAACATCCATAACCTAAATTTGAGGAGGAGAGGAACTAAAATTGTAAGACAGGAATTCTACTGAAGCTATGCTGCTGTTAGCTTAACACAAGGTGCTATAATTGAAGATATTTTATGTAAACCTCATGGTAACCATAGTCTGGCTTGCAGATGGCCACCTTCTTGCTGTTTCTTCACAAGAATGCCCCTCAGTCTGTGTGTTGTCTGAGTCCTGATTTACTCTTTGTATGAAGATGCCTGTCATTCCTGGATTCAGGCCCACTAACATGACCTCATTTTACCCTAATTACCTTTTTAAAGACCCTATCTCCAAATATAGTCACATTCTGAAGTACATAGGGTAGAACTTCAATATATGAATTCGGGGTTGGGGGAAACAATTTAGTCCATAACACCATGTATCTGACTTAGCGTTTAAAAGCATATCCAGTTGACCCTTGAACAACATGGGAATTAGGGGTGCCAACTCTTCTCACAGTCAAAAATTTGCATATACCCTATTGTTGGCCTTTCATATCCATGATTCCCCTGGTTCCATATCCACTGATTCAACCAGATGTGTAGTACTATAGTATTTACTATTGAAAAAGTCTGCATATAAACGGACCTGCATGGTTCAAGCCCATGTTGTTCCCAGGTTAACTATTAGTATATAGCTAAAATCCAAAAGGAAATCAATCCTGAATATTCATTGGAAGGACTGATGCTGAAGCTGAAGCTCCAATACTTTGGCCACCTGATGTGAAGAACTGACTCACTAGAAAAGATGCTGGGAAAGACTGAAGGCAGGAGGAGAAGGGGACGACAGAGAATGAGGTGGTTGGATGGCATCACTGACTCAATGGACATGAGTGTGAGCAGCTCCAGGAGATGGTGAGGGACAGGGAAGCCTGGTGTGCTGCAGTCCTTGGGGTCGCAAAGAGTCAGACACAACTGAGCAACTGAACAACAAAACAATGTACAATTATCTATATTTTGCATTTATGTGAGTGACAGAGAAAGGTCAAACAGTTTCAAATCATTTATCACTACACTTCAGTGAACCAAAGCTAAGAACTTTTTCTCTTTTAGCAATAGAAAAGCAGTATCCTTCCTTTTAACATATTATTGACCATAGATGTATTAATACATCTTTTGTAACCCAAATATTTTTGACTGGAGTCTTTCAATATTCACTTACATAACAAATTACTGGCCATAGGATTTAGTTTCTGCAAAAAATCCCCTGGTCAATAAACAGTTAAAGTGAATAATCCATATAAAAGTAGAAAAATTATAAAACCTTCATGGACATCTCTTCTGTCTCAGCTATCAGCTTTTCAATGAGGCCTACCAGTCCATACCTACTTTCCCTAACCATATGCCATGACTAATTCTTTGTGTTCATTTATATTTTCATAGACCTAAGATTTAATTTATTGTTTTTTGCTGTTGCTTCCTACTGGAATTTCAGCTCCATTTTGGGGATTTTTGTTTGGCTCATGGTATGGCTCAATAATATAATTTATCTTTCTAAATAAGTTCTTATCCCCTTTATTTTCATATTTTTAGCTGTGTCATCATTATAAAGATTACAGCCCTTGCCAGACTTACATATGAACACCTAAGGGAAAACAGGCTTTCAGGAATATGAGGAAAGAATCCTCTAGCCTAAAAACACAGCATCTCCACTTGTTCGCTTTTCATCAAACAATTATGGAAAGAAATTCAAAGTATCTTAGAATTTATACTCAAATCATGTCATATTAAATACTATTAGATCCTTCACTGAATTTCAATATAAGCAATTTTTTTCTAATTAAGAAAAATATATGGAAGGAAGATATGGCAGAAAGAAAAAAAAAAAAACTGATGTAAACATAACTGAAATAAGTTCCACAAGACACCTTCAAAATAAAGGAGGCAACATGTATGGGTGAATTAAAGGAATTCTTATGAGAGAAGCTGACATATGAAATTGAAAGGAAAATGATCATTTGACAAGTGGAGATGGAGGAGGGCCTTGCAAGTGGCCAGAATTAAATCAGAAAACTAGAGAGACATGAACACTTGGTTGTAGTGAGCATCACCTATGTTAATTTGGCTGAACTCAGAGCATATGTTGAGACACAGTAGAAAAAGTACCTAGACATACTCTTAGGAGAAAAGTCGTTTCTGGATTAGGTGTTTGAGAACAATGTAGCTGGGATTCTCTGCTCAGGGATTCAGCAATACGCTGAAAACAAGACACTGGGTTAAGGCTGCATTCTCATCTAGAGTTCAGGATTCTCTTCCAAGCGCGACCCTCAAGGTTGTTGACAGAAATACTTCTAGTTAAGGAGACTGAGGGTCTTAGTTTACTGCTGGATGTAGGCAGGTAAGGGGTTTGCCCTCAGTCCCTAGAAGTTGCCCTTGGGTGTTAGCTATATGGCTTTAAACTTAAACGCGGGGGCATGGAAGCTTTATTCTTCAAACCCAATGGAAGATTCTCTATCCAGTCTGCTAAAAAGGAGTCTACTAGAAGTTAATATAGTTATTTTAGTGACCGCACCATCAGTTTTCCTATCCACATGTGTGTAACTTAAGTGTATTAATGGTTTCTACCCACACTCATGAGTAAGTGATGATACAGAGTAGTTTTTCCAGGGGTGGAAATCTTGCAAACCATCTTAGAATACTATTTCAAATATAAATTTTCAAAAATCTGAAATATATGAAAGTAAAACCTACCAAAGACCGTGGATGCAGAGCCTGACAAGGAAGAGGGATGGTTTTAAGAATTTCTGCAGAGAGAAAAACAGAGGACCAAGGACCCAAGCAAATCAGACAGTGGAAATGGCCCCCTACCTCCTAATGCAGTAGTTCTATCCTGGGAATTCTCAAGTTCAGCTCCAACTCAAAATTCTTTTTTTTAATTTCTCAGAAACAGAGTAATGAAAATTTGTATGATATGTTAGTCTCTTGAAAGCATTTTCTCATGTAACATGTCACTTATATTTTTCATTCTTTTTCAAGAATCAAGCACTTCCCATGTCTTCATCTCTGCATCCCCTCCTCCTTTCATGACCACCATCATCCCTGACCTCTGGTACTGAGTATCATGCATTTGAGCTCGCTGCGCCCAGAAGCCAGTGCTAGTCTGTTACTGGAACACAGAGACAACAGGGGGATCCTGGAATAGTCACTGGCTACACAAGAAGGATTTAACTAACAAGTTGACTATTACTAGAGCAGACATTGTTCAACAACCTTTGAAAACAAATGGCAATGCTGAAACTAGTCTTGTTTGAATATAGGAATACAAGGATAAAAATATATTAAAAGACTACTACTCAGAGAGAGCAGTGGGCATTTACTAATTTTTTGACTTTTCAGAACTGTGCTTCTGTATTTTGAATAATTCTTTAATATTCCTCGCCCCTTGAAAGGTGCTGATGAACACCCAACTCCAGTATACCATGCCCCTGGCTATAGAAGTTTTTCTGAAGATTGTCCCTTCATCAAAGCAGTCAGTCACAGCACTTAGCCAGGTTATTTTCTGACTAAAACTGACAGGCAAGAGTCTCTTTCTTCTTAGATCACTACACTGGAGAAATGTGAATGTGGAAACGGCCTGAGACCAGGTCCCTTGAATGCAAAGTTTGTATATAAAAGATGAGAATGGAGCCAACAGAGAGAGGGAATTAGAGATGGGAAATAGATCTGATAGTGGCAAGTCAAGTCATTCGACTCATTTGACCCTGAGGCAAGTCTTACCCCTTCTTTCTTACCAGGTTACTTACATATGCCATAAACTCTCCTTTTAGACTTAGGCTAACCCACTTAAAAGAGTCCTAGAGAATACAAGTTGACTAAACAGGTTTGTATGATCTTGAGAGTGGTAAGGCACTGGAGAACCATGCTAGTAAAGTAACATATAAATAGAAAAGAAGTTCTCAGAGACACTGTAGAGAAAGTGTCCATAGAACTTTAAAACATGATGAACTAGACAAGATAGAGGAGAGCATAGATTCCAAATCTAAGGGAGAAGCAAAAATCATCAGTTAGGACATGGTTCAGTTCAGTTCAGTCACTCAGTCATGTCTGACTCTTTGCGACCCCATGAATCGCAGCACGCCAGGCCTCCCTGTCCATCACCAACTCCCGAGTCTACCCAAACCCATGTCCATCGAGTCGGTGATGCCATGTCATCTAATTAATCATGTTGTGGTAGATACAATGACAGCAACTAAACTTTGTATCTAGTACACACATCAAACCTCTGAGCAGTAAACATACTAACTTCTTAATGAACTTAGTGTTTAAGTGGCCCCAGTCTCCAAATCAGCTGTAGTTGTCTAAATTTTTACAATTCCTTGCATATCCCTAAGCCACCACCACCTTGTCACAGCATTCTGTATGGACTTGTTTGCTTCTTCTTTCAAGTTTCCTCTTCTAGGGCTTTAAGGAAAAGTTAAGTTCCCTAAGTTCTACAAAACCTTATGCCGGCTTGGGAAACCTTTCCAAATGTTTCCAGGTGTCTATCTTTATCAGACAGAAAATCTATTTGGAGCTTAGATAGTTCTATTTTGCATTGCTCTTTTTCTTGCTTTTGTTATGTAAATCCAGGCAGATCTAACAAATTGAAGAGCTAACTACTTTTTAAGCCTTAGGACCCTAACTTATTTAATCATCAATAGTATAAACACTGAACAACAAAAATGTGCTATATGCTGTTTTCAGTGTTGTCTGACTCTTTGCAACCCCACGGACTGTAGCCTGCCAGGCTCCTCTATCCATGGGGATTCTCCAGTCAAGAATACTGGAGTGGTTGCCATTTCCTTCTCCAGACAACAAAAATGAGTTATAGTAATTATAGTCACCAGCAAAGTAAGAATCCTTCATTATCTACATATCCATAGCACGGAATTTTGTGTTTTAAATAATCATAGATTCTTATTTTACTGGTGACTATAATTACCACAGGTCACTATGTACTTACATACAGTATGTATACTGTGTGTGTGTGTCTGTCTGCATGCATGTGTGTGTGTGTGTGTGTGTGTGTGTGTGTGTGTGTGTGTTGTGTGCATTTTCAGACCCATTAAACGTATGAAACACTGAAACATATGTCCTGGACAAGGACCAAAGCCTGACAATAAATAAACTGCTAAAATTACTTGTACTCCATTTTTTCTTATTTTAAAATTCTAAATGAAAACAAAATCCGTTTGGTATTAAAGGCATTTCTATGGTTTCATGATATTCAGGCAGGTAGTTCAGGCAACACTGTATTCTTCATTATGTGAGATTCAGGTTAAGAATTTAGGCTTGGGCTCTGCCACTTCCTAGCTACATGACCTTGGGCAAGTTATTCTCTACATATCTCAGTTTTCTTCTAAGTAAAGCTCAGATATTAATAGCTCCTTCCTTGTAAGGACTTTGTAAAGATTCAGTAAGTTAGTCCATGTAAAGCCATTAAAAAAATATACAACACATGGAAGACTTCAATCGGTATTTCATTAATAATATTTCACCATCATCATCATTCTCCAAGTCTCTAAGAAATATTGCAGAGGTACCAGAGCTTAACAGAAACTCCTGACTCATATACAGAAAGTTACTGCTTAAATCAGCACCATATTTAAATTTAAAACAATGGGCAAGAATTGAAGAATGCTTTCCTATGGAAAATGAGTTCTTACAACATATGACTTTTTATCACCTCAAAGTCAAACATTCTGAGCTGAGAGATTTATGCAAATATCCCAGAGCAATACAGCACTTTCTTGTCACCTCAAGCTCTGTGGTAAAACTTCTGGTCCTCAGTTTTTCTCACCTACAAGCCCCATAGAAATTCTTTCTGTTTGCAAGTTATTTTCATATTATTACTGCTATTTTTCCAAGTAAAGAATTAAACTTTTGACAAATCTTTACTCATATTTTATATATCACATTCTTAGTGCTGCAACCAAAAAGAAAATCTGAGTTTCCATGTGTCAAGTTGCCATTTTAAAAGATGCAGAAACTTAATAGAAGCATTGCTACACTACAGAGCAGAGACCAATAGGTTTATCAGTGAGGCAGATCAGCAGAGAAAATTCTGGTTTCATCTTCACTGAGATATCAAAAAATCTGTGTCCCTTTTCCAGAACCCATGATATGTCATCTTAAACCAAACAAGGACAAATCTCCTAACAAGAAGTTAAATTTGACACTGAGTGTTTAGTACATTTGGAGAAGGAACTCATGCATACTGCTGTCTTCAGAGCGTGAAATCTGGGACATTTTAGATTTCTTTTGAAGTGTAGATACTTGTGAAAGTAGGGGCCCAGAATGGATCTCATTCAAGCTGCTGTTCTTTCACAGACAACAGACTTACAACTTCTTAGTCTCCATCTTGCCTTTGGGTCCTGCCCATTGAGTATGAGTTTTATCTAGTGACATGACCATCAGACCATCACACACTTGAGTAAGTCTGTGCTGCAGTGGCTGTTTCCATTGTCTCTCGCTATGGAACTGTTTAAGTCCTGACAAACCTATTCTCTGACTCAAGTATAATTAGCTAGTTTTGAGCCAACCTGAAACCACATTTCAGGGGGAGGCAGGATTTCCTGCAGATGTAGAGCAAGCTGCATACATCCCAGGTTAGTGCTTCCAAAATGCACTCCTAGGCCAATACATAATTGAGTTTAGGGTAGCCACCTGGCACTGCCAGTCTAGGGCCAGAAAATGAAAACATCTAACTCTCTGTGGGACACTTAGCAAATAAATGCAGCAAATAACTCTCTCCAAAGTATAAAGGATGTGTATACACAAAGATGGTTTCTCTATAGCTGAGAGTTTTGCTTCAGCCAAGCCTACTGGGGAATAACCAAACTAGGCAGACCTGGTGCTTCTGATGAGTACTATGCATGCAGGGCGATACCTGAGGCACCTGCTCATATGCAGCTAAGGCTCCCACAACCCTTGTTTTGTTCAGGCTCCAAGGCCCCACACACTACCTGAAGACCAGAAAGACATTCAACTTCTGTGAGATGTCTATGGCCAAGAATATTCCGTGAGGCTGTGAGCCTGAAGCAGTCATTTGTTGCTCAGTTGTGCAGTTGTGTCCAACAATTTGTGACCCCCATGGACTACAGAATGCCGGGCAACCCTGACTTTCACCATTTCCCGGAGCTTGCTCAAACTCATCTCCATTGAGTTGGTGATGCCATCCAACCATCTCATCCTCTGTCCCTTTCTCCTCCTGTCCTCAATCTTTCCCAACATCAGGGTCTCTTCTAATGAGATGGCTCTTGGCATCAGGTTGCCAAAGTATTGGAACTTCAGCATCAATCCTTCCAATGAATATTCAGGGCTGATTTCCTTTAGAATTGACTGGTTTTATCACCTGCAGTCCAAGGGAGTCTCAAGAGTCTTCTCCAACACCACAGTTCAAAAGCATCAATTCTTTGGCACTCAGCTTTCTTTATGGTCTAACTCTCACATCGGTACATGACTACTGAAAAAACCATAGCCTTGACTAGATGGACCTTTGTCAGCAAAGTGATGTCTCTGCTTTTAAATATGCTGTCTACACTTGACATAGCTTTTCTTCCAAGGATCAAGCATCTGTTGATTTCAGACACTTCAGATGTGTGCAGTCACCATCTTCAGTGATTTTGGAGCCCAAGAAAAGAAAGTCTGTCACTGTTTCCATTGTTTCCCCATCTATTTGTCATGAAGTGATGGGACCAGATGTCATGATCTTTGTTTTCTGAATGTCAAGTTTTAAGCCAACTATGTCTCTCTCCTCTTTCATCTTCATCAAGAGGTTCTTTAGTTCCTCTTCACTTTCTGCCCTAAGGGTGATGTCACCTGCATATCTGAGGTTATTGATATTTCTCCTGGCAATCATGGCAGCTTGCACTTCATCCAGCCTGTACATCGCATGATGTACTCTGCATATAAGTTAAAAATACAAAGTGACAATATACAGCCTTGACATACTCCTTTCCCAATTTGGAATCAGTCTGTTGTTCCACGTCCATGTTTAATTGTTGCTTCTTGATCTGCATTCAGGCTTCTCAGGAGGCAAGTAAGGCGGTCCGGTGTTTCCATCTCTTGAATAATTTTCCACAGTTTGTTGTGATCCACACAGTCAAAGGCTTTAGCATAGTCAATGAAACAAAAGTAGATGTTTTCCTGGAATTCTCTTGCTTTTTTCAGATCCGACAGATGTTCACAATTTGATCTCTGGTTCCTCTGCCTTTTCTAAATCCAGCTTGTACATCTGGAAGTTTTCAGTTCACATACTGTCATAGCCTAGTTTGAAGGATTTTGAGCATTACCTTGCTAGCATGTAAAATAAGTGCAACTGTGCAGTAGTTTCAACATTCTTTTGCATTGCCCTAATTTGGGATTGGAATGAAAATTGATCTTTCCAGTCCTGTGGCCATTTAGTTTCCAAATTTGCTGGCGTATTGAGTGCAGCACGTTCACAGCATCATTTTTAGGATTTGAAATAGCTCAATTGGAATTCCATCACCTCTGCTAGCTTTGTTTGTAGTGATTCTTCCTAAGGCCCACTTGACTTTACACTCTAGGATGTCTGGTTCTAGGTGAGTGATCACACCATCAAGATTATCTGGGTTATTAAGATCTTTTTGTATAGTTCTTCTGTATATTCTTTTCACCTCTTCTTTATATCCTCTGCTTCTGTTAGGTCCATACTGTTTCTGTCCTTTATTGAGCCCATCTTCACATGAAATGTTCCCTTGGCATCTCTAATTTTCTTGAAAAGATCTCTAGTCTTTCCCATTCTATTGATTTCTTCTATTTATTTGTATTGATCACATAGGCAGGCTTTCTTATCTCTCCCTGCTATTCTTTGGAATTCTGCATTCAGATGACTGTATCTTTCCTTTTCTCCTTTGCCTTTTGCTTCTTCTTCTTTCCTCAGCTATTTGTAAGGCCTTCTTAGACAACTGTTTTGCCTTTTTGCATTTTTTTTTTTTCGGGGATGGTTTTGATCACTCCTCTTGAAGCACTCATTTAGTAGTGTTTATTGTGACTTTACCTTTTGTCTTCTCATGATATCAATTTTTGTATGCAGATATATGGCTATTTTTCCCCCATGAAGACGTGAAGTCTAGTTCCCTTTTCTTGAATCTTGGCTGACCTCTGACTATTTCTTTAAAGTCCACAGGGCTCAATGAAGAGGTCTACCTGTCTATACTGTGTGTGTGTGTGTGTGTGTGTGTGTGTGTTTTCACGTTTGTGTGAGTGTGTATGTGTGCTTGTGTTCTTACATGTTACAGAGAATTGCTTAGCTTGGAACATCTGCAAAGTACATCATGTGAGCAAAAACATATATTTTACTGTGTGTTTACTGATTTATGATAACAATTAACCTATCTGGTCTAATATACTGATCAATCTAGGCTGTCATTTTTATAGCAAGAAAACATAGAAAATAAATTCTCAGTAAAGAACAATCAGCAGACTGAATTAAAATACTGGTCTGGTATTCAGAAAGATTTAATGGAAACCAAAGAGTAAATTTTCAGACTCTAAATTTGTAATTTTAGTGAAAAATTAAAAGGAAAACTTATCAATAATAAGAGTAGCTATAGAAAAAAATTTTCTTAGGATGTTAAACAAAAGAAACATCCCTCGAATAATTAGTTTTAAAATGTTAACCTATTTTCATAACTTAGTAGGGCATTTAGACAGAAGTGTTACTACATAATAATAAAATACTCAATTTACCAAAAATATATGATAGTTCTAAACTGGTATGTATCTGAGAACATCAATAGACATCTGTGTAACTGACACAAACAATGAAGAGCATTAGTCCGTATCATATACAAACAACACCTGTGGATGATAAGACAATCTGGTAGGGAATGGAGCAAAGGGTGGATGGATTTTCACTGAAGAGGAAACACAAATGGCAAATAAACATAGGAAAAGATGCTCCATCATCTTAATGATCAGGAAAATAAAAATAAAAGGCAATGCATCACACCCACATTTATGGCAAAAATAAAGTTTTAAAGTATAAAAATCAAGTATTAGCAAAAATGTAGAATAATGAGAATACTCAAAACTACCAACAGAATTATGTATTAGTTTATTTTAGGAAATAACATGGCATTAATTTCTAAAAATAGAGATATACATATTTTACAATCTAGTGATTCTTCTCAGGTATATTTTATATGTACGTATTAGTAGACATAAAAAGAAAAATAGAATTACTGTACTTTTTAAAAAGCCAGAAACAACACAGATACTCATTAGTAGTGAGGATATAAGTGAGTTGTGGAATTATTTATACATTTGAACATACCCAACAGTGAAGTGAACCAGAACAAATGTCAAAAATATAATATGGAAAAGAAAAGTGAGGTTGGTAAAGAATAAATATGAATGTCTCTGTTTATATAATATACAAGAAAACAGGCAAAGTTAAACCATTAGATGCAAATACACATACACTCATGAACATGGGAACACATGTGAGCATGTGCACGTGAAAAGCAAACACTGTACTTATTACAAAGCTCAGAATATCAGTTTTCCCTAGGGAAATATGATATAGAAAGTGATTCGAAAAGGACACATAGGATATTCAAAGTTACTTGTAATGTTTTATTATTTAAGCTCAAGATTGATACATGGGTGGTTATTGGTAAAAATTAATTATGCATGGTGCTAAATCACTTTAGTCGTGTCTGACTCTTGCAACCCCATGGACTGTAGCCCTCTAGGTTCCTGTCCATGGGATCCTCCCAGGCGAAAATATTAGAGTGGGTTTTCATGCCCTCCTCCAAAGATCTTCCCAACCCAGGGATAGAACCCAGGTCTCCTGTGTCTCCTGCATAGGCAGGCAGGTTCTTTACCACTAGCAGCACCTTGGAAGCCCGTATACATAACGTTACTCCTCAAAAACAAAACAAAACAAAACAAAACTACCTAATGCTTAAATACGAAAAGCCACTGCTGCATGTTACTATATATACCAACAAAGGTTATCACTGGGTCTGAAAAGGGAATGCAGTTCCTAAGCACACTGGACTGGAAGAAACACAAGCTAGAATCAAGATTGCCGGGAGAAATATCAAGAACCTCAGATATGCAGATGACACCACCCTTATGGCAGAAAGTGAAGAGGGACTAAAAGCCTCTTGATGAAAGTGAAAGAGGAGAGTGAAAAAGTTGGCTTAAAGCTCAACATTTAGAAAACAAAGATCATGGCATTCGGTCTCATCACTCCATGGGAAATAGATGGAGAAACAGTGGAAACAGTGTCAGACTTTATTTTGGGGGCTCCAAAATCACTGCAGATGGTGACTGTAGCCAGGAAATTAGAAGACGCTTACTCCTTGGAAGAAAAGTTATGACCAACCTAGATAACATATTCAAAAGCAGAGACATTACTTTGCCAACTAAGGTCCATCTAGTCAAGGCTATGGTTTTTCCAGAGGTCATGTATGGATGTGAGAGTTGAACTGTGAAGAAGGCTGAGTGCTGAAGAATTGATGCTTTTGAACCGTGGTGTTGGAGAAGACTCTTGAGAGCCCCTTGGACTGCAAGGAGATCCAACCAGTCCATTCGGAAGGAGATCAGCCCTGGGATTTCTTTGGAAGGAAATGATGCTAAAGCTGAAACTCCAGTACTTTGTCCACCTCACGAGAAGAGTTGACTCATTGGAAAAGACTCTGATGCTGGGAGGGATTGGGGGCAGGAGGAGAAGGGGACAACCGAGGATGAGATGGCTGGATGGCATCACCGACTCGATGGACGTGAGTCTGAGTGAACTCCCGGAGTTGGTGATGGACAGGGAGGCCTGGCGTGCTGCGATTCATGGGGTCGCAAAGAGTGGGACATGACTGAGCAACTGAACTGAACTGACTGAAGCACCTGGGAGAGCCCCAGGAAGACAAGAAGCCTTCACAATCAAGATGACTTACTGATAACCATCTTTTTAGCACACATACTTCCTGTCTTGAAATTGCTATGTATAGTTCATGATATAACGACTTTGTATAGAAAAACCCAAATGCAAAGAAAAATTCAAAAACAAAAAAGCTTTAGATAACCAAGTCACCAAGCATTTGAGGAAAAGGAGCACTTCAAAAGTTAAGAACTAAGTTAGGCATCAGAAAACTACCTCAGAAAGCAGAGGCAAAGAAGAGAATGAAGGCTTTGAAATAACTGCAATTAATATCCTTGTGAAAATATTCATAACAAGCTCTTACAGAAAAGGAACATTCTAGACATGCTAATATTATCTTTATATAATGTGATAGTTGGGTTTAATATAAGAATGATAAAAATGGAAGACAAATTTATTAGCTAGGGGTTCTAGACAATGCTTTCTCCTAAATGAAAAGACAAAAGAAAATATACGTGATAATGGCTAAAGGTACAAGCAAAACAAACAGAAAAAGAGACATACTGTCTATTTCTGAGTCTTGTGTGAGAAAACACAGAATATATTAAAGTAAATGAATAAATATTAGAATATTTTACAGATAATTAAAAACTCCAGATTCAGATTGAAAGGGCTCACCCTATGCAGAGTAGGGAGTAGGATGGAGGAGAACACATACTTGCTCTACACATATTGGTGTGAAATTTAAGACACTGAGTAAATAAAAAACCTTTACAGAGGATAAAATAGGTTACACAGATGTACAAGAATTCCACTGGCATCAAACTTCCCATTGCCAACTGTAGACCACAGAAAATAGGTAAATTAAGTTGTATTGTAGTAAAATTATTTTGTACTTAGAATTTCATACCCATGTATTCAAGAACATTGCTGATTGCATGAGAGCAAACTGGTATCAGCCATAAAACTTACATTTTTAAAAATGGAAGGAAATGCTCATTCACTTTTTCACTATTTTCTGTCAGTTTATTAATGACCTCTATAACTTTGGATTCAAAAAGCAGTTGCTGTATGACACAGGGACCCCAAAGCTGGTACTCGGTGGCAACCTAGAAGGGAGGGCTGAGGAGGGAGGAAGGAGGAAGGCTTAAGAGGGAGGGAGACATATATATACCTATGGATGATTCATGTTGATGTATGGCAGAAACCATCACAATATTGTAAATTAATTATCTTCTAATTAAAAATAAAATTAAAATTTTTAAAAAGCAGTTGTTCAGGAGCCTATAATCTGACGTTTAATTCATTTTGGGCCATATTTTGATTAAGGACTAAAAATCCAACAAATGAGAGAGGAATATATACACATGCACACACTTGTAAACACACATGCCATCCCCCAGGCATTCAGGGTCCACCTCGCGCTTTTAACACATAGTGATGTGGCCCAAGAGTTAGTGGACAAGCTGAGCATCATTGCAACAGCAAGCTTCTCAGAGGATAAGAAAGTGAAACCAACATTTGGAAATCTGAATTTTTCAAACCGATCACTAAAAATAGAATATGTTCATACATCCCTTCTATCTACCTCACAATAATCATGGAGCCAATTGCCTTAACTTCTATTTGAAATATTTAATGGAAATGGGTATTCATGGTAATGGATAATCCAGTTGAACTCTTTCAAATCCTAAAAGATGATGCTGTTAAAGTCCTGCACTCAATATGCCAGCAAATTTGGAAAACTCAGCAGTGGCCACAGGACTGGAAAAGGTCAGTTTTCATTCCAATCCCAAAGAAAGGCAATGCCAAAGAATGCTCAAAATATTGCACAATTGCGTTCATCTCACATGCTAGCAAAGTAATGCTCAAAATTCTCCAAACCAGGCTTCAACAGTACTCGAACCATGAACTTCCAGATGTTAAAGTCGGATTTCGAAAGGGCAGAAGAACCAGAGGTCAAGTTGCCAACATCCATTGGATCTTCGAAAAAGCAACAGAGTTCCAAGAAAATATCTGCTTCTGTTTTATTGACTATGCCAAAGCCTTTGACTGTATGGATCATAGCAAACTGTGGAAAATTCTTAAAGAGATGAGAATATCAAACCACTTTACCTGCCTCCTGAGCAATCTGTATGCAGGTCAAGAAGCAATAGTTAGAACTGGACATGGAACAACAGACTGGTTCCAAACTGGGAAAGGAGTACATCAAGGCTGCATATTGTCACCCTGCTTTTTAACTTATATGCAGAGTATATCATGTGAAATGCCAGGCTGGATGAAGCACAAGCTGAAATCAAGATTGCTGGGAGAAACATCAATGACTTCAGATATGCAGATGACACCACCCTTATGTCAGAAAGTGAAGAGAAACTAAAGAGCTTCTTGAAGAAAGTGAAAGAGGAGAGTGAAAAAGTTGGCTTAAAAATCAACATTCAAAAAATGAAGATCATAGTATCCACTCCCATCACTTCATGGCCCATAGATGGGGAAAACAATGGAAACAGTGACAGACTTTATGTTTTTAGGTTCCAAAATCACTGCAGATAGTGACTGCAGCCATGAAATTAAAAGACACTTGCTCCTTGGAAGAAAAGCTATGACCAACCCAAACAGCATATTAAAAAGCAGATACATTACTTTGTCTACAAAGTTCTGTCTATTCAAAGCTTTGGTTTTTCCAGTAGTCATGTATGGATGTGAGATTTGGACCATAAGAAAAGCTGAGCACCAAAGAATTGATGCTTTTGAACTGTGGTGTTGGAGAAGACTCTTCCTGGACTGCAAGGAGATCAAACCAGTCAATCCTAAAGGAAAGCCGTCCTGAATATTTATTGGAAGGACTGATGCTGAAGCTGAATCTCCAATACTTTGGCCAAATGATGCAAGGAACTGACTCATTGGAAAAGATCCTTCATTACGGGAAAGATTGAAGGCAGGAGGAGAAGGGGATGACAGAGGATGAGATGGTTGGATGGCATCACCAGCTCGATGGACATGAGTTTGAGCAAGCTGAAGAAGTTGGTGATGGACAGGAATCCTGGCAAGCTGCAGTCCATGGGGTTGCAAAGAGTCAGACACGACTGAGTGACTGAAATGAACTGAACTGAACTTTAAAAAATAAGAGTCAGAGGTGCACAGCAGTAGATGAACCAGTCAACTAACCATTTAGGAATTGTGGGAAGGAGGATATGTGGACTTCACTTGTTAGCAAGAATAAAATATCATCATGACAATTTTAATAAAAATATTTCTTTTTTACACTTTGTGGAAACTTACCTTTTCTAGTCCAAATTATGCTTTATCAATGTGGTTGCTTAATTGCTCAGTCCTGTCCGATTCTTTGCGACCCCATGGACTGTAGCCCACCAGGCTCCTCTGGCCATGGGGGTTCTCCAGGCAAGAATGGGAGTGGGTTGCCATGCCCTCCTCCAGAGGATCTTCCCGACCCAGTAATCAAACCCAGGTCTCCCGTATAGCAGGCAAATTCTTTACCAACAGACCCATCAGGGAAGCATGCTTTATCAATATGTATTCTCAAATTGCTTATTTACATGTTTAAAAACACGCACTTTAAAAAATTTCTAAGTGTATATTTTTACACGGAAAAGTTCCTGTCACTTAATATGAAAGGATACAATTAAGTTGGTTTCTCAAAGATGTTGGTTCAGAAAACAAAAAGTGCTAAGAATTCAAATAATGAAAAGTAACGATCATAATCATAAAGCAATATCAATTTATATCAAAATGCAGGCAGATAACCAATGCTAATAATGTCATAAATGCTACTTCCCAACATTCTATAAGATATTCCCAATGCTTTACCAACTAACATATTCATCGGTTAATTACCGACACATATAAAATAGTTTCTACAAGGGTTGTTTTATTCAGTCATGATTCATGACCCAAAATAGTACTAAATTTCTAAACCTAAAAGAGTACTATTAAACTTCACTTTAAAAAAGTTACGATAATCTCCTCTTTCTAACATAGTATATGACTTTCTTGAAAGGAATGATTACCTGTGTCTCTGTTAGTGACTTAGAAATAAGAGAAGGCCACTTGGAATTACCCAATATGTGACCTTATTCAAACTTTCCACAGTATCTGCTTCCCACATTATAACTTGATGGAAATAAGAATGTGGTGAAAATTTAAAGTGAAATCTGTTCAAGGTTGTGAGAAAGCTAAAGACTTCTGGACCATATAATGATTGCTTTTTATTCTCTACTGTCTTTTACATAAATCACAAGAATTTTGCAAAAGTTTCAAGTGGAAACAAAAGCACTGGAAGGTCAACTCTTTAGGACATACAAATCGCTGCTTTTTCAAGTGGACAAAGGAAATCAACAAAAGAATTACCATGGGAAAAGCTATGTGTCATGGTGAATAAAATTTACCTATCAACAGTCTGAATAATGTATGTCAACTGTTTGTGCACAATGCCTTATTTTGTATGAAATAACTGGGAAGAATATTCAATTTTTAAGAATTAGACATGCAAACAAAGTAACAACTTTGTAACAAACAAAGTCAGAGCTTTACAGTTTTATTTTATGTGACTAATGGAGTAAAGAATTATTATAAGGAAATGTTATTCTTTTCTAAATATAGTAATAACCAAATGAATTTAATTTCTTTGGCTTCTTTGCCCCCTAAGCTAGGACCTAATGGTCTGTGAATATTTAATAAGCAATGAAATAACATGGTTCATGTGAAACTAATACAGTGAAAGAGAATGGATAAATTTGAAGACTTAGCTTAGAATCTATTATTATGGAATATGTAAAGGGAGCATCTGTTATTAGCATTTTCAATGGCTCAAATATCCAACAATGCCAAGGGTAAAATGTTCCTCAAACAGGGTTAGTTCTCTCCAAGTCCATACAATACAAACACACTTAACTTAAAAATATAGATTCTTGTCAACATTCTGAATACTCATTTTCAGACAAAGCAAAACAAGCACATATTTCTAAGAATCAATGTGAAAACACCCTTCCCACTTTCAAATGTATCTAAACATGCAAACAAAATTGTTACTTTGTATATGAGTGTTTGATGTCATATAGACATGCTTCTTTCCTTTCCTCATTTCTTTTTGGTTTAGAAAAAACCTACTAAGGCAAGACTTTGGTTTGGAGGAGAGAATGACAAAGGAAAACTAGAGTAAATGGGAAAAAGGACTTCAATATTAGGTGTGGAAGAAGGATAGGTAGAGGGGTGGGCGGTGAGAAGGGCAATTGGTAATGGAAAAGGAAACTGAGAGTCATTGCTGCTGCTGCTGCTGCTAAGTCACTCCAGTCCTGTCCAACTCTGTGTGACCCCGTAGACGGCAGCCCACCAGGCCTCCCCCCGTCCCTGGGATTCTCCAGGCGAGAACACTGGAGTGGGTTGCCATTTCCTTCTCCAATGCAGGAAAGTGAAAAGTGAAAATGAAGTCGCTCAGCCGTGTCCGACTCTTAGCGACCCCATGGACTGCAGCCCACCAGGCTCCTCCATTGGCCCACATTTATTCACAGAGCTGCCACAGAAGCCCCAAGAATCTACACAGTGAAGGAGGCAAGTTCTCTTGCAGTTCAGAACTGATGCTATTGCTTCCACCAATATTCTATTGACCAAAGGAAGGCCCATGTGCTGTGCTTAGTCACTTTAGTCATGTTCCACTCTATGAGGCCCCATGGACTGTAGCCAGACTCCTCTGTCCATGGGATTCTCCAGGCAAGTATACTGAAGTGGGTTACCATGCCCTCCTCCTGAGGATCTTCCCAACCCAGGAATCAAACCCAAGTCCTCTGTCTTGCAGGTGGATGCTTTACCATCTGAGCCACCAGAGAAGCCCATGAATACTGGAGTAGGTAGCCTATCCTTTCTCCAGGGGATCTTCTGGACCCAAGAACTGAACCAGGGTCTCCTGCATTTGCAGGTGGATCCTTTACCAGCCAAGCTACCAAGGAAGCCCAAAACAAGTCATAAGGATAGCCAATTCAGAGCGGGGAAATAGACTCTACAATCTACTAGGAAGAATTGCAAGATACATTGTAATGGGTATGTTTACAGGAAGGAGTGGAGGATTGGGGCCATTTGGGGAGCCATTTGTATAATTAATTTGCCACATTGACTAACCAAAGAGATTAGAAGTCAAGCTGTATAATAAATTAAATAAAGCTTAATTTCCTTATTTGTATATTTTTTTAATACAAATTACATTTCTAATCTTTTCTTTCTGGATCCCTTGAAGCCCCTCATATCTCATCTTTAATAACAAGTATTCAACTTAGTTTATTTAAATATAACAGGAAAAAAAAAGAAACTGAAATCTTCTTTCAATAAAAGGTATTTTCTACTGGAGAAGGTGTGGAGAAAAGGGAACCCTTTTACAGTGTTGGTGGGAATACAGACTAGTTCAGCCACTATGGAGAAAAGTGTGGAGATTTGTTTAAAAACTGGAAATAGAACTGCCATATGACCCAACAATCCCATTGCTGGGCTTACACAATAAGGAAATCAGAATGGAAAGAGACATGTGTATCCCAGTGTTCATCACAGCACTGTTTGTAATAGCCAGTACATGGAAGCAACCCAGATGTCCATCAGCAGATGAATGGATAAGAAAGCTGTGGTACAGATACACAATGGAGTGTTACACAGCCATTAAAAAGAATACATTTGAATCAGTTCTAATCAGGTGGATGAAACTGGAGCCTATTATAGAGAGTGAAGTAAGCCAAAAGAAAAACACCAATACAGTATACTAATGCATATATATGGAATTTAGAAAGATGGTAATGATAACTCTGTATGTGAGACAGCAAAAGAGACACATGTATAGAACAGTCTTTTGGACTCTGGGAGAGAGCAAGGGTGGGATGATTTGGGAGAATGGCATTGAAACATGTATAATATCATATGTGAAATGAATAGCCAGTCCAGGTTCAATGCATGATACTGGATGTTTGGGGCTGGTGCACTGAGATGACCCAGAGGGATGGTATGGGGAGGGAGATGGGAGGGGGGTTCAGGACGGGGAACATGTGTACATCCGTGGCAGATTCATGTTGATGTATGGCAAAACCAATACAATATAGTAAAGTAATTAGCCTCCAATTAAAATAAATAAATTTATATTAAAAAATAATAATAAATGGTATTTTCCCCAAATCTGTAAGGTTAAGAAAATAATCTAGTAATGTGCTTTTTTAAACCATGTTTCTATTTAAAACAATAGATTGATATCTTACACTGGAAAATGAAGGCAATAATCTCACAATTTTTCCCACCATCCCATTGGTAACCTCCTGTATAGGTGAATTATTTTATATATGTTTTATATAAAAAATTGTTTGTAACTTTCATATTCTGTTCCATAACTATAATAAGCACAGTTGTTTGATACTTGTCCATATTTCAATGAATTCTGTACTTTACAACTAAGATTTTAAACCTGATAACAGTTTCTGAACTCTATTAAGTTTGTGTCTTAATTTGACTGAATTTTATCAGCAAATTATTTTTACTTTTCCCCCAAGAAATATATATGGATGTTTTATACCTTGGGTTCTTTCCTGGTTAGAAATATGTCTCTGTTGTCCTAGTAACAAAAATTGAATCTAGAATAGGCATAATATTGCTGGTCACAATTTCTCTCAAAATTTTACTGGTATTGATTTATTATCATTTGGCTTTAAATATAGTCTGCAGGAAGTTGAGGAGAGCCTGATTTAGTTGCTTCCCCCCGCCCTTTTGGGTAGGTATTATCTTTTCCTTTATCATTTTGATTGAAGGAAGATAATTTCCGTGATGACTTTCAAACTGCTTTTTTATATATATATCATAAGAAGCTATTTGCCCACTTTGTATTCTATACAACTTACTGGCCATGCGCTCACACTCTAGTCTAAGAACTGATAAAGGCATAAATACTAGATTCACAGTTAGGTGTGAGGACTTGATCTGATGTCTTCACATAAAATCCAAAAGCAGGATAGAGTGAATATTTATGGTTATTTCTTACTTATAGAACTTGGCATAATTTTCTCTCCTCCTGTATCACAAGTGCATAGTTATCATCTGCTAAATACATAACTGAATATATTTTTGGTCATTTTTTTTGTCAAGGTCTATGTCATTAACCTAAATAAGCATTATGAATCTGGATTACTTTCATCAACCCCTCGATGATGCACTATACCTAAATACTCACTTCTTTTTTTCTTTCTTATTTTTTAAATTATGAAAGAATATAGCACATTTACAAGAGACTTAGAAAATGGAGAACAAAATAACATATAATTCTACTATATATTAATGATTATTTTTAAGGAGATGAATTAAGATTTTTAGTTGGGCTTTCAATATCACAGTCTCAAAAATCAATAGAATGAATAGACAGAAAAGTAGAAGCATATAGTAGACCTCAAAAGCACTATGAACCTATTCAACATAAGATTTATACAATTTTCACATAACATCAGGATACAAATTATATTCAAGTTCCAATAGACTATAAACCAGAAGACACTGGAACATATCCAAGGACATAAAACAAGGTGCAAAAATTTCATCTTCTAAAGGTATTGAAATCATACAGAGTCTATTCTATCACTAGAATTATAGGAGATTGTGTTCACCTATGGCTGATTCGTGTCAATGTATGGCAAAACAAATATAGTATTGTAATTAAAAAAATAAATTTAACAATAAAAAAATAAAATAAAATAAATAAAAAATAAAAAAATCAATATCAAAAAATATTGGAAAATAACTCTCATATTTTCAAGTGCAATGTGACATTTTACCAAGAGAGATCTTTTGATTTAGCCATTTTTATATTTTATTTAACATGCTCCATTTACTTCTCAGTACTGATTAAAAGACTGCTACTTTAAATGCTTTCCATGAAACCACACATTTTTATATTGCCTACTCAACAATATGCCTGATTTCTATTTGAAATTTGATTTATATTTTAAATTTGTAACAATCCATTTGACAGCACTAAAATGTGTGTTTTTGGTAATCTGTTAGACTTGATATAGAAAGAAACCTATTGTAATGCATAAAAAGAAGATATATAAAAGATAATAAGTATCTAAAATTAAGTAAAGGAAGACAAGGGGTATAAATGACCCAGAACCATAATTTAATAGGAGTAATGGAGATCCAAGCCTGCAACTTCCCTGGGGATATCTCTGGATATACTCATGAAAAAGTGAAGTATTCACCAGATAGGCAAACGGGTGACAAATTTTGGAGTCTGAAAATGATGAGATTCTAGACTGGAAATTCCTACATAAAGGTAGGGACACAGTCATACTAGGGTGGGGAGGGAGAGTGTTAAAAGGATACTTGACTATATCAGCTTCTTCTATAGATGTAGAAAAAGAAAAAGTAAGATCTCACTTAAGATGACTCACATTAAATACACACTCATGTGAGTTTGGAGTTATAATTCAAACCTGAGTTGAAAATTTTAAATATCCTGGGTTGTCAGTGTCCAAGGAGTAGGGCAGAAATATATTTAAATAATTTCAGAAGCAACTATTCAAAACATAAAATTCAAAGAGCTGTTATGGGTGACATTGCTAAAATCATGAAATCAGAATGAAAAAACACAAAAAAATAAATGAGAAAACAAGTCATTATGAGAAAGAATATAGAGAAGCCACAAACAATGGCCTCAGATATGCAAAGTCTAGAGAAAATAAGATGATTACATATATAACATTTTAAAAATGAGAAACAGACCCAACTAAAGGTAGAAATCTGATATATGTTCTATCTGTCACTGTAGAATATCAAGTAGAGAGTTAATTATTCAAAAAATGGTGCTAGGATAATTGTTAATACATAAAGGAAGAAATAAAAGATTGACACATCACACAGAAATCAAAATAATAAGCACTTAATGAAATTAAAAGACGCTTACTCCTTGGGAGAAAAGTTATGACCAACCTAGATAGCATATTCAAAAGCAGAGACATTACTTTGCCAACAAATGCCCATCTAGTCAAGGCTATGGTTTTCCCAGTAGTCATGTATGAATGTGAGAGTTGAATAGTGAAGAAAGCTGAGCACCGAAGAATTGATGCTTTTGAACTGTGGTGTTGGAGAAGACTCTTGAGAGTCCCTTGGACTGCAAGGAGATCCAATCAGTCCATTCTGAAGGAGATCAGCCCTGGGTGTTCTTTGGAAGGAATGATGCTAAAGCTGAAACTCCAGTACTTTGGCCACCTCATGCAAAGAGTTGACTCATTGGAAACGACTCTGATGCTGGGAGGGATTGGGGGCAGGAGGAGAAGGGGACGACCGAGGATGAGATGGCTGGATGGCATCACCGACTCGATGGACGTGAGTCTGAGTGAACTCTAGGAGTTGGCGATGGTCAGGGAGGCCTGGCATGCTGCATTCAGTGGGGTCGCAAAGAGTCAGACACGATTGAACTTAACTACATTTACTATCCAACATTGTACTAAATGTCTTAATAATTCAGTAAGAAAAAAGAGGCTAATATCTGAAAGAAAAAGTTAAAAACTATCGCAAAGAGTTGGACACGACTGAGCAACTGAACTGAAGTGTGAAAGATAAACCTTTGGAAGAAACTGTAAAAGAATATACATATATGATATAAGAAGTATAGACCATTTTAAAAAATGAGAAATTACATTAAAAATAATTCTGTTTTTCAAAATATATCATAAAGGACTTTTGTTTTAGGTAATGAGAATGATGTCTCCTTCTATAAAGCAATTGGCAAACTGGAAAAACATATATTAATTCTTTTCAGACACTGGAAAATGGGTAGATATTACATAACTAAAATCCATAAGAGAAGGAAGAAAATGAAGTTAGTCCTATAATCACCCCAGATTTCAGTATTTAAGCAATTGATAGACCATGGCTCATGGAATGGGATACAAACAGAGACCAGTGGTCTCTCAGTGAGAAGATGAGACAGAGATACCAAAATGGTGAGGACTTAAAGAACAGAGTATCAAGGACAAGGCGCACAGGGTAAAATGTGCACAAATTCTGGCTTTTGAAGCTTTGGCCATATATTAAGCTATGCATTTACAGAATGAAATAGACCAAGTGAATAACAACTTCCAGAGAAAGAAAATTTTCTGGGGAATTGCAAGCAACAGTTCTAAGAGCTAAGAAAAGGCTGAGAATCATCAAAGATGATACAGACCATAATCGAGAGACTTTGCTGAATCCATGAAGATTTAAGTAAATATCCCAAATATCAGCACCTTAATTTCGGGACTAAGTTAGTCTCAGTAGAAGGGCTACATTATGCATGACCTTAAAAAGGCTTCAAAACAGGCTTTGAAAGAATGAAATTTCCATGCCAGAATTATAAGTTCCTTCTAGGATAAAAGGCCAATAGTCTTTACGTGAGTGCAACCCACACAATGAATCAATCATAAACGTCACAATGTGTGAGTACTAATGATAAATTGTAAGACATGCAAAATAAAAGGAATATGTGATGCATTTCCCAGAAATAAAAAGACACAGTGGTCACAGAAATGTTGAAATTAGTAGACAAGGACATTAAAATGACTATAATAATAAATGAATCACTAGTAAATGTAATATTAGTAAATCTCTAAGGCATCATGTTAAGTAAAAGGAGCCAGACATGTAAGACTACTCACTGAATTATCCCCTGTATATAAAATGCCTGAAAATGTAAACTATAACAACAAAAAACAGATCAGAGGTTGCCAAGAACTTGTGATGGAGACAGGAAATTTGCTGAAAAAGGAAAGAATAAACTTTCGAGATACTTAAAATATTTTTGGTTCCAGAGGTAATAGGATTATTCTTAATTTATGAAAGTGTTTCTTGATTGATGTAGTATACCATTCTCTCTCTCTCTCTCTCTCTCTCTATATATATATATATATATATATACACACACACATATATACACACACACTCACACTTTAGAATTCATTGAACTGAACACATTAAAAGGATAAAATTATATATAAATTATATTTAATACTACAACTTTTGAAAAAGAAGATATTAAAACTGTATGAAAATAAATGGACTGTACAAACAAATAAATTAGAAATTAAGGAAACATCAAAAAGTTCAATGAGCAGCTTTGATAAATTAGACACTATAGAACAGAAGATTCAGGAAATAAAGATATAGTAATAGAAATACCCAAGATGAAGCACAGAGAAATAAAGACTGAAAAAGTGACCTAGGAAACAATATTGACTTTACTGCCATGCATATTATTGGAGTCCTAGAAGGAAAGAAGAAATAAAAGAGAATTAAAAAATGTATTTGAAGAAATAATGGGGCTTCTAGCATGTGCTGCTTAGGCTGTAGACATTAGGAAAGCTCATTGCTTCAATCTTGACAGGAGAAAAACAAACTATAGAACCACACTCTTTCTTGAACCTATCAGAAACCTGAAGTTTCATGACAACCAACTATCAGCACATTCTAAGGAAAGATAAGCACCTCCAATAAGTAGTCCATGAGCCTTTACTTGGAATAGAACACAAGAGTAATAGGTACCAGCATACAGGTGGGTAAGCTACAATTTTTCGCAAAGTAACAAAGACCAAGTGTGGGTGAAAATGAAAATATAGAACTCCTGGGATCCATAGACACAGGGGAGTTCACATCCCCTTGTAGTTTCATCTTTTCAGACTTTCACAAAGTGATTGTGACAAAGATTGGGACAGACCATCAGTGAAAACAAGTAAGTCATTTAGCCCTGCTAAATCCTTCTACCCTGTGGAACAAAAGCTGTAAGACTCCAAGTGAAGGACAGCAAAGGCTGTCATCTCCTGGGTATGGAGAAGGATCCATTGAAACTGGGGAAGAGACAGGAGAAAATATCTCTACCCCCTAGGCAGGACATTAGACCATTAGATGCCTAGTCTGTACTACAGAAAATATGTTAAAGGAAGTTCTTTATGCAAAAATAATACGGTAACTGGTTAAAGTTTGAACCTACATTAAAAGTCAGCAAACATTTCATACAAACTGTTGGTAAATAGCAAATTATTTAGGCTTTTCAAGATTCTGTTGCAAGTACTCAACTCTGCCTTTGTAACACGAAAGCAATCATGCACAATATGTAAATGAACAAGTGTGGTGGAACTGTAATAAAACTTTATTTACAAAATCATTTACTAGGCCTTAGTGCACTAACCCTACCTTACGCAAAGGAATGAGTACCATTAGAAATGGTAAGTACACCGGTAAATATAAAACATTATTTTTATATTTCAAGTTATTTTTAATTCAAAACTTCAAGCAATACTTCTCTATAGCAACTCATAAAAAAGTAAAAGACATAGAATTAACAAGCCCAAATGTGGAAGTAAAACGAAATCCTTTTAAATATTCAGGTAATCCAAAAGAAAGCCACCAACAAGGATAGGAAACAACAAAAAGAGGGAACAAATAGAAACAGATAGGAGCAAATACCACTGTACTGAAATTCATACAAAATGTTAATTATATGATGTAAATTATATAAATATATTCTATATATAATTATCTATACATTATTTATATATATTATATTTATATATGTATTTTATAAAATATACTATATATTTATATATTTTATATAAATATAATATATATTTTTATATATTATATAAATTATATAAAGTATAATTATATAAAATGAAAAAAGGGCAGAGAATATCATATTGTTTTAAAAGCATGTCCCAGGTATATATAAGATGTGCATTTTTTAATCTAAAAATGCAGATAAAAATGAAAACCATGTAAACACGACTAGGAAACATGGAGCAACTACATTCAGTTCAGTTCATTTCAGTCGCTCAGTCGTGTCCGACTCTTTGCAGCCCCATGAATCACAGCACACCAGGCCTCCCTGTCCATCACCAAACCCAGAGTTCATTCAAACTTATGTCCATCGAGTTGGTGATGCCATCCAGTCATCTCATCCTCTGTCATCCCCTTCTCGTGCCCCCAATCCCTCCCAGCATCAGGGTCTTTTCCAATGAGTCAACTCTTCGCATGAGGTGGCCAAAGCATTGGAGTTTCAGCTTTATCATCAGTTTTTCCAATGAACACCCAGGACTAATCTCCTTTAGAATGGACTGGTTGGATCTCCTTGCAGTCCAAGGGACTCTCAAGAGTCTTCTCCAACAACATAGTTCAAAAGCATCAATTCTTCGGTGCTCAGCCTTCTTTACAGTCCAACTCTCAAATCCATATATGAACACTGGAAAAACCATAGCCTTGACTAGATGGGCATTTGTTGGCCAAGTAATGTCTCTGCTTTTTAATATGCTATCTAGGTTGGTCATAGCTTTCCTTCCAAGGAGCAAGTGTCTTTTAATTTCATGGCTACAGTCACCATCTGCAGTGATTTTGGAGCCCCAAAACATAAAGTCAGCCACTGTTTCCACTGTTTCCACATCTATTTCCCATGAAGTGATGGGACCAGATGCCATGATCTTCATTTTCTGAATGTTGAGCTTTAAGCCAACTATTTTGCTGTCCTCTTTCATTTTCATCAAGAGGCTTTTTAGTTCCTCTTCATTTTCTGCCATAAGGGTGGTGTCATCTGCATATCTGAGGTTATTGATATTTCTCCTGGCAATCTTGATTCCAGCTTGTGCTTCTTCCAGCCCCGCGTCTCTCATGATGTCCTCTGCATATAAGTTAAATAAGCAGGGTGACAATATATAGCCCTGACGTACTCCTTTTCCTATTTGGAACCAATCTGTTGCTCCATGTGCAGTTCTAACTGTTGCTTCCTGACCTACATACAGGTTTCTCAAGAGGCAGGCCAAGTGGTCTGGTATTCCTATCTCTTGAAGAATTTTCCACAGTTTATCATGATCCACACAGTCAAAGGCTTTGGCATAGTCAGCAAAGCAGAAATAGATGTTTTTCTGGAACTCTCTTGCTTTTTCGATGATCCAGCAGATGTTGGCAATTTGATCTCTGGTTCCTCTGCCTTTCTAAATCCAGCTTGAACATCAGGGAGTTCATGGTTCACATATTGCTGAAGCCTGGCTTGGAGAATTTTGAGCATTACTTCACTAGCATGTGAGATGAGTGCAATTGCACAGTAGTTTGAGCATTCTTTGACATTGCCTTTCTTTGGGATCGGAATGAAAACTGACCTTTTCCAGTCCTGTGGCCACTACTGAGTTTTCCAAATTTGCTGGCATATTGAGTGCAGCACTCTACAGCATCATCTTTCAGGATTTGAAATACCTCAACTGGAATTCACCTCCACTAGCTTTGTTTGTAGTGATGCTTACTAAGGCCCACTTGACTTCACATTCCAAGATGTCTGGCTCTAGGTGAGTGATCATACCATCGTGATTATCTGGGTCGTGAAGATCTTTTCTGTACAGTTCTTCTGTGTATTCTTGCCACCTCTTCTTAATATTGTCTGCTTCTGTTAGGTCCATACAATTTCTGTCCTTTATCGAGCCCATCTTTGCATGAAATGTTCCTTTGGTATCTCTAATTTTCTTAAAGAGATCTCTAGTCTTTCCCATTCTGTTGCTTTCCTCTATTTCTTTACATTGATCACTGAGGAAGGCTTTCTTATCTCTTCTTGCTATTCTTTGGAACTCTGCATTCAGATGCTTATATCTTTCCTTTTCTCCATTGCTTTTCCCTTCTCTTCTTTTCACAGCTATTTGTAAGGCCTTGTAAGACAACCATTTTGCTTCTTTGCATTTCTGTTCCATGGGGATGGTCTTGATCCCTGTCTCCTGTACAATGTTATATACCTCCATCCATAGTTCATCAGGCACGCTGTCTATCAGATCTAGTCCCTTAAATCTATTTCTCACTTCCACTGTATAATCATAATGGATTTGATTTAGGTCATACATAAACCGTCTAGTGGTTTTCCCTACTTTCTTCAATTTAAGTCTGAATTTGGCAATAAGGAATTCATGCTCTGAGCCACATTCAGCTCCCAGTTGTTTTTGCTGACTGTATAGAGCTTCTCCATTTTTGGCTGCAAAGAATATAATCAATCTGATTTCAGTGTTGACCATCTGTGTGATGTCCATGTGTAGAGTCCTCTCTTGTGTTGTTGGAAGAGAGTGTTTGCTATGACCAGTGTGTTCTCTTGGCAGAACTCTATTAGCCTTTGCCTTCTTCATTCCGTATTCCAAGGACAAATTTGCCTGTTACTCCAGGTGTTTCTTGACTTCCTACTTTTGCATTCCAGTCTCCTATAATGAAAAGGACATCCTTTTTTGTGTTAGTTCTAAAAGGTCTTGTAGGTCATAGAACTGTTTAACTTCAGCTTCTTCAGCATTACTGGTTGTGGGCATAAGCTTGTATTACTGTGATATTGAATGGTTTGCGTTGGAAATGAACAGAAACCATTCTGTCATTTTTGAGATTGCATCCAAGTACTGCATTTCAGACTCTTTTGTTGACCATGGTGGCTACTCCATTTCTTCTGAGGGATTCTTGCCCACAGTAGTAGATATAATGGTCATCTGTATTGGCTGCTTTTAATATTTTCTTATTTTCTTTGTCATACATTTTCAATAATTTGATTCAAATATGCCTTTGTGTATTTTTCTTTCTGAGATAAAGGTGGTCAATTTATCAAAAATACATAACAATCCTAAATATGTGTATACTTACCTAAAAGTGAGACAGGATGGAACCTGGGACCCTTTACTTCAGTGCTGCAATGGTTGCACCTGGACACACCTATCCTCAAGCAACAAAATATAAGGAAACTATATGAGAGTATAATTAACTTCATGCAAGCATAGTTAGGGCAAATCCTGGACAAAAGGTACAAAGAGGTCAAAAGATCAACTGCCACTTTTGAAGAGCCCAAAGCAAAAGTAGGGGGTAAGGAACAAAAGCATGCCCCTTGCACACAGCACCACCTATGGCGTGTGCAAACCACCTAAGCCACGCCTCCAACCTGCCCCTGGACATAACCCTACCGTCATCCCACATAAGGAACAAGCCCCACTGCAATATTCTGGCCTGGAGAATTCCATGGACAGAAGAGCCTGTCAGACAGAACTGAGTGATTAACACTTTTATTTTTATTTTTCACCCTCCCCAGAGCAAACTGGCAAGGGAACCATTTATTTTCTTCTATAGCAGGAGCCCCAACAAAGCCTTTCCTGAATTTCTTGTCTGACCTCTGATCAATTTCTATAGATTAAAGAGGCCAAGAACCTGGAACCAAAGCAGAGCATCCAAATATATAAAGCAAAAATCAACAGAGCCAAGGGGATACAGCTAAACTCATGAGGTTTAAAAAAAAAAGTAACATGCAAACACATAGTTCATGGGGTTGCAAAGAGTTGGACATGACTGAGTGACTGAATTGAACATGCGTACATCTGAAAAGAATCTAATAGGTATACAGAAAACAAGAAACTAATAAGAGATATGGAAGACTTGGAATGATACCACCAAATTTACTGAATTGACATAACAAGTGATCCAACATTTGAAAAACATATTTTTTTAACATAAAATTCTATGGTTTAAAAATATTCTCAATGTTGTGCAACTGTCATCACTATGTCTCTAAGAACATTCCAGAACTCAGAAAGTGCCTGCACTCATTATCAGTCACTCCTCGTTCCTCCTCATTCATCCATGGCCACTACTAATCTGTTTTCTGTCTCTATGGATTTGCCTATTTGGGGCATAATATACAAATGGAATCACCCAATATGCGACTTTTATATCTGACTTCTTTCTCTTAGCATAATGCTTTTAAAGTTCATCCTTATGCAACATGAATCAAAATTCCATTTCTTTTTATGCATAAATATAGGCATATCCTATTTTGTTTACCTATTAATCCATTAAAGCTTTCCTCAATCCAGTCATCACTAATTTACTTTCATTGTGGTATCAGAGATACAAAGTTAACAAGTAAAGAAGGTTAGGAACAGGAGGGAGAAATAAAGATACACAATTTAGACATCAGTGTGCTGGATTTTTACTCACTTTAAAATCTAAGTCCTCTAAAAGAAGCCCATCAAGTCTTAATTCTAAAAATTATATATCATTTTCAAACTATAAACATCATTTCATTTACTTTCATTCATAATTTTTCCACTCTCCTTGAGATTTTAATGAAACTCAAGAGGAGACATTTAAAATTTTTGGATGTTCTGAGAATAATTTAGATAAAATACTTATGTAAAAAGACTACTTTTGCTGTTGTGGTTTAGTTGCTAAGTTGTGTCCAACTCTTTTGCAACCCCATAGTCTGTAGCTCCACAGGCCCCTCTGTCCATGGGATTTCCCAGGCAAGAACACTGGAGTGGGTTGTCATTTCCTTCTCCAGGGGATCTTCCTGACCCGAGGGATCAAATCCACGTGGCCTACTTGATAGGTGGGTTCTTTACCACTGAGCCACCTGTGAGGCCAAAGACTACATTATTCCCCTATAAAGCAGCTGTAACTGGAATAATTTCAAGCTGGAAATATTATTTTATATAAAGTTATTATAAATGGTAACGCTGATGACAGAATTATTTAAGAAAAGCCTTTCTTCCCAGTAATGTCTTTTCCCTTGATTTTCCCAAAATTAATGTCATTCCTATAGGGCGTGCCAGTAGCTCTTCATCTGCATTTTTCTGAAGGGTTATACTAGTCATATGAGTATCTAGAAGAGGTACATTCCAGGTATAGGGAAGTGCAAATGTCCTAAGGTGGTATGTTTTAAGACCTCCCTAGTTTCAATAACATATTTGCTTTTCTACCAGTACTGAAGGAAGGATCGAATCCACGGACTCTACCTCTTCTTGCCCTTCTTCATATCACAAGCTTATTTGGCCCTTCTGAGCCCTTGTCCATCACATGCTTCTTGGCAATATCTTTTGCCAAGATATTGCTTCTTGGCAATATCTTTCCTCAGCAATGTTATGCATCCTACATGCTGCTGCTAAGTCACTTCGGTCGTGTCCGACTCTGTGCGACCCCATAGACGGCAGCCCACCAGAATCCCCCATCCCTGGGATTCTCCAGGCAAGAACACTGGAGTGAGTTGCCATTTCCTTCTCCAACGCACGAAAGTGAAAAGTGAAGTGAAAAGTGAAAGTGAAAGTGAAGTCGCTCAGTCGTGTCCAACTCTTAGTGACCGCATGGACTGCAGCTCACCAGGCTCCTCTGTCCATGGGACTTTCCAGGCAAGAGTACTGGAGTGGGGTGCCACTGCCTTCTCCAATAGACGGTCTCAAATGCCTCTTAAGCTATCTCCTTGATCTCTAACTCTCACTATTCTGGTCATGATCTTTCTCTTTCAGTAGCTCCCTACTACTTGCTAGATAAAGTAGAGATTTCTTAGCATTTAAGAATTTCTATTTGCTTTATCATCTACCTTTTTATCTTCATGCTCCCCAACTCTTTCACCAGACCATAACTGGACCACAAACTTCCTGCACCATTTCGGGTACCTGCCTGCCCTGCCCACTTTTAAATTTTCTCATGCTCTTCTCTCTCCCTGAAATGTACATTCCAGCTCTAACTCTGCCTTTTGAAATTTAAACTGCTCTTAAGGGTCCATCATACACCACCTTACTTCTACCATGTTTCCTGATCGCCCCAGTTGATGTGATGGCTCCTTCCTCTGAACTTACAAAGCTCTTTGCACCAGCGTTGCCATCATGGATCATATTCTGTTTTGCGTTATGGTATGTGCTGTGATTAGTCACTCAGTCATGTTCAGCTGTTTGCGACCCCTTGGCCTGTAGCCTGCCAGGCTCTTCTGTCCATGGGGATTTTCCAGGCAAGAATACTGAAGTGGGTTGCCATGCCCTCCTCCAGGGGATCTTCCCAACCCAGGGATCACACCCAGCCCTCCTGCATTGCAGGTAGATTATTTACCATCTGAGCCACCAGGAAAGCAACCTCCTACTACAATCTTAAATTTAGCCAAATTGTTTATGCATTTTTACAGCATATTTGGTACACACTATGAATATATAATCAAGTAAGATGAACTTGCAATTGAACCTTCCAGGAAAAAAGAGAATATACAGTTGATTGAAATTACACGTCACAGTGTTCAAGTTTCATAAATCTTGGCTATGTGAGGGGCTATAGAGATAGGTATGGGGACTTTCCTGGTGGTCCAGTGGTTAAGAATCTATGCTTCCACTACAGGAAGCATGGGTTCGATTCCTGGCCAGGGAACTAGGATCCCACATGCCACACAGTGCAGACAAACAAGGAAAACAAAATAAAACAAACAACAAAACACTAGAGAGAAGTATAATTGACTCTACGCTTCTCTCCAGAAAGATTTGTTAGCATTAATATAAGTAAAAATTGACTCTGGGACTACTAATTTACTTGCATGCTAATATAATAAAAGTAATAAAAATAATGATGCTGATAACTATCACTGAGTGGTTATTATAAATTTGGCACTGTGCTTAATACTTTATTTGATTTATCTGTTTCCTTATAAAACCCCATGAAGTAGAGTTTAAATTATTGTCTTTGTTTTCAGCTGAAGAAACAGAAGAGAGCATTGGTTAAGTAACTTACTAAAGATTACTTTTCCAGAGTACCACAGATAATAGTTCTGGGAAAGAACAACAGACATTTTTCTTCATATAGGAATTTATCTATAAATTTTCATATATTCAATACTTTATATGTTGTTTTATGAGCACTTCTAGCCTCTACACAAGAGTCTCACATTTACTAATTGAAAGAAGTAGGATAACTTAGTTTAAGCATCAAAGCTTTAACGTACAAATCTGTGTCAATGAATCTAGAAGGACTTTTTTCATAAAATGCCTACAGTTTTATATGTTATTAAAACTGACACATCCTCACAGATTTTACTGATGAATTAAAGGAGCAAGAATTCTCCTATTGAAAGCTAGAGCAAAAATCTTCAGCAATCATCTAGTGGAATAACTATGGGAGGTCCACATGTTGGCACACATGGAATTTTGCATAATCTCATTTTCCCATGAAGTTAGGAAGAGATTTTTATAAAGAAATAACCTGCATATTGATTATAATTACACAATACCGTTTCTGCTCTATGAGTAATATTTGACTTCACAGCTCAAGGAATGAACTCTGGCCCTTCAAATTCATTGGAAAGAAAAAAAGTAGGATAACTATTACTTTAGAAGACTCTCTGTGTTGAAGGACAATAAAGCCTTTGGATTGAACAATTATGGTAGTCTAAACCCCTGGGTTTAGAACTAGAAGAGAGAATTCAGCCAGATTTTATCCTCTATAAATTACTAGAAAAACAAGTCAGAAAAAAAACAAAAAAAAAAAACTTCATCTAATTGATGATGTACAGTATCCCTGATAAACAAAGCATGACATAATTAATGCAACTGAATAAAACTGGCAAATCACAGTATCAGAAAAAGAATGTTGTGTGCAAAGCAACGGGATTTATAACTGGGTAATTAGGGGAAATAATTTAATAACTGGAATATCAAGAAGGTCATCACTTTTACACAAAAGGTATAAAGCACATATTAAAGGTGACATATTAACTCAATATGGCAAGCGAAAAACTGGTCACTTACTGCTTTGGAAATTAAAAAAAATGTATAGCAGAATAAATCCTCTCTCATTGATCATTAATATTCAGATGATAAGTCTAAAGCATTTTAATTCAATTCATTATATCCTAAGTCACTGACTATACAGTTATAAGAATCAATTAGATTAGAAACTCCTCAAAGTCAGGAACTGAGTATCTAGTGAAGAACTTCTGGTAAATACTGAAGTAGTACATATGACGACTTAGAAGTCAGTAGGCACTTAATAAAGGCTTTCAGGCTTCCCTGGGCCCCCTTCCTGAAGACTCTGGCAGGGCCTCTGCCCTGGCCCCCGAGCAATACATTGACCAACACCCAGCAATGGGTGGACCAGCTCAATGAGGACCAGCAGTAAGACAATCGGGGAGCTAGGCATGTCATCCAGCTATGTGGAGTGGCTAAAAGTCATGTCCCTGGTAGTCAGGGCCTGACAAAACATGGCCCACCAGAGAAAGGAATGACAAACCACTTCCATAGTCTTGCCTTGGGAGCCCCATGAACATAATGAAAAGGCAAAAAGATATGACATCAGAAGATGAGCACCCCCAGGTCAGTAGGTGTCCAATATGCTACAGTGGATGAGCGGAGAAAGAATGAAGAGGCTGGGCCAAAGCAAAAACATTGCTCTCAGTTGTGGATGTGTCTGGTGATGAAAGTAAAGTTCAGTGCTGTAAAGAGCAATACTGCATGGGAACCTAGAACGTTAGGTCCATGAATCAAGGTAAATTGGATGGGATCAAGCAGGAGATGGCAAGAATGAACATCAACATCTTAGGAATCAGTGAAATAAAATGGACAAGAATGGGCGAATTTAATTCAGATGACCATTACATCTGCTACTGTGGGCAAGAATCCCTTAGGAGAAATGAAGTAGCCCTCATAGTCAACAAGAGTCCAAAATACAGTACTTGGATGCAATCTCAAAAATGACAGAATAATTTGGTTTGTTTCTGAGGCAACCAGTCAACAATGAATAAATAGATTTCTGCTTTAGGCAATTTATGTTCATAAGCTTGAGCCAATACTCCAGAACTTGGTTTCACATAGAAATTTTTTTAATTTTACATTCAATTTTTCAAATGGCATTTCTATATAAATGCATGAAATATCTGCATTTAAGTATCTATCTAAGTATCTACCCCCATGCTTACCAGCATACCTCATTGCAAGTATCCATGTGCCAGGTTCCAATTAGCACTGATACGATACACAGAAGTTTAGCTCTGTAGCTCACTAAGCAAATAGCACACATACCATAGTCCAGAAGGCCTTGAATAAGTATTTGCCAAAGAGTGCAGCACATTTTACAAAGCAATATAACTTGTAGAAAATCACTAGCCCCAGGACAGAATACGATTTCCATCCCTCTGTGATCCATATTTATTGCAATGGAGAGTTGTACATTGATCCATTGTGCAGTGAATCTCTGTCTCTTTGGCCACTATTGATTTCAATTTACCCAATCAGCAAGGTTCACAGACTTAGTTTTAAGTGTGTTGAAAGTAAATGGACTGCCAAAGAATAACTATTTATCAAGGGAGCCCTGGAGTTATTGGATGAAATTTATTTGCCAGTTGCCTGGCACAGTTGACTACACCTATCAGAGTTAGACGAGTATAGGAATGTTTCAACTGAACAAGCTCCTTAATCCCTCCAGCTATTTTAATGCTCCAAGCAATTTCAAGCCATCTACTCTTAACTCTTTTAAACAATCAGGTATCTGTACCTTCTTACTATGTGTAACAAACTGAACTGACAGTCAAAAGAGGGGTCCTAATGACAGCCATTAAGTTACCTTGAGCCTCAGAATATCTGCATGACACTTTGTTCCAATTTATTCATCTGTACAATGTATATGGCAGCAGCTGTTCTCAAACTTACCATCATCTTCATCTTCCTCTACCTTACAGGGAAACACTGAAGATAACTGGGGAAAAAAATGGGCTCTATGTCTTAGCAGGCAGTTATTTCAGTGGTTCTGTTAAGAACAAAAAGGACTCCTATACTCCTTCTGTAGATAATGTCACATTTGAGCACCCCTTTCAGATGGTAAAAGCATCTGTTTGCAATGCGGGAGACCCGGGTTCAATCCCTGGGTGGGGAAGATCCTCTGGGAAGGAAATGGCAACCCACTCTGGTACTCTTGCCTGGAAAATTCCATGGATGGAGGAGCCTGGTGGGCTGCAGTCCACTGGGTCACAAAGAGTCAGACACAACTGAGCGACTTCACTTTCACTTCCCTAACCAAATATCTCTAATATCTAATAACAAAAACAGGGAGTTGTACTAACTTTAAAGTTGCAAGTTCTAGTTCCTAGCTTTCTGATCAGAAGATCAGCTCTTCTGATGCTGGTCAGTTCCCACTTAGCATCTACCTTTCCAAATGAACTTAGGGTGCCACTCTCAAACAGAATCAAAGATAAATTCAGCCTGTCTCTGTTCCTTGCCTTTGTACCTCTGCCCAAATCTAGCCTACTTACATTTCACCATTTCTCCCACTGCAATGCCCCATAAATCTAACTCCTCTTAATGTCACATATGTCTTCTTTGACCCTTATTAGTTTAAAAAATCATCACAGAGATATAAGTAATCACTCCTGCATCTCACTATTGACAGAATTGTCTTTTAAAATACTAAACTAATTATGTCATTTTCCTCCTCACAAGCCTCCAGTGGCTTCTCAGCACTTACAAAGTCCAAAATCATCAGAATGTCAAATAAAGCCCTTCAACATCTGGCATATCTCTTAGATGATGTTATTGTTGCTATTTAGTTGCTAAGTCATGTCTGACTCTTTTGCGACCTCATGAACTAGAGCCTACCAGGATCCACAGTCCATGAGATTTTCTGGGCAAGAATACTGCAGTGGATTACCATTTCCTTCTCCTTCTTGACCCAGGAATTGAACCCATGTTTCCTGTATTGGCAGGCAGATTCTTTGCCACTGAGCCATCAGAGAAACCCCACTCTCTCACCTACACTCTCATAATGACTGAATTCTAGTTATACCTCATTACTCATTCACATAGGTTCGGTCTCCCTAGAAGAGATTCTGAATGGGGTGGAGATGTAATTTGGAAGGTGGTGCCAGAATGCACCAGATGGGAATGTGAACTGAGAACACCAAGAGAAAAAGTCAGAGTATGCTAATAAGTGATTACCATATAGGCTTATATGTGCACAATTCCTCACAGATTCTCAGTGACCATATAGAGCACACCTCAAAACTATTCTATCCAAAAGGCAAGGGCCCTGTGATATTCATCCTTTAACTTCCACCTGTCGTATTTTGAGGGGAGTTGCAGAGTGCATTAGCTCCTTGATGCTTCCAGCTTGCAGACTGGGCACACACTGGTGGCCAGCATTCAGGCAGAACTGAAATGCTAGCCAGGACACCAAGAGTAACTGCAACACTCTTAAGTCTGCAAATATGACTGTTCCTTCCTCCCTCTGCCATGCTTATCTGTCTGTTCATCTTTAACACTGTTTTCTCTATCTGAAGTGCCTTTGCCCTACTTCTTCTCCAGGTAAAAAAAGTCTACATCTCTGAAGAAGATGAAGAAGAACACTTCTTCACATGTACCAGGCTTGTTGGACTTTTGTCTCCTGGGCTGCATAAGATTCTATACAGACTTGTGGCAGAACAGTAGCTTCATATCTATAAATACATTCTTACTTCCATCTCTTCCCTGTTCAGTCTAATCTCCCACGTTTGCGTTAGTTAACAAGCCCTTCACTTTGATTGCATTTCCTCAAACAGAAAGCTCCAGGGTAAAGAAGCAGAGCATAGAGCTCTATCGGCCTTGGGAGAATATTCAGTTCCATCTTTCATCTCACAGATGAGACGTGTCTTGGTCAGTAGGTGCTCCTATTACAGAATACCATAGACTGAGCGTCCTAAGACAACATTTTTTTCTCATTGTTTTGAAGGCTGGGCAGTCCAAGACCAAGGTGCAGGCCAGTTTGGTTCCTAATGAGAGCTGTCTTCATGGTTTACAAAAGGGCATCTTCTGTGTCCTCATATGATGGAGAGAGATTGTCCTTCTCATGTCTCTTCTTACAGCAGGGTCTTTCATTTTTGCAATATAGAGAGGCTGAAAATTTTCTCCAAACATAGCAAATCCTTTTTGCTTAATGATCCTATTTTAAAGTTCTCTCTTTTTCACATTTTTACTGTAAACAAGAGAAGCCAAGCCACTCCAACATTTTGCATAGAAACCTAGCTAAGTATGCATTTCATCTTTCCCAAGTTCTATCTTCCACAAAATACTAGAACATAAGCACAATTTCTTTGCCACTTTCTGCATTGCACAATTACATGTTCCTCATTTTCATCTGAGACCACATCAGAATGACATTTACCATCCATTTTCATATGTGATTATTTATGTTAAGGTCCAAGGAAGAGGAAATTTGGTCTGTATCTCTCCTCTATCCTTTCCAGGCTCTCACCAGGATCACCCTTAAAATTCTCTTTACAACAATCTCACCTTCTAGAATGCACTCAAAACTTATCCAGCTTCTATTAGCCCATTCCGTTTCACATTTTTAGGTATTTGTTACCCTAAACCGAATGGCTTAAACAAGCATTTGTTTCTCATCATTCTGGGGGCTGGAAGTCTGAAGTCCGTATGTCAGCATGGTCAGTTTGTTGATACATTTCACTCCCTGGTTTACAGATAGCCATCTTATCTCTTTGCGTTTTCATGGTAGAAGACAGCTAGCCAGTTATCTGGGCTCTTCTCACAAAGGTATCAATCTCATTCATGAGAACTCCATCCTCATGTTCTAGTTACCTCACAACAGCCTACTTCTAAACGCTATGTTGGCATTAAGATTCAACATATGAATTTGGGAGGAGCACAAACATGCAGCCCACTGCACATGCTTACCTGGATGCCTATTAACCCCAGTCCTAATTCTCTGTCTCATCAATAACCCTGCAATCCTTCTCTGATATACTTCCCATATCACAGTATGTTTTATTTATATATTTACTGTATACTGCATATTTACAGTACAGTATGCCATCTCTTGCTAAGTAAGGAAGCTGCTTAAGATTTAATCTTTGTCTTAAATATATTTAGATCCCCAAAGTACCTTACACATGTTTTCTGAATAAATTAATAGATAAATGAACACAAAAGTGAATGAAGAGCAAAAACAAACCACCCCTCTGCAACTGAGAAAATTAGCCATTGTAAACTGAGCATACTCTTACTTACCTCAGAGATGAGTAACAATTTCACATAAAACTAGTGTCCCTTATAAGAATATAGGTATATAATTCTAAGGTGATTTTCAAAATAATATTTAAGTATTTTCTGGATGTTTTAATGCCTTGATGCAATGGATAGTATTTTTCCTTCCATCATGAGGATAGATAGTACCTGAAAAAAGACAACTTGGTACATTTCTTCCTTCACACTGGGATCATATAAATTGGGAGAAAAACAAGCACGAGGTTGATATCAAACATAGTTAAAGTGCTTACTTAAAGTTTTTTGAAGTACTTTAATTATTACTATTATAATATTGAGCTTAGAGTTCATAATAATATTTTGGTTTTCCTATTTGCTGTGCAACAAACTCCAGTAGAACACTGAGATACAATAAACAGAAAGGTCTAAAGCATAAGTTTTAGAAAAGTTAAAGGAAAAATAATCCTGTCTTTTGATACAGCAATGGTAAGAAAATAGAAATGGCCATTTAATTCTGACAGTATGAAGCATTTGAGTCAGTAGATATACTTTGCTTCCTTTCTTTTTATATTTCTTCAAATCTTTAATGACTTTTTAAGCTTAAAGAAATGGCCCTCATCTATATTATACCTAATCACTGAGAAACTTTCTTTTTGGAAGTGATCATTTTTAAGTTTAATTTTATGCTGTATATTTATTTAAGAATAATTGTCTTCACTCACATCAATGATAAGTATTTTCTCTCTGCTTTAAAAAAGTAAAATAGGCTTTTTATACTATTGAGGATATTTCTAGTTTAAAAATCATTGTTTGAAGGGTTAAAAAAAAGCTTCTGGAATCTAGTTAAGAAGTATAAGTAGGAAATAAAATTTACTAATGATTGAGGGGCTGTTAGCAAATGTAATGTTGCAGATGAAAAACTTTTCAGGGATTTTTTGGGTGCTTTATCTATTGCTATGAAAGCAAATCTTATGCACCAAAACTTCTGCTATTTCATGGAAGTATTATGTCTCAGGACACTTTTACTTAGGGCATTTGTAGAAATACACTTCTTTAACTTGTAAATTGAAAAGTTTCCACTGGAGAGAAGCAGTTGCTAGCCAAATCCAAACATTAATCTTATGCAGAATAACAAACAGTGATGATAATAGCAAAAATATGAGAACAAAAATTTCAATGCTTTTGTAACTTATCTTTAAAGTTCAAAGTGTCCCAAACCACGGGGCACCTTAGTTGCAATTTAGAAAATGTTGGATGTTGTTTTAGTTCTTTCGGGCAAGCGTAACTTAGTATATCAAAGGATATCCTCAGGGTCTACATGAGTTTTAATGAACTCATAGGAGAAATAATAGAAAAACATTGTGTTATTGAGTTTGATCCATTCCCCAAGTGACTTTCAAGAGTTAGAGCAAAGTGTCAATAATTCAAAGGCCACAGCCTTCTGGGAGTCTCTTTGTTCAGGAAAAGACACACTCTGCTGGCTCAATTTTTGGTATTCTCTTTCTCACTAAAAATTCAGGAGTCTTAATTTCTGAAATCAAATTAACATATTAGTTTCAAACAAAATGAAGAAACTTCATGCAATGATGTAAAAAAGAAAAACAAAATTTAACTCTTTTTCCAGAAGCACTTATATAGACATATTAATGGGTATGAATGTGGTCTTTGGAAATAATAACCTGAAATTATATATTTTAGAATCATTAAATGATACTATCCCTAGAAAGAAGTTTCTTCGAAAATCTATAAAATGTATTTCTCTCAAATCTGCAACATTTCAATTTGCTAAGGAGTGAAGTTTTTAGTAGTATTGTGACAAATTAGAAAGCAAAGTATTTGATCTTGCTTACTCAGCAAAATTAGGCCAGGAAAGAAAAATATGTTGAAAATTGAAAAATCAATGGTAATCACAGACTTTTCTCATCCTTAATTAGGAAATGGGAAAAGTATCTTATTCTGTTGCTATTATATCAACACTATTTGATATTTTGATTTGCAAAATATGGATGTGATTACTGCCCAACTTGTATCCACATCTCTTTCAATATAATTTTGCAGATCTTCTCATCAGGAAATTAGTTTTCCTAGTACTTAGCCTGCCTTATGAATTTTCTTAGCTAGCTGAGTGTGGCAAAACTGTTGTGTGTCAGTTCTAAGCCTAAGCCTTTTCTCTGTACCTTTGTATGCACTCTTGATCAGCTGCTATCTGAAAAACCAGAGCTGGTCTCCTAGCTGATGAGAGACAGGAGCATTTATCACTTGGGTTGTTCTGCGTTGTCAGCCAGCCAACCACCTGAAATGTTAATGAGACCATGCTAGACCAACCGGCCAACCTGCCAGCAAAATGCAGATACATAAGCAATCCTAGCAGGGACTGGCTGAGCCGGGTCAGATGAGCAGATCTGTTGCCAGAGCTGCTCCAGATCTTTGGCTCAAAGCTCATCAACTCCCCACCTTTAGCAGGAGTGTCCTTGCTCAAAATCTGCTATCCCCATCACCACTTTAAGAAAGCATGGGCATAAATCTTTTAGTTAAAAGGTTTCAGAGATAAGAAAGAAATCTGGGCTGGGCTAGGACCTGAGCAGGGTCCATATGACTTAATTTGGTAACAGATTCATCTTGTTAACACTCACCTGTGAACAAACTAAATGGTTATATTATTTTTAATTGAGTTTTTATATAATTTTTTTAAAAATGTGTGCAATGTTATGTTGGCTTCTGCGATATAGCAATACAAATCAGCTATTATACATACATCCCCTCCCCTCTCCCCTCTCTCCCATTCCCTATCCTGTCCCTCCAGCTCATCACAGAGCGCCAGACTGGGCTCCTGTGCTGCACAGCAACCTCTCACCAGCTATCTATCGTACACCTGATAGTGTATACATGTCAATGCTACTTTCTCCATTCGTCCCACTCCCTCCCTCCCCACTGTATTCCATATGTCCATTCTCTACATCTGAGTCTCCACTCCTTTCTTACAAATAGCTTCATCAGTACCGTCTTTCTAGATTCCGTACATACGTGTTAATATACTATATTTGTTTTTCTTTTTCTAACTTACTTCACTCTGTAAAACAGGCTCTAGGTTCATCCACCTCACCAGAACTGACTCAAATGCATCCTTTTTATAGCTGAGTAATATTCCATCGTAAATGTGTACCACATCTTCTTTATCCATTCATCTGTAAAGCCACTAAGTTAGAGTTTGCTTTGTCATACTGTAAAAGAAAATTCATATATCATTAGAAAACTTTTTTCATTTTATTGAGGCAGGAGATAAATGGGCAGGAGATAGATAGATAGGCTGAACAATTTCTCCCCTGTGAACAGAAACTCCATAATAGCAGAAACTCCATAAAAGCAGGATGATGGAAGAGGCTGAGCCCTGCCCATATAAGAGATGAAAGACCACATATTCCTCATTCTTCCAACTATACATGCACAGAAAGTCTCCTTGAGGTCAAAGTGTAGGTGACATCACCTCATAGTAAGTGATGTCAGCTAAACATATGGCTCCTCACTAGAATCCATCTTGGCTAAAAGCTATGCACGCACGCATGGAAGGACCCTGAGATACACCCAATATGGACTCATAGCCAGGCAAGTCAAAGGGACTGGCCAAAGGAAGCCCGGAAGAAATGCCCCATAGAAGTGATTCAAACCACCAGACTGTGACTCTCTCTGAGTCCCCCGTGTGTCTATCTGTAAGTACTGTACTCTTTTCTTCCTAATAAGTATTTGTTGTACTACTTTCTGTCCTCGTGGGAATCCTTTTCCCACAAGAAAAGAGCCACTGACCAGAGCCTTGCCACGGACCACTGGTCGACTGGCCAGTATTCAGCGCTCCTACCTCTGTGATCCAACTTCAATCACTGGCAATTAGCTCTCAGTTAGAATCTAACTGAACAAAATTAAGAAAAATATTCCAATGAACATTTATGTTCCAGCTGCTCAGGGTACCTCACTATATAGTGGAGTAAAAATACAAATTGTTATAAAAACACAAATCTAGTTCTGAATATATGTATGAATGGGTTAGGGGATGAAGTAATACACAAGGATGGGCTCTCTTGTCTCTGCAGTGCTTTTCTCCAATTTCCAGTGATAGTGGGGCAGGGAGTAAGGAAAGGATGAAATTCCAAAGCTTGTTTGTTCCCTGTGCAGCTAGAAGTTGAGATCCAAAGTAAAAGCCTCTTTTACATGCTTTGCAAAACAATGGAAATCAGGTAGGATTAGCACAAGGAAATAATGTGGTTGGTTCAGGGGTTCATAAAATACTCCCATGTGGATCAGGACATGCTTCCCCCAAATATGGCACCTTGGCACATTGAGTATTTTGAGCTGAAAGAGTTTGAGAACACAGCAGATAGGTGAAGGTCACTCTATCTTCACCCTTTCCTGCCTCCCCTAAGGAGGTCATAAAGACTCCTCTATCTCCCCTAAGCAAGTCTTAAAACTCTTCTGTGATGGGTACCCTTCTCATACCCAGAACAGAGGAACAGCCTTCTCTCTGAAGAAATGGACCCTGAAAAGAATTTGAACAAACAGGTCTTGCCAAATTCCCCAATCTGTTACACTTCTATCCTGCCCTATCACATTTCCTTCTCCAGGACTGTATATTCAGCACCACTCAGATTTAACCATCTCTTAGAGTTGTTCTTTCTTTAAAGTGGCTCCTCTGTTATTTAAAATATATATATATATATATATATATTAATCAAATGTTTATGTTTTTCTCCTCAATCTATTAATCTTTCTCAGTATAACTTTCCGATCTAGCCAGAGACTGTAAGAGAATTAGAAATAAATTAAAAAAATTTTTTCTCCCCTAATAATTATTTTCTAAAAGATTATTTCTTTTAATATTCACTGCCAGTAGGAGCCAAAGAGAGCAGTGGATGTTGAAGATGAAATTGTTCACAGTAGATGGACAAATTTTATAAACCCAGATATTGGAGAAAAATCTGGAGAATGTTCCAAGTTCAAGTTATGATACTTGGGCAGCCCCCAGGAGTTTGTACCTTCTAAAAGAGAAGGCATTGTTCAAATATTGTAGTATTATTCTCAGTTTACATGGAAACTAAGGCTCAAAGCCATAAAGCAATTTACTAAAAGTTCCTGCATCATAAATTTCAAACACTGCAATCTAAGAACAATCTCCTATATTTTCAAACAAGGTTTTTAAAGAAAATAGACCTTCAAAGCTAGTGTAGAATATCTTCTTTGCCAACCTAATTCCTTGGGTCTGATATAAAATCCCTTCTTAGGAATGGAAAAATGTGGCTGTAATTTATTGTCAATCTATTTGCATTGAAAAATAACATAGGCAATTGGCATCCTTGTTGCACAGATCCTCCAAAAAATTGCAGCCATCCTTAATTTCTCTGAGAGGAAAAACAGAAGGTACTGCTATTAGAATTTGTTATTAATATTTTAGCATTTATACCAATGTAGTCACAGCCCTCAAAAAGATTTTTTAATTTGTAGGTTCTATCAGCTGGAGGCATGTTGTCTCTCAAACCTGTGGTTTATATTTTGCATAATCCTTTATTGGACTGAATCTCAGGAGCTTGAATGATGGAGACATTGTTACACAAAGACGCTCAGGACCTTGTAATGTCAAAGCTTTATTTCATTGCTCCCAAAGTATTAGTGCAAATATTTAAAATTTTCATTTATCACAGGGAAATTTAAAATTGATTCATAAAAAAAATCACAATTTTCAAGATTTCAAAGGATATGGAAAATTTTAAGTGTAACATTTTACTTCTTAAATGCTGTTTTTCCTCCTCTGATTCTGCCACCTCTGTCTATGTTATCTACTTATTGATGAAATTTTGTGCACATCTTATGGGTTTATTGATTTATTGATCAATTAACACTCACGGCATTTGGGGGATCTGTATATACTAGCCACAGATTTTTCTATGCAGTAAGCATTGTTTATATATAAATTGTAAATTTATCCAACTAATTTGTTGAAATAATTCCAATGAAACTGTGAAGACTAAGGATAACCAAAGTTTATAGTTTCAAGTCCAAAGTAAAATAGATTTTCCTCTATTATATAGACGATTTCATCAATCTTATCTACAAGTGTTTATGTGGATATATTTCCCAAAACTGTAAAAATGTTACATTTTTATTCTTTGGCAATATGATGTTACAAAGAAATTGTCTTTTCTTCTGTTACTGTTCCATCTGTCATCTTCATATATGCTTAGTCCTTACCAGTCTCTTGCATTATTTCATTTTGCTCTGTTTCTTTTTTTTTTTTTCACATTTGGTATATCAATTTCTTAGTGTAGTGCAAATGAAATACCATATTTTGTTGCTGTCAATTTACTGTGGTGTTTTGTATTTTGGTTGTGTATTAAAATATAATCATACTAAAAAAATAAAATATAAGACATTAGAGGACTTCCATATCCAATTAATAAATCTTTAAATTATAAAGTAAATTATATCCTGAAATAAAAATTAAAGAAGAGCAGTATTTATGAGTCTTTGTCATTGGATTAGCATCTTTTTTGTAATTTTTTGTTTGTGCTAAGCTCATTTATTTCACCATCATTCCAAAATATATTTTCATTTTCCTGACAGATTGACAAATGAAAATTGGATAGGCTTAATTTTTTGGAAAAATGAACATCTTAATAAATATCTGTGTCATACTGTCATAGTAGCTACATTTACAAATCAAGTGCATTTCCTTGAGAATTGAAATTCTATTTTTTGTTGCACACACCCTCAGTCATGTCTCATTCTTGTGACCCCATGCACTGTAGCCCATCAGGCTCCACTGTCCATGGGATTTTCCAGGCAAGAATACTGGAGTGGGTTGCCATTTCCTACTAAATGGGATCTTCTCAACCCAGAGATTGAACTCGCACTGACAGGTGGACTCTTTAACAGTGAGCTATTAGGGAAGGCCCGGTACTGTTTGTTAGGTGTTGGTAATCAGTACCAAGTTGTCTGATAATAATATTCTAGTTGATAAAGACCAGGGAAATTTACAGAAATAAAATCATGATAAAGACAGTACTAAAGTTCCAACATGGGTTTTCTCATATTTCCAAGGAGTTTGTAAAAAGATATTTATTGAACATCTTCTTTATTCAAGTACTATGCTAGGGATACAGGGACAATAAGACACAGCTCAAGAAGCTCTAAACCTTAGACAGATATATAGGTAACAGCCCGATGAGACAGAATGTTCAAAGTGCCATTGGAGAGGGACAAGAAGAGATCTCTAAAGGAATTATCCAGCCTGTAAAACTTTTATTGCTTCATGACTTAATTCCTTTTGTGTGCTTTGGATATGATATGCTTCACCTACCTCATGAATGTTTTTGCAAGCTGATCCCAAAAACACATTGATAAAGCTCTGAAATTTGTTACTTGTGTCTGAAAAGAGAAAGTCCCCAATGGGAATCATATTCTAGAATTCAAACTACAAAACCCTGGTGAAGAAAGTGGAACTTACAAAGTAATGGAAGAGATAAATAATGCATAAGCATGGGATACCTTATCTCTGTTTTAAGGAGGCGGTATGGGCCTCCTTCCTTTTCTAGAGACCAATGAGTCAAGAAAATAGAATGAAAGGCCAAAGTTCTATCTATTTTCTATGCTGCTAAAATCGAGATCCACAATATATGATTTTTGTATAGCCATTCTCTGCAAAGACGATAGAAATCAAGTGTGATCAGCACAAAGAAAGGAGCTTGCCAAATCCTTTCTCCAAAAACAGCAGCAATAAAGCTTGAAAAAAATGTCACAACCATTTCAAGACTCTGGAAATCAACCAAAGTCTCAGGGAAAAAGAAAAATTTATTCCAAGAAAAACTACTAAACCTGTGGAGAAAACAGTGACAGTCTCTAGATAGCCTTCTTGAGCAAAACTTCACCAATAACCCTGTCCCAGGTTGTTCACCGCAACAGTTCTGTAATATGGCAGGACAAGTCGTGAGAACAGCTGCTTCAACGCCAGCAGGGGCTCACTAGGTTTGAAGCAGAAATTAGAAAAACTGCACATTCAGGCACATGGGCATAAAGCAGTAGGAATTTTAGTAACAGACAGGGAAAGAGGTTGCAGCACCAGTTGGGGCAAGCAATGGAATGACAGACTAGCCACATGTTCAGTGGGGAGATAAGGGATGGGTTTGATGTAGGGAACCTTGATAAGTATCCACACACACCTGGCGGTCTGGAAACTGTGCTCATGTGCAAGGCTATACGTGTACAGTAGAGTCCAGAGAGGAGATCCCTGGCCATCCACTAATCCCTGGCTGAGCCTGATGCCATGTGCACATGCAGCACCCCATGGAAAGCAAAAGCCTGAGATTTCAATACACTCGCAAGCCCACACGCAGATTCACATAAAGATTCATGAAGATGATGAAAGGGTTACTGTCTCAAGGTATTTGAATACAACCTCTATTTAATCATTGGCTGAGTAACTTCCAAGGAGTAACCATTAGGGAGTTAAGCCTTATAATGACAAAAAATTTTTTTTTGAGCAGAAACATTAACAGATGCATTTTGAGGGAGAAACAAACTATACAGATTTAGTTCAAGCAAGTAGCTAAGGAAAGCTTAATAGAATCCAGACTTGCTATATTATCTAGAATATTATTTTTTTCAATTATGAGAGACATGCAAATAGGAATATGTGGATACAAATGTTGACTTGGCAAAGATTTTAATGTAACTATAAATATATTCAAAGAAATTAAAGAACTTCTTAAGTTACTTGTTACTTGTGTCTGAAAAGAGTAAGTCCCCAGTGGGAATCATATTCTAGAATTCAAACCACAAAATCCTGGTGAATAGAGTGAAACTTACAAAGTAATGGAAGAGATAAATAATGCATAAGCATGGGATACCTTATCTCTAATTCACCCACTTTAAGTGTATAATTCAGTGAGTTTTAGTAGATTCACAATGGTAATGTACAACCATTACACAGTTGATTTTAGAACATTTTCATTACCTCATAAAGAAATGCTGCATTGTATATAAAACACCATTTATTCTCTACTTCATCCTGCAGTTCCAAGCAATGACTAACCTATTTTCTGTATCTATGTGTATTCAGTCATTTCAGTTGTGTCTAATTCTTTGCAACCCTATAGACTCTAGCCTGTCAGGCTCCTCTGTCCATGGGATTCTCCAGCAAGAATACTCGGGTGTGTTGCCATGCCCTCCCTATAGGGGATCTTCCCAAACCAAGTATCAAACCCATGTGTCCTATGTTTCCTGCATCGGCTGGTGGGTTCTTTACCACCAGTACAACCTGGGAAGCCCTTTTATACCTACAGATTTGCCTATATGAGTAAAATAATACAATACCTTTTCTGCACAGCTGCTTTTATTTAGCATAATTTTTTCAGGGCGTCTATGCTGTTCCATGTATCTCTTCATTCCCTTATGCTCAAATAGTATTCCATTTCATGTCTAGATACATTATGTTTGTCAGTTCATCAGTTGATGTACATTGGGGTTAATTTCATCTTTTGGTTGTTATGAACAGTACTGCTATATTCACCTACAAGCTTTTTGTGTGAATATATGTCCACATTTCTTTGGGGTATAGGCCTAGGGTGTTGTTGCTCTAATTCTGTTTAACTGTTTGAGGAACTCCCAGGCTGCTTTCCAAAGTGGTTGTATCACATTACTTTCCCATCAGCAGTATACAAGGATTCAGATTTCTCTACATCTTCACCAACACTATTTCTTTTCTTTTTATCCTAGCCATCCTAATGTATGATGTGGTATCTCACTGTAGTTTTCATTTGCATTTCCCTGATGGCTAATGATGTCAAATATCTTTTCATGATCATACTGCCCATTTCAATATCTTCTTTGGTAAAATGCCTATATAGAACCTCTGCCTAATTTAAAACTTTTAATCACTGTTCAGTTATATGAGTCTTTGTATAATCTAAAATAAGTGCTTATCAGATATGTGATTTATAATTAATTTTTTCCCTCTGTGGGTTGTCCTTCCAGGTTCTTGATGGTGTAATTTTAAGCAGAACAGTTTAATTTCAATGAAGCCCAATTTATCTATTTTTTTGTTTCTTCTGCTTTTGGTGTCGTATCTAAGAATCCATGGCCAAATCCAAAGTCATGAAAATTTACCCCTAAGTTTTCTTCTAAGTGTTGTGTAGATTTAACTATTATACTTAGATCTTAGGTTCATTTTGTGTTTTTGCATATACTGCAAGGTAAGAATTGACTTTTTTTTTTTTTTTGACATGTGGATATCCCATTGTTCCAGTCTCTTTTCTTGAAATGCTTTTTTAAAATCTATTAACTGGTCTTGGTAATCTTGTTTTTTTAAAAAAATTGTCTGCAGATGTAAGGTTTATTTTTGGACTCACAGTTCTATTTCATCAATGTATATCCTTATGTCAATACCAGAATTTTACTTTGTAAGTTCTGAAATTGGGAAGTGAGAGTACTCCAAGTGGCTCCTTCATTAAGATTGTTTCAACTTTTTTGAGTCCCTGGTAATCCATATGAAATTTTGGAATTATCTGGGCAATATCTACAAAGAAGTCATCTGGGATTCTGATGCAAATTGTACTGAATCTGTAGTTCAATGTGGGTAGTATTTCTATCCTAACAATATTAAGTTTACAAAGCCATTAACATATTATCTCAATTATTTTGATCCTCTAAAATTTCCCACACCAATGTTTGGGAGTTATTTAAGAGTATACTTTTATACTTCTTTTGTTAAATGTATTCTTACTCTTTATACCATTGTAAGTTGAATTAGAATTGTTTGCTTAGTATCATTTTGAAATATCTTTACAACTATAGAGAATATTATACATTCTGAATATGGATTTTGTATTCTACAAATCTGCTGAACTTGTTTATCAACTCAAAGTTTTTTGTTGTTGTTGTTCTTCAGGAATTTTTATATACATATTTCTGTCATCTGCAAACAGAAATAATTTTCTCTTCCTTTCCAGTAGAGATGCCTTTCTTTCTTTCTGTTGTTAATCTAATTGCCCTGGCCAGACCTTCTAGTATAAGGATGAATCCAAGTGGAGAGTGCAGGCATTCTTGTCTTGCTCCTGTCTCTTAGAAGAAAGCACTTAGTCTCTAAGAATTAGGGATGATAACTGTTTCAGCTTTTTTTCTGAGTTTTCCTCTATCAGGTTGTTGTTATCTAGCTGCTAAGTTGTGTCCTGCTCTTTGAGACTCCATGGACTATAACCCTCTATACTCCTTTGTCCATGGGATTTGCCAGGCAAGAATACTGAGTGGGTTGCCACTTTCCGCTCCAGGGGATCTTCCTGACTCAGGGATCAAACCCACATCTCCTATACTGGCAGGTGGATTCTTTACCGCTGAGACACCCAAGAAGCCACATTAGGTTATTGTTGTTCACTCACTCAGTCATGTCCGACTCTTTGTGACCCCATGGATTGCAGCATGCCAGGCTTCCAGGTCCTTCACCATCTCCCGGAGTTTGCACACACACATGTCCATTGAATGCCATCCAACCATCTCTGTCATCCCCTTCTCGTACCTTCAATCTTTCCCAGCTTCAGGGTCTTTTCCATTGAGTCAACTCTTCACATCAGGTGACCAAAATATTGGAGCTTCAGGTTCAGCATCAGCCCTGTCAATGAATATTCAGTGTTGATTACAAAGATAATAAAACCAAAGTAAGGTCATTTGTTTATCTGTAATTGCAGAAACCCTGGCATAAAATTATAAACTGTTATAATGAGCAGACAAAGGATTTGTGGAGAATATTTTCATCTATATAGGCAGGTGGTGGTGATGGTGGTTTAGTCACTAAGTCGTGTCTAACTCTTGTGACCCCATGGACTGTAGCCCTCCAGGCTCCTCAGTCCATGGGATTCTCCAGGCAAGACTACTGGAATGTTCTGCCATTTCCTTCTCAGATTGAGGAAGTACCTTCTATTCCTAGATTTATTGAGTATTTTATCATGAAAGGAGATTAGATTTTGTCAGGTAGATTGAAAGAATGGCAAAAATATACAACACAAATTGTAAGTTTAACAGAGCTGAAATGCCAGACTAGTATCAGACAAAATAACCTTTAATACAGAAAAACATATATTACTAAAGGCCAATTAATAGTGATAAAGTATTATTTCATTAGGGAAACAATAATATATTATAAGCATTATATGCCTAATAAAAGAATCCCAAATACATGAAACAAAAATTGATATAATTGAAATAAGCAGTAGACAATTCAACAATAATAGTTTGAGACTTTAATCTGAGTTTCAATAACTGATAGAACAGAAATATAGAAAATAAGTAAGGATAAGGTCAGCTGACCTAACTGACATCTATAAGAACACCACACACAATACCAGTACTCTTGCCTTGAAAATCCCATGAACGGAGGAGCCTGGTAGGCTACCGTCCATGGGGTCACAAAGAATCAGACATGACTAGGTGACTTTACTTTCACCTTCACACACAATGAGAGAAAAATACACATTATTTTCAGTGAATGTGAACCTTCCTGGGAAAGAACATGTAACAGTCCATAAAAAAGTATCAATAAATTTAAAATGATTGTAAAATAGAAAATACATTCTCCAACCACAACAGAATTAGAAGCAATAAAAGAATTTTGAGAGATCTCTAAGCATTTGGAAACTAACTCTAAACAATACATGTCACAGATGAAATCACAAGTATAATTAGAAAATATTTTAATTAAATTGAAATGAAAACACAACAGATTAAAATTTGCATGATGCAACCAAAACATATTTCTTAGAGAGAAATATGTTCACAAATATTGATCACAAATCAATAACCAAAGATCCCACTTTAAGAAACTACAAAAAGAACAAAAACAGAACCTAAAGCAAATAGAAAATGAAAGTGATAGAGATTAGAAACCAAATAGATTAAATAAAAACAGGAAAACAGTGGGTTTTAAAACTGAATCAAAGAAACCAATTTTATTTTGAAAAGATGATCAAAATTAACACATTATACATAGAATGGCCAAAAAAGAGGAAGAAGACAGAAATTAGCAATGTCAGGAATGCATTTGGACCCTCACACGCACCATACACAAACACTAACCCAGAATGTGCTCTACACCTAAATATAAGATCTAAAATTATAAAATGACTAGGAGAGAACATCACAGAAAAATCCTTGAGAACTTCAGCAAATAGTTCTTGGATATAACACCAAAATATGATCCATTAAGATAGACTATCAATGAATGAATTTCATCAAAGTTGAAAAAACCTGCACTTCAAAATAGATTAGTAAAACAAGAACAACAAAAACAAAATCAAGGCCTGGAAAAACTATATGCAAATCATATATCTGATAAAGAACTTATATTCAGAATATTAAAAAACACATACATAAATACCTAATAGAAAAGTCGAATTGCATAAATATTTCATCAAACAAAATATAATAATGGAAAATAAGCACATTAACAAATGGCCAACATTATTAATTACTAAGGAAGTGCAATTAAGGGTACACTGAGACAACACTCCATATCCACTAGAAGGACCATAATCAAAATGACAAACTATATAAGGTGCAAGTGAGGATGATGGAAACTAGAACCCACATACTTTGTTGGTGGCAGTGTCAAATGTTAGAAGCCCTTTAGAAAGCAATTTAGCAGTACAGCAGACAGGCCCTAAAATGGTCCCAAATAATTCCCACCTCCTAATAGTAATCACCTCTCCTTGATTCTGGGTATGACAGGTGCTATGCTTCTAACCAATAAAACATGGCAAAGGAATATTACTTCCATGATTATATTTTCTAAGACTGTAACTACTGTCTTGCTGGTAGATTCTCTCTCTTGCTGACTTTGATGAAGTGACCTGCTATATTGTGAGCTGTCCTACAGAGAACCCACATGGCAAAGAAGTAAATGTATCTTCTCATGGACAGAAAGCAACAAAATGAGACCATCAGTCCAACAACCCCATAAGGAAACAAATTCTGCCAAGAACCACAGGAGCTTGGATGCAGATTCTTTCTCAACTGAGATTTGAGATAAGACCACAGTTAGTACCTTGACTACAGCCTTGTGAGAGACCCTGAGCCGGAGGACCCATTTAAAGCAAACTCAGACTCCTGACTCAAAAACAATAAGATAATAAATATGTGTGTTTTTTTAGCTACTAAGTTTACAGTTTATTTTTACACAGCAAAAGATAACTAATACAGGCCATTTCTTAAAGCTAAATTTAACTTACTATACAACCTAGCAATTTCAATCCCAGTATAGGTTCATAAAAATGAAAACATACATCCACACAACTATTTACATGCACTGGTTCTTAGCAGCATTATTCTCACAGCATAGAACTGGTAATAATACAACTCTTCATCAGCTAGTGACCAGATAAAATATGATATATCAATTCTATAGAATCCTAGTCACCAATTAAAATGAACTGTAGTGCAACACGAATGAACCTCAAAAACCTTAAGCTAAGTAAAAGACATGGAGAAGGAGATGGCAACCCACTCCAGTATTCGTGCCTGGAGAATTCCAAGGACAGAGGAGCCCAGAGGGCTTTAGACCAAGGCGTTGCAAAGAATCAAACACAACTGAGTGACAAACACACATTCAAAACATTAAGCTAAGTGAAGGAAGACACATACATTTGATTCCCTTCATATGAAATACTCATAAAAGTAAATCTTATAAAACAAAAAGTTCTCTGGTTGACTGGGGCTGGAGATGAGAGTCAAGCTTAACTACATATAGATGGACAGGAGGAATCTTTGGGGTGATGGAGTGTTCTAAAAATGGATTGTACTAATGGTTATCCAACTATGAATTATTAAAAATCACTCAATTGTGCACTTAACAGTGGATGAAACTTATGGTATGTCAGTTATACTTCAATGAAGTGTTTCTTTTAATCCTGATGGCGATCTTACCTTAGAAATAATTTTTACACCCTGGTCCCTGCAACATCAGTCAGTCAGTTCAGTCGCTCAGTCGTGTCTGACACTTTGCAACCCCATGAATCACAGCACACCAAGCCTCCCTGTCCATCACCAACACTCAGAGTTCACTCAGACTCACGTCCATCGAGTAGGTGATGCCATCCAGCCATCTCATCCTCTGTCATCCCCTTTTCTTCCTACCCCCAAACCCTCCCAGCATCAGAGTCTTTTCCAATGAATCAACGCTTCGCATGAGGTGGCCTAAGTACTGGAGTTTCAGCTTTAGCATCATTCCTTCCAAAGAAAACCCAGGGCTGATCTCCTTTAGAATGGACTGGTTGGATCTCCTTGCAATCCAAGGGACTCTGAAGAGTCTTCAGCACCACAGTTCAAAAGCATCAATTCTTCAGCACTCAGCTTTCTTCACAGTTCAACTCTCACATCCATATATGACTACTGGAAAAACCATAGTCTTGACTAGACGGATCTTTGTTGGCAAAGTAATATCTCTGCTTTTGAATATGCTATCTGTTGCTGCTGCTGCTGCTGCTGCTAAGTCACTTCAGTCGTGTCCAACTCTGTGCGACCCCACAGATGGCAGCCCACCAGGCTCCCCCTTCCCTGGGATTCTCCAGGCAAGAACACTGGAGTGGGTTGCCATTTCCTTCTCCAATGCATGAAAGTGAAAAGTGAAAGTGAAGTCGCTCAGTCGTGTCCGACCCTTTGCAACCCCAGGGACTGCAGCCCACCAGGCTCCTCCATCCATGGGATTTTCCAGGCAAGAGTACTGGAGTGGGGGTGCCATCGACTTCTCCGATGCTATCTAGGTAGCCTCATATAAAACCCACAGATTACCCTCAGCAAACAATCAAAAGCTTCCCTAGCCAAAACTGACTCCTCTCAGACTGTGAACAAGTAAAAGGAGGAACATCAGAGTAATATAGTACACGCCTTGATGGAAAGAGGGAATTTATGAACTGGGTCTTAAAGAAAAACTAGTCACCCCACTCTAGTACTCTTGCCTGGAAAATCCCATGGACGGAGGAGCCTGGTGGGCTGCAGTCCATGGGGTCGCTAAGGGTCGGACTCTACTGAGCGACTTCACTTTCATTTTTCACTTTCATGCACTGGAGAAGGAAATGGCAACTCATGCCAGTGTTCTTGCCTGGAGAATCTCAGGGACTGGGGAGCCTGGTGGGCTGCCATCTATGGGATTGCACAGAGTTGGACACTACCTAAGTAACTTAGCAGCAACAGCAGCAGCAAGAATTGTAGAGCCTGAAAGGAAGACAATTGTAAGTAAAAAAAAAAAAAAAAAAGAAGCAGGAAAGAACCAGATATATTTGCAGAAGACTGCTTCCCAGGTGGCCCTAGAAGTAAAGAGCCCGCCTGCCAATGCAGGAGACATAAGAGACTCAGGTTCAACCCCTGGGTTGGGAAGATCCCCTGAAGGAGGGCATGGCTCCAGTGAACACACTCCAGTATTCTTGTCTGGAGAATCTAATGGACAGAGGAGCCTGTTGGGCAGCAGTCCAGGGGGCGCAAAGATTCAGACACGACTGAAGCCACTTAGCACACACAGCGCACAAGGTGTTTGTTTTAGTTGAAATGTTTCAGAAGGAAGAAAATCTGAAGATGAGAACAATAGGATTCTTAATGTGAGTTAGTCTTTTCAGATAGACTCTCTGTGATCATCATTATCATTATCTTCATCATTCAGTGAACACTAAAAATGTACGCACACAATGTTAAAATATAGAGATGAAACGTGCAACACATATGTCCTATAGACATAAACATTTTTAAATGGTAAAATTATAAATGAGAAAGTACAAATATTTTCAGAGAGGATTCTATCAGATTTCCTCTCATTCCCCTAGCATGGATAGGGAAGAAAATGGTGAAAGAAATCTAAGCTATTTTATCTTCTCTAAAAGTTTCTCTATCCCAGAAACCAGAGGAGCAAAGAAGTGCACAATGATGTGACTACTCCTTTTTTTTTTTTTTTTTTTAACCCTAAACTGAAACAGATGCATGGCAGCCCTGGGCTGCATACACCTCCCAGGTCTAAGCTGCTCAGATTCAGGTAAACTTCCTATGAAGCCACCATCACCCTAACACCCTAATACTAAAACCTGACAAAGATGCCACAAAAAAAGAAAACAACAGGCCAATATCATTGATGAACATAGATACAAAAATCCTTAACAAAATTCTAGAAATCAGAATCCAACAACACATTAAAAAGATCATACACCGTGACCAAGTGGGCTTTATCCCAGGGATGCAAGGATTCTTCATTATCTGCAAATCAATCAATGTAATACACCACATTAACAAATTGGAAAATAAAAGCCATATGATTATCTCAACAGATGCAGAGAAAGCCTTTGACAAAATTCAACATCCATTTATGATAAAAAACTCTCCAGAAAGCAGGAATAGAAGGAACATATGTCAACATAATAAAAGCTATATATAACAAACCCACAGCAAACATTATCCTCAATGGTGAAAAACTGAAAGCATTCAGGAACAAGACAAGGGTGCCCACTTTCACCATTACTATTCAGCATAGTTTTGGAAGTTTCTGCCACAGCAATCAGAGCAGAAAGAGAAATAAAAGGAAACCAAATTGGAAAAGAAGAAGTAAAACTCTCACTGTTTGCAGATGACATGATCCTCTACATAGAAAACCCTAAAGACTCCACCACAAAATTACTAGAGCTAATCAATGAATATAGTAAAGTTGCAGGATATAAAATCAACACACACACAAAAAAATCCCTTGCATTTTTACACACTAATAATGAGAAAATAGAAAGAGAAATTAACAAAACAATTCCATACACTGTTGCAACAAAAGAATAAAATACTTAGGAATATATCTACCTAAAGAAACTAAAGACCTATATATAGAAAATTATAAAACACTGGTGAAAGAAACCAAAGAGGACACAAATAGATGGAGAAATATACCATGTTCATGGATTGGAAAAATCAATATAGTGAAAATGAGTATACTACCCAAAGTAATCTATAGATTCCATGCAAACCCTATCAAGCTACCAAAGGTACTTTTCACAGAGCTAGAACAAATAATTTCACAATTTGTATGGAAATACAAAAAACCTCAAATAGCCAATGCAATCTTGAGAATAAAGAATGGAACTGGAGGAATCAACCTGCCTGACTTCAGGCTCTACTACAAAGCCACAGTCATCAAGACAGTATGGTACTGGCACAAAGACAGAAATATAGATCAATGGAACAAAATAGAAAGCCCTGAGATAAACCCACACACCTATGGACACCTTATCTTCGACAAAGGAGGTAAGAATATACAATGGATTAAAGACAATCTCTTTAACAAGTGGTGCTGGGAAAACTGGTCAACCACTTGTAAAAGAATGAAACTAGACCCCTTTCTAACACCATACACAAAATAAACTCAAAATGGATTAAAGATCTAAATGTAAGACTAGAAACTATAAAACTCCTAGAGGAGAACATAGGCAAAACACTCTCCAACATAAATCACAGCAGGAACTTCTATGATCCACTTCCCAGAATATTGAAAATAAAAGCAAAAATAAACAAATGGGACCTAATTAAAATTAAAAGCTTGCACACAACAAAGGAAACTATAAGCAAGGGGAAAAGATAGCCTTCTGAATGGGAGAAAATAGCAAAAGAAGCAACTGACAACAGCTAATCGCAAAAATATACAAGCAACTCCTGCAGCTCAACTCCAGAAAAATAAACGATCCAATCAAAAAATGGGCCAAAGAACTAAATAGACATTTCTCCAAAGAAGACATATAGATGGCTGACAAACACATGAAAAGATGCTCAACATTACTCATTACCAGTTCAATTCAGTTCAGTCACTCAGTCGTGTCCGACTCCTTGCAACTCCATGAATTGCAGCATGCCTGGACTGCTTGTCCATCACCAACTCCCAGAGTTCACTCAGACTCACGTCCATCGAGTTAGTGATGCCATCCAGCCATCTCATCCTCAGTTGTCCCCTTCTCCTCCTGCCCCCAATCCTGCCCAGCATCACAGTTGTGTCCAATGAGTCAACTCTTCGCATGAGGTGGCCAAAGTACTGGAGTTTCACCTTTAGCATCATTCCTTCCAATGAAATCCCAGGGTTGATCTCCTTCAGAATGGACTGGTTGGATCTCCTTGCAGTCCAAGGGACTCTCAAGAGTCTTCTCCAACAACACAGTTCAAAAGCATCAATTTTTCGGCACTAATCCTTCTTCACAGTCCAACTCTCACATCCATACATGACCACAGGAAAAACCATAGCCTTGACTAGACGGACTTTAGTTGGCAAAGTAATGTCTCTGCTTTTGAATATACTGTCTAGGTTGGTCATAACTTTTCTTCCAAGGAGTAAGCATCTTTTAATTTCATGGCTGCAATCACCATCTGCAGTGATTTTGGAGCCCAGGAAAATAAAGTCTGACACTATTTCCACTTTTTCCCCATTTATTTCCCATAAAGTGATGGGATGGGATGCCATGATCTTCGGAGAAAGGCAAATCAAAACCACAATGAGGTACCATTTCACACCAGTCAGAACGGCTGAATCCAAAAGTCTACAAGCAATAAATGCTGGAGAGGATGTGGAGAAAAGGGAACCCTCTTACACTGTTGGTGGGAATGCAAACTAGCACAGCCACTATGGAGAACAGTGTGGAGATTCCTTAGAAAACTGGAAATAGAACTGCCTTATGACCCAGTAATCCCACTGCTAGGTATACACACCAAAGAAAGCAGAATGGAAAGAGACACGTGTAGCCCAGTGTTTATCACAGCACTGTTTATAATAGCCAGGACATAGAGGCAACCCAGATGTCCATCAGCAGATGAATGGATAAGAAAGCTGTGATACATATACACAATAGAGTATTACTCAGCCATTAAAAAGAACACATTTGAAGCAGTTCTAATGAGGTGGATGAAACTAGAGCCTATTATACAGAGTGAAGTAACCCAGAAAGAAAAACACCAATACATTATGACTCTTGAGAGTCCCTTGGACTGCAAGGAGATCCAACTGGTCCATTCTGAAGGAGATCAACTCTGGGATTTCTTTGGAAGGAATGATGCTAAAGGTGAAACTCCAGTACTTTGGCCACCTCATGTGAAGAGTTGACTCATTGGAAAGACTCTGATGCTGGGCAGGACTGGGGGCAGGAGGAGAAGGGAATGACTGAGGATGAGATGGCTGGATGTCATCATGGACTCAGATGGACATGAGTCTGAGTGAACTCCGGGAGATGGTGATGGACAGGGGAGGCCTGGTGTGCTGCGATTCATGGGGTTGCAAAGAGTCGGACACAACTGAGCAACTGAACTGAACTGAACTGAATGCATATATATGGAATTTAGAAAGAAGGTAACGATAACCCTGTGTGAGACAGCAAAAGAGACACAGATGTATAGAACAGTCTTTTGGACTCTGTGGGAGAGAGAGGGGTGGGATGATTTGGGAAAATGGCATTTAAACTTGTATAATATAAGAAACGAATTTCCAGTCCAGGTTCGATGCATGATACTGGATACTTGGGGCTGGTGCACTGTGACGACCCAGAGGGCTGGTATGGGAGAGAGGAGAGAGGGGTGTTCATGATGGGGAACATGTATATACCTGTGGCAGATTCATGTTGATGTATGACAAAACCAATACAATATAGTAAAGTAATTAACCTCCAATTAAAATAAATAAATTTATGCTAATAAATAATAAAATAATAAAAAGCTTTAAAAAAGGATGCATGCTGTAAGGTGAGAGGTTCCAGTTCTAATTACTAACTTTGCCAACCTATATTTCTAAAGTGCTTTCTCAGAAGCACTGATAATGGCTGCTAAAATATACACTACCATTCCAGGCCACAGAACAAGGGAAACATAGTAAGAAAGCAGATAGAGGGCATTCCATGCTTTATAGATAAACAAAATTATCATATTTTTCACAAAGTCATGGTGAGAAACGGACAGCTACTATTCAACATTTAAAAGGAGAAGCTTACAGTTCCCTTTATACTTTGTCTCTCTACACTTTGCAGAAGATATAGTGATAATGAGTACATTTCCTTGGAGCTACAATCAGTTGCTGAAATAAAGACTAAGCTAAGGTATCCTTTGCTTCCTATCTTGATCTCACTAATACCAGGGCAAGTCCTATGTTCTACCTAGGGTTTCATTATTTTTCATTACCACTCAATATACCAAACACATGCTTTTAGAAGTCCACGAATTATTTTAAGAATTCATCTGTGTTTAGAAGGTTAGGTAATTTCAAAGGAGATGAGTGTCATGCATCTATAACAAAAGCTACCCTTTGATTATTAAACCTAACTACAGCAATACATGTAGGAATTAGACCTACCTGAAGTACACAATTCAAAATGAGGAAAGGTAAAAGAGCTCCAGTGAAAGTCACTTATAGATCTTTTCAAAAAACCTTTCAAGCATTTGAAAGAGATTCCAAAATTCTCACTAGCCCTAATTGACTTCTACACAAATACACACACACACACACACACACACAGCACACCACAGTCCGTCTGTCTGTATAAATGTTCTTCTGTTTTGGCTAAACCTTCATTTCATATCTTGGTTTACTCCTATAAAGGCACTAGAAAGTTGTTTTGTTCTGCAGTGTTATAATGTCATAGAGTGAATAAGTCAAACTTAAAGAAAGAACATTGTGAAAGGCTGTGAAAGTGACATTCAACTTGAGGGCCACGGGGGAGTGATAATATCAAGTAAGTAAGCTTGTGTGCTAGATAGGCTCACAACTGCTGCCAGATTACTTTTCAAGTTTTGGTTCCTTAAGGAATTTTCCCAGGCAATCTTTTCTTTCCAGCTCATCCTCACTCATCTAATTCAGCTCTGCTAATTAAAATTTGCTCAAATTATTTTAAATAGATACACACCCCTGTCTTAATTATTCTAGATAGAAATGTGACAGGAGATGGGTCACTTTGGGATTTTTGATAGTCCTGACTCTGAATGGAAATACTACCAACCTTATCTCATATATAAGAGAATGGAGGGGAAATGGGTTCCAGAGATTCTGAATCATGTACCAACTGGAACTATGATTATGTTAGCATAAAAATAATCAGTGCACATTTTCCTCTAAATAGTAAAATAGTAGAAACAATTTTATTTAAAAGAATTTATTTAGTTTTGCCTTGTCACGTGACATGTGGGATCTTAGTTCTCCAACCAGGGTTTGAACACCTGTCCCGTCCAGTGGAAGCATGGAGTCTTAACCACTGGACTGCCAGGGAAGTCAAAGTAGCAACAATTTTGAAACAAAAAAAGAGTGAGGGGAGACAATTTGGGCTTAAAGTAAAATGTCATAACTTCTTGTTCCATAGATTATGTCCGCACTCAGAACTGACTTGGACTAATTATGTCATACACGTGGTTTGACAGCACACTCTGAGTGGGCAACTTGTTAATTGTGTGGAGGGTAGAGAACTGAGGAGGTCCTCAACAAAAACTCCTGCTGTTGTCCATGCTCCTCTCTCCCAGAGAGCCACTGGACTCAACTGAAGAGATGATATTGATTCTCGATTTTTATTAGCAGAGATCAGAGTATTTCAATTATTCTTATCAGAATTGAACTTCCACTGACAAACATTTAATTTGATGTAGACCTATGCAAAGACAATTTTTACCTGTTTGCTTATTTTCTTAAGTTTCTAAAATTTTCTCTTCATTAAAACAGCCCCAGGATACAAGATGGCTGGATGGCATCACTGACTCGATGGACGTGAGTTTGAGTGAACTCCGGGAGTTGATGATGGACAGAGAGGCCTGGTGTGCTGCGATTGACGGGGCCACAAAGAGTCAGACACAATTGAGTGACTAAACTGAACCAAAGGATACAAGAAACCATCACACCACATTAGTAAAAAACAAGAAAAGCAAGGTACAATGATTAAAATATGTGAACTTAGCTAAAGGATATTTTATTTCTATCTTAATTCATTTATCATTTTGGATCTTGTAGCAGTTTTAAAGTATACATGAATGTTGGCCACACGGAGCCTTTAATGCAGACAATGAGAATGTGTCTCATCTGAGGTAAGTATAGGAGTGTAGCTATGCATATAGGGGAGAAAAATTACCAGCCTTATGGATCACGACTAAGGGCCTGGAATTCAAAGAATACCACTAGAAAGTTCTGCTTCATCATTTTGGGCAGTATGCTGGGGCAAAACTCAAAATGCTCAAACTTGACTGAGCTTTGTCTGAGTTCCTGTAAGACTAGGTTCAAGAAGAGGCTCTGAGAGGCAGGAGCCACCTCACTAATATTTTTCTTTCATTTATTGAATGATTATTTATTGAGCATCTATTAAGTTCAAGGTTTTGAGGGATACAGGGATAAATGAGACTTAGTCCTTGAGCACCTGGGCTGTACCTTTTGTGGTGAGAATATTCTTACTCACCTCCTACATACTCTGCTCCCTCATACTAACCTTTCAGAATATTTTTCACTTTAATTGGAGTTTATTCATGTCACTAAAGCTAAAACGATTGACCCCCTATTTTCCAATAGCCCAGTAATTATCTTAAATTTTGAACCTCGGTGCCAGCTCATTATAACTACATTGTATACATGTCAATGCCTGTCTTTGGAACAAAGGAAAGATTTAAAATATAGATAGGATCTATGAAATGGCAACCCACTCCAGTGTTCTTGCCTGGAGAATCCCAGGGATGGGGAAGCCTGGTGGGCTGCCATCTATGGGGACGCACAAAGTTGGACATAGCTGTGAAAAGAAGGGAAGCGAAAAGCAAAGGAGAAAAGGAAAGATATAAGCATCTGAATGCAGAGTTCCAAAGAATAGAAGGAGAGATAAGAAAGCCTTCCTCAGTGACCAATGCAAAGAAATAGAGGAAAACAACAGAATGGGAAAGACTAGAGATCTCTTCAAGAAAATTAAAGATACCAAGAAAACATTTCATGAAAAGACAGGCTTGATAAAGGACAGAAATGATATGGACCTAACAGAAGCAGAAGATATTAAGAAGAGGTGGCAAGAATACACAGAAGAACTGTACAGAAAAGATCTTCACAACCCAGATAATCACGATGATGTGATCACTCACCTAGAGCCAGACATCCTGGAATGTGAAGTCAAGTGGGTCTTAGAAAGCATCACTACGAACAAAGCTAGTGGAGGTGATGGAATTCCAGTTGAGGTATTTCAAATCCTGAAAGATGATGCTGTGAAAGTGCTGCGCTCAATATGCCAGCAAATTTGGAAAACTCAGCAGTGGCCACAGGACTGGAAAAGGTCAGTTTTCATTCCAATCCCAAAGAAAGGCAATGCCAAAGAATGCTCAAACTACCGCACAGTTGTACTCATCTCACATGCTAGGAAAGTAATGCTCAAAATTCTCCAAGCCAGGCTTGAGTGAACTGTGAACAGTCAGTGAACTGTGAACTTCCAGATGTTCAAGCTGGATTTAAAAGGCAGAAAGACCAGAGATCAAATTGCCAGCATCTGCTGGATCATCAAAAAGCAAGAGAGTTCCAGACAAACATCTATTTCTGCTTTATGGACAATGTCAAAGCCTTTGACTGTGTGGATCACAATAAACTGTGGAAAATTCTGAAAGAGGTGGGACTACCAGATCACCTGACCTTCTTCTTGAGAAACCTGTATGCAGGTCAGGAAGCAACAGTTAGAACTGGACATGGAACAACAGAATGGTTCCAAATAGGAAAAGGAATACATCAAGGCTGTATACTGTTACCCTGCTTATTTAACTTCTATGCAGAGTACATCATGAGAAATGCTGGGCTGGAAGAAACACAAGCTGGAATCAAGATTGCCAGGAGAAATATCAAGCACCTCAGATATGCAGATGACACCACCCTTATGGCAGAAAATGAAGAGGAACTAAAAGCCTCTTGATGAAAGTGAAAGAGGAGAGTGAAAAAGTTGGCTTAAAGCTCAACATTCAGAAAACGAAGATCATGGCATCTGGTGCCATCACTTCATGGGAAATAGATGGGGAAACAATGGAAACAGTGTCAGACTTTTATTTTGGGGGCTCCAAAATCACTGCAGATGGTGACTGCAGCCATGAAATTAAAAGATGCTTCCTCCTTGAAAGGAAAGCTATGACCAACCTAGACAGCATATTCAAAAGCAGAGACATTACTTTGCTGACTAAAGTCCATCTAGTCAAGGCTATGGTTTTTCCTGTGGTCATGTATGGATGTGAGAGTTGGACTGTGAAGAAAGCTGAGCACCAAAGAATTGATGCTTTTGAACTGTGGTCTTGTAGAAGACTCTTGAGAGTCCCTTTGACTGCAAGGAGATCCAATCAGTCCATCCTAAAGGAGATATGCCCTGGGTGTTCATTGCACGGACTGATGCTAAAGCTGAAACTCCAATACTTTGGTCATCTCATACAAAGAGTTGACTCATTGGAAAAGACCCTGATGCTGGGAGGGATTGGAGCAGGAGGAGAAGGGGATGACAGAGGATGAGATGCCTGGACGGCATCACTGACTCGATGGACATGAGTCTGGGTAAATTCCAGGAGTTGGTGATGGACAGGGAGGCATGCCGTGCTGGGATTCATGGGGTTGTGAAGAGTGGGACGTGACTGAGCGATTGTACTGAACTGAACTGAAGCGACTTAGCAGCAGCACCACCACCACACCCAAGAAGCCCAATACTGTTGATATGAAAGCAGAAAAGTATATTAAAACCTTAATGTCTGCTTAAGGTTAGTTCACATGCCGATACTTACACACACACACACACTGTATATACACATATATAAATCAGACTTTAACTGATTTGGGGAAATTTTTTAGAAATAGAAAGGGGTGTGTGAATATGTTACACAGCAGAAAAGAATTTAGAGAAGTTGATTGTGTGGCCACAATTCCCAGAAACTGAGGGAACCTATATTCTCTATGCATTACCTCTATTTCCATAAAGTGGGTTGCTACCATAGGAATTACTTTCTCTTTTTAGTTCCACTGACATTTTGTATTGAGTTGGCCAAGAAGTTCATTCAGGTTTTTGGCCTATCTTACAGAAAAATCTGAATAAACTGTTTGACCAACCCAATAACATTGAAGCAACTGCTTATCTTAACTGGTTAGGAAGTAAATTTGTAAGCCATTTTATGACTTTAATGGAACTAAATGAAGAGCAACACACAAAGCCTCCTTCCGTGCCACTTGACATCAAGGATTGTTGGAACTGGCCTATACAGAGGAGAATGGCAGTCAAGAAAGTAGAGGATGGGAATCTATGTCTCATCAGCAGCCAGTTGAAAAGAACCTGCCTGGAAATGACTTGGAGATATTTAGGAAGTCATCCTCTAAAAACTTATGACAAGTGAACACAGGTTTTCACAAGATAAGATTGAAACTATAGAATTTTGATACTGTATTCAGATTTCATTCTCTAGAAGCGAGATCCATTCCTCCAAAAAAGTCCAGTGAAAGCTATTAGAGATATTCTATTAAACATAGTAAATTGTGAATAAACTATTGTTTCAGCTTACTTCAGAAACTTCACTAAAGTTACAGTAAAGGAACTAAAACGATACATATAAAAGGAGAATGAACGAAAGAGTAGAGAGCACACAAGACAGGTCACCAAAATTTTGCAAGATGGACAATAAAAGAATAACAATTGACTTAGGCAAAATTGTGCTGTCTAGAGATGTATATGGAATTCAACTGGTGGCTCAAACGGTAAAGAATTTGCATGCAATGAAAGAGACCTGGGTTCGATTCCTGAGTTGTGTATAAAGAGCAGCAAGCTGATCCATCTATAGAATCTCAGAGACATTCAGGATTTGGAATCAAAAGGCATATATATGTCAACATGATACAAGAAGCTGGTATCAGATATTATCTGAAATTCTAGTTAGACTTTAAAGCCCTGCACCCATACCCAAGGCAAGACACAACTATTCCTCCCCAGCTCCTGAAGGGAATAGTAAGATGTAGATCTGGAAAACTGAACTATGGAGGCTTCAGAGTTAGTGACAATGGGCATAGGCAAGTTCATGGAAAAGGCCCCTAACTGACAAGAAAGGGAATATATGAAATTCTTCATGACGAATGATGAGGCATCCCAACTCTTCTCTACCCACCCACCACCACCCATCTTCATTCACCTTAGTTCTAGGGACACTGGTGGCCAGACAGGAAACTAGAAGTTTCTTCTTTGGAGAAAACTGAAATCTCCATAGAGAAAAGAGGGAAGAAAAGAAAGGAATGAAAACATTTCCCAGTGCTTCTGATGATATTTAGACCCAGTGGTCAAAGATATCTGCTCAGTAACTTACACATGCTATGTATAATTAATGTCAATCCTACCTATCTTATCTTCTCAGCCAAAATATAAGTTTCATAAGTTCAGAGGCCATTTCTCAATCTTCTGTACAACAGTTATTTTATTAAAGTATCCATTCAGAGCTAATTGTGTTCATCAAAATCTGTCTCTTTTCACTGAGCACAATTGCTAGGTTCACTGAGCACAAATAGAATAACGCTTTCCAAATGACATGAAAGAAATGACCTCCATTATTTAGAGGGTTCCTCTACTCTTTTTGATTATCTCCTGTGGAAACCAGGGAACACAGAGTGTTGTGTGTGGTTGGGGAGATGATACTTTATTTGTCCTCTGGTGCATTAACATTACCCAGAACTCTAGTAGTAGAGTAGTAGAGTAGAACTGCTTCAACCTAACATGTTGCCATATCCATACTGTTTCTAATTCCTATATAAAAATAAAGCGCCCATGATTATGGAATTCCTTGCATTTTAAGAAACAATAACATGGGGGTCTGTGTATTTTGATGTAAGTATAAGTGTAAACACACACACACACACATACACATAGATACTGAAGGCCTTGAGGCCTAATCAAAATCATCCTTTTCAAGTATATTCTCACTGACATAAATCTCAGTCCTAGCTACATGCAGCATTTTGGATTCTTTGATGCAAACCAAGGTTTGAGTCAGTTTTCCATTTTAGTAAGTAGAAACAATTAGTTCAACCCTTGATATCAAACCCAAAATGTACTTGTTACAACCAAGCAACAGGATTGCTTTAAAAAAAAAATGTTTCACTGGGCATATTTCCAAAATAGTTCTTTTTTTAAGTACCAAGGTGATGATATCTCAAAGTTGAATTGTGTGTTGATTCTTAACATATTCTAAAGCCCTGTAACACCTGGATAAATATGTTGCCTAGTTCCTCAGGCTTTAATTATATTCCTTTTAAAAAACTAATCCCTTGGATGACCATTATATGGAGAACCATGGACAAGAATCCCTTAGAAGAAATGGAGTAGCCCTCATAGTCAACAAAAGAGTCTGAAATGTAGTACTTGAGTACAATCTCAAAAATGACTGAATGATCTCAGTTCACTTCCAAGGCAACAATTCAACATCACAGTATGCCAAGTCTATGCCGCAACCAATGCTGAAGAAGCTGAAGTTGACAGGTTCTATGAAGATCTGCAAGACCTTCTAAAACTGACATCCCCCCAAAAAATGTTCTTTTCCTAATAGGGGATTGGAATGCAAAAGTAGGAAGTCAAGAGATATACCTGGAGTAACAGGCAAGTTTGGCCTTGGAGTACAAAATGAAGCAGGGCAAAGTCGAACAGAGTTTTGCCAAGAGAACACAGTGGTCATAGCGAACACCTTCTTCCAACAATACAAGAGATAACTGTACTCATGGACATAGTCAGATGGTCAATACCAAAATCAGATTGATTATATTCTTTGCAGCCAAAGACAGAGAAACTCTATACAGTCAGCAAAAACAAAACAAGGGGCTGGCTGTGGCTCAGATTATGAACTCGTTATTGCAAAATTAAGACTTAAATTGAAGAAAGTAGGGAAAACTACTAGGCCATTCAGGTATGACTTAAATAAAATACATATGATTATACAAGAGAAGTGACAAATAGATTCAAGGGATTAGATCGGGCAGACAAAGTGCCTGAAGAACTATGGATGGACGTTCATAACATTGTACAGGAGTCAGACATGACTTAGCAACTGAACAAAAACTTTTGAGCTGGCAGCATAAATAATTAAAATAAAAACATGCCCATTTATATGAATTAGCAGTAGTCCTCACAATGTGAAAATAACCAAGTTAGCACTTGCTATTTATGGCTCTTAAAATTTTTGATTATATACTTTATTGTTTCCCATATAAGCATATTTATTGCTTATAATTTTTCTTACAGATAAAGGGAAGAGATACTATAGATTACCTACAGAAGATTATGTGTTGTAGAATTTTCAATTTGTGAATCACTGGTGATGAGTCCTTGTGCTGGGAGACTGTATAAAAGTGAGGAACTGGAAATAATAATTAACTAGTAAGGCAGCTTAATTGTAAGCTAAGCTGAAGATTCTGCATCAGAATCAAAAAGATTTCACATTCAAGTAACAGATTACATATCACTGTATTAACATGCTCCTAGCATCTAGCATCTGGCAAATATTAATACTAGTTGAATGAATGAAAAGTTAATGTTTTAATTTTATTTCCCCATCAGACAATCAGCTTGCTCTACCATTCCTATTTGAGAACACAGTTGAGGATAAATGTCCTTTTGTGCCAATAAGCACCCTGCAGAGTTCCTTCTCCTTTACCCAGTGATATGTCATTATCAGGAAAGGAGCACAACTCAGCTACATACGCCTAAAGGTCCAGGCTAGAAAAGAGAGGAGAAAAAGAAATGATCAATGATAAAACAAAAATAAGCCAATAGAAACAAGAAAATTGCTTGTTGGGTGGGTATGGTTGCATCTGTGCTTTGTCTTTGGAAAGGAATTTATCTATGCATTGTGGAATTTTACCTGGAAGCAGTAGAATGATAAACCCCACCAGCAATAATGCACTGAGGCCCTATTTTGTGCCAAGAACTGCATTAGAGATTTTATATAAATCTCTCGTTCAATCTTCATACAGATTCTGGTTTTAAAAAGCATAGCTTCTTCTGCTTGCTGCTCTCTTCAGTGTCTCATTTCTGCCCTGACACAAGGGGGACAGTGGAGGTCACTTTTTTTAGACCCACTTGTTCAGTCGTGCTGTGGGGAGGGAGGAATACTGCAAACAAATGTCACTGGCATGTGCTCCCAGTGATTCAGCCACACTGGGTTTACCCCACTCACGATGTGTGTGCTTTCCCAGTCTACACTTCTCAAGCTCTAGGGTGCTCTGCTGGGAACTGTCTGAGGCTGGCCCTGGGGTGCATGCGCTCCCCAGGTCTAAGCAGCTCAGGTTCAGGTTCTCAGGTACTCCACAAAGGTGCAGACTTGGTTGGGCCTGCGTTTTGTGCCCGTCCCAGGTCCGAGCACCTCAGGTGACCAGGTGCTTGGCAAGCGCTGTCGCCCCCAGTTGAAGGCTGTGACTTATGCCTCCCCCATCCCAGCTGCTTGGTTTTCTGGATATACAATGGGCATGCCTTCGCAGGTGTGTCGTGTGTCTCTTCTCGGGAGCTGATTTCTGGCTGTGACCCTCTTGGCGGATGTCAGTTTTCCAGAATACCAAGAAGTCTGGGTTAGCAATGAAGTCTGCTTGCAGTTCGGTAGATGATGCCTCTCTGGGGCCGTAATTGCCCCCCTTCGGGCTCTGGCTGACTTCCCCTGCCTGTCTCCGATGGGGGATGGGCCAGTCCTCTGCCAGCTGTCTCTTCTCAGTCCTTTGTTCTGTGAGCTGGCCTGGCGGTGTCTTAGGTTAGGGCTTTCATGGATAGCCATCCCACAGTCTGGGTTGCTGTCTCAAGCTAGTTCCCTCAGATTGCCCTGAGGGCATTCAGGCCTGGTCCTTACCCTAAGCAATGCAGCCTATGCCTCCGGGTCTAGCCCCCCGCTTGCAAGAGGGGGATGCCAGCGTCTGGGCTGCTGCTCTGCTGGGAGTTGCTGCTAGGCATGTAATCTGTGGGTTTTAATTATTTATTTTTACTCCAAGAAATTTTGCCCTCTGAGATTCCAAGGCTTGCCACAGACACCATCCTATCCCTCCATCATGTTAGGACCGCCTCTGTCAACTTGGAAGAAATGGACAAATTCTTAGAAAAATACAACTTTCCAAAACTGAACCAGGAAGAAATAGAAAATCTTAACAGACTCATAACAAGCATGGAAATTGAAACTATAATCAGAAATCTTCCAACAAACAAAAGCCCAGGACCAGACAGCTTCACAGCTGAATTCTACCAAAAATTTAGAGAAGAGCTAACACTTATCCTACTCAAACTCTTCCAGAAAATTGCAAAGGAAGGTAAACTTCCAAACTCATTCTATGAGGCCACCATCATCCTAATACCAAAACCTGACAAGGATACCACAAAAAAGAAAACTACAGGCCAATATCACTGATGAACATAGATGCAAAATCCTTAACAAAATTCTAGCAAACAGAATCCAAAAACATATTTAAAAGATCATACATCATGACCAAGTGGGCTTTATCCCAGGGATGCAAGGATTCGTCAATATCCACAAATCAATGTGATATACCACATTAACAAATTGAAAAATAAAAACCATATGATTATCTCAATAGATGCAGAGAAAGCCTTTGACAAAATTCAACATCCATTTATGATAAAAACCCTCCAGAAAGCAGGCATAGAAGGAACATGCTGTTGCAGCTGCTGCTAAGTTGCTTCAGTTGTGTCTGACTCTGTGCGACCCCATAGACAGCAGCCCACCAGGCTTCCCCAACCCTGGGATTCTCCAGACAAGAACACTGGAGTGGGTTGCCATTTCTTTCTCCAATGCATAAAAATAAAAAGTGAAAGTGAAGTCGCTCAGTCGTGTCCAACTCTTAGCAACCCCATGGACTGCAGCCTACCAGGCTCCTCCGTCCATGGATTTTCCAGGCAAGAGTACTGGAGTGGGGTGCCATTGCCTTCTCCATAGAAGGAACATGTCTCAACATAATAAAAGCTATATATGACAAACCCACAGCAAGCATTATCCTCAATGGTGAAAAAATGAAAGCATTTCCCTAAAGTCAGGAACAAGACAAGGGTGCCCACTTTCACCACTACTATTCAATATAGTTTTGGAAGTTTTAGCCACAGCAATCAGAGCAGAAAAAGAAATAAAAGGAATCCAAATTGGAAAAGAAGAAGTAAAACTCTCACTGTTTGCAGATGACATGATCTTCTACATAGAAAACCCTAAAGACTCCAACACAAAATTACTTAAGCTAATCAACAAATATAATAAAGTTTCAGGATATAAAATCAACACACAGAAATCCCTTGCATCCCTATACACTAACGATGAGAAAACAGAAAGAGAAATTAAGTAAACAATTCCATTCACCATTGCAACAAAAAAAAAAAAAAAACACTTAGGAATATATCTACCTAAAGAAACAAAAGGCCTATATATAGAAAACTATAAAACATTGGTCAAAGAAATCAAAGAGGACACAAATAGATGGAGAAATATACCATGTTCATGGGTCAGAAAAATCAATATAGTGAAAATGAGTATACTACCCAAGGCAATCTACAGATTCAATGCAATCCTTATCAAGCTACCAGAAGTATTTTTCACAGAGCTAGAACAAATAATTTCACAATTTGTATGGAAATACAAAAAACCTCAAATAGCCAATGCAATCTTGAGAAAAAAGAATGGAACTGGAGGAATCAACCTGCCTGACTTCAGGCTCTACTACAAAGCCACAGTCATCAAGACAGTATGGTACCGGCACAAAGACAGAAATATAGATCAATGGAACAAAATAGAAAGCCCAGAGATACATCCACACACCTATGGACACCTTATCTTTGACAAAGGAGGCAAGAATATACAATGGATTAAAGACAATCTCTTTAAAAAGTGATGCTGGGAAAACTGGTTAACCACTTGTAAAAGAATGAAACTAGAACACTTTCTAACACCATACACAAAAATAAACTCAAAATGGATTAAAGATCTAAATGTAAGACTAGAAACTATAAAACTCCTAGAGGAGAACATAGGAAAAATACTCTCCAACATAAACCACAGCAGTATCCTCTATGACCCTCCTCTATGACCTCCCAGAATACTGAAAATAAAAGCAAAAATAAATAAATGGGACCTAATCAAAATTAAAAGCTTCTGCACAACAAAGGAAACTATAAGCAAGGTGAAAAGACAGCCTTCAGAATGGGAGAAAATAGCAAATGAAGCAACTGACAACAAATAATCTCAAAAATATACAAGTAACTCCTGCAGCTCAATTCCAAAAGAATAAACCACCCAATCAAAAAGTGGGCCAAAGAAATAAACAGGCATTTCTCCAAAGACGACATACAGATGGCTAACAAACACATGAAAAGATGCTCAACATCACTCATTATCAGAGAAATGCAAATCAAAACCACAATGAGGTACCATTTCACACCAGTCAGAATGGCTGCGATCCAAAAGTCTACAAGCAATATATGCTGGAGAGGGTGTGGAGAAAAGGGAACCATCTTACACTGCCGGTGGGAATGCAAACTAGTTCAACCACTATGGAGAACAGTGTGGAGATTCCTTAGAAAACTGGAAATAGAACTACCTTATGACCTAGCAATCCCACTGCTGGGCATACACACCGAGGAAACCAGAATTGAAAGAGACACGTGTTCCCCAATGTTCATCGCAGCACTGTTTATAACAGCCAGGACATGGAAGCAACCCAGATGTCCATCAGCAGATGAATGGATAAGAAAGCTGTGGTACATATACTCAATGGAGTATTGTTCAGCCATTAAAAAGAATACATTTGAAGCAGTTCTAATGCGGTGGATGAAACTGGAGCCTATTATAGAGAGTGAAGTAAACCAGAAAGAAAAACACCAATACAGTATACTAATGCATATATATGAAATTTAGAAAAACGGTAATGATAACTCTGTATGCAAGAGAGCAAAAAAGACACAGATGTATAGAACAGTCTTTTGGACTCTGTGGGAGAGGGAGAGGATGAGATGATTTGGGAAAATGGCATTGAAACATGCATAATATAATAAACGAATCGCCAGTCCAGGTTCGATGCATGATACAGGATGCTTGGGGCTGGTGCACTGGGATGAACCCCAGGGATGGTACAGGGAGGAAGGAGGGAGGGGGTTCAGAATGGGGAACATGTGTACACCTGTGGTGGATTCATGTTGATGTATGGCAAAACCAATACAATATTGTAAAGTAATTAGCTTCCAATTAAAATAAATAAATTTAAATTTTAAAAAGAATACATTTGAATCAGTTCTAATGAGGTGGATGAAACTGGAGCCTATTATACAGAGTGAAATAAGCCAGAAAGAAAAACACCAATACAGTATACTAATGCATATATATGGAATTTAGAAAGATGGTAATGATATCCCTTTATGTGAGCAGCAAAAGAGACACAGATGTATAGAACAGTCTTTTGGACTCTGGGAGAGGGTCAAGGCAGGATGATATGGGAGAATGGCATTAAAATATGTAAATTATCACATGTGAAACAAATCATCAGTCAGGTTCAATGCATCATACAGGGTGCTTAGGGCTGGTCCACTGGGATGACCCAGAGGGATGGGATGGGGAAGGAGGTGGGAGGTGGTTTCAGGATGGGGAACACGTGTACACCCATGGCTGATTCATGTCAATGTATGGCAAAACCAATACAATATCATAAAGTAAAAATAAATTAATAAAACTGAAAAAATAAAAAGTCTAGCAAATTGGTAGCAAAACACAGCCAACTCCTCTTAGTTCTATTCTTTTCCACAACCACAGATATAGTACAGTAGTACTGGTAAGGAAATTAGGATTATAACTATCTAGAATGTCGTTTGAGCCCTGGCTCTATCACTTACAGATATTATACTGCTGGGCATATATTTAACATTTCTCAGGCTACACTTCCTTGTTTATAATAATACTTTGTCCTATTATGTGACTGGTATGTTTTAAGATGTATGATATACTCAGTTCAGCATCTAAAACTTGGCAAACAATTGTAGAAGCTATTCTTTATGATGCAAGATTTTACATGTCAGTGCATATTAAGGAGTCTTTTATGCTCTATGTGCATTTTCAGAGCTCCTTCAAAGATAGACTAACTATGTGACCCAAGTGTCCTAGCCACAGCATAGCAGAGCCAAGATCCACTCCTTTCCCAAATGCAGCCAACAGCTTTTTAGCCAGCAGCATCTAAAGTGATTTAGCATGACAGATTTGTCAAATAGAGTCAAAAGTGTCTAATGCAATAATATCTCTGTGTTGGAGATTTTTAATATACAATCTTTAGAGACAATCAGAAGTTGGTGGTACCTGGACTTTCCCAAATACTTACATACTAAGAGAGTGTAGTACACAGAAGCCATTAGCAATAGAAGCTCTGATGCTTCTATTAACCAGAGGCCATGAGAGCACTTAATTAGCTGATATAATTTGAGGTGCCTCTGGTCACTAAAACCAGAAGCGATTTATCTTATTCAGAGTATATTTAGTATTAGAATTATGAGCAAGGGGACCAAGTGAACACAGTTAATCAACAACCTAACTACTGTATTGAAGCATATTTCCTAACCTGAAAAGATTACAAAGAGGAACGTGATGTCTATATGATTTTTAGGGGGAAAAAGAGTTAATAACAAAGGGAATATGTGATTTTTTTCCCTTAGGACAGGCAAGTTTTTCTCTAAGATTGTATTCACAACAACTGTACAAATAGTAAAGAACAACGAAATGGTCAACTGACTATGCCAGCCACCTCCTTCAACATAGTGCCAACTGACAAATAATTTGCAAGATGTCACAGAAAGCATTTAATTAATCCTATAATGGCAGTTTCTGTTAGCTTTGTCTATAATTATTCTTTATTTCCTTAACATAAACAAATTAGCTTTAATAGTATGTCAGATGGTATTTTCAGTCTCCACAGGACTTCTAATTTGTAGACTTTTCAGTTGCTGATTTATCAAAACTGTCCATAAAGCATGCTTCTCAGCCCCATGCATCTGTTTCTCTGGTGCTCTTCTGGCCCCTGAATATCTATTAATTTACTTTCTTCACACTGGGACAATTTTTTTGTTTGTTTTCAAAGGGATAATTTCACTTTCTAAGAATAGATGTTACATGGTGTCAAGAATGTGGTAGAACTCCAGGATACTAGTACAATTTTGAAAAGTTCATGCATGTTAGAAAATTTCTGTGGTTAAGACAACAATGTTCCTCAACTGTTTAATGCAACTGAAAGAGAAGATATATTTTAGAAAATGAAAATATTTTCTTTGTCAAGTAGTTTAAAACAGTGAGATACTACTGTCATCTAAACAATTTATAGGAGTGTCATGTGAATATGAAATAGCCACTCAAGCAAGAGCTAGGAATAACTGAATACATTCCCCAACTGTGAAATAAGGGGGACTTAAAATGTTGCTAAGTATCAGGGTGTTATTAGTCATTCAGATACTACCACAGCTGCCTATCAAAGTAGATCATGAAACACAGCCTGCTGTGATCCATGACAAAGAGATAGAAAGAGATACAGAGTCCCCTCTCCAATCCCTTCTCATTCCCTCTGAATTCAATGTGGTCCTGGTATTTTGTTGATATTTTTACTAAATCACATGGACCTGAAAAGGACTGCCTGGTCAAAACAATGTTGGCTGTGATCTCAACAAATTACTTCACAATTGGCATTAGTCTCTGATTCCAGCTCAACATAATGAGCTGCCCCCTCTTTACAAATTTGTACTCTAAGTTTGTAATCCCAAGATCATCTTAGAAATGGAATTTCAATGTCTTGGTATATTTTGGTACCAAGTGCCTCACTTATGGTGAGTCACTTGGTACCAAACCTCCTCAACCTTCCCTTAGTTGTTGCTGTTAGTTGCTCAGTTGTGTCTGACTCTGTGACCCCATGGACTGTAGCCACCAAGCTCCTCTGTCCCTGGGATTTCCCAGGCAAGAATACTGGAGTGAGTTGCCATTTACTTCTACAGGGGATCTTCCTGACCCAGAGATCAAACCTGCATCTCCTGCATTGGCAGGCCAATTCTTTACCACTGAGCCACCAAGGAAACTCTAATCTTCTCTTAAATGCTTCCTAAAACTTTTATTCCTCTTATTGTCCTATGCCCATCCTATAAAGCATTGGGCTTAAGATTTCTCAAGTTTCCCCAAATTTTGAAAAACCACATATTTTAGAAGTCATTTGGGGACAAACAAAATGTTCCAGATGTACACCCATGGCAGATTCATGTCAATGTATGGCAAAACCAATACAGTATTGTAAAGTTAAAAAAATAAATAAAAATAAAGAGAAAAAAAAGATACAAATTGCAAAAAAAGAAAATAATGCATGAGAGATGCCAGTGAAAAGTATAATCATAGTAATCAATATCTTCCTTAGGCAAGCATGTCAGGGGATAGCATTTTCTATGAATGCTAACCAAGCCCATTGGTAGAACCATGCTCAGCAAATAACCCAAATGAAGAGTCCAATGTCTGTCTCTCTGTCTTTCTTTCATAGTTCATTTGAGGAATCAGAGGTTCCATTCTAAATTGCAAAGAAACTGTTGCTTTAGCAGTATCTCTATTTTTCAGTAATCCTTCAGCTTATATCAGAATCACAAAGATCAGTTGGACCATCTTCCAGAGTCGTTATGATAATGATGTAATACTCCCAGGCATCTGAATTCTTCCAAAATGGAAATACCTTCTACATTCTCTTTATCCTTTTCCAGTGTTCACTGATGCTTATTTCTGGAATATTAAAATATTTAAACTCAACTTGATTCAAGTCTAGAATGACAAGATTTAAATGAATCCAGAATCATTAAATGTCAACAACAATAAAACTTTAAAGTAGGGGGATAATATCTAACTGCTAAAAATTACAAAATCTGGTGTTATTTATTGCCAGTCTCCTCTTCTCTGGGTGATGGTTTAGTGAGCCCTATGGAAACCAAAGGAGAAACACACACACAATTCCTGCCTGAACATACTAGCCTTCATATCTAAGTTTTTAAGTAAATGAGAATTTTTTAAAATGTAACAACATTTTCCTCAGTAAATGTTTAATTTAATACCTAGAGGGGTTGATTACACCATTCTTCCATAGCTTTGTTTTATTATGACTTCCTCCCTGTCCAGGAGAAGAACTCAATGTCAGGCAATATCTAAATTTAACATAAAAACTTCTTTTGTCTCCATTTCACATGAGCTATGGAGCAAAGCTAAAAGCCATGCATTTGCTGTCATTATAAAGAACAATGTTTTAATAAACTATGTAATACATTGGAAAAGACCCTGGTGTTGGTAAAGATTGAAGGCAGGAGGAGAATGATATGACAGAGGAGAGATGGTTGGGTGGCATCACCAACTCAATAGACGAGTTTGAGCAAACTCTGGGAGATGGTGAAGGATGGGGAAACCTGGAGCACTGCACTCCATGGGATCACAAAGAGTCAGACATGACTGAGTGACTGAACAACAACAGCATGTAATACTGGGTGTTATAGCATCAAAACTCTAAAGGTTTTATAGAGATAGGGCCAAACTTATCCATTGTTTCAACTGTCCAATTCTTTATAGATTTCCATATGCTTTTGATTACAATGCTATGTGACAGATTATAACCATCATTCTGAATGCACGGGTGATTATGTTTATTTTTTAAGTATTAAACTCAGTAATTTTTATTCCCTTTTCCTGTTGGAAACTTCCAACTATTAACCCAAGTACATTCATTACTAAGACCCTAGCTTAAAACAAAGACAGTATTACTTAGCTTTTGGCTGCAAATTTAATTTCTTCCATCCATAGTCATCTCTAATAGTCTTGACAGCTAGGCCACGTTTACAGAGGAAGTCTCCTCTTTACATCTAAATCCAAAAGTTATTTAGCTCATTGGCTTTTTTAAGTATTATTTTTGAAAGGTTAGATGACAAAGGAATATTTCCCATGCAAGAGAAAGAAGAAGTAGAAAAACTGTGTGTTTTGGATTGGGAAGAATTGTGGAAGGATAAGACTCAGGGAATTATAATCCCTGAGTTTCTGGAGAGAAACATGCTTGAGAAAAAAATCTGGAAAACTCTCAGGTTTTCAAGCTAGTGACATGCATCCTTATAATATGGCACAGAAGAAAAGAGCTCCAAGAACAGAAATGGGTTGGGATAGATGGCCCTGGAAGATTGAATCCAAGTCTCTCTGACCTTCTGTGTTATGTCAAAAGAATCTCATTTCAGTTCAGTTCAGTCACTCAGTCGTGTCCGACTCTTTGAGACCCCATGAATCGCAGCACATCAGGCCTCCCTGTCCATCACCAACTCCTGGAGTTCACTCAGACTCACGTCCATCCAGTCCGTGATGCCATCCAGCCATCTCATCCTCAGTCATCCCCTTCTCCTCCTGCCCCCAATCCCTCCCAGCATCAGAGTCTTTTCCAATGAGCCAGCTCTTCACATGAGATGGCCAAAGTACTGGAGTTTCAGCTTTAGCATCATTCCTTCCAAAGAAATCCCAGGGTTGGTCTCCTTCAGAATGGACTGGTTGGCTCTCCTTGCAGTCCAAGGGACTCTCAAGAGTCTTCTCCAACACCACAGTTCAAAAAGAATCTAGATTATCTCAAATGTCCATGAGTGGGCTGTGGAGCTCTTTTCATCATAACAAAGGACAGAAGTCTCACTGGAGCAGAAAGACAAAAAAATTCAAATGCTTGATTAGACAGAGTTGCAGCCAGTTCCAGGAGTTAAACAAGGCTTTCAAGAACATTGGAAAAAGCCACCATACCTTTCCTCTGACAAAAGAGCATGCTAGAATGTCTATGAGTCCAGACTTTGTTGTAGTGACTGTAGTCAAGGTCAACTGGAACGCAAGACATGTTAGCCTTCTAACATGTCTCCCTTACCATCACTGTGGTGAAACTTTTCACAAGCTTTCTCCACAAGCATGGAGGTATGAAACAGGAGAGAGACAGACCTAGAGAAGTGTTTACTCAAATTATGTTCAATTAAACTGAAACAGACTGCTTAAGGTCAGAAGAGCTGACTCTAATTGGCAAGTTTTCCTTTCTCTTCTACTATCGGCAGAAAGGGGGCTTAGGAATATGCAGTTAACATTTTTGCAAGTTTTACAATATAAATTACTCCCTCTTTTCTAGAACTGTATTTCCATTCATATTAGCTTATATTTATTAATGTTTCTATGAGATGCTACAACTGCATCTCCCTGAGTGGTACCTATTACGTCAATGTGCACAGAAAAACCTCTCTCATTAGTCAAAAATCCATTCATTCTACCTGACAGCACTGTCTTTTAAATCTGCCCAGTTTCCTTCATCACCACTGCTATTCATATGGATTATTGCAAGAGATTCCCAATGATCTTGATTTCCATGCCTTATTCATAGCCAACACAACCAGGCCTTTGTTTCATTCTTTATATACTGCATCTGAAATAATCTCTCAACCAGCAACTCGGTTCCATTATTGCTCTGCTTCAAATCCAATGGTTTTCAATTTTCCTGAGGATAATCCAAGCATATTTTAATGATATATCATTCAGGGTCCTAATAAAAAAATTAACATTAACGTTTCAGGTAGATCTTATAAGTGACTTTTTTTAATAGTAGTATAGGTGTGATGTAAGGAAATCATAAGGAATAGTGTAGTGGGGTTGCACCATGTCAATATGGCCAGGCTAAAAACACATTTTTCAAAATCTCCTTCACTGTATGGTTCTGGCTTTGAATCGACCAGAAGAGAAATTTATTTTGAGATTTGGAGTACAGAAGTGAGGCAGAGACCATTACAGTCTGATGGCAGGTGTTTTATACTGGCAAAGGACAGGTGCAGAGATACAGATGGGTCCCAACTGGTCCGTGCTCCAGGCCTCCTTTCCTAACAGCCTCCAACAGGGAGCCTGGGCTTGTAAACTCTTCCCCCAGCTCACCACCAACATTGTAGTCCAGGTGCTGAAAGTGACTAGTATCTCAGATTGCCTGACAAACTTCGATGTGTACTCCTATATCAGTGCTTCAGAAGAACTGATTTAAGACTTCTCCCTAATTCTCTCCAATAGACCATTACTCCCCAGCTCCTCCTACCGCTGAGGAAGCTCTAGTTCATGTATGCAAAGTCACTTCAGTTGTGTCTGACTCTGCGATCCTATAGATTGTAGCCCACCAGGCTCTTCTGTCCACGGGATTCTCCAGGCAAGAATACTGGAGTAGGTTGCCATGCCCTCCTCCAGGAGATCTTCCCAACCCATGGACTGAACCCACATCTCTTATATCTCTTGCATTGGCAAGTGTGTTCTTTACCACTAGAGCCACCTGGAAAGCCCATGGACCATTATTCTCCCAGCTTCTCCCACCATTGTGGATGGTCTTACTCCCATAATAAATCCCTTATTGTATAATTCCCATAGCATTTCTGCTTCTCTGACTTTTCAGAGTATTTGAGAGTCTAGGATTATTGTTATCCCTAGGCAAAAAGAAGAGCAGATAATTGGGTAAAGGAAGTCTCCTTGAGATCAGGAGGGACTTTGAGCTATGGAATACTACTTCAAAGCTATTTCATAGGAAGTACAGCACACAAATAAGTACCCTGATTTAGCTCTCTTCCCACCTTCCAGCCTACTGCCTGGGATCCTCCCTGGCAGAAACTGCAGGCTTGGGAACCATTGATATAACTGATATTTTCTGACCTCCAGTGCAGAGAGCAAATGACATATTGGAAAACATCCAAGACACATATTTTACATTACACATTAGGGCCAGTAAAACAAAACTTGGTGAACGAAAGTAAAGAAATAGAAAAAATTTTAAGGCAAAGAACAAGGAGATAAAGATTGAGGGAAAAGTCTCAAGAATTGATTAGATGATATCAAATGATCTAATATACATGCAACTGATATACCAGAAGAAGACAGAGTGGAGCAGAAAAAAATTTTTTTAAACAACAATTGAAAGTTCCCAATTTATTGAAGCTTAGTATTTTTCAAAAAGAAGATATTAAACATCAAATGGAATAAACACAAAGAACCTGTTATGAGGTGCATCATAGTCAAAAATGATAAAAATCAAAGATAAGGAACAACTCTTAAAAGCTGAAACTCCACTACTTTGGCCACCTGATGTGAAGAACTGACTTATTGGAAAAGACCCTGTTGCTGGGAAAGATAGAAGGCAGGAGGAGAAGGCAACGACAAAGGATGAGATAGTTGGATGGCATCACCAACTCAATGGACATGAATCTGAGCAAGCTCCAGGAGTTGGTGATGGACAGGGAAGCCTGGCATGGTGCAGTCCATGGGGTCACAAAGAGTCAGACATGACTGAGTGACTGAAGTGACTGATACTTGAAAGCAATGAGAAAAAAACTTTATTTACAGGGGATCAATGATCAAATTAATGACTGATTTCTCATCAGAAACATGAAGAGTGACAGAATCTCTCTGTAGCGCTAAGTGGTGTTGAAACTGTTTTTTTCTTTTTGGTTGAACAAGAATGTCTATAACATCTTTATCCTAGAAATAGAGGATATTTTCCTTTAAGAGTGAAAGCAAACTAAAGAATTTCAGGTAAAAGAAAACTAAGAATACTGTTACCAGTAAAATTGCACCATAACAAATGTTAAAGAAAAGTATTCAAGCTATGGGAAAATGTTAGTGGAAACTTGGGTCCTCTGAGAATAATAAAATTCAAGAACTGAATTCTGCCAGCAACCTGAATGAACAGGGAGATAGATTCTCCTAACATCTCCATATAAGACTACAGCCCTGCCAACATCTTGATTTCTGACATATGTCACAGTGAAATAATAAATGAGTGTTGTTTTATGCTGCTAGTTTGTGGTAATTTGTTATAGTAACAAGGAAAAATAACTTCACATGTTTTGAATGGAACATTTGGAGGTGAAATCTGTGCCATTTTTCCAAGGGTCCCCAACAGAACTAATTCCCCATTTTCTATAGTAGTAACTAGTCCAATGATGCTACTTGGGTTAGACTTTCCTTCCTTTCTTGACTTATTCTTCCCATCCCCCCAACTCTGGGTCTCTGGAAGTACATTCTAAAGTGACCTACCTGAAAGACAGGCTTTGCTTCAGGTTCTGATTTGGGAGGACCCAGGCCAAAATAGCTGGTCTAGAGCATGACTCTAGACAGCAGATCCTTAGTTTGGGAGAATCCTCAGGTTAGGACCCCTGGTTGTTCTGGGAAACCAACAGGTCAGCTGGCAATCAGGTCCCCAGGGCTGTTGGTAGCTGGGGTGTGATCAGAACTGGCTACAGAAGCATCACAGTTGTAACACTCTAACCCTTCACACATTAGGACAAGTTACAGGCAAAGGTGATGCAATGGCCCATGAGGCAGAGGTAGTACTTGAAAGGTTTGGAGGTCTGTGGAAATAAGGTCTATAGAACTGGCTGTCTTGGTTAACTTTTAAAGTCTTTTTTAAAACAAAAACCAAGGTTTGGGTTATTCAGCTCAATTCAAGGCATTCTGTGAAAGTCAGAAAGCCTCAGAGCAACACTAAAGATCCTTTTCAGATCCAAGTGTAGGGGGAAAAAATCAGGCTTAGGCTTTGAAGGTACTGGTAGGACACATACAAGGATACTGAATACTCAGCTTCATCAGTACTCTGACGTCCAAACCAGGGTCCTAATAGAGAAAAAAGTGGGGTCCTGATACCTAGGAAAGATTCATTTGCATAAAGACCTCACCTAAGGAAGGTGCTTCATAAGGTGAAGACATTTCCATTTCCATCTGCAGAATAGCTAGCTCTAACAGAATTTATCTCTCTTATAGGACTTTTTTTTGCAAGAAACAGATAATATATCCTTATTGCAGCACAGGTAAATATAGCCATTGTTTTATAATGGCTTTAAATGGAGTATAATCTATAAGAAATACGGAATCATTATGTTGTACACCTGAAACTAATATAATGTTGTAAATCAACCAAACTTCAAAGGAAAAGCAGCTAACATACTTGAACATTTTGAATTCATGTAAACCGAAGACTACAGACTTTGAAAAAAATTTTTAAGAAAAGACAGGGAGAAACAGAAAAGAAATATTAAAAATCTAGATACTAGAATAATGTAAGATGAATCATGGATAACAATGTCCTATCTTTATAAACATTAGTGTTTAACCTTTAGAAAAATTTCTTTAGTCAGGAAACGCTATTTGATTTGTGAGTACTTCCAACGTAATACCAATATTTGAATGCAGAACTTAAACAACAATGATGACAAAACCCACAAGAAACTACAAATACCAAGAAGTCAATTTTGGTTAGAAAAAAATTTTAAATGAGAAGATACTAGTTTAACAGGTAACATTCCAACAGTTTATGGTTGCTTTGGACTCTAGACCACCTGACCTGCCTCTTGAGAAATCTGTATGCAGGTCAGGAAGCAACAGTTAGAACTGAACATGGAACAAGTTCCATGACTGGTTCCAAATAGGAAAAGGAGTACATCAAGGCTGTATACTGTCACCCTGCTTATTTAACTTCTATGCAGAGTAGATCATGAGAAATGCTGGGCTGGAGGAAGCACAAGCTGGAATCAAGATTGCCGGGAGAAATATCAATAACCTCAGATATGCAGATGACACCACCCTTATGGCAGAAAGTGAAGAGGAGCTAAAGGGCCTCTTGATGAAGGTGAAAGAGGAGAGTGAAAAAAGTTGGCTTAAAGCTCAACATTCAGAAAATGAAGATCATGGCATCTGGTCCCATCACTTCATGGGAAATAGATGAGGAAACAGTGGAAACAGTGTCAGACTTTATTCTTTTGGGCTCCAAAATCACTGCAGATGGTGACTGCAGCCATGAAATTAAAAGACGCTTACTCCTTGGAAGAAAACTTATGACCAACCTAGATAGCATATTCAAAAGCAGAGACATTACTTTGCCGACTAAGGTCCGTCTAGTCAAGGCTATGGTTTTTCCTGTGGTCATGTATGGATGTGAGAGTTGGACTGTGAAGAAGGCTGAGTGCCGAAGAATTGATGCTTTTGAACTGTGGTGTTGGAGAAGACTCTTGAGAGTCCCTTGGACTGCAAGGAGATCCAACCAGTCCATTCTGAAGGACATCAATCCTGGGATTTCTTTGGAAGGAATGATGCTAAAGCTGAAACTTCAGTACTTTGGCCACCTCATGCGAAGAGTTGACTCATTGGAAAAGACTTTGATGCTGGGAAGGATTGGGGGCAGGAGGAGAAGGGGATGACCGAGGATGAGATGGCTGGATGGCATCACGGACTCGATGGACATGAGTCTGAGTGAACTCCGAGAGACGGTGATGAAGAGGGAGGCCTGGCGTGCTGCGATTCATGGGGTCGCAAAGAGTCGGACACGACTGAGCGACTGAACTGAACTGAACTGGACTCTATATACTTTAAGTAAAGGTCTTGAATTGTTTCTTTTGGAAATAAATATGCCCTTTACTACCAGATGCAAAAATATTATAGGGTGTGGCCACAGAATTATTGTTCCAGACATAAAGGAAGAGACTTCTCTTCAATCAGACCTGGCCCCTAAGTCGACTGAGCACATTTAGCAAGTAAACCCTGGTAATTCTCATGTCAACAAGTCAGTGTCACTGTATGTGTATGACAACATGTAAATAAGTGATATGTCTGTTTATGAGAAAAGTGGAACAATGTGGAGCTAGAGAAAATAAAGTTCAAATTACATTCTTCATTTATAAGCTGCATGAACATTGGTAAGGCAGTTTTTCTGAACTTAAGCTTCCTATTTCAAAATACTGACATACCAAAGTATAGTTCAGAGGGTTACACTATATAACACATGTAAATATAGCAAATATATTGAAGAAATATAAATCCAAGACAAAACCTCCTGCCAACTCAGAAAACTTTACAAAAATAGAATAGAAGGGTTTTATTATTGAATGAACATTAAGGCAGAACATCATGTATGTCACAGTCGGTCTGCTAAGAGATTGCAAAGACAGAAAGAAGTCTTCCCCTTGTATGCAGCCAAGAACATACAGCCCATTTCCCACATGTTCTTGAGATGAACAATAACTAGTCCTCAAGTAAGACAACTTAACAGTACCATGTTTCAGGCAGAGTTCATCCTAAATTCACCTGGTAACTATCACGGCCATATGTGTTTGCTAATTAGTTTCAGCCAAGGGAAAAATAAACTGCTCATATCTTTATGACAGGAGGTAGTTCTATAACTTGGAGCAATGGACTCCCTGAAGTTAGACCTTCCTTGACCCTCTGACAGAGACAAGGAGACAGGGGTGATATTTTTCTTGATGATTACATTTTAAAGTAACTCCCAGGTCCTTGTGAAAGAGACTCTTTGGGAGATTTTTAACTGTATTAGATATCAAGTGAGCATGTTTCTGACTGTTTACCAAAATTAAAACTGGTACATAAAGTCTCCATTTGTACATAAACAAACAAGCGTTTGTTTTGTCTATCAAGCTGTAGTAAAAATACAAAAATAAAACAACTGTGAAGTTTCTCAATACCATAACTGATTCATGAAATAAATATTACTCCAGAATAATGCCTGAACAGGAACACTGAAGCAAGAATCTACCTGTAATTTTAAAGACCACAGTATGAAAGTACAAAGGCTGGAGAATACCTGCTGACTCCACTTCAGGAGGTTAAATAAGCAAAAAATGTATTTGTGACTCTCATAAGGCAATTAGACAGGCCATATCAGCATTAAATGGCTGCAGAAAAGATGCTCTGTGGGCTTTGGGGCTGTTCTTTCACCCCAGAAGGATGTGCACTAAGTGGGCATTAATACAGTCAATACACAGGGCCTTACCTGTATCTCACACAACACAGTCCCATGACCTCTTGTTTCAGTGGCAAACCCATCTTGGTGCAGTCTCAAAGTTCCTGGGGAAAGAAGGGAAAATAAACTGGAGTTGAAGTAAATTCCAGGTTTAGATAGGACTGCAGCCAGTATAAAATCACAGTAAAATCATATTTTTATACAGATCCTTATTAATATCTGGAGAAGAAAAGCAGAGGCATACTGAATTGTCAAGTATAGCATTTGGAGGACAATTGCTAAGCATGACAGGAACCTCAATAAGCTGAATTCTGTCGGTCTGACAGCTTGCCGGAAGCAACAAAATGTCAATTCAAATGAGGTTGCAGACTACAAATTCCTTAAAATGACAAGTAAATTCAGTCACATGGAGAAAATATTTTTTGACAAGCTACAGTTCAAAATAACTTAATAAATTGTAGTAAGGCTATGGTTTTTCCTGTGGTCATGTATGGATGTGAGAGTTGGACTGTGAAGAAGGCTGAAAACCAAAGAATTGATGCTTTTGAACTGTGGTGTTGGAGAAGACTCTTGAGAGTCCCTTGGACTGCAAGGAGATCCAACCAGTCCATTCTGAAGGAGATCAGCCCTGGGTGTTCTTTGGAAGGAATGATGCTAAAGCTGAAACTCCAGTACTTAGGCCACCTCATGCGAAGAGTTGACTCATTGGAAAAGACTCTGATGCTGGGAGGGATTGGGGGCAGGAGGAGAAGGGGACGACCGAGGATGAGATGGCTGGATGGCATCATGGACTCGATGGATGTGAGTCTGAGTGAGCTCTGGGAGATGGTGATGGACAGAGAGGCCTGGTGTGCTGTGATTCATGGGGTCGCAAAGTGTCAGACATGACTGAGAGACTGAACTGAACTGAACAACAAAAAACAACATGGCCTTTTTTTTTTTTAAGTTTATTCTACTTTACAGTACTGTATTGGTTTTGCCATACATTGACATGAATCAGCCACAGGTGTACACGAGCTCCCAATCCTGAAACCCTCTCCCACCTCCCACCCCATATCATCTCTCTGGATCATCCCTGTGCACCAGCCCAAAGCATCCTATATACTGTATTGAACATAGACTGGTGCTTCGTTTCTTACATGGTAGTATACATGTTTCAATGCCATCTCCCAAATCATCCTGCCCTCTCCTTCTCCCTCAGAGGCCAAAAGTCCATTCTATACATCTGTGTCTCTTTTGTTGTCTCACATACAGGGTCAAAATTACTATCTTTCTAAATTCCATATATATGTGTCAATATACTGTATAAGTGTTTACAAAATTTAATAGAATACAAGGAGTTATTGGCCAATTGACAATCATAAAAAAAGAGATTAACACACTGAGTAAAAGATTATGTAGAAAAAAAGAAAATTTTAAAAGATTTAAGCACCACAGTTACAAAGCATGACCTCATGCTCATATATTAAGTTCCTTCATCTAACAGTTGAAGAATATACATGCTTTATCAACATATTTTGAATACTCCCACCACCAACCATATCTCAAAATAAATCTCAACAGATATGTGGGGACAATATCTCAAAAATCACAGTCTTTGGCCACAATGCAACAAACTGACAACACAGAAAGACCCCCAAAAAAAAATATTTGATTTTAAAAAATCATATGGATGGAATTGGAACCGATTATACAGAGTGAAGTAAGCCAGAAAGAAAAACACCAATACAGTATACTGACACATATATATGGAATTTAGAAGACAGTAATGATGACCCTACATGTGAGACAACAAGAGACACAGAGGTATAGAGTGGGCTTTTGGACCTGAGGGAGAGGGAAAGGGTGGGATGGTATGGGAGAATGGCAATGAAACATGTACATTTTCCTGTAAGAAACGAGGCGCTAGTCTATGTTCAATGTAGGATGCAGGAGGCATGGGGCTGATGCACAGGATGATTCAGGTGGGGGTGGGGGGTGGGAGGTGGGAGGGGGATTCGTTGGGAGATTGTGTTCACCTATGGCTGATTCGTGTCAATGTATGGCAAAACAAATACAGTATTGTAATTTAAAAATAAATAAATTTAATTTTTAATAAAAATTAAAAATAAAAATAAAAGTCAAAAAAATCATACTTCTTATAATTTATAGATCAAATAGGAAATTACAATGACAATAAAATAGGCCTCTGTGATAACTGATTAAGGAAAGAGACAAAATACAAATAAAACACAAAATGAAAAGGGAAACTGGCTAAATATAAAGTAGTTAAATGATATTTAAAATATAATTATTGGGGAACACCGTTGGGAGTTGTCAGGTAAAATCTGCAACTGGAGGCAAAGAGAGACCAGAAAGTGAGGCAGGCCAGTGCAGATTGGTAGATGGCAGCTTTAATGAGCAACAGAACTTACATACAGGGCTTATTTTGGTGGTCTCATGCAAATCTCCAGACCAGCCCAGCAGAATCTTAAGAGTTTACACAGATGTCTTAATTAGGTTCAACCACATATTCAGCCCAGGTGGTCACAGTAATTCCTTATTCTTTCAAGGTTATATGCAGGAAACTGAGCCCCACTGTGGACAGAATGTACTCTCCTACAAAGCAGAGGTGGTGTAGGGCCTCCAACTGCCGAGGTCCAGCTCGCGAGATCTCCTCCAACAATAGTCAGCTATACTCTGATCAAGATCATGACCAAAATCAAATGGACAAACTACTCAAACATTTTTAAAAAGCCAAACCTGTTGCAAAAGAACTTAGGATTCGTGTCAATGTATGGCAAAACAAATACAGTATTGTAATTAAAAAAATAAATAAATTTAATTTAAAAAAAAATAAAAACTTAGGTTTTAAGATACTGAAATAATGATTGAAATGTTGGAGGGTAACCATACTCAAAAAATGTTTGGAGGTAACTATTCTCAAATTTGTTGTTGAGTTGTGTCTGATTCTTTGCCATTCCATGGACTGCAGCAAGCCAGGTCTCCCTGTCCTTCACTATCTCTCAGAGTTTGCTCATATTCATATCCATTGAACCGGTGATGCTATTTAACCATCTCATCCTCTGCTGCCCCCTTCCTTCCTTTGCCTTCGATCTTTCCCAGCATCAAGATGTTTCCCAACGAGTCACCTCTTCACATCAGGTAACCAGAGTATTGGAGCTTCAGCTTCAGCATCAGTCCTTCCCATGAATATTTGAAGGTGATTTCCTTTTATGATTGACTGGTTTATTCTCATTGCAGTCCAAGTGAACCTCAAGAGTCTTCTCCAGCAACATAATTCAAAAGCATCAATTCTTTGGCACTCAGCCTTCTTTATGGACCAACTCTCACATCCATACATGACTACTGCCATAGCTTTGACTATACAGACCTTTGGCTATGTAATATCTCTGCTTTTTAATATGCTGTCTAGGTTTGTCATAGCTTTCCTTCCAAGGAGCAAGTGTCTTTTAATTTCATGGCTGTAGTCACTATCCACAGTGATTTTGCAGCCCAAGAAAATAAAATCTGTCACTGCTTCAACCTTTTCCCCCTCTATTTGCCAAGAAGTGGTGGAACTGGATGCCATGATCTTAGTTTTCTGAATGTTGAGTTTTAAGCCAGCTTTTCCACTCTTTTTCAAATTCATCAAGCGGCTCTTTAGTTCCTCTTCACTTTCTGTCATTAGAGTTGTATCATCTGCATATCTGAACTTGTTGATATTTTTCCTGCTAATCTTGATTCCAGCTTGTGATTCATCCAGACCAGCATTTCCCATGATGTACTCTGCATACAAGTTAAATAAGCTGGGTGACAATAAACAGCCTTGTCATACTCCTTCCTTCCTACCAATGTCCAAATATTCTCAAATATTCAGTATAAATAGGTTTTCTAATTTAAACTAAACAAATATTGCCATTTCCTTTAGCCTCTGTTGGGCTGCACCCTACAAGCTGTAAGTCTTGTAGCTGTACAGCTAGCAACCTAAAAAAGAACCCAGTGACAAAAAACAGCAAAGTTTTATTGGACAGAGCATCTTACATGTCTGAAACAAAGTGTCCTAGAGCGACCCCTATTGTGCTCAGCAGATGGCAGGCAGAACACAGGCAGCCCTCTTCACTACTTGGGAGAGAAAAAGGCTACCATTTATAGGAGGAACTGAAGTCAGGTTAACTCATCCATTACCAGGGAAACCAGTGTCTGAGTCAGGGGGCAAGCATATAGGCAATTACTGATTAAGCCTTATAATCCAGAGGAATAGATAGTCATGTGAGGCCAGGACTGGTCAAACAGGGAATACATAGGTAGCAAAAGGATAGTCATCTTGAATGGCCTGACCCCAGAGCCTCAAAAGAGAAGTGGAGGGGAGCATAAGAAAATATTTTGTTACAAACATATTTCAAAGGTAATTGCTTCTAATTAAAACATTAATGACAATTTTCCATTTGGGGTTGAGCTTATCTATGATCAGAAATATTACCATAACAAACTATGGGAGTTAGTGGGAAAAACCTCCTTGAGCTCAGAAATAAATCTCCAACAATCTATACAAAAATTAAAATTTACAATGCAAACGTGAAGAAACAAATGCAATAAAACTTGTTGCAATAATTAATACATATAATTTGAAAACTAGCACACCAGGTGACTAGTCTGCATGGATTAGATGAGCATCTCAGCACCCACTCAAGGGGATAAAACACCTTGTACTCTAATCAAGTGACTTGCAAATGGACTTTGGAAAAGACACCCAGTCCCTTTCTGATCCCTGAAGCCTCAGTGCCCTATGTTTATATATCTATGCCATTCTAATAACCCATAACTGTTAGGAAGGAACTTAATTATTTTACTAAGAGATGGATCTTACCAAACCAACAGATAATCCACTATGATTGAAAAGTATGCCTCTCCTAAGCTATTCCTTAAAATGAAGTGTAGTTCACACCAGAAGCACCAGCATCACCTGGAAAGTTATGGGAAATAGAAATTCCAGAGATCTACTCTGCTGTTGCTGCTGCCAAGTCACTTCAGTCATGCCCAACTCTGTGCGACCCCATAGATGGCAGCCCACCAGGCTCCCCCGTCCCTGGGATTCTCCAGGCAAGAACACTGGAGTGGGTTGCCATTTCTTTCGCCCATGCATGAAAGTGAAAAGTGAAGGCAAAGTCGTTCAGTTGTGTCCGACTCTTAGCGCCCCCCATGGACTGTAGCCCATCAGGCTGCTCCATCCATGGGATTTTCCAGGCAAGAGTACTGGAGTGGGGTGCCATTGCCCTCTCTGAGAGATCTATTCTAGATTTACTAAATCAGAAACTGGAGGTGACACCCAGCATTCTGAGTTTCAACAAGCTATCCAGGCAATTCTGATCTACATTTAAGTTTGAGAAACACTGGCCTAAAAGTCGACTCCAAGAAGCAGTTACTAAAGGTGTCTGTACAGTACAGGTTGTCAAATGGTATTGTTTTCTACAATATGCCCATATTTACCTGTCACTTCAAGGAATCTTTGGTGTGCAACCTGATTTGAGTTATATTTTTCATTCCTGCAGCAAACTCTAATATTGATAGCAGGCAGGTTGTTGAGGTTCGAATCATGCTCAGCAGTTCCTCCAAATGCTAATACCTTGGCAATTCAGTATGCCCCTGTTCTCCTTCTCCAGACATTAAAACACAAATGCCCAGGCCCCAATGCCAGCAATTCTTATTTAATAGATCTGGAACGAGGCTTTGATATCATTAGCTTTAAGCCCCCACAGTACGTGCATGCGCGCAACACACCCCCACACATACACGTCCTCCTAATATATAGGCAGAGTTGAATACCACTGGCTTTGGAAACCATTTCTGTACAAAGGTTAAAGGATTCAAGTAAATCAACTGGTGGTCTGTGTGAGGAAAGTGTAAACAATTCGATGCTACATACCCATGGTGTTCTTCACCCTGCCACACCTCTTCACTTTCCAAGACCAGATATGGGCAAAATTGGAAGAGAAGAAATAATTAGGAGTGTGAAGCTCCATATCACTACGTTCCACTTTTGTTAACTCATCCATGCGCATGCTCAGTCAGGCAAGAGTGATGCTTTGGACTGCTTTGTGATGCTATAGACTGCAGTCTGCCAGGTTGCTCTGTCCATGAGATTTCTCAGACAAGAATACTGGCGTGAGTTGCCATTTCCTTCTCCAGGGAATCTTCCTGATGCAGCAATCAAACCTGGGTTTCCTGCATCTCTTTCATTGCCAGGCAGATTCTTTACCACTGAGACCCCTAAGAAGCCCCTTGAAACTCATATTTATGAGTCTATACTCCACAGAAAGCATCAAACACAAGTCATGGAAAGTAGAAAAAATTTTTCAAAACCAGGAAGTTGCCTATTATACAAATTAGCACACTTATAGGGCATTACTAGTAGTATTATTGTAGTAATCAAACCTTTATATTATAAGAACATATCTTCAGGGGAGTGACTTTCAGCTATTTAGACACAATCTCTGAGTATTCCATATTTAAGGAGAATTAAACATCACTGTTCTTATTCTTAGGTTTGACAGGAAATAAAAACTTGATAAGTTATGATGAAGATAAGCAAGTATCTTTTTTTCTCTTTTTACTGAATTTATTTTTCCAGTTATGTTTGTCATCTATTATTTAATCAGAAATTGACTTCAGATCTTTCTCTAATATGTTTCAAAGACTCTTTCTCAAATGGTTTAGCTGGGCCACTAGCCTGATACCAATCCTTGACCTCTCCGCCCTTTAATTAGATGAATCAGATGAAAATATTGCCCAAGGGGCTTGGGTGACTCCAGTAGCTGGACAGGATAATAGGCAGAGGAAAAGGCATCAGACTAATACTGCCGTAGAACACAGGAAAAAGCCTACATTTCACTCAGTAGTTGTGTAAAATATTACAGAAAGCTTACAACACTGTGATTTTTCTTTTGTGCTTTTCAAGAGCTAGCTTGGCAGGACTAAGCAGTTTATTGCATCTTGAGTTTGCCATGAATCTAAAAGGAAAATTAAAATCTGTGCTGAATTACTAGTGTTTAAGAGATAATGTTAACAGAGTAAAATATGTTATCTGACCAGAGGCCTCCTCACACTATATAAATCTTAGGTAGCATCAACACAAGCCAAGTTTTATAGCATTCAGTAAAACCTCATGTTTTAGACTAACTTTAGCTAACCATCTGAGTTGAGAAGCCAACTTATGCAACTATTCAAGCAGAGCAGACTGTCAGTACTACAGAAGAAAGCTAATCATAAAAGGAAATATCTATCTAAGACCTCAGTGAGCTCTTCTATCATATCAGCTGATATTCATCAGCAAGGCAAATTGTGGCTCATCCCTGGAAAAATGCCTAGAGGCAAAAAAAAAGTTCTGAACACTTGTAGCAGGGAAGACAAAGCAGCCCAAGAAAAATATCAGAAAGATGGGGAGCAATGAAGACACATGTCATAGATATTTGAATTGAGTAAATATTCTCCATTTATATCTGTTTATCTATGAAGGGACTTGAAATATCAAAGGTTGTTAGTACTCAGTTATTTTTTAAAAAATCCTCTTCTTGGATCACAGCCTTGTCATGGCAAAAGGGGCTTGCATAACTCAGTAAACCTCTGAGCCATGCCACGCAGGGCCACCCAAGAAAGATAGGTCATAGTGAAAAGTTCTGACAAAACTTGGTCTATTGGAGGAGGAAATGGCAACCCATTCTAGTACTTTTGCCTGAAAAATCCCAAGGACAGTATTAAAAGGCAAAAAGATATGCCAGAAGATGAGGCCTCCAGGTTGGAGTGTGTCCAATATGCTACTGGGAAAGTTCAGTTCAGTTGCTCAGTCATGTCCAACTCTTTTTTTCTGCAGTTTATATTCCATTATACATTATTACAAAGTATTTTTAAATGAAAATAATGATGGACCTTTGTTATTTTAAGAAAAACATCTGGACATATATACACATATTCCTAAAGGTTTTCACAGAGTTGGGACAGAGGTTTAGAACACACACATTTTATTAAAATTCCCCAGGTGGTTCTTGACATCAATTACATCATAAATTTAAGATAAACTGTATATTGTAGATATTAACAATTTTAAAGTTATGACATTTATGAAGGACTACTGGCAAGACAATATGACTGTATCTGCTACATTTAGCTAAAGATACCCATTTACTAAGAAACAATAGGCTCAGCAACTGATCTCACTCTTTGCAACCCCATGAACCACAGCATGCTAGGCCATCCCTGTCCTATCACCAACTCCTGGATTCCACCCCAACCCATGTCCATTGAGTCGGTGATGCTATCCAACCATCTCATCCTCTGTTGTCCCCTTCTCCTCTTGCCCTCAATCTTTCCCAGCATCAGGGTCTTTTCCAGTGAATCAGCTCTTCAGATCAGGTGGCCAAAGTACTGGAGTTTCAGCTTCAACATCAGTACTTCCAATGAACACCCAGGACTGATATTCTTTAGGATGGACTTGTTGGATCTCCTTGCAGTCCAAGGGACTCTAAAGAGAGCAGAGAGCAATTACAAATAGTTCCAGAAAGCAGGAACTGGCTGGGCCAAAGCAGAAATGATGCTCAGTTGTGGATGTTTCTGATGGTGAAAGTAAAGTCCAATGCTGTAAAGAACAATATTGTATAGGAACCTGTAATGTCAGGTTCATGAATCAAGATAAACTAGATGTGGTCAAGCAGGAGATGGCAAGATTGACCATCAACATGTTAGGAATAAATTAACTAAAATAGACAGTAATAGCTGAATTTAATAACAATGACCATTATATCTACTCCTGTGGGCAAGAATCCCTTAGAAGAAATGGAGTAGCCCTCAGAGACAACAAGAGAGTCTGGAATGCAGTATTTGGGTGCAATCTTAAAAACTACAGAGGGCTTCTTGGTGAAGGTTAAAGAGGAGAGGGAAAAAGTGAGCTTAAAACTCAACATCCATAAAACTAAGATCATGGCATCCAGTTCCATTACTTCACAGCAAATAGAAGGGGGAAAAGTGGAAGCAGTGACAGATTTTATTTCTTGGGCTCCAAAATCACTGAGAATGGTTACTGCAGCCATGAAATTAAAAGATGCTTGTTCCTTGGAAGGAAGGCTATGACAAACTTAGACAGCATATTAAAAGCAGATACATCACTTTGCCAACAAATGCCTGCATAGTCAAAGCCGTGGTTTTTCCAGTAGTCATATATGGATGTGAGAGTTGGACCATAAAGAAGACTGAGCACTGAAGAATTGATGGTTTTGAACTGAAGTGCTGAAGAAGACTCTTGAGAGTCCCTTGAACTGCAAAGGATCAAACCAGTCAGTCCTAAACAAAATCAATTCTGAATATTCATTGGAAGAATTGAAGCTGAAGCCCCAACATTTTGGTCACCTGATGAGAAGAGCTGACACACTTGAAAAGATCCTCATACTGGGGAAGATTGAAGGCCAAAGGAGAAGGGTGAGGCAGAGGATGAGATGGTTAAATAATATCACCAACACCATGGATATGAATTTGAGGAAACTCCAGTAGATAGTGGAGGAGAGCAAAGCCTGGTGTGCTACATTTCTTGGGGTGGCAGAGTCAGACAAAACTTAATGACTGAACAACAAAATTTTTTAAATGGTCAAACCTGGAAACCAGAACTTCTCTCATTCTCTGAAACTCAATCAAATACAAAGGTAATAACAATATGATTTATTTTTAAGTAACTCTCTTTTCCTTACTAATAAATACAAAAATTTTCCCAGTAGCCCTATGTGATGGAAAAGAAAGAGAAAATTATTCCCCATTTTGTAGATGGAAAACAAATTATTGATTTGCTTAAATTAGCAATAAAATCAAGTTTCCTATTTCACAAGGGACACTAAAAGACCTCGTGTGAATCACACAGAAAGAATCTAATTGTAGTCCCAATGCACACAAATAGGATTTCCTCAACAGATTTGGAAGCAATCACATTCTGTGAAGCAGCAAGGTTCATATGTATATTTTTCAATCTCATCTATCCTTCTGTGTCCTTTTACCTGTGGCAAATATGAAAATTAATAAAATGGACAATTGTGTCTAAACTACTGTTATTAACAAACTTATTAAGAAAGTGTAGAATTTAAAAGTCAGAGAATATATCCAGGGAAGAACAATGAAATATTGACATCAGTTCAGTTCAGCTGCTCAGTCATGTCCAGCTCATTGCAACCCTGTGGACTACAGCACGGCAGGCTCCCTTGTCCATCAGCAACTCCCAGAGCTTACTCAAACTCATGTCTATTGAGTTGGTGATGCCATCCAGCCATCTCATCCTCTGTCATCCCCTTCTCCTGCCTTAAATCTTTCCCAGCATAAGGGTCTTTTCAAATGAGTCAGCTCTTCACATCAGGTGGCCAAAGTATTGGAGTTTCACAGCTTCAGTCTCAGTCCTTCCAATGAATATTGAAGACTGATCTCCTTTACGATGGACTGGTTGGATCTCCTTGCAGTCCAAGGGACTCTCAACAGTCTTCTCCAACAGCACAGTTCAAAAGCATCAATTCTTCAGCGCTCAGCTTTCTTTATGGTCCAACTCTCACATCCATACATGACTACTGGAAAAACCATAGCTTAGATGAAACTTTGTCATTAAAGTAATTTCTCTGCTTTTTAATGCTATCTAGATTTGTCACACCTTTTCTTCCAAAGAGCGTCTTTTAATTTCATGGCTGCAGTGATTTGAATTTTAAAATGTAGGATAAATAATGTGCCAAGTAAAATGCAATAATCAAGAACAGAAGGAGAGAACAAGATGGTGGAGGAGTAGGTGGATGTGGAGTATTTCTTTCCCCATGGATACATCAGGAATACACCTTCAGACACAGAACTGTATGCAGAACACCAGCTGATAGTAGACAGAAGTACTTAAGTAGTGGAAAAGAATATATAGAACCACACAAAACTTGGTAGGATGAAGGAACTAGGGGGAAAAACAGGAGTATCAGTAGGATGGGACCTGCCCTGGGCTGGTGGGGGAACTGAAGCAGGGGTCAAATTCCTACAGCAGGACAATTGTCTTAGTCAGAGGAGAAACATTTAAGGCTGAGAGTGAAACAGCTGATTTGTGGCAGCCACTGTATAATCATAAGTGATTTCATTTAGGTCATACCTGAATGATCTAGTGGTTTTCCCTACTTTCTTCAATTAAAGTCTGAATTTGGCAATAAGAAGTTCATGACCTGAGCCATAGTCAGCTCCTGGTCTTGTTTTTGTTGACTGTATAGAACTTCTCCATTTTTGGCTGCAAAGAATATAATCAATCTAATTTTGGTGTTGACTATCTGGTGATGTCCATGTGTAGAGTCTTCTCTTGTGATGTTGGAAGAGGGTGTTTGCTATGACCAGTGCATTTTCTTGGCAAAACTCTATTAGTTGTTGCCCTGATTCATTCTGCATACCAAGGCCAAATTTGCCTGTTACTCCAGGTGTTTCTTGACTTCCCACTTTTGCATTCCAGTCCCCTATAATGAAAAGGACATCTTTTTTGGGTGTTAGTTCTAAAAGGTCTTGTAGGTCTTCATAGAACCATTCAACTTCAGCTTCTTCAGCATTACTGGTTGGGGCATAGACTTGGATTACTGTGATTTTGAATGGTTTGCCTTGGAGACGAAGAGATCATTCTGTCATTTTTGAGATTGCATCCAAGTACTGCATTTTGGACTCTTTTGTTGACCATGATGGTACTCCATTTCTTCTGAGGGATTCCTGCCCGCAGTAGTAGATATAATGGTCATCTGAGTTAAATTCACCCATTCCAGTCCATACTTATATGCAGAGTACATCATGAGAAATGCACTGGGCTGGAAGAAACACAAGCTGGAATCAAGATTGCCAGGAGAAATATCAATAACCTCAGATATGCAGATGACACCACCCTTATGGCAGAAAGTGAAGAAGAACTAAAAGCCTCTTGATGAAAGTGAAAGAGGAGAGTGAAAAAGTTGGCTTAAAGCTCAACATTCAGAAAACGAAGATCATGGCATCCAGTCCCATCACTTCATGGGAAATAGATGGGAAACAGTGGAAACAGTGTCAGACTTTATTTTTTTTTTTGGGGGGGTGCTCCAAAATCACTGCAGATGGTGATTGCAGCCACGAAATTAAAAGACTCTTACTCCTTAGAAGAAAAGTTATGACCAACCTAGATAGCATATTCAAAAGCAGAGCCATTACTTTGCCAACTAAGGTCCATCTAGTCAAGGCTATGGCTTTTCCAGTAGTCATGTATGGATGTGAGAGTTGGACTGTGAAGAAGGCTGAGCACCAAAGAATTGATGCTTTTGAACTGTGGTGATGGAGAAGACTCTTGAGAGTCCCTTGGACTGCAAGGAGATCCAACCAGTCCATTCTGAAGTTCAGCCCTGGGATTTCTTTGGAAGGAATGATGCTAAAGCTGAAACTCCAGTACTTTGGCCACCTCATGCGAAGCGTTGACTCACTGGAAAAGACTCTGATGCTGGGAGGGATTGGGGGCAGGAGGAGAAGGGGACGACAGAGGATGAGATGGCTGGATGGCATCACTGACTGGATGGACGTGAGTCTGAATGAACTCCAGGAGTTGGTGATGGACAGGGAGGCCTGGCGTGCTGCGATTCATGGGGTCACAAAGAGTCGGACACGACTGAGCGACGGAAGTGAACTGAACTGAACTTAAATGGAATGAGAATCAGATAGTCCTTGCCACAGCCATACATACCCTGCACAGGGATGTAGGTCCACTGGAAAGTACAGTGCCTGGGAGCTGGAGCTTAAGGATTGTGGAGAAATCCCAAGGCAAGGGCTGTTTTTGACTGTGAAGAGATGGATCGGGGAGATGTGAGGGAGGAGATTGCTGTGGGAAATGCCTGTGGAGGAAAGCCAGGTAGCCATGGAAGCAAGGCGATACTGCTGAGTCATGCGACAGGGGTGGAGCCACCACCATAGCCTGGATCTCCCCACATGCCAGCATCGGCAGCTGAACAATAGAGAGGCTGGCCCATCAAACACCTGATGCACTCAACTACAGAGTAAGACCTCACCTCACCCAGGGTGCCCCTTTAAGTGCCTGATGCTCCAGTCTACAGAGTAGAGACCCAGAAAAGGGAGCACCCTCTGTGTGCCTGATGCTCTGAACAACAGAGGAGGACCCCAGGCAAGGGAGCCCTCTAAGTGCCTGAATGGGTGGAGCTACAGAGAAAGACTGTCCAAAGAGGCCTTCTGATTGCTGGCTGCAAGAGGCTCAAAAAAAAAAAAAAAAAGACTCTGATAGGGCCATAAATCCTGTGGCAGAGGCAGTCCATGTCCATGCACACTTGGTGCCAGCAGGGTACCACCTCCATGCTCAACTATCACTAGGGCAGAGCTGCCACAGGCAAAAAAATGTTTTGTCTTTACATGCTGGGTCACTTTGTTAGTGTCCAACTCTTTGCAGCCCTGTAGACTGTGGCCTGCCAAGCTTCTTTGTCAGCGAGGGGGTTCTTCAGGCAAAAATACTGGAGTTTATGGGCCAATAATGGTTGCCATTCACTTCTACAGCACTATATTTCCTGCTGCCCTAACTGCCAACTCCCCTGAGTACCTGGTGCTGCCAGAACCCCTAAGAGCCAAGCAGCTGCACCACCTCCACACCTGGCCCCACAGAAGCAAACCCAAGCCCTCCAGGGCAGCCTCAGAAGTAAACCCTAGTGGGCGAACCACATGCAGAGGTGGAAATAAAACCACAGTTGAAACCAGGGGGCAGTGTGGCTAAGGAAGAAGACCCAAAACCTTCCCACCAGCTATAAAAGCTGCAGATTAAATCCATATGATCAACTAGGCAGACTCTGTGTCTATGCAATATATAAAAGAGCGTTGAGAGCTCCCACAAAAGAAAATGCACTAGTTCTGATAGCTGTGGACATTGGAGGCCAGAACACACAGGAGTAGGACCAGATTAGAACCTGAGCTGCCCCCACAGCAGGTCCAGATATCAGCACAGTGTTGGAGGGCATCGTAGGGAGGTGAGTAGACTGTGACTCCCAGGAAGCAAAAGGACACTGACAGCGGTGAATCAAGAAAAGCATATATTATTCTTGTTTTGACTTGTTCTGTAGATTCTTTGGGATTTTTTTTCCTTTGTTCCCCCTCTATTCTAGCTGTCAATTTTATTGGCACTGTGAAATCTAATTAAGCTTTTGAGATTTTTTTTTTCCTTTCAGTCACATTTTTATAGTTGTTATGAACCTCTGCTTCTGCATTGGGCTTTTGCTGTTCTGTGGAGTTTTCCTTTTTTTGGGGGTGGGGGTCTCCTTTTTTAATTTTTAATATTTTAAACCCAGTATTTTTTTCTACATTTATTCCTTTGTTTGCTTTCCTTACTGTTCTTTTCCCCTTAGAATTAATCTTTAATGTATATAAATCTTCTTTATCAATCTCCATTTAAAGTTGCATATCTATTCTTTCTTTTCTTTCTTTCTTTTTCTTTTAACATATTTGTTAGTTTTATTTTCATTGCTTTATTTCCCAATTGGCACCTTGCTTTAGTTTTGTTTTCCAGTTTGTACTTTAGTTAGTTTTGTTCTAGCAGATAAAATATTTGCTTTCCTTTGTTCACCAGGTCAATCTGTTGTACTTTATTTTTCTTGGGCTGTTTTGATTTTGCTTATGGGTGTATATGTATATGTGTATATTCAGTCACACTGTTTATTGTTCTTATAAACTTCTGCCTCTGTGTTGGGCTTTTGCAGTTCTGTGGAGTTTTCCTCTTTTTTCCCCTTTTTCTTCTTCTTCCTTTTTTTTGATTTTTTTAATTTTAATTTTTAATTTTTTAAAACCTATTGTATTTTTCTACATTTATTCTTTTGCCTTTCCTACTGTTCTTTTCCCTTGAAGTTAATCTTTAGTGTATATAAATCTTCTTCACCTACCTCTAATTAACTTTGTATGTTTATTCTTTCTTTCTTTTCTTTCCTTTCCTTTTAACATACTTGTTAGTTTCATTCTTTTATTCCCCAGTTGGCACCTTGCTTTAGTTTTTTGTTTGTTTGTTTCCAGCTTGTGCTTTACTTAGTTTTGTTCTTAACTGGTAAATATAATTTTTATTTACTTTGTTTGTCAGGTCAATCTACTGTGCTTTATTTTTGTTGGACTGTTTTGACTTTGTTTATGGGTGTATATGTACCTGTGTGTATTCCATTATTTTAATTATTATTTCCCTGATTTTGTAACTGCCATTTGTCTGGGGTTCATCTTTGGTTTTTCATATTTTAATATTTTAATCTCACTTAATGCCATAACAAACCACCTGTGGAATCTTTGTTCCTGACCAGAGATCTGGCCCTGACCCTTTAGAGTGGGAGCACTGACTCCAAGACCCTAGACTACCAGAGAAATAACCCTAGGGAGTATCAGATAGTTAGAACTCAAACAAAGGAAGCTGCTTGAATACAAGACCCAGTATCACCGAACCACCAGCAGCACACTGTGCAAGACACCTCATATAAACAATAAGCAAAACAAAAATACAAACCCAATCATCAGAAGACAGGATTACCACCTCACTCAGCCTTGCCCATCAAAAGAAAAACAGACAAATCAAACAAAAGCTCAGCAGAAATCTCGGACCCTATACAAAGGGCCCTTACACGCTGGGGGCCTGCGCCTTAGGGGTGGAGTCAAAATTATGCGCCGCCCTGTGGGCCGGACCGATTGGCCACACCAGTGGTCATTCGCTTTTTTATAAGCCGTGGAGCCTGTGTAGCAGAGAATGGATAAAAAGCTGTGGTTCATGTACTTGGAATACTACTCGAGCCTGGGAAAAGGAGACTTCAGTAACACATGGATGAAAAAAAAAAAAAAAAAAAGAAAAGCACGAGAAATACTACACAGGAGGAGGGGGGGGGGGGGGGGGGGGGGGGGGGGGGGGGGGGGGGGGGGGGGGGGGGGAGGAAGGAAAAACTAGAAACACAGAAGTCCAAATAAATGAAGAGGAAATAGGCAAACTACTAAATAAATAAAAAGGAAAAAACTAGAAACACAGAAGTCCAAATAAATGAAGAGGAAATAGGCGAACTACCCAGAATAATGATAGTAAAGATGATCAAAAATCTTGAAAACGTAAGAGAAAATGCAAGAATCAATTAACCTTAAAGAATTAAAGAATAAACATACAGCAACAAGGAACATAATTATTAAAATTAAAAATACTGTAGAAGGAATCAATAGCAGAATATACGAAGCAAAAGAATGAATCAGTGAGCTGGAAGATAAAATGGTGGAAATAACTTCTGAAGAGCAGAATAAACTAAAAGAATGAAAAGAACTGAGGATAGTCTCAGAGACCTCTGGGACAATATCAAATGTACCAACATTAGAATTATAGGGGTCCCAGAAGAAGAGAAAAGAAAGGGTATGAGAAAATTTTTGAAGAGATTATAGTTGAAAATTCCCCCAACGTGGAAAAGGAAATAGTCAATCAAGTTCAAGAGGCACAAAAAGTCCTATAGGGGATAAACCCAAGGAGAAACACACCAAGACACATACTAACCAAACTAACAAAGACTAAACACAAAGAAAGAATATTAAAAGCAAAGCAACAAGGGAAAAGCAACAAGTGTCAAAGTATCATACAAGGGAAACCCCATATGCTTAACAGCTGCTCTTTCAGCAGAAACTCTGCAGGCCAGAAGGCAATTGTAGGATATATTTAAAGTTCTGAAAGGGAAACATCTACCACCAAGATTATTGTACCTGGCAAGGATCTCATGCAAAATTGATGGAAAAATAAAAAGCTATTCAGACAAGCAAAGGTAAGAGAATTCAGCACCACCAAATCAGCTTTACAACAGATGTTAAAGGGACTTAAATAGTCAAGAAATACAACAGAAGAACAAAGAACTCCAAAATCAACTCCAAACAATTAGGAAAATAGCAATAGGACCATATATATCAATAATTACTTTAAATGTAAATGGATTAAAATCAAAAGAAACAGACTGGATGAATGGATACACAAATAGATCCATATATATGCTGTCTACAAGAAACCAACCTCAGACCTAAAGACACATATAGACTGGAAGTGAGAGGATGGAAAAAAATATTCCATGCAAATGGGAAGTATCTGCCACTGCAAAGATGGAGTAGCAATCCTCATATCAGACAAAATAGACCTTAAAATAAAGATTACAAAAGATAAGGAAGGACACTACACAATGATCAAGGGATCAATCCAAGAGGAAGACATAGCAATTGTAAATATCCATGAACCCAACATAGGAGTACCTCAATACATAAGACAAACACTAAAAGACATAAAAGGAGAAACTGATTGTAACACAATAATAGTAGGAGACTTTAACACCCAACTCACATCAATGGACAGAGCATCAAAACAGAAAATTAATAAGGAAACACAAGTCTTAAATGATACATTAGATGAGATGGATCTCATTGATATCTTCAGGACATGCCATCCAAATGCATAAGAATACACATTCTTCCCAAGTGCACATGGAACATTCTCCAGGATAGACCACATCTTGGGTCACAAATCAAACCTCAGTAAATTCAAGAAAATCGAAATCATATCAAGCATCTTCTCTGACCACAACACTATGAGACTAGACATCAGTGCAAGGGAAAAAAAAAACAAAGCTATAAGAAACACAAACACAAGGAGACTAAACAATATGTTTCTAAATATCCAACAAGTTACTGAAGAAACAAAAGGGATATTTAAAAATCTCTAAAAACAAATGACAATGAAAACACAACTCAAAACCTATGGGATGCAGCAAAAGCAGTTCTAAGAGGGAAGTTTATAGCAATACAATCCCTACCTCAAGAAATAAGAAAAATATCAAATAAACAACCTAACTTTACACCTAAAACAACTGGAAAAAGAAGAACAAAAGAATCCCCAAAATGAGTAGAAGGAAAGAAATCATAAAGATCTGAGCAGAAACAAATGCAAAAGAAATGAAAGAAACAATGGTAAGGATTAATAAAACTAAAAGCTGGTTCTTTGAGAAGATAAACAAAATTGACAAACCTTTAGCCAGACTCATCAAGAAAAAAAAAGAGAGAAGAATCAAATCAACAAAATTAGAAATGAAAAGACATTCAATAGACATGTTGCATTCAACAGACAATGCAGAAATTCAAAACATTATAAGAGACTCTTATGAACAACCAAATGGCAATAAAATGGATAACCTGGAAGAAATGGACAGATTCTTAGAAAAGTTCAATCTTCCAAGACTGAACCAGGAAGAAATAGAAATTATGAACAACCCAATTACAAGCACTGAAATTGAAGCTGAGATCAAAAATCTCCCAAGAAACAAAAGTCCAGGACCAGATGGCTTCACAGGGGAATTCTATCAAACATTTAGAGAAGAGCTAATGCCTATCCTTCTAAAACTCTTTCAAAAAACTGCAGAGGAAGGAAATCTTCCAAACTCATTCTATGAGGCCACCATCATCCGGATACCAAAACCAGACAAAGACAACACAATAAAATAAAACTATAGGTGGCCAATATCACTGATGAACATAGATGTAAAAGTCCTCAACAAAATTTTAGCAAACAGAATTCAGCAACACATCAAAAGCTCATACACAATGATCAAGTTGGGTTTACTCCAGGGATGCAAGGATTCTTCAATATTCACAAAACAATCAATGTTATACACCATATTAACAAACTGAAAGATTAAAAAAATCATATGATAATCTCAATAGATGCATAAAAAGCCTTTGATAAAATCCAGCACCCATTTATGATTGCTAAGTCACTTCAGTCGTGTCCGACTCTGTGCAACCCCATAGACGGCAGCCCACCAGGCTCCCCCTTCCCTGGGACAAGAACACTGGAGTGGGTTGCCATTTTCTTCTCCAGTGCATGAAAGTGAAAGGTGAAAGTGAAGTTGCTTAGCTGTGTCCAACTCTTAGTGACCCCATGGACTGCAACCTTCCAAACTCCTCTGTCCATAGATTTTCCAGGCAAGAGTACTGGAGTGGGGTGCCATTGCCTTCTCCCATTTATGATTAAAACTCTTCAAAACATGAAGAGTTCCTAGAAGGAACCTATCTCAACATACTAAAGACCACATATGATAAGCCTACAGCAGACATTCTCAAAGGTGAAAAACTGAAAGCATTCCCCATGAGATCAGGAACAAGGTGGTCCACTTTCACCACTATTATTCAACATAGTTTTGGAAGTCCTAGTTACAGCAGTCAGAGAAGAAAAAGAAATAAAAGGAATCTAGATCAGAAAAGAAGCTCTCACTGTTTGCAGATGACTTGATACTGTACATAGAAAACCCTAAAGATAGTATCAGAAAATTACCAGTGCTAATCAGTGAATTTAGCAAAGTTGCAGGATACAAAATCAATAGATGGAAATCACATGCATTTCTATATACTAACAATGAAAATTCAGAAAGAGAAATTAAGGAATCAATCCCATTCACCATTGCAACAAAAAGAATTAAATATCTAGGAATAATCTTACCAGAGGAGACAAAAGAACTGCACACAGAAAATTATAAGACACTAATGAAAGAAATCAAAGACAACATAAACAGATGGAGAGATATGTCATGTTTCTGGGTAGGAAGAATCAATGTTGTGAAAATGACTATACTACCAAATGCAATGTACAGACTCAAAGTGGTCTCTATCAAATTATCAATGGCATTTTTCACAGAACTAGAACAAAAAATTTCACAATTCATATGGGAACACAAAAGACCCTGAATAGCCAATGCAGTCTTGAGAAAGAAGAATGGAGCTGGAGGAATCAACCTTCCAGACTTCAGATTATACTACAAAGCCACAATCATCAAAGTAGTATGGTACTGGGACAAAAATGGAAATACAGACCAAAGGAATGAGATAGAGAGCCCAGAAATAAACCCATGCACCTATGGGTAGATTATTATTTTGAGAAAGGAGGCAAGAATATATAATGGGGCAAAGACAGACTCTTCAATAAGTGGTGGTGGGAAAACTGGACAGCTACATGTAAAACAATGAAATCAGAACACTTCTAACAACATTCACAAAGATAAACTCAAAAAGAATTAAAGGCCTAAATATAAGACCAGAAACTATAAAACTCTTAGAGGAAAACATAGGCAGAACACTCGATGACATAAATCAGTGCAGGATCCTCTATGACCCACCTCCTAGAGTAACAGAAATAAAAACAAAAGTAAACAAGTAGGACTGCAAAGGAAACTATAAGTAAGATGAAAAAGCAACCCTCAGGATCGGAGAAAATAATAGAAAAGGAAACAATTGACAAAGGATTAACTTCCAAGATATACAGGCAGCTCATACAACTAAATGCCAGAAAAACAAACAACCCAATCAAACAGTGGGGAAAAGACCTAAAGAGACTTTTCTCCAGAGAAGACATACAGAACATAATAAACACATGAAAAGATGCTCAACATTGCTCATTATGAGAGAACTGCAAATCAAAACTACAATGAGACATCACCTCACATCAGTCAGAATGGCCATCATCAAAAAGTCTACAAACAATAAATGCTGGAGAAGGTGTGGAGAAAAGGGAAGGGTCTTGCACTGTTGGTGGGTATGTAAATTGATACAACCACTATGGAAGATGGTATGGAGATTTCTTAAGAAAACAGGAATAAGACCACCATTTGACCCAGCAATCCCAGGTATATACCCAGAGGAAACCAAAATTGAAAAAGACACATGTATCTCATTGTTCTTTGCAGCACTATTTACAGTAGCGAGAACATGGAAGCAAGTTAGATGTCCATTGACAGATGAATGGATAAAGAAGCTGTGGTACATATACACAATAGAATCTTACTCAGCCATAAAAAGGAACATATTTAAGACAGTTCTAAAGAGATAGATGAACTAGAACCTATTATGCAGAGTGAAGATAGTCAGAAAGAGAAAAGAGAAACATATTCTAATGCATGTGTATGGAATCTAGAAAAATGATACTGAAGAACTTATTTACAGGGAAGCAATGGAGAAACAGACATAGAGGATAGATTTATGGACATGGGGAGAGGGGAGGAGAGGATGAGAGGTATGGAAAGAGTAACATGGAAAATTACATTACCATATGTAAAGGAGATAGTCAAAGGGAGGGAATTTGATGTATGGCTCAGAAAACAGGGGCTCTGTATCAACCTAGAGGGGCGGGTTGGGGAGGGAGATAGGAGGGAGGTTCAAAAGGGAGGGGATATATGTATGCCTATGGCTGATTCATGTTGAGGTTTGAGAGAAAACAACAATATTTTCTAAGGTAATTAACCTTCAATAAAGAAGGAAGGTTCTTAAAATAAAAAAAGAACAGAAGGAAATTCTTTTAACATCATAAATGCAATCTACGTTACTACAACAGAACCTACAGGAAATGTCAGAGTTAGTGACAGAAACTACAGAATTCCCAATCTTTACAAGGAAAAAATGCCTGCCACTATGGAACTAGATCTGATAGACAGAGTCCCTGATGAACTATGAACAGAGGTTCATAACATTGTACACAAGACAAGAATCAAGACCATCCCCAAGAAAAAGAAGTTCAAAAAAGCAAAATGACTGTCTGAGGAGGCCTTACAAATAGATGTGAGAAAAAGAGAAGCCAAAAGCAAAGGAGAAAAGGAAAGATATACCCATTTGAAAGCAGAGTTCCAAAGAATAGCAAGGAGATAAGAAAGCCTTCCTCAGTGATCAGTGTAAAGAAATACAGGAAAACAACATATGAGGAAAGATTAGAGATCTCTTTAAGAAAATTAGAGACACTAAGGGAACATTTCATGCAAAATGGGCTCAATAAAGGACAGACATGGGATGGACCTAACAGAAGCAGAAGATATTAAGAAGTGGTGGCAAGAATACACAGAAGAACTGTACAAAAAGATCTTCATGACCAAGATAATCACAATTGTGTGATCACTCATCTAGAGCCAGACATCCTGGAATGTGAAGTCAAGTGGGCCTTAGGAAGCATCACTATGAACAAAGCTAGCGGACGTGATGGAATTCCAGTTGAGCTATTTCAAATCCTAAAAGATGATGCTGTGAAAGTGCTACACTCAATATGTCAGCAAATTTGGAAAAACTCAGCAGTGGCCATATGACTGGAAAAGGTCAGTTTTCATTCCAATCCAAAAGACACGCAATGCCAAAGAAGGTTCAAACTACTGCACCATTGCACTCATCTCACATGCTAGTAAAGTAATGCTCAAAATTCTCCAAGCCAGGCTTCAACAGCACACGAACTGTGAACTTCCAGATGTTCAAGCTGGTTTTAGAAAAGGCAGAGGAACCAGAGATCAAATTGCCAACATTTGTTGGATCATCAAAAAAGCAACAGAGTTCCAGAAAAACATCTATTTCTGCTTTACTGACTATACCAAAGTCTTTGACTGTATGGATCACAACAAACTTGGGAAATTCTGAAAGAAAGGAATACCAGACCACCTGACCTGCCTCCTGAGAAATCTGTATGTAGGTCAGGCACAACAGTTAGAACTTGACATGGAAACAACAGACTGGTTCCTAATAGGAAAAGGAGTACATCAAGGCTGTATACTGTCACCCTGCTTATTTGACTTATATGCAGAGTACATCATGAGAAATGCTGGGCTGGATGAAGCACAAGCTGGAATCAAGATTGCCAGGAGAAGTTTCTGTGGGGGCGCTCCGCAGAAAGAGAGAGGCAGTGGAACTTCCCTCAGCAAAGCCAAGGGGTCCCGAGGAGAGGTGAGCCTGCTGTCCGCCAATCCAGCCCCTCGCCAATCCAGCCCCTCGGGAGCTAAAGACAATCAGACACGACAGGGGTTCTGTCTAAGCAGGTCCGCTATATTGCTGTAAACTCCCAGCTTATATAGACAAGCAGGGGGATTTTTAGAAGGGACTTTCCATAGTTGCACCAATCACGTTGAAGGTCAAATCATCATGTGCCTTCATTATAACAGGAGTCTATGGAGATCACACACTATCTACGTGCATGGAAATCAAGAGAGCCAATCAAAAAACTTTGATAAACAACACAGACCACGCCCCCATCTCTTCCACCAGGTGCCATCTTAGGTTTTCGACCGCAAAGCTAGCCCCTCTGTTTTTATGGTTTCCCATTTAGGGCCCCACAATATCAATAACCTCAGATATGCAAATATTATACCCTTATGGCAGTAAGTGAAGAACTAAAGAGCTTCTTGATGAAAGTGAAAGAGGAGAGTAAAAAAGTTGGCTTTAGGCTCAACATTCAGAAAACTAAGATCATGGCATCTGGTCCCATCACTTCATGGCAAACAGATGGGAAAACAGTGGAAACAGTGGTAGACTTTATTTTGTGTGTGGGGGGGGGGAAGGGGGCTCTAAAATCACTACAGATGGTGGCTGTAGCCATGAAATTAAAATACACTTACTCCTTGGAAGAAAAGCTCTGACCAGCCTAGACAGTATTTTAAAAGCAGAGACTTTACTTTGCCAGCAAAGGCCCATCTAGTGAAGGCTATGGTTTTTTCAGTAGTCATGTATGGATGTGAGAGTTGGACTATAAAGAAAGCTGAGCACCAAAGAATTGATCTTTTGAACTGTGGTCTTGGAGAAGACTCTTGAGGGTCCCGTGGACTGCAAGGAGATCCAACCAGTCTATCCTAAAGGAGATCAGTCCTGAGTGTTCGTTGGAAGGACTGATGTTGAAGCTGAAACTTAAATCCTTTGGCCACCTGTTGTGAAAATTTGACTCATTTGAAAAGACCCTGATGCTGGGAAAGATTGAAGGTGGGAAAAGAAAGGGATGACAGAGGATGAGATGGTTGGATGGCATCACTGACTCAATGGACATGAGTTTGAGTAAACTCTGGGAGTTGGTGATGGACAGAAAGGCCTGGCATGCTGTAGTCAATGGGGTCACAAAAAGTCGGACACGACTGAGCAACTGAACTGAACTACATTTACTATCCAACATTGTACTAAATGTCTTAACAATTCAGTAAGATAAAAGAGGTTAATATCTGAAATAAAAAAGTTAAAAACTATCATTATTTTGAAGTAATGAGTTGTAACTTACAAAAAAGCCAAATGAAAAAGGCAATTAGCTCCATTTAGAATTTATTAAGGAGACTTGATATAGACATTAGCTCTAAAATTAATAACTTTCTATTTATCAATATCCAATTATTAAATTTAATGTTTTAGGCTTTCACTTTTAACTTTCTACATGAACTAATTATAGATTGACAGAAAGTTATAGAAATACTACAGACAGTTCCCACATACTCTTTACTTGGTTTGTCCCCGCCTTCTACAATAAGAATAGTATAGCAAAACAAGGAAACTGGTATACGGTGTGTGTTTAACCCTATGTTATGTAATCCCATGTGTGGGTTCACAGAACCACCTTACAAACAAGAAACAGAACTAAAAGGTAGGCTGCAGTCCATGGGGTCGCTAGGAGTCGGACACAACTTAGCGACTTCACTTTTACTTTTCACTTTCATGCACTGGAGAAGGAAATGGCAACCCACTCCAGTGTTCTTGCCTGGAGAATCCCAGGGACCAGCCTGGCGGGAGACAGAGAGAGAATCACTTCGAATACATAAATGTATCACATTATCATTGTGTTTGTAATGGGATAAGCAAATTATTTAATTAAAAAGACAAGTTGAATTGGAAAGCATATCTCCAAATATATGTTGTTGCAGAGACATCTAAAGCAAGGTAACTCTGAAAGCATTGAAAGTTCATTATAAAGTGAGTCATTTTGATTATACTTAACCAGATCATGTAATTACCAGTGCACAAATAGAACCAGTTTAGAAAGGGGAAAGATCTAAATTAAAACTTATGCATTAGAAAATATATGAGGAAAATGAGCCTAAAGGTCAACTGAAAACAAAAAAAGTTATATCCAACACATGTGACAGATGAAGGGTAAGATTTTCTTAATGTTAAGATTTCCTTAAGATTCTTAAAAGAGGATTAAAACTCAGAAAAAAAAATTGTTTTCAAGCAGGTCATAGAAAGGGAACTACAAATGCATCTGAATACTTGAGAAGATGCTCAGTTTCATTCATTATTAAGGATGTACAAATTAGTTTTGCAATGAAATATTACCTTTCATCTATCAAAGTGACAAAGATAAAAAGACTGGTAACAGATTTATTGTCAAATATAAAAATTTTCTTTTAGTTTTAAGTGTAAAACATAAAATTAAACATAAAATTAAAAATAAAATTAAATTTTATGTTTTACACAAATTCCATTAAGTTATTTATAATATTTCTAAATGTTTTTCAGGTACTGTAATATCTGTAGAGGTGTAGGTCTTCTTGATTAAAACCTATCTTCATGTCAGTTCAGTTCAGTCGCTCAGTCGTGTCCGACTCTTTGCAGCCCCACGAATCGCAGCACGCCAGGCCTCCCTGTCCATCACCAAATCCCGGAGTTCACTCAGACTCACGTCCATCAAGTCAGTGATGCCGTCCAGCCATCTCATCCTTGGTCGTCCCCTTCTCCTCCTGCCCCCAATCCCTCCCAGCATCAAAGTCTTTTCCAGTGAGTCAACTCATGTCAGTTGCATGTTAATTATTTTGTGCTTTAGTTTGAATGCTTGACCATCACCATCATGTTATACTATATCCCAGATTTTCAAACCTGTGTCAAGGTCTTGAAAGGGATTCATTGATATAGTAACATCACTATAGTTCAGGGGAGAAAAAAAAGTGAAATATTACTGAAGTTATTAAAACTTTGATTATGGCAATAAACCGTGATAGTGGCAATTCCCCACAGGAAGACACAGATGCACAAAAGGGAATACAAATAAAAATTGAAATGGTGATCATCAGAAAGTCTAATTTTATTTGGGTGAGCAATCCGTTTTACCCTTTTACAATGTGGCACTGTCTGCAGAAAACATATCAAGTAGCATTCTGAAGCCACTGAAATTCACAAATCATTCTAAGACAAAACAGTATCTTTCCTAGCAAGTAAATTAATCTTTTCTCAGAATGTGTACAAAATAATGTTTTCTAGTATCAAGTTCATTCATTTCGTGACAAAGAAGACTAAAAATAGAGAAGTATTATTCAAAGTGTCATCCTTTCTAGAAAACACAAATTTAAGGGACTGTGCTGCCAAGAAGATAGCCAAACTGAGAATAAAATTAAAGGTGAACACTGTGTATAAGAAAACAAACAGCTATGGGCTTGTTTTTCAAAGGATACTGCCAGACATAACACAATGTCACGGGTATTCAATATAGGTGAGCAGGGACTACCACTCTGTTCATGATGATAGACACACTTTACAACTATGCATGACTACTGACAAAGTCTACGAATTTGTTCCTGGTACATGGGCAGTACACATACAGAAAACTTTCTGCTATACTCTTAAAACATATTAAAGAGTTGATTCCAAGAAAGTATTTTCTGAGCCATGATGGAGGCTGGAAAAGCATCAGTAGTGAACAATGGAGCTGCACACACAGCCTGGAGGGAAAGCACGGTAATGGAAGGTTTCCCTGAACCATTTCACATCATGCGTCCTATGCACAGAATATGGTAGGTCAACCACATGCCTCCTGATCTGGATGCTTGGTTGAAAAACACAGAGTTAGGACTATATTTAATTGAAGGGGCTGTATCATTTTTCTTTTTTGTCTTTAAATTTTTTATTTAACAATGGAGTATACTTGAACAACAATGTTCTGAGTCCCAGGTATATGGCAAAGTGATTCAGTTATCCATACATGTGTATCTATTCTTTTTCAAATTCTTTTTCCATTTAGGTTATTATAGTATACTGAGCAGAGTTCCCTGTGCTATACAATAGGTCTTTGTTGGTTATCTATTTTAAATATAGCACTGTGTCAATCTCAATCTCAATCGTGTCTCAAAGCATCAGTGTCAATCTCAAACTACAATCTATCCTCCTTCCACCCACCCTGGTAACCCTGAGTTCCTTCTCTTGTGAGTCTGTTACCGTTTTGAAAATAATTTCATTTGTATCATTTGTTTTTAGTTTCCATATATATGTAATATCTGTATTTGTCTTTCTCTCTCCGGAGTTATTTCACTTAGTATGATAATCTCCAGATCATTCCATATTGCTGCAAATGGTATTATTTCATTCAATGTTTTCAATCTGATATCTGAAGAAATATCCAATAATCATGAGACTATTTTCACAATAGTCTTAAGTCTATTTCACAAGACTAATTCACCTCAGACACGCAGGTAACACTACCCTTATGGCAGAACGTGAAGAAGAAATAAAGAGCCACTTGATGAAAGTGAAAGAGGAGAGTGAAAAAGTTGGCTTAAACCTCAACCTTCAGAAAACAAATATCATAGCATGCAGTTCCATCACTTCGTGGCAAATAGATAGGGAAACAAGGGAAACAATGGCAGACTTTATACTTTGGGGCTCCAAAATCACTGCAGAAAAAAAAATCACTGCAGATGGTGACTGCAGCTATGAAATTAAAAGACTCTTGCTCTTTGGAAGAAAAGCTATGACCAGCCTAGACAGCATGTTAAAAGCAGAAACATCACTTTGCCAACAACGGTCCCTCTAGTCAAAGTTATGGTTTTTCCAGTAGTCATGTATGGGTGTGAGAGTTGGACTGTAAAGAAAGCTGAGTGCCAAAGAATTGATGCTTTGAGCTGCGGTGTTGGAGAAGACTCTTGAGAGTCCCTTGGACTGCAAAGAGATCCAACAAGTCCATCCTAAAGGAAATCAGTCCTGAATATTCATTGGAAGGAAGGATATTGAAGCTGAAACTCTAACACTTTGGCCACCTGATGCAAAGAACTAACTCATTGGAAAAGACCCTGATGCTGGGAAAGATTAAAGGCAGGAGGAGAAGGGGATAACAAAGGATGAAATGGTCACAAGGCATCGCCGATTCAATGGACATGAGTTTGAGCAAGCTCTGGGAGTTACTGATGGACAGTGTAGCCTGGCATGCTGCAGTTCATGGGGTTATGAAGAGTAGGGCATGACTGAGAGACTGAACTGAACTTATTTTCCAATGAAACACACTTTCTGTTCAGGTCTAAGACAAAATTTACTGATCACTTTCTAGGTAACAGACATCCTACTTGTCTCATTTAGTTCTCATCACAAACCATACACAGAAGGTATTGTTCCTATTTGTAAGAAAGCAATAAAGACATAGAAAAGTTAAACAACTGACTCTTTGCTTTTTAAAATCCACCTTAAGATTTAAAATAACTTTTTATTATATTATTAAGTTTATTTATCCTTATTGCCAAATTCGGATGTAAATTGAAGAAAGTAGGCAAAACCACTAGACTATTCAGGTATGACCTAAATCAAATCCATTTAGAAAATACAGTGGAAGTGAGAAATAGATTTAAGGGTCTAGATCAAATAGAGTGCCTGATGAACTATGGACGGAGGTTTGTGATATTGTACAGGAGACAGGGATCAAGACCATCCCCATGGAAAAGTAATGCAAAAAGGAAAATGGCTGTCTAGGGAGGCCTTACAAATAGCTATGAAAAGAAGAGAAGTAAAAGCAAAGGAGAAAAGGAAAGATATAAGCATCTGAATGCAGAGTTCCAAAGAATAGCAAGAAGAGATAAGAAAGCATTCCTCAGTGATCAATGCAAAGAAATAGAGGAAAACAACAGATTGGGAAAGACTAGAGATCTCTTTAAGAAAATTAGAGATACCAAAGGAACATTTCATGCAAAGATGGGCTTGATAAAGGACAGAAATGGTACAGACCTAACAGAAGCAGAAGATATTAAGAGGTGGCAAGAATACACAGAAGAACTGTACAAAAAGATCTTCACGACCAAGATAATCACGATGATGTGATCACTCACCTAGAGCCAGACATCCTGGAATGTGAAGTCAAGTGGGTCATAGAAAGCATCACTACGAACAAAGCTAGTGGAGGTGATGGAATTCCAGTTGAGCTCTTTCAAATCCTGAAAGATGATGCTGTGAAAGTGCTGCACTCAATATGCCAGCAAATTTGGAAAACTCAGCAGTGGTCACAGAACTGGAAAAGGTCAGTTTTCATTCCAATCCCAAAGAAAGACAATGCCAAAGAATGTTCAAACCACTGCACAATTGCACTCGTCTCACACGCTAGTAAAGTAATGCTCAAAATTCTCCAAGCCAGGCTTCAACAGTACATGAAACATGAACTTCCAGATGTTCAAGCTGGTTTTAAAAAGGCAGAGGAAGCAGAGATCAAATTGCCAACATCTGCTGGATCAATGAAATAGCAAGAGAGTTCCAGAAAAACATCTATTTCTGCTTTATTGACTATGCCAAAGCCTTTGACTGTGTGGATCACAATAAACTGTGGAAAATTCTGAAAGAGATGAGAATACCAGACCACCTGACTCACCTCTTGAGAAATCTGTATGCAGGTCAGGAAACAACAGTTCCAAATTAGGAAAGGAGTACATTAAGGCTATATATTGTCACCTTGCTTTTTTAACTTCTATGCAGAGTATATCATGAGAAACACTGGGCTGGAAGAAACACAAGCTGGAATCAAGATTGCCAGGAGAAATATCAGTAACCTCAGATATGCCAATGATACCACCCTTATGGAAGAAAGTGAAGAGGAACTAAAAGCCTCTTGATGAAAATGAAAGAGGAGAGTGGAAAAGCTGGCTTAAATCTCAACATTCAGAAAACAAAGATCTTGGCATCCAGTCCCATCACTTCATGGGAAATAGATGGGGAAACAGTGGACACAGTGTCAGTCTTTATTTTTTGGGCTCCAAAATCACTGCAGATGGTGACTGCAGCCATGAAATTAAAAGATGCTTATTCTTTAGAAGGAAAGTTATGACCAACATATATAGTATATTGAAAAGCAGAGACATTACTTTGTCAACAAAGGTCCATCTAGTCAAGGCTATGGTTTTTCCAGTAGTCATGTATGGATGTGAGAGTTGGACTGTGAAGAAGGCTGAGCGCTGAAGAATTGATGCTTTTGTTTTTGTTTTTGTTTTTTTTTTTGTTTTAGGTCTATCTTTTTTATTCTGAGTCCATTCTTTTGGAGCTGTGGTGTTGGAGAAGACTCTTGAGAGTCCCTTGGACTGCAAGGAGATCCACCCAGTCCATTCTAAAGGAGATCAGTCCTAGGTGTTCTTTGGAAGAACTGATGCTGAAGCTGAAACTCCAGTACTTTAGCCACTTCATGCGAAGAGCTGACTCATTGGAATAGACTCTGAGCGACTTCACTCACTCACTCACTGGAAGGAATTGGGGGCAGGAGGAGAAGGGGACAACAGAGGATGAGATGGCTGGATGGCATCACTGATTCTATGGATGTAAGTTTGAGTGAACTCCCGGAGTTGGTGATGGACAGGGAGGCCTGGCGTGCTACAATTCATGGGGTCACAAAGAGTCGGACATGACTGAGCGACTGAACTGAACTGAAGTTAAATTTAGTATGTACTTTATTTTGTGATGAATAAATACAAGGCTCCTTTATAGTCAATACTGTTGCTATTTGTTGCTTATTTGCTAAGCCATGTCTGGCTCTTTTGCTGTTCCATGGACTATAGCCCACCAACGTCCTCTGTTCATTGAGAGGCAAGAATACTGGAGTGGCTTGCCATTTCCTTCTCCAGAGGATCTTCCCGATCCAGGGATTGAACTCACATCTCTAGCATTAGCAGATGGATTCTTTACCACTGAGCCCCGAGGAAAGCCCATAGTCAATACAGTTTTTAACAATACCTGAGAGGTTGAGACTAACAACCTCTCTTCATAGGTAAGAATTTGATCACAAAGACAGAATGTGAGAGAGATTCTGCTCCCTATAATAAAGGAAAATAGGCATAATTCTGAGTATACATTGAAATGTTGGACATGAATTGGATCAAACTCTGGGAGATCGTGAAGGACAGGGAAGCCTGGCATGTTGCAGTCTATGGGGTTGGTTAAGAGTCAGACAAAATTTAGCGACTGAACAGCAGCAACAACGAACACACTGAAAACTTTAAAACTGACCATGTAAATCCTGACAAAATCAACAATCAAGAAAATTTCAGATCGTCATTGTCATGTATACAATCGCATGTGCATGTGCAAGGTTACTTCAGTCATGCCCAACACTTTGCCACGCTATGGACTTGGCCCGCCAGGCTCCTCTGTATGGACAGAGGAGGGCAAGGGCAATGAAGGCCAGTGAATGCCAATGCCATGGCATTCTCCAGGCAAGAATACTTGAGTGGGCTGCCCTTTTCTTCACTAAGGAATCTTCCCCACCTACGGATCAAACCCACATCTCTTAAGGCTCCTGCATCGGCAGTATGTTCTTTACCACTACCTCCTCCTGGGAAGCCAGAATCCCCACTACCTCAAAATTAATTTAGAGGAAATAAAAATGCTCAACAAATACTCCATGTATCTGGAAAAGTTTAAAGATATTTCACATAGCTACTGAGTGAAATAAGAAATTATAACTAAGATATTTAAATCTAAATTATAACAAAACAGTTTTATACTGTTTTTTAACACAGCTTTTGCAATGTAGTAAAAGGGTTTGATTCTTATAATAGGACAAATGGCTGAAAATAAACTAAGCATCCAAATTAAGAAGTTATAAAATATTTAGTAATCTACATGTTCAGTTCAGTTCAGTCACTTAGTCATGTCCGACTCTTTGTGACCTCATGAATTGCAGCACGCCAGGCCTCCCTGTCCATCACCAACTCTGGGAGTTCACTCAAACTTACATCCATAGAATCAGTGATGCCATCCAGCCATCTCATCCTCTGTCGTCCCCTTCTCCTCCTGCCCCCAGTCCCTCCCAGCATCAGAGTCTTTTCCAATGAGTCAACACTTCGCATGAGGTGGCTAAAGTACTGGAGTTTCAGCTTTAGCATCATTCCTTCCAAAGAAATCCCAGGGCTGATCTCCTTCAGAATGGACTGGGTGGATCTCCTTGCAGTCCAAGGGACTCTCAAGAGTCTTCTCCAACACCACAGTTCAAAAGCATCAATTCTTCGGAACTCAGCCTTCTTCACAGTCCAACTCTCACATCCATACATGACCACAGGAAAAACCATAGCCTTGACTAGATGGACCTTAGTCGGCAAAGTAAGGTCTCTGCTTTTGAATATGCTGTCTAGGTTGGTCATAACTTTCCCTCCAAGGAGTAAGCGTCCTTTCATTTCACGGCTGCAGTCACATGTAGTGGACTGAAAATGGCCTGAAATGTTTTACATTCCTCCCACAGTGGAGTTGAGTGGTTGTCTGTGTTCCAGTCCTTTCAACCTGCACTGTTTCTAATAACTTCTTTGATTATCAGAATAATGTGAAAATAAACGTGCCAGTTTTAAATCTCAGAAGCATATCATGTAAAAAGTTCAATGACTCTCCTGGATAAGTCACACAGAGATGTCCTTAGACTATGTGAAAAGCAAGAGAAACTCAACTGAGCCTAGCCTTCCAGCTCTCATTTTGAATCTCTAGATAATACCAGCTATCACTTGAATAGCAAGTGACCTCAGACAACACCATATGGAAAATAAGAATAATCAAGCCAAGCCCTTCCCAAATTCCTGACCCATATATTCATGCACAAATTAAGTGATCATTGCATGTTAAGCCACTGGAATTTATGGTGATTTGCCATACATAAATAAGTGAACAGAAATTGGTTCCCAGAAGTGCTGCTATAACAAAAAATGAAACATGTTGCAGTGCCTTTAGGAGTCAGCAGCAGGTAGAAGAAGCTAGAAGAACCGTGAAGACACTGTTGATGGAAGGAGAAGGGCACTGAGGCAGTGTCACTGAAAAGATGAAGGAAGGGGAGAGACAGACTACAATATCCTCCGCGCTGATGTTTTAATCTGATACATTTTTTTCTCCAATTACAGTTTCCTGCGTAACATTTTTTCTTATCCACCAATCTCTTCTTGCCTGAGAAAACTACAACCTCATTTTGTTTTGTGTGTAGATGGGACTGCCTACTCTTCTCTTTGGAGAGGTTCAGCTTCCATTGCCTTTTGTTGGCTACTATTGGTTTAACCAAACACAGCCACACAGTCTGTTAGTAATTAATACTTAATCTTCATTCCTCATGTTTTCACAGAGACAGAAATGATTTGTACACTTCTGACCAGGAGGGGGCTGTCTGACTCTCCCCTGGCCCTCTTCATCTCTTCCTATGGAGGAGGAGGAGACCTGATGGGTTGATAAGCTCAAGCAAAGAATTCAGCTGAGTCCTTCCAAAGTCTCTCCTTCATTTCTTTCTGCTTGGAAAGTCTGCTGTGTGGTAAGCTTACCTGGGAAGGCTGTTCTGTGCAAAGGGAGACCTGCTGTTGTGTATCTTATCTCTCATTTAGTTCTAAACCATGGTGGGGACAGTTCAGCTCAGTTGCTCAGTTGTGTCCGACTCTTTGTGACCCCATGGACTGCAGCATGCTAGGCCTCCCTGTCCATCACCAGCTCCTGGAGTTTACTCAAACTCATGTCCATTGAGTTGGTGATGCCATCCAACCATCTCATCCTCTGTCATCCCCTACTCCTCCAGCCTTCAATCTTTCCCAGCATCAAGGTCTTTTCCAAGGAGTCAGTTCTTCACATCAGGTGGCTAAAGTGTTAGAGTTTCACCTTCAGCATCAGTCCTTCCAATGAATGTTCAGGACTTATTTCCTTTAGGATGGATTGGTTGGATCTCCTTGCAGTCCAAGGGACTGTCAAGAGTCTTTTCCAATACCATCATTCAAAAGTACCAATTCTTTAGCACTTAGCTTTCTTTATAGTCCAACTCTCACACCCATACATGACTACTGGAAAAACCATAGCCATGACTAGACAGACATTTGTTGGCAAAGTAATGCCTCTGCTTTTTAATAATGGTGGGGACTAGGGTGGCATAAATAACCTATACTCCATTCCCCCAAATTCAATACTTCTGAGGTGTTTACCTGTTCTTAGTTACAGGAACCTATTCACTTGATCAAATCTATATCCACTCAATCGTACTCCAGAGCACATATTTTAACCATATAAGCTTAGGGGATCTGTGAGCACCATGAAAATATATGTATAATTTTGTTTTCATTTGCATTTTCCTAGGAGAGAATCAATAGACTGGTTTCATCATATTTTCCAAGAGGTCCACAGCCTAACTCTTGTCAAGGACTACTACTGCTCTTGAATCATTCCAAAGACCTCCTGTTTCCTCTCCAAACAGTTAGTTTTAATCAGTTGCAGAAATAAAGGATCCTTTCCTCTTTCAGAGTATTCTCTGACTGGAGTTTCCTCTTGGCGATCTTACTTTTGCAATATCAATGTACCTCAAATTTAGGAAAATAGGAAGAAGACCATCCTCAAAAAGCTAAATATGGAAATGACCTTCCACAGTCTATAGACCCTGGGAAGGCATGTGTTTCAAAATTCACACCTCTCCAAAGTTTAGGAACATAAGATGATGCGTACAGTCTGTCACCTAATGCCACCAGTAGAGCATGGACCAGTATTCCATTAGCAAACACGTAAGTATTTTTGCAACAAAACATGAATATGCATACGAAGTGACATAGAGACTATAAATAGTGTCACCTCAGTTCAGTCAAATTTTTGCATAAAATGCGTTACAAAATTTTTCTTTTTCAGTGATCTGGGGGAACATGTAGTTAAGGAAATGTGAACCTATAACTAAACACCATCCCTGCCCTCCTTTAATCTCCTCTTGTCCAAGACTAAATAATTCTAGTTTCTTAAATACATCTTTGAAAGTCTGTTTGTCATCAATTATCCCTACAGCTGTCCTTTTTCAGCATAATCTAGCAAGCAATAGAATTTGAGAACACTGTGCATTATTATGCAATGGGGTTTGAAGGGAAGATTACTTTCGGCTTCCCGGGACTGTAATGATACCAGAACACAGTCAACTTTATATAGCTTCAAGGATAACACAATTTGCTTCTGCATTACTCTTCCTAGAACTTTATTATTAATCCCTGATATAAACTTCAGCCTCCAAACATCTGAGAAAGTCATCTTGTTCCTATAGCCCTTGGAAATAGGCCCAATGATCCTTTTATCCTACAACAAAATGAGCTGTCCAAAAATGGAACAGGCTATCTTAGAGTATAATGAGTTCCCTTTTATTAGAGATATTTAGGTGGAAGCTAGACATAAGTGAGTGTGCTCATAATACTGAACAAGGAAACAATGAAAGAAGTTCATTTAAGCCCTATGTGACTGCACATTTCATCTTGTAAACCTACTTACACAGAATTCATAACTAAACCTTATTCCACATGCTCCAACTTATTACCTCACACTTGGGCAGTGAAAACTATGATCTCAATCCTTTTCTTGCCCACAAGGAGAATGAGTATCCTATTTGTACCCATAGGGTTCTCATGCCAGAGATCTGCTCTTCCCCAGAAGGGGTAGACAACTAGAATCCATTTCAATCCAAATCTTTTAACAAGTATTTATTACTAATTTTTTATCTCTAATAATAACTGCATAGAGCCTGCTGAGGAAACATTTACATGATGAGAAATTACATGATAAATTTACATATTATTTACTACTTGGAGGACCACACTAAGGACAATATAAGCATCTGTGAAACAATACGTTAAATTCCTTAGGCAAGAATACAGAAGAAATTTAAAGAAAGAAAAGAAAATTAAAAAGTAAGGCACTCAGATCGAGGAGTCTAGAGTCTTGCTATGGGCTGGGCCAAAGAGGAAACTAGATGGCACTTGTAATCAGAGGACCAACTTTCTATTTTTCAGCCTTTTAGTCCAAGATTCTTGCTGGATCTCATTCTCTTCAAAACTTGGTATCAGGAAAAATTCTGACCAGATTTTCTCATTTTTATTAGATTCTATTGAGGGTTCCATGGCATTTTGAACTATACTAGGATACCTAATACACCCTAAATATATTGTAGCAATTATTATCAATAAAGCATTGTATTTCCAAGGAATATATTGAGAGATAAAAAGTTATAATACAATAGAAAAGAACTTAAATAATATATTATTTTATGATCATAAAGATGTTGCAAAAGGACACATGCATCATGATATTAACTTTGGAACAAACAGGAAACTGCACTATGGTCAGATATACATGGTGAGAAATATATAATATATAGATGTATATGGGAAAAGTACTCTTCCCACATAACAATAGTGATTTTTCTCCGGGAAAGAATGAAGTGGAACTGTGTATCATAACATTTAAAAAACCAGCCAAGGTGTATATACATTTTTCAGAAATATTTGGCAACATATTGTGCCGGCTGGGGATTACAAGAGAAAATGGCCAAGGATAACAAAGTTCCTCAGCTAGATTTCATTACACAATCAATGATTTTTAAACATCATTTATATTCAAGTCCATACTAGTGCTGTGGTTGCTCCAAATATGAACATGACAGAGTCCTTGCCCCTAAGACGCTCATGTTCTTACTCTCAGACAAAGAAAAACAACCAGGAAGGCAGGACCATCCCTTGGATGCTGATGAACCCTCAAGATGAACAACATCTAGCATGTTGTAGTAACCAAAAATGCTTGTTTTATCAAAATTGGGCATTCAGCCCACATTTCCAACTATACTTCTACTTATGTGTAGTCTAGTACAGTGAAATAAAATTAGGGCTTTCAGATGGTTATCCTGGGTATATAAGTCTTGGCTCTCATGCTAGACAGGTCATGGAAAAGTCTTTTTACTTCTCTAGGTCTCAGTGTGTTCATCTGTAAGTTAGGGATCAGCAGTAATGCCTATATTACGGTTAATGTGGTTATTAAATATATTGAGTTTTTTTCTAAAATAAGTTCATTGTTTTTAAATTGGTATACAAAAAGATTTTAGTACTAAGTAAGTACCCAGCACTATGCAAAGTACTAATATTTCAGAAATACATAAATATGGACTTTATCCTCCAAGGAACTTACAGGCTGTTTTGAGAGAAATACTGGTAATTAACTGCAAAACAAGATATAGCAAATGGTAACAAACTGTTACAAAGACTCAAAAGAGGGAGAGATTAATTAGAAATTTGTTGAATCAGGTAAAATTAAAGCAAGCTCATGATGAGCTAAAGTTAAGAGATAAGCAAAAGCACTTGGAGAATAGTGATATGGCCTTGTGTCTAAAGTAGGGGACACAAGGTAACAGAATTTGGGATTAACAGACACATACTATTATATATAAAAGAGATAAACAACAACAGGTAACAAAAAGTGGGAGACAAATTCTCAGAGTAAGGTTGTGCCCAATTTTATAAGATACTGATGAGGAAAAGAGTCAGGATTTATTGGCCATGTGAAACCATCACAGCTTCTAGAGCAAGAGAGAAAAATAATACCTTGGCTTCACAAAGATTAATTTTTTTGGAGACAGTATAAATAACAAACTGAAAAACAAATTGGGTATATTAGTAAGGATTATTTCTAGGCATCTGGATAAGGAATGATCTGACACTAGATAGAGTGAGAGATTGGGTCAGGGTTGTTTGAAGAGAATGGTTGAATTGGAGAGCTATTTCAGAGGAAAAGAAAGAAGCTTCATAACTGATTGAATATAGGAAGTGAGAGAAATCAAAGATGACTCAGAGGCTTCCACCAGGGGAACTGTGTGGACAGCAGTGCCATTAACCAAGACACAATGCCCAGAAAGAGAGATGTGTTTTGGAAAGTGGAAGAGAATGAGTTCAATTTGGGGTGAGTTGAGTTTGACAAGCCAGTAGGATATCCAGATGGAAATGTCCAGAAGGCTGGGCACAGATGCACCGTAAGCAATTTACTTTGCCTTTCTTTCCTCCACTGCAAAATGGATGGGATATTGCTTTCCACTTCTCTCCAAGGACTGTGGAGAGGATTAATGAGGCAATGTGCACATTTATTCCACACCAAGGATCAACGAGAGCTTGGAAAACTATTAGGTTGAGTCCCATTATGGTAACTTGGAAACAAAGCTGCTTTGATATGAAAGCCATTGAAGGGGAATGCAAACCTGCAAGACCACTTTGTAGGATATAACTGTACTTCAGACAGCCAGTCCAAGCAGAGCCTTGATGTGGGTGAGTGCTAACCTGTTTCCACCTGAAAGCGATGAAAGTGAAGCAGCTTTCCTATTGTCTGCATTTTCTTTTTGAATTCCTTTCCATAGCCCAAATGTGAGCTCAGAAATTAAACAGACCCCTTACAGTGCTTTCCAGTGAAACTCATTTCACAATTTCTCCCATCATCAACAACTCTAATTTCTGAAGCAAGCTACTGGTAATTGACTTTGTCCTATATAAGAGTAACTTTGTTTTATAAATAAGTCCCACAAATAAATGGCATAGCAACCCACTGGAGAATCATCACGAAAGGAGGAGACTGGCAGGCTATAGTCCATGCAGTCACAAAGAGTTGGACACAACAGAGCGACTAAGCATAGTACCCCATGTGATACGGGGCTTCCCTGGTGGCTCAGACAGTAAAGAATCTTCCTGCAATGCAAGAGACCCAGGTTCAATCCCTGGGTTAGGAAGATCCCTTGGAGAAGGGAATGGCTACCCACTCCAGTATTGTTGCCTGGAGAATCTCATAAACAGAGGAGAGCCTGGTAGGCTACATTCCATGGGTTGTACAGTCGGACACGACTGTGCAGCATATTCATCTTTCTCTCACTTCACTTAGTCTGATAATCTCTAGGTTCATCAATGATGCTGCAAATGGCACTATCTCATTCTCTTTTTATGACTAGTATCAGAAAAAAATTTTATGGTTACCAAAGGAGTAAAAAGGGGTTAAATTAGGAATTGAGATGAACAGATACACACTTCTATATATAAAATAGATAAGCAATAAGGACTTACTGTATAGCACAGGGAACTATATTTAATATTTTATAATAAAATATTAATATAATCAAAAAGATTCTGAAAAATGATACATATTCTGTATGCCCAAAAAAAAAACCCACAACATTATATATCAACTATACTTCAACAACAAATTGAAAAGAAGGGTAATTTTGTATTGGCTCATATGCCAGTGATTAGTAACACTCAGGTCACCAGGGAACGTATGCTCAAGTCCATTGCCAAGCCAGCAGCTCATAGCTGAGATGTTCTTTCTGAAATGTGGGCTCAGGCATAGAATTATGCCTATTCATAAAATCAGGACTTTCCAGAACACCTCAAAACCATTTAATTTACAAATTTTGTTTCCTCTTCCTATCCTTCAGAGAGGGCAGAGAAACAAAACACAGTGAAAGAGAAATGATATGTAGGAAGAACATGTTCTTTGAGGGCTCTGACAGATCTGATTTCCAATTTGTCACTTATTGTATCCCCTTGCTTCTGGTCTTTCGGCACCTCAGTGTCCTTAATTGTAAATTGTAGTGTCATGAGGATTGAATTTTTGCCACTAGTTATCTATGTGACCTAGTACACATTACTGAGACTCTTTTCACTTTGGCTTTCTCTTCTATCAAATAAGGATAATATTAACTGCCATAGTTTATGTGAGAGTTGGATGACATAAAATTAGACTTTAGGTTTGGTTCTGATACATAGTTATTTCTAAATAAATGTCAATTGTTATACTGCTGCTGCAATAACATGAAGCAGATGGCTAACTAAGATCCCCAATGAAGGTAAATGTAACTATGGAATGTGAGGAGGGATATTACTACAAGTAGCTCCCATGTAATTCAGGTTACAATATACACCAGTGGTCATTTTAAATAGGAAAATACATCACTGAAGGACAGCCATGGAAGGATAAAAATATCTTACCTGCTTTGCTTTGCCATTTAATGAGGAAACCTAATAAGTTGGGTGTGTTTTTAAATGTGAAAATAAAATAGAAATTTGGAATAAAAAATAATTATGGTAGAGCCAATTTCTTCATTCTCAGTGGTGGTCTCCCAGCTGCTCACAGTGAGGGCCTTCAAAGCAGGTCAAGGAGTCTCTCTTGGCCTAGGAAAACCTCTGAATATGAGACATAAATGATGTTGGGCATATCTGGAGCAGCTGGAAAATCAGCAGAGATGACAAAACAACATTGGATGCCTCTCAACTTTCATTCCAGTGGTTTCAAGAACAGGTAGAGACATCTTGAAAGTCAGCAAGACTCCCTTTGGTAATAATTTTCCTCTTTCCTTGGCAAATATGTGTTTTCTTGTCTAGTATTGCATTTGTTGAATGTTGGCACTTTGGAATAGCTAAACCTTATACTCCTTAAAGACAGGGTCATTTGAGAAAGCATTAGGAAGTAGGCAAACTTACCTCTTTCTTTCTGTCCCTGAGGTTCATGTTGTTGGAACTAGAACTAACCCTCCCTTGTCTTCCGAACCTAAATCCACTACTAGCCAGGATCAGATTTAGTAGCTGTTTCTTCTTAAGACTGATGATTCTGCACATGTGCCTAATTTTAGAGTTTCCTAACCATCCTCTGCCATTGCCCTCCCCACCCAGGCAACTAGAGTTATCCATCCTAAGCCTCAGAGAAGACCCAGTAATCTGTCTGTCCTCAGGAATTTATTGTGTTTCAATAAAAATGTACTATACTCCCTGGGGTGGGGGGGAGAATAATTGGTTTTAATGATATAGATTCTGTTTAATCTTTTACTACATTTCATTAGCAGAATGGCATCTAGGGAAGAAAAGAAGAAATATACATGCTAGAATAAGGCTTTCTCGTCAACTCTTTAAGTCATACCATGGCCACCATGATTTATTCCATCTCTTTGTAGGGCCTGTGTTGGTTATATGAAAACAGAAACTATACATAATAACAGCAATGACTGTAATTCCAGGCAAACAAGTTAATTTCAAGTACCCTTATGCAAGTTATTGGTGGTGTGAAAGGCAAGGAATCTGCAGTGGAAACAAAAATTTATATAACACTAAAAATTGGCCTTATATTTAGGATGTGCTTTTTGCTACATACATTGCAAAAACCATTCTTCTATGCAGGATGCCAGTTTCTTCAAATAACTGATGTGCTGTCTTGCTGAATAGAGGACTGAAAAAAAAAACATTTAGAATGCTTATTTTGAATTTGATATCCACTGTTAACCCCAAAGTTTCAAGGTTAAGATGCTGCCTTTTATTTTACTAAAATACTCTTGTTAAACTTGTAGTACTTTCAAAGCTGATTGCACTGTTGGCCAGGTAACTGCTGTGGAGGCTTAGCTTTTATCAGTTACACTAAGAACTAATATTTTCACACATGATTTTGCTTGAAAGAATATCAATGTTAGAAATTATTTGTAAAAATATAAAGTCAGTTGACTGACTTCAGTAAAATTTTGCTTCCAAATTCTGGACATTATATCAGAAAAATAAAAAGGATTACTATCAAAGGTGAAAATGCTTGGAAAGCTCAATAAGCATGCAAATATTAGCATCTCATCATGCTGTGCTTAGTTGTCCAGTCATGTCTGACTCTTTGTGACCCCATGGACTGTAGGCTGCCAGTCTCCTCTGTCCGTGGAATTCTCCAGGCAAGAATACTTGAGTGGCATCTTATCATAATGTTCCTCAGAAAGAAATGTATTACAAATTTTTTCCATACCTAGTCCCTAAAATGGATTTTTAAAACAGCTCCAACGAATAGCAAGGAGAGATAAGAAAGCCTTCCTCAGTGATCAATGCAAAGAAATAGAGGAAAACAACAGAATGGGAAATACTAGAGATCTCTTCAAGAAAATTAGAGACACCAAGGGAACATTTCATGCAAATATGGGCTCAATAAAGGACAGAAATGGTATGGAACTAACAGAAGCAGAAGATATTAAGAAGAGGTGGCAAGAATACACAGAAGAACTGTACAAAAATATCTTCACAACCCAGAGAATCACAAAGGTGTGATCACTCACACTCCTAGAGCCAGACATCCTGGAATGTGAAGTCAAGTGGGCCTTAGGAAGCATCACTATGAACAAAGCTAGCAGAGGTGATGGAATTCCAGTTAAGCTATTTCAAACCCTAAAAGATGATGCTCTGAAAATGCTACACTCAATATGCCAGCAAATTTGGAAAACTCAGCAGTGGCCACAGGACTGGAAAAGGCCAGTTTTCATTCCAATCCAAAGAAAGGCAATGCCAAAGAATGCTCAAACTACTGCATAATTGCACTCATCTCACATGCTAGTAAAGTAATGCTCAAAATTCTCCAAGGCAGGCTTCAGCAATACATGACTGTGAACTTCCAGATGTTCAAGCTGGTCTTAGAAAAGGCAGAGGAACCAGAGACCAAATTGCCAACATTCACTAGATCATCGCAAAAGCAAGACAGTTCCGAAAAAAAATCTACTTCTGCTTTATTTACTATGCCAAAGCCTTTGATGTGTGAATCACAATAAACTGTGGAAAATTCTGAAAGAGATGGGAATACCAGACCACCTGACCTGCCTCCTGAGAAACCTGTATGCAGGTCAGCAGGCAACAGTTAGAACTGGACATGGAAAAACAGACTGGTTGCAAATAGGAAAATGAGTACGTCAAGGCTGAATACTGTCACCTTGCTTATTTAACTTATATGCAGAGTACATCATGAGAAACGCTGGGCTGGAGGAAGCACAAGCTGGAATCAAGATTGCCAGGAGAAATATCAGTAACCTCAGATATGCAGATGACACCACCCTTATGCCAAAAAGTGATGAAGAACTAAAGAGTCTCTTGATGAAAGTGAAAGAGGAGAGTGAAAAAGTTGCCTTAAAGCTCAATATTCAGAAAACGAAGATCATGGCATTCAGTCCCATCACTTCATGGCAAGTAGATTGAGAAACAGTGGAAACAGTGTCAGACTTTATTTTGAGGGGCTCCAAAATCACTGCAGATGGTGATTGCAGCCATGAAATAAAAAGATGCTTACTACTTGGAAGGAAGGTTATGACCAACCTAGACAGCATATTAAAAAGCAGAGACATTACTTTGCCAACAAAGGTCCATCTAGTCAAGGGTATGGTTTTTCCAGTGGTCATGTATGGATGTGATGTCTGGACTATAAAGAAAGCTGAGTGCCGAAGAATTGGTGCTCTTGAACTGTGCTAGTCCATCCTTCAGGAGATCAGTCCTGGATGTTCATTGGAGGGACTGATGTTGAAGCTGAAACTCCAATACTTTGGCCACCTGATGCGAAAAGCTGACTCATTTGAAAAGACCCTGATGCTGGGAAAGATTGAGGGCAGGAGGAGAAGGGGACGACAGAGGATGAGATAATTGGATGGCATCACCGACACAATGGATATGGGTTTGGGTGGGCTCCAGGAGTTGTTGATGGACAAGGGGGCCTGACATGCTGTGGTTCATGGGGTTGCAAAGAGTCGGAAGTGACTGAACTGAACTGAACTGAACCAAAGTTCATATTCAATAAAACCATTATGATAAGGATTATTACAACAAAATTGTTGGACTTTCAGAACTGGGAGTGATTCAGATTTAGCTGATCTTTAATAACCCACTCCAGTATTCTTGCCTGGAAAATCCCATGGATAGAGGAACCTGGTAGGCTGCAGTCCATGGGGCCGCAAAGAGTTAGACCCAACTGAAGCAACTTAGCACACATGCACAGTAACTCTGGAAGTGTCTCTAAAAGTCAGCCATTGCCGATTGCCTGGCCTTCAGCCAACTGATGATGTTACCAGTAAGTGGTTTTCAGAAATATGGTTGAAGAAGCAAATTTACAGTGATTGATTGAGATTGGATTACAGTTAGCTTTTTGAGTCTGAAGTATAGGAAGTTTTATTCTAAGAGCAGAGAATCTAGAAAATAAACTGTAACTTAGCATACTGTTTAAAAAGTGAAGAATCTAAATTTCTTCCCTATATACCAGCAATGACAATAGGAATTTGAAATTTAAAATACAACATCATCTGCCTTAGCACCAAAAAAATCAACAAACCATCTTATCAGCCTTTGCTTTACGTCTACCCTGTAGAACTGGGGAAGGGTATGTGTTGAAGGAAAAGGAGACCTTATAAACAGTCAGAGATGGAACAGACTTGGGCATATGGCAAGCTGGAATATCCTGTCAAGACAATGGGGAAAAGCAGAGATTGACGTAATATTTGAGGCTAGGGATGAAATCACTGGGCACAGAGTAGCTTAGTACATATTATAAAGTCACACATAGTATAAGAAAAGACTGACCTGGATATTGATACACAAGTGATAGAATCATGTTTGGGGAATCTTTGCAACCCCATGGACTGCAGCCTAACAGGTTTCCCTGTCCATCACCAACTCTTGGAGCTTGCTCAAACTCAAGTCCATCAAATCAGTGATACCATCCAACCATCTCATTCTCTGTTGCCCCCTTCTCCTCCCACCTTCAATCTTTCCCAGCATCAGGGTGTTTTCTAATGAGTCAGTTCTTTGCATCAGGTAGCCAAAGTATTGAAGTTTCAGCTTTGGCATCAGTCCTTCCAATGAATATCCGGGACTAATTTCCTTTAGGACTGACTGGTTTGATCTCCTTGCAGTCCAAGGGACTCTCAAGAGTCTTCTCCAACACCACAGTTCAAAAGCATCAATTCTTTGGTGCTCAGGTTTCTTTGTAGTCCAACTCTCACATTCATACATGACTACTGGAAAAACCATAGCTTTGACTAGACAGATCTTTGTTGGCAAAGGTCTCTGCTTTTTAATATGCTATCTAGGTTAGTCATAACTTTTCTTCCAAGTAGTATATGTCTTTTAATTTCATGGCTGCAGTCACCATCTGCAGTGATGGTCTCTGTTTTCATTGTTTCCCCATCTATCTGTCATGAAGTGATGGGACAGGATGCCATGATATTATGGTTGGTAGCTGTTCCCATCCCCACGGGATGTTCCCAACCCAGGGATAGAATGCAGGGATCCCACAGTGCAGGCAAATTCCTTACCACCTGAACCACCAGGGAAGCCCATATGAGGACATAGACTTCTCAGTAATAGAAGTGGTCAGGTCAAGTGGGGACCAGAAATCAAGCCCAGTTCAGAGAAAGTCTCAGTGGGAAAAGAAAGCAGTTGGGGCTCTGCTCCTACATACTGGAGGTCTAAGGACCTAGGGTGGAAACTAGTTTCCATGGCTTTGACATTGTGTCCATCACATGAGTGGCAATGGAGACTGTAGATTAAAGCTCATTAGTTGCTAGGCTTCTCTCCTTCCAGTTTCACTAGGCATTTTGTGGGTTTTCCAGACCACAATCTGGTGGAGGGAATAAAAGCTCATGATACCCTATATTATTTTGTTTTCAATAATTTTGAAATTAAGTAAAACTGAGCCTGCAGTAACAGGCTCTAGTACATACTGCTAGGTTGAGCAGAGGTAGTCATTTTCTGAAATATCTGATAGGAAGAGTAATTTCTGAAGTGCTGAATTGCTTGCTAGATAGTACATAGCCATGTGGGATTTCTCATGAGCAATAGGTCCACACAAGAGCAGTGGGAAATATGGTTTGGTAAAGACTGGAAGCCTGGGATTGCTCTTTAATGTCATCCCTCCTACCATACACTTTTTTTTTCTTTTTTTTTTAATTAAATTTATTTATTTTTTTAATTACAATACTGTATTTGTTTTGCCATACATTGACACGAATCAGCCATAGGTGAAGGGCCAAAGAACTAAATAGGCATTTCTCCAAAGAAGACATACGGATGGCTAACATACACTTTTAACTGTTTGCAGACACCTTGACTCTTTTCCTAGTGAAACCTGGGATCCCAAGACACACCTCTGTGTCTACTGTTCTCCTGAATCCCCGTTGTTCCAAGCTCACTTCTTAACTGTGAAAGCCAGTTCAAGCTATATGCTAAAAGGGGCTAAAAGAAGTGTGTGCATCTGTGTGTCTGACAAAACATGCATCTCTTAACTGAATATGATCATGTCGCTAAGTCATGCTTGACTAGACAACATAAAACATAGTCATTGTGTTTTGACAGGCCATGAGAAGCATCAAAACTAGTGGTTTCAGATGCCAGCCAAGGAGCTTCCTCCATAGATGACACATATCAATCAGACTGATGAGTGTTCACAATCATGATACTTAACAGGGCCAAAAGCTCACAAATTGTAGACATATTTCTTAATTCTATTCTATATAAATATTTTCCAAACCAATTTTAGTGCCTTCCCATGGAGCACAATCAATGCATGCTTACTTGACTGAATCAAAATTAATTAATTGAATTGATTCATACAAAGTAAATGCTCAATTAATTTATGTTCTGTATTGATTTGAAGACATCTTCATTCTAAAACACAATAAAGTAATTTTGTACAAGCAAAACTTCAAGTTGTATGAAATAATCTGCAAAAAGAAATAAACAAGAGTTGAAAGCATAGTAAAACACCGAAGCCAGTTCTCTACAATCACAGGGGGAAAAAATGGACCAAGTATGAAACTGTATTCTAAATTTTTTTCTGCGATACATTATGTAAGCCTCAGAATTTTCCAATTCAGACAACCGCATTTACTACACTCTCATGTAGTTTGTCTGGTGGAGCATAAAATTGTGTACTGTATGTCAATGAGAGTAAGGCTATAATTATTTAATTAAGAAAAAAACTAATAAAATACACAATTTAAAAATAATACATCTGCTTTCAGATTCTGTATCTTGGTTCAGAACTGACTGTTAACAATTAAACCAGGCTGTGCACAGCCTTCAGCAAGTCTGATGGTTGTGCCTATACTAATCAGGGACAAAGCCTTGATATTCAGGTGATTGAATAAGTTATCAATTATTCAGATAATAAGTGATAAATTAGGTCAAGAGTGAGGTGATAGATTTTTGTATCTTTTCATTCATTAACAAATATTTTTAGCATCTACAGTGTGGCTTGTAATTTCATTTTTCCATTGTTAGCACAGCTCCTATCAAATATTTGATATTTTATAAATTGTTGCCAAATCAAGTTATAAGCATATTTGTAACTGACCCATGTCAAAATCATTTTAGTGATTCTCTTATAAGATTAGGAAAGCACTTAAACAAAGAAAGAGCACTTAAGAATATTATAGACTAATTCATTAGCAGATTATGTTAATGTTATTGCCTACAGCTGTTCCAGCGGAGTAATTTTTGGTAACTGTGCTGCACACAAAAAGAAAAAAATTATTGAAATGTAGAAATCCATTAATGTTTTAGAAAGGCACTAAAGGAAATGACAGCCCACTCCAGTGTTCTTGCCTGGAGAATCCCAGGAACGGGGGAGCCTGGTGGGCTGCCGTCTATGGGGTCACACAGAGTCAGACACGACTGAAGCAACTGAGCAGCAGCAGCAGAAGAAGCTTTTTATATTTTATGGACCATACAATGCAAAAATTGATTAGTTCAGCACTAAATTATTCATGTTCTATATAACTCTTCACTGAAATACCAAAAATCTCACCTTGGATAAATTTAAATAAGCATTTGCTAATTTTAAAAAATAAAAGATTATCAAAGGTGCCAAGCATATGCTGTGCTAATAAGATGCCACCACATACAAGGATACCTCAGTTAACAAAATAGACACAAAGGTTATTTTTAATAGTAAAGAAAACTGACTTTAAGTCAAATAAACAACATACCTTTAAAATCATGAAATGGCACTTTGGCATAGTTCACGTGCTCAGGCCCAGAGAGGCTCATAAGATGAATCTGTGTAGTTGCACCTGACATAATTACACACACACACACACACACACACACACACACACACACACACACACCCCCAACACACACAGTGTTACAAGTACACCAAGCAAAGAGAAGCTAGGAAGTTTCCAGGGTTCTCATCTTTTCTTTCCTGAAGCAAGTTTCCTTCTCCCATCATCTCTAATGATTTCTCTAGCTCCTTAAATTCCTACCAGTTAGATGTAACCATATTAACAAAGCTCTAGACACTGGAATAAATACCAATGGAAATATGTGCCACTTCAAGACATAGCCCCTAAAGACATCATATATGTCCCTCGCTGCCCTTCTCCCCCCTCATGGCCAGCTGAAATAGAGATGACCCTCCTGTCCCTGTAGAGAACTTGGGAGCTACATATTAAAAATGACAAAGCCTCCACCAACCAGGCCTTGGGATAACTACATGAAGGAAGGCTGCCAGGCCAACCTAGGCAAACACTCAGTACTCAGCAAGAAGTAAATTTCTTCTGGTTTGACCCCCTGTACACACTGGGATGTATCTGTTATAGCAGTTAGCCACATCTACCAAAACACTGTTTAACGTGAAGATCTAAATCTAGACATGCTTACTTGGTTTAGTGTTCTCTGGGCCTGCTTCTTTAGAGGGCATATTCAAAGAACTAAAATAGCTATATGTACTTGAGATGCTTTTCCCCCAAGATCTTCAAGTAGAAGAACTTATGCCAGATTTAACCTGGATTTTCCCATTTTCAAGTCTAAATACTCTCTCCGTTTCTCCTTGCCTGCAACTTCTCCATTTCCCCTAACCTCAGACCAATTCTCTCTACTCCTGTTTCCAGTTTAAGCCCTTCTTTTTTTCTGCCCTAGGACTTATATGTATACTTTATACTTTTGACATTTTGGCCATAATTTTCATTATTAGCAGCAACATTTTCTTTTTCTTCTACAACCTAAACAGCTGATGCATGCATGCGAGTGTGCTAAGTTGCTTTCGTTGTGTCTGGACTCTTTGCAACTGTGGACTTAGCCCACCAGGCTCCTAGTCCATGGGATTCTCCAGGCAAGAATACTGGAGTGGGTTGCCATGCCCTCCTCCAAGGGATCTTCCCAGCCCAGGGATCAAACCCACATCTCCAGGTCTTCGGCTTTGGTAGATGGTTTCTTTACCACTAGAGCCACTTGGGAAGACCAAACAACTGATAATGTTATAGAAAACACTTTTAACCACTTTTGAGCTTTTCCAAAGGAAGGTAAGACATCCTCCCACCTCAGATAATGTCCCGAGGTTACACAGTAAGGTAAGTAAAACAATAAAGCATAGTATGGAGCTCTACTGAGAGGAGGGAGGAAGGAGTAGTAGGGGTTAGACAGGGAATCCAGTTGTTTCATGGACATGACCACTTATCAGCATCCCCTGGTGAGTGATACTTCTACGATTCTTCTGCATTCATACATTCTTAAAGATAATGAGCTAATTCAAATGAGATTTATCAAATAAAAACTATATTAAGAGTCAAGAGAAAACCAAGAAGTAAAGGCAGAGTCCTTTCTCACCGAAGGCTTATGGCCTAATTAGAGACACAAGATGTACACATTTATCTTCCCTGGTGGCTCAGTCGATAAAGAATCTTCCAGTGATTCAGGAGACCACTTGCAATGCAGGAAACCTGGGTTCGATCCTTGAGTCATGAAAATCCCCTGGAAAAGGAAATGGCAACCCTCTCCAGTATTCTTTCCTGGAAAATCCCTTGGACTGAGGAATCTGGCAGGCTACAGTCCATGGGGTCACATGAGTTGAACATGATTTAGCAACTACAGTGGATGATTAAATGCCAAAATACATCACACAGATAATATAGGGCTTACAAGGTTTCAAACATAGAAGAGATCAGTGTAAAGTGCATCCATCAGGAGACATTTCAGATAGTGATGAGAAAATGTGGCAAGAATACACAGAAGAACTGTACAAAAAAAGTTTATGACCCAGAAAACCATGATGGTGTGATCACTCACCTAGAGCCAGACATCCTGGAATGCAAAGTCAAGTGGACCTTAGGAAGCACCACTACGAACAAAGCTAGTGGAGGTGATGGAATTCCAGTTGAGCTATATTAAATCCTAAAAGATGATGCTGTGAAAGTGCTGCACTCAGTATGTCAGCAAATTTGGAAAACTCAGCAATAGCCACAGGACTGGAAAAGGTCAGTTTTAATTCTAATCCCAAAGAAAGGCAATGCCAAAGAAAGTTCAAACCACACCATTGCATTCATCTCACATATAGCAAAGTAAAGCTCAAAATTCTCCAAGCCAGGCTTCAACATACATGAACCATGAACTTCCAGATGCTCAAGCTGGATTTTAAAAGGCAGAGGAACCAAAGATTAAATTGCCAATATCCACTGTATCATCAAAAAAGCAAGAGAGTTCCAGAAAAACATCTACTTCTGCCTTATTAATTACACCAAAGCCTTTGACTGTGTGGACCACAGCAAATTGTGGAAAATTCTTCAGAGACAGGAATACCAGACCACCTTACCTGCCTCCTAAGAAATCTGTATCAGGTCAAGAAGCAACACCTAGAACTGGACATGGAACAATGGACTTGTTCCAAATTGGGAAAGGAGTATGTTAAGGCTGTATATTGTCACCATGCTTATTTAACTTATATGCAGAGTACATCATGTGAAATGCCAGGTTGGATAAAGCACAAGCTGGAATCAAGACTGCCAGGAGAAATATCAATAACCTCAGATATGCAGATAATACCACCCTTATGACAGAAAGCAAAGAGGAAATAAAAAGCCTCTTGATTAAAATGAAGGAGGAGAGTGAAAAAATTGGCTTAAAACTCAACATTTGAAAAACTAAGATCGTGGTATCCAGTCCCACTACTTCATGGCATATAGATGGGGAAACAATGGAAACCGTCAAAGACTTTATTTTGGGGGGCTTCATAATCACTGCAGATGGTGACTATAGCCATTAAATTAAAAGATGCTTGCTCCTTGGAAGAAAAGCTATGACCAACCTAGACAGTATATTAAAAGGCAGAGGCATTACTTTGTCAATAAAGTTCTGTCTAGTCAAAGCTATGGTTTTTCCAGTAGTCATGTATGGGTGTGAGAGTTGGACTATAGAGACAGCTGAGTGCCAAAGAACTGATGCTTTGAACTGTGGTCTTGGAGAAGACTCTTGAGAGTCCCTTGGACTGCGAGGAGATCAAACCAGTCAGTCCTAAAGGAAATCAGTCCTGAATATTCATTGGAAGGACTGATGCTGAAACTCCAATAAGTTTTGCCACCTGATGCTCAAAACTGACTCATTAGAAAAGATTCTGATGCTGGGAAAGATTGAAGGCGGGAGGAGAAGGTGACGACAGAGAATGAGATTGTTGGATGGCATCACCGACTTAATGGACATGAGTTTGAGCAAGCTCCAGGCATTGGCAATGGACAGGGAAGCCTGGTATGTTGCAGTCCTTGGGGTTGCAGAGAGACACACATGACTGAGCTACTGAACTGAACTGAAGTGGTTTATTTTTCCCTCCATTTTATTCAACATCATGGAAAATTTGATCCAGTACCAGGAATTAGAAAGCCTCCCTCTGCTGACAGATATAGTTTACCTGAAAATGAGAATGTCAGAGATCAGAGGGTACAAGCTCTAGCTAGCTCTTGTCTTCATTATGAGTTCTCCTCTAGGGAAAAGCTATAAAAGAGCACAGCACTTACATATCTGAAATATAATGAAATGACATGTTTTTAAAAGGTCAAGATGCAAGAATGTAACATAAGTATTGTGTTAAACTTATATTTTAAAAATCAGTAATCTTAAAGCCTTTGCAGAAAATTAAAATTAAATGCTAGATCGAATGACATTAAAAGCCCTTGAAAATGTTATGAAAAATGGAACATAACAAAATCCAAGGCCACTGAAGGTCTAAGGTAAAATTTCTTATCTCTAGGGTCTTTTATCCTCATAGAATTTCCTTTTGAGTCATAAAGTCTGACTTAGCACAATGTTTAGACCAACAACTGGGCAAAGAGTCAAATATAAGGATCCAAGTGAAATAATAGAAATCACATTCTTTAACTTGCAACTACACATCTATTCAAACTCTTACAAAGTAAATACTTGACATTGAATGTATTTCATTTGGCTGGCTGCTGTTAATTCTGAGCTCTTTCTAGAGGAGACTGACTTCCCTGCAGGACTTCTTGAGAGGCAAAAGTGACATATAGAAAGCCATCAACAAACTCAGTTTGCGAAATACTAGTTGTGAGACCCAAAGCTTGGAGGCTGACCTCTTTAATGGTTTACCCAAAAGATGGACTATCAGAAAAATCAAGGACAATATATATTTTTAAAGCTTCAAAGTCAAACACTCATCGTATTTTAATTATTATTATTGGTGTTATGCTATCAATATACAGAAGATTATTTAGTTCTTTATTTAAAATTAAATTACATAAAACCATGCCCCATCTCTGTTAATACCCTAAAATGTCTCATCCTTTTGCTCCTTCTTGAAGGCACACACAACCTGACAAATTCCTACTGCTAATTCAATAGTCAGCTTAAAGCATTTCTTTTGGAAAGCCTTTCCTAGAACCCAGGCAAAATGAGACAGTCTATCATTTTTAGTCACCTGATATTTTGCATATTCTTTCATTTTAACAATCATAAAATTTCGTTACATTTTCCACTAGGATTTCTTTTTTCCACTCTTTAAATTCTTTTCTGATTGAAGTAGAGTTGAAGTTCAATATTATATAAGGTAAAGGTGTATAATATAGTGTTTCACAATTTTTAAGGGCGTTGCAAAGAGTCAGACATGACTGAGTGACTGAACAATGACAAAATACCCCCCTTAAAGTTATTATAAAATATTGACTCTATTCCCTGTGTTGTAGAATATCCCTTGTGTGTGGAATCTAAAAAAGACAAAAATGTAGTTAACAAAAAGAAGCAGACTTGTAGATAGAGAACAAACCACTAGGATTTCTTGAAGAGAAGGATTGTTTCTTATTCCCATTTGTTTTCTGGTACCTCATAAGTGGTTAGAATAAAGCAGGAATTTAACAAATATTTTTAAATAAAAGCATAAATGAAGGAAACTAAATTATTCAATAAGGAGATCTGTGTTTTAAAGCATGTACTACATTATAGAAAAGGACATAAAGGTACACTATGAAGTACAGAGTTTATACAAGTTGTTATTATAATAATAATTAGTGTTAAGCACATTATTTATAACAGAATCTATAATATAAACCCACAACCAGCTTGGTTAATTTAAATCATACAGTTAAATGGGAGGACAAATGAGTATTTGAAGAAACAATAAAAGTGATTGGTGAGTGATATGAGCAGAAGGTTTGTACACACTATAAGAAATATGTATATACATTATCAAATAATCTTCTAGAAACATATCATGAAAATGTTTCCCTTATGAATCTAAGTAACTGATCATTAAGCTGTAACACTCTAACTGAGCTCCATATGTATCCCTTTTCAGTACTGAAATACATCTATGCCTGATGTAATTCATGAAAACTGTGCAATTAAAGTAGAGACCCAGACCTGAAAGTGTGTAAGTACTCATCAAACCCTTTCATTCCTAAGAAAGATGAAAGTGACAAAATCACACTGTATTGCAGAATGTACTCCCCAGCATTTTTCAAATCTTAACATCTCATTTCTAAATTCTATAGGTAGGTGCATAAAATGTGTAGCCTTGCCATGAGTTCGTCACCTCAGATGAAATAAAATGCTGCTGCTGTCACTGATTCTGGTGCTCTCTTCGTTCTGGTCTCATAATACATTTTCTTAGGTGCAATGCATTCTTTCACATTAGACCACAGGCTAGAAGTATCAAAGTGTCTAAAAACTTATTGTCGGCATCGCTCAATATTATGTACTGCATCTGAATTCAAATAATCCCAACATAGACCAAAATATTCATTTCTAACCCCACATTTTTTCCTTAAAAAAATGCATCAAAGATTTTGGAAAAGACATAAAACACCACCATGAGTGGTTTGGCTACAAAGAGCTCCACAGGACTGCTAGTTCTGCCAACTCGGGAAAAATCAATCCTACCTAGTTTTATCCACTCACAAGGGGAAAAAACATGATCTCACCTAGTTCTATTGACTTACAAAGAAGACACCACCGCCATAACACAATAAAGAAGAAGATGCTGAAAGCTGGAGCAAAGGCAGCAGAATTTAGGGACCTCGGGACGAGAGACAACGTGGCAGGGAGTACCCTGGGTTTCCTCAGTGCCTCCTCACATATCCCACCTCGGACACCAAGCTCTCAACTCAGAACTACTCATAGGCGTGGCTTTTTTAAAGATTCAAGGAAAACCTGTTTATATCGCACTGCTTTCTACATACATTTGCTTACCTAGAAACAACATATGTATATTCGTGTTCGAAGAAGAGCTCTCACTCAGAAAACATCACCAAGAACATGGAAGTCAGCTCTTTACCTCCTACATAAGAAACAATCAAAAACAAGTTTCTGTATAGACCAGTGGTTCCCAAACTCTGGTTTTAATCACAGTCTCTTAGAGGACTGGTTGAAATAAATTGCTGGAATTAATCCCTCCAAAGTTTTAACTCAGTAGATCTGGATTGAGGTCCAAGAACTTATTCTTCTGAAAAGTTAATAGCAGCATAACACCAAAGGTAATATCAATGAAACTTATCTGAACCATGCAATGCCCAACTTAATGGTAATGTTAATATTCCCACAATTAGCCACGATCTCAGCTACAAATATTCTGCTAATGGATAACTATATTCTATGTGTATCATACCAGGAAGACATAATCCTAGTCTAAGTGGATAATATTGTTTGCCTAGAAGGGAGGGAATGTTTTCACTATCACCTTGAGAAGAGGTAGGTTTGGGAGCAGGAAGTGGGCATATAGAAGGCAAGCCTTAGAATACATATAAAATATGGTGAGGGACTTTCCTCGTGGCTCAGATGGTAAAGAGTCTGCCTGCAATGCAGGAAACCAAGTTCAACCCCTGGGTAGGGAAGATCCCCTGGACAAGGGAATGGCAACCCCTTCCAGCATTCTCGCCTAGAAAATCCCATGGACAGGGAAGCCGGGCAGGCTATAGTCCATGACGTCACAAAGAGTCAGACACGACTGAGGTGACTTAGCATGCATGAATGGTGAGCCAGAGAGATTCTCCCTGCTTGGGTACCATGGCTGTTGGAGTCTGAATACAAGAAGTATAGAGATGAAGCCCCAAAGTCATGGAAGTTGGTCTTCTTTAAAAAGCTTAGGGAGTGGCACCACAATCTGGGGGAAAGAAACAACAGCAGACATTCTGGAGCTAGATAGTTGATTCCTATGTAGAAAAAAAAGAGGACAGGGGTTTTGATCTGTGGAATAACAGTAATGCATAGCTGATCCTGTGTCTCAGCCCTCCTGGGACAATCAGGAACCAGGGAAATAATTTATATGCAAGCTGAAATGTGTGGACATTAAAGATCCCATAATGCGGGGAGTTTGGAGGCACTCTTAACCAAGATTAGCACTAGAGATTATCTATTCTCAAAGAACCATATAGTCTCTTCAGGAATATAGATCATCTAGGCTTAATAACATCAGTGATTCCATAGTAATTTCACAATAGGGCAGGACTAAATGAAAAAGTCACACCACGTGGCAATAGATTTTTATGACGGTAGACTGGTAAGACCCCAGAGCTCTTTTCTGTTGGTGCCAAAATGTGAACCACTTTGGGAATGTGGAAGATTCTGAGGTTCTTGGGCAAATTAAGGGGAAGGGGAACCCCAAGAGGGAAATTCTAGGTTTCCTGATAAAGAAGAAAGTTGGGTACTGAAGTGATTAATTGAAAGCATTAAGGAGATGTGACCAAAGAGGTCTTCTGAATTAGTGGAGCATTTCATACCAATTACATGGTTGTTGTTAAATCCCCTGTGGTTGGTTGGCTCGTTGGTTAAATCATAACACTAGGAAATAGTGGCTAGGAAATTTAATTCTGCACTTAAATAGCCCAGCCATGCTCATTATCACAGACCCTGGATTCCTCCTAACACTGGCCAAGCCTTTTAAAAAAGGATGATGATAATCCAACTTAAGAACTTGAAGAGTTTATGGCAGATGAGTACAAATTCATTACCATAGCTGAATAAATAGTCCCAAAATGCACCTGATGTTAGTGGGCAATTATATTATCTTGGCGTTTCAAAAAAAAAAAAAAAAAAACAAGCAGAATTCCAAATTGACTAAGAAATGCCATTTTGACTCTTACAGAGATCCTTGAAACTCATTCAACAAATATAATATCTACCAGCTACCACTGTTTAGTTGTATCCAGCTCTGCTACCCCATGGACTGTAGCCTTCCAGGCTCCTCTGTCCACGGGATTTTCCAGGCAAGAACACTGGAGTGGTTTGCCATTCCCTTCTCAGGGGATCTTCCTGACCCAGGAATCAAACCCAGTTCTCCTGCATTGCAGGTAGATTCTTTACTCTCTGAGCCACCAGGGAAGCCCCAGAAAACACTATGCAAGTCAGCCTTATGAAGTGATTGTACTGCTTTATGCTCCAGTCAACAATAAAGGAGAATTCCAGTTGCTCCATAGAAGAATCAGCAATCAGTGTTTTCCATTTATTAAACTGAAGCAAATTTGGTTATACAGTGATATCTCATTCTGGTTTGATTTCCATTTTCCTAATGGCTGATGAACTTAAAGATCTTTTCATGTGTTTCCACATCTTCTCCCACTATGTAGGTTACCTCTTCCCTCTGCCAATAGTATCTTTTTATGTACAAGTTTTAATTTCAAGACTGTCAAATATTAATACATGGATTTTTTTCTTTTTTGTTTCATGTGTCCTGTTAAATATTTGTCTATCCCAGGGTGAATAACATTTAACTCCGAAAACTTCGTAGCTTTATCAATCACAATTGGATTTTTGAGTCATTGCTATTTTGAATAAAACTTTGTGTATGGCATGGAGTGAGTCAAGCTTCATTTTTTTCCCATATGCACATTCAACTGATGCAGTACAATTTATTGAAACTACCATTATATGCCCCACTGAATCACAGTAATTTCTTCACTTAGATCAGTAAGTGATTTAGACGTGACTACTTCTAGAGTACTTTTTCCATTTGCATTGTCTATCTTTGCACAATATCAGACTGCTAAATACTAGGATTATAATATCTGCAATCTCATAGTCTAACTCCTCTCAGTTCGTCTTCAAGATGCTCTTGGCTATTACAGGTGCTTTGCGTTGTCATATAAATTAGTGCTGGCTTGTCAATTTCTCCGAGAAGGCCCCCATTCCAGTACTCCTGCCTGGAGCCTGGAAGGCTGCAGTCCATTTCTACCCAAATTAAAACTGGAAATTAAATTGAGATTACATTTAATCTATTGATCAATTTACATAAAATTGAAATGTCAGCAATATAATCCAATTTAATAATCCAATCCATGAACGTGGGACACTTCTCTATTTAGATGTTATTAATCTCTCTTGGCAATATTCTACAATCTCCATTATAAAGGCTTTCACAATCTTTGTTAAAATTATCCTTAGGCATTTATTTTTCTTTTTTTTTTTTTGTTTTTTTGAATGTTGAGGGTTTTTTTATTTTTTATTTATTTATTTTTAATTACAGTACTGTATTTGTTTTGCCATACATTGACATGAATCAGCCACAGGTGAACACGATCTCCCAATGCCGAAGCCCCCTCCCACCTCCCACCCCACACCATCTACCTGAATCATCCTGTGCACCAGCCCCATGCATCCTGCATCCTGCATTGAACATAGACTGGCGCTTCGTTTCTTACAAGATAGTATACATGTTTCAATGCCATTCTCCCAAACCATCCCAACCTTTCCCTCTCCCCATGTCATAACTTTAATTTTCTAAAATTTGATGCTAGCATATAACAATAAAATTAATTTTTATATATTGACCTTTATCCAGCTGCTTTGAAAAATTTATCTACACATTTTATTCTTTATATTCTTTTGGGTTTCCTCTGTACAGCATCGTACAATCTATGACTATTGAGTAACAGTTTCACTTTGCTCTTTCCAATAATTTTCTCTTTTATATTTTTCTTTTTCTTGCCCTGTTTCACTGGGCTAAGACTTCTAAGAATGATGTCAAACAGACTGGTTACACAAGGATGGGGGCCTTCTTGTTATGTCCCTGAACTCATAGAGATTGTGCTCAATATTTCATTGTTAAGTATAACATTTACTATAGCTTTTTTGGTAGATACATTTTAATATATCAAGAAAGTTATCTTTCACATTTTCTGTAACTCACTTTCAATAGAAACTAAGCAAAACAACTTTAAAGAAACTACTTCAGGAGTAAAAGCCTTAAAAAAAAGTCTAAAATAAGAATAATGAATACTGAAACTGGTAAATTGGTAAACATGGGGTAAACATAAATCTTAATTTAATTCAAATTTTAAATAATATCTGATTTGTGGGGGTTTAAATAAATATAGATAGGAAAATGCACAAGCTTAATTTGAAAACTCCCTGTTTTTACTACAGGAGACAACAAATAAAAAAATATTCATATTCTCTCTCTCCCCACAAGCTCTCATATTCTCTAAGAAACTAGATCCAGAAAAATCAACCATCTCTAAAATTCAAGTATATGATACCACAATCCAAGCATAGCCACATACATTTCTAATGGTGCAACAGAGAAGGACAGGATGTCTACAGCATCCCAAGACTCTTCAGCAAATATTCACTTCCTGAAAGAGAAGTTCTCTGTAACAAAACTGATGTGAGAAGGGCTGAGATGTAACAGAACTCTAACTTCTCAATAATGAAGAAAGAAGTTGCAGAAAGTGCCCAGGGGAGCCACCATGAGCAGCTTTCAGAAAATACTCCTTTAAAAGTGAGTCATCACTTGGGCAGGCAGCAGTCCCTTAATGATGGGTGCCTCACGAGAAGTCACCTGAGCCAGACTATTCTGAGGTTCAGAGGTATCCCCTCTACACAGAAGCATCAGACTCTATGGAAGCAAGCTGTGGCTACAGTCATAGAAGAGCCTCTGAACTTATCTACAAAACAGAAAAAGAGTTACAGATGTAAAAAACAAACTTATGATAACCAGGGGGTACGGGAGGGGAGGGACAAGCTGGAAGACTGAGACTGACATATACACATCATATTACATATAAAACAGATAACTAAGAAGAACCTATTACATAGCACAGGGAACCACTCATCCCTCTGTAATGTCCTTTATGGGAAAATAATTTTAAAAAGAGTGGATACATGTATATATACAACAGATTCACTATGTTGTATACCTGAAACTAACACCATACTGTAAATCAACTATATTCCAATTTAAAAAATTTTTAAAGGACCTCTGAGCTGAGAGGCTTGGAAAACTTCCTGGGCCTCTCCCTCCACCATCTCTACAAAACCTTCCTGCTAATACTCTAAGAAAATTCAATTCTATCACCTTAGAATAACAACAAAAATATGTTTGATAACATATAATCAGGGTTTCCCCTAATGGTTCAGGGGTAAAGATTCTGCCTGTTAATGTAGACTCAGGTTTGATCCCTGGATCAGAAGGATCCCCTGGTTCAGAAGGATCCCCTGGAGAAGGAAATGGCAACCCACTCTAGTATTTTTGCTTGGGAAATCCCATGGACAGAGGAGCCTGGCAAGCTACATAGTCAATGGGGGGTCACAAAAAGTTGGACATGACTTAGCAACTAACCAACAACAACATTATCAGAAAAAGGGGGAAATGAACAGCATAACCATTTTACAGATGATGAAAATTCACCAGGAAAATATATTTGCAAAACAGATAAAAAGTGTAAAATAAGATTCTGCTTTCATCTCTGACATGTAAGGAATTTGGGAACAAGATTTCTATCCCTATAGGAAAAACTTTATTAAACTGAAAATCAAGGACATTTCTCTATCAGAGAACTGAGGTTTCAAGCCATTTCACCAGGCTGAAATCTGGAGAAGCAGGTGCATCCAGAAAAGTATAGCTCCTGAGATATGCTTACCTGGAGCATAAGCTGTGGGATGTCATGAGCTGGAATAAATGAACATTGAATAAAAATAATTTTGACAAATTGCTGAAGATTAGGTGTGGAACGTTTGAGAGTGAGAAATGTCTGAGACTCACAGTCATTGGGGAACCCCTTCAAACTGATAAATTAAGATTTGTTATATAAATATCATTAAATACAAAATCGTAGACTACAAAGTTTAATTGGGGTCTAAAGACTACTTTTAGAGCTTTGAGCATAAGAACATTTGGTAACACTTTTTACTATAAAATAGCCCATATGAAGTTGAAAATTAATTTTAAAATATGTATCTACATTACCATAACAGCTATAAAAATCAATTTATTATAACCAACAATCCTGAAAATAGCTAATTTTAATAAGAATAAGGAAAATTAATACTACTATAGCAATACTATTGCCATCCCAGTAAAGAAAACAGACACTAAAATGACGAGAATAAAGGCTTTATTTGTATCTGATTAGTTTATAAGACTAGTCTTTTAAACACTTTAATTTTTAAGATAAAACCTTATTAAATATTGTTAAAAATTTAAATGATTTTTGTTATTAAATGTTATAAAAATATTAAGAGAATGATACAAATCTAGCAAAAATAGGCATAGTCTCTCTACTTGAGAAATTATAAAATAACAATGAGCTGGCAAGATGTAAAAAACAGTTAAAGCTGGATAATGGATATGTTATTCCCTCTTTTATTATGTATGCTTGAACATTTCCACAATAAAGAGCAAAAAAAAAAAAAAAATGAAAGAAATCAAAGATCTAAATTAATGGAGAGAGAGTCTATTTTATGGATTAGAAAGTTCATATTATTAAAATATCAATTACTCCCAATTTGATAAACAGATTAAATATAATCAAAATCAAAATCCCAGCATGCTCTTTTAATAAATGTTCATAAATGGATTCTGAAATCTACCAGGAAAGGCAAAAGTACTAGAAGAGCCAACACAGTTTTAAAAGGAAGAACAAGTTGGTGGACTAACCATAACTCAATTTCAAAAGTAAACATTGTTAATTAATCAATATAACATGTATCAGTGAAAGGATAAGCAAGCATATCAATGTAATAGAATAGAAAACCCAGAAATAGACCCACACAAATATAGCCACTGATTTTTGACAAGGATGCAAAAGCAGTTTAACTGAGAAAGGATGTTTTTGGTTTCAGCAAATGGTTTTGCAAATTGGATACTCACATACAAAGGAAAAAAATGAGGCTCAACACAGACCTCACAGCTTAAAATTAACTCCAGATGGATCATAGACTTAAAAGGAATACACACCCAGAAAAAAAAAAAAAAAAATAGGAGTAAACCTGAATGACTTTGGATTTATTGAGTTTTCAGATACAACATATCACAGGCATGAACCATGAAAGGAAAAAATAAAAATAATCAGACCATATTAAAATTAAAAACTTTTGCTCTATGAAAAAAATGTACTAAGAAATTAGAAGGCAAGTCTCAGACTGCAGAAAATATTTGCAAATCACTCATTTGACAAAGGATTTATATCCTTTGTCCTTTTTATATCTTCAGTTCAGTTTAGTTCAGTCACTCAGTTGTGTCCGACTCTTGGCAACCCCATGGACTGCAGCACACCAGGCCTCCTGTCCATCACCAACTCCCAGAGTTTACTCAAACTCATGTCCATGACAGAGGATGAAATGGCACCCCACTCCAGTATTCTTGCCTAGAGAATCCCATGGACAGAGGAGCTTGGTGGGCTGCTGTCCATAGGATAGCACAGGGTCGGACATGACTGAAGCAACTTAGCATGCATGCATGCACTGGAGAAGGAAAAGGCAACCCCCTACAGTATTCTTGCCTGGAGAATCCCAGGAACAGAGGAGCATGGTGGGCTGCTGTCTATGGGGTCGCAGAGTTGGACATGACTAAAACGATGCAGCAGCAGCAGCATGTCCATTGAGCTGGTGATTCCATACAATCATCTCATCCTTTGTTGTCCCTTTCTCCTCCTGCCTTCGATCTTTCCCAGCATAAGGGTCTTTTCAAATGAGTTGGCTCTTTGCATCAGGTGGCCAAAGTACTGGAGTTTCAGCTTCAACATCAGTCCTTCCAAAGAACATTCAGGACTGATCTCCCTTAGGATGGACTGGTTGGATCTCTTTGTAGTCCATGGGTCTTCTCCAACACCACAGTTCAAAAGCATCAATTATTTGGTGCTCAGCTTTCTTCACAGTCCAACTCTCACATCCATACATGACTACTGGAAAAATCAGCCTTTACTAGACAGACCTTTGATAGCAAAGTAATGTCTCTGCTTTTTAATATGCTGTCTAGATTGGTCATAGCTTTTCTTTCAAGGAGTAAGTGTCTTTTTATTTCATGGCTGCAGTCACCAACTGCAGTGATTTTGGAGCCCAAGAAAATAAAGTCTGCCACTGTTTCCACTCTTTCCGTATCTGTTTGCCATGAACTGATGGGACTGGATGTCATGATCTTAGCTTTCTGAATGTTGTGCGTTAAACCAACTTTTTCATTCTCCTCTTTCACTTTCATCAAGAGGCTTTTTAGTTCCTCTTCATTTTCTGCCATAAGGGTGGTGTCATCTGCATATCTGAGGTTATTGATATTTCTCTGAGCAATCTTGAATCCAGCTTGTGCTTCATCCAGTCCAGCATTTACATGATGTCCTCTCCATATAAGTTAAATAAGCACAGTGACATTATACAGCCTTGACATACTCCTTTTCCTATTTGGAACCAGTCTGTTGTTCCATGTCCAGTTCTAACTGTTGCATCCTGACCTGCATACAGGTTTCGCAATAGGCAGGTCAGGTGGTCTGGTATTCCCATCTCTTGAAGAATTTTCCACAGTTTATTGTGATCCACACAGTCAAAGGCTTTGGCATAGTCAGTAAAACAGAAATAGATGTTTTTCTGGAACTCTCCTACTTTTTCGATGATCCATCAGAAGTTGACAATTTGATCTCTGGTTCCTCTGCCTTTTTGAAATCTAGCTTGAACATCTGGAAGTTCACATTTCACATATTGTTGAAACCTGGCTTAGAGAATTTTGAGCATTAATTTACTAGCATGTGAGATGAGTGCAATGGTGTGGTAGTTTGAGCATTCTTTGGTATTGCCTTTCTTTGGGATTAGAATGAAAACTGATCTTTTCCAGTCCTGTGGCCACTGCTGAGTTTTCCATATTTGCTGGCATATTGAATGCAACACTTTCACAGCACCATCTTTTAGGGTTTGAAATAGGTCAACTGGAATGCTATAACCTCCACTAGCTTTGTTCATAGTGATGCTTCCTAAGGCCCACTTGACTTTGCATTCCTGGATGTGTGGCTCTAGGTGAATGACCACACCATTATGATTATCCGGGTCATGAAGATCTTTTCTGTACAGTTCTTCTGTGTATTCTCCCACTTCTTTTTAAATAAATTCTGCTTCTATTAGGTCCATATCATTTCTGTCCTTTATTGAGCCCAACGTTGCATGAAATGTTCCCTTTGTATCTCTAATTTTCTTGAAGAACTCTTAAAGTTGAACAACTAGAAATGATCTCCCAAACCAGAATAAAGATCTGAACAGACACCTCACCAAAGAAGATATATAAATGACAAGTAAGCATGTGAAGACACCCAACATAATTTGTCATTTACTTCAGTTCAGTTCAGCTGCTCAATCATGTCCAACTCTTTGTGACTCCATGAATCACAGCATGCCAAGCCTCCCTGTCCATCACCAACTTCCAGAGTTTATCTAAACTCATGTCCATCGAGTTGGTGATGCCATCCAGCCATTTCATCCTCTGCCGTCCCCTTCTCCTCCTGCCCCCAATCCCTCCCAGCATCACAGTCGTTTCCAGTGAGTCAGCTCTTCATATCAGGTGGCCAAAGTACTGGAGTTTCAGCTTCAGCATCCTTCCTTCCAATAAACACCCAGGACTGATCTCCTTTACGATGGATTGGTTGGATCTCCTTGCAGTTCAAGGGACTCTCAAGAGTCTTCTCCAACACCACAGTTCAAAAGCATCAATTCTTCAGCACTCAGATTTCTTCACAGTTCAACTCTCACATCCATACATGACCACAGGAAAAACCATAGCCTTGACTAGATGGACATTTGTGGCAACGTGATGTCTCTGCTTTTTAATATGCTATCTAGATTGGTCATAACTTTCCTTCCAAGGAGTAAGCATCTTTTAATTTCATGGCTGAAATCACCATTTGCAGTGATTTTGGAGCCAAAAAATAAAGTCTGACACTGTTTCCACTGTTTCCCCATCTATTTCCCAGGAAGTGATGGGACCAGATGCCATGATCTTAGTTTTCTGAATGTTGAGCTTTAAGCCAACTTTTTCACTCTCCTCTTTCACTTTCATCAAGAGGCTTTTTAAATCCTCTTCACTTTCTGCTATAAGAATGGTGTCATCTGCATATCTGAGGTCACTGATATTTCTCCTGGCAATCTTGATTCCAGCTTGTGTTTCTTCCAGTCCAGCATTTCTCATGATGTACTCTGCATGTAAGTTAAATAAGCAGGGTGACAATATACAGACTTGACATATTCCTTTCCCTATTTGGAACCAGTCTGTTGTTCCATGTCCAGTTCTAAATGTTGCTTCCTGAACTGCATACAGGTTTTTCAAGAGGCAGGTCAGATGATCTGGTATTCCCATCTCGAAGAATTTTCCACATTTTATTGTGATCCACACAGTTAAAGGCTTTGGCATAGTCAATAAAGCAGAAATAGATGTTTTTCTGGAACTCTCTTGCTTTTTTGATGATCCAGCAGATGTTGACAGTTTGATCTCTGGTTCCTCTGCCTTTTCTAAAACCAGCTTAAACATCTGGAAGTTCACGGTTCACATATTGCTGAAACCTGGCTTGGAGAATTTTCAGCATTACTTTACTAGTGTGTGAGATGAGTGCAATGGTGTGGTAGTTTGAGCATTCTTTGGTATTGCATATCTAGGGAAATATAAATCAAAACAACAATGAAACATCACTAGACACTTATTAGAATGACTAAAATCTGAAACATTGACAATTCCAAAGGCTAGCAAGGAAACTGAGCACCAGGAACCTCCTTCACTGCTCAAGAAAATGCAAAATGATATAGCCAGTTTAGAGGAAGCTTGATGATTCTTATAAAATTTATCATAGACTTAAATATTCATGTTCTTAAGTATTTACCCAATTGACTTGATAACTTATTTCTACACAAAACCAGCAAGAAAATTTTTAAAGCAGTTTTATTTGTAATCACAAAAAAACCTTCAACTATCTTGATGTACTCAATAAGCAAATACATAAACAAACTTTGATGCATTGATGGGTAAATAAATTTGATAAATTGATTCCATGGACTACTCTTAAGGAAGCAAAATCAATGAGCTATTAGCCTACACAAGCAAGGATGAATCCTAAGTATGCATTAAAAGAAGCCAGCCTGAAAATGCTACATACTATATGAGTCCAGCTAAATGTCATTCTGAAAAAGGCAAAATATGGCTACCCATCCCAGTATTCTTGGGCTTCCCTGGTGGCTCAGACAGCAAAGAATCTGCCTGCAATGCAGGAGACCTAGGTTCAACCCATGGGTTGGGAAGACCCCTGGAGAAGGGCAGGGCAACTCTCTCCAGTATGCTTGCCTGGAGAATCCCCATGGACAGAGAACCTTGATGGTTTACAATTCATGCCTTGCAAGGAGTCGGACACGACTGAGCGACTAACCACAGCACACAGCTATAGTAAGATCATCGCTTGTCAGAGGCTCAGGGGCAGAGGAAGGCAGCATGAGCAAAGCACAGGAGACTAATTAGCTTTCAGCATGGTAATTCTATTCTGTATGGTATTATAATTGTGGACATAGAACATGATACCTTTGTCACAAGCCATAGAATTTTAAGGCACAAAGAGTGAACTTTACTGTATGCAAATTTTTAAATAATATTTTAGAAGTCTCAGGGATCCCAGGGTAAAGCCAGTTATACAGTCTCCAAACAAAAGGTTTTCAACTTCCAATAGAACAGGGCATATTGTTTAAATGAGTCTTTCTTGAAGAACTATTAAGAGACAAATTTAACCTATTTCACCCAAAAAAATGAGTGAAGAAAAATCAACAAAAGGACTAGTGAACCAAAACTTCAGTAAAAATATAAAATAGAAGAAGTGATCTCAGAAATAATTATCTGGTTCCTGATTTTAAAAAGAATGTTCATATTTGCCTTCATTGCCTCTGCATCCTATGGATTATTGGCAGTGTCTTTTATTATGTGAGGAAATTATTTTCTATTCCTAATTCACAATGAGTTTTTATATCATTAATCGATTTTGTGTTTTTTCTGTATTATTATTATTTTTATGTCTATCTTCTTTAATCCTTTTCTTGCTGTCCTGAGCTAACTCCTACATAGCTATAGTATTTTAGGTAATTTTTTACATTGCTGCTTTAAGTATATACCCACTTTTTAAGAAAATTTAAATCCACCTGTAGCATTGGAAATGTTTTCCTACATTTTATTCTTAGAATAATTCAAGAGATATTGAAGCTTTCAGAAAATTGAGTCTGCTAATATTTTGATATGTAAATTTTAACCACTGCTCAATTTTTAATGGTTATAAATATATGCAGATCATTTTTAACTCAGGTTTGATCAATTTTATTTTTAAAATATTTCCTGTTTTATTCTGTTATTTAGTGCCATTAAGTGACTTTTATTGTTTTCTTTTATATATGAATCTATGAGTCAGATCCCCTGCTTCATTTCTAACAGTAGTTTATAGCTTGAACTTTTTAGTTGATAAATAGTAGTTTCTCTGTAGAAAATCATAGCATAGAAATATAATGTGTAAATTGCAAGCCTGTAGAAGGAAATGGCAACCCACTCCAGTGTTCTTGCCTGGAGAATCCCAGGGACAGGGGAGCCTGGTGGGCTGCCACCTATGGGGTTGCACAGAGTCAGACACGACTGAAGCGACTTAGCAGCAGAAGGAAAATAAATAGAATGAAAAAAGTCAATCCAAAAGAAAGCAAGGAAGAAGAAAAACAGAATCCAAGATAAAGTGAGACAAGTAGAAATCAAAAAATAGGATACAAAAATAAAAGCAAGTATGTAGTTATAAAAATAAATATGAATAGATGAAGCTCACAAAGCTGAGTTGAACTCAGGATACAACAATAACAACAAAGGAATGAATTCTTATAACATGAAGCTTATGTTTATAAATTGAATGCCTACTAACTTGTTGCAATGTTTATTAAAATAAGGCATTTGTGCTTGCCTGACTGGAACATTTTCCTTTCAAACACAAGGAAAAATAAAAATATCATGAACAGCCCACCTTCCCACAAAAAAGAACGAACTCAAAGCATATAGAAGGACATAAAGATAAAAGCAAAATTAATATTAATGGAATATAAAACAATGATATAAAAGACTTTTTAAAGTAGATATTACACTCTAAAATTACTAATAAAACAGACAAAACCTTGATGAGAGTTACCAATAAAAAAAGAGAAGGCAAAATTAACAACATTTGGAATAAAAGAGATAAATTATATATAAAGTAAAAATTTTAATATAAGCAAACTGCTAACATAATAGAGAAGTAAACATGAAAATATAGATGTCAAATTCCAAAACTTTTTAAAACTGGCTCAAGAAGACTTCCGCTATTTATGTAAACATTTCATAATTTGAATAAGAAGTTAAAAACAGTCTCCACAAAGAAAACCACAAACCCAGACAGTCCAATTAGTGAGTTTCTAGAAACTGTCAAAGATAAAATATTCCAACTTACAAAACTTTTCTAGAGTTTTATTTAAAAAAAAAAAAGAGGCCCAACTCCTGAAATTGTTTAAGAAACTAGTGTAAATAGATACCACAACCACACAAGTATCAGAAAACAAGAGACTAACTTCATTCATGAACACACAATCAAAACCATAAACAAAATAATCTAAACTTTAATTATATTTAAAATATAAAAATCATAGGCAAGTTTGTTTTAAATACAGGAATGCAAAGTTGGCTAACTTTTTTAATTAATTCATTTATTTTAATTGAAGTTTAATTACTTTACAATATTATAGTGGTTTTTGCCATACATTGACATGAATCAGCCACTGATGTACATGTGTTCCCCATCCTGAACCCCCTCTCCCACGTCCCTCCCGATCCCATCCCTCAGGGTCATCCCAGTGCACCAGACCCAAGCATCTTGTATCATGCATCGAACCTGGACTGGCAATCTATTTCACATATGATAATATACATGTTTCAAATCATCCCATCTTTGCCTTCTCCCACAGAGTCCAAAAGTTTGTTTGTTACATCTGTGTCTCTTGCTGTCTCGCATATAGGGTCATGGTTGTCATCTTTCTAAATTCCATATATATGCATTAATATACTGTATTGGTGTTTTTCTTTCTGACTTACTTCACTCTGTATAATAGGTTCCAGTTTCATCCACCTCATTGAAATGGATTCAAATGCATTTTTTAATAGCTGAGTAATATTCCATTGTGTATATGTACCACAGCTTTCTTATCCATTCACCTGCCAATGGACATCTAGGTTGCTTCCATTCCTGGCCATTGTAAACAGTGCTGCAATTAACATTGGGATACATGTACAGTTCTGGTTTCCTGGGTGTTTATGCCCAGCAGTGGAATTGCTGAGTTGTATAGCAGTCTTATTTCCAGTTTTTAAGGGAATCTACGCATTGTTCTCCATAGTATCTGTACTGGTTTGCATTCCCACCAACAGTGTAAGGGGGTTCCCTTTTCTCTCTACCCTCTCCAGCATTTATTGTTTGTAGACTTTGTTATAGCAGCCATTCTGACCATTGTGAAATGGCACCTCATTATTGTTTTGATTTGCATTTCTCTGATAATGAGTGATGTTGAACATCTTTTCATGTGTTTGTTAGCCATCTGCATGTCTTCTTTGGAGAAATGTCTATTAGTTCTTTGGTCCACTTTTTAATTGGGTCGTTTATTTTTCTGGAATTGAGCTGCAGGAGTTGCTTGTATATTTTTGAGATTTGTTGTTTGTCAGTTGCTTCATTGTTATTATTTTCTCCCATTCTGAAGGCTGTCTTTTCACCTTGCTTATAGTTTCCTTCAGTGTGCAAAACCTTTTAAGTTTAATTTGGTACCATTTGTTTATTTTTGCTTTTATTTCAGTTATTCTGGGAGGTGGGTCACAGAGGATCCTGCTGTGATTTATGTCAGAGAGTGTTTTGCCTATGTTTTCCTCTAGGAGTTTTATAGTTTCTGGTCTTACGTTTAGATCTTTAATCCATTTTGAGTTTATTTTTGTGTATGGTGTTAGAAAGTGTTCTAGTTTCATTCTTTTATAAGTGGTTGACCAGCTTTCCCAGCACCACTTGTTAAAGAGATTGTCTTGTCTCCATTCTATATTCTTGCCTCTTCTGTCAAAAATAAGGTGTCCATAGGTGCATGGGTTTATCTCTGGGCTTTCTATTTTGTTCCATTGATCTATATTTCTGTCTTTGTGCCAGGACCATACTGTCTTGATGACTGTGGCTTTGTAGTAGAGCCTGAAATCAGGCAGGTTGGTTCCTCCAGTTTCATTCATTTTTCCCCAAGATTGCTTTGGCTATTCAAGGTTTTTTGTATTTCCATACAAATTGTGAAATTATTTGTTCTAGCTCTGTGAAAAATACCATTGGTAACTTGATAGGGATTGCATTGAACCTATAGATTGCTTTGGGTAGTATACTCATTTTCACCATATTGATTCCTCTGATCCATGAACATGGTATATTCCTCCATCTATCTGTCATCTTTGATTTCTTTCATCAGTGTTTTAGTTTTCTATATATAAGTCTTTTGTTTCCTCAGGTAGATTTATTCCTAAGTATTTTATTCTTTTTGTTGCAATGGTGAATGAAATTGTTTCCTTAATTTCTCTTTCCTCATTGTAAGTGTATAGGAATGCAAATGGTTTCTGTATGTTAATTTTATATCCTGCAACTTTACTGTATTCATTGATTAGCTCTAGAAATTTTCTGGTGGAGGCTTTAGGGTTTTCTATGTAGAGGATCGTGTCATCTGCAAAGAGTGAGAATTTTACTTTTTCTTTTCCAATCTGGATTCCTTTATTTATTTTTCTTCTCTGATTGTTGTGCTAAAACTTCCAAAACTATGTTGAATAGTAGTGGTTAGAGTAGCCGACCTTGTCTTCTTCCGGAGGAAATGCTTTCAATTTTTCATCACTAAGGATAGCGAAGAGTTGACTCATTGGAAAAGACTTTGATGCTGGGAGGGACTGGGGGCAGGAGGAGAAGGGGACGACAGAGGATGAGATGGCTGGATGGCATCACTGACTTGATGAACGTAAATCTGAGTGAACTCTGGGAGTCGGTGATGGACAGGGAGGCCTGGAGTGCTGCGATTCATGGGATCACAGAGTCAGACACGACTGAGCAACTGAACTGAACTGAATTGACTGAAGGATAGAGCGGGCGGCTGTGACCGGCACACATAGCACAGCCAATAGGAGATACCTCACGTCTGAGGTCAGGAGCAGAAGCTGGGAAGACCCCATGCCTGAGGGGCGGCAGCCAAGAGGAGTTACCCCACGTTCAAGATCAGGGGCAGCGGCCGAGAGCGCCAGGCTGGGACGGTGCAGGAACGGCTGAGAAGAGCTTCCCCACATCTGAGGTCAGGGGTGGCAGCCGGGAGGAGTTACCCCACGCCCGAGGCCAGAGGAGAAGGCGTGGGGGAGCTACCCCAAGTCCAAGGAGCTGTGGCTGTGTGGGCACAGGAAGCCTAGAGGAGTTATTCCATGTTCAAGGTCAGGAGGGGCAGAAGTGCGGAGATACCCCTTGTCCAAGGTAAGAGAAATCCAAGTAAGATGATAGGTGTTGCAAGAGGGCATCAGAGGGCAGACACACTGAAACCATAATCACAAAAAACCAGTCAATATAACACACCAGGACCACAGCCTTGTCTAACTCAATGAAACTAAGCCATGCCCCTGAGGCCACCCAAGACAGGCGGGTCATGGTGGAGAGGTCTGACAGAATGTGGTCCACTGAAGAAAGGAATGGCAAACCACTTCAGTATTCTTGCCTTGAGAACCCCATGAACAGTATGAAAAGGCAAAATGATAGAATACCGAAAGGGGAACTCCCCAGGTTGATAGGTACCCAATATGCTACTGGAGATCGGTGGAGAAATAACTCCAGAAAGAAATGAAGGGATGGAGCCAAAGCAAAAACAATACCCAGTTGTGGATTTGACTGGTAATAGAAGCAAAGTCTCATGCTGTAAAGAGCAATATTGCATAGGAACCTGGAATGTCAGGTCCATGAATCAAGGCAAATTGGAAGTGGTCAAACAAGAGATGGTAAGAGTGAACGTCAACATTCTAGGGATCAGCGAACTAAAATGGACTTAAATGGGTGATTTTAACTCAGATGACCATTATATATACTGCTGAGGGCAGGAATCCCTTAGAAGAAATGGAGAGGGCATCATGGTCAACAGGAGAGTCCAAAATGCAGTACTTGGATGCAATGTCAAAAACGACAGAATGATCTTTGTTCGTTTCCAAGGCAAACCATTCAATATCACAGTAATCCAAGTCTATGCCCCAACCAGTAATGCTGAAGAAGCTGAAGCTGAACGGTTCTATGAGGACCTACAAGACCTTTTAGAACTAATACCCAAAAAGATGTCCTTTTCATTCTATGAGACTGGAATGCAAAAGTAGGAAGTCAAGAAACACCTGGAGTAACAGGCAAATTTGGCCTTGGAATATGGAATGAGACAGGGCAAAGACTAATAGAGATTTGCCAAGAAAATGCACTGGTCATAGCAAACACCCTCTTCCAACAACATAAGAGAAGAGTCTACACATGGACGTCACCAGATGGTCAACACCAAAATCAGACTGATTATATTCTCTGCAGCCAAAGATGGAGAAGCTCTATACTGTCAACAAAAACAAGACCAGGAGCTGACTGTGGCTCAGATCACGAACTCCTTATTGCCAAATTCAGACTTAAATTGAAGAAAGTAGGGGAAACCACTAGACCATTCAGGTATGACCTAAATCAAATCCCTTATGATTATACAGTGGAAGTGAGAAATAGATTTAAGGGCCTAGATCTGATAGATAGAGTGCCTGATGAACTATGGATGGAGGTTCATGACACTGTACAGGAGACAGGGATCAGGACCATCACCATGGAAAAGAAATGCAAAAAAGCAAAATCGCTGTCTTGGGAGGCCTTACAAATAGCTGTGAAAAGAAGAGAAGCAAAAAGCAAAGGAAAAATGAAAGATACAAGCAACTGAATGCAGAATTCCAAAGAATAGCAAGAAGAGATGATAAAGCCTTCCTCAGCAATCAATGCAAAGCAATAGAGGAAAACAACATAATGGAAAGACTAGAGATCTCTTCAAGAACATTAGAGATACCAAGGGAACATTTCATCAAAGATTGGCTTGATAAAGGACAGAATTCATATGGACCTAACAGAAGCAGAAGATATTAAGAAGAGGTGGCAAGAATACACAGAAGAACTGTACAAAAAAATCTTCAAGACCAAGATAATCACGATGGTGTGATCACTTACCTAGAGCCAGACATCCTGGAATGTGAAGTCAAGTGGGTCTTAGAAAGCCATCACTATGAACAAAGCTAGTGGAGGTGATGGAATCCCAGTTGAGCTCTTTCAAATCCTGAAAGATGATGCTGTGAAAGTGCTGCACTTAATATGCCAGCAAATTTGGAAAACTCAGCAGTGGCCACAGGACTGGAAAAGGTCAGTTTTCATTAAAATTCCAAAGAAAGGCAATGCCAAAGAATACTCAAACTACCACACAATTGCACTCATCTCACATGCTAGTAAAGTAATGCTCAAAATTTTCCAAGCCAGGCTTCAGCAATATGTGAACAATGGACTTCCAGATGTTAAAGCTGGTTTTAGAAAAGGTAGAAGAACCAGAGATCAAATTGCCAACATCTGCTGGATCATGGAAAAAGCAAGAGAGTTCCAGAAAAACATCTATTTCTGCTTTATTGACTATGCCAAAGCCTTTGACTGTGTGGATCACAATAAACTGGGGAAAATTCTGAAAGAGATGGGAATACCAGACCACCTGACCTGCCTCTTGAGAAACATATATGCAGGTCAGCAGGCAACAGTTAGAACTGGACATGGAACAACAGACTGGTTCCAAATTGGGAAAGGAGTGTGTCAAGGCTGTATATTGTCACTCTGCTTATTTAGCTTATATGAAGAGTACATCATGAGAAAAACTGGGCTGGATGAAGCACAAGCTAGAATCAAGATTGCCGGGAGAAATATCAATAACCTCAGATATGCAGATGACACCACCCTTATGGCAGAAAGTGAAGAGGAACTAAAAAGCCTCTTGATAAAAGTGAAAGAGGAGAGTGAAAAAGTTGGCTTAAAGCTCAACATTCAGAAAACGAAGATCATGGCCTCTGGTCCCATCACTTCCTGGGAAATAGATGGGGAAACTGTACAAACAGTGTCAGACTTTATTTTGAGGGGCTCCAAAATCACTGCAGATGGTGACTGCAGCCATGAAATTCAAGGACGCTTACTCCTTGGAAATAAAGTTATGACCAACCTAGACAGCATATTCCAAAGCAGAGACATTACTTTTCCAACAAAGGTCCGTCTAATTAAGGCTATGGTTTTTCCAGTGGTCATGTATGGATGTGAGAATTGGACTGTTTAGAAAGCTGAGCGCTGAAAAATTGATGCTTTTGAACTGTGGTCTTGTAGAATACTCTTGAGAGTGCCTTGGACTACAAGGAGATCCAACCAGTCCATTCTGAAGGAGATCAGTCCTGGGTGTTCTTTGGAAAGTATGATGCTAAAGCTGAAACTCCAGTACTTTAGCCACCTCATGCAAAGAGCTGACTCATTGTAAAGGACTCTGATGCTGGGAGGGATTCGGGGCAGGAGGAGAAGGGGATGACAGAGGATGAGATGGCTGTATGGCATCACGGACTTGATGGACGTGAGTCTGAGTGAACTCTGGGAGTTGGTGATGGACAGGGAGGCCTGGCATGCTGCGATTCATAGGGTCACAAAGAGTTGGACATGCCTGAGCAACTGAACTGATGTAGAGGATCATGTCATCTGCAAACAATGAGATTTTTACTTCTTCTTTTCCAATCTGTATTCCTTTTATTTATTTTTCTTCTCTGATTGTTGTGCTAAAACTTCCAAAACTATGTTGAATAGTAGTGGTAAGGGTGTCCACACTTATCTTGTTCCTGGCTTTAGGGGAAATGCTTCAATTTTTCACCACTAAGAATAATGTTTATTTAATTTACTACATTAATGAATTAAAGGAAAGAACAATAGAATGCTATCAATAATGAAGGAAATCACTCAAAATTCATTATCCTTTTATGATAAACATTTTATCACATAAGCAAAATGAACAACAAAAAAATCAAGCTAGTTAAAGAATAGAAATCTCTTATCTGATAAAATGAAAATGCACTATTTTTTAAATGTACAGTAGACCAAAATATGACTAGGTATGTGGTCAGGGGCTTTATCTCATGTGTTAAAGGGAGAAATTTGAAGGGAATATTTTGGAGAATGTTAAAGGATTTCAAGTAGATTCTTTGTCCATTTTGAAAAGATAGTTCTATCGGATATGCAAGAGAGAAACTATAGATAATGGTCTACAATCTAGTGATTTCTAGTGTATAACTAAAATACAGAGGAATTAATTTGGAAAGGAAGGGAGCATTATAAGAGGTATTGAAGTAAAGCCAAGTAAAAGATATATTAATCTGAAGCTCCCAATTTATCCTATCAGTTCAGTCACTCAGTCATGTCTGACAATTTGTGGCCTCATGTACTGCAGCACACCAGGCCTCCCTGTCCATCACCAGCTCCTGGAGTTTACCCAAACTCATGTCCATTAATTTGTCCTATACACATTAATATATATAAAATAGATCATCAGCAAATACCTACCATACAGAAGAGGGAATTCAACTCAATATTCTACAATAACATATATGGGAAAAGAATCTGGAAAAAATAAACATATATGTATGACTGAATCACTTTGCTGTACACCTGAAACTAACACAACATTGTAAGTCAATTATACCCCAATATAAAATAAAAATTAGATAAAAAACAATGTAGAAGACTCATAAAACATTACCTGTGAAAGGAGGAAAAGCAGAAATAGTGAATATGTTTAACATTGTTGAATGAATGGTCGGGGGATGTGTAAGTCTCACTACCTGGAGGTGGGACATAGAACTACCCTATAAGCAGCTGTGTGGGCAAGTGTACAGCTCAGCAGACCTGTGAGGGGTAACAATAAGTGTACTGCTTGAAGCCATTCATTTAGAGAAGGTCATCCAAGGACAAAATTCAGAGGTATATTTAAAAGAAAAACAAAAAAGGAGCACAAAAGGAACTAAAAATGAACAGCCAAGGAAATCAGAGGAGAACTAGAAGAGACTTGCCATTAAAGGTTTTAGGAAGAAACTGTTCAACCATATAAAATACTACAAAACTCTAATTCCCTTTTGTTGCCTCCTTTTCACCAATCATAAATCTTCAAATTGTACAAGATCTTTTGCAAAGACCATTAATATATATCTGTCAGCCAGCACTATCAGATTCAGATCAAGAAAAAAGCACTTGTTTATTCCTGCCTCTTACTTGCCTTAAATGAAAGCTAGTTAACTTCATCTGCCCAAGCAGAGTAAAATAGTTGCCATTAAGGAGGCATTGGTTAGGACAAAGCCTCCACTAACTGATTTATACCTTAGACAGACTACTGGAAAATGTTTCTCATAGAAAATGAGACAAATAGTACAACTATAATGGAGAATGGACTTCCAATTATTGAGCTTGATAAAGGATGAATAGAACCCAATCAAGGCAAAACATTAGGATAAAAGAACTGTAAGTGGAAAATAGCAAAAACCGCCCAAGGGAGATTAATGCTAAACCATTTAAATCCACCTTAGAGCTAATTTCCAAAAATTTAATCAATTGTGATCTTTTTTCTCAGAAAGAAGAAACCAAAACATTGATAAAAGAAGGAAAATACATACTATGTTATTACTGTTTCAACAGCCATCACTTAATTCCAGTCCAAACACAATTCTACTCCCCAGAAATAATTTTTTTAATAGTATCAGACTGTCTTTCATTTAATAATATTCCCAAGAGAGGGAACCAAAAAACTGTGGCTTTTTGATTCTTCATAATCCTGAGTGGTCATATACTGATTAGATTTACACCATCACTCAAAGTACCTATACAGTTTGAGACAGAAGTTTGGGAAGGTTGGTGAACCAGCCTAGCAACATAATGATTGTTGATATATCAGACTTAAATATCTGGTAACCAGATAGTTGGTGGGAATTTCTCCTGTAGTCCCAGAATTGTGTCTAAAGCTGAGGAAGGCAACCTACAATCCAAAGCCAATCAATTATCCCTAGTAACCAAAGTGTTATAGAAGTCAACAGAGTTTCAGGAAACAGCCATAGATTAATTATATCAAATCTTCATGACGATATGCACACCCTGCTTTATTTAAACCAGACAACTAGCAAAGACTACTGTATAGCATGGGGAACTCTGCTCAATACTCTGTAATAACCTAAATGGGAAAAGAATTTGAAAAAGAATAGGTTCATGTATATGTATAACTGAATCACTTTGCTATATACCTGAAACTAACATAACATTGTTAATCAAATATACTCCAATGTAAAATTTAAAAGAAAAATTTAAAGAAAAGAAAAAAACAGTGAGAGGAAAATGTGTTGCTTTGTTGCTAAATCACTTCAATTGTGCTCAGCTCTTTGCAACCCCATGGACTCAAGCCAACCAAATTTGTCTGCCCATGGGATTCTCCAAGCAAGAATACTGGAGTAGGTTGCCACATCCTTCTCTAAGGGCTCTTCTCAATTCAAGGGTCAAGACAATGCACCAGATCAAGGTTACTCAACTTGGGCTCAAAGAACATCCAAATAAGCTAACAGATATTATCAGAGAAGTGGTTTGTTCAGTTTTGTAGAGAAAGTTCTATAAATAGTCAGTCAAGTTTCCAGGTGAAATTTGAATTCCCACTTTGAGATCCTGCTGCTGCTGCTAGGTCATTTCAGTCGTGTCCGACCCTGTGCGACCCCATAGACAGCAGCCCACCAAGTTCCTCAATCCCTGGGATTCTCCAGGCAAGAACACTGGAGTGGGTTGCCATTTCCTTCTCCAGTGCATGAAAGTGAAAAGTGAAAGTGAAGTCGCCCAGTCGTATCTGGACTCAGCAACCCCATGGACTGCAGCCTACCAGGCTCCTCCGTCCATGGGATTTTCCAGGCAAGAGTACCTAACGTTTGGGTTAATGCTCACACTGCCTTTTCTTTCAAGTCATCAGACAGTATATAAAGCTTTCTAAATTAATGTATTTCATAACATGTTTTGCAATGAACTTTTAGAGCTTGTAGTATAGTTGCAGCTAATAATAATTTCATACGGAACTAAACATTTTTAAAGCATATTAATTTCTATGTTATCAATCAGACCTTAACATCTTTATGCATAATAAAGATATCAAAAAAGTAGAACTCTTCTAAAAATTACCAGAAAATGTAATTGTTACAAGATGAGGGCTCATTTAAATGCTAATAAAATCTATCTTTTCACATATCAGACATTTTCAGAGTTAACCTTATTTGGCCATATTTATAGCAAAATAATAAAACTGACTTTCAGAAGAGTTCAACTTTTTACATTTAGAAGATTATAATTATCCTTTTGTCCTCTGAGGCTTATAATTTGATAGCATGCCACTCTTAATAAATAGACCAGTTTTGCAATTCTAATATAATCCTATCACATTTTATTATTAGATGATCATTAACACTTAAACCCAATGATTTATTCTTGCCCTCTGTTAATATATGCTGTCATTGCTTATAAAAGAAATTGAAGGAAACAGAATGTGTTTTTCCTGGGAAGAGGGATGCAATTTGTAATAAACTGACAAGTAAACCTCATGAATAGCTTCCACACAATATCCTCATTTTTACATAAACATTTAACCAGTGCAAAAATTTTAAAAATAAAATAAAAATACCAGTAGGACATAATGAGCCCAGGCACAAACTATGTAGAGAGGGAATCTACGGGGACAATATCCTTGTTCAGACAACTATAAAGTACCACCTTCTGGTGCCTCTCTCCTTAAAATGGGCCAAAAGCAAATTCAGAATTTTAATTCAAAGGGGCTCTCCTGTGAAGAAGTGACCATCTTGACAGTGATGGCATAGAACAGAACAGGGTGGAACACTTACAGGAGAACTAATGTAATAAACCTGAAAATCTGAAGATCAAACAGAGACAGTTCTCTCATCCAGAGATGACCAAAGTTTTCACTATTTTCTTAGAAAGGAGGGAGTAAAATGTGAATCTCAAAACCCTAGTCTATAATATTTTAGTTGTTGCATCTACAAAATAGCTAAATTCTTTTTTTTTATTCTACATTACAATACTATATTTGTTTTGCCATACATTGACATGAATCAGCCACAGGTGTCCACGATCTCCCAATGCCAAAGCCCCTCCCACCTCCCACCCCACATCCTCTCCCTGAATCATCCCATGCAGCAGCCCCATGCATCCTGCATCCTGTATTGAACATAGACTGGCGCTTCGTTCTTACAAGATAGTATACATGTTTCAATGCCATTCTCCCAAATCATCCACCCCCTTCTCCCTCAGAGTCCAAAAGTCCACTCTATACCTCTGGGTCTCTTTTGTTGTCTCACATATAGGGTCATCATTACTATCCTTCTAAATTCCATATATATGTGTCAGTATACTGTATTGGTGTTTTTCTTTCTGGCTTACTTCACTCTATATAATCGGCTCCAGTTTCATCCATCTCGTTAGAACTGAGTCGAATTTATTCTTTTAAGGGCTGAGTAGTACTCCATTGTGTATATGTACCACAGCTTTCTTATCCATTCATCTGCTGATGGACATCTAGGTTGCTTCCATGTCCTGGCTATTATAAACAGCGCTGCAATGAACATTGGGATACATGTGTCTCTTTCAACTCTGGTTTCCTCGGTGTGTATGCCCAGAAGTGGGATTGCTGGATCATAAGGCAGTTCTATTTGCAATTTTTTAAGGAATCTCCACACTGTTTTCCATAGTGGCTGTACTAGTTTGCATTCCCACCAGCAGTGTAAGAGGGTTCCCTTTTCTCCACATCCTCTCCAGCATTTATAAATAGCTAAATTCTATAAAGTTCCAAGTCTATAATTTGTGTTCCATTATTTACAGCGTATCTTATATTTTTCTGATGAAGTCCCCTAGGACTAGAAATTATAGTTATGTGGCCTGTGTGGACACTGTTGAACTAGGATTGATGCCCAAAATGGCCAGATCACCCAAGTAAACCTGCCTTACAGAACAGTACCATAACACTTATTCCTGAGTAACAGAAATGTAACACTTGATTTTATTTATTCTTTGAAAATCATTCATTGAGCACCTATAATGTGTACTGTTCTGAGAAATACAAAGATAATAAATCATGAGTGGGTAAGGAGAGGGTTGCTAAGGCATATGAATAAATGCCAGGATGATGACATATCAAAATCTCCTGATTCCCCCGCATAGCTACTTCCCACCAACTATTCTGTGATGGCACTGGGACACACATCTCTTACAAACATTTCTATATTATTGTAGTGAGTTACTAAGGAGAAGGGATTGATGTTCAAGTATGTATTCCCAGAGAATTACAAATACAATGAGTACTTTGGAGTATGCTTTAGGAATTAATGAATTCAAAGAAGAGAAACTTTTATCAGTTCATGTAATCTGGAAAGATGTCAAGAAAAAGCAGGCAACTCAACAGAAAATGAAAGAATGAAGAAATTCTGTTACAGAATCTAGTGGGAGGTAATTTAGGAACAAATACCCCTGGTCTGGCTTATGTAACTGGAAGTTCTGCACCCTGTCACCTTTAGACTTCTCCCCTGTGATCTCCTAGACTGGCCTTCAAAAGTTAGCACCTACAAAAAAAAAAAAAAAAACAATTACTGAAGACAAAGGGAGCTGATTTTTAATTTTCCAGACATGCTCAGGTAATGGAGGAAAAAGACAAAGTTTCTATTTGAATTTTCCAAATTATAGCTGTACACAGAGCAATATTTTTCAAAGAAGTCCTGTTCTCTTAGGACAGTTTGTCTGTGTAACTGCATGTTAAGGGCTAAATTGGGTCCCCCAAAAATTCATATGTTAAAGTCCTAACACCCTCATACCTCAGAACTTAATTGTATTTATTAGGAGTCTCTAAAAAGGTAACTGAATTGGAATGAGTTCACTGAGGTGGGCCCTAATCCAACATGATTGATGTCCTTATAAGAACAGGAAGTGTGGAATGGACAGATAGAGGGAAGACATGTAAAGGCAACAGGGAGAAAACAACGATCTAACAAGTCCAAATGAGAGGCCTGGCACATATCCTTCCCTCAGAAGGAGCCGACCCCACCAACGCTTAATCCAGGATGTCCAGCCCCTAGAGCTGTGAGAAAATAAATTCCGGTAGTTTAAGTCACCAGGCCTGTGGCACTTTGTTTCAGTAGCCCTAGAAAACTAATACACTACATTTAAATTCTGGAACCCTAATTTAGCCATGCTTCAGCTGGGTTTACCTTCATTCCTTCCAGGTGGTTGGAAAACTCTGTCCATCTTCAGTACTCAGATGAAGTGATCAGAAGAAGGTGGAGGGAATCCCACTTTTGCATGGAAGGGATATTAGGACAAACCAGTGACGCTGGAGATAAGTAATCCCCCATTCTGACTTTCTCCCAGAGAACTCAAAGTCATCCCAGCCACTGAACTATCTATCTCTTAGGCCAAAAAAAAAAAAAAAGAGAGAGAGAGAGAGAGAGAGAGAATATTTCTGTTACAAGGCAATGACCTCTACTGGAAGTTGTGTGTAATTACAGAGAATTCCAGTTAGTTCCAAGCCTTAGGGAGAAAAAATAAAATAAAATAGAACAGGCTGAAATGTTAAGAAGCAATGACCTCAGGGAAATTTGTAAGGGAGAGCACTGTTACCATCAACCCTTAAATGAGTATAAATTAAAAGGAAGTGTAGCAGAGAAGAAACAGAAAACCTTCAAATCATGTGTAGTGTATTGCTGCTGAGGGCACAGTGGGCGAGAGGGAGGAACACACGTACTCAGGAGTGTCTCCATGTTGAGAGTCCTCTGAAGGTTTTCTAGCTCCTTGCTACCCAGAGTGTACTCAGGGGACCAGCAGCAAAGGCCACAGCCCAGAGTTGCTGAATGAGAATCTAAACTTTTTAACAAGGTTTCCAGATCTGCTAACGCAGTAAAGCTTAAGATGCACCTTATTCACAAAGGTGACATTTTAGTGCTTCTCTAATTCCAGATGCAAAAAGGCAAGTCAACGTAAAAGAAGGCATCGTATATGATCCAGTTCTAGGTTCTAAGCTTGTATGTCTTGGCATTAGTGCATGTTATCCAACTATCCATAAAATACACAAATCAAATAACACATGTTTAATTAGCCTTTTTTTTTTTTGAAATCTTAAAATTCAACTAATGACAGCTTGGAACTCTCTGATTTCCAGAATTTTCTATGGAAAAGCTGATCCTTCTAGCCCTCGTGTTAATCATCTTATGTCAGGAAGCAGGGACTGTGGATTGAACTCTTCTTAATGAATGTATTTCACATAGCAGAATTACCTCGGCAATTTGCTCAACAGCTTTAGAAGCCACTCCTAGGTTGTAGTTCAAATTCATTTCATCTGTTTCTTAAACTGGCCATATTGCTCATCTTCACACTATTGTAAAGCATGGTACCAAGAAACAGTTATTTTTGCTATCAAAAAGACATATTTTTTTCTTGTAAATGTCCCCTAAACCAGGGTATATTAATCTGCTTAAAATTGCAGTTTATTTTTGGTGAATGTTTAATAACCAATTTTCAAAGTAAAAGTTGAAGGCTTAATTTTAGCACTTGCGATTTGTCATAGCGTAAATTCCCCAGTCTTGAAGAATATCAAGATACCAATATGATCATGAAGCCAGGGAAAGATGTGCACAATTTCCTGATGGTAGTACAAGTAGGCACCACCATCTACTTCCAAAATACTACCAAATACCTTCCCCTTTCCCAGACTATTTCCTGTATTAAATTCAAAACCCATGTCAGTGCACAGCTTGACATAAAGTACCAATTTTAATAATGATGTGATGAATGTTTCTTTATTATAAAAAACTGGTGATATATCATAAAAATTTAATGCTATTAAACTCTCAGGAGCAGAGATGCAAAACAGCTACTACTCTAGTAACAATACCCTTCCCAAACTTACCTGTAGGAGGCAGTCTTCTACATAAAGAAGGCTAAGTTTGTAATATTTATGTCAACCCTTCCCACAATCTTCATTTACATTTGCTGGAAGGTCAGGAAGATCCCCTGGAGAAGGGAATGGCAATCCACTCCAGTGTTCTTGCCTGGAGAATCCCACAGACAGAGGAGCCTGCCACAAAGCTTCTGTTTTATGTTTCGGTTTTATGGCCACAAGGCATGCAGGATCTTAGCTCCCTGACCAGGGATCAAATCCACACCCCCTGCACTGGAAGGCAAAGTCTCAACCACTGGCCCACCAGGGAAGGGCCTGGGCTGCATCTTTCATCTGTCTCACACCATAAAAACTTCTCTATGTTTTTATTAATTTCCAAAGGGCCATGACCCAACTCATAAAGTAACTCACTAAATTTCCATCAATGCCACCATACAACAGAATAACACCATTATAAGTTTAATTGTATCCTCCCCAAAATGTCAAAATCTTAACCTTTAAAATTTGTGAATGTCACTTTATTTGTTAATAAAGTTTTCACAGAAGATCAAGTTAAGATCTAGTTATTAGGATAGATCTTAATCCAATATGACTGGTGTCCTCTTACAAAAGAGAAATTTGACACAGAGACAGGCATGCCTGGAAAGAGGACACAGAAAGAAGATGGCCATCTATAAGCCAAGAAGAGAAGCCTGGAGCAGATTCTTCCCTCAAAAGGACCCAATTCTGCCAACACTTTCATTTCAGACTTCCTAGCCTCCAAGACTGAGACAATAGATTTCTGTTGTTTAAGCCACCTAGTTTATGGCAATTCTAGCGAATTCACACAGAGAGTTGCAATCCAAGAGTCACTTTTGGCATTCTGAGATGCTTTCATAATAGGAAGGAAAAGAGTAGATACAGCTGGGCATCAGACACAACCCTGATTGCATCCATGAGAAGGGGCAGCACATATGAGCACTATTAGTCATAGGGGTCACGATAGAAAAAAGTGGCTGAGAAATGCCAAAATATTTGGTACTAAACTATTATCAATGGAAACAATGGAAATAGTGAGAGTTTATTTTCTTGGGCTCCAAAATCACTGCAGATGATGACTTCAGTCATAAATTAAAAGACACCTGCTCCTTGGAAGAAAAGCTATGACCAACCTAGACAGCATATTAAGAAGCAGAGACATTACTTTACTTACAAAAGTCCGTCTAGTCAAAGCTATGATTTTTCCAATAGTCGTGTGTAGATGTGAGAGCTGGATTATAAAAAGAGCTGAGCACTGAAAAATTAATGCTTTTGAACTGTAGTGTTGGAGAAGACTCTTGAGAATCTCTTGGACTGCAAGGAGATCCAACCAGCCCATCCTAAAGGAAATCAGTCCTGAATATTCATTGGAAGGACTGATGTTGAAGCTGAAACTCCAATACTTTGGCCACGTGATGCATGGAACTGACTCACTAGAAAAGACCATGATGCTGGGAAAGACTGAAGGCAGGAGGAGAAGGGGATAACAAAGGATGAGATGATTGAATGGCATCACTGACTCGATGGACATAAGTTTAAGTGAGCTCCGAAGTTGGTATGGACAAGGCAACCTGGCGTGCTGCAGTCCATGAGGTCACAGAGTCGAACACGACTGAGTGACTGAACTGAACCATCAACTTGTTAATGCAGTTATTAACTCCTACCAAAGGGGACTTAAATATGTAACTAAAGACACCTCACTTTAACCCATTCCTCTGATGCAGAAATTTTCAAAACTGAAAGCAGATTAGTGTGGATGTTCTTGAGGGAGAAAAACCTACTTGAAATCCTTTGAATGGGCTCTATAGTCAGCCACAAATTCCATCTACATGAACAGCAAGCTCTGAAAATCAGTTTCTAAACCCAAAGGCACAAAAACAGAATGTAAGTACTAAAGTTCTTATTTATTGAGTCATAACATTTTAGATTCTGGAGGGATCTGGGAGCCTTATGTTTTATAAGAAAGAAATAAAACCTAGAGGTACAGCAAAACTCAACTCCATTTGTTTTTTAAAAATGTAACTATAGCTGCTTTAGAATGTAATGTTAGTTTCTGCTGCACAATGAAGTGAATCAGCTCTGTGTATACATACGTCCCCTCCCTCTTGAGCTTCCCCTCCCACCCCACCTCCATCCCATCCACCTCGATCATCATAGAGCACTGAGCTGAACAGCAGCCTGTCCTGTGCCAGGCGGCAGCCTCCAGCTACCTGCTTCACACACGGTAGTGTATGGATGTCAGTGCTGCTCTCCCAGTTTGTCCCACTGTCCTCTCCCCCACCGTGTGCACACGTCTGTTCTCTGTCTGTGTCTCTATCCCTGCCCTACAAATAAGTTCACCTGTACCCTTTTTCCAGATTCCACATATATGCATTAATAGACAATATTTACCTTTCTCTTTTTTACTTACTTCCCTCTGTATGAAAGTTTCTAGGCCCATCCACATCTCTACAAATGACCCAAGGTTGTTCCTTTTAATGGCTAAGTAATATTCCATTGTGCATATGTACCAGATGTTCAACGTCCCAGATTGTTAGAGAAATGCAAATCAAAACCACAATGAGGGGCCACCACACCCAGTTAGAATGTCCATCTGAAAAAGCCTACAAACAATAAATGCTGGAGAAGGTGTGGAGGAAAGGGAACCCTCTTGCACTGTTAGTGGGAATGTAAATTGGTACAGCTACTGCAGAGAATGGTACAGGGGTTCCTTATAAAACTAAAAACTGAACTACCATATGACCCAGCAATCCCACTCCTGGACATACACACTGAGAAAATCATAATTCTAAAGGACACGTGCACCCCAGTGTTTATTGCAGAACTGTTGACAAGAGCCAAGACATGGAAGCACCTAAGTGTCCATCCACGGATGAATAGATAAAGATGTCAACCCCGTTTCTTAGTTTCTTACATCCTAGTCCTAACAACCAGAAATAAAGTTCATGAACCTGATCATGTCTTCTATTCACGTGAAGAACTTTTACAAAAATGTACATTTCCAGGACCCAAGTTTAAACCCACCCTTAAAAGTTCAGATTCAAATCCTAAGTTTGCCTCAAGGAACTGTACTTGAATTCTTGGGGAATTGGGCCATGTCAGGAAGTTTAAAACAACTTATGGAAAAGATCCTGCCCTGAGACCTGTCTCTTTTGATTTGCTTCTCTCCACATAGACATAGCCCTGTGTGATGATTGCCACCTCTTCTCTAATCCTGAGAGAAATGCTTAGGTTTCCCTGGACCTGCTTATAACACAGGTTCACACTGAATCTGATAACATAAAAACTGCTCCCCTTGACTCCTGAACAATTCTAAGTACAGAGAATATTGTAGAGCAGAAGAGGAAAAACAAGCCTGCAGTGTCTTAGAACAACCTTTTTTGGAATGCTCTCCTTTCATACTCATCATTTTCTGCTCCTAAATGTGCCCAAGTTCATTAAATTTGCAGCCTTGCACAAATAGCCATTTTCCCATTCACCAAGCATAAGATGATTTATGTAGGGTGAGTTGCAATAAGCACAGGTTTCTTTTATTTTCTTTTATGGCTGCATCTCCTAGGGAGAGAGTTGATTTTAAAACAGTAACCCCAAACAAAAAAAATTAATAAAACTGCAGTCAAGTGAATCACAATTATTTATAAAATCTGATAGTTCAAACTGGGACACAGGATTTCCTGGGGAATCAGGAGAACACAGAAGAGACCTGAATGTAAGAAATTTAGAGGTATAAATAATTTCACGTTGGTGGTCGTGGTGGTAGAGGCTGTCAACTGTAAGGTGTGTGACTAGAATGAGGTTGAGTCTATATTCTGGAAATTCATCCTGAGCTTCCTCACTCTTACCCTTGAAGATCCCATGCAACATCAAAGAGGGAGACAGCATTTAATCTTTAAGAGGTATGGTTGTACTGGAGCTTTTACCTTTGAAACATTTCACAAATATTCTTTCTCTTCCTTGTTCCAACTCTGTCTCCTTAGGTGAGACCCTTATCCTCATGAGCCAGCCTAGGAGCCGCTACCTGCCCTCCTCACCCCCAGATTCTTCCATACTCATGTCCTTTCAGCAATGCTTCTGATTCGAGGCTTCACCCTCAGTACCTCCAGCTCCTAGTCCCAACTCCCCAGTGATGGCAAGACTTCTGGGAAATGGGAACTACATCCTCTTGCTTCTTGCTTCGAGATTCCTGCTCTAGAACACGGGTTCAAGCTGGCAATAATGCCAGGGTTTTTATGCCAAAGTGGAGAATCCAAGGAGATCTGGAATAGCCACATTTTGAAATCCTCCTGGTTGGACTGTCTCTACTTTGGGGCCCTATTTATTTGCAAGGGAAAAAAGGGGGGCACTGGGGCTCTTTTGGAATTTGTGCTTCAGAGTCTTAGACTTGAGCTTTTTTCCCTTTGTTTCCAGCACCGAAACATGAGACCAGTTGGTTTTAGTGGCAGACAAACCCACTCCAGTATTCTTGCCTGGAGAATTCCATGCCTAGAGGAGCCTAGTGGATTACAGCCCATGGGGTCACAAAGAGTCAGACATGACTGAGCAACTAACAGTTTCACTTTCAGTGTGATTAGTACTAAAAGCAACTCTATATTCCTTCAGCTCTCTTCAGAAACTGCATTATGAACCAGAACCTTCCTAATTCTTTTTAATAATGGAATAGATATATCACATCTTTATATTGATGTTTTATCTGACTCTGGGTTTCACCAGTCACTGACCTCGTATTTCATTATGAAAGACCTTCATAATGAGCAAGGCTGAATGAATCGTCTCTGCACAAACGAATATGAGCCTGTGGCATTGCAGGTTCAAGTCAAGCGTTTGCACAGTCCTGCAATATCACCGTAGAACAGGAATAAACCTTCCAGCCCTCTGGTACTGCTCCCCAAGAAGGGAGAAGGAATCCTGAAGCTTAAGCACATAATGGGAGAGAAATTCCAGTCACTGAGCTTTCTTTTAGCAATATGTATCTACAGAGCCCAAGAAGTACAGACCATACCCATTATGGGCAGCAGGGGCTGGGGGAGAGGGGGCTGGGGACGAATTGACAGATTTTAGCTCTATGCTCTATGATGACCTAGATGGGTGGGGGTGGGGGTGGGGAGGTCCAAGAGGGAGAGGATATATGTATTCATAGCTGATATATGTATACATAGCTGATTCACTGTGTTGTATAGCAGAAACTAATACAAGATTAGAAAGCAATTATACTCCAATTTTAAAAAGGTCACAGAAGGCTCTTAGACACAGCAATGTGGGAAACTGTGCCTATGACTACAGCTGAAGGAAGCCAGCACCATCCAGGAAAGAACTGTGATTTTCCAGCCACCTGGAGTCTCCATCACCATGGTGGAAGCAAAGCCTCTCATTGCTATGGATTTAAAAGACCTTCAAAAGGAAGAAGGAAGAATGAGAGAATTCTCCCCTCTCCAGCTCTTCCTTAACCTCTACCCCTAGTGACTCCCAAATTGGTAACTATAACATTGATGTCGTTGTTTAGTTGCTAAGTCACGTCCAACCCTTTGCGACCCATGGACTCTAGCCCTCCAGGCTCCTCTGTCCATGGAATTCTCCAGGTAAGAATACTGGAGTGGGTAGCTACTCCCTTCTCCAGAGGGTCTTCTAGATCCAGGGCTCGAACCTAGAAGTGGCTCCTAAATAAGAACTTGGGAACCATGGATTATAAGTCAGCATGAAGGCTAAAGAAATCTCAGACAATCTTGTAACAGCTCATCTTTGGGGTACAAACCATTAAAAATAATCATAATAAGGTGCACAGTGTGGCTCTAGAGCCCAGCACTTTCCTACCTCAATGAATTATTTAATTCTGTAACTTGTGTCTCCAACTTTGGGTCATGCCTTTCTGGGCCTTCTCTGTGGTCAGTACATCATCAATGTCATGTCTGTGTCTGAAGCTTTCCATCTATGTCCTCCTTTCACCCTGCCTATCTTCTGAGTCTCCAGTAGCATGCTTCTTTCTGTGGTCCTGCTCTCTGGCAGTGTGAGGCCCACCACCTGTTGAAAGGAGGTGATGTAAATAGAGGCACATGGTGCACACAGAGGCCTATATATTAGTTCCCTTAAGACCACAGGGAGGATTCCCCACTTCAAGCTCAGCTCTCTGAGATGAGACTCCCTGAGGCAGTATCTCTGCTTTACTCTCTACCATCAAATATCATCTCCAGTCCTAAGTCTAGAACTGAGCATCTGCTTTCATTCTGAATTGTCTCCCACTTAAACCAGTTCTTTGCTTCTGTTACAATTTTTCCCCTCCGTGTTTCTCCCTGGGAGAATGACAACCTCATTCAAATTAATTTTCACACATACTTTAATGTACAAAAGCTATAAATAAAATTCCATCAGTGGGAATGGAGATGATACCTGAACCGGGGTGCCCTGGAGAGAATTGGTGTCCTGACCCGACAAGATTTCTTCAAATGCCCTGAAGGTGGCTAAGACTGGCTTTGGCAGATTAACCAAGGGCCCATGTCTTGAGAGATAGAAATCAAGGCCCTCTGAGCCATTCCAACTAAAAATCAAGAAGCCTGTAACAACTAATAAAGCTAAACCCATGCATTCTTAAGAGAAGGGAAATGTCAATCATTCTTCCTGTGCTCTGGAAAATTCATGAATAAATAAATATCTTAATGCAAATAGTTCCCACCTCAGAGACAGGTTTGTAAGAGGATGTCCTGTCCTTAAACTAAGCCACATTCTTAAACAGCTCTCCCACTTGACAGTACAGCTGGCAGAATTAGTGAGTACACATGACCTTTACTCACGCTGTAATCTGAACGTGTAATTGATGACAGCCTCCAAAAGGATACTAACATCTGACCCAGTACTATTACATTTTCAAAGTAATCTGTGTCATAATGGTTCATTTAAAAACATGTACAAAGCAACCTTATGTAGCACTGAATATAATTACTTGTTCACATTCTCAGGATCTAAAAGAAGCAACATAGGCTTTCAGAAATCAATAGACAAGCCTAAACCTAATGGTTTATTCATTTGAACAAGTTCTACAAATTCACAGTCCTAGCACAGTCCTTTCAGAGCTGGATCATGTGGAAGACTCTATCTCACCCACCTCTGCTCTGAGGAAAGTCTAGGGGTCAGGAAAAAGAAGGCTGCCAAGCAGTCCCAGTAGACCAAAAAGGAGAGTTCAAGGTAGTGCTGGTATAAACTAAGTTCTACATTAGAGCAGAGAGCAATGTGGTTCATTTTTCCACTCTCTTGAACTCTACTAGTCATAACAGCCTGGAATTTAGGAAAATAAACGTAGATATCTTTGGGTGGGGGTGGGGGGAGAAATAGGAGATGTGAGTGGCTGAAAAGAGACTGGAGATTACCAAGCATGGGCTGAAGGCTCTTTCTGAATGAACGTTCCTAGCTGGTAAGGTAAGGAAACTAGGGGGTTATTTAGACTCAACAAATGATTCTGGAAACTATGCTATTCTAGACTTCTGTACATTAGTATCTTCCTAGGCTGAAACAAGGAGAAGGCAATGGAACCTCACTCCAGGACTCTTGCCTGGAAAATCCCATGAACGGAGGAGCCTGATAGGCTGCAGACCATGGGGTCGCTAAGAGTCAGACATGACTGAGCGACTTCACTTTCACCTTTCACTTTCATGCACTGGAGAAGGAAATGTCAACCCACTGCAGTGTTCTTGCCTGGAGAATCCCAGGGACGGGGAGCCTGGTGGGCTGCCATCTGTGGGGTTGCGCAGAGTTGGACACGACTGACATGACTTAGCAGCAGTACAGTAGGTGAAACAAGCATGGAAAGGAGGATTTTATGTTGAAAACAGATGACTTTCCTTCCAATGACATGAGGTACTGACGAAAGACAGGAGCAGGTCTCTGGATCAGAGGACAAAGCCAACTGATCAAGGTGATAACCGGGCACATTAAGCTTCTGGCCACGTCAGGGCCTGTAAAACTGGCAGTGTGAGGGCCTTGGGAAACCTCAGTGTGTATCCAGCCACACAACAGGGTTCAAGGGTTGTCACAGCATTTTAAAAAATTTTAAAGATAAATTTGATTTTCTTTAAGCATTCACATAGTCCATATAACTATTTGGGAATTTTCAGAAATTTGTGAACAGGAAGAGAGGCAGTCAAGACAGAGAGAATGTTGTACCTGTGGGACAAATAGTGAGCACTTCCATATTAAATAAGAGAACCCAAATGCCAAGATTCCATAGTTAGTCAATCAGATACAATGTTTCATTTATAATATCCTTATTTTGTTTTGCTATCAGAGATTTATTTTTATAAACCTGCATTCCACTTTACATTTTCTAAATTCTGAGACCTGGATTCTGTCACTGTTATCAAAAGCTCACACATTCAAACATCACTTAATCATTGTGTGGATATAATTTAAAACACATACATACTAACTTTGATTACTTTCAATACATGGTTCAGTTCAGTCACTCAGTCGTGTCCGACTCTTTACGACCCCATGAATCGCAGCACGCCAAGCCTCCCTGTTCATCACCATCTCTCGGAGTTCACTCAGACTCACGTCCATCAAGTCAGTGATGCCATACAGCCATCTCACCCTCGGTCGTCCCCTTCTCCTCCTGCCCCCAATCCCTCCCAGCATCAGAGTCTTTTCCAGTGAGTCAGCTCTTCGCATGAGGTGGCCAAAGTACTGAAGTTTCAGCTTTAGCATCATTCCTTCCAAAGAAATCCCAGGATTGATCTCCTTCAGAAAGGACTGGTTGGATCTCCTTGCAGTCCAAGGGACTCTCAAGAGTCTTCTCCAACACCACAGTTCAAAAGCATCAATTTTTCAGCGCTCAGCCTTCTTCATAGTCCAACTCTCATATCCATACATGACCACAGGAAAAATACATGGTAAGGGTAAAATAAACTTCTCAAAGCACTCATATTTACAACTACAGCACCTATCAAGTTAGAAAAAAGTAGACTCATATGCAAATATGGTTTGATGTCATGACCCATCATTTCCCCAAAATAGAAGCAAAACTTCTATTTTGCAGTCAGTAGGAAAAGTCAAACATTGACAACATTTATGACTATGGTGTGATGGTAACAGATGAACATTTTTCTCAGTCTATTCCTCTCTGCCAAGAGTCTGAGGTTCAGGTGTCAGCTGTTACAGACAAGTCTCCTCCATCTGAAACTTCTAGAAGGTAATGGGCATAAAAGTACTTAGCATAGAACCCAGCAGGCAGCCCATAAATATTAGTTTCTTTTCCCATCCTCCTTTCAACATTACTAATTCATCTCCTTTCTAAGCTCAAAATGAAGTGTGAACTCCACTGCCTGAAAATATGCATAAACAAGAAGGACCAACTCTTCCACTCTCTTTAAGCTTCCTATGCCTAAAAAATCCACTTTCCTTAGCTCCAACAACCATCTACCATTGCATGACCATCACGGTCCTCGATATCCTCTCTGTACACTATTATGTCTCCCTCATCAGAATCTCCCACATTCGCCTTGCAGGGATCCATAGGATATCCATAGGGATCCAAGGAACAGCATTCAGAAGGGAAGCATTTACTCCCGAGTACTATCAAGTATCATGCCAGAAAGTGAGTAGAGCAAAATGTCACTACCTCTAGGATAAATGTATATGCCATTATCTTTAATGTGACTTGGTTATATCTAATAACAAAGGGAAGTAAGAAAATATGTATTATCCTATTTCTTGTTTTACCTAATACTTTGTATCTCCTTTACCATGCATGACTGATTAAAAATCTATACTCATTTACAATCATTGACTTATTCATTACTCATTCTCTGATACACAAGTGCATTAGTCTCTCAGCCATGTCCAACTCTTTGAGACCCCCGTGGACTATAGCCCATCAGGCTCATCTGTCCATGGAATTCTCCAAGCAAGAACACTGAAGTGGGTATCATTCCCTTCTCCAGGGGATCTTCTCAATCCAGTGATTGAACCCAGGTCTCCCACATTGCAGGCAGATTCTTTACTATCTGAGTCACCAAGGAAGCCCCCTGATACACAAACTTTCACTATTTTCTTTAGTAAAAATATTTTTAAAATTAATACTTCATTGTTTGGGGAAATTGTCCAAATGAAATGTCCCCAGTGAGTCTCCTAGTGGTCTCTGTTATGTTTTATTCCACTCATATAAAATAACTCAGCCATTTAAAATTTATAGAATGTCTACTATGTACCAGGCACTGTACCCACCAAGTATTGAAGTTTCAAGAGGGAATACAGCAGATATGATCATTGTTCTCATAGAATTCCATTCTAGCGAGGAAGACCAGAACTCTTCTTAGAGTACCTAAAAAAAGTGAACAGGATTTTGTGATGGAGATTAATAATACAGCTCAAAGAATAGGGCTTAAGGGAAACAAAGCAGTCAGGAAAGGCTATTTTGAGCAGGTGACCAGTGATCGCACACCTGAAGCACAAGAAGAAGCAATCATACAAAAGGCTGGAGGAATAACATCTCAGGCTACAGGAATAACTAGAGAGTTCCGCCTCGGAAAGCGCCACAAACCTAAACTACTGTCTTGAGAAAGGAAGGTTACTTGATCAGACGTGATCACGTTTCTGTTTCCCTGAGGTCCTCTTCTGTCAGCCCTAATAACCCCCCAGGAACTCACACTGCCCGAGTCAAGGACATCCCCATAGCGCCCAGGGAGCCTCTGCATCTGGTGTCCATCAAGGCTTTCCCCCAGTGCTCAATCTCACATGAGTAAAGAGCACACTGTTGACTTTGGTTCCTGAAACACAATCAGAATACAGGGGTAATAGTGATTTCCATGCTGTGCTCTGCAAAGACAGAGGTTCACCTGAGACCACTTGCACACGAGGCCAAGACAGTGAAGCTCTATCTCACTAATCACTTTCAAGATTTCATTTAACAAAACAGTTTTGTGAATAAAAGGGATTTGAAAACCATGGTTTCCCACCTATCTCTGAATGACTTCAGCTCTCCCAAATTCAGCTCTCCCAAATATGGGAACAGATGTTGGCACATGCTTGAGTCCCTCCAGGCTACCTCCTATTTTTTCATTCACTAAACCTAAATCTTTTATTTCCTGGTTCCCAACTCACATCTTGTTTTGGATTCAGGCCTTGCACTCAAATCTATGCCTACCCTATAAATTGCTTGGTAAGCCAACTTCTTTCTCTTTACTTTAGGATAAAAACAAACATAAAACCTTAAAAGTAAAATGAAGAGATCATTAATGTATAAAAATTAGATTAGTCCAGAAACAAATATTTTTAACATTGATTTTTAGTAAGTTACTGATTTTCATTGGGGAAAAATTGAGAGAAATAAGTTAAAATTCAACTTTGCTACTTTTCAAAATAAACGTGAAAATACGCAGTGTAATCTAAATACAAATCAAAATATATTGTATAATATCTTATTATCTCTTTTATCAGAATAAGTCTCCCTTCCACCATCTCTTTACTCTGGAAGGAATTTAAAAAAAAAGAAAAAGGACAAAATCAAGAGTTGAGAGAGAAAAAAATACAAAGACTGAAAAAAGACTACAAAGAAAAAACACAACTGTCACACAGATTTAAAAAACAAAAAGTTCATCTTTCACACTTCCAAAAAACTACTGTCTCTAAAATTAGTGACCAGGTTTTCCATATATTGTTGTTGTTCAGTGACTTCAGAATGAGTCTACAGAATGAGCATTCTCCCCATTTTTATAAAAATTTTATCAGCAGACTCACTGCATTCCAAGCCCAGATGGACTGGGTAGCACGACACAGCTTTCTGGGTTTTCCTTCAGGGCTAGTTAAAACTAGATGCTAAGGCATCAAGGAACAAGGGGACCATTTTTAGCTGTCACAGATGCCTATGAACCCCAGAGAAGACATTAATACTGAGGTAAGCATGGTGGAGTTTCCCTCTTAATATCTTGGTCAAATTTATTTACCTGTTGTGATGGATTCAGTTCCATAGTGTAATTGCCAATCAGAAGCATGAAATCAAAATCAGCCAACTATATTCTAGCATGTGATGTAGTGCAATGAACAAGTAGAATTAAAGTCAGCTTAACTCACCACTGCCCAGAAAATTAGTGAAAACCTCAGAAACACAAATCAATCAGATTTATGAATGTAGTGAAACCTAAAATGGTACCTGTTATTTAACTCTAAAATAAACACATTTGAACAGTGATTCTCAAAGTATTCCTCATTTGAATTATATAGAGTTTAGGAAATCAACATGTATTCTCAAAACACAAGAGCAAGAATAATTTACTAGCCTATTTACATATTAGCAGCCCATGGAAGGCTTTTGGTAACCACGATCCATCTATTCCTGAAACCTGTCCAAACCAAATTCATTGACTGGATTTCCTCAGCCTCCTGACCTAGAAGATAAACTTAAAACTGTATATACAAGACAGCGTTCCTTTGTATTTCCCCCAGGGGTGGGAGAGATGTTAAAACCACAAACACAAGAGGACAGCTATTTGTTTTCAGTTATCCTTTTAGAGCATACACAATGTTCACTATACATTTTAGGACTTAGTAATAGAGAAAATAATTATGTGACTTCTGGTCACTTCTTGAAATTCAAATCTGGGACTCCATTGTGTTTCTCAAGATGTAAATAGTAAGCTCTTCTAAAAGCAGTTTGGAAAAGAGGCTTCCATCTGAAGAAATCTAGCAGAACACCATTTTAATGGACCAGAAAACAAGTAAGAAACAAAATAAACCCTTCCAGTTCTACAACAGGCATGGCTCCCATCCCCAGTCATATACTAGCTTAGGATGAGGGGGGGATTGGGAGATGCTTGCACATCTTTGGGCTGCCCTTATGGCTCAGCTGGTAAAGAATCCACCTGCAATGTGGGAGACCTGGGTTCAATCCCTGGGTCAGGAAGATCCGCTGGAGAAAGGATAGGCTACCCACTCCAGTATTCTGGCCTGGAGAATTCCATGGAATGTATGATCCATAGGGTCGCAAAGAATCAGACATGACTGGATGACTTTCACTTTCACACATCTTTACTCAGCCTCTCCTCCCTCAAGCAATAAGATCACAGTGTCCTCCAGCATAACATTTTTTTCTCTTTGTAGACCATATGTTCTGGGTTGACCCTCATATTACTTCATCAAGAAGCAAACACATTTACTTAATAAGTATGGTTCTGATTAGAATCCCATCTGCATCCATCCTCTTTTAAAATTATATATAAATTAACATGTTTGTTTTTTTGTTATAATCATAGTCTTATGATGCATTTAAAAATATTTACACAGATGGATCTAGAGATCATCATACTGAGAGAAGTCAGACAAATGTAAATATCATATGATATTGCTTAAATGTGGCATCAAAAAAATGGTACAAATGAACCTATTTATAAAACCAAAATAGAGTCACGGATGTAGAAAATGAAAACTATAGTTACCAAGGGGGAAAAGGGAGGAGAAGGGTAAATTGGGAGATTGGGATGGACATATACACACTTCTATATATGAAATAGAAAGCAAATAAGAACATACTGTGGGCTTCCCTGGTGGTTCAGATGTTAAAGAATCTGCCTGCAATGCGGGAAACCCAGGTTCGATCCCTGGGTCAGGAAGATCCCTTGGAGAAGGGGATGGCTACCCACCCCAGTATTCTCGTCTGGAGAATTTCATGGACAGAGGAGCCCCTGATGGGCTATAGTCTATGGGATTACAAAGATTAGAACACAACTGAGCAACTAACACACACATAGAAAATAAAGACTAAGCCTTGAGCAAATATATCCTAGAAGGAAAGTTTGAATTATATTTAGCGCAGAGAATTCTCAGATAAAGGATAAAGGTTTAGAATATGAGATATACCCCCAAACAAGAGGACAAATCAAATCTAGACTTCAAGTGAAGTGAAAATGTTAGCCACTCAGTTGCTGACCCCATTGACTGTAGCCCACCAGGCTCCTCTGTCCATGAAATTCTCCAGGCAAGAATACTGGACTGAGTTGCCACTGTCTTCTCCAGGGGATCTTCCCAACCCAGGAATTGAACCCCATTTCCTGCCTTGCAAGCAGATTCTTTTCCATCTGAGACACCAGAGAAGTCCAGATTTCAAGGGTAGACACTAAACCTCTCCACTGCCTTGTGAAAACTTTATAGTTTCTTAGGTAGGAAAAGGATTCTCAATTATAATTTGCAGTGGGCCCAACTTTACCATTTTTCCTACAGTTGGCCTTTATCAGTGGCCCTTTAACCATGAAACTTTGATAACTAGTAACATCCTACTAGACACTTCTTAGCTTGCATGCGTATTACTAAGTTATCTCTCTTAAAGAAATAACGAGCATAAATTACATGAACCATGCAGACATAATTCAACCTCAGTGCTAAATGGAAGCCTTTTTTCACAGGAGCATAAGCTCAACTGACCATGATGTTCTCTTTAGAGGCAATGTCACAAGCAGAAATAAACCTTTGAATGTGTTTGAGGCCTCTAGATCAGTTACTGACATGTTTCTATTGACTAATGTCAACATTTTATATTCCACTGTTCCCAGTTAATATGACTGATGTGTTTCTAGTTTGGCTAGTCACCACCTCTTTTGATTGATGTTCATTAAGTCAGTAACTAAACTGGCACTTTGAAATTCAATTTGATAGGAATGTTAGCTGCTTAATTCCTCTTAATAGTTTCCAAGACTATGTTAGAATACTTCACAGATACATTTCCAAGTCAAACCCAAGACTTACACCTGATAACCGGATGAGTTGGATACACATCAAACCATTAAACGCTCTCTTTTAAGATAGAAAACACCAGGGACAAATATAACAAGTATATCTTCATTGTCATTGGTGAGCCAGTGAAGATGATCATAAGAAGAGTGGATCTGAGAGAAATGGCAATAAGAAGAGGAAAAATATGAAAGTCATAGGAAAAAAAATCTTTAAAAGTTGAGAGACATATATTCTGTACTGAACTGTAAAAAGTCACTGAAAGATGTGATCCACCCATTTCACTTGGGAAGCTATCAGTAGGAGGACCAGTGGCTACAGTAATACTAGGTCACACTGACTTTAGGAAAGGGATCCAAGATGTGCATCCAAACCTCTCTAGTCCTAACACAGTTCTTTTATACTATACAATCCTTTCTCTAGCTCTAGCTACCTATTTCAAAACTAGGATGGCAACTTTTCATTATTCAAAATCTGTCTGGGAAGCTTGTCCCAAAACATACTAATATCACCTATTTCATTATTTATACTCATTCAATCAACAGTTTTGGAGAACTTGATACATGCATAAGTTGTACTAGTCAAATAGCACTTCAAAGCTATTCAAGAAAATTTTTGAAAAGATGAATGTTTTCTTGGCTTCTTCATAGTTATCTTCATAGGGCCTTATATACGTTCTGTTCCTTTTACCTATCCTGCTTTGGGCTTTTAAAAGTTCTCTATATTAAACCAGTAATCCCTTGGGGTTCTTGGGTAATAGTCATCTACCGTTCTGATTGGCTCTCTGGCAAATCATTTAAAGAGTGCACATCTTACTCTGATATGTTTCATTTCCCACTTTTTTATACTCTCTTCAATTTCTGATTTTCTGCCTATATCACTGCATATGGGACACAAAGGAAAATGTTTTAATTGTCAAGAATTATCTCTCAACTCATTGTTCCCTTTAGACCACAATCTCCATAGAAAATTCCAAGAGCATTGGATTTTTACACTAACAGCAGTTTTCCTGCCTCCTGGGAAAAACTCTGTAAAATAAAAAATCTAGTTGACCACTGAAACATTACTGGAAATTATTTTGTTTAGCTGTTTTTCACCTACTGAATTCAAATTTTTTAAAAAATGGTAAATACAGCAGTGTGAAACTACTACCCCCAACTGGATAGAGGTGATGACAGCTCTCATTCTAATTTAAATATATGTTTAAAAAGCCTCTGATTCAGTAACAGATATTACTACTCATTAAGTAATAAAATGGATGTATGCTTCATGTTGCTTCACTAAATACTCAATTACCAAGAAGCAAAAAGTTTTTAAAATAGTGTCATAAAGTATTAATATAATAATATAAATTAACAATCCAATTATATATTAACAACAATTAATAAAACCAATACTAACTAGTTTTAGTCTGAAAACTGTTTCCCTGGGGATGCTTTTCAAGAAGAAAATACCATGACTTCACAAGGACACCTTACCTTGGCACAGTGACATCTTTATTTATTATAATGTATTATATAAAGTTTATATAAAGGATTATATAAAGGTTAAACCATATGAAAGTTTGAAATTTGACTATTTTGACCTACAAAAATAACAATTCCATATAGTTCAAATTTATACTATAAGGATTTACTGATATTCAACCATTTGCAATGTAAAAATATCAAATATTTATGATTCACCCTAATAAAGAAAAGCCAATTCTCATTTAGCATTTGCAGACTGCTATTTCCTAAGCTAAGCATTTCTTGTGGATCATTGCATTTAATCCTCACAAAAATCCCAAAATGCGGATATCATCAAGAAAATTGACTTTAGAGAATCATAGAAATATATATGATAAAAGTGCTTGTGATGAGGTCTTAGCAGGAAATAAGGAATACTTTACTGAGCACTAGAGGAAAGATGCAGAGAAGGCAATGGCATCCCATTCCAGTACTCTTGTCTGGAGAATCCCATGGGTGGAGGAGCCTGGTGGGCTGCAGTCCATGGGGTCGCCAAGAGTTGGACACGACTGAGCGACTTCACCTTCACTTTTCACTTTCATGCATTGGAGAAGGAAGTGGCAACCCACTCCAATGTTCTTGCCTGGAGAATCCCAGGGACGGAGGAGCCTGCTGAGCTGCCATCTGTGGGGCTGCACAGAGTCAGACACGACTGAAGCGACTTAGCAGCAGCAGCAGCAGAGGAGAGATGATCTTTGCTATAAACCAGCAGAAAACTTTGCTGACTTGTGTTCTACTCCTGGGAGAAAAGGAGAGTAGGTGGTTGAGGGCTGAACTGTGTACCTCCAAAAGATATATTTAAGCCCTAACCCACAGGATCTGTGGATGGGGTCTTCTTTAGAAATAGGTTCTTTGAAAATATAATTAGTTAATATGAAATCATATTGGATTGGGCTTCCCCAGTGGCTCAGATGGTAAAGAATCTGCCTGCAGGCTGGAGACCTGGCTTCAATCCCTGCATTGGGAAGATCTGGAGAAGAAAATGGCTACCTACTCCAGTGTTCTTGCCTGAAGAATCCCATAGACAGAGAAGCCTGGTGGATTTCAGTCCATGGAGTCGCAAAGAGCCTGACATGACTGAGTGACTAACACACTTTTCACATACTGGGTTAGAATGGGCCTTAAATCCAATATGACTGGTGTCCTGCTAAGAGAAAAAGACAGACAGACACACATGCATACATATATACATACATGCACACACACACACACACACACACACACACACACCCCCCCCAGAAGAAACAGAGGGGGAAACATCACAGGAAAATGGAGATGGAGAGAATTGTGTTGCCAGAAGCCAAAGATTGCTGGCTACTATGAAGAAGCTAAGAGAGAGGCAAGGGACAGATTTTCCCTTAGGAGCCCCTAGAAGGAACCAGCTCTGCTGACACCTTGATTTCATACTTCTGGAATCCAGAACAATGACAGAATGACTTTCCATTGTTTTAAGCCATTTAGTTTCTGGTCATTTGTAATGTTAGCCCTAGGAACCTAGTTCAGAGACAACTGTCAGTCTGTCAGTCAGTTTAGTCGCTCACTCGTGTCCGACTCTTTGCGACACCATGAACCACAGCACACCAGGCCTCCCTGTCCATCACCAACTCCTGGAGTCTACCCAAACTCATGTCCATCAAGTCAGTGATGCCATCCAACAATATCATCCTCTGTCGTCCCCTTCTCCTCCTGCCCTCAATCTTTCCCAGCAGCAGGGTCTTTTCAAATGAGTCAGCTCTTTGAATCAGGTGGCCAAAGTATTGGAGTTTCAGCTTCAACATCAGTCCTTCCAGTGAACACCCAGGACTGAGCGCTAACTTTAGGATGGATTTGTTGGATCTCCTTGAAGTCCAAGGGACTCTCAAGAGTCTTCTCTAACACCATAGTCCAAAACCATCAATTCTTCAGTGCTCAGCTTTCTTTATAGTCCAACTCTTAAATCCATACATGACTACTGGAAAAACCATAGCCTTGACTAGATGGACATTTGTGGCAAAGTAATGTCTCTGCTTTCTAATATGCTGTCTAGGTTGGTCATAACTTTCCTTCCAAGGAGGAAGCATCTTTTAATTTCATGGCTGCAGTCACCACCTGCAGTGATTATGGAGCCCAGAAAAATAAATTCAGCCATTGTTTCCACTGTCTCCCCATTTGTTTGCCATGAAGTGATGGGATCAGATGCCATGATCTTAGTTTTCTGAATGTTGAGCTTTAAGCCAACTTTTTCATTCTCCTCTTTCACTTTCATCAAGTTCCTCTTCACTTTCTGCCATAAGGGTCGCGTCACCTGCATACCTGAGGTTACTGACATTTCTCCTAGAAATCTCAATTCCAGCTTGTGCTTCTTCCAGCCCAGCATTTCTCATGATGTACTCTGCATATAAGTTGAAAAATCAGGGTGACAATATACAGCCTTGACGTACTCCTTTTCCTATTTGGAACCACTCTGTTGTTCCATGTCCAGTTCTAACTGTTGCTTCCTGACCTGCATACAGGTTTCTCAAGAGGCAGATCAGGCGATCTGGTATTCCCATCTCTCACAATTTTCCACAGTTTATTGTGATCCACACAGTCAAAGGCTTTGGCATAGGCAATAAAGCAGAAAGAGAGGTTTTTCTGGAACTCTCTTGTGTTTTCAATGATCCAGCAGATGTTGGCAATTTGATCTCTGGTTCTTCTGCCTTTTCTAAAACCAGTTTGAATATTTGGAAGTTCACAATTCACAACGTTAAGTTCCACCATTTAGCAGGTGGTAAAGGATTCAACACCAGCAGACAGACTCCAGAGCTGATGTGATAAGTCATAATGAGGCAGTTCAGTCTCCACCATGATGTCTATCATCTCATTTTATTTTTACTACATTCTATTGGTTAGCTGTCAAGGTTATATTTCATAGATTAGGAAATAGAACCTTGGAAAATAAGGCAAGTTGTTACCCAGTGACAAAACCACCATCTGAGCCCACATGAAGCACTGGATTGGCTCAAAGTTTGGTTCAGGTTTTTCCATAACATCTTACAGGAAAAATCCAAATGAACTTTTTGACCTACCCAATATTTTCAGTTCACTTTCCTCTAAAACCCAACCCACATTTGGTAGTAATCCTCCCCATAGTTGTGTTTAGAACAAGGGTATCTCAGTTGAATGCTGATTTCTCCAGTATCTTCTGAATTCATGAGTGCATGAATGCATATTGTACTCTCTGGGGGAGATTTCAGAACTGAGTTGAAGGCTTAGCCATTATCTTACACCTCTGTAAACTCTACTTGTAAAGCCTACATTTATAGTATCTCTTCTAGTACTCTTCCACTGGGGATTAATCCCAAGGGTTGTATTCTATACAACTATTACCATGGAAACCATTGCCACATTAAAAGCTTACTACTCTTTGTCTTTTAAAACTCCTTAAACATCCTTAGTAGCCCATGGATCCAAGAACTGGAGAAATTTACACTTTTCAGTTTCACCTAGAGGAAGACTGTTCCACATAGCACAACTAAGCTAAAATTAGAAGAAGTTTAGGTAAGTTTTGAGAGTAAAAGGATAAGGATACAATACTACTGTTAAGTAAATAGACACATACTAGACTCATATACACACACACCTCTCATATGAAAAGATTGCACATTTGTATCTCTATTGATGTGGGGCTTAGCTATATGACCTTTCTTTGGCAAACATGTCACAAATAGAGCTTTAGAAAGTGCTCAGCTCAGGCTTGCTGCCTTGTGTCTCTTCTACTGGCAAGAAAAGAACATACCTGGAGGAGCCCACTGGTTCCAGAATGAACAGCAAATAAAGCTCAGGCATTCCTAGCCTAGATCATCTGAGCCCAAGTCGACCTGCAGATGCATAAGGGAAAAGTAAATGTTTATTATTGTATGCCAGAGAACTTTGCATGGTTGATAATTACACTGCAATATTGTGGTAATAGCTGCTTAATACAATACAGATTTTTTTAAATTATTACAATTCTTTAGGGAACTATATCCTAATGAAAAAGAAATTTCCTAGTCTAAAATTGTTCTTTTCTCCTATCTCTGAATAAATTTGGGCAAGTAAGCCTGTCTTCCATATGCTCCCATGTTTGTTATTTCTCCCTTTATGAAAGGTCGTAATAAATCCAATGGAAAGAAGAAAAAATCCAGCTGACAAACAGCTACAAAATCCCAGAAGAGAACCACCCATCCAGTAAGGTAATGTTCAGACCTTGGACATGAGAACTAGAATCAGTTCAGTTCAGTCGCTCAGTCGTGTCCGACTCTTTGCGACCCCATGAATCGCAGCATGCCAGGCCTCCCTGTCCATTGCCATCTCCGGGAGTTCACTCAGACTCACATCCATCGAGTCCATGATGCCATCTAGCCATCTCATCCTCGGTCGTCCCCTTCTCCTCCTGCCCCCAATCCCTCCCAGCATCAGAGTCTTTCCCAATGAGTCAACTCTTCTCATGAGGTGGCCAAAGTACTGGAGTTTCAGCTTTAGCATCATTCCTTCCAAAGAAATCCCAGGGTTGCTCTCCTTCAGAATGGACTGGTTGGATCTCCTTGCAGTCCAAGGGACTCTCAAGAGTCTTCTCCAACACCACACTTCTTTTTATATGGACTCTCCACAAAGCACTTTTCCTTTAATTGCTCATTATTTGTTAAATTTGTGGAAGTTTATACACATCAGGCCTAATTTTCACTTACTAAATAGAGAAAAATGCAACTACTTGTCTCACACAATCTAAAATCTTCCTGCTGCATGTTACCTATGGGAGGAACTCCCATACTAGTGAATTCCACCTATATGCCTAGGTTAGCTAACCAGACTTAGCTTATACTGTTAAATTATCTCTCTCTAGCTGTTTACCTGAAATTAGAGAGGGCTAAAATTTTTGGACTACTCAGGATTGTGTCTATTGTACAAAACTTTCATAAAATGGTAATTCTTAGACAGGAAATTCTAAGTTCTCATGTCTTTGATTTTGGTTTTTGTTACTTTTTTTTCAAATTTGCCAATGATGGGTAACAATTGTCAATAGCAGTCTTGGTGATAAATTTCAGTGGTTAAAACATACACCCATACAATATTTGTATAAAACAAACATTACGTACCAAGAACAAAAGAGAGGACATTTGATATAAGGAGTGAGAGTACATTTATCATAGAGCACTTTCTACAAACACTTAACAAATACTCAAGAGAGATTCTTTCACAGTTCACTCACTTACTCAAAGGAATAGGAAGGGTGCCTGCTTGAAGTATGATCAATATAACAAGACCAATTGCAACAAAATCCATTTACTTGTCCCCAGATCAGAATACCCTGGAAAAATAAATTATGTGCAAATATACTTGAAAAACTTAATAGTTTTGAAACTATTCTTATAAAATGCATGTTCTGGGTGTAACCCAAAACCTTTTTTTTTTTTTTTTTTGTCCCAACAAGCAGAGAGTAAAAGGGCTAAAATGTGTTCTGTGTAAAGAAGTAGAAGAATTTAACTCTGTACTTTGACAAAGTACACCTTGTTACTCTATTTTTTTCTCCCACTGGAAATTTAGGATCAGTAGACCACTTTCCTAATCAGTAAAACAACTTCATAGACAGGAAAAGCATGACACAAAGCCTGGAGGAGTAGGGAAGGCTAGGGTCAGTGACCTCAGAGCTCAGATCTGATCCTGGCCCTGGTCAGTTGTTTGTGCTCAGGGAAAGTCACTTCAAAGCTGACGTGGGCTGGGGGCGATGCTTTTCCTACAGATTGTAGGAGCACTCAGCATGTAAAAGTTCTCCCACATATCAGGCACAGATTGAACTTAAAGAATGTCCTGAAAGGCAGGATCATGACTTAATATACCTAATATTCCTAGGGTCTATAGTGTTTTCCTCCCATCAAGCACAGCAAGGAAAAACTGACCACCACAAATATTCATGGAACTGAATATCAATTTTATCTTAAAATCATAAAATTGATTCATTTTGCCCACCCCCTCCACCAAAAAAAAAAAAAAATCATGGAAGCAGTGATTATTAAACTTTGGTGTAATTCCTACCTCACTTAATAAAAATGCATACCCTCAAAACCCACACTTGAGAATTCTGATATCAATCCCAATCTGGAGGGATGAAAATAACAAAATGTTGAAAGAGGTTACCATTATCACAGATAATTTTTTCTTATCTATATTTTTACATTGATATGTCTTATTTAGGTAATCAAATGACTTTAAATGGTTGTAAAAGAAAAATTTTTTAAGCCATGTATGGCAAAACCAATATAATATTGTAAAGTAAAATAAATAAACAGGAAAAAATAAAATAATAAAAAATAATAATAAAGTAAAAAAAAATATGGAAGATGCCATCCTGTTTAGAGAACATGTGTATAGGCAATACCATGGCATAAAGTGGCTGGATGCTTTCTCATGTAATTCAGAACAAGTTAATTCAGTCCTAATCTTAAAGAGACAAGAAGGCAGGTATTTAATGATAAAAAAAAACGGAGACTATGAAGTAAGAAGGGCTTCCTTCATGGCTCAGATGGCAAAGAATCTGCCTGCAATGCAGGAGACCCAGGTTCGATCCCTGGGTCAGGAAGATCCCCTGGAAAAGGGAATGGCTACCCACCCCAGTATTCTTGCCTGGAGAATTCCATGGACAGAGGACTCTGAGCAATTAACACACCCACACGCAAGCCATACTCATGCCCTAATCTTGTCAGAGACTCCCACCTTTTGAACTCCTGTTCAAACCCCTCAGCAAGTTTCTCAGGAGGTTTCTCAAACCTCCTGAGACACAGTTTCTTGAGGCAGAAGTCTAGTCTGTCTCCCTTTGCCTGGTAGAGCAATAAAGTTATCTACCCTTTATTACTTCTCCCAAAACTGCTTCCTCCCCTCAAGCACAGCAAGGAAAAACTGACCACCACAAATATTCAGGGAATTGAATATCAATTTTATCTTAAAATCATAAGGCAGGGTATGGTCCATTGGGTCACAAAGACTCAGACACAACTGAGTGACTAACACTTTCACTTTCATCAAATAAGAAGCAGGGGAAAGAGCAGAGGAAGATTACAAAAATAAAAATAAAAGGAGAGTATGGCATTACTGTTGTCATTAAATCAATTTCAATTTTTCTCCAATTTCACCTTTTATTTAAAAATCCCCTTTATCAAGCTTCATCCCTCAGTATTTTCTCTTTTTCTTTTAAGTCATTCTCAGACACCAGTAATCAGTTTCAAAACTCTGAATCTGAAGAGAAATTGACAGCTTCCAGTCACTTAATAAATGAACTCTATTCTTGTTCTACTGCTCTGAACCCTAGTGGCCCAGATCGACTGCTTGTAAACTATGCAACTTGTCTCCTAAGAAAACTATGCAATTTGTCTAAGGAAAAAATATATATACATTTATTTATCCTCCAAAAATGTGGGAGGGAATAGCTCTGTGTAGTGTTCTTTTCTCCACTGCTATGTACCATGTGCACATCATAGCAGGAATAAGCTGTGGTCAGCCTTTAAAAGGAAAGGGGCCACTCATCTCCCCTAGGCACTGCTGTCATGATCTCGATTGTCACTTGAGGCTCAGCAGTTCAGCTACTTAATCTTAACAAAATGTATAATGCTACTTTTAACCTGCCTCTTTAAAAAGGTGGGGAAAGAAAAAGAAGCAACAAAGAAAAAAATAAAGCAATAATTTAGGATGACTAATACATACTTTAGGAGCTTCCCTGGTGGCTCAGATGGTAAAGAATCTGACTGCCATGCAGGAGACCTGGATTCAACCCCTTGGTTGGGAAGATCCCTGGAGGAGAGCATGCAACGCACTCCAGTATTCTTGCCTGGAGAACCCCATGGACAGAGGACCATGGCGAGTTACGGACCATGGCGAGTTACAATCCATGGGGTTACGAAGAGTCAGACACAACTGAGCAACTAAGCACACAGGACATACATACTTTATTAATTAAATTTAAACTTAAATATGCACATAACAAAAAATAATGGCAGCTGGTGAGTCTGATGGCTTCTGCTGCCAATATCATGCCTTATGAGAGCAGTAATAAAAGCGTGCATCTCTAGAGGCTTTAAAAAATTTTCTAGACCCCTGTTGGTGTTGTTATTCAAGCTGTGTACAGCCCGCTGCTCATCTTCTGTATTCAGATGCCATTTCCAAACAAATGTACAACAGTCCATTCCAGACTACCTGCTGCCCTAGAACAGGGCTAATCCATACACTGTAAAAATGTTCAGTCCCTCTCTAGAGTTATTTAAATATCAGACTTCAAAGAGCTTTTATAAATTCAAGAAATCACAGCTGTAAATGCAATTTTTTTCCATTTTTACAAATAGGTCTGCTGTAACTGATTAGGAATAGCCTGGGTTTTATGTCCACAATTTTTTTTTTCTCTCAGCTCTTGGAACACTGTGAGAACTGCCATGACTCTTGTTCAGGTTAGTCCAGTTCAGTTCAGTCACTCAGTCATGTCCGTCTCTTTGTGATCCCATGACTCGAAGCACGCCAGGCCTCCCTGTCCATCATCAATTCCCGGAGTTCACCCAAACTCATGTGTATCGAGTCAGTGATGCAATCCAGCCATCTCATCCTCTGCCGTCCCCTTCTCCGCCTGCCCTCAACCCCTCCCAGCATCAGGGTCTTTCCCAGTGAGTCAACAATTTGCATGAAGTGGCCAAAGTATTGGAGTTTCAGCCTCAGCATCAGTCCTTCCAATGAACACCCAGGAATGGTCTCTTTAGGATGGACTGGTTGGATCTCCTTGCAGTCCAAGAGACTCTCAAGAGTCCTCTCCAACACCACAGTTCAAAGCATCAATTCTTCAGCACTCAGCTGTCTTCACAGTACAAATCTCACATCCATACATGATCACTGGAAAAACTACAGCCTTGACTAGACAGACCTTTGTTGGCAAAATAATGTCTCTGCTTTTGAATATGCTGTCTAGGTTGGTCATTACGCTCCTTCCAAGGAGTAAGCATCTTTTAATTTCATGGCTGCAGTCACCATCTGCAGTGATTTTGGAGCCAAAAAATAAAGTCTGACACTGTTTCCCCATCTATTTCCCATGAAGTGATGAGATCAGACGCCATGATCTTAGTTTTCTGAATGTTGAGCTTTAAGCCAACTTTTTCATTCTCCTCTTTCACTTTCATCTAGAGGCTTTTTAGTTCTTCTTCACTTTCTGCTATAAGGGTGGTGTCATCTGCATATCTGAGGTTATTGATATTTCTCCCAGCAATCTTGATTCCAGCTTGTGCTTCTTCCAGCCCAGTGTTTCTCATGATGTACTCTGCATAGAAGTTAAATAAGCAGGATGACAATATACAGCCTTGACATACTCCTTTTCCTATTTGGAACCAGTCTGTTTTTCCATGTCCAGTTCTAACTGTTGCTGCCTGACCTGCATATAGGTTTCTCAAGAGGCAGGTCAGGTGGTCTGGTATTCCCATCTCTTTCAGAATTTATTGTGATCCACACAGTCAAAGGCTTTGGCATAGGCAATAAAGCAGAAATAGATGTTTTTTTCTGGAACTCTCTTGCTTTTTTGATGATCCAGCTGCTGCTGCTGCTGCTGCTGCTAAGTCACTTCAGTCATGTCTGACTCTGTGCAACCCCATAGACGGCAGCCCACCAGGCTTCCCCATCCCTGAGATTCTCCAAAGAAGAACTCTGGAGTGAGTTGCCATTTCCTTCTCCAATGCATGAAAGTAAAAGTGAAAGTGAAGTCGCTCAGTTGTGTCTGACTATTTGCAACCCCATGGACTGCAGCTTACCAGGCTCCATCAATTTTCCAGGCAAGAGTACTGGAGTAGGGTGCCATTGCCTTCTCCAAATAATCCAGCAAATGTTGGCAATTTGATCTCTGGTTCCTCTGCCTTTTCTAAAATCAGCTTGAACATCTGGAAGTTCATAGTTCACATATTGCTGAAGCCTGGCTTGGAGAATTTTGAGCATTACTTTACTAGTGTGTGAGATGAGTGCAATTGTGCAGTAGTTTGAGCATTCTTTGGCATTGCCTTTCTTTGTGATATGAATGAAACCAGTCCTGCTGAGTGGAAACCCTCCACGGCTGAGTTTTCCAAATTTGCTGGCATATGGAGTGCAGCACTTTTGTTAGAAAAGCATAATTCTTAGGTGGAATGTTACTTGAAAAATTATTTTATTGATACTCTATATAGTCAAATCTATGGCTTTTCCAGTAATCATGTACAGATGTGAGAGCTGGGCCATAAAGAATCTGACCACCAAAGAATTGATGCTTTTGAATTATAATGCTAGAGAAGACTCTTGAGAGTCCCTTGGACAGCAGGGAGATCCAACCAGTCAACTCTAAAGGAAAGCAACTCTGAATATTCGCTGGGAGGCCTGATGCTGAAGCTCTAATGCTGTGGTCATCTGATGCAATGAGCTGACTCATTGGAAAAGACCTTGATACTGAGAAAGACTGAGGGCAGGAGAAGAGGATGACAGAGGATGAGATGGTTGGATGGCATCACCAACTCAATGGACATGAGTTTGAGCAAATTCCAGGAGAGTCAAACTCCATGGGTCTCAAAGAGTCAGACACAACTTAGCGACTAAACAACAATATTCTGTAGTCATTTAGCATGATGTACTATAAAATTTTCTGCATTCTATTGTAGTGACTCTAACTAGCAAGAAACCTCACTTGTTAATTCTTCTGACAATTTGCTATTTTTCTTAGCTTGGTTTCCAAAAGGAAACAGCCTGGAAGTTTTCAAATGGAGTGCATAAAGATGGGTTCTCAGTCTAGTTACTCCTATGAGCAATGGGCACTCTATCTCACTGGAAAGTCTCTAAAATGCTATGTAAAATGAGCTTCAGAACTTTTGAGTCAAGTGGCAAAAGAAAAGAGTCAGTTCAGTCACTCAGTCATGTCAATTCTTTGTGACCCAATGGATGGCAGCACGCTAGGCTTCCCTGTCCATCACCAACTCCCAGAGCTTGCTCAAACTCATGTCCATCGAGTTGGTGATACCAGCTCGTCCTCTGTCATACCCTTCTCCTCCTGCCTTCATTCTTTCCCAACATCAGAGTCTTTTACAATAAGTCAGTTCTTCGCATCAGGTGGCATTGGAGTTTCAGCTTCAGCATCAGTCCTTCCAATGAATATTCAGGACTGATTTCCTTTAGGATGGACTGGTTTGATCTACCTTTTTTCTCACATTAGCCAAGGATTTCTTCTTTGAATTGGGAAAGATGACAATACAAACTATATTAATTAATACAAAAAGAAACTCAATGATCTTTAAGATAACAATGGCAAAGACACTGGTGTTGATGACCATGATTATAATATACACCATCTCCTATTTATGACTCTGTTTTAGGTACTGTGCAAAGCACTTACCCATATTTTCTCATTAGATGGTTGTCATGATTAATTTTATGTAACAACTTAGCCATAGGATACCCAGATTTTGACCAAACATAGTTTTGGATGTAGATGACACCAACCTTATGGCAGAAAGTGAAGAGGAACTAAAAAGCCTCTTGATGAAAGTGAAAGAGGAGAGTGAAAAAGTTGGCTTAAAGCTCAACATTCAGAAAATGAAGATCATGGCATCCAGTCCCATCACTTCATGGGAAATAGATGGGGAAACAGTGGAATCAGTGTCAGACTTTATTTTGGGGGTTCTAAAATCACTGCAGATAGTGACTTCAGCCATGAAATTAAAAGACACTTACTCCTTAGAAGAAAAGTTATGACCAACCTAGATAGCATATTCAAAAGCAGAGACATTACTTTGCCGACTAAGGTCCATCTAGTCAAGGCTATGGTTTTTCCTGTGATCATGCATGGATGTGAGAGTTGGACCATGAAGAAGGCTGAGCACCAAAGAATTGATGCTTTTGAACTGTGGTGTTGCAGAAGACTCTTGAGAGTCCTGTGGACTGCAAGGAGATCCATTGGTCCATTCTGAAGGAGATCAACCCTGGGATTTCTTTGGAAGGAATGATGCTAAAGCTGAAACTCTAGTACTATCGCCACCTCATGCGAAGAGTTGACTCATTGGAAAAGACTCTGATGCTGGGAGGGATTGGGGGCAGGAAGAGAAGGGGATGACAGAGGATGAGATGGCTGGATGGCATCACGGACTGGATGGACGTGAGTCTGAGTGAACTCCCGGAGATGGTGATGGACAGGGAGGCCTGGCGTGCTGCGATTCATGGGGTGGCAAACAGTTGGACACGACTGAGCGACTGAACTGAACTGATTAGTGTGTTTCTGCATAAGATGAGAATCTGAATTAGTAGACTGAGGAAAACAGACTGACCTCCATAGTGCGGGTGAACATCATCCAATAATTGAAGACCTGAATTGAGCAAAAGGCTGAGTTAGAAGGAATTCCTCTTGCCTGCTACTCTGATCTGGGACTTTAGTCTTTTCTAGTCTTGAGACTCAAAGTGAAACATTGGTTCTTTCTGGATCTCAAGCCTGTCAACTTCTGGACTAGAACTACACATCAATTCTCCTGGGTCCCAAGATTGCTAACTGTTGATCTTGGGGTATGTCAACCTCCATAACTTCATGAGTCAATTCCTTATAACAAATATATTGGTCTCTCTGTCTGTGTCTATTTTTCTCTGTCTCTGTGTTTTCCTCTATCTGTCTTGATCTGTCTTACCATGTGTACTCACAAAGAGAGACTTACACATTCCATCCCATCCATTCTCTAGAGAACCCTGATTAATATAGTCTATATGTCAACCTTGGGTAGTCAGTAATGTATACCTCATTTTATGTAAAGGAAAATTGAGGCATAGAATTGCTGCTGCTGCTGCTGCCAAGTTGCTTCAGTCGTGTCTGACTCTGTGCAACCCCATAGACGGTAGCCCAGTAGGCTCCTCTGTCTCTGGGATTCTCCAGGCAAGAATACTAAAGTGGGTTGCCATTTCCTTCTCCAATGCATGAAAGTGAAAAGCAAAAGTGAAGTTGCTTAGTCGTGCAACTCAAATAACACCGATAGTAGGTGATGGAACTATTTTATCTAATCCCAAAACTAACTCTGATAACAGATAATAGAAAAATAACCCCCCTCTACTTGTTTCATGGAATGTTGTTGCCTGTGATGTTAATAGGAGGTAGTGTGAAAAAACAGGTTGGTGCTCAAATAGGTTTTGTAAATGCAAGACTTTTCTTCAAGAAAATTAGAGATACCAAGGGAACATTTCATGCAAAGATGGGCACAATAAAGAACAGAAACTGTAAGGACCTAACAGAAGCAGAAAAGATAAAGAATAGGTGGCAAGATTACACATAAAAACTGTACAAAAAGTCTTAATGACCAAGATAACCACATGGTGTGCTGATTCAACTAGAGCCTGACATCCTGGAGTGTTAAATCAAGTGGGCCTTAGGAAGCATTATGACAAACAAGACTAGTAGAAATGATGGAATTCCAGTTTAGCTTTATCAAATCCTAAAAGATGATGCTGTTAAAGTGCTACACTCAGTAAACCAGCAAATTTGGAACACTTGCCAGTGGCCACAGAACTGGAAAGGTCCATTCTCATTCCAATCCCAAAGAAGAGCAATGCCAAAGAATGTTCAAGTTCAGTTCACTTCAGTCACTCAGTCATGTCCAACTGTTTGTGACCGCATGGACTGCAGCACGCCAGGTTTCCCTGTCCATCACCAACTCGCAGAGCTTACTCAAACTCATGTCTGTCGAGTCAGTGATGCCATCCAACCATCTCATCTTCTGTCATTCCCTTCTCCTCCAGCCTTCAATCTTTTCTAGCATCAGGGTCTTTTCTAGTCAGTCAGTTCTTCACATCAGGTTGCCAGGATTGGAGTTTCTGCTTCAGCAGCAGTCCTTCCAATGAATATTCAGGACTGATTTCCTTTAGGATAGATTGCTTGGATCTCCTTGCAGTCCAAGGGACTCTCAAGAGTCTTCTCCAACATCACAGTTTAAAAGCATCATTTCTTCTGTGGTCAGCTTTCTTTATATGACTACTGGAAAAAACCATAGCTTTGACTAGATGGAACTTTGTTGGCAAAGCAATGTCTCTGCTTTTCAATCTGCTGTCAATGTTGGGTCATAGCTTTTCTTCCAAGGAGCAAGAGTCTTTTAATTTCATGGCTTCAGTCACCATCTGCACTAACTTTGGAAACCAAAAGAATAAAGTCTCTCACCATTTTCATTGTTTCTCCATGTATTTGCATGAAATGATGATACCAGAAGCCATGATCTTAGTTTTCTGAATGCTGAGTTTTAAGCCAACTTTTTCATTCTCATCATTCACTTTCACCAAGAGGCTCTTCAGTTCTTCTTCACTTTCTGACATAAGTTAGTTGGTGTCATCTTCATATCTGAGGTTATTGATATTTCTCCTGGCAATCTTGATTTCAGCTTGTGCTTCATCCAGCCTGACATTTCGTGTGATGTACTCTGCATATAAGTTAAATTAGCAGGGTGACAATATACAACCTTGATGTACTCCTTTCCTGATCAGAAACCAGTCTGTTGTTTCATGTCCAGTTCTAACTGTTGCTTCTTGACCTGCATAGAGATTTCTCAGGAGGCAAGTCAGATGGTCTGGTATTCCCATCTCTTTCAAAATTTCCCACAGTTTGCTGTGATCCACAAAGTCAAAGCCTTTCGCATAATCAATAAGGCAGAAGTAGATGTTTTTCTGGAACTCTCTTGCTTTTTTGATAATCCAACAGATACTGTCAATTTAATCTCTGGTTCCTCTGCCTTTTCTAAATTCAGCTTGAACATCTGGAAGATCACAGTTCACATACTGTTGAAGCCTGGCTTGGAGAATTATGAACATTACTTTGCCAGCTTGTGAGATGAGTGCAATTGTGTGGTAGTGTCAGCATTCTTTGGCATTGCCTTTCTTTGGGATTGGAATGAAAATGGACCTTTTCCAGTCCTGTGGCCATTTCTGAGTTTTCCAAATTTGCTGGCATATTGAGTGCAGCATTTTCACAGCACCATCTTTTAGGATTTGAAATAGCTCAACTGGAATTCCCTCACCTCCGCTAGCTTTGTTCAGAGTGATGTTTCCTAAGGCCCACCTGACTTCACATTCCAGGCTGTCTGGCTCTAGGTAGGTGATTATACCATCGTGGTTATCTGGGTCATGAAGATCTTTTTTGTATAGTTCTTCTGTGTATTCTTGCCACCTCTCCTTAATATCTTCTGCTTCTGTTAGGTCCGTACCATATTTGTCCTTTATTATGCCCATCTTTGCATGAAATATTCCCTTTGTACCTGGAATTTTCTTGAAGTGATCTCTAGTCTTTCCCATTCTATTGTTTTCTGCTATTTCTTTGCACTGATCACTGAGGAAAGCTTTCTTATCTCTCCTTGCTATTTTTTGGATCTCTGTATTCAAATGGGTATATATTTCCTTTTCTCCTTTGCCGTTAGCATCTCTTCTTTGCTCAGCTATTTGTAAAGTCTTGTCAGACAAACATTTTGCCATTTTGCATTTCTTTTTCTTGGGGATATTCTTGATCACTGCCTCCTGTACAATGTCATGAACCTCCATCCATAGTTCTTCAGGCAATCTGTCTATCAAATCTAATCCTTTGAATCTATTTGTCACTTCCATGTATAATCATAAAAGATTTGATTTAGGTTATACCTGAATGGTCTAGTGATTTTCCCTACTTTCTTCAATTTAAGTCTGAATTTTCCAATAAGGAGTTCTTGATCTGAGCCACAGTCAGCTCCCAATCTTATTTTTGCTGACAGTATAGAGGCTTCTCCATCTTTGGCTGAGAGTATAATCAATCTGACTTCAATATTGACCATCTGGTGATATCCATGTGTAGAGTTTTTCTTGTGTTGTTGGAAGAGAGTGTTTGCTATGACCAGTGCATTCTCTTGGCAAAATCCTGTTAACCTTGTTGTGCTTCATTTTGTATTCCAAGACCAAATTTGCCTGTTACTCCAGGTGTCTCTTGACTTTCTACTTTTGCATTCCAGTCCCCTATCATGAACAGGACATCTTTGGGGGTGTTAGTTCTAGAATGTCTTGTAGGTCTTCATAGAACCATTCAACTTCAGCTTCTTCAGCATTACTGGTCAGGGCATAGACTTGTATTACTATAATATTAAATGGTTTGCCTTGGAAACAAACAGAGATCATTCTGTTGTTTTTGAGATTGCATGCAAGTACTGCATTTTGGACTGTTTTGTTGACTATAATGGCTGCTCCATTTCTTCTAAGAGATTCTTGCCCACAGTAGTAGATACAATGATCATCTGAGTTAAATTTACCCATTCCAGTCCATTTTTGTTCACTGATTCCTAAAATGTCATTGTTCACTCTTGCCATCTCCTATTTGATCACTTCCAATTTGCCTTGATTTATGACCCTAACATTCCCGGTTCCTATGCAATATTGCTCTTTACAGCATTGCACTTTACTTCCATCACCAGTCACATCCACAACTGGGTGTTGTTTTCACTTTGACTCCTTCTCATTCTTTCTGGAGTTATTTCTCCACTGATATCCAGTAGCATACTGGGCTCCTACCAACCTGGAGAGTTCATCTTTCAGTGTCCTATCAGTTTGCCTTTTCATACTGTTCATGGGGTTCTCAAGGCAAGAATACTGAAGTGGTTTTCCATTCCCTTCTCCACTGAACCACGTTTGTCAGAATTCTCCACCATGACCCGTCCACCTTGGGTGGCCCTACACAGCATGGCTCATAGTTTCACTGAGTTAGACAAGGTTGTAGTCCATGTGATCAGTTTGGTTAGTCTTCTGTGACTGTGGTTTTCATTCTGTCTGCCCTTTGATAGATAAGGATAAGCCACTTATGGAAACTTCCTGATCAGAGAGAATGACTGAGGGGGAAACTGGGTCTTATTCTGATGGGTGGGTCCATGTTTTGTAAATATTTAATCCAATTTTCTGTTGATGGGCAGGACTGTGTTTCCTCCCTGTTGTTTGAAAGTGAAAGTGCTCAGTTGTGTCCAGCTCTTTGCAACCCCATGGACTATACAGCCATGGAATTCTCCAGCCCAGGATACTGGAGTGTATAGCCTTTCCCTTCTCCAGGGGATCTTCCCAACCCAGGGATCGAACCCAGGTCTCTCACATTGCAGGTGGATTCTTTACCAGCTGAGCCACACCTGAGGCCAAACTATGGTAGAGGTAATGAAGATAATGGTGACCTCCTTCAAAAGGTCCCATGCACACAATGCTACATTTAGTGCCCCCAACCCTGCAGCAGGTCACCCCTGACCCACGCCTCTGCTGGAGACTCCTGGACACTCACAGGCAAGTATAGCTCAATCTCTTGTGGGATCACTGCTCTTTTCTTCTGAGTCCTGGTGCACACAAGGACCTTTTGTTTGTGCCCTCCAAGAGTCTGTTTGCCCAGTTCTGTGTAAGTTCTGGTGATTCTATGGTGGGATAATGGTGACCTCCTCCAAGAGGGCTTATGCCAGATGCAGGTCTACTGCACCTAGAGCCTCTGCCCCTGCGGCAGGTCACTGCTGACCCATACCTCTGCAGGAGACACTCAAACACAGTTTTGGCTCAGTCTCAGTGAGATCTCTGGGTACTGGTGTGCACAAGTTTCATTTGAGCCCTCTGAGCATCTCTGGCAGGTTTTGATTCTAAATGTGATTTCACCCCTTATACCATCTTGCTTGGGCTTTTCCTTTGCGCTTGGACATGGGGTATCTTTTTGGTGGGATCCAACATTCTCCTGCTGACGGTTGTTCAACAACAAGTTGTAATTTTGGAGTTCTCACAGGAGAAGATGAGTGCACGTGGTTCTACTCTGCCAAGAATGTTCAAACTACCACATAATTGCACTCATTTCACATGCTAGCAAAGTAATGTTCAAAATCCTTCAAGCTAGGCTTGAACAGTATATGAACTGAGAACTTCAAGATGTACAAGTTGGAGTTAGAAAAGTCAGGGGAACAAGAGATCAAATTGCCAACATCAGCTGGATCATAGAAAAGGCAAGAGAATTTAAAAAAAAAAAAAGCCATCTACCTCTACTTTATTGACTATGCTAAAGCTTTTGGCTGTGTGGATCACAACAAACTGTGGAAAATTCTGAAAGAGTTGGGAATACCAGACTACTTTATCTGCCTCCCGAGAAACATGTATTCAGGTCAAGAAGCAACAATTAGAACTGTACATGGAACAACAGACTGGTTCCAAATTGGGAAAGGAGTACATCAAGGCTGTATATTGTCACCCTGCTTATTTAACTTATATATAGAGTACATCACATGAAATGTCAGGCTGGATGAAGCACAAGATGAAATCAAGATTGCTGGGAGAAATATCAATAACCTCAGATGTGCAGATGACATCTCCATTACATTATAGCAGAAACCAAAGAGAAACTAAAGTGCCTCTTAATAAAGATGAAGGAGGAGAGTGAAAAAGCTGACTCAGCATTCAAAAACTAAGATCATGGCATCTGGTTCCATCACTTCATGGCAAATAGATGGGAGAAAAATGGGCATATTAATAGACTTTTTTTTCTTGGGCTCCAAAATAATTGCAGATGGTGACTTTACTCATGAAATTAAAAGACACTTAATCCTTGGAAGAAAAACTATGACAAACTTAGCATATTAAAAAGCAGAGACAGAGAGAAACAGCAAAATTCCATAAAGCAATTATCCTTCAATAAAAAATAAATTAATTAAACTTTAAAAAAAGAGGAAAAAAAAAAAAGCAGAGACATCACATAGTTGACAAAGTTCCATATAGTCAAAGTTTTTCCAGTATTCATGTACAGAATATGAGAGTTGGACCACAAAGAAGGCTGAGTTCTAAAGAACTGATGCTTTCAAACTGTGGTGCTGAAGATTCTTGAGAGGTCCTTAGATGGCAAGGAGATCAAATCAGTCAATCCTAAAAGGAATCACCCCTAAATATTCATTGGAAGGACTGATGCTGAAGCTAATGCTCCAATAATTTGAACACCTGATGCAAACAGCCAACTCACTGGAAAAGACTCTGGTGCTGGGGAAGATTGAGAGCAGGAAGAGAAGGGGGAGACAGAGGATGAAATGGTTGGGTGGCATCACTCACTCAGTGGACATGAGTTTGAGCAAATTTTGGGAGATGGTCAAGGGCAGGGAAGCCTGGTGTACTGCTGTCCATGGGGTTACACAGAGCCAGACATGACTTAGCAACTGAACAACAACAAATGCAAGATGGAACAAAATTAAGCAGGTTTCTACACGGTAAGACTTCCTCAAGTCTTAATGCAATATTTTATATGGTGAATCGCCAAGAGAGAGATATGATACACACAGTTTCTCTCTCAAATGTGTTTAATATCATAAAACTCTTCAGTGGACTCTGTAGAGGTCTTTGGTTCAAAACAGGAAAATTATTTTACTTGATAATTGTTTTTCTTTAATAGCTTATTGAGTGATAATTTTTAAAAGAAGCAACCTAGATGTCCATCAGCAGATGATTGGATAAGAAAGCTGTGGTACATATACACAATGGAATACTACTCAGCCCTTAAAAAGAATAAATTTGACTCAGTTCTAATGAGATGGATGAAATTGGAACCAATTATACAGAGTGAAGTAAACCAGAAAGAAAAACACCAATACAGTATACTGACACATATATATGGAATTTAGAAGACAGTAATGATGACCCTATATGTGAGACAACAAAGAGACACAGAGGTATAGAGTGGACTTTTGGACTCTGAGGGAGAGGGAAAGGGTGGGATGGTTTGGGAGAATGGCAATGAAACATGTATATTTTCTTGTAAGAAATGAAGTGCCAATCTATGTTCAATGTAGGATGCAGGATGCATGGGGCTGATGCACAGGATGATTCAAGTAGAGGATGTGGGGAGGGAGGTGGGAGGGGCTTCGGCATTGGGAGATTGTGTTAACCTTTGGCTGATTCGTGTCAATGTATGGCAAAACAAATACAGTATTGTAATTTAAAAAATAAATAAATTTAATTAAAAAAATAAAATAAAATAAAATAAAATAAAATCTATGTAACTGAGGAAGAGAAAAGTATTAGGCTAGTAAAAACAGAATGTGTTAAGATGATTAATCCCATGGACACTTTGGGATTCATAGGCAAGAAAAAGAGAAGGTTCTAGAAGACAGTTTACACTGTTTTTATCTGCTAGAGTGAGATGAACAGAGATGAAGTCCATCTAAATAGAGCATAACATCCTGCAGAGATTATATCCATGAGCAGTGCTCTCCATTGTCCCCATCTGGGGATACCCACATAATGCCACCAGGGAAGTCCCCCACATAATCCTAGTCATATTACATTAGAAAAACCATTAGAAACATAACTAGCCAGTAAATAGGGGTAGAAAAACTGGAGCCTGGCAGGCTCCTCTGTCCATGGGATTTTCCAGGCAATAGTACTGGAGTGGATTGCCATTTCCTTCTCCAGGGGATCTTCCCAACCCAGGGATTGAACTCGGGTCTCCTGCACTATAGACCAATGCTTTACTGTCTGAGCCACCAAGGAAGTCCCATTAGAAAAATAACTAACCAGTAAATAGGGGTAAAAACTCATTGCCCATTCTACCTCAAGGGAAGTTGTACAAAGAAATTTAATACAGATCTGCCCACAAGGATAGAATCCCAGGGTGATTCTGCATTACAAATAAAGGTAATTTTACTAAGTATAGAAGGGTTTCCCTTGTGGTTCAAATGGTAAAGAGTCTGCCTGCAATGTGGAAAACCTGGGAACGATCCTTGGGTCAGAAAGATCCCCTGGAGAAGGAAATAGCTACCCACTCCAGTATTCTTGCCTGGAAAATTCCACTGATGGAGGAGCTTGGTGAGTTACAGACCATGGGGTTGCAAAGAGTCAGACACAACTGAGTGACTAACACACTAGAGGAGGTGATGAACTACTAGGGTTAGTGCAGATCTACTGGCTTCCTCCATGATGTAACTATAGCCAATAAAAATAAATAAGCTTATTCATAAACTTCAACTTACCTTAGTATCAGACACAACCGAGCAACTAAACCGAACTGAACTCTTTCAGTTCGTCCCATCCTCTCCTGCCCCTACTGTGTCTATAAGTCTGTTCTCTGTGTCTAAATCTCTATTCCTGCCCTGCAAATAGGTTCATCAGTACCATTTTTCTAGATTCCGTATATATTCATTAATAGATGATATCTATTTTTCTCTTTCTGATTTACTTCACTCTGTGTAATGAGTTATAGGTCCATCCACCTCACTACAACTCACTCAAATTCATTCCTTTTGTGATTGAGTGATATTCTATTGTATATATGTACCACAAGTTCTTTTCAGCTCAGTTAAGTCCAATTCTTTGAGATCCCATGGACTGCAGCATGCCAGTCTTCCCTGTCTATCACCACCTCCCAGAGCTTGCTCAAACTCATGTCCATTGAGTCAGTGATGCCATCCAACCATCTCATCCTCTATTGCCCCCTTCTCCTCCTGCCCTCAATCTTTCCCAGCATCAGGGTCTTTTTCAATGAATTGGCTCATTGCATCAGGTGGCCAAAGTATTGGAGCTTCAGCTTCAACATCAGTCCTTCCAATGAATATTCAGAACTGATTTCCTTTACAATTTCCTTTACAGCTTCTTTATCCAGCTCTTTTCTGAGACAATCCTCGGTCAAGCCCAGTCAAGTGAGTAGGAGAAATAGTATAGTCAACACCATCAATGAAATTATGCCCAGAATCAAAATGAAAGTTTCTCTTTATAGACCAGGAATTCCATCTGCTGATGGAGATGATGGGAATGAGAATTTCTTTCTGTTCAAAAATGAGACTTAGTTCCTTAATTAAAATAATTTGACTATAGAAAGCATTGTAATAATGATTTGACATCTTAGAAATTCTAGACAATGATGAGCATGACAGTATTCTGAGAAGAAAAAATTATCACATTTGATTTTGACAGGGATATAAATCATAGAAATAATAAGCAAATATATGTATAAACATACATAAAGTTAAGATAAACTATCAATAGTATTTCTTCTTCGATGAAGAATTTTTAAAGTTATACATACGTGGCATGCCTAAGGAGACTGGGGTTTCAAAAACAGGTTTTTACTCTAGAATTTTCCAAAATCAGCAGTAGAATCTTTCAGTGTATGATTGAATAAGTATGTTTGATAAAACAGTCCACATAATTTCTGTGGAACTTCACAGATCCTGTATTTCAGACATTATTATGCTCTATTTATGGAATGTCTTATTAAAAATATTCTTTTCTACTCACACTTAACAAAAAGAAAGGGAAGGGGAAGATGTAGGGAAAGGTTTCCAATCATACTCATTTCAACTATTTGATGGGTTGAACTGATGGGTATACATTTTCCATCACTGTTAGTAATTTCACCACCAAAGTCAAAGATGAAAAGCTTTGATTTAAAAGGTTTTAGAATTTTTTTAACATTATTAGACCAGATAACGAATAAGCATCTATGTTATGGGACACAAGAGCAGCATCAGACAGGGACAGAGAATCTCGTGCTCTGGTCACACAGACAGAAGGAAGGGAGGGAGAAACTAAACTGAGAGCATTTTTCTCCAGATTCCATTTTACAGCCTCAGCTCCTAAGGCAGCATACATTTCTTTCAGGTCTGTGACCTCATTTTGAGGCTTTCCAGAAGGCACCTTCTTAATATAAGCACTTTAAAATATAATTTCTGAAATACCCCAGTTCCCAGGTAAGCAGACATATTTTCCTCAGCAGAGGACTGAATGAAAGAGGACTGCAGCTTAGTCATCTGATCACATGATCAGAGAACTCTGCTCTTGACCTAAGGGGCATATAGAAAACAAATGAAAAAAAGAAGAACCAATATCAGCCATATTTTGAGTGTCCTGATATTAGTGGACTGATGGGAAAAGAATATTTTACTTCTCAAAGGAATATCATTTAAATTAAAAAAAAAAATCTGGACAAAATGGACAGAAATTGCTAAAACAAGAGTCCTAAGCTTACCCAAAATTTCCCTCAAATTATCTTAAGACTATGGTTTAGTTTAGCAGAGCACAAAGTAACCAAAAGTAAACAAAAATAATTTGAATTGTGCCAAATACCACCCATCAATACCCACTGTTGCATCTGAAACTCCAAAATTGGAGTCATCCCTCAAAGTCAAGGCACTTTTCTCTACAGATTCATGTTAAAGTAAATACAGTATCTGTGTGTGTGTGTGCTCAGTCACTCAGTTGTGATCCACACTTTGTGACCCCATGGACTGTAGCCTGCCAGGCTCCTCTGTCCATGGGATTTTCCAGGCGAAAACACTGGAGTGGGTTTCCATTTCCATCTCCAGTGTATCTTCCCAACCCAGAGATCAAAACCCACATCTCCTGCATAGGCAGGTGGAGTCTTTACCACTGAGCTACTGGGGAAGGCCACATATAGTATCTGGGAAAGATAGAAATTTACACCCTAGTCTGTATAGCCTCTTCCGAACTGATCCATTGCAAAAGATTTATTTCTGAAAGGCTTCACTAGGCCTTAATAGGCTAATGAGAATTATGAATCTTTAAGATGGTAGTATAGAATGCAGAATTTTACAAAATTATTTTGCCAAGGAGCTTCGTTTATATCCCCTCGAGTTATATCTACTAATGTCTGGAGGAACACTAGCAATGTGGTTTGTGAAAGCATGTATCATCAGATGCTCTCATCTAACAGGAAACAGGGTGTTGGGGTCATGAGAACCAGGACATGTAAGATTAAACAGAAGTTTGGCAGAAAGGAAGGGGCTGCAGCAGAGACACAGCCAGGAGCAGACCCAGGAGGGACACTGGTATGAAGTCTTAGGAAACCAGAGGATGTGAGTGAGCACTAGGGAGAGGGGAAGTGTGGGAAATTCTGGGCACAGAGATAGAGGAAGCAGTGGGAGGAAGAAGCACCCAAGATGGATTGTGTCTACTGCACAGTCTGGCAGAGACAACCAGGACTCTTCCAGGAGACAAAGCTCACTGCAAACAGATCATTTTTACAGGCCTTATTAGCTCAGTGCTTTTAATCAACTAGGCTAAACATCCTGTCTGGCCACACTGTCTGTAGCAGAAACTCAAATCATATAAAAGGTTATACATTTTTATCTCTTGTTTGCAGGATATTAAGCCTGTCTTTGTTAGATAAGAAAGTGAGCAGGAATATTAGATTGTCTTCAGAAAGATCAGGAAGTAGGCCCGTCCCCACAGTTCTTGTCACTCTAGAAATGCTATTACCCTGTCTCTCTAAGTGTCCAGAGTCCTATTCCCTGCTTTCCTCCCTTAATTATAACCCTGTTAAAAAATTTTCTTACAAATGACTGCTGAGTATATGTATTATATTATGACTTCTGAAGGAGATCAACCCTGGGATTTCTTTGGAAGGAATGATGCTAAAGCTGAAACTCCAGTCCTTTGGCCACCTCATGCGAAGAGTTGACTCATTGGAAAAGACTCTGATGCTGGGAGGGATTGGGGGCAGGAGGAGAAGGGGATGACCGAGGATGAGATGGTTGGATGGCACCATGGACTCAATGGACACGAGTCTGAGTGAACTCTAGGAGTTGGTGATGGACAGGGAGGCCTGGCGTGCTGCGATTCATGGGGTCGCAAAGAGTCAGACACGACTGAGTGACTGAACTGAAGGCTTAAAATTTTACCCCTCTCCAGGGGAGTGGTACTCTCATGATTTACACACATATGTTCAAAGACAGATATCCTTTCCTGACAGCCCATCATGACAAGGGGGTGATTTTTCCCTTAAGGAATCCAACTAAGATTCTTTCTCAGTTTACATCAGTGTCTTTAAGGAAAAATATTCCATTCCTCTCTTTCTAAAATTGCTTAACTTTCTTACCATTTTACCAAAATTTTCTTTTCTTTTATAGCATCACTCACTTGATAGTAGTCGGTATGTCTATCACAACTGGCTCTTTGGGACTCTAATAATCCAAGAGAATTAAGTTCATACTTCTGAAAATAGCATTTTTCCATTATAGTAAAAAAATCAACTTTTAAAAAATAGCTAGCTTTTCACAAGCTGTTTGATTTTTACAGTAACAAACAGGCCAACCAAATGTGAAATAGGAAATCATTCTTCAGAGAGAATTGAAAGGGATTACAAGAGTCATTTTCAACTTGGAGTTGTTTCCATATGTTGACTTAAATAATCTGACAAATAACAGATAGCTTCAGATAACATCACTCTTTAGTCAACAACTCTGAAAACAGTAAAGGATCTAAGCTTTTCACCTTGGAACTTTAAGGCAGAGTTCAAAACTGGCATTACAAGCCCTAGTTTCTTAGCCTGAAGTAAGAATCTTGTAATGTTAAAAATAATAATAATAATAATAAATAATGTCATCACTGTTTTCTCCAATACATCAGCAAGATAGCTGGGGTGATAAGGAATGGGCCCCAGCTGAGGTTACATGGTCTATCTCCACCACTGATTTGCTGTGTGAGCTTAAGAACATTAAACAAGAAAGTTTCACTTCCGTTTCTTTGTAAGAAATATGGAAACAAAATGGTTTCTTCACAGATGGTTTGGGAGGATGAAAACAGGTGAGGTATATAAGAGCTCTTTGTATGCTGTAAAGCACAACTCGAGTACTAGTAATGGGAAGGGTTTCTAGTAAATAGAACGCACATTTCCAGAAAGCTCCTTCACCCCAGAAATCTTAATAAATCTTGCCTGCATCCTATTTCCAAGTCCCAAGATTTCTCCAAATTTCCAACTTTCCATCCTCAAAGCTCTCTCTGACTGTACTCCAATATTCACGTGGGTCATTTCACTTAGGCATCCTATCAGTTGTATAGAATTATCAGCCCTTTCTCCAATACTCTCAGGGAATCCAATCACAGTCAGTTCATTGCAGTCCTTCTTCACCCTCTGGAAGGATATGTTCCAAGACCTCAAATGAATGTTGGAAGCCACGGTTAGTACAAAACCCTACATATACTATGTTTTGTTTCCTATGTACACATAAAGTTTAACTCATCAGTTAGACACAGTGAGAGAAAATCCATATTGTCAGCATCCTACTCTTGTATTTTGGGGCCAGTTTTAAATAAAATAAGTGTTACTTGAACACAAGAACTGTGATACCTTTACAGTCAATCTGATAACCCAGCGGGCTACCAAGTGACTAAGGCAGGATGGTGCTGGATGATGTCAGATTTCATCACATAACTCGGAACACTACCCAATTGTAGTAACTCATAAATGTTTTATTTCTGAAATTTTCCATTTAATGTTTTGGACCATGGTTGACTGTGGGTCACTGAAACCATAAAGTAAAGCCATGGTGAAGGAGGGACCACTGTGTTATGAAATGAGTTATTAGAACAGAGATTTCAGGATATTACTGGCACCTGCCATCTCTCCACCTGAGCTCCTCATAACTGAGCCTCTCTGCTGAGAGCAGTCTCATGGCACGTGCAGCCTGTCCACCGATTACAAATGCTTTCCCAAGACAGTGGCCTCTTAGAGGCCAGTGAATATAATAATCACCAGCTTAGCCTATGTTTATAATGACTGATTAAACAATTAATATTTGGAGAATAACAAGTTTTCATGGGTAATGAAACATTCAGAAAATTGTCATCCTTTCCAAAGCCGAAGATGAAATGTATTGACTCTCCTGGGATTCTGAACTGCTATCTTATGATCAGAGGCCTTGCATAGTTTGATGAAAAAAGTTATTTGCATGCAAGAAATGCGTATATGTTCTCTATGTCTTCCTAAAAGGTCTCTCCTTTTTATTCTCATAGTCTGGGTTTTTAGAGCCATTTATTTTCCACCATTTTCTACTCATAGAGGTTACTTAAAAGACCATAGTTTATAATAATAATCTTATTCACTTTAGCCTTTCATTACCTACAAAACACTTTTATCTGATATTCCCAGAAAATTTGTATAGTTGAAAAATACTAGTTATGATTCTTTCAATTTTATAATGAGGAAACTGAGTCTCAAAGTGGTTAATAAACTTGCACAAGACCACATAACTAACAAAGAGCAGTAACAGAACTCACATAGGTTTTCTGATTTTTCATCCCATGATCCTGTGCTTCAGTGAAACAAACGTGATGAATCATATGCAGCAAATCAATGCAAAAGAAAAATCTTAAATGTATTTTGAAGCCAGAGGAGGTTTTCATGTTTTCTAAAATATTCTCCTCATAAGCATCTTAGTTTCAATAGAACACTGTTACAGTAAGATACACCTGTGGGTCATGGAGAAATACAATAACCATTGATAGTCCTGACTTTCAGATTTTTCTAAGAATTGTCTGTACAAAGCACATTAATATCTACAGTTTCTCCCTCTGAAATATGAAGAATAGAAGCAATATTGGCTCTGTTGTTGCTTGCTCAGTATGTTTTGTTGTAGTCAACAAGCCCTGTGTTACCGGTTTATGCAGAAAGTTACTTCTTGAGAGACAGGGCGAGCTTTCTGTAAGCAGAGAATCTCTGTAAGACTAAAGAGGCTGACTCCAAGCTGAGCTCCTGAGGAAACACCCAGAGCTACGTCTCAGAACCAACCTACCAAGAAAGAAACTGCTGCCTCTGCCATCACCAGTAAGTGGCTGAATCAGGTCGCTGCCACCATCACCGCCAGCAATAGAGCCTTTCTCAGTGCAATTGTCTGAATGTGTGTTCCCTGCTCAAAATGCTTGAGTTGAAATCCTAACTCCCAAGGTGATGGTATTAAGAGCTGGGGTTCTTGGGGAGGTGCTTAGATTATAAGGGTCCTGCCTCATGTATGGGATTAGCACCCTTATGAAAGTGGTTACTGAGAGGCCCCTTGCCCTTCTACCATGTGAGGATACAATTAGAAGTCTGCAACCCAAAAGGGAGCCTTACTTGACCATACTGGCACCCTGATCTTGGATTTCCAGCTCCTAAAACTGCAAGAAATTAAATGTCTGTTGTTTATAAGCTGCCCAGTCCATGGTACTTTGTTACAGCAGCCCAAATGGAATAAGACACTTTGCCTGAATACCTGCTGCAAAACGGAAACTCGGCACCATACCTCTTTCCTCCACACAACTCAATTCTGTCTGAAGTCTCTCACAGGTCCATCTGATGGGTAGAATCTAAATCATTTATTCTTCTCCAGGAGTAAAATTTTCATTTGTTAATTTTCTCATTGGGATAATAAGACACAAATCCAATGGAATTATTATAAAATGGGAAGGCTTTTAAAAATATTTTTTCCAACCAGACTATAACAGAAGTTCATCACAGAGTTTGTTTTAATGAGAATAATAACAGACCCTATCACATGGTATTGTCATATGGGTTAAGTGAAAAGAATATGTAAAAACCTAAAACAATATAAAGAAAATGATCAATAGATATTATATATTATAATGTAAAGGGTTGCTAAGTAGAATCTTTCCTATTATTCTGGAATTGGCAGTGAGGCCTCAAAAATTGAGGACACAAAGTTTTTCAATAAAGGTATAAGCAACTGTGGAGCCAGATAGCCCCTCCAGGATCTTGTAAAGATGAATATATTCTCTCTGCTGCTCCAAAACATCCCTTACGACACTCTCCAGAGACTTAAACACATGCAGCTCAACTCCAGAAAAATAAACGATCCAATAAAAAAATGGGCCAAAGAACTAAATAGGCATTTCTCCAAAGAAGACATAAGGATGGCTAACAAACACATGAAAAGATGCTCAACATCACTCATTATCAGAGAAATGCAAATCAAGACCACAATGAGGTACCATTTCACACCAGTCAGAATGGCTGCAATCCAAAAGTCTACAAGCAATAAATGCTGGAAAGGATGTGGAGAAAAGGGAACCCTCTTACACTGCTGGTGGGAATGTAAACTAGTACAGCCACTATGGAAAACAGTGTGGAGATTCCTTTAAAAATTGCAAATAGAACTGCCTTATGACCCAGCAATCCCCTGCTGGGCATACACACCGAGGAAACCAGAATTGAAAGAGACACATGTTCCCCAATGTTCACTGCAGCATTGTTTATAATAGCTAGGACATGGAAACAACCTAGATGTCCATCAGCAGATGAATGGATAAGAAAGCTGTGGTACATATACACAATGGAGTATTACTCAGCCCTTAAAAAGAATAAATTTGAATCAGTTCTAATGAGATGGATGAAACTGGAGCCGATGATACAGAGTGAAGTAAGCCAGAAAGAAAAACACCAATACAGTATACTGACACATATATATGGAATTTAGAAAGATAGTAACAATGACCCTATATGTGAAACAACAAAAGAGACACAGAGGTATAGAATGGACTTTTGGCCTCTGAGGGAGAGGGAGAGGGTGGGATGATTTGGGAGAATGGCATTGAAACATGTATACTATCATGTAAGAAATGAAGTGCCAGTCTATGTTCGATACAGGATGCTTGGGGCTGGTGCAGGGGAGGATCCAGGGAGATGATATGGGGGTGGGAGGCGGGAGGGGGCTTCGGGATTGGGAGCTCGTGTTCACCTGTGGCTGATTCATGTCAATGTATGGCAAAACCAATACAGTATTGTAACGTAGAATAAAGTAAAAATAAAATTTAAAAAAATAAAATAAAATTATACAAAGCCTAAAAAAAAAGTAAAAACTAGGGAGGGACAAGGGCAAGAGGGGGATGAGGATCCACAGACTCACACATGACTGATTCTGAAGTCTCATCAGGCTACTGAAGCATTTCCTCAGGGAAGAAAGAAGGAAAGTGAGTACTCAACCACCAAAGTCCAGTGACGCTTCACCTAAAGGACTGCTTGCAAGATCTGGGGTGTCTACCAGAAAGAGAGACTAGCATCTCATTTCTAGTGTTACCTGCTAATCTGCCCAACTCCCCAGAACCTGTCTGAACTGACAAGGGAATCAAACACGGATGGCAGACGTGAAGGAAGGGAAGGGAAGCAATGTGGCTCTGGTAATGTTTAAGTGTGTGAGTGATGCATGATGTGTGAGTGATGTATGAGTTTCTCATATGTCAGGAGAACACTGTGGAAGGTAGTTCATGGCCTGAGCTGTGAGCTCACACCCTAAATAAGAGAGCTCTCTGTAGCTTCAGGAAGCAGCAGAAGCTTATGGCCATCAGATATACTGACAGCGAAGGAAGCTGGGGTCCAAGGGAGAAGGCTGAGCCAGACACAGATCTTCCATGAAAGCAACTATGAAGTGGGAGTCCTTTCCATGGGCCATGTAAAAGTTTACACAGGTGTCCACACATCTGTTTCTATCTTCTTCCCACTTCGTCTCCTTTCTTCCTAGCCCAACACACCAAAGGAGGAAGAGGGGAGGGCAGTGGAATTTAATAGCAAGCCCTCCACCACCAACTGCATGCCCCCTCAAGCCACTGATGAACTCTGAACTAAGAAGAGGAAATAGATGTGACTAGAGTTTTATGTTAGACTGAACTTAATAACTGAAACTTATTTGGAAGCTATGAGGTCTGACCAAGATATTAATACCTAAGAAAACCAGATTCAGCAAAATGAGGTCAAAGGCACTGGCTAAAAATTTTTAAAAAATAAAAAATAAAGAAGAAATTAGACCCTTGCGTGTTTATATCCCACTAGGATAAACTTTTAAAACCCAGTTACAATGGGGTTGTCTATTCACCACCCTACTTTTCTATCAGGACTTGGTTCACCTTAGAAAGATAAGGCAACTAGAATCAAGAAGTCAGTGGCCTCAGTCAGGGCCATGAAAGTGTCTCACCATCCTTTAAACCATTTCTCACCCAACATAGCTCCAGTTTTCACACTCTGTGACCAAGAGAGATGGAGAACAACCCACTGTGTTTTTTTTTTTTTTCTTTTTTAACATTTGTTTTCCCGCATAATTGTTTGGACGCAACACAGATCTGAACTGGAGCAGTCCCGGGGAAGGTGTCTTCATGCTCTCTCTTAGACCATAATCTTCTTCTCCACAACCACTGAATTACAATGTTGGTATGTGATAAAACAGCTTCTGAAACTTAAAAGATCATTAACTCACTAGAAATTTTGTGAAAATGTAAATTCTGATTTTATAGGTCTATGAAAAAACCTGAAAAATGGCATTTCTAACACATTCCCAAGTTCATGGAGCACCTCTTGTGTGGCTAGGTTCTAGAGTGGAGAACTCTCCATCTCATTAAATGAGAGAACCCAAAACAAATTAAAAAACCCACAAAGTTTCCCAGATCCTCTGAAAAGACATCAATAAGAGCAAACAAATATGAATTCTATATATTCTGCCACTACAACATTGCTCAGACTGTATTCTATGTAACAGAAGAGTAGATTTTTCATATCCACATCTCTACTCAGGTAATGTTTATCACCTGATAGCAGTCATATTTTTCTTTGTAATATTGGAGATATTCTTAGAATATTTAATAAAATTCATTTCTCACCTGAGAAAACCAATTGAAGTCAATATTTAAAAGGTGATAAGCAGTGACAGAAGGAGTAGTCTGTAAGTTCAACTCAAGAAGAGAAAGAAAATGTGGGAACCACATTTTCTTGCAAATGCGGTCCATATATGAGGAATCACAGAATTCTTCCCAAATGAATTCTGTTCAATTCCATAGAAGTACAAGAGTTCAACTTGTCTTTCACTTACATAGAATTATTCTACTTCTCTTTTTCATGCTCTTCTTATGTCATTGCTTATATTTAATAAAATCAAGTATCAGGTATTTTGGGGATAGTCATAGATTTAAATACTCTCATCTGTGGACAAACAATTTGACCTAATGTTGGGAAGACACCCTAGAGAAGGGAAAGGCTACCCCACTCCAGTATTCTGGCCTAGAGAATTCCATGGACTGTATAGTCCATGAGGTCTCAAAGAGTCAGACACGACTGCACAACTTTCATTTTCACTTTTTACTTTCAATGAGGGTACAACTCAACAATCTAACAAATATTCCAGTTGATTTTGACACATCAAAATGTGAGAATCATGGCTATCAACCTATAGCTTTCAAACCAGGCCCTCAAGCCTCTCTCCTTCATCCACCACCCCCTGGCCCCCACCACAAGTTCCTGATTCAAACTGAACAGCCCTAAAGTGGGCTGGCCACCTGTATTTTTTCAAAACTCCTCAGATGAGTCTGGTGTTCTAATATCCAAATAAGGTTGGAAACCACTGCTCTAAGGTGTGTGTGCTCCTTGGTACTGAATCACCCAAAAACAGATGTGCAGTTGAGAGCAGAGCTGAGATCTAAATCCACACTTTTGGATTCCAGAACGCAACACTATGCTGACATCTTGGTTTCTGGTTCCTCTGTTCCAGGTCCATGTAAGTATCTCCATTTTCACCCAAACTTCATCCTTATGACCATCTGTGATTCCTCTAAGCTTGCTTCTATAGTATTTTTCATCATGGTGCCTTCATCCTGAGATTGCTCTCTCTCAACCCCTTATATCTTAGGTCACATGCACATTGAAACCCTCCTTCCTCCTGCCCCTTTGCTCTCTGCTCAACACACAAGAGCACAATCATTTGGAGATCAAAATTCTGTCTTTGTCAATACTTGAAATTTCAGGGTGTTAAAGCTGAAAGGATCTCTGGGATCAGCAGGTCTAGCTCCTTTTTATGGCTAATTAGTATAATTATGCTAGATTTTCCAGATGAGATCTTCTTACATACATTTCCTGCAGAGGCTATGAAGGTAGTACAAAACAAGCCTTCTGATACAACATGCCAAAGGAGAACTTATTCATTCGAACAAAGAGGCTTAGAATTGGCAAAGTCACCCATACAAATTTCTATTTTTTGTCTACTGTGGTGCTATGACTCTTGTGCTCTAAAATCCAAATACAATGCTCAAGTGGAGAAAAATCCACATGAAAGAGGCTAGGAAGGGATTAGTGAGGAATACAAAATCCCAAGCCTATGTAATCGTCTATGCCTTGTCTCAAAGCACCAGATCATATTGGTGCTTAAAACTGGAACATGCTGCTGCTGCTAAGTTGCTTCAGTCGTGTCCAACTCTGTGCAACCCCATAGACGGCAGCCCACCAGGCTCCTCTCTCCCTGGGATTATCCAGACAAGAACACTGGAGTGGGTTGCCATTTCCTTCTCCAATGCATGAAAGTGAAAAGTGAAAGTGAAGTCACTCAGTCGTGTCCGACTCTTAGCCACCCCATGGACTGCAGCCTACCAGGCTCCTCCATCCATGGGATTTTCCAGGCAAGAGTACTGGAGTGGGGTGCCATTGCCTTCTCTGAAAATTGGAACATAGAGATCAAAAAATAGCATTAAAAATATTGAGAATCTTGAAAGTAGAAAGCATTATCTTCAACTACTAGACCTTTTTAGGAACCTAAATATGAATGGGGAATGCTTTCCTAGAGTTAAACTATGTGGCATATTATGGGTTAAATATGAATAACATTAAAATGAAAACTAATTGAGAATAATTCAGTGCTGCCTGATAATAACGCTTCTCTGCCTCAGATTTCTCATCCATAAATCAAGATAAAGCACTTCCCCTACAAACCTCATTACATTTTCCCAAAGATAACATAACCAAGCATGTTAGTATCCTATGGCCACATAATGTGTCTTTGCCTAGTAATTAGTATTTTAGCTTTCCCTGTGGGCAAAAGTGCAGATGCTCTGGGTCACAGCTTTGAGAGGAGAACCATGATATAAGGCCCTGAATGGAGCATCTTTAAAAAAAAAAAAAAAGACACCTGCAGCAGCTGTCAAATTCTATCAACTACTGATATGTTCAAAGGATCAAATCCCACCAAGATAGATAGCTTAACAGGAATGCTCAAGTAACTTTTTCTAACACAAAAATTCCTTTAAAGTCATTACCTACCCTGTGGACTGTAACTTCTGTTCACTGATCATTTTAGAAAATGAAACTGGACAAAAACCTAACCAGGAGAAAGGTGACCCCAAATCATCTTGTAAATCTCAACACAGTGAGGGCTGAAATAGGCACATTTGGCTTTTCTGACAATATGTTCACTCTTGGACAATTCATAACAAAACCCAATGGTATCACTATCAGACAAAGTTCATGCGTATAAATGGTTTCTGTTTTAACCTGAGTCAATGGGAAAATAAAAAGAACTGCAAGTCAGAGAAAATATCCAGAACCCTAGGGATGGTTTTAAATACTGCTAGTTGGCAATAAATACTTTTGTCATATTGCAAAATGACAGCTGCCTAACTAGTGTATTTTTTTTTTATAATCTGTATATAAGAAAACAGTCATCTCTAATTAACACAACATAAAGACAATACTTGGAGAAAAATAATCCAGCACTGAAAATAACCAACAGGATTTGAAAGGCACTATTTATAGGAAGATTCAATGTGTGTGGAATCACCACTGGTTTCCAGAGGCATGCCTGGCTTGTGCCTTGCTTTGAACTGCATTAATCTAATCATCCCAGTCCAGATTGCCCAAAGTCAAAATGCAATAGGCTTCCTTCAGTTTCTTATACCTACAGTTACAGAATCTTTAGCACCAGAGGAGACTTTTGAAATGGCCAATTCTGAACATTGTGCTCCCTAGCCCCCAGCTGAGCTGATGAAGTCATCACTGACCCACAATGGCCCCTTCTTTGAAGAACAGAGACCTATTTAAGAGATCTTCTCAAGAGAGTCCATTAAATATACCCGACAGGGTGTGGGCAGGAAACAGATGGTTCAGCCAAATCAAGATAATTCCAACAGAGTTTAGTAAAGACACTATTTTTATCAAAGGAAAATCCTCAGTTTGTAAGGAAGGTAGGGACTATGGGGGTGAGGGGCAAAGGGGACATTAAGAAGGGTCACATAGGGGTAAAAGGACTAAGGGTACTTATGACCTTTATTTGAGGGACAAAGTCAGCCCAAGGTGAGCTCAGAGAAAAAGATACAAACTCCCTCCAGGCTCCTGCTGGGTCTCAGCATTTACCAAACCCAAAGAAAACCAGAAGACTAGGAATCTTTCTGATGTGGTCCCCAATCCCCTGGGACAGAGAGAAGGTCAGAGAAGGACAGAGAGTATGTCTGGATAGGGGGCAAAAGGCAGTTACCCAGCACTCGAGGTGATTCACTCTAGAGCACATAGCTATTGAGTCACAGAAAAGAGTAAAAAACATATGCTTTCTTAGTCTTTTCTCAAGTCTTTTGTTTGCACACCACTGTGTGTGTGTACGCATTCACTTGGGTGCATGTGCACAGGCAAGTATACACCACACGTGCACCTTGAAGAGGGAGCTGGCTACTGAGCATATTCATCTGGGACTGGTCACCTCTAAATGGCTCTTCAGACCTCTAAATGGCTCAGGCCCTGCACATGGAGCACTCTGTGGCATTCTGGAGCCAAATTAGCTCAACTTTCTGACCCACGACATTACTGAAAATGTCAACCTGTCTTCAACCCAGTGTTATTTTGGAAAGTCTTGCACCCATAATTAACTTATGGGTGTCATGTCCCAATCTCCTGTGTACTTACTGAAAGTAAACAAAGAGGATTTATTAGCGACTGGGCTGTTCAAGATTGTTTAAAACTCCATAATACCTCAGCCACTACTTCTAGCTAGTAAAGCCTCCCTCTTCCTCTTAAGCTCATACCATGAAAATACACATTTTTGAAAGCACAGATTTGGGTTGGGACTTCTCTGTCTACAAATCTTACAACAGGACCATATTTCTAGACACTCAATAAAAAATATTTTGGTATGATATTAATATAGAATGTTTTACCAAAAACTTCAGTTTCCCACTCTGATTTTGTACTACATAGACAGGATATTAAATTTCCATATGGATTAATACACGTTCACTTACTTTGGTAGAAACAAATCAAATCAGAACTAAAGCAATCAACCATGAAACAAACGTCCTCATTTTCACATTCAATTCACATCAGTTATTGACTCTCTACTGTCACCTAAGTCACAAACCAAAAATGGTACTATTTGCTAAGAAATTTAGCAACAGGTAACACAAATAATTATCATGAAATATCATCCTGCTTTAAGCTACTCTGTCATCAAAAGCACTGGAAGTGTTATTCATAGGTATGCATAATACTGGTAAATATTTATGATTTTTAAACTATATGATTTATGAGAAAGGCTTTTCCCTAAGAAAAGTGAGAGTTTCTAGATTAAAGTCACTAAAAGAAATTCTGGTTAGACATTAACAACAAAAAGAAGGTCACAAAAGAAAGAACCAGTAATATAATCTCATCCACACAGTCATGTTGGCACACCACCTTCACTCTTACAAGACTGTGTAAGACCCTTCATGTGATATGTTATATCACATGATAAGACTCTTCATGTGATATGAACCTCTGGTAACAGTTGAGACTTAGTAGTTTAATGGGTAAAAGACAGTGAAGTAAACAAAGAGATAAGGGAGAGAATACAAAAGGAAATACATTATCAATTACTTCACCATTCATGTTCCGTAGTCATCTTACCATATTTGTTCCTACAAGCAAACTTTCCAATTATCTAGGTCAGTGAAAGAGCCAGAAACAAACCCAGATTTTCTGAATCCTCTGGTGTAATTCCCACCAAATTATTCTGATAATTCTTCTCTATTCGGATTGACCTCACACTTCCACCTTTCTAGGCAGAGTTCTCCAGAATAAAATGTGCATCTATTTTAGTGAAGTTGAGATAAACTGTTAGAATCAAAAGCAATTAAAAATCACATGCCACCTCTTCACCTGAAGTAGTCTTACTCCAACAATCTTTGGCTCAGCTAATAAAGTAATGCTGCCACTAAGTTATAAATTCCTAGGTGGGGTTTGTTTAAATGTAGAAATCATTTTTTGATGATTCTTCTCTTTGAAGATCTCAGATTGTGTACAATGTTACATTTAAATACCATGAAATTTTGGGTCCTCCAGTCAGACAAATAAATACAGTCAGTGAGTGGCCAAATAAAAATGTAACTGAAAATTAACCATGGCAACAGATATAGCTGGTATATTTCTTTTAGGGCAGTGTTTCCACCTTTATGTGGTTTTTCTTCCACCTCCCCTACCAACATGCTCACTCAGGTTCATGCTGTCTCAATACCTGAAAGCACTGTTCTTGAGTCAGCTATATAGCTTCTGCTCCTCCGATCTGTCCTCAATGTAAAGTAAAAGCAGAGAGTGGAGACAGTTTCAGTAAATGAACTGATAATAAAGCCCAAACCAAGTAAACACTAGCTCTACAACCATATAGACATACACAAACACACCCTATATTAGGGTTCTCCAGAGAAACAGAATGAATAGGATACTACAAATGACTGGGCATATGAATTTTCTCATTGAAATTTAAACACTTTGAGGTGAGTAATAATCCCTCCAGGTTAGATGTAGAAACTAGGGCTCAAATTGGTTTAGCAACTTGCCCAAGATTGGCTAGTAAATCATAGAACCCAGAATCTCAACCTATAATCTTCCATGTCTGATTTAACCCCATAATCTCATCCATATTTAAACCACACTCCAAAACTACATTGTGTGGTTATATGCACTTTAGCAGCACAACCGGCAAAAGTTAACTCCCTTGGGATCTATGGCAGACCCATCCCTTCGGTAAGTGATTCTTTTCCCTGCCCTGCACACTCTACTTTCTCCTTAAGGAACCATCACCAGTCCCGTGCAAGTGAGCTTTCATCAAGTTTCATCTCTTACAGGAAACCTTTCTCATGTCACAGCTTGATTTCAGCACCCTTCTTCTGCTTTGCTACACCCATAGCATACCTCTGTTACAGCATCTGTCACCCTGTAATCCTATCTCCTGCTCGTCTGTCCCCACAAAAACCAGGGAATTTGTAAAACAGGGCTGTGTTCTCCTCATCATTATCCTGCACCACACTCACTCTCCCACTGTAGGCTTTCAGGCAGAGCTGGAGCAAAGAAAAGAAATAGCTCTAAATCAAGTTTAAAGCTTTAATGATCTCTTAAACTGGAAATTAGACTGAATTGAGGCAGCGTTTGCGACTTAGGTGACTAAAAGAATGTCAATTCCTCAAGAGTGGACAAAACACCCATAGGACTTAATGGGTTCTCATTCAGTGGCTGAGAAAGTCTTTAAGATGAAGGGAACAAAGATATAATTTTGCACTTTAGTTACAACAGACTTATTCAACAACCTGGTCACTTTGTATCCTTAGTGCCTGGGACTCTGAAGAAAATATAGTCCAATATCTGACATTTATTACACATTTGTTGTGCTGAGAAGGGATGTGGAAGCCTGCTTGTGAAGCAGGATAAGGCAATTTACACATTTTATCATTTAACTCTCATAGGAGTCTTATGATATAGGTATTATTACAGATCTTCCCATATACGGACATGGAAACCAAGACCAGGGAGATTAAGTAAGTGAGTTGCCTGAGATCTTCCTGCAAGCCAGTGGAGGATTCCAACCCAGACTATCTATCTCCAGAGGCTATAGTCTTAACCAGTACCTAAGACTATCACCCCTTCAGAGGGGACTTCAAGGAGAATGCAGGAAGAAGGAATAGAGGAATTCCAAGCAGAGGAAATTGGAGGTTCAAAGTGGTGGAAGTGTAGAGGAGCCTGGTATATTTGTTGTTCAGTCACCCAATCATGTCCCACTCTTTGCAACCCCATGGACTGTAGCCCACCAGGCTCCTCTGTCCATGAGGATTCTCCAGGCAAGAATACTGGAGTGGGTTGCAATGCCCTCCTCCAGGGGATCTTCCCAACCCAGGGATGGAACCCAGGTCTCCTGCATTTCAGGTGGATTCTTTACCATCTGAGCCACCAGAGCATATTGAGAGAATGGCTAAGAATTTCCAGGAGCTGGGCTTTAGGAAGAGTGAGTGGGTGCCACAGGGCAGGGTGTGGGAACCTGGCTGTGAGGGGACTTGTGTGACATGATGAGGAGTCTGAGCATCACCAGGGGTCTGCAGTGGAGGGAACTGCTCTGGCATCAGTAATGGCAGATGGAGAGAAACCCAGAAGGATTGGGAAGCATCGATCTGTTGGACTCTGTTGACGAGAGTCTGAACTAAGGCAGGAGAAAAGGAGGTAGAGAGGACAGAGGCTTGCATTCAAAAGACAGTGCTAAGGTATAAGCCACAGCTGTCGATGAACAATCAAATATGAGGGGTAAAGGGAAGGGACCTTGGGGCTTGTGGTGGAGGATTGACTGGGGCACCGGGTTGTGAGGGGAGGTGATGGATCCAGGTTGGGGTGGGCAGAGTCTGAGGAACCAGAATATCCACAGGAGATGTTTACAGGCCTGTTCAGAGCACAGGAAAAGGGTCTTTCATAGAATATCAAACGGTAAACTTTTGCTGAAAGTTTCTCTTCTAGTTCACGTTTATGCACTGATATCTAGGTTGAAGCTCTGGAAGTGAGTGAAATCATCAGGAAGCTTAAGAGGAAATGAAAACAAGGGAACTCTTTGTCCCTGTGTTTTTAGGTTGTGCTCAGGTTCTTTTGATTCAAAGGCACTTTGTTATCATTCTGTGATTTCTGGCTGGATTATACTCCTTTAATTACACTTTATTCTTAATTTCCATTTTATTACTAAGATGCTTAGTGGCTTTTTTTCTATATCAAACATTGGCTCCATAAACATATAGACATACACACTATATTAGGGTTCTCCAGAGAAAAAGACTGATAGGATATAGACAGATATATGAAAAGAGATTTATTATGAGAAACTGGTTCACACAAATATAAAGACAAATAAGATATGCTGTCTTCAAGTTGGATACCCAAGAAAACCAGTGGTATAATTCACTTTGAGACTAAAAGCCGGAGACTCAAGGGGCTGAGGGCCTGATGATGTAAGTCCTGGTCTGAGTCCAAAAGCCCAGGAACCAGGAGCATTGATGTCAGAGGGCAGAGGATGGATGTCTCAGCTTAAGTAGAGAAAGTGAACTCACTCTTCCTCTACCTTTTTGTTCTCTTCAGGCTCTCAACAAATTGGATAATACCACCCACACTGAGGAGGGCCATCTTCTTTACTCAGTTACTGATTCAAATGTTAATCTCTCCTGGAGACAGCCTCAGAGATACACTATAAAAACTGTTTTACTAGCTATCTGGGCATTCCTTACCCCAGTCAAGCTGACACATAAAATTAACTATTACAAGTCCACCCCTTGTCAACTTGAGCCACTAAGCACATAGCTCAGTTGGTAAAGAATCTGCCTTCAATGCGGGAGACCCGGGTTCGACTCCTGGGTTGGGAAGATCCCCTGGAGAAGGAAATGGCAACCTACTCCAGTATTCTTGTCTGGAGAAGCCCATGGATGCAAGAGTCAGACACGACTTGGAGACTGAACAACCACCTTGTCAACTTGGCAGCCATAAGCATCTCCCTGGTGGCTCAATAGAAAGGAATCTGCCTGCCAGTGTGGAGATACGGGCTCAATCCCTGTGTCAGGAAGATCCCCTGGAGAAGGAAATGGCAACCCACTCCAGTATTCTTGCCTGGGAAATCCCATGGACACTGGAGCCTGGTAGTCTACAGTTCAAGGGATTGCAAAGAGTCAGACATGACTTAATGACTAAACAACAACAAACCATAGTTAATCTCCAGATAATAACAAGGTCATAATTCCACTTAACATATCAATACAACTATCCTACATACAACAAAAAATACACTAATACCTTTCCCAGAAAAAGAGGTAAAGTCCTTGAGTGACGTTTACTCTTCTCCTGATATCCAATAACTTAAATTCTATGATGTAAAATCAACAATATATAAATATTGATATCAAGTCAATATATCTTACCTTACATGATAAGGGAATAATACAGGAAAGAAAGATATTATACATACATACATACACGAACATATCCATAAAAAATAAAGAGGAAATATTCATAACCATTACAGTCCTTATTTTTATAAGTGCTTATGTGATTGTAGCTGATATTATAACCATTTTCTTCTGCCAGTCATTCTGTATTCTCTGCCTTTGCCAAGCACCTCAGCTGGTCATGACTCTTCACTTGGCAGGGTGATTCAGCCTTCATTCCTGAAGGGTCTAGGCCATTAGTTCTATTTGGATGTGGTTACTGTAATTTCTCCTGACCATATTATACAAGTTTTAGTAATACTAGATAGTAATACTCATGGCAATACTCAGCGAAAACCTACGAGATCTCCTTTATTCCAGACGTACTCTTCCTTACATTCAATGATTTGAAAATCGGGATCAATCATTCCAACCAGCACGGTAACACCCTTCTTTGATTGCTGAGTCAGAGTCATGAAGAGTGCAAAGTGGCCAGAACTTAACCTACAGTTTAATAGAATCATTTTCCTTCCTAGTAAAAGCATTCTACCCTTTGGAACCAAGACCCCTAGGCCAGCATAAAGTTAACATGAACAGATAGCAAAAATTTCACTAGTAGGTTATTGCAGGTAATACAGAGTAGTACCATTTCCATTCCACACCTTGATTCCTGAATCCTCGAATCCTAACTATGGAAAAAACAGCACCATATATTGTATTCTGATTTCAGAGCATATACAGCCTTTTACGGAACTCTGTTTCAGCTCTGCAAGAAACTGCCACCTAACTGGCATGGTAACTTAGTCTTTCAATGAGTATTCTACCACTCTGTCAAGCCAGTTTCTTCAGGATGGTAGAGAACATGGCAAGAGCAGCGAATTCCATAAGCACGGCCCACTGCCATCAAGGACTTTCATCTTAGTAACTCATTTCGTTATCATTAAACTGTACTTATTAAGTGATGGCTCACAGACAGAATTTTGCAAATCCATTTGTAGTAGCCAGATCCCTTTTTTGGCAAACTATCAGGTAATGAGCAGCTGGAATTTTCTTTGTCTTAGGCAGCAATATTATCTCAGGCTATACGGAACCCCACTGGCTTAGTAAACACAATAGGAAATGCATTATTTATATTGGTCTTCATTAATAATTAATAAAATTACAGGTGCATGATATTTCCAGGCTCCAAAGCTCACATCAGTGAAAATGGTACATGAATGCTTTTTCCCAAAAGATCACAATTAAACGATAGCTGCTGACTCTATGTTTTTTAATTAATTTGTGTGACCTTCTCACACTGAAGCTGGAAAACAATGAGGTAAATTTTCAAGTAGACAAACATTGTTAACTTTTTGTTCTCAAGTGTTGAAATTGCATCAGATTCATTATTTACCTTACTGCATATATCTAAAGAAATGATTATTACTAAATTAGTCTAAAGTTACAGGGGAAAAAATGAACAGAATAATATCCTTACAGCAGTATGTGATTTGACTTTCAAACCTAATTTTTTTAAATCACTTTGCCTATCATCCATTCTGACTCTTCTTTTTCACCAACATTATGATGTTTCACCCTTTCACAAAGACATTTCATTTGGTCATTAGAAACAAATAGTTAACGAGCCCTGTTGCTACTGCTACTGCTAACTTGTTTCAGTCGTGTACCACTCTATGCAACCCCATAGAGGGCAGCCCACCAGGCTCCCACATCCCTGGGATTCTCCAGGCAAGAACACTGGAGTGGGTTGCTATTTCCTTCTCCAATGCAGGAAAGTGAAGTCGCTCAGTCATGTCCAACTCTTAGCAGCTGCATGGACTGCAGCCCACCAGGCTCCTCCATCCATGGGATTTTCCAGGCAAGAGAACTGGAGTGGGGGTGCCATTGCCTTCTCTGTAATGAGCCCTACTGGCCAATAAATAATAGTACTTTTAAAATAATACTAATAACTTCTCATATTTATAAAAGCTCCTGTAGAATTTTTAAATGCTATCAAAAATATGATTTTATTTTCATGGTATATGATAGCCTCAAGATACAAAGATGATTGAGACCCTGCATTCAGCATGCTTAAGTCTATTAGTAAAAAAATAAAATATGCACCACAAATGATCAAACTATGAATCAGGAAATAGAAACACATGCTCTTCTCTACTCAGAACTCTTGGAAAGTAGGGTCCTATCTCCTTCCTCTTGACTGCCGGTATCTAGCTCCATAGTTGACACAGGGCTTGATGACTGAGTGAAGAGCCCCTAAGAAAAGGCTCCTGTCCCGTGTGTCCCAAACTGTGTTGAAAACCCAAGATAGAGAGAGCAATATAGGAAACAGACCAGCTTCCTGCCCTAATGGCACTGATATTCTAATGGGAGAGACAACCATTAATATGGAAGCAAAAAAAAAAAAATGTAATGGGCTTGGCAAGTTCCAAGAAAAAGTAACAGATACTGGAACAGGAAATGATGGGAGGTGAGCAGAACAGGAGGGTAACTTTAGACCAGGAGGGCAAAAGTTGCTCTGACCTGAGAAAATGATGTTTAAAGTGAATTAAAAGGAATCACCCATGGAAGGAAGCAGGTAAGAAGCATCCGGGGCAGAGGGAAACAGAAATTACAAAAGCTTTAAGGTGGGAAAAGCATAGAGAAGGAATTGCAGGGTTACAAGAGCAAAGCAAAGAGACCAAGTGAAACCCCAGTAAGAGGAGAAGGTAGCTTGGTCTAAACAGTGGAGATGGAAAGATACAAGTAGGTTTCAGATGGTTCTGAAGACATGGCTTCCTTGCTCTTGATTCTTTTATAATATAATCTCAATTACTTTTTATCTTCTAGAAATGCTTTACATTTTTTTGATTTTCTAATACACTTACGGATTTTTTCAATCTTCGAGGGGAAAATTTAAAATAACAAGACTTTTCTAATATTTCAAAGAATGTTACAGTCCTTCAACTCATGTATACAAAACACTTTAAAGTAAGCAAAATTTGAGCTTTCAATATTGTTATTTTCCCAATCTTATCCTCTTTTTTTGTGATCAGTATCTTGGCTTGGCTCCCTTGAAAACAGAGGCAGAAACAAAGATGAATTGCTTTCCAGGGAGTGGGATCCAGGTAGCAGGAACTGGGGGGCAGTGAATGGAGTGGAAAAGCTGGGAGAACCAACAGAAAGACACATGATAGAGTTGGCTACTATGAGGGTGACTGACTACTCCCTCCCACAGGACCTTCTGAGAAGGAAGTCCATCTCCTTCTCAGATGGGAGACTATCTTTGGGAAGAAGATACAAAAGGAAGCATTCATTCACCATCTGGTCTCCTATCTACCAAAGATTCATTCTCTAAGACTTGAAATCCCTGAACTTCTGAGTTGTGCGTGTGAGCCCAGAGGCAATTCCCACAGTGCCCTGCTTTACAATCCCAGCTTGCCCTGCTGCTCCCACCCAATCACTGTAGCATCAGTAGAGAAATCCTTGGACAGAAAGTGTTCAGATGGGGGCAGGTGTAAGTTAAATGGCAGATGTCATATGCCATTTACTGCTGTTAAAGATCTCTGAATGGACATTGTTCATTACCACAGTATCTATGGATATGTTAGAGGCTGCACAAGTTGAAAATCTCCAGGACTCCACTCCACAAGTCTTGCTAAAATAACATGGGAATATTTTAACTCAAATATACACATTAAAACAATTCTTTACACAATCATCAGTTCAATTCAGTCACTCAGTCATGTCCAACTCTCTGCGACCCCAGGGACTGTAGCACACCAGACTTCCCTGTCCATCATCAACTCCCAGAGCTTACTCAGACTCACATCCATCAAGTCGGTGATGCCATTCAACCATCTCATCCTCTGGAGTGGGTAGCCTTTCTCTTCTCCAGGAGACCTCCCCAACCCAGGGATTGATCAAACCCAGGTCTCCTGAATTGCAGGCAGATTCTTTTACCAGCTGAGCCTCAAGGGATGCCCTCTTTACACAATGAAAGGATGTAAATGGGCCCTTCTCCAATGCAGACCATGTCAGAGATTGCTTATTTTGCATTTTACTACAGTCATTTGCTCATAGTAGATTTGTCAGGTTTTATTTTTCATTGCTTTCTAAGGAAAGCAAATTTTGGTATCTGGAGGAATTTCTATTTGTTGAACAGAAGTAAAACTTTTTGTTCCTCATAAAATAGGGACTTTTATCCCTTGTGTAATAATTTGATGTTACTGTAGGCAGTTTTAACTAGTGAGTGGGAGTATCAAAGTTTGAATTTAAAACTGTTACAGCACTACACTGCTCTGGCTAAGAAAGGAAAAACTGAGAACTGAGAATCCCAGGTACAGATCTAGAAAATCTAAGGCAGGAGCAAGAAGGCAGAAAATCTAAGGCAGGAGCAAGAAGGCAGATGGGAAAAGCGAGGGAGGAAAACTGGTAGCTCTGAGGAGGGGAAGAATAATTTGGAAGATAAGGCAGGGCTTACTGAGGTTGGTGTGCAAACCATGAAACAGCAGGATGGTGCTATGCCAACCTCCTCTTTATCATTCCACGTCACCTCAGTAAATACTTTGAGCATGTGTATTGGTTGCTCAGCTGTGTTTGAGTCTTTGTGAGCCAATGGGCTAGAGCCCACCAAGCTCTTCTGTCCGTGGAGTTCTAGTAAATATTTTATTGTTCTCTAATTCCCTGATGGCTCAGCAGGTAAAGAATCTATCTGCAATGCAGCAGACCCAGTTTCAATCCCTGGGTTGGAAAAAACCCCTGCAGTAGGAAATTACACCCCACTCCAGTATTCTTGCCTGAAAAACTCATAGACAGGGGAGCCTGGTAGACTATAGACCATAGGGTCCCAAAGAGTTGGAAACGACTAAGCAGCTAAGCTTATGCACACACACACGTTTTTATTTATGTGAAATTCTGTTTGAGAGAAAATAAAATAGAAAAGGACAATGAAAAGACGGAAGGGAAGAGAGGGGGAAGGATGAACTTTTACTATTAGTAAACCAGTTTTCCCTCTAAATAAATATTTAACACGAACACACATTTGATGACTATCGGTTGAAGCGATGCATTTTTTTAATTCTATAGGCCGCCACAATTTTTCTAGACCTGACTAAGTCTTATTTCTACAAAGTAAATAAAGAGCCTTCCAGTGACATAACACAGGACATAACTAATGATGTATGCTCTACTACAAAAGCCAGTCGGAGAAGGCAGTGGCACCCCACTCCAGTACTCTTGCCTGGCAAATCCCATGGACGGCGGAGCCTGGTGGGCTGCAGTCCATGGGGTCGCTAGGAGTTGGACACGACTGAGTGACTTCACTTTCACTTTTCACTTTCATGCATTGGAGAAGGAAATGGCAACCCACTCCAGTGTTCTTGCCTGGAGACTCCCAGAAACGTGAGAGCCTGGTGGGCTGCCGTCTATGGGGGTCGCACAGAGTCGGACACGATTGACGCAAGTTAGCAGCAGCAGCAGAAGCCAGTATTAATTCTTCAATATTTAATGCCTTCTCTGTAAAGCCTGTCGTTACCATGGAAAGATGAGACATAAACCCTATTTTTAAAGGCTTAGAGAGATTTTTCTTTCCCTCTGAAGAATATTTTTTTCAAGTTAAGGGTCTTCTTTGACTTTTCTATTGCTCTGCTCTGTCAATGACAAGAACTTGGGCACTGCTCCTCTGAAAATTAATAAGACACAAAAAACTATTTTTTAAGACCTGATGATATGATTTTATTTAGGTCATACCTGAATGGTCTAGTGGTTTTCCCTACTTTCTTCAATTTAAGTCTGAATTTGGAAATAAGGAGTTCATGATCTGAGCCATAGTCAGCTCCCAGTCTTGTTTTTGCGGACTGTATAGAGCTTCTCCATCTTTGGCTGCAAAGAATATAATCAATCTGATTTCAGTGTTATCCATCTGGTGATGTCCATGTGTAGAGTCTTCTCTTGTGTTGTTGGAAGAGGGTGTTTGCTATGACTGGTGCGTTCTCTTGACTGAAATCTATTAGCCTTTTTCCTGCTTCATTCTGTACTCCGGCCAAATTGTCTGTTACAGTAGGTGTTTCTTGACTTCCTACTTTTGCATTCCAGTCCCCTATCATGAAAAGGACATCTTTTGGGGGTGTTAGTTCTAAAAGGTCTTGTAGGTCTTCATAGAACTGATCAACTTCAGCTTCTTCAGCATTACTGGTTAAGGCATAGACTTGGATTACCATGATATTGAATGGTTTGCCTTGGAAACAAACAGAGATCATTCTGTCATTTTTGAGATTGCATGCAAGTACTGAATTTTGGACTCTTTTATTGACTATGATGGCTACTCCATTTTTCTAAGAGATTCTTGTCCAGATATAATGGTCATCTGAGTTAAATTCACTGATTCCATTTTAGTTTGCTGAATCCTACAATGCTGATGTTGACTCTTGCCATCTCCTGTTTGACCACTGCCAGTTTGCTTTGATTCCTTCTCTTCATTAAAGCTCAACATTCAGAAAACTAAAATCATGGCATATGGTGCCATCACTTCATGGCAAATAGAAGGAGAAACAGTGGAAGACTTTATTTTGAGGTCTCCAAAATCACTGCAGATGGTGACTAGCCATGAAATAAAAAGATGCTTACTAAAGCTGAGCACCAACGAACTGTGGTGTTGGAGAAGACTCTTGAGAGTCCCTTGGACTGCAAGGAGATCCAACCAGTCCATCCTAAAGGAAATCAGTCCTGAATATTCATTGGAAGGACTGATGTTGAAGGTGAAAGTCCAATACTTTGGCCACCTGATGTGAAGAGCTGACTCATTTGAAAAGACCCTGATACTAAGAAAGATTGAAGGAAGGAGGAGAAGGGGATGACAGAGGATGAGATGGTTGGTTGGCATCACCAACTCAATGGACATGAGTTTGAGTAAACTCCAGGAGTTGGTGATGGACAGGGAGGCCTGGCATGCTGCAGTCCATGGGGTCACAGAGAGTCAGACACAACTGCATAACTGAAATGAACTGACTGATATGATTTGACTCATTAGGAAAACACCATTCCTCTCACATTCTGGTCATTTGTCAAGGTACTATGGTTCATGCTACTGAGTGGGGCTTACTTGGTACAGGTGGACAATTTTTGTTGTGCAGACCATGGGATGAACATCAGCTGGTCAGTTCCATTCACACCAAAGAGAAATATGCTTTGGAAAAAACAATTCAATTGTAGATTAAAGTACCCAACAGTTTCTGCATTAATATAAATTTCTATTCTGTAAGCTTTCTTACCATTCAAATGACTTTGCAAAGATGGCCACAATTTTGCTTTCTCTGTATCCATACTTATTCATAATGTGACCTCCCAGCTGAGCTGGACTTTTGACTTAGTTTTATCAAGATAATGCAGCTGAAGTGATGCTGTGCCAGTTCTGAGACCAAGCCACAAGAAAGTTTGTGTGCTTCCTGTATTAGTTTGCAAGGGCTGCAATAACAAAATACCACAGGCTTGGTGGCTTAAATGAGAAATTTCTTTTCTCCCAGTTCTGGAGACTGGAAGTCCAGGATTAAGGTGTTGGCAGATTTGGCTTCTTGTGAGGCTTCTCTTCTTAGCTTGCTAGCCACGCCCTTGCTATGCCTCACATGGTCTCTCCTCTATGCATGTGCACCCCTAGTTTTAATATCTCTCTATGTATCTAAATTTCCTCTTCTTAAAAAAGCATCAGTTAGACTGGATTAGAGTCTACATGAAAGGCCTGATTTAACTTGATTGCTTCATTGAAGGCCCCATCTCCAAATAGTCACAGTCTGAGTTACTAAGGGGTTAAAGGCCTCAATATATGAATTTGGGGGAATGTAATTCAGCACATAACATTTCCGTCATGCTCTTGAGACCCCATTGCCACCATTAGAATAATCCCAGGGAAACTTCCTAGATTGCCAGACAATCCCTAAAAGCATAGCCCTCTACCTGAACTGTATTTCCACACAAAAACATGAGAAAATTTGTTCTAGGTACTTCACCGTAAATATCTTTAGCAACATCTTTGCTTCAAGAATTTTTGCCACGTAGCTAATTGAACCTAAGGTAATTTTGCCATTAAATATAAGATAACTGATAGAAGTCTTTGATTTAAAAGTTTATAGTTTCAACAGGTTAAATATATTAGCATTTCTTCTAGTTAGCAACGTTATTGAGTTATTGACTTTTTTTTTTGAGTTGATAGATGATTTTGTTCCAACACTGGATTAATTTTGAAACATACAAGGTCTTGAGAGCCTCAAAGGCCCAGAGTTGAACCGTGTGAATTATACCAACAAAAAACAGTGCAAAGGTTTTCACAACTCAATACAAAGCTCAATTATACATATTCATCCTAGTATCTGAAAATTGATACCTCTTTTAATAAAGGGAGAAATTTTAGCAAAAAAGAAAAAGTATGATGCCAAGCAGTAAGACAAATTAACAATCAATTAATAAAAATACTAAGAATGAAAGACTTAAGTGCTTAAGTACAACTCACAAAATCAGATCACTTATGTGTGCAGTATTGCATGCATTTACACACATTCTAAAGGTACTCAAATATTGACTTCCCTGGTAATCCAGTGGTTAAGAATCTGTCTGCAAATGCAAGAGACATGGGTTTAATCCCTGGTCTGGGAAAATTCAACATATAGTAAGACAACTAAGCCCCTGTGTCACAACTACCAAGCCCCTGCTCTAGAGCCTGTGCTCCACAACAGGAGAAGCCTGTGCAACACAACTAGAGAATATCCCCTGCTCACCACACCTAGAGAAAGCCCAAGAACAACAGACCCAGCACAGCCAAAAATATGTATATATATATATTTTTTTTTAATTTATTCAAATACTTTGTATTTTGCAATAAGGTCTTAATTTTTTTACTCATCTCTCATATTTTAGTATATCCTTTTTAGTGTCCCTCTTTATTTTTCATTATTTTATATATTATAGCAAAATTACCTCGCAGCCAATTAGTTATACAGTGAAAATGTTTCGGGGAAAAATACTTGTGGAAAAGTTGCTTATGGCAAAAAGTACTGAACATAAGGAAATCTGGCTGAGATCAAGAGAACAGACAGCTGAACTCAGTCTAATCTACTGGCCTGCATAACCATGAGTTGAATAATAAACAGCTATTGTTTCAAGCCACCACATTTAGAGGTGATTTATTCCAGAGTAGTAGCTAATCGAGACACCAACTATATGATTAAAATATATTGAGAATTTACCTTACCCATAGCTATATCACGAGAGTTCTTTGGTGACAGCCAACAGAAACCATCTCTTGTTAATTAGGTAAATAGGAATTCATTGGAAAGAAAGCATGCTAACAGAATTTGTGGGAACGTTAGAAATAGAAACACAAGTAGCTCTGAGGTCCAAGGACAACTATTTTATAGTTTTGTGAGAGTGTTCTCTTGTCAGTGAAATAAAACACACACACACAAATCCATTTAGGACATACGCCACCAGCCGAAGATTCAAAGTCCCAGGAGAAAGTAGCATTGGCTGAACCTGGGTCACACGCTGCAAGACTGTCAACCAAATGCGTAGAAGAAAGTGCACAGAAGAAGGACAGCCACATACTGCAACAATGACATGGAGGCTTTGGACACCCTGGACACATCTTCCAGTTTCTCAGTCACTACAAGGGATACACTGCAGTCAGGAGGTACATGCACTGACCTGAGTGTGAATGACATAATCACAAGAAAACTGCAGGGCCTAGGGGTCCCTCAGCTTAAACGTCTTGCTAGTTGCTATCACTGCAACACTAAAGGAGAGGTTGCAAGGTTTCCTTCCTTTCATGCAGCTGAAATCAAAACTCACAGGTTATATAATAAATTATCTTGACAACCAAATATGCAAAAATATTCATGGATCAGTAATCTATTCACAGCAAACCCAGAACGACCCTTGCTATGAATAAATTCCTTGAGATGATATTGTAAGAAGTTTGACAATGTTCTATCTTTCCTCAATTAATTATGATGCTGAAGATGATTACAGTCTAGCTGTTAACTGTTCCTTCCAAAGATTCCTTCTCTCCTGCTTGCCTAAGTTAGGACAGGACAACTATCTTTTACCCACGGTTGTTCACAAAATGGAGCTGAGATAATTTCTCAGGAGAAAAAAAAAGGAGAATGTTATTATCAAGAGAAGAGAGAGGAATAGATAGAAGATAGAAGCAGCAAAAATAACAGACACCTACAAAAAAAAGCACCATGTCAGGTTTTCTGTTTGAAAAAGTAGAAAAACTAGATAAGAAGCTTTTGTCCTTATGGAGCTTAAAATGTGTTTCAGGAAATAAAATGTGCACATAAAAAGCACTCAGTCCAGTTAGTGGGGCCTAGTTAGAAGTAACAATTGAGTAATAGAGAAATAAAAACTAGATCAATAGAAAGTTACTGAGAGGGAAGGAGGAACTATAGAGTGGGGATTTCACTTAGTGTCTAAAGATGACTTCAGAGAGCTCTTTAATGCCTCTAAAATGTAGACAGAATTCGGTGTGTGGATGGATAATATAGACATTTTAACTAATGTGGTTCCATCCTTAAAGTTTTGTCCCATCATTAGCTCAACACATGCTAAGTACAAGGCACTGTTCTAGGCTCTAGAAATCCAGCAGTGAACAACTCATATCAATTCTCCACCCTCAAAGAAATTCTCCCTAGTGAGGCAAGACTTGAGATCAGTTTTGTCCTATGATGAGAATGAGCACTGGTGCTATAGAAGTAACCAGTAAAAAAAAAAAAAAATCAAATTCTTGGCTTTTCAATTTTTTAAAACTTTCAGTGTATGTTTTTAATAGAAAGATAATACTTTCACTTTTAAATATTTTAAAAATAAGAACAGCTGAATTGATATTGCAATTAGTAGAATATTTCTCAGGTATAGTTCAATCTACAGACAACACTGTGTCCCAAATTCATTTGCAGGACAGACTTCCTACAATAGATCCTAAAGTTACCAGGCCCCACAGGTGTTTAAACATTAATCTAATAAAATATACAAGAAATGTGTAGGCAGAGTACCCAAGTTCCACTCCATCCCTGAGGCTCACTGGTACTTATATCTATGTTCATATTATTAGGCTGGTGCAAAAGTAATTACAGTTCCCGACCCTGAATTTTTTAATTTTTTATTGGAAGATAATGCTTGACATTATTATACTGGTTTCTGCCATATATCAACATGGATCAACCACAGGTATACACAGTTCTGCTCCCTCTTGAACTTCCCTCACATCTCCCACCCCATCCCACCTCATAGGTTATCACAGAGCACCAGATTAAGCTCTCTGTATCACACAACAAATTCCCACCGGCTATTTTACATATGGTAATATATATGTTTCCATGCTACTTTCTCAATTTGTCCCAACCTCTCCCTCCCATACTGTGTCAACAAGTCTGTTCTCTCTCTGTGACTCCACTGCTGCCTGCAAACAGGTTAATCAGTACCATCTTTGTAGAGTTTATATACATGTGTTAATATACAACATCTTCCTATCTTCCTCTTTCTGACTTATTCCACTATGTACAATATCCTTGGGGTTCATCCACCTCATTAAGACTGACTCAAGTGCATTCTTTTTTAAATCTGAGTAACATTCCACTGTATGTATGTACCACAATTTCTTTATCCATTCATTTGTTGAGAAAAATGATGGAGCTGGAAGAATCAATCTTCCTGACTTCAGAATATACAACAAAGCTATACTCATTAAAATAGTATGGTACTGGCACAAAAACAGATATAGACCAATGTAACAAGATAGAAAGCCCAGAGATAAACCCATGCACCTGTGTATTTTTGACAAAGAAGGCAAGATTATACAACAGAGAATACAGCCTCTTCAATAAGTGGTGCATGGAAAACTGGATAGCTACATGTAAAAGAATGAAACTAAACACTTTTAATACCATACACAAAAATAAACTAAAAATGAGTTAAATATTTGAATGTAAGTTCAGAAACTATAAAGCTTTTAGACAAAAATATGTTCAGTACATGCTAACATACATCACAGCAAGATCCTCTTTGACCCACCTTCTATAGTAATGGAAATAAAAGCAAAAGTAAATAAATAGGACTTAATTAAACTTAAAAGCTTTTGCACAGCAAAGGAAACAATGAACAAGATTAAAAGGCAGCCCTCAGAATGGGAGAAAATAATTGTGAACACAACTGAAAAAGGATTCATCTCCAAAACATGTAAGCAGCCCATGAAGCTCAATAGCAGAAAAACAAACAACCCAATCAAAAAAGGGCAGAAAACCTAAACTGACATTTCCCCAAAGACATACAAATGGCTAATAAACACAGGAAAAGATGTTTCACATCATTCATTGTTCTGTTCAGTTCATTTCAGTCGCTCAGTTGTGTCCGACTCTCTGCGACCCCATGAATCTCAGCATGCCAGGCCTCCCTGGCCATCACCAACATCCAGAGTTCACTCAGACTCGCAGCACTCCAGGCCTCTCTGTCCATTACCAACTCCTGGAGCTCACTCAGACTCACATCCATCGAGTCATTAGGAAGTGCTTTGGCATTGGGAAGTGCTTTGGAGCTTCTCCTCAGTCCAGCCATCTCATCCTCTGTCGTCCCCTTCTCCTCCTGCCCCCAATCCCTCCCAGCATCAGAGTCTTTTCCAATCAGTCAACTCTTCTCATGAGGTGGCCAAAGTACTGGAGTTTCAGCTTTACCATCATTCCTTCCAAAGAAATCTCAGGGCTGATCTCCTTCAGAATGGACTGGTTGGATCTCCTTGCAGTCCAAGGGACTCTCAAGAGTCTTCTCCAACACCACAGCTCAAAAGCATCAATTCTTCGGCGCTCAGCCTTCTTCACAGTCCCACTCTCACATCCATACATGACCACAGGAAAAACCGTAGCCTTGACTAGACGGACCTTAGTTGGCAAAGTAATGTCTCTGCTTTTGAATATACTCTCTAGGTTGGTCATAATTTTTCTTCCAAGGAGTAAGCGTCTTTTAATTTCATGGCTGAATTCACCATCTGCAGTGATTTTGGAGCCCAAAATTGAAGTCTGACACTGTTTCCACTGTTTCCCCATCGTTAGAGAAATGCAAATCAAAACTACAATGAAGTATCACCTCACAGGGGTCAGAATGGCTATCATTAAAAAACAATCTACAAAAATAAATGCTGGAGATGATGTGGAGAAAAGGGTTGGAAAGTAAACTGCACTGCTGGGAGGAATGTAAATTGATAGAAACACTATGAAGAACAGTATGGAGAATCCTTAGAAAACCAGGAATAGAACTACGAGATGACCCAGCAATCTCACTACTGCACATACATTCTGAGAATATCATAATTAAAGAGATACATGTGCCCCAATGTTCACTGCAACACTTTTTACAATAGCTAGGACAGGGAAGCAGACTCTGAATTTTAAATCATTTTAACTAGGCTCAAACACATCTTTATTAATCAAAATAGGATTCATTAAAGTCAACAAATTTTTGCCAATGAGAAATAAGTTTGTCTATTCCTGTAGCATAAAAATCCATGCTTCAAGATACAATGAACTCTTAGAAAGCATTTCCTGTGTCCTGCTGATTGTGGAAGCATTTTCCTGCAAAAAGTTGTCAAGAAGCTTGAAGCAGTGGTAGTCAGTTGATGAGAGGTCAGGTGAATATGGCAAATGAGGCAAAACTCTGTAGCCCAATCTATTTAACTTAGGAAGTACCGGTTGTGCGATGTGCAGTTGGGCGTCATCACAAGGAAGAATTGGGCCCTTTCTGTTGACCAATGCCGATTGCAGGCACTGCAGATTTTGGTGCATCTTATCAATTTGCTGAGCATACTTCTTAGATGTAATAGTTTCGCCGGGACTCAGAAAGCTGTAGTGGATCAGACAGGCAGCAGACCACCATACAGTGATTGTGATCCTTTTTTGGTGCAAGTTTGGCATTGGGAAGTGCTTTGGAGCTTCTCAGCCCAACCACCGAGCTGGTTGTTGCCAGTTGTCATATAAAATCTATTTTCATCACATGTTGCAATCCAATCAAGAAATGTTTCACTGTTGTTGCATGGAATAAGAGAAGACAACACTTCAAAACGATTTTTTTGATTTGTGGTCTTCTCAGGAGGCACCTCCTTATCAAGCTTTTTCACCTTTCCAATTTGCTTCAAATGTCAAATGATCACAGGATGGTCAACGCTGAGTTCTTAGGCAACCTCTCATGCTGTAGTAAGAGGATTAGCTTTGATGATTGCTCTCAGTTGATAGTCAGCTTTCAATGGCTGGCCACTACACTCATCATCTTCAAGGCTCTTTTCTCCTTTGCAAAACTTCTTGAACCACCTCTGCACTGTACATTCATTAGCGGTTTCTGGGCCAAATGTGTTGATGCTTCAAGTTGTCTCTGCTGCTTTACAGCCCATTTTGAAAAAGAAAATTGCTCAAATTTGCTTATGCCTGACATCTTTCCATAGTCTCAAATACATACAAAATTGAAGGAGGAAACAGAACAGGCTCCATCTTGAAAGCAGGACTCCATCTTGGGCTGGACTCTGGACTTTGAGCTATATGCCCAGTATCTATGGAAACAACATACCAACTGGAAAACCAGACTCCCCAGAAGGAAGAGCCCCAGGGCTCATACCTAGACTCTCTGTCACCTAAAAAAATACCCTAATTATCTGTGTAACCGAATAGAATCATAAATTCTATTATGCTTATTGGGATATGACCTCAGGCCTATTGATATCTGTCCACTGTTAACTACCCAGGCTTGAGGCATAAGAATCACGGGTCAACTTTGATTGTATCTTTCTTTTCCTTTGTTTAGACTAGTTTCAGAGAATTTGGGGAGGTGGGTTTGGGCACGTACACTTAGGGTATATAAGGTTTTCACAAAACTGGTCAGGGTCCTTGGCTAAGAGGAGACTCTGCCTTGGGCCCGACTGTACTCCATTATCTGCATTGTCCTGAGGGAGTTTGTTTCCCAGAACGCATGGCTACAACAAAATAAACAGCAAGCAATAATTCATTAGCAAAAGACATGAAGAAACGTGCATAAGACAACCTATAACAAAATGACATTTATTTAAGAATGTATTCCAATATCAAATGGCAAAGTTCAACAATGAGAAACCATGATTACTTTTGCACCAACCTAAATATTAACCCTTCCCTATGTGCAAAAGGGGCTTCCCTGGTGGCTCGGCCTTAAAGAATTCACCTGCCAATGAAGGGGATGCAGTTTCGATCCCTAGTTCAGAAAGATCCCCTGGAGGAGGAAATGGCAACCCACTCCAGTATTCTTGCCTGCATAATTCCACAGACAGAAGAACCTCTTGGGCTACAGTCTATGGGGTTGCAAAGAGCTGGACATGACTTAGCAACTAAACAACAACAACCAGATGTGCAAAATGACAATAATAATCCACATCTAGAGTAACTCAGGGTGTAGGCTTTTTACTTTTTGTCTTGCAAAACTTCAGATCTCCATAAAATTAAAAGAAAATTGTCTGAAACTTCCATATCCCTCCCCAAGAACCATCAACTGTTTACATCCCACCATACACTTTGCAACCAAATCCTGGCTACCAACAATATCAACATATTTATTCAATTATTTTATCCTAAAATACACACAAAATAGTTTCAGAATTACAATAATTGCAAGAGCTATGTACTAAATACAGTTTAAGATTCTCCTACAGTTCTTTTGTTATCTTGGATTATACCTGAGTACAAATATGTGTTTAAATACAGCCCAGTGAAGTTACCTTCTATAGTTACCAGTTTAAGATACAATTAGGATTAGTGTTTGCTTCTGTTAGTAAACAGTTTTAAGGTTTGACTTGTTTCATCCTTTTTGAATTTTATTTTTGAACAAATAAAGTATTAAAACAGTTTAAAAGCCCAACCAAACTATTGAAAATGCACACACAGACGTCTCATTCACTTCTCCATCTCTTTTATTCTACTCCTATCTCTCCCCTATTATAAAGCATCTTTATTACTTTTTCATTTATTCTTTGCATATTTTTAAATAAATACATAGATGTATTCTTATATTTCCAGAAGGAGAATCCTTTATAACCAACTTATTTCTCCTGTCCCCTTCAGAGCCTCCAAGCTGTCAAGGAGACAGGGGTTGGAAGGCAAGCAGAGACCTGAGAGAGGGAAAATCGGGGACTAAATGACCCAGCAGTGACCAGCAGCAGGGACCATTCAGGTAGAGCAGGATGGGGACAGTGCTTCTTGGCAAGAAAAGCAGGAGGTGAGGGAAGCAGCAACCCGAAGCGCCAACATGTGATCCATACATACCAGGAATACCTACTCAAAGAAGATCCAGACCAAGAAGCAGAGCCCTGGGGTTCAGAAGTAATCCCAGAGGAGAAAGAGGGGAAGACATGTCAGGATCTTGTTGCTGTTGTTATTTTAAACCTCAAGTCATAGTGTTGGGACCTGACGAACGCCATGTCAGGCCTCAGGGGCCTAGGTAGGCCTGAGTTTCATTCACAAAGAAGCTGGGTCAGTGCCCAGAAGGAAGTGAGGTCATCTTCCACTGACTTGGCCAATCGGCATGACCCCTGTAGCTTGATCTGAGCCTATCAGGACCAGGATGGAAGTCCCCTAAGAAAGCCCACGTGCACGAAAATTTAGCCAATTAGTATATGCTAAGAAACCTTTGTAACCAATCAGCCCTTGCTAACCTCCTGTCTTTGTCTTAACCCTATAAATACTGCTATAACAAAGGGCTCAGGGCTCTTGTTCCACTCCACTGTGTTGAAACCCTAGCTCGAGCTAGAAATAAAAAACCCCCTTTTGCTTTTTGCATTGTCGTGGATGTCTTGTTCTCTTAGTTTTGGGGATTTGGACTGCGGGCATAACAATAGAGGCATCATTGAAGGGATGGCTTACTGCCAGGAGCTGGATTAAGTGCCTTCTATCAGGCCGAATGCAGGCTGGAGACAGAGACGAAGTGTAGCCGTAGGTAAACAAAGGTTACATTTTTGCACACCACTTAGTGGCCTTTGGGAACACTGCATAGGAGCATTGTCTGGGGAGAAAGTCTATCATTTAACCAGATTTTCAAAAGGTCCCTGAATCAAGACAGGTTAAGAATCATACAGAAACAATGTAAAGGCAAGAAAAAAATAAACGAAGAGTTCATTTCACTACAACACCAGAACTTTTCCATTTTATGGCCTCACTGGCTCCTATAGCTTTCCTCTGTCTTATTTACCCAGACGTTCTCACTCTACTTAGAATTCAATTCACTCTACATAACTATCATATAGACTTCTTTTCTTTCCTTTTTCCTGTTCCCATCTGTTTCTCCTGGTAGTCTTATATGTGTATAGTTGCATAGAGATGGTATTTCTTCCATCCTAATCATTATTATTAGCTAAATAACAATTATTTTTCCAGTCTAAGAATTATTAAGTGTTCAACTAATACTGTGGTTAGCATGTTCCTTTTCAATTTATAAATCTAGATAAGTGAGAACTTGCTTTATATGCTTATATTTTCAATAGAACAAAGTTCTGTATTAACATAAAGTGCATTTATATTCATTTTGAAGCATTTGTAAGAGAGAAGCAGTGTATCACGGAAAAACAGAATATGAAAGCAGCACTCAGTGATCTGTGTGCTAATTGTAATTCTGCCGAGCATGTAGCTGTGAGACCCTGCACATGTCTAGCTGTAAATCCCTTGGATATGAAGTCAGTTTGTTAAATGACTACCAGGCAGTCACATGACGGTGTTCTGGGCCGGGTTCCTGGGAGAACAAATAGAGGCAGATACATCTCTTGATTACATTCTCTGCATGGTTCACCATCTGGCTTTCACATAGATTCTTCTAATATCTTTACATCATGGCCTTAACATTTTTCATGTCATCATGCATTTAAAAATGTGCTGAAAATACACAAATTTGGGGGACTTTGGACTAGGACCTGTTTTCCCTAATGCCCACTTACCTTGTGCTTCTGGCAAGTAGAGCACTCAGGTCAATTTCCCAGCAAAAGTAAAAATACAAATAATATTACATCCCCTTCCCTACTAGAAATTTTCAATCATATGGAGAGTATTGATATATTAATACAGAATAATATACCTAGCTATGAAGAGAATTTTTAACAATTCATTAAAATACAACAACTTTATGGAGCTTCCCCAGTGGCTCAGAGGTAAAGATGCAATGCAGGGGGCATGGTTCTATCTCTGGGTGGAGAAAATTCCCTGGAGGAGGAAATGGCAACCCACTCCAGTATTCTTGACTGGAAAATTCCACAGATAGAGGAGTCTGGTGGGCTACAGTCCATGGGGTTTCAAATAGTAGGACATGACTGAGCACAAGACAATAACTTATATATTTTAAGAACAGTTTTTAAAATCTCTGAAATATGAGACTCACTGAATGTGGAGGTTTTACAGATGATTCCCCATCATCCGCCCCTTACACTCTCCTTATGGGATGGTGAGAAAACTGTAATCATAATATTTTAGTGTCAAAACTACACTGTCACTTATAAACACTTTTGTTGTTGCTATCCCAAATCAATGGTTTCAAACTGTTGTTATCTGCATAAATCTTTCCTCTAATGAAATCTTACCTGAACCCCAATATATAAGAGATTAAACACTGAAAGGTCCTGTTTGAATGGGAATAGAACAGGCCAGAGTTGTGTCTCCTTGGTCTCCCCCTCACTCTATACCACAGCTACAGAAACCTCCACAACCCTGTTTTTGTCACAAAACAGAGTAACCAATTACCAATGTGGTGTTTTCAAAGATCAGGACTCATTCAGTACTCTCACATCCATACATGACCTCTGGGAAAACCATAGCCTTGACTAGATGGACCTTTGTTGGCAAAGTAATGTCTCTGCCTTTGAATATACTATCTAGGTTGGTCATAACTTTTTCTTCCAAGGAGTAAGCGTCTTCTAATTTCATGGCTGCAGTCACCATCTGCAGTGATTTTGGATCCCAAAAATATAAAGTCTGACACTGTTTCCACTGTTTCCCCATCTATTTCCCATGAAGTGATGGGACTAGATGCCATGATCGTCGTTTTCTGAATGTTGAGCTTTAAGCCAACTTTTTCACTCTCCTCTTTCACTTTCACCAAGAGGCTTTTTAGCTCCTCTTCACTTTCTGCCATAAGGGTGGTATCATATGCATATCTGAGGACTCACTGATGTACAGCCACTATTGGTCAGTCCACACTCATTTAGTCAGCATATTTTATTGAGTACCTACTATGTGTTGTGCACTATTTTAGATATTGGAGATACAGCAGTGAATAAAACAAACTACAATCCCTACCCACTTGAAGCTTCATTATAAGGTAGAGATATGCAATAAACAAGACAAATAGCTGCATATTTAATATAATATGCAAAATAATAAGTCCTAAAGGGAAAATGCAGAAAAGGGGATTTTAAAAAATGTGTGTTTGGTCAGGACAGGGAGTAAAATTTGAGACTAGATGGTGAAGGAAGGTTTCTTTGAGAAGGTAACACTGACATACCATTTCTTAAGAAAGTAAGGATGGGAATCATTTGAAAGAAGAGCAATCAAGACACAGAAAACAAAATTCAAAGGCCTTGAAGCAAGAAACTTCTGTGTGAAGATAGGGAGGAGGCCACGCATGTGGTTGAGTGAGGAGGGAGAATGGTGAGAGGTGAGATTGACTTCTCAATGGTGTGGGTTGAATCACATGAAACAGCCCATATCTGACACCTTTTCACCTACCAAACAGCAATTTTCTATATCTCAAGCTAAATATGCAAGCAAGTACTTTAAAATAACGTAACTGGATTATTCAACATGTGCAAGGGCAGGAATTAAGGATACTTAAGCAATTCTTTTCCAATAGTCAGTGTAAGTTTTAAATCTCTAAATAGAACTTCGATTCACAGTCAATTGAAATATATGATGTGGCCTCAATAACTAAGTGGCCTGAGTTCTGTCTTGAGTCAGTCATACCACACAGACTCAGAGCTGCAGTTTATGTATCTGTGAAGTGGAAATGATATCTACCCTCCTGGTCTCATCAAATTTTGTAAAAATCACTCAAGAAAATGGGTTCCTATGGTCACATCTCTAGTGACATTTGGTTAGAATTTTTCCACCTCAACCACCCATCTAGCACTCCAGGTCCACATATGAAATGAGGATGGGGAGGCAACAGCTTATGTTTCATTTTTTGTTGCTATATGGACTTTCCCTGTATTCTGATAAAGAACCTCTTACTTTAATGAACAGGACTGGATAGTGTGAGAGGCCAGCACTCCCTTGGGGACCCGGCCCAAAGCCTATACTAAAATCAAGCCCAGCAACTTCCTCTGCCTCTTTCCATAGCCTTCTTCCAGGACGGGGTGCCACTCTGGGGATATGGGAAGAGCAAGCCAAGGGGGGCCATACAAAAGAAGTCAATCCAAAAGAATACAACAGACTCATATTAGTCAGTTGGGCTCTCACCACAAGTGTCAGACCACATTTCAACTAAAGTAAGTTAGTCCCACAACAGGAGGGAATGATGTGCTTCACAGAATCCTTAGGAAGGACAAGAATGAGGACAGCTTGAGGGTCTGGGGAGCAGCAGCTCTGAGAGCATTTCTTTAGGTCCCTAGCATTAAAAATGAATCTGCTCCAAGAATTTTCTACTCTGAAATTACTTTTTTTCTGGATAATTTTTTATTTAATAACATTTCCTGATAAAAGGGTCCATAGTCAGTTGAAATTATGTGTCTTAGGGATTCAGGAAAAGGAGAAATGGCCTAACTTCAAATTCCCAGGAGGAATCCTATCGGTCTTGCTTGAATCCTTGCACCTTTGGACAGAGAACTGGTGCATCTTGAGGGATTATCTTATTAATATTAAACCATATGGAATGGGGGAAGAGTACTCTCCTATGGGAAAGCAGAATCTTGCTGAAAAAAGTAAGAGGAAAGGCATGCTGGACAGATGTCAGATATCTACTGTGCCATGCCAGGCAGAAGCCCAACTAGTTACCACTTTGCCCAGACCCATACCAAAACCCTTATTTTGCCTTAATAAATGTACATGCCTAAAATTTGCAAAAGATGTACAAGGTAGCCTTAAGACTAATATATACCACACTATGTTCTTTTTCCTATACACCCCAGTAGGGTTCAGTTAAAAAAAAAATGTGCCTGATTTTCCAAATCTTGACATTGATTCTACATATCTCCTGGAACCAATGAAACAGGTAGAACACTTGTTTTAAAACAGGTTTTTGCACTGTCATAAAAACCTATAAGATGAGTCATGACTTAAGGTGAATTATATTTACCCCAAATCTATATAGTATATACTCTGAGATATGATTTCATTCCATATCTGAAAGAGTTAAATGATATGAACCGACAATGAAGATAGTGCAAAAAATCTAACCTCGAAAACGTAAATGTTCAAATCTCACGATATTGGCCCAAACACCTGAAATTTTAATAATAGAAGCTCTTCATATTGTTAATTTATTTCCAAACTAAATTCCTTCTCTATTGACCCACAGAAAATGAAAATCCTAAAATATGTATGAAAGCCTATCGCTTGCCCTAGTTTTTTGTACTTGTTATTCTGCTTAGTTTCATCAGAAGCACTTAACCTTGGTACCTAGCTAGAATCTGGGTTCTACCACCAGCATATAAAAAAGGCTATTATCTGCCAAAAATGATATGTACTTTCAGCTCCTCCATACTTGTGATTTTTATAACCCCAAATCTTCTAATTTAACTTTCAATTCTCTGAGTTTTTAACACTCTAATTTTAATGTGCTTTAACATCAGTTGCACAAAGAGGCTCTTCCTTTCCTGGGGACCAAATTAGTTCTCTCTGGTACATGATTTTATTCTTTTCTATACTTTCCATTACAACACTGTCACGATTATAACTCAGTATCATATGATTAAGTCAATATGTTTTCCTCTCCCTCTGAAGTCTAAGCTCCATGAGGGCGAACACTGAACCTCCCTTGGTTTGCTCACCATTGCAGTATTAGAGCAGTACTTAGGACCCAGCAAGAAGCAGGTGCTGTAAACATTCACTGGATGATTAACTCACATCTGCCTCCTGAGAAATCTGTATGCAGGTCAAGAAGCAACTGTTAGAAACCGACAGGGAATAATATACTGGTTCCAAATTGGGAAAGGAATACATCAACGTTGTATACTGTCATCCTGCTTATTCAACTTATATGCAGAGCACATCTTGCAAAATGCCAGACTGGATGAAGCACAAACTGGAATCAAGAGTGCCTGGAGAAATATCAATAACCTCAGATATGCAGATGACATCAATTTTATGGCAGGAAGTGAAGTAGAACTAAGGAGCCTCTTGATGAAAGTCAAAGAAGAAAGTAAAAAGCTGTTTTAAAACTCAACATTCAAAAAATGAAGATCATGACACCCAGTCCCATCACTCCATGGCAAATAAATGGGGAAACAATGGAAACAGTAACAGACTTTATTTTCTTGGGCTCCAAAATCACTGCAGATGGTGACTGTAGCCATGAAATTAAAACACGCTTGCTCCTTTGAAGAAAAGCTATGACTAACCTTGACAACATATTCAAAAGCAGAGAGATTACTTTGCTTACAAAGGTCCATCCAGTCAAAGCTGTGGTTTTTCCAGTAGTCATATATGATTGATTGTGAGAGTTGAACCATAAAGAAGGTTGAGCACAAAAGAATTGATGCTTTTGAACTGTGGTGCTGAAGAAGACTCTTGAAATCAAGCCAGTCAATCCTAAAGGAAATCAGTCCTGAATATTCATTGGAAGAACTGATGCTAAAGCTGAAACTCCAATACTTTGGCCATTTGATGCAAAGAACTGACTCATTAGAAAAGACCCTGATGTTGGGAAAGATTGAAGGCAGGAGGAGAAGGGGATAACAGAGGATGAGATGATTGGATAGCATCACCGACTCAATGGACGTAAATTTGAGCAAGTTCTGGGTGCTGATGATGGACAGGGAAGCCTGGCATGCTGCCGTCCAGAGGGTCTCAAAGAGTCGGCCATGACTGCGTGACTGAACTGAACTAACTCATTCGCAGCCAAACACCTTCTCTTTAGGATTCTAAAGAGCAGAGTGGAAGGGGAACTAGAGCTTTCCCCAGAGACCAGTAGATAAGAAAGCATTGGAAGAAAAAAATGACAGAAAATAACAATAAAAGCAATATATCACTTAATCTATATGATTCTTAGGACCAGCATTCTCTCCAATAATGCTAGGTTTTATTACAGATAACACAACATGTTCAATCTCTTCAAGTAGAAAAAATATACCAGATGGATTCAAATTCAAACTCTGTTTCAAAGTAACTGTAGCATATTTGCTTCTTGCCATCTAGATAGCTTTATAAATTCTATAGCTGCTGGTGCCACAGAGAATGCAACAGAAAGATATAAACAATTAAATGAAACTGAATCAAGAAAATCAGTGTGAGATTCTTTGCCAATATGTTTTAGAGAACATGGATTTAGCTTACTTTAAAAAAAAAAAAAAACAGTATTCAAAAGGTACCGGCTTTATAAAAACTTAAAATTCATATTGTTAAACTTGGGGGCTAGGGTATGTAATGTCTTTTATGCCTTGTTATTTCAAGGTTTTAGCCAAAATTTACAACAACAAGCTAATCCAGAAATTGCTCAGTTCCATGTTCAAAATCTTGGTTCTGTTCAAGAGGAATAAGATATATCCAAAAGAGAGGGTATCTTTGCAACTCCAGCAGATTTTCCACTCCCACCCCAATATCAGCTTGAGCTTGTGTGTAGACTTCTTCACAAAGTTTCTTTGAAGAAAAGATGCCAAGGGTTTGGGGAAAATGCTTAAAAATAATTGGACTAAGCTAACAAACCATGCCTTTGATCTAGCTATATATACTTTGGTCGGGAAAATGGCCATTCTAAATTTGTAAGGGTTTTTTTTTTTTTTTTATCATTAGGACTCAATTCTTTGTCATTATTTTCAACTACCAGCTCCTACATTCTCATGGCTCCCTTAAAATCACCTGGGAAAAACAGTATGGGGAATCTAGAAAGTTCTCTTACAAACACAATAATCCTCATCTCTAAATAATTCTGTGCTTTCCATTTGTTCTAAAGCATTTCCATAACCTTATTTTGACCTCATAGCATTTCTGTGTCTGGTCTGTCATGATATTTTTAAGACACACTTTAACTCAAACATTCACTTTAAAGTCTTGCTGAAGTATCATTTTAAAGAGGAATGTTACAGTATTGTAATGTAGAATAAAGTATTAAAAAAAATAAATTCAAAAAATAAATAAATAAAGAGGAATGTTACTTGTCAGAGTATTTGCTTTTTTACACAAAGAGTTTGAAGGGTCTTATAAAACTAACTTCTTAAAGGAGGAGAAAAAAATAAAACCCCATCAAGTTTTCCAGATAATACCATATATTTATAGTTTGCTTAAACCAGTTACCATCTCCACTTTTGCAACTATATCACGCATATTTGGAGCCAAAATACTTAAGCTGATCCCTGCTAATCCCCAATTAAACCAGTTGTTGGGTTATTTTCTCCTTTACTCATAATCATCGCTGGACAGTTTTCATATTGCTTCCTGGTTAAGTTGCTGCTTCATAGAAATAATAAAAATCTGGCAGGAAGTAGACAGTATACATGTGATTAAGATTGTAGAGGAGGGAACCACAGTCCCTAGATTCAAATACCAGCTCTTTCACTAACTGTATGACCTTGGACAACTTAACCTCTCTGTATCTAAGAATGACAGTGATAGGGTTAGTTGCTCAGTCGTGTTCAACTCTTTGCGACCCCACGATTGTAGCCCACCAGGCTCCTCTGTCCATGGGATTCTCCTGGCAAGAAAACTGGAGTGGGTTGCCATTCCCTTCTCCAGGATATCTTTCCAACCTAGGGTTCAAACCCTGGTCTCCTGCACTGCAGGCAGATTCTTAACCATCTGAGCCACCAGGGAAGCCCATGTATCTAAGAATACCCATTTGTAAAATGGAAGTAAGAGAAGCACCTGCCTAAAAGGTTGTTGTAAGGACTAAATTAGGGTATCTGGCCCATTAACTAATATAGAAATGTCAATAACTGTGGCTATTATTTACAGATATCAGTAATAGAGCTAGGAATTAAATCTGGCCTCCAGGTATCTCTCAATCCAATCAGAAATTGGCTGACCATTCAATTATTTACAAAGAACCTTATGCTTTGTTACATAACTTTCTTAGATTTTTTCTCTTCAGTGGTGATTCAAAGGAAGAATATGAAAAGCATAGGAGTTGGTGGTTAAAAATCACGACAAACAATTTCATTCAACATCAACACCAAAACATGAAAATATTAATAAGAATTTCCTTATTCTAATCCATGTTTGACCCATCCAGCTTGGGCTGTATTTCCAGTCAAAGTTATAGAAAGGAAGGCTGGGTCTAGCCCTGCTTTTCATGGAACTCATTCATAACTCTGTCAATCCTAAATAAATATGCCCCAATCCTTTTTTTTAGTGTGTGTTCACTTTCTACCTATAGCACTTCTTAGTGTGTCTCAGCATGTCCTTAACTAAGCCACTTAATGCTTCTCTGTATTATATCAAGTTTCTAAAGGAACTTCTCTCATCCTAGGTCTTCAAGATTTTTTTGAACAGGTCCTCTTTTTCTCTTTCTAGGTTGTTTGCAATTTTACTGATATTGATCAGGTTTCTGCCTAGTCTTTGGTTTTCTGAGTGGAGGTCTAATATTTGTAATACCTTTTCACAAAGAAGCCCTTACTCTCACTCGAGTTTCCCATTTTCTTTCTCCCCATGCCTAACCTTTATACACACAAGGGCATGCATACCCTCACCCACCCACCCACATTCTCTTTAGTTGCTTTTTTTCTGGTTTTCTCTAGTAACTTTTCTGTTGTTAACTGACAAAAATTCCTCTCCATATTTTTAGTACAGATATATCATAATTTGTAGAAGAAAGATAACATCTTGTTTTCAGTTATCTCCTTTGAAGATGACAGGTATTTTTTTATGACCATTTGATTTCAGTAGTATATTGAATGAATAGCCTCAGAGAATATTCTACAGTGATTTCCAAGTCCTTTCTTACCAGAGTTCTTTTAAAATCATCAATGGCTTTACAGAGTGTTTTGAAATTGAAGAGAAAGCTAAGTTCTGACAATAGTGCCAATTTGTCACTGAAAAGCTGCTTTCCAGTAAGTAACTGTTAACATGAATCCCAACAGGCAAAATAAAGCGGAAAAGGTCACTAATGAAGGATATAAACAAAGAAGCTCTGGTTTCCTATATGGGGTTGTTCATTATACTTTGGCAACTCAAAAATATGTTAGCTATGATACCAAATATACATTGATAGTATGATCTGGAGATGGCATAACAATGAGGTTGACGGGAAATGAGTTTGACACACTTACCACAGAGAGGAGAATAAAGACAGCTCAACCCTGAGTGCCCTACACTGCGTATTCATTAGCCTGGACTGCGACAAGGTCCCTGGGACCCTCTGTTCCCCCATCATAGGTGAGTGAAGACAGACGGGAAGACAAATACTTCATCTTTGAAAAGTCAAGGATCCCTTTTGGGAAAGTCTGAAGGAGGCTATCCACGTGGTAATTCCGTACATGCTGCTGAAGCTATAGGGGAAAAGATACAAAACGAAGGTGTTCTGCACTTTTAAAAGCCTACAGAGTGAGAACAAATATACACCAAACACGGTTGTTTGACCTAGATGTAACAGCACCCTGAGGGGAATCATCTTAGTGCACGAGCCACTTACCATCTTGACTAGAGAAAAACTGCCTGTTTACAAAGGGGGGGGGGGGGGGGCAAAATCGTACTATTTTTCCCCCACTTATTATTCTCACTTGGGGACAAAAATGACTTTCAAATGTATTGATTATTCTGAGCCATGGGTTTGAAAGCGTAACATTAACAAAATAAAATGAAGAGCCTGTCTCTAGTTTCTGAGGAAAATAGTAGTGTGCTGTGGAATATTTCTCATGTCCCAGGAAAGACAGCAATTGCTTGTGTAACTTGGAGCACATATTCATTGCTCTTTTGAGACTTTCATCCTCCAAGATCACTTCATTAAGCAAGTAGCTCTCTACATGGGCAATTTTGATCACTGGAGGCCTTTTGTCAAATGTCTGGGACTTTTGGTAATGTCTAGATGCTGGGATTGTTACTGACATGGAGAGACCAGGGACACTGCTAAACATTCTCCAGTGCACAAAGCAATTCTCTACAACAAAAACTATCCAGCTCAAAATGTCAGTAATGATAAAATTGGGAAACCTTGCAATCAGAGATGAGACAGCAGTGTAAGAAAGGAAGGCTGACACAAGAGCCTGGCCAGTGAGGCAGTGTCTCTGCAGAGGTGCTGGTGAAGCTCTCTCACCACTTCCTGGCTCCCTGGAAGTCCTGAGTACCCAAAGGATTGACCAAATGCATATCAAGTACGGTGGTATTATATAGAATACAGAGCTGCGTAAAGCTCATTTGGAGATGTCATTAGCAACTAAGAGCAAAGCCAAGCTTTCTCATCCTTTCCCCTTAGCTGGAGAGAGGTAGCCACCCAGAACAAGCCTGACCTATCTCATCTGCCTAGGAGGTGCCCAGGAGCTGGCACAGACACCCGCCATGCTGAGCTATCACTTCAATACTGCTACCTTCTGGGAAACAGGACTGAAGAACCCTCTACTCCACGGAAACATAGTATGTGGGTGAGTAAGTACTGCTCCTAATCACCAATAAGTATCAAAAAGCCTTGTTTGTATGGGAATACCACAGCAATGGGCTTCCCAGGTGGCATTAGTGCCAGTGCAGGAGACATAAGAGACGCGGGCTCCATCCCTAGGTTGGGAAGATCCCCTGGAGGAGGGCGCGGCAACCCACTCCAGTATTCTTGCCTGGAAAATCCCATGGACAGAGGACCTCAGCAGGCTACAGTCCATGGGGTTGTGAAGAGTCGGACACGACTGAAATGACTTAGCACGCATGTGTGCACTTATGGGCAGGTCTAACAGCACCAGGCAGTTGCTTGTGGTGTCTTAACTCACATATAACTGTCTCTTTCTCCTACCATTCCCTTTGCCACTTATTCTGTTCCAACAGTACTGGTCTAATGCTGTTCTTTCAAGGTCCAAACATGTCAAAAACCCCAGCACAATCTGAAGAACTTATATGTCCTTGGGTATGATGTTTGTTGCCCAGAAATTCCTCACTTCACTCAAATGTCATCTCAAATGATACACTCAGTAACCACCCACTGCTGTGCCTCCCACCCCCCACAATCCACTCAACTCTTACCCTGATTTACTTTTCTTACGCACTTACCACAACCTACCTGCCAATTTGCACATGTGTCTACTTATTGACTCTCTTCCTCCTCCTATCTAGGGTGCGGGCTCCATGAGAGCAGAGACCATGTTTAATTGCTTAGTGTTGCGTCCCCTTACTGCCTGGCACACTGCAAGTACTCAATCTAAGTTTGTTAAATATTTTAAATGCCTTTCTACTTTCTTGCTATCTCCATTTTCCTCCCAGTAACTTTTCTTAAAACTCTTAAACTCACCATGTTTTGATGTTTGTCTTATCCATTTTTATCTCTTTGATTAAGTATTAAGTCAATGACAGCTTAATATCTACTACTAACCACTTTGTTGACCCTTGAGGCTACAAGGTTTGCTGAACTTTCAATAAACAAGGACTGAACACCTACTCCACATGACAATTCGAAGTGCTACTAGAAATACAAAGAATGGGAGGGAGCCTTGCCTTGACCTGTGGGAGAAAAGCAGGATAGAGTAAGCATTCACAAACACTTTAATGTAAGGACACTGAGATCTGTGCCATAATAAAGAACAGTGTTATATGGTGGGGGGTCATAAAGAGGCCAGGTGATTCTGCATGTAGAGATTATGAAAGGCTTCCTAGAAGAACTGGGGTTTGAAAGAAACTAGAATAATAGGCATCTGTCGTACAGGCAGGATTATGGAGAAAAAACAGTTCAGGTAGAGTGATGAGAAAATAAAATAAATGGCAGATATATTAAACTAATGAGGTTTGGTGACAAAGAAGATAGGGATGAAATCAATCAATTAAACTGAATCTCAATGAATCTATTGATTATGATAAATGATAACCTCGAGACTTAATGGTATGACCATGATAATAGCAATAATGCAATTAAAAAAATCAGAAAGGGGCACCTTTGAGTTGAGAAATGATTACTTTGGTTTCTGTCATATTGATTCTCCATCTTAAGATTCCAGAACACCCCTCACAGTTTGGCAGATCCTTGTTCCTGACTGTGTGGCATGTGGCCTTGCTCCATGGACCTCCTAGAAATTCTGTAAGCCAAATAATATCATTAATAACATTATTTCTCCTCACGAAGTTGCCAGGGTGCATTCTGTTGTTTGTCAACGTGACTTCTAGACAATACAAAGGCCATCAAGCTTTATTTACTCTAGATCTAACTAATTTTATTAGGATGAACCTTTTGGGCTTCTCTGGTGGCTCAGAGGGTAAACGTCTGCCTGCAATGCAGGAGACCTGGGTTCAATCCATCGGTCAGGAAGATTCCCTGGAGAAGGAAATGGCATCCCACTCCAGTACTCTTGCCTGGAAAATCCCATGGACAGAAAAGCCTGGGAGACTACAGTCCACGGGATCACAAAGAGTCAGACATGACTGAGCGGCTTCACTTACGCAGTGGACATCATTATAGGTCAAAAATGGTTAAATATTGACAATTTTATGTTAATGCTATGGCGATTAGAACATACTCTGGAATCAAAGAGACCTAGGTTTAAACTTTGGCTCAGAATTTATCAGCTGTGAGATTTATGCTCTCTAAGTCTCAGTTTCTTAGCTATAGTATAGTAAAAATGGTCTGAGTGTTTTATAGGTGGTGTGAGGATTAAGTGCAGAGATAAACATAAAGCAGCATACCAGGCACATCTTATCTTCTTCTTTGACTGCAGAAGAAATAACATCCTTTCTTATCTCCGAAGTTATCTCTTGTCTTTTCTCTTCTTTTTCTATCATCATTGCCTCAATGATATTTCCTTCCTCCCACTTTCTATCAATTTATCCCTACTTTGCAAGATGCTTAGGTCTTCAACACTGGGACAACACTTACTGGAGTCTTGCTGTAGCCTGAATGTTCATCTCCCTTCAAAATTCATATGTTGAAACCTAATCCCCAATGCAATGGCATTTGGAAATGGAGCCTCAGGAGGTGATTAGGTCCTGAGGGTAGAGCCATCATAAATAGGGTTAGTGCTTTTATATAAGAGGTCTCAGAGAGTGCCATTGCCCATTCTCCCATGTAAAGACTCAGTACAAACCAGGAAGCAGACCCTCAGTTCAGTTCAGTCTCTCAGTCATGTCCAACACTGCAACCCCATGAATCACAGCACGCCAGGCCTTCCTGTCCATCACCAACTCCCAGAGTTCATGTTCATTGAGTCAGTGATGCCATCCAGCCATCTCATCCTCTGTCGTCCCCGTCTCCTTCTGCCTCCAATCCCTCCAGCATCAGAGTCTTTCCCAATGAGTCAACACTTCACATGAGGTGGGAAAAGTACTGGAGTTTCAGCTTCAGCATCATTCCCTCCAAAGAAATCCCAGGGCTGATCTCCTTCAGAATGGACTGGTTGGATCTCCGTGCAGTCCAAGGGACTCTCAAGAGTCTTCTCCAACACCACAGTTCAAAAGCATCAATTCTTCGGCGCTCAGCCTTCTTCACAGTCCAACTCTCATATCCATACATGACCACAGGAAATACCATAGCCTTGACTTGGAGGACCTTTGTTGGCAAAGTAATATCTCTGCTTTTAAATATACTATCTAGGTTGGTCATAACTTTTCTTCCAAGGAGTAAGTGTCTTGTAATTTTATGGTTACAATGACCATCTGCAGTGATTTTGGAGCCCAAAAAAGAAAGTCTGACACTGTTTCCACTGTTTCCCCATCTATTTCCCATGAAGTGATGGGACCGGATGCCATGATCTTCGTTTTTGGAATGGTGAGTTTTAAGCTAACTTTTTCACTCTTCTCCTTCACTTTCATCAAGAGGCTTTATAGTTCCTCTTCACTTTCTGCCATAGAGTGGTGTCATCTGCATATCTGAGGTTTCTGATATTTCTCCCGGCAATCTTGATTCCAGCTTGTGTTTCTTCCAGTCCAGCGCTTCTCATGATGTACTCTGCATAGAAGTTAAATAAGTAGGGTGACAATATACAGCCTTGACGTACTCCTTTTCCTATTTGGAACCACTCTGTTGTTCCATGTCCAGTTCTAACTGTTGCTTCCTGGCCTGCATACAGATTTCTCAAGAGGCAGGTCAGGTGGTCTGGTATTCCCATTTTTCAGAATTTTCCACAGTTTATTGTGATCCACACAGTCAAAGGCTTTGGCATAGTCAATAAAGCAGAAATAGATGTTTTTCGGGAACTCTCTTGCTTTTTCCATGATCCAGAGGATGTTGGCAATTTGATCTCTGGTTCCTCTGCCTTTTTTAAAACCAGCTTGAACATCAGGAAGTTCACGGTTCACATATTGCTGAAGCCTGGCTTGGAGACTTTTGAGCATTACTTTACTAGCATGTGAGATGAGTGCAATTGTGCAGTAGTTTGAGCATTCTTTGGCATTGCCTTTCTTTGGGATTGGAATGAAAACAGACCTTTTCCAGTCCTGTCGCCACTGCTGAGTTTTCCAAATTTGCTGGCATATTGAGTATAGCACTTTCACAGCATCATCTCTCAGGATCTGAAATAGCTCTATTGGAATTCCATCACCACTAGCTTTGTTCATAGTGATGCTTCCTAAGGCCCACTTGACTTCACATTCCAGGATGTCTGGCTCTAGATGAGTGATCACATCATCATGATTATATGGGTCATGAAGATCTTTTTGTACAGTTCTTCCGTGTATTCTTGCCACCTCTTCTTAACATCTTCTGCTTCTGTTAGGTCCATACCATTTCTGTCCTTTATTGGGCCCATCTTTGCATGAAATGTTCCCTTGGTATCTCTAATTTTCTTGAAGAGATCTCTAGTCTTTCCCATTCTGTTCTTTTCCTCTATTTCTTTGCAATGATCGCTGAAGAAGGCTTTCTTATTTCTTCTTGCTATTCTTTGGAACTCTGCATTCAGATGCTTATATCTTTCCTTTTCTCCTTTGCTTTTCACCTCTCTTCTTTTCACAGCTATCTGTAAGGCCTCCCAAGACAGCCATTTTGCTTTTCTGCATTTCTTTTCCATGGGGATGGTCTTGATCCCTGTCTCCCGTACAATGTCACGAACCTCATTCCATAGTTCATCAGGCACTCTATCTATCAGATCTAGGCCCTTAAATCTATTTCTCACTTCCACTGTATAATCAGAAGGGATATGATTTAGGTCATACCTGAATGGTCTAGTGGTTTTCCCTACTTTCTTCTATTTGAGTCTGATTTTGCTAATAAGGAGTTCATGATCTGAGCCATAGTCAGCTCCTGGTCTTGTTTTTGTTGACTGTATAGAACTTCTCCATCTTTGGCTGCAAAGAATATAATCAGTCTGATTTCGGTGTTGACCACTTGGTGATGTCCATGTGTAGAGTCTTCTCTTGTGTTGTTGGAAGAGGGTGTTTGCTATGACCAGTGCATTTTCTTGGCAAAACTCTATTAGTCTTTGCCCTGCTTCATTCTGCATTCCAAGGCCAAATTTGCCTGTTACTCTAGGTGTTTCTTGATTATGGTGGAGAGGTCTGACAGAATGTGGTCCACTGGAGAAGGGAATGGCAAACCACTTCAGTATTTTTGCCTTGAGATCCCCATGAACAGTATGAAAAGGCAAAATGATAGATACTGAAAGAGGGACTCCCCAGGTCAGTAGGTGCCCAATATGCTACTGGAGATCCGTGGAGAAATAACTCCAGAAAGAATGAAGGGATGGAGTCAAAGCAAAAACAATACCCAGCTATGGATGTGAGTGGTGATAGAAGCAAGCTCCAATGCTGTAAAGAGCAATATTGCATAGGAACCTGGAATGTCAGGTCCGTGAATCAAGGCAAATTGGAAGTGGTCAAACAAGAGATGGCAAGAGTGAATGTCGACATTCTAGGAATCAGCAAACTAAAATGGACTGAAATGGGTGAATTTAACTCAGCTGACCATTATATCTACTACTGCGGGCAGGAATCCCTCAGAAGTGGAGTAGCCATTATGGTCAACAAAAGAGTCTGAAATGCAGTCATGGATGCAATCTCAAAAACGACAGAATGATCTATGTTCGTCTCCAAGGCAAACCATTCAGTATCACAGTTATCCAAGTCTATGTCCCAACCAGTAATGCTGAAGAAGCTGAAGTTGAATGGTTTTATGAAGATCTACAAGACCTTTTAGAATTAACACCAAAAACGATGTCCTTTTCATTCTAGGGGACTGGAATGCAAAAGTAGGAAGTCAAGCAGACCCTCACCAGACACAAAATCCACTGACCTCTTGATTTTGGATTTCCCAGCCCCTAGAACAACGAGAAATAAATTTTTGTTTATCATCTCAAATATTACTAATGACCTCTAAGTAAACAAATTTAGTTATTCATTTTGAAGTGCAGTTCGTTTTAATTTCTTTGCATTTCAAACTGGTAACCACCTACTCTGTCATAAAAACTCCTCCAAGGTATCACATCTTAAAACTTTCATAGATATGTCATCCATGCCTCCATCATCAGGTCAACGACTCATTCACATTGCTCTTCCTTCTCAGTGTCTTCTGTATCTTATTCCCCGTTTAAATCAGTCTTTACGTATATCTAACATTTTTCACCAAAGGAAGAACATATATGAGTAAACACTTTTTTTCAATCTCGAATTAAACTAGTGGATGGAAAAGGAAAATTAACTCAGTGGCAACAGTAATTGTTCTTGCCACCTGGGTTACAGTGTTGGAAACTAGTTCTATTGAAGGAATTGCTGCATTCGTGTCAACACAGGCAAAGTTGACCCAACTGGTTCAGGGTCCATGGTTATGAAGCTTTCTGCGGGCATATGCCTGCCCATCAGAGATTGCAGGGAGAGCATAGGGAAAGAGCTGAACTCTTTCAAAACAAGAACTACAAAGGAGATTAACTGGCTTCCCTTGCTAAAGCCTTATCGGTGCAGAGCATAAAGCCCTACTCATCTCCTTGAGCACATGCTAAAAAAAAATCAATCCCTGGGGCCTTGAATAAACTTGACACTGTTGCCTTTTCTTTTTAAACTTATTTTTACTTAATAATCTCCTCTGAGTCTTACAATATAAGACATGTTTTGCCCCAAAATATGTTTTCTATGAAATCCCTAAACTAGTCTTTTTAATATTCTTATTGAGTTTAAATTTGAATCTGTCTTTATTATATCTGAAACTGTTACCAAAGGAAATTTATAACTGATCCAACTATAGAAGTCTTTAAATTCACAACTAAATTCAGTTCTGTAGGTCATTTCCATGTAACTATTTGTTTTCAAAAAACAATTTGCACGTACGTGAAATAGTCAAAGCATGTTGCATGTTTTTTAGAGTCTGTTTCTCTATTTGTAAGAGAACACAATTTTCAAGTGTAATTTATTTCCAATGCTTTCATCAAAAACACTCAGGAGTATTTCATTGTTTTCCCTTAAATCAGATAAATGTTATTATTACAAGTTGGCATGGGAACATCTATTTTAACATTTGTGAAATATTTTAATTTGAAGATAATATATTAAAATATGCTTTCTGTGACAACAGTTATAATTGGAACATCTTTCTCTTTTTCTTCTTTTTCCTAATATAACTAATGTCTCTTTATTCTATGTTGAAGAATCTTTCAACCCTTCTTAATATAGCAGCAACAAATCTTCTCTCCAATCTGCAAGACTAAAAGTTTTATGAAGTACTATTCCTTTTTTTCCCAGTAAAAGTAGAATTTTTCATCTCTTGAAAAAAATGAAATTAAGAACCAACAAAAAATGAAGCTAAAATCACCTTGTCAGGAATGACTGAAGGCTACAGAGAAAATGAACAAGGAAAAGGAGAAACAAACATTCAAATGAATACAAATGGATCGAGCCAGCCTGCAAAGAGAAGTAAATTAGTCTCTGAGGAAAATGGCAAAGAAGCGAATATTTTACAAAGTACACAAAAATCCCTGTGCTCAGCTCTTCTTACTTCAGTGTACTTCCTGCCATGTTCTTGGTAAACTTGCAGACGTCTGTTGCTTATTTTATTCATGTAAACTTCTCCTGATCATTAGAGCTCCATTTTGCCTTTCTAGAAGGCAAATTACATTGATTAATATCTGGCTTGGTATTACCCATCCCAGGAAGGGGAACTATAAGGAGGCATGAAGAGGGCACCAATCTATGAATGAGGAGGTCTTGGTACTGGTTCCATGTCTACCTCTCAAAAAGCATGTTTCTTTCTAAAAACTTACCCTCTTTGTGAGACAACAAAAGAGACTCAGAGGTATAGAACGGACTTTTGGACTCTGAGGGAGAGGGAGAGGGTGGGATAATTTGGGAGAACGGCATTGAAACATGTATATTATCTTGTAAGAATGAAGCGCCAGTCTATGTTCAATATAGGATGCAGGACGCATGGGGCGGGTGCACGGGATGATTCAGGGAGAGGATGTGGGGTGGGAGGTGGGAGGGGGCTTTGGCATTGGGAGATCGTGGACACCTGTGGCTGATTCATGTCAATGTATGGCAAAACAAATACAGTATTGTGGGGTGGGAGGTGGGAGGGGGCTTCGGCATTGGGAGATTGTGTTCACCTATGGCTGATTCGTGTCAATGTATGGCAAAACAAATACAGTATTGTAATTAAAAAAATAAATAAATTTAATAAAAAATAAAAAAAGATAACTATATCATAAAAAACTAAAATGACATTGTTAATAAACTATATTTCAATAAAATTTTTTAAAAAGTAAAAAAAAAAAAAAAAAGAAAAACAACACAGGCTCATAGCAAAGAAGTTGCTCTCGCAAGTGATGGATGTTAAGATGCTAGCATGGGCAGGACATGAGCTGTCCATAGAGACATTAAATCAAACTCAGGAACCAGTACATAGCAAGTGTTCTATAAAGACTTGCTGAATGAGCAAGTGAATGAATGAATGCATCTGTTGGTAGGCAATGCCAATCTGTCCAGTGGGGTAAAAAAGCATGAACTCTTTGTTACAAGATATATAGTTATAGATATCATCATGATTTTCATGCAAACATAGAATGAACATGTGTCAGAGGTTTTATTTAACTAACTAATGAGGAGTCCAGTAAGGTATAAAATAAGTTCAAAGAAGAATATGAAAAACAAAAATATGTATGCTGCTGCTGCTAAGTCGCTTCAGTCGTGTCTGACTCTGTGTGACCCCATGGACAGCAACCTACCAGGCTCCCCCGTCCCTGGGATTCTCCCGGCAAGAACACTGGAGTGGGTTGCCATTTCCTTCTCCAATGCATGAAAGTGAAAAGTGAAAGTGAAGTCGCTCAGTCGTGTCTGACCCTCAGCGACCCCATGGACTGCAGCCCACCAGGCTCCTCCATCCATGGGATTTTCCAGGCAAAAGTACACAGGTATAGGCAATTAATGCTGAAATAAATTTGCTCATAAATGTAAAAACAATGAATACCAACATGATAAGCATCATTTACATCTCCACTGGACAAAATCTGTTTCAATCTTTATGAACAAAAATAATTTGCATTGCCATCAATTTTTCACAACTTACAGGGTTGTAAAGCAGCTCAAAGACAATAACTAAAGACTCATAGATTGAAAAGACTCTCAGAAGAGTGTTCTAGATATTTTCTAACTTTCATTCAAAGTACACCCTACCAGCCATCTTTTGCCCATTTCTTTATTTTTAACAGATCTGCTTAATATGGTAGAAATATGAATTTTCTGGCTGTTTGTAATTTTACTGAACCCTCTGGCAAAATCCCAACACCTCATTGACTCTACTATTTCCTTTCTCCTTGCATTCATCTGAGAAAATCCCTAATGATGAAGACCATAAAATCATACTGACCACCAGCAACTGAGCCCTTGATATGACCTCCACAAATTCTACTGAATTTCTGTGGTTAATTCACTGTCTACAACAATTATACCAAATACTTTTTCTCTCTCATAAAATCTATGACCACAATAATCTTCAAAAGACTTCACCTCCAGTAAAAATGAGCATCCACTGATCAGAACCAGGACTGTATGTAACTTAGGTGGCAGGTAGTACTATCCTGTATATGCTGTATCATGGGAAGGTCTGGGGGTCCTGGGTAAGGGAATGGCTCAGAAATAGGAGCAAATGGGGATTCCTAGCATAGCTTAGGATTATTCTTATATTTTAACTATCAACATAGCTGTATTTCTGTGTGTTTCCAATTTACTCACTTCCTCTAAACAAATTACCTCAGTTCCTATTTCAAAGGGAAAACTAAAGCCGTTAGATATTCCTTAGCTTTCAACTAGCAAACTTTATCCTTCTACTGCATTTACCCCATTCTCTTGTCAAACACACATAGAGTGTATCTGACATCTGACAGGATAAGAGAAGAGAAAAAGGAAAGACAAGATTGGGCTGAAATAATGCTGCAATCAGGAGGAAAGGAAGCGGACACTGAAAGGAAGTAGGTACCACTGGTTACTGTAATTTATGTTTCATGCTACAGAAACTACAGATAACTGCAGAAAAGTGTGAGCAAGAATGATCAAATATACACAGCTTCTGTAAGAGGATCCCTTTGAGGAAAATTTGTTGTGAGTTATTTCAAACAGTTGAGAGTCATTTCCCAGCATGAGTATTTTAGGAAGCCTGATTATAAATTCAACTGAAATGAACCCAAAGGACATTTGTAAAATATCAAATCACTAGAAGTAAGAATTTCATGTGTGCTTCAAACCAGGAGAGAAATTTATTTTGAGAATAACAACAAGATAAAAAGAACCAGAAATGCTAGAAAAAATTTCTGTACTTTCACTTAGAAGACAAGAATAAAGATTCTGTTCATCCCCTCAGGAATGAGAAACACACACTGGAAGTGTGTCTGGATGACATTGTGAAAAAAACAGAGCTCTAAAAGTAATGGACTAGACACCAGGCTCAGTATCCCCTAATAGGACCCCAAGAAAGGAAAAGCTTGGTATAGAATACTTAAAGTTGGCATACTTAAAAGATAGTCTTTATATGTATTTGAACTTATAGTTCTTAAACTTGAGCTTACATCAGAATTTTCTGGAGGGCCTGATAAAACAGATTGCTGGGCCCCTATCCCCAGAATTCCTAAATCCAATAGGTCTTGGACTCAGCCTGAGAATCTGCATTTCTAGAGGTTCCAGGTAATACTGGTATAGTGGTCTATGGGCCACACTTGAGAATCACTGGTCTAAATTATATTCTTAGAAACAAACCAATGGGAAAATACTCATTTCATTTCATTTGGTTTTTTGTTTTCAATTTTTTGGCCACACATTGCAGCATGTGTGATCTTAGTTCCCCAACAAGGGATTAGGCCCACACCCTCTGCAGTGGAATCACGTAATCTTAACCACTGAACTGCCAGGGAAGAACCCTGCTGCTTCTTTTAACTCTCTTCTTTCTTGATTCTTGGAACCCCTCTCCACACATCGTGTCATTCCAACTGGCATCAGTAAGTCCCTGACTGCCCTACACTCTTCTTGTCACTTTAGCTTCACTCCCAGTCGATTTTAACTTAACTAAAACTGAGCCAACGAAAAGCAAACATTCTAAATTAAAATCAGACAACTAAAGCAATATAGATGAGACAATTTCAGCTCAGAACGTGCCCTGGCTTACTTTTGTAGGGTCCACAAATCCACCACATAGTGTAGAAGGATTGTTCTCATGGCTGGCTCTGCTTTTGGGCAGAGACATCTGAAAGACAACAAATCTGGAACCAGCCCTCTGTGCCAGGCAGCAATGGGTGAGGGTGAATAGTACTTCTGAGAAGTCAGTTCAGGGACCTAAATTGAGGATGGGGGTGCAGGGGGGAAGAGAGGCAAGACACTGTAGCTGCTCCTATATTTAAGAAGAAAATAGTTGACAAAAAAATTGAAAGTGGGTGGTGTCATTCTTCAAAAATCTGTGGAGAAACAAAGCTATTTAGAAGCTGACACAACCAAATGTTAATAAATGCTTCTGTCATCTGATTCAGAGTGCAGTGAATTGTGTTGGAAAAAGGTACAGTGAGAGGAAGAAGGATAGTCAATTAACACAGCACAACTATAGTCAAATTCAAGTGTTTGAAAAAAATTTTCCAGTCCTTTGAGACTGGTTTTCAAAGATTGCATTCCTAGACAATATAAACCTCCCTCAAAACCACTTTGTACACTAAAAAGATACTAAATACTAAAAGATTTAATATTGTCTTTTGTGATGGTCAGTTTTCTGTGTCCACTTGGCTAGGTTATGTGTGTGTCTTTGCTCAGTCACTCAGTCATGCTCAACTCTTTGCGACCCCATGGACTGTAGCCCATCAGGCTCCTCCGTCCATGGGATTTTCCAGTCAGGAATACTGGAGTGGGTTGCCATTTCCTTCTCTAGGCGATCTTCCCAGTGCCGGGACTGAACCTGTGTCTCTTGCATCTCCTGCATTGATTGGCAGGCAGATTCTTTACCACAGCACCACCTGGGAAGCCCTAGCTAGGTTACAGTCCCCAGTTATTCAAATACTACTAATCTAGGTAAGATATTTCATATGTGACTAAAATGTATTATCAGTTGACTTTAAGTAATGGAAATTATTTTCAGATAATCAGAGTGGTCCCAACTTAGTCAGGGGAGTCCCTGGTGGCTCAGCAGTAAAGAATCCACCATAATGCAGGAGATGCAGGAGACATGGGTTCGATCCCTGGGTCAGGAAGATCTCCTGGAGGAGAGCATGGCAACCCACTCCAGTATTCTTGCCTGGAGAATCCCATGGACAGAGGAGCCTGGTGGGCTACATCAATAGGGTCACAAAGAGTCGGACACGACTGAAGCAACTGAGCCCGCAGGCATAGAACTCAATCAGCTGATAGACCTTAAGACTGGAAGTTGTCATTCCTTGATGAGGAATTCTGCCTGTAGACTGCAGCTTCAGTGCGAGCCAGAGAGTTCCACTCTACCTTTTGACAGCCTAATGTATGGACTTCAGATTTGTCTAGCCAGGCCTCACAATAACATAAGCCAAAGTCATGCAATAAATCTTTTTATTTATATACCCTTCTGGCTCTGTTTCTCTGATTGAATGCTGATTGATATATGTTCCGTATGCAATTACTCATTATGTCACATATCTGCATCCTGCTGAGGTCCAGAGGCCAGTTTCTTAGATATACTACATCAGTTCTTTACCATCTAATAAAAATCACAATACAAATAAATATGATTACTATTTGGTAACCATTAAGAATTACTTTAGAATTTATGTTTAAGGCAGTGATCATTTTCTCAATTAAGTGATAAAACAATATTTTTAACAGAGGAAAACAATACAGGAACATAGAATTTCCTCTATGTTCACTACACTATGATCAGTAGCCTCCTGTCAGTCCCTCCAATTCACCAGGAATCCAGTGAAATTTTGTAACCCTTACCAATATTGGTAACTAAATAGATTTCTGTGTAATTATCTGATACATGATTTCTCCAAGAATTTGTAAACTAAATAAGAGCAAGGACTGGGCATGTCATAATCATCATCATATCTTCGGTGACCGGCAGTGTCAGGCACAGAGCTGGCCCTCAGTAAATCCTTGCTGAACATATGAACTATTTGCTACAATAATGAGGTTCCAGACACCAAAGCACTTCTATGCCTCTCTCCAAAATGGAAAAAATGGAAACATCAAAAAATAGAAGCTTCTATAGGAGCTAAAATAACAATCTCTGACAAAACACAGCTCAGCTTTGGTTACTAGACATAAAAGACCTCAATCCATGAGGATGACAAATGAAAAAAAAAAACAAATCACTAGGCAATAGAAACATTTTAGTACTTTTTCTAAAAAGTGAATAATTTGGGGAACCATTACAACTGCAATGTATTATGACAAATACTGTAAAGTTTGTGAAAAGTAATTTATTTGTGTTTCCAATATTTTTTGCATGTATAAAAAAGAAATGACATGAGTTAGGAATGATAGTTTTCAGGTGCAAATCAAGAGAGATGAGTTTTACTTGAGGTAATAAAGTAAAATTAATTAGATAGCACCAAAAACAAGCAAATAAATTACAAGACATGTTTGACAAATACTCCCAGATTTCAGTGGAAATTTATAAAGAAGATAAATACACTAAACGAAATACTGTCAACAGGGGAGGTATCCAGAATATCTAGTATAAAGTACCTTAAGAGAAGAGTCAGATTAGAAACAAAAATTAAATATAATAGAAAATATCCCTGATTTGAAAGAAAGAGAAAGGAATATATGAATTTTCAGAAAGTGTCCATTTTGTACCCTTATATATTTAATTACATAGAAAAATTAATGAGCCACAACTTTACAGATTCTGAATAAAGTTTTTAAATTTTAAGTAGATAGAAAAGTATCTCTCAAAGGCAACAAAAATATATTAACTACCAAGAAAGAAAGCAATGTAATTAGTAAAATGTCAGATTCTGTTTAAGTAGTTTTATCAATATTATTGTGAAATTTAATATAAATATAAATAAAGCTTAAAGAAAATTTCATGCTTAAAAAGTAACTAATAATAAAAGTCTAGACCTAATAGCTCATGTTAATTACAACAAGTTGTGATAGGCCAAAAGACAAAATAGAAAATATTTTAAACTAGCGAGATGATGGAATTTAGTGGATAAGAGAAGGCACAGGTCTGGATTAAAATTCTGCCCCTGCTAATCATTAGCATTGCGCTATCAAGCTAGTGACTTAACTTCATGGAACTATTTTCTCATCAATAAATTAGGATCTTAATATCTACAGGGCTGTGGCAAAAATTAAATAATATGTGTAAAGCACTCAGCTTGCTAACTAGAACAGAGTAGGTACTCAAGTTGCTATATGGGCCAAAGAACTAAATAGGCATTTCTCCAAAGAAGACATACTGATGGCTAACAAACACATGAAAAGATGCTCAACATCACTTATTATCAGAGAAATGCAAATCAAGACCACAATGAGGTATCATTTCACACCAGTCAGAATGGCTGCGATCCAAAAGTCTACAAGCAATAAATGCTGGAGAGGATGTGGAGAAAAGAGAACCCTCTTACACTGCTGGTGGGAATGCAAACTAGTACAGCCACTATGGAAAACAGTGTGGAGATTCCTTAAAAAATTGCAAATAGAACTTCCTTATGATCCAGCAATCCCACTGCTGGGCATACACACCGAGGAAACCAGAATTGAAAGAGACACATGTACCCCAATGTTCATTGCAGCACTGTTTATAATAGCCAGGTCATGGAAACAACCTAGATGTCCATCAGCAGATGAATGGATAAGAAAGCTGTGGTACATATACACAATGGAGTACTACTCAGCCCTTAAAAAGAATAAATTCGACTCAGTTCTAATGAGATGGATGAAATTGGAGCCGATTATACAGAGTGAAGTAAGCCAGAAAGAAAAACACCAATACAGTATACTGACACATATATATGGAATTTAGAAGGATAGTAATGAAGACCCTCTATGTGAGACAACAAAAAGAGACTCAGAGGTATAGAACGGACTTTTGGACTCTGAGGGAGAGGGAGAGGGTGGGATGATTTGGGAGAACGGCACTGAAACATGTATACTATCTTGTAAGAATGAAGCGCCAGTCTATGTTCAATACAGGATGCAGGACGCATGGGGCTGGTGCACGGGATGATTCAGGGAGAGGATGTGGGGTGGGAGGTGGGAGGGGGCTTTGGCATTGGGAGATCGTGGACACCTGTGGCTGATTCATGTCAATGTATGGCAAAACAAATACAGCATTGTAATTAAAAAAATAAATAAATTCAAAAAAATAAAATAAAAAGCAGAGACGTTACTTTGCAAGCAAAAATAAAATAAAATAAAATAAAATGCTAATTTTTTAATCTAAAGAGAAAAACGAGTTCAAATAACCTCTAGAAGAATAGAAATGTCAAGAAAAACTTAGAAAATTGCAAACAAAACCTAAACAACAGGAAAATAAAAGGGAAAAAATGAGATATTTAAAAAATCAAAAGGCTGAGTAAACTAGAATAGAAATAATTAAACTGAATTATCAGAAAAACAATGATGAATTATAAATATATTAAGCACAATTTCAGTAGATATTTATATAATTCTCTCAGTTCTTCACATATAATAGCAGAATTAATGAGGTATATACCAAATTTTGTATTTGCATAGCATAAACATTACTTTTGAATATTCAAAGAATCTTTATAAAATTGATCAAATTCTAGGTTACGAATAAGTTCTCAATAATTGCCCCCAACATGTGTAGATTTCACATTAAGTGAAAGTCACTCAGTTGTGTCTGACTCTCTGTGAGGAATTCTCCAGGCCAGAATACTGGGTGGGTAGCTTATCCCTTCTCCAGGGGATCTTCCCAACCAAGGGATCAAGTGGGGTCTCCAGCATTGCAGGCAGATTCTTTACCAACTGAGCTATCAGGGAAGCTTTGATTCCATAAGGCAAAGGGCAGTTAGGTAGGGAACTGAAAGCCCTATGGCCCAGGACTCAGCGCAATATGGAAGCATATAGGTTACCTTTATAAATGCTTTGGATAAAAACAAACAAACAACAACAACAACAAGAAAAAGCTTTTTGTTCTGTGTTGGTTCTCTGAAGCCTAAGTCCTATGATGAATCAGCCCTTGCCCAGATGAAAATCTGACCCTCAAGAGAAAGAGCAGTGATTGCCAATCAATAGAGTGACCTTTTGTGCTTCAAGCTTCTCTTTCACCTTTGAATTGCTCCCCTCCTCCAGTTACTGCATCTCCTAAAGAATGTTGGGAAAAAAATCAGTAACCACCACCATTTTTGTCTACCATTCAGTCTCTAAATTCTCCAAAACATACAAATAGCTCATGTGGCTCAATAATATATATATATATATATATATATAATCTCCAATCTAAAAATGGACAGAAGATCTAAATAGACATTTCTCCACAGAAGGCATATAGGTGGCTAAAAAGCACATGAAAAGATGTTCAACATCACTAATTATTACAGAAATGCAAATGAAAACTACAATGAGGTATTTCCTCACCCCGGGCAGAATGGCCATCATCAAAAAAATCTACCAACGATAAATGCTATAGAAGGTGTGGATAAAAGGGAACCCTCCTACACTATTGGAAGGAATATAAACTTGTACAGACACTATGGAGAACAATATGGAGAGTCCTTTAAAAATTAAAAATAAAGCTGCCATATGATCCAACAATCCAACTCCTGAGCATATATCCAGAGAAACCCATAATTAGAAAAGTTATATCCACCCCAATGTTCATCACTGCACTGTTTAAATAGCCAGGACATGGAAGCAACCTAAGTGTTCACTGACAGAGGAATGAATAAAGATGTCATACAAATACACAATGGAATATTACTCAGCCATAAAAAAGAATAAAATAATGCCATTTGCAACATGACCTAGAGATTGCCATGCCAATTGAAGTCAGACAGGGAAAGACAAATATCACATGATACCACTTGTATGTGGAATCTTAAAAAGGTACAAACGAACTTATTTACAAAACAGAAATAGAGTTAAAGATGCAAAAAACAAACATGGTTACCAGGGGTAAGTTGAGGGCGGGATACATTGGAAGATTGGGATGAACATATACACATTAATATATATATAATAGACTGATAAGAACCTGCTGCATAGCAAAACAGGGAACTCTATTTAGTACTCTGTAATGGCTTATACCTTGGAAGGAAAGTTGTGACCAACCTAGATAGCATATTCAAAAGCAGAGACATTAGTTTGCCAACAAAGGTCCTCCAAGTCAAGGCTATGGTTTTTCCAGTGGTCATGTATGGATGTGAGAGTTGGACTGTGAAGAAAGCTGAGCGCCGAAGAATTGATGCTTTTGAACTGTGGTGTTGGAGAAGACTCTTGAGTCCCTTGGACTGCAGGAGATCCAACCAGTCCATTCTAAAGGAGATCAATCATGGGTGTTCATTGGAAGGACTGATGCTAAAGCTGAAACTCCAATACTTTGGCCACTTCTTGTGAAGAGTTGACTCATTGGAAAAGACCCTGATGCTGGGAGGGATTGGGGGTAGGAGGAGAAGGGGACGACAGAGGATGAGATGGCTGGATGGCATCACGGACTCGATGGACATGAGTTTGGGTGAACTCCAGGAGTTGTTGATGGACAGGGAGGCCTGGCATGCTATGATTCATGGGGTCGCAATGAGTCAGACATGACTGAGTGACTAAACTGAACTGAATGGCCTATATGGAAACAGAATCTAAAAAAGAGTAGATAAATGTATATGTACAACTGATTAACTTTGCTGTACACTTGAAACTAATGCAACGTTGTAGATCAACTATTAGTAAATCAACTATACCCCAATAAAAATCTTCAAAAGAAAAAAAAAGTCTTTCTATATCTATAAAATGTATAGCCATCATATTAGAGGGATTCTATTGAGACAGAAAATGAATTGAATAATGACAAGTGTATTTGGAAGAGGAATGTGCATCACAGTTCCTGCAGCATTCTGGCAAACATCACCTCATCCACCTGCTGGCTCACTGGCAGATTTTTCATGTTTTCCCCAGTCTTTGAAGGAATGTGTTTTGAATTGCCTATATGTGATCATTGATGTTTCCAATGTCTCACCCTTCTAATAATTCAAAAAGGAGAAAAATGGTTTCAAAAGAAATAGAAAAAAGAAGTGTCTCTAAAAAAAGAAGAAAAAAAAACAGTGACTTTGCAAGTACTACCAGATTTATGACAAATTTTTAACCAGGGTGTCCCACATTAAAAATGGTAAAAAGAATGATCAACATAAAAATCCTTATGATATTGCAACTGTCATGGCAAACCTCTCATGAAATTAATAGACTGTGCATATAAATTCAGATATATTTGGAGGTAACTTGCCTTTAAAGGAAATTGATTTTATCAGTTGCTCTCTAGGATGAGTGAATTTGAAGAAAAGTAACACATCATATTTATTCTGTTCCCCTCTCCTCACTGTTCCTTTCTTGGCCTCTTTTTTCACATATGCCTTATTAACCCTCAAAGACACCTATTTAATCTATGCAATTTCCTAATATTTCCAACATTTGTCAACCTCTCCTTGAATCTTGCTATTCTCAGGAGCTCCAATTTAACACTTGGCTATTTCTAATATAACTTAAAAACCATGCTACTTACTTTCTTAATAAGCCTCATAGGAACTAGAATGATACTAGATGCAGATCTATGGAGAAGTTCATTGAGCTTTGTTCTATATTTTCCTGATTCCATATTTGAAATATTTTCTCTTATTCTCTATTTATGGGTTTTTTCAAATTACTTTAGATCTAAAATTCTGAGATAATTTTGTTACTTTTTGTTACCTGATGTCTGCTATAATAATAACTCATTACTATTTCAAACTTTTACATCAAAAATATTTTAAACTATGCTTTATTTATATGGGCTTCCCTGGTGGCTCATTCTTTACCTCTCCCCAGTAAAGAATCTGCCTGCAACACAGGAGACCCATGTTTGATCCCCAAGTTGGGAAGATCCCCTGGAGGGGGCATGGCAACTCAGTCCAGTATTCTTGCCTGGAGAATTCCATGGACAGAGGAGCCTGGGGTGCTACAGTCCATGGAGTTGCAAAGGGTCAGACACGACTGAGCAACTAAGCACAGTATGGCACATATTGATATATATACAGTCTTTAATATAAATAGTTTATGACGAAAAACAAGACAGTTTTTGTTTGAAGCTGAAGAACTGAGGCTTAGAGTAATTAATTTAAAGATAATCTAATTTGGGGTTTGGCATTTATATTTAACATTTCCAAATTTTTTTCAACAATTAGAAATCCCTATGTAATGTTAAAATTTAACAAATATGTCTACTGAATTCATAATATGCAAAGCTTAAAACAACTGCAATTTCAAAGGCTTTGAAATTAGAGAGACTTTGCATCAAATCATCAGAGTAATTCAAAGGCAACAAAAACCCTTGAACAACCCCACATTTGAAGAATTGCACTGAAATCTATTTAAACAATGCAATTATTTTCAAGTTGGCCATGGGAAAAGGTTAAAATAAGAAAAGTAGATCAGCCTGATTGAAATAATAATTCATGTCTTATAAGAGAAAAATCAAAACCATCCTTTGGGGCTGTATTTTGGGAGGTTTCAGATATTATTTGTTTTTTCTTATTTGAGTGCCTTCACCCCTTTGAGTTCCTTACAACAGATGACATCAATTTTTTTTTAAACAACCTGAAAATATTAGCATTTTCAGTTTTACGCACCAGTAAGTCTACAAAATTTTGAAATATATTTATAGCACAAGAAACTCTAGAAATTGGTAACATGCTTGGATTATAGAGAAGATTCTAGAACTGGATTTTCCTCACCCTCCCATACATAAGTTCTTCTCTTCGACCTAATATTTCATACTGTCTTCAAAGAGAAATTGAACTATGTCTTCTCTGCTTAATACAACCAAGTATTAAGAAATGGGGACAACTTTATAAAAAGCTTGACTCCTTCAGTTCAGTTCAGTCGCTCAGTCGTGTCCGACTCTTTGAGACCCCATGAATCACAGCATGCCAGGCCTCCCTGTTCATTGCCATCTCTCGAAGTTCACTCAGACTCACATCCATTGAGTCCGTGATGCCATCCAGCCATCTCATCCTCTGTCATCCCCTTCTCCTCCTGCCCCCAATCCCTCTCAGTATCAGAGTCTTTTCCAATGAGTCAACTCTTCACATCAGGTGGCCAGAGTACTGGAGTTTCAGCTTTAGCATCATTCCTTCCAAAGAAATCCCAGGGCTGATCTCCTTCAGAATGGACTGGTTGGATCTCCTTGCAGTCCAAGGGACTCTCAAGAGTCTTCTCCAACACCACAGTTCAAAAGCATCAATTCTTTGGCGCTCAGCCTTCTTCACAGTCCAACTCTCACATCCATACATGACCACAGGAAAAACTATAGCCTTGACTAGACGGACCTTAGTCAGCAAAGTAATGTCTCTGCTTTTGAATATACTATCTAGGTTGGTCATAACTTTTCTTCCAAGGAGTATGCGTCTTCTAATTTCATGGCTGCAGTCACCATCTGCAGTGATTTTGGAGCCTCAAAAAATAAAGTCTGACACTGTTTCCCCATCTATTTCCCATGAAGTGATGGGACTGGATGCCATGATCTTTGTTTTCTGAATGTTGAGCTTGACTCCTTAGCAGTATCATTACATGAGTTTCATCATTACATGTAATGAGTTTCTCTCCTAAGCTCTTCTTAAATTGAGGTCAGAGAATGTAGCCTGCAAGAAACTGTCTTTAAAATTTGTTGAAATATTTATGGCTCAGAACATGTTCATTTTTTGTAGATATTTTTTGAGCAAAGAAGAATACATACTTTCAAATATTTATATGTATATTCCAAATATATTTGTTTTCTACCTTTGTTAGAATCAGTCTGTGTTCAAAGGATAACTATATAATGACATGGATGCATGAGGTGCATGAATGCATGTCATTATACAGTTATCCAAACACACAAAATATACAATATCAAGAATGAATCATGATACACTATAAGCTTTGGGTAAAAATAATACATCAGTGTAGGTTCAATTGTGTGCCATTCTAGTAGAGAATGTTGATAATGGGGGAAGCATGTGTAGGTCAGTTTTCAGTCTAATCCCAAAGAAGGGCAATGCCAAATGATGTTGGCATTGCCAAGATGTCACCCTGCTTATTTAACTTATATGCAGAGTACATCATGCAAAATGCCAGGCTGGAGGAATCCACAAGCTAGAATCAAGACTGCTGGGAGAAATATCAACAACCTCACATATGCAGATGCTACTACTCCAATGGCAGAAAGTGAAGAGCCTCTTGTTGAGGGTGGAAAAGGAGAGCATAGACGCTGGCTTAGAACTCAACATTCAAAAAACTAAGATCATGTTGTCATCCAATCATATCACTTGATGGCAAATAGAAAGGTGGGGAGGCGGAATGGAAATAGTGACAGTTGTTCTTTTCTTTGGCTCCACCATCACTGTGGACTGTGACTGCAGCCATGAAATTAAAAGACACTCTTTCCTTGGAAGGAAAGCTATGACAAACCTAGACAGTATATTAAAAAACAGAGATATCACTTTGCCAACAAATGTCTGTATAGTCAAAGCCATGATTTTTCCAGTAGTCATGTATAGATATGAAAGTTTGACCATAAAGAAGGCTGAGTGCCAAAGAATTGATGTTTTCAAATTGTGACACTGAAGAAGACTCTTGAGAGTCCCTTGGACTGCAAGGAGATCCAACCAATCCATCCTAAAGGAAATCAACCCTGAATATGCATTGGAAGAACTGATGCTGAAGCTGGAGCTCCAATTCTTTGCCCACTTAATAATGCTTTCTCATTGTTTCTAACCTACTCTAATTCCCCTTGCTTTCCTGCCAGCTTTGTCATTGTAAAATACATTTTAATAAGCATTCTTGGTATTCTTTGACAGGATATATTCTCCAGATAATTATTCCGTCATATAACTGAAAATCAACATCGGCTCTTTTTACTTGTAGTTCTGTAAGAACTTTGCATTGACCCCTAACTACTTCACTGAAAAGTGTATGTGTACCAGTGATTTTTGAACACTGCCTATTTAAACAGGAAAATTCTAGGACTCCAGTCTCACATCCTTCAAGGACAGACTTAATGAACCTTGGGAATCCAGTGAGTTGATGTTGCTGCCTTTTCTATGAAAAACAATCACTTAGATGCCTTGCTTTCAACAAATCTCATTTTTATCTCTGTCAGCAACCAGTCCATAAGCTGTATAGGGCAGGCATCACTTGCTTTATTTACAAATATGTATAACTGAGAGAGCAAAATGCACAGGTCATTGGGAGCAGCTTGAGGTGGACCCCGCATATGGAGACTAAGGGGCATGGGGTCCAGTCATTTTTTTCAGTCCTTTGCTCTTCCTATTCAGGCTTCCTGTCACAGGCAAACTGGAATGGGGTAGTTTGTGAGTAAAAACTATGCTCAGAAATATCTTAAGTTTATCACAAAAGTGAGTAAGCGATAATCATAAGTCAGAGCCCTGGAAAAATATTTTGCATGTAAGTGTGGGAATGAACATTCCTTCTTTAAAAAGAAAAAAAGAAGGTTTATCAATGCTGATACAAGTAATAAGATTAAGGAAATACGTTCATTTCCCAAGACTTCTGCCAATGTTCTTGAATTATGAGCAATGACATGCCAGCTACTTCAGACCTCTCTGTCTTGGAACTGTCACAGATTCATGATAGTTCTTACTGTGTCAGCCTGATAATATCTTCTAAGGGATTCGTCTGTCTTGACTAAAGCACAAATAAACCGGTGGTTAGAAAAGGGCACAATTTAATCAAAGCTGAATGTTCATACTCTGAGACAGTGACAGCGACAAGAACAAGAAAAATGAGTGTAAGTTTCTCCCAAACATCTCAAGAATTTAGCAAACTGCCACTATCATTCTTATACATTTTGTTCCCTTAACATTCTCAGCCTAGACCCCCGTGACTACTCTGAGGGCTGCTTTGGGAAAGGTGACAAGATTAGGCAGAGACTTGTGAGCTACCTCACAGGCAGTTTGACAGAGCAGCAGGAAGTATCTCCCAGTTGACGTTTTTGTTGAATTCACTCAGTTGTGTCCGACTCTTCTACAACGCCATAGACTATAGCCCTCCAGGCTTGTCTGCTCATGGTATTTCCCAAGCAAGAATACTGGAGTGGGTTGCCATTTCCTTCTCCAGGGGACCTTCCCAATTCAGGGATTAAATCTGTATCTCCTGCACTGCAGGCGCATTCTTTACCAGTGAGCCACCAGGGAAGGCTCAGCATTTCCCAGTACCTTCCCATAATTCTGTCTCTTGGGTCCATATGCAGCTTGGTTGCAGCACTTCAACCAAAGTACCAAACGTCCATCCAGAAGGGGGATCACACTGACTCCAAAATGGTCAGAATCTTGCTAGTAGTTCAGCAGATCCAAGGTGCAAGGAATAAGATAAAGATTAAAAGTATGCCTCTACTTTTCCCATCAAGTTGCCTCCTAGTTCATACAAAACCAACGTGAAGCTAGCCTGAAATCCCTCTAATCATGTAGTTAGTTCTAAGGGCTTTGTCCTGACACTACCTCTGTAATAAGGTCAAGAAAATCATTTCTGTCCCCCTCCCCCAGACCTATCCTTGGATTTTTTTGAAATGGCATTTACAGAAAATGCAAACTTCTTTTTGCTCAGTACAGTTTGCCTTGCACTGAATGATCCCTCTGCCAATCATGGGTGGAATGTGAAGGGTAAGATGGGATGAAAAGAACAAAGACCCTTATGATCCAAAGCATACTCATTACCTCTGGACAAAATGCCAAATTTTGTATTACAGCTGTATATAGTACAGCCCCTAAGAGTATCTATATAAAGTCTTTAAGGCATGAGGTTCCCTCTGCCAAAGGATTCAGAGTATAAGCAAGCAGGAAAGGGTTCAGGAAGAAATGGGACAAAGTCATCAGGAGCTTCCTCTATTCATAATCTCCTGAATTTCTGTTGCCTGCTACACCTTCCCCTCTTAAGGTCAGCTGTGACCCAATACCATCCATTTGGAAAGGACTCCTGCTTTCAAATGAATTAAAATTTCCCAGCTGCTCTTACTCTGTACCCTAGGAGGTGACAACAGCCCGCAGAGATTTGTATTTATTGCCATTCAACTTCTACATCTTTTAATTTCAGCAAATATTTGAGAGTGGGAAGAACAGCTTAGATATTTGAAAATGACTTGGCAGATCTGGCTAAGCACTCCATCAATCATCTGATAATGTCTACAGGGAGGATTCTGTGGGTCTCATACAGTGCAGTCTGAGTCTGCTGAAATGAGCCTTTCTCTAGAAGAGTTCACATGACAATAAGGAAAAAGGATATTCAGCAAGAGAGACTGATAATTAGCTGTAAAGACATCAGTGATAGAGGAAAGGAGGAGGCCGAGGAATAGAAGAATGGCTTCAGAAAGACAGTTTTCCCTATCAACTTTTTAATCTTAAAAATATGACCACTCAAAACATTTGACAAAAAGAAAAAAAGAGTCATCCATAACGAAAATCTTGCTGAGTATTTTAGTATTTTTCCCTATAAATATGCTTTTCTACTTTGTCAAGATCATCAGGGATATATGTCCAGGTCTTGCTATTACTTCTTTGTCTTCCTATGTATGATTTTAATTTTTCCTGGCTCATTGTCTTCTAAAACTTTCTCTCCTGGACATTTTCATCAGACATGGTATGCACCTTTGCTATACACTTGTTTCATGGCTTAGGCCTCCTCTGAACCAAAGGTCTCAAATTCAAAGGGCTCGCAAAACAAACAAAAAATGGCAAAATATGCTGTTGCCACTCTTGTTAGAGGAGTCTTGTGTCTTTTTTTCTCTGCCTTTTCCTGTCTCTATAACTTTCCAGTCTGTACAACCGATGACAGCCTACTCCTGGAAGAGGAAAATGATCATTTTCTCTCCCTGATATGAGGAAGAGTCACTTTTATTCTTTTAGTGTGAAAGCCATGTGTTTTTTCATTAGCTTTCAACTGTGTCTTTGAAAAGACTTCCCCTCTCTTTGTGGAAATTCAAACTGGTGCTCTTAATTGCCCTTCCTGCTTCCTGTTTCAAATACCTTATAGTAATTATACAGCAAATCAAGAGAACTGCCTACTCCTAAGGTTTTGGTTATACCTGTTAGAAATCTCAACATTGTAATGAGTCAAATACTTCTTACCAATATATACAGGTTAAATATGTAATATGGACAAATTTTAAGTAAGTAAGGATTCAACCTTTAGGACCTTCATGTGATGCTTGGTTTGAGTCACAATGAATTGAAGCAATCATGTACACTGAGATGTATTACAAAACATCACTTTAGTTTTCATTAGTAAAATTATATTATTAAGCTCCAGTCATTAGAATGATAAAATCCTTGATCTAAATTGTTACTGTTTTTTCTTTTTGGGTGGGGAGGGGATGATAGGGGTGATCTTTCCCCCCATAAACACAAACTTAGAAGAACTTATGGGAAATCTCAGAGAAGGCAATGGCATCCTACTCCAGTACTCTTGCCTGGAAAATCCCATGGATGAAGGAGCCTGGTAGGCTGCAGTCCACTCGGACATGACTGAGTGACTTCACTTTCACCTTTCGCTTTCATGCATTGGGGAAGGAAATGGCAACCCACTCCAGTGTTCTTGCCTGGAGAATCCCAGGGATGGGGGAGCCTGGTGGGCTGCCGTCTATGGGGTTGCACAGAGTCGGACACGGCTGAAGTGACTTAGCAATCGCAATGGGAAATCTGACTCTTAGGCCATTGTGGCCACTGTACTAATTTCCTACTGCCACTATAACCAGGTACAAGAAGTTTAGTGTCTTAACAAAAATGTGTCACACTACAGTTCTAGAGATCAGAAGTCCAGAATGGGTCTTACAGAGCCAAAATCAAGGTGTTGGCAGGGCTGCATATCTTTAGGAGGCTCTAGCAAAGTACCTATTTCCTTGCCTTTGCAGCTCCCAGAGGCTGCCCACATTCCCTTCACTCATGGCCTGCTTCTACCTACAAAGCCCCCAGGGACAACTACTGGGCCTTTGCTTTTGTCTTCATATCTCCTCTGCTGTTCCTGCCTTCCTTTTCCCCCATTAGGTCTTGTGATCACATGGGGCCCACTCAGATGAATCCAGAATAATCTTCCATCTCCTGACCCGGTTACTGACAGAGTAAGATAAAAACGAGAAGGTTGGTTGAAAGCAAGGCATCTAGTAATTGTTTTTCAATCACTTCTGTGAAGTTCCTTTTGCTACATAAGGTAATGGTCACAGATTTCTGAAATTAGGATGTGGATATCTTTGAGAAATCATGTTGTGCCTACCACAGCCACCCTTCTCACCTCTACAAAGATGCCACTGTCAACACTTCTTCTCTTCTGCCCACCAGACACTGCTGCTGTGGATGCCCACAGAAGCCATTCGCCATGGCTCTCCCTATGGGAAGCAGTCTCAGCCACAGACCCTGCTACTGTCTTCCATGGTCCACCTTGGTGTCTAGAACCATCCCTCAGCCATTGACCCAGGAAAGCGCTGTAGCACACAGAATATAGACCTCTACCACTCACGGAAATCCTCTGTCTCATTCCCAGTCTCAGAAAAAGCTAACTGCCTCTCTGCTGTGCAGAGTTGTTCTCCTCCTCCACAACCTCCACTGCGTTCCTTCTCAAAGGCCCTTCACATTCCCCACAACTCGGGTGGTGGATTGTCCCCAGATGCCTGGAAACTTCTGATTTTGACAGCAAAACACAAACGTTTTTAATAAATCCCTAGACAAGGGACATAACTGAGACCCACTGAAGGTTATCACCCTTCTCTAGAGGGTTTAAAAAAATAATTCCCTTTGCTTTAAACTTCCTATAAAATGGAGGAAGGGGTAAGATATGAATATTTTTAAAAATTTTCTTGTCCAATCTACAAGAAAAGGAAAATCCTAAGATAAAAGTGAACAAGGGCAAAACATTAAAAATAGGTACCATAGCTCTGGCACTTCGTTTCTTATATGATAGAATACCTATGTTCAATACAGGATACAGGATGCTTGGGGCTGGTGCACGGGATGATCCAGGGAGATGATATGAGGTGGGAGGTGGGAGGGGGCTTTGACATTGGGAGATCGTGTACACCTGTGGCTGATTCATGTCAATGTATGGCAAAACAAATACAGTATTGTAACATAGAATAAAGTATTTTTAAAAATTTAAAAAAAATAGGTACCATTAAGCAACAATATCATATATAACAGATTTAGGAGAATTTAATTTAGTCTCATTTCTGAAGAAATGCAAAGAATTCACTATAACACTGATATGAGAAACAGAATCAATCCACAATATGAAAGAGTTTTTTCTTTTATATGTAATTGCAGTTTCAGAGTCACATCTTGACCAACAGTATTTTTAATCTATAGGATTTTTTTCCCAACATTGGTGTTCTACTCTTGTTGAAAACGCTACAAAAAAAAAAAAGAGCAAGAAGAGAGAAGCTGAAAAAAAAAAAGGGAAAGTGAACAATTGAACAGAAAAAAAAAAAAATCTTCTGTAAAAGTTCCAGAAAACACAATGAACACACCACATCATTGGAATTGTAGTGTTTCTTTTAGGAATGTAAAAACTAAAATATGTATCAAAAGAGCTGATGGAGCCAGAAGAAAGAAACAAAAGGTTTAATTTTTGGCTAGACAAATGTTCCAGTTCAATTATAGCAGCTTTATTTCTAGTAGTTAAAAACTGGAAATAACCCATACATATGTCAACAATAGAAAAACAAGAGGAAACAGGATCAAGATGACAGAGTAGGAAGACTCCGAGTTCACCGACCCACACACCCACACACAGCAAAACTGAAACTATATATAGAGCAACTCTTTCTGAAAAGAACCTGAAGACTAGCAAAACTGCAAAATCGCTTTTTACAGCAAGGCTATAAAGAAAGAAGTGGGCTTCCTGGTAGCTCAGCAGTAAAGAATCCACCCACACTGCAGGAGACCCAGGTTCAATTCCTGGGTCAGGAAGATCCCCTAGAGAAGGACAAAACAACTCACTCCAGCATTCTTGCCTGGAAATCCCATGGACAGAGGGATCTGGTGGGCTACAGTCTATGGGGTCACAAGATTCAGACAACTTAGCAACTAAACCCCTGCCACCACCTTAAAGAAAGAACCACACAGAGTCTAGTACAAGGAGAGAAGTTATTTAGTTGGAACCCACATACCAGCAGGTGACCCAGACAAGTAGGGAGATATCACAGGCTCAGGTATCCTTCCAGGGGAGTCAAAGGTTCTGAGAATAATTCTGTCAAATTATTACAACAAATTCAGCTAGTATTATTGAATTATTGAAATCAATACATAGATTAATTTGGGAAAGATGAGTTCCTTTCCTATACTGCCTTTTCCAACCCATTAATATGGTACATATTTTACCTTTCTCCAGGAATCCTGCCCATTTTTATTTAGTTACGTGTTATTTTATATTTTTATTCTTGTTGTGTCTTAAGCAACCAGTTCTCAAACCTGAACATCGAATTATCTGTGGAGTTCTTTTAAAATATAGATGCCCAGCTCCCATCCTTACAGATTCTAACTCTGAATGCAGAGTGAGTTGTGAACATATTTCTTTTCTTGTAAGTAATGTTGATGCAGAGCCAAGACTGAGAACACTTGGAAAATATAGAATGTAGCAAACAAGTTTAATAACGTTGTGCTTTATTTCTTGGCTTTTCCATTTTCATTTTAAAAATAAATATATAGTATTATATCTAATTATCATTTATGAAAATTATTTACTTATTAATTTACCCTTAACATTAGTTCCTAGTGTTAATTAAAAATTTTAAGTATCAGTTTATTTCCTACATCATGTTTCATCTTATGGATAAAGCAGCATAATTTACTTAACTGATTTCTATACTTTCCCCATTTTCTGTTAGAAACATATACAATGTTATTCCGACTTGGGGTAATAAAGAAAACAAAAGTACATATCTCAGAATCTAAATATTTCATTATTTTTCACTGGAATGTTCTAGAATAGGAAACTGTCAAATTCAGACTCTACCATGTGACCATGTCACCATTAAAAAAATGCCATAATAAGTTAATGTCATAATAAATGAAACTGTAGTCTATATCTTGATGAAGGTGAAAAAGGAGAGTAAAAAACTGACTTAAAACTCAACATTCAAAAAGTTAAGACCATGGCATCTGGTCGCATCACTTCACGGCTAATAGATGAGGAAAAAAATGTAAACAATGACAGATTTTATTTTCTTCAGCTCCTAAAACACTGTGGACAGTGATTGCAGTCATGAAATTAAAAGACGCTTGTTCCTTGGAAGAAAAGCTATGACAAATCTAGACAGTGTATTAAAAAGCAGAGACCTTTGCTGACAGAGGCCTATATAGTCAAAGCTATGATTTTTCCAGTAGTCACATATGGATGTGAAAGTTGGACCATAAAGGTACCGAAGAATTAATGCTTTCACATTGTGGTGCTGGAGAAGACTCTGAAGTGTCCCTTGGACAACAGGGAGATCAGACCAGTCAATGTTAAAGGAAACCAACCCTGAATATTCATTGGAAGGACTGAATGCTAAAGCTGAATCTCCAGTACTTTGACCACATAATGCAAAGAGCTGATTCATTGGGAAACACTTTGATAGAGGGAAAGACTGAGGTCAAGAGAAGGGAGCAACGGAGGATAAGATGGTTAGATGGCATCATTGACTCAATGGACATGAGTTTGAACTAAGTCCAGGAGATGGTGAAGGACAAGGAAGCCTGGCATGTTGCAGCCCATGGGGTCACAAAGGGTCAGACATGACAGGGCAACTGAACAACAACAATATCTTTAATTTTACTTCTCTGAATGAAACCATCCTTGTTTCAAGTGTTCTGATATGACTGAACACTTGCAGTTCAGTTCAGTTGCTCAGTCGTGTCGACTCTTTGCAACCCCATCAATCGCAGCACGCCAGGCCTCCCTGTCCATCACCAACTCCCAGAGTTCACTCAGACTCACGTCCATCAAGTCGGTGATGCCATCCAGCCATCTCATCCTCTGTAATCCCCTTCTTCTCCTGCCCCTAATCCCTCCCAGCATCAGGGTCTTTTCCAATGAGTCAACTCTTCGCATGAGGTGGCCAAAGTATTGGAGCTTCAGCTTCAGTATCAGTCCTTCCAATGAACACCCAGGGCTGATCTCCTTTAGGATGGTCTGGTTGGATCTCCTTGCAGACCAAGGGACTCTCAAGAGTCTTCTCTGACACCACAGTTCAAAAGCAGCAATTCTTCGGCACTCAGCTTTCTTCACAGTCCAACTCTCACATCCATATATGACCACTGGAAAAACCATATATAAGTTACTTGTTACTATATATCAAAAAGAAAATGTTTTACTAAAGCAGATAATATGGGTAACATATGCTACCCTTATAATTTGTAACAAAATCTGGCAAATACTATGCTATTATATCTAGTTTAAAAAGGCTTCTTAGTTGAAAAAAATTTATAAATCATGGCAAATTCATATATAAAATGTTATAGGACAGTTATAATTAGAGGTGACAAGTGAAAGTCACTCAGTCATGTCTGACTCTACAACCCCATGGAATTCTCCAGGTCAGAATACTGGAGTGGGTAGCCTTTCCCTTCTCCAGGGGTTCTTCTCAACCCAGGGGTTGAACCCAGGTCTCCCACACTGCAGGTGGATCCTTTACCAGCTGAGCCATAAAGGAAGCCCAGGAATACTGGAATGGGTAGCCTGTCTCTCCTCCAGTGGATATTCCTGACCCAGGAATCAAACTGGGGTCTCCTGCATTGCAGGTGGATTCTCCACCAACTGAGCTATGAGGGAAACCCTCACAGTTATAATAAATAAACTTAAAGTACATGTGCCAACACAGATAAGAATCAAAAATATGATCAGGGTGATTGAAAGTCAGTTGCAAAATCATGCTTATTATTCAATTCATACAAGGATTTTCGATTTCAGAACTGTGCTATGTATTGTGCAAGAGCTATACATATGAATGAAAATATAAAAGAATATATGGGAATGATTAAAACTCAACTGAGAAATGGTTGCCTCTGGGAAGGGAAGAAGAATGAGAGTGTGAAGGACTACATGGGGAACTCCAACTATATCTGAAATACTTATTCTTCCAAAAACAGAAAAAAATATAACCTACACCTGAAAGATATTAGGATAAAAGATAATGAGTGATCTTTTATGAGTTTCATGAGTATTTTTATGTTAATCTTTGGTATTTTTAACATTTTGAAAAAAATCACTAGAATGATAATTCTAGGTACTGAATTCTAATACGACTTTTAACATTTCTTTTTGATCTGGAACACATTTCTTATCTGTCTATTCTCCAATTCTTTTGTCAGTAAAATGAAGATGTTATTATTTGTCCTTCTTTATTTTATGCAGATGGTAATTGGCTAAAAGCAACAACTGTAAAGGACATCAAGTTCTATGTAGAATTAAAACACTCAAATCAAGGGGAAAAAAACTTCTTCCCCTCTTACAAGAACTGCTAATCTTCAGGAGTAAGAAAAACTTCAATTGAAGACCACAAAAGTCCAAAGTAACTCAATTTAGCTTTTTGTTGTCCTCTTTGTTAAACAGAGTGAAAGAAATATTTTACTGACATTTTTTAAGTTAATATAAAAAATAAAATGGTCTGATAAATAAAACAAATTAAAAAGTCATTTTGTTATCTTTAGGTAAGACAGAGAGGGAGCTGATGAAATAGAATAAGAAGGAAGGTATAAATAGAGCAACAGGGACAAAGGGACACACATACAGGAATATTGAGACACTGGCCCTGGAGGAAAGACAAGCGGAGAAGGATCATCCGTAACAAGCACTGAGAGAGCATGCAGGGGGCCCTAGTTATGAAGCAGAGAAAATCAGAACCACAGTAAGTGTTCAGACTTGCCTGTACCTCCACATACCTTACACGATAGTCTCTCCATTCCTTACAGGCCAGCTCAGCCCAGCTCCCAGTTCTCTCTGGCTTGAAGAAGGGGAGATGAAGCCGTTTTATCGGCTGTATTTCAATACCAGTCACTGGTGTCATGCTTCCTCCATCCTTATCTTTCTCCAGTTTAATCCTCTGAGATTCTGCCCTTCCCAATGGCCCAGTGCATCTTTTAACAATATGGTTCTGCATTTGACTCTTCTCGAGCCCATACTATGATAATTTGCTTTTGCTTCCAACTATCATTCATCTGAATTCCCCATTTCTACTATCTGTTCACCCATTTTTCTCTATAGTAAATATCACAGTTTTCTCTCACCCCATTGTAGATTCAAAATTTAGAAGCATCCATCTTAAAATTTCTATTGCTGATTTCTGTTGATGTACCACAGAAATTCTCTGAATGTAATACTGCAGAATTGGTTTCTCCAGTGCCCTCTGAGTTGGTAAGAGGGAGTGTGTCAGCAGAAGTTACTGAGAGGCTGGCTGTGACTATTACTCAGGAGAGAGAGACAGTTATAATGAACAGCCCTCAAAATGGATATACACAAATCAAATAGTCTCAACTCTGTAAATGCAGTTTTAAAATAGACTTTAGGCTTCAGCGGGCCCTACTTCAGAAGTGCTCAAATGACATCTATGGCCAGGACATCAAAACTGGTGAAAATTTAAAATTTCTCAAAAATGTAGATATGGAACTCAAGGAGGGCTCCACTCAATAGGAGTTAGGACTCCCCATGTTTCTCGCTGTGGTTCCTGGAACTGCCTCACCCAACTATTCCAGCAGCATGTCCCTTTAATTTTTTTTTTTTTAGATATGTTGGAATATAGTTGATTAACAATGTTGTGTTAGTTTCAGGTGTACAGAAAAGTGATTCACTTATATTTTACATGTATCTATTCAAGTTCTTTTCCCATTTAGGTTAGCATAGAATCTCAAGCAGAGTTCCCTATGCCATACAGTTGCTTCAGTCTTATCTGTCTCTTTGTGAACCCATGGACTGTACCTGACCAGGTTCCTCTGTCCATGGGATTCTCCAGGCAAGAATACTGGAGTGGGTTGCCATGCTTTCCTCCAGGGGATCTTCACAATCTAGGGATTGAACCTGCATCTCTTACATCTCCGGCATTGGCAGGCAGGTTCTTTACCACTAGAGTCACCTGGGAAGCCCCATTTTAAATACAGCAATGTGTATACGTCAATCCCAAATTCCCAGTTGGAACTTAATAACACTTTATCTTGGTCTCTTAACATAGGATGAATTGCTCACCTGGAAAATGTTGCCACACCATCTGGATATTAGACTTGCTTGCTAAATTGACCTTCTATTTGCATCTTCAGCTTGGTTACTTGCTGATCAAATGGTTAGCTTTGATTCTATGGTCAGATGTGTCCTGAGTTAACAGGGGCCTTCATTCAGCAGGAAATGGCAACCCACTCCAGGACTCTTGCTTGGAGAATCCCACGGATAGAGAAACCTGGTGCAGGCTACAGTCCATGCAGTCACCAAGAGTTGGACACGACTGAGCGACTTCACTTTCACTTTCATACAGCAGAAACTTAGAACACTTACATAGGGTGGCCATTCATCCTGATTTGTTTGAGACTGTCCCAGGGTAATAATCAATAGTGCTCCCTTTCGCTCTTGGAAGTGACCTGGTTTGGACAATAAATTTATAAGGTCATCCTTAGGTTTTTGCCAATAAGGACTTCTAAAACTACATTTCATTTTTATAGCTATATCTAAAAGTAGAATATCAATTTTCAATTGCATTTGAATAGCAGACTAATCAATCCAGATGTGCTGTGTGACCACAGACTAAGGATTTATTGTTATAGTTTCAAAACTATATAAGAAGATATATGCTACTGAATGAGAACAAAAACAATAGAAATTACTGCAGCCAGAATGAAGAATTACTAGGAAAAAAATGATTAAATGAAAAAGAAACATCAGAACTAGGAAGCAGGTTATAAGCCAGGTATGACTCTAACAAGACTCAAATATACTTATTTCATCTGTTAGTCCTAAATCAGTATCTCTTTCCTTTCTATTAACGCATGACTCTCAGATCCCAGCAAGAGCTCATTCATGCAGGTATTCTGATGATCCCATAACGTGTAACATATGGCACAAAGGCAAAGAACAAATTCTCCTCCAGAGCCTCCTAAAGAGAGCAAGACCCTACTGACACCTTGATTTCGGATTTCAGAATCCTGGCCTCCAAAACTGAGATAATATATTTTTGTTGTTTATTGAGTTTGTGATAACTTTCCATGGCAGTTACAGAAAACTAACAGAGATGGAAAACAGACTTAGGGAAGTAGTCTGTCTAAGGTCACAAAGCTAGAAATGTGGAGAGCAAGGGTTGAAAGTCAAGGAAATGTCTCCAGAGCTTTTGCTTAGAACAACTGAGGTCAGGAGGAAAGGGGAACAACAGAGGATGAGATGGCTGGATGGCATCACAGACTTAATGGCTGTAAATTTAAGCAAACTGTAGGACGGTGAAGGACAGGGAAGCCTGGCATGCTGGAGTCTGTGGGGTCACAGAGTCAGACATGATTTAGCAATTGAACAACAGGCTAAGACACTCTACCAAAATACCATCTGGGCACCAAGTCCATGAGGTCTGTGTCCGAGAATCATAAAAAATGTTTTATAAAAATACCTTATTGTGGCAGTCCTTTTCTTGGTATAGTTCTGGTAGAAATTCTGGGGGCTGTGTTGGTAGATAGGGACAAATCCCTTCAATATCTCCTCCTCCATAGCCTCTGTGCCCTTCTGGTTCTATCATCTCTCCTTCTACCAACAAAAACTTCTCATGAAAACAGACTTGAAAATCAACATCTAGTGGGCCCAGAAATAGTTTCATAGTTGAAGAATGAGTTCAAATAATGATGCCCTACCTTTATCAGTTCAGTCACTCAGTCATGTCTGATTCTTTGTGACCCCATGAATCGCAGCACGCCAGGCCTCCCTGTCCATCACCAACTCCCGGAGATCACTCAAACTCATTTCCACTGAATTGGTGATGCCATCCAGCCATCTCATCCTCTGTCATCCCCTCTCCTCCTGCCCCCAATCCCTCCCAGCATCAGGGTCTTTTCCAGTGAGTCAATTCTTCTCATGAGATGGCCAAAGTACTGGAGTTTCAGCTTCAGCATCAGTCCTTCCAATGAACACCCAGGACTGATCTCCTTTAGGATGGACTGGTTGGATCTCCTTGCAGTCCAAAGGACTCTCAAGAGTCTTCTCCAACACCACAGTTCAAAAGCATCAATTCTTCGGCACTCACCCTTCTTCACAGTCCAACTCTCACATCCATACATGACCACAGGAAAAATCATAGCCTTGACTAGATGAACCTTAGTCGGCAAAGTAATGTCTCTGCTTTTGAATATGCTTTCTAGGTTGGTCATAACTTTTCTTCCAAAGAGTAAGCATCTTTTAATTTCATGGCTACAGTCACCATCTGCAGTGATTTTGGAACCCCCAAAATAAAGTCTGACACTGTTTCCACTGCTTCCCTGTCTATTTCCCATGAAATGATGGGACCAGATGCCACGATCTTAGTTTTCTGAATGTTGAGCTTAAAGCCAACTTTTTCGCTCTCTTCTTTCACTTTCATCAAGAGGCTTCTTAGTTCCTCTTCACTTTCTGCCATAAACATCATCTGCATATCTGAGGTTATTGACATTTTTCCTGGCAATCTTGATTCCAGCTTGTGCTTCTTCCAGCCCAGCGTTTCTCAAGATGTACTCTGCGTAGAAGTTAAATAAGCAGGGTGACAATATACAGCTTGACGTATTCCTTTTCCTATTTGGAAGCAGTCTATTGTTCCATGTCCAGTTCTAATTGTTGCTTCCTGGCCTGCATATAGGTTTCTAAAGAGGCAGGTCAGATGGTCTGGGATTCCCATCTCTTGAAGAATTTTCCACAGTTTATTGTGATCCACACAGTCAAAGGCTTTGGCATAGTGAATAAAGCAGAAATAGATGTTCTTCTGGAACTCTCTTGCATTTTCCATGGTCCAGCGGATGTTGGCAATTTGATCTCTGGTTCCTCTACCTTTTTTAAAACCAGCTTGAACATCAGGAAGTTCACGGTTCACGTATTGCTGAAGCCTGGCTTGGAGACTTTTGAGCATTACTTTACTAGCATGTGAGATGAGTGCAATTGTGCGGTAGTTTGAGCATTCTTTGGCTTGCCTTTCTTTGGAATTGGAATGAAAACTGACCTTTTCCAGTCCTGTCGCCACTGCTGAGTTTTCCTAATTTGCTGGCATATTGAGTGCAGCACTTTCACAGCATCATCTTTCAGAATCATCTCTCAGGATCTGAAATAGCTCTATTGGAATTCCATCAACTCCACTAGCTTTGTTCATAGTGATGCTTTCTAAGGCCCACTTGACTTCACATTCCAGGATGTCTGATCTAGATGAGTGATCACACCATCATGATTATCTGGGTCGTGAGGGTCGTGAAGATCTTTTTGTACACTTCTTCTGTGTATTCTTGGCATCTCTTCTTAATATCTTCTGCTTCTGTTAGGTCCATACCATTTCTGTCCTTTATGGGGCCCATCTTTGCATGAAATGTTCCCTTGGTATCTCTAATTTTCTTGAAGAGATCTCTAGTCTTTCCCATTCTGTTGTTTTCCTCTGTTTCTTTGCATTGATCACTGAGGAAGGCTTTCTTATCTCTTCTTGCTATTCTCTGGAAGTCTGCATTCAGATGCTTATATCTTTCCTTTTCTCCTTTGCTTTTCGCCTCTCTTCTTTTCACAGCTATTTGTAAGGCCTCCTCAGACAGCCATTTTGCTTTTCTGCATTTCTTTTCCATGGGGATGGTCTTGATCCCTGTCTCCTGTACAATGTCATGAACCTCTGTTCATAGTTCATTGGGCACTCTATCTATCAGATCTAGGCCCTTAAATCTATTTCTCACTTCCACTGTATAATCATAAGGGATTTGATTAGGTCATACCTGAATGGTCTAGTGGTTTTCCCTACCTTCTTCAATTTGAGTCTGAATTTGGTAATAAGGAGTTCGTGATCTGAGCCACAGATAGCTACTGGTCTTGTTTTTGTTGACTGTATAGAACTTCTCCATCTTTGGCTGCAAAGAATATAATCAATCTGATTTTGGTGTTGACCATCTGGTGATGTCCATGTGTAGAGTCTTCTCTTGTGCTGTTGAAAGAGGGTGTTTGCTACGACCAGTGCATTTTCTTGGCAAAACTCTTAGTCTTTGCCCTGCTTCATTCTGCCTTCCAAGGCCAAATTTGCCTGTTACTCCAGGTGTTTCTTGACTTCCTACTTTTGCATTCCATTCCCCTGTAATGAAAAGGACATCTTTTTGGGTGTTAGTTCTAAAAGGTTTTGTAAGTCTTCATAGAACCATTCAACTTCAGCTTCTTCAGTGTTACTGGTTGGTGCATAGACTTGGATTACCATGATATTGAATGTTTGCCTTGGAGATGAACAGAGATCATTCTGTCATTTTTGATATTCATCCAAGTACTGCATTTCGGACTCTTTTGTTGACCATGATGGCTACTCCATTTCTTCTGAGGGATTCCTGCTCACAGTAGTAGATCTAATGGTCATCTGAGTTAAACTCACCCATTCCAGTCCATTTTAGTTCGCTAATTTCAACGTTCACTCTTGCCATCTCTTGTTTGACCACTTCCAATTTGCCTTGATTCATGGACCTGACATTCCAGATTCCTATGCAATATTGCTCTTTACAGCATCGGACCTTGCTTCTATCACCAGGTCAGTAGGTGCCCAATATGCTACTGGAGATCAGTGGATAAATAACTCCAGAAAGAATGAAGGGATGGAGCCAAAGCAGAAACAATACAGAGACTCACAACTTAGCAAAACCTCTCCTGGGAATGAGTTTAGGGTAGGAAAACCTGAGATTTAAAAACTCTAGGTGATACAGTCATTTGCAAGACCTCATATTTTGTGGGTTTTACTTCCAAAATCCCTAGTAGGTTCTCACAGTGAAAATCAGAGAAAAGAGGCCCTCAGAACTTCTAGCCAGATAAGGGTGGAAATAACCATTTTGAAATATACAAAAGCATTCTGTTCTTCATAGAAAACATGTATACTATCTTGTAAGAATGAAGCGCCAGTCTATGTTCAATACAGGATGCAGGACGCATGGGGCTGGTGCACGGGATGATTCAGGGAGAGGATGTGGGGTGGGAGGTGGGAGGGGGCATTGGCATTGGGAGATCGTGGACACCTGTGGCTGATTCATGTCAATGTATGGCAAAACAAATACAGTATTGTAATTAAAAAAATAAATAAATTTAAAAAAAAAAAGAAAAATCTGGCTTCAAGAAAACCTTTTTACTAGTTTCATCAAAGCCTAACTGATCTGGGATAAGAGAAATACCCAACTCTAGTCGCCCTGCTTATTTAACTTATATGCAGAGTACATCTTGAGAAACGCTGGGCTGGAAGAAGCACAAGCTGGAATCAAGATTGACGGGAGAAACATCAATAACCTCAGATATGCAGATGACACCACCATTATGGCAGAAAGTGAAGAGGAGCTAAAAAGCCTCTTGATGACAGTGAAAGTGGAGAGTGAAAAAGTTGGCTTAAAGCTCAACATTCAGAAAATGAAGATCATGGCATCTGGTCCCATCACTTCATGGGAAATAGATGGGGAAACAGTGGAAACAGTGTCAGACTTTTTTAGGGGGGCTCCAAAATCACTGCAGATGGTGATTACAGCCATGAAATGAAAAGATGCTTACTCCTTGGAAGAAAAGTTAAGACCAACCTAGATAGCATATTGAAAAGCAGAGACAGTACTTTGCCAACAAAGGTCCTCCAAATCAAGGCTATGGTTTTTCCTGTGGTCATGTACGAATGTGAGAGTTGGATTGTAAAGAAAGCTGAGTGCCAAAGAATTGATGCTTTTGAACTGTGGTGTTGGAGAAGACTCTTGAGAGTCCCTTGGACTGCAAGGAGATCCAACCAGTCCATTCTGAAGAAGATCAGCCCTGGGATTTCTTTGGAAGGAAGGATACTACAGCTGAAACTCCAGTACTTTGGCCACCTCATGTGAAGAGTTGACTCACTGGAGAAGACTCTGATGCTGGGAGGAATTGGGGGCAGGAGGAGAAGGGGACGATAGAGGATGAGATGGCTTGATGGCATCACTGACTCAATGGACGTGAGTCTTAGTGAACCCCGGGAGTTGGTGATGGACAGGGAGGCCTGGCGTGCTGCGATTCATGGGGTTGCAAAGTGTCGGACACAACTGAGTGACTGAACTGAACTGAACTGACTGATACATTGCAAACTCTAGGGCAACCACCCAAAGAAGATATTGTGCTAAGAGAAAAATAAAATTATATATAAAGTTCATTTCAAGCCACAAAATGTAAGTAAAGATTGTTATACAAAAATAAGAGAAAAACAAAAAGTAGATCAACCCTCAACAAAATAAAGGTCATATGTAACAAGCACACAGCTGTAACAAGTGTACACCTAACATCTACTCATTGGTGAAAAGCCAAATGTTGTTTCTCTAAGAATCAGGAATAAGAAAAGGATGCCTACTCTTGCCACTTTTATCACCATAGTATTTTATTCGTCGTAGTATTGGAAGTCCTAGCCAGAGCAATCAGGTAAGGAAAAACAAAAAAAAAAAGCTAAAACCACTATTTGCACATGATTTGATACTATATATAGAAAATTCTGAAGACTCCACAAAAACTCTTAAAACTAATCAACAAATTCAGTAAAATTCCAGAATACAAAATCAACATGCAAAAGTCACTTGTGTTCCTATACACTAGAAATAAACTATCAGAAAGAGTAATTAAGAAAGAATTCCTATTGACAATTCCATCAAGAAGGATAAAGTACCTAGGAATAAATCTAACCAAGGAGGTAAAAGACTTGTAACCTTAAAACTCTAGAAAAATCATAAAAGAAATTAAAGACACTGATAAATAAAAATATATTCCATGCTCATGAAGTGGAAGAACTGATATTGTTGAAATATCCCTACTACCTAAAGCCATCTACTAATTCAGTGAAAACCCTATCAAAATTCCAATAGCATTTTCAACAAGGATAGAACAAATGATCCTAAAATTTGAATGAAATCACAGAAGACCCAGGATAGCTAAAGGAATCTTGAGAAAGTATAAGTGCTGAAGGTATAATGCTTCCTGATTTCAAGCTATATTACAAAGCTATAGTAATCAAAAGAGTATGAAATTGGCATTAAAAACAGATACACTGATCCATGGAATAGGATAGAAACCCCAGAAATAAGCCCATGCATATATGGTCAATTAATTTATGTAAAAGGATCCAAGAATATGCAATGGATAAAATTTAGTCTCTTCAACAAATGGTATTGGAAAACCTGAACAGCCACATGCAAATGAATATACCTCAAACAATAAACTTACACTGTATACAAAAATCAACTCATAGTTGATTAAAGACGAACATAAGACCTGAAACCATACAACTCTTAAAGAAAACACAGGCAGTAAAATCCTTGACATTGGTGTTAACAATTTTTTTTTAAATCTGACACCAAAAGTAAAGACAAAAAAGCAAAAGTAAACAAGAAGAACTATGTAAAACTATAATGTCTTTACACAACAAAGAAAACCATTAACAAAATGAAAAGCAACCTACTAAATGGCAGGTTACCTATAATATTTTCAAATTATACATCTGATAAGAGGTTAATATTTAAGCATACCTTGTTTGTGAAATCAAGTTAATCACTCAGTCATGTCCGACTCTTTGCAACCCCATGGACTGAAGCCTGCCAGGCTCCTCTGTCCATGGAATTCTCCAGGCAAGAATACTGGAGTGGATTGCTACTTTCTCCACTCAGCCCACTCACTCCCTCCCTCACTGTGCCCACAAGTTCATTCTCTACATCTGCATCTCCATTCCTTCCCTGCAAATAAGTTCATCAATACCATTTTTCTAGATTTCATATATATACATAAATATATTTCTTTTTCTCTTTCTGACTTACTTCACTCTGTATAACAGGTTCTAGGCTCATCCATCCATCGCATTAGAACTGACTCAAATTCATTCTTTTTTATGGCTGAGTAATATTTCATTGTGTATATGCATCACAACTTCTTTATCCATTTATCTGCTGATGGAAATCTAGGTTGCTTCCATGTCCTGGCTATTGCAAATAGTGCTGCAATTAACATTGGGGTACATGTGTCTCTTAGAATTGGGTTTTCTCAGGGTATATGCCCAGCAGTGGGGATGCTGAGTCATATGGTAGATCTATTTCTAGTTTTTTAAGGAATCTCCTTATTTATCTCCATAACAGCTATATTGGTTTACATTCCCACCAACAGAATAGGTGCATTCCCTCTTCTCCACATCCTCTTCAGCATTTTATCCAGAATATATAAGAAGCTCATACAGCTCAATTTTAGGGAAACAAACAACCCAATAAAAAATGGGCAGAAGACCTAATCAGACATTTTTTCCAGACATACAGATGGCCAATAAACACATGAAAAGGTGCTCAACACCATTAAATATTTGAGAAATGCAAATTAAAACTGTAATGAAATACCTTATACTGGTCAGAATGGCCATCATCAAAAAATCTACAAAATAAGAGTAGATCTTAAATGTTCTCATTACACAAAAGAAATTATAATTATGTGACATATTAGAGGTAACATAGCTAACACTATGGTAGCAGTCATTTTGCAATATATGAGCATATGATATCAACATGTACATCCTAAACTTATATGACATATATGTTAATAAAGCTAGGGTAGAATTGATGCTCTCAGAATATGTAGCCTGTAGAAAACATATACAATCTTTTCTCTGTTTGCTTTACTCAATTGTTATACACATAATAAAAGTTTATATCAAATGTTCAAGTCTCTTATATTTCAATGCCTTTCAAGAATAATAATAATGCTTTGAAATAATAATGATATTACTTCAAGAACAATAGCATAGGGTATAGTATAACCTTAATAAGTACATACTTTGGTGTTTATTAGATATTCTGATTTTGTATTTACAATAGGGGTAAAGAGCAAATACATAAGAAAATCAATGTTTCCAAAAAAGTATTGAAATTCTGTCTTCTTTGTGCTATCAGATAGAATAAATACCATTACCTAATTATCTGCTACTGAAGAGATAGATGGCTTTATTTAGTCTGTCTACACAGTTCAAAAAGAGATAGCCCAGTAGCTGTCATTTTTCTAATATAATAATGTGTGAAATACAAGAACTACTGCAAAGGGGATTACTCCAGGGAGAGAGAAAGATCAGATGATTAATGAAAATTCATTTCATAAGATAATACCTTTCATAGATACAGTGCTAGCTTCTGAGTTATTTAACATCCTACTGAAATCACAAGTATTTCCATGACAGGAGAGGGAAAGAGATAAAGAGAGAGATTTTATATCAAAAGTTACCACTAAATTATGAGACCTTTCAGGATTTGAAATGTAACTTATATTTTCACATCAGATAATGAACTTTTTTTTAATCTGGTAAGCTAGTATATACATATATATACATATATATATATATATATATATATATATATATATATATATATTCCAATTCTGGTGAGCTTATATATATATATTCAATCCGTAGGTGACATTTAACATCTTTTTCTCAATAGATTAGTTGTACTTTAAGAACACTTCCAGTTGAACAGCTTAGTCTACTTATCTTTATGTGTCTTTAGTAGCTTGGGTTCACATATATAATAGCTTTCCTCATTACAGGTGGTTGAAGGTTACTGACAAAAAGATTTTGAAAACTTAATACACTCTGTTTAAAGTTGGAAAAGGATTGTTCTTAGGAATGACTGATTTGGACTATATTAAAATACAAAGAGAAAATCAATTTTTTCCCCCAGAATAAGGTGACTTCATTAAGCTGCTTGTAAACAGAAATACTTTCCTGGAGACTCTCAACATTAATTAGACTAATTTTTCTGGGTGATGATCCTTCAGACTTGAGTGGGAAAGAAATGTCAAATGGTTATTTTCTCATTTTTATGAGATTCTTTTCCCACATGTTACTATTAATGCAATCGGAATCTGATTTGTAGTGAGGGGCAAATTTAATTGAATGTTTCATTCATGATACCCCTTCTCCTTCAAAAAGCTGTTGTTCAGTCACTAAGTGGTGTCTGACTCTTTGTGACCCCATGGACTGCAGCACCCCAGTCTCCTCTGTCCTCCACTATCTCCCCGAGCTGCTCAGATTCATGTCCATTGAGTTGGTGATGCTATCTAACCATCTCCTCTGCTTCTGCCTTCTAGTTTGGCCTTCAGTCTTTCCCTTCAAAAAGAGCAACTACCAATTTGGCGATGCACCTTATAATGTCCACTAACTTAAAACCCAAGAAACATGCTGCTGCTGCTGCTGCTCAGTCACTTCAGTCACGTGTGACTCTTTGCGACTCCAGGGACTGTAGCCCACCAGGCTCCTCTGTCCATGATATTCTCCAGGCAAGAACACTGGAGTGGGTTGCCATTTCCTTCTCCAGAGGATTTTCCCAACACAGGGATCAAACCCGCATCTCTTAGGTCTCCTGCCTTGGCAGGCAGCTTCTTTACCACTAGCGCCTCCTGGGAAGCCCATGGATGAACCTGTTTGTGACTGGGTGGACAGGCAAGTCAATGTTTAAGAAGAATAAGCTGACAGAAAACCGAGGTAATGTCATCCTTATCTAGGAGGACATTGTGCCTCACCTCGTCAGGCAGAATGGTACTTATTCCTCATTATCTCCCTCCTCTTCCTGTAGTTCCTCCATCACCATCATCACTACTATTAACTGAACAGCTACCTGTAGCAGGCACTGTCCTTTAACACATGACCTCCACATGCGTCATGTAAATCAATTTGTCCTCAGTCCTAGCTGCACTTGGGGCTGGTGCACAGGGATGATCCAGAGAGATGATATGGGGTGGGAGGGGGATTCAGGATTGGGAGCTTGTATACATCCATGGCGGATTCATGTCAATGTATGGCAAAACCAATACAGTATTGTAAAGTAAAGTAAAAATAAAATTTAAAAAAAAAAAAAGAATGTCAAGAGCTTTTAAAAGTACAGTTGTAAAAAAAAAAAAAAAGCTGTCCAGGCCCATTACAGAGCAGTTGTTTCAGAATCTTTGAGGGTAAGCTCTTCATATCCATATTTTTACATCTTCCCAAGTGAGCTTGATGCACATTGAATACTGAGAGCCACTATTTTTCTGTGTTGCTGCCAAACAGCAACAAGTACTTGGAACAGAAGCTACACTGACTCATGACATATGCTTTTCAATCTAAAGAGATAATACTTTCTGAAATGTATAAAGCACAAGAGAAAAGGAGCCCAATAAAAGGAATCACTTCTCTAGTGTTTTTAAAAGAGAAATGACCACAGAACAGGTTTGAAATTGATTCTTCTGAGAACCAGCTAATAACTCCAATAACTACCAGGTCTTTAAGCACTCAACCTTAGACTCCAACTTTCAAGATATCTGTCATTCATTATCATTAGTGTCAAATTTTTAGTCACACCTAGCAGATAAAAGGAAATGGCAACCCACTCCAGTACCCTTGCCTGGAAAATTCCATGGATGGAGGAGCCTGGTAGGCTACAGTCCACAGGATCTCAAAGAGTGGGACACGACTCAGCAACTGCGCTGGTGGTAGTAGCAGATAAAAGATGCTGGCTGCTCAGAGATAATTGCCACAGTGACGCCAAGAAACTGTTTGGAACCCTAAGCTTCCATGGCCCATGACCCAAAATATTCCTGGAAATACGCCTGTCATCAGTTGCTACCCTTCACCATAAGTCCCAGTTTAGAGGCATGTGTCACTTTGTAACAGCACCCTGACTCATCAGAGGTGTCTTCTTGGCAGCCTGTCCCTCACACGGTAACTTTCATCTGTTGACAAGCTAATAATTTCACCTGCCATCACAACAAATTCTCTTTCACCAAAGTGACTCCGGAGGAACACCAACAAAATGCCCAGATTCTAACACAATTCTGTTTTCACCTTTCTCCCAATTTAGAAGATGCTACATTACACATAGTGTGTGAGGGACCACTCTGTAAGCATTCAGTAGGAAATGGAGAAAAGAAACATACTTTCTTATTTTGGTTATTTTACAGTAGTACAGTTTTAGCAACATGTTCACTGGCAACATAGAGAATCTTCCAGCAGAGGAATTTACTCCACGTGAGAAGTGCATGATGGCACCATCACACACTCATTGAAGAGTTACCCACACAAAGGCCATGTGTCTATTAATCACAGGAAACAAGCTAGATCATACACACAGATGCGGAGTGGAGACACTGTGCTCCAATTAGTTGCTACATTGCTTTGTGATCAACACTTATTTTCTTAGAATTGTGGAAATGCTTAGAATTTTTTTTTCTTACAGGTCCACAACAGCAGAAGAGGTGCTTGTGTGCCACGGACAGTTTCCCTCAGGACCCGCACTTCATTTCTAAATAGAACAATAAAAAATTCAATAAGGCACGTGCTCAGATGCTCAGTCATGTCTGACTCTTTGCAAGCCCGTGGACTGTAGCCCGCCAGGCTCCTCTGTCCCTGGAATTCTCCAGGCATGAATACTGGAGTGGGTAGCCATTCCCTTCTCCAGGGACTCTTCCCTACCCAGGGATCAAACCTGGGTCTCCTGCATTGGCAGGAGGATTCTTTACCATTTGAGCCACCAGAGAAACCCAAAGGTTACTTCTGGTTCCTGTACTAGGAGTCAAACCCTGGGCTGCCTGGGTGAAAACTAGGAATCCTAACCACTAAACCATATGCTAAAGAAACAAAGTTTAAATATTTATTCCTAATTATACATAGTGTATGTGGGGTAGGGGGTGGCAATCAGTCATTAATGAAGAACACAGTGAGCACCATCCAGGTCAAAATGCAGTGAGTCAGGGCCTCTTACAGTTCTCAGCCACTGTTTTCTTCAAAGGACTTACAAGAAAGTAAAGGAGATTTCCATCCTAAAAGTAATTGTTTTAAGAAATGGTTTGTAAAGAAGACAAATTAGCAAACTGAGTATCCAGCAAAATCCTGAATTTCTATGCCTAAGCCCTTGTTCATCATTTAAAATAAAATATCTGCTGGTAACATATAAAACACCTGAAACTGAGAAAAAGAATATTTTGTGTTGTTACAATGTCTGTTACCACAAGCACATTAACTTATAAGTGATTAATAAATGAAGTAATGACCTCAGAATAAAACAGAGCTTGCCCTGGTTTACACATGATTGTTTTTAGCCCATGACTATTTTGTGCCAGCCAGTATTCACAGCTAAAGTCACACAATACTATCACAGCCAAGTACACCAAGCCACTTGCCCTCCTCAAGGTTCACTTCAGTCATGTTCTCTGTCTTGGAAGAGCTATTACAGGTTCTCCCAGATCTTTGTACATTTTGCTCATCTCCCTAACTCAGCAGCCTTGATTTTTCCTTCTATGTTCCCTCCCATCAAAGTATCTATTTTTAAGGTAAAGTCCTAAATGCAACTTATTACTTCTCATTTTTTTAATATAAATTTTTAAATTTATTTTTAATACTTTATTCTACATTACAATACTGTATTGGTTTTGCCATACATTGACATGAATCAGCCACAGGTGTACACAATCTCCCAATGCCGAAGCCCCCTCCCACCTCCCACCCCATATCATCTCTCTGGATCACCCCGTGCACCAGCCCCAAGCATCCTGTATCCTGTATCGAACACAGACTGGCACTTCGTTTCTTATATGATGGTATACATGTTTCAATGCCATTCTCCCAAATCATCCCACCTTCTCCCTCTCCCTCAGAGGCCAAAGTCCGTTCTATACCTCTGTGTCTTTTTGTCATCTCACATACAGGGTCATCATTACTATCTTTCTAAATTCCATATATATGTGTCAGTATACTGTATTGGCGTTTTTCTTTCTGGCTTACTTCACTCTGTATCATCAGCTCCAGTTTCATCCATTTCATTAGAACTGAGTCAAATTTATCCTTTTTAAGGGCTGAGTAGTACTCCATTGTGTATATGTACCACAGCTTTCTTATCCATTCATCTGCTGATGGACATCTAGGTTGTTTCCATGTCCTGGCTATTATAAACAGTGCTGCGATGAACATTGGGGTACATGTGTCTCTTTCAGTTCTGGTTTCCTCGGTGTGTATGCCCAGCAGTGGGATTGCTGGGTCATAAGGCAGTTCTATTTGCAATTTTTAAGGAATCTCCACACTGTTTTCCATAATGGCTGTACTAGTTTGCATTCCCACCAGCAGTGTAAGAGGGTTCCCTTTTCTCCACATCCTCTCCAGCATTTATTGCTTGTAGACTTTTGGATTGCAGCCATTCTGACTGGTGTGAAATGGTACCTCACTGTGGTCTTGATTTGCATTTTCTCTCATAATGAGTGATGTTGAGCATCTTTTCATGTGTTTGTTAGCCATCCGTACGTCTTCTTTGGAGAAATGCCTATTTAGTTCTTTGGCCCTTTTTTGATTGGATCGTTTATTTTTCTGGAGAAAAATATGGAACGCTTCACGAATTTGCGTGTCATCCTTGTGCAGGAGCCATGCTAATCTTCTCTGTATCGTTCCAATGCCGAAGCGAGCAGTATTTCTCATTTTTAAGAATTTTAAAGTCTTTTGAGACTATACCAAAATGTAAAAAGGATTATTCTAGTTTTCATTAGTCCTTTGGTCACGAAGTTGCATAGGTTTTGAGTGATCTGCTCCCAACTCATTTTCCCCCTGAGTTCTGGTACTTTTAGTGCATGACTTTTCAGGAACACACAAATAGGCCACATGGGAGCTCAAAGAAGGCACATCACCTTGGGTGTTGGAAGATGCTTAGGGACCATCTTACAGCTGCAGAGCCTGATTCAGATGTTACAGGAAGAGTAGGACTCAGTTCAGAACAGAGGAGGCAAGAGGTGGGAGAAGCAGCAGGAGAAGAGGGAGAAGCCATCCATGCAAGCCAGGTGTGCAAAACCAGCAGCAAAATGAGATAAAAAGGGAGACATATTTTACATTACATTTGCCCAGAATATAAAGGCCTAAGATCTTAAAGTGTTTTTTTTTTTTTTTCTGTAAAGAGTCAAGAGCCATTGGAGAATTTAAGGCAGAGGTAGGGGCCAGAGGGGGCTTCTCATGTGGCACTAGTGGTAAAGAATCCGCCTGCCAATGCAGGAGACATAAAAGATACGGTTCCATCCCTGGGTGGGGAGGATCCCCTGGAGGAGGGCGTGGCAACCCTCCATGGACAGGGGAGCCTGGCAAGCTACATAGAGTCCTTAGGGTCACAAAGAGTCAGACACATCTAACAGGACACAGGGGCTAGAGCATTGACACAGCAACCCCCTTTTGGTGCAGCAAGGGCCTCTGGAATCAGTCTAGTCTATCCCTATTCTTTTATGTTCAAAAACTGAGATCCAGGCAAGCTACTGACCTACTCATAATCTCATTTATTCATGACCAGTATCTCCTGGTTCCCAGGCCAAAGTGCATATGACAATATCCATGTAACACAAAATGAACTTTTAAAATAATATGACTATTGCAATAATCAATAATCCAAAAGTCAGTGAGGACCTAGACTATGAGGTATTGGTAGAAACAGAAGGAAAGGGAATATATTCATGAGACCTTATGAAGAAAGGATCTATAGTTAAGCCTGGTAAACGACCAATGAGGGATCAGTGTTTTCCTAAAGTAGAAACATGATATATGTCATTATGTATTTAATAAATTACAACAGGTAATTCATGTCTCTGTTTTGTGATATCACATAAACTATTAAGGTAATATTTGCAGGGTTGAAGGGTTAAAATGTAGACAGTATGTGGCTCACCTCTGAAAATTAAGATTGGAAAAAGACAAAAGGAAAAGCTGTATAGGATGATGAAGTTATTCCATGAAGCAGAATCAAGACCATCTTCTGCTCTGCATTTCCCAGGAAGGAAGCTACCAAGCAAGACCCTCCTCCCTCCACGATCTGGCTGACCAGGAGAGAGTCAAGGGAGACTCTCCAGCTGCGCGAGGAAGCCAGTCCTTCAACACAGGGCAGCAAACCACACCCATGTAGCATTTACACAGCCTCAGGCAAGATGCCACCTGGAAGTTGAGCTTGTCCCTTAGGGAGACTTCACCAGAGTGGCATTTCCTTGGGGAAGCCCAGCTTTTATATCTAAAATTACTATTTTGTCAGTGTTTCCAGAGTTCATCATGTTCTAAGGGACTGACAGCATTCTCTTATGCTAACCAACCTAAAAAAGACAATTGCATTCACCAAAATGCCAATGAGGAAAAAAGCAGACTCAGTACCCATGGTCATTCATCTATTTGGGAAGCTCTGAAAATCTATTTTGGAAGCCAAACATAATCAGAAAATTGTGCAGCATGCATGAAAGCTGTGGAAGGGGAATGATGCAAAGGACCTCATAACCCATGAAACAGAGAGCCGCAGGCATCCGCGTGTGCACCAATGTAGTTCTGCCAAACAGGTCAGGACACACATATTCACTCTTGACAGCTGATGTGAACTGATTGCAAGAAACATTTTCATAAACCATTTCATAAAGAATTAATTTTTAGCAATTTTCAGTAACAGCATAATAAATGCAATTAGAATCTTTATATTATAAGTGAGTTTAAGATAGTCAAAGGACTATTTTACTTTGTTGAAAGTTCCTGTTTGTTAAAACTATTCTGTGAACTCTTTCCAGGTAATTTCAGATTAATCTGATAACTATTGCTAATTAGACTATGAAGGAAATTAGTGAATTAATTGTGGTTATCTTGGAACAACAGTCTCCCAGAAGAAAGAAGTCTTGTTTAAAAAGGCTTCCTTCAGAAATATAGACTAATATATCAAAATTGAACAGGGAAGTCTGGAGAGAGAAACACAACATTATCAGAGGAAAAAACAAGGTCCTTAATACTGCCTCCCTAACTTATAGAAGAATATTAGACTAAAAACTAAAAAATAGATGTTTCATTCAGTGAAATTTATTCAAAGTGTACTGTTAAAATTAAGAGCACAAAAGTGTACATCAAATTAAAATCTTACATAGTCTCTGCACAATCTCATATATTTGACCAAGATTTCACCATTCCAAACTTGACTTGGAAATTCAGATGTTTTCAAATTTTTCATCTTTCTTATTGAAACAAGCTTCCATTTTATCTAATATGATAAAATGATAAAAATATCAAATTAAGGTAATGAGTTTTACTGTCTGCTAATATTGCCAGGGAAGTTCCCCTGGAGGAGGGCATGGCAATCACTCCAGTGTTCTTGCCTGGAGAATCCCATGGACAGAGGAGCCTGGCGGGCTACAGTCAGGAGATCGCAGAGTCGGACATGACTGGAGTGACTCAGCAGCAGCAGCACCGTTGTAAGGATACCCTCCTTGTCAGGTAATTTCAGGTTCTGTGGAGGAATTTTCTTGGAAAGCTCAGCAAATTGCCTGATGTGGCTGCTATTTCTAAGAGTTTTGGATTTTCCTTGTGATTTTGACTTTAGAATGTAGCCATCTCCTTACCAGATCCTTCTATTTAATATTCATCTTCCTGGTGACTATGATGGCAATATACTGTCAGTCTGGTTTTCCTGAATAGAGAAAAAGTGACTATTGCAGGGATGAGGAGATATTTGGGCAGAACATACACACAATAGGAAATGCAATCAGAGAAAACCCAAGTTCAGCTTTGTCCCCCTCTCTATTAAAAAGAATTTCACTGTTAAGTTAATTCACCCTACCATTTCCCTGTGGGCTCTCCTGGTGGCTCAATGGTTAAAGAATCCACCTGCCAATGCAGGAGACATAAGTCTGATCCCTGAGTCGGGAAGATCCCCTGGAGCAGGAAACAGCAATACCACTCCGGTGTTCTTGCCTGGGAAATCCCATGGAGAGAGAGGCCTGGCAGGCTACAGTCCATGGCATCACAAAGAGTCAAAAATGACTTAACAACTAAAGAACCATTTCCCTAGCCTGGAAAACTCCTTCTTGGAAGCAGGTAGCTTCTTTTCTTGGTTTCCTTCACAATTTTTTTTTCTTTTCTATCGTAACCCACTTTTCAGGTTGAATTCTTCTCTTCCAAGTATTCAGACAATCTTTCCATCCTAGTTCTTTAATTACTACTCTCATTTACCTACTAATACACCACATAAATACTTCCTAGGCAAAACAACTGTGCTAGAGATTGGTGACAATATAAAAATATAATCCTCTAGCCTCCAAATGCTATGCTATAAGTAGGAAGATAAAATAGATCCATGATACGGTTAGACAAAATACAGATTATCCAAATAGATTCTACTCCACCAATATGTAAGGAATGCAGATAGCACTTCTAGAATTCAGAGACAGAAGATGAGTGTGGGCAAGGGGACTAGTAGCAGTGTGGGATGAAGCAAGACAGCCTGATTTGGGGCAGCAGATTTTGGGGCACTACTGAATCCTCAGTGATGGAAAGACTATGGCACCTTCCTGCTATCTAAAAATTGACACTTGCTACCTGCCTCTACAGGCTTTCCTGGTGGCTCGGTCAATAAAGAATCCTCCTGCAATGCAGGAGACCGAGGTTGGATCCCTGGGTCTGGAAGATCTCCTGGAGAAGGGAATGGCTACCCACTCCAGTATTCTTGCCTGGAGAATTCCATGGACAAGAGAGCCTGGTGGAACACATGCCACGGGGCGACAAGAGTTGGACACGACTTAGCGACTAAACCACCAACCACCTGCCTCTACAAAGAGTCAGTCACTAGCCACTGCAGCCACTGACCTTCAACACACCCTGAAAGGAGTTCAGGGTGGAGATCAAGAATAAGGCACACCGCGATCTGGGGAAAAATTGGCAGAAAAGGCCTTCAGATAGCTACATACTTTCAGGAGAAGGTTTTATAAGCCCAAGCTCTTGCATCTCCTTATACCTAGCAAAGCACTAAAATCATCAATGGTGACATCTGCTCCTCGTGACAAAGCCTCTGCCAAATGTGTACTTGACGGCACGTATTCCTCCTTCACTAAAATCATAGATAACACTGACCTCCCCTACCTCTTTGGAGCATTTCCTCAGAGCCATCCGAGATGCTGTCTTAAGCTAAACTCCTCATTTTGGCCCAAATAAAACATAACTCATGACTCTCACATTGGACTTTTTTTTTTCAGATGACATTCCATAAAAAATGTGTTTTTAAATCTGCAGGCGGTATAAAATAGAGAGTGAGAGTCAGATCAGCCACTTCAAACCCTGAGTCTGCTAGCCAACAAATATAGGCAAGTAACATAACTTCTCTGTAACAGTTTCCTCATCAGTAATACAGAGCTGTGCTAAGGATAAAGTAATGTATATAAAATACTTAATACTGTGCATATGTGCAGGTGTCATATGCATATTGCTTGTTGCTGTAATTATTAATTGCTAATGACGCCAAGGACTTCTAGAGTCACATACACATTTCTAGAAATACGCCTGGTCACAAAGATGTGGATCTTGTTTTGAACATACAAGATAACGCCACTTTCCTGTGTGAGTAACCAGATTCAATCAACACAGTTATTGTGATGAAGGGAGTTTAAGAGTATAAGGAGGAAAGAAGAGAATTGGGGAAACAGATGATGGTGATCAGATCTCCAAATTTAGATCACACTTTCCAAACCAGCTCAAACTATGATCCCTTGAGCCTTGATTTCATCACAGAATCTGTACAGCTTTCATCTCTTCATATATTGGTAAAGAAAAAAAATTCACAAATTCTAAAGTAATTTTCCAAAAAGTTTTCTTGCCTCCAACTCCTTTAATTTCAAAAGCTGGCTTCGAAGCACAGCTGGTTTTTCTAACCACCTTTCTCATTTGCATGTAAAACTCGGCCTCACCTTACATTCTTGATGAATATCAATAAGATGCTTTAACTTTTATCATGATGAGTCCCAGGAAAATGCCGCCTACTCTGTTCTGTGATGCCTTGACTGGCATTTAAAAGCATTGTGGGTGACAGCTGGACAAAAGCTTTTGGTGGCAGCTGAAATGGGTGAAGGTCTTTGACATTAGCATGAATGCCTCAAAATGTGATTTTTAGGGAAGCATTTGGAGAGAGAATTCATGAGCTGGGAGTGCCCATGAGATGGAAAAGCATATGTTCAGATGGAGATGAGACCTGTCATCAGTAAATGTAATGGAGAGTTTAAGAGGAGAGCAAGAAGTTGGAAATCAAGTCTTTGTTTACTTTAAATGCGCATTTCAACATCACATTTATGTGTCATTCTGTTAAGGAGACCTAGGAAGTTCAACTAAACAGAATACTAAGCATGTGAAACACTTCAGAGGAAAAGTAAAGCAAAAATTGAAAGTTATCGTTGTTATCACCATCATCATCAGGATAGAAGCAGTATCCGTGCTGTGTAACATGTTGAACATGTTTCAGATCTTGAGAAAGAAAATATATTCAGAACACCACTGAAGAACCACTATAAATCTATATCATTAAATAGAGTTTCCACAGAAAGTAAAGAGAGAGACAGGGGGAAATGGGAGGGTGCAAATGGAAAAGGCAAGTTAATATACAGATCAGAACTGAACAAAGCAATATTTTCCCCTTGTTGCTGAATATTGGCAGTGGGGAGATCAGAACAGTTTTCTTCTTATTCTCTTTCAAAGCTCACCCTTCCTATTCCAATTGTTGCAACTGCTGAAAAGAAGTGAGAACGCTACAAATCCAACATACTTTTCATAATTCTTTAGGATGAGGCATAACACAGAATTTAAATCTTGGATTTACTGGATTTAAGGGATGTGTGTGACTGTAAGTGGTATAACAGCGTTAAAAATAGGAGCATCAGAGTGATCATAAGCACCGGTATTATTCAGAAGAACAGCAACAACATTCACTAATTTTAGACTAACATGATACACATGTAATTTACAACATCTAGGATAAGTACTGAAAGAATATACATGAAGTATGCAAATTCCAAACAGTAAAAAGAAGTTAGCTAGAATGAGAAAAAAAAATCCCAGAAGAATGTAATAAAGAAGAAAAAGCTCAATAATCAAACAGAAAACTCATAATATACTAGGCAAATATTGACCCAAATGATGTGGCACATAAAACAGACTTTACGACAAAATATAAAACTGGAATTAAAGATGATTATGACATATATACTAATAAAATGCTCAGTTTACTCATGCATACTTAATAACATGGTCTTACATAAATAATAACAAAAACTGATAAAAATATTAGGGGAAATCACAGTGGGGGATTTTCACATACTTCCTTTTTAATAAAACAAGAAAAATATAATCAGGAAGCACACAGGTGAATTAAACAGTACAACTGACAAGTTTGATGATGATGAACATATATAGAATATCACACACTACATTTGGAAAATAAACCTATATTTTTCAAGTATATATGGAACATCCCAAAATTTGACTAGGTGCTTTACCAGTGTAATTAAGTTATAAACCAATAACAAGAAGATAAGTTAGAAAGCATATGAATACTTTCTAAGCAAAGAGGAAATGAAAAAAAAAAGCATAATGGATATCAGAATATGCTTATACTAAATAATATAAATGTCACATATTAAAACATGAGGGGAGTATTTGTTGTTCTTTAGTCACCAAGTCGTATCTAACTCTTTGCAACCCCATGGGCGGTAGCACTCCACGCTTCCCTGTCCTTCACTATCTCCCAGTTTGTTCAAACTCATGTCTATTGAGTTGGTGATGCCATCTAACCACCTCGTCCTCTGTTCTCCCTTCTGCCCTCAATCTTTCCCAGCATCAGGGTCTTTTCCAGTGAGTAGGCTCTTCGCTTCAGGTGGCCAAGGTATTGTAGCTTCAGCTTCAGCATCAGTCCTTCCAATGAATAGTCAGGGTTGACTGGTTTGATATTAGGATTAACTGGTTTGATTTCATTGCATACCAAAGGTAATATGCATATCAGAAAATACTTACATTAGAAAAACTAAGGTCTTATAATTAATGAGAGCTACCTAAGAAAGTAGAAAGGAGCAATTACAGAAGCAGGAGTTAGAGTTGGGTGAATTCTACCCCCAAAGAAATAAATATAAAATGGCAAATGTATCTAAATTGGCTATAGCGGGACTCTGGAAATTGACTAAAAGCAAGCAACAAATGAATAAATGTTTATTCATAACTGTAAGAAATGTGGGTAAGAACAGTGTCATTCTGAGGCCTCCAAGAGTGGAACTGTTCCCCTTCCCAACCCCCTCATTCACTTAGAAGGAAAGTTATACCACAGTGGGGCTGGGCATGAAAACCAGCCAGCTTGCTGCCATAAAGAAAGGATCTGAATGGTATAGGTGATGAAAAGCCCTGCTAGAAACATTGATAGTAAAAGTATCACACTTGGTAGGAAATAGGAAATCACGATCTGTAGCCTAGATAGTTTTGGTTGGGATAAATGATGGACTGCCAGAAACTTAGTGGGAAGGTCCTGGAAATGAGAGAGCTATAGAAGGATTAGACATGCTCTCTGTAAATTCCTGGATAGCTGTGAGAATACATGTACAAACAGGGGAACTCCAAAAGACTCAAGCCTAAAATGAAAACCAGGACTTGATAAAAAACCAGACTTGATAACTGGCTGAACTTTAAACAAACTCCTCAACCCATATCCAATGAGACCCATCCACGAGGGTGGAAGACTTACAGTTGTGAGGTGTTTCGGAAAAATCATTAAATTTTAATCATATAAATACACCTAGGCCAGCAATTCATTCTCAGGTAGCCAAAGAAATGAAAACACATGTCCACTCAGAGACATGTATGCAAAGGTTTATAGCAGTATTATTAATAGCAGCTCAAAACTAGAAACAACCCAAATGTCCACCCGATCATAAATGAATAAATAAAATATTTCACACCCACACAATGGAATATTAATCATTATTAGTAAGAAAAAGACACAAACTACTGATACATGCTACAACTTGTATGCACTGAAAAATAGCTATAATAGTCAAAAGAATTCAGACACAAAAGACTACATATTAGATAATTCTACTTATAGCCGAATAGTCCTATAACCATTTAGGAAAGTGAGTCTCTAACACACATCGTATACACACTGTGGAAGACAGTTTGATAGTTTCTAAAAAGTTGAAACATACACATATCATAGGACCCAGCAACCTCACCCATGGGTATTGACAATGGAGAAATAAAACCTTAGGTTCACATAAATACTTAAACAGAAGTATTTATAGGAGCTCTGTTCACCCCAAACTGGAAACAACTCAAATGTCTTTCAACCAGTAAATGGATAAACAAACTATGGTATTTCCATTTAATGGAATATTAGTCAGCAGAGAAAAAGGAAAAACTATTGATACATACAGCAACCTGAATGGACCTCAGAAAAAACTCAGCTATGGAAGATTGCCGCTTTTATGATTTCAATTATATGACATTGTAGGAAAGACAAACAATAACGATGGAAAACGGGTCAGTGATTGCCAGGGACTGGAAGTGGGAGGAAGATGCTCCATAACTGGGATAGCGGGGGTGTCTGTCCTGACTTGGTAGTGGCCACGTGAATCAGCTCATGCAGTGCAATGAATTATATATAAATCAGTGCAACAGAATTATGCACCCCTTCCCAAATTTCAGTGTATTACTGTCTACAACACTTTAATGTTTTTAGTTTACCTGTATAGAAGCAGAAATGAACCTTGAGAAACATCCACTTTTATGCCTGTATAATCTATTCTCCACAGAGTGATCAGAGTAGCCCTTTAAATGCAAATTTGACCAAGTCATGCATCTGCTCAAAACATCCAGGGCCTTCCCAACAATCTTAGAATAAAATTCAAAATCTGTAAGGGTTTTGTGATCCATCCATGCCTCACTCCCTACCCTCAAGCCTTCCACTCTTTCCCTGGCTCCCTCTGCTCCAACCACACTGACCTTCTTGCTATTCCTCAAAATACACTCCTGCCTCAGGGTCCTCACACTCTCTGTTCCTTTGCCTAGAACACTCTCCCCTTTGATATCACAGGGCTTGTTGCCTCACTTCAGTCAGGTCTCCATTCATATGTCATCCTTCTAGGCAGGTCTCTGGGACTGCCCTAACTCAGCAGCTTGTCTCAGCTGATTGAGCAAATCTTCTCCCTTCTCCCTCCATTTAATGAGGACAACACTTCTTGGCTTTTTCTTTTTTTTTTTTTAAAGAATTAATTCCCAGAACCTAAAATAGCACTTGGTACACAGTTGGCATTCACATTATTGCTGAATCAACGTACAAAGTAAAATGACTTAACATGTAAAATTAAAAGACACCTACTCCTTGGAAGGAAAGTTATGATGAACCTAGACTGCTCATTAAAAAGCAGAGACATTACTTTACCAACAAAGATCCGTCTAGTCAAGGCTATGGTTTTTCCTGTGGTCATGTATGGATGTGAGAGTGGGACTGTGAAGAAGGCTGAGTGCCAAAGAATTGATGCTTTTGAACTGTGGTGTTGGAGAAGACTCTTGAGAGTTCCTTGGACTGCAAGGAGATCCAACCAGTTCATCCTAAGGGAGATCAGTCCTGGGTGTTCGTTGGAAGGACTGATGTTGAAGCTGAAACTCCAATACTTTGGCCACCTCATGTGAAAAGTTGACTCATTTGAAAAGACCCTGATGCTGGGAAAGATTGAGAGCAGGAGGAGAAGGGGACGACAGAGGATGAGATGGTTGGATGGCATCACCAACTCAATGGACATGAGTTTGGGCAAACTCTGGGAGTTGGTGATGGACAGGGAGGCCTGGCGTGCTGCGGCTCATGGGGTCGCAAAGAGGCAGACACGACTGAGTGAACTGAAGAAAATCACAGGTCACTTTCATCATCACCTTTGTCCTCATCAGCTCTTTACCTGGCCCTTTACCCTACTCCTGCCACCAGTCAGTTCTGAAAAAAATCTTAACTTTCTTCCTTCCTAGTAAACTGAGATGTGAGGTCTAGTTTTCATTCCATTCCCAAAGAAGGGCAATGCCAAAGAATATTCAAACTACTGTCCAATTGCATTCATTTCACATGCTAGCAAAGTAATGCTCAAAATCCTTCAAGACAGGCTTCAACAGTATGTGAACTGAGAACTTCCAGATAAACAAACTGGATTTAGAAAAACAGAGGAACCAGAGATAATATTACCAATATTTGCTGGATCATAGAAAAAGCAAGAAAGGTCTAGTAAAAATCTACTTCTACTTCATTGACTACACTAAAGCCTTTGACTGTGTAGATCACAACAAACTGTGGAAAATTCTGAAAGAGATGGGAATACCAGACCACCTGACCTGCCTCTTGAGAAATCTGTATGCAGGTCAAGAAGCAACAGTTAGAATCAGACATGGAAAAACAGACTGGTTCCAAATTGGGGAAGGAATACGTCAAGGTGGTATATTGTCACCCTGCTTATTTAACTTATATGTAGAGTACATCATGAGAAATGCTGGGCTTGATGAAGCACAATGGGAGTCAAGATTGCTGGGAGAAATATCAATAATGTCAGATATGCAGATATGCACCCTTATGGCAGAAAGTGAAGAGGAACTAAAGAGCCTCTTAATGAAGATGAAAGAGGAGAGTGAAAAAGCTGGCTTAAAACTCAACATTCAATAAACTAAGTTCATGGCATCCAGTCCCATCACTTCATGGCAAACAGATGGGGAAACAGTGGAAACAGTGACAGACTTGATTTTTTTCGGTTCTAAAATCACTGTGGATGGTGCTGCAGCCATGAAATTAAAAGACACTTGCCCCTTGGAAGAAAAGCTATGACAAACCTAGACAATGTATTAAAAAGCAGAAACATTACTTTGCCAACAAAGTCCATCTAGTCAAAGCTATGACTTTTCTGGCAGCCATGTACGGATGTAAGAGCTGGAAAATAAAAAAGGCTGAAGCACTGAAGAACTGATGCCTTGAACTGTGGTATTGGAGAAGACTCCTGAGAGTCCCTTGGACAGCAAGGAGATCAAACCAGTCAGTCCTAAAGGAAATCAACCCTGAATATTCATTGGAAGGACTGAAGCTGAAACTGAAGCTCCAATATTTTGGCCACCTGATGCAGAGTCGAGTCATTAGAAAAGACTCTGATGCTGGGAAAGATTGAAACCAAGAAAAGAAGGGGACAACAGAGGATGAGATGGTTGGATAGCATCACTGACTGAATGGAGATGAGTTTGAGTAAACTCCGGGAGATGGTGAAGGACAGGGAAGCCTGATGTGCTGCCATCCATGGGGTCGCGAAGAGGACACAACTGAGCAACTGAACAACAACAAAATGTATATTAAAATTCCCTGGGAGTTAACTTTTACCTTTTTTGTATTTTTTTTTGTTATTCAAATATTACTAAATGTTGCTCTAGCTGCCTATTATTCATTGCCAATGAGATTTAAATCATTCTTCCACAGTATAAAGAGACATCATTTTAGAGCAAAAGAGTAAAAATCACATCCTTGGTTTCTGTATTTGGGGGTGGAGGAGGGTGTGCTTAGCCGTTTACTTTAGGCGTGTTTCACAGAACTCAAGAGGACCCATTTTAGAAAATCACTGCCATCTCATCTCATCATATTTCAGAATTAAATGACTCATCTTTCATTTTATTCTGGAAATAGCTTGTTATAAGCCAATTCTTTGGACATTGGAACCTACATTTTTGCTTGGAGAGGGACAAAGTCACATTTGTTAAATCTGAAGCTCTTCAGTTGACAGTTTGTTGCTCTTTCCAGGATTCATGGGTAAATGTTAAACTTTGAAATGTCATCTCTTCCTTGCCAAATAGCCAATCTTTTTCCTGGGAAACTGCTAGTTCTGAGATCACTGATTGTGTATTTTCAATTGCACTATATTCCACATACAGAAATTCTAGCAATTGTAACATGCTCAAAATAAAACAAAAAGTCTCAAAGACAGGTATAAGAGATGTCTTATATTTCAATAAAAAATAAAGTCTGTCTTCCTTGCTTAAAACATATACTATCTTAAAGCTGATTCCTAGTTTTAAAAGATATTTTCAACAAATGGTAAATTTTAAAAGAAGATTATGCCTTTCACTGTAAATAGCCTGAAATAATTCACCCATGCTATGTTTTTCAACAACAGGAATATTTTAGAGACCTGTCATTCTTCAGACTACTGCTCTAGATAACTGTTTCCTTTCATTTCACTCAGTGTCACAATTTGTGGCTAAAATTACACCTTCCAGAAAAAAAAAAATCACTGAGGGTGACGATTTAGCTAAGTAAAACGGCATGAGCAATCAAAAGAAAATGTAAGGGAAAATCTTCATGACATTGGACTTGGCAATGATGTCTTGGATATGACACAGAAAGCAGACAATAAGAGCTAAAATAGACAAATGAGACTACATCAAACTTAAAGATTTGTGTGCATCAAAAGACACAACCAACACAGTGAGAAGACAACCTATGAACTGTAGAAAATACTTACAAGGCATATAGCTGATAAAGGTTAATATATAGAAAATGTAAAGAACTCCTACAACTCAACAACAAAACATCTAACAACCTAATTTTAAAAAGGGGCAAAGGAGTTCAGTAGACATGTCTCCAAAGATAATATACAAATGGCCAATGTGCGTTGAAAAGATATTCAACATCACTAGTCATCAGAGAAATGCAAATCAAAACCACAATGAGAGGCTTCGCTGGTGGCTCAGCGGTGAAGTCTGCCTGCCAATGCAGGAGACACGGGTTAGATCCCTGATCTGGAAAGAGGCCACACGACTTGGAGTGGCTGAGCCCACCTGCTGCAACTACTGAAGCCTAAGTGCCCTGGAACCCATGCTCTGCAACAAGAGACGCCACCGCAATGAGAAACCTCAGCACCGCAACTAGAGATTAGCCCCCGCTCTCCACAACTAGAGAAAAGCCCCTGCAAAAAGGAAGACCCAGCACAGCCAAAAATAAAATAAATAAAAGTATATATATTAAAACACACACACATAACTAGACTGCTTCCCTGGTGGCTCATCAGTAAAGAATTTGCCTGCCAGTGCAGGAGACGTGGGCTTGATCTCTGATCTGGGAAGATCCCACATTCCGTGGAGCAACTAAGCCCGTGCACCACAACTACTGAGCCCGTGCTCTAGAGCCCAGGAGCCATAACTACTGAGCCCAAGTGCTGCAGCTACTGCAGACTAAGTACCCTAGAGCCCATGCTGAACAGCGAAAGAAGCCACCACAATGAGAAGCCTGCACACCGCAGCCAGAGAATAGCTCTCGCTGCCATAGCTAGAGAAAAGTCCATGCAGCAGTGAAAACTCAGCACAGCCAAAAACAAATTAATTTAATTAAATTAAAAACACAATGAGATATCATTCTCTACCCATCAAGAAGGCTACTATCAAAAATAAGAGAAAATAACAAATGTTGGTGAGGAGATACAAAATCCGAAACCCTTGTGCACTGCTGATTGTTTTATAAAACCATGCAACAGATACAATAAACATGAGGTTCCTCAAAAAATTTTAAAATAAAATTCCATATGCTCCAGCAATCCCATTTTGGAATATATACTTAAAAGATATTTGGACTTCATGTCCACAGCAGTACTATTCACAAGAGCAAAGAGGTGGAAGCAACTCAAAAGTCCAGCAACAAATGGAACTGATAAACCAAACATGATATACACATGCAATGGAATATTATCCATTCTTAAAAAGGAAAGAAATCTTGTCACATACTACAACATGGATGAACTTTGAGGACATGATGCTAAGTGAAATTAGCCAGTCACAAAAAGGTGAACACTGTATGACTATTCTAAGAGGTACATAAAGGCAAATGTATATAGAAAGTAGCATGGCATTAACAGGATGGGGGAAGCAGCCCAAGGGAAGTGGTTTAATGGGTAGAAATTAACAAATTTGCAAGATGAAAGTCTTGGAGCACTGTTTTACAACAATATGCATACAATTCACACTACTGATCTGTATACTTAAAATGATAAAGGTGCTATGTATTTTTGCTATGTATTTTTACCATAATTTTTTGTAAAGCCACATGAGTGGTTTAACTGGCCACATTTTCCAAACACGGGGTGTGATCCTTTATGAGAGTGAGTTCTGGACACGTGGCCAAGAAAGTCCCCAGCAAAAGAGGCCATTGCTGACCCTTCAACACTCAGCCCAGAACTAAACCAGCATATGATGACAGAAATGTACAAAAAAATCACTAGTTACCTATACAACATGATTTAAAGAAATAAAAGTTCTGAATGACTCAAAATATCTGCCCCATCGCCTTTGAAAAAAATCTCTCTGCCTCTGCATACTATTTCAATTGCTTTCAGTTGAAAATTAGTAGGTACTGACCTCATGTTCATTATTCGTAAGTGGTAGGTCTCTTCTGCCGCAGGTCCTTTATTTCCTACCTTTGCAAAAATTCTCCTCATTTTCAGCTTTCAGTCACCTGCTTATACACTCAGCAAATATTTATTAACCATTAACTAAGTGTGCACAAGCCAAACACTATTCTAGGAATGATGATTTAGCAGCAAAATAATAGATGGAAATCTCTGGTGGAAATAATACATGAAAATGATGGAGCTTATATTCCAGTCATATGGAGACAGACATAAATAAGCAGATATTCCCAGGATGGTGAGGAGTGCTATAAAGGAGAAGAAAAAAAGGTAGGGGAAATGCTTGGACCAAAGAGGGGATATGCTCACAATTTCATAGAGAATAGCTGGAAAAACGCTCAGTGAGAAAGCAAAGACCTGAAGTGGGTAAGGGAGGGGCATTCTAGGCAGTGGGGCAAATAATGGCCCATGAGAGACATCTGGATGCAGAATCTGGACAGCAGGTTTGATTGGAGCCAGCCGTCCGGTGTACCTGTAGAAGCCTGGTGGGCTACAGTCCAAAAGGGTCGCGAAGAGTCAGATACGACTGAGCAACTAAGCAACGCCCCTGTCTCTCTATGCTTTAGAAAGTTCATCTCAGCCTCTTCATGGAGGATGGATGACGAGTTTCAGAGACAAGAGACAAAGACAGTAAACAACCAAGGAAGGCTGCAATGGTGCACAAGCCGGACAATGACCACCTGATCAAAGACGGTGACAGAATGGAGAGGGAGGAAGAGGGGGGTGGGAAAGAATTAAGAAGTGGCTTTTGGAGATGATTCATAGGGGGTGAGGGGGCTTCCCAGGTGGTGCTAGTGATAGGAATCCACCTGCCAATCCGGGAGATGTAGGAGATGTGGGTTTGATCCCTGGGATGGGAGGATCACCTGGAAGAGGGCCTGCCAGCCCACTGCAGTGTTCTTGCCTGGAGAATCTCATGGACGGAGAGGCCACGGAGCTGCAAAGTGTCAGGCATAAGGGATGAGGACAAAGATAAGGAATTTTCTAAGATGGTTCCTGGTCTGTTTCGCGTGGTTGAAAGGATGCTGTTATTACGCCATTAAATATGAGAAAGTCCCAGGAGATGAAGAGCTATCTAGAGAGCATGTTTGTGAGGTCAGTTGCCAGTAGGTTAATTTTAGGATACATCCAAGTGGGAAACGGAGAAGGCACTGGCAACCCACTCCAGTACTGTTGCCTGGAAAATCCCATGGACGGAGGAACCTGGGAGGCTGCAGTCCATGGGGTCGCTAAGAGTTGGACACAACTGAGCGACTTCACTTTCACTTTTCACTTTCATGCACTGGAGAAGGAAATGGCAACCCACTCCAGTGTTCTTGCCTGGAGAATCCCAGGGACAGGGGAGCCTGGTGGGCTGCCGTCTGTGGGGTCGCACAGAGTCGGACACGACTGAAGCAACTTAGCAGCAGCAGCAGGTACTAATAAGCATCTATTTCCAATGGCAACTAGCAGAAATTAACTTGATCCTGTGAAATTTTTCCTTCAACTAACAGAGATTTGCCATAGTGAGTATTAGTAAGGACAAACGGATATAAGTGTGGGTCACAGGACACTTTAATAGAAAACCAACCCACATGGAATGTTAACAAGTCTGATGCTAGAGGCAACAGGGAAGTAAAATGCACTAAAGAATAGGGAAGAAAACTCAGATAAACTAATGAACTGTTCAGCTGTACATTTGGAAATTCACTAAACCATTTGGCTCTATGTCCAATAACTGGAGAATTTGAAGCACTGAGTTTAATTACCTTTAAATACTTGCGAGTTTAATTATAAGATGAACTGTCTTTATTGCTCAGCATCAGTGAACAAGATATCATTTTTCACCTATTTTTAACACAAAAGTAGTATTTCATGTACTTTATGTATTTAGTATTTTAATACTTTAACATACTAGTTTCACATGATGAATTGATGGACTATTAGGACAACTTTATTGTGGAAATGCATATTAAGATGAATTTTACTGTAAAAATAATAGCAATAAAATATAAATAAAAAGTTCAAATATATTCATCTAGATACTTTTTCAACTGGATTGTTCTTTCTACATTGATTTTTTTCTGTTAAATGTGCGATGGCACCAAATTCTGCAGACGAGTGGCTCTCAAACTAAAATAGGCCTCAAAATCACATCAGACAGTTGGTTAAAATATAGAATGCTGTGCCCAGCCCCAGAGTTTCCTTCTCAGTAGTTCTAGGGTAAGGTCCAAGAATTTGAACTTCTAGCATGCTTCCAGGCAATGCTGATACTGCTGATTAGGAACCAGAACTTGAAAACCTTGCTATAAAAATTGTTACTTTTATATAAGAAGCTGAGAAAGTGACACAAGAGAAAATGTTGAGTAAAATGCATTTCTCATTTTAAAAATATTATTAACTTCAAATTCACTCATTGTTTATAGATAACATGGTTGTTTGGTTGCCTAGGCTTACAGCTTAGTGGACAGCTTATATATCACAGCATAAGGTTTAGCGTAAGGTTCTTATCATTTCCAGGATACTGTGTGACAGACCAGCCTGAGGCATGTAGGCATACTGGACTATCCTGTTGGGAGTCCTCTATTATGAAAAGTACATAGAATTCTGTTAAAATTACATGTCGTTTCACAAGTTCATAAGTGAAGGATAAAATGAACAGCAATTTGTCCATGAATAAGAACCACTGCTGGTAAGTGGTCTGTTCAATGTTGCCTTGAAATGTATCAAAACAGAAATTTACCTTTATTTCTAAGGTCACATTGAAGTTCTCCATAGTCTCTTCATTTTGTTTTGATATGGTGATTTATGGGAAAGAGAGGACAAAAAAAAAAAAACTGATCATATTCATAAACAAGATGTAAAGGTAACACTAATTTTTAGCAAGATAACCAATATATGTTCATATGACATCAAGGACACATATATAGCACTTTTTTAAAAAGGAAACAGTTTTAGCATGTAATATTTTTTTCCATTTACACTGACAGGATTAAAAAGAAATTATCTGGTAGTGTACAGATTACAAATAAACACCCTTTTAGGCTGCATCTCTCAGCTCCCCTTTTGTTGACAAGGTTAGTAGGCAAGCACCTCAGTAATCTCTGAGATGACTTCTCAAAGTTCTTCTGACAATCCTGTCACCTTCCCCCCAAACTAAGCATGGTTTTCATCATGACACATCTCTATGCAGATAGACACCTTGATTGACTTTGCTTTTCCTATTGGGGACAATTTGGAACAATTAACACAATTTTTATTCACTATCCATGAATTTCATTGTGCTAGGTGTTGAGGCCACATGGATGATAAATAGATAGGGTCTCTGCCCTTGTATATCAGGTGTGAAGGGTATGGACAGGCACGAAGCCTGCAGGGGAAAGTATCTATAAAGTATCTATAAAGTATCTATAAAGTATCTATAAAGCTGAGCCAATCTGGAGGTGGAAGGGACTGTCATACCATGCTTAACATGTTCTAGAACATGATGTGTGTGTGTGTTCGTAGTGCATGCTCAGTCACTCAGTCCTGTCTGACTCTTTGCGACCCATGGACTGCAGCCTGCCAGGCTCCTCTGTCCATGAAATCTTCCAAGGCAAGAATACTGAAGTGGGTTGCCTCCAGGGGATCTGCCTGACCCAGGATCAAGCCAGTGTCTCTTGAACCCCTGCACTGGCAGATGGACTCTTTACCACTGTGCCAACTGGGAAGTTGGAGAACACAGTACACATATCTTTTAAAACCTTTGTTGATTAATTTCATTGTTTTTTGATTGAAGGAAACTTAAAAAGTGTCAGACATAGTCCTTTGGAGTCATTCCATCCATAAATATTTTACGAACTGACAGAAAATTCACTCATATGACTTTGACTTCCTCATAAATTTCAAAGTTTCCTGGAAAGAAATCATTTCAGATGCCAGCTTTCATATGAAAGTTGCTGCCTTCTTTCATGATTCAGAATGCATGTTCTCTTGCATAAAATGTAAATGTGATAAATATATATACTATTTAACATACTTTTTATTTTATTCAACCATAAAATGAATTTGACTCATGTTTTTAGGAAATAGAACAAACCAATCGGCAACTTTGGCACTAACTGACAATTTAACTAAATTGCTCAATAAATCAATTCAGTTTTAAAATCTGGCCAATGATTTTTAGAAGGATGCATGTTTCTCTGCATCACTCCAAAATACCTCTAAAACTAAACACTATATTTGATGGAAAGATGTTTGCTCCACCTGAGTCAATAAAACACTTCAGAATGGGCTAATTTTCAGTATCTATCCCCCTTAAAGAAAAAATGGAAGTTATAGTCACCCTATTCTTCCTGCCTGACAAGAAAATGCTGTGCGTTTACTTGCACTGAATCACTCCCGGCCACACCTATAGATCTTGGATTCATGCATTCATTGAATCAATCATTCAGCAATCCATTATTGAACAAAACTGTGTGCCAGAGTTAGGTGCTAGAAGCACAATGATAAACAATAAAAATGACACAATCCCTGCCTTTCTCATAAACACCACTATTAGTCATATTTTCATCAACCTAATACAAAATTCAACTATAGCAAATACTACAAGGGAGAGGGGCCTGTTCTCATGAGAGTATAAATAATAGCGGGAATTAGTTTCTCCAAGGATGAGACGTTTGAGCTGACATTAGGAAACATGACATGGATACATGGGTTATCAAGGTTGTCAGGGAAAGGTGGCTCTTCTAGTTATTTATCAACAACAAAAAAGCTTAATAGCTTATAGCAACAGTTTATTGTTATTTCTTAAAATTCTGTGGGTCAGGATTTTTTTTTTTTATCAAGTGATTTTTTTTTATTTTCATCTTTGTTTTATTTTATTTTTTTAAATTAAATTTATTTATTTTTTTAATTACAATACTGTATTTGTTTTGCCATACATTGACACATAGGTGTCAGCCATAGGTGAACACAATCTCCCAATGCCGAATCCCCTCCCACCTCCCACCCCCCATCCTCTACTTGAATCATCCTGTGCATCAGCCCCATGCCTCCTGCATCCTAAATTGAACATAGATTAGTGTTTCGTTTCTTACAGGAAAGTATACATGTTTCATTGCCATTCTCCCATACCATCCCACCCTTTCCTCTCCCTCATAGAACTGCCTTATGACCCAGCAATCCCACTGCTGGGCATACACACTGAGGAAACCAGAAGTGAAAGAGACACATGTACCCCAATGTTCATTGCAGCATTGTTTATAATAGCCAGGTCATGGAAGCAACCTAGATGTCCATCAGCAGATGAATGGATAAGAAAGCTGTGGTTCATATACACTATGGAATACTACTCAGCCCTTAAAAAGAATAAATTTGACTCAGTTCTAATGAGATGGATGGAATTGGAGCCGATTATACAGAGTGAAGTAAGCCAGAAGGAAAAACACCAATACAGTATACTGACACATATATATGGAATTTAGAAGACAGTGATGATGACCCTATATGTGAGACAACAAGAGACACAGAGGTATAGAGTCGACTTTTGGGTCAGGATTTTAACCAAACAATTTCCTGCTCCATGTGGCACCATGTGGGGTTATCCCATGATATTCAGCTGGCAGCTGGGCTGGAGGGTCCAAGATGGCTTCATTCACATGGCTGGCTTCTAGGCAAGGATGTGCCTGTGAAAACTGGGCTTACCAGGGCCCCTTCTCCAGCCTCTCTTCTATGTTCTCTCTCCAGACAGACAGTCAAACTTGTAAAGTGGCAGCTCAGGCTCTAAGAGACTAAGTGGAAGCAATCAGTCCTCCTAAAGTTTAGTGCCAGAGCTATACATCACCACTTCCACTGTACCTCCTTGGCCAAAGTAATTATAGTCCAGCCCAGATGCAGCAGAAGGAAAATGAACACCACCTCTCAATGGCAGGAGTGTCAGGAATTTGTGCACATTTTTAATATACCACAATACCACCAAAAGAACTTTCACATATATAAAATCATGTGTACAAAGACTCCATGACAAAACTGGGGGTTGGAGATATCTGTGTAGTTTTAGTGGATACATGTAAGTTGAAGCCTGAAGACGTATACAGAAACCAGCCTCCGAGGAGTGAGGAATCATTAAAGAATTTTTTCATGCAGAAAATGGTCAGTTTTGCAGTTCAAAGAAATCATAAAGGTGTGAAATAGTAATTGGAAGGAGGCCAGAGTGAATGTATGGAGACCAGTCAAGAAAACCAGGTAAGAAACCACGGCTGTGACGATGGCATCATTAGAAGTGAATACAAAGATAAATGAAGGACTCAAGAGCTTTATTAGGCCATGAAGCTAATGAAACTTTACTGATGTACTCAATACAGGAAGTGAAGGATGTTATTGTTGTTTGGTCGCTAAGTCGTGTCCGACTCTTAACGACCTCATGGACTGTAACACACCAGACTCCTTTGTCCTCCACTATCCCCTGGAGTTTGCTGTAATTCATGTCCACTGAGTCAATGATGCTATCTAACCATCTCATCCTCTGTCACCTCCTTCTCCTTTTGCCTTCAATCTTTCCTGATTTAAAACTAAAGAGTCACATGTACATTTCTATTTCTTGAATTTGAAAAGTCATTTAGTTAGAACTTCAAGCTACATCCTGTCAGGCTAAAGCAGTGAACAAATCTGATATCTGCCTTATAGATGAGCTGTTATTCTCTGAAGACTTGTGCAAAGAACAAAGACTGTTTCTGCAATAGCAAAGAATATGAATTAGACATATTTTCAGGACCTTTCAACCCAATTCTGAACTCCGTGTCATTTGAACTAAAAGTATCTAAAAAGAAAAACTTCAACTTGTAAAAAAAAAAAAAAAAAACTTAAAGGAAGAACCAGAGCTTCACGGGCCAGCAATATGTGTGGATTTTTAATGGCATGTCAAGTGCTCAAGCAAAAATGATTTAGATAAAAGCAAAGGTTTAAAAATTCATAACTGTCTACTTTTGGTAGAGATGCTATGTAATAAGGATGCTATGCAGCCAGGAAGAATCAGTATGATTAAATAATGGGAAGCCAAAGTACTCAAGATGAGAAAAGAATCTAAGTCAGGCTGACTGCTTAAAGCCAGAACTGGAGTGGAGCTGTCCTTATGAAAGAAAGCTGAGATGATATAAACTGAGACTGCTGCCTAAGGATGCCTGAACACTCAAGAAATAGAAGGGAGAAAGATTAGCTTTCCAACCAGGACCTCAGTCCTATGTCCACAGCTCAGTGATACCAATTATCAGAGTGTGGAGAAAGCTCAGTGTACACCTGGAGCTATCTGAAAAACTGCTAGGTAGCAAATAAGAGTGCAGAGAAAGAGCAAACAGCGCAACTCAAGGCTGCAAACTAAAATTCCAATGTACCAAAAAAAAGACAGCCAAATAAATCACTAATTTAAAAAATGAATTTACTTCCAGCAAAAAATTAATATTAAGTAGGAATGGAGAGAGTTTATATTTTGGCTATTTTGTGGAAAAAATGCACAGGTCCATGTATGAGAACATTCATTGCAGCATTATTTGCAGTAGGAAAGAGTTGAAAGAAAGTCCATTAATTTGGAATAAAAAGTGAAATAGAGTACATGTGCACAATGGAAAAGTATGTGGTTTTCAGAAGTAACATAAAGCAACACGGATGGATTTCAATACTAATGTTGAGTGAGATATAATGAAACTTTATATAGCAATATAATTGTAGACAATATATAACTGTGCACATTAAAACATGAACACAAAAAACAACACTAGTTTTTAAAAGCACACAGGCAATTCAACATGCTAGAGGTTTGTGGACAAAGATGGATGCATTTGAGGGCAGAAATAGAATTAAATTAATCAATTTAGAAAAATAAGACTAAAGACAAGTTTACATAGATTGATGATAATGGTGTACCATGAAGTAAGAAATATAATCATCAGCTGGTCTCACCCACCTTATACAATTAAAAAGAAAGGAGAACATAAATTAGTAGATTATACTTTACCATTACAAATTCTCTCCTCTTCTGTAAAATTTAACTGAGAATACATTAAACATACACTTTTATCAACACTTTACTTTGAAAAAAAATTCTCATCCAAGTACTGAACAACTGAACTCAGCTGGTACAGAATCCATCTGTAATGCAGGAGACCCTGGTTCAATTCCTGAGTCAGGAAGATCCGATGGAGAAAGGATAAGCTACCCATTCCAGTATTCTTGGGCTTCTGTGGTGGCTCAGCTGGTAAAGAACCCACATGCAATGCAGGAGACCTGAGTTCGATGCCTGGGTTGAGAAGACGCCCTGGAGAAGAGGCTACCCACTCCAGGATTCTGGCCTGGAGAATTCCATGGACAGTCCATGGGGTCACTGAGAGTCAGACACGACTGAGAGACTTTCACTGACCCAACTACTGAACACAAAATGCAACAAAGGAAAAAACAGTTTTCTTCAATGTGTGGGATGAGCTACTTTCACATCCCTTACTGGTGAATGGGGACATATCACTCAACAAGGATTTAAGACATTAACTCCAAATGGCTGGAATCCCAGTTAAAACTGAAAAGCCACATTTTCAAAGGAACAAAAACAGGAAAATTTTCTTCATGAAAAGTATTTTCTATTACTTTTGTCATTCTTTAAACATGAGGGAACAAGCCACAGTTACTCTCCACAAGCTTCCCTCTGGAAAAATATTCATCCTGGGGGTTTCAAAAACACTTGTTCACTTTTTAAAAAATTTGAAAAGAAAAAAAAAAACAGTATTCCCAAACAGCTGAGTACTTTTCATTCCAAAATACCTTTCACAATTATGGTGCTTAAAATGTTGTGCTTGGCAGAACAGTTATCTATTGCATGACCCTCCAACAACCTACAATGTGAATGTCCAAATTCCTCATGAGACAGATAAACTCAGGACAGCATTAAAATCTGACAAGCCCATCACACTGCCTTCAGAATTTCTGTTTAGAAATAATCTCACGAATCACTGAATCACCTTAGTATGCGTCTGTGCTGCTGCCTAGGAAAAGCAGAAAGCATGCCTGAATTTTCCAGACAAATTGTGAAACCCATCCACTGACAACTGGAAAAACATTTTAACGGAGAATGAGCTAATGATGATGTTTTTCAACAATAAAGTCCTGGGCTAAATTAGCACACAAAACTCTTTCCACCATTTAGTCTTAACTGAAGAGTTGACAATAATGTCTTACCATTGATGATAAAACCAATTACTAGAGAATTATTTTAATGGAGTAAATCATTAAAATTAATCTAACTGACAAGCTGTTTGACCAGATTAACCCAACAGTATAGTCAAAACCATTGAACCAGTTAGGCTTATGGATACCAATTTATGCAGTAACCCCTGTTACTTTCATTTTAGTCAAATCTCTCTCAAATGAAAGTGTCTAACCTGTCATTGTGTTCCTCTAGCCTAATTCCCATAAGTGGTCTCCTGTATCTCTTAACAGGAAATTATGCTAACTTGTTTTGATTTTAATCCTTCACTCCTCATGAGAAAAAAAAAAAAAACTAATGCCTTTATTCCTTCGTTGTGTAAGTCCCATTTTTTTATTCTATATTCTGTTGCATTTTATACTCCCAGGAATTTTTGATCAGTTGAAAATGCATAAGTTTATGTATCATGCTGTTTGCCTGCAAAAAATGTATCCTTATTGGCAAAATTAGTTATAGCACGTGAGAGGCTTAGAACCAGCTCCCACAACTGGACATGTAATTAAAACTAATGGTTGCATGAGAATCATTAACAAACCAAGTTGCCTGCTCATCCCTCTGCCCTTTTAACAACTGAGTACATTAACCCCACCCCAAGCCATTGATGCATTAAGCGAAGTACATTCATATCAACTACCTTATATGTTCTTAACAACCATTTCTGAAAGTGGAAGAAGAGTATTTATGTTCTTATTTGTTAGATAAGGAAAGACAAGAAGATAATGTACTCATTCCTTCAACAAATATTGAAATCCACAGAGGAATACAGGACTATCTAAAGCTCTAGAATACAAATATGCATAAAATATAATCCACACTGTCTGTAGGCTTATGGTGAAGAGTAAACAGATAAACACAGAAAAGAAAAATCACCATTTAGAGAGGTGTGAAGTGTCAAATGCTATATTAGGTTGCTTATATATAATATCAATATCTCCTTTAAATTTTAAAACAACCCAGCAAAGAAATTTAACAATTCAAAGAAAATTAAAATTAGGTCAGCAATTTGCTCTAAGTCTTGCTGTTGTTCTTCAGTTGCCCCATTGTGTCCAACTCTCAGCAACCTGTGGACTGCAGCACATCAGGCCTCCCTGTCCCTCACCATCTCCTGGGGTTTGTCCAAGTTCATGTTCATTGCATTGGTGATGCCATCCAGCCACCTCATCCTCTGACACTCTCTTCTCCTTCTGCCCTCAATCTTTCCCAGCATCAGGGACTTTTCCAATGAGTCATCTGTTCACATCAGATAACCAAAATACTGGAGCTTCAGCTTCAGTCCTTCCAGTGAATATTCAGGGTTTATCTCCCTTAAGATTTACTGGTTTGATCTCTTTGCTGTCCAAGGAAATTTCAGAAGTCTTCTCCAGCACCACAGTTCAAAGGCATCAATTCTTTGGCACTGCCTTTACAGTCCAGCTCTCACAACCGTATGTGACCACTGGGAAGACCACAGCCTTGACTAGATGAACCTTTGTAGGCAGAGTAATGTCTCTGCTTTTCAATACACTGCCTAGATTGTCATAGCTTTCCTTCCAACAACAATTGTCTTCTGATCTCGTGGCTGCAGTCAGCATCTGCAGTGAGTCTGGAGCCCAAGAAGAGAAATCTGTCACTGCTTTTACCTTTTCCCCTTCTTTTTGCCGTGAAGTAATGGAGCAGGATGCCATGATCTTGGGTTTTTTTGTTATTTTTTTTTAAATACTGAGTCTTAAGCCAGCTCTTTCACTCTCGTCCTTCTCCCTCATCAAGAGGCTCTTTAGTTTATCTTTGCTTTCTGCCATTAGAGTGGTATCATCCACATATCTGAGGTTGTTGATGTTTCTCCCACCTATGTTGATTTCGACTTGTAACTCATCCAGATTGGCATTTCTCATGATGTGCTCAGCATACAGGTTAAACACACAGGGTGACAGCAGACAGCCCAGTTGTACTCCTTTCTCAATCTTAATCGATCAGTTGTATCATACAGGGTTCTAACTGTTGCTTCTTGACTCACATACAAGTTCCTCAGGAGACAGGTAAGATGGCCTGTATTTCCATCCAAGAGTTTTCCACAGTTTGTCATGACCCACACAAAGGTTTTAGCATAGTAGATGAAACAAACACAGATGTTTTTCTGAAATTCCATTGTTTCCTCTATAATCCAATTGATGTTGGCAATTTGATCTCTAGTTCGTCTTCCTTTCCTAAACCCAACCTGAACATCTGGAATTTCTTGGTTCACATAATATTGAACTCTAGCATGCAAGATTTTAAGCATGACATTACTAGCATGGGAGACGAATGCAATTGTCTGATGGTTAGCACATTTTTTGGTACTACCCTTCCTGGGAACTGGGATGAGGATTGACCTTTTCCAGTCCTGTGGCAAATGCTGGGTCTTTCAGATTTGCTGGCATAATGAATGCAAAACCTTGATGGTATCATCCTTTAGGGATTTGAGTAGTTCTTCTGGAATTTCATCACATCCACTAGCTTTATTAACAGCAGTGCTTCTTAAGGCCCAGTTGACTTCGCACTCCAGAATGTCTGGCTCTGGGTGACTAACCATGTCATCACAGTAATCTGGTTCATTAAGATCTTTTTTCATCTTTTTCAATACATTCTTCCATGTATTGTTTCCATCTCTTCTTGATCTCTTCAGCCTCCACTAGGTCTCTACCATTTGTATCCTTTATTGTGCCCGTCTTTGGGTGGGATGCTCCACTGATGTTTCCAATTTTCCTGAAGAGATCTCTAGTCTTTCCCCTTTTGTTGTTTTCTTCTATTATTAAGCATTGTTCATTGAAGAAGGCCTCCTTGCCTCTTCTAGCTATTTTTTGAGACTCTGAATTTGACTGGATCTACCTTTCTCCTTCTCCCTTGTTCTTACTCTCTTCGTTCTTCCACTGTTTGTAAAGCCTCCTCGGATAGCCACTTTGCCTCCTTTTCTTTTTCTTTAGGATGGTTTTGTTTGCTGCCTCCTGAAATATTATGGAGCTCTGTCCATAGTTCTTCAGGCATGCTGTTAATTACATCTAGTCCCTTGAATAGATGTTCGTTACCTCTACTGTGAATCCATATAGGATTTGATTTAAGTCTTATCTGACTGGCCTATTCTTTTTACCAGTTTTCTTTAGTTCCAGCCTGAATTTTGCTATGAGAAGCTGATGATCTGAACCACAGTCAGCTCCAGGTCTTGTTTTTGCTGACTGTTTACAGTTTTTCCATCTTTGGCTACAAAAAATGTAATCAGTTAGATTTCAGTATTGATCATTTGGAAATGTCCATGTATAAAGTTGTCTTGTGTTCTTGAAAAAGGGTATTTGCTATGACTAGTGCATTCTTTTGGCAGAATTCAGTTACCCTTTGCCCTTGTTCACTTTGTTCTCCAAAACCAAACTTGCCTGTTACTCCAAATAAATCTTGACTTCCTACTTTTGCATTCCAATAACCAAAGGTGAATAGAATGTCTTTTTAGGTGTAGGAAGTCTTCTAGGTTTTCATAGAACTGATCAACTTCAGCCTCTTGGGCATCAGGGCATTGACTTGGATTACTGTGATATTGAATGGCTTGCCTTGGAAATGAACTGAGATCATTCTGTCACTTTAGAGATTGTGCCCAAGTACTGTATTTCAGACTCTTGTTGATTATGAGGGCTACTCCACTTCTTCTATAGGATTCTTGCCCCAGTAGCAGATATAATGGTCATCTGAATTAAATTCAACCATTCCTGTCCATTTTAGTTCCCAGATTCCTAGGGAGTTGATGTCTGTTCTTACCATCTCCTGCTTGTCCGCATCCAATTTTCCTTGATTCAAGGACCTAACATTTCAGGTTCCCATGAAATATTGTCCTTTGTAGCATCTGATTTTATTTTTATCACCAGATACAAACACAACTGAGTGTCATATTCACTCTGGCCCAGACACTTCATTCATTCTGGAGCTATTGGTAATTCTCTAAGTCTTAAACAGTGTGAAATCATATTTGAATCTTCACTGCATGATACTAAAATCTGTCTTCCAGAGTAATGAGAGCAATAATGCTTTATATCTTCTGATAAAGGAACGTGTACATAGGATGAACTGGGAGATTTGGATTGACATATATACGCTGCTATGTATAAAATAGGTTTCCCTGGTGGCTTAGTGGTAAAGAATCCACCTGCCAAAGCAGGAGACACGGGTTTGATCCCTGAGTTGGGAAGATCCCCGGAGAAGAAAACAGCAACTCACTCCAAAGTTCTCCCTTGTAAAATCCCATGAACAGAGGAGTCTGGTGGGCTACAGTTCATGGGGTCGCAAAAGAATCAGACATGACTTAGCAACTAAACGAGACTTGCCTGATGGCTCAAATGGTAAAGAATCTTCCTGCAGTGCAGGAAACCTGAGTTAGACCCCTGGGTTAGGAAGATGCCCTGGAGAAGGGAATGGTTACCCACTCCAGTATTCTGGCCTGGAGAATTCAGTGGACTGAGATGCCTGGCATGCTACAGTCCATGGGGTCACAAAGAGCTGGACACTATTGAGCAACTTTCACTTTTCAATAGTGACTAAATGACAGCAATGTATAAAATATCAAGAGATAACTAATAAGAATCTAATCTACTGGATAGCACAGAGAACTCTACTCAGGGAACTCTGCCACTCTTTCTCCAGCTGGTGCAGAAGAGGAAGCTAGAGATCTAAGCTAGAGGAGGATGCAGCATGTCATTGCTGAGCCCACGTAGGCTTCTACAAAACTGTAAGCTAATAAGTAAGTGCAGTTTTAAGCCATTAAGTCCATAGTAATTTGTCATGCAGGCTTCCCTGGTGGCTCAGCAATAAAGAATCCACTGGCCAATGCAGGAAATGCTAGTTCAATCCCTGGATTGGGAAGATCCCCTGGAGAAAGAAATGGCAACCCAGTCCAGTATTCTTGCCCGGGAGATCCCATGGACAGAGGACGCTGGCGGGCTACAGTCCATGGGATCACAAAGAGTCGAACATAACTTAGCTACTTAAACAGTAATAACAAATTTGTCATGCAGTGGTAGAAAACTAACCATTCAAGGATGTTAACTCTTCATAGGGTCATGAAATCCTCAGACCAACAGAAATAAGGAAAGGACATTCACAGGTAGACTGGGTGGAGTAGATGCTGCAGGTGCCCATCCACACCTTACCACTGGATGACTTTCCACCGCCAGAATCTAAGTCTTCTTGCTTAGAGGGCTTTCTCAGGAGTCAAGGAAGGCAATTCTGCCTAGTTACGACAGATCCAAATAGCTAAGGGATTAAATAGCCAGGGAATAGCCCTCAACAATGGCTGATGATAGTTGTGTATAAATGTAGAAGCTTCTTTACCTTTGGTAACTGGAGGATATATTCCCTGTGCAATCAAGCTCCAGTTGCCTGTAGTGGTAGCTGACTTGGTAACAGAACTTTTATTTGCTGCTTTCTCTCCTGTTTCATTGGAAAAGACCCTGACGCTGGAAAGACTGGAAAGCAGGAGGAGAAGGGGATGGCAGAGAATGAGATGGTTGGATAGCATCATCAACTCAATGGACATGAGTTTGAGCAAACTCTGGGAAATGGTGAAGGACAAGGAAGACTGGTGTGCTGCAGTCCATAGGGTTGCAAAGAGTCAGACAAGGCTTATCAACTTAATAACAACAACTATTTCACTTCCCTGCTATTCCTCCCAAATAAACCACTTACACTAAAAAACTTGTCTTCAGAATTGCTTCCAGAGCTGCTAGACTGAAACAACGGATAATGTGAATGAAGTCAGAGAAGCCTGAGATAATGGGACTAGGCATAGTGTGCTGGGAGGAGATTGGGCCAGAATATAGAGAACCCTGCATCTTCTCTTAAGAACTTAGAGACCACTTTGGAAGTCATCAGTGTCAAAGAGTGTCTTCCAATTTTTCATTAGTAGCAGAACCCTGAGTTATATGTCTAGCTGCAGAACTCCATTTTCCTATTTCCTCTGAAGATACAAATGCAAAAGATAGGAAATAAAAGTAAAAGCTTTCTGTGGAGCTTCTGCTAAATCCTTTTTCATACTTCTCCCCCTCCTCCTTCCTTTTTCTAGAAAGCAGACATGATAGCTGAAGCTCCAGCAGCCATCTTGGGACCATGAGGGAAAGAACAAAAGAATTGCTGAGGCTTTGGCCAGGAATTTCTTGAGCTACTCATCCAGCACCAGCGACCAGCTACTTCAGATCTATTGTTACATGAAAAAAAAAAAAAAAAAACCTTTCAAGCTACTGAAGGTAGGTTTCTATTAACAGGTGAGCACAGTTACTATCTGATAAACTGACATATCTAGAAAAGGAACTTGTATCTTGATTGTTTGACTATTGCCCTGATACAACAAGGACAGAGTTATCCCAACTTGCCCTGCAACTAGACAAATACTGCCACAAATTCTCAGGATGTAGTTTAGAAACAGCAGCAAATCTAGCAAGAAATCTCAGGACACATTGCAGAAACATCAGCAAAGCCTTCCAAATTTTAATTATAAAGAGCTTCCATGCCAACTTTATATTGCCATTTCACATTTGCTTACACAGAACCTTTTGTGTTTTCAAAGTCATTTCCAGGAGTGTTAATAAGGCACTAGAGACAGCATTTGGTGGCTTCTGCATTGTTTGATAATGCCAACAACACAAATGTCATTCCAACATCATTGAAAAAGTTTTCTTATCAAGTTCTATAACCTCTAATTACCCTGAAAGAAATCTCCCAACAAAGAAACAAAGCAATACTATTTTTACTATTGGTCTGAAAAGTATAAATATAGTTCACTTGTTTCTAATGCATGAGATGAAGAGGAATTAAGAGCAGCATTTTACTAGTACCACCATTACACAAAGAAAGTTGCAAGAAGACCAAAGCTTGACACAAGTTTAGATAGAGAAGAATGTTTGTCCTATGGTATATCATTAATGCTCCCCTAAAATGCTATGATTTACTAACACTTGCTCAAATAATCTCTTGGCAGCATCTGTGTCATCAAATTCAGTAAATGACTCCAAGTCATAGGTTGTTATTTCCCTTGGTGTATTAATGTTTGTTTCTGTTACTTTAGAAGTATTTGATATTAAGAGCAAGAAGGAAAAATGTGCAGAGGGACCCTGTGCCACTCAGAGCAGATATCTGAAGTGCCTTACTATTAAAAGATATTTATCAAACATATTGCCAGTAGCTTTAGAAACATACCTATGTAAATATGCTATCCTTTGATCTAAGAGTGTTTCTCATGTGTAGGAGGTCATTTGTATAAATGACACTTGGAGTGGCATAAACATATTTCCTTGCTGCCTCCCATATTTATTCAATTCAGAAATCCCAACAAGCCTTTATTCTTTTCAACCTTTCAACATTAATATTGATATGAAAAGACATGATGATATTTCTGCTTCATGCTTCAGTCCTATGTAATTTTTCTAGAGTTGTACAAACTTCCCTTATCTTGTTACTTTTGCATCTTTAAATGGTATCAAATAAGAAATGCCAGGGTCAGTTCAACCTTGAAGCTTTTGGAGAGACGTTCCTGCCCCAAACTATAGAAAACCCACTGTTAAGAAAAGTAGTGCCATTCTCTAAGGCACAAATGAATGGTTATCAAATTAAAAGAGGGAAGAAAATAAAAAGGAATCAAAACACTATTTTTTAATGAAATCAAATCTAAAGTATTAAATTTGTCCCAAGAATTTTTCTTTATTATTTTTTTTGATTCTAATAGAAGAGCAAGCCATTTTGAGAAGCCATTATCAATGCATTAAGACTTTTTGAGAAGGTAGAAATCCCTACATTTAATTGTAAGATGCATGCTGTTTTTAGAGGGGAAGATGCAAGAAGACGTAACTAAGAAATATGTTACTTGTCAGACTTTGCCTTCCCTGACAGTGCTCAATTTCAGGCACTGATGCATCCAACCTGCTCACTCAGCTGCTCGCTATGTTTGGTAGCTATTAGAATCTCACATCCTTACCCCGAAGTCTGAGGTGCCCACTGGGCTGGGTCATCCCTTCCCCCAGTTCATGATTGTTCTCTCTAAACACGCCCTTGTTCCTCTGTGTGACACAAAAGCTGGTTCTGAATTCCAGCCGTGTTGACTAAGACCCACTGACAACCATGCCTTCCTTTGCTCTTCTGTGAGCTGCTGCCTGAGAAGCTTACAAACATGCTCTTGACCAACAACACCAGCATGAGCCAGGGACTTGCTAGAAATGCAAATTCTTGCTAGGAAAACAAATTCTTGCTACACCCCCCTCAACACCACCCAGACATATTGAATCAGAAACTCTGAGGGTGAAGTTGTAATAAGCCTTCCAGATTATTTTGATGAAGCCCCAAGTGTGAAAATCATCTCAACATTTCCCAGAGTTTTGCTATCAAATGGGCATTTCCCTCTGTTAAATCAGTAAAATATACTAAGCACAGCACAGCACATACCAACAGTAGCTAACATCCATTCAGGGATTGCTCTAAAATCAGGTACTTCTCTATCTAAAACATTCTTCTCTATCTAAACTTCCTGTAAGCTCTTCGTAATATTTCAAGCTCATTTAGTCCTCATAAGAACCTGGTGAGGTAGTTACTGTTACCATTATTACCACCTACACTTTAAAAACTGAAGTAAAGAGGTTCCAAACCACAGACACTTAACAAGAGAGGCAGGATTCAGGCACCAGTATCTTCTATGAAGACTGGGCTCTCTTGTACTTCGCTGTGCAGCCTTTGACCATTCATACATCTCAGAATTACATCAAAGATTTCCATAAAGAACACAGGGTATTCTAACAGTAAGGGACTTTCCCACAGGCTAACTGAACCCTCAAGACAAAAATCTGAGGTCGGTATTAGTGGCCCAATTTCCCAAATGAATAACAATAAAAGCAATCTCATTAACACTAACCTGAACTTTGTTGGTTTGGAATTAATAATTTGGTTATATTGTACCTAAAACTTAATGACTGTAAAGTAATATTTTTCCTTATGAATTTTCAGACTTCTGCTCACTAACAAGAGAACCTGATTTAAATTTAATCAGATTTTGCAAATGAAGGATTCAAAAGATGGACATTCTGTTCTTTGTGCCTTTGGTCCTAAAAGACTAAATAAATAAATCTTGAGATGTCTGCTAGTCACATTGTTCAAATACTCTCAGTCAAAAGAAATAACAATAGCAAGGAAACCAGAAACAAGATGAAAAACCAACCCCTGAATGGGCGAAAAATATTTATAAAGGAAGCAACTGACAAGGGATTAATCTCCACAACATCCAAACAGCACATGCAGCTCAATATAAAGAAGACAAACAACACAATCAAAAACTGGGCAGACCTAAATAGACATTTCTTCAAAGAAGACATACAGATGACCATCAAACACGTGAAAAGATGCTCAATATCGCTAATTGTTAGGAAAAAAGCAAATCAAAACTATAATGAGGTATCACCTCACACCAGTCAGAATGTTGTCGTTCAGTCACTAAGTTGTGACTCTTCACAACCCCATTAACTGCTGTACCCCAGGCTTCCCTGCCCTTCTCTAGATCCCAGAGCTTGCTCAGACTCACGTCCATCAAGTCAATGATGCCATCCAACCATCTCATCCTCTGTCACCCACTTCTCCTCCTTCCCTCAATTCTTCCCAGCATCAGGGTCTTTCCCAGTGGGTCAGTTCTTTGCATCAGGTGGCCACAGTGCTGGAGCTTCAGCTTCAGTCCTTCCAGTGAATATTCAGCATCGATTTCCTTTAGGATTGACTGACTTGACCTCCTTGTTGTCTGAAGGACTCTCATGAGTCTTCTCCAGCACCAGAGTTTGAAAGTGTCAGTTCTTTGGCACTCAGTCTTCTGTATGGTCCAGCTCTCATATCCATACTTGACTACAGGAAAAACCATGGTCAGAATGGCCATCATCAAAAAAACTACAAACAATAAATGCTGGAGAGAATATGGAGAAAAGAGAACTCTGTTATATTGTTGGTAGGAATATAAATTGATAGAGCCACTATGGAGAATAGAATGGAGGCTCCTGAAAAAACTAAAAATAGAACTACCATATGACCCCAAAATCCCACTACTGGTCATAAACCCAGAGAAAACCATAATTCCCAATGATACAAGTACCCAATGTTCACTGCAGCACTATTTACAATAACCAAGACACGGAAGCAACCTAAATGTCCATTAACAGAGGAACGGACAAAGAAGATGTGGTATATACACACAATAGAATATTACTCAGCTATCAAAAGGAATGAAACTGTGCCATTTGTAGAGATATGATGGACCTAGAGACTGTCATAGAGTGAAATCAGAAATAGAAAAGCAAATATTGTATATTAATGCATGTAGGTGGAATCTAAAAGAGGTATTAAGTGAAGCTGCTCAGTCCTGTCTGAGTCTTTGCGACACCATGGACTGTAGCCTACCAGGCTCCTCCATCCCCGGGAATTCTCCAGACAGGAATACTGGAGTGGGTTGCCATTTCCTTCTCCAAGAGATTGTCCCAACCCAGGGATCAAAACTGGGTCTCCTGTATTGCAGGCAGACTCTTTACAATCTGAGCCACCAGGGAAGTCAAAAAGTGGTATAGAGGGTCTTATTTACAAAGCAGAAATACAGACACAGATGTAGAGAACAAATATATGGATAACAAAGGGGGAATCAGGTGGGGTAGAGCGCTGGGAGATTAGGACACTGTACGCACTGTTGAGTCTAAGCGTAAAATAGATAACAGATGACATACCCTCATGGCAGACAGCGAAGAGGAACTAAAGGGCCTCTTGATGAAAGTGAAAGAGGAGAGTGAAAACGTTGGCTTAAAGCTCAACATTAGAAAACTAAGATCATGGCATCTGGTCCCATCAATTCACGGCCAATAGATGGGGAAACAGTGGAAACAGTGGCTGATTTTATTTTGGGGGCTCCAAGATCACTGCAGATGGTAACTGCAGCCATGAAATTAGAAGACGCTTACTCCTTGGAAGAAAAGTTATGACCAACCTAGATAGCATATTCAAAAGCAGAGACATTACTTTGCCAACTAAGGTCCGTCTAGTCAAGGCTATGGTTTTTCCTGTGGTCATGTATGGATGTGAGAGTTGGACTGTGAAGAAGGCTGAGCACTGAAGAATTGATGCTTTTGAACTGTGGTGTTGGAGAGGACTCTTGAGAGTCCCTTGGACTGCAAGGAGATCCAACCAGTCCATTCTGAAGGATGCCAGTCCTGGTTGTTCATAGGAAGGACTGATGCTGAAGCTGAAACTGCAATACTTTGGCCACCTGACGCAAAGAGCTGACTCATTTGAAAAGACCTTGATGCTGGGAAAGATTGAAGGCAGGAGAAGGGGACAACAGAGGATGAGATAGTTGGATGGCATCACCAATTCAATGGACATGAGTTTGGGTAAACTCTGGGAGATGGTGATGGAGAGGGAGGCCTGGCATGCTGAAGTTCATGGGGTCGCAAAGAGTTGGACACGACTGAGTGACTGAACTGAACTGAATGAGAACCTATTGTATAGCACAGGGAACTCTACTCAGAGCTCTGTAGTGACCTAAATCGGAAGGAAATCCAAAAGAAGAGGGGATATATATGAACATATAACTTATTCAATTTGCTGTACAGCAGAAACAAAATATTGTAAAGCAATTATACTCCAATTAAAAAATTAATTGTAAAAAAAAATGTTTAAAAGAAATACAATCTATAGGGAAGAGATGAGAGAAACCAGCCAAGACTCTGCTTCTGGTGAACTTGTGTCTTGGAGGTGGATGGTTGTGGAGGAGCTGTGGGGGCATAAAACAGACAATGCTGTTTCATATCAAACTCTGTATGACTTTGGTGCAAACTCTGATGACCCTGTTATCGACAGAACGCTACCTCTCATTTCTGCATGAAACGGAATGTAGGGGCAGAGAAACACAGCAGTGGGGTACGCGCCGGGCAACACAGCCCTGAGCAGAGGGAGCAGCACCACCTGGTGGATGCAACCCTTCCCTGCGGGAGGCGGTGACTCCCAGGTCAGGTGTTTCCTCTGGGGCTCATTCTGGCAGTGAAATCAGCAGCAGACACCCGAGCAGCAGGCATACAAGAGAGCGCCAGAGCAAGAAGTGAAGGAAGAGCAGGTGCCATTCTGAGCTGGCTGACTAAATCAGTTGCTGAGGAAAAGTGACCCATCCTGGCAGCTCCTAGAAAAGAAGTGATGTGGGGAAGAGGGGACTTAATGAGTTCAAGACCTGCCTCCGCGAGAAAAATGATGACTCAGGAAATTTCAAGTCAAATGTTTACATTGATCTGTTTTATTAGTTCTGCAAGTCATGCCTCATCCTTTTGGAAGAATTTGGCTTTTTAATCATTCCAACAGTTATCATTTAAAAAAATTGTGACTTTTTAACTTTCAGATTAGTGGTTGTTGAATTTTTTCTACACATATACTTGTGCCTATTCCTCTTCAAATTCTTCTCTCAATTAGACTGTTATAGAATATTGGGTATAGTTCCCTGGGCTACACAGTATACTGGTCCTTGTTGGTTATTCATGTTAAATATAGCAGTGTGTACATGTCAATCAATCCCAAACGCCCTATCTCTCCCCTTAAACTTGTCTCTTAATCTGCTTTTATACATGTGTTATACAATTATCTCTGTTCTCAAATATTTTGTTATACTTCCTAGAAGTATAACAAATGTTTTGTTATACTCCCTAAAAAGGAAAAAGGAAACTGAGATATTTGACCACGACTCATTTCTTTTCTCCATCATTTCAAATTATTCACTGAGTATGATCCATATACTTCAGTACCTTACTCTACTCCTGAAAAACTATGAGCCACTTAAAACAAACAAAAAGGAAAAAAGATGTTAATACACTTTACACGTAAAAGATCTGTCAAGTAAATTCTAGGACCTTTCAAAAAGTTGTTTTATTTATTTCATAACACACACAAAAATCAATTTAGCAACTGGAAAAAGTAAAATAAAGTAATATGAGATATGTTGTATTATTAACAGATATATCTTTTTGTGGCAAAGAGCCATGAAAATTAATTCTAGAATGACTTTTCCTTTTTACATCCTCTCAAGCAAGTAAGTTTAACCTTTGTAAGGTTTCAAGTTGTATTTCAAAAGTTATATTTTCTATGTCATTTCCAGTTATACAGAAATAATTTCAAAAGATACTGCCTAAATTATATAGGTCAGATCATGCAGAAGTTTCTCTGAGATAGGTGGGTTTCTGAAATGTTGTCGTATTAAATCAATGGGCTTGTATCTTCAAGTTAAGAGGAATCTAAATGTTCAGTTCCCAGATACAAAGTAAGAGCACAAACTAGTCCTTTGCAACATTAAATATCTGTCTCCTCCTTAATGATATATAATCTATTGTCTTTCCCCCAAAATTTGACTAGCTTCATCTACAGTGAATATCTGTTGAAGCCAGTTTGAAGGAAACTCCTTGCCACATTTGATGGGTATACTAATTAAGTCCCATTAGTCTAAGGCGCTACAGAACAGAATGAGGATTAAACCTAATAAGCCGTTTTTTGTACAAGAATCCACTTTCCATCAGCAGCTTGCCCCTGTGCTCTGTTCCCCGTCTCAGAGCCCCTGACATTCAGCCGGCCGTCAGGAGGCACTCTGTTAGCACCTCAGATGCCTACAGAACCAGGCAGCGACTGTTAAGATTCAGCCCCTCCACATTCACTCTGTAGATTCCAACTGCTTTTTAAACACTGCCTCGGGACTCATCTCAGCTTCCAATTTTCATTCTCTGTAATCTAGCCACACACACATTTTTAGGGCTACATGATTGCTTGCCCTCGTCTCTTTGTGAAGGACATGGCACTTTGCCCATGTTTGAATCAGTTTTTGCCCTACTGAATCGCTCTCACAGTTCAAGAATTCATCGCATGGGCCCCACAACACCCATCATTTCTCTTTTGTTAAATTGGAGGATAATTACAATGTCGTGCTGGTTTCTGCTGTACAACAATGTGAATCAGCTGCATGCATACACATATCCCCTCCCTTGGAGCCTCCATCCCACCCCTCTAGTCATCACGGAGCCCCACGCTGAGCCCCCGTGGCATACAGCAGCTTCCCACTAGCTATTTTACCCACGGCAGTGTATATATGTCCATGCCACCTTCCCGATTCGTCCCTCCCTCTCCCTCCCTTGCTGTGTCCACAGTTCCACTCTCTATGTTTGCATCTCTATTCCTGCCCTGCAAATAGGTTCATCTAGATTCCATATATCACACCATTCCTTACCACACACAATTTTGAAAAGTACCTCTCCTTTGCTGTTGCTGTTCAGTAGCTCAGTCATGTCCAACTCTTTGCAACCCCATGAACTGCAGCACGCCAGGCTTCCCTGTCCCTTTGCTATCTCTCCTTTAGTTTCTGTCATAATCCTAACCTTGATACCAGCACTTTTCACACTTTAACAACAGTTGCTCTTATTGGGCAGGAGGGAGTTCATGCCTGAATTCGACCTAAAACAATGTTCAAACAAAGCAAATTATCAGTGAAAAAATGCCGTGACCAAGAATAACTAAAACCATGATTTGTTGATGACTGGCAGAGCTGTTCCCCCAGCACGCAGCTTTGCTCACATCCATGGAGGTCATTAAGTAGAGAATAGTAACATTATAGCAGCTGAAAGTGTGCAGAGTTATAACTGTCTGCTCAGTCCTGGGCCATGGACTTTGCCTGCATTACCTCTTTTGAAATTCACCATCATCCTAAAGGCAGGTACTATCAGTATTTTAAAAAGCTGGGAACCAAGACATAAAACAGTCGTTAGCTTTCCCAAGCCACACATCTAATGCAAACATTTATTTTGAACCCAAGTGTCTGCCCACCTGCCAATGCAAGAGACTCAAGAGATGCAAATTCAAACCCTGGGTCAGGAAGATCCCCAGGAGAGGGGCATGACAACCCACTCCAGTATTCTTGCCTGAGATGCCATGGACAGAGGAACCTGGCAGGCTACAGTCCACAGGGTCGCAGACAGTCAGGCACAACTGAAGTGACTTAGCATGCACACTTGCACGTCTGAATTCAGTCTGCAGGCTCAAAATCTCTATGGACTCAATACAGCTCAAATCATGGAAGTGTTTTATTTTTACGAAAAAAATCACCATTTCACCCTCATTGTCAAATAGAACTCCAAATTTTCAAGATACATAGTTTCAATATTGGGCTTCCCTGGTGGCTAAGAGGTTAAAGCTCCTGCCTTCGATGCAAGAGACCTGGGTTCGATCCCTGGGTCGGGAAGATCCCCTGGGTTGAAATTTTTGCCTGGAGAATCCCATGGACAGAGAAGCCTAGTAGGTTACATACAGTCCACGGGGTCGCAAAGAGTCGGACACGAATGAGCGACTTCACTTCACCTCACCTCACCTAGCTTCAATATTACAAAAATACTGTGTTCAATACAGCCATTTATATGAATCATCTCATTTGATAAATGAAACATGTAATGTAAAAATCTATATATCAAAATTTTCAGCTTTAACTCATGGAAAATAATTAGAAGCTATAACTTGCAAAAACTTTACAACTTTTTGACAACATTCATGTTAAGATGAGAAGAAGATGAAGATGAAGTCACTCAGTCATGTCTGACACTTTGTGACCCCATGGACTGTAGCCTACCAGGCTCTTCTGTCCATGGGATTTTCAAGGCAAGAATACTGGAGTAGGTTGCCATTTCCTTCTCCAGGAGATCTTCCTGACCCAGGGATCAAACCTAAGTCTCCTAATTGTAGGCAGACGCTTTACCATCTGAGCCACAGGGGAGAATGCAATCACAAAAAATTACAGTGGATCATAAAATGCATGGATTGCATATTTATATATTTTACTAAAAAAGGAGTCATTAATGAAAATATAGGGGTTAAATACATAGACAAAAATCTGTGTCAAAATAAAACTTTGAAATATAGGTATAAAACTAAAAACATCTAGTCTTTCAGGTGCATACAAAATTTTTTTGAGAAAGACTATCTTTGCAATGTTACATGTCAATTATGTCTCAACCTCAGACATGCAGATGACACCACCCTTATGGCAGAAAGTGAAGAGGAGCTAAAAAGCCTCTTGATGAACGTAAAAGAGGAGAGTAAAAAGTTGGCTTAAAGCTCAACATTCAGAAAACGAAGATCATGGCATCTGGTCCCATCACTCCATGGGAAATAGATGGGGAAACAGTGGAAACAGTATCAGACTTTATTTTCTTGTGCTCCAAAATCACTGCAGATGGTGACTGCAACCAGGAAATTAAAAGACGCTTACTCCTTGGAAGAAAAGTTATGACCAACCTAGATAGCATATTCAAAAGCAGAGACATTACTTTGCTGACTAAGGTCCATCTAGTCAAGGCTATGGTTTTTCCAGTAGTCATGTATGGATGTGAGAGTTGGACTGTGAAGAAGGCTGAGCACTGAAGAATTGATGCTTTTGAGCTGTGGTGTTGGAGAAGACTCTTGAGAGTCCCTTGGACTGCAAGGAGATCCAACCAGTCCATCCTAAAGGAGATCAGCCCTGGGATTTTTTTGGAAGGAATGATGCTAAAGCTGAAACTCCAGTACTTTGGCCACCTCATGTGAAGAGTTGACTCATTGGAAAAGACTTTAATGCTGGGAAGGATTGGGGGCAGGAGAAGGGGATGACAGAGGATGAGATGACTGGATGGCATCACTGACTCGATGGCCGTGAGTCTGAGTGAACTCTGAGAGTTGGTAATGGACAGGGAGGCCTGGTGTGTTGTGATTCATGGGGTCACAGAGAGTCGGACACAACTGAGCGACTAAACTGAACTGAACTGAACTGAAAACTAGGGGAGGTAGAAGAATACAGACCCTCTTAAGATTCTTTTAACGGAAACAATTAAGAATTTAATAGGAAAAAATTCATGACAGAACCTACATCCTAATTTCCCTAAACCAAGCTTCAAATCTGTTCAATAGGTATGTTATAATCAATCCTGCCTGTATCTGTGCCCATGTGCATGGTCAGAGAGAATACTCTGTCTACAGAGTCAGAAGTGCTCACCATTTGTTTCTACTCTTAGCTAACATGTTTCTTAAAACATTCTGCATAGGGACATCAGACTCGTATTTATAAACCAGTTGCACAGAAGCCCCTGTTTTCAAGGCAGTTTTTATCTCTAGGCTCTCTTAAGGACTACTAAAGGTTTTTCCCTACTTTAAACTGAAACTTACTTCCCTATCCATAGCTGAAATAACTACCTATCTATCTTTGCTCTGCGCTTGGGAGCTTGGGAGCAGCAGCGTTAGGCTGCTGAGTGGAAAGGGACGGCTATGTGTAGTGTCGAGATGAAATACAGCCTGATGTAAATGCCCACCCAGCAGGGTGAACCTTCCACAGCACGTGGGGAGAGCAGCATGGAGATACCATCACCATCATTATATGGTCAGCTCTGAATTTCTTTCTCCAAGGCTGGGGCTGCCCCCTCCCACGTGACTTGGGTGGAAATATTCCCAGAATCTTACCTCCCCTGCCACAGAAATAAGCACATAAGCAAAACTGATTAGTAAAAACATCCTGCCAATCTGGATCCCAAGGTACTTTGGGGTGCAGATATCAGGGAGGGAGATATCAAAGGTTGGGAGAGCCTCGCCCTCCCTGAGACTGGAAGCTGGTCTGAGGATGTGCTGTGCAGTCCACATCCGAATGCAGCACAGCAGGAACCCAACCCCATTGTTTGAAACTCTGGATGCACTCAAATACGCCTTCATCCTTTGGGCTTTCTGGTTAAAGTAAACAAAAATTCCCCTTTAACTTAGTTTAAATTTGTCATTTCAACCACCTTCAACCAAAAGAATTTTGGCAAATATATCCAAAAGGGACAAAATTTCATTTTGTCCACAAGTTTTCTGAGCATCAACTCTAACTGGAAATGAAAGGCTAGAATGGTGTTCAGGGGTAGAGTAAGGAAAGCACAGAGAAACTAGCAGTTGAGTGAGTGGCTCAGTAGAAAATCAGAAAGGTGAAAACTGAAAACCTGTACCCTGGACCTACCTTAATTTATGTCAAAACTTCCCTGCATGATAGGATTTCCAGAGTGTCAGGAGGGCTTCCCCTGGCGGCTTAGACGGTATAGAATCTGCCTGCCTTGTGAGAGACTCGGGTTTGATCCCTGGTTGGGAAGCTCCCGTAGAGAAGAGAATGGCTACCTACTCCAGTATTCTTGCCTAAAGAATCGCATGGACAGAGGAGCCTGGTGGGCTACAGTCCATGGGGTCACAAACAGCTGGACATGACTGAGCAACTAACACTTCCATTTTCACTTTCAAGAGGAGCCATTATGCAAAATTTAAAAAAGAAATAAAAAAAAGATACAGTGTTAGTGATTCCAAAATCCCTTTATAAATTATGGAGGCTTTCATTACAGAACTGGAGATGAAGTGTTAATGACTCTGGCAAGCTCAAGTGAAAAGAGGATGAGAACTGCTAAAATATTAGGAAAAGGATTACATCAAAGTACCTGAGCAGGGTGGTCCAGTGGTTAAGACTCCCTGCTTCCACAGCAGTGGGCATGGATTCCATCCCTCATTGGGGGATAAGATCCCACATACCCCATGGCAAGGCCAAAAGATTTATTTTTTTTTAAAAGTGCCTGGGTATTGGAGGAGATGCCAGTGACAGTTCCCATCCACCTTGTATATTTCCTGAGACCAGTCCTGCCAGCCCAGCCCACCTCTCTGGAGCAGGCAAAGAGGACCCCCTTCCTGCAGCTTATCTCTGCAACAGAATCTATTTCTGGCTAATGTCTTAGTGTTTGTTTTAAATGCCCATTAAGATTTCCAGAGAGGTTTTCAGGACAAATGTCATATCCCCAAATATTTCACTTTCAAGCCCCAGAACACTGCAGTATACTATTTAATAAAGTAACACTATCCATTGACAATGATTATATCTAAACTGTACACAACTAAAAATATAAAGTTTCACCCAGAAGCAGTGCCTCACCTAGTGCTGTCTGCCTCATTATAGCTTTCTCCTTCCCCATCCTCCCCTTTTGCATATTTTGCTGTGTGTCTTTCATCAGTACAGCTACAGAGTAAGCTACGAAATATATGCTGGGAATAAACTGCCTTCTATCTCTCAGATAACTTCTATTTCCTTTCTCACCTTCTGTGCTGAAAAGTCACTTCTACAAATATTCTCCATGAAAGGTAGCGAAGAATTGAAATGACATTTCGCTAACTGTGAATCAGCATCTCTTCTCATTGGAAGAGCCTAAGCTTTTCAGAAATAGGATCTGAGAGCTGCCACATGAGGGAAAAATGTAAGACGTTAAGAAATGGCAGTCAGAGTGTGGGGAATACCAGTGACACCCTCCCTCCACTAATTGATCTGCCTCTGAGAGTTTTAGGGGGTTTCAAATGGAGAAAGTCCTTGGACAAGTCTGAATATAATATGCCCTTGCTAATTCTAAAAAAAAAAAAAAAGTATACTCAGGCATTTGAGAGGATTTCCAGAGCCATCAGCCCAGTGTCTATCCTCCTGAAGATTCTACACTAGAAAGTAGTTTAAGCTGATCTGTTAAAACAAAAAGAATTGTGGGTTGTGGTATTGTCTTTGAATGAATAAAGTGAAAGTGAAGTCGCTCAGTCGTGTCTGGCTCTTCACGACTCCATGGACTGTAGCCTATCAGGCTCCCCCGTCCACGGGGTTTTTCAGGCAAGAGCACTGGAGTGGATTGCCATTTCCTTCTCCAGAGGATCTTCCCCACCCAGGGATTGAACCCGGGTCTCCTGCATTGCAGGCAGATGCTTTACCGTCTGAGCCACCAGGGAAGCTTAATGAATAAAGGAGAAGGTTAAAACAATTGAGCACTACCAGGCTGCCGGTACCATGCAGACGATAGGGGAAGCTGCAGGCAGGAGCCAGGACGGGTCCATCTCCCCACATAACATACACCCTTGCAGGAGTAACCTTCGGACATTAAACACACTTCCAGGGTGCTGTAGGAACATAAACCTAGATAAAGAGATCACGAAGGCTTCTTTGAGAAAATAATAACTGAGCAAATCTTGAAGGACTAGGGATTAACTGGCTGAGGGGGAGTAGGGTGGGCATTCCTAAGAGAAGAAAAAGCCATGTATAGGCCCCCAGAAGGCTGGTCATTCAAGAAAATGAGACTAAAGCGTGGAGTGGAGGAAGCATGGGGTCAGGGGCTTAGGATATGGTGAGGTAACATGGCTTTGAAGGTTATGTGATAAATTTTCTTCTTAATATACCCAAACTAAAGTCTCTCTTAAATCTGTTCTACCTATAGATTCCTCCACCTCAATCAATGGCAATTCTACCTTTTAGTTGCTTAACATCATCTGTGACTCCTCTTTTTTTCATACCCTAAGTTGAATTTATCAGCAAAATTTATACATCCTATTTAAAAAATATATCCTTTACTGTACCACTTCTCATCATTTTTACCATTCTGGCCCAAGCCAGCATCTCCTCTGTCTTAGATGATTGCAGTAGCCATGAAAACAGTCTTCCTATTTTTCCCTTTGCCTGCTAAGCACTATCCTTTGAAAGCAGGAGTTTGAAAGGCTCCCTATCTCAGATAGAGTGAAAAGTGAAGTACATAGTGTTTTCTATAAGCCCAACATGGTCTAGTTTTCTGTTAGATCTCTGACTTCTCCCCCATCACTCTCCTCACTCTGCATGCCCCAGACTCAATATCCCAGCTTTCCTGGGAGGGCACACATGCTCTCTTTCATGGTCTTTGCACCTGATACTCCTCTTCTGTACATATTCTCTTTCTTCAAATACTCATGTGGCTCACACTCTCACCTACTTCGAGTTTTCTTTTCAAATGCTGTCCCCTCAGTGAGGCTTTCCCCATCCTTTCCCTTTCTTTTACCTAGTTTATATTTATCCCTAATACATCATAGAAAATACTTGTACTTATTTACTTTGTCACACACACACACATGCCAGAATACAAGCTCCATGAGGACAGGAGTTTCTGTCAGTTCACTGTGAAACCCCAGGAGCCTGGAACGTTTGCTGGAGACAGAATGAGCACTCAGTAAATATTTGCTAAATGAAGGTCTTTATCCTAAGAGCAATAGTATGCCACAGAAGAGCTTTTAAACATGAACAGCCATGATCAGATAGAACTTTTTAATTATTAAATATCTCAAGCTGCCCTAGAAAAAATATTGGAAGAGAAGGAGATGAGAGTGGGGTGGGGAAAGGGAGACGCCTGGGAGAAAACTAGGTCTTCAGTTCTAAGAAGAATCATTATAGTGAGCTGAAGAAGAGGGGCTTACCAGCCTGGGTAATGACTCAGTGTGGTGGCCAGTCTCCCAAATGCCCCGGACTCCTTCACTCTGCCATGCACATCACCCAGTATTCACATCTCTGTGTTGTCACCTCCCATGCTCAAGGGGGGCTGGCTCTGAGAGACCAGTTATGACAGAGTGATGCTGCCTGACTTCCAGGAACAAATTATAAAAGAAATCCCAACTTCTACCATGATGTTTTGGAATACTCACTCTCAGAACTCTGAGCCACTGTGTAAGAAGTCTTGCTACCCGAGGCCACCATGCTAGAGACCACACATGGATGCCGCAGGAAGCAGCCCCAAGATTACACAAAGAAAAAGACGCTCTACCAGCCTCGGCTGCGCCAGGTCCCAGGCGTTCGAGGGGTCCTTACGGACACCCTCAACCCTGAGAACAGAAACGTGCTGTCTCACCATGCCACGTCTAAATTTCTGACTCTCACAATCAAAACAGAAATTTAAGCCACTACACTTGGGGTAGTGTGCTAAGCAGCAGGAAATAAGCAGAAAACACAGTAAAGAAGACTCTTTGGACAGTGAGATTTCACCAGCCAGGCACAAGTTCAAGGCTTAGCTTGAAGGATCGAATAGCTCAAGTCACCTTCTGTGTTTGAAAGCTTATGTAGGATGAGTAAAACAGATTACATTAATAAAAAAAAAATGCAGCTGGTTCCAGGTAGCTTTTAAACTGTAAAAATTTACCTGCCTGATTTTATCCCTATTTTTATTTCACCTATGCCCTTCAATAGAATGGGAAAGACTAGAGATCTCTTCAAGAAAATTAGAGGTACCAAGGGAACATTTCAAGTAAAGATGTGCACAATAAAGGACAGAAAGGGTATGGACCTAACAGAAGCAGCAGATATTAAGAAGAGGTGGCAAGAATACACAGAAGAACTATACAAAAAGATCTTCATGACCAAGATAACCATGATGGTGTGATCACTCCCCTAGAACCCAACATCCTGGAATGCGAAGTCAAGTGGGCCATAGGAAGCATCACTCTGAACAAAGCTAGTGGAGGGGATGGAATTCCAGTTGAGCTCTTTCAAATCCTAATAGATGATGCTGTGAAAGTGTGGCACTTAACATGGCAGCAAATTTGGAAAACTCAGCAGTGCCCACAGGACTGGAAAAGGTCAGTTTTCATTCCAATCCTTAACAAAGGCAATGCCAAAGAATGCTCAAACTACCACACAATTGCACTCATCTCACAGACTAGTAAAGTAATGCTCAAAATTCTCCAAGCCCCAGGTTTCAAAAGTACGTGATATATGAACTTCCAGATGTTCAAGCTGGATTTAGAAAAGGCAGAGGAACCATAGAGCAAATGCCAACACCCATTAGATCATTGAGAAAGCAAGAGAGTTCCAGAAAAGCATCTACTTCTGCTTTATTGGTTATGCCAAAGCCTTTGATGTGTGGGTCACAACAAACTGTGAAAAATTCTTAAAGAGATGGGAATACCAGACCACTTGACCTGCTTCCTGAGAAATCTACATGCAGGTCAAGAAGCAGTCAGAACTGCACATGGAATAACAGATTTGGTTCCAAATCTGGAAAGGAGTATGTCAAGGCTATATATTGTCACTCTGTTTATTTAATTTATATGCAGAGTACATCATGCGAAATGCCGGGCTTGATGAAGCACAGCTGGAATCAAGACTGCCGGGAGAAATATCAATCACCTCAGATATGCAGATGACACCACCCTTATAGCAGAAAGCGGAGAAGAACTAAAGAGCCTCTTGATGAAAGTAAAAGAGGAGACTGGAAAAGCTGGCTTAAAGCTTAACATTCAGAAAACTAAGATCATGGCATCCGGTCCCATCACTTCATGGCAAATAGATGGGGAAAGAGTGGAAATAGTAACATACTTGATTTTCTTGGGCTCCAAAATCACTGCAGATGGTGAATATAGCCATGAAATTAAAAGATGTTTGCTCCTTGGAAGAAAAGCTATGACCATCCTTGACAACATATTCAAAAGCAGAGACATTACTTTGCCAACAAAGTTCCATCTAGTCAAGGCTATGGTTTTTCCAGTAGTTATGTATGTAGGTAAGAGTTGGACTATAAAGAAAGCTAAGTGCCAAAGAACTGATGCTTTTGAACTGTGGTGTTGGAGAAGACTCTTGAGAGTCCCTTGGACTGCAAGGAGATCCAAACTGTCCATCCTAAAGGAAATCAATCCTGAATATTCATTGGAGGGACTGATGCTGAAACTGAAACTCCAATACTTTGGCCACCTGATGCAAAGAACTGATTCATTGGAGAAGACTCTGATGATGGGGAAGATTGGAGGCAAGAGGAGAAGGGGACGACAGAGGATGCGATGTTTGGACAGCATCGCCAACATGATGGACATGAGTTTGAGCCAGCTCCAGGATTTTGTGATGGACAGGGAGGCCTGGCGTGCTGCAGACCATGGGGTCACAGCTGAACACGACTGAGCAACTGAACTGAACTGATCTGATGCCCTTCAGGAAGCTGACAATTAATTTGCTTGACTAACTGAGGTAATTGGATTGCCATGACAGAGCTTCCCCTTCCAACTCTCCAGAGGAATTTAGAACATAAACTGGAATCAACACACTCTTCTCTCAAGGACAACAAGTTATTGTTTGCTCTGAAGTTCATCAAAGTACTAATTGGAACTGTTATTTCAGGAATATTTGATGCCTGAACTCTATGCTTTTCTATACAAATCAAAGACTAAATTATAATATCAGAACGTTGGATTGCAAATGAAAATATTAGCAAATTAAGTCCCCTCTTTAAAATCATGAACAAAGTATATGCAATATACAGCTTAAAGCAAAAGACAAAAATACTAGCAAATTTTCATCTAAGTGTGAAGACAGAAAGAAAGCAGAAGAGATCTACACGTTCTTATATCAAGTTATTGCATGGAATTCAAGCAAAGTCCCTCTAGAAGCACGATATGACATTTTGGAAAGCCTACGTATCTAAATAAATCCTACCTGCAATAAACTTATGCAAGATTGTCATCCTGCCTCATGCTCTTAGTGTGTAAATTAAGAAATGTGTCAAATTTCTCAAAAGCCTAATCTTGAGCTACATCAGCTCCTCAAGGAACACTGACACAGATGCAGGCGCAGCCCGTGTCTTGCTTTGATTCCTACTGGCTCTCAGAGATTATTCTGAGTCTCTGACTGCATAAGGGTGCTTGGGCTGTTGGGGAAAGCCCAAGACAGAGATAGGGTGATAGTAATAGATTAATATCCCAGAGGTTCCCTGCCACATACAGAATAAAGTTCTATTTTCTTAGTAAGACACACAGAGCCCTCTTTGACCTCAGCCTTGCTTATATCTTCAACACAATTTCTTGCTATAACTTCTCCAATCATCACCATGCTTACCCTGCCTTCTACCACACACGCACGTACGCCACACACACACACACACACACACACACACACACACTATCTTGCAGAGGACTGAACTAATTGGACTTCCCTGAATGGACTGTCCTGTTTCAAATCTCTCCAACTTTGTTTACAGCCCTGCCTCTGTCTAGCATATCCTTTCTCCTTTTTGTAAGGCAGTTTAAACCTCACTTTTCTCTGAAACCCTACCTCTATTCTTCCTCAAGGTAGACTCTGGTCTTCTCTACTTTGAACCCTCAGAAGGTCCCATATATCATTCTTTTTGTCTCCTTACTCCTAGTTAACTGAGTTATTTGAGAAAGCAAATTATCTTATTTGATTATTCCCAGGTCAGAATCCGCTAAAAAACAGGCCTGGCCTAATATACAGAAAGAATGGAAGGAAGATCAATAATCCCTCCAAATAAAAGGAAAAGATTTGTGAACTTTAACTTTCAGTGACAGTGCTATTTGGTCTTGTCCTTGCACATAATAAATCAATTTCATTTTCCTGTCACCAACATCACTTTTTAAATGAAGGCAATCTAAAGTGCTGCCATAAGTTACCCTCAAATCATAACATGACGTATTAGACATAATTTTGATTGACAAGTAAATAAAACCATGTCACAGAAATTTGGAACCACAGAAATACCCTGTCTATTTTATAAAGCTCCCACAAAACTGCAAAAGACATTATCCACAAGAGAGCAACTAACCAGTGTGCATGATTCTATTCATCATGCATAACAGAATTCTGCTCCTCTGGTTACCGGCACATACATCATATTTTATTGAGATAGTACCCATGAATTATTAAGAATCTTTAAGGTGATCAGAACATCCAAAAGGAATTAGAAACCAAAACTGCCAGTCTGATGAGTAGGTAAAGACAGATCAGGATGGACAGTTAGTAAAGAGAAACGGATGACAGGGTTATTCACCGTTCTCTCTCTGGGAACAAAACCGACACTAAAAATAGCCCCAGAGGGCAAGGTAATACTCACTTATGATTGGCTTTTATTCTCCATCCATTTTAGACAGAGACTATTATCCCAGCTCTGTGGGGATTCTAAAAATTTGAACATTTATAAAAGATTTACTCCTGAGTGGAAAATGTCATAAAATGGTGAATCCCGTAGAATTTTTCAAAGTAATAATATGATCATTCAACTTTCACTCAGTCTTTAAATACTGCATATGACAGCCACCATATAAAAATTATAGTCCATATTATAATCTATTCAATTCTTTTATAACAGGTCTCTTATTTTGATGGACACACAAACTTGAAGAAATGAATGAAGCCGGAAATAAAATTTTCCATTTATAACTCTTGGAGACATTTGTCATTTCAGAGAGCTTCTACTCCATAATGGCCAAATTAAATAGAGAATGAGCAAAAGCAGCAGCTAGGAATTATGGAACAGATCTTTAGGAAATAGAACTCTTTCTGCTTGAGAAACTTCTCTTGTGCATGCATGCATGCACTCATTTGTGTACAATTCTGCAACACCATGGACTGTAGGCTTCTCTATCCATGCGGTTTCCCAGACAAGAATAATGGAGAGGGTTGCCATTTCCTCCAGGGGAACTTCCCAACTTTTGGGTCGAATAAAAAATCTGCCTGCACTGGCAGGCGGATTTTTACCACTGAGCCAACTGGGAAGCCAACTGTCTTTCCTTATTTAATTCTAAATAGTGGGCAATGGTGCCCTGAGGAAGGGAGGACAAGCAGTCAAATAAAACAAAAGCAGTATTCATCATTCTTAAAAAGCAGTCTGCTCTGGAATTCTCAGATATATGCACTCGTCTCAATAGACTCATTACCCAGCTTTAAGCAACGTTCTGTCTTTTTTGTTTTATCTATCCACCTTTCAACCTTTCTTTTTCTGGAACAAATACCAGTAATCCTACCTTTCCATCCATAAATATTTTGGAATGTGTCTCTAACAGAGATGAACATATTAAAATAACAACACTACCATTTTCACAAATACAATTCATAATTATTCCTCAATATCACCTAACTCCAATCCCTACTCAGTTTTCTCTGATCATCTCAAAAATGTCTTTTGGTATGATTTGCTTGAATCAGAATCCTGACAGAATTCACACATTGCATTTCGTTGCTATGTTCAGTAAGTCTCCTTAAATCCATAATATCTCCTCTTCTCTTCTTATCATGACATTTATTTGCTAGAGATTCTATATTTAGCTGATTGTTCCATCATGGAGCAATCAGTGTAAGTTAAAATGATGCTTTACCTTTCATATTTCCTATAAACTGGTGGTTAGAGGTTTGCCTAGATCCAGATTCAAATTTAGGGGCAAGAGTACTTCAGAGGTCATGCTGTGAGTCATATCAAGAGGCACGTAACATATGTCTTTCCCACATTTGGTGATGCTGAGCTTGACCAGAGGCTCAGCTGATGCCAGCCTGGACATCCTATCATAAGGTGCCCCATTAACAATTCTAGTGACTGGCATTTTGCTTGCCTAGGTCCATTATTTCATGAGGGGTTGAATATGGGATTATCCAAAGCTTTCACTTCTCTGCTTTTATTTTCTACTATTCTGTTTAAAAAATAGAAAAGCCCTTTCAGAAACAGAAAAATAACCCTATGCCCTACAAGCTATCCTGACACACAGCTAGACCTCAGGTTCCTCCTATTGGACATAAACAATCTCAGAGAACAGCAAGTCACCTTGTAACCTTGAAGAAATGAGATGAAAACAAGACCATTTTATAATGTTGTTTTATCACAGGTAAAAACAAGGCCACTGTGCACATGACAAAAATACTAAGCACATTCCTTTTTGTAGATAATATGAGTAGCTTTACAGCTTTGGCCTTGCTCTAGCCTGCCCTAGAGGATTTACTAAATTCCCTCACATTATTTTTTAGAATTTATAAAAATGTGTTGTTGTTCAATCATTCAGTCATGTCCGACTCTTTGTGACCCCATGGACTGCAACATGACAGGTTTCTCTGTCCTTCACTATCTCCCAGAGTTTGCTCAGACTCATGTTCATTGAGTCGATGATGCCATCCAACCATCTCATCCTCTGTCGTCCCCTTTTCCTTCCCAGCATCTGGGTCTTTTCTGATGAGTCGGCTCTTCACATCAGGTGGCCAAAGTACTGGAATTTCAATTTCAACATCAAAATAATCTTAAAATTATCCTCCTTTCCAATCTAGAGTTAATCACCCCCAGCATCATCTAACAACAGCCCTGATCCTGTAATAGGTCCTTTCTTGCGCCCTCTGAGATGCCCCACATTTCCTGTTTCCTTCCCTGAAACAAATCATAAACCTTATTTGCTGAGTTCCAGGTATGTGCCTGGTGGTCTATCATTTGGAGTGAGAAATAGAGGGGTGGGGGTGCAGGGGAAAGACATTTACCATCTATATGCTGATCATGAAATACAGTCTATACAGGAAATACAGGATACATTCAATTCTTTCCCTTTAATTATCATGCTTTTGAAGACTGAGTTGTGCTCTGGTAACCTACAAATGGAGAAGGCACTGGCGACCCACTCCAGTACTCTTGCCTGGAAAATCCCATGGACGGAGGAGCCTGGTGGGCTGCAGTCCATGGGGTCACTAAGAGTCGGACACGACTGAGTGACTTCACTTTCACTTTTCACTTTCATGCATTGGAGAAGGAAATGGCAACCCACTCCAGTGTTCTTCCCTGGAGAATCCCAGGGACGGGGGAGCCTGGTGGGCTGCTGTCTATGGGGTCGCACAGAGTCAGACACGACTGATGCAACTTAGCAGCAGCAGCAGCAGCAGCCTACAAAAGTAACCAACATGATATACAATTTCCTTTTCAAAGCACCATTATTAATTCATGAATTTTTATTATTTTTATCTATAGCAGCCGTTTTGAAATGGTACTGTGGGCTTCTGGATGGGGCATGGTCCATGATCTTGAAGTGCATGTCCTGCGTCAGGGGCCAGCTGTGGCACTGACGCACGAAGCTCACCTCCTTGGTGCTGCTGAATGTCTTAGACCCTCCATCTCTCAGAACCTGGGGTCTACCATCCTGGTTCACCACTGGGGCACCATCGCCACCGGTCTGCCCAGAGTGAGGCTCCCAGAACTGCCATCAAGTCTTCAGCTACATCCTGGTTGCCAGCAGAGGGCTTCTTTCTGCCCAAGTCAAATGTGATACCATGATCTATGGCAGTCATTTTTTAATGCTCAAATATTCCCATTTTTGGCCAGTAGGAGCCCCTGAAGATTGACTCTTGTGTCCTATTATAGGCATGACTCAAGAAATCTTTGATGGCTTGTACTTTCAGACATAGGTAGGTGTCCTAGATTTCTTTTCTGCCTAAGACAAATATATTGGTTTGAGTTCTCCAGAGAACAGTCAATAGGTGATAGGTAGGTAGATAGGTACATACATACATACATAAGGGGAAATTTACTATCAGGAATTGATTCAAGCAGTACAGAGGGTGAGAAGTCCAACATCTGCAGTCAGCAAGCCGGGAGAACCAATGGTATAGTTCTGGTCTGAGACCCAAAGCATGAGAGCTAGCAAAGCCAATGGTGTAAGTTCCAGCCTGAGCCCAAGTATAAAAGCAGAGGAAGACTGATGTCCTAGCTTGAAGACAGTCAGGCAGAAAGAGGAAGAATTCTCTTACTCAGCCTTTTTATTCTGCTCAACCAACTGGATAAGGCCTCCCACATGGGGGAAGATAATCTACTTTCTCAGTCTACTGATTTCAATGTGAATTCTACCCAGAGACAGTCTCATAGTCACAGTCATACACAAGAATAATGTTTAAGCAAATATCTGGGCACCCCATGGCGCAGTCAAGCTGACACATAAAATCAACCAGCAGAACAATTCAGCCAGTTTTCCATAGTCTTCACTTAAAGCAAAAAATGAGAGTGGTGATATCTTGTCTAGATGTAAGGTTTGTACTGCACTGAGGGACAGGCAGGTCCATTTATGAAGACCATGAGGAGTTTCAGTATCTAAGAACACAGGGGCAAGGCAGAGTTTGGGGTGAAAGCCATGAAAAATGATTAAAGAAATAGAAAATTAAAAAATTTAAAAAGAACTTGTCTTTAAAAAGAAAAAACTAAAGAAGGATTTTTATTACTGTCCTTGAACAAGGAAGGTTTTCCCAAACAGTGGTGTTGAACAGTCAATTTCATGTTATGAAATATCCTGCTAGAGAAAAGAAGATAAAATAAGGCATATTTGGCTACACCTAGACAACATCAAAATCACTTGGTATCATAGGTCTAGAAGTGACCTTTTCAGGTCTCAAATCTAGCTCTAGATGATACAGAAATTTACTTAAATGCTAAGATCATTTGCCATCTAAAGGTACTTTTGGTAATGTAATTCTCTATTATTTAATTCAAATAGATCCTCCACATCTCACACCATGAAAGTAGATATGCCTCCCTGTGTGTTAGCTGTTCAGTCATGCCCCTCTCTTTGTGACTCCATGGACTATAGCCCACCAGGCTCCTCTGTCCGTGGGATTTCCCAGGTAAGAATACTGGAGTGGGTAGTCATTCCTTTCTCCAGTGGTTTTTTCCCAATCCAGAGATCTAACCTCAGTCTCTTGCATTGAAGGCAGATTCTCTACTGCCTGAGCTGCCAGGGAAGCCTGCTACTGCTGCTGCTAAGTTGCTTCAGTCGTGTCCAACTCTGTGCAACCCCATAGACGGCAGCCTACCAGGCTCCCCCATCCCTGGGATTCTCCAGGCAAGAATACTGGAGTGGGTTGCCATTTCTTTCTCCAATGCATGAAAGTGAAAAGTGAAAGTGAAGTTTCTCAGTCGTGTCTGACTCTTCCTGACCCCATGTACTGCAGCCTACCAGGCTCCTCTGCCCATGGGATTTTCCAGGCTAGAGTACTGGAGTGGGTTGCCATTGCCTTCTCCAGGGAAACCTAAGCCTCCCTAATCCATTCCAAAAGGCTCTACTGCAAGGAGGTTTATGGCTACCTCTAAACAGAGAGGAGGATGGCTCTGGGTGTGGCCATTACCTGGGAGGCAGGTCAGCAGCTGGAGACTACTCTGAAGGTGCAAATGAGCAATGAGCTCCTCAAGGGCTAAACAGCCTGAGAGGAGAACCTCCGTGTTCTTCTTCTACAAAGCTTGGGTAAATCCTCCTTCATACAGCTTCTAGAGGCTGTTGTTATTCCTAGTGGTGAGAACAAGAGCAAAACTAGCAGGCTTAGTAATTGTGGATACTGCTGAACACTCCACAAACCATAGATCAAACAGGTCCCTGTTTAACCTCATCAAATTAGGCAGACTAGATGTAAACGCAAGGACAGTGCTTCTCATAGGAAGTAACTCTGGAGATTTTAGTCATTCCAGAAGAGAAAGTTACTATTAGGTTGGGGCAAAAGTAATCAGCAGTTTTGCATTGTTGAAACTTGTCATTTGATATTGTAATATATTCTTAAACAAATGTGGTTGTGTTATATATCATTTTAATGTGCACTTCTCATTTTATGTGTATTTTTTTTGCTAATGACTTATTACTTGCTGTTGATTTTATATTTATTTTCCTATAGAAATAATGGTAGACAAAAAGGAAATTAGAGTGGTTTTTTAATTCAAGTTCAAATTGGGTCATAAAGCAGCAGAGACAAGTTGCAACATCAGCAATGCATTTGGCCCAGGAACTGCCAATGAATGTACAGTGCAGTGGTAATTCAAGAAGTTTTGCAAAGGAGACAAGAGTCTTGAAGATAAGGAGCATAGTGGCCAGCCACCGGAAGTTGACAATGATCAAGCAAGAGGATCATCTCATGGAAGCTAATCTTCTTAAAACTACATGAGAAGTTGCCAAAGAACTCAATGCTGACCATTCTGCAGTCATTCAGCATTCGAAGCTAATTGTAAAGGTGGAAAAGTTCAGTAAGTGGTACCTCATGAGCATACTGCAAATCAAAAAAATCATCGTTTTGAAGTATCCTCTCTTATTCTATGCAACAATGAACCATTTCTCCATCAGACTGTGACATGCAACAAAAAGTGGATTTTATATGACAGCCAGCAATGACCGGCTCAGTGGTTGGGCCAAGAAGAAGCTCCAAAGCTCTTCCCAAAGCCAGACTTGTACCCAGAAAAGGTCATGGTCACTGTTTGGTGGTCTGCTGCCCATCTGATCCACTACAGCTTTCTGAATCCTGGCAAAACCATTACATCTGAGAAGTATGCTCAGCAAATCAGTGAGATAACTACAATGCCTGCAGCCAGCATTGGTCAACAGAAAGGGCCAAATTCTTTTCCACAACCATGCCTGACTGCTTGTAGCACAACCAACACTTCAAAAGTTGAATGAACTGGGCTATGAAGTTTGCCTCATCCACCCTCTTCTCCTGACCTCTTGCCAACCGACTACCACTTCTTCAAGCATCTCGACAATTTTCTTGCAGGGAAAATGCTTCCACAACCAGCAGGAGGCAGAAAATGCTTCCAGAGTTCATTGAATTCTGAAGCATGCATTTTGGCCCTACAGGAATAAACAAACTCATTTCTCACTGGAAAAATGTGTTGATTGTAATGGTTTGATAAAGATGTGCTTGAGCCTACTTATAATAATTTAAAATTCATAGTCTGAAACCACAGTCACTTTTGTACCAACCTAATAACAGGACTTATTAATAAATTTTTATTTTTTTAGCAAATTTTTAGGAATTTAAGACCATCATCATCTTTACTTCTAACTTTGGGCTTCCCTGGTGGCTCAATCTGCAATGCAGGCAGATTTCAATCCCACGGTCTGGAGGATCCCCAGGAGAGAAAAATGGCAACCCACTCCAGTATTCTTGCCTGGAAAACCCCATGGACAGGGGAACCTGGCAGGCTATGGTCCATGGGGTCACAAATGTTGGACATAACTTATGACTGAACCACCACCGTAAACAGGACACTTAGAATAATTCCTCTCCTCTAATTTAATAGGTGGGACTTGGCAGTCGGATGACTGCAGGAAAAAGTGCTGACAAGCATAACTATTTAAAAGGAGGATTTTCTCAAGAAAGATGGACTCAAGGACAGCAGTATCACCGCTGTCATGAGCGAAGGGAGTAGCACAAGGGAATTTCACAAAGAAAATGCAACGTGGTGGGAGAAATAACGCCAACGGCCTTAATAAAGCTATAAATATTTTTTCTCATACTCTTGTAAGCCCAGAAGCTACTTTCTATTTTTACACTTTTTCCCTTTTTGACTGACAACTGACAAAAAGGACAGCAAGGTAAAAGCTGACTGTTTCACTATTCAATTGTTTAACTACACTTCCCCAAACCCAGGTTAGATGGAAAAAATACCTATGCAGACAGCCTCTGACTTACAATGGTTTGACTTACAAAGTTTTCAGCTTTATGATGGTGTGAAAGAAGTACACATTCAGTAGACATGTGCTTCCAATTTGGCATTTTTATCTTTTCCCAGACTAGCAATACACAGCATGGTACTCTCTCCTGATGCTGGGGAGTGGCAGTTCCCAGTCAGCCACGTGATTCCAATCAATACACTTACAACCATACTGTACCTCTACAACATTACTGGTTTTAACTTTCAGTACAGTATGAAATAAATTACATGAAGTATTCAAAATTTATTATAAAATAGGCTTTGTGTTAGATGATCTTGAACGACCATAGGCTAATGTAAGTGCTCCAAGCATGTTTAAGGAAGGCTAAGCTAGGCTATGATATCCAGAAGGTTAGGTATATTAAATGCATTTTCAACTTAAGATATTTTCAATTTATAATGAGTTTATCAGGATGTAATCCCATTGTAAAACAAGGATGAACTGTATAGCCAGTTTCTCTCTACGGTCATCTGTTCCTTCCATTCTGTTAATATAGAAGTTCAATCAGAAGAAAATAGGTCTGGTCAAATGCCTTCTCTTATGCTGCTGCTGCTGCTAAGTCACTTCAGTCATCTCCGACTCTGTGCGACCTCATAGACGGCAGCCCACCAGGCTCCTCTATCCCTGGGCAAGAACTCCAGGCAAGAACACTGGAATGGATTGCCATTTCCCTCTCCAGTGCATGAAAGTGAAAAGTGAAAGTGAAGTCACTCAGTCGTGTCAGACTCATAGCAACCCCATGGACTGCAGCCCATCAGGTTCCTCCATCCATGGGATTTTCCAGGCAAGAGCACTGGAGTGGGGTGCCATTGCCTTCTCCGGCCTTCTCTTATGACATAACCAAAATGGTGTCAACTGGTGCTATTTCTCAGTGGGACTATGAGGCAGTACATCTAAGTGACCACAAATCTTTTGATAAGATGGTTATTCAGAGTCTGATTCAAAATCTTGAATTCAACCCTTGCATCCTCTCTCTCTATTCTTACCCTTTAGAAAATGTTTGACAAAGAGGAGAAAGCCCTGCAAGATGTTTCAGGTTTTCAAGTACCTGTTTATAGTGTGCTGAATGGTGCCTCCACCTACCCCACAAAATAAAGAATATGTTCATACCCTAATCTCTAGAACTTTGAAAATCATATGACAAAAAAAAGAGAGTTATCACCTTATGTGGCAAAAAAAAAAAATTGTGCTTAAGTAACAGACGTTGAAAGTAGGACCTTTCTGGATTATCCAGATGGGTCCTAAATGCAGTCATAGGCAAACCAAGAAGAGGGCAACAGAGGATGAGATGGCTGGATGGCATCAACAACTCAATGCGCATGAGTTTAAGCATAGGATAAGGAAACCTGGCATGCTGCAGTCCATGGGGTCACAAAGAGTCAGACACAACTTAGCGACTGAATAACAACAACAAGTACACTTATAAAACAGAGGCAGAAGGAGTATAGGAACAGATCCACAAAGGAGAGACCCATGGGGAGGCGAAGGCAATGTGAAAGCAGAGACAGAGATGAGGGTGATGCAGCTCCCAGCCAAAGACTGTCCAGGCATGCTAGCAGCCACCGGAAACAGGAGAGGTAAGGAATGAGGTCTCCTCTGCAGCCTCAGGAGGGAGCCTGGCCCTGCTGGAGGACTTCTGGCCTCCAGAACCATGAGAAAATAAATTTACATTGTTTTAAACCATTGTGTCTGTGGTAATTTGTCACAGCAGTCACAGGAAATTAATACCAATTCACGTCCAATTCACATTGTATTCTTTGGCAAAGCTCATGATGAAAGATTAGGCATATGCTGTATGTTCCCACTAGGTAACCAGGACCTCCTACCATAACCAGTAGAATCAGAAGTGAAACTAACCGAAAGCCAACAGACAAGCATGAGCGTGGCTGTCCTCAAGAACCTGAACTGAGACAGATATACTATTGTAAGACCATATTGACCATCATGGCTATAACGTCACATTGATCGATTTGAGGCCAGAGTAGGTACGATGGCAAGCCAGAGTTACAGGAAAGCTAAGATGATACTCTAAGTAATTTGGGAAAATGGAAAATCAAGAGCTGAGAAGACAAGAATAAAATACCAGAGATCTCATTTCATACTTCACAGACAAACTAAATGCAATCAGATACGAATATTTTCCCACCACCAAATTAATTCTAATTGAATCTGTGCCCACACAGTCTAGGGTTTTTCCCCCATTACAGAAAAGTTATTCTCACTGTTTCCTTTATCTTGCCTCCAATTTTCTGCTCAACCCAATGCAAGGAGTATTTTGCTCTCATTGCTTCATTGATATAACTCTTATTAAAGTTGCCAAGCCCTCAGCTTACTTGACTTCTCAGCAGCATTTCACAGAGCGTCTACTTCTTGAAAAAATTTAATTTCATGACACTGAGGTTTCCTCTTACTTTCTCCAGTCTCTTTGTTTCCCTTGCTGGCTTTTCCTCTACCAGAGCTCTCAATGCTATCACACCTCCAGGATTCTGACTTTGACTCTCTTCTGGTCTCAATATTCTATTTCTAGTTAATCTTCTTCAATACCTCGGCTTTAAATGGTGTAAACAAATTCTGATAACTCAATTCTGCATCAGCAGCTTTTATCCAGCCACTTTCTTGCCGCCTCTCTATGGCAGTCTAGGGGTTTCCCTGGTGGCTCAGACGGTAAAGAGTCTGCCTATAATGCAGGAGATCTGGGTTCAATCCCTGGGTCAGGAAGATCACCTGGAGAAGGCAATAGCTACCCACTCCACTATTCTTGCCTGAAGAATTCCATGGACAGAGGAGCCTGGTGGGCTATAGTCCGTGACACGACTGACTAACACATTATGGCTGTCTGAAAACGAATCCTTAACTTGGCCAAAAGGATGTTTGATCCCTCAGACCACATCATCCTAGACAGACAGAGACTTATTCATCTGCCTCTTTTCAACAAATAGCACCAACATCCACTGTGTTGCTCAGGTCAAAAATCCTACAAGTCATTTGCAGTTCCTCTCCTTCCCTCCTATTCCATGTCTAATCCATCATAAAGTCCCAAGAGTTCTATCTCCAAAATTTATCCTGACCCTGACCACCCTTCAGCAATTCTTTACCACCACCTCATCATCATCTGACACTAAATTTCTGCAATAATCCTTTTTAAGATTTTTTTATATGGACCACTAAAGTCTTTATGGAATTTGCTACAATATTACAATTGAATTTATGTTATGTGGACGTGAGGCATGCAGGATCTTAGCTCCCTGACCAGCAGAGGAACACACACACCACAGTGAAGTCTCTACACCGCACCACCAGGGAAGTCCCAATGATCGTTTAACTACAGTCAGTTCCACAAACAGCAGCAAGAGCAGTTACTATATTGCTTTTCACTCTTTGATGAATTTCCACTGCGTTCACATAAAATACAGATTGCTTGCCACAGGGCCTCTACAAGGCCCTGTACATCTGTCCTCTGCTTACTCTTTTAACATTATTCCCTTACTTTCTCTCCTCGACTATTTCACTTGAACCACACCCGCCTTAAGTCCATCCTTCACGCATTTCAAGTCAGTTTTATTTCAGAAACTGGGTACTCCCTGTTACTTCTAGTTGCAAGTGTCTTGCCCAGACCTTGAGGTGCCTGACTTCCTCCCCTAATTCAAATGTCCCCTCCTCAGAAAGGCCATTCCTGATCACCTTAGCTGAAGAAGAACCTCCTGCCCCACAACTGTCTATCACATTCCCCTGTTATTTTTCTCAGAACATTTATCAGTAAATGAAGGTATTCTGTTAATCTATTTGCATGTTTAAACTGTCCCATTATATTAACAAACTGTCCCATGATAACATCAGATCCTTGAAGCAATGACTTTGAATTTTTTGCTCCTATATCCCTTCATACCTGTTGTATGGCAGGTACTTAGTAAATATTTACTGACTCACTGACCAATTCTAGGACTCTGAGAATCCTTTAATTCCAATCTCCCTTAAACTTTGCTGTATATCATTTCCTGTCCTTCAGTATATGATGTTGTTATATTCTTTTAATAATCTTCTTTAATATATGCCAGTCTGTCTCATCTCTATAGCCAAATATAACTGATATAATTACAGAAATGATGCTGCATCCTGGATTTGGACATCAATTAAAGATCTTTAATAAGAAAGCTCAAAGTGTGGGGTGCATAACAATGTTCAGCCTAGCAGCCCCTTTGCCTATGCTGACCTTTGTTTTCCTGTGGCAGGCTTAGAATATGACTTCTAGGACTTCTCTTGTAGTCTAGTGGATAAGAATCCACTTGATGAGGCAGGGGACACAGGTTCAATGCCTAGTCCAGGAAGATTTCACATACTGTGGAGCAACTAAGCCCATAAGCCATGACCCCTGAGTCCCTGCTCTAAAGCCAATGAGCCTCAACTACTGAAACCTGCAGGCTCTGGAGCTCATGATCTGCAGCAAGTGTCCTCCGCAACAAGAAGCCCACACACCTCAGGGGAGAGTTACCCTCACTTGCTGCCACTAGAGGAAGCCTGCCCGCAGCAGAGAGGATCCAGCACACCTAAAAATCTCCAAAGCCTATCTTAGGAGCTAAGAACAATATCGCCATAGATTATACCCTGCTTTCTACTGCTATACACTTCTCCCCAGGAGGAAAAAATGAAACCTTAGAGGTGCATGATCTATCTCCTGTCTGGCCAACATGGAACATAAACCAGATGTAAGACTTTAATCATTAAACACCAGGTAGCACGGAAGCAGCACCAGCCTCACAGTCAGAGAGCTGAACTCCAGATCTGGGCTACCCCTACTTATTCAATAAAGCTGGCAGGGGACTTATCTCTTTTCTAGGGCTTTTCTGGTGACTCAGACAATAAATAATCTGGCTGCAGTGTCAGAGACATGGGTTTGATCCCTGGCTTGGGAAGATTCCCCTGGAGAAGGGAATGGCTACCCACTCCAGTATTCTTGCCTGAAGAACTCCACGGATAGAGGAGTCTGGCAGGGTTCAGGGGGTCACAAAGAATTGGACACGACTGACGTCTATGCATTGGAGAAGGAAATGGCAACCCACTCCAGTGTTCTTGCCTGGAGAATCCCAGGGTTGGGGGAGCCTGGTGGGCTGCTGTCTATGGGGTCGCACAGAGTCAGACACGACTGAAGCAACTTAGCAGCAGCAGCAGCAAAGCAACTAACACTGTCAACTTTCTCTATAAAATAAAGAGGCTGGACTAGTTGACTACAACACTTTTTATGATTATTATCCAATTGTATACCTACTTCTTTTATGTTAATTCTATTTTAAAAGCTTTTTTTCTTCTCACTCTCCAAGAGAATCATGGCTTACAAAAGCAGCTGGCCAAGTTTCCCTTGCAACACACCTCTGACCACACCGACATGCATACAGCTCCCCCAGCAGAGACTCATGTGATGGCTGATTTGCACCGTGCTGGTCACATGGCAAGGCAAGTGGGCATTTTATTGAGTTCTTGGATAGCCAGCATTCTGTGCCTTTTAGCTCAAGGGTGGTTTTGTTTGTTTTGTTTGATGAAAAAACACATTTATTCAGGGGCTCAGTTATGAAGTGAAACTAAATTGTGTGCAGTGAAATTCAAACTGTAGGCCATAAACCCACACACACTTATGCTATGCAAGCCAAGTTCTCCTGAGGTGAGGTGAGATGAAATGAAGATTGCAAATGCCAGGCTGAGAATATCTTCAGCAAAAAATACATGTTTGAACTGATTTTATGACTACTGTAGGTTAAATTGCAGACCCCTGCAAGTCAATCTCTTGTATCAAGCCTTCCTGGGCAAATAGCTCAGTCAGTTTTCATTTTCTTTGACCTTTTTCTGTATTTTTCCAGGCTTTCCATGAAATGGGGAGAGGGGCTTGTTAGGGAGTAAGATAGCTCATAGGTCATTTTCTGCCCACACTGAGACTTGAGGCAGTCTCTACTGAGTCTCCACAGCTTGATTAATAATATCACTCTCTGAGGAAGAGAACCAGGGCTTTGTGGAGAAATGGCTGATTCTCAGACTGAGGCAGGAAATATAGAAGATGAGACTGGAGATTCTTGTAGCACCAGAAGTAAGGAAGTACTCAAAAAAAAAAATTTTTTAATGATCAGAGTAGGTCAACAGGACACAGGAGCCACATGAAAGAGTTTCCATTGCCAAAGCTGGAACAATTTGAACAAAGAAATTAAGTAGTGATTTATGATCCCAAATATGAAATAATATCCATGAGTTCACATTGATGTGAATAAATGATTGAATAAATAAATAAGTGGGGAGAGCAGACAGTCTCTCATGCAGAATTCCAAATACCTCCCCACTTTTAGCTAATGGTGGGAAAGAAGAAAAAAAGTCATTCTGCAATGGAGAAACCTGAAAAATACACGCTACTGCAACCCGGTAGTCAAGGTTCCCACCGACAGCAAAAGTCACAGTGATGGTGTGTAATAAAAACGGCACTTCATCTCTATGGCCTTTTTCGCCAAAACCCACAACCCCAGTGTAATCACGAGAAGCACATCAGACCAAGCCCTAGTGTGGTACATTCTTCCAAATACCTGACCTCTACTCAATACTGTCAAGGTCAGCAAAAACAAGAAAAGTCTGAAAAGCTATCACAACCTAAAGGAGTCCAAGGAGACATGACAACTAAATGTCCCATAGTATCCTGGATGGGACCTGAGAGCAGAAAGACAACATAGGGGAAAGCAGGAAATTCAAACAAAGTATGGATATCAGTCGGAGATAATGTATCAATATTCATTCATTAACTATGGTAAATACACTATACTAATGTAAAATGTTAATAAGAGAGAAAATTGAACATGGGATAGATGAGAAGTCTCTGCCAACTGTAATTTTTCTGCTTATTGAAAGCAATTCTGAAATTAAGTGCTTATTTAGAAAAAACCTGCTGGTTCCAATTAAGTTCAAAAAATAAATGTATAACAATTTCTTCACCAATAACTTCTTTCATATTTGCTATCCTGTTTACCAAGTACCCTTAGAGTTACCTTCTTGCCATTTCCAACAATTTGTTTGCTCTCACTCTTTAGCATATAGCATTTCAAGAATGTGATTTTTTTTTTCTTAAGCCTAAATTTGTCTCTCCTCTCCTTTACTGTTGATATCTGAAAACCATACAATTTGTTCTAGTACTAATGTGTTTCCATTAGTAAAATCTGACAGCAATTTAGATATGCAACATCCCTCTCAACACTAATTCTCCGGTGTTTCTCGTAGCTATTTATATTATAAAGATTCCTCCACTCTAGCTCCTGACTTTCCAGTTTGTTGCATCTCATAATAATGTAGACTCTTTCTTGGCTTTCCTTAAATATTATAAAGTGTTAGATCCTTTATTTCTTCAAATTGCCACAGGTAGAAAGGTCAGTCCTCAATAATAAACACAGCTTGTGTGGTTAAGGATTTCCCTTGCTGGAAAATGGTGCTAATAAAACCATCTTTTGGTGGGAATGGAGTGTAGGGAAAATTGGCATTTGTCTTGTCTTAATCATTCAATCCTTAATCATTCAATCCAAAAATATTTAGCATATTTTTTGAAACCCATCTGGGACTAGTTTAAAATTATTCTCTACAATTTGCTAACTTTGGAGAAGAGTGATGATTAAGTTCATATCATAAATTATCATACAAAATTATATTTCAAAGAAAACATCTCCCTAAATTATACCTCTACAAGGAGAAAATTTTCATACATATCACACATAAGCATGAATGAGCATAAGAAAAGGTATGTCTTAATAAACACTGGCAAGTGTCCATTCAGTATGAATTGAACAGCAGGTCAAATTCCCATTTCCCTTCAAAATCTCCCAATGAGCCTGAAATAATACCACCTACTGAAATCTTTACCATTAGAATCATTTCTTTAGTTTAAATGATTTTCCCATCCTGGGATCCTTGATCCACTTGGGGTCCTAAAGCTTTTTAGTATCAAAATTCTATTTATAATTAATACATTTATCAAAATGTAAATGCACAGGCTAAAACATCAGGTTTCTCTGTTCATGATTGTACTCACATCAACTAGGGTGCAAATATTAACACATATCAAGCTAAACATAAACTTTAATTAATAGGAAAATATAACCTTGGTTATACTTTTTGGTAGACAAAACTTTTTTTTTAATGGGATAAGGAAAGAAAATTGTAAGAGAGACTATTTGTAGTAGAAAGACTGGGAAACACTGAAATGTAGACTTTAAAGATGGACTTTGACCTTGAGAAAGCCCCTGTGAAAGTATAGCATTGGGGAAATGAAGCAAAGCTCTTTCGGTATCCTCTAAGCTTTTCCCATAAGCACTGATTTAACAGACTGGTGAGTTTCTACTCCAGCACTGGCAAAGGAGGGACTGAATCCAAAACAGACTCTTGTCCAGTTCAAGCCCAAACATCTGGAAAGCCAGTATGGTGACCCATCCAAACAGATGGAAAAGACATGGGGAGGAATGGAACACCAGAAGGCCCGGGTGGGGATAGCACAAAGACTGAGGGCCTTGTGGCTCCTGGCAAAAATACCTAGTACAGGAGAGCTGAAATAAATTCAATTAGATAGGGAGGTGGTAGGAGAAGGCACTAGCAACCCACTCCAGTACTCTTGCTTGGAAAATCCCATGGATGGAGGAGCCTGGAAGGCTGCAGTCCATGGGGTCACTGAGGGTCGGACACGACTGAGACTTCACTTTCACTTTTCACTTTCATGCATTGGAGAAGAAAATGGCAACCCACTCCAGTGTTCTTGCCTGGAGAATCCCAGGGACGGGAGCCTGGTGGGCTGCTGTCTATGGGGTCGCAGAGTCGGACACGACTGACGTGACTTAGCAGCAGCAGCAGCAGGAAGAAACCAAGTACCAAATCGCTTAAGAAACAGTGAAAAAAGCTCCCCCATACATACACAGAATCACTTCTAAACAAACTTAAACCTTCACAAACTTGGCCATGCTTCTGTTTTCTTTTAAAATGTCAGTGATTTCGGTCAAATGAGTCTTACCATTCTATGCCTACCTCTTGCCTGGGAAAAACTTTGGAATCATACATTTAACCAAAATGCCCTACGAAGTCCACTGGGTTGGAATAAGCAGCATGAAATCCAGAATTATTATAATAGTCCTCAACAGAGAAATCAAAAATTTTAGAATACAACTTTGTGGAGGCTTTATCCAGCTTTCAAATACTATCTGAATGCTAGGTTATCTTCATATTCTTTTTATTAAATTACTATAATTAATAATGTTCCATAGAAAATAGTTGCTTAATGCTCCTGCCACAACAAAGTAGGCTTTTTCTACTTTCTTCTTCTCAGAGTGCCTCCCTCACCCCCTTTACTACCTGTCAACACTGAATTCATTTTTGGGTCCAACATGAATCCCACACAGGAAAGTACAGACAAAAGAAAAATGGTGGTCTTGGCTGGAAATCTCCTTTCTTCCCCTAATGTCTCAAAAAAATGTGTGTACTACTGATTTGATATTTACAAATCAAATACTCTGTAAGAGCCCTTCATATGTGCACAGAACTGCCAGAGATTTTTTTAGAAAGTCATAGTGCATTTTCCCAAGGTTAAAGTTCTAGAACAAAACCTACACAATTCGGTGTGGCCCAACGTTTTTAAACTTGACTTTGCAACCCTGCATATCAAGCAATCATGAATATCACACAAAAACACTTGTCTTCTTAAAACAAACAAACAAACAAAAAAAAAACCTGTCTTCTGCAATGCTTTTTAACTTGACTTTGGAACCCTGCCTACTACATGTGGTAAAAACTTGCATTTTATTGACATATATAGTTATAGATAGATAAATAGATATATTAATAGATATAGTTATAAGTCTTATATCATCAAACTCCAAGCCACACTAAAAGTCTCCAATGCAAAGAGCTTCTCTAAGGCTGAAGGCAAGCACCAGGTCTTGTTCGCTGTTGTTACGCCCATTACCACACAAGTGCTAGGCACATAGCAGGAACTGCCTGGGTATAACTGTAGTAAAGCGAAGCAGACAGCAACGTAAAGTAAGTTACACATATCAAGGGTCTGTTATGTCTGATGCTGAGCTGGGAGCTTCACATGGATCAGTTTATTTAATCCTTGCAGCAAGGCATCCCCATTTATAGGAGGGAAAATAGACTCAGAAAGGTTAAGTAATTTTTCCAAAGCTCACATCACTAAGGACTATTGAAGTCACAATATTTGCTATATATATTGGAGCTTTAGAATATTTCACTTGAAAAATGTTTCTGCCATTTTGAAAACATGAGTCTATATAGGAAATAGTCTAGTTTAAGAAAAAGAAAGAACACTGAAATATTATTAAACTGGCTTCTGCTCAACCAAAGGTTTATTTTAACTTTAATTAAAAATTAAAGTTACCATCTAATAAAAACATTCTGTTTAGCCTGTCCAAGAATTTTGAAAAATAAATCTCTGACATTCATTCTTTTAGAATTGCTTTAGGGTTTAAAAATAAATGTAGTATATTTACAAAATATATACATCATTCAAAAGTAAAACAGAAAATGAAAAGACTTTTTGTTTCGTGTGTGATGTTTACCAGCTGCTTCAGGGCTCAAGGAAAGCATTTAATTGAATGTCTAAAAATATTTTAATAACACTTCAACTCCAGTTGCATAATCATGGAGACCAAGGTATTCTTCCTCATTTGAAGTTTTAAATTCCCCCCAAGTAGATAAAAACAAGTTTTAATTTTGAAAATTTCATCTAAAACTATCATTACAGAAAAGAAAAATGATGCTTTATTTTATGGCTAAAGAGTATATCATAAAAGAACTAGTAGCCATATTTTTGGTCACATTTATAAAGCAGTATAAGGTCTAGAATCTGATGTTATGTATTACTTTATTCACTTATACAATAAATACCTGTGTCTATGAGATGCCAGGCACTGCATTGGGAACTTGGAAATATAACAACATCCCAACATTCAGAAGGACTACATTCCAGATGAGGCCAGGAGCAAGTAACCAACAAATGAACAACATGATTTCTGACAGTGGTATGATCTCTAAAACTAACTTAAAATAAGAAGTGATACAGCATGTAAAGCTTGGTGGTGTGTGGAGCTGGCTATAAACAGTAGCTCCAGAAGAGCTCTCCAGGCAAAGGTCTTCAGCCAGAATTGAGAATGTCACACTCAAGGACAGAGATAAAGCTCAGGGCAGAATGGAGTGAATCGAGCAGTAATAGAAGATGACGTCAGAGAGACAGGTAGGGATGAGGAAAAAGCTTGGGTTTAGTCTCAAAGAGTCGGACATACTGAGCAAATGAACTGAAATGAATAGGAAGCCAGGGAGGGCTTTAGACAGGGGAATGAAGTCCTAGGATTTAGCTTTTCAAAAATTATTGTGGACTTGCTCTAAAGGGTAGGGGCCATAGATGTGGGGCAAGTAGACCACATCACCGCTTAGGGCTGAGCTGTTTGGATGGACAGCTAAGAAGACAGAGGGAGGAGGACGTGGGAACAATTGTAAATGGAGTAAGATGATGTGCTGGTGGACTGGGTGACGTGAGGTGACGAAAAGAAGGGGTCCAGTATCATTCCCAGGTTTCTGCCATGAGCAGCCCAAGGCAAAATCAGTCCATTTCCTATAGTGGGAACTATTTCCTATTTGTGTGTGACTGCAGAAGTCCCTTTTGCTATACTGCCTAACGAGTCATCACACACCAGTTTCTGTGAAGCACAGAATGAGAACACTGCTTCGGAGTCTCAGTTCAGTTCAGTCGCTCAGTTGTATCCAACTCTTTGTGACCCCATGGACTGCAGCACGCCAGGCCTCCCTGTCCATTACCAACTCCCGGAGTTTACTCAAGCTCATGTCCCTTGAGTCGGTAATGCCATCCAGCCATCTCATCTTCTGTCGTCCCTTTCTCTTCCCACCTTCAATCTTTCCCAGCCTCAGGGTCTTTTCCAATGAGTCAGTTCTTCACATCAGGTGTCCAAAATATTGGAGTTTCAGCTTCAGTGAATATTCAGGACTGATTTCCTTTAGGGTGGACTGGTTGGATCTCCTTGCAGTCCAAGGGAATCTCAAGAGTCTTCTCCAACAACACCGTTCAAAAGTATCAATTCTTCAGCACTTAGCAGTTTCACATAATCCTCTCCTCAGAGTCTAACTTACTCCTATTCCATGAGGAAAACTACATTGCAAGATGTGGTATTGCCTGCGTGGCTTTTAACTTTTCTTGTAACCAACTGTACCAATAGGTGAAAGTGAAAGTGAAGTCACTCAGTTGTGTCCAACTCTTTTCGACCCTGTGGACTGTAGCCTACCAGGCTCCTCTGTCCATGAGATTCTCCAGGCAAGAATACTGGAGTGGGTGGTCATTTCCTTCTCCAGGGGATCTTCCTGACCCAGGGATCAAACCTGGGTCTCCCACATTGGAGGCAGACGCTTTAACCTCTGAGCCACCAGGGTAGCCCCTTTATGTACCAATAGGTACATAAAGCATAAATGGGTAGTTGCTGAAATGGAAACAAGTCAAAAATCTGATAGTTTTAAATCAAGTCTCAAATCTCAAATCTAATAATGATATTTGGTAATGGCTTAATTACCAACCCACTGTTTGGGTTGTTTGCTTATAGTTAGAACATATTATATTAAAATATATAGTTAAATCCTGAAAGATGATGCTGTGAAAGTGCTGCACTGAATATGCCAGCAAATTTGGAAAACTCAGCAGTGGCCACAGGACTGGAAAAGGTCAATTTTCATTCCAATTCCAAAGAAAGGCAATGCCAAAGAATACTCAGACTACTGCACAATTGCACTCATCTCACATGGTAGGAAAGTAATGCTCAAAATTCTCCAAGCCAGGCTTCAGCAATACGTGAACCGTGAACTCACTGATGTTCAAGCTGGTTTTAGAAAAGGCAGAGGAACCAGACATCAAATTGCCAACATCCGCTGGATCATGCAAAAAGCAAGAGAGTTCCAGAAAAACATCTACTTCTGCTTTATTGACTATGCCAAAGCCTTTGACTGTGTGGATCACAATAAAGTGTGGAAAATTCTGAAAGAGATGGGAATGCCAGACCACCTAACCTGCCTCTTGAGAAATCTGTATGCAGGTCAGGAAGCAACAGTTAGAACTGGACATGGAACAGACTGGTTCCAAATAGGAAAAGGAGTACGTCAAGGCTGTATACTGTCACCCTGTTTAACTTATATGCAGAGTGCATCATGAGAAATGCTGGACTAGAAGAAACACAAGCTGGAATCAAGATTGCAGGGAGAAATATCAATAACCTCTGATATGCAGATGATATCGCCCTTATGGCAGAAAGTGAAGAAGAACTAAAGAGCCTCTTGATGAAAGTAAAAGAGGAAAGTGAAAAAGTTGGCTTAAAGCTCAACATTCAGAAAACGAAGATCATGGCATCCGGTCCCATCACTTCATGGGAAATAGATGGGGAAACAGTGGAAACAGTGTCAGACTTTATTTTTTGGGCTCCAGAAGCACTGCAGATGGTGACTGCAGCCATGAAATTAAAAGATGCTTACTCCTTGGAAGAAAAGTTATGACCAACCTAGACAGTATATTCAAAAGCAGAGACATTACTTTGCCAACTAAGGTCCGTCTAGTGAAGGCTATGGTTTTTCCTGTGGTCATGTATGGATGTGAGAGTTGGACTATAAAGAAAGCTGAGTGCCGAAGAATTGATGCTTTTGAACTGTGGTGTTGGCGAAGACTCTTGAGAGTCCCTTGGATTGCAAGGAGATCCAACCAGTCCATTCTAAAGGAGATCAGCCCTGCAATTTCTTTGGAAGGAATGATGCTAAAGCTGAAACTCCAGTACTTTGGCCACCTCATATGAAGAGTTGACTCATTGGAAAAGACTCTGATGCTGGGAGGGATTGGGGGCAGGAGAAAAAGGGGATGACAGAGGATGAGATGGCTGGATGGCATCACTGACTCAATGAATATGAACTCTGGGAGTTGGTGATGGACAGGGAGGCCTGGCGTCACAATTCATGGAGTCGCAGAGTCTGACACGACTGAGTGACTGAACTGAACTGAACTGAAAACAATATCTAATGTGATTTGAAAGAATTATTCTCTCATTGTGGTTATATCAATAGATTTTTTTGTTTGTTAAGGTATAATTGATGTATAACATTATATTAGTTTCATATGTATAACATCATGATTTGATATTCATATATAGTAGAAAATGATCACCACAATAAGTCTAAATAACATTCATCACCACACAAAGTTACAAGAAATATTGTTTCTTGTATGAAGACTTTAAGATTTATTCTCTGAGCAAATTTTAAATATGCAATATATGGTAGTCACCATGCTGTATATTACATTCCATGACATTTATTTTATAGTTGGAAGCTTGTACCTTCGACCCTCTTCATTCATTTCACCCAGTTTCAACTCCCTCAAGTTCAAGTTCAGTCACTCAGTCATGTTCGACTCTCTGTGATCCCATGAATTGCAGCATGCCAGGTCTCCCTGTTTATTACCATCTCTCAGAGTTCACTCAGACTCACATCCATTGAGTCCATGATGCCATCCAGCCATCTCATCCTCGGTCATCCCCTTCTCCTCCTGCCCCCAATCCCTCCCAGCATCAGAGTCTTTTCCAATGAGTCAACTCTTCTCATGAGGTGGCCAAAGTACTGGAGTTTCAGCTTTAGCATCATTCCTTCCAAAGAAATCCCCGGGTTGATCGCCTTCAGAATGAACTGGTTGGATCTCCTTGCAATCCAAGGGACTCTCAAGAGTCTTCTCCAACACCACAGTTCAAAAGCATCAGTTCTTCAGCGCTCAGCCTTCTTCACAGTCCCACTCTCACATCCATACATTTTGGCAATTACCAATCTGATCACTGTATCTAGGAGCTTGGTTTGGTTTTTATTTTTAGATTCCACATGTAAGTTAGATCACATGGTATATGTCTTCCTGTGACCTATTTCACTTAACATAATGCCCTCAAAGTCCAACTACTTTGTCACAAATGGCAAGATTTTGTTCTTTTTATAGTTAAATAATATTCTATTTATATGAATATATGTATACACACACATGCATCCATATATACACACACCATATTTTCTTTATCCATTCACCTATCAGTGGAAACTTAGGTTGTCTCCATATCTTGGCTATTGTAAATAATGCTGGAATGAACATGGGGGTATATATCTTTTTGAATTAGTGTTTTTACTTTCTTCAGATAAATACCCAGAGATAGCAAAGTTGGGAATGGCAACCCACTCCAGTGTTCTTGCCTGGAGAATCCCAAGGACAGAGGAGCCTGGCAGGCTACAGTCCATGGGATCACAAGAGTCAAACACAACTGAGTAACTAAACCACCACCACCAGCAGAAGAGATGGATCATATGATATTGGATTAGCCAAAAGATATAGTTCATGTTTTTCCATGACATCATACAGAAAAACCCAACGAACTTTCTGGCCAACCCAATACTTCTATTTTTAAATTTTTATGAATCTCATACTGTTTTCCATAGTGGCTGCACCAGTTTTCATTCCCAAAAAAGTGCGCAAGAGTTCCCTTTTCTCCTCATCCTCACTAGCATTTGTTTTCTTTTCAATGATGCCCATTCTAGTAGATAAGAAATGATATCTCATTTTGGTTTGCATTTCCCTGGTGATTAGTGATGCTGAGCATCTTTTCATGGATGTGTTGGCTACCAGTTTATCTTTGTAAAAATATCTATTCCGATGCTCTGCCTGCTATTTGATTAGATTGTTTGGTTTGTTGTTATTGTGTTGTCTATTTTGGATGTTAACTCCTTTCAGATATATGATTTGCAAATGCTTTCTTCCATTCAGTAGGCTGTCTTTCCATTTTGCTGATGATATGACTGCCATTTACTAAGTCCTTGCTGTATTATATGAATCATCCTAAGAGCATTACATAAATCAGACCATTTAATTTGCATCTCAGTTCTGGGAAATAGGTATCATGATACTAAGGACAAGTATCTATTTATATTTAATCCTGGGTTTGTTTTTCACCAAAACTTGGCTTCTAGAGCTCCAGAGTTCAAAATAAACTTTTATATCAAACAAATAGCAAAGACAGATAAGAAAGAAAAGCTGAACAATGATTTTATCTAGTCCACCTAGAGTTAACAGTTAATTGTTTCAAATCTGTTTTTTCTCTAAATTTGGCCTAACTGCTGAAAATAATGAAACCATCTAAAGACACTGAGAAAATCCACAACGAAAGTGAGATTTTGTTTCAAGTTGTGCGTTAGTTCTCTAGCCTGGGTAAATTTTATTTAAAGCTTAAAAAAATAAAGGTGTGAAACACTGAAAGAAAACATTAGGGGGCTTAGAATAAGTAGTGAGGTAAATAACTAAGACAACATCCAAGGTCAGAAAGCAAAAGAGACTTCCAGGAAGAGATATGAATATGCGCTGGCAGGTGCGAGGAAGGTTGCCCTCCAGAGTTGGCCAGTCCCATAAACAGAGGCACCCTCTTTGGGCATCCGGCAGGGAGCACCTTGAACAAGACACCCCTCCCCCTGAACTTGGTCTTCTAACAGTTCATTATGTTCCTTCACCAAACTCTGCCCTCCAGAGGATCTTAGCTATCCATGATTCCAATGGTTGTATCTGTTCCAACTGTGTCCATAGCATGGGGGAGAGAGTACACGAGATGGAGTAATTCTGTGGCAATGATTAATGGGAACGAGGCCCACCACAATCAGTCCCCAAATCTAAATTAGAAGTTACCTCAACATCTCCTAGGTATAGCCTTAACTGCATCTTCTGGATGAAGGAAAGAGGAAACAAAAGCAGTAAAAAGAACAGCAGCGGGCTTCCCTGGTGGCTCGGGGTAAAGAATCCCTCTGCCAGTGCAGGAGACATGGGTTTGATCTCTGGGCTGAGAAGACCTCACATGTCACAGAGCAACTAAGCCCATGCTCCACAACTATTTAGCCTGTGCTCTAGAGCCCCGGAACCACAACTACTTAAGTCTGAGCACCCTAGAGCCCTACTCTGCAACAGGAGGAGCCACTGCAATGAGAAGCCTGCCCACGGCAAAGAAAAGCAGCCCGCTCGCCACAACTAGAGAAAAGCCTGCATGGCCACAAAGACCCAGCACAGCCATAAGTAAAGTAAAATTATTTTTTTAAAAAGAACACCAGCTTTTGTTTCTTTGTTCTACGGTTTTGTTTTGAGGTTTCATTTTGGCAACCAAAGGAACTAGCACAGAGGACAGCTGAAAATTACAAAGTTTACTTTTTGGTTGATAAAAATATCCTGAACTTCAGATCGTTTGTGATCCAAGTTGCTAGAAAAGCATTCCTAATCTTCTTGAGTGAATCCTTTAGCCGCTGCTGCTGCTGCTAAGTCACTTCAGTCATGTCCAACTCTGTGCGACCCCAGAGACAGCAGCCCACCAGGCTCCCCCGACCCTGGGATTCTCCAGGCAAGAACACTGCGGCCACTTCAATTAAACTGGTATTTATTTAGTGTCAGCCTGTGCCAAGTACCCAGAGACACTGTGGATATGATGATCTCATGTGTGGGAGGGGAGAGGGGATGTGAACATATATAAATCATGCCTAACCTTCCTCTGTTTATGACTCATTCTCTAACGTTACTTTGAAATTCAGTCTTTCTCTACCAGGTACTCAAGCCACTTACTTAACATGATCGAATTTGCACACTTAATGAGATGTTCTCTGGTCCACCATTCAAATCAAAATATGAAATAGGACTGGGACAATGTGACTTTATGCCATGCACTATGCCATCCTGAAGGCATTCAAATCATGGCTACTGATTCAACTTCACAGGGCTCTGACATTCAACAAATAGTCATTGAAATTCAAATTGCTCCTCTTCCCAGGGAAGCTCAACAAAACCACATAATATTGACCCACATCTCTCTGAAGTCTACTAGGATTTGTCCCCTGAGAACTGACTGAGAGGGAGGGTCAGAGGTTTAGCTGACCCCTCTGCCCCTAACCTGAAAAAAGCTGAACAAGCAACAGACTCTTAAGAAAAACAGAGCAAGCATGAATTTATTTTTATGAGCACTTAAAGAGCTACAGGCCTTTTGTAAGAGACAGATATGTGGACTTGACACATGCCCGCCTATGTAGTCTAAGGTCAGCCAGCAATTTGTGTTCTGAGCCTTTATAGAGCAGGCCTTCATTACCTGCTTTGAATATGCATTGTCAAGATATGCAAATTAGTACTTGTTTATTAACCAAGGGCATTAATGAAATCACTCCTTCCATAAATCTTAATTTTAATTAAATTAGATCTACAGTCCCACAGGTCTCCAGCACATATCTTTAAGCTATGGATGTTTTCTATTGGATGCTAACACTGGGTCTTGGGAAAGCCTGGTGAAGCTTCTTTGGGCCTGAAATGGCTTTGTTCTGCTTCATTTTATTTTGCCTTTTCTTTCATAAATCTGAGATAATCAAATGTTTATATTGGCTCTTAGCTATAAAGCTTTAGGATTATATTTAAAAATTAAAGTATTAGAAATGCTATACTGAATCTTTAGTAGGAATAAAATCTAACAAAAATATACTAACATAATAAAAGTTGTTTGATGACACTAAAGTCATGAAGGGAAAAAGGCCATTCCCCTGCAATCTAAATACAATGAATGAGGGCTTCCCTGGTGGCTCAGTGGTAAAGAATCTGCCTGCCAATGCAGGAGACACCGGTTCGATCCCTGATCAGGGAAGATCCCACATGCTGCAGAGCATCTAAGCCCATATGCCCCAAAGTTTGAGCTCCTGAAGCCCCTACACCTGAAAGCCCACGCTCCACAAGAGAAGCCACTGCAATGAGAAGCCCAAGCACCACAACTAGAGAGCAGCTCCCACTCATCACAATTAGAGAAAGGCCTGCAGAGCAGCAAAGCCCCAGCACAGCCAAATAAATAAATAAAAAGACTCTAACAGTATTTTAAAAAAAGAAGAGGGACATCATTAGTAGTAGCTTCATCTCCTTGATAGCTACTATTGAGTGTTTGCTCTCCCCTGAGCACAGAGCTCTGTGATTATACATGACCTCACTTGCTTCTCCCAGTAAACCTGTGAAGTAGGTATTCCTCTCCCAGTTCACAGGAGAGAAGAACTGAAGCTGAGGCAGTCTAAGCAAATTGCCCACAGTGACACAATGTAAGACAACCCAAATCTGTTTCACTATAAAGCATGTGATAACCATGAAGAAAAAAAAAAAAAACCACCCACAGGCAGGTGACCAAGCTGCTCAAGGCTGAGTATACCTGGTAAATAAATGATAAAGCAGCAAAACTCTCTCCTTCCAAGCTAAATGAAGTAGCTCAGTAGTGTCCGACTTTGCGACCCCACGGGCTGCAGCCTACTCTTCCCTCATGGGATTCTCCAGGCAAAAGTACTGGAGTGGGTTGCCATTTCCTTCTCCAGGGGATCTTCCCAACCCAGGGGGCTCCCACATTGCAGGCAGACGCTTTAACCTCTGAGCCAACAGGGAAGCCTCTCCTCCCAAGGAGCTGACATTTAGAACAGAGATCATCTCAAAATATGTGGTCCAGATAGAGGTGAATTTTTAGCCCCTAGGTTGACTGAGAACAATAAATAGTACCTTGGCCCTTGGACTTAACCATTTTGACCCTTCAGCTAAGTTCAGTCACTCAGTCGTGTCCTTAGAGATGTTTATTTTCAGAATTTCTCTTTGGCACTATTAAATTAGCTGGTGTGCTAGTAAGGAGCCACTTGAAAATACCTCTTGTGTTTATTACTTGAATGTGCTGTGTTTTTTTGAGAATATGGGCCACTATCTCATATGAGTCTCATTTAGGAAGACTCCGAGCAAAAAATTTTCTCAGGTTCTGATGCCAGTTTTTACATGCCTCTCTTGAGCAATAGGTATGAGCATGTTATGAGACTGTTGTAAACCTTATGACTGATCGTGTTTCCCTTTTACTTTGACAGCTAGGAAGCTTAAGACCCACTGACCACAAAATACTGTACTGAACACTTGGCTATGCCTCATGCACTAATTTCCCAGGCTTAATTTCACTACTCTAACCTTTTTCTTTCCCCTTTTTATTCATTACATCATACCTTTTTTCTCCTGTGATATTTTACAGCAGACTTTAATGTAACACAATCAAACCCTATTCAGGGTAGAAGCATTCACCCATTTATTGATTTGTGTGTAACAGAATCTCTGTATTTGCATCTGGAACAGATAAACAACCCCCATTAGATGGAGAACTCCTCAAGGACAGGGAAGAGGTCTTACTCATCTCTATCTCCTTAGTACCAATCCTGGACTTGGCATGTTGGCAACACTTACTAAACACTTACTGGATTGAATTTTGAAATATCCCCAGGTAATCTTTGAAAGAGTCTAAAAACTATTTAACACTTAAAACCACTGTCTCAGCACTTCAGTCCCCATCAGCTGAGGGAGCTTGTTTACATTCCAAGTCTTGTAAGTGGGAAAAGAGAAGGTTTTGTTCTGCTAGAGTCCACATATGAAATGCTGGTGTCCCGGAGTGTCTATGACACACTTCCCTTGATATGCCACCCGGATCAGAGCACCCCCTGTATCCACAGGGGCTTAGGGAACGTCTGCGAATACGTTGAAAACTGAGGCTCTTGTTATCTTTCAGTAGGGAAGTGAGGAAAAGTTTTCTTCTGGCACTCTCTTTGATTCTCCTCAATAATTGACATTGAATAAAAGGAGCATTACATTAAGTGAAAAACTAAGTTGCTGGACTCAGACTGACTTGGTTTCAAATCCTGGCTATACCACTAGCTTTGCAACCTCACCCCTTCTAATTAAAGAAGTGATCTAAGCCTCCATTTACTCACTGTTTAATGGTGAGTAGTCATAATGGGATTACCGCAAAGAGTTAATGAGACGTTGCAGTGTTACTAGCCTGACACCTTGTACATTGTGAATGTTTAAGAAATGGGGACTGTCTTGCTCATTTGCTTAAATTTGTTCCAAACTCAGATATCAAACATCTCCCCTTAGAGAACTGAACTGTGGGTAGTATGCTTGTGACCAAAATGTCATCTATTTCAATATCTAACAGCATGACAACTTAGATCAGTCCACCCTCCTTTCCCGAATCCGGGTTCATATAAGTTTTCACCCTCCTCCGTTCAGTGGAGAGCTGCTGGGTAGAACAAGAGGGGAGCAGGGCTCATTAATAGATAACTTCAAAATCTTCTTAACATCCTAGGAATAATTGAAAAATGACAGGGATTCTCGACTATTTCAAAAAGCTACTGAGAAATGGGATTTGAATTTAAAGCAAGTGTCATTAACAAGATTGAAATATTTGGGAGCTTCATGGCTGATTTCTGAGGATTAGATTTAGAAAAACAAACACTCTTTAAGTGAAGCATGGACTGAATTTATGAGTTAGAGATAATACTTTGCTTTGAAAGATAAATCTCTTCAAAGTGATGAAAATATAAAAATATGTTTGCATTTAATTTCGTGTTTATGAAAGACACTGTAGACTTACCTACATAGAAATCAAGCTCTCAGGCCTAGCATAATCTACAGAAGCCTTGTCCTCAAGGCACCACAAACCCATCTGGACCTCTGTATGCAGGGGAAAGAGAATGACATTAGCATTGTGTCTACACAAAGACCAACTTTGCCTTTAGTGACAGGATGGAGGAACCACTGAATGCACAATTACTCAGTAGGTTTGGGCCCCCTCAGTACAGAAATGTGCTTCCCTCAAGGCCCTCAGCACCATTACAGGGGCGGGTGGCAGGTACTCCACAGCTGCCCACGCTGGGGTGCAAAGACATCATGCTTGGACTCTTCAGGTCCCTGTCATTGGTAAGGAGCCAAATTGAATGTTTTGTCTGTTTCCCAGCCTCATACCCCCAAATACAACCTTCCCTTCTGGATTCAGAAACAACACAGATGTTATTGCTTCCCACATTATAATTATAAGTAAGCAAGCAAAGGTCTATGCCAACCACTCTATACCCTGTACCCCTGAGGGGCCCCTTGTTGAGCAGACAATGCTCCTCCTGGAGAGTGAGACTGTCAGCACTAGCAGAGATTAACTTTGAGGATTTACACCTGTGTTTTCATATATCGCACAGTGGTTAAGAGCACAACTTTGGAGTCTGACTGCATAGGTCGGAATCACTGTGCAGCCTTGGGAAAGTCACTTTCTTCGAGTCTTTTTTTTTTTAATCTGTAAAAAGGGGATAATAAAAGCTGTTGTGATGATTAAATGAATTAATGTGTGTATTAATCTGCTTGAGTCACTATAACAAAACACCAGAGCCTGGGAGATTTAAATAACTTAAACTATTTTCTCATATCTCTGGCCTAAGTCCAAGATCAAGGTTCCAATAGGGTTTAGTTCCTCATGACAGCCCTCTTCCTGGCTTCCAATATCTGCCTTCTCACTGTGTCCTCATGTGGTGAAGACAGCAATCTCCCTCTTCCTCTTCTTATAAAGCAAATAATTCCATCATAGGAGTCCCACCCTCATGACTTCTTCTAATCTGGATTACCTCCCTAAGATCCCATCCCCAAATATAGTCATATTGCAGGTTAGGTCTTCAAACACATGAATTTTGAGGAAAAGCAAGTCCATAGCAGTAGGTATAAAGAGTTTAGACCAGTGCCTCAGTTCAGTTGCTTAGTCATGTCCGACTCCTTGTGACCCCATGAACTGCAGCACACTAGGCCTCCCTGTTCATCACCAACTCCTGGAGTTTACCCAGACTCATGTCCATTGAGTCAGTGATGCCATCCAACCAACTCCCACCTTCAATCTTTCTCAGCATCAGGGTCTTTTCCAATGAGTCAGCTCTTCACAGCAGGTGGCCAAAGTATTAGAGCTTCAGCTTCAACATCAGTCCTTCCAATGAACACTCAGGATTGATCTCCTTTAGGATGGACTGGTTGGATCTCCTTGCAGCCCAGTTCCGTCACTCCATCATGTCCGACTCCTTGCAACCCCATGAACCGCAGCATGCCACGCCTCCCTGTCCATTGCCAACTGCTGGAGTTTACCCAAACTCATGTCGATTGAGTTGGTGATGCCATCCAACCATCTTATCCTCTGTCGTCCCCTTCTCCTCCTGTCCTCAATCTTTCTCAGCATCAAGGTCTTTTCAGATGAGTCAGCTCTTCACATGAGGTGGCCAAAGTATTAGAATTTCAGTTCAACATCAGTCCTTCCAATGAACACCCAGGACTGATCTCCTTTAGGATGGACTGTTTGGACCTTCTTGCAATCCAAGGGACTCTCAAGGGTCTTCTCCAACACCACAGTTCACATGCATCAATTCTTTAGCACTCAGCTTTCTTTATAGTCCAACTCTCACATCCATACATGACCACTGAAAAATCCATAGCCTTGACAAGATGGACCTTTGTTGGCAAAGGAATGTCTCTGCTTTTTAATATGCTGTCTAGGTTTGTCATAGCTTTTCGTCCAAGGAGCAAGTGTCTTTTAATTTCATGGCTGCAATCACCATCTGCAGTGATCTTGGAGCCAAAAAAATAAAGTCTGCCACTGTTTCCCCATCTATTTGCTATGAAGTTTGAGACCGGATGCCATGATCTTAGTTTTCTGAATGTTGAGCTTTAAGCCAACTTTTCCACTCTCCTCTTTCACTTTCTTCAAGAGACTCTTCAGTTCTTCTTCACTTTCTGCCATAAGCGTGGTGTCATCTGCATATCTGAGGTTATGCATTAATTAATAAATGATAACTACTTTGTTTTGTTGTACCAGGTAATTTATATATTGTGTTTGTTTAGTCACTAAGTTGTGTCCAACTTTTTGCCACTCCATGGACTATAGCCCACCAGGATCCTTCTGTCCATGGTATTTCCCAGGGAAAAATATTGAAGTGGGTTGTCATTTCCTTCTCCAGGAAAATTTATATATGATCTTGTTTAAAAATCACAGCAATTCAGACAGAAACTTGTCCTCTTCATCTGAGAAGCTCAGAGAATTATCTGCCTTGACCTTGAGGTGACAAAATTGATTTGACCCTAGTGTCTGACCCTAAAGTCAATGGGTTTTCTGTATTACCACTCTACTGCATCTTTAAAAAGTGAAAAAACTAAAGCTATACATTTTCTCTATCATTTTTAGTTATTAAAATATTCATATTTTAAAAACATGTTATGGAAATGAAAGAGTCTTACAAATACCCTTTATTTTTTTGTGGAAGTAAGTTTTAATGGCTTAAACTAAACAAAGGTGAATTTTTAACTCATGCCATAGGTCCAACTACAGATAGACTCTACTCATCATCACTCAGGAACCTAGGCTGATAAAGCAACCACTATCCCTAAAACCCAATGAACTCACATCACTGGCTCAAGACCCAGCCCCAAAGTGGCACAGTTCATTCTCACAACTCATTGGCCAGGATCAATCACATGGCCCCACCTACCCACCATGTGACCAAGAAGTGCAGCCCACTATGGGCCTGGAAGGGAAGAAATCTAGAATACTTGGAGAAAGCACACCAGCACACATCAGATAACACCTGACAGCCAGATGCTGAAGAACAGCTTTTCTAATACTGAAACAGGACTAAGAACATAATCCTAAAACACAGGAAACACATTACCTTAGTTCCAACTGATGGGATATTTTTTGTCTCAGTTGGTGGCTAAAAGCAGTATAATTATCCTTCCCACTCCCAGCCAAGACACTACAGGAAAATGATTATCAACTTATGGAGAAGTGACAGTGGGGTAGGAAAAGAAATAAGACGGTCAGAGAATGAAAAGAAGCCTAATTTCCCAAGTTTAAGAGATGATATCTTCATCTGTGGCGGCTTATATAAAAATTTTAAAAATACCATAGGCTGGATGGATTAAACTACAAATATTTACGTCCTGCATCTCTGAAGGCTAGGAAGTCTAAGATCAAGATGACAGCAGATTCAGTGTCTGGTAAGAACCTACTTTCTGGTATAGCCAGCTGCCTTCTTACTGTGTGCTCAAATGGCAGAAGGGATGAGAGCACTCTCTGGGGTCTTTTTATGAGGCTACTAATCCCCTTTGTGAAATCTCCACTCTCATGACCTAATCATCTCCCAAAGACCCCATCTCTTAATACCGTCCCCTTAGGATGTACGCTTTGACATAAGAATCTGGGGGAGGGGTCATATACATGCAGTCCATAGCATTCCCAGACTTTGTTGTTGTTGTTCAGTCACTCAGCTGTGTCCGACTCTTTGTGACCCCACGGACTGTAGCATGCCAGGCTTCTCTGTCCTTCACCATTTCCTGAAGCTGGCTCAGACTCATGTCCATTGAGTCAATGATGACATCCAACCGTCTCATCCTCTGTCGTCCCCTTCTCCTGCCTTAAATCTTTCCCAGCAACAGGGTCTTTTCTAATGAGTTGGCTCTTCCCACCAGTTGGCCAAAGTATTGGAGTGTCAGCTTCAGCATCAGTCCTTCCAATGAATATTCAGGACTGATTTCCTTTAGGATTGACTGGTTTGATCTCCTTGCAGTCCAAGGGACTCTGAAGAGTCTTCTCCAACACCACAGTTCAAAAGCATCAATTCTTTGGCTTTCAGCCTTATTTATGGTCCAACTTTCATATCCATACATGACTACTGGAAAAACCATGGCTTTGACTAGACGGACCTTTTTCAGCAAAGTAGTCTCTGCTTTTTAATTCAGTGTCAAGGTTTGTCATAGCTTTTTGTCCAAGGGGGAAGTGTCTTTTAATTTCATGGCTGCACTCACCATCTGCAGTCATTTTAGAGCCCAAGAAAATAAACTTATGTCCTCCTTATACACAAAATATACTTACCTTACCTCAAAAGTCTTAACTTATCCCAGCATCAACTCTTAAGTCTTAAGTCCAAGGTCCTGTCAAAATATCAAATAAATCATATATGGATGAGACTCAAGGTTTGATTTGGCCTAAGGCAAAATTTCTCTTCAGTTTTGAAATTGAACCCTAACTATGTATGTGTTTCCAAAATACAGTGGTGGGACAAGCATAGCATAGACATTCCTATTCCAAAAGCAAGAAACAGGAAAGAAGAAAGGAGTACCAGAACTTAAAGTCCGAAACCTAATGGGGTAAAACTTCCATTAGATCTTAAGGTTGGAGAATAATCCTCTTTGACTTGAAGCTCTGTCTTCTAGACCCACTGGAATGGTATTGTCAACCCCACAGCTTGGCAGAATGCTGCCCAGGACAGCTGTCTGCAGTGGCCCTACACAATCACAACCCTCTTCCAGGGCCACCAATGCAGTTCTGCAGTGGCCCCATCACCAGGGCACTAGATAGAAGCCTCTTGGACAGTCAGACTGGAGTGGCAGCTTCACCCTTTGAAGCCACTCTGCCTCCTGTGTTCTTAAACACCAAATCCTTGGTGTAAGTAGTAGCTCCCGTGATTTTTGAATGATTTTGGGGGAGATTTCATGGGAAATAGATGGGGAAACAGTGGAAACAGTGTCAGACTTTATTTTGGGGGCTCCAAAATCACTGCAGATGGTGACTGCAGCCATGAAATTAAAAGACACCTACTCCTTGGAAGAAAAGTTATGACCAACCTAGACAGCACATTCAAAAGCAGAAACATTACTTTGCCGATTAAGGTCCACCTAGTCAAGGCTAGGGTTTTTCCTGTGGTCATGTATGGATGTGAGAGTGGGACTGTGAAGAAGGCTGAGCGCCAAAGAATTGATGCTTTTGAACTGTGGTGTTGGAGAAGACTCTTGAGAGTCCCTTGGACTGCAAGGAGATCCAACCAGTCCATTCTGAAGGCGATCAGCCCTGGGATTTCTTTGGAAGGAATGATGCTAAAGCTGAAACTCCAGTACTTTGGCCACCTCATGCGAAGAGTTGACTCACTGGAAAAGACTCTGATGCTGGGAAGGATTGGGGGCAGGAGGAGAAGGGGGATGACAGAGGATGAGATGGCTGGATGGCGTCACGGACTGTAGGAACGTGAGTCTGACTGAACTCCGGGCGATGGTGATGGACAGGGAGGCCTGGCGTGCTCGATTCATGGGGTCACAGAGTCGGACACGACTGAGTGACTGAACTGAACTGAACTGAGGGTAGTCAGGTCATACTTCCCTTGTCTATAAGAAATATACTGAGATTCTCACAGGTTAAAGCATCTGCCTGCAATGTGGGAGAGCTGGGTTCCATCCCTGGTTTGGGAAGATCCTCTGGAGAAGGAAACGGCAACCCACTTCAGTATTCTTGTCTGGAGAATCCTATGGATGGAAGAGCCTGACTGGCTACATCAGTCCACGGGGTCACAAATAGTCGGACACGACTGAGCTACTTCACTTTCACTTTGTAGAGATGAATGTTTAGGTTAAGGGTGCATATTCATAGTAATCTCCTTATCATACCCCTCTCTCCTCTCTCAGGCTTCCAATTGCATGTATATTAGGCTGCTTTAAGTAGTCCCATGACTCACTGATGCGCTCTTCATTTATTTCAGATTTTTTTTTCCTGTGTTTCATATTGGATAGCTTCCATTACTAAATCTTCAAGTTCACTAATCTTTTCCTTCTTCAATATCCAATCTGTTCTTTATCCTATCCATCTTATTTTTCATCTTACATATTCCACTTTCCATCTCTAGAAAACTTTATATAGTTCTATCTTCTATGTCTCTACTTAACATATGCAGTGTTTCCTCTTTTTCTTGAAAATATGAAATAGTTATAACAATCATTTCAATACCTTAGTTACTAATTTTATACTCTGTGTCACTTACGGGCATGTTTCTATTAACTGATTTTTCTCCTTTTATGGGTCATATTATCCTGTTTCTCTGTATGCCTGGCAATAATTTTTTATTGGATGCCAGGCATAGTGAATTTTTCTTTGTTGAGTGCTGGATATTTTTATATTCTCATATTGTTCAAGCTTTATTCTGGGATACAGTCATATCATTTGGAAAGAGTTTTGGTTTTTTGAGGCTTGCTGTTCAGACTTATTAGGTAGGATTCAGTAGCTTTTGTTTAGGTATACATTTGCTGCCCCACTGAGGCAATACCCTTCAGAATACTCTTCTCTCTCTGATGTCCTGTGCACTATGACATTTTCCACTCTTAGGTGCTTGGACCATAACTATTTCCAGCTCTGTATGAGTGTCATGAAATGTTCCCACTGTTCCTTTCTGTCATTTCTTTCCCCAAATTTGTGTAGTCTCCCACAAGCATGTAGCAGGAGTCAGAAGATGATCTCAGGAGGACAGATCTCTAGACCCGTCCAGCTCCCTCTTTGTGATCTAGAGACATTTTGGCTTCCCCAGACTGCAAACTCCAACTCTTCAAATCATGGAGGTCACTGGGATCCCTCATTTCCTCTTCCCTGCAGCCTGGGCTTCCCAGGTGGCGCTAGCGGTAAAGAACCGGCATGCCAGTGCAGAAGATGCAAGAGAGACATGGGCTCAGTCCCTGGGTCAGGAAGATCCCCTGGAGGAGGCATGGCAACCCAATCCCAGTATTCTTGCCTGGAGAATCCCAAGGACAGAGAAGCCTGGCAGGCTACAGTCCATAGGGTCGGAAAGAGTCAGATACAACAGAAGTCTCTTAACACACACGCATGCATACTGCCCCCTAGAACTCACTCCAGGTACTAAGCTGGAGAAGTCACAGGGTTCACCCTGTTTGTTTTTCCACCCTCAGAGATAAATGTCCTGTGTTCCCTGATAGTGTTGAAAAACTTTGCTTCATATATTTTGTCCAGTTTTCAAGTGGGAGGATACATTCAGTCTCTATTTTCCTTCCTGTCTAGATGGACATTTTTAGAGAGAAATTTGCTCCTTTTTATTTTTGCTTCATCATCACACATTTAAGTTAGATAAAATGCTTTTCTCTTACAGAAAGTGAACAATTGAATTAAATTGGAAAACATGACACTCAGAAATTAACTCAACATTTATTTTCATAAATTGGAAGCCATAGTTATATTTTGAAGTCATCTTTATTTTCCATTTTTTTAGTTGTCCTTACTTTTACTAATTTCAATCACCATGGGATATATTTAACATTCTAAAATATTTCTTGTACATTTATATTTTAATATATTCTTATAGAATTTTTAAACTGGAAAAAGTCTTAGCCATTCTGTAATGAAATTTCTTATTTCTCTACATGACAGGTAGGCCTAGCAAGGTGTTTTTTTTTTTTTTTTTTTGGTGCAATATAACACAGTTACCTACAAGCAGAGTAGAAACTAGAAGCCATTTTCCTTTCATTAAATCACTGAGTACTAAGCAGTGAGCTACGGGGTTCAAATGAGTTGCAGGCACTGCTCTAGACATTTTCGTAAACTTACTTCCTTTCCTACACTAGTGATGCTCACAGTCTGATAATGGTGACAGTCATGCAACAGATAATTAGAATGCAATGTGGAAATCACGACTGGAGAGGAAGATATCTCAACTTTTTCAACATTTTGTTCAAGTGTGACACATACAAAAAAAAGCATGTAGAATGAACTTACTATGTAATCCACACTAAAAATCAAGAAGGAGAATATTGCCAGCACCTGAAAAGCCCCATGCCAGTCAAGCCACCTGGGAAAGTAAAGCAACTCTTCCCCAGGGTGGGCCACATAGATGAATGCAATGTGGGAAATGCAGCTGGGAGGGAGCTATGACTCCCAGTTCGGTGCTCTCTCCACTGCAACATGCGTCCCTCTGGTGAAAGCCCTCCAAGATCTTCCAAAATTCAGAGGCCACAGAAACCTCTTCTAAAGTGATTATGAAAGTTAACATATTGAAGAGATTCTGCTTGTGGAATATTGACAGGGGTTCTCTTTTCTTTCTTTTTTTTTTTTCCTGGTGTTAGCGACTTTGTAATAACATGTGGGTTTCTCTCCAGTCTCATGGACAGCTTTAGTCCTTTCAGTTCAGTAGCTCAGTCGTGTCCGACTCTTTGCGACCCCATGAATCGCAGCACGCCAGGCCTCCCTGTCCATCACCAACTCCCAGAATTCACTCAGACTCACGTCCATCGAGTCGGTGATGCCATCCAGCCATCTCATCCTCTGTCGTCCCCTTCTCCTCCTGCCCCCAGTCCCTCCCAGCAGCAGAGCTTTAGACTTGGCCTTTTGGCACTGGGGCTTCCCTGGTGGCTCAGACAATAAAGAATCTGCCTGCAATGCAGGAGACCCGGATTTGATTCCTGGGTCAAGAAGATCTCCTGGAGAAGGGAATGGCAACCCACTCCAGTACCTGGAGAATTCCATGGACAGAGGAGCCTAGCGGGCTACAGTCCATGTGGTCGCAGAGAGCCCAACACAACTGAGCAACTAACACTTTCACTTTTCACTTTTGGCACTTAGGAGAAAAAGGAAAGGGAGGCAGAAAGAATATCTAATATTATGAAAATGTCTGTGACCAAAACCACCTGGAACATTTACACATTTCTATTTCGATAAATGTATTGTAAGGCTGCTGTTAACACCAATCCTAATTATTAAATGAATTTTTAATGCTGAAAAAAATTTTGAATGAACATGTGGAATTATAGCTGGAGATGCAAGTATAAGAAATGAAATGTTGCTCTGAGGAGGATTCAATTTGACTTCTACTGCTTGTCCCTTGGTTATATTTCACAAAATTAAATGTGCCTCTCATTCCTTTGCTAAACTTTTTCCATTAAAAGGAAATCTGTAATGCTTCACAAATTTTGTAATCCCACAACTCATACAATTAGCTAACACACCATGAAAACCAGATGTTATTATTTCAAATATATATGAAAAACACCAGTCATGATTTTATATCACTCCAGAGGACCCAACTGAGGATAGCATGTCTATGGATTGGATGAAGATATGAATCTTATTAAATCCTACAGGTAGGATTTACATGTGTGTGATTTACTCAGTCGTGGCCAACTCTTTGTGACCCCATGCACTGCAGCCCACCAGGCTTCTCTGTCCATGTGATTTTCCAGGCAAGAATACTGGAGTGGGTTGCCATTTCCTTCTCCAGGGGATCTTCCCGACCCAGGGATCGAATCCAGGTCTCCTGCACTGCAGGCAGATTCTTCTAGCTCCATAAAACACCTGTATTATTCAAAAGCTGGCTGCCAGACTGGCTGCTTCAGTGATTTTCATTACAATTACAGGAATTATTTTCTATATCCCCTGCTGTTCCTGCCTCAGAATTGAAGGGGAAACAAAATGCATAGCATTATGTTGTCACTGGATTTAGGGTTAGCTTGTAAGTATAATCTGTGATGCTACATGCTCCAGAACAACATCTCTTTCACCTTTAAATGATGTGTGTATTTTCTTCCAGATGATCTAGCCCAGGAAAGAGTCTGTGGCAACTCCTTTAACTTATCACTCAAATCAAACTTTACCTAAACATACCACTTAACAAAAATAAACCTATGAACCAGAACTGTTTGAAAGAGGATGAAATAGACCTTAACACAATTAAATCAGAGCTCTATAGATGTGGTCTCACCACATCTGATCCAGCATCTAGCCCAGTCTAATGCTTTCCACCAAATTTTCTCCCCTTCTAAGCATGAAACCAATGACACCCAACTTATAATTTAAAATGTATGTCTCTTCTTCCTAGATGGCATTCCAACATCGTGGTTTTATGCAAACTCTATTGAGCATAAAAGCACGAGGTTGTCTCGGGTGCAGGCGGAGAACTGCCCTACAGGCTGACCCTGTGAGTGGCAGCTTTCTCTGTCTTTCTCTGCAGTCTTCCTTGCCAGAGAAGCACCTTCTCAAGCCCTTTTCCACTTCTCTCAGGTGCAAGCACTGCACTTCCATACTGTTTAAAGTCTTGCAATGCGCATGATAGGAAAACTCATCATGAATGAATCCCACAATTGCGAACACACAACTTGAAAACAGAGCCATTTGATCAGATCCTTCCATCATTCCAGCCAATTTATGAATTAGTAGAGTAGGTACCTTGCCTGGTGGCTCAGACAGTAAAGAATCTGCCTGCAGTGCAGCAAACCCAGGTTTAATCCCTGGGTCTGGAAGACCCCCTGGAGAAGGGAATGGCAACTCTCTCCAGTATTCTCACCTGGAGAATTCAATGGACAGAGGAGTCTGGCAGGCTAGAGTCCATGGGGTCACAAAGAGTCAGACACAACTGAGCAACTAACACTTTCACTTCACTTTTTTCACAGTAGGTATCTTAGTGCATCTGTACCCTTGGTAGGATGAATTGAGAGAAAACAATTTTGCTATAAATGGTTTAAAATTAATGACTCAAAAGAGACTAACTCCTCACTAAGGACCTACTCATAGAGCTGAGCCCTATATACAATCTGAGAAGTCTTTAGTTATCTTAAAATAAAGATCAAATAGTCCATTACACTAGAGTTTAGGTACTATTTCTAAATGGGCTGATGGATTAGAACTAGAGACTGTGTTTTTCAGGCTTTGCCAAATATATATATATATATATAAAAGCATGGCCTCTGTGGAATCCTGCTTGCCCAGTTATAATCATTTGAACCAGTATAATCAAATGAACCAGTTATGGTTCATTTATGAATTCCCAAATGGGTCAGGATTAGCTCTGGGGAAGCTTATTATTCCCTCTGTGAGATGATTACTTGACTCAACCCTCAGTCATATTAAGACTTGGTGATAACATAATGTACTGTGTACTGAGCCATCTGCCCAAAAGTTGTATCAACTTTCTCTTTCTGGGGCCTGGCAACTTTTGAGATACTGATAAGAAGGAAAAAGATATGATTCTAGAAGAGACTATTCCTGGTATCTTCCTACTGACTCCTCCTCACATGCGGTCAGTATGGGGGGGGGGGGCAGGAGGGGTTCCCACTCCCATTCAGAGAGGATTCTGTGGCACATCTCAGTCAGGTTCCTTGGTGGATTCACTCTCACTCTCCTTACCCCCTTAAGTTCCCATCCCACTCCCCAACACTACCCCCACCATTTCCTTCTCTCTCTTCTCCGACCTGCAAGGTCCATTAGAGCGAATCAAATGCAGCAGAAAGCAAATTGCCCAAAACTTCCTACACCATCTTGCCCCTTGTTCCCACTCAGCCCTCCTCCCCTCCTCTCAGAAACACCTAAGCCACCTAAGAATCACCTAGTTCAGTTCAGTCGCTCAGTCGTGTCCGACTCTTCGCGACCCCATGAATCGCAGCACGCCAGGCCTCCCTGTCCATCACCATCTCCCGTAGTTCACCCAGACTCACGTTCATCGAGTCAGTGATGCCATCCAGCCATCTCATCCTCTGTTGCCCCCCTCTCCTCCTGCCCCCAACCCCTCCCAGCATCAGAGTCTTTTCCAGTGAGTCAACTCTTCTCATAAGGTGGCCAAAGTTTCAGCTTCAGCATCATTCCTTCCAATCACCTAGAGATCTTACTAAAAATGTAGATGCCCGTGTCCTATTGCAGGTCTGCTGATCAGAAAAGGGGAAAGTGGCCAGGAATCAGCATTTCAACAAGCCCCGCCCTTCACTCTTGGCACACCCGCCTCTTCAGCACCTCTAGCCCCTGTACTGGCTCAGGCGCGCAGTAGAAACAGGAATGTCGCAGTCCAGGTCGCATTGCTGACAATCCATAGCCTGATTAATTGGGCTCCCCAAGCATCAATGACACTATCCAGCAAATCCTTTATTCTCTTCCTTCAGAGGCATAGCCGAGGGCGCAGCAAAAGGGGTCCCCAAGACTCGGTGTACAGGCAGGCAAGTGCAACTTCCTTTCACTGCAGCATACAAACCCCAAGCAACAGAGCACCCCAGATTTAAAGCCAGGCTCCTCCTTGACTTTACCCAGATTAACCTTATCTGATTCCCATTTTGCCTGAATCAGGACAATATTTCATAGGTTTTCTTGACTCATTCAGGTGTGAGCTTGCCTACAATGCTTCTTTTTCAAATAGGAAGGCTCACAGTGAATTCTTTCTCTCCTTCCCTTCGGGCCCCCACTATTTTCCTGGGTCTCTCTCTCCTGTTAATAGCTTTAGAGAAAAAAGTCTCACCAAAGTTGACTCAGAACTTGCTCAGGTTTGTGTGCTGCAGTTCTGAGGTAACTTAATAACTAACTGGGTTTTAGTTTAACAGCAGAGAGAGTTCTTACCATAGCTATCCTTTACACTAAAGTGCTGGGACTCGGTTGCTTTAAAGAAACGGGTCAAGTACTACAAATTTCGTCTTCAACCACCCTGTTGTATTACTTATGACAATAAACTTATCTTGAGGCACTGTGGCAAATAACACAGTGACAATAGGATCATGAAGCTTTAAAATCATTATTAGAAGCTTTAGCGTAGCTTCAGACAGTAAGAACTTACCTCAGTAGGGAGATACATTTTTCTTCCATAAATACAATGTCAAGGCTTGTGAACCTTAGGTTTGTTTTGTTTTTAATTAAGTACAATAAATAAAGTTTGAAACAGTTTGTTTTATTGCTGATGGTTAGATATTCCCAAAAATCGCTCTGCTAAGAACTAGAAGTAGCTGCAAAGCTTTGATAAACGAGCAGTACATTTTCAGTGTGAAATGTTCAAAATACACTGAACAAATGCTGAATCTCACTCTGAGAGAGAGATTACCTCTTATCCACACTTATCTCCCATGATTATTTTTTTAAAATACAAAAGAATGATTTGGCATATGCTGGGTAAAATGTTATGCAAATTTTGATATTTTCTCAACAGTACAAATTGGAATATGGCTTACTGTTGCAATATTGATTTATAGGTGATATTCCTAGGGAATGTGACAATCACAGATTATAACATGCATTTTTAAAAATTATTTATTATAGAAGTAACATAGATTATTAAAGTAGACAATATTTTTTTAAATATTCAATAGAAGAAAATTAAAATAGTATGTTCTTTAACACTATCTGATCATGATAATCACTATTCACTCAATGATGACCACAGTTAGTGCTTTGATAGCTATTATTGGAATCTTTTTTGTAACACAGCTTAATATTGCCTTCTAAAATACTTGTAGAATACTTTCTAACTATTTATGAAGTGGAATCTCTCTTTTCTAATAGGTTTTTACTGGATGTAAGAAAACTAACTACTTTACATACTTATTTTATAACTGAATACCTGCTGAATTCTTACTAATTGTAATTTCATTTTAACTATTTCTCTTGAGTTGTCCAAGTAGACAGTTACATCATTTGAGAAAAAGAATATTTTTCCTCTAGAAATATTTATATATTTTCTCATTTAAATGTCTAGAATCTTGTCAAATCAGAGTAGTGATTATCTTGGGCATCCTTGGGATAGCCTACTTTCTTTACAAATTTCAAAGAAATAATTCTAGAGGTTTCTGTCAAGTATGATGTGAGCAACTGGTTTCAGATAGATAATCTTAGACATTTCAGTGAGAGATTCCATCCACTAAGAAATTTTAAAATCAGAATTGATATTTAATTGAAGTCTTTGTATGTCTACTAAAATGATCAAATCTACTTTTCCTTTGGCTCTGACAAATTACAAATAAATTTTCTAATATCAATCCATACTTGGATTCTTAAAACTATTCTTCATTACCATAATTTAATATTTTTAATGTAGGACTTCATCCACTTGTGAGTGTTTAGTATCAAAAGTCTGTTTTAATGATTGTAAGCTATTTCTAAAAATAACTTAAAAATTACTTTTCTTATTACAGAAGTACTACTTTAATATTTTAAAACAGTAAAATAAAAATACATAAAAAGAGAAAAAGTAGAATTCCCTCATGATCCTTTAAGTCTCACTCTGAAAATTATCACTATTAGTCCTTTGGCTTATCTTGAATTTAGTTAATTCCTTATTGATAAATGTTTGGATGGTTTCAACTGTTTTGCTATTATAAACAACACTGTAGTGAATAATCTTATATATATATATATATATACACACACACACACACACATATACTTATATATATATATATAACACACATATTTTTCAGCATATATGTAAGTATTTCTACAAAATACATTCTCAGATGTAAAACTGCTTTTGTAAATGTTCTATTTTAATAAAAATAGCTAAACTGCTACTTAAAAACATGTACATAACATTTAAAAAATGATGTGTAAAAGAGAAACTGTTTCTCCATACTTTTTGACACATTGGCATTATCAGTACTCTAATTACTAACAATATGATAGCTGAAAAAGCTATCTCATTGTTTGTTGTGTTCTTGTGGTTTAGTCGCTAGGTTGTGTCTGATACTTTTCTGACCCTGTGGACTGTAGCACGCCAGGCTCCTCTGTCCATGGGATTTCCCAGGCAAGAATACTGGAGTCGATTGCCATTTCCTTCTCCAGGGGATCTTCCCAACCCAGAGATCAAGCCCGCTTCTGCTGCATCAGCGGGCAGAATCTTTACCACTGAGCTACCAGGAATGCCCATCTCATTGTTCAATTTGTATTAATTAGTGGGAATGAATATCTTTTATATGTTTATTAGTCATTTGTGTTTTTTTGTGAATTACCTCTTCATGAAACGTATCCATTTGTGTATTAAGTGGTCTTCCTTTTTCATATTAATTTTCAAGTGTTCATTGTGTGTCAGGCATATTGGTTTCTGTCTCTAGGTGTTGCTCGGAATTTCCTGTGTTATTTTTCTGATTTTATTCTGAATTTTGCTGTGCATATTTTTCTTGCTATATAAGGCACTGTTGTGTAGAACAGTGCCATAGAGTGAAGGTGGTATATGAAATCAACCTGACTGGGTTCAGAATTCCAGCTTCACCATTTACTTACTGTTACTTAATCTCCTGCCTTGGTTTGTGATAAAAATCTATGTACTTCATTGGGTTAAGAGTATTAAATAAGTAAAAGAAAATGTGAAGAGCCAAAAACAATGCTTAGCCCTTGAAGTAAAAGTCGCTCAGTTGTGTCCGACTCTTTGTGACCCCATGGACTATACAGTCCATGGAATTCTCCAGGCCAGAATAGTGGAGTAGGTAGCCTTTCCCTTCTCCAGGGAATCTTCCCAACCCAGGAATTGAATGAGCCCTTGAAAATGCTCAATAAATAACGATCATTCCCATTGCTTCGTTGTTGTTGTTCAGTTGCTCAGTCGTGTCTGACTTCACAACCCCACGGACTGCAGCACACCAGGCTTCCTTGTCCTCCACTATCTGCCAGAGTTTGCTCAAACTCATGTCCATATAATACAGAGTTATTCTCCCCCGAGCTGAGAGGGAAGTATCTACTGTTTGGGAGATTTGTCTGTGCGCCCCCTTTAATTTTATTCAATTATATATTTATATCAGCATCTAATCATGAATATTTATTTTCTCCTTTACATCATAATCCATGTATTGCTTTATTTTTTGACAACGAGCCATTTTACTTATTACAAGCAAGAAGCAGGGGAAGATAAAAGAAAGGAAGGAATGGAATAATGAAGGCTGGTTCTTCTTATGGTTTTGTCACTAAGTTGTGTCTGATTCAACTTAGAGGATGGACTTTCTTTAACTAGTTTCCTGTTACCAATTTTTTTAAGGCTTTAATTTTTATAGCAGTTTTAAGTTCACAACAGTATTAATCAGAAAGTACAGAGTTTCCATATACTCTGACCCCACACACACTCACAGCCTCCCCCACTACCAACACCCCACACCAGAGTGTTACATTTCTTATAATCAATAAACCTGCATTGACAGATCATCACCCAAAGCCCACAGTTTACATCAGGGTTCATTGTTGGTGTACAGCCTGTGTTGCTGTTGTTTTTATTGTTCAGTCAGTAAGCTGTGTCTGACTCTTTGCGACCCTATGGATTGTAGTCTGCCAGGCTCCTCTGTCCAAGGGGTTTCCCAGGCAAGAATACTGGTGTGGGTTGCCACTTCCTTCTCTTGGGGATCTTCCTGATCCAGGGATCAAACCCACATCTCTTGCATCTCCTGCACTGGCAGGAAGGTTCTTCACCACTGAGCCACCAGGGAAGCCCGTACATTCTGTGGGTTTTGACAAATGTATGATACGTACCCACCATTATAGCATTATACAGAATAGTTTCACTGCCCTAAAATTCCTTTGTGCTCCAATTATTCATTCTTCCCTGTCCCTCAACCCCTGGCAACCACTGATCTTTTTATAGTCTCCATAGTTTGGCCATTCCCAGAATTTCATATAATTGGAATAGTATGTAGTCTTTTCAGATTGGCTTCTTTCACCTAGTAATGTGCATTTTATGTTCCTCCATGTCTTTTTATGGCTTGATAGCTCATTTCTTTTTAGTGTTATATAATATTCTACCATCTGGATATGCTGCGCTGCGCTGCACTTAGTCACTCAATCAGGTCCAACTCTTTGCAACCCCATGGACTGTAGCCTACCAGGCTCCTCTGTCCATGGGGATTCTCCAGGCAGGAACACTGGAGTGGGTTGCCATGCCCTCCTCCAGGGATCTTCCCAACCCAGGGATTAAACCCAGGTCTCCTGCATGGCAGGCAAGGTCTTTACCCTCTGAGCCACCAGGGAAGACCACCTGGATGTACCACAGTTTATTTATCCATTCACCTACTGAAGGACATCTTGATTGCTTCCAAGTTTGGGCAATTATATTTAAAGCCGCTAGTAGATATGCAGGGTTATCTCATTGTCATTATAATTAGCAATTCTATAACAACATATAACACAGAGCATCTTTTCATATGCTTATTTGCCATCTGTTTATCTTCCTTGATGAGGTGAGTCTGTTCAGGTTTTTGCCCATTATTTAACCTGCTTTTTTTTTATTATTAAATTTTAAGAATGTTTTACATAGTTAAGATAACAATTATTTACCAGTATATCTTTTTTAAATATTTACTCCCAGTCTGGGGCTTGTCTTCCCATTCTTTTGACAGTGTCTATCGCAAAGCAGAAGTTTTCATTTTAATGAAGTCCAGCTTATCAATTATTTCTCTGATGGGTGATTGTGTCTTTGGGGTTCTATCTAAAAAGTCTTCACCATACCAAAGTCATCTGGACTTTCTCCTATGTTATCTTCTAAGAGTTTTATAGTTTTGCACTTTACAGTTAGTTCTATGATTCATTTTAATTTTTGTGAAGGGTATAATATCTGTCCAGATTCATTTTTTCACAGGTCGATGTCCAGTTTTTCTAACAACACTTATTGAAAAAAGTAAGTTTTCTCCATTTTATTGCCATTGCTCCTTTGTCAAAAGTCAGTCGATTATATTTCTGTGAGTTTATTTCTGGGCCCTCTATTCCACTGATCTATTTGTGTATTCTTTTTTATCAATTTTTAACTTAATTGCATTTTTGTCAAGGATCATGGTCTATATGATAATGTTAATTATATATGTAGAGACTTGAATATGGTTCATACATAACTTTTCAAAGTGTCTTTTCTAATTGTTGGGTTCAGAGTTTAATAAATCATAGCTGTTGTTCAAGTTTTTTTAAAAATCTTATTTTCCTCTAGATGATTTATCAATGACAGGTATATTAAAAGTTTCCACCATCATCATGAAATTATTTTTGTGACCCTTTTCATATTTCAAGTGTATAATTTGGAAATGTGTTGTTTAGGGCTTTAAAGTTCAAGATTGTTACATCGTCATGGTGAATTGTTCCTTTTATCATTATATAGCGACATTTATTCCTATTAATGATTTTTTTTTAATGTCTAGTTCAACTGAATATTAGTTTGGCTTTTCTAGCCTTCTTTGCACTAGTGTTTATAGTATTTTCCTTGTATATCTTTTTTAAATTTTTAATGACATATTGTTTTTGACATTGTATAAAATACAATAGGTATAAAATGAATATAGTAGGAATGTGTATTTTTATCTAGTTTACTAATTTATCTATTACTTTTACCATTTTATGTTACTGTTCTATTTGCTGGGAGCCACCACGGGAGATCCCACCCATGACAGGGTTATGTGGAAGAGAACTGTTGAGCAAGGCTTCAGAACTCAAGGGGCTCCCTAGGCTTTCTTGAGCATCTACCCCAAAACCAGAATCTGTCTAACTATTTCATGACTTTCACCAACTCCTCTGACATTAATAGGGGGCTAACCCTGACCACCTTTCTCTGGAGAAAATCAACTTAGGGCTATATCTAATAAGTCTCCTGGACATGAGGGGAATATTTCAAATCAAATCCCCTCTGTTAGCATTCTAGCTTGCTTGGCAGGTATATCCAGACTCTTGCAGCTATGCATCCAATTATTTACAGCCTCCCAACTGTGAGAGGCACGGAAAGCCTAAGACACAGAGCCTTTGAAAGAGTTAAAAGTTATTAGAGTAGTGCTAGTGCTGGTGTAGGATTTCATTATTGGGCCAATGCTTGTTGCTAAGTTCCCATATCTCTTATCCACTGTGCACCTGGGAATGCGTTAGTTAACATAGTGAGAATGCAAGAAAAACACGTGTAGCCTTGAATTTAACCATATCAGACTTTTGAGCTAGTGTTTTTTTTTCCCCCCCCCCCCCCCTTCCCTGTGAAAATTACTGTTCAGCATTTTCTGAGGCTGACATAGATTAAAAATATAAAGAAAAAAACACTTTGAGGGAAAATAAGTTTTCTGGTTGAGCAGCCTTTATCAAAGAGGGTCATAAAATGTTCACAGGCCTCCAAGGCCAGAAGATACTGTACACAATATCATTTGTGGGAAAGGTATGCAGAAAAATCCTGATTTCAATAAGGCAAAACTGCTGGAATGTTGGGCTGACTCTGTATGACCTTGCATCTTTCATTTCCCTCTATGTATAAGGCAAGGTATAAAAGTACCTTTTGAAAAATAAAGCTTTTGGGCCTTGCAGAAGCTTGGTCACCCTGTGTTTTTTCTTTTCTCTATCTTTCTTTCTCTCTCTCTCTCCCCCTCTCTTTTCAGGCTGATCCCTTGGAGCATGGGGGCTCCCTGCGTTCACTTATCTGCCCAGGGTTTCTAAGACCTGAATGGGAAGACGTTCTGCGTCTTCACTCCCTGGGGAAACCGGGAGGGCACCTGTGGCCTCCGAGAACAGGGCAAACTTCTTGTCTTGAAGTTTTATTGGTTCTCTATGTAAACCAAAGAATATCGGCCTCTTTCTCTCCTCTATTTTCTTATCTACAACATTCTTATCTTTCTCTCTCTCTAAATCAATTGCCGACGCCGTTTCTCCTTCAAGTTTCCCTGGATCCTGCGGGGCTGGACCCCGGCATCTATTTAATGTTTTGTTTTGTTTTGTTTTTTCTGGAGAAGAAGGCGGGTTTTTGTTCTCTTTCCATCTTCAGAATGATCAGTTTTTCTTCACTCCAATTTCTTCTATTCGCTGATTAGAAGTAATCATTTTATTTCCCTCCCTCCAATAGTTATCCTTAAATTTTTAACACAAGTCTGTGAATTGACAAACGTCAGTATTTTCACTCTGCACCTGAACAATTAGAAGACCTCAGATTCCATCTTCCACAAGCTTGAATATTTAATATTTTCATTCAACTTTTTTTATTAAACTCTCCAAATTAGTCATCATTATTAGTTTTTAGCAAACACTTACTCAAGTTACCTATATGTTTAGAAATTTCTTTGCTTACCACCGTTTTTCTTTTTTACAACCAAATACTTTCTTGGTTAAGGTTTTTCCTTTCTGGTGCCTATCTTTAAAATTCTTTTAAGAAAACTTGAAAATTTCTAGGTCTTAAGAGCTCTGCTTATAGTTTGTCATAAATAAAACAGTCCTGCCTGATTATTACTTAGGGTATATGAGAAAGTAAACCAATCATTTTACAGAAATTTGTATGAAAAATGTACCGTGAAAGAACTCAACAGTACTGATTCATGAAAGAAAAAGAAAGGCCAAAGAAGGGATTTCATCTTCAGTAGAGATGGCAATTGAAAACAGACTCAATCAGCAGGCTTTTACTAAAGAAGAGGAAAGAGAGTGATGGAAATTACTCAGAAGAAGGAATGTACAGGGCACATTCAGAAACCAGCCATTTGGGTATCGCTTAAAGTAACTATGGCTTCCCTGCTGGCTCAGATGGTAAAGAATCTGCCTGCAATGCAGAAGACCCAGGTTCAATCCCTGAGTCAGGGATCCTCTCTAGAGGAAATGGCAACCCACTCCAGTATTCTTGCCTGAAGAATATAGGCTATAGGCTCTATACAGACTATAGGCTACCCCCTTACAGTCTGTGAGGTTTCAAAGAATTGGGCATGATTAAGAGACTAACACACACACAAGATTTAAACATAACTTTTAGGACTTCCCTAGTGGCTCAGAGAATAAAGAATCTGCCTGCAATGCAGGAGACCTGGGTTCGATCCCTGGGTTGGGAAGATCCCCTGGAGGGGGGCATGGCAACCCACTCCAGTGTTCCCGCCTGGAGAATCCCCATGGACAGAGGAGCCTGGCAGGCTACAGTCTATGGGGTCACAAAGAGTCAGACACGATTGAGCAACTAACACTTTAAAGTAACTATAAAAGCTAAAGAGAGACAACATGATAAAAACAGCGTGAAGTATGAGAATGGATGTCCTTAAAGAACAAGCTAACAAACATAGATAATTAAAGCTATGGGAGTTGATGATGGTTCTAGAGTCGTGGGGTGGTTCACCTGGATATTTTGGGTTTGGGAAGACCAATCTGAACCCAAAGACCTAATGAATCAGAGATGGAAAGAATGGAGACCACTTAAAAGCCATCTTGTATAATCAAGAGATAATCAGGACCTGAACCATAAAGTGGCAGTCTTGGGATTGAAAAAAGGAAGCCAATTAAAAGAGGTACTGTAGCATTAAATTTCTACATGAACTTTTTTCCTTCAGTCCTTGTAGGTTTTCTGGCTTCTGCCAATGTGTCTGGACTTTTGTGTTTTCTGTCTTGCATAATGTCTAGTAATATGTTTTTCCAGTTTTTGTCATCAAACAATTTCTCATCCAGTCAGTCCTAACCCTAACTCTAAGAGGGAAATAGCACTCTGGTTTGCCTACCCAGATCAGACTCACAGCTACCTGGTCCTAAGAATTTTCTACCCTTAAGTCTGGATTTCTTGAGCCACTGACACCCTAACCAGACAATGAATCATAAAGGAATTGAGGAGGTGACCACTAAGCCAAAAGTAAAAATGAGAGAGAAACAGGTGGGAATGATGAGACTAGAGAAAAATGTTTTAGAAGTTTATGCATTTTGTACTCATTTAGGTACAGGATCCATAAACCTCCACTTGTAAACTTGACCTTTACCAAAAGACGGTTGTCTGATTAACCAAGCTTTCTGTGCCTGTTTTGGTGAGGAGCCTTCTGGTAGGCAGGATTCATACCATGGACAATGTCATAGACTGGGCATTTCAGAGACAGGACACTTCCCAGGATCCCAGTAATTCTCCTCCAGAATCATTTACACTTGACCTCAGAGTGCTAATCAGGACATACCACTTGCCTCTCAGCAGGTGAGCAGAGTATGCCACCAGAATAACTTTTAAATCAATTAGGATCTTCCTGCTGGGGATATCACAGACAGTGATAAAGGAGGCCGTCATTTCACACACACGCCTTGTGGTTAGTTTTCTGAAAATATTTTCAAAGTAATTGTGACAAATCATCTGAAAGAAATCCCTACCTGTCGATGAAAATGGCTCACAAAGTTTATTTTCTTAGAATTTAAAGTTACTTCTAGAGTAAATCTTTTATCTAAGTTACACTGATTGATTAAAAGATCAGATATAAGCCTGAATCCAGTTAAGTATACTCAGCCTATGCACTTCATGGATAATAATCATACTAAATTTTGATCATAAGGTAGGCTTATACCTCCTGGGGAAACCATGCTTTAAATACTCTTACATGTATTTAATTCAATTAGTCTCAATGCTGGTAAAATAATTATTCCTTTAAGCAATGTTTAGAATTATTTTTTTCCTTAGATACTGTAGAAAATCTTCAAATTCAGAGTTCTTACACACACCAAACAGATAACAACTTTCCTGCTTTGAGCAGGAAAGTTATCAAGGCTCCACCTCTAAAGATATAAACATCTAATCAATAATTCAAAATACAGGAATGGGGAAAAGTATTAAAACAAGATCTCCAAATCATTTTAAAAGCCAGCAGCATAATTATAACCTGCAGAAAAAGCACCAAAACCACAGGCAACAAAAGAAAAAAATTGATAAACTAGACTTTATCAAGATAGAAAACTTTGTCATCAAAGTACACCATAAACAGAGTGGAAAAAGCACACAGAAACATCAAATGTTTGATCATGGAAACTTTTACCCTCACAATACATTTTTCTCCGACATCAAAAATTTCCCAGATGCCATTTAACTATAATAGTCACTAACTTGCATTTTACAAATCACTATTGGCTATAATGTAATAACCACAGAGAATACAAGAAGAGCTGTTTAACACTTGCAACTCCGCTTGAAATTCATACTTACTAAGCAATGGATAAGCAAGGTGATATTAAAAGAATGTATAATAACAGTGTCAAGTTAGGGTAGAAAAACAAAGATCACTACTATTGAGCAGATGCTAGGTTTAAACTATAGATAAGCTCAGTGATGCTCAGGTTTTATAGCTAGACATTCATTTTCTTAAATTCCAATGAGAAATATAACTCTATTACTACTGTAAGCCTCTAGCTCCTAATCCACTCTTCCCACTGAAACTATTATATATATCAAATGCCAGTTTTCTTATATAAAGCTTAGTGGCCTCATGGCCCATTCTTAGCATGGTTTTGCACTCAAGGAAAGAATAATCCTGAGAGTTGGAAAATAATAATAATAATAAAATTCTAATTATAACTTTATTGAAATAATCACCAAAGTAGTATTCCATTTATAACCTACATTTTTAAAAATTCCCTTTCCCTATCTCTTCTCTCAACTTCATTCAATCGTAGCAGGTTCTCTCTCATTTCTTTCTTCCATTTCTACAAACTCTCAAATATTCCCAAAGCCCTAGTCTCAGGAGAGTTACTCCTTTCAATTTTCCACATCTATTCTATGGCCTTTCAGTAACTCTTCTCATTCCAATGTAAATCTAACTAAATTTCCAAGTATCTCCAATAATTTTTCTCTTATGTTGCTTCCATGAAATTACCAGTCCACTACTGTAAGAGGGGCTTCCTGGTAGTTCAGTGGTAAAGCATCTGCCTGCCAAGCAGGAGGTGTGGGCTGGATCCCTGGCTCAGGAAGATCCCCTGGAGGGAGAAAAGGCAACCTACTCTAGTATTCTTGCCTGGAGAATCCCATGGACAGAGGAGCCTGGAAGGCTACAGTCCTTGGGGTCACAAAGAGTTGGACTCGACTGAAGCAACAGCATGCATGCATGCATGCTAAGGACCCTCTGCAGAGAAAAGCACAGCTGACGGAACTCCACAGCAGTTACTGGGCAGAATCAGGCAGAATCATGAGAGGCTCTATCTGAAGAAGCAGCAGATCCTGCAGGGAACCATTGGACCAACTATAGCCACAGCCATCTCCCTGTCCTCAGACCAGCTATGGGGTCTGGAAACCACTACTGTGCTCCTCAGTCAACCAGTTCTTCATCGGCCCCCTTAATCATCCCACATGGTACCTGACACTAAGCCACCCTGCCACCACCACTACTCGGCTAGACATCACAGCATCTGTTCTTGAGATGGCCTGAAACTAGAAAACCAAGCATTTTAATGGCGCAGAGACCTAGCTTTGGAGTCAAATACAGAATACACTGCCAGTTACTACCCACTGGCAAGCTGGCTCCTATTTTTAGCATCACTAGCATCATTTTCTTCATTAGAAGAATGAGAATAAGAGTAATGAGCTCACAAAACAGTCACAGGGATGAACTTACATACAGCACGTATGTCAGGGTGCCTGGCACATGGCTAGTGCTAGATAAATGAAGGTCATCATGATTGTTATTGTTGAATGTAGTCCAGTGCTATCCAGTAGAACTTTCTGTGGTGAGGAAACTGTCCTATTTCTGTGCTACCCTACATGATAGCCACTAGCCACATGCAGTTTTTGAGTACTTGAAATGGGGCTTGTGTGCCTCTGGAATTGTTGATGTTCAGTCTCTAAGTTGTGTCTGACTCTTTTGTGACACCATGGACTGTAGCCTGCCTGGTTCCTCTGTCCACAGGATTTCCCAAGCAAGAATACTGGAGTGGGTTGCCATTTCTGACTCCAGGGGAACCTTCCCAATCCAGGGATCAAACTCACATCTCCTGCATTGGTAGATGTATTCTTTATCACTGACTTACATTTTTTAAATTTCATCCAAATTTAAATAGCTACATGTAGCTTGTGGCTACCATATGGGGCACCACAGGTACAATCTTCAGTGAGTAATCAGGCCAGTCAGCCCAGATTAAATGGAACAGAAATTGCAACTATCAACCTAAATTAATCAGAATGGCATCATAAATGAAGTAAGAGATCATCTCCCTAATAAGGTTTAATTCTACAACAATAAAGAGGAAGCACTACTTTACATAGAGCTTCCTACATTTGTGGTAGGCTTTGAACTAGATTTAGAAGAGTCTGGAAATACATTTTTAAAGCTTTAAAAGGGCTTCCCTGGTGGCTCAGAGGTTAAAGCATCTGCCCCCAATGCAGAAGACCCAGGGTTCGATCCCTGGGTCGGGAAGATCCCCTGGAGAAGGAAATGGCAATCCACTCCAGTATTCTTGCCTGGAGAATCCCATGGACAGAGAAGCCTAGTAGGTTACAGTCCACGGGGTCACAAAGGGCAAGAAGTATAGTGTGGTAGATTATATTATTTAGCAAATATTCACTTCCATGTAGGGAGAATGCTTCTCTGCCCTGTGAATTTTAGATTTCTTCATGTGATCTGCTCCTGCCAGTGGAATGAGGGAAGATATTTTAAGAGCCATTGCGCATACTGATGAACCTATTTGCAGAGCAGCAATGGACACACAGACATTGAGAACAGACTTACGGACACAGCTTGGAGGGGGGTGGGAGGGTTGGAGAAGGAGAGGTGGGGAGGTATGGAAAGAGTAACATGCAAACATACATAACCATATGTAAAATAGATAGCCAATGGGAACTCGCTGTCTGACTCAGGAAACTCAAACTGGGGCTTGGTAACAACCTAGAGGGATGAGATGGGGAGGGAGGTGGGAGGGATGTTCAAGTGAGACGAGACGTGGGTAAACCTATGGCTGACTCATGTTGATGTTTAGTAGAAACCAATGCAATACTCTAAACAATTATCTTTCAATAAAAAATAAAGGAGCCATTGAATGTATCTGCTCAACCCTCTAAGTTTCTGACCACTACCAAATGAAGAACACGTCCCAGTTAGTTTCTGCCCTTCATCCTAATCACAGAATAAGTTCACACGGAATGTGAACTTGACCCATAACCTGAAGCAGAGGCATGTACAGACACACGAATGAAAAATGAATGATTATTTTTATATGCCACTGTGACTTTGTAGATATTTGCTATATAGAACCATCAATTATTAAGTAACTCCATTCCAATTTACTCTGTAAAGAAAGTTGTGCTCTGTGGAACTTGGTGGTTCAGGGGTTAAGAATCTGCCTTGGAATGCCGGGGTTTAAGTTTTGATCCAAGGTCAGGGAACTAAGATCCCACGTGCCCCAGAGAAGCTAAGTCTGCACAGCACAACTAGAGAGCTCATGCCCAACAACAAGAAGATACCACAAAAAGTAAAGAAGACCCCCACGTGAGGTAACTAAGACCCAATGCAGCCAAGTAAATAAATATTTTTTTAAAGAAAATTTAAAAAAAGTTGTGTTCTAAAAGATGAAATAATTGGTTCAAGATTATGATGGAAGAAGGGTACATATGAGGTCTGTTTATATACACATGTTTACATAAATTCATGGATGAAAGTATTCATTGTGAGTCATAAAGGAATGAGGAAACTGAGAGACCAAACCCCAGAACTGCAGAAGCAGACAGTCACGATCCCCTCCAGCCCGACTCTCACAGCCTATGCCAGGGATGGATGGTTATCCCAGCTGGACCACCATCATCATCATTATTGTACCTCCATCACATGTTCTCATTCTTTCTTCCAAATGAGTTTTTCCTCTAGAATCTTTATGCATAGAAAGAATACTCATTGTGTACATTTTCAATACATCTTACCACATTTTGTAAACATTTATAAAACTCTTACATAAGGCATGATTTTGTCAGAAACACACTCTGTCTTAAACATCCATCTCTTCCACTGAAAAGTACTTTGCATAGTTCATGCGCACTGAATTTGCCTTAATGAAACGTCATTTCATACATGTTTCTGCCTATATAACAGCACTTACCAATACCTCATGAGAGATCTCTATGATGCTGTGCTAACTAGAGAATAGTGTTATTGGAGCGGGTTGGAAGGGATGATAATAACACATAGTTCAAACTATTTAGAAAGTAAATTTAAGAGAGGAAAACAGGAAATAAGTGCAAAGTTCATTTAGAGGAGACTGACCAAGTAGAGGTCAGTTTTGTTCCTTTGTGAGGACAATCACCTTCTGACAGTTTCTGGGGTGTTCACGGTCTTCACTCTTCTATGCCTGTCCTTACCCACCGTCCAAGCCAAGGGAGTCTCAGATCACAATACCAGTCACACTTCTGAGGGACCTTTGTATACATACACCCCAATCCACCTTTCCTCCACACCTTACACTGTCATCTCAGTGACAGCGAGTGTGTGGTTGCGCAGGTCTCTCCAGCTCTACATTTGCCTCGTCTCCCTCCCTCCTCCAGTGCCTCAGTGGGAAGCCGATGCCTGTGCGGTCCCCTGTGGAGGTTGCCCCAGAGGCTGCCAGGAAGATGCAGAAGCTGGTGCACTGAAGCCTGCCACGCGCCCCAGTCCTGCTGTGCTCTCACCGAAGCAGACAGGGGCCTTCTTCCCCGCTCACAAACTACATCCTGTCACATCTCTCCCCAGACTCGGTTTCCTTGTAAGCCTAACATCTTTTTTTTTTAACTTTACTTTACTTTACAATACCGTATTGGTTTTGCCATACACTGACATGAATCCGCCACAGGTGTATACGAGCTCCCAATCCTGAATCCCCTCCCACCTCCCACCCCATATCATCTCTCTGGATCATCCCCGTGCACCAGCCCCAAGCATCCTGTATCCTGTATCGAACATAGGCTGGCGCTTCGTTTCTTACAAGACAGTATACATGTTTCAATGCCATTCTCCCAAATCATCCCACCATCTCCCTCTCCCTCAGAGTCCAAAAGTCCGTTCTACACATCTGTGTCTCTTTTGCTGTCTCGCATACAGGGTCATCATTACCATCTTTCTAAATTCCATATATATGTGTCAGTATACTGTACTGGTGTTTTTCTTTCTCGCTTACTTCAGTCTGTATAATCTAACATCTTACAGCCACTTCTCTCAAGCAGCGTTTTCATATTTCCCTCCCAGGCTCGTTTGACTTAGACCCAGGAAAGATGACATGAGTGATGCTCAGAACTGCCCAGCCCTTCTCACGCTGGCCTGTTGTCCTTGACCCGAACCTGAACTCTTCTGCTCTCCTGCCCTGAGATGGACATTGCTGCAGTCAGATTACTGACAAGCCCGTCCTTCAAGAGTTAACTCTGACATGCCGGGGAAGAGGAGTTGAGGAGGGAGCTTCCCTGGTGATCCAGTGGTTAAGACTTCCCCTTCCAATGCAGGGGTCTTCCCTAAAGTAGCTCAAGCTGGTAAAGAATCCGGCTACAACGTGGGAGACCTGGGTTCGATCCCTGGGTTGGGAAGATCCTGTAGAGGAAGGAACAGCTACCCATTCCAGTATTCTGGCCTGGAGAATTCCATAGACTGTATAGTACATGGAGTCACAAAGAGTCGGTCATGACTGAGCGACTTTCACTCACTTCTAATGCAGGGGTGCAGGTTTGACCTCTGGTCAGAGAGCTAAGATTCCACATGCCTCAAAGGAAAAAAAAAACCCCATAAAACAGAAGCTATATTGTGACAAATTCAATGAAGACTTTAAAATGGTCCACATCAAAAAAATAAAAACAAAAATCTAGCATCCCCCAAAATGTCTTAACCTCAGCATGAACACAGTGTAGGCTATCATACTAGTGTGGAACCCCTGATACCTTGGCACTTTAAGAAAAAGTATAGAAAATAAAACCTAACTTGTGATTTTGATTATCTACTAGAAACTCTGTACAGATGGTCAGAACAAAAGGTCAGAGTCCAGTTTCCTTTAGTGAGTACATCAGTGTCAAAAGCAGCAGACTGGCACTTCCACTTCAAATGGAGAGTGAGTGCTTCTACAGCAAACACAGAGACATGCTTGACACGAAGAACATCACTTAAGGCTACACAGTGGGCTTGGAAGCAAAAACACAATCATCTCCAGGAATGCCAGAAACAATAAGGGAACTCAGGGCTAGAAGAAGTGGAAGCTAGTGTTTATACTGGTGGAAAAGTCTCCAGGCCAGGACTAGGTCCCCTGCATAAATCAATAGGCAATAATCAGTGGTCCCCTCAGCAGATGGGGGCCTGGAGAGAAACAGTCTGAAGTAAAGGAACCAGCACAAGAGCACTCCATCTGTCCTGCTCTCTGACTGGACAAGGGTCACCCTCAGAGAATCAGCACTCCAAGCCAGTCCTCCACTACAGGTGGCCTGACTTCACATTCTCTCATTGTGAGCTGGGGACACATTACCATTCAATGTGTGGCTGAATTTACCCACCACCCCCTTTGTGCTGAAAGCTGCAGAAACAATAACAAATTTAGCCTCCCCTGGAGGCAGCATCAAGATGATGGAGTATGAAGATCGTGAGCTTATCTCCTCCCACAGACACACCAAAACTACAGCTATATACAGAATGACTCTCTGAGAACAACCTGAAGACTATCAGAACAACTCTCTTACAATAAAGTATGTAAAGGAAAAAACCACATCAGGGTGGATGGGAGGTACAGAGACACAATCTGGTCAGGACCCACACCTCCAGCAGGCAACACACAAGAGGAAGAGTATATCTCAGACTCAGAGATCCTCTCTATGGAGCAGGGAGCCTGAGCCTCACTTCAGGAACCCCAGCCCCAGGGACTGGCAACCAGGAAGACCAACCCCATAACTGGTTTTGAAGACCAGGAGGGTTTATGACCAAGTCAACTTATTTCAATTAAAAAAAAAAAAACACAAATTTAGCCCACTCTTTAATACTACCCGTGTTTTCTCATTTCTCTTGGCTCTCACTGAATTTTAGAGATCGAATATAATTTGTACATAGATATTTAATTTCCTATCTGCTTTCCCTCAACTCCCTTCTAAGAGGGATTTTGTCTTGTCTTCTGTACTTCCTTGCATTTAGCATAGAACAATGCATATTAAGTGAGTGACTTAATGAAGTAGAAAGGCAATGATATTCCTTTGCTTTTTACAATTTTTCTTATAATCATGCTTTAGGAGGCACAACCTTTTGAAGTATAAGCTCCTCATATTTAGAGTCCATTCATGCAGTGGCACTCCACTCCAGCACTCTTGCCTGGAAAATCCCATGGATGGAGGAGCCTGGTGGGCTGGGGTCCACGGGGTCGCTAAGAGTCGGACACGACTGAAGCAACTTAGCAGCAGCAGCAGCATGCTCTATTTTAGAAAAGTCCATTTATCAAGAACATTTGGGACGGTTTCCATCCAAATACCTACCTCATATTCAGCCATGACTAATAGTGAATCTGAGTATGATTACATTACACTGGCAAACTGTTTTACTATATTTTAATCTTCCTTTGTTTCTGAGATCCCTGTAGATCTTATTAGGCCTTAAAGGTAACACATCATGAACATTAGTTACATGGTTAAATGGTATAGGGAGAAAAGAAATTTTGAGGAGTTTCTTGCAGTGGTGTGTATGAGTTAGCTTGCTTCAGTTGTGTTTGACTCTGTGACCCCATGGACTATATCCCGCCAGGCTCCTCTGTCCATGGGACTCTGGCCAGAATACTGGAAAGGATTACAATGCCCTTTTCTGACCCAGGGAACGAACCCACATCATCTCTTATGTCTCCTTCACTGGTGGTGGGTTCTTTACCACTAGCGCCCCCTGGGAAGCCCGCAGGGAGGGGTACTGTTTGTTTATCATTTGTTTGACTTTTGTATAGTATGGATCCTGAAAGAAAGGGCATTTGCTATGGCTTTATATTCTCTATTCTACCTCTCTGCCATAAAAAGAAATCACCCCATAGCTAACGATAACCACCCCCATGTTTCTGTTCACAAACCCAAGTTCTTGCCCATCTCTTCCATGAAGCCTACCCAAGTCCCCAGCCCCATCCTTCTTTTCTTCTTGCATAGCACTGCATTTTTTCCCTCTTCTGGCACTCACTATTTTCTAGAATTCATTATGTTCACATTGCCTGAAAGGCTGCTGAGGCCATAAAACCAGAAACATCTAACCTCCACCATCCATTCCCCAGAACACCCATTTCAAAATAAAAAAAATAGTAATATCACTGATAAGTGAGGAAACACTTCACTCAATCATCTGTAACATCCTCAAGTATTAAAGATCTATGTTGCATTTATAGGTTTAAATTTTTTAAGTCTTTCATAGATAGGGTAGAAAACAAAAATTTTATATTAAAGAAAGTGAAGAAAAGGTGAGGGAAATAGACAGGGTCTGGAGGAGAGATATTATAACATAACCAAATGTACTAAACTATCTTACTATCTTACTACAACCATAATTATACTTGGTAAAACAATTTTCAAATAACACTTTATTTAACAGAAATAACCCTTTATTTTTTAAAGTACTATTGGTCTTTCTTGGCTTTTAAGATATTAAAGTGTTCAGAATATCTCTTACTGATTTATAAGTTCTCTTAATATAAGAATATTAACCCTCTATTATATGAGCTGAAATTTGGAAAGTTCTTCCATATTCTGAGCTTAAATTTTCCTCTAATAGTGTAAGAAATGTGTATAATTTATTTTAATAAATGGTGAAAAGGATCTAGGTTCATTGTTGTCTGAAGAGTTTACATTTGTACCAAAAGGAAAATGACCTTTGAACCTGCTGTTCAGCAAACTGTCAGCTGACTCCCTCATCCCCTTTCTCTGTTATGTCAAAAGTTTACTTGCACTAAGGTTTTCTATAATCAAATAAAGAATCATTTATTTAAACAAGGCAAAGCATTATACTCCTTTTCACTTAGCAATAAACTAATTTCATAGAAATTCCTCCTCAGTTTTCCACCTCTACAGATTTTTTTTAATAATTATCATTCAATATCTTCCTTGGACTCTCAGGAATGAAAGGGTGCTTTGTCACCTATTTTCACATAATAACCAACTACACAGTAGGAACATGTTTAACTGGTCACTAACCTTGACTACCTCTCACTCTCTTATTCAGCTCTTGGAGTTCCCAGCTGTATTTTCCCTAGTTATGCTTACTAATTCACATGATAAGCAGCAACCAGGTATAAGCCAAGAATGAGGTGAAACAGGAAGCACAAAGATTTTTTAAACCACAAAGAGGTTTCAAACAGATAAAGTATGTGATTTGCCTATTGCAGTATAGCAAATATCGCAAAACTTAGAGGCTTAAAACAACATTAAACATTAATTGTACCTCACAGTTTCTAGCATTAAGAATTCAAGAGCAGCCTGACTGGGCGTCTCTGACTCAGGGTCCCTCACGACAATGCAGTCAGGTGTTGACCGGGGCTACAGTCCTCTGAAAGCTTTCCAGGAAAAGGAAGATCTACTTCCAAAGAGGTAAGCGACATAGCTAGCAAGTTGGTGCTAGCTCTTGGTGGGAGGCCTTGGTTCCTCTGCATGTTGGCCTCTCCCCAGAGCTGCTTGAGTGCCCTCAAAACTTGGTGGCCAGCTTCAGCCACAGTGAGCAATCCAAGAGAACAAGATCCACCCTGTGATTCCCTTAACGACCTAATCTCAAAATCACACTATCACTTCAGCACAGACCAGTCCTGACTGCATGGGAGGATACTGTGTAAAGCTATGAATATCAAGAGACAAAATTATCAGGAGCCATGCTAAACAGGAAGAGGCTAGTTAGAAAAGAGGCTTTCCTCTCACTTCAGTAAGCCTCCATTTCCCCATCTCCAAAATGCCTACCTCTAGGATTTTGTCAACAGTGAGGAACACAATGCATTTGAAATGTGATTCCAGCACACAGTTGGTAGTAAATAATAGCCACCCACGTACTTATGTTTATTCAATTGCTATTAATGGTTTTAGTCATCACTGAAACATCTTGGAAGGGAGCCCACAATGAAAAAAATCAAACCTCTGAACTCAACAATAAGTAGCAATAGTTCTGCAACACACACGCGCGTGCGCACATACACTCCCCTTACTTAATGAAACCACTCGTTGCTATAATCACCTTAACAAAATCTATCAAAAAGGGTAAGTAACCTAAAGTAGAAAAATGGCATTATTGGCAAGCTGAAGGAATATCTATAAATCCCAAGGAAGGAAAGTGAAAGCAAGCTTTCAGAAAACTACCATGAGGAACTAGGAAGAAAGTTTCTCTGTCTCTAAGGAACCTGATGGCCTTTCAACTCTGCCCCTTTCTCCTCTGTCCCTATCTGTCCCTGTCCCCACTACACTTTCCCAGTTTCCTCATTCAGGCATCAGCAGACACTAGAATCTCTGAGTTCATTCCAGATTTCCAGGAAGAAGAATCTGACTGGTCCATTTTGTCTATCCCTGGCCCAGTTTTCTCTGATGGGAGAGACATGATTTACTGTCTACTCAACAGACTTCCTTTTCAAAAGGAGATGCAGGAATTAAGATTAAATGATTGATGAAAGAAACCACTGGCCTCTCTGGTACAAAGTCTTGGCAAAGAAAACCATTACCAATTTGGTTCAGGTCAGCAAAATGGACCACACACCCAACTCAGAGCTGAAGAGCTTTAATCAAACTTGGTAACTTTTTCAAAGAAAAACGAATATGTTCATTGTATGTGCATACAACTATCAGCCTCATTTAGACTGTCACTTTGAATAGATGTAAGGAAGCAAATATCTACACACACGCAAATTATTATAATGTTGGCTAATGACCGATGCAGGGAAGAAAATTACCAACAAGCAAACTCTACTTTGATGCTTACATTTTATATTCAAAATATATTAAACAAGCTGTTCTTTGAATTACTCAAGCCCTACATTTCATAGGAGGAAGCCAATTTCAACTTATATTTTTTGTATACCCATAAAAAACACTGTACTTTATAGGTGACAGGTTCCTTCTGATAAATATGTCTGCTCAAAACCATTACTCAACTGAAAAGAATCTTAGAAAATAACCTCTTGGTTATTTTCCACTGGGAACCTGTTCTGAGGGGTGGGCACCAGTAGTTGCCAACCTACTAATTCTAGCTGTTTCTTAGCGTGCAATCTCTCTAATCTTGTAATAAAAGACAGTCTATTTCTTTGGTCTCTGAAACAAACCATTTGATTCTCTGAGTTAGAAAATGACAGTGGGAAGAAACAATTTCTCATCAGATAAAACCCTGATGCTGAGGGAAAAAAAGATGGCGGAGGAATAGGATGGGGAGAACACTTTCTCCCTCTCTACCTCACCAAAAGAACATTTCAACGCTGAGCAAACTCCACAAAATAACTTCTGACTGCTGGCAGAGGACATCAGGCATCCAGCAAAGCAGATCATTGGCTTCAAAACCAGGTAGGAATTATTTTATTTTATTGTATTATATTGTAAAGGACGAAAATAGAGACAAAGGAGGTAGGGAGGGAATCCCGGCACGGGAAGGGAATCCCGTCCCAGGAAGAGACTCTTAAAGAGAGAGGTTCCCTAAAACTTGGGGAACTTTCTCACAGCTGTGCATGGGGCGAGCCCTGGAAGCACAGAGGGCAACATAACAGGAAGGAAGAATAAATAAATAATTAAAACCAACAGATTACGAATTCAGCAGTATAACCCCCAGCGGATAAGCAGCGCAAAACGCCCGCGTCCGACAGCAGTGGGGGTTGGGCAGGGAGGAGCGCGCCCGCGACAGTGCTTTCTAAGAATTGGGCCGCAGGAGACGTAGGCTGCAGGGCTTTTCTCGAGAATCGGGGCGTAACGGGGCCAGAATCGGGTCCGCGCGTGGATAGAACGAATTATCCCAGACTGGCAAACGAGACTGGGGGATAACTAACACGCGAAACGCCCAAACATAAGGCACTGACAGGCCCGGCAGACCATCCCCCACCGGTGACAGGCAGCCAGAGCCTTAAGCGCTGGAAGAGGGCAGTCGCAGCTCAAGAGAGTCATTACCTACCAAATTGCAAGCAGGCCTCTTTGTTGAGACTTCTGGGGGTACCTGAGTGGTCATCATCTGCCTGAAAAAGAGCCCCAGCAGAGATCCCAGAAAATTGAGCGACCCGCAAAGCCCAGAAGACGCAACAATAGTCCGTGCCAAACTCCTAGCCACTCGGACTTGGAACCAAACCCGGCACCTGGAGGGGACTTCCTGAGCGCCAATCCTGAGCGGCTTAAACTGGGGAATTGCATGAAACATAGGCCAGGCCCCACACGGTTATCCCGCGGATTGGGAAGGGGCAAGCCCAGTGCAGAGCTCACCACCACCCTCCCTGTGGCAAGACAGAAATCAGACATGGAAGAGACCAGCAAACAGAGGAAGTCAAACAGAGGGAACTGCCTTGGTAGCGACCCCACACAGTCCTCAACGACAGAGAAAGCGCCAGATACGCCGTTTCTACTTTTATGATCGAAAAAAATTTTTTTTGGGGGGTGATGTGAAAGCGTGATTTTTTTTTTTAAGAATTTTTTTTCTTTCTTTAAAAATTATTTTTTTTCCTTTTTAAATTTGTTTATCCTTTTCTTTTTCATCCTTTTTTCCCTTAAACTTCCTTAAATTTTAAGTCTTCTATATTTCTAGTTATTATTTTTATAACCTAATATTACTTTTCAAAAAAAAAAAAAACCCTATCGTTTAAGCAAACGCCGTATATAGTCTTAATGGTGAAGGAAGTTGTCTTTTAATACTTCTGGAGTCTTTTATTATATTTTACTTTTTTTTTCTTTTTTTCTATTTTTTCTTTAAATGTCTCTCTCCTTCTTCTTCTTCTCTTCAATAATCTATCTTTCAAAATCCAATCTATACTCCAGTTTTTTAATCTTGGCATTTTGGTATTTGTTGCCAATTTTGTACTTTTAAAAACCTAATTCTCAGTACCCAGTTTAACATGAGTGCAAGACTACTGGCTTGACCACTCTCTCCACCTCTGGAATCTCTCTTTTCGCCACCAGGTGGCTTTTGTCTCCTCCTTCCCCCTCCCCCTCTCTACCCAACTCTATGAACCTCTGAGTGTTCCAGAAGGAGGAGAACTCTAAGGGAACTGGTCACTGACCGGATCTGCATCCCTCCTTCCTATCTCCCTCTTTTATCCTCCTGTCCACCTCTATCTACTTCCTCCCTCTCCTCTTCCATGTATAACTCTGTGACCACCTCTGAGCGGTCCAGACTTCGGAGCACACACAAGAAAGTGGTTACGGGCTAACTTCCTTTTCCCTCTTTTGATTCCACTTCATCCCATTCCACTCACCTCTAACTACTCCCTCCCTCTTCTCTCCTCCAAGTAACTCACCGATCCTCTAGGGACGACCCTCAAGGTGGAGAAACCTATCATCATTAACCTAGATGTTTTAACATTAGTGCTGAATAGATGGAGAAATCATGAGGCTATTCTAAAAATAAATCTGAAAACCAGAATCAGGAGGCGTAATTCCAAACCCTGAGATCATCAAAGAATTCCTGAATACAGGGAACATTATCCAATTAGAGCTCATCAAACACCTTCATACCTATACTAAAAGTGAGCACTGCCCAAGGGCCAACAAGCTCCAGAGCAAGACATACCACGCATATTCTCCAGCAACACAAGAACAAGCCCCTGAACTTCAATACATAGGCAACTCAAAATACTCCAAAACCATTGACGTCTCATAACCCATTACTTCACACGTCACAACACTCCAGAGAGAGGAAATCCAGATCCACCCACCAGAATTCCAACACAAGCTTCCCTGATCAAGAAACTTTGACAAGCCACTGATATAACCCCAAACACAGAGAGGAAACTCTATAATAAAGAGAACTCCACAAATTCCCAGAATATAGAAAAGCCACCCCAAACACAGCAATATAACCAGGATGAAGAGACAGAGGAATTCCCAGCAGGTAAAGGAACAGGAGACATGCCCACCAAACCAAACAAAAGAGGAAGAGATAGGGAATCTACCTGAGAAAGAATTCCGAATACTGATAGTGAAAATGATCCAAAATCTTGAAATCAAAATGGAAGCACAGATAAATAGCCTGGGGTCAAGGATTGAGAAGATGCAAGAAAGGTTTAACAAGGACCTAGAAGAAATAAAAAAGAGGCAACATATAATGAATAATGCAATAAATGAGATCAGAAACACTCTGGAGGCTACAAATAGTAGAATATCGGAGGCAGAAGATAGGATTAGTGAAATAGAAGATAGAATGGTAGAAATAAATGAATCAGCCAGGGAAAAAGAAAGACGAATTAAAAGAAATGAGGACAACCTCAGAGACCTCCAAGACAATATGAAACGCTCCAACATTCGAATTATAGGAGTCCCAGAAGAAGAAGACAAAAGAAAGACCATGAGAAAATACTTGAGGAGATAATAGTTGAAAACTTCCCTAAAATGGGGAAGGAAATAATCACCCAAGTCCAAGAAACCCAGAGAGTGCCAAACAGGATAAACCCAAGGCGAAACACCCCAAGACATATTTTAATCAAACTAACAAAGACCAAACACAAAGAACAATTACTAAAAGCAGCAAGGGAAAAACAACAAATAACACACAAGGGGGTCCCCATAAGAATAACTGCAGATCTTTCAATAGAAACTCTTCAGGCCAGGAGGGAATGGCAAGACATACTTAAAGTGATGAAAGATAATAACCTTCAGCCAAGACTACTGTACCAGCAAGGATCTCATTCAAATATGAAGGAGAAATCAAAAGCTTTACAGACAAGCAAAAGCTGAGAGAATTCAGCACCACCAAACCAGCTCTCCAACAAATACTAAAGGATAGACTTTAGACAGTAAACACAAAAAGGACGTATAAACCCGAACCCAAAACAATAAAGTAAATGGCAACAGGAGCATACTTATCAATAATTACCTTAAATGTAAATGGGTTGAATGCCCCAACCAAAACGCAAAGACTGGCTGAATGGATACAAAAACAAGATCCCTATATATGCTGCCTACAAGAGACCCACCTCAAAACAACGGACACATACAGACTGAAAGTCAAGGGCTGGAAAAAGATATTCCATGCAAATAAAGACCAAAAGAAAGCAGGAGCAGCAATACTCATATCCGATAAAATAGACTTTAAAACAAAGGCTGTGAAAAGGGACAAAGAAGGCCACTACATAATGATTAAAGGATCAATCTAAGAAGAAGATATAACAATTATAAATATATATGCACCCAACATAGGAGCACCGCAATATGTGAGACAATTGCTAACAAGCATGAAAGGGGAAATTAATAATAACACAATAATAGTGGGAGACTTTAATACCCCACTCACACCTATGGACAGATCAACTAAACAGAAAATTAACAAAGAAACGCAAACGTTAAACGATACAATAGACCAGTTAGACCTAATTGATATCTATAGGACATTTCACCCCAAAACAATGAATTTCACCTTTTACTCAAGTGCACACGGAACCTTCTCCAGAATAGATCACATTCTGGGTCATAAATCTAACCTTGATAAATTCAAAAAAATTGAAATTATTCCAAGCATTTTCTCTGACCATAACGCACTAAGGTTAGATCTCAATTACAGGAGAAAAACTATTAAAAATTCCAACATTTAGAGGCTGAACAACACCCTTCTGAATAATCAACAGATCACAGAAGAAATCAAAAAGAAATCAAAATATGCATGAAACAAATGAAAATGAAAACACAACTACACAGAACCTTTGGGACACTATAAAAGCAATCCTAAGAGGAAAGTTCATAGCAATACAGGCATACCTCAAGAAACAAGAAAAAAGTCAAATAAATAACCTAACTCTACACCTAAAGCAACTGGAAAAGGAAGAAATAGAGAACCCCAGAGTTAGTAGAAGGAAAGAAATCCTAAAAATTAGGGCAGAAATAAATGCAAAAGAAACAAAAGAGACCATAGCAAAAATCAACAAAGCAAAAAGCTGGTTCTTTGAAAGGATAAATAAAATTGACAAACCATTAGCCAGACTCATCAAGAAACAAAGAGAAAAAAATCAAATCAACAAAATTAGAAATGAAAATGGAGAGATCACGACAGACAACTCAGAAATACAAAGAGTCATAAGAGACTACTATCAGCAATTATATGCCAATAAAATGGACAACTTGGAAGAAATGGACAAATTCTTAGAAAAGTACAATTTTCCAAAACTGAACCAGGAAGAAATAGAAAATCTTAACAGACCCATCACAAGCACGGAAATTGAAACTGTAATCAGAAATCTTCCAGCAAACAAAAGCCCAGGTCCAGACAGCTTCACAGCTGAATTCTACCAAAAATTCCAAGAAGAGCTAACACCTATCTTACTGAAACTATTCCAGAAAATTGCAGAGGAAGGTAAACTTCCAAACTCATTCTATGAGGCCACCATCACCCTAATACCAAAACCTGACAAAGACACCACAAAAAAAAAACTACAGGCCAATATCACTGATGAACATAGATGCAAAAATCCTCAACAAAATCCTAGCAATCAGAATCCAGCAACACATTAAAAAGATCTTACACCATGACCAAGTGGGCTTTATCCCAGGGATGCAAGGATTCTTCAATATCCGCAAGTCAATCAATGTAATTCATCACATTAACAAACTGAGAAATAAAAATCATATGATTATCTCAATAGATGCAGAAAAAGCCTTTGACAAAATTCAGCATCCATTTATGATAAAAACTCTCCAGAAAGCAGGAATAGAAGGAACATACCTCAACATAATAAAAGCTATATATGACAAACCCACAGCTAACATTATCCTCAATGGCGAAAAATTGAAACCATTTCCCCTAAAGTCAGGAACAAGACAAGGGTGTCCATTTTCACCACTACTCTTCAACATCGTACTGGAAGTTTGGGCCACAGCAATCAGAGCAGAAAAAGAAATACAAGGAATCCAAATTGGAAAAGAAGAAGTAAAACTCTCACTGTTTGCAGATGACATGATCCTCTACATAGAAAATCCTAAAGACTCGACCAGAAAACTACTAGAGCTAATCAGTGAATATAGTAAAGTTGCAGGATATAAAATCAACACTCAGAAATCCCTTGCATTCCTATACACTAATAATGAGAAAGTAGAAAAAGAAGTTAAGGAAACAATTCCATTCACCATTGCAACGAAAAGAATAAAATACTTAGGAATATTCCTACCTAAAGAAACTAAAGACCTATATATCAAAAACTATAAAACACTGATGAAAGAAATCAAAGAGGACACTAATAGATGGAGGAATATACCATGCTCATGGGTTGGAAGAATCAATATAGTGAAAATGAGTATACTACCCAAAGCAATCTACAGATTCAATGCAATTCCCATCAAGCTACCAGCAGTATTTTTCTCAGAACTAGATCAAATAATCTCAAGATTTGTATGGAAATACAAAAAACCTCGAATAGCCAAAGCAATCTTGAGAAAGAAAAATGGAACTGGAGGAATCAACTCGCCTGACTTCAGGCTCTACTACAAAGCCACAGTCATTAAGACAGTATGGTACTGGCACAAAGACAGAAATATAGATCAATGGAACAAAATCGAAAGCCCTGAGATTAACCCACACACCTATGGACACCTTATCTTCGACAAAGGAGGCAAGAATATACAATGGAGTAAAGATAGTCTCTTTAACAGGTGGTGCTGGGAAAACTGGTCAACCACTTGTAAAAGAATGAAACTAGACCCCTCTCTAACACCATACACAAAAATAAACTCAAAATGGATTAAAGATCTAAATGTAAGACCAGAAACTATAAAACTCCTAGAGGAGAACATAGGCAAAACACTCTCCGACATAAATCACAGCAGGATCCTCTATGATCCAACTCCCAGTATACTGGAAATAAAAGCAAAGATAAACAAATGGGATCTAATTAAAATTAAAAGCTTCTGCACAACAAAGGAAACTATAAGCAAGGTGAAAAGACAGCCTTCTGAATGGGAGAAAACAATAGCAAATGAAACAACTGACAAACAACTAATCTCAAAGATATATAAGCAACTTATGCAGCTCAACTCCAGAAAAATAAATGATCCAATAAAAAAAAATGGACCAAAGAACTAAATAGGCATTTCTCCAAAGAAGACATACGGATGGCTAACAAACACATGAAAAGATGTTCAACATCACTCATTATCAGAGAAATGCAAATCAAGACCACAATGAGGTACCATTTCACACCAGTCAGAATGGCTGCGATCCAAAAGTCTACAAGCAATAAGTGCTGGAGAGGATGTGGAGAAAAGGGAACCCTCTTACACTGCTGGTGGGAATGCAAACTAGTACACCCTCTCCACTTCAGTAACTTTACCAAGTTCCTAGTTTCAACTATCGTCTCTATGTCAGTGATCCCAAATCTCTCCAACAACAAGTCCCAACTCTCCAACTAGAACTGGCCAACAAAGCTTTCTTTGATGATGGAAGTGCTCTAATTTGCATTGTCCAACATGGTCATCACTAATCACATGTGACTGCTGAGCACATAAGTTAAAATATAAATATGGGTGGGAATGCAAACTAGTACAGCCACTATGGAGAACAGTGTGGAAATTCCTTAAACAACTGGAAATAGAGCTGCCTTGTGACCCAGAAATCTCACTGCTGGGCATACACACCAAGGAAACCAGAATTGAAAGAGACACATGTACCCCAATGTTCATCACAGCACTGTTTATAATAGCCAGGACATGGAGGCAACCTAGATGTCCATCAGCAGATGAATGGATAAGAAAGCTGTGGTTCATATACACTATGGAATACTACTCAGCCCTTAAAAAGAATAAATTTGACTCAGTTCTAATGAGATGGATGAAATTGGAACCGATTATACAGAGTGAAGTAAGCCAGAAAGAAAAGCACCAATACAGTATACTGACACATATATATGGAATTTAGAAGACAGTAATGATGACCCTATATGTGAGACAACAAGAGACACAGAGGTATAGAGTGGACTTTTGGACTCTGAGGGAGAGGGAAAGGGTGGGATGGTTTGGGAGAATGGCAGTGAAGCATGTGTATTTTCCTGTAAGAAACGAAGCGCTAATCTATGTTTGGTGTAGGATGCAGGATGCATGGGGCTGATGCACAGGATGATTCAGGTAGAGGATGTGGGGTGGGAGGTGGGAGGGGGCTTCGGCATTGGGCGATTGTGTTCACCTATGGCTGATTCGTGTCAATGTATGGCAAAACAAATACAGTATTGTAATTAAAAAAATAAATAAATTTAATTTAAAAAAAAAAAAAGAACAAAAAAAAAAAAAAGAAAGCTGTGGTACATATACACAATGGAGTATTACTCAGCCACTAAAAAGAATACATTTGAATCAGTTCTAATGAGGTGGATAAAACTGGAGCAGATTATACAGAGTGAAGTAAGCCAGAAAGAAAAACACCAATACAGTATACTAATGCATATATATGGAATTTAGAAAGATGGTAATGACAACCCTGTATGTGAGACAGCAAAAGAGACACAGACGTATAGAAGAGTCTTTTGGACTCTGTGGGAGAGGGAGAGGGTGGGATGATTTGGGAGAATGGCATTGAAACATGTATAATATCATATATGAAATGAGTCACCAGTCCAGGTTCAATGCAGGATACAGGACGCTTGGGGCTGGTGCACTGGGATGACCCAGAGGGATGGGACGGGGGAGGGAGGTGGGAAGGGGGTTCAGGATGGGGAACACGTGTACACCCGTGGCAGATTCACGTTGATGTATGGCAAAACCAATACAATATTGTAACGTAATTAGCCTCCAATTAAAATAAATAAATTTTTAAAATAAAATATTTTTTAAAATGTAAATATGATGGCTAGTGGAAATGCCAAGTTGGGTGAAGCACAAGCTGGAGTCAAGATTGCGGGGAGAAATACCAATAACCTCAGATATGCAGATGACACCACCTTAACGGCAGGAAGCAAAGAGCCTCTTGATGAAAGTAAAAGAGGAGAGTGAAAAAACTGGCTTAAAACTCAGCATTCAAAAAACTAAGATCATAGCATTTGGTCCCATCACTTCAAGGCAAATAGATGGGGAAACAATGGAAACAGTGACAGACTTTCTTTTCTTGGGCTTCAAAAATCACTGCAGACCGTGACTGCAGACATGAAATTAAATGACACCTGCTCCTTGGAAGAAAAATTATGACAAACAGTGTGAGACATCATTTTGCCAACAAAGGTCTGTCTAGTCAAAACTATGGTTTTTCCAGTAGTCATGTATGGATATGACATTTGGACTATAAAGAAGACAGAGTGCTGAAGAATTGATGCCTTTGAACTATGGTACTGGGGAAGACTCTTGAGAGTCCTTGGACAGCAAGGAGATCAAACCAGTTAATCCTAAAGGAAATCAATCCTGAATATTCACTAGAAGCACTGATGCTAAAGCTACAATACTTTGGCCAACTGATGTGAAGAGATGACTCACTGGAAAAGACCCTGGTGCTGGGAAAGATTAAAGGTAGGAGGAGAAGGGGACAACAGAGGATGAGATGGTTGGATGCATCACTGACTCAATGGACATGACTTTGAGCAAGCTCCAGGAGATGGTGAAGGACAGGGAAGTCTAGCGTGCTACACTCCATGGGGTCGCAAAGTCAGACATGACTGAGCTACTGAACAACAAAGTCACTCCTGTATCAGAGAGCACAGCCCTAGGTTTCCATTTGTACTTGACTTCATGGCTCCCAGCACTTCAAAACTAACGTGCCCAATTCAAGATGTTCAGTTTCTACCTGCAAACAGCTCCTTCCCTTTCTATACTCACTCCTTTTAAATGTACCATCATTCTCCTGTTCATCCAGACTATGTAAGTAAAGCTATTTTTGACACCAAACCTTTCCCCCACATGCAACTTGCCTACTACATTGTCACCTCTGGAAGTGGTAACAGATAAATGGTAATTAGAAGAGGAACTACAGTTAGCCTATAAAAACACTATCTAATAAAAATATAACGGAAGCCATTTATGCAGTTCAAGTTTTCTGGTAGACTTACTTAAAAAGTGAAAAAGAGAAATTCATTTTTAAGTTATGTTATTTAATCCAATATATAAAAATATAATTTCAATATGTACTTAATATTTTTAACATTATATGTGAGATAATTTACAGTTTTTGTACTAAGTCTTTGAAATCTGGTCTCTAACACTTGTGTGTCAATTTGGACACGAAATTTTCACTGGAAATACTTAATATGTATTTAGATTTCATAAGATTAACAGTTGGAAAACTAGATTCACCAAGATACTGTGTAGATCCAAACATTCCTAAGATATTTCCAACTCTGAATTATCGGTGTTAAATTAAAATAAAATAAAATGTAAAAGTTTGTTCCTCAGTTGCACTGAACACATTTCAAATGTCCAATAGCCCCATGTAGCTATCCACAGAACAGCACAAGCCTAGAGCTTCAACAATGGCACCCACTCCAGCACTCTTGCCTGGAAAATCCATGGGTGGAGGAGCCTGGGAGGCTGCAGTCCATGGGGTCGCCAAGAGTTGGACACGACTGAGCGACTTCACTTTCCCTTTTCCCTTTCATGCATTGGAGAAGGAGATGGCAACCCACTCCAGTGTTCTTGCCTGGAGAATCCCAGGGACGGGGGAGCCTGGTGGGCTGCAGTCCGTGGGGTCACACAGAGTCAGACACGACTGAAGCGACTTAGCAGCAGCAGCAGCAGCAGAGCTTCTACCACTTTAGGAAAAACTCTGGGAGGATTTTGTCAGAAAGTTGTGCTATGGATGAAGGCTGCATGATAAAAGAGAGATTTGGGGTTTTGTAGCAAACAAAAATTAGTTTGAGCATGGACAGCAGAGAGAACTTTGGATATTGCAACTTTATTTTTTCTCACCAACTGACTTTCCAGGCCAGCAGAGGTGACAAATCATGTGGGTGCAGATTTATATCATCTCTCTGCTCTCTATCCACTGGCCTCACTGAAACGAACACTGACCCAGGAAATAGAGACTTTACCCTATAAAGTAAGGTAGCAGAGGTAAAGCAAGGAGACAGAACATGAGGAAGATGTACATGCTTGGATTGCAAGTCCAAAGAGCAGTTGGGTTTTTTGTTTTGGGGTTGGGGGGTGCATTTAACCATCATACTGCTATCCAACTGAAAGAGATATATCCTTTTAGAAGAAATGACATGCCAGTATCAATCATCTTCACAAATTTAAAGATTCATAGTACCCGGTCAGCTACAAAAGGACAAGAATGAAATACCTAATTAGGGCATGATTAGACATGCCCTAAAAAAAAAGATTTTTGTCTTTTATTCACTGTTCTATCTCCAGAACCTATAAAAGAGGTGCATAATAGAAAGTTGACAATTATTCGTTTAGCAAACAAATTAATAAACAGTTCAATAGCTTCTCATGCAATAACCCCAAAGCAATAGTACCACAGAGTCGTGTTCTGAATCTGCCATTCATTTTTCTCAAACAATTTCCAAATACTTTAAGTATTCACCTGTGTGTCAATCACTCTTAGATGCTGTGTGTATAGAAATAATAAACACAAAAGGACTGAAAAAAAGGAGAAATGTTTTTATAAAGCACTCTACTTTAACAATAAAACAAGCATCTTTGCATCCTTTAAAAGATCTGCTTGATGGTAGCTTTATTTGTCTCAAAATTGTACTGAATGTTAAATTGCAACTTAATCAGAGGCCACTAGATTTCACCTAACTCTTAAAACCTTGCACAACCTCCACAATAAAAATCAACATTTCCCCTATTAAAAAAAAAAGTACTATGGATTTTACACTGTTTTTATTTATCATGCCCTAATTAGGTATCTCATTTAAGTTCTCTTTCCAAGGTCAAGTGAGAGTTTTTCTATCATTTCCTACTTAGCTCAAGTGATTTTTCTTTCCTATTTTGAGGCTTTTCAGACCAAGCTAATCATGGGCACACTTCCAAAATGTATAAGAATTAGAGAAAGGAGTTGATTGCTTAATTCTTGCTTCTGACTTGAAGCTTGTGTTAATTAGCTAAAGCCAGAGGCCTCAGCTTGCTCTCCAGAGCCCTGTGATCCTCTGATTAGCCAAGACAAGGCCATCTGGCCTTCCTGAAGCACACTGGAGAAAGTGTCTTTGGGCATAAAAATCAGGGATGCCTGTAACTTAAAATGAGTCAAGTGCTGCCACCACCCTTGAAAGAGTTGACGTCTAACTCCAATACGAGGCCTGTCCCAAAAGAAACTGTCTGCACACACCAATGCCTCTGTCTACCCCCTATCTGCACAGCCTTTGCTAACCTACCATCGTGTATGCTCAGTTGCGTCCAACTCTTTGTGGCCCCATAGACTGTAGCCCACCAGGCTCCTCTGTCCATAGAATTTTCCAGGCAAGAATACTGAAGCAAGTTGTCATGCCCTCCTCCAGGGGATCCTCCCACCCCAGAGACTAAACCCATATCTTCTGCATTGGCAGGGGAGATTCTTTACCAGTAGTACCACCTGGGAAGCCCTAGCTAATCCCATTATTCAACACTCCCCTTTTGATCGTGTTTTTCCCCCATCAATTACTACACCGGAATTGACAAACTTTGATTTGAGCCTTGAATATATATACTTTCCAACTGGTGTCCAAGTAGATATTCATTAAGAAGGGGGCACATTGGAGACAATACGGGAACTGGAACAGTCAGAGGGATGTGGCTGGTGGGCCAGGATTTCACAAGTGGATGAACCAAGGTGAGTGGGACTGGCTCTGTCCTGCTGACTCCTCATCGATGTAGCCTGGCCCACAAACTGAAGAAGAAGAGCAGGAGAATGACAAATGTCCCAACAGGAGTAGGAGAGACTGTTTGGGTGCCCACAGGCCTATCTTGCTGTGATCAGCAACACACACTCATTGAGACATTGAAGAAAGCCAGTGCTCATGACTTCTCCAAGCTAATGATTTCCAGCCAGTGTTTCCAGGGCACTTTTATTCCACAAAAAAACAAATAAACAGCATAACCCTCAGTCATTAGTCTTATTTGGGGATTGGAATAAACGGTCACAATATTTCCTAAGGATCTCTGGGTCCAGAAGCATTGTCTGGGTAAACCCCACTTATTTCCCGAGGCTATCACTAGACTGAGGTCTGATGAAAATAAAAGACAATAAAAGTGTAATCTGAACTTTCCTGTAGAAAACTCCATTTGATAGTGAAGCTTCACAGATAACTAGTTCAGCAATTCACAGTTGAGATTTTCAGTGCACACAGGCAAAACTTTGAAACAGCTGAATGGATGAGTGTGGCATGATTGATTCACTAAATATCCACACTGGTAAATGAACCATATCAACTTTAATTTGCATCAAGCCTCCCTTTGGATTTCGTACTGTCTTTCATGTACATTCACTGTGAGTCTCACAAGTCTGACATTCTCAATGAATTATGTAGGCTTTATATTTTTTTTTAATGCCTTTTTAGTGTGCTTGAATTTCTTAACAGTTGGCTTCTCAATGCTGAGTATCTTGATAGTGTTTTTGTGAAGTTTGTGTTTTAAGTTGAACTGTAATTTTTCCCTGTAGTTAAATGATCTGGACATGTCTAAGAAAACTGAAAATGCCCATAGATTCTTCCCTTTTTGGATTCTTTGTGAACTGAACAGTCTCAGATTATCCAACACAGGCATTCTACACCCACACAGGAAAAGACACAAAGACACAAGAATCCCTTATTCTGATAGGAAGAACTCTCCACCCTTATGTTACAAACCGCATACCACCAATCTGGAAAATTACAGTATTCCAAGGAATCAGGATTAAAATTCACACTGGCACATTTATCATTCTTGATTATAAAAGTGTGTCAGGTTTAGCTGTCATGTATCTGTCAAGGTTCTATGCAATTTCATATATTTTCCAAAACTATACATGTCATCTGTGATTTCTTACATTCAGTTTGGCAAGCATCTGTTCTCTGCAGGAATTCCTCTAAGTGTACCAGGACCCATCCTGAATATTATATTTCTTCCTCAGGTCTTACAGAGCTATTGGTAAATTTAAAAAAAAAAAGTGATGGATGATTATATTGTTATTTTATAACCAGCTTCTCTCTTATAAGGAACCCAAAGCTCTGAACAAATATTTAGCCTGAATGAAAAAAAGGGGTAAATTGGTCTTTGGAGAGGAACATTAATTCTTTCAACTTTCTTACGTGTCATTTAACAAATTATACATTCCAAGGCAATAAATGACTCTCTAGCAGCCAGGCTGAATTAACAATCCTGCAAGTGGTAATCCTTTTATTTATCATTTACTAATGCAAAGAAATAGAGGAAAACAATAGGATGAGATCTATAGAGATCAATAGAGATCTCTTGAAGAAAATTAGACGTACCAAGGGAATATTTCATGCAAAGATGGGCTCAATAAATGACAGAAATGGTATGGACCTAACAGAAGCATAAGCTACTAAGAAGAGGTGGCAAGAATACACAGAAGAACTGTACAAAAAGATCTTCATGACCAAGATAATCACGATGATGTGATCACTCACCTAGAGCCAGACATCCTGGAATGTGAAGTCAAGTGGGCCTTAGAAAGCATCACTATGAACAAAGCTAGTAGAGGTAATGGAATTCCAGTAGATCTATTTCAAATCCTGAAAGATGATGCTGTGAAAGTGCTGCACTCAATATGCCAGCAAATTTGGAAAACTCAGCAGTGGCCACAGGACTGGAAAAGGTCACTTTTCATTCCAATCTCAAAGAAAGGCAATGCCAAAGAATGCTCAAACTACTGCACAATTGCACTCATTTCACATGCTAGTAAAGTAATGCTCAAAATTCTCCAAGCCAGGCTTCAGCAATACATGAACCATGAACTTCCAGATGTTCAGGCTGGTTTTAGGAAAGGCAGAGGTACCAGAGATCAAGCAAGAGAGTTCCAGAAAAACATCTGTTTCTGCTTTATTGACTATGCCAAAGCCTTTGACTGTGTGGATCACAAGAAACTGTGGAAAATTCTGAAAGACATGGGTATATCAGACCACCTGACCTGCCTCTAGAGAAACTTGTATGAAGGTCAGGGAGCAGCAGTTAGAACTGAACATGGAACAACAGACAGGTTCCAAATAGGAAAAGGAGTATGTCAAGGCTGTATATTATCACCCTGCTTTTTAACTTATATGCAGAGTACATCATGAGAAACGCTGGGCTGGAGGAAGCACAAGCTGGAATCAAGATTGCTGGGAGAAATATCCATAACCTCAGAAATGCAGACGATACCACCCTTAAGGTAGAAAGTGAGGAAGAACTAAGGAGCCTCTTGATGAAAGTGAAAGAGGAGAGTGAAAAAATTGGCTTAAAGCTCAACATTCAGAAAACTAAGATCATGGCATCCAGTCCCATCACTTCATGGCAGATAGATGGGGAAACAGTGGAAACAGTGGCTGACTTAATTTTTCTGGGCTCCTGCCTGGAAAATCCCATGGTAGGCTGCATCCATGGGGTCGCTGAGGTTCAGACACGACTGAGCAACTTCACTTTCACTTCTCACTTTCATGCATTGGAGAAGGAAATGGCAACCCACTCCAGTGTTCTTGCCTGGAGAATCCCAGGGACAGGGGAGCCTGGTGGGCTGCCATCTATGGGGTCGCACAGAGTCAGACACAACTAAAGTGACTTAGCAGCTTAGCAGAAAATCACTGCAGATGGTGATTGCAGCCATGAAATTAAAAGATGCTTACTCCTTGGAAGGAAAGTTATGACCAATCTAGACAGCATATTAAAAAGCAGAGACATTATTTTGCCAACAAAGGTCCATCTAGTCAAGGCTATTGTTTTCCAGTAGTCATGTATGGATGTGAGAGTTGGACTATAAAGAAAGCTGAGTGCCGAAGAATTGATGCTTTTGAACTGTGGTGTTGGAGAAGACTCTTGAGAGTCCCTTGGACTGCAAGGATATCCAACCAGTCCATCCTAAAAGAGATCAAGATCAGTCCTGGGTGTTCATTGGAAGGACTGATGCTGAATCTGAAACTCTAATACTTTGGCTACCTGATGCAAAGAGCTGACCCACTGGAAAAGACTCTGATGCTGGGAGGGATTGGGGGCAGCAGGAGAAGGGGACAACAGAGGAAGAGATGGTTGGATGGCATCATCGACTTGACGGACATGGGTTTGGGTGGACTCCAGGAGTTGGTGATGGGCAGGGAGGCCTGGCGTGCTGCAGTTCATGGGGTCGCAAAGAGTTGGACATGACTGAGCGACTGAAATGAAAACTGAATGACATCCATTATACCATCTTGCCAAACCTTCATAATTATGAGAAAGAAAAGCAGACCTAACCAACTCTACAAATAGACAAACTTAAAAGACCATTCACCCATCTGTCTCACCAGCCAACCGATAGCAATTCACCCTTCCTGTCTGAAATCAAATCCCATAAAATCATTCAACAAATATGTATTTACTGAGGGCTTACTATGTGGCAGGTCTACCTGTTACATAGAGGTCACTCTAGGGGTCACTGGGCAATATATACATAACCTGAAAGGGTGGGATGGTTTTTATCTTTCTTCTTTTCCTACATTAATTGACAGAGTTTGACCCTAAAAATGGATTAAGTAGTGCAAGTAAAATTAAGAGTAGTATAAGTAGAAAGGAGATAACATTGCTGAATGCTACTTAACAGTCTCTCACTTTCATGTATAATCTTATTACAACAACCAAGTAAGAAATTAGATTATGTGTATAATTTTATAATTAGGAAAACTGGGACTCTGAGAAGTTAAATATAATTTGCCTAAAGACATACAGCTTTGTATATTTAACTTACTTCCATCTCGCTGTTGAGACTTAGATTGCTTACAGGCTATGCATGAATTAATAATAAGATACAGATGCTAAACAAAATGATGCAATGTTTGGCTTCAGTGATTAAAAGTATAGTGTTCAGATCACGGAAGTATAATACTCGGATGATAGGGGATTTTAGTCGTTTTATCCTGAGACTAGCAGAGCATATCCAGACTGCATATTCAGTTCTAAGCATGACATTTTTAAAGGACTTTTAACACTCAAAAATGTACATAAAATGGGCAACAAAGAGACAAGGAAGGTGGAAACCATCTCATAAATAAAGTATTGAGAGAACTGAGAGATTCAGTCTGGAAAACAAAATGCTAAAAGGAATTATATTACAATAGCTGTCTGCAAATACCTGAACTGCTGGGTTAAAAAAAATAATAATTAAAAAGGCCATTGTCTTTGTGGCTCCAGAAGACAAACTAGGAAAGCAGGATGAAATTCTTCACAACCCCATCCTTAGAAGGCCGGAAAATTGCAAATCAATGTGTTCAGTTTCAATTTAGGTTTGAATTGCTGAGGACCTAGCAAAATGATCATTGTGAGCCTGGAAAGTACAGATGAATGGAAGAGACATTTAAAAGAGGCACCATCAGGACTTCCTTTGGTGATCTAGTGGCTAAGATTCTGAGCAGTCCAGGGGATCTGGGGTTCAATTCTTGGTCAGGGAACTAGACCGCACAGGCTGCAACTAAGAAATACTGCAAGCTGCAACTGAGACCCAGTGCAGCCAAATAAATCAATATTTAAGAGAGGCACCATCAAGACAGACTGAGCAGAGGAGAGGCAGTTACCAAGGGTCTCAATATTTTATGTAAGTTCAAGAATGCCTGCCTTGTTGAGTCACTAGTCACATCGACATGCCCACAGCCACCTCACTCTGCAGGAAATGTCCACTACAGCCCTGACCAAAGCAGTGGGCTAAAGCAGAGAGTCATTCCAAATGCAGTGGCTGACAGACCTGGGTGTAACACTGAGATCTGTGAGACCCCACCCGGCACTGTGCCCTCAGCTGTCTCTGGGGTGGAAGGCCCATGCCCCAGCCATGTGCCCAACTTGGCTCTACAGCATTCCAGCTTCGGCTTTAATATTGCCCACTCATGGGGACTTTCCTTAAGCACCCTCTCTGATGTGTATCATGTTTATTTGCACGCTTTATTTCCACAGAACACTAAGCTATCAACAACCATCTGACATTATATAAGTGTTTTCCTGTCTCCCTTCCTGGAATGTCAGGCCACCAAGCAGGAGTTGCTTTGTTCACTGATGTGTCCCCCATGCTTAGAGCAGCACTTGCCACATGGGAGACCCTCAAGGAATCCTTATCAAATGAATGCCTTGTCCCCAAGGGTAGCTTACACCTCTTCATGGCAAATATTCTCACTGGAAAATATTTTCACGCTGTCTCTTGATACAAAAGTTATTGGGAGAGGTCACCATTTCTGTTACAGATCCATGCTTTAATGCAACAACTCAGCCTTAGAAACAAAGCATCCACTGACCCAGTGCATCAAAACTAACATTTGGTTTTTCAGTGTTACACCAAGGGAATCAACACTCATTTTTTTCTTTTTTTGGATTTTCAATAAAGTCTACATATTATGCCATATAAAAATACTATAGACCAAACAATATAGACCAAACAAAATACTACCTATATTTCCATTAAACTACAAACCAAAAAAACAGGCAACTTTAAATTTCAAATTTCAATATTCAAATGAAAGTTTTAAAATATCTTTTTTTTTTGAACTGCTAAAATTTAAGGAACCCTAGGACTGATGTTTGGCGAAGGCAATGGCACCCCCACTCCAGTACTCTTGCCTGGAAACTCCCATGGACGGAGGAGCCTGGTAGGCTGCAGTCCATGAGGTCGCAAAGAGTTAGACATGACTAAGCGACTTCACTTTCACTTTTCATTTTCATGCATTGGAGAAGGAAATGGCAACCCACTCTAGTGTTCTTGTCTGGAGAATCCCAGGGATGGGGGAGCCTGGTGGGCTGCCATCTATGGGGTCACACAGAGTCGGACACGACTGAAGCGACTTAGCAGCAGCAGCAGCAGGACTGATGTTGAAGCTGAAACTCCAATACTTTGGCCACCTGATGCGAAGAGCTGACTCACTGGAAAAGACCCTGATGCTGGGAAAGATTGAGGGGAGAAGGAGATGACAGAGGATGAGATGGTTGGATGGCATCATCGACTCGATGGACATGAGTCTGGGTGGACTCCGGGAGTTGGTGATAGACAAGGAGGCCTGGTGTGCTGCAGTTCATGGGGTCGCAAAGAGTCGAATACAAGTGAGCAACTGAACTGAACTGAGATTACCTAAGAAGATGCTATTCACCCATTAAGTCAGAAAGTATCATATTAACTTGCATGTATTTCCCCAAAATGAAAAAGAGATCAGCATTTTGCACAGCATACCTTTTCTCCCCCAAGCATTCATTGGCAGTCTTATCCCCAAAAGGCAGAACAGCTCAGAGAAAGAGTTTCCAGTAGTTCATTTAGTGAGAGGAGCCCAGAGGTGGGCTTAACTTTTGGACATACCTCTTCAGATACTCTTTCCAAACCTCCCCAAGGAGTTACTCTGATTCCATTTCCAGGAGCTAGTCACAACTGCCACCCACAAAAATTTACCCCAAAGATGGTTTCCTAGTCTTCTATTTCCGATCAGAGATCCAACATGTTGCTCAACACGATTGTAAAGTAGCTGCAGAAACCTTCAGAACACACCAAGTTTGAGCATGCCTCACCAGCTGCCATCACCCTGTCTGAGCTGCCACATCTCTCTTCTGGGTTTGCCCACAGCCCCTCACATACAACAAAAAAGCAATTAATGCTTCTAACACAAGTCAGGTCATGTCACACTGCTGCTCAACACTCTGCAACAGCTCCCCAGGTCCTCCGAGGGAAAGCCCTGGTCTTCACAATGGTGGCCTGCAGGCCCTTCTTGTTACTTCCCAGACTCATCACCTAGTACCCTGCTCCTCTCTCACTCTGCTCCAGCCAAATAGGCCTCTGTGCTGCCCCTTGAACATGCCTGCTTTAGAGCACTGTACTGGCTGTTCTCAGGGCTTGGAAACCCCTTCCCAAGGTACTAGGTTGCCCAACTGTTTCACCTTCCTCGTATCTTTGCTCCAATCTTCTCAATGAGACCTTCCCTAATTATGCTATTGATGACCACAACCTGCTCCCCCACACAGTCCCTGAACCTGCCCACACCATCTTCCTTAGCATGCTCTACTGCTTTTTAATTTTTCCACAGTACTTATCTTACAGTTCCCTACTACTAAAACAGTACATATTTTACTAATTTTTATGTTTATATATATTATCTGTTTAAATATACTCTCCCCCTGTGAGGACAGGAATCTTTGTTTTGTTCACTGAAACATCCAGGAAGCCTAGAATAATACCTGACACATAGTAGGGGTTCAATAAATATTTGTTTACTTAATAATTCTAATAATACAGCATATGCTATTAGTCAACCTATCAATAGGTATCTCTTGGAAGCTTAATATCTGTTCCATGTGACCCTAAGCACTGCGGGAGATATTTTTTTAGCATGATATATCTGCTCTCTGAAAGTTCACATTCTAGTTGGAGAGACCACAAGTAGTCAGCAGTGTCAGACAGATTAAGAGTGGAGAGCATTGATAAAGCGCATTGGTTACAATGGTAACGAATCTGTGTGTTCCCATGCATTTATGCAACAGTGTTTTATCGAGCACCTACTCTGAGCCAGCCTGGAGATACTGGAGTGAACACATCAGTATGGTCCCTGCCTTCTTGGGACTAGGGCAAACAGACAATGAAGCAATGAATAAATAAACAAAATAATTATGAAACCACCCTGAGGAAATAAACAAGATCTATCTCAGAGAACAGCAGCAGCTGTACAAATCACAGTCACCAAATAAGTGCAGGCAGAGAGGGAGCCAGGAAAATGAACGTCTAAACTCGTCTCCAGTCTCTTACCACTGCCTGCCACTGGCGAGCCTGTGAGAAAAGCCCGCACAGGGCACAGAGGAGGGTGGAGAGGATCTGAGAGGCAAGGGGAGATGTCCAGCAGGACATTTTTGTGTGTGTCTGTGTCTGTGTGCATAAAAACATGCCCAAATATTCCGACAGTGTCCCAGAGATGCTTCAGCCTCTCCTGGTAGCCGCATCTGCAGTCACATCCACTACACAGTTTCTTCCTTATCTCTCTCCAGTGAATAATCTGATTATTTTCTCATGTTCACTTCTTCCAATTATCTTCATAGTTCTGAAAACAGCCATTGGCATCCCTTAAACTTTCATTAACTAGGTTCATGAATTTCAGTATTTTTAACTTTTTTAACTTTAAGATTTTTCTTTTAGTTCTTGTCTTGAGAAGATACTGTTTAATTTCTCCTCAGCTTTTAAATATGCAAAATGTGATATATAGATTTTATACCACTTATTAGTAAGCTGATAGCTTTACATGAAAACAGCTTTCTCAGGTTTGATTGGCATGAAAGAACTAGCCTAATTTGATTTTTAAAAAGTGGCCCTTGAGAGCTGATGGTTTAAAGCACTCACATTAATATTCATAGAAGATAATCTCTTATTTGAATTTTCAGAAAGCTAAAATACCCCCTCAGACTCAATAATAATAACACCTAGTATTTACTGAGCACTTACTAAGTGTCAGAAATGATGCTGATTACTTTACAACATATTACTTAATCCTCACAATCTAGGAAATAGGTACTACAATTATCCCCATTTTACAGTTAAAACAAACTGGAGCAGAGGAAAGTTAGGTAACTTTCTAAGGTCACATAGACACTACTGGAAAATTGGATCCAAATTTTGCTCAACTAGGCACGAAAACAAAGCTTTTCAAATTTGACTGGCTGTTTAAGACTAGTCTAGTAGGAAGTTTTAAGTTTTCTATTTTTTTTTAACTAGGTGGTACACAAGTCTACCAAGAAGTAAGAGTGCAGCGCTGTCCAGAAGTCTGTGGGATCCACACACATTTTCTAGCCGTAATTCACCCTTCGATAGTCGAAAGGTCATGGAACTCTCAGTCTACACATTGGCCACGCCCATAATAATGGAAAAATACGTTAAAGTGACATTGTTCCATGAAAAAAAAAGCAGGTCATGGGACAACTGAGAATATTATACCATTTATGAAAAAACAAGGATGGATATTTATAAGATAAATATGTCTATAAATACATATGATAAATATATAGTACATACCAATGTGACTACTAATAGATATTTCTATAGTCATAGACAATTTCTGGAAAGACAAAAGAAAAATCTGTCAACACATAGAATTGTCACACAAGAATGTTCAAAAGGAGTGGAGTGTTTACTATCAACTTCACCCTTCTGTAACATTTAACATATTTACCACAAATTTAAATAAGTTATCACATTCAGTTCAGTTCAGTCACTCAGTCGTGTCCGACTCTCTGTGACCCTGTGGACTGCAGCACGCCAGGCCTCCCTGTCCATCAACAACTCCTGGAGCTTACTCAAATTCAGGCCCACAGAGTCAGTGATGCCATCCAACCGTCTCATCCTCTGTCGTCCCCTTCTCCTCTCGCCTTCAGTCTTTCCCAGCATCAAGGTCTTTTCAAATGAGTCAGTTCTTCACATCAGGTAGCCAACGTATTGAAGTTTCAGCTTCAACATCAGTCCCTCCAATGAAAATTCAGGACTGATCTTCTTTAGGATGGACTAGTTATATCTCCTTGCAGTCCAAGGGACTCTCAAGAGTCTTCCCCAACACCACAGTTCAAAAGCATCAATTCTTCGGCACTCAGCTTTCTTTAGAGTCCAACTCTCACATCCATACATGACTAATGGAAAAACCATAGCCTTGACTAGATGGACTTTTGTCAGCAAAGCAATGTCTCTGCTTTTTAATATGTTGTCTAGGTTGCTCATAACTCCTTCCAAGGAGTAAGCGGCTTGTAATTTTATGGCTGCCGTCACTATATGAAGTGATTTCGGAGCCCCAAAGAACAAAGTCTGCCACTGTTTCCACTGTTGCCCCATCTATTTCCCATGGAGTGATGGGACAAGATTCTATGATCTTTGTTTTCTGAATGTTGAGCTTTAACAACGTTTTCACTCTCCTCTTTCACTTTTATCAGAGGCTCTTTAGTTCTTCTTCACTTTCTGCCATAAAGGTGGTGTCACCTGAACATCTGAGGTTATGGATATTTCTCCCGGCAATCTTGATTTCAGCTTGTGCTTCCTCCAGCCCAACGTTTCTCATGATGTACTCTGCATATAAGTTGAATAAGCAGGGTGAAAATATACAGTCTTGAGGTACTCCTTTTCCTATTTGGAACCTGTCTGTTGTCCCATATCCAGTTATAACTGTTGCTTCCTGACCTGCATATAGGTTTCTCAAGAGGCAGGTCAGGTGGTCTGTTATTCCCATCTCTTTCAGAATTTTCCCATTTGTTGTGGTTCACACAGTCAAAGGCTTTGTCATAGTCAATAAAGCAGAAGTAGATGTTTTTCTGGAACTCTCTTGCTTTTTCGATGATCCAGCGGATGTTGGCAATTTGATCTCTGGTTCCTCTGCCTTTCTTAAAACCAGCTTGAACATCAGGGAGTTCATGGTTCACGCATTGCTGAAGCCTGGCTTGGAGAATTTTGAGCACTACTTTACAAGTGTGTGAGATGAGTGCAATTGTGTGGTAGTTTGAACATTCTTTGGCATCACCTTTCTTTGGGATTGGAATGAAAACTGACCTTTTCCAGTCCTGTGGCCACTGCTGAGTTTTCCAAATTTGCTGACATATTGAGTACACCACTTTCACAGCATCATCTTTTAGGATTTGAAATGGGTCAACTGGAATTCATCACCTCTACTAGCTTTGTTCATAGTGATGTTTCCTAAGGCCCACTTGACTTCACATTCCAGCATGTCTGACTCTAGTTTTCACATTAATTATACTAATAACTCACATGAAGGCAAAGTGTAAAATGATAATCCAGTGATTTTATCACAGAAGAGCCTTGCTGGCAATCCCCAATGTGAAGTGAAGTGAATTCGCTCAGTCATGTCCAACTCTTTGAGACCCCATGGACTTTAGCCCAGCAGGCGCCTCTGTCCATGGGATTCTCTAGGCGAGAATACTGGAGTGGGTAGCTGTTCCCTTCTCCTGGGGATCATCCCAACCCAGGGACTGAACCCAGGTCTCCCACATTGCAGGTGGATCCTTTACTGTCTGAGCCATCAAGGAAGCCCAGATTACTTAGTCTGGAATTTCTTCCAAGGTTCTTAGTTTCAAACTCTTTTTCCCTTCATCTTGTTAACTGTGCACACTTGTATGATGTAAAAACTATTAACTAAACTTAAAAATCAGCAGGCATAAAATAGCTATTTCAACTTAGCTTTATTAATGTCTTTTGAAATTAAACACATCCAATTAAAAACATATATACAAGCTGTCCCACCACAGACTTTTAAATCTGTGATTATTTTAATAGCAAAAATATTTAATAGCAAATATCTGACCAGTGAAGACAGATAAAGCTGATTCGAATGGGGAAAGTACTAAGATAATTGTTCGATTCTTCCCTATTTTCCAGTTATATTAATTTCAGCAGGCTTCTACGTGTGTGGAGGCAAACAGTTTTGGCATCAGTTCAGGCATAAGTGTGTACTTGGAAGCACCATCAGTACTTGGAAGAGGTTCAACTACAGATCTTGGCTCTTATCTTGTTAGTTAGCCATGTACGGAGACAGAACATCGTGGCAGACGTTGATTGTCACAAATCCAATGTGCAGTGACTAATAGGATACCAAACTTTAGAATTTAAATGAAGGTCTATAGATGGTAAATTTCATTGTAGAATGATTACTTACAGCAAAAACATATTGGAGACCAAAATATATATCAATAAATACTAAATTCTCAGTATTTGTGAAGAGTGAACTGGTTGAATACGGAGAATTCATATACTGAAACACAAAGCAGGCATTGAATTCATGCAAAACATGACATAAGTCAATATTCCACACTAACACAAAGCTTGACATTGCTTCCACCAATGGTCATTCAACATCAGCATCACAGATATTGCTGAAGGCATGATATTCTCACCTATTATAAGCCATACATCACTAGTCAAACAAGATGAGGTTGTTGCCCTTGCCAGCGTTTGCAGAACTCATTTCTCTGCTTATTCTAGGAAGTATGTGGCATTTAGTGCCCTGCTAATTATGACCAATGTGCCCCTACTTTGTCTGTTACATGTCTTATATCATCTTAGTTACATAAAACAGTCTTCATTTCTTATTTTAATCGGTTCGGTTTGCTTGACTTAGTTGCATGGCTTCTGAAGCACTGGGTATAATCCTTTCTTCAAAATGACACTATAAAATATGATGGCATTTAAGAATCAAAAATCTGAGTTTGAATTAAATTCCACTGCCTGGCCACAAGACCTTGGTCAAGTCATTGAACTTTTCTGAGACAGAGTTTTATCATCTTTAAACTGGGACTACTACCAAATGGGGTTGCAAAGAGTGGGACATGAATGAGTGACTAAGCATAGCACAGCACACTACGAAAAGTAATCTATAGATCAATGGAATCCCTATCAAAATACCAATGACATTTTTCATAGAACTAGAATAATCCTAAAATTTGTATGGACTCACAAAAGACATTGAATAATCAAAGCAATCCTGAGAAAGAAGAACAAAACTGGAGGTATTTGCAATTTCCTGATTTCAAACTATAATACAACCTACATCGCTCAGTCGTGTCCGACTCTTTGTGACCCCATGGACCAAAGCCTACCAGGCTCCTCCGTCATGGGATTTTCCAGGCAAGAGTACTGGAGTGGGTTGCCATTTCCTTCTCCAGGGGATCTTCCTGACCCACTAACTGAAGCCAGATCTCCAGCATTGTAGGCAGACACTTTACCGTCTGAGCCACCAGTCAAGCCCCACTCAGTAATCAAAATAACATGGTAGTGTATTAGGACAAAAACAGACGCACAAATCAATGGTACATAATAAAAAGCACAGAAATATACCCATGCTTATATGGTCAATTAATCTTCAACAAAGAAGGCAAGACTAAACAATGGGGAAAAGACAGTCTTTAATAAATGGTGTTGGGAAAATTGGACAGCTATACGCAAAAGAATAAAACTAGACCATTTTATATACTATCTACAAAAATAAAAATACATTAAAGACTTAAATGTAAGACCTGAAACCATAAAACTTCTAGAAGAAAACACAGGCAGTAAGCTCTTTGATGCTGGTCTTAGCAACACTTTTTGGATTTGTCACCTCAGGCAAGGGCAACCAAAGCAAAAATAAACAAATGGGACCACATTAAAAGAAAAAGCTTTTGCACAGCAAAGGAAATCATCAGTGAAATGAAAAGGTCACCTATTGAATGGGAAAAGATATTTGCAAATAAGATATCTGATATGGGGCTAATACCTAAATTATATGAAGATGTCACACAACTCAATTTTTTTAATCCAATTAAAATGTTCAAAGTCTCTGGATAGACATTTCTCCAAAGAAGATACACAGATGGCCAACAGGCACATGAAAAGATGCACAACATCACTGATCATCAGGGAAATAAATGCAAACCACAAGGAGATCATTTCACACTTGTCAGAATGGTTATGATCAAAAGCCAAGAAATAACAATTGATGGCAAGGATGTGAAGAAAGGGGAACCTTTGTGCATTGTTGGTGGGAATATAAATTGCTACAACTATTACAAAAAACAGTATGGAAGTTCCTCAAAATTTTTAAAATTGAACCACCATATAATCCAGCAATTCCACTTCTGGATATTTACCCAAAGAAAACAAAAACACTAATTAGAAAAGATATATGCACCCCAGTGTTCATTATAGCATTATTTACAACAGCCATGATATGGAAGCAGCCTATATGTCCATTGATAGATGGATGAATATAAAATATGTGGTGCACACATGCAATGGAATACTATTCAGCCAGTTGATATTGCCCAGAGAAATATCAATAACCTCAGGTACGCAACTGACACTGAAGAACCTAAGCCACCCCATTTTGTTTAAAAAAAAAAAAAAAAAGACTCCATTTTAGAGTTCTGAGGAAATCCCCTGACCTTACCCCATCACCTGTGAGCCAATCAGATCCCAGATCAGGATCTCCTGACTTGAACAGGACTTATGACCTGCCCAGGAAATTCGAATTAAGCCCTGGAAATGGGAACCAATCAGAACCCATAAAATGAAAACCAATCAGAACCCAACTCCTAATCCTTCCACAGAAGGTAATATTTTTCACTCGAGAATACCCTATATAAGCAATGAAACCCAGAGTTCATGGCTCCTCTCCTTAACCGCTGCATCGGTAACAGGGGGAGCCCCAGCTCGAGCTTGGTAATAAAAACTCTCTTGCTTTTGCATCAGATGCCAGCTCCCTGGTGGTCACTGGGAGATTTCGCCACTTGGGCATAACACCACCACCCTTATGGCAAAAAGTGAAGAGGAACTAAAGAATCTCTTGATGAAGGTGAAAGAGGACAGTGAAAAAGTTGGCTTAAAACTCAGCATTCAAAAAACTAAGATCATGGCATCCAGTCCCATCACTTCATGACAGATAGATGGGGAAACAATGGAAACAGTGACAGGCTTTACTTTCTTGGGCTCCAAAATTACTACAGATGGTGACTGTAGCCAGGAAATTAAAAGATGCTTGCTCCTTGGAAGAAAAGCTATTACAAACCTAGACAGCATATTAAAAGGCAAAGACATTACTTGGCTGACACAGGTCCATATCGTCAAATCTACAGTTTTTCCAGTAGTCATGTATGGCTGTGAGAGTCAGACCATAAAGAAGGCTGAGCATCAAAGAACTGATGCTTTTGAACTGTGGTGTTGGAGAAGACTCTTGAGAGTCCCTTGGACTACAAAGAGATCAAACCAGTCAATCCTAAAGGAAATCAATCCTGAATATTCAATGGAATGACTGATGTTGAAGCTGAAGCTCCAATACTTTGGCCACCTATGCAAAGAGTTAATTCATTAGAAAACACCCTGATGCTGGGAAAGAGTGAAGGTAGGAGGAGAAGGGGATGACAAAGGCCAAAATGTTTGGATAGCATCACCAACTCAATGGACATGAGTTTGAGCAAGCTATGGGAAATGGTGAAGGATAGGGAAGCTTGGTGTGCTGCAATCCAAGGGGTCACAAAGAGTTGGACACAACCGAGTGACTGAACAACAATAACAACACTCAGCCACAGAAAAGAATTAAATTACGCAATTTGTGAAAACATGGATGAATGTATGTAGAGGGCATCATGCTAAGTGAAATAAGTCAGAGAAAGAAATGCCATATGATCTCTCTTGTATGTGAAATCTAAAACACAAAACAAATATAACAAAACAGAAACAGACATAGCAAATGAGTGCTTTCCAGACGGGAGTAGGGTGGGGTACTAGGCAAAACAGATGAGGAGGATTACTAGATATAAGCTTCTCATTAAGTCACAGGTGTGTAATACATGACAAAAGGAATACAGTTAACAACAATGTAAATAATTTGTTGGTGACAGTGACCAGACTTGTCACCGTGATCATCTCATAATGTATTTGAGTGTCGGTTCACTTGACTGCATACATGAAACTGACATTATAATACTGTCAATTTTTTTAAAAAAATCAATAAATCAACATTTTGATAACAAAAAAGTGAGATAGACTTTACATATGATTTAAAGGCTTAAACGAGATGACAAAAAGTACTTTCAAGTACTTAGGACAGTTCCTGGCAAACAGTGAGTGCTCAGTAAATAATAGTTTTTAATTGTAGACCTTCTGAACCTTCTTTATGCATTATTTTTCTGCCTTTCCACCACACCTCCAAGGATCAAAAATGTTTGAACCATTACACTGAAATAAAAGAACTTCTTGGTCACAGCACACATTAAACTCAGTGGAGTTATATTAATGTTAGACATACACAGAAGATCTGAGTTGCACAATAAAGAAAAATTCTCAGAATCATGGTTCCTTGTGCAAGGAGGCATATGAGAGTGACATGGTCACTTTGTGACAGATCGGTTAAAATTCAAAAACTCCGACTGCATCTAGGAAAATTCAATCAAATTAGTTTTCAATTTTCTGTGTTTTCAGGAACAGGAAACAGGAACAATAAAATCCATAGTTCACACAACAGCAAGAAATTTACTTTAAAACATTAACTTCTCCCTCTTCTAAAGGCTTTTTGTTTGAGAAGTTTGCAAATGGTTCTGATTTCAGTTTCATCATCATCTCAAAGTAAAATTTACCCAAAGAGAGGCAAAGAATAAAGCAAGTATAGGAAAAGCAGAACAGGTATTAAACAATGCACAGAGCCAAGTACTGGAGCGTAAAGTGAGTGAGTCCTTGGTGGTCAACCCCTAACTGTTAGAAAGTCTCCCTCATTTCAGGCAGTTCTGCAAAATGAAGGCAGTCCCCAGATAGCTCACACTAAAGCAGCCTGGAAAACCCCGTGGATCTCCTCAGCTCTGCTCAGACTTTTGGCTTCAGGAAGAGTGAACATCTACAGTCTGAGTCTATGATGCTAACCTTCCATCCCTCCCTCCCTCCTCTCCACATGCACAACAACAAAAACAGGCCATGACACAGTCATGAGCTAAATTCACTAGAGGAGTATGCTTTGTTTGCCTTGTGAAAAAGTGGAAGTGTTAGTTGCTCAGTCATGTCCAACTCCTTGTGACGCTATGGACTGTAGACCACCAGGCTCCTCTTCCACAGAATTCTCCCATGGGGTAGGTAGCCATTTCCTCCTCCAGGGTATTTTCCCAACCCAGGGATCAAACTGAGGTCTCCTGCAGTGCAGGCAGATTCTATACCATCTGAGCCACCAGGGAAGCCCTTTTGTTTGCCTCAGAGTTTAAAAGAAAAAGATTTTTTTTTAATTTGTCAACACTTAGAAGTGAGATATTTCACATAAAATTGAGATTTGGGGCTCATCTTAAAAATTTCAGAGATTTGCATCCAGTAATTCTGTCTCTGGATAATATCCGAAGAAATGAAAACAGTATCTAAGAGCTCTATGGATTCTAGTGTTTATTGCAGAATTATTCACAAAAGTCAAGAGATGGAAACAATCTAAATGCCTGTCATCAGATGGATGGATTATATAATACACACAATGGAATATAACTTTGGCACGAAAAATTAGGATATACTGCCTTTTGCAACAACATGGATGGACCATACGGACAATACTCTAATTGACACAAGTCAGACAGAGAAAAACAAATACTGTGTGATATCATTTATACATGGGCTCTAAAAAGCCAAATTCATAAAAACAGAAAGTGGTAGTTATCAAGGGATGGAGGTTGGGAGGACAGGACACATTGTTCAAGGGTACAAATTTACAATGAGTACTAAGTTAGTCCTACAGATCTAATGTACCGCATAGTCAACGTAACCAACAACACTATAGTATAATCAAACTTGGTAAATTAGAGATTAAGTATTGCAACCACAAAAAACAAAAGGTAATCATGTAACACGATAAGATCAGTACAGTCACTCAGTCGTGTCCAACTCTTTGCAACACCATGGACTGCAGGACACCAGGCCTCCCTGTCCATCACCAACTCCTAGAGCTTACTCAAACTCACGTCCATAGAGTCAGTGATACTATCCAACCATCTCATCCTCTGTTGTCCCCTTCTTCTCCTGCCTTCAATCTTTCCCAGCATCAAGGTCTTTTCAAATGAGTCAGTTTTTTGCACCAGGTGGCCAAAGTATTGAAGTTTCAGCTTCAACATCAGTTCTTCCAATGAGTATTCAGGACTGATTTCCTTTAGGATGGACTGGCTGGACCTCCTTGCAGTCCAAGAGACTCTCAAGAGTCTTCTCCAACACCACAGTTCAAAAGCATCAATTCTTCGGTGCTCAGCTTTCTTTATAGTCCATCTCTCACATCCATACATGACTACTGGAAAAACCATAGGCTTGACTAGACGGACCTTTGCTGGCAAAGTAATGTCTCTGCTTTTCAATATGCTGTCTAGGTTGGTCATAACTTTTCTTCCAAGGAGTAAGCATCTTTTAATTTCATGGCTGCAGTCATCAACTGCCATGATCTTGGAGCCCAAAATATAAAGCCTGACACTGTTTCCCCATCTATTTGCCATGAAGTGATGGGACCAGATGCCATGATCTTCGTTTTCTGAATGTTGAGCTTTAAGCCAACTTTTTCACTCTCTTCTTTCACTTTTATCAAGAGGCTCTTTAGTTCTTCTTCACTTTCTGCCATAAGGGTGGTGTCATCTGCATATCTGAGGTTACTGATATTTCTCCCGGCAATCTTGATTCCAGCTTGTGCTTCCTCCAGCACAGCGTTTCTCATGATGTACTCTGCATAGAAGTTAAATAAGCAGGGTGACAATATACAGCCTTGACATACTCCTTTCCCTATTTGGAACCAGTCTGTTGTTCCATGTCCAGTTCTAACTGATGCTTCCTGACCTGCATACAGATTTCTCAAGAGGCAGGTCAGGTGGTCTGGTATTCCCATCTCTTTCAGAATTTTCCACAGTTTGTTGTGATCCACATAGTCAAAGGCTTTGGCATAGTCAATAAAGCAGAAATAAATATTTTTTCTGGAACTCTCTTGCTTTTTCAATGATCCAACAGATGTTGGCAATTTGATTGTGCTAATTATTGCTACAGTGGCAATCATATCATATAAATATATAATATGATATAAGTGTATCAAATTAACACTGTACACCTTAAATTTATACGTTTTGTGTCAAATACATTTAAATTAAATAATTTAATTAAAAGTTAAGTGAGTCAATTAATAATTTTTAAAAATTTCAGAGTTTTGGCAATGCTAACCCAGGACACACAGTGGAGATAAACAAGGCATTCTCTTTTAAAGATTGTATTCTCTGCAACCTGCTACAGTTTTCACCACTATCTATTCTGACACCCAACACCATACTTACTTACATTAGCTGCCTGGCATTATAGCTATTTGATTGCCCATGGCCGACTGGAAGGCCATCAAGAACATCAAGCCAGATGTGACAATCAAATGTTAAGTAGCAACCAATATGCCTATTAACCCAAACTGAAAATAAAACAGCAGAAAACCAAATTGCTTAATGGCAAAGCCCTGAACTCATTGTGAAACTATATGGTTTTCCTCCCTATGTCCACTATTGTATGAAGGTAGGCAAGTCACCTATCTTTTCTAGATTTCTATATCCTCAAATAAAAAGTGGTGATGATAACACCAGTATCATAGTAGATAGATGTCACAGAACATAATTTGTGTTATTTTAAAGTCCTTTATAGAGTAAGAATAAAGTATTATGGATTATGATACTGAATGACTCTAAGCAATAGCTGACATAGGATAAATGAAAAAGCTGTACTGTAGATGTTTTTAATGTTCTCACAAAAATATTCTAATATGTCAACCTGCTGATGATTCACAATATTCTCTACTCTTTGCCAATTCAAAATACAAACATTTAAGAACTGTAGCTATAGTTTAAAATTCTTTGCTAGTGAGAGAAAAATTAAAGGAAAAATATGCCTTTGTATCTCATATTTAGGATTAATTACAGTTTGGGTCATTCTAGTCTCCTAAAGGCTAATGGAAATCTAAGAGGCTTAACTGAGAGTTTGAATAAGGCATGGATCATTCACTGTGTATCCCGCCTAGAACTCTGTTAAGCAGTGTCTGGATCTGACTGCACCCATACAAGTAGGATTTGGGAGATGAGATGACATTAAGCCCCTCATTTGGGGTTCCCTTCCTAAAGCAAGTATTTTCAAACCTGGATCCACACACAGCATTAACAGAGGTAAAGGGACAGCCAGATTAGGAACCAAGACTTCTAAAGCAAGCAAAATTTCTCTCAATTTCCCTCATCAGGCCAACAGAGTGCTAAGCAAAGAGAACTGTGTCAATAAATGATGCATTAACATACCAATCTTGGTGTCTGCTTCTTGAAGAACCACGGCAGTAGGGTCAGCCCTGCAGAAAGCTGGGATATCATATGATGCTACCCCCATATGCCACATATATATATGTCTAATATATGCTTCTTAAATTGAACTAATATGTCTTCATTCCCTATTTTTAAATCTTATCAGCATAAAAGATCTAAAAACCTCTAGGCACTTTATCTGGGACCTTCTCTACATTGACCTTGGCATTCATTATAGTAATATGCTCCCCTACAAATGGGCAAAGTGATAAATCTGTTTGAAATATAAGACTTGGGTCAAACTGTATACAATGGAGTCTCCTAGATTCTGAAAAGGCATCTTGATAATGTGGTCATGATACACCATGGCTTATAATGTTTGGGCTGTTAAATTCAGTGTTCAACAGTAGGGGTGTTTCCAGCTCCACTCCTTTTCCTGCACTCCCACTTATTCACCTCTAGGGGGCAGTCTCATCAGCCTTCCCACACCGTCGGAGGGGAAATGTCACCCTAAATGGCTAGAGATCAGGTTTTCCTTTTCTGACTCGCACTTGCTGACGGGGCAAATAACTTAAAATCTCTCCTTTAGTTTTCTCATCTGTGTGGCTCAGACGGTAGAGTGTCTGCCTACACTGCGGGAGACCCGGCTTCGAGCCCTGGGTTGGGAAGATCCTCTGGCAAAGGAAATGGCAACCCACTCCAGTACTCTTGCCTGGAAAATCCCATGGACGGAGGAGCCCAGTAGGCTACAGTCCATGGGGTCACAAAGAGTCGGACACGACTGAGCGACTTCACTTCATCTGTAGAATGGGATGATTACTTTATAATTAATTAATTTGACCCAAGAATATTAACTGAAGTAGTGTGTAAAGGACTTGGCACAGTGCCTGCACATAGTAATTCATTTAATAGATGTGACCACCCTCTGGGATAGGGCTTCCCTCATAGCTCAGTGGGTAAAGAATCTGTCTGCAAGGCAGGAGGCCCGAGTTCGACTCCTGGGTTAGGAAGATACCCTGGAGCAGGAAATGGCAATCCACTCCAATATTCTTACCTGGAGGATCCCACGGACAGAGGAGCCTGGCAGACCACAGTCTATGCAGTCGCAAGAGTCAGACAAGACGAGCAGCCAAGCGCGCGCACACCCCTGGGGTACAGGGAGACCGGTAGCCTGGACATCTGACCCAGAAGGAGCCTGAGAAGATGACAGAGTGATCATGGGAGAACTCAGCTCTCAGGCTCCACTAGTGTTATCCTCAGCTCTGTGGGTCCAGGTCAGGACTTCAAGTCATTTTCTTGAAATAACTCCTAACTGTAAAGAGAATTGAATGCATATCCTGGAGGGTTATTGGTAGCTTCAAAATTCATAGGTTTTTGTGTCGAAAAATTTATGCCTTTTTAAGTTGCTCTCAAAACTGTCTTTGCTTTAATATAAAAATAATATTTCCTCCTCCTAAATCTCTGAGAAAATTCAATCTCTATGGAGAAGTGCCATGCTTATATTGTGACTTTGCCTACTCTTAGCACCCTCCCTGGACAACTGGGGATAAATGTGCTTCAATTTGCTCTCCATGTGGAGTTGTCTTTCCATTAGCATGCCTGATAGCATGAGTTCAGCTTGGGCTACTGTAGCATCTCATTATAAATATATAAAACTGAGGCCCTGAGAAGTTACAGGACCTTCTCTAAATCACAGCGTGGGAACGGTGGGACGCAACAAGGGACCAGCTCTAAAGGCTCAGCCCACCTTCCTCACAAACACACAAAGTAGAGAACAAAGCATTTAGGCACAAATTTAGAACAGCCACAGTTCAAAAATGGTCTCAGAGGAATTATAAGTATTACAGAAATACTAAGAGGAAAGCATCTCTTAATGTCATAACATTTAAGAGAAGGGCCTGCCATTTCTCAAATAGAAGTAAATAAATAGGAAAATCCTTCTGTGGCTCACTTTGGGGAAAGAAGATAAGGTGTTTGCCTCTGAACACTTCATAAAAGTCATGTTAGCGAAACTTATCTAGGCAAAATGTAGTATTTACAGATTGGTCTTCTGCACTGACCATATGTGACTGTTTCCTACCCAAAAATTATGCAGGTGCTGACTGGTTCACAGTCCCATGTAGGAGTAGCTATTGTATAAATACTGCCATTGAAAAATTAACATCAAAATTCACATAAGCACTATTATTAAAGGATAACTACTGTTTAGTTTTTAAATGAGAGATTAATTGAAACTTCCACTAATATCTATGATGAGTGAGTGAGTGAAGAGTCGTGTCCAACTCTTTGGGACCCCATGGACTGTAGCCCACCAGGGTCCTCTGTCCATAGGATTTTCCAGGCAGTAGTCCTGGAGTGGATTGCCATTTCCTTCTCCAGGGGATCTTCCCAACCCGGGGATCGAACCCGGGTCTTGTAGACAGACGCCTTACCATCTGAGCCACCAGGGAAGTCCTTAATATCTATGATATGCAAGCCTAAAAGAATTGTATTTTCAAGTTTCGTGCCTCAATAGTGATGACGAGACATGTGCCTCTAGGGGAGCTCAAGGCTTTCTCTCTTTCAGTCTCATTTTCCCTGCTTTCTATCGTGTCTTCATTGACAAAGTCCTTGCCTTTCACCTTGGGAGCAGGTATGGCACGCTGTCCGTTCATGTCCCAGCCATGTTGGCTCCTCCAAGTCATGTGCGTGTGTGTGTGTGTGTGTAGATAGATAGATGGGCTTCCCAGGTGACTCAGTGGTAAAGAATCCGCCTGCCAATGCAGGAGACACAGGAGACACGGGTTCGATCCCTGGGTTGGGAAGATCCCCTGGAGGAGGAAATGGCAACTGTCTCCAATATTCTTCCCTGGGAAATCCTATAGACAGAGGAGCCTGTTGGGCTGCAGTCCATGGGGTAACAAAGAGTCAGACACAACTGAGCAACCACACATGCACAGATAGAAATTACATTTTACTCTAGCATTTCCCAAAGTATATTTCAACAAACACCAGTTTTACACTAAATTAACAAATTTTATATAAAATGAAGGGCTCCAAGCCAAAGTTTAAGAAACACTGGGTTAAACAAAGTTCAAAGTGTTGTTTTCTGCAGGATGTCTCATAATCTCTATTGCCTGGTGACATCCAAAAGAAGGGGCAAGAAGGAACTATTTCCCAAATGAATCAGGCCACTGAACTGTTTTTTCAGGGCTTCCCTCTTGGGACTATTGTTAGAACATTCTCTCAGAAATATTGCTTAGGTTACTGAGACTGTGATCAATAAAATAAGCATATATTAGGAATTTTTTTTAAATAATGCATCCCTATTTCAAACAAAAATACTAATTCAAAATGATACATGCACCCCAATATTCTTAGCAGCATTATTTACAACTGTCATGATATGGATATGGCTGAGGTGGTAAGAACTGCAGTCCAGGGGGCTTGCATTGGAATCATGGACATGACTTCTTTCAAATTATGCTTCTCAGGCATCTCGCCTCAGATTCTCCCTTCAACAGAGAGTTACTGCTCCACTGTGTTAAAATCTAGGCATGAGATGCATCCTGAAAAAATGAGGGCAGAAAAATTATTAAGAAGGAGAAATATAAGACTGTAGTTTCCCAAACAGGGCTATATATCCCAGAAAATGTCTTCAATGAATAAAATTTCTATTTTTAATTCCAAAATTAGAAATTAAGACTTTCTTAATCTGTAATATAACAGAATGACAATATTACACACACACTATTTGAAAGATATACACTCATTTTACAGAAAGACATTTTCAAACTATTTTGCTGACAGAGGCACAATTTAAAAATTGAGAGACCAATGGTGTAGAAAAATAGTGCCTCAGAAAGCTTATGTCAAATTAATTAGAAGATAACTTAGACAGATGTGAGCCTGCCTTCCAATAATAGTCTCCCAATTGCAAATAAATGCCAAGATGAAAATGAACTTATTTCTTGAATGGTTTCATGCTATTATAGGAACAAAACTTCAAATTCTGCTAAAACTGTCACTTTAGGAAATAACAAACATTAGGACTTGGATAGCAACCAAGGAAAAAAAGAAATGAAATGAAAAGTTAGCTTTTAAAACCATTAAGATCAAGATATGGGTTCTCTGCTCAAGAATATCAACACTCATGAATTTTTGGTATTTTTCAATCAAAACAAATATTACTCAAGAATAGCCTATACATTAGAGATACCAAGGGGACATTTCATGCAAAGATGGGTACAATGAAGGACAGAAATTGTATGGACCCAACAGAAGCAGAAGATATTAAGAAGAGGTGGAAAGAATACACAGAAGAACTGTACAAAAAGATCTTCACGACCCAGATAATCACGATGGTGTGACCACTCACCTAAAGCCAGACATCCTGGAATGTGAAGTCAAGTGGGCCTTAGGAAGCATCACTATGAACAAAGCTAGTGGAGGTGATGGAATTTCAGCTGAGCTATTTCAAATCCTAAAAGATGATGCTGTGAAAGTGCTGCACTCAATGTGCCTGCAAATTCAGAAAACTCAGCAGTGGCCACAGGACTGGAAGAGGTCAGTTTTCATTCCAACTCCAAAGAAGGGCAATGCCAAAGAATGTTCAAACCATTGCACAATTGCACTCATTTCACATGCTAGCAAGGTAATGCTCAAAATCCTTCAAGCTAGGTTTCAACAGTATGTGAACCAAGAACTCCAGATGTTCAAGCTGGATTTTAAAAAGGCATAGGAACCAGAGATCAAATTGCCAACATCTGTTGGATCATAGAAAAATCAAGGGAATTTCAGAAAAACATCTACTTCGACTTCATTAACTGCATTAAAGCCTTAGACAGTGTGGATCACAATAAACCATGGAAAATTCTTAAAGAGTTGGGAATACCAGACTACCTTATTTGCCTCCTTAGAAACCTGTGTGCAGATCAAGAAAAAAAAAACAGAACTGGACATGGAACAATGGACTGATTCCAAATTGGGAAAGTAGTACATCAAGCGTATATTGCCACCCTGCTTATTTAACTCTGAATATTTATATGCAGAGTACATCATGTGAAATGCTAGACTGGATGAAGCTCAAGCTGGACTTAAGATTTCCAGGATAAATATCAATAACCTCAGGTATGCAGATGACACCACCCTTATGGCAGAAAGCAAAGAGGAACTAAAGACCCTCTTGATGAAAGTGAAAGAAGAGAGTGAAGAAGCTGGCTTAAAATGCAACATTCAAAAACAAAGATCATGGCATCTTACCCCATCACTCATGGCAAATAGATGGGAAAACAAAGGAACCAGTGAGAGACTTTATTCTCTTGGGCTCCAAATCATTGCAGAGTGTAACTGCAGCTATGAAATTAAAAGACTCTTGCTCCTTGGAAGAAGGGCACAAACAGCGTGTTCAAAAGCAGAGACATTACTTTGCTGACAAAGGTCTGTCTAGTCAAAGCTATGGTTTTTCCAGTAGTCATATATATATGTGAGAGTAGGACTGTAAAGAAGGCTGAGAGCCAAAGAACTGATGCTTTTGAGCTGTGGTGCTGGAGAAGACTCTTGAGAGTCCCTTGGACTGCAAGGAGATCAAACCAGTCCATCCTAAAGGAAATCAGTCCTGAATATTCATTGGGAGGAATGATGCTGAAGCTGAAGGCCACCTGATGGGAAGAACTGACTCACTGAAAAAGACCCTGATGTTGGGAAAGACTGAAGGTGGGAGGAGAAGGGGATAACAGAGGATGAGATGGTTGGATGGCATCACCGACTCAATGTCATGAGTTTGAGCAACCTCCAGGAGATAGTGAAGGACAGGGGAGCTTGCCATGCTGCAGTATATGGGGTCACAAAGAGTCAGACACGACTGAGCAACTTAACAAGAACAAAGCCTAAACATATTCACTTCAGCCTTCCAAGATTAATTATGTCCAAGTGAAATGAGTTAACATAAATATGGTGTTTAAAAATTGATGTGAATGATGCTTATGAAGTTTTTAAGAATCTAATTAAATTCCTACAAATTAAAAAAGATTCATAGAAGCAGTTTGGGTAAAAATTTAGGTTCTTCTTCTAAGACTGAGTGGTCAGTCTCTTTGCACAGTCTTCAACATTTACTCAAATGGGACAAGTTATGTTTCTAGATAAGAAATTCTATTCTAAAAGTGTCATTCAAAAGAGCAGTTCAGCCTTCCAAGATTAATTACGTACAAGTCAAGTGAATTAATATAAAAATGCTTCAATAATATGTTTTAACATAGAAGCATATTTATGTTCATATAAAAGATACAATGGCCATGTACAAAATATTTTTGCCTCTATATTAAAGCATATATGTCAACTAGTAACATTTATGATATACTTTTAGGATATATTGAAGGCCTGGAGATTTGTCAAGATCTTCATAGCCCATATCATGTTCTAGATCTAGGAAAATCTATGACTAAGTCCTTACAAAAACAATTATGTATTTTTGCTCAATATAGAATTCCACCCTCCTCCACTCTAATACTGTTAGTTATTATAATGCATTAACCAGAGCCAGTTAATTATATCATCCTAAAGGGTATCTGTTTTCTCCTCGGATTCACCTAAAAGCCCCTGCCATCAGCTTAAGATCAGAAACTAAATCTCCTAGAAGAAACCCCAAAAGAACCTAAGTAAAGGAGTGTGCCATGTACCCTGGACTACAGTACTACAAGGAAGTAATTGACAGGTACCCCTGATACCCGCACAAAAAGTCAGCTGTGACTGAGTGATGATGCCCTGGGCTTTTAGTACCAAAACTGAAGACGACATAAGTTAGATACAGCTATCATCTAATAGCTTCCAAACCAAACCTCTCCAGAGGCAGAAACCGCTGATTATCTTGCAGGGCTTTTCATGGCTTTGTGCCATATCCTCTTGGGTTTTTTTTTTTTTTTTTTTTGCATCTCTGCTGGCTCAAGATTATAAATTGATAGCAGAAGGCTCCATTTTTAATCACGGTAATCTCAAGAATGTTAGCCCTAACAAACCATCAGGTGGACGATTAATTATTCAGACACTGGCAGAGCTAATCAATCGTTAGCCAATGTAAGGGAGTATCTAAATAGATGATGGAACATATGAGCATGCTTTAAATTTCAGTGAGAATCCTTATAGTTTTGCCTGTTTTGCAAGCGTGAAGAATATGGTCTCCAGAGTTTTAAACGTTGCCATGCAGTCAATGTCATATTGGATAATTCAGCAACTCATCCTGCAACTAAAGAAACACGAGGAACTAAGTAATTCAACTGTAGACAACATTCTCTGAACAACCCTCTGATCAGCAGGCATAGGACTATGGGTTGAGCATGTCCCAGAGATCATGTCCTCTCCTTCAGCTCAGGCTCACGAAAGGGTAACCAAGAGTTGAAACAAAAGTCACAGCTTGCAAACTTCTACCACAACTCATGAAACAGGTAAATTATTCTAAACTGTGGCATGCAAGATGAACTATCTTAGCTCAAACGTATTAGCAGCAGCTCATTCACACCATGTATTTCAAGATAAGACCACAACTCACTTATTTTCCAAATTCTGACCAATCCCTACCAAGACCACCCTCTGGCTAACTCTAATTCCCAAAAGTTTTTGTCTCTCTGTAACTCTCCTTGTGAGACACCCGGGGTAACCACATGTACATGCTTCTTCTCTACTAGTAGACAACATCTTTTGACTACAGATATGTTTTTGGTCGCCTCTGGTCAGTTGCATTTTTAAAGTTCATAGGGGCTGGACTCCATCTTAGGCCTGCTCATGCTGATCACGCTCAGCCACCTTTCCAACAGACTCTGAGCTCTGTGTTTAGTGCCTATGAAAACAACAACAGAAGGATAAGACCCCCTCCAGGCCAGGGAACTTTGAAGATCATATCTAGGTCACTCATCACTTAAGAGAAAACATACACTAATCCCTCCTTCCTCCAGAGGCCATAAATTTTTCTGTATCTATCAGAGTGTAACCTCAGGTTTATTGATTATTGGCTAATTGTTTGACTGTTTGAGCACAAAGCACGTGAATCATGGGGTTACTGGGATTGTATTTTCTTGGTTTATGTAAGTCTCAAGGAATTTGGAGTGGTGGGTTCAGACATGTACACATGGGGTATAAAAGATTTGCACAAATGCTGGTCGGGGTCCTTGGCTAAGAGGAGACTCTGCCTTGGGCCTGCCAGTGTAATAAACTGCATTCCACTATCTGCACTGTCCTTCTGAGTGAGTTTGTTTCCCGGAACACATGGCTACAACAAAAGGTCATAATATGATCACTCATCCACATGCTGTCTTGATAAAGAGGGTTTGTGGGAAGGGGTATTTTTTTTAAGCAAAAGACAAAGAAAACAGAAATGGAGAGGAAAAAGAAAGAAAATGAGGCTGCTTCTTTGACATTATCAAATTCTTAAGTCCCAGTGATTCTTCATCTATGCCACTTCCAGTGAACAGAGAAATCATACTAAGTTTTTTGTGAAATTATTTGATAGCCAGACAGCCTATGCCCAACCCATAGACCTTAGAGCAATTAGCAGGTGCTATGCAAATATTAGCAAAAACAATAGCAGTGCATTTTCATAGTTGTTCAGTAATTATGTTTGCTTTCGTGACTTTGCCTTATGTGAGATAATCAATGATCCTGGCATCATTCTTATTTTAGAGATGAAGTCTGTAAATCACTGTCAAGCAGCTTAAGAACCGGAACCACAGTGTAAATTCAGTTACTAACCATCATGATGAATTCTCTTCCTTTTTTTTTTGAAGAGGTTTTATAAAATGAGAACTTATTTAGCTGTGTGTATATTGGTGAAACAATTCAGGTTAGTCACTGTTCTCTTTTAGGGAAAACTAGAATTGCACTTGGAGAAGGCAATGGCACCCCACTCCAGTACTCTTGCCTGGAAAATCCCATGGGCGGAGGCAGGTAGGCTGCAGTCCATGGGGCTGCACAGAGTCGGACACGACTGAAGTGACTTAGAGTTGCACTAGAGTTGCTTTTTTTAAATGCTGTAAATTAAAAAAAAAAAAAAACAAGAAAACTTTTTATCATTTTCAAGGACTATAAATAGCATTTATGCAGTCAGACATTGTTTTAATTAGACACAGACCAGAACAAAAACTTCATTAGATTTAACACTCAGTAATACTACCAAAGTTTTAATCTCACCTTGTCATTATGTCAAACACAGTCAAATGTTTTTAAAAGGTCTTGACCATGCAGTCATATAATCATCTTTCAGATGGTCAGTGTATTTGAAATGCACAGAGAACCTCAGGTAAAAGCAATGGCCCATGGAGAAACTTAGAGCATTTTATTATACTGGGCTATTAAGCACATTCACAGTTCATAAAGTTTAATGGTCTGTCTGTAATGATTTATTTTTAAGTCAGCCAGAGGCTTCTGGGAGAACAAAATGTGACCAAATGCCATCAGCTACTCTGTCAAGCTTAATGGCAGCATTTAAAGCCTCGCCACAGACTTGCAAATTAACTACTGTCCCCCCACATGAAATCAACATCTCCCCTTAAATAAATTAAAATACTTCTAGACCTACCAGGAATTTGTCTGGGCTGAAAACCTATTATTCTTTCCAGGTACTAGGTCAGAAATGCTATGGAAGAAGCACTATGCATACACAGGACTCTGTACCAAATGAACAGCAGATATAAGATGGCATCCCTGAAAATTAGGACTGTTATTTTTACTGATGGGAAGAAGGATTTAAAAAGGAATGTTAGCAGGAACTAGCTCTCTACTACAGAGGCTAAGAATAAGGTTCTAAATCTGATGACTGCTAACCAGAAAACCACCTCATTTCTATCATCACACGCTTTAGTGTTTCCGTGTGAACTGCTGACTAAGGGGGAAAAGCCATTTAAACCACTCTATCTGTTAATACATAAACCATCCGATCAACACATACACATTCTGGCCAAAAACGAGCAGCTAATGCATCAGGGGACTCACTGTAATTTCTCTGCAAGACCCTCATTTGACCAGTATGTGACTCAACTGATGACACTTAATCTTGTAGCTGTATCTTTTCACTTTCCCACACTCCAGAAAACAGGCTAATGAGCAGTAAAATGACCCAAAGCACAATAAAACAGAAGAGAAATATAGCCCTCAATTAACCACCCATGACTGAAATTCCTCGTATTTAACTGTAAAGCATATTATCCCTGTTCCAGATATTGAATCTGATAAAGTATCTGAAGCAGGACTGGGCATAGACTAGTTACTCGGGAAATATAACTGGTTAATAATAAATGGAGGACAGAAAATCTTAAGCATAGAGAAAGAATAAATGAAAGCCTGGTTTTTACAAAGACCTTTATTTTCATTGAAAACTATTTCTTCCCTCTGAACTCAAGAAATGCTAAGGGTGCAAACCATTCTAATTAAAAACTGTCACCTTATTTGAATGTCTTTGACATGAAACTTTTCATTCATATCTTTTGATGTCTTGTGTCTATACCCCAATTTTTCACCCTAGCTCTTTTTGTCTCATCTCTTCATTTCAGTTGTTTTATTAGCCTTCTGGTTATACAAGTGATGCATGCTCAGTTCCAGAAAAAAATAATCAGAAAATATGAACAATTAAGAACAGAAAATAAAAGTCAGTGTTAATCACACAACCCAGAATTAACCACTGATAACATTTTAATGACTTCTCTTCAGACTTTTTCTTGTTCATATATTCAAAATAGGACACACTCTGCATACTATTTAACATACTACTTAATAGCCTTGTATTTTGTTTTATTCTTCAAAAACCTAGTACTTTGACCTAGTACTATGAAATGATGCTATGGCTCCCAACTGATTGCGGTGATTGAAAACACTTCAGCTGAAGTTTGTGAATGTTTTTATTTTTAATGGCAGCACTGTTTTAGATTTACCATACGATTGTTTGTATTAGTTCACAAGTCAAATTATCAGTGGGAGTTTGGTTAAACCCACACAGTGAAGGGGCTCATGCTCTTGCTCAGTCACTAAGTTGTGTCCAACTGTGACCCCAAGGACTGCAGCCCATCAGGCTCCTCTGTCCATGAGATTTGTTTGAATACTGGAGTGGGTACAATTTCCTTTCTTCAGGGGATCATCCTTACCCAGGGATCAAACCCAGATCTCCTGCATTGGCAAGCAGATTCTTTACCACTGTGCCACCTGGAAAGCTTACCATGAAGGTATGGTATCATGCTGCTGCTAAATCACTTCAGTCGTGTCCGACTCTGTGCGACCCCGTAGATGGCAGCCCACCAGGCTCTGCTGTCCCTGGGATCCTCCAGGCAAGAACACTGGAGTGGGTTGACATGTCCTTCTCCAATGCATGAAAATGAAAAGTGAAAGTGAATTCACTCAGTTGTGTCCGACTCTCAGCGACCCCATGGACTGCAGCCCACCAGGCTCCTCTGTCCATGGGATTTTTCAGGCAAGAGTCCTGGAGTGGGCTGCCATTGTCATAAATAGCCATTAAAAAGACTAGCTGTCCTAATATTTTCTCAGTACTCAATAAAATAACTTTAGCTTAGAAACAGCCAGAGTTACTGTGAGTGATTTTCACCTTTAAAGAATTTTTTTCTTCACAGACTCTTGACAAAACAAGTTCCAGAATAGTATGTATTTCCAGAAAGAAGTTTTAGTAAGAATTCTTTTTCATCTTTTTATCCCTCACTGTATACTTATTACTTCAATTTTTTTTTAAAGCTCTAGTAAAAATGAATCAGGGATAATTTAATTAAAAAAAAAAAAAAGACAGGTCAAGAACTGTGGCGACCCTGACATTTTACACTACAATCTAACACGGTACAGTTTCATAAATACAGACAGAAGACAAGACTGCTGGGTCAGGGATAAAGGACTGTTACTGACAAAAATGGCAATAGCCGGAGTTTCAGTATTTCCTTAGACTCGTTTCCCAATGCCCAGTTCCCATAAAGCTTTGCAAAGAGAGCCGGATGATCCCTGCACACACCCTGGGTTGTACTTCGAGAAAAAATAACCCTGAGCGTTAAGGATCTGAATCTTTTCAGCAAGGCACGCCTAGTCTTTGCTCTGCAGGAAGACATCTCTTTTCCAAGACCATTCTCCATACAAATGTGCTTGAAAAATTAATCTGGAACAAAGACAGTCGGAACCTCTGCTCTCAAAGCTTGCAGAAATTTGAGAGACTTATGGAGAGAATCAGTTCCTGGTAGAATATATATCCCTCGTTCTAGTGGCTGCCTGTTTAATGGTAAAAGTGCTCTATAATATATTTAACTAATATCTTAAGAGAACTTTTAGTTGTTTCTGAAGCCATCATTAACATTCTTGGACTTGTATAATTTCTTTGAGATTACTCAAGATGTGGGATGGCTGAATCAGACTATTGTAAGCTTTTTGTAAGATTTACTTATGTGTACCTTGCCTTCTAGGAAGCTATTCTTCATAGCCTGCTCATGTAATAAATAATTGTTTCCCCTTGCTTTCACTAATGGGCAGTATTATCAACCTGTTTGACCTCTGCAAATCTAATGGACAAAGTGACATCTTTGCTTTCATTTTCATTTGTTAATTGCTAATAAAACTAAATGTGTTCACTATATTTATTAACTATATATCTTTTATATTTTAAATATTGATGTCCATCAAGCCATTATTTTTTAAGAAGCATACGTCTTACCGATTGGTAAAAATTCTTTATGTATCTTGTTTTATATAACAGAATTTTTATGTAACAGGATAAATGCAGTTCATGCACACCTGTAGATATGCGTTCTTAGGGACAAACTTCAAGCCACCAGATATGGCTCTATCTCTGGGGGTGAAACTAGAGTAATTCTTTAGCTATCACATAACTGAAAACCTTCTAACTGCTTCATTTGGGCATCTCTGTCTTAATATGTCATCAAAGGTCTGGGCTAAATAACTTAAAACTCATCCAGTCGCAAATGTGAATGTTCACGTAAGTCTTTCTTTCTTTTCCCCACCAAATTTTACAGGATTAAGTTTGAAACTAATTATGAGAGCAATGTGGAACACTAAGCAACAAGACTAGAAAGACTCTAATAGAAGAGATTGATCCTAGCCTGTTTAATGAAAATGACTCTTCCAATGTTATAATGAAAGTCATTAACCACTAATATCCCTATTCCCAGGCCAAGGAAATACAAAAGGTTGTTAAATCTGCATATAAAACACATGTGGGTTTGTTATAAACGTTGCAAAGCTTAAGGAAGTTACATAATTTGTTAATCTTCCAGTTGTCTCCCTACCTGGAGACTACTTTTAATTACCTTTGAAAATTGTGTTCCATCCAAAACAAAAAATCATTGTTTTGCAAAGCACTGCCAGAAATTAGAGGAATAGGGAAAATATTTTCAAATGTAAAGTGCTTTAAAGAAGTGATTGCAACATTAAAATGAAATCCTTCAACTCTATAACAAAGCACCTTCTCCCCAAAGAAAGGGAAAAAACTTAGGTTGCTATATTCAACTTACAAGAGCAAAATTTAACAAGGATTTTTCTGTGAAATGAAAGGCAATGTATTAAATCAGAACTCTGTGGTGAAAGCCAAATCTCAAAATTCTCAAAAAAGCCTTCTGACTGATTCCAGATAGCTTATGTGCATTAGGTAGCAGATATTTAAATATAATTTAGAAAACTAAAAGAAATAAATAATTTCAAGATCAGGATAAAAACTAAAATAACATGAGAGATACAGATTTTTCCAGTATTTGTGTTGCTTCAGTTCAGTCACTCAGTTGTGTCCGACTCTTTGCGACCCCATGGACTGCAGCATGCCAGGTTTCCCTGTCCATCACCAGCTCCCGGAGCTTACTCAAACTCATGTCCATCGAGTTGGTGATACCATCCAACCATCTCATCCTCTGTTATCCCCTTCTCTTCCTGCCTTCAATCTTTCCCGTCAGCATCAGGGTCTTTTCCAATAAGTCAGTTCTTTACATCAGGTGGCCCAAGTATTGAAGTTTCAGCTTCAGCATCAGTCCTCCCAATGAGTATTCAGGACTGATTTCCTTTAAGATTGACTGGTTGGATTTCCTTGCTGTCCAAGGGACTCTCAAGAGTCTTCTCCAACACCACAGTTCAAAAGCATCAATTCTTTGGCGCTCAGCTTTCTTTACAGTCCAACTCTCACATCCAAACATGACTACTGGAAAAACCATACCTTTGACTAGACAGATCTTTATTGGCAAAGTAATGTCTCGGCTTTTTAATAATATGCTGTCTAGGTTGGTCATAGCTTTTCTTCCAAGGAGCAAGCATCTTTTAATTTCATGCCTGCAGTCACCATCTGCAGTGATTTTGGAGCCCCCAAAATAAAGTCTGTCACCGCTTCCATTCTTTCCCCATCTATTTGCCATGAAGTGATGGGACCGGATGCCATGGTTTTAGTTGTATGAATGTTGAGTTTTAAGCCAACTTTTTCACTCTCCTCTTTCACCTTCATCAAGAGGCTCTTTAGTTCTTCTTCACTTCCTGCCATCTGTGTTGGTTAGAAGAAACCAAAGTTGAGCTAAAATTCCTTAACAGTTTAACCAGCGCCTCTGGAAGCTCCAAGCTCATGAGATGAAAACAGCACTTTCAGAACACAGTAAGAGATCTCCAGGGACCAAAACTACACTATGTCCAAAGAAGCCAGCATTTCTGGTTGAACCAGAAAGTGAAATGTACTTTTGAAGCCAGATGTTGTGAATATTCTCTATTCTCCAGGTCCTAGAGAAAAGACTCCAAGTGGCTAGTAATTGTATGTTTTTTCTTCTTGACATTCTATAACTATTTGGGGCCCATTGATAACTACACATGGATATATATATACATGTAACTTTAATCCAACACCCCTACAAACTCAGTTTCTCTATCTTGCCCAGGCCCATAATGGAACTTAGAAGAATATACATGAGCTAAACTAGTATCACCTCACCTCTTCTCTTTTATTTACTTATTTTTTTATATTCCTCACAACAACCCTCATTATACATTGAGCCTCAGGCAGTTAAATGACATTTTATATCACACACCCAGCAAACAGTCGGTAAACTTCCTCTCACTCTCAGAAACTTTCTAGACTTGTTGCTTCTTTGCAGCTCTCTTGGCACTTGAGTTTAACTACCTTCTGGAGCACAAAGCGGGGCTCCCTAAAGTGGGCCCAGAAGCCAAGGAAGGAGGATCTGCCTTTTGGAAAGAGAGAGATTCTTCTATTTGTGCACACCATGCCAGGTACAGCTGAAGTCTATCCTCTCTACAGGTGATATGATATCACACAATTAGCCCTAGATGCTGAGGAATGCTCCTTCAGATCATTCTGGTAATCTGTCTGTTCTGTGCATCTTGGTGGTAGATCCCCAAGTGCAGAAAAGGGGAAGAAATCTCTCAGGAGTGAAGAGGCTAGGTAGACAGGGGAGAACAAAGCAGGAAGCAAAGAAGGGATCAGGCACGTGGCAAAATTTCTCAAGAATCTAGAGAAAGAAATAAACATTCAGGAAGCCAAGTGTTCAGGGGATGAGGTCAGCTGGGCTTCAGTCCACAACTAAAATAATCCCAACTACCTTTCTGCCTTCTGAGACAAAACAGAGCCAATGCTCTTGGTTCCGGGTCAGGGTAGGGGGATGTCTGCCCCATGTAAAACTCTCTTCTCTAAGAAATACCCTTATGAGCTATGAGATCCTACTGCATTGTTAATAAATTCCCTTTGGATTAAAGTCTTACTCTTAGACTTTCACAGGATGGTACCTTAGTCCTGCCCTCACACTATGCCAGTTTCTTGCATTCAGGACCTTTCCTGATTCATACTCCTCATTTAATCAACATTTAGTCTTCTTGACTTCCTCTGTTAGTTTTCTGTGTGTGCACACACGCCTCAGTTGTGTCCAACTCTTTGAGACCCTGTGTACTCATAGCCCACTAGGTTCCTCTGTCCATAGGATTTTCCAGGGAAGAATACTGGAGTGGGTTACCAATTCCTCCTCCAGAGGGATCTTCCCAACCCAGGGATTGAACCAGTGTCTCCCGCATTGGCAGGTGGATTCTCTACCACTGAGCCACCTGGGAAGCCCCAATTCCTAGGTTTGCTGTAAAAAAAACATCATAAAATTGGTGACTTAGAACAACAAAAATGTTATTTCCTCAGAGTTCTGGAAGCCAGAACTCCAAAACTGAGGAATCAGAAGGGCTCCCTCTGAAAAATCCAGGGAAGGTCCTTGCCTCTTCCAGCTTCTGGTGGCTCCAGGAATTCCTTGGTTCACGGTAGCCAAAAACCAATTTCTGCCTCCATTTTCATATCACCTTCTCCTCTCCTGTCTTATAAGGACGCTTACTATTGGATTGAGGATCCACCCAGTAATCTAGGATCATAATCTAGCATCATCTCATGATCCTTAATTACATCTGCAAAGGGTCTTTTTCCAGTGAGATCACATTCACAGGTTCTGGGAATTAGGACATGGATATACATTTTGGGGAGACCTCATTCAACCCTCGGAGAAGGCGATGGCACCCCACTCCAGTACTCTTGCCTGGAAAATCCCAGGGACGGGGGAGCCTGGTGGGCTGCCGTCTATGGGCTCGCACAGAGTCTGACATGACTGAAGCGACTTAGCAGCAGCAGCAGCATTCAACACTCTGTATCCACACAGGCACTGAGCAGAGCACAGAAGCCTTAGTTTCTGTTTCTCTGTTTACTTTCCATCTTTTCAACAGCACTGTCAGATAGAACTTTCTGTTACAATAGAAATGTTCTATATCTATCTGTCCAAAAGGGCAGCCACATGGAGCTATTGAGCACTTGAAACACTAGCTAATAAAATCAGATGCCTAAATTTTTTTAATTTTATTTAATTTTAATTCAAATGTAAATATACCCATGTGGTTAGTGGCTGCTGTAATCAATAGCCACAGTTATAAAATTTTTTAATAGAATCTACTTTTTATATTTTTATTTTTCCAACTTTATTGGGGTAAGATTGATAAAAAATTATATATATTTAAGGTCTACAATGTGATTATTTGATGTGTGTATATATATATTTATATATATATATAGTTAAATGCTTACCATGATCAAGTTAATGAATACATCCATCACCTCACATAAATAACTTTGTATGTGTGTGGTGAGAAGATTTAAGATCTACTCTCTTAGTAAGTTTCCAGTATATAATACAGTACTATCATCTATAATCACCATGCTCTACATTAGATCCTCAGAGCTTATTTATCTTAAAAACCCCTAACCCCACCCCCAATGATCTCTTTAACCTCCAGCCTAGACTCCAGGCCATCACCATTCTATCCTCTGTTTCTCAAAGTTCATATGTTTTTGTCACAGATAGCAGGTTTTCTTCTTCTCATGGCTGAGGAGTATTATCCACTGTATACAGATATACCACATCATTCATTGATTGATGGACTTAGGTTATTTCCATATCTTGAAAGTTGTAAAATTTTGACTATGCTTATCTATCATCTTCTCCTTTCCTCATTTGTCCTTATGATTTTATGCTCATTTCTTTATTTTCTTTCTCATGAGATTATAGGAAGTAGCAAAGATAAATACAAGAGATTGTGGAAAGCAGCAAAAATAAATGTGTTCACAAAAATAAGGGCTTCCCTGGTGGCTCAGACAGTAAAGAATCTGTCTGCAATGCAAAAAGTAATACAAGTAACAATGGCAAACACATGTGCTTAGTCGGCCATGTTTAACTGGATGACCCTATCAATTATCATGGGACTAGTTCATATTATCTCGTTATGATGAAAACTAACACATGGGAAAGAGGTGGGGTTCATTAACAAACTCAATATTTACTGGATTTTTCTGGGTAATTTTGGTCAAAATCTCAGTCTTAGGACAGAAACAAAATGGAACAATGGTACCTTGAGATTGCAAAAGCCAGGGCACCCTGCCCTGCACTCATGACTCTTTTGGAAACTCATACTATCTCAAAAGAGTATGGAAGGCATTAGGCCAGTAGCATGTTAAATGCTGTTATTAGCTTTGTTATACCTATGACACCATGTGAATCTGGCATAAGTACAAGGTCAAGTCTGATTTAGGCAACAAAGACTTCACAAAGATTTTATGAATTTAAAAATTGTAATTATTTTCCCAAATCTCTTTCCAATTTGAATTCCTTCAAATTCTGCTCCTTTTGTCACCAAGGAAGAAAGGCAGGTAAAAGCAAAGCTTTTCTTGCCATAGTGACCAAGAGCTTTATCTGTAGTTTGTCAAAATAAGCCATGATCAGCCTCCTCAAGGTTAGATCAAACTTCACAATCTCAAAATTATCCATCTTCTACTCATCCAGTAGGAATCTGATCACCCTGTTCACACTGGGCAAACGTTAATATATGTGATACGGAGAATCAGAAACAAAGCATACAAAGAAGGAAGAAACTCGCTTGCAGGTAAGTTGCAGAGAAGACAGACTTTAAGAGAACGGGTTGACCAAACAAAAAAAAAACAAAGAATGTATTAACTTCTTTCATTGCCAAGGTTAATGAGTTTACAGTTAGTCTATTCATTAAGAGAAGATTGTAATTTTCTCACACCTAACATCTGTATATGTCATAATCTATCTTCAGACATTAGTTTTACAAAAGTCATAGAGAGTTGCTTTGTTAGGGCTTCAGTAGCTTACAGGAAATGCTCAGGAAGACTTTTGTCTTAGAGACTAAAATTAGGCAGAACAAATTTGTTATTTTTGATTTGACTCAAAGTGAAGTGTGGGTTTTCTTTTGGAATGATGGGTTGTGGAATGATGGGCACGCCTATTCATAAAGGTGGCAAGATCATAAAGGTGGCAAGACCATATCAATTTTACTTTCACAACAGATATATCTCAATTAGTTACTAATAAATTATACTTAGAAAGCCATTATGCAGATGACTAAAGCCAACAAGCCATTCAATGTCAGTTAATGTGGATGCAGTATAAGGCTTCCTACAATGATAACATGTTAGAAAAGAATACTGGCTTAAAGAACAATAATTGGCAAGTAGCACCTAGTGGGAGACATGCCTGGCAAGACTCCAGGACATCCCTGCTCCCGCATTGAAGATGGTCAACTGGTTTTAAATCTAAACTATTACTCCAATTGCAAAAACAACTTGCAATGAAGCCAAACAGTGATGGTTGAGTAACTGGGACATGCTATGTTATTGGTTTAAAGAAAAAAGAAAAGAACCTGGTAATCTGTCTCAAAGATCCTTAACATCTTCCCTTCAAAAAAACTCTTGATTCTTTTCTATATTGTTTTTAAGTTCTGTTTATTGGATTTTAAATCATCTGACATAAAAAGCTCCTACCTCAAGAACCCCCTAGACAAGAGGATGTATCCATTTCTAACAAATGGGCCCTTTATACTGATCCCAATGAAGACATATGAGAACCCCAGCAAGAGGATGATGTTATCATTTTATATTAGTAATCCTTAAGCACTTGTTCATCTTTTACTTAACTAAAAGGATTTTCAAGTTTTTCTACGCCTTACATTCAAAACATGAGACTATACATATAAATATTAATTTATGCTTTCCCCCACCCCAGTGTCTTCTACCACGCCTTTCTGTGATAGATCAAATATGACCACCAATTTTTTTTTGCAAGAAATGGACTCTATTTTCCAATTGCTTGAATCTGAGTTGGCCCTGTGGTCTGCTTTGGCCATTAGAAGGAGGGATAAATGACCTGCGTGACTTCCAAGCTTCAGTGCACTGATAGCTTCCACAGTCACCCTCTGGAACACTGACATCTTAGGAATAAGCTGAGCGAGACTTCTCAAGGATGATGGCCTTCCTGGAGTGAGGCATCAGTGGAAAGAGAGTCCCAGCCACCCCATCCATCCCAACTCTCCCAGCTGACACGTCAGACATATAAATGAAGTCATCTGGGATGAGCCGGCCCCAGCCAGTCTGCCAGCTGGATTCAAAATCATGAGTTAGCACAGCCAACCCCCAGGGCAGCAGAGATGAGCCACCCGCGACAAACACTGTCAATGTTAGCAACCTACAGAACCATGAGCAAATAAAGCACTCTAAAGCCACTAGATTTTGGATCTGCGATGTGAAAACATATGACTGAGACACATCCCATTTGACATCTTAGGCTAAAATTAAGGCATCTCATACCTATTAATTCCCACATGAAATTAAGAGAAGAGGTAGGACTTGATCAACTACCACTAGCAACAGAGTCACTTCTTTTTGCAGATATCCCCTAGCTCCCAACATGACAACTCCAATTCTTTACATTTCTATTCCATGCCTCTTACCTCTCCAAAAATAGCTAAGTATCTGGGCAATTCTCTCACTCGTCAATAACCATCAGCACTAGTGTGTCAGAACTCTGCGAGGTGATGCAACACAACCGTGAACAAACAGACACACATTCTGCCTTTATGGAATTTACCATATAGTGGAACCTACATTGACACCTAATTATAAAGTTAGTTATTTGGGCTTCCCTGGTGGCTCAGTGATAAAGAATCTGTCTGCCAATGCAGGAGACATCAGTTCAATCCCCGATCCAGGAAAATCCCACATGTAGTGGAGCAACTAAGTCCATGCAACAGAACTTCTGAGCTTGTGCTTTGAGCCTGGGAACCTCAACTAGAGAGTAGCCCCACTTGCTGCAACTAAGAGAAAAGCCGACCCAGCACGGCCAAAAATAAACAATAAAGAAAAAGAATAGGGCCGATGAATATTAAATTTTAAAATGCATAATTCAACAAAACATTAAAAAATAAAGTTAGTTATTTTGATCACAAGTGTGATAAGTGCCAAAAGGGACAAGAGCAGAGGGCCACAAGTGTACCTAAACAGGAGTCTGACCAGACCTGGGAGATCATGGAAGCCTTTTCTGGGGAGCTGATTTTCAAGGCTTGAAGAATAAGCAGGAATTACATGGCAGGAAGGAGGGGAAATTTTTCACAAGGTCCTGAAACAGGAAAGGGGAGTGACACCTCGAAGGACAGAATGCCAGTGAGGCAGGATTGCAGAGAGTGAGGAAGCATGTGGGTGAGACAAGATTAACTCTATATTGAACATAAACATTTCTTCTTGTAAACAATGTAACTCTGACCTCAGGGCACATCCAAGGGCAGAAAACATGTGACCTAAGACAGGCCATTACCAAAGATGATGGAAGAAATGACAGAGTTGAAGCAAAGCAGCAGATGAAACCGGAGAAGGCAATGGCACCCCACTCCAGTACTCTTGCCTGGAAACCCCATGGATGGAGGAGCTTGGTGGGCTGCAGCCCATGGGGTCGCTAAGAGTCAGACATGACTGAGCGACTTCACTTTCACTTTTCACTTTCAGGCACTGGAGAAGAAAATGGCAATCCAGTCCAGTGTTCTTGCCTGGAGAATCCCAGGGACGGGGGGAGCCTGGTGGGCTGCCGTCTATGGGGTCACACAGAGTTGGACACGACTGAAGCGACTTTGCAGCAGCAGCAGATGAAACTTCTGAGTGACTTTAGCCACCCCACACCAAGTAATTCTAACGTTCCATTCACAGAATTACAGAAAGTTAGAAGGCAAAGGGAACTTAAAAATCTTATGGCCCACTACTGAATAGAACAGGCAACTTGCTCAATATTCTGTAACAACCTAAATGGGAAGAGAATTTGAAAGAGTAGATACATGGACACAACATTGCTAATCAACTATACTTCAATATAAAATTTAAAATAAAAAAATTAATCTTACAATTCAAACCCCTCTTTTTATAAACTGGGAAACTGAGGGCCAAGGAGCAAGAATCTTGTCCACAGTGAGGGGATCTTGGGCACAGTCAAAGCTCAATCCTATGTCTACTTTCTAACTGCTCTCTCACTGCTTCAGTGTACACAAAATCCTTCCCCACGCATCACGTCAGTTCACCCTCTTCACTACTCTAAGAAGGAGGTGGGGCAGATACTGTGATTCTGATTTTATTCAGAAAGTGAGGCCAAGATTAAGCAAAGCTCCCATGGCTAAGAGTGCCAGAGTTCAGACTAGAAATCAGGACTCTGGCCACTCATCAACTCGATTAATTCAGTAAACATTTGCCAATCACCTGCACTGTGCAAGCCCCTGTGCTGCTAGAGAGAGTCAAATGAATAACTACATGTGTTTGAGTGAGTGAAAGTCACTCAGTCATGTCCAACTCACACTGATTTATGGCATGCAAAATACACTGGATACAACTTCTTTCTGTTTCACGCTGTCCTTGGCCAATACCTTCTCCTTTTTATTTCTAGAAGTCTCTAGTGATTACCTCTACCACCAGCATTGGACACTACTGGTCTAGTTGAAAACAATAAAGATATTCTGCAGAAAAGGCTTCCAGATGGAAAAAAAAAAAGTTCCAGAGAATGAAATTTGCAAGGAACACTGCCTTGAGCTTTCTCAAAAGCTAACTTGTACCATCCTGCAATACTTCCTCTGGCTTCTAGGTTGAAGTATTTTGCTTTCAGATTGACTTTGTAGGTGTGACATAAAAAGGAGAATCAACTGGTTTGCAGAAATAAATCACAGGCAGGCCTGGGGTCCCGGTCTTGCTAGGAAACAGGTAGCCTAGAGAATTTACCTTTGCAGTGAATATCCAAGGATAGTCTAAAGTAGATTTGCACTGGCTCCTGAATCTGGTTAGCAGGCTGGCACATAGATTGGTTAGCTGGCAGAACAGCTCAGAGTAGCCTCGCTCTGTGCAAGTGGAATCATCAGCAAGTAGAAAAGTGCAGTGATGAGAAAGCCCATGTATCAGTCTAGGAGCATCCTGTTTTGTCTACTTTTATAGTCACCATAAAACAGCTAAATTTTTACATAATTCACAATTAAAGAAATGACATATTGATAAACAGAGTCTGTGGCATTTTTTTCATCAGTTACAGCACCACTGTGCATTCACACACACACACACACGGCTCTTAAGAACATTCCTGATTCAAAGAGCAGCACACTGGGGAAGAAGAGCTGTTGGGTCAAGGAATGTTGATCACCTGTGGGATAAATAGAGGAGAGTGGGTTTATGTGAAGCGAGTATAGGTGGTAGTTCAAAAATAAATCTTTCAGAATGAGATCAAGGACCAGCTAAAGATAAAATGAAGAATAAATATTTGTTTTAACAAACAGAAAAGATAGGGAGAAGGCTAATCCTATAATACTGTATTAAAAAAAAAAACTAAAAGTTTAGAGTAATTTCGGGAGTCTAGTACATTGCTGAGCTGGAGAAGGCGATGGCACCCCATTCCAGTACTCTTGCCTAGAAAATCCCATGGACAGAGGAGCCTGGTGGGCTGCAGTCTATGGGGTTGCAAAGAGTCAGGCACAGCTGAGCAGACTTCCCTTTCACTTTTCACGCATTGGAGAAGGAAATGGCAACCCACTCCAGTGTTCTTGCCTGGAGAATCCCAGGGACGGGGGGAGCCTGGTAGGCTGCCATCCATGGGGTCACACAGAGTTGGACACAACTGAAGTGACTTAGTAGCAGCAGCAGCACACTGCTGAGGGCTGAAGGCAGACACCTCGAGATAGAGGCATGAAGGTACCACGGTGTTAGTCAATGCTACTTACAGCATGAGTCTAGGTAAAAATGGACATTAAATAAATGAAGGTAAAAGAAAAGCATAGATGTGAAAGTATTTGTTCAGTTAGACTATTTTTGAACAGCAAAACATACAGACCCAAGTTATTCCTATTTTGCAAGCATAGTACAGTTGACCTTTAAACAACACAGGTTTGATCTTCGAGGGTCCACTTATGTGTGGAATTTGTTCAACAGTAAAACCACAGTACCACACAATCTGCAGTTGGCTGAACCCATAGATGTGGCACCCATCAATAGCCGATTATAAATCATATTCAGATTTTCAATGGCACAGAGGGTCAGAGCCCCTCATGTCCATGGTGCATAAGGACAAGTGAAGACTCAGGAGGCATAAGAAAACATCTCAGCCACCAAAGTGTTAATCTGAGGCCAAATGTCTGACATTAAGAGAAAGAAGGCTCACAAAAAACTGGAACCGAAGTCTGTCACTGTTCAGGTCTGGCAGCAGCTCTGGGAACCCAGGGCATCTTGTCATCTCATCAGAAACAAGAATGCATCGCTTCCAGCTGCTTTATCAATTGCATCTCAAATTTATATTTTCTTAAGAAAACATGTCTGATCAGGTCAGATACAGGACACTCATGCGTGTTCCAATTCACTAGAGTTTTAATCTCCCATAAATTCAGCCTATGTAAGGTGGCTTTTAATCATATATTAATTGAACACCTAACTATGTGGTAGTCATTGACTGAGGCACTGAGGATACAACCAGAATGCAAGATCCCTGCCCTCACAGAGCTTATCGGGGAAGTGGGGAGGAGGGCAAGCAGGAAAATCTTAAGTTAATAACTTTAGCAACAGTCTGAGAAGGACATGGTTCTCTTAAGCATTAGAGGATTCTTAACCCAGACCTGGGGGCAGGGGGCAGTCAAGAATATTTCACAGAGAAAGTGATGTCTACAATGGCCGAATGGATGTGTGGCAGTTGGGGCGGGTGGGGGGAAGAGGGGAGAGTGGGGTGGGGAAGGGAAGAGGGAGGAAGTGATCCTAATGCAGGAAGAACAAAATATTCTAAGGTCCAGACAGTAATGTATCTGGCCTCAGTTACAAAAATGTATGTGGGTAAATTTGATGGGACTGGAGCATGAAGTGTGATGCGGGGAGAGCTAAGACTGTAGGCAAAAGCTGGAATCAGTAAACAGAAAGAGAAGCCACTCAGGGGCTTCGGGCAGAAGTGATGTAGGTGATCACACTTATGTTTAAGGAAAGAAGCACCCTGGGAGGAAAGTACCTCCAAAGTCACCAGAAATGATTCCCTATGGTGGCAGTCCCCAGCACCACCTGACCAGGTCCCCAGAAATCCAGGGCAGCAAACTCACACCAGCACCCACCACAGCATGGCACCCCAGTTATGCCTGATCAGGAGGAAAAGGAAATACGTCCCTAGAATATCTCCCTTTCATTTGCAGAGGTGAGATTTCTAGAAGCTTGAAGTGCCCTGGGTCATTGAGAATGTGCACCGTCACCTTGGTGCTACTATTCTGAATTGCTGAAAATATTTCTTTTTGAGTCCATATCACTACCAAAAGTGAGAAGAGTATCCTAGCCTGAGGAGGCCTGGGTGTTTTACATCATTTGTATTAGTTATTTTCCTTTACACTTAAGACATTCCATCACATTCATTTACCTTACCTGACTGGCTCCTCCTTGATTAGCAGTCTATGGTCAAAGTTGGCCTTCCAACTTGAGAATCTGATATTGTAGAGCAAATTGCCAGTAGGTCAGAATGTTTTGAGCTTAGGCAATTTAATTTGTTCAAAACAGTACAAATCACAGTCTTGTGGTCCCTATTTTTAACAATGGCCAAGTGGCTGTCAGGACCACTGGTGTGGGCTCAGTCATTCGGTCGTGTCAGACTCTTTGCGACCCCACAAACTATAGCCCACCTGGCTCCTCTGTCCATGGGATTTCCCAAACAAGAATACTGGAGTGGGTTTCCATCTCCTTCTCCAGGGTATCGTCCCCCAAATAAGGGATGGAACCCACGTCTCCTGCACTGGCAAGTGGATTCTTTACCACCTCAGATGGATTTTGAGCCATCTGGGAAGCTCAAGACTACTGGGATAAAACTAAGAATATTACATACAAAGTTCCAAAACACATCCTGAAGTCAAGCCATTAGATTTCAGTAAGATAACTAGTAAAATGTTGGTCTCTGTCCCTCTCTCACACACAATTGCCTTGCCAGCCTGTGAGTGCCTTATGTTTTGATTGTTGTTATTCACCTCATTGGCATACGCTGAGCCCTCCCTCAGTGGCTTCACTCCTGAAAATGGCACTACTGCTCTGATTATTTTGCTGAGTATAGGAAACTAGAAGTGAGACCACTGAAAACTTAACAACATTTGCTTCAGGCTTCCAACAGTGTAACTATAAAATAAGTGATTATAAAATAGAAAGAAAATCAGGTCAGCAGCTAAAAGTAAATAATTATAAATAATCAGAAATCCTCCCACATAGGATCCAAATCACAAAGCAAGAAATTTCTATTATAAATATTTGGCAGCTTCCATTGTCTGGTGATCCTCACTGAGAAAAATAACAGATATTTGCATTAGGAAAAGAAAAACCAACACTAGCCTTAAATTCTTTGTCTCTTGAATGTCATTTTATACTCACTGTAGCTAGCTTCTGAAGATTTCAGAACACTGTGCAGACAATTATGAGCTCCCTATACAGGGTTGTCAGGAGGAAGGGGCTTTGAGAAAATAAAGTCTGCAAAATGACCCAGCAAGCCATGGTTGGAGAAGGAGTACAACTCTGAAATCTGAGGGTCTATCCTTCTCTCAACTTCCTCACTTAGGGAAAATATGCTATCTTAATTCCATATAATTTAAGACACAGATAATTTAAAACACAAAGTAAAGAGTCTCTTGTCTGCAACCGAAAATCCAAGAACACACAAATAAATCAGAATACCCAAGGGGTAGCAGCCTAATCACTGTTGTACCCAAAATACATGGGAGATAACAGATACTCAGTAAATACTTTTAAAACTAATTAATCCAGTTAAGTATTCACACACAAAAAGGCTATTCCTATCATATACAAATATATTTTCAAACTGACCTAAATCCATAAATCACACACTTGTTTACTTCAGATAGGCAGTTTTAAGGCTTCCCTTCCCCTGAGAATATTGAAAACCTCCATCTAAAATTAGCATGTCACAATAGAAAAGCTTCCTACTCAAGTCCACAATTCTCTGTTAACACTATGGGAGATGGTTTCTCAACTCTAAAAAGTACTGGGATGCTACTTCTTGTCAATGTCTCTCAAAGACTATGAAAAGAAAATTTGGTCACTGAAATTGCCTCCCCACCAAAAAAAATCTAGTATTTAACATATAAATAGAAAGGTCAGAAATTTGGTCCCCAAATTTGTTTGGATACTGGAAATTATCTTTTTAAAAAAATAAACAGTTCAAATATTACCTGAAGGCACTCTTCTAAGAAAGAAAAGGCAGAATAAAGGGAAGTAAAAGAAACGATCAAATCACTTTGTTGTGTATCAGGAACTAGTGTAGTGCTATAAGTCAATTATACGTCAAAAACAAACCCATAGAAAAAGAGGTTTGTGGTCACCAGAAAGAGTTGGGAAAGATAGACTTGGAAGAGGGCAATCAAAATGTGCACACTTCCAGTTATAAGACAAATAAGTACTGGTGATATAATATATTATGATAAACGTAACACTTGGATCATATAGAAAAGTTGTTAAGAGTAAATCCTAAGTTGTCATCACAAGGAAAAAAATATTTTAAATATTTTTTATTTACTTCTGTATCTATATGAGATGATGAATGCTCCCTAAACTTACTGGAATCATTTCATGATGTATGTAAGTCAAACCATCCTGTGGTCCACCTTATACCATGCTGTATGTTGACAAACCTGGAGAGAAAAAAACCAGCTGAATCTCACATAAACCAAACGAGCACATCCACCCCAAACCAAAGAGACCAGAGAATTGATTTCTGATGAAACTACGTTTTGATCTTTGATTTTCCTTGCAGGATTGTGTGTGTGTGTGTGGCATGGCCCTGGCTCTTTCTCTGGGAAGTACGGCATCTGTAAAACCTGTGCCGTGCGGTTCCCTTCGCCCTCTTCTCCAGATCAGCACACCAGTTTCTGTCAACAGTCTCTGTCTACAGAAAACCAGGACCTAGGTTTCCCTGGCAGGGCTGTTGCTCCCCTCCACTTGGAAAACTTGTGGGCCAGGCTGTTTGGAAATCACAGCACCCCGCTTTCTGCCTCCCCATCCTCCCAAAGCAGACACGTCTAAGGGCTAAGGGCCAGGCCTGCTGAGGGCTTCAGACTCCAGCAGTGGGGCCCCGACACTGACGGCTTTTGGTGTTACTATTAATGAATTTAATGAGATATAATTATTGTACAACAGATTGCACATATTAAGCATATAATTGGATAAAGTCAACCTCCGTACATACCCATGAAACTAGCACCTCAATCAAGATGGTGGACATGTCAATCACTCCCCCAAAATGTCTTTGTATCCCTGTATAGAAAACCTCCTTCTCATTCCTCCCTGGAAGCTTCCACTTTGCTTTTTGTCACTAAAGATTAGTCTGCATTTCATAGAGTTTTATATAAATAGAATCATATGGTATATACTCATTTTTCTTTGGTGTCTTTTACTCAGCGTATTTATTTTGAGATCCATCCACGTTGTCTACATCAGTAATCTATTGCTTCTGATTGATGAATATTATCCCATTGTATAGATATACTACAATTTGTTTTTTCCCTTTCACTTGTTAATGGATATGGAGGTTGTTTCCAGTTTGGGACTATCACAAAGATGTTACCAGCATTCACATAAAACTCACACTTAAGAGACCAGAAGACTTTCTATTCGTAAGAATGAACAGATAAGCTATGGACTCTTTCTAAAAATTTCATTCAAGATGTCAAAGTGAAATAGCCCCACAGATGCTTATGCAGAGGCTACTACAAGACAATAAAGTTGATTTTATAATTTTGCCTTAAGAATTTCTTTTTCAGTGTCAAGTTTACATCTATACATAGAGAGGGTTTGTACTTCTCAAAGCACATAAAAGATAGATATTATTTTTCTCCCTCAACTCATTGCATTTTGCTTTATGCACAATTATTGAATATTTTTCTCAAATTGAAGGTCTGTGGCAATCCTGTACTGAGCAAGTCTATTGGTGCTTTTTTTCAGTAACATTTCCTCACTTCATGTCTGTCACACTTTGTTAATGCTCACAATATTTCAAAGTTTTTCATCATTATTGCATTTGTTAGGTAATCTGTGATCTTTAATATTACTATTGTAATTGTTTTAGATGCACAAATCATGCCATTTAATGGACAGATGTTCTGCGTTCTGACTGCATCACTAACTGGTGGTTCCTGGTTTCTTGCCCTGTCCTCGGGCCTCCCTGTTCTCTGAGGCACAACAATGTAGAAATTAGGCCACATAATAACCCTCTGCTGCTGCTGCTAAGTCGCTTCTGTCGTGTCCGACCCTGTGCGACCCCATAGACAGCAGCCCACCAGGCTCCCCCGTCCCCAGGATTCTCCAGGCTCCAGGCAAGAACACTGGAGTGGGTTGCCATTTCCTTCTCCAATGCATGAAAGTGAAAAGTGAAAGTGAAGTCATTCAGTCTCTTTGTGACCCCATGGACTGCAGCCTACCAGGCTCCTCCATCCATGGGATTTGCCAGGCAAGAGTATTGGAGTGGGTTGCCATTTCCCTCTCCATAATAACCCTATAGTGGTCTCTAACTGTTCAGATGAACCACAGGTCTTTTCCTTCAAATCAAAAGATAGAAATAATTAAGCATAGCAAGGAAGGTATGTCGAAAGCAGAGACAAACTGAAAGCTAGACCTCCTATGCCAGTTAGCCAAGTTGTAAATGCAAAGGAAGAGTTCTCAAAGGAAATTCAAACTGCTACTCCAGTGACCACACAAACAAGAAGAAAGTAAAACAGCCCTATTGCCAAGAAGAAGAACGTTTTAGTGGTCTGGATAAAAAATAAAATCAGGCAAAACAGTCCCTTACCAAAGCTAATTCAGGTTAAAGCCATAAATATCTCCAGTTCTATGAATACTGAGAGAGGTAAGGAAGCTGCAGAAGGAAAGTTTAAAGCTAGTAGAGGTTGGTTCCTGAGGTTTAAGGAAAGAAGTTGTAGCTGTAACATAAAAGTGCCAGAAGAAATACCAAATGATGATGTAGAAGCTGCAGCAAGTTATTCAGGAGATCTAGCTAAGATCGTTCAGAGAAGGAAATGGCAACCCAGTCCAGTGATCTTGCCTGGAGAAACGCAGGGACGGCGGAGCCTGGTGGGCTGCCGGCTATGGGGTCGCATAGAGTCAGACACGACTGAAGTGACGCAGCAGCAGCTAAGATCGTTAATAAAGGTGGCTATAGTAAACAGATTTTCAGTGTAGACCTAAGCCTTATAGGGCTTCCCAGGTGGCGCTAGTGGTAAAGAACCAATCTGCCAGTGCAGGTAGATGTAAGAGACACAGGTTCAATCCCTGGGTCAGAAAGATCCCCCAGGAGGAGGGCACAGCAACCCACTCTAGTATTCTTGCCTGGAGAATCCCATGGACAGAGGAGCCTGGCTGGCTACAATCCATAGGGTCACACAGAATCAGACATGACTGAAGCAACTTAGCACTCATGCATGCAACAGCCTTCTATTGGAAGAAGATTCCATGCAGGACTTTCATAGCTAAAGAGAAGTCAAAGCTTGGCTTCAAAGGACAAGATGACTCTTACTAGATACAAATACAGCTAGTTACTTTCAGTTGAATCCAGTGCTTATTTACCATTCTGAAAATCCTAGATCTTTAAGAATTGTGCTAAATCTACTCTGCCTGAACGCTCTAAATGGAACAACAAAGCCTGGATGTTACCTATCTGTTGACAACATGACTTACTAAATATTTTAAGCCCACCGTTGAGACCTGTGACTCAGGGTCGGGGAAAGGTTTTGTTTCAAAAATCACCTGGTCACCCAGGAACTCTGATGGAGATGTACAACAAGTTTAATATTGTTTTCATGCCTGCTAACATAACATACATTCTGCAGTCCATGGATCATGGACCAATTTAGACTTTCAAGTATTATTTGAGAAATATATTTTACAAGGCTATAGCTGCCAGAGATAGTGATTCCTCTGATGGATCTGAGCAAAGTCAATTGAAAAACCTTTTGGAAATGAGTCACCATACTAGATGCCATCAAGAATATCTTTAATTCATGAGAAGAGGTAAAACTAGCAACATTAACAGGAATTGTGTTGGAGAAGACTCTTGAGAGTCCCTTGGACTGCAAGGAGATCCAACCAGTCCATTCTGAAGGAGATCAGCCCTGGGATTTCTTTTTTTGGAGGGAATGATGCTGAAGCTGAAACTCCAGTACTTTGGCCACCTCACACGAAGAGTTGACTCATCGGAAAAGACTGTGATGCTGGGAGGGATTGGGGGCAGGAGGAGAAGGGGATGACAGAGGATGAGATGGCTGGATGGCATCACTGACTCGATGGACATGAGTCTGAGTGAACTCCAGGAGTTGGTGATGGGCAGGGAGGCCTGACGTGCTGCGATTCATGGGGTCGCAAAGAGTTGGACACGACTGAGCGACTGAACTGAACTGAACAGGAATTTGGGAGAATATAATTCCAGCTCTCATGGATGTCTGAGGGGTTCAAGACTTCAGTGGAGGAAATCTCTGTAAATGTGATGGAAACAGTAAGAGAATTAGAAGTGAAGCCTGAAGATGTGACTGCATTGTTGCAATTTCAGGATAAAACTTTAATGGATGAGGAGTTGCTTTGTATGGATGAGCAACAAAAGTGGCTTATTGAGGTGAAAGCTATCCTGGTGAAGATGCTGTACAGATTATTGAAAGGACAGCAAAAGATTTAGAATACTGCACAAACGTAGCTAATAAAGCAGTGGAAGGATTTGAGTGGACTGACTCTAACTTTGAAAGAAGTTCTTCTGTGGGTAAAATGCTATCAACAGCATTGCATGCTACAGAGAAATCATCCACGAAAGCAAGAGTTAGCTGATGAGGCACACTTCAGTGTTGTCTTAAGAAAATGCCACAGTCACCTCAGATTTCAACAACCGCTGATCAGTCAGCAGTCATCAACACTGAGACAAGACCTTCCACCATGACTCACTGAGGGTCCAGATGATATTTAGGATTTTTAGCAAAATCATTTTAATTAATGTATATACATTTCTTTTTTAGACACAGTGCTATTACACACTTACTAGACTACAACACGTGTGTGCTAAGTCCCTTCAGTCCTGTCTGACTCTTTGTAACCCCATGGACTGTAGCCCACCATGCTCCTCTGTCCACTGGGTTCTCCAGGCAAGAACACAGGAGTGGGCTGCCATGCCCTCCTCCAGGGGGTCTTCCCGATCCAGAGATCGACCCGCATCTCTTGTGTCTCCTGCCTGGAAGCAGGGTTCATTACCACTAGTGGCACCCGAGAAGCCCAGACTATAGCATAGCATAAACATAACTTTACACATGCTAGGGAAAAAGTTCATGTGATTCACTTTCTTGTGATATTTGGTTTCTTGCAGTGGTCTAAAAGCAAACCCACAATGTCTCTGAGGTATGTATACCTATAATTACCTTAATACCCATGAGTTCATAATATTAGAGAGCGAGCAGACGTGAAAGAGAGAGAATAAAATGTAAGTCTCCAAACCTAACTTACTGAACATAATCAGGAATATTTAAGACATCAATTCCTTGGTCTGAAAACTATCAAAAGGAAAAAATAAGCATTTACCCTTCTTTTCTTGTATGAACTATATTTAACAGTAACCAAATAGCCTAATTTGATAAGGAAAAGTGGGTTTTTCCCAAACATTTCCATCCAATAAACATGGAAAAGATGGTGGAATCTAATTAGAAAATCACTACTTTTCATTCCCTCAAAGAATCAGTCAACAATAATCAGGGATTAAAATATTACACAAAAGGTTGTTGGGGAGTTTACATAGGAGGGATCGAGCTCTCATCACCTGAACCTGACCTATCTTGGCATTACTAAGAATAAGTGCATCCAGAGCTATATACTCTCTGACATTTTATAACATGGATCATGGAGCAAGTTGAAATTGGATAGCATCAATTAAGGAAGTCAAGTGATAAAGGTCCAAGTTAATTGACACCACAGGAAGCAAATAGAAAAATCCAGACATCTAAAGGACAACTGACCCAAGTTTTTCAAAAGTTAGTGGCACGATAAAGAAGTGACAAGGAGGACTGCCATTAACACTGAAACAAGACCCTCCAGCAGGAAAGAGGCCATGCCTCACTGAAGGCTCAGAGAACGATTAGGCTCCTCCATTTTTGGAGGAGAAGGGGGCGGCAGAAGTTGAGATGGCTGGATGGCATCATCAACTCAATGGACATAAGTCTGAGGAAACTCCAGGATATAGTGAAGGACAGGGAAGACTGGAGTGCTGCAGTTCATGGGGTCACAAAGAGTCGGACACAACTTAACAGTGACTGAACAACAACACAGCAATAAAGTATTCTTAACATTTTTAGGCATCATGTTACTGTACACTTCAGAGACTGCAAAACAGTGCAAACACAACTTTTACATGCACTGGGGAACCAAAAAATTGATGTGACTCACATTATTGTCACACTCACTTTATTGAAAGGTCTGGACCCAAACCTGCAGTATCTTTGGGGGATTGTTGTGCTTCATTTGTAAATTCAGCCACATATTCATCTACTCAAAGTTGTCAAAATGCATATTACATGCCTGGTACTGTACTGTGTGCACAGGACTCAAAAGTTAAGAAGCTAAATCCTTGCTTAGTGAGAAGCTGGCATCTTTACACTTTGAAAACCAACACAAGTAGTCTTTGCCTGTTTTAACATTCTTTACCTCCATGGTAAAAATAAGAGAGACAGGAAAGTTAACAAGCTGCCTAGATTTCTAGAAACATAGGTAACTCCCACAGAGCACCAAGAGGAAGCTTCTGCCCCCTTCGTAGCCACTGTTATTTCCATGCCAAAGCAGGGAGCTCGTGCAGGTATGCAGGTAGGAGATTTATGACCCACAGGGACACAAGAATCAATGGAAGGAGCAACAGGGCAGCAACAGTCAACAGCTCTCCTAAGCATGTTGAGCAAAAGTTAACCCTTTAATACAAAACGCAAACCTCTCTTCCCTGAATGACCTCCTCCATCTGTCTACAAACCCATCCAATCCTTCTCCCCAGATCTTTTTCCAAAACGGACCTAGAAAGACTACATGCATCACCACTTCTAAATACTTTTGACTGCCTTGTAATGTCATTTTCCTCCTCAGTATAAATCCATTGGTATAAAATAGGGGGGCATTTCCAGGCCAAACGATATAGGCATATTCAGCTAAAATCCCTGCTCTATGGGAGCACAATATACTTTAATTTATTTATTTTTTAATTGAAGGATAATTGCTTTACAGAATTTTGTGGTTTTCTGTCAAACATCAATATGAATCAGCCATAGATACACAGTATACTCTTAATCACTTCATTATTGGGGTTAAAAGAAAGTGAACCATTACACCTGCTTTCTCTCCTTGAGTATTTTTTCATACATAAAATCATACCATCCATAACAGGATCCCTAAATCCACTAACTTTACAGTTTTTTTCCTACTGATTAGCCTGATACCTCCTTCTTCCAGAATAATAGCTTTTTTTTTCATCAAAACTATCTACTTAGACAGCTGAGTCTCAGAATGTTTGTTTTCCTATTTAACACCTAATATGCATATTTTTCTAATTTTTTTTTGCAAAAAATATTTTCTAGGTACAGTTGATGCCTAGTTAGGCAAGTTGAGATGGTAGTAGGAATATGAGTAGCCTTGAAAGGTATTTCTGTCAGATTTAGTGAGTATTGTGCAACCTTTGTTCTCATACAGTATCGGTCTATTTATTTTATTAACTCTATTTTTCTTCAGTTCAGTCGCCCAGTCATGTCTGACTCTTTGCAACCCCATGGATTTCTTAAACTGATGTTAAAATGAGTTTGCAGTCTACAGCATATACTAAATGGGGCTAATGATTTGGAGATAAAGTAACATAAGCATCATATAAATGGATTTTAATGTTTTCTCAGCTAATCCACTGTGGCTTAGCTGGTAAAGAATCTGTCTGCAATGCAGGAGGCTTGGGTTCGATCCCTGGGTTGGGAAGAACCCTGGAGAAGGGAACGGCTACCCACTCCAGTATTCTGGCCTGAAGAATTCCATGGACTATATAGTCCCTGGGGTTGCAAAGGGTTGGACTCGACTGAGCGACTTTCTCGTTTTCAGCTAATCTACAAAACAAAAGTGACAGTGTTTGCTTAGACACTTAAGCTACCTTGCACGCTACAGCTTTCTGCCATTGAATACCATGCATTATACATCTACCTTTATAAAGCATCCACAGGGATTATCAGTCTATTTATAACCAATACCAAAGACACCAGAGTACATGAAATGTCACATTTCTTTCTTTTTCTAAATCAAATTAAACCCAGTTCAAGCTCCAAATGGCCAAGGTTGACAAGAAGAACAAGATCAATCAGATGTCAGCAATGCCTTATAAGAAAGGATCAAAAATTTCAAAACAGAAAAACCACAGATCTTACAGAGTCTAAAAACAGATAGCCCCAGGTTCTGGTAGTTCATTCAAATTCTGTCAATTTCTGGTGTCCATGGTTACCCATGTGTCATTACAATTCAGGCTCTGCCTTCTCTGGTGGTAGTGGGGATGGGAGGTACTTTATGGTGCAATTAAAGTCTTTCACTTCCTAAAGTACCACCACATTCCTATATCCATCTCAAGGAATCTAACTGCGTATCTCCAGAAAATGAATCACTGCTCCCCAACCTTCAATCATAAAGTGTTCTATTAGTAAACCCTCTTAGACAATTTCTTCAGATCATCATGGTGACATTTCACCTTTGGGAAGAAAGGCTTATCTCATGAGTTGTTGAGAGGAAGAATAATAGTGTTTCAAATTATAGTGGTCAGGGTAACAGTAGGAATTGTGAGAACTAAAACCCTCAATATTCATACCTTAAAACAATAGAGGACTTTCCTGATGGTGTAATGGATAGGAGCCCAGCTACCAGTGCAGGGATATGGGTTTGATCCCTGGTCTGGGAAGATTCCACATGCCTCAGCAAAACTAAGCCCGTGTGCCACAACCATTGAGCTCGGGCTGCAGAGTCCATGAGCCGCAGCTACTGAGGGCCGCGTGCCTAGAGCCTGCGCTCCTCGACAAGAGCAGCCACCGCAATGAGGCCCACGCCCATCCCTGCAGTTAAAGAGTCCGCACATAGCAACAAAGACCCAGCACAGCCAAAAGTAATTAAATACATATATTTTTAAAATAAATAAAATTGAAGTAAAATAAAAATTTTTTAAAACAATAGAAAACTATGGATTTTCCTGGTGTGCATCATGCTCTCTTCCACTCAGTCATTCAGGAACCCAGGCTGACAGAAGCTCAGCTGTCTTCAACGTGGGCTTCCAAGGTTGCTCTGGGCATAGGCATCCAGCAAACCAGAGGAGGAGGACAACACAGAGGCGGCGCTCTGCTTCCTGTCCACCTTGGGCTAGACAGCGACACGCACCAACTCCTCTTACATTCTGGCAGCAGAACTGAGTCATAGAGCCTCACTGAAACTGAAGTCTCTCAGTCGTGTCTGACTCTGCGACCCTATGGACTGTAGCCTATCTGGCTCCTCCATCCATGGGATTCTCCTGGCAAGAGTACTGGAGTGGGTTGCCATTTCCTTCTCCAGGGGATCTTCCCAACCCAGGGACCACGGGCACTGACAAATTCCATACGATGGAAGGGAAAGTGTCTATTTTCATTAGTAGTCATTTCTATTATCAAATCATAGACAATCCAGATTTAAAATATATCTCTTCAGCTGTTCTTCCTAACTGGTAATGAGACTCTCCAAAGAGCCAACAACTGAGAAGAGGGTGAAAAGCAAAAAGTCAACTGGATCAAGATTCTCCTGCATAATGGAGAGTGATGGACAAGGAGCAGGACAGAAATTCAGAGAGCAATCAAGCTGTGAAGAGGCATAAGTAGAGACTGCCTGGCTCATCTTACAATTAGAGCCTAATAAGGTTGTTAGTTTTCCTAAACCACAAAACTCACTAATGGCAGAAAAAGAAAAAAAAATTGAAAAAAAAAAAAACCTTAGATCCCTTGAGCCTTTGTCAGGCACTTGTTCCACTGAGATTCAGTTTTTCCACTTTTAGGGCCTTGTTTGTAACCCAAAGACATGGACCCAAATCTCTACAGTTAGAGCTGTGAGACGCCAGAATTGTCCCTTGGGAGGAAAGATGACAAGGAGAAGTGCACGCTCTCCCCCAATGATGCCGCTATGCACTTGCTGACTTCTGCATACGCCTATAATCAGGGCACAACTTCACAGCCTAGCGTCAACAGTCGCCACATGGCCTCTGCTCTTCATGCTTCATTCCCATCTTGAACCACATACACTTAATTTTAGAAAGTCATTTGTTGCCTTTTTGGCAGCATTCGTACCCCAAACTGTAAATTTATTGCCAATAGGAACTACTTTTAAAGTCACTGATGAGTCATGGGGAAAAAACCCTGAAATTTCTATTTAGGGAGGATTCTGCTGCATCACTGAATCGTGTTCCCCAGGGAGGCTTTCACCGCTTTTGGAGAAGTACACTGGTCACTGGCTCCTGTTCTTTATTCCTCACCTGAGGTCATTAGCTCAGTTTCTGGTGCTAAAACTTGTTGCTATGCAAATAATTATTATTGTTTCAGAAGACAAAAGGATAACGGATTCATGCACAACCTCATGCTACTCAGTTTCAGTAGCAGAAACTGATGAAAATCTCAGTAACAAAGATACTATTTTCATACTGAGGTTGCCAGTAAAATGTGTTAGAGAAAGGGGTGAAGGAACAACAGGAAATAAAATGTCACATGAATGTGTCTGCAGTTTCTTGAGTTTCTTTGTTAATCTAGTTGGAAAAGTAGAATTATGTTATCAGCTGATGATCCCTTCAGAGAGCTCCAGAAGCTGCTGGGGTGAGGTACAATTTCAAAGAATTTATCTTTCAGAGTCTCTCTACCTTTATTAGTAAAAGGCAACCTACAGCTTTTTCTATGTCACTTCTCTTTACAGGAGAAGATGCCAAGACAGCAAGAGAACCAGGAAGATGTAGAAAAATGACAGGATAATGAATGGAATTTCCCTGCTGATCATGAACATTTCAGCTAAGGTCACAAAGCCACAAAGCAACAGGTATTTTATACACCCCACATTCTTAAGATAGCCACCAGCCACATCTCAGGGCATTTACTAAGGAGGGCAACTAACATAACGTCCCCGTGCCCACTATACAGTGATTCTCAAACATGGCTACACACTAAAATAAGCTGGAGAACTCTTCAAAAGCACTCATGTCTGAGCCCAATCGTCAGAATCTTTGTGGTTGGGCCCAAACACTAACAGTCTTTTAAAGTCTTCCCTGGTGATTCTAATACACAGCCAGCTTGCAGAACCACTGATCCACAAGAACAAAAGACTAGAATCTTTGGAGGTGTACAATGTCTGTTTGTTTTGAATGCTCTGGCTTTTCCCTCCCTTTCTAAGCCCAGGTCACGGAACTCTGCATTGAAGATGCCTCTAGCTATGCTCCCGAAAGGACCCACTCACCTACCTCAAAGGGAAGCAGCATGTGGATACCAGGCACTCAGCAGCTGTGGACACCCAGAGAAGGACCACAATAGCAGCAGTGAAATCAAAAGACTGGCTGTTTTCTGAAATCTCCCATTTGTCCAGCCCAGCCCAGGAGGAGACAAAAGCAGAAAAGGGAGGAAGAAAAAGACGGTACCCCTTTCACTGCTAATACAAATACCTCAAGCTGAGGCCTGTCTGTCTATGGGCCACTAAATTGGATGTGACATTTAAGTTTCAACATAGACCACATAAGACTGGATTTTTCAATATCTGAAAATGACTAAAAACATTGAATCTTCCCAAGATGTTATTAAAGGATACAAAAGAAAAGTGATTCAAAAAGGGTGTTTTAAAAAAGTGATAGAAAAATAAACCACCTCATGTTTGAGTCCCACTTGAGATGTTCTAGAAACCACTTGATGACTATACTTCCTACATGGATTAATCACATCACAACATTAGGATGCAAAAAGCAATGTCTTATATAACCTCCCATATTTCCTCTTCCAGTGATTATATCATAGGTAAGATACCAAAGCATTAAAAAACAAACAAACAAAAAAGGCTACTTTCAAAAAAAAAAAAGAAAAAGGAAATTCCAAACCCTCCTCCACTTTCTATACCTAACCAAAGAGAGGAGTTATTCTATTTGCAGGGTGGTACCCTTGGGATCATCTTATTCTTGTGAAATGTATGGGTCAGAAGCAACAACTGGGAGTCACCTGCTGAAACCACTGGAGTGGCTGGTGGCATGATCACTAGAATGGAAGCTAGACCTATAGATAACAGAGAGCTACATGTCCATTCAGAATGGCCCACTCCATGGCTGTGAATATGAAAGGTTATATAACTCACTGTAAGTCACTCTTTCTTATTCACTTCCTTGTAATTTACTCATGGGTGAGAGATGAAGGAAAAGTCCTAGAGACCTACACCAACCTACAAAAGTATAGGCCACCATGCAGCTCCCTAGGTAAAGGTACTGACTCTAAGTAGGTGACCGAGCTATCCCAGGGAAGGCCATTTGGCAAGGACATAGGTGATGGCTTCATCGATAGCACAAGCTTACATTTCTTTGCACAATACATGAAACAATATTTTTATTCTTCTTTTCAGGAAAAGAAAATCTCTTTCCACAATCAAGTCCAAAGATCACTATGTGTTGACTGAGAGGTATCCTATCAGCTTGCCATTTGTATTCTTCTCAACCAACCAATTTGGAATTGCTTTCCCAATGACTAATGAATGGCTAAAACCCTAAAAAGATGAATGTCATCTCTTAGAAGGCTCACAATTAACTATGCATTTCTTAAGATGGATTCTATCTTATTAGTATAGTATGTGTTAAATAAATCTATATATTAGGTGCTACTGCTGCCAAGTCACTTCAGTGTGTCCTACTCTGTGCGACCCCATAGATAGCAGCCCACCAGGCTCTCCCATCCTTAGGATTCTCCAGGCAAGAATACTGGAGTGGGTTGCCATTTCCTTCTCCAATATATTGGGTAGATGGATAGATAGGTGAATGAATGGACTAAAGATCAAACAAATGAACAGAGCACACCCATGTTCAAGTTCAGGCAAGCCTAGAGCAACGCTGGATGGGGCTTGGGGCCCAAGAAAAGTAAGAAAAGGAAAGAGACACCACAGGAAAAAGAGATTTAGACACAAATTTTACATCATAATTTTGCCCAGTACTATGTTGTAATAATAATAATAATAAATATTGAGGCACAGTTAAGTGTCACCCCTTCATAATGAATAAATTTCAACAGTCTCCTTGCTTAATGAGCCAAAATTTAAAAAACCCTGGTTTGGTCTTGAAAGGTAACCCAGCCTTAGTCTTCCCATTTAAAGCTGTCAGACATTTTTCTCCCCTCTCAGTCCACAGCTAGCAAATTGCAAAGTTTCAGGAACGACTTTATACAAAATGAAAGTTCAACTAAGCAATTTCTCTGAACTCAAAGATTACTCACAAATTAGGCACAGCCTATAAATCGACTTTTGATAAAATTAATGTTGAATCGCCTTGTCTAGACAGGTCTATGCATTTGAGGGTTTTGACAATACTGAATGCTGAATTTGTGATTTTAAATCTGAGTTCTGGCTATTTTAGGCTATTCCTATCTCTTTGGTGGCACTGTAATGAAAGAACTTCAGAGGGTTGATTTTTTTTTTTTTGTCTGTTTCCAGCAAAAAAATGTTTCATTTGTAGAAATTTTCCATTACCTAACACATGTATCCATCTTCCTAAAAATCAGTTAATAAGAGTTATCAATATATAGAGAGTAGAAGCTAACTACCCAACTTATATCCTCATAAATTAAAAATTACTCTGATTTTCCAATTTCCTGAGAAATCAACATATAATTCACCTGATGATGGATGCAGCCATAAACCATTAACAACATACTCTTCAATCTCTGATCGGGTAATGGATTCATCCATTCCTGGTGAGAGGCAGGAAATGGAAAAGGCCATTCTAACTGGATGCCTCCGGTTCCAGGGACCCATTTGGATGATTTAAGAAGTTCCCACAAAAGCCAAGATTCTAAAATAAATATTCTGATAGTCTGAACATCACATCTGAGCCATTCCTTTTCTAATTGCATTTTGGTAATAAAGGCTCTGAAAGATGGACACAGACCACCTTGAACGCTCTTTGTCAACATGGAGGCACGGCGAAGCAGAATGCCCCATAGGAGACCATCTGGCGGGAGAAAAGATCTCTGTTGCTCTCCCTCCTACAGGTTTCCTGCGTTACCTCCTGCTCGTGACACCGAGCACAGAGGCTTCCGTGTGGTCTGTCTTCAGGCTACTTGCTGGGCAGGACAGCCTCCCATCCTCTCTCCCCACACCACCTCTGAATAGGCAGCCCCCGGCAGAGAGCTCTGTATCCCTTGGCACATCTCCAGGCAGTTTTCCCCTCCCGCACTGGCCTATGGCTTTAATTTGTTCAGTCTCTGCTGCGTAACATTCCATCGTGTGAACACACCACATCCGATTGCTGAGGGAGGTTTAAGAAACTTTGGTGTTATCACAAATAATGCCACTACGAATGTGCTTGCATGTAATTTTTGTGCACATATGCACTCATATCTGTTATCCATATACCCAAGTCATTGCATTATGACTGATAAAGACGAATCAATGGAGTTCTCTGCCTAGAGGCTGTGTGTTTAGCTCCTTTCTGTTGAATTATATACGACAGCATCTTTTGTTACTATTGACAGGTTCCAGAGTGGACTGAGGAAACATTACTGCCCATGGAGAACTTGATCATAACTGTGCTCAGCTGGAAAGGGAATGGCAAGGCCATCCCAGTGGGCTCGTTTAGTTAAAATGGGATTTTCTGAACGAGAACAGCACCTATCATGAACAGAAATGAGCTATGTGATGAGGTAGATTTGCTGGAAGAGACTAGAATTTCAGAGGGATACTTGGAGCATGAAAGTGTGGGTCCAACCTGCTACCTGGCCAGCAGGGAACTAGTATGAAAGGCCAGACGTTTATGTAAGAAACCAACACCGGGCACACTCTGTTGTGTGTTGTTTGTGTTGTTTTGCCGCCTAACTTTCTGTTCATCACTGAAGCCAAAGCAGGAGGAAACAACTAGAAAATGGCACATGCAGAATTCTGGCAAGGTGTCCCCATAGCTGTCAGACAGGCTGAAAAAGGACTAACGGGGGAAGCCACAGAGTCTCCTCTCTAGGAAATTTTTATAGCAGGATCACCTCCTTTGAAACCATCCAGCCAAACACCCTAAAAGTCAAAGAATAACCGGAAGAACAGAAAAGCTTCCTCAGACCTCTTCGCTGTGTCTGGACACTGGGCACAGAAATACAGCATGAGCTATTTACATGCCAGAGTCAGTTTTACATGATAGCTGCACCTCCGGTCTGCCAGCCCAGTGGTTAGTTTCTGTTCCTTTTCCCTGTGGAGGTTTATCTCAGGCAGATTCCCAAGCTTCTTTGTAGACACAAATAGTCCTCTTGCTGCCACCCTCTACTTGTACCTCTACTTGTTTTGATGACTCACTTTACTATACACTGAAGGGCTGCAAAATAAAAATCAATGTATGCCCATCAACAGAGGTTTAGAAACTATCCTGCTTTCTCAGCTTTGTTTGACTATAATGGAAATTCACTCATGGCCTAAAAATGTGCTAAGGAGAAAGACTGATAATGTAGAGAGCTAAGCTTTGATTGAATCCCAGCCATTGCCAGCTGGTCTTATCTCAAAGCAGAGTGAGCCAGGTATCTCCCCGGGGGCTATCTTCCATCATTCCAAATAATGAAGTGCCAAAGAAGGGGCAGCCAGGAGCTGCTGACTCACCCACAAAAATTCATGGCTGGAAGAACTACAGACTCAGACCTCACAGCCCTTATCCTGATGTTGTTCAGTTGCTAAGTTGTGTCTGACTCCTTGTGACTCCATGGACTGCAGCACACCAGGCTTCACTGGCCTTCACTCTATCCCAGGCATTGGAATCTGAAGGAGCAGTTGGGGAGGGATTCCCATGGTGTTCTGACTTGATGAGCATGGCTAACAGATGACCTGAAACATCCTCCCTGACCCCGATCACCACAGACATGGGACACCCTATTTTGAGCCCCTTGCTGAGTTCCAGAAGACTTAAAAGCAGGAGGTAGGGAGAGTCTTACATGCTATTAGCAGACACTGACAATTAGCATAGCCATGTAAATCAGATTATCTGGTTTCTATACCTAAAAGCATTCCTTGGGGAAGAATAAAGGTTGACTTGGAGAAGAGAGTGGAGAAGTTAAGGCCAAAGCAAAAAAGTTAAGTCCCAAAGGAAAACACCCGTTCAACTTGGATTATCCTTGTATTCATCTTTTGAAAATGACAATCCAAAAGTAAGCCAACTTTGAGCTTTCAGGGACTGTCACTGCCTCCTGACAGCCTCTCCCTGGGCATAGGGAGGGAAGAAGATGGACAGGTCTTTATCATGTTAGTTATGTGATGACAGATATCAACACTGCTAGAGGGAAATCCAGAGGGAAATACTGTTTATGCAAGTTGAGATCTGTGCTATCTATACAGACTATCCATGGCAAGAACCATTTCACTTAGCAGAAGTCCAAGAATCTCTTCCCATTCTTAGCAAAACTTTTCTAGAGCTAAAGAGATACTTCTAACTCTTATCCCAAATAGCCTAGGTTTTCACAAGTGGTGTAACTATCTGGCTCACTAAGGACTCTAACCTTGGATAGCATTATCTGTCCCTCGAAGCTTTTCCTCTTCCAAGATTGATACAAAGGACTTGGACCCACCTGTGCAAGCCTGAAACCCTCTGCTTCCTCCCACTTCATGAGTTGGAGGCTTCCTGTCTCAAAATCCCTAAGTCATTTCTTTATTTTCCTTTCAAGCAGTTTTCTAAAATGCGTCTCTACTTAGAAAATGGGTAAATAGTGCATGTGAATGCTTCCCATTAAGAAAATTCCCATAACCTTTCCTGATTCCAATCACACACCTGCCATCATATCTCAGCTCCACTGAGCTTGAAACACTGTCATCATAGTGCCCCTCAGAATCGTGTGTCTGCTCTCATTCCTCTTGATGACATGGGAGTTCCATCTCAGACCCCAAGATAGGACCAAGGAAGACACGGACAGGAAATGCCTAACAGCCTGCCCCGTAGAAATACAATGTCAGCCATAATCTATAGGTTCGAATTTTCCATAGCCACATTAAAAAGAAAAAGAAGGGGGTGAGATTAATTTAGCCTAATATATCCAAATATCAACAATGTCATCAAAGTAATAAAACTAGATACTTTACATTCTTTCTAGTAACTCTTAAGAATGTATTTTATAACACATTTCCATTTGAATGCTTACATTTTCATTGGAGGTATTTGGTCTGTATTTGGGTTTCACAAAATTTACAATGGAAAAGTAGATTCAAATGGACCCAAAGTTTTCCAATAAGTGAATCAGTATCAGGTCTTAAATTTACATTTAAATTAATTAAAACTAAAACTCTAGTTTCACTGCAGCCTCCTGAGAGACTGCTCCTTCTCCTATGCTCCGTGTAACTTCACAATCAGTTGGCAGTATTGCATTTCTCCTGTTCATCAATGACATTCCTGAATATACTTACAAAATGTCTTTCTCTGAAATTCATACCATCTTCTCCCCCACCATCACCTGACCTCCCAGTCATTTCTCCCCATTGGTCAGACCCTGTCATCTGGCTCCTCTCTCCTCCACCTCCAGTCCTTTCATTCTGGATAATCCCAGGGCTGTGTAACATCCTAGCCAACATCTGGCCTCAGAATTTGCTGACCCCGAATTTCAGTGACCATCTATTTCTATTTCAGCACCCCCATCCACAACTACCTTCTAAATTTTGTCATAGCCCTGACCTCCTCAAAGTCTCAAACCAAATGCTTACTCCACCCCGTTATCTCCACTCCCCAAGCTTCTGGTTCTTCCATTCTCCTGACTTTATAAAAACACATAGTCCCCAGAGACACCCCCTTCCTCCCAGCCCTCTGTCCTAAGCCCTGACCTCACAGTACGGTGAGAGGGTGAGGAGTAGAGTTCCCGACACTGGATTCTGACATTGCACAGAAGTGCCACTTACAAGCTCTGTAGCCTTGGGCAAATTATTCAACTTCCCTGCACCCTGCTTTCTCCCTGTCTAAAATAAGGATAAAAACTATGTCAAGAAAGTTCTGTAAGACTCAAACATAAAGCACTTAATATCATGCAGCCAAATACATCCATTAGATAAAGTTTTCTCCCGAGCCAGGGTAGGACTGTTCCCAGCTCACACCACTGTTCTTTTCCTTCGTCCTTCTGCCCCACCCATACCCAGGCACAACCATGCCCAGATCAGTGCTGCCGCCCACCTTCTGGTTGTCTATACCCAGCCAGCTAAGCGCCCCTGGACAAACGGACAGAGTGGTGCCATCACGATGCCACGTTTCTAATGTCAGCATACTGCCTGAACAATTCACCAGCCTCCGGTCCGCTCCTTGGCCACACCTAGTGGTCCTCGGTCAGCCCACACATAGCAGGCTCTTCCCCGGTCAGAACTGAAGGCTACGAAGCCCAGGTAAGCACTAGCAAATCTCTACCGAGAAGTCTGGGGGAACTGAACCCAGTCAGCAAACTCATGAGTATTTTTTTTTTCCTTTTGCTGGACTTCAAACTGTCGTAACAGTTACGTTATAAAAGAAACTCTAAGTGGCTTCTATTAAGCCTAACCCACCTCTGGGGCATCAGATTTGCCCACAGATTCAAGGAACTAGGATTCTGTAGTCTGACTAGAACAGCTAGGGAAGCAAAAGCCCCAGTTAAAGAGGACATGGAAATGAAGTTGGAGGAAGAAAGGAGTTTCCTTAAGAAGACAGAGAGGCTCTTAGAAGCCAGGTCGGGCAAATTCAAAGAGAAGCATCTCTGTGCCTGTGTTTAAACACGGCGCGATGGCATGAATGACTACCCCAAAGCTGGCCACACCCGGAACCTGTGAAGGTAACAAACGGGACAAAAGGGATTAAACAGGTGAGATTAAATTAAGGATACTGAGATGGAGGAAATCCCCTGCATCATGTGGTACACCCCAAACATAATCACAGGTCCTCATAAGAGGGAAGCAAAGGGAGATTTGATGCTGCAACAGGAGCTGTCACAATAAAAAGAGATTAGAATGATGTGAGGAAGGGGTTGTGAGCTCAGGAATGCCACTGTGGCCCCCAGAAGCTCAGCATGTCAAGGACATGGATTTTTCCCCCAGGGCCGGGAGAAGGACCCAGCCCTGCCCATCCCCTCACTCTAGTCCAGTGAGGCTGACTGGGGTTTCTGCACCAGCTATGAGAGAACAAGTGTCTATTGTTTCAAGCCATTGGTTACCAAGTAATTTGTTACAGCAGCAAGAAGAATGGTAATACCCAGGGGTACTATGGAAAACCTCGAGGGTTACAGGAATATTTCAAAGTAACAAGTCAGGCCTGTGCTAGGAGGGAACACACTCTCGGGTTTGGTTCTTAGGGCTTCAGCTCCTTTCCCCCTGCCCAGTGAGGAGACATCCTGATGAAGAGTCATCAGCCAGGCCTGGGTTCAACGTTGCTCTAACAATTGATGCCTCTGGAAGAAAGCAGGCTGCTCAGAGACAGGAGTGAACCTGATCTGTTCAGAAAAACAGATAACTTCAGGTGCTCCCAGAATTAATTGACTTGTCACATATCCCTAACTATTGGGGACCCCATAAGGACCTGGAAAGGGTGTGTCAGGAAAAAAAATGTCTATATAGGTCTGTTACAGGCTGGCTTGTGTTCCCCTCAAATTCATATGCTGAAATCATATGCTGGTCCTAACACCAAGGACCTCAAAACATAACTTTCTTTGGAGATGGGTCATTGCAGATGTCATCAGTTATGATGAGATCTTACTGGAATAGGGTGAACCCCTACTGCAATAAGACCAGTGTTCTCATAAAATGGAGAACTCTGGCCACAAAGACATACAAGAGAACATCACACAAAGACCGGAGTTACGCTGCCACGTGCAGAAGAGCTACCAGAAGCGAGGGGGGCTAGAGGGGTCCTTCCTGGCGCCTCCAGAGGAAGCTGGGCCCTGCTGACACCGGGCCTCAGACTCTGGGCCTCGGAACAGACAAAATAAACCCTGTTGTCTGAGCCACTCAGTTTGGGCACTGCTATGTCGGCCCTGGCCTCCTAATACAAACTCCCGAAGGAGAGAGAGAGCGCGGAGCTCCCTGGTTTAACAGGCGACGCTGGCCCGACGCAGGGTGAAGAACAAACAGGACGGAGCCGGTTCAACCATTAAAGCTCAGCTGGACTTGCTTCCAAGGGAGGCGGCGAGGAGAGAGGCCAAGGCGGGAGGAAGATGCGCCTTCCATGCTGCAGACAGAGGGGCTGACGGGGCGCTTCTGCCGCCCGAGGAGGCCAGGCCCCGAGCCTGGAAAGAATCAGAAGCCAGGTAAAGGGAAGTTTGGGGGTCTGTGGGGTGTTCATGAGTCCCTGGGGTACAATCAGAAATACTAACCTTGATTTATTTCAGGAATATGAGGGTGGTCCTCTGGCTCAGGGAACTGTGGGCGTCAAGCAGCTCCTGTGGCCCGAACGTCCCGGGAATTACGGAGCGGCCCCCAGAGCCCTGGTGGTGTGTGTGGCCTCCTTCCATCTCTCTGGGCACCGGGGCCACAACTAAGAAGGCGCTGGAATCTGTCCAGGATGAAGACGTTCAGGAGAGATGGCACGGTGGAGACTGTAGGAAATCATTCATATCCAACTTTACTAAGAAGTTCCTTGTAAAACACTTGCTTCCCATCACGGCACAACCACGTTAAAAAACGCCACCTCTGCTGAGAAACCACCCTTACAAATTGCAGGGAGCTTGCTCCTGCAAGGTAATCACAGGCTTACAACCACAGCTCTCAGAGGAGAAAAGAGCAGTTCATCTTGAGAGTTAGAAAAGAATTTCATCTGCGTGGAAGAAAGCTGACTTTGCAACCAGATTAGAGGCTGGTTGAAGGAGGGCGAGACCTTGATCCAGTGGAACTCCCACCGTGACCCTGGGCATTCTCCCGGATTCCTTCAGAGGTTGCTGTTGGTTGTTGAGTCACTACCAACCCCTGTCTCCAGTTATGGCCACTCTCTCCCTCAGCCTGCGGGCTCACGGGGCTAGAAGCTTCTTCTCTTGCATTTAGGACAGTCCCCAGGTGTTCCATGTTACTTACTACCAGAAAGAGAAGCCTGGAGCCACACCAGCTGTAATCACTAGCCCACAGGACCATCCTTTAGAGCATCAAATACAAGGAACAACCCTTGACTGCAGTCCACTCAGGTCAGGGCTGAGGCTTTAACCTTCATTAGCCCAATCCTTGATGCACTGCAGGTGAGGGGAAATCAAGAACTTGGGGTTTTGGTCCAGAGAATATTCTAATATTCTGGCTTTGTTAATGCACTGTATAATTCACATGCCACAGAGACATTATCCTGTCCTTTGGTATTTAAAACACCTATCCAGGTCTCCTCTGCCATACAATCCCCTGCCAGAGGGCTGCTAGCAGGTCACTACCAGCCCTCAAGTTCTGTTCCCTTCAGACTCGCCACCTCTTATGAGTCATTTTCATGGCTGTTTTCTTGGAAATTAATCATTTTCTCTTAAATTCTCCAGCAACTTTGACATTGCCTCCATCAAACCAAAATAAAACCCAAATGCCACTCACCTATCTTAAGCACATGTACCCTGAGGTTGCAGGAGTTTAGAAGTGTTAGCAATGTGGTGAAGCTAACACATGATTTTAAAGTGAATACTAAAAATCCTTGTTCTTAAAAAGGCTTGCTCACTTCTCCACTGGGAAGACCTCAGGGTTCACCTCTTCCACATGCTCCAAGCCTCCCTGCACACCAACACCAAGTTGGGTGTCCTGTGAAGGTCCTACTTCTCATCCATGCCTCCAGGCAAGCCTTCCTTAGTGAAGTGAAGTGAAGTTGCTCAGTCATGTCTGACTCTTTGCAATCCCATGGACTGTAGCCTAACAGGCTCCTCTGTCCATGGGATCCTCCAGGCAAGAATACTGAAGTGGGTTGCCATTTCCTTCTCTAGATCTTCCCGACACATTGATTGAACCTGGATCTCCCGCATTGTAGGCAGACGCTTTACCATCTGAGCCACCAAGCCACTTACAAAGGTTTTCCTAAGACAACACCCTCCCTAAGATATTTTCTGATGCCAATTATTAAGATGACAAGTTTTCCACCCCAAGACTATTCAAGTCCAGTTTACACTGGCTCATTAGATTTTTTTTAACTCTGCCTGTTTTTCCTTATTTTAAAAAACCAATAAATGTAATTTGTTCTATATTTTAGTTTACTGCTGCATTTGGCTCAAGTTTGTGTTTATAAATAAACCTACTCTGGTTCAACTACATCATGCATCTTTGCTTTATATCATGTTTTGACAGATTTTCACAAAGTTTAAAGGGAATATGAAGCCACCAGCTACCTCCACTTCAAACTTTTCTTAAGGAGTTACATTTTATTCTTGCAGTAACAACCCACGAAAGGGGTACTTATGAAAATTTTTCATTTCTACATAAGATTAAAATTTTTTCACTCCCATTTGAAAGTAATTGTATTAGAGTGTGAATGCTCAATTGCTCATTTGTGTCCAACTCTTTGTGACCTAAGGTCTGTAGCCTGCCAGGCTTCTCTGTCTGTGGGATTTCCTAGTCAAGAATACTGGAGTATATTGAATTTAAGAATTTATATTGAATTTGGGCTGGTGCATGGGATGATCCAGGGAGATGGTATGGGGTGGGAGGTGGGAGGGGCTTCGGCATTGAGAGATCGTGTACACCTGTGGCTGATTCATGTCAATGTATGGCAAAACAAATACAGTATTGTAATGTAGAATAAAGTATTTTTAAAAATAAATAAATAAGCATCAAATTTATTTACTTCCAATCCAGAGTACCATCAGAGCCTATAAATGATTTTGTATATACCTGGACCTACATGGTACCCTTAAATGCATCTCATTTAATGGTAATTTTAAAAAGCAGAGGAGAAGACAGGAAATATTCTTTGCTAATGGTGGACAAATTGTCCACTGAGTGTGTCCTGGGAATTCTGAAAACTTTTGTTCCTTTTTAACACATCCCTGCTCCCACTCACTTCAGAGAAGACCAGGAATTCCTTATACAGAGCATTCTAGCCATCTCCTTCAAGAAAGAATGGTGTTTGAGGGGAGGTAACAAACAGATGTAATGAAAAGAACATGGACAATGTATATTTGAATTCTTGCTCTGCCATTTCTATCTATATAACTGTACATAAGTTATTTAGCCTCTTTGAGATACGATTTCCCTATTCATGGCTTGGAGTTATTAGAAAATTTACCCAAAATTTTTAAGGATTATGGGTGTGCTTCCAGCGCAGTTCTGTGTTGGCCTTACCATTGTTGAGGGTATTTTTCTACTCTGAAGGAGCAGACTTTAGCCGGAAAACTTTTGTCCAGTAGGAACTGATGGGGTTCAGCATACACTGCCCCAAAATGTGGCACCTTAGCATAATGAATATCTCAAGTTGAACGAGTCTGAGAAAACAGCAGAAACAGGAAGTTCACTCTGACCTTTCCTTTCCTGACTTAAACAGGTCATAAAACTCCCATGTGAAGGTACCTCCCTGAACCAGGAGGAAGAAAGTCATTCTTATCACTAGAGGCAAAGTTAGGGGCAGAGAAATCTGTACAAACATTGGTGAACCCACTCTTACCTCCCTAGTTACTTCTTCACCATTACTGCCTCTTGCCCACATTCCACTGCCTTGTCAATTCTTCACAAACTTATTGTTTCTTTGTCTAAAATGTATATAAAAACTTCCTGTTCTGCAGACTTGTGGACACAGTGGGGGAAGGAGAGGGTGGGGCCAATTGAGAGAGTAGCAGGGAAACGTTTACATTACCAATGCGTAAAAGAGCCAGTGGGAATTTGCTGTATGATGCAAGGAGCTCAAACCGGAGCTCTGTGACAACCTAGAGGAGTGGGACGGGATGGGAGATGGGTTCAAGAGGGGGGGGACATGTGTGTTCCGATGGCTAATTCATGTTGATGTATGGCAGAAACCAACACACTATTGTGAAGCAATTATCCTCCAATTAAAGATAAACAAACTTAAATAAAATCTTCCTGTTCTGGTCACTTTTTTGGGTCTGCATCCTCTTGTGAGGAATCCCCTGTGCATGTAAAAATTTAGTTAAATGTGTATGCTTTTCCCCCTGCAAACTGTCTTTGTCAGTTTAATTTTTCAGAACCAGTCAAGGACTAGAGTGTCTTAGAAGAATGTCAAGAAAAACTTTTCCCTCCCCTACGGGAAGCAGATAATTTCTATCCAGTGTAAGATGTAACTATGAGTTTTGGCTCTGGTGGACAGTACTCAATTTTGCATCTTATCCTAGCATTGTCTACAGAATACTTGGCTTCTCAAATGCCCTCTGAACTAATAATTTTAACATCTTGATGACCCTTTCATTAATTAATGAGCTAAATAGGATCTTTGATGTATATTCCTTTCATATTTGCAGAGATTCATGATTTTATCTTTGTGAAATCATGCCTTAAAAGAGGTAATCACATCTATCTTTTGGGATTAAGAGAGGATTCAATGAAGTGAAATTAATGAGGTTTTTTTTTTTTTGATGACTTACTCTGTGCCAGTATTGTTTCTAAACATGCACTTTCCATGAGAACTAACCCATTTAGTCCCCATCACCTTGCCAGCATAACTCCCATTTTATAGACAAAACTGTGGTACAAAAGGGCTTCCCCAGAAGCTCGGTGGTTAAGAATCCACCTGTAACGCAGGAGATGAAGGTTTGATCCCTGGGTGGAGAAGATCCCCTGAAGGAGGGCCTGACAACCCACTCCAGTATTGTTACCCGGAGAATCCCAAGGACAGAGGAGCCTGGTGGGCTGTATTAGTCCGTGGAGTTAGAGAGAGTCAGGCACAACTGCAGCAACTGAGCATGCACGCAGCATGCTGAGAAAGTTACCCAGGGTCACAGACCTGGTAAGTGTCGGAGCTGGTATAGAAATCTTGGAAGGGAGGTAAGGGACTTCAGCATCTAATATGTGGCAGAACCCTTTCTCTTCCTTTTCTATAACCTCAGAAGCATCAGGACCCAGCTGTCCTAAACACAAGGCCTTATGAAGACAATATGATGGTTAACAATTCCTTGTCAGCCTAACACTTGCTACAGAGTCAGTAGATAAAATTTCTAAGCAGGGCCACCTCCTCTCCAACTATTCTCATATCCAGGTTATACCCTCCCCATCTACCCTTCCTTCATTTATCATTAGGTCACCTCCTCCAGATATTACCCCAGTCTCCAGGGATGCTCCTTCCTCTGAACTCTGACACGAATCTTCAGAAGGTGAATAGACTGATGTACACTGTTAATTATTTTAGCCAGTGTCAGAATCCTCCTTGAAACATTCTGATCCTTTGGAGACTACAGAAAACCAAAAAAAAAAAAAAAAAAAGACAAGAAGTTTGGAGATTTTCTTGATGTCATGCTTCTCAGATAAGAAGTCTCACTCATAACTCAAAAACAGGTTATTCATTTTTTTGAAGTTTTTCTTTTGTATTGGGGTATAGCCAATTAACAATGTTGTGACAGTTTCAGGCCAACAGCGAAGGGACAGAGTCAAACATATACATTTATCCATTCTCCCCCAAACCCCTCCCCTCCCATCCAGGCTGCCACACAACACTGAGCAGAGTTCCATGTATAGGCTTGTTACCCATTTTAAATATTGCAGTGTGTACATGACCATCCTGAACTCCTTAACTATCCCTTCCTCCCAGCAACCCTAAGTTCATTTTCTAAGTCTGTGAGTCTCTGTTTTGTGATTTCATTTATATAATTTCTTTTTAGATTCCACATATAAGGGATGTTATGTGATGTTTCTCCTTCTCTGACTTGCTTCATTCAGTATGACGCTTTCCAGGTCCATTCATGTTGCTGCAAATGGCACTATTTCATTCTTTTTTAATGGCTGAGTAACATTCCATTGTATATCTGTGCCACATCTTCTTTACCCTGAAGAACTTTTAGAATTTTTAGGTTTTAAAAATATATAGTAGTTTGATGTTAGAAAAACAAGGCTCTTTGGGTTAAAGAATTTCTCTTTGTTATAAATCATTGTATTCGTCTTTCTGTAAGAATGTAACTTCATTTAGTGCTTTCCGAGAAGGACACTGGAAACTTCTGGGTTAAAAGTTAAAACCTGAAAGGCAGAATGTGCTGCATAAAAGATAGCTTTCCCCCTTATCTCAAGGACTCAGAGCCTCCTGACTGATCTGTTCTTAACTAATAACTTAGTTTCCACTGTGTAACAGGCTTCTCCTCAAAAATGCCTTTCCCTGTACTAGGCACCGCCGGGCCAGGTGGTCAATTAAATGTCTCCACTTCATCCTCAGACCCCCTTATCACATTGTTCCCTACATTCTGATCTCATTCCCAGTTGTCCTTGATCTCTCTGTATAAAAATCCCCCTCGGTGAGTGTTGGGTGTTCACTTCTGGAAACAGAAGATTGAACCCCGGCTTGCCGGCCCCAATAAATCCTCCTGCTGATTGCATCGAGTCCGAGTCACTGTGGTCTTTGGGGCGACGGTTCCCGAGAAAAGGCCGTAAGGTCTTACATTTGGGGGCTCGTCCGGGATCGCCTCGCTCACTCAGACCCCTTGGCTTTTGGATTCGGAGGTACGCTCGAGCAATTCTGTGTCTCCGTGCATGTCTGTAAAAGGTCTGTGACTAGTCTGCTCTGTGTTAAATCTGCATTGTCTCACTTTTCTCTCCTGCTGCTTGACTTAATCCTTCGGAAGTTTCAGTGAACGGGCGAGCGGTTGTGGGGCAACTGATTAGTCCCGGCCAGGGCTACTCCCTGGTGGACTTTGAAGGCCTTACGACAGGTGAGCCCCAGTAACTATCGCCCGGCTGGGTGAAACTTCCCTGTCTTTCTTGTGAGGATATGGCCTAATATTACCTATTTGTGGGCACGGGTCAGGCACTTAAAAGCCATTAGGGCGCCTGCCACTTGAAGACTCCCGTGACAGGATAAGGGGGTCACGGAACGGGCCAGAAGCCGCTAGGGCGCCCGCCCCCAGCAAGAAAAACTTCCGTGCAACGGCACAGGCACACGAGTGAACTCAAAGCACGCCATAAGTCCACCTCTCTGGCCGCCACCGTTCCCGGTAGGATTTTCGGTGGCTATCCTCAGTAATCTCTCTTTTTTTTCCTCCTGGTCTCCTCCGGCTGCTGAAAGGAAGATCTGTGCCCTCGCACACCTGTCTGTCTGTATCTGTGGGGCGCGCCTCTCTGTCTGTATCTGTGGCGTTTGCCAGGGCCGAGACCCCCCGACCTGGGGAGTGGGGGTCGTGAGATTCCCCTCCGCCTGTACTGTGGCGTTTGCCAGGGACGCCTAGACGCGCCGACCTGGGAGTGGGGGTCGTGAGATTCCCCCTCCGCCTGTATCTGTGGCGTTTGCCAGGGACGCCTGGAACGCCGTCCTGGGAGTAGGGATCGTGAGATTCTTCTCCGCCTGAGTCTGAATTCTGTATCTGTGGAGCTAGGAAGCTCATCTGTTTAAGACCTGCCGAGGGCAAAAGTTTACAGCAGCCGCTTTTATCTGACTTTTCCACTGCTACTTGCCTTACTTTGTATTCGTTAAGTGTTTATTTTTGTGACAAACTGACGATGGGACAGACCGTGACAACCCCGTTGTCTCTGACGGTAGATCATTGGACGGAAGTGAAAAATCGGGCCCATGGTCTTTCCATGACAGTGAAAAAAGGAAATGGCAGAGCTTATGCGCAGTAGATTGGCCCAGTTTTAAGACCGGCTGGCCACCGGAAGGGTCATTCTCTTCAGAACAAGTTAAACAGGTTAAAACTGTAATTTTCACCCCTGCTACTGAACACCCGGACCAGGTGCCATATATTATGGTCTGGGAAGACTTGGTCCGCTCACCCCCCGCGTGGGTTCGGCCTTTCGTTTTCCCCACAGGGAAGCCGTTGGAGCCTGCTGCAGAGATCTTTGCCCTGAAATCCACGGCAAAGAAAGAGGAGACGAAGGCCCCCCGTCAAAAGTATATATCCAGACCTGCAAACTGACTTCTTGCTTTTAGATTCTCCCCCACCCTACCCGCCTGTACAGGTTCCACCTCCGGCACCTCAGAGGGCACAAGCGACCGCCTCGCCTGAGCAGCCAAGAGAAGGGGAAGAAATGGGCCCGGCGGCAGGAACGCGGAGCCGTAGAGCTGTCACCCCGGACTCCACCGCTCTCCCCCTCCGGGAGAAGCGGGCCCCCTGATGACCACGGGGTTCGGCCACTCCAATATTGGCCATTCTCTGCCTCTGACCTTTATAACTGGAAAAATAATAACCCCTCTTTTTCTGATAACCCCCAGGCGCTGACCTCTTTGATAAAATCTCTTGTTTTTTCACATCAGCCCACTTGGGATGATTGTCAGCAATTGTTGCAGACCCTGTTAACCACAGAAGAGAGACAGCGAGTGCTATTGGAGGCTCGCAAAAATGTACCAGGAGATGACGGACGTCCCACAGTGCTCCCTAATGAAATAGATGATGGTTTCCCCTGACGAGACCTGACTGGGACTACAACTCTCCGGCAGGTAGGGAGCACCTGAGGGTCTATCGCCAGGCTCTAGTGGCGGGTCTCCGAGGGGCAGCAAGGCGCCCCACTAATTTGGCTAAGGTAAGAAAAGTGACTCAAGGGCCTACCGAGTCACCTACTGTATTCTTAGACAGATTGATGGAGGCATTCAAGAGATTTACTCCCTATGATCCCACATCTAAAAACATAGGGCTACAGTGGCCATGGCTTTTATTGATCAGTCAGCTCTAGATATTAAAAAAAAGTTACAGAGACTAGATGGGTTACAGGGATTCTCCCTTCAAGATTTGATCAAAGAAGCAGACAAGGTGTTCAATAAAAGGGAAACAGAAGAAGAAAAGGAGGAAAGGAGGATCCGGGAGCAGGATGAACGAGAGAGAGAGAGAGAAAAAAGACAGGCAAAAGATTTGACAAAAATTCTGACTACAGTGATTAAAGAAGGAAAGAGAGACAATAAAACTGGGCCGAGAGACCGCAGTAAAAGCAGGACAGGAACCAAGCCGCCACTAGACAAAGATCAGTGTGCGTACTGTAAAGAGAAGGGGCATTGGCTCAAAGACTGCCCTCAGAAGAAGAGGGGAAAGTCCGCTTCCCCCAACAAAATCCTGGCCATAGAAGAAGAAGATTAGGGGGACGGGGCTCGGACCCCCTCCCCGAGCCTAGGGTAACTTTAAAGGTGGAGGGGAAGCCTGTACAGTTTCTGGTAGACACAGGAGCCCAACACTCCGTCCTATTACAATCCGGAGGGGGGCTGGCGAGGCTGGAGGTTGGCCGCCTACAGCTCTATGCCTTGCTCTACAGAACAGCAATACAAATGTCTCGAGGGCTTAAATAAAATATATAAAAAAGGGGGGATATGTGGGGCCCTAAATGGAAAACCTTATAATATATCTGACTTCCCGTGGGAGAGGATCAAAAAACATTTACAAGGCATATGGTATAATTCTAATATTTCTCTTGATCTACTGCAGTTACACAATGAAATATTAGATATAGAAAAACGCGCCTTCAGCCACTTTAGATATTGCTCAAGCTGCTGAAGATTTTGTAAAAATTTGGCTTCTAACTTTCCCAGTCTTCATTCTTTGTGGCAGAGCATGGCGGCTGTAGGCATTGTATTAGTCACTATCCTTGCCCTGATGTGCCTAGCACCGTGCCTTATTAAAGGCATTGTAAAAGAATTTCGGCACATAAAGATGCTTGTGTACCGAAACATGCTGCACCATCACCATCTATTGGAGCGCCTAAAAGATAAAGAAGAGGGAGCTGCGAAAAAATTGCTTGTAATGGGTTAAACCTTAAAAGCTGCCTGACCTGAGTAACAGCCCAGGCTCCCTGACCCGCCTCCCTCAATAGATATCTGTCACGTTTCGGAGACGGGAACACTATGCTCTCCACACTGATCGTAAGGTATAGGTGTTAAAAGGTTAAATGAGTTTGTTGTATATGATACCATGACTATTCTTGTAATCATAACTTTCTTCATCTTGTAGCTTTTGCATTTTTAAGTAGCAGTACGCTGCAATCCCTCACTCTATGATTTCAGGATTAAAATCATGGACAAGAAGAAGAGGGGAATGAAGAACTTTTAGAATTTTTAGGTTTTAAAAATATATAGTAGTTTGATGTTAGAAAAACAAGGCTCTTTGGGTTAAAGAATTTCTCTTTGTTATAAATCATTGTATTCGTCTTTCTGTAAGAATGTAACTTCATTTAGTGCTTTCCGAGAAGGACACTGGAAACTTCTGGGTTAAAAGTTAAAACCTGAAAGGCAGAATGTGCTGCATAAAAGATAGCTTTCCCCCTTATCTCAAGGACTCAGAGCCTCCTGACTGATCTGTTCTTAACTAATAACTTAGTTTCCACTGTGTAACAGGCTTCTCCTCAAAAAATGCCTTTCCCTGTACTAGGCACCGCCGGGCCAGGTGGTCAATTAAATGTCTCCACTTCATCCTCAGACCCCCTTATCACATTGTTCCCTACATTCTGATCTCATTCCCAGTTGTCCTTGATCTCTCTGTATAAAAATCCCCCTCGGTGAGTGTTGGGTGTTCACTTCTGGAAACAGAAGATTGAACCCCCGGCTTGCCGGCCCCAATAAATCCTCCTGCTGATTGCATCGAGTCCGAGTCACTGTGGTCTTTGGGGCGACGGTTCCCGAGAAAAGGCCGTAAGGTCTTACAACCCGTTGCTCTGTCGGTGGACATTTAGGTTGCTTCCACATCCTGGCTGTTGTAAATGGTGCTGCAATGAACATTTGAGTGTATGCATACTTCCAGATCACGTTTTTCTCCAGGTATATGACCAGGAGTGGGATTCCAGTCGGAATTTTAGTTTTTAAGGAACCTCCATGCTGTTCTCCATAGTTGCTGTACCAATTTACATTCCCACCAACAGTGTAGGAGGGCTCCCTTCTCTCCACACCCTCTCCAGCATTTATTGTTTGTGGATATTTTGATGATAGCCATTCTGACCAGTGTGAGGTGATATCTCATTGTAGTTTTGATTTTTATTTCTCTAATAATTAGTGATGAAAAACAGGTTATTCTGACCATGCTCATATGAAGGAAATGGAGACAAAAATCCCTTTCCCACATGTAGAAGATCATCATAACTGTCCACAGCTAGGAAAGAAGAAAAAGAAAGTTAACCAGAGAAATCAAGAAATCTGCTGGCCCTAATAACCTTCACTTTTATCCGAGACATAGGTTCTGGGAGATCTTTCCTATCCTCTTTGGGAACACCTAGCATCTCAAGTCCTGTTGTCCTTAACTACTGAAGGATCCTGATTTTCTTCTAGATGCTTTGACAACTCAGTCGCTCCCCTGTATTCAGCATTAAAATGCTTAAGAGAGAACCATGATTACAAGACTTCTTCATATCGCTTGAGGGAGGGCAAACACTCTAAACTGAGAGTTCTCAAAGTGTGGTCCAGACACACTGGGCCTGGGTCCCTGAGGCCCTGTCAGATGGTCCATAAGTTTGGCATTGTTTTCATGATAATGGTGGTGTTGGTGACGGTGGTTTAGTGGCTAAGTCATGGCTAAGTCATGTCTGAATTCGTGTGACCCCAAGGACCGTACCCATTCAGATTCCTCTACCTATGGAATTTCCCAGACAAGAATACTGAAGTGGGTTGCCATGCCCTCCCCCAGGGGATCTTCCTGACCCAGGGATGGAACCCACACCTGCATGGCAAGCAGTCTCCTGCACTGCAGGCAGATTCTTTACCACTGAGCCACCAGGGAAACTGCTTTCATGATAATACTCAGATATAATTTGCCTTTTTCATTATTTTCGATGTTTGCAAAAGCAATGATGGGTAAAACTGACTGATGGCATTTTAACACAAACCAAGGCCGGGGCACCAAACTGTATTGCTGCTGCTGCTGCTGCTGCTGCTGCTGCTAAGTCATGTCAGTCATGTCCGACTCTGTGCGACTAGTGGGCCTTTTATTCTTCACCAGCATGCACTCCATTTTGGTTTTTTACAGTGTCAGTTCCACTTAAAAACCTCCTTGATGAATCAGTTAAAAACAGCAATTTTATTAAATCTCAACCCATCTTTTGATAAGCTTTGCATCAAAAGAGGGCACATAAAGCACTTCTATCCTAAGGTTGCCTCAAGGAAAAGTACTTGTATGATTGAGTTTCAAGCTGAACTAGCTGCTTTCTTCAGGAACACCACCTTTACTTAAAAGAACGACTGGGAGAGAAACTGGTTGGTGGGCATTTCTCAACAACAAATCCAATGAGCCTGTCACTCCAATGAAAACTGACAGTATTTGTTATTAACAATAAACATTTGAGGGACTTCCCTTGGGGTTCAGGGATTAAGACTCCACACTTGCACTGCACAGGGCACACATTCCATCCTAGGTCTGGGGACTAAGATCCTGAATGCTGTGTGGTGCAGTCAAAAAAAAGAAAGAACGCCAGGGTCCAGCCCCCCAGGATCCAGGGAAACCCGAAGGAGAAATGGCGTCTGCGACTGATTTAGAGAAAGAGAGACAGATAAGAATGTTGTAGATAAGAAAATAGAGGAAAGACGAAAAGAGGCTGATGTTCCTTGGTTTATACAGAAAATCAATAAAGTCTCAAGACAAGAGACTTGCACCATCTACGTGAGGCCGCAGGTGCCCTCCCAGTCTCCCGAAGGAGTGAAGGCACAGGGGCCTTCCCGGTCAGGTCTTAGAAACCCAGGCAAATAAGTAGACACTGCAGATCTCTGTACTCCAGATGGGAACTAACCTGAAAGAGAGAGTAAGAGGAAGAAAATGATTGACATGAGGAGAACAAGCTGCTTTGATGAGCGAGATCCGTAGCTTTATTTTTTAAACAGTACTTATATACCTTTTTGTACATAGAGGGAAATGAAAGATGCAAGGTCATACAGAGTCAGCCCAACATTCCAGCAGTTTTGCCCTTATCGAAACCATGATTTTTTTCTGCATCCCTTTCCCACAAATAATGTTGTGTACAGTATCTTCCAGCCTTGGAGGCCTGTGAACATTGTATGACCCTCTTTTGATAAAGGCTGCTCAACCAAAAGACTTATTTTCCCTCAAAGTGTTTTTTCTTTATATTTCTAATCTATGTCAGCCTCAGAAAATGCTGAACAGAGTTAGGTTTTTCACAGAGCAAAGTTGCAGCGAGTTACAAGAAAGAACCAATTAGCTCAAAGGTCTGATATGGCTAAATTCAAGGCTACATTTGTTTTTCTTGCATTCTCACTATGTTAACTAACGCATTCCCAGGTGCACAGTGGATGAGAGATATGGGAACTTAGCAACAAGCATTGGTCCAATAATGAAATCCTACACCAGCACTAGCACTACTCTAATAACTTTTAACTCTTTCAAAGGCTCTATGTTTTAGGCTTTGCATGCTTCTCACAGCTGGGAGGCTGTAAATAATTGGATGCATAGCTGTAAGTGTCTGGATATACCTGCCAAGCAAGCTAGAATGCTAACAGAGGGGATTTGATTTGAAATATTCCCCTCATGTCCAGGAGACTTATTAACTATAGCCCTAAGTTGATTTTCTCCAGAGAAAGGTGGTCAGGGTTAGCCCCCTGTTAATGTCAGAGGAGTTGGTAAAAGTCATGAAACAGTAAAATAGACAGATTCTGGTTTTGAGGTAGATGCTCGAGAAAGCCTAGGGAGCCCCTTGAGCTCTGAAGCCTTGCTTAACAGTTCTCTTCCACATGACCCTGTCATGGGTGGGATCTCCCGTGGTGGCTCCCGGCAGAAGAAGAAAGAAAGAAAATTGGCCTCTCAAGCAAACACTGGAATTTTGGGAAACTTCTACCCACTACTATGACCTTGACAAATTTCAAATGTATAAAGATTTTTCTGAGGAGATGGACAGTGACATAAACAATAGTGTTTTTAAAATATTGTATAACAATATATGTCAACATTTAGAAGAGCTGTGTAACTTAGTGACCCAATATTTTCCAAATGATCCATGCATAATGCTACAAAATCATGTATGGATAAAAGAACCATTCAAGGTACAAGATGGACCCATCAATTTTGAGTTACAGAGAAGAAAACTCATTGACATGTTCTCAGATTCTACAACCCAAGCAAACTTTGAGAAATGATGTATTGACAGCTGACGGAGTCCCATCTCCAGAGCCTGCTTTGGCTTCTGGAACACGGGCGGGGGTAGGGGGTTATCAAGTCCACACTAATGGGAGCTGGGTCCCCTCAGGACCCACCAGGGCTTCAGTTTTTGGACATTGTGGGATTCCATTCACTCTGACAGGAGCCCAGTCTCCTCAGGACCTGCCAGGAAGTGGTGCTGCTAAAGGACAAGGTGAAGAAGAGTGGGGAGGAGGTGCCTGTGCGTGGTGGACTGGTGAGGAGCGTCTGTCTTCAGAGGACCAGGAGAGGAAGGACTTGGTGTGGAGAACTCGGAAACAGATGTCTAACAAAAGTGAGTGAAATGCTGAAATCTAGCACAAAAAAGCAGCTCTGAGCACAGCTAGGGGACGACTGGAAAATGAAGGAAGAGGAGAGAGAAACAGAGGCTGATATGCAGCAGAAGAAAGAACCAGTTCAGGATGACTCTGACCTGGATTGCAAACAGCGAGAGGCAGAGGCCCTGCTACAAAGTATGGAATCTGTCTGGAGCCCCCTCTGATCTAAATGCGTGCATCTGTACCCTCGAAATCAGTGATCACTCCCAGTGAAGCTGGAAGCCAAGAGTCAGGAGACTTGGGACCATTAACACAAGAAGACTACGTAAGCTAGGCCTGTTGAAGTTTACCCAAGATTTCCTGCCCAGGGAGGCAGTGTCCTACTCCAAGGAGACCCAGACGCCTCTGGTCACACATCAGTCTGCAGGCCTTCAGACCCAGACTGGGACTGATGCTGTTGACTCCTCTCATTCTCTGGCATCCAAGTTTGGAGAGGAATCACACCACCAGCTTCCCTGGGCCTCCAATTTGCAGACGCCAGGGCAGCTCTGGGACTTCTCAGCTTCCATGAAACACTTGACTGGATGAAGCCCAAGCTGGAATAAAGATTGCCGGGAGAAATATCAATAAGCTCAGATATGCAGATGACACCACCCTCATGGCAGAAAGCAAACAGGAGCTAAAGAGCCTCTTAATAAAGGTGAAAGAGGAAGAGTGAAAAGTTAAAGCTCAACATTCAAAAAACTAAGGCTATGGCAACTGGTCCCATCACTTCATGGCCAATAGATGGGGAAGCAGTGGAAACAGTGATAGCCTTCATTTTCCTGAGCTCCAAAACCACCGTGGACAGTGACTGCAGCCATGAAACTGAAAGACGCTTGCTCATTGGAAGAAAAGCCATGACCAACCTGGACAGCAGATTAAAAGGCAGAGACACTACTCTGCCTGCCACGGTCTGTATAGTCAAAGCTATGGTATTTCTGGGAGTCAGGTATGGATGTGAGGGCTGGACAATGAAAATGGCTGAGCACCGAAGAACTGACGCCTTTGAACTGTGGTGCTGCAGTAGACTCTTTAGAGTCCCTCGGATAGCAAGGAGATCAAACCAGTCAGTCCTACAAAAGCAACCCCGAATATTCATTGGAAGGCCTGAAAGCTGTGGAAATAGCAAAGTATTTCCCAGCCTCAGAAATTCTGACTGAACTGGTCTAGGGTGAGGCCTAGTGGGACTTTGTGTTCAAATATGCACAAAACTGACAGCCACTGGGTTCCTGTTGAAAAGCCTAAGGGTAATCCCAGAGGGGACTTTGACTTGATTCATGACACTAGATGTTTGTTTCCTTGGAGCTGGCAAAAATCCTAGTCAGCACTTGCCTGGGAAGACATTGCTCTAGGCACTTATTCACACTTAGAAATTTCGAGTCAGCCCCAACAATCTTGTGAGCAAATATGGCCTCCCACTGAGGGTGGCAGGCTGAGGCGGGGATCCATCTTGCTCTCTTTGTTTCTCTTACACTTGTCTTGGGACCTTCCATGCTTAAAATTTGTGGTCCAACCTTTACCTATAATTTATTTCAGTGGTACCTATCATTACTGATTCCAGACAGTCTACCACCACCAACTGGTTAAACTAAACATTCAAGCAAAAAAAGAAAGCACCTTTTACGCCCCTCTCTCAAGTGAGAACTAGGTTGCATAAAAACAGTGTAAAGAATCTCCAATGTTTTTAATGGTTTTCAAAATTAATATTCTATTTATTTGGCTGCAACAGGTCTTAGTGTGCAGGCTCAACAGTGCGTGGGCTCAGCTGCCCCTCAGCATGTGGGATCTTAGTTCCTCAACCAAGAACTGAGCCTGCATCCCCTGCTTTGGAAGGCGGATTCCCAACCACTGAGCCACCAAAGAAGTCCCAAGTATCTCCAATTTTATTCTCTAGGCTCGTGTACAGATCTCCAAGCCAGAGGGTGAGGGAGAAGGAGGCAAGGGGGTGGGGATGGGGGAGGTCAGGGACAGCTGAAAGAACAAGAGCCTATTAGAGGAAGAGATTTCAGACAGCCACGCTCTATATTTTATGCCGCCAGAGCCCTGGCTGGACCACCAGCATCTGGGCAAGAAGTGAAGGATTCTAGTCAGGGGAATGTCCTGGCTTCTTGCAGACTTTCCTTGAGGGACTCCAGTTACAGGAAAATAGCTGGTGGTAGTGACTTCTCGTGTGTGCTGCCACCTTCTGGAGAAGGCATTTATTTATCACCACATCACTCCTCAGTAGAGGATGTCTCTGTGTTAGTCACTCAGTTGTGTCCAACTCTTTGCGACCCCATGGACTCTAGCCCACCAAGCTCCTCTGTCCATGGAATTCTCCAGGCAAGGATACTGGAGTGGTTTGCCATTTCCTTCTCCAGGTATCTTCCCAATCCAGGGATGGAACCCAGGTCTCCTACCCTGAAGGCAGATTCTTTACAGTCTAAGACACCAGGGAAGTCCTCGTAGAGGGTATATCACAACCCAACTTACAGATGAGGAAACTGAGCCTCCGAGAGGCAAGTCACTGGACCCCAAACAAGGTCAAGCTCAAATCCACGTCTTCAACTTCAGTGTCTTTCAGAACTCCACTCATGATTAAGATGATGCTTCTCTCTCAAAAGCACAATCCTCATCCACAGCAGGATCACAGTAAAAGTACATCTAAATGGCTGCTCTGAAATCACAGGTTAGAAAGCTGGCCCAGCACCCCTGGCTAGATTTCCGGGGTCTGGCTGAGTTCTCTGAGCAGCAGACAGCCTAGCTAATCCAACAGAGCTTTAATGAACTTGTTTCCTACCTCAGGGGAAAATATTCATTGTTTGTTCTCAGTCAATAGAGACTTACTGCACGGGCTTCTTTCTCCAGACCCAGCTTAAATCTCTTACCATCAGACTCAAATACCAGCTGGGCCTGGCAGCACCTAGGCCCCTCTTTCACCAGTTTATCCTTCTTATCTCCCTCAACCGGCCTGCAGCAGCGCTCTGCTTCTGAAGATAACAGGGCAAGGTCTGGGCATGCTGTCCCATCTCTGCAGAGACAGGGAATGCACCCAGCTCTCTCCACACTGCCCCTCAGATGCCAGGCTGAGAGCTGAGAAGGCCCCGGAAGGGTCAGCCAGGCCCACAGAGCTTTCACAGAAGCCAGAGTCCATCACACGCACTCAGCGACGTTGACAGGGAAGAGTCAAAGAAAGTGTCATACTGAGTGACATTAGCTAGACAGAGGAGAAGTACGACATATGATTTAAACGAACCAATGTACAAAACAGAAACAGATGCACAGGCTTCTAGAACAAGCTTGCAGGTGCCAGAGGGGAAGGTTGAGGGGAAGGAATACTTAGGGAGTTTTAGAGGGACACGTGCACAGTTATATTTACAGCAGAGATCTAAGAAGGATGTACTGTGTAGCACAGGGGACTCTGCTCAGTGTTACGTGGCAGCCTAGAAGGGAGGGGAACTGGGGCGAGAATGCATACATATATATGTATAGCTGAGTCCCTTTGCTGTTCAGCTGAAGTGACCACAGCATTGTTTGTTCACTGGATATACCCCAGTACAAAATTAAAAGTTTAAAACTGAAACAAGTAGAAGATATCATCATATCACTGCCGATGCCTATGCCTCCACAAGTTTATAATCAGATGGGGCAGGAGAGAGGGCTGAGACCAGCAGTTCTGGGCCCTCGCTGGGCCTCACCATCCCTGGGCCCCAGCCTGGGAGGCTGATCCTGCTTGTCTGGGATGGGGCTCGGCCGGCAGTGTTTGACATTAGAAACACAGGTGGTTCTCACGTGAATCCAGGCTTTGGATCCACAGAGCCAGACAGACGCAAGCACATCAAGAACAGGATACGCTCTTACAAGAAGGTACCTCTGCACTGCTGCCTCAAGAGAGGGCACTAAATTGGTTAGAGGTGTGGGATTTAGATGACAGGAGAGCTGTGGAGGGCTTCCCTGGTGGCTCAGACCGTCAAGAATCCGCCTGCAACCAGGGAGACCAGGGTTCGATCCCTGGGTTGGGAAGATCCACTGGAGAAAGAAAAGGCTACCCACTCCAGTATTCTGGCCTGGAGAATGCTATGGACAGAGGAGCCTGGCAAGCTATAGTCCACGGGGTCGCAAAGCACCAGATACGACTGAACAACTTTCACTTTCAATTTCACTTTTTCTAGAGCTGTTGAGAAGCCAGCCCACAAAACTTGGAGCAAAGGAGCTGAGGGTGTCCCGAAGGAGGAAACGTCCCATGCGAGTCTCGGCCATGGGAGGAAGTTGTATGGTGTGGGCAGAAAAGACACACCCCTGGGTCTGAGCACATGAGGCTTACAGTAGCCCTGACTGCTTATCTAGAGCTGTTACAAATAGACTCAAGGTGCAATTGTGAGCTATCTATTCCAAAACAAGTCCTTTTGACCAATGTTTTACTGAGCTATGGTTTTTTAGGGTAGCAACCATGGTAACCATCCCTAAATTGTTCAAGTTACAGTCAGCAGAGATGTTTTCCCCACCCTCTTTCTCACACTTTGATCCTAACTTTTGAGGTATGATAGCTCGGCTTTTGTTTGGAACTCGGCATTCCTGAAGTCTCAGGTGACTTCTCCTGTGGCTTTGGCTGGAAGCTCAGCGTGGGCTCCTGGTAAACTAGGCTGAGTGATGTATAGCTGGAACGTTACAGGCAGAAGGTACCAGCGGGCTTCATAGCCACTAGGCCTCTTTCCCTCGTCACAGGTCTTCCCTGGTGGCTCCAGAGGTTAAAGCGTCTGCCTCCAATGCCGGAGACCCAGGTTCGATCCCTGAGTCGGGAAGATCCCCTGGAGAAGGAAATGGCAGTCCACTCCAGTATTCTTGCCTAGAGAATCCCATGGACAGAGAAGCCTAGTAGGTTACAGTCCACGGGGTTGCAAAGAGTCAGACACGACTGAGCAACTTCACCAAATCACACTGGTGATAAAACTCAGGGAAGTGCTTTCCTGGGAAAAGAAGAGAGAGGGGATTTCTCCTAAGGGCCTAGGGTAGAGCTGGTCAAGTCACCCGCTAGACTCTTCCAGCCCAGGAACATCTCCAGCCCCATCCGAGCACCATGCCCAGCCATGCAGAGAGGACAGAGAAACTGTTGGAGGTGATCCTGAGGGAGGGAGGAACAAGAGGCTCTGTCCCGGCGAGCAGGACCAGTTCGGCCTCTCTGCAGCTAAAGGAGACCTCTGCCTGTGATGTGACGTGCTCAGTCATCTCTGAGTCTTTGTGACCCCATGGACTGAAGCCCAACAGGCTCCTCTGCCCATGGGATTCCCCACACAGAAATACTGGAGTGGGTGGTCATTTACTCCTCTAAGGGATCTGCCCAACCCAGGGACTGAACTCTCCTATGTCTCCTGCATTGCAGATGGATTCTCTACCCGCTGAGCCATTGGAAAAGCCCCCACCTATGGAAACGGAACCTGATAAAGGTCCTGGGACCTAACACCCTGCCCCCCACTTTACAGTGCTCCTCCTGGTAGGGAGAGAGGTTGGGATGGAGGTAACAAACCTGAGAAACCCAGGATTTGCTCTTGGGGACAAGGCTGCTGATTGGCTTCCTCAGGCCTCCCCTTAAGTTGTTCAAAGGAGCAGTTCTAAAGCTCCTGTCTGGCATCTTTTCTCAATGAGAAAATAACCTTGAGCAATAATTCCCAACCATGAATATTCACTGGAAGGACTGATGCTGAAGCTGAAGCTCCAATACTTTGGCCACCAGATACAGAGCCAACTCATTGGAAAAGACCCTGATGCTGAGAAAGACTGAAGGCAGGAGGAGAAGGGGACCATAGAGGATGAGATGGTTGGATGGCATCACTGACTCAATGGACATGAGTCTGAGCAAACTCCAGGAGTTGGTGAAGGACAGGGAAGCCCGGCATGCTGCAGTACATGGGGTCGCAAAGAACTGGACACGACTGAGTGACTGAACAACATCATCAGGTTTCAAGTTACTCTATGGTTGTCCAAAGCTCCTCAACCTTGTATTTCTATCTCTGTCTCCCCCACTAGGCTGTAAATACTATGAGGAGAGAGAGCAGTTTTCTTTTTCTCTTTTCTATTTTTCTGTATCCCTACTGCCTAGTGTATAGGCCTAACATTAAAAAAAAAAAAAAAAAAAAACAAACTTAAAACACTTAATAAATGTGGAACACAAACATAAATGAATGCTTTTGTCTGCAGTGTCCCAAGTGCCAAAGTTAATCCAGCTTACTTCTTCAGTCTCTGAATACCCTTCTCCTTCCAGCCTCTGCAACACTGCAACCTAGGACCTACTTTCTCAGCCTCTCACTAAACAAACACCAGTCAGAACTTGGCCTTATGGCTTAACCCCAGATATTAGTGAAGTCCTATAGGGAAATTTGCTCCTGGTCCTAAACATGAAATTGTACAAAATATTGGTCACTGACTTATTTTCGAGACAAATTTACATTTAAAATATATAATAAAATCATGGCCTTGGTATGTGCAGTTCAGTACTTTGAATGCTTTAGAGAGGAGAGTCTATAAAAATTTCACAAGCAGTCTCCTTCAGAGAAGTGAGAGAGACTGTTCCATGATGATGACTCTGAGATGCTAAAGTAATTCTCTGAAATTTTTCTGAAGTTTTTCCATGAGCCTCAAAACTAGTAAAACCTCATTTTCTCTTTGCATGAAACATAAGACTCTTACCACCAAAAGGATTGAATTAGAAATACATAACCTGCTAGTCTTCATTGAACACCTATTATGCTCATGTGATATTTCTCCATACCCACAATTCATCACTGTGCTCATATTATCTTCCAGACAAAACTAAATTCTTTGGGAAGACCTGAGTTTTTCTCATGGTTCTTTCTGATGCTCCAAAGCTCAAGGCTAGCCCTGAATAGTCATACAATACAAACTGATGACTTCTGAGTCCTCCCTGTGTCTTAGAATAAAAGAGCACCTAATTTCTCAAATGATAATTTACCCACAAAATAGCAAAATCAGAGGCTATTAATCACATATACTTGCATGTGTCATTAAAACATCCCTGTGAAGTCAGGTTTACCATAAGCAGTCAAATTATGCAAAATCTTTAAAAATTAAATCAGGAAAAGCAGAACAACGTCAGACTCCTACTAGTTAAATTTCAAATTAGTAATCATTCACTGGGACCTACCAAATGCCAGGGACACGGCTCACAGCCTAGAGTGGGAGACACAAAAAATAATAATTTTATAACAATGTAGCAAGGACTATTAAACATCCCAATGTCCACTGTAGCATAATTTACCATAGCCAAGACATGGAAGCAACATGGATGTCCATCTGCAGAGGAATGGATAATGAAGATGTGGTACAAATATCCAGTGGGAAACTACTCAGTCATAAAAAAGAATGAAATAATGCCATTTGCAGCTACATGGGTGGACCTAGAGTTTATCATAGTAAGTGAGCTCAGAAAAAGACAGATATCATATGATATCTTTTACATGCAGAGTCTAAAAAAATACAAATGAACAAATTTCCAAAACAGAAAGGGACACACAGACATAGAAAACAAACTATGTTTGTTACCAAAGGGGAAAAGTGGGGAGGGATAAATCAGGAATTTGGGATTAACACCACACAGTAAAATATATAAAATAGATAAATAGCAAGGACTTACTGTATAGCCTGGGCATTGTGCTGGCTGCTTCTAGAAGATACGGTGGTGCTTAATTTACTCAATATTCCCATTTTACATATGGAAGGGATATGCTCCCCATTTACATGTGGAAAATTGAAGCTCGCAAAGTTTATGCAGCTGATTCAAAGTTACACTTCTGGGAATATTTCACAGAGATTTGAGCTCGGTCCTTATGACTCCAAACGTAACCATGCTACCTCCAAAGGGGTGAAATGATTGCTGTGTGAGGGCTTCCATTTTGAGCTAATTCCTCAAATTAGCAACTACTGAGACTTAAAGGCAACCTAGTGGTTAAGACTCCACGCTTTAATGTGGGTGGTATGGGTTCAATCCCTGGAGGCTACTGTGCGGTCAGTCTAAGATCCCACATGCCGCTCATGGTGTGGCCAAAACATATAAATAAATAAATAAAAATTTAAAAATAAATCAGTGAATCAGCAACTATGGACTTTGAGGCATCATGCTTATAAGCAATTCACAACAGTGAGCACCTCACAACAGCAGTAGGAACTAAGGACAGACATAAGCTAGGATGGGGTGCTCTGGTAGGGTTCTCCAACCTAGACAGCATATTCAAAGCAGAGATGTTACTTTGCCGACTAAGGTCCGTCTAGTCAAGGCTATGGTTTTTCCTGTGCTCATGTATGGATGTGAGAGTTGGACTGTGAAGAAGGCTGAGCGCCAAAGAATTGATGCTTTTGAACTGTGGTGAAGACTCTTGAGAGTCCCTTGGACTGCAAGGAGATCCAACCAGTCCATTCTGAAGGAGATCAGCCCTGAGTGTTCTTTGGAAGGAATAATGCTGAAGCTGAAGCTCCAGTACTTTGGCCACCTTATTGAGAAGAGTTGACTCATTGGAAAAGACTCTGATGCTGGGAGGGATTGGGGGCAGGAGGAGAAGGGGACCACAGAGGATGAGATGGCTGGATGGCATCACAGACTCCGAGGGACAAGAGTCTGAGTGAACTCCGAGAGATGGTGATGAATAGGGAGGCCTGGCGTGCTGCGATTCATGGGGTCGCAAAGAGTCGGACATGACTGAGCGACTAAACTGAACGGAACTGTGCACCCTCTGAAGCAGTGCGGCAGCTCCCCTGTGGAGTACGGTAGGCTGGTCATACTAACGGCATAATTCATGCTTTCTGCGTCTCCATGCTCCCTGCAGTGTAATTCATGGCTCTTCCCATCACAATCTGAAACCTGCACTTTGACTAACAGAACACAACAGACAGGATGGTGCCCTCATTCCAAGCCTGGCCCCCAGGAGGCCTTAAATATTTCCACTCTTTTCTTCTGCATCCCTCCATGACCATGAGAATAAACTGGACTAGCCTGTGAGAGGATGAGACAACGTGGAGGAGTCACCAGGTATTCCAACAAAACCTGTGAAAGCCCAGCTAAGATCAGTGGGGCTGCACACTAAAGCTAGTCAAGGTCACGTGAGTCAGCCAAGCTAAGCCCAGAAGGTTACCAGCCAATACACAGACCATAAGCAATAGGAAATGCTTATTGTTTTAAGCTAAATTTGGGGCAGCTTGTTACGCAGCAATAGCCAACAGAGGCAAGTGAGTAACAGCTGTTCCTTTAGGGTCAGAATGGCTTAACTTGGTGATGGAGGCTGTTGGGGGCTTCCTTGGTGGCTCAGTGGTAAAGAATCCCCCTGCCAATGCAGGAGACTCAGGTTAGATTCTTCAGTTGGGAAGATGCCCCTGGAGAAGGAAATGGCAATGCATTCCAATATTCTTGCCTGGGAAATCCCATAGACAGGGAGCCTGCCGGGTCCATAGGGTCACAAAAGAGTCAGACATGACTGAGCGACTAAGCAACAAGAGGTTTGCACCTACAGGCCTACAAGGTCTGTGTTTGCTGGGCTTCAAGACCTAAGAGAGAGCCCAATGTCACCAACAGAGACAATGGTTTAATGGATGGAGCAGCTTACGTGCTTGAAGCAAGGTCTTGAAGCAACACCCCACAGCCTGCAGATGGCTGATGGAGAGGGATGGAGGGCAAGACTTAGGGCACCTTCACTCCCAGTGGGGGTCATGGGGAGGCAAGATTGCCAGCAATAGAGGGGATTTATATCAGGTGGGCTCATTAGTTACCGGGGAAACCAGCAAAGGGGAATGCCGCTCACCGCCCATTTGATGAGAACAATCACCAGCTGGGGCCTGAGACAAATACAGAGATACACAGGAAGGTGAGTCTGGTGAGATATGGGGAAGCAGGCACTGGTTCAACAGGAGATGGGCAGAGAGCAAGAGACGAGCCAACCCAAGTGGCCTGAACATACACAGGCTAAGTGTCATCTTCCTGGCTCCACATCAGAATAAAATCCGTCTCTAAAAAATATTTGCAGTTTCTCATTTCTTCTCCTAAGAAACATTACTATTATAAATGCATAAATGCATTGTTTACCAGTTAACAAATATACTTTTTCCCTTATTATCCTGCCATTTGAGCACAAAGCGATGAACAGTAAGTCTGTCTCATCACTAACCGATCACATGTTCTATTAACTATTGAGCTGAATTAACCTTGGTGCCGCACAGAGTCGGACATGACTGAAGTGACTTAGCAGCAGCAACCTTGGTGCTGTGCTGTTTTAGTCAGTTGAAGAGGCCAAGCACAAAGACCCCGTCAACACCTTCACAGTGCTTTTGAAACATGTGAAAAAGTCAGCTCTGCCCAACTCATTCTCAAGTAATAAGAAGCATCTCACCTACTAGACAGAGGTCATAAGCCAACAGCTCTTCCCTCAGGCAAGAAGCAGTCAGCTCCACTCCAGCTCCCAGCAGAATCCTAGGGGTTCTTCCCTGGAACATTCTGTAGACCACCAGAGCACCCAGCAGCCCTCTGATCTTTGGCAGATGCTCTTGTTTTATGAGTTGACATTATTTGCCATTTATTGAATTTCAATAATGTGTTGAGCACATTCTGGGAATAAGGATTGGGTGCAAATCCTGACCAGAAGTCTGGTCATATAACTAAGATGAGCTTCCAAGATGTGTTATCGTTCCAAAAATTCAGAACAATGGAACAGACAGTAATGCCCCCAGTACTTGGACCCTCAGGTAAACAGAGATGCAAAACGTGAAATAGAAGTTTTAGTTGAAGCACCAGAACTAAAGAATGCCACATTCTAAAGTGGACATGAGGCCATCGTGTGTGGGATTTACATTCAAGGTTACCAGAGTTCATTCTTGTGACTGGCCCCGAACCCTTCTCATATCTCACACCCAGGCTTCTTTCACATAAGAAGACGAGGGTTGGAAACAGGGGAAATATTTATGAGAGCCCTATTGGTGTGCTACGTCAAGATACCTCTTCAGGGGTCTGTCGCTTCAAGCCTAAGGAAAGGGGACACAGCAAGACCACTTGGAGAGTCTGACATGCGTCCTCTGGGAGGGGGCTCCTGGGGGGCAGAGCCAAGGATGAGGGCACTGGGGAGACGGCTGAGCACTGGGAGACAGCTGATCACTGGGCACGGTCACTCCAAGGGAAGCCCTCTTAGATGCTCTCGGATGGCTGCCAAGAGCGGCAGAATGATGCTAGAACCACCGCCAGGCGCCTTGGGCTGAGCAAGAGGAGCAACCACCCACACTGTGAGCACTGCCCTTGCCAAGAGAAAGGGCAGCGGCGAGACTGCCGGCCTGGGGATGAGCGGAGGCAGGCAGGCATGCGGAGGCCTCGGAACAGACAGAATGAAATAAGAAGAGTCCACTTAGAACACCCACCGGACGTGAGGACAAAAACGCCAGCTCCTGATGGTGTCACTCAAGCTGCCGGCCCCCTCTCTTCTCCCGCCTCTGCTGCTACCCTGGACGGTCAGAAACCAAGGTTAGCAAGATGGACACAGGCCAAAATGTAAGGCCAGGGTGAGCGAAAGAGACCAAAGCAAAAGAAAGGCTGCAGTGGGACCTGGAGTGGAAATAAGTGAAATTCATTCTTGCGGTCCCTGGGGGCCTGGAGTCCAAAGTCAGTTTCACTGGGTCAGAACTGAGGGTCTGCTGGCAAGGCCACACCTCCTCTGGGGGTCTATGAGAGGACCAGCTCCTGCTTCTTCCACCTTCTGGAGGCAGTCAGCACTCCTTGCTCGCTGCCTCATTCCAGCCTCAGGCTCTGTGGTCCCATCACCCTTTCCTCTTCTGTCTGTGGAATAAAATCTCTGTCTATTTCCCTCTTATGAGGATACATGTGATCGATTTAGGGCTCACCCTGACTATCCAAGATAATTTCTCCACTCCAGTATCCTTAGTTTAACCACATCTTTGATTCTATATGTTAAGATTCACCCTTTACCATACAGGGTGGCATTCAGAGTCCAGGGATTAGAACATCTTTTGACAGAGTGTTAAGGAAATTAAAGAAGGTGTTAAGGTGGCGTTAGCATCTGAGTAACCTGAGGCACAGGGAGGTTAAGTAACTTTCCTAAGATCACACAGCTAAGTACCAGGTAAGCTGGGCCTTGAAGAAGCTAAGCCTCCTAACTTCTAGTCAAAAGCTTTGCTTCCTATCACATATCACACACACTGACTAATGGCATTTGTTCAAGCATCTTATAATAGTTTCCTTAAAAACATCTCCATTCAGACTCTTCTAGGAAAACATGAAAGAAAGGAGATTCCTTCAAATTCAGCTCACTGGGGTCCACATCCGTTCCTCTTCTGTATTGTGGAGAAAGCTCACAGGCCAAAAAATAAAAGATGGGATTTCTTTTTAAGAGCAGAAGAGCTGGAGGTATAATAAAACACCACCAAATGGAGTTCACAGAGTCTGTGCATAAAGTATTCAGGTAGTGTCTATTTCCAGCAGAACCTCATCCAATCGCTTAACACAAAATTGCTGAGTGGAAAGGCCAGCATGAAAGTATTTTTAGCCTCCCCTATTATGTCAGTGTAATGTAAGGCAGTGCTGACTATGGGTCCTCATGCCTTGGATGTGTGAGTCATAGTCTGGATTGGAAGCCCAATGCTGGTAAACAATGAGGACAATTATTTGGAGAAGTCCTTAAAGCACCCCCACCAAACCTTTATGGGGCAGAAGCTTTTCACCTGTGTGTTTCCACAAGCCCTTTGTTAACTCGGAGCCATGCTCCAGGGAGGTGTAACACAGCAGCTCATCAGAGGTGATGCAGGAATTCAAGAGCCCAAGAGAACGGAACAGAGGCATCAGCAAGTCTGTGCCCATAGTGGGTTTGGAGTGGAAAAAGAAGGGCCTACAGGGGAGCTGTGAGGGGAGAGTTGGCTCCTGGAGGCCACCTCTTTGGAGACCTGGGGACAGTGATGGAAGATAAATGGACTGAGGTGACCTAAGATTCACAGAATGTTGCAGGGATCAGAGCACCAAAATTAGACCAGGAAGTTTCATTTCCTTGACGGTTTTACATAGAGTGATCACAAAGAAAAGCTAAAAGATGGTTTAAAACGCTTGAAAAGCTCTTGTCTCAGACATCATGAGCCCAGTGGGCTTTGCAACCTGTGCTCATTTAAAAACCAGTGGCTGTCAATATGCTGAATGCTAAAAATATGTCCATTCCCTCTTCTTCATCATATAGACCTGAAAATATTGAAGCGATAAGGGTGTTTCCACCTCTGCCTCCCACTTAGTGTCAATTCAAAGGTGAAATTGTTATAATTAGTCCTTTTCAAAGGATCTTGACTTTCTTCTATCGTCTTCCAAATTCAGGAGCACAAAATCTGTTGAAAGGGAAGTTGGCGCTCTCAAAACTCTTGTCAGCTAATTATATCCTTGAGCAAATCTTTGTTGCTTTTCTCTTCTTGAAATCAGAAAAATTGCTCCTTCTCTTCCTGGGGTGCAGATGGGGGTAGTTACTCTTCCTGGATGTTCCACTCAATCCTGATCTCTGAGATCTCCAGACTGACTAACAAAAAAGGGAAATCTTTGCTTTCATTGATGTGGTACAGTTTCAACCCAGCACTGGGGACCTGACCCGCACACACACACAGCCAAAAGTGTTTGTTTAACAATAGCAGTGAAAAACATCTGAGTTGACTTGGTCCGGTGATAGCTCTTACCTCAGTCCCGAGTTCACTCTTTTCATAGTAGCAATGAAGCCCTGCTCACTGGGGCCACTGGTTCCTTTGCTGACCTGTCCCCTATTGTCTTATTTTCCATGTCAGCTTCCAGCATAAAGTCAATGACAGCCTATCTTATAGCCTTTGCAGGTCAGAATGCAGTTACCTTTCAACAGCCACATTGGGAATTTGCTGCCGCCACTTCAGGCAGAAGACAAAGCTTGTTTAGGATTTGGATCACTTTGCTGTATACCTGAAAGTAACACAATACAGTAAATCAACTATATTTCAATTTTTTAAAAAGGAATACTATATAGGCTAGATCTATCACTGAAGAGTTGGACATGCTCTGTCAGCATCATCTGGTCAAACCTCTGGCACCTTGAGGAAGAGGACACAATAATGGTGGATGCAATCTTCTCAAAAACAGAGAACAGAGGCTCTCTGACTTCCTTCCTGTGAGGATGTTGAACCCTGGAGGTCCACTGCATGCTTCCCTGGACTGTCTTTTCTGTGCTCATCTTTACTGTTTTCAGGCCCTCAAGGAGCAGGGTCAATGGACTCACCAAGAGTAGTCCCACAGCTTAGCAGTCCATAGGCTCAGGGCAGCAGATATGGGGGCGTCTGCTGCTGTCATCCCAGATGAGAAGCAAATATCTGCAATGGCCTTAAACATGTGAGTGTTGCAGGCTTTGGGAAGAATAAGAAATGAGAACAAATCTGTCTTTAAAATGCTGGGAGACACACAGTGACAACAGTGGAAAAAGAACATATTAATGTTAATATATACTGCAGAGTGGGTTGGATAATGATGAGAACCTGGAATTAAGGAGATGAAAGCCAGGCTCTGGTTCTTGCTCTGCCCTCCTCTGGCTGGGCAGATGGTTAATGCATCACTTTACCTCTTCATCCCTTCCTCAGTGTAGGAAGGACTTGGCCTAGATGGTCTCTAGGGTTCTTCAAGACTGAAATTTCTGAGTCCATGATTCTAGTTTTAGTTACTAGGCAAGGTGAGAAGCCCATGAGAACAACCTTCTGGAATCCATATGATACCTTTCTACTCCCAAGGGATCCAACCACAGTAGTTGGGCATTTCTAGGTGTGAGGGCCACCTAGGGAAGAAAGTATCAACCCCCTGGGTTGAGGACTCTGCTGTCCTTTCTCACAGTACTGGAACCAGCAGGGCAGGAGGGCAACCCCATCCAGACACAGTCAAACATGAGGGTGAGCACGTGGGTTGATCTCTGAACCTTTCAATGGGACCACAATCTGAAAAGACCCATGACACCAAGAGTTTTTACAAAGTAAAGAAATTCAGGGACTGAGTCACCAGAGCCACTTGGAGGTGAGAAGGCCTCTCTGCATACATTTTCTGTTAGTCAAAAGGAATTAAATAATAGGAGATCCCCTGACCACTCCCTCTGCGGACTTCCACTCTCAAGGCCTGAAAGTCTTCCTTCAGAAAGCAGGAAGGGCAGCTGCTCCTCTGTGAGTGAGCAAAGCGGCTCTTGCCCTCTGCAGGCAGGATAGTGCAGGAAGGGAAACAGATGTCACAACCCAGAGAGACCAGGGAAGATTTCATTCTGAAGCAACAATCGCCTTTGTCCCCTTTTGGGGTCAGAGGCCGGCCCCATAAGTCAACAGTAGATTTGGCATTACACACATTCCACTCCTGATAAACAGTAGCTTAAGTAAATTGAAATATGAATTAAGCTTCTATGTAGCATTTCAGCACAAGTGACCTCTGGAAAGTGGAACAACGGTTGTGCATAAACCCTAATAAAGGCCGAGTCAGCAGCCCCACTTCCGGCTCGCCACCACTCTTTCCCACTCCAGGTGCTCTCCTGAACTTTATTTTCAGTCAAGAACTGAAGCCCTGTCTAATGGCTTCAGCACATAAATTTCTTAAAATTTTAAGTGTTTTCACATCTGATTTAGAAAAAATATTTCCCCATGATCTTCCAAAGGGCTTTCACCTAAAAACATGACCACACGTGGATACAGTATTTCATGTTCAAAGTGTGCTTCCCAGCCGCTGTCTCGGAGGATGCTCAGAAGAGCAGACTCTCCTCCATTATCCCATGTTGCAACACAGAACCCACCTCTGGGAGGCCCGGTGGCCCGTCCCAGTCCAGCTTCCTGCTTATTTTGCTCTAAGGTTACCTTTGTAGAACTTTAACTCTCTTCCTGTCCCCTGAGGAAATCCTGGGATGGCTTTGCCAAAACGGCCCGTAACCAGCATGAATATATACTTACTTCTGGGAGCTTCAGACCAAGAAGAAAGAGCTGAGTTCACAATCAACTTCCCTTTTGAAACGTGAAGAAAGCTGATACAAATTCATGATAATGTAACAGGGACTTTTGACTGACCAAACATTACTATAATTATTATTTTCTGAAAGAGGATTTTTAAAAGTAAGAGTCAGCAGAACTTCTTGAAATTTCTGTGTCATACCTTAGTTGGACCAGCTCTCCACCAAATTGCCAGGCAGCAGGGCCCCTATTCAATTTTCTGCTGTCTTTCAATTCTCACCTCTCTAAGAAGTGGGGCTCCTCCTGCCCACTGAGCCTCCACAAAGGCTTCCCCATTTCATCAAAATCTGAAAAAGAGCAGAATTAATCTGACATTGGACTTTTGGTGTGAACATCTTGCTTACTTCCTTATCTGAGTGTTTTTCATAAACTTTTTTCTAATATTGAATAAAAGATTTTTTTCTGTTGTTAATAAAATTTTAGCATTGGAACGAGTTGGAGCATTTGGAGGAGCCAGGAGAAGGGGCATAGGAGCCTCCCAGGCCCTAGGAGGTGTTCCTTGTCTGAGAAAGGAATCTCAGTACACACACCCCGCTTCTGACCCAGAGCTGACTGGCACCCAACAAAAACAACACGAAGTCACCCCAGTTATTAAGATGACTGACATTAACATCCCATTTCAAATTTTCCTTTTGTCTGAACTGCAGGAATTCTTGGTGTGTAAATGCACATGTACATGTCTGGAGCATCACACACGTGTGTGCATGTGTGAATATACATGTATACGAAGATGCAGAATTTTGCAATGTACAAAGCTCCAGCTAAATTGTTGTTGGGAATAATAATTACTTATGGGTGAAGAGGCTTCCCGGGTGGCTCAATAAAGAATTCCCCTGCAATGCAGGAGACCTGGGTTTGAACCTGGGTTGGGAAGATCCCCTGGGGGAGGGCATGGTAACCCACTCCAGTATTCTTGCCTGGAGAATCCCCATGGACAGAGGCGCCAGGAGGGCCACCATTCATGGGGTCACAAGGAGTTGGACACGACTGAGCCACCAAGCACAGCACAGCGCGGGTGAAGAACCCAAGAGGAAAGGAAGCCAGTATGGTATCTTCAAGCCCTGAGGACAAGCCCCTGCAAAACAAAAGAGACAGGCCACCCGTCCAGAGCCCCCAAGGCCGTTTGGAGCCTGCCAGCTCCCAATCCCTGGTCCTTTTAAGCTCAGTGCTTCTCAGACTCTCACCAACAGACTTTAGTATTTTTCATATGAGTCACAATTAGCATAGACTGTTATTCTGTTTGCAAAATATTAGATTAGAAAATTGTTAGTTTACTGAATTAGCTTACTCTTCCTCAGTCCCTAAGGAAGGACCAAGGAATACATTCAGACCTAGTTAGAACATACTCAGGCTCCTTTTCTACCCTACACCTCATTCCAGGCTCCGTGTAACAGCTTTTCTAATGTGTCGATGTGGCAGGACTACAGTCCCAGTTATTCAATCAAACATTAATCTAGGTGTTGCTGTGAAGGTATTTTGGTTTTGTGGTGTTTTTTTTTTCTAGATAGGTTTATTTTCTTTTTATTTTTTAAATTTATTTTAATTGGAGGCTAATTACTTTACAATAGTGTAGTGGTTTGTGCCATACATTGACATGAATCAGCCATGGGTGTCCATGTGTTTCCCATCCTGAACCCCCCTCCCACCTCCCTCCCCATCCCGTCCCTCAGGGTCATCCCAATGCACCAGCCCTGAGAACCCTGTCTCATGCATCAAACCTGGACTGGCGATCTGTTTGTGAAGGTATTTTGAAGATGCAGTTGAAGTCTCTAATCGATTGACTCTGGTAAAAGAGATGATCCTGAAGAATCTGTGTGGGCCTGAGCAATGAACCAAAAGACCTCCAAGGCAGAGCTGAAACTTCCTCCCAAAGAGAAGCATTTCATTCTGTGAATTCCATTTGTGATCTTGCAATCCTGGATGCTGCCCTATGAATTGCAGACTTCTTTGCCAGTCCCAATTATAGAAGGCAATTCCTCATATTAAATAAGTAGATAGATGGATAGGTAGATACATACACACACAGACATAGATAGAGATACAGTTTTACAGACTCATAATATATAGTGTTAGAGCTCCTACTGGTTCTGCTTCTTTAGTACAGATTTTGGTTCCAGAAGTGAAGTATGAACACATGAAGACTTGGTTATGCCCTGACGAACATGTCCAGGTCTCCCTAATGTCCACAACTGTGAAACTTAAAATAAAGCAAATTGTAATGACCCACAGGGGGAGAATAGGGAGAGGAATGCACATTTACAGCTGATCCCTGTTGTTGTATAGCAGAAATCAATACAGCATTGTAAAGCAATTATCCTCCAATTTAAAATAAATTTTAAAAAAATAAAGCAAAGACGAAAGTGGGAATAAAGAAGAGGAATATAGCCTCATTACCAACCTTTCCTGGAACTTAAAGCAAGGTTGGGGATGATTTATATGAAGGCTAGATTTTCACGACCCAGATAATCATGATGATGTGATCACTCATCTAGAGCCAGACATCTTGGAATGTGAAATCAAGTGGGCCTTAGAAAGCATCACTACACACAAAGCTAGTGGAGGAGATGGAATTCCAGTTGAGCTGTTTCAAATCCTGAAAGATGATGCTGTTAAAGTGCTGCATTCAATATGCCAGCAAATTTGGAAAACTCAGCAGTGGCCGCAGGACTGGAAAAGGTCAGTTTTCATTCCAATTCCAAAGAAAGGCAATGCCAAAGAATGCTCAAACTTCCACACAACTGCACTCATCTCACATGCTAGTAAAGTAATGCTCAAAATTCTCCAAGCCAGGCTTCAGCAATATGTGAACCATGAACTTCCAGATGTTCAACCTGGATTTAGAAAAGGCAGAGGAACCAGAGATCAAATTGCCAACATCTGCTGGATCATGGAAAAAGCAAGAGAGTTCTAGAAAAACATCTATTTCTGCTTTATTGACTATGCCAAAGCCTTTGACTGTGTGGATCACAATAAACTGTGGAAAATTCTGAAAGAGCTGGGAATACCAGACCACCTAATCTGCCTCTTGAGAAATCTGTATGCAGGTCAGGAAGCAACAGTTAGAACTGGACATGGAACAACAGACTGTTTCCAAATAGGAAAAGGAGTCCGTCAAGGTTGTATATTGTCACCCTGCTTATTTAACTTATATGCAGAGTATGTCATGAGAAACGCTGGACTGGAAGAAACACAAGCTGGAATCAAGATTGCCAGGAGAAATATCAATAACCTCAGATATGCAGATGACACCATCCTTATGGCAGAAAGTGAAGAGGAACTAAAGAGCCTCTTGATGAAAGTGAAAGAGGAGAGTGAAAAAGTTGGCTTAAAGCTCAACATTCAGAAAATGAAGATCATGGCATCCGGTCCCATCACTTCATGGGAAATAGATGGGGAAACAGTGGAAATAGTGTCAGACTTTATTATTTTGGGCTCCAAAATCACTGCAGATGGTGAGTGCAGCCATGAAATTAAAAGACACTTACTCCTTGGAAGAAAAGTTATGACCAACCTAGATAGCATATTCAAAAGCAGAGACATTACTTTGCTGACTAAGGTCCGTCTAGTCAAGGCTATGGTTTTTCCAGTGGTCATGTATGGATGTGAGAGTGGGACTGTGAAGAAGGCTGAGCGCCAAAGAATTGATGCTTTTCAACTGTGGTGTTGGAGAAGACTCTTGAGAGTCCCTTGGACTGCAAGGAGATCCAACCAGTCCATTCTGAAGGAGATCAACCCTGGGATTTCTTTGGAAGGAATGATGCTGAAGCTGAAGCTCCAGTACTTTGGCCACCTCACGTGAAGAGTTGACTCATTAGAAAAGATTCTGATGCTGGGAGGGATTGGGGGCAGGAGGAGAAGGGGAAGACCGAGGATGAGATGGCTGGATGGCATCATGGACTCGCTGAACGTGAGTCTGAGTGACCTCCGAGAGATGGTGATGAACAGGGAGGCCTGGCGTGCTGCGATTCATGGGGTCGCAAAGAGTCAGACACGACTGAGCGAATGAACTGAACTGAACTGAACTGAACTGAAGCAACAGCATAAAGAGAAAGGAACACAAATCCTTCAGCTATTTTTCCTAAGCCTCCAAATTCTAAAAATATACAGTGCTCTTCCCCTCAGGAAAAAAAAAGGATTGCCTTCCTTAAAATGCTAGTAAATTTCATAATAATAAGTTGAATCCTAACCAATAGAATCTTCTTCAGCTGAAGGAAGAGACAGGATCACTGTTTGGAAGTCTCTGCCACCTGGCAGGTGAAGATCTGATGATGTAGTCCCCTGGCTTTGTGTGTCTGCCTTTCCCATCATAACCACCATGACGTGGCTGGCATGTCTTCCTGGCTCTGCCTCTCCATTCCCATCAGTTCAGTTCAGTTCATTTCAGTCACTCAGTCATGTCCAGCTCTTTGCAACCCCACGGACTACAGCACACCAGGCTTCCCTGTCCATCACCAAGTCCTGGAGCTTGCTATAAAGACACCCAAATCCATGGTCCAGGAAGATCACTTGCCAACAGGTATTTATTGACACCAGCTCTCTCCAGGCTCTTCTTGGTGCTGGAGATACGCTATTATCCTCCAGAGCTTGCTTTGTGGTTGGAGAAAATTTTTTGTTGTTTATTTATACACATATATATTTACTGTACCTCTTTATTTTACTATATGAATAAGTTGGACTTCCCTGGGAGTTCAGTGGTTGGGAGTCTGTCTGCCAACGCAGAGGACACAGATTCAATCCCTCATCCAGGAAGACCCCACATGCCCCTGGGCAACTAAGCCTGTGTCCTGCAGCTGCTGAGCCAGGCACCAGGCTCTGCAATAAGAGAAGCCAACACAATGAGAAGCCAACACACCATAACTAGAGCGTACCCCCACTTGCCACAACTAGAGAAAGCCTGCACACAGCCACAAAGACTCAGCACAGCCAAAAATGTGTGTGTGTGTGTGTGTGTGTGTGTGTGTGTGGAGAGAGAGAGAGAGAGAGAGAGAGAATCAGTAAGTAAGTAATTCCAGGATCTAGGAAAGAATATGATGAAATGAAGTTGGGTTGGGGGTAGAAGTGATAGGGGTGCAGAGAGAGCACAGGGTGGACTCCCTAAGGAGCTGAGACCTGGAGGGTATGGTGGAAGGGACCGAGTGGAGCTCTGGAGCTCTGGACGGTTGTGAAAGCAGCCACAGAAGCTGATGGGATGCTAGCAAACGCGATGCAGCAGCTTGGAAAGTGTGAGTACGCGGGGCTCACTGTCTTGTGACTCCTGGAACTCTGTGACTGCCAGCGTGTGAAGACAACAGGACCAACTAAATAAAATGGTTGTTGTTTTGAACTATTACGCTGTGGGCGTTTGTTACATAGCAAATGCTCACTGATATATGGGGTACTCACCTACTCAACTCAAGATGGGATGTAGGGAAATTTATGAAGTCCACTGTCTCCCTCAGCATCCAGCTTTATCTGCACCTCCGTGAGTGCCTCCTCTTGGTCCTGACTCACTCCTAGGAGGCAGTTCTCTAGGGGTGGCTGGTGTGTCTTGCAAACAGGCACAGACTGCCTTTGTTCTAGAATACCTTTGCAAGGATGTTTGTTTAGGGAACAGACTTGGGAGAAAGAGGGTGTGTGGCCCTTTGGCGCACAGGATTAGCATGCTCACTGCCCTCAGTAAAAGATGCGAGTTCCTTAAGCTCCGAGGTCCTCTCCTCTATGTGCACATGTCACCTTTGCCTGTTTGCATCACATGATGAGAACTGAGACTTGGAGAAAGTGTACAAGAAATCGCTGATATTCTGGCCACCACTAATCTGTGAGTAATCAAGTTCATTTTCTTTCACTCAGGAATTTCTCGGAGAAGGCAATGGCACCCCACTTCAGTACTCATGCCTGGGAAATCCCATGGACGGAGGAGCCTGGTAGGCTGCAGTCCATGAGGTCGCACGAGTCAGACACGACTGAGCGACTTCACTTTACTTTCATGTACTGGAGAAGGAAATGGCAACCCACTCCAGTATTCTTGCCTGGAGGATCCCAGGGATGGGGGAGCCTGGTGGGCTACCGTCTATGGGGTCGCACAGAGTCAGACATGACTGAAGCAACTTAGCAGCAGCAGCAAGAATTTCCAGCCTCTGCTGGCATCTACACAACTGTGGCCAGCTAATTCATTAAACTGCAAGAGGGCAAAATCTTAGACTGTTTACAGTGCCTGATACCAATTAATCAGAATTTCTGTACGTAAAAATATCAGCCAAACTCATGTAGGGAATGCTTCTGAGCATCTATAAAGGTCCATTTCTCAGCAAATTTCCCTGGAAAAGCACATAATGAGCCTGCTTCCAGGAACTCCAGGGCAGTGACATCTGTATACACCCTTCTTTTTCACTAAAAGGACACAGGGTAAACATGTGAGGCCAAATTCATTTTTTAAATCATTAAAGAAAGAAGAAATGGTGGGCTAGATACAGATACATAAGGAACACAGAGTTCTAAAGACAAAAGAAGAATATAGCTGTCTGTCCACTTCCTGCTTTTTCTTTCCACCCTGCCCCCAGCACACAGCAAAAGGAAGCTGACCTAAGCTGTCTTAGGTACAAACTCCATCACAGGGGCACATGGAGTCAGAAATCAGTGAAGACAAAAACCTTATTATAACAATCTGAAAAAAGCAACCATAGCCCTCACTCCGTTGGCTACTTACACATGTATCCTGGCATCTTAACACAATTCATATCTCCAGTTTCGAGCAAGAGAGACTCGTCTGTTTACTCCTACCCCCAGTGCGCTCAGTTCCGTGTTTCCACCAGGAAGCTGTGTCTGTCCCTTTAACACATTTTCAGGTTTGTCAGTAAGCCATTGCTCTTAGACTAGAACACTGCGAGGGGAAGCTAATGGAGGAAAGATGCTGAGGCTCTCAGGAGAATCCACTTAGGGCATCAGTTAAGTGTCTGCTGAGATATCCTATAGCGGAGCAGTTACTGAATCAGAGCAGAGCTGAGCACCTGTGCTTCCAGACAATGTCCTTGTCTCTTTGGCTCTTGTCTTTAGGTAAGTGTTTGGAAGCCAACAAATTTTTCCCACAGGGTTCAGACTTTGCAAAACATAATTCACCCACATGCTCCATCAGCCATAAGGCAGTAATTCCTCTAAGTATATGTAGAGTGGCAATTTTCAACCCTGACTGCTCAACAGAAACTCCTGGGAGCTCTTTTAAAAATACTGATTTCTGTAGGCCCTTACGTTAGAATCACAGAGGGAGCCAAGAATGAAAACCTTGTTAGAGCATGACAGTAAAGTAGAGCTCTGGGCATATAAATATCAAACCAAATGCCTTGCTCCCCAATCTATCGGTTCTAGAGAGGGAGTTAAAGCGGGTTTGGAAATATTTATTTAGCTTGAATTAGAAAACAAACTCTCATTCACTCGCTCATTTATTAAATAAACATTTGTTGACCACCTGTTAAATGTCACATACACTCTCAAGGAGTCGCAGACCCAGGGAAGATAGAGGAGAGAGGCAGCAACTTCACAGTGCCTCGGAGGCGAGGGCAGGACGTTGCAGAGCACAACAGCGGGGCTCCCATGGGTCGTGTGTCTTTCTTCTCCAGCCCATCTCAGCCCTCACCTTTGCACCCCAATCCTGATGCCCTTGTAACTGTGAGGTCCAGAGTGGAAGGGGACTGTGATCACTCGCAATCATTTACCAAACCCAGACAGTGCTTTTAATAAATCTTGTGAGCACCTAAATAGCCTTTTCCTGTCTGATTCAAAACAGAGATTTTCAGAAAGAACAGGAAAAAACAACTGCCATTCCTAAACCCCAAGATTACAGGGAGATTCGGAAGTGACACATTCTCAGTGGGTTTCAAGCTAGCGGACAAGCTGATGAAACAGGCCCCGGGCATCCTGTGCCAGAGGAAGCCAGTGCCCCGGCAGAACCTTTTATGGAGAAGTCTCTGACCAGAGCCAAGATGCCAAGGACCACAAACAAACCAGGGTTGGGGGAGACGAGTGTGCACTTAGACCCTGTACTACAAAATACAGTGGTGGGGGCCGTGGGGGCTACTTATTCTCTGCACAAGGGTAGTAGTCATACCTACACTATCAGAGAATGTAATCTGCCTTTTTTTTTTTCATAGTCTTATCAACCACTCCCCACAAAATGAGCCAGACAGCCAGACTTCTTTTTCTGGGAATGCTGAATAATGCAGCATTTTTTCTGGAATAAGGACTGCTGTGTGTGCCTTTCATCCTGTGCTGTGATGAAGAGGAAAACTGGACTTGAACGTCAGCTCCATGACTTGATAGGAAAGGAACTTCTCCTGACACTTATGTCCCTTATGTCTATAAGCTGCCGACAATGATCACAGTATTCCTGCAGAGACTGAGTGGGATGATACATGGGAAACCCTTAGTTCAGTGTCTGGCACACAATAGGTATTCAGAAAGAGCAGCTATCAGTGTCTCTACACGTGGGAGGGAACAAATTTGAATTCCAGGCTTCCTGGAAATTTTAATTCCTGGCTTCCTACAGCAGTGTCCTACATGTTTTTCCTTATCTAATAAAGGAAAAAGAAGAAGCCTGCATTTAATAAACAGTATCTCCCAGATCAGCCCCGTGTGATGGGTACTGAGCAGATATGGGACAGATTCTAGAAGATGACTCACCAGAACCCCGCTCTCTCTCACACTGTGGGCTCAGAAAATGTCTAATATCCTGTTGCTACATATCAATGTAGACTCTTTGACATTATCACTTTTAAGCCAAATGGAGAAAAATAAGACTCCTTCTCAAGTTAGAAAATGTTCCTTTATTTTAAAACCCTTTTCCAGAGTCAGGCCCACCAGTGTGAACTGAGGAAAAGAGCAGGGAGGTGAGTGATGAGGCAAAGGATTCCTGAGAAGTATCAGACACGAGGAGAAGAGGTGGAGGTTCTCACCTGAATTGGGTGCAGCTGGGACCCGGGTCCTCTGGGCTCAGGGACAAGGTTAGGGAGCCAGTGCCCAACCGCAGGAATTTCACATGACACGTGCTCAATCAAGGGCCAGCATCCATTTCTTCCCATCTTTGGCATGGCTCCTCTGGGTGCAGAAGGATCATTCATGGAGGGCAGCTTTCACAGGGCCTTTCAACAGGTCACTGAGTGGCCAGTGCAGCTCTTGTGTCCTCGGTTCCCAAGATAAATGGAGCCATTTGTACCCGTGGAGCAGGCATCATGTGGAAGCAACCCTGGGTGTGGGAAGCATCCTCTCGCCATCTTTCATGTTAGCCTGCCCTTCAGTACTGACTAGGAGTCGGTGCATTGAGACATTCCTCTTTTTCCTGTCTTCTCTTAGTGGGCCACATCTCAAGCACTGAGCTAACTCTGCATTTTCCTTTAAAAACAAGAGGCTACTTTAGGCAACCTACTCCAGTATTCTTGCCTGGGAAATCCCATGGATAGAGGAGCCTGGTGGGCTACAGTCCAAGGGGTTGCAAAGAGTAAGACACGACTGAGCAACTAAACAACAGCAACTTTAAAACTAGATATCACTTCAAAATGACATGTAGACACTCCGCTAGTCTGACATATTCTTGACCCCACCAAAAAGTGCAAACAAAAGAGAGATATTGAAGAACCAAGAGATAAAAAGAATAAAATGTCCTTATCTCCAATCATAAGCAGGACCACTATAACTGGAAAATTAATTTGAAGAAATTGAGGTAAGTCATGAAAAGATGCATTTTTATCATAAATGTGTTATTTTAGTTTAAAATACAGAATTGCAGATCAGTCCACCATGGTCTTCCCACCGGATACGGGTCCATTAATTCAAGCTTCCCATCGCCCTTCTTGCAAGAAACATGTTTACGACACATCACTCTGCTGCAAACTGCCACCTCTGGACCCAAATACATCCTCTCATTTTAGAGGATAAAAGGATTTTAACTCAGCATGTTTCTGCCCCCAAACCATACATTTCCTGGTCTCTCTTATAGCCAGACATGGTCATGTGACTGAGTTTTTGTCAATGCAGAGTTGGTAGAAGCGAGGGTGCGTCTTGTGACTGATGCCCTTGGATACAGGTTATGTTCTTCATACCCTCTGTCCTCTTCTGAGTCCAAAACCAATTACATGCTTTTTACCATTTAGGTAACAAGGAGGCCTTGGGGTCAGCAGAACAAAATGATGAACATTTTGGATCCTTGAATGACTGCACAGACCAATTTCTCTCTGACTTAGAATTTCCACCTCAGATTACTACACAGAAAAAAACAAGCAAATAAAACTCCATCTTCTTTAAGCCAACAAATTATCGTGCATTATCTTTGTTCAGTAACCTTAGCCTTCCCCTCAAAATCTAATGATACATGATGTCCAGACTCAGTTCATCAATATGGACTAAAAATGTTTTAAAAATTATATATATATACATATGTGAAACAATTGATGGGTAAAATCTATCACATTCTTCATGACTTTCCATTTCTTATAGATGTCTCACCACATCTTACTTGAAATTTTTTAAAGGTACTTGTTTTATCAAGTCTTTACAAAGCATTTAGTTTTCATAGAAATAATTTTTCTTCATTTTCCAATTCCTATTTCATCCTTTTAAATTAATATGTAATTAAATTTTTAGTTTGCAAACAACACAGCTGGCATATACATACACATTGCGAGCACACTGACCCCCTGGTGTGTCAGTCAGCCGTTGCTTGGTTGCAAACCATCCTGAGGTTCACACTCCCACAGTCGGCAGTGGAGGCTGGCCTCTGGGAGCTCCTTGTGTGTCAGATGCCATCAGCTGGGCAGCTCTGCTTCTGGGGGTTGGCAGAACGTTGCCTGAGGTGAAGGAGACAATAGTGCCATCGCCCGGCAGATGGACCTGAGCTTGTTCAGAGAGCCACAGCGTGCCTGCCACCGCTGCCACATTCTCTGGTTGAAAGCAAGTCCCAGCACCAGCCACGGCTCGAGCGGAGGGGAACAGACTTCACGTCTTAGAGAAACTGCGAAGTCATGTTGCAAGAGGGCCTGGATTCCAGGATGGAGTGAGCTGTGAGCATGTTTTATAAAGTTCCCACCTGTAAACATACCCTGGAGGGGTGGGAGCCGAAGCAAATGACACACCTTGGCAGTGACCCTCCAGCCGAGGGTGTGCCAGTGGGTACCGAGTGTGTCAGTTAGTATGATTCATGGGGAAATCGAGATCCCCTGCTGTTCTAGGAAAACCGGGAACTGGACTCCATTCAAGAGAGTCCCTGCTACTCCCAAAACTTGAGAAGCTTTTAGAGCAAGACGACCTGCCTTTACATTCCAAGTTACAAGCGTGTGAGGGCAAGAATGATGTGGCAGAGGGAGCTGGCTGGGGCTCACCAGAGGCCCCATGTTCCTCTGTTCCCTCACATTCCCTCACTTGCCTGCAGTGCCGCCGGGCCATGTGCGTAGTTCTAGTTAATGGACTATACCGTTCTGGGATGAAACAGTAAAAGCTAATGCGCCTCCTCAATCCTCTTTTCCCTTTCAGCAGAAACCTTGGAATCCATCAAATAGTGTAGCAACAAGATTTAGGAGGGCCACATAACCCAGGTCAAACTTTATACAAGTGAGGATTCACTGCTGTATTACACCACTGAGATTTCAGGATTTACCTTGTACCCCAATGTACACAAGTCTGTCCTGATTTATTGAAATGGTTAATTCTTGGCAGAAAATGCACAAGGACTCTGGGCAGATCAGAATGATCTGTGAAATGCATCCATGCTCAAGAATCAGAAGTCAGTAATTAGCCTATAGAGTTCTTTAAAAAGATTTCCAGGAACACAGAGTTACTATAGTGGTGGGTTAGTTATGTTCCCAAAAAGGAAGTCGTTTTTGTATTTTTTTCTTTTTTTTTCTTCTTTTTTTTTTTTTTCAGGAGCCCTTTGATGAGCCTCAAGCGCCAGGAAAGATAATGTGAAAGTCCACTCTGTGTGTGCCTAAGCCACCCCCAACTCTAGCACTTTGGTGAGAGCACAGGCTCAGGTTCTACAGTAAGTATAAGGGGTGTAGTGTGTCCATTTTTAGTTTACTCTGAATAAATCCCATTACTTAGGACCACTGGATACTGACTCAGCTCATAGACCACCCAGTGGGAAGTAGACTAATGGGCCTATTTAGACTAATAGACTAAATAGGTCTAATGGGAAATAGATCACCATTTCCCCACAAGGAGGGATAGATCAATAGCCTAGAAGTAGGAAAGATTCTAGAGGCCCCACAAACCCTCTAACTAGCAGCCTGACCTCACTGCAACCCCATCCTCTGAAAGGCATACTGCTCTCACAACCAGCACTCCATGCTGCAAATGGGAGAGACCTTGACTAAACCCTAACGCAAAAGCTCCAGACACAGCATTGTAAGGAGCGCCTCAGCAAGGTAGACAGTTCATTTGTGTGCAAGTGGGCTCTATCCCCAAGGATGTATTTTTGTCTCTTTGTGGGTGGGGAGGGTAAGTATCAACTTTATCAGCACGATAATTAGAACTGGAAAAAGCAGCAGATAAAAGGGTCTGCCCATACTGTGTCATCATGATACAGCAGTTCTAGTATTCTGAGAAACTGAAATGAACCATGCATTTAGAAACATTTATAAGTTCCAGGGCTTTGAGCTTCTTCCTCCAACACATCACTTCAGATGACACCCCTTTAAGTCTGTAATGTCACCCCTGCCTGGTAAATCCGGGGAGAATGAGGAAAAAAATCAACTATAATGTACATAGGTTAACAGAGCTCTGCAATTAAAGAAAAGGAAACAGCTGAGGAGGCTTGAGTTGGCACGGAGGAGGAATAGGCAGAGAAGACAACAGCAGCTAAAGAGAAGATATACCTGATTCGGTTCTCATACACTTAGAACAACCTGGATTCTTCTGCGACACAAGCCTCTAGGGTTGGCAGTACAGCCCTGGTCACCTAACCTCACAGATCACACTTGCATTCTCCACAGATTACAAGAAATCCCAGCGTCCCTCCTCCAAGGGATAATAAGTGAAACATTTAACAACCAGTCCAGCACAGTCAGTAGTGAATGAAACACACAGTGATCAGTAAGGCACAGGCATGGACCAGTCTGAAGGAATCTGAAGCCTGAGAGAAGAGAGGCATTTTTTAAAGGCAGAATGGGATAAACGTCTTAAGATTACTACAGATATGGGCATCTGGGAGATCTCAGACCTTCTGGCAGAACTTCCTGCCAGTCTCCAACCCCAGGGCAACCCCCCGCCAGCTGCCTTCCCTCCACATACCTGGGCACCACACTGGTGGCCCCTGGATTGCCTCACCAGCTCAAGCATACTTACTTTTCAAAAAATTTGTTTCACCCCACTAAAAAGAATCAAAACCACTTTTCTAAATTGAGAAGGGAATACACCAGGCACGTTTCTGATCCTCTGGCATGGCCCTGGCACATTCTGCTCTCCAGGACACGCGTGTCGGTGACTGGAGCAGTAAAAATCTGGAGGGCGCCGAGGATCCTGAGAAGCTGGGGGCGTCGTCAGATCCACTGTCTCAATCCCTGCGGTTCCTCACCACCCAGTCTCGACGCCACCTCTGTAAAATCTCAGATCAGCCAGAAGAAACCTCCCAGGCGACCTTATCTGAAGTAATCTTACCACATTTATCCCATTCTGCCTTTTAAAAATGCCTCTCTCTCTCTCTCAGACTTCAAATTCTGGGAAGCCAGGGCTCACACACATCTAATCACTGCATCCCCACTGGCTGAGGATGGTTCTGAACACCTGAGCAAACATGGGAAGGAAGAGAGCCCAAGTCCTCCCTGGGGAAGACGGAGTGGGGGGACACTGAGGAAGAAGAGACGCCGGGGCGGGGGTGGGAGGAGGGGCAGATTCACCTCTAGGTGCCAGGGCAGACGCGACAGACTCGCTGATGCCCAGGGCACCGGGGAGAAGGGAGCCCTGCATCTGGGCGGGAGGCTCCCTGTCTTCCCTCCTGAGAAATCGGATAGCGCTTCTTCCACTTTTTCCCACCTCCCCCTCTCTTTCACTTTGCTCTTTTCTACTGTAGGTACCGTGGGGTGCGGGTACCATACCTACTATAGGTCTGCATCTTATAGGACACAGAATTAGATCAATAAGTTATTGGATACCCACGACGCACGGCACTGTTACGGATCTAAAAGTCACGGTGCTTATAGATTTTACTAATTGAGTATGAAATGAAACAGGGAATTATCCAGTCAGGGAAACTATCAAGTTCACTCCATATAACACTCAGCGATGCTTTGTCATCACTTCAGTGAACATTTTCCCGGCACAAGCACATGTGTTTGTGAGTACAAGCTGTTAGCTACTCCCTGTTGATGAGAGTGTGGTGAAAATGGTACACGCATACACTGCTGGTGGCATTATCACCAGAAAAAGTATTCAGCAGTGTAACTGTTTGGCTATAATAATATTTATATATTTGACCATATAACTGGAATATTAAGACTATGTCCTTTGGCAATAAATCAACAGAAAAAAAAGTATATATTAAAGTACCACATTCAATACATTAAAATGGAAATAATTCAAATATCAATGATAGGGAAATTATTTTTTAACTTTATGATTAGTTTGATCATAATGTATTAGGTATCATAATGTATTGAGTAGATACTTGTCGGAAAGAGTAACATGGAAACTTACAATACCATATGTAAAATAGATAACCAATGGGGAATTTGCTGTTTGACTCAGGGAACTCAAACAGGGGCTCTGTATCAACCTAGAGGGGTGGGATGGGAAGGGAGGTGGGAGGGAGGGAACATGGGTGTATCCATGGCTGATTTTTGTTGATGCTTGACAGAAAACAACAAAATTCTGTAAAGTAATTATCTTTCAATTAAAAAATAAAGTGGCATAAAAGAGTAGATATTTATGGGAAATGTGTGCGTATATAAAATATTTATTAATAATATTAGATGAGAAGAGCTCACTTCAAAGTTTTATGATTACTACAGCTATAACTATGAAAACTATGTACATATGGACAAGAAAAAAAAGATAATATTCAAAGATAATGAAAAAGACAGCCAGATGTGTTAAGGCAGTGGATTATTTTTAACTTAGCACTATTAAAAGTAGGGGTGCTATTTGGCAGCATTCCACAGGAATGGAAAGAGGAAAGTGAGAAGACTAAAGGGAGAAGAAAGACCCTAGCCCAAGACTAAGTTCCCTGACAACATACTGACATTCTCCGAGCTGCAGTTTCTGTTTGGCATTGAATGTTTCCAATAAGGATAATGATTAGATAATTTGTAATAAGAAAGCATGCTAATTAAAGAAATCTACTTATTCAGAAAGAGACTTATTCATGAATTCTCACCAAACTACATGCTTGCTTGACTATATTAAGTACTTATGGAGGGGGAAGTAATTTGAACTTAATATAAAAATACATTTGAAGTGGATTCCCTGGGGGTGGCCATGCCTTCAACTAGGTGTGTGGAGCTGGGCAAATGACTGACAGCCCCTGGGTCTCTGTTTCCCCACGTACAAAATAAAGGGGCCGAACTACAACTCTGAGGGCCTCTGGGCTGTAACAGCTCCTAAACTGGGAAATCTCCTATCTCTGGGAACTTGATATAGTACATCGATACAGCATTTCATTCGGTTTACCAGTGTCCAGAGACTCCTGAGAAGAGAAGTAGGCAGGGGACCAGCCTTCTGCCCTCACTGAGTTAGCACTGTGTGTCTGTGCTCAGTCGTGTCTGGACTCTTTGCAAACTCCATGGACTGTAGCCCACCAGGCTCCTCTGTGCATGGGATTCTCCAGGCAAGACTATGGGGTGGGATACCATGCCCTCCTCCAGGGGATCTTCCCGATCCAGAGATCGAACCCGTGTCTCTTGTATCTTCTACACTGGTGGGCAGATTCTTTACCACTGCGCCACCTGGAATCACCACTCATAGTTTTCTATTTATCAAAATTACACTTATATGGTGTTTATGCCCTGTTAGGCGCTATTGATGAGTACTAACTCATTTCATCTTTCTAGCCACTCTAGCATATAGAAAATATTCCACACTCATTTTACAGATGAAGAAATTGAGGCAAGAGAGGTTAATAATTTCCCAAGGTCGAGAGGAGCAAGGTCATGAGGCAAGAAGTGGTAGGTTCGCAGCCGTCATTTCTTCCGTGTCCGGTCTCTGGATCTTTTGTAGAGCGTCCGACAGAGCTATGTTGGGACAGAGCATCCGGAGGTCCACAACCTCTGTGATTCGTTGGAGCCACTATGAGGAGGGTCCAGGGAAGAATATACCATTTTAAAAGTAATAATAATAATTTCCCAAGGTCATACTTCTGCTTCATTGACGTTTCTAAAGCCTTTGACTGTGTGGATCACAACAAACTGTGGAAAATTCTTAGAGTTGGGAATACCAGACCAGCTTATTTGCCTCCTGAAAAAAACCTGTATGCAGGTCAAGAAGCAACAGTTAGAATCAGACATGGAACAAATGACTGGTTCAAAATTGGGAAAGGAGTACATCGAGGTTGTATATTCTCACCCTGCTTATTTAACTTATATGCACAGTACATCATGTGAAATGCTGGGCTGGATGAAGCACAAGCTGGAATCAAGATTCCCAGGAGGAATATCAATAACCTCAGACCCCTAATGGCAGAAAGCAAAGAGGAACTGAAGAATCTCTTGATGAAGGTGAAAGCAGAAAGTGAAAAAACTGGCTTAAAACTCGCATTCAAAAAACTAAGATCATGGCAGCCAGTCCCATCACTTCATGGCAAATAATCAGTGACAGACTTTATCTTCTTGGGCTCCAAAAGTCACTGTGGATGGTGACTGGAGCCATGAAATTAAAAGACGCTTGCTCCTTGAAAGAAAAGTTATAACAAACCTAGACAGTATATTAAAAAGCAGAGACATTAATTTGCCAACACAGGTCCGTATAGTCAAAGATATGATTTCTCCAGCAGTCATGTCCACATGTGAGAGTTGGACCATGAAGAAGGCTGAACTCTGAAGAATTGATGCTTTCAAACTGTGGTGCTGGAGAAGACTCTTAAGAGTCCCTTGGACAGCAAGGAGATCAAACCAGTCAATCCTAAAAGAAATCAACCCTGAATATTCATTGGAAGGACTGCTCCCGAAGCTGAAACTCCAAAACTTTGATCACCTGATGTGAAGATCTGACTCATTGGAAAAGACCCTGATACTGAGAACACTAAAGGGCCAGAGGAGAAGGGGATAACAGAAGATGAGATGGTTGGATGGCAACACCAATTCAATGGACATAAGTTTGGGCAAACTCTGGGAGAGGGTGAAGGAGAAGAAACCCTGGCATGCTGCAGTCCATTAGGACACAAAGAGTTGGACATGACTGGACAACAACAAGGTCACTCAGCCAGTAAGTGATAGAGTTGGGACTTAAGTCCAAATAATTTAGCTCCAAAATTCATACTCTTAACTATGGAAGGGATATATTTGGAAGATTGTTTTCTGTTAAGGTGACAAACAATACTTTCAACTCTCCAGCGAGGAGTTTATAATTTCATAAGAGGAAAGGAAGGCTCACACAGAAATTGCCAGGAGCATCCTAACTAGGAATAGCTCAGAATACTCCAAACTTTATCCTTCACCTTGGAAACTAGTGGAGGTGATAGAATTCCAGTTGAGCTATTTCAAATCCTAAAAGAGGATGCTGTGAAAGTGCTGTACTCAATATGCCAGCAAATTTGGAAAACTCAGCAGTGGCCACAGGACTGAAAAAGGTCAGTTTTCATTCCAATCTCAAAGAAATGCAATGCCAAAGAAAGCTCAAACGACCACACAGTTGCACTCATCTCACACGCTAGTAAAGTAATGCTCAAAATTCTCCAAGCCAGGCTTCAGGAATACATGAACCATGAACTTCCAGATGTTCAAGCTGGATTTAGAAAAGGCAGAGGAACCAGAGATCAAATTGCCAACATCCGCTGGATAATGGAAAAAGCTAGAGAGTTCCAGAAAAGCATCTATTTCTGCTTTGTTGACTATGCCAAAGCCTTTGACTGTGTGGATCACAATAAACTGTGGAAAATTCTGAAAGAGATGGGAATACCAGACTACCTGACCTGCCTCTTGAGAAATCTGTATGCAGGTCAGGAAGCAGCAGTTAGAACTGGACATGGAACAACAGACTGGTTCCAAAGAGGAAAAGGAGTATGTCAAGGCTGTATATTGTCACCCTACTTACTTAACTTATATGCAGAGTACATCATGAGAAATGCTGGGCTGGATGAAGGACCAGCTGGAATCAAGATTGCTGGGGGAAATATCAATAACTTGAGATATGCAGATGATACCACCCTTATGGCAGAAAGTGAAGAACTAAAGAGCCTCTTGATGAAAGTGAAAGAAGAGAGTGAAAAAAATTGGCTTAAAGCTCAACATTCAGAAAACGAAGATCGTGGTATCTGGTCCCATCACTTCATGGCAAATAGAAGGAGAAACAGTGGAAACACTGGCAGACTTTATTTTTGGAGGCTCCAAAATCACTGCAGAATGTGATGTCAGCCATGAAATTAAAAGATGCTTACCCCCTGGAAGGAAATTATGACCAACCTAGACAGCATATTAAAAAGCAGAGATATTACTTTGCCAATAAAAGTCCGTCTAGTCAAGGCTATGGTTTTTCCAGTGGTCATGTATGGATGTGAGAGTTGGACTGTGAAGAAGGCTGAGCGCTGAAGAATTGATGCTTTTGAATTGTGGTGTTGGAGAAGACTCTTGAGATTCCCTGGGACTGCAAGGAGATCCAACCAGTCTATCCTAAAGGAGATCAGTCCTGGGTGTTCACTGGAAGGACTGAGGTTGAAGCTGAAACTCCAATACTTTGGCCACCTGATGCGAAGAGCTGAATCATTTGAAAAGACCCTGATACTGGGAAAGATTGAGGGCAGGAGGAGAAGGGGACAACAGAGGTTGAGATAGTTGGATGGCATCACCAACTCAATGGACATGAGTTTGGGTAAACTCTGGGAGTTGGTGATGAACAGAGAGGCCTGCCGTACTGCAGTCCATGGGGTTGCAAAGAATCAGACACGATTGAGCGACTTAACTGAACTGAAGCCCTAATAGATCCTTGTGGACTAACTAGATTACCCTCCATCTTCTGTAAATCTAGCATTAAGAATAGACCACATGGAGGGACTCCTCTGGTGGTCCAGTGGTTGACATCACAGTTCCAATGCAGGGGTATCAGGTTCAATAGCTGCTCAGGAATCTAAGGCCCCATATGCCACACAGCCAAAAAAATTTTAAAAATGGTCATAGTAAAGAATAGACCATGTACCCCAAGGTTCATTGCAGCACTATTTACAATAGCTAGAACATGGAAACAACCTAGATGTCCATCGACAGATGAAGGGATAAAGAAGTTGTGGCTCTATATCCACAATGGAATATTACTCAGCCATAACAAGGGACACATATGAGTCAGTTCTAATGAGGTGGATGAACCTAGAGCCTATTATGCAGAGTGAAGTAAGTCAGAAAGAGAAAGCTAAATATCATATAATAACACATATATATGGAATCTAGAAAGGTGGTACTGAAGAATTTATTTGCAGGGCAGCAATGGAGAAACAGACATAGAGAACAGATTTATGGACACGGGAAGAGGGGAGGAGAGGGTGAGATGTATGGAGAGAGTAACATGGAAACTTAAATTACCATATGTAAAATAGATAGCCAATGGGAATTTGCTGTATGTCTCAGGGAACTCAAACAGGGGCTCTGTATCAACCTAGAGGGTGGGAGGGGGAGGGAGATGAGAGGGAGGTTCAAAAGGGAGGGAGACATATGTATACCTATGACTGATTCATGTTGAGGTTTGACAGAAAACAACAAAATTCTATAAAGCAATTAACCTTCAATTAAAAAGTAAATAACTTTTTTAAAAAACTCACCAAAACAAAATAAAATCTTCTCACAAAACTTCAGACAAAAGAAAGAAAGAAATTGACTATGTGGGATCTGAAATAAGAGGAACAGGCAAATAAAGAAGATCAAGTGCACTGCAGGGTGGGCCATCTCAGGACACATGCTTAAATAATGAAATCCAGGGTTCAAAAGCTAGCCTGGCTCCCCCAAGTTCCCCCTACTGTTCCCATTCTTTGGGACAGCAGGAATATTCCTGCTTTCGAACCCGGAGGAAAGAGTTCAGCAAATCTGAACCACAGAAAAATAGACTCTATGAAGACAGAATTTGGTAAAATATCTGCTTTCCTGGTTTTGCTTAATTTAGGCAATAGAACTGTCTTGAAAAATAATCTTTCTTTTTCTGTTTATAATAGTAAAACATGTTCACTACAGATATCTTTAATGATACAGAAAAATATATAAATATAATACAATATAAATATAAAAGAAAATAAATATCTACAGTAACCACTCACTGTTAACTTTATGGTGCATATCACCAGATCGTTTTTCTATGCATCTTTGTGTATTTTGGATACCATATTGGGATACAATTCAATGGCTTGTTTTTTTTCACTTCACAATATAGCATCAGCTGTAATGGCTACATGGAATTATATGTGAGAGGCAGAATGAAAAAATATGCAAAGACGAAGGTGACAGTGGCTGCTTTGACTTCTAAGTATGTGAGGTTACATGATTTCTATCAGTAGAGAAAATTACACATTGTGCCATTCCATCTGGAGACTGGTAGGAGACCTGCTGCTGCTGCTGCTAAGTCACTTCAGTCATGTCCGACTCTGTGCGACCCCATAGATGGCAGCCCACATGGCTCCCCCATCCCTGGGATTCTCCAGGAAAGAACACTGGAGTGGGTTGCCATGTCCTTCTCCAATGCATGAAAGTGAAAAGTGAAAGTGAAGTCGCTTAGTCGTGTCCAACTTTAGCAACTGTGTGGACTGCAGCCTACCAGGCTCCTCCATCCATGGGATTTTCCAAAAGTACTGGAGTGGGGTGGTTGGAGACCTAGAAAGTCAAATCTAATCATCCCGATCCTTCTGCGTTACTGAAGAGCATAAATAGAGGAGACAAATATTTTGTGAATGCTTGGATGTACGAACAGAGGCTAAAGCCATGGAGGGGGAAAGAAGCAGAGTAATGAGACAGTCAATTCCTAAGCAGCGTGATAAGAAGTCCAGGGTCCACAAGACGGAGAAAGGGGTCTGGGGCTCTCAAAGAGGAGATAAGGGTCTGGAATTCTCAAGGAGGAAGAAAAGACACTTTTTCTACATTCCTTAGTAAGGATTCAGTTCAACTTAGTCATATCCGACTCTTTGCAACCCCATGGACTGCAGCATGCCAGGCCTCCCTGTCCATCACCAACTCCTGGAGTTTACCCAAGCTCATGTCCATTGAGTCAGTGATGCCATCCAACCATCTCATCCTCTGTCATCCCCTTCTCCTCCCACCTTCAATCTTTCCCAGCATCAGTGTCTTTTCAAATAAGTCAGTTCTTCACATCAGGTGGCCAAAGTACTGGAGTTTCAGCTTCAACATCAGTCCCTCCAGTGAACACCCAGGACTGATCTCCTTTATGATGGACTGGTTGGATCTTCTTACAGTCCAAGGGACTCTCAAGAGTCTTCTCCAACACCACAGTTCAAAAGCATCAATTCTTGGGCGCTCAGCTTTCTTTATAGTCCAACTCTCACATCCATACATGACTACTAGAAAAACCATAGCCTTGACTAGACGGACCTTTTTGGCAAAGGGATGTCTCTGCTTTTTAATATGCTGTCTAGGTTGGTCATAACCTTCCTTCCAGGGAGCAAGCATCTTTTAATTTCATGGCTACAGTCACCATCTGCAGTGATTTTGGAGCCCAAAAATAAAGTCTGCCACTGTTTCCACTGTCTGCCATGAAGTGATGGAACCGGATGCCATGATCCTCGTTTTCTGAATGCTGAGCTTTAAGCCAACTTTTTCACTCTCCTCTTTCAACTTTCATCAAGAGGCTTTTAGTTCTTCACTTTCTGCCATAGGGTGGTGTCATCTGCCTGTCTGAGGTTATTGATATTTCTCCCAGCAATCTTGATTCCAGCTTATGCTTCATCCAGCCCAGTGTTTCTCATGATGTACTCTGCATATAAGTTAAATAAGCGGGGTGACAATATACAGCCTTGACAGGCTCCCTTCCCTATTTGGAACCAGTCTGTTGTTCCATGTCCAGTTCTAACTGTTGCTTCCTGACCTGCATACAGATTTCTCAAGAGGCAGGTCAGGTAGTCTGGGATTCCCATCTCTTTCAGAATTTTCCACAGTTTATTGTGATCCACACAGTCAAAGGCTTTGGCATAGTCAACAAAGGAGAAATAGATGTTTTTCTGGAACTCTCTAGCTTTTTCAATTATCCAGGGGATGTTGGCAATTTGATCTCTGGTTCCTGGATTATATAACAACAATGTATCCTGCTTGAGGACAGTCTGTCCTTCCTGAAAACCTTCTGACTAATCCTTATATCTTAGAATGTATATTATGGGACTGGATCTGATAAGATCTTTCTACTGTTAAATTCTAAACCTGTTTTTTTTAAATGTAAATTGTGGGAGTGGGGCTAGTAAGATCTATGCAACCTTGAGACATTCTTTTGATTTATTGTAATAACCAATTAAAAAGTATATAACTCCCTTGCTAACACTAGAAAGGGGGCACTCTCTGCCCCCTTCTGATGTCTATGTCAGAAGCTTTCTCTGTCCCTTGTCATACTTTAATAAAACTCTGCTATACAAAAGCTCTTGAGTGATCAAGTCTGGTCCCTGGTTCCGAAACTAAATCTTCTTTTTCAGTAATACCATAGGGGTCCAGAGGAATGGGACTTTTCAAGAGTCTTCAACGATGCTACATAACAGTAACACCCACTCCAACCTTTATTACAGGCTGCTGTTCATCCAGATGACTCCCTAGAGTGGGTTGAGGATTAACCAAGAAAAGAGGACGCGTGATATATCTGGGCTGCCTGGCAGTCTGGGGAGACGAAAACTGAGGTTGACAGAGCCAGAACTCAGCAGTGAAAATGCCTGCAAGAACTCAGCCCCTGGAAATTCATCAAATCCTAGAGAGGATATTGAATTTTCCACAGGCTGTCAGATACAGAGCTTGAGCCAATTTCATTTCAATCTCAGTAGATAGGGAAGCTCAAATGCCATGTAGTTATACTGATGTCTCATAATTTATTTACTGAATTGGAGAACCATTGTTCATTTATTTAGGTTTTTTCACTCTTCCCAATGAAATGATAAACAGTAGAGCAGAGACTGCTAGCCAGCCACCAAATCTTTGTCCTTCTTCTCTTCCTGAGCACAGAACTAGAACTATACTTCCTAATCTCCTGTGCAATTAGATGTGGCCGCTAAGACAGAGTTAGAGCCAGTAGAAAGTATATGTGGGCTCCCTGGTGGCTCAGGTGGTAAAGAATCCACCTGCAATGGAGGTGGCCTTGGTTTGATTCCTAGGTCAGGCAGATCCCCTGGAGAAGGGACAGGCTACCCACTCCAATATTCTTGGGCTTCCCTGGTGATTAAGTAAACAATCTGCCTGCAATGTGGGAGACCTGGGTTTGATCCCTGGGTTGGGAAGATCCTCTGGAGGAGGGCATGGCAACCCACTCCAGTATTCTTGCCTGGAGAATCCCCATGGACAGAGGAGCCTGGCGGGCTACAGTCCATGGGGTCACAAAGAGTTGGACACGACTGACTGACTAAACACAGCACAGCACAGAAAGTATACAGAGGTGATTTGCCCTCTCTAGGCCAAGGCATTTCTTTTTTTTAATGGCCATACCACATGTAGGATCTTAGCTCCTCAATCAGGGCTTGAACCTGGGGCCCCTGCAGTGGAAAAGCAGAATCTTAACCACTGTACCATCAGGAAAGTCCCCCAGGGGTTTTAAATAGTGGCATGTTTCACTTCTCTTTTACCTCTGCCCACTAGATGCAAAATAATGACAAGGCTCTAGGGAATGAGGGGGCCACAGATGGAAGGAGGATGGAGCCCTGAATTATTTTCATGGAAGAGAGCCCTCTGTTAGCCTGGAATCCTACTTCGAACTTTTTCATGAGTAAGAAAGAGCCTTTCTACCTTTTGGGGGCTTATCTGGAACTGCACTATTAGTTTACCCTAACTCTACACACATCTGGAGACATCAGTGCTTGTACACCTATCTGTATTACTTAGGACTATCACTGATTCATGACTGTCATGTTCAAGGTTTGGAACATTTTAAGGCTTTTGATAAATGCCTTATCAAATGGCATTTATGATAAATGATAAAGAATCCACCTGTAATGCGGGAGACCTGGATTTGATCCTTTGGTTGGGAAAATCCCCTGGAGAAGAGAAAGGCTACTCACTCCAGTATTCTGGCCTGGAGAATTCCAGGGATTATACAGTCCAAGGGGTTGCAAAAGTTGGACATGACTGAATAACTTTCACTTTCATTCAAGGCGTTTGATAAACTATGACCAAACTAATCCCAGAATTGTGCCTCTGATAATTATTTGAGGTCATTCCAGTTCCTATAACTGTATATAAGAATGTATAAAATGGTTTTCAACTCATCCCTTTATAGAGAAGTAAAAACTATTTGTTGAGAATGACTGGTGGCTTCCTCTGATTACTATACACATTGAACCACAAAGAGTGAGTTTTCCTATGAGCTGAACCCAGCTCTTCATTAGAAATTTCTCAGTACCCTTAATCCATGTGGCACATCTTCATCTCATCTCCATCTTAAGAGTTCTAATCCAGCCATCCTGTCTGACCCAGACCCCTGCCTCTGGCTTCAGAGCCTTTATTAAAGTCACAATTTTTGCTTGTTTGTGCAAAGTGAGTCTCCAAGTATTTTTAAGTGTTTCCATAGAAACTGCTTTCCAGAAAAAGGCCATTTATTGAAAGCTTAAAAGCAAAATCTATATGTTTCAATACTTAGAAATCTCACTGAATCACTTACAAAGAACAATTTAAGATATGGCATATTCAACCCTGTACTTGTAAAAAAAAATGTATACTGTATATAATATCTGACATATAATAAGGACTTTAAAAGTAACATCTAACTTCCTCAAGTTCTGTGATTTTTCTCTGTTTTATGCTTAAAGTATTGAGGGTCAAAGGCTTATTTTACAAGACCAATCCTCTGAAGGGTGACCTTCCAGAAATGGAGTTGCTCTTCTGCAAGGCCCCAAGGGAACTGGTTCAGGCCCACCTCTTGAAGCAATGTATTTCTGGTTAAGCAAAGATTTAGACTCCAGTTCCCCATCTCACCAGGATGGAGCTGAAATGGCTAATCCTGCCACAAGCAGGCCAAACATTCTCAAAGTCTAAGACTTCATCCCATCTCACTACACATCAGAGAAAGAACAAGTGACCCCCTAGTCATGGAACTTAAAAGCCCCAGAGCCCACGGGCTCCTCTCTGGAGTCCGGTACCTGGTCCTGCCAGATTTCCAGGCTCAACTAAGATGGTCAAAAGTGGACAGACACCCTTTCTACTGTCTCTGACTCCATGAGCTTCCCCTGTGAAGACTGCTCCAAGAGATTTACCATGTGCTGCTTGACCATTTGCTTTTGTTTGCATGAAAAGTATTTAGGATATGGCTCTAATGTAATTAATGTACTTATTTCCTCTCTCACCTACTCTCCAGTTTTGTCAATGTGGTCAGTGACATTAATGGATGGTATAGAGATCAACCACCTTTGCATTTTCAAGATAAATTAAACTAGATCATGAAAGCTCCAGCTACAGGTATAAGTATATACACATTATATGTTGTTGGCTTTTTGTCTCTGACTGACTTTTCCAGCTTGGATCCCAAGATTAGACTAAGTTTACAAAGTCAATTGTTGAACATTTGCTCTTTTCTAGTCTCCTGAAGAGTTTAAGATTAGAATCATGATCCAAAAATATTTGATTATGCTGTGCTGTGCTGTGCTTAGTTCCTCAGTTGAGTCCAACTCTGTGACCCCATGGACTGTAGCCCACCAGGCTCCTCTGTCCATGGGGATTCTCCAGGCAAGAATACTGGAATGGGTTGCCATGCTCTCCTCCAGGGGATCTTCCCAACCCAGGGATCGAACCCAGGTCCCCCACATTGCAGATGAATTCTTAATATTTGGTGGATTTACCTATTATATCCCCTGCATGGATCACAACCTTGTTATGGTGAAGGGGCTTGGGTAACTCAGTGAAGCTATGAGCCATGCTGTGCGGGGCCACCCAAGACATACAGATCACAGTGAAGAGATGTGACAAAACATGGTCCACTGGAGAAAGACATGGCAACCCACTCCAGTATTCTTGCCTGGAGAACCCCATGGATAGTACGAAAAGGCAAAAAGATATAATATTGGAAGATGAGGCCCCCAGGCTGGAAGGTGTCCAGTATGCTACTGGGGAAGAGCAGAGGGCAATTAGTAATAGCTCTAGTAAGAACGAAGCAGCTGGACCAAAGCAGGAATTTCTTTTCGATGCTCAGCTATGGATGTGTCTGGTAGTAAAAGTAAAGTTTGATGCTGTAAAGAACGTTGTATTTGAACCTGAAATATTATAGGTCCATGAATTAAGGCAATTGCATGTGGTCAAGCAGGAGATGTCAAGATTGACCATCGATATCTTAGGAATCAGTGAACTAAGATGGATGGGAATGGTGAATTTAATTCAGATGACCATTATATCTACTACTCTGGGCAAGAATCCCTTAGAAGAAATGGAGTAACTCTTAGTCAACATAAGAGTCTTAAACGCAGTACTTGGATGCAATCTCAAAAACATCACAATGATCTCAGTTTATTTCCAAGGCAAACCATCCACTATCACAGTAATCCAAGTCTATGCCCCAACCAGTAATGCCAAAGAAGCTGAAGTAGACCGGTTCTATGAAGACCTACAACAACACCTTCTAGAAATAACGCCAAAAATGAGGTCCTTTTCATCATAGGGGATTGGAATGCAAAAGTAGGAATTCAAGAGATACCTGGAATACCAGGCAAGTTTGGCCATGGAGAACAAAATGAAGCAGAGCAAAGGCTAACAGCCTTTTGTCAAGAGAACATGCTGCTCATAGAAAACACCATCTTCCAACAATATAAGAGACAACTCTACACATGGACATCAACAGTAGGTCAATACCAAAGTCAGACTGATTATGTTCCTTGGAGCCAAGGATGGAGAAGCTCTGTATAGTCAGTAAAAACAAGACCTAGAGTTGACTGTGGCTCAGATCATGAACTCCTTATTGCAAAATGCAGACTTAAATTGAAAAAATGTTGGGAAAACCACTAGGCCATTCATATATGACTTAAATCAAATTGCTTATGATTATACATTGGAGGTTATGAATAGATTCAAAGGATTAGATCTGGTAGACAGAGTGCTTGAAGAACTATGGACAAGGTTTATAACATCGTATAGGAGGTAATGACCAAAATCATCCCAAAGAAAAAGAAATGAAAGAAGGCAAAGTGGTTGTCTCAGGAGGCTTTAGAAAACAGCAGAGAAAAGAAGTGAAAGGGAAGGGAGAAAGGAAAAGATATACCCAATTGAATACAGAGTTCCAGAGAATAGCAAGGGAAGATAAGAAGGGCTTCTTAAAATGAGCAATGCAAAGAAATAGAGGAAAACAACAGAAAGGGAAAGACTAGAGATCTCTTTGAGAAAACTGGAGATACCAGGGGAACATTTCATGCAAGGATGGGCATGATAAAGGACAGAAGCAGTAAGGACCTAACAGAAGCAGAAGAGATTAAGAAAGGTGGAAGGATACACAGAACTATACAAAAAAGGTTTTAATTACCTGGATAACCACAATGATGTGATCACTCACCTAGAGCTGGTCATCCCAGAGTGTGAAGTCAAGTGGGCCTTGGGAAGCAATACTATGAACAAAGCTAGTGGAGGTGATAGAATTTCAGTTGAGCTGTTTCAAATCCTAAAAGATGATGCTGTGAAAGTGCTGCACTCAATATGCCAGAAAATTCCCAAAACTCAGCAGTGGCCACAGGACTGAAAAAGGTCAGTTTTCATTCCAATCCCAAAGAAGGGGAATGCCAAAGAATGTTCAAACTATTGTACAATTGTGCTCTTTTACATGCTAGCAAGGTAATGCTCAAAATCCTCCAAGCTAGGTTTCAGCAATATGTGAACTGAGAACTTACAGAAGTACAAACTGGGTTTAGAAAAGGCAGAGGAACCAAAGATCAAATTGCCAGCATTCACTGGATCATGGAGAAAGCAAGGGAGTTGTAAACATCTACCTCCACTTCATTTACAATGCTAAAGCCTTTGACTGTGTGGATCAAAACAAACTGGAAAATTCTTAAAGATATGATGTAACACCACCTTACTTTTCTCCTAAGAAACATATGCAGGTCAAGAAGCAATAGTTAGAACTGGACATAGAAAAACTGACTGGTTCAAAATTGAGAAAAGAATATGACAAGGCTGTATACTCTCACCCTTCTTATTTAACTTACATTCAGAGAGCATCATGTGAAATGCCAGGCTGGATAAATCACAAGCTGGAATCAAGATTTCCAGGAAAAATATCAACAACCTCAGATACGCAGATGATACCACTCTAATGACAGAAAGTGTAGAAGAACTAAAGAGCCTCTTGATGAAAGTGAAAGAGGAGAGTGAAAAAGCTGGCTTGAAACTTAACATTAAAACAACTAAGATCATGGCATCCAGTCCCATCACTTCATGGCAAATAGATGGGGAATCAATGGAAATGGTGACAGATTTTACTTTCTTAGGCTCCAAAATGATTGGGGATGGTGCCTTTAGCCATTAAACTAAGACACTTGCTCCTTGGAAGAAAAGCTATGACATACCTAGACAGCATATTAAAAGAAGAAACATCACTTTGCTGACAAATGTCTGTCTAGTCAAAGCTATGGTTATTCCAGTCGTCATGTAAGGATGTGAGAGGCTAAGTGCCAAAGAATTGATGCTTTTGAACTGTAGTGCTGGAGAAGACTCTTGAGAATCCCTTGGACAGCAAGGATCAACCTAGTCAACCCCAAAGGAAATAAACCCTGAATGTTCATTGGAAGGATTGATGCTGAAGCTGAAGCTCCAATATTTTGGCCACCAGATGTGAAGAGCCAACTCACTGGAAAATATCCTGATGCTGGAAAGATTGAAAGCGAAGGAAAAGGGGGGTGACAGAGGATGAGATGATTGGATAGTATCATCAACTCAACGGACCTGAGTTTGAGAAAACTCTGGGAGATGGTGAAGAACAGGAAAGCCTGGCATGTTGCAGTCCATGGGGTCGCGGAGTGGGACACGACTGAGTGAGTGAACAACCACCAGAGTCCATGGGAAGAACTGTTGCTGGAGCTGAAGTTTTGATACTCTGGCCACCTGATGTGGAGAGCTGGCTCACTGGAAAAGACCCTGACGCTGGAAAAGACTGAAGGCAAAAGGAGAATGGGGTGGCAGAGCATGAGAATGATTAAACAGCACCAACTTAATGGACATGAATTTGAGCAAACTCCAGGAGTAGTGGAGAGCAGAGGAGTCTTGGGTGCTGCAGTCCATGGCGTCAGCAAGAGTCGGACTCAGCTGAGTGTCTGAGCATGCATACACTGCCAGGACACTCCAGAAAGCTTTAGGTAAAAGTTCTATGATCACCATTACCTGTTACTATATGTTTCTCTGTCAGAATATAAACTCCCTGGGAAGCAACACTCTCAGTCTCACTGATCACGGTTTCCATGTCATAGTACCAGCTTGAAGTATAACTGCTGAATTAATGCACTGTTCAGTAAAACACCAAGAGGATCTGCTGAAAAGCTGTTTACAATACTAAAACAAAATTCATTATTTCTACTTAATAGTAAAGCTACAAGCTACAAAGCAAGTTACAAAGTAACTGCATACATAGCCCTCTTAAACATCAGTATTGACTAGTTTGAAAAATACTGAAATCAAAATTTCCATTCACACTGCCATCAACTGCCAAGAGTCCAGGAACAAAATTAAGAAGAGATGTGCATAAATTATAAAAAGAAAGCTAAAGACATGTGTTTTAAGGACACAGAATATTTGTATAAATGAGGAGACACATACATTCTGAAAGTGGAAGGCTGTATCTTGTAAAGAGGTCAGTGTGCTAAAAAGTTAATCCATTGATTTAAATTCAAGTAAAGGAAAGGAGAGAGAATACAAAGATTTATGGCCTGAAATGATAACAGCATAAGATTGGGTACATGAATAAATGAAAAAAAGAGAAAGCTCTGTGTTTATTTCGGGTTGGAGAAAACGTCGTTTAGATTTTTCATACAGAGTCACAGAAAAACTGGAATAAATTTTTGGCCAACCCAAAATATGCTGATAGCAGTGACGGCGATAGGAGATACTTCTACACGCTCACTACGGGCCAGACACTGTTCTACATGTTTTATGTTTTTATCCTTAAAACAACACTGACAGGTAAAGTTATTAACATATTCCCATTTTTACAGATGGAAAAACAGAAGCCAAGAAAATGGAACGGAGCAGGGGTCAGTCTGTGGACTCGCACATAATCTCTTCTTTATACCTATGCTCAGCCCTCTCCGGTTAACATCTCCAAGCCTGCAGCCTCTCGGGATTACAGGCGGCCTCCTGCGCAGCGGAGGCCATCAGGAGGCCTGCCTTCTTACGCAGCTGTCCGAGCAGTCCTGCTCTGTCTTCACACTCGTCTAAGACATGTGGTACCTCCGATTCCTAAGCCCTTCAAGGTTCTTTCAACTTACTGGCCTCCTCCTCTTCAGGCACCTTGGGTTTCAGTATTCTTCTCTTTGATTAATCTGTGAACATTCATCTTACTATTTTTCTGTCTTCTAAATTTTTTATAGTGATCTCATCCACGGCTCTCTCTAGGACTAAGTTTGTCGATTTCGATTGTTGACTTATTCAAATCAAAACTGAGTTTCAGAGGTAGCCCAAGAAAACTTACTTTCAATGCATCACGTTCAACCAGAAGTCCACATATTAATTTATTCTAAAGAAATTGTCAATGAAGAACACCAAGATTTATGTCAAGGAATATTTATTGCTTCTTAATGCATAATGACAAAAAATGATCATGGTTAAAATAGCTAACAATAAAGGGTTAATTAAAGAATTTAGGGTATGCCTGTGGCGACCAGGAAGCAGTGCCATTCAGATCTCCTTCAACAGAATCTTCCACGAGGGACTGTTGACTGGAGGCTCTTGGCTGCCATCTGTTTGGCTCCACACTGTGTTCACGTCGAGGTCATGCCTTCTCCCTGCTGCCCACCCCACCACTGACAGATGGAGGCATTAGAGTCGGGCCATTCTTCCCCAACATGAGAACTGTGTGAAGGGCAACCTCTGCCAGGGGCTGACCTTCACCAGCCTGAGCAAGCCCTTCCAGGACCATGATTCTCCTCCTGGCCAACCCCTCCTACTCGTCTCCTCTCACCACCCCTTCTGCCCATTCCTGCTCCCTCTCCCTCTGCCCTTCACAGGGATTTCTCCCTACGTGTTCCTTGTGCAGCTAATCTTCTCCTGGCATCTTGGAGCACATGAACTGACAGAACACCCACCCACCAAATATTAAGGCTGTTTTCAAATACTATATTTATTTCTAAAAGTGATAGAAAAAATAGGATATAATGCTATCAAAAATGCCAGTATTCTCAACATATATGCAAACAATGCTAGCTTTGTTTTTTTAAAAACCACATATAGTAAAAGGCGTGTGTGTATACACAAAATCCTTCACACACACACATCATAACTTTAAGAGTGGTTATTTCTGGGTGAATGGATTATGAGTTGCTGCTTCTTTATCTTTTTATTTTGCAGCGTTTCAGCAAAGAACATTGTTACATTTATAATCAGAAGCACAGATGAAGTGCACACACGCACACGCAAGAGACTCATAAGGACCCCTCAGTCCCCCAAGGCAGGATGCTGTCTGAAGGAGCCTGTCATTGGCCTCATCTTTGGAGGTCGATGCACTGCAAGCAGGCAAGCTGAGCAGCAAGAAATACAGATTACAATGTCAGCACTCAACAGCTTCAGAAATGTGCTTGGCTGATTCCAGATGTTTTCAAAATCCAAACTGCGTTTAGGAATCTTCTTGGGGCATCAGAAGGGAACAAAACAGATGGAGTACCAATCCTACCAAGTCAATATTTACCCAAACTACTTGAATTTTCATTTTATTACTTAACTGGTATGCAAGAACGGTCTCTTCTCCCCTTTGAAGCACAGGTGACTTTCCTCCCAAGTCTGCAAAAGTGAGTTCACGAGAACACCAAGCTGGCAAAGGAGCACACACACCATCCTTCATCCTGGCCACCCTCAAACTCACCTGTGTCCCTCCAGCATGGAGGCAGCTCCATGTCTGCTGTTCTTGAGGAACCCTTGTGAACCAACACATCAGAACAATGTGACCCCAGCACCCAAACAACAGCGAGAGCTGATACTCATCCAAGGACTGCTTTGTGCAGGTAATGTTCTGAACCCTTTTCACGTATTGAATAGTTCATTTAATCTTTATAGGAATCCTACTGGGGAAATAATACCAGCATCCCCCTTTAACAGAGGGGGACACAGAGGTGCAGAGAGGTAAAGCAATGTTGCAGGACCACAGAGCCAGGGCGTGGTGGAGCTGGAGTCTGAGCGCAGGATATCACAAAGGAGAAAGAAGACAGAGAATGCTAGTATGCAGCTCAGGGTTGTCTTTGACAGAAATGAAAGTTGGGCAATGCTAGATAAGCGGCAGGGGAAATGCAGTTCCACTGGGGAGCAGATCTGGCAAAACAGACAAGAGGATAAGACTTCAAAAGACAAGGGACGAAGTCAGTCAACAAAGGCCAGCAGATATGCATGGAAAGACACAGAGAAACCGGTGCAGACGACAGAGCTGGCGGACAGAGCCAGCAAGTCCAAGAGGCCACTCTGTGGCAGAGAGGGCCCTGAAGAAGGGGGCGAGCAAGTGGAAAGCAGGATGAAGGGGTGTGGAATGAACAGGGAAATCAGTGGTGGAGCGTGGGGGCTGGAGGAAGGAATGGGAAGATGGGAGTACAGATATCTCCGCTCTGGAAAAGAGGTCAAGAGGAGGGAAGCACTGGCGGGGAGGGAAGTGCGTCATCTCCTTTCCACTGTTATTTTAACCCTTGTGTGACGTCTTCCTCAGCTGTCCAGACAAACAGTGAGAAGGACGAATCCTCCCCCGCTTACACGTTACAGGATGAGAAGGGAACGCCACTCGGCGCGTTGAGTCGGGCGGATGGTTGGTTTTCTTGTGCGTCCGCTGTGCTCTCAGGAATTCTTGCCAAGAACAAGGTGTAATTTCAGGTGAGTAGGTGCCATATGAAAAGAGACTTCTCCTCTTGCTGAATTACCTTGGCTGTGAAGTAAGATCACACGTGTAAGGGACACATGTGCCGGGCCTGACAGTCAGTATGTGCTCGGTGAGCAGCAGCCAGGAGGGGGCTGTCTCTCTACTCAGGAACAGTCAGTGGCTCCTCTTTGTCAACAGGACACAAGTCCAGACACCCTGCCTGGCGCCGGAAGCCTGTCGCTGGCGAGGCCTCTGCTTACATTTTTAACTATTCAGTGCATTTACATCTTGGCAGCCTTAGTCCTACCCAGAAATGTCAAACAGCCTATGTAAGAGGATTTAAGAATTAAATGACAAGGGGCCCTTCATCATGGAGCTTAGTCACGCACCCCAGGAGCTTATCAGCTAACTCAGGTCCAGGTGGGCGAAGTGAGCGGCATCGTGAGGCAGCGGACAAGTCTGGATGAGCGGGGACGCCATGCTGGGTCCCCCACTGGAGAGCAGCTTTCTGTTCAGACTGCGGCAGAATAAGAGAGACTGCGAGTTCAAGATCACAGGGCAAGAGACAAGAGCACATGTCATATAATTCCAATTAGAAAGACAGAGCTTGAATATTGTGTTCTAGGGTAGATAACCCAGAGAAGGCAATGGCAACCCCTCCAGTACTCTTGCCTGGAAAATCCCATGGATGGAGGAGCCTGGAAGGCTGCAGTCCATGGGGTCGCTGAGGGTCGGACACGACTGAGACTTCACTTTCACTTTTCACTTTCATCATTGGAGAAGGAAATGGCAACCCACTCCAGCGTTCTTGCCTGGAGAATCCCAGGGATGAGGGAGCCTGGTGAGCTGCTGTCTATGGGGTCGCACAGAGTCAGACACGACTGAAGCGACTTAGCAGCAGCAGCACGCAGCAGCAGGGTAGATAACCACAAGTGGTCAGGCTTCAAGATAAGCAAACAGCAGTGAGAACAGGGCCCACACGGCAAAGTCCAAGGAATCCGACAGCAAATAGGAAAAGAACAGCTGCAGACATTGCTCTCCAGGACGACAAAGACTAAATGCCACGTGGATCTACATTCCATACACACAAATCCCATGTTTACCAGTCATTCTCTGGCTCAGTGCAGAGAAGCTACTTTTGTTTGTGTTTTGTTTCAGCCCTTCTCCTGGGAGTTTCCTCCCTGTGTTCAGTCCTCATCCTGGCAATTCTGTTTCCGGTTCCAAACGCAGGCACAGGACACAGGTTTGCCATGCCATCAGGGCAGCAAGTTCTTTTTGCCCCAGTGATTGGTTCAGAATTAAGTCAGTGGCCCAACAAGAACCAGTCAGATACAAAAAGACCTCTGCTGCAGCAGCAGAGGAAAAAGCACTTTTTCTGCTGGAATTTCCGTAAGGAAGATGACAAGTACCTGGAATTGCCCAGGAAGCCAACACACTATGCAAAGCAGAGCCAAGAAATAGCCAGAAACTGGGTTGTCACAACACTGGATCAGATAGCACCTGAAACCAATATATTCCCACAGTGTCAGCTAAGAGAGCCAGTAAATTCCCATCTTTCTTAAGCCAGTCTGAAGTGGGTTGCAGCCACACAATAGTGGAGTCAGAACTCATGGAGAAACGGAAGCTGAGACTGAAATAAACTTCTCTCTGCCAGGGAGGTGGGATGTACCCTGGACATGGAGACGTACTATCCCAGGAACCTGCACAAGAACCTTAACCAAAGGCTCTGCCTCACTGGAAAGTGTGTGGGGGTGGACTCTCAAAGACACAGCAGCTCTTTCCCCAGCCCTACAAGGAAAACAGACATCCTCCTTGGATACAGAGAGACCTTGGGCAGGCAGCCAAGAGAGAAAGCCAGCTACAGGAGACCCTCCAGACGTTTTCTGCACCGTGATCTTTACCATGGCCAGCCCAGCCTCTCTTGCCCACGGTCCTCCAACTGAATTCATCATCGTTAGGAGAGTGGTCCTGACTCCACATGCTGGCTCCTCTTCCTCCACCTCCTCTCCCACCTACTATGCCCAGAATCCACCACCTGGCTCAAATCTTTCCAATTATCTCTGGCCACAACCACCCACATTTGAACTCAGTTTCTTTATCCATGGAGTAGAATAATCTTTTAGATATTTAGCTATTAAAATATAATAATGACAATTGTTGTAACAGCCAACGATGAAGCATTTTAAAATATATCAGGCACTTCCCTAAAAGTGCTTTACAGGCATTACATTATCTAACCTTTAACCAACTTTTGGAGGAGAAAAAGGCACCATTTTTACACACATTTAGGCAACAAAGGCACAGGGAAGTTAAGTAATTTGCCCAGCGTCATACAACTAGCAGGAGACAAAGTCGTATTTCAAAACCCAAGCAGGTGGGTGCCAGAGCCTTCTTTCTTAACTGCTGCATTAACTGTTCTAAATGGTATTAGGATAATGTAAGAGCATGGGATACAGAAATGTCAGACTTGTGCACAAACCACTTCCATTCCAAACTGAAAACTCCCTCAGAGAAGTTTAATCACAAGTGACAATGGCAAGATATATTTTTTGTTGTTATAGTATTTTATTCTTGATACCTTGATATGAGGCCTAAGAAAGACTCTCTCTTCTCTTAAACTCTAATATAGGTCTGGACCCAGGTGAAAGGAGTGACCCCACATGAGACTAAGCCTGTGAGTGTACGAGGGTCTCCTGTGGAAGAGGTGTGCGTTGGAAGTGGCCTGCCATAGGGACAGGGGCACAGGCAGCAGCAGTCCTGGGAGGTGTGTGTTGGCATAAGTTCTTTCTGGAGGTCATCAGTAGCCCTGCAGACTGTAGACTCCAGGATTGGGTTGTCTCAGGCCAAACAGCTAACAGGGAGGGAGCCAGCCCCATCTATCAGCAGACAACTGGATTAAAGATTTTCTGAGCAGGGCAAGACCCAGCTTCCCCCACAGCCAGTCCCTCCCATCAGGAAGCGTGCACAAGCCTCATCCTCATCCACCAGGGGCAGACAGAAGAAGTAAGACCTGTAATCTCGGCCTCCAGAAAGAAAACCATAATCACAGAAAGCTAACCAAAATGATCACATGGGTCACAGCCTTGTGTAGCTCAATGAAGCTAGAGCCATGCCGTCAGGGCCACCCAAGACAAATGGGTCATGATGGAGAGTTCTGACAAAATGTGGTCCACTGGAGAAGGGAATAGCAAACCACTTCAGTATACTTGCCTTGAGAATCATATGCTGCTACTGCTGCTGCTAAGTTGCTTCAGTCGTGTCTGACTCTGTGCAACCCCATAAAACGGCAGCCTACCAGGCTCCCCCATCCCTGGGATTCTCCAGGCAAGAACACTGGAGTGGGTTGCCATTTCCTTCTCCAATGCATGAAAGTGAAAAGTGAAAGTGAAGTCACTTAGCCGTGTCCGACTCTTCGTGACCCCATGGACAGCACCCTTCCAGGCTCCTCCGCCCATGGGATTTTCCAGGCAAGAGTACTGGAGTGGGGGTGACATTGCCTTCTCAGATACAACACCAGAAGATGGGGCCTTTAGGTCAGTAGGTATCCAATATGCTACTGGGGAAGAACGGAGAAATAGCTTCAGAAAAAATGAAGAGGTTGAGCCAAAGCAGAAATGATGCCTAGTTGTGGATGTGCCTGGGGTGAAAGTAAAGACTGATGATGTAAATAACAATATTGCATAGGAACCTGGAATATGAAGTTCGTGAATCAAGGTAAATTGGACGTGGTCAAGCAGGAGATGGCAAGAGTGAACATCGACATTTTAAAAATCAGTGAATTAAAGTGGACCAGAAGGGGCGAATTTAATTCAGATGACCATTATATCTCCTACTGTTGGCAAGAATCCCTTAGAAGAAATGGAGTAGCCCTCAGAGTCAGCAAAAAGCCCAAAATGCAGAACTTGGGTGCAAGATCAAAATGGATAGAATTATCCTGGTGATTTCAAAGGCAAACCATCCAGCATCACAGTAATTTAAGTCTATGCCCCAACCACTAATGCTGAAGAAGCTGAAGTCGAAAGGTTCTATAAAAATCTACAAGACCATCTAGAACTAACACCAAAAAAGATGCCATAGGGAACTGCAATGCAAAAGTAGGAAGTAAAGAGATACCGAGAATACCAAGCAAGTGTGGCCTTGAAGTACAAAATGAAGCAGGGAAAAGGCTAACAGAGTTTTGCCAAGAGAACACACTGGTCACAGCAAATGCCTGAGCAACCCGAGGAGTGGTGGCTGCGCAGGTGCAGGAGGGCCTAGAGGCGCTATCCCATGCTGAAGGTCAGGAACCGGCGGCAGTAAGGAGATACCCCTCATCCAAGGTAAGGAGCAGCGGCTGTGCTTTACTGGAACAGCTGTGAAGAGATACGATACCCCACACCCAAGGTAAGAGAAACCCAAGTAAGATGGTAGGTGTTGCAAGAGGGCATCAGAGGGCAGACACACTGAAACCATACTCACAGAAAACTAGTCAATCTAATCACACTAGGTCCACAGCCTTGTCTAACTCAATGAAACCAAGCCATGCCTGCAGGACAACCCAAGATGGGTGGGTCAGGGTGGAGACGGCTGACAGAACGTTGTCCACTGGAGAAGGGAATGGCAAGCCACTTCAGTATTCTTGCCTTGAGAACCCCATGAACAGTGTGAAAAGGCAAAATGATAGGATACCAAAAGAGGAACTCCCCAGGTCATTAGGTGCCCAATATGCTACTGGAGATCAGTGGAGAAATAACTCCAGAAAGAATGAAGGGACGGAGGCAAAGCAAAAACAATACCCAGCTGTGGATGTGACTGGCAGCAAGATCCGATGCTGTAAAGAGCAATATTGCATAGGAACCAGGAATGTCAGGTCCATGAATTAAGGCAAATTGGAAGTGGTCAAACAAGAGATGGCAAGAGTGAACGTCGACATTCTAGGAATCAGCAAACTAAAATGGACTGGAATGGGTGAATTTAACTCAGATGACCATTATATCTACTGCTGCGGGCAGGAATCCCTCAGAAGAAATGGAGTAGCCATCATGGTCAACGAAAGAGTCCGAAATGCAGTACTTGGATGCAATCTCAAAAACGACAGAATGATCTCTGTTTGTCTCCAAGGCAAACCATTCAATATCAGTTATCCAAGTCTATGCCCCAACCAGTAACGCTGGAGAAGCTGAAGTTGAATGGTTTTATGAAGACCTTACAAGACCTTTTAGAACTAATACCAAATAAAGATGTCCTTTTCATTATAGGGGACTGGAATGCAAAAGTAGGAAGTCCAGAAACACCTGGAGTAACAGGCAAATTTGGCCTTGCAATGTGGAATGAAGCAGGGCAAAGACTAATAGAGTTTTGCCAAGAAAATGCACTGGTCAAAGCAAACACCTTCTTCCAACAACACAAGAGAAGACTCTACACATGGACATCACCAGATGGTCAACACTGAAATCAGACTGATTATATTGTTTGCAGCCAAAGATGGAGAAGCTCTATACAGTCAACAAAAACAAGACCAGGAGCCAATTGTGGCTCAGATCATGAACTCCTTATTACCAAATTCAGACTTAAATTGAACAAAGTAGGGGAAATCACTAGACCATTCAGGTATGACCTAAATCAAATCCCTTATGATTATACAGTGGAAGTGAGAAATAGATTTAAGGGACTAGATCTGATAGATAGAGTGCATGATGAACTATGGAATGAGGTTTGTGACATTGTACAGGAGACAGGGATCAAGACCATCCCCATGGAAAAGAAATGCAAAAAAGCAAAATGGCTGCCTGGGGAGGCCTTACAAATAGCTGTGAAAAGAAGAGAGGCGAAAAGCAAAGGAGAAAAGGAAAGATATAAGCATCTGAATGCAGAGTTCCAAAGAATAGTAAAAGATATAAGAAAGCGTTCTTCAGCAATCAATGCAAAGAAACAGAGGAAGACAACAGAATGGGAAGACTAGAGATCTCTTCAAGAAAATTAGAGATACCAAGGGAACATTTCATGCAAAGATGGGCTCGATAAAGGACAGAAATGGTATGGACCTAACAGAACCAGAAGATATTAAGAAGAGGTGGCAAGAATACACGGAAGAACTGTACAAAAAGATCTTCACGACCCAGATAATCATGATGATGTGATCACTAATCTAGAGCCAGACATCTTAGAATGTGAAGTCAAGTGGGTCTTGAAAAAAGCATCACTATGAACAAAGCTAGTGGAGGTGATGGAATTCCAGTTGAGCTGTTTCAAATCCTGAAAGATGATGCTGTGAAAGTGCTGAACTCAATATGCCAGCAAATTTGGAAAACTCAGCAGTGGCCACAGGACTGGAAAAGGTTAGTTTTCATTCCAATTCCAAATAAAGACAATGCCAAAGAATGCTCAAACTACCGTACAATTGCAATCATCTCACATGCTAGTAAGGTAATGCTCAAAATTCTCCTAGCCAGGCTTCAGCAATACGTGAACCGTGAACTTCCTGATGTTCAAGCTGGTTTTAGAAAAGGCAAAGGAATCAGAGATCAAATTGCCAACATCCGCTGGATCATGGAAAAAGCAAGAGAGTTCCAGAAAAACATCTATTTCTGCTTTATTGACTATGCCAAAGCCTTTGACTGTGTGGATCACAATAAACTGTGGAAAATTCTGAAAGAGATGGGAATACCAGACCACCTGACCTGCCTCTTGAGAAATCTGTATGCATGTCAGGAAGCAACAGTTAGAACTGGACATGGAACAACAAACTGGTTCCAAATAGGAAAAGGAGGACGTCAAGGCTGTATACTGTCACCCTGCTTATTTAACTTATATGCAGAGTACATCATGAGAAATGCTGGACTGGAAGAAACACAAGCTGGAATCAAGACTGCTGGGAGAAATATCAATAACCTCAGATATGCAGATGACACCACCCTTATGGCAGAAAGTGAAGAGGAACTAAAAAGCCTCTTGATGAAAGTGAAAGAGGAGAGTGAAAAAGTTGGCTTAAAGCTCAACATTCAGAAAACGAAGATCATGGCATCCAGTCCCATCACTTCATGGGAAATAGATGGGGAAACAGTGGAAACAGTGTCAGACTTTATCTTTCGGGGCTCAAAAGCACTGCAGATGGTGACTGCAGCCATGAAATTAGAAGACACTTACTCCTTGGAAGAAAAGTTATGACCAACCTAGATAGCATATTCAAAAGCAGAGACATTACTTTGCCAACTAAGGTCCGTCTAGTCAAGGCTATGGTTTTTCCTGTGGTCATGTATGGATGTGAGAGTTGGACTGTGAAGAAGGCTGAGTGCCGAAGAATTGATGCTTTTGAACTGTGGTGTTAGAGAAGACTCTTGAGAGTCCCTTGGACTGCAAGGAGATCCAACCAGTCCATTCTGAAGGAGATCAGTCCTGGGATTTCTTTGGAAGGAATGATGCTAAAGCTGAAACTCCAGTACTTTGGCCACCTCATGAGAAGAGTTGATTCATTGGAAAAGACTCTGATGCTGGGAGGGATTGGGGGCAGGAGAAGAAGGGGACGACCGAGGATGAGACAGCTGGATGGCATCACTAACTCGATGGACGTGAGTCTGAGTGAACTCCGGGAGATGGTGATGAACAGGGAGGCCTGGCGTGCTGCGATTCATGGGGTTGCAAAGCATCGGACACGACTGAAGCAACTAAACTGAACTGAACAACAAAAGAGACAGCTCTACACTGGACATCACCAGATGGTCAACACCAAAATCAGACTGATAACATTCTTAGCAGCCAAAGATGGATAAGCTCTATACAGTCAGCAAAAATTAGACTGGGAGCTGACTGTGGCTCAAAAATTAGACTGGGAGCTGACTGTGGCTCAGATCATGAACTCCTTATTGCAAAATACAGGCATAAATTGAAGAAAGTAAGGAAAACCACAAGATTATTCAGGTATGCCCTAAATCAAATCCCTTATGATTATACAGCAGAAATGACAAATAGATTCAAGGGATTAGATCTGGTAGACAGAGTGCCCAAAGAACTATGGATGGAGGTTCATGACATTGTACAGGAGGTGGTAACCAAAATCATCCCAAAGAAAAAGAAATGCAAGAAAGAAAGTGGTTGTCTCACAAGGACTTACAAATAGCTAAGAAAAAGAGAAGCAAAAGGAAAAGGAAAAAGGAAAAGATATTCCCAATGGAATGCAGAGTTCCAGAGACTAGCAAGGAGAGATAGGAAAGCCTTCCTAAGTAAGTGATCAGTGCAAAGAAATAGAGGAAAATAATAGAATGGGAAAGACTAGAGATCTCTTCAAGAAAATTGAGATACCAAGGGAACATTTCATGCAAAGATGGGCTCAATTAAGGACAGAAATGGTACAGACCTAACAGAAACAAAAGAGATTAAGAGAGGTGGCAAGAATACACAGAAGAACTATAAAAGGTCTCAATGACCTGAATAAGTACAATGGTGTGGTCACTCACCTATAGCCAGACATCCTGGAGTGTGAAGTCAAGTGGGTCTTAGGAAGCACTACTACAAACAAAGCTAGTGGAGGTGAAGGAATTTCAGTTGAGCTATTTCAAGTCCTAAAAGATGATGCTGTTAAAGTGCTGCATGCAACATGCCAGCAAATTTGGAAGATTCAGCAGTGGCCACATGACTGGAAGGTCAGTTTTCATTCCAATCCCAAAGAAGGGCAATGCCAAAGAATTTCAAACTACCACACAATTGTACTCATTTCACATGCTAGCAAAGTAATGCTCAGAATCCTCTAATCTAAGCTTCAAAAGTACGTGAACTGAGAACTTACAGATGTCCAAAGTAGGAAAGGCAGAGGAACCAGAGATTAAATTGCCAGCATCTGTTGGATCATAGAAAAAACAAGGGAATTCCAGGAAAACATGTACTTCTGTTTCATTGACTACGCTAAAGCCTTTGACAAAAAGCTGTGGAAAATTCTTAAAGAGATGGGAGAATCTGACCACCTTACCTGCCGCCTGAAAACCCTGTATGCAGGTCAAGAAGCAATAGTTAAAACTGGATATGAGCAACAGACTGGTTCAAAATTGGGAAGGGAATACCTCAAGGCTGTACATTGTCACCCTGTGTATTTAACTTATATAAGGAGGACATCATGTGAAACGCCCGGCTGGATGAAGCTCCAGCTGAAATCAAGACTGCCTAGAGAAATCAACAATCTCAGATATGCAGATGACACCACGCTAATGGCAAAAATTGAAGACAAACCAGTCTCTTCATGAGGGTAAAAGAAGACAGTGAAAAAGCTGGCTTGAAAGTGAACATTCAAAACCTAAGATCCTGGCATCCAGTCCCATCACTTCATGGGAAACAGATAAGGGAAAGGAGAAGCAGTAACAGATTTTATTTTCTTGGACTCCAAAATCACTGCTGATGGTGACTGTAGCGATGAAATTAAAACTCTTGCTCCTTGGAAGAAAAGCTATGACAAACCTAAACAGAGTATTAAAAACTGAGATATTACTTTGCTTCAAAAGTCAGTATAGTCAAAGCTATGGATTTTCCAGTAATCATGTACGGATGTGAGAGTTGGACCATAAAGAAGGCTGAGTGCCAAATAATTGATGTTTCCAAAATGTGGTGCTGAGGAATCCCTTGGACCACGAGGAAAAACAAACAGGCAGTCCTAAAGGAAATCAACCAATCAATGAATATTCATTGGTAGGACTGATGCTGAAGCTCCAATACCTCAATCCATCTCCTGATGTGAGGAGCTGACTCACTGGAAAAGACCCTGATGCTGCGAAAGATTGAAGGCAAAAGGAGAAGAGGGAGGCAAAGAATGAAATGGTTAGATAATATCACCAACTTAATGGACATGAATTTTAGCAAACTCCGGGAGACAGTGAGGGACAGGGAAGCCTGGTGTGCTGCAGTCCATGAGGTCCCGAAGAGTTGGACACGACTTAGTGACTGAACCACAACGAAAGACATTTGAAAACGTAGTCCCTCTTGAGTAAATATTCAAATGCAGGTATTTTGTTGTCAAGACTGGTTGTCCAGTTTAATCCACTCCCTCTGTTTCGCTCTGGCTGTCACAGGGTCGCAGTGGCAGCCAGAGGGCCATCAGAGTCAGTTACAGGACCAGCAGTTCGGCCACCCCCAGCCTCACTCCACCTTCCACGAGAGGCGGACGCCAGCCTTGCTGCCGGAATCACCAGAGCCTCTCAGGAGACTTCTTCAGGGTCTGACCTTGCAGGAAGGTGAGAAATAGGCCAAGTGCCCCTCCCAGACCCTCGACCCCTGCTCTCCAGGAAGTCCCATTTCTCCTTCCTCCTCTGGGCCAGAGGGGAGTGGACTGGCACCCGGCTGGGCAGCTCCTCTGGCCCGCTATTTAGTTTCCTCCACTCCTGCCCAGAGTACAATAGGTCTCACCCTGTGTCTCACCTCGTGACTGATCTGGGGATCTTTGCGATCTTAGGGGCTGGTGATGAGTAAAGGACAGCAAGCTTCACAGCTTCACCCTCCATCACAAGTACAGCTACCAAAAAAAGGCTTCCTATATAGAGCTCCACCCCCACACCCAAGTGCTCTGTAACGTGCAAAGCCCTACCCGCCCGGGAGGGAGTGCACTGCCTGGTTCCAGCCACTCCTGATTTCCTCCCGCCTCGTTTTGATAACATTTATCCTGGGGTGTTTGTCCTCTGCAGAGATGACAGGGCAGGAAGCATCGGATCCTGATTTATCCTCCTCTGCATAGACCCTGGAGCTGAAAGCCTGGCTTCAAAGCTTTGCTGTCACCTGCTTGCTGTGTGACCCTGAGCAGGCCACTCAACCGCCTGAACACAATGTCTTCTCTGTGGAGAGGGTCATATCACGAAAAGTAAAGAAGTTAGTAGACGTGAAGCACTTGAGGACCGTTCCTGGCATATGCTAGGTACTAGGCATAGTTGCTCAGTGAACAAGATAAGGCTCTGGAGGTCGGGGCTGCTACAGTACATGCAGAGCATTCAAATGATTCAACTAAATTGCTACTTGTCTCCCAGCACCTCCTCTGGAGGCTGTCCCTGCATGCTTTATAGGGGTGACATTAGCGGTGCTTAGCAGGAAGAAACCCACTTCAGTGTTCTTGCCTGGAGAATCCCAGGGACGGCAGAGCCTGGTGGGCTGCCGTCTATGGGGTCACACAGAGTCAGACACGACTGAAGCAACTTAGCATAGCATAGCAGGAAGAGGGGCCTGATGATCTCAGAAGAGACGCCTGATGATCTCAGAAGAGACTGTCTGACTTGGGTCCTGGGATGTTGGCAGAACTGCTTTTCAGAAATTTGGCCTTGCAGTTTTTAATCATTCAATCTTGGTTTTTCTGGCCCAGAGAACAGAGTTCCATGCCCTCAGACTTCTGCTGAGAGAAGTCCCTGACCTTGAGAAGGAAGGCTACTTCTCACCATGGGGTTTTCTTCCTATACTAATATCTGCTTCCAGTGACCAGAGGCGGGTCATCTGCATAAATCATGCAGACCTGGCAACTGCAAAGGGACAGCAGGGCTACCTGGACAGAATTATTTACCTGTTTGAAGGGATCACAGTTTTGATATTGTGCTCAACACCACTGATCATTAGAGAAATATAAATCAAAACAGCAATGAGGTATTACCTCGTACAGGTCAAAATGGCCATCATCAAGAAGTCTATAAACTACAAATGCTAGAGAGGGTATGAAGAAAATGGAGCCCTTCTGCATTGTTGATGGGAATGTAAACTGGTACAATCATTATAGAGAACAGTATGGAGGTTCTCTGCTGCTGCTGCTAAGTCGTGTCAGTTGTGTCCAACTCTGTGCGACCCCATAGACGGCAGCCCACCAGGCTCCTCTGTCCCTGGGATCCTCCAGGCAAGAACACTGGAGTGGGTTGCCATTTCCTTCTCCAATGCATGAAAGTGAAAAGTGAAAGTGAAGTCGCTCAGTCGTGTCCAACTCTTAGCGACCCCATGGACTGTAGCCTACAAGGCTCCTCCATCCATGGGATTTCCCAGGCAAGAGTACTGGAGTGGGGTGCCATTGCCTTCTCTGGGAGGTTCTCTAAAAAACTAAAAATAGTGCTACCATATGACCCTGCAATCCTACTCCTGGCCATATATGCCCAGAGAAAAACATAATTCAAAAGATACATGCACCTCTATGTTCACTGCAGGATTATTTATAACAAAGAAATGAATAAAGATGATGTGGTGAAATATATATATACAATGGAATATTAGCCACAAAACAGAACAAAATAAGGTCATTTGCAGCAATATGGATGGATCTATAGGTTATCATACTAAGTAAGAAAAGACTCTGATGCTGGGAAAGATTGAGGGCAGGAGGAGAAGGGGACGACAGAGGATGAGATAGTTGGATGGCCATCATCAACTCAATGGACATGGGTTTGGGTGGACTCCGGGAGTTGGTGATGGATAGGGAGCCCTGGCATGCTGTGGTTCCTGGGGTCGCAAAGAGTCAGACACGACTGAGCAACTGAACTGAACTGAACTAAGTAAGTCAGAGACAAATATCATATAATATCACTTCTATGTAGAATTTTTTTAATGATACTAGTTTACAAAACAGAACTTGTTTATAAAATAGAAACTGACTCATAGATGTTGAAATCAAACTTATGGCTACCAAAGGAGAAACATGGGGGAGCAATAGGAGATTGGTATTAACATATAACACATCACTATATATAAAAAGACAGTAAGGACCTACTGTATAGCACGGGGAACTCTACTCAACACTCTGTAATGGCCTATATGGCAAAAGAATGTTAAAAAGAGTGGATATATGTATAACTGATTCACTTTGCTATACACCTGAAACTAACACAGCATTGTAAGTCAACTATAATAAAAATTATTTTAAAAGGCTGCCATAGTGTTTTCTGTTCAGTGAAGTGGAGACCCCAGGATGGCTGAGGCCATCCTGGTAATGCCCGGGCCTGCAATACCAGAGCCGCAACTGATAGGCTCTGGGCCAGTGAGCTGGGTCTAGTGGGACCTCAGGAGACTATTTCTGGAGCAGGGAAAGCGTGGAGACATCATGGTCATGAGCAGCCCTTGCAGGGAACGTATAGGCAGCTAAGCCCTTAAAGGCTACAATGGTGAGTTCTCCAGACACCACCTTGGTTGGGCCCATCTCCCAGTTAATTCTGCTCTTCATGATCGAAGCTTTGAGGGTACAGGGCTGGTCTTCACCCTGTCCTAAAAAGGCAGCCCAGAGCATCTGCCCTCATATCCTCATGAGGTTCCTTGAAGCCATCTGTGGCTGTCCAGCAGCTTCACCACTGCCTTCTAAATGGCTGCCCTTGCCCAGGCTTGCTCAGCTCCCCATTCTCGATTTTGGCTCCTGTCTAGAGCCCTCATCCAGCTGTTCGCACTTCGAACTCCTGAAGCTGAGTCTCTCTCCAGACATTCTGTGCTGGGTGTGCTGGAAAGCCATGCTAGCTTTGTTTCTTGGAATGCAACTCTGTGCTCCAGGTCATGGGAACACGGCCAGGCTGCCCTGAGTACAACTGCCAAAACCTCTTTATGCTTCTGTCTATGGAGGAAGGGATGCAGAGGAGAAAACGTTCCCAAAACTCTTATCTGTCTTCTGATAATTTACTAAGTGGTAAGTCTTTCTTGCTAAAGAGAAAATAGCCAAGGGTTTTTAATGCCAAGGTTCCACGCTTGAGGAACTAAGAAATACTGCTTCTAAGTGAAATGAAGCTGGATGAATCTCCTGAAGTCTAATCAAGTGCATATGATAAAGTCTGAATAGGAATCAGAACAGTTAAGAACTAGTGAGAAAGTATCTCTGCTGTTCTTTGATGCTTACTCCTTTATGGACCTTTTAAAAATATAGCACTTAGTAACACTTACCTAGAATAGTTGCTTTCCTTAGAGAAAAAGACAGTAATTGAAATTTTTACAATTCTGATTTGAATCTCATATATTAAAGTATATCTTTAAGGATTTATTCCAGTGATTATAGCCCTCTGCATTAGAAATACTTAGAAAATATACTAAAAACACAAATATTGAAACACCATGCTCCTAAATGCTAGCCCCAGGGACTTGTTCAGTCAGCATATGTGATGTTTGAGAACCACCAGTCTAGTAGTGCCTCTTCAATTTTAAAGTGCATATGAATCATCTGGTGATGTTGTTAAAAAACAGATTCTGACTCAGTCGGCCTGGGGTGTGGTCTAAGATTCAGTGATCCTAACAAGGTCCCCATCTGAGGCTGATGCTGCTGGTCCACGTGTCACACTCTGACTAGAAGGCGTGGACCACAGAACCACGATGCAACCATTCATCTGATGGCTTGTTGTTGCTGTTTAGTTGCTAAGTTGTGTCCGACTCTCTGTGACCTCATGGACCGTTGCCCACCAGGATCCTCTGTCCATGAGATTTCCCAGGCGAGAATACTGGAGTGGGTTGCTATTTCCTCCCCAGGGGATCTTCCCAATCCACGGATCAAACCTGTATCTCTTGCAAGTTTCCTGCATTGCAGGCAGATTCTTTACCACTGAGCCAACCAAGAAAGCCCCACCTGATGGCAGCTGGGCTGAAAATGGAGGCTAAGTACCTGAGAGAAAATAGTTTGACTCCTCAGGACGGACTCCTGACACTAAGTCACGAAATGATTAATGATGTATTTTGCATACATCATCTTTATAAGTCTGCACATACACTACACAAGATCATTATTATAATATATATATATATATATATATATATATATATATATATATATATATATATTTTGTTTTTGGATGAGAAACCCAAAACTCAGAATGTCATACAGCTAGTCAGTGGTGCATGTACTGTTTCTCTACTACTATTTTAAGTCACCACAAACTTAGAAGCTTACAACACAAGTTTATTATCTTTTGGCTGTAGAGGTAGGAAGCCCCGAAATCGAAGCATTGGCAGGGCTGTAGTCCTTCCAGGGGTGTGAGGACAGAATCTGTTTTCTTTCCTTTGCAGCTTCCGGAGGCCACCTGCGTTTCTTGGCTCATAGTCCATTCCTCCATCCTCAAATCCAACAACTCTCTGACCTTTTCCCGTCCTCTTCGAGTAGTGCTGGGAAATCTCTGCTTTCACGGACTTATGTAATTAGATTGAGCTCTTCTGAATGATACAGGACACTCTCCCACCCCAAAGTCTCTACCTTAATCAAACCTGCAGAGTCCTTTTCACTATCCCAGTTTCCAAGGATTAGAGTACAGATATCTTTGGAGCCCATTTATTTTGCCTCTCATGAGGTTGGGGGTAGGGGCAGTTCAGTAAAGCAGGAGCCTGGAGTCAAATTCAGATCTGATTCCAAGGTCCACGCTTCTTCCCACACACAACTTAAAACAGCAGCTAAACTGAATGTCCTCACGGTTGTTGTGTTTTCCAGAGGCCAAATCGTGAAAGGAGCAGAAGTTTAGTGCAGCTATAGGCAACCAGAATTTCATTATCATTTTAAATGGATCTAAATGGTGCCGGAGTGGACTTTGTTTATTGCAATTCATTCTGCATTCTCCTTAGCCTCAGCAAAACACAGTCCTGCTGTGCAAGAGCAGCGCCTTGGAATTTGCATGGACATCTAAGTATGGTTCCTGGTTGCTATTTAATCAAACCAAAACATAAAATGGAAACCAAGGAACATATTTAAGATTTGACAATAAATTACTTATACTTTTAAGCAATGATCTGGAAGCAGGATTAGTAAATGAGCCTGGATTTTTCAGTGGCCTTGCAGGGAGCCCATGACTACAGATGGGGGTGTCCAGCACATCACTCAGGTTCCCCGTCACTGCACCAGCAAGGTGTTTCTGCAGAGACTCAGCCCTTAACCCGAGGCAAACCTCCATACAGACTTATTTCTAGAGCAGCAGGTACAGCCACAGAACTGGGGTTTTAGGCATAAGACACATTATCACTGGGACAAGGTGAACAGAGAAACAGTCAGTACGGGTTCTCCTAAACCCCTCTATCAGGGGTTGAATTGTGTCCCCCAAAAGAATTGTTGAGGGATAATAATCCCCAGCACCTCAGAATATGGCCTTATCTGGAAATGGGGTCACAGCAAGTGGGGTTAGTTGAGATAACTGGTCCTCAGAAGAGGGGAGAGGCAGGTGGAGCAGGTGGCCATGTGACAAGGGGTGGAGACTGGAGTGCTGCATTTATAAGCCAAGGGAGGTGGAAGAGTCGGCGAATGCCAGATGGTGGGGGAGGCAGGAGGGATCCTCCCTCACAGGCTGCAGAAGGGAGCAGCCCTCCTGACCCCTCAGTTTTGGACTTCTAGCCCCCAGAGTTATGAAGGAATACCATTCTGTTATTTTCAGTTGCCCAGTTTGTGGTAGTTTGTTTCAGCAGCCCTAGGAAACTTGAAACACCATCTTTTAGGGTGTTGGGACAAACTGTATTTCTCACTTTATAGAATGGACACATTTCTGAAAAGGTAACTGAAAATAGATCAAATAATAATTAAAACATGACTTAAACTAAGGTCCGTCTAGTCAAAGCTATGGTTTTTCCTGTGGTCATGTATGGATGTGAGAGTTGGACTGTGAAGAAGGCTGAGCTCCAAAGAATTGATGCTTTTGAACTGTGGTGTTGGAGAAGACTCTTGAGAGTCCCTTGGACTGCAAGGAGATCCAACCAGTCCATTCTGAAGGAGATCAACCCTAGGATTTCTTTGGAAGGAATGATGCTAAAGCTGAAACTCCAGTACTTTGGCCACCTCACGTGAAGAGTTGACTCACTGGAAAAGACTGATGCTGGGAGGGATTGGGGGCAGGAGAAGAAAGGAACGACAGAGGATGAGATGGCTGGATGGCATCACTGACTCGATGGATGTGAGTCTGAGTGAACTCCGGGAGTTGGTGATGGACAGAAAGGCCTGGCATGCTGCGATTCATGGGGTCACAAAGAGTTGGACACGACTGAGCGACTGAACTGAACTGAAGCACTGGAGATATAGTTCCAGAGAATGATTTTGACTGCAAGAGGTTACTTAAACCACACAATAGAAATCTTGCCAGAACACTCTTCACTACAATGCTGAATTTTAGCACAATGAGTATTTCCTAGTCTAGTTTCAGAAAATCCTAAAATGATGTATGTAATAGGAACTTCCCTGGTGATCCAGTCGGGACACGGGTTCAATCCCTCGCTGGGAAACTTAAGATCCCCCATGCCACCAGGCAAGTAAGCTGGGGTGCAACTAGAGACTACACGCCACAACAAGAGAAGCCAGCACATCTCAACTACTAACCTCGTGCTCTAGAGCCGTGATCCACAGTGAGAAGCCTGCATGCCATAATGAAGACCTGCTATGCCACCCCAAACCAAACAGCCCACACGAGTTTAAAATGATGTTACAGAGCATGGACACAGCTCAGCTTTGACAGTAACAGCTCAACAAGAACCCACTCACTTGTAAAGTGCCTACTAGGCACCAGGCACTGTGCTAGGTGCTTTTCAGACATATTTGTCCAGACTATTACTTGTCCCTTCCATAAAACAAGCAAACCTTTTCCTTAGGGCTATAACCTTCTACAGAGGGCAGAAGCAGGGGCATGACTAATATAATTGGAACTCTTGGCCATGGTCCCACACTGACCCTCGTCATCACTGAAACTGCTCCTCCCTCAGTATCTCCGTCTCTCACCTCCTTCAGTATCTCTCTCTCATCACCTCTGCCTGTCAGTCCTTCCAAGTCGCTTATTAACCCCTCCTGCAACCACTGTTCTAGTACCATTAGGACCTACAGTCCACTGAACCTTCCACTGACCCTGTCCTTTGCCGGCTCCTACCTTTATTTCCTCTTCAGTCATCTTAGAATTCACTGTCCATCGTCTGGGCCTAATTTCTGAATCCTCTTCTAGCAGCAGCATCTGCTGAAACCCAGCTCTGCAGCTTCAGCTGAACAGCACAGTGCTGGCACAGAGTCCCACGCCACTGTTTACTATGAACACATGTCACTTTTATAATAAGGAAAAAAAAAATTTTTTAAAAGCAACTGACCATGTAATTTCCTTGAAAGATTTTTGCGCTTATCAGTATCAAAACTGCTATCTCTAAATCATTTCAGAAACAACACTGTCAGTCCTTTGAGTTTTCCTTCTCCTAATGTTCATCCTTTAGGTTACACAATGGAAGGCCATATGGAGAGGACATTGGATGGTTTCAGCTCCACACAGGAAGGGTTGGGAAGTTGCTACTATCGTCCTTATGGGAAAAAACTGGACAAACTGAAAAACAATGGCTTTTCTTGGACTCAGAGAACTGACTTTGCAAGGCTGTCTCCCAAAATGTAGAGAAAACGTAAATTTAGACTCACAGCCAAGATATGTTTTCTTGGATCATAAGTGCCAAAGCCATAAACTGGAGGGATCACATCTGGGGACCACAGGCTTAGGGGAAGCCCTTACTTTGGTATTACTTACGGCTCTGGCAGGTGGAGGGGAAGGGTCATGCTTGTGAAATGTAACCACAGATTTCTCTATCATGGAGGACTACTCCCCAGGGAAAAGAATTTACTAGGCCCTTGTCCTATAACCATGGGAGAAGGACATCTCTCTCAACCTAGCCCCTTCCAGCTTTCATGTCTGACCTCAGAGGGACGAGAGGGCCATCCAAGAGAAAGCACGTGATGGTCACAGGCCAGAGACTCAAGCCCACTAGGAGACTTGAGATTTAATCCTAAAACCAGAAACACTCCCCTCCTACACACTTTGCTACCTACCACACTAACAGGGCTCCAGTGAAACAGTGGTTTGTCACTGAAAGAGCTGCCAGACCCAGGGTCTCTCTGAGACAAAGTACTCAGGAAGCCCAAAGTCAGGAGAGGAAACAAAACAAGACCCTTCCCTGGAGCAGTGTGAAATCTCTGGCACCTAGACCCAACATGAAACGCAGCCTAACTCCTGGCCAGATTAGCATACGTGCTCACACCAGAAGACCACTTATCTCAGTTCCTATCCCTCAACACAGTGTGTCCAACGTTCAACCAGAAATTAAAAGGCATGCTAAAGGCAACCAAAACAGACAGATCAAGATCTATGATCAAGCAGGAAATCAGAGCTCTCAGGCAAGCATCAGAATGAGACTCACATAATTGTATTTTTATCTACCTACCTACCTACCTATTTATTCATGGCTGTGCCATGTAGGATACAGGACCTTGATCTTAGTTCCCTGACCTGTGATGGAAGCTGGGTCCCTGCCTTGAGAGTACAGTCTTAACCACTGGCCTGCCAGGGAAGTCTCTCGTATATAATATAGACGTTAGAACTCTCAGGGCATTTAAAACAGCTACCATTAGTATGTCAAGGGCTCTACTGAAAGAGACAACATGCATGAACAGATGAATCAGCAGAGACATTGAAACTCTAAGAAAGAATCAAAAGTGAATGCCAGAAGCCAAAAATACTAATAAACAAAAACTGAAAACTACGCATATCATATTTAATCATCAGAAGAGCAAAGCCAAGGAGAAAAATCGAAAGTCAGAGGAGGAGGGGAAAACCATTTTACCTATAGAAGATAACAACAACAGGGGACTGTGTTTCAAAAACAGTGAAAGCAAGAAGAAATACTAGCATAGAATCCCACTTTCGGCAAAAGTGTTCTCCACAAGTGAAGAATAAAGACTTTCTTCAGCAAGTAAAAACTGAGACAATTCATCCTCGATAGGCTTGCCCTGCAAAGAAATGTTAAGAGGGTTAGAGTTAAGTTGTGATAGGAAAATTTTATGTCAGAAATTTAGATCCACATAAATAAAGGATGATTTACTGAAGAAGAAATAAATGAAGGTCAAGTTAAACTTTTGTGTGTGTGTTTTTAAAATTCTTAATTGATCTGAAAAGTAACTGTTTAAAGTAACAATGTACCTAGTGATTACAGCACAGAGATGACTGAAGTGTGATAGCAACATGATGAGGGCGGGATGGGAGAGCTGGGCACGCTGCTGCAAGGCACCAACACCACACACGGACAGTGTTACCCGGAGGTGAACTTGGCTCAGTAAAGGGCTTCCCTGGGGCTCAGAGGTAAAGCATCTGCCTGCAATGCACGAGACCTGGGTTCGATCCCTGGGTCTGGAAGATCCCCTGGAGAAGGCAATGGCAACCCACTCCAGTACTCTTGCCTGGAAAATCCCATGGACAGAGAAGCCTGGTAGACTACAGTCCAGGGGATCACAAAGAGTCAGACATGACTGCGCAACTTCACTACTTTCTTTCACTTAGCTCAGTAAAAACACAGATTGTAAACCCTAGGCCATTAACATTTCATTTTTACCACTATTTTTTAATTTAAAAAAATTAAAAAAAATTTTTGTTTCAATTTTTGCCATGAGGCATGAGGGATCTTAGTTACCCACCAAGGGATGGAACTCGTGCCTCCTGCACTGAAGTGTGGAGTCTTAACCACTGGACCACCAAGGAAGTCCCACCATTAACATTTTTAAAAAGAAATACAACTGAAATTGGAAGAGGTGCTAGGAACCCAAGGCTGCAGGCCTCACCTTTCCGGGTGCATTGCCTCACCTGTGAAATGGTAAGGTTAGAATAGATGCCCAGAATAGATTTCCTCTCTGATTCCCTTCCTGCTCTGAAATTCTTTAACTAAAAACATTAAAATAAAACAAACATCAAACAAAAAAATAAAACACCTCCCTTCTTCCTTTACATATATCTACAAGGAGCTCTTTGAAAGGTATAAAAATAATCAATTCCCTAAAGAATTTTCTGCAGTAAGTTGGGATTTCCATACTTCCATGCTATTAGCTACCAAAGCAGGCTTATATAGTAAGTTTAAGAAAATACTGGATCTGCTCACATGGTTCAGCACATCTCAACACACTGTGAGTGCAGAATGCACCAGGCTGAAGGAAAGGTCATTTCACAGTATTGATTTCGCTGCCAGAGAGAGTACAAGATATGTGCACTGGAATCCAAAAACGAAAGAACTCATGATTAGTGTGTGATTACCTCCAGAACTGTCAATAGACTTTCCTTTGCTGGCTGGTTGGCTGTCGATACACTCCTAAGCTCAGTTTACATATTTATGAGCTACAACTTCCCTGACAATCAACAAGTTTTGATCTTCCAGATTACTGCTTAAGTTGTGTTCGACTCTTTGCAAGCCCATGGACTATACAGTCCACAGAATTCTCCAGGCCAGAATACTTGAGTGGGTAGCCTTTCCCTCCTCCAAGGGATCTTTCCAACACAGGGACTGAACCTAGGTCTATCGTATAGCGGGCGGATTCTTTGCCAGCTGAGCCACTAGAGAAGAATACTGAAGTGGGTAGCCTCTTCCTTCTCCAGTGGATCTTCCCAATCCAGGAATTGAACCAGGGTCCCCTGCATTGCAGGTGGATTCATTACCAGCTGAGCTACTAGGAAAGTCACTTAAGTTGCAACATTCATTAAAAAAGAAAGTGGGGAGCACCTTTGGGGCTAGCCCAAATAGCTCTGTGTAGACACCTGCCTCTTCGGAAATGAGATACTGACCTCACTTCAGGGCAAAGCTATGGGGAAAAGAACAAGCTCACTTGCAGGTCTGCCCACAGTTTATCTCCAGACCTTTCTGCTTCGTGTGCTTAGTTGCTCAGTCCGACTCTTTGCCACCCTTTGGACTATAGCCTGCCAGGTTCCTTTGTCCGTGGGATTCTCCAGGCAAGAACACTGGAGAATGTGTGCCTGCTTTAACTCCTTGCAATAAAAACCCCCAACCAGCAGACCTCCAGTCATAAGGTTAATTTCCAGATTTACAGTGGCAGACAGATACCAGTGCTTCAAGCCTCACTAGACTCCTACCTATTCTAACAGTTACTTGCATTCTATTTTTGCCCTACTGGGAAATTAAAGTGGCATGAAAATCAGTGTTTTACTTTGAAGGGAAAAAGGGCTGGATGGCCAGACATCAATCCATTCCTTCTTGGATTAGACAGTTCTTCACAGCACACTTGGCTAAATAAATTCCAACAGGCCCAGATAAGCTGGATACAGGCATGAACTGGAACAAGGAGAAAATCCTGCTTGTTAAAGATCTTTGGCTAATTGGAAACTCTCTACTTGTTTCAGTAAGAAAGGATTCTAGAGAAAATATAGTCAGTGACTCTCAGTTGTGAATTTTATCTAAGTGCTTCAGACCAAAAGAAGTCCCCTAGGCCAGGAGTTCAACTGCCCAGAAGTAAAATCAGGGAAATTCAGACCAACAGCAAAGCCCTTTTCCAGAGTATCTGCCTCAGGGGCTTGAAAGCTCAGCTTCTCAGCTTCTGACAGTGGCACAGGGCTGTCACGGCACATCAGGTTCTTTGTACTAACCTGGATGTGCTGGGGACAGAATGCACTTTCTTCTTAAGAGGAAAAAGTTAACTTTGAACTGCTGTTTCAGGTGTCACGGTTCTATGGAGATACCAAGATCAGAGCTTCACATATAAGCAATAATTATTTTTCTCTCCCCATTTCATCAGCCAATAAAGTACTGCTTTTCACCCTAAGCCACACTGAAAGAGAACACTCTAACGTGTGGCATGCTCTGTCTTTTAAGCACAGACCAAATACGATAATGAAATATTTAAAAAAGCATACATATGACTTCATATTGGCCAACTGTTTACAGATCCAAAAACAAAGAAGAAAAGGCAGTGCTTACCTTTATTTCTTCATTTTTAGGTGGCATATGAATTAAGGTTACATAAGTGTTCACAAAGATCTACATGTTTCTTAAAAACACAAGGGGGCAGGGGAGAAAAGAGAAGGAAAGAACAAGAGATGACACTTAGCTAATGTGTGCCATAACAAAAGGGAGCTTACGACACTTGGGAAGGTTGATGAAACGTGCACCAGGTTCAATATACCTTTTCCATAGCTTAGTCATTGACTCCTGAATTCAGGTTAAGATAAAACTGCAGAAGTTGCTGTAAATGAAAAGACAGGCTAGTAGAGGTTAAGAATTTTAAGGTTAAAAAAACAAAAACACAAAAACCAAAACCACCACTGGAAATTTCTAGTGCTGGAAGGTCTTTGAAACACTATGGAGAGTCCTGGTGAGCACCAGCCTATCCACGGCAGCAGCAGCAACAGACACAGCCTGACACTGCAAGTCCTGATGGGCACCATGGCCAGGACTCGGCGGAGGGCGTCTCGCTGCCGAAAATGTTCCCCTGAATCCAATTACCAGGAAACGATTAGAACTGCAGACAGATGGAGAGTCTACAAAGCAGCTGTCTCAGATTCTTCAAAAGAGCCAATGACATGAAAAAAAGGGACTATTGTAGACTTAAAAACGAAAGCGCCAAATGCACTGTATAAATGTTCGGATCATAAATCAAGCATGGATATAAAAGATAACTTTGGGGGCATTTGTGAAAACTGAAATATGACCTATTCGATATTACTGGATTAATTTCCTTAGGTATACAACGGAGTATTAGAGGATGTGTAGAGAAATACCAGTCTTAGAGGTAACTGAGGGTGAAGTATCTGTAACTTACAAATGATTTAGCAAAAGCATATATACTATCCATTTGTGTATGTGTATATGTATGGAGAGAGTAAATGTGTCAAAATGGAACAATCTAATGAATCTAGATGAAGGGTATACTGATGCTTGCTATACTATGCATTCCAAGCTTCTATAGGTTAACTTTTTTTCCCCCAAAGTTGGAGGAAGAAAATACTATTTTTGTGACATGTGTCTCTTGTCTTCCCTTCATCAGCTCTCTAACAACTTTTAAATTTCTACTCACTTGAGATTTATAAGATATGAAGAAACAGAACAGAAAACTATTATCCTAACAAGGTAAGCCTTATGTTTTAATTAACTGAATTAGGAATTAGTTGTGAGACTACAGAATTCTAACATTTCCAAAATCTCACTGATGACTTATTTTATATGTCAAATAGCTCTAACTCTAGAATCAGAGAGAAGTCCAATTCCAGTACAGAGCCATTTACTTTTAAATAACCTTATGACACAATGCTATTTCAGAACAATTTTTTAAGGGATATCAAATAATAAAGTACCAACTTCACTCTCTTTTGTGAAAGACCTCCTTCTCCTGCACGCCCACTGCTCCTGAACACATTTCCATTAGAACCATGATTTTCACATATTACATTGACACATGTGTGTTCTCACTGGATGGTAAAACTTCATGAGGCAAGAAGCCTGTTCTAAACCCAGAATTTAGCAAAGAAGTATGGCATAAAACAGGAACTCAACAAACATTAGTTGAATAAAGGAACAGGAAAAATAAAGATCTAAGGTGAAGATCTTTCAAGGGAATCTGAAACATGAATATTTTAACATCTAATGATATGGCTTCTCCAACATGACTGGTAGGAGAAAGAAGCAGCAGGAATCAGTTATAACAAAAACTCTAAAACGTTTACTGTTGGCTACATGGACCTCTGTCAGAGGGCTGGGAGAAGTCTCTGGAGTAAAAATAAATAGAAAAGGAGTTTATGGAATAGAGATGATCATTACCTTCTATTAGGAAGAGCAGTTCAACCTGAGGCCTGGCTGAGTTGTCTGCCCAAAACTTAATACATTTGATATGAAGCTGCATTAATGAAAAGAATTCTGTAAATCAATAATTATATCTCTTAACTAAGCAGTTAAAGATTCAAGAATTTTCTTTTTTTTTCTGAGCCTATTTTAAACATCGAGTTTAAAAAAATGAACCAAACCAAACTCTTTCCCCGAGATATTTTTTTTTTTTTGCAAGGTGGCTATTTCAGTAACATTTGCATAACATTGTAATGAAATCTGTCAGGAACTATAAAGATGAGTATCTTACTGTAAGTGAAAAATGGGAGTATGTATGTGCATTTCTGAAAACATTAATGGGACTAGTGCTTCAAATGAAAATAATTAAATCAACAAAAGAAATTATTCTTCTTAGGCCAGTCCTGGGGACTGAGTAGTAATGATAAAGAAATATCATAGGAGGGAGGAGGCAAGATGGCAGAATAGGACATGAGCTCACTCTGTCTTACAGAAACACCAAAAGTACAACTAACTGCTGAACAACCACATTAAAAAAAAAAAAGCTGGAATCCACTGAAAAGATAATCCTACATCCAAAGACAAAGAAAGTTCTGAGCTCCACATCAGGCTTCCAAGCCTAGGAGTCTGGAAACGGGAGGAGGATACCCCAGAGAGTCTGACTTCGAAGGCCAGTAGGGTTTGATCGCAGGAAATCCACAGGAGTGGGGTTGTGTATGTACTCGGACATTAAAGAGAGTGAAATAATGCCTTCCGCAGCAATATAGATGAACCTGGAGACTATCATACTAGTGAAGTAAGTCAGACAGAAAGACAAATATCATATGATATTGCTTACACGCCAAATCTTTAAAAAATGATACAAATGAACTTACTTATAAAACAGCAACCTAGATGTCCATCAGCAGATGAATGGATAAGAAAGCTGTGATACATATACATAATGGAGTATTACTCAGCCATTAAAAAGAATACATTGGAATCAGTTCTAATGAGATGGGTGAAACTGGAGCCTATTATACAGAGTGAAGGAAGTCAGAAAGAAAAACCCCAATATAGTATACTAACACATATATATGGAATTTAGAAAGATGGTAATGATAACCCTGTATGCAAGACAGCAAAAGAGACACAGACGTATAGAACAGTCTTTTGGACTCTGTGTAAGAGGGAGAGGGTGGGATGATTTGGGAGAATGGCATTGAAACATGTATAATATCATGTAAGAAACTAATCGCCAGTCTAGGTTCGATGCAGGATACAGGATGCTTGGGGCTGGTGCACTGGGATGACCCAGAGGGATGGTATGGGGAGGGAGGTGGGAGGGGGGTTCAGGATTGGGAACACGTGTATACCCATGGCAGATTCATGTTGATGTATGGCAAAACCAATACAGTATTGTAAAGTAAAATAAAGTAAAATTTAAAAAAAAAAGAAACAGACTCAGACTTACAGTTACCAGTGAGGAAGGGTGGGTTGGCGGGAAGGGCAAACTCGGAGTTTAGGACTAACATGTACACACTGCTATATATTGGAAACAGACAACCAAAAGGACCTCCTGTATTAGCACAGGGAACTCTGCTCAATACCCTGTAATAATCTAAATGGGAAAAGAATTTGAAAAATGTTGCACATGTATAACTGAATCACTTCGCTGTACACTGGAAACTAACAAACACTGCTAACCAACTTCACTCCGATATAAAATAAAAATTAAAAAGAAAAGAAACATCATATTAAAGAAGTTCTGGTCCTTAAGTGAAAAGAGAAACTCAAAGGGTAACTAGGATTTGCTGCCTGAAGGACTGCCGCCTACCAAGACAGAGTCAACACCAGGCTATGAAAGAAAACGTCTCTTCAAAATCATTGGGCCGTTCTTATGAACTCATTTTTTGTGAGGCAGGAAAAATAATCAGGCAAATCAAAGGTGAGGTATCTTTGGAAAATTTAATTTGGACCATATTTTTCTTTCTTTAGCTGAAAACATCAAATATTTCCATACATTTTGGGCTCCACGACTTACAAAGGGGCAGTGGGTTTCCTGCAGTTACATACTGTACCCAACTTTCTATAGAAAGATCAGACATTTTCCAACCTTGCTTTTGAATGTTTTCTTTAAAATGCTTTAAAGGTTCTTTATAGTCAATGGCAAGTAGAACAAAGTAAGGCTTTTTTTTCCCCTCCTTTTCTCCGTTTTTGGTACTGCATGTAGGAAGAATAAGGAAGGAAGACTCGTCACATCAGTGTTGGTACCCTAGGGGACTGCTGCTAGGCCCCCTACGGGCACCCCCTGCACCGAGGAGCCCAAGATGGGTAAGTGCTGAACAGCCTGTCACAGCCACGTCACGGCAGAGGGGGGTCTGTGGGCTGTTAGCTCCTCTCGGTGTTCACAGGGCTCCCGGCCTCCAGGAATAACAAAGGAACCAGCACCAAACCACGACCAGATGTCTCCCAGCCGGCACTGCAGTGCCACAGGTTCACTTTCGTGGGCCTTACAATGTGCAGTTAAAGTCTAAATGTAATTAGTGAAAATAACACAAGGAAAAAAAATATTTACTAATTCCCATATCAAATTACTAGAATGAAAATAAAAGCATCTGTCTGATAAAACATATCTTCTATGTCAGTTGAAAGCAACTCCCTGGCAAGATCATCTCAGTAATGTATATCTGTCACTATTTGTACATTTCTGCCTGGTACACACATTTCTTTAATTGCATCACCTGAACAGCATTGTCACTTTTCAAACTTGTAGTCTCATTAGCTTAATAAAGGGATAAGGCAGCCAAATTTAACTAATTTTGTTTGCTGTAAAACATCTTAGACGTTAAACCTTCTTCTCAAGTGTTAAGAGCACATGATTAAAAGGTAACAAATAGTTTCTTCTCTTAACAGGAAACTAAGCAGCTATTGTTGTCAAATCTATCTCTAGTAAACACAGGGCCCCTCATAAATACAAAATTAAATTCTTTTGAGGAATAGGTTTGTGATTTTAGTTATGTAGGAATTACATTTATTCACTGAATTTTTGTAGTAAAAAAAGGCGTGGTCTTTGCGTCTCTTTGCTTCTTACACAAGGGATCTCCCCATCGTCCCAGCAGGCTGCACACAAGGCGACGCGCTGGCCTCCCAGCCACGGCTCACACCCTCAGAAGCCCTGCAGAAACTCCTGCAGCTGGGTGACGATCTCGGTGTCCACCGTCTCCATGAGGGACTGGAAGCCTTGCTCTCCCAGCAGCTCCTGCTGGGCCTTGAGCTTCTCGTAGATGAACTGCTGCAGGGACACGGTGTGCACGGGGTCCTTCAGGGCCAGCTGTGGGACAGAGAGGAGCCACACTGTGTCACAGGAGGCAAAACAAGGCCCTTTTCCCTGTGAGTGACTCAATTCTTTGTAATTGCTTTCACAGCATCTCAAGTGCCTCTGCCACGCTTCTTCCAATGGACTCGAATGCAGCCTCCCGGGGAAAGGGCTGCCAAAGAAAACTCATTCAGTGAGTCTAACCTCAGTCCCCGGGCCTCTGAGCACGGTCGTCTGATTAGCCCAGTTTCTCAACAGCTCATCCACGTAAACAATCAAAACCTGGTGGAAAGTACGCTAAAAGAAACAGAATGTGCCAGAGAGCATTTAAACAGTTTTAACATGATTGTCCAGGGTGCCTCATAGGAAGAGCAGGGACTTGACTGTGGCAGCTTAGTGAGGCCCTCAGGACTGACAAAGGAGACACTGCCTTGTCTGGATTGCTAAGTTACTTATACACGTGTATATTCTTCTGGTTAAAAAGAGAAAGAAAAATAATTAGTAAAACTAGATTTTAACAACCCAAATATGTGTTTCTCCTCTCCTGTTGAAGTATTTGAAAAACAAAAGAAATACAATTAAATTAAAAAGAACCCATCCATTCACTTCCTAAAGATAACAGTCACGACAGAAAACATTCTGGCCTCTTTGGCCTGTGGCATGCACCTATGTACATATAAATACACAATCAATATTGCTATTTGCACTTAAAATTATCACACAAAAAACTGTACTCTAATACATTTAAGGATTCTAAATATATTTGTCTTTTTTTTTTGTTATAGGCGTGTTGAAGTAATCAGTCTAATTTAAACGTAAATTTTTTTTTTTTGCAATTTTAACTATAATTTTGCTGAATGATCTTTCATGAATAATGTTCCATGTTACTATGTATACAGCCTTTCCTCTACATTTCAGATTATTTCTTGAGGATATCTGTCACAATTTTAGAAGAATTACTAAAGTACATACATAATTTTATTACTCTTGATACATACTATCAAGTTGTTTTTCCTATGGTTTGTACCAACTTAAAAGGTGTATGAGTTTTCAGCTTGTGACACTTAGCATTGGTATTGTCAGTATTTACATTACTTAAAATTCAAGAACTGAAAATAACACATCTTTGCTTTAATCTGTATATTGCTCTCATTATCAATAATGCTGAACATGTACAAGGCTTTAAGTTTCTGTGTGAGAAATTCTCCTTCCTTACTGGGGCTCAGTTCTCTTCTATGCAGATGAAGTAGCTGAGTCAGATCTGCTGTTTGAGCAATATAAGTAGATTTTAAAATAATGACCACACATAGAAAATGTAACTGAGAGGCAGAGACATTAGGAGCCACGAATGTGACTATTCCAGAATTAGAGAGTAAATTCATGGCAGGAGTAATTTCAATACTCATTCTTCTGGAAAATGGGTAGGAGAAAGAACAGTAAGAACTGACAAGCCTGAAGATATCATTCTACAAAATGTACAGAAATTGAACATTTAAAAACACATACTCTCCTAAGCAACAAGTAATCATGTTCAATATTACTTTAATGACTAGGAAATAGAGCTCTTCCTAAAAAGGGTGTGAACTTTGTTGAAATATCATGAGTTATCTCTAGCTAAAGCCATCTACTACAATATGAGTGAAAAGAAACTGAGCTTCAAGCTGATGTTCAACAACTCACTCCAATTAACTGGAACAAAGATTAACAGTCTGGTTTAAATGTGGTTTCAATTTGCCATATGACACTGGAAGCAGTTAGCATCACATCTCCACTTTAACTTTCAACAGACTAATAAAGAATGAAAAGAAAACTCAGCAGTGGCCACGGGACTGGAAAAGGTCAGTTTTCATTCCAGTACCAAAGAATGCAATGCCAAAGAATGTTCAAACCACCGCACAACTGCACTTATTTCATATGTTAACAAAAGTAATGCTCAATATTCTTCAAGCTAGCCTTCAACAGTATGTATACCGAGAACTTCCAGGTGTTCAAGTTGGATTCAGAAAAGGCATAGGAACCAGAGATTGAACTGCCAACATCCGTTGGATGACAGAAAAAGCTAAAGAATTCCAGAAAAACATGTACTTCTGCTGCACTGACTATACTAAAGCCTTTGACCATGTGGATGACAACAAACTGTGGAAAATTCTTAAAGAGATGGGAACACCAGACCACCTCACCTGCCCCCTGAGAAACTCGTTCGCAGGTCAAGAAGCAATGGTTAGAATCGGACATGGAACAATGGACTGGTTCAAAATTGGGAAAGGGGAGTGTCAAAGCTGTATATTCTCACCCTGCTTATTTAACTTCTATACAGAGTACATCAAGAGAAATGTCAGGCTAAATGAAGCAGAAGCTGGAATCAAGATTGCTGGGAGAAATATCAATAACCTCAGATACGCAGATGATACCACCCTTATGGCAGAAAGCAAAGAGGATCTAAAGAGCCTCTTGATGAAAGGGAGAGAGTGAAAAAGCTGGCTTAAAACTCAACATTCAAAAAACTAAGATAATGGCGCCTTCGTTTGATGATGGGATCACCAGTCCCATCACTTCATGGCAAACAGATGGGGAAACAACAGAAACAGTGACAGGCTTTATTTTCTTGGGCTTCAAAACCACTGCAGATGGTGACTGCAGCCATGAAATTAAATGATGCTTGTTCCTTGGAAGAAAAGCTATTTCAAACATAGCTTATTAAAAAGCAGAAAATTACTTTGCCAACAAAGGCCTGTATAGTGAAAGCTATGGTTTTTCCAGTAGTCTTGTATGGATCTGAGATTTGGACCTTAAAGAAGTCTGAGCATCAACGGATTGATGGTTTTGAACTATGGTGTTAGAGAAGACTCTTGAGAGTCCCTTCAAATACAAGGAGATCCAACAAGTCAATCCTAAAAGAAATCACTCCTGAATATTCACTGAAAAGACTGATGCTGAAGCTGAAGCTCCAATACTTTGGCCACCTGATGCAAAGAGCCAACTCATTAGAAAAGACACTGATGCTGGGAAAAATTGAACGCAGGAGAAGGGTACAACAGAGCATAACATGGTTGGATGGCATCACCAATTCAATAGACATGAGTTTGATCGTGCTCTGGGAGATGGTGAAGGACAGGGAAGCCTGAGGTGCTGCAGTCCACGGGGTCGCAAAGAGTCAAACACAACTGATGACTGAACAATAACAAAACCCCACCAGATGTGGCAGAACACTACATCAGCATATTCTTCAAAAGTGTATTGATCAGTCATGAGAAGATTAAAAACATGTATCTGCTTTGTAAGGACAGTTGTGGAGGGAAGAAGGAATTAAAAAAACAAAAAAAAAACCATACAGAATCCCTAACTGCACACCTTGCACGCATCATGGGTGCTCGCTAATCACGTCCAACTCTTTGCAGCCCCGTGGACTGTAGCTCATCAGGCTCTTCTCTCCATGGGGTTTTTCAGGCAAGAATACCGGAGTGGGTTACCATTTCCTCCTCCAGAGGATCCTCCTGATCCAGGGATTGAACCCAAGTCTCCTGGACTGCAGGTGGATTCCTTACCACTGAGCCACCTGGGAAGCCCTAACTGTACACCTCAAAGGATCTTAAAAAAAAAACAACACCACTATATTTCATTAAAAAAAAATAGACATTAGCAAATAAATGTCTGTTTTGGCTTGTGGTAGACATTCATTAATCATGGCTATTAATACCTTATTTTGAAGAAATAAAACAGACTGACCAAATGATTCCCTAGAGAAGAACTGTCACTGTACAAGCACACACACACAAAAATCTAGATATTATTTTTTTGAATGTAATAATGCCTATGCATGTGTGTGCTAAGTCGTTTCAGTAGCGTCCCACTCTTTGTGACCCTATGGACTGTAGCCCACCAGGCTCCTCTGTCCGTGGTATTCTCCAGGCAAGAATACTGGAGGGGTTTCCATGTCCTCCTCCAGGGGATCTTCCCGAGCTAGGGATCGAATCTGCCTCTCCTGCATCACAAGCAGATTCTTTATCTTTAGAGTCACCTGGAAAACCCCAAAATGCCTGTAGTCACTAAAATTAAGAGACCCTGAAGTCACTAACAACATTTTTAAAACTACTACTTTTATACAAATAATGTCCACTTAATGTAATTAATTATCTGATTTAATGCAAAAATATACAAAACACCCACCATGTTTACTAAGTGGTATGTTCTCTAGAAAATAGTTTTCTAACGTAGTAAGTAAACTGGAACTAGGAAGATTCTGGACATTACACATAAACAAACATAAGGAGGCTCCAAAGGGTGGAGAGAGGGCAGAGCAGGGAGCCCAGCACGCAAGGAACAACACAGTGGTGAGTGCTCTTTCTTCTTGCCTAATAAATTCAGATTTGGGGCCAAAGAAGCCAGCAACTGGCAACACCAATGAGCACAGAAGTCTCCAACAAAATATCTACAAGATCTCTAGCCAAAGGACCAGGAAGGGGACCACAGAGCAAGACAAAAACACTTAGACGATGACTGCTCTACCTCAACAAGCACCGCTGAGTACACTGGCCCACTCACACTGTGCTCACAAGGACTCGCGCCCCTCCCACACGCGAGAAGCCCTTGGGGATCCAGAACTCTCTCCTGTCTGACCTCAGGAGCTATCAGTGGAGGCTCTGTGGGGAACATGGCCTTCTTCCCCTACCTGGCAATAACAAAGTGGCACATCTACTTCTCCTGCCAGAACAGGATCAGAAAAAAACAGTGAGAACAGGAGGTTTAAACGAGACTCAGAGTCTCATAACATAATACTAAAAATGGCCATCACTCATAACACCAAGCAAAAGCAGGGGTCGTGGCCAAGAGGGAAGTAGGTGTAATTATAAAAGGGTTCCAAATCTTCATTCAGTAATTTCAACATTCTGGCTGTGAAGCTGTCGTTTTACAAGATGTCGTCACTGGAGGACATGAATAGTAACAATTCCTAAACTAGAGAGACCACTAACCTGGCAACTTCAATGACCACGAATACACGGGGAGGCAAGGAGTTGACTTCTAAAGATGAATGATCAAAACAGTTTGGCACCTGCATGCCCAAATTTAAACAAATCAGTCACAGAAGAATCCTACAAAATCAAATTATTTATTCTTCTTTCCCAAACATATTCTAACAGGTGTGATTACCTTTGCAGAGATGCATAAATGTGAGGAGATAAAAACCCGCTACAAGGAAAACAAAGGCATCAATATTGAGGTTCAACTGACAACATGGAAATACTGGGAACTATGAGAAGAAACAGGAAACTACTAAAAACCTGAACCAGACAAGATGCAATACGTGCAATTCTGGATTGAATCCTGCAACTAAGAGCATGAGTAGAAATTTGGTGAAATTTAAATAAAGTCTGGAGTTTAGTTAATAGTAATGTACCAAAGTGGGTTTCTCAGCTTTGATAAATGTACAATGGTAATGTAAGATGTCGACTTTGGGAAAAACTGGGTGAAGGGTGCGTGAGAATACTCTGTACTATCTTTGTTACTTTTCTGTAAACCTAAAACTATTCCAAACTAAAAAGATTATCTTTATGCCAGTACCATACCATTTTAATTACTGTGGCCTTGTAATATATTTTGAAATTAGGGTATGTGATGCCTCCAGCTTTGTTCTTTTTCAAGACTGTCTTGGCTGGCTATTCAAGATCTTTTATGGTTCTATATGAATTTTAGAATTGTGTCTTTCATTTCTATAAAAACTGCCATTGACATTTTGATAGGAATTGCACTGAATCTGTAAATTGCTTCGGGTAGTACGGACTTCTTAACAATATTAAGCCTTCCAATCCATAAACATGAATATCTATTTGTGTTTCAAATTCTTTTGTGAATATTTTATAGTTTTTGGCATACAAGTCTTTCATTTCTTTAGTTAAGTTTATGCCTAAGTATTTTATACTTTTTGAGGCTATTGTAAATTTTTAATTTCTTGATTTTTTTTTCTTAATTTCTAAATTTTTTGGTAAATTTCTTAATTTAGTTTTCTTAATTTCCTTTTTAGATAATTATTAGCACATAGAAAACACACTGAATTTCTGCACATTGATTTTGTATCCTGCAACTTTACTAAATTCATTTATTATGTCTAGTATTTTTTTAACAGTGTCTTCAAGGGTTTCTCTACATAAGATCATGTCATCTGTAAATATGAACAGTTTTACTTCTATCATTTCAATTTGTATGCCTTTAATTTCTTTTTCTTGCTTAATTGCTCCAGCTAGGATTTCCAGTACTATGGTGAATAGACAGAGCAATGGAAATGAATAGAGAGACCAGAAATAAATCTACACATATATAGCTACCTACTCAACTTCAATAAAGGTCCCAAGAATGCATAGTGGGGAAAGGATAGTCTCTTCAACAAAGTGTGTTGGGAAACTGTATATCCATATCTAAAACCTTTACCTTATACCACACACAAAAGTCAACTCAAAATTAAAGACTTAAACATAAGGCCTCAAGCTGCAAAATGCCTATAATATAGGGGGAAATCTGTATGTTCCTGGTGTTGGCAATGATTTCATGGATATGATACCAAGAAACACAGGCAACAAAATCAAAAACATGAGAAACTATATCCAACAAAACTTTAATTAAAAGTTATTTAAAAATACAGACTAAAAAATACCCTCCTCTGTGGATATATGGTTTGGGGACAAACTGCTGTAGAAGCCTGAATTAGTTGACAAAAATGTTCATTATATACACAGAATGTCTAATCAGTAAGACTGGCAAGTTCATTTTCAAAATGACAAAAACTGACAACCTTCGTCTTAGTCACATCCAAAGCTGATTCTCCTCAAGCTCATGGCATCAGTAGACGCCACTAGACTACAGACTTCCAATTTCTTGGTTTTGTTCTTTCTGTTGCTTCCATATGCCTAACCCCCATTCTTGCCCTTCAAGAAAGCACATGATAATTTAAGAAATATTTCCATTAAAATGGTTATAAGATTGGGAAACTTATCATATTTTTCAATTATTAGCAGAAGATAACTAGCCAGAATTTCCTGACTCCAAGGTAATGCCAAAAAAATGAAGTGTTAATAACCTGACTCACTTCAAAAGTACATTCACTGGACTTTAATAAGCAAGTAGTTCAATTCCCTGGTATTGAAATTATTACTCTAAGAATGGTTCTGGTTGAACTGTATAAAGGTCATTCTGTTGGTTAAAAAAAAAAAAAAGGTCCTTCTGTTGGTAATGATAGCTTTCTGATATAACAACAACTGACCTGTAAGGTGTTTAGTCTCTAAAGCTGGTGTAAGATCTTTAGTTCCTGTGGTGCTACTTACCAAGATGTATGTATATTTCATGAGATTTTTATTCCTTAAAACTAAAAACATTCCATTGCATTCATCTTCAGTTTCACCCAGCATGAATTCAGTAAAGCTGAATCTTTTATTTTCTTAGGTTACATGGCATATTGAGTTATTGTTCACTTTTCTCCATACACCTTATGATAATGTTTCAGATATTATTCACAGTTACATTTTTTTCATATACTATTTTGCTAAAGAGAAAAAGTTTCCTACTTTAGAGAAAATACAGAAGATCTTTTTAAAGAATAATATACTTTCTATAAAATCTCACAGATTATGTATAAACACACTGGCTATGCAACAGGACAAAAATTTTAAAAGAAAAATTTGCCTACAGCAAGGTATTTAACCATGTGGCCTTTAAAAATTCTTTAGTTTGATCCTTTGTTTAAAATCATCTTCTCTTTTGATCTTTGATTGTTTCACTAAAAGGTAACTCAATTTCTAAAATATATCTAAATAATTTAAAATTTCTAAAATCTCTTAGGATATAAATTCTCCTCATTTTGTGGTGAGTCCTGTAGATAAGGCCTGCAGATACCAACCAGAACCCACTTCATAAATGATGTTTGGCAATGGAAATTTAGTCACTAATTACACCCAGTGTGAAGCCCAAATTCCAAGGGAGTCACCTGAGAGTTTTACTTTATTCTATTTTTAAATTTATTTTTATTTTAATCACTGTTATGGTTGCTCCTTGAGGAATTTAGTTTACAATTTTTATCTGATGAGCTTGTAAGTAAAGGAACTCTCTTACACTGCTATGTCTAGAAAGAACAGGATGGAGACTTGTTTTATTCTATTCTACCTTTCCTTATAAGGTACATAAAATCTTTTGCAAAGTAAGTTTGAGAGAAATGTACAATTTAAACAATGACCCAAGTATTTATTTCAAGCCCAGCTCTGAGGAACAGAACATGTGCTTATTTCTTTATATCTGTCTTGGTATGGAATGTTCTCCATCAGAGCAATTAAACAGAAATCAAAATATTCTATTTATATTACTAAACTCCAACCACAAGCAAGGCGTGTGCTAGGCACAGGCTAGGCCCTCCACTCAAAATAAAGAATCCTAGGAAGGAAGAGAATCTTCAGCAATATAACCAAAAATCCTGAAAGAATGGTGGTTCAATGTGCTTCGCAGCACTGGGAACACTGTGAGAAACTTTTAAATGCTGATGTTTAACTCTTCTAGAAATTCTGATTTAACTGGTTTCAGGCACCAGGATTTTTTTAAAAGCTCTCCAGGTGATTATGATGTACATCTAAAAGTGAGAAACCCTGTTATAGAAAAACTTTGAGGATTAAGATCTTAGAAAGTGAAAGTTAGTCACTCAGTCACATCTGACTCTTTGCAACCCCATGGACCATGTCCTCTATCCATGTAATTCTCCAGACAAGGATAGTGGATGGAATGAGTTGCCATTCCCTTTCCCAGGGGCTCTTCCTGATCCAGGGATTGAACCGAGGTCTCCCACATTGCAGCTTAGCGGTAAAGAATCTGCAGTGCAGGAGCTGTAGGAGACCTGGGTTCGAACCCTGGATTGGGAAGATCCCCTGCAGGAGGGCATGGAAACACACTCCAGTATTCTTGTCTGGAAAATCTCATGGACAAAGAAGCCTGGAGGGCTACAGTCCATAGGGTCACCAAGAGTCAGCCATGACTGAAGTGACTTAGCAAGCAAGCAAGTTCCCATATTGCAGGCAGATTCTTAACCATCTAAGTCACCTAAGATCTCAAGTGAACCTAAAAAAAAAAAAAAAAAAAAAAAAACTTTTGTATTTTTACACTCATTCAAATAAAAAGAATATAGGTAACAGACTGAATAAAACATATGAAACAATTCCCATTTACTACCATCTATTTCTAGAAACTCTTCAGGATTTCCTTTATTCTTTAGTTTCAGTGAAACATTTTTAAGTTCCTTTTGCTTACTGTACGCATAACAAGCCAGTCAGTGTCCATAATCTATTTCAAAAGTAGGATATTATCATCCATCAAATTGTAAACCATTAATAATTTATAAAAATGAGTGAATATGAAGGCAATGAAAACTTTCCAACCTGACCATTGGCTGGTATAGCAAAATTGTTAGAGAATTTGCAGTATTTTGTGACTTGTTTCTGGGAAGGGAAATACTGTTCTATGGCTGTTTAACCTAAATTTGCTGGAGTACCTGAGATGATATCATGCACGATTTAAATTACATTGTGTGTTTATTTTAGTAAGCAGACTTGACACAAAACAAAGGAATACACAGCGTGCCTCCAGGACTGAATTATCTGTGGAAGTCAAATGGAAAACTCAAAAAACAATAGCATTGTGATTAACAAAGATGGGGCACTACTGACAAGGTTTTAGAAAACAGCACAATTCAAGCATTTCAAAATACCTGTCCCACTATTACCTTTTAATGTTGGAGTTTATTTAAATCTAGCCTACCAACATTTATTTCGTTTCCATAAAAACAGACTAACCAGAAGCAGAATATCTACAATACCCAATGGATTTAAGACCATAAATGAGCTAGTGAGAATTACTCTTGTTTTATATTCAAGGAATAAACTCATAGTGAAATGGAACAAGTAAAGTTTCAGAAGCAATTCATCAACATCAACGGCCAGATCTTTCCTGAACAAAAGTCACCCAAATCGCCAGAAAATATTTCATGTTAACTGCTGACTTACGTGTTTAAAGAAATTTGCTACCACTAGCATCTAATTCCGTGAAAGGTTATTGAGAATCCATTTTGTACCATTCTACATACATGTGTGTGTGGGGGGTGTGTGTGTGTGTGTGTGGGTGTGTGCTAAGTCACTTCAGTCATGTCTGACTTTGCAGCCCACAAGCTGGACCACAGCCCATAGCCAGGCTCCCCTGTCTGTAGTCAGGCTCTTCTGTCCATGGGATTCTCCAGACAAAAGTGAGTTGCTGTGCCCTACAGGGTATCTTCCTGACCCAGGGATTGAACCCCTGTCTCTTAAGTCTCCTGCACTGGCAGACAGATTCTTCACCACTAGCACCACCTGGGAAGCCCTCAACATATCTACCTGTATGTAAAGTGTGTTGTGGGGGCAGGGTAACATGACAATTTGTGGTGTAGTAAAATATTTTATATTAACTGGTACAAAGCTGCTGCATCATTTGTTCTTTGAAATGAGACAGCTACTGTGTGTACGTGTGATAAAAGAGAAGATACAGAGAGAAGGTGGGGAGAGGTAAAGAGGGTGTCAGGAGAGACAATGAAGAGAAGATATATCTCTCAGTTACCCAGGTCAGAAGAAAGCTGATGTGGCGTTTCAAATAGCATCAGTATTCAGTGGGTGGAAGCAGTTAATCTGCAGTTACATGAGTGGAGTAGGAAAATGCTCGCTATAAGCTCTCTTGGCAGGTGTAATACTGGAAGCCTCTTCCCCATTGTATGGCTGAATACAGTCTCAAACCTTTTCTTGCCAAAAGTTTTCTGCTCTATTTTTTCTTTTATTGAGAAAAAATTTTTAAGTCATCAGATGATAGAATTTCTTTTTAAAATACATATACATCTAGTCTACAACGAAAAAATGAGAAAAGGATATTTCATTAGAAACACTGGCTTTATAACCAAACTTAGTGAGAACATATAGGTATTCTGTAAAATAACCAAGAAGTGACTTTAAAAAAAAAAATTGAGGTTTAAAACAAATCAAAAAAACAACAAAGTCAAAAAATTCCTTTTTATTTAGAGAAATTCTGACAGGATGCATTTACCTTTTCCTTTTTTTTTTTTTGAGTAGAACACAATTTTGTTTATAAAAGAAAAAATCATCTATAACAGCTACTTACAGCTTTTCAATTAAAAGAAAATCTATGTGGATTTTTGGTGCAGCGGGCCACATAAGTGGCAGTCTGTCAGCGAAGATAAAAGGACTAATGGATACACTTTATGGTTAATAATTCTGGAGTTTGTGGAAACATACAAAGGTAAAAAAATGTACAAAAGAAGAAAGACTATAGTTTAACAGTCACATTACATAATGCCATTTTCTTAAAGAAAAAAAGGAACATCTATAAAATTCAAATGTAAAGTATGCTAAGGAATTATGAGTCAAAGATCTACACAGATAACTTTAGTTCAAAGGAAAGAAAAAGTTATTAATAATAAAGCCTTCTTCTCCCAAAATGTGGATATAACAATGAAAATGTGGAGACCGTATTTGTGGAATTTAGGGTTTATAACCCCAATTTACAAAAGTCAATTGGTATCGGAAGTTTCATGGCCTCCAGTCTTTTATGCAGTAACAGTACATGAGTCAGCAAATTCATGATAGAATATGGCTGCACAACAATCTTCTACAATACAAATCTCACCAGGTCAGTCTTCTGATGACAACTTTTTAATGCCTCCTTGTTCCTACCAAATAAAATCCAAATTCCCAGATTTCCATGGCTACTGTAACAACCACAACTTACTATCTCTGCTCGTTCAGGCGAGAAGGCCAGAAGCGTCTCCCGGGATAAAATCCAGGTGTGTCAGCAGGCCCGCTCTACTTTCTAAAGGTTTTGGGTAAGAATCTGTTTGCTTGCAACAGCAGATGGAGTCTTTTGGACACTGCACCATTCTGACCCTCTCTGCCTGCCTTCCTCTTCGGCTTCTATGGACTCTTGTGATTATACTTGACCCACCTGAATAATCTCCTTTGTGATCAGCCAATTAGCAACCTGAATTCCACTTTACTGTGCAACAAAACATGGTCATGGAGGACACAACATATTCATAGCTCCAGGAACTAGGGCACAGATGTCCCTGAAGATGAAAGGGATTATTCTGCCTACCATACTTAGCATAGAGTATACCAGGCCCTCTACAACTCAGCTTCTTTTCTGATACACAGTAGGCACCTAAAAAATGTCTCAGTGACATTCCTCCCATGGCCCACTGTTCAGTGAAATAAGACAAAGGTACTTCTCCTGAGTACCGCAAAATGTTTAGCAGCACCATTGGCTCCTACCCACTAAACACTCACAGCACTTCTCTGGACTTGTGACAACAGAAATGTCTTTCAGACAGTGTTGTAAGTCCTGGGGTTGGTGGAGGGGGGTTACATTCAGTTGGGAACAACTGTTAAACAAGGATCCATTGTATGAATTCACACAATGACATAAAGCCATTTTGACTAGGGTTAAGAAAGTCATCCGTTTCTTCTTTTCTTCCAGCTCAGTAAGAAAGCGAGTGGGAAAGAAGTTAACTCCAGTTTAAGTCAAAAGAAAGTTAAAAATAACACTTGGTTACTTTCTATAACAAAAGCTTTCTTTTATATCTGTTTTAAAGTAATTTATTTCAAAGGGACAGTTCCAAAAAAAATCATATGAGCTATTAATATGATCTTCACACACACTATCACGTTAGATATAAAAAAGCATAAAATTATGAAAGCTGTTTCAAATCATTTCACTTTGCTGCGATTTATGTAAAAATGAATTCGAGTAGCTAGGATACAATGAAATCCTATGAAATAATCAATTTGTTAATTCTTTAGTTAACAAATCCTCTTTCATCAGAAAGGATATTTTATTTGTATCCCTTTATACAGAATTAAATCATTTTAATTGTTTTCAATTAATACAAATGGACATGTCCTCTCATATTTTCTTCATTTGATTCTGAATCACAATAGCACACCTTAGCTACTGAAAAACTATGTCTTTATTCATATCACACAGGGTGAGACAACAAAGAAGCAATTACTTTCAATGCACTGCTCAGAAGAATTAGCTGGAATAAGAGATTTAAGAAATAGTCTAAAAGGAAAATAAATCTGCAATTCTTAGCATCAAAACAGCAGAAGTCTTATGCCTCTGACTTTCAAACAGTCCTGTTTTTGCTGTTTTCCAGTAACCATACCTCTTTCTCAGTTTAGACTGAGATAATCAACAATTCTCAAGTGTTCAGTTTATCTTAAAAATTATATTATGATGAATTTTCAAGTAAAATATCCTCAGAAATCATTAATGAGTATTAAAATACACTGTTCATTTCAGTTCACTGTTAGGTTATAGTAATTAAAATAGGCAGGGATGTAGACTATAATATGCAGTTTTCAAGTTCATGTAAGTCTGGCCATGTAGTACCTATTAAAGGTAGCATTTCAAAATAGTAAAGAAGAGGTAGGCTATGGATTAATCTTGTGACAGAAGCCATATGTGTGTGTGTGTGTGTGTGTGTGTGTGTGTGTGTGTGTATAAATACATATATAAAATTGATGCTCAATTCACTCTTATCAAAAATTCCAGTTAAAGATTTAAATGGAGTAAGCCCATTAAATACATGAGAAATTATTTCTTGAGAGTGGGGGCAGCCATTCCAATCCTGCCATAAAATGAAACACAACAAAAGAAGAGTTCAAAAAAAAGGCTAAAATTAACAAATCGCTAACAATTAAAGAGGTGAAAACAACACGTGGTGACGATCTCTCAAACAGCAGTGCAGATCTGGATCGACAGGTGCTCAGAAGACAACACTTCATCTTTCAGAAAGCGAGTCAAAGGGAGTGAAAAGGAAAAACAAAGCCTCACTAACAGCTGTAAGGGGGAATCTGAGAATTGAAGCAGAGACCACTATTTCCAAAACTGTACCAGGACTTACAAACAGAAAAACTATCCTAAATCATGGCATGCAAGATGAGCACTCTAAGCTCAAACTCTCTTAACACAGCTCATTGAGATCCATGTGCTCCAAGTCAAGAAAACTGACGACTGGTTGAATGGTAACTGCATGAACTTGTGTTACAGATAAGACCAATGACTGTCCCAGCAAAACGACTGGCTTACAGATTCTGACCAGTCTTTGACAAAACCATTCTACAGCTAAACTCTAGCTCTCAAAGCCCTATAAAACTCTTCCTTGATTCGCTCACTGTGACACATCCCAATGTGTTCCCCAATGTGTTGCATTCTCCCTCACTTTAACAACCTAATAAGCCTAACTCTGGTTCCTAGTTTTAGACAGACAGACAGACAAACAGATAGAGGAATAAATGGAAACAAAGGTGAGAATTAAGGACTGATTTCTTTAATCTATAAAGAGTTTGTTCAGTTTTCTGACGGTGGCTTAACGAACTACTCCAAACCATGTGTCATAAAACAACTGTTCTTCTAATGTTAATGGAGTCAGTGGATCTGGAATTCCTGAGTGGACTGAGGATGGACGGTCTCTGCTCCACGGTCTCTGGGGCTTCATTTGAGAAGACTTGAAGGCCAGAAGTGACTCAAGTCATCTTGGCAGCTGGGACTATCTGAAGAGTCCCTCTCTTATGTGTCTAGCAGTTAATGCTGGTTGTTATCTGTGACTTCAGTTGGGGAAAATAAGACCTATGTTCTCCTTGTGGATGCTGGGGTTCCCTTACAGCATGGCAGCTGGGGTCCAAGCATAAGTGTTCCTGGAGAATAAAGGAGAATCTATACCTAATGGTCTAGACTGAGCAGTCATAAAGCATTGGCAAGCCTGACCAGTTTCAACAAAAGGAAATACAGACGCATCCTTTTAAGCAGGAAGAATGTCAAAATCACATTTTAAGAATAGCATGTGGAATGGGAGATATCATTATGATCATTCCTGGGCAACAATCTGTCATTCTTATTTAAAACCAAAGGGAAAAATAACCAAATATACTTTCTAATAAAAAAATATAAACAAGTCATTCATTCATCGGCCTCACTCATAATTAGAGAAAGTACATTAAACAAAAAAGTATTGCTTTCTCATTATCATAATGCCCAGGGTACAGGATAATTCATATACTACCACTGGGCATACAAATTTAAATTGTTAGTTGTTTTCCTTGAAGTGATGTGCTTGCTTTCAAGAAAATGCATGCCAAATACTCAAGTGTGAGTAATCATTTTTATCTTTCAAATGCTCCTCCACATCCACATTCAAGTGGCATTCGTGAACAAAGTTTAATTCAGCTCAAAACTCAATCAAAAAGTAGTTTTCCTCAAGACCAATCATTGTCAGAGGACATTACCATTTTGACAGAAAATATTTAAAAGACGTACACTCAAGAGTGGAGATTTAGGAAACTTAATAATTTGTACTGTGTCATCAAAAACACTCTAAAATGAAACTGGCTTTAAAAAACAAAAACTAAGAGTATGGTAGTGGAGAATATGATGACTACTAGTATAGTTGTATAGTTAGATGCCACTGACCTTCTCAGTGCTGAAGTGCCAACAGTTATACCTACCACTGGGTACCCCATATGGTTTTAGCACCACCAGTACAAATGTTCACACAATGAAAAGGGAAAGAATATCTTAGTATTATTATAAATGTTGCCTTGGAAAAGGGTATTCCACATCAGACAAAGATTTCATGACTTTTAAATTAGTATAAGTTACTTTCATAATTTTAAAAAAAAGTCTTCAAAATAGGAACTTCCTGATATAGAACAATTCTTTGAAAAGGTTTCCTAAATTCCCCTTTCTTCAAAAGATAGGCTCTTATAAAAACACAACTAGCATTACTGATAATTTATTGAGAAAAAGAAAGAAGCAGCACAGGAATAAAGTAGGAAAAACCATCAAGAAAGTCTAAAGTTCACTGGAATGTCACCTAAGTGCTCCTAAACTAGGCCACATTCTTCATCTAGAATATGAAGACTTTATTTGCATGGGGGTGTGGGGGTGTGCGTGCTCAGTTATGTCCGATTCTGTGTAACCCCAAGGACTACAGTCTGCCAGGCTCCTGTGTTCATGGGATTATCCAGGCAAGAATATCAGAGTGGGTTGCTATTTCCTCCTCCAGGGGATCTTCCCAACCAAAGGATCAAACCCATGTCTCTTTTATCTATCGGTAAGTCACTTCAGTTGTGTCTGACTCTGTGTGACCCCATGGACGGCAGCCCACCAGGCTCCTCTGTCCCTGAGATTCTCTAGGCAAGAACACTGGAGTGGGTTGCCATTTCCTTCCCTAATGCATGAAAGTGAAAAATGAAAGTGAAGTCTCTCAGTCGTGTCCGACTCTTAGTGACCCCATGGACTGCAGCCTACCAGGCTCCTCCATCCATGGGATTTTCCAGGCAGTACTGGAGTGGGGTGCCTTTGCCTTCTCTGAGTCAATACCAAATCGTCAAAGTTTCCCAGTGAAGAGTGGCAAATTACTGAACTCTGCCTAAGGTTTTTAGTAACAATTCAATTTGTTGTTGTTCAGTCGCTCAGTCATGTCAGACTCTTTGCAAGTAAATAATGAACAATGAGGCTGCCTCATTAAAATTTAAAAAGTCAATACAAATGAGTTTTTAGTACTCAAGAACAATACTGATGTCAGCAGGCAATTAATCTGAAATCTTAACTAAAAACAAAAACTTAGAAGCATCATTTCATTTACTTCCAAGGGCATTTTCAATAGAATTGTCTTTTCCAGTGTCTTTTGATTACTATTATGTAGCCTACTGTGAAAGATCTTAACCTCTGGATCTTAGACTACTTTTTGATTAACATTTTAGCTTCATCAAGGGAAAAACTGCTATCTCAGGAGGATGTCTGGTTATCAATTTGTGATTTTATTACATCTCAGTTGGATTATTTCAAGTCATTATTTCCTATCCTCTTGGAATTTTTAATGTCATATGCAATTCTACAGTCTGTGAGAGTTGAATTAACCACTGCAATAGCGTATTTAAAGATTTGGGGTAAAATTTAACATTGACTTTGAGCTCTCACTGGTTAAAAGACGTTTTGTTCAATCCAACTTTGAAATACTTAGTATTTTTATATAGCTGGCCTTAGGTAAAGTTATGTGTCCTAGGACAGCTTTGGTTACGTCTTAGCATCGCCTAAAAATCAAGATAAGGATATATTAACAGCAGCATACAGCATACCAGTCAAATGTAAAAAACAAATGCAAAAGAAAAATAGTTCATTTTGAAGATGCTACTTTATTGCCATTGTGTGGAGGTATAGAGAGACAGTTGTGTAACTACTGAGATCAGATTGATTATATTCTTTGCTGGAAAAGCTTTATACAGTCAGCAAAAACAAGACCAGGAGCTGACTGTGGCTCTAATAATGAACTCCTTATTGAAAAATTTAGATTTAAATGGAAGGAAGTAGGGAAAAACACTATTTTAGGCCACTATTTAGGCCATACAGGTATGACCTAAATCAAATCCCTTATGATTATACAGTGGAAGTGACAAATAGATTTAAGGGATTAGATCTGATAGATATGATGCCTGAAGATATATGGACAGAGGTTCGTAACACTGTACAGAAGGCAGTGATCAAAACCATTCCCAAGAAGAAGAAATGCAAAAGAGCAAAATGGTTATCTGAGGAGGCCTTATAAATAGTTGAGAAAAAGAGAAGGGAAAGGCAAAGGAGAAAAAGAAAGATATACCCATCTGAATGCTGAGTTGCAAAGAATAGCAAGGAGAGATAAGAAAGCCTTCCTAAGTAAACAATGCAAATAAATACAGGAAAACAATAAAATGGGAAAGACTAGAGATCTCTTCAAGAAAATTAGAGATACCAAGGGAACATTTTGTGCAAGATGGGCTCAATAAAGGACAGAAATGATATGGACCTAACAGAAGTAGAAGATATTATGATGAGATGGCAAGAACACACAGAAGAACTATACAAAAGAGATCTTGTTGAATAAAGAAAAATCAGAAGACAGGATATCTTCCATTGTCATCAAAATAAAATTTCAAAAAGACTTCACAAAACTTCTATGGACAGAGGAGCCTGGCAGGCTACAGTCTATGGGGTCACAAAGAGTTGGACACAACTGAGTGACCAACACTTACAAATTAAGTAGAGATTAAATAAAACAATTTTTTTATTTTCAGTATTAAAAAGTTATATCAAAAGATTACTTTAGTGGGACTTCCCTGACAGTCAAGTGGTTGAGACTCCATGCTCCCAATACAGGAGGCATAGGTTTGATCCCTGGTCAGGTAATTAAGATTCTAAATGCAGCATGGCACAGCCAAAAAAAAAAAAAAGATTATTTTAGTAATGTGAGAATAAGAGAAGTGGCTTTTTTCCTTTTATTACTTTAAAAATGCTACACTGCTACTGGCTCGCTTATACTGTTTGCAATGACAAGTTTGCCATCATCTTATCTCTTTCCTTCTCTACACTATGTGTCTTTAAAAACTACAGAAAACCAAGAAAATCTAGGTTAAAACCTGGGTACATACATATATACGTTCAGTCGCTAAGCTGCATCCAACTCCGCAATCCCATGGATCGCAGCCCACCAGGCTCCTCTGTCCATTGGGATTTCCCAAGCAAGAATACTGGAGCGGGTTGCCATTTCCCTTTTCAGAGGATCTTCCTGATCCAGGGATCGAACTCCACATTTCTTGCATTGGTAGGTGAATTCTTTACCACTAAGCCACCAGGAAAGCCCAAAAGCTGGGAAAGTGATTGCAAAAACAAGGATGAATTATGGGGCTTCAGATAAAGGGACAAAGCAGATTTGCCAGGAGAAAAGGAATAGTTAGTAAGGAAGAAGAAAAGGTTGTGATGAGAGAGAAATCTCAGAGTTCAGGATTCTGGATGAGATCAATTTCAAGTTAAGATAAAAGTTGAGATGTAGCACGAGAAGTAAAGATGAAAAATGAAACTGGGCATGCTGGGAAAAGGCAGAAAGCTACAAATTCATAACCAGTGTACCATTTCATGCAAGCTGAATATTAAAGAGTATTTTCAGCAATTGTATGTTACCTCAATTACTAAATGTGATAGGGTAAGGATTCACAAAAGCAGTTTAAAAACCCGATAACAAGATAATGAATTAATCTCATATTATTTGTAAAATAAAAATGTCTTTTACCATGCATTTCAAGGTGCTGTGCTTGTGTTTAGTCGCTCAGTCATGTCTAACTCTTTATGACCCCATGGACTATAGCCTGCCAGGCTCCTCTGTCCATGGAATTTTCCAGGCAATACTGGAGTGGATTGCCATGCCCTCCTCTAGGGGATCTTCCCAACCCAGGAATCAAACCAGGGTCTCCTGCACTGCAGGCAGATTCTTTACCGTCTGCCACCAGGGAAGCCCAAGAATACTGGAGTAGGTAGCCTATCCCTTCTCCAGGGGATCTTCCCAACCCAGGAATCGAACCAGGGTCTCCTGCATTGCAGGTGGATTCTTTACCAGCTGAGCTACCCAGGAAGCCCACATTTCAGGGTACTGACATTTACTTAAAAAGAAGATAGTACCAAAATAATTCTGTCTTTACACTAGTTCTGTTGAGTTTTTCTAGAGGCAAATGGGACAGCCAAAAGGAAGATCCTAATGGTTCTCAGTGATAAAAATAATTCAGGGAGAGTTTACAACATCCCACAACAAACCATCACCATAGAGCACCTAACTGACGTTATATTTGGACTAAAGATTTACAAAATAACATCGTGGAACTGAAAAGGGTAACCTTCCTCCAACAGTATATTCTATACATGTAAGTAAAAGTCTGAGGAAAACTGCTATATTTCATAGGTAGGCAAGTAAGTTTCCAGGGAGAGCTGATGAGAGGAAGAAAGTTGAGGGGAGAGGGAGAAGAGGGTGGGAGGCAGAGGCAAAGGTGGAGGAAGAGGCAGTCTGTTCTCAGAAGGAGAAATATCAGCTACCTGTAGGCTGTGATTTTCAGACAAATTCCATTCCCAGAACACAGCACTTCTGTCCCTCCCCGAACCAGCAGTAGCAGCAAAGTAGACGATACTCACTCAAAGGCAGTATACAAGGTGTGCTCAGGATTTATTATATTCACCATAAGACCTAGGATTTGGTCATGAATTTATCAAATAAGATGCAACAAAACCTAACATGCCATCAATTTGCTTAGCTGGGCTACAGCAAAAGCAGAAGACATATGAATGGTGCTTGGACAGAGCTTTATTTGTGCTACCACGAGTGAGTGAGAAGTTAGCATAGTTTTAATAATGTTCAACTTATTTATACCTCATTATCAATTAAAGTATCTATTAAGTATACATAAAACTAGATTATTTTTATAGAAACTGATTATAAAAATATTTCTAGGGCTTAAACTGAGAAATATTTAACAGGAAAGAATGATCAACACAGCTCTACTTACTGTGTCAAATGTTACATTAACAATGCTTTCTTAGGTACCATAAAGTTGCCAGAAAGCATTAATAAGCTCAAAACTTCAATTTGAGAAGTTTCAACTTATAAGTGGCTTGTATGTCACATTTCACAAAAAAGAAATTACAAACAACTTAAAATGACAATGTGTTAGCTAAATTATTTATAGAAGAGAGATCATGAAACCACTGTCCTACTATGGAAGCACACAGGACAGAGAGGAAACTTAGAAATGAAATGAAACGCTTGAGCCACGTTCAATCTTCTCAGAATTAGTTCCCCCAAAACAGAAAGTACAGAGGGAGCTGGATTAAAAAGCACATAATCAAAAGTCTGGAAAGCTAATAGCTTTTCTGAACGGAAATTTCATCCTTATTTAAGATGAAATATAGAGAATCTTCATAAACTTATGGAAAATCATTTGTCACATTTGATATAATACTAATTATCCATCTTTCTGAATTACAATCACCATTGCTTTGCTCTATCAAAGCAGCTACTGAAATGAAGACACCACATTTTAGGGACCACTTTAAGGCAACAGTGACAGTAAATCAAACATTCATTACATAATCTTGGAATCAAGCAGCTACACTTTTTCTTCTGAGTAAATAAAAAAGATAATCTTTGATGCTAGACTGGTTTTTCTTTTGAACAGTAATTCATAATCATCTACCAGCAAATACTACCCTTTGAAATTACAACCAAGATACATCTAGTTAGTTCTCAAAAAAATTTCTAATGTTAAAAACATCACAGTACAAGAAAGATGATATAATTATGGGAAAAAATACATATTTTATTCTTGCAACCTTGAAGATACACTGAAACTAATTTTGTTTGTTACTGAAAAGTTATTGAAAAATCAGCCCTGTATTCATAATTATATTTATTCAAGGCTAAGGTACAAAATCTCCACAATGATCATAAATGCTTAAGACTAAGCTTTAAGTGTAAGGCATTAGAAATCTTAACAGAAATGACAACGTAAATCTACATCCAATAGCTACTGTGAAGACTAATTTCAAATAAAATCACTTTAAAAAATAGAAGTTGTTTTATAAATCAATACTACCTAAAATAAAACAATAATGATAAAATAATGAGCTCTCAAAACTGAATCAAAACCCTTAAGGGTTATTTCTAAAACTATGTTCTTACACTGCTCTTTGAGATAATATTTCATTTACATTCAAAATAGTTAGAATTGAAATGACTACCCTATGATGTTATAAAGCACTCTGTATGTAATAAAAAACAGATCTGAGCAGATCAATATGCAAAAAGTAGATCTAACCAGACTAAGCATGATATTAAAGTATACAAAAAGCTGATGACTAAAAGGAACCAGGATATCTATCATTCATTTACAAGTACAGAATCTTTTTAGGAAAAATGCTATCATATTTTTCTACAACATCAATGATATAGTCAAAGTTTAAAAAGCCAGAGGAAAGATAAAGTATTCTGTTATACCAAAAGGCTGTCATCATTCTAAATGCAGAAAATACATTATTCATGTATTTAGGATACCACTTAGCAGTCTCATTTCACAGGAGAATTATTTCCAGAGGTACACTCACACCTGAAAACTTCACTGGGATTCTATATATTGGGGAAGGAAAGGAACAGTATTAAGAGCTAAAAAAAAAAAAAAAAAAAACAACCCACACAAATAATTTTTAGTTCCTTCCCGTTCACTTCCCTTGAATTTGCTAATCCAATTTTCCCCTCATTTCTCAGAAGAGAAAACAGTTCTCAAGAGACAGTGTGACCTGCTCAAGGTCATAATTAACTACACAAACAGGACCAGCATTCGGGTTTACAAATTCTTGAATATTGCCCTTTCTTCTACACTGGTGCTAGGGAGATGACACCTAGCATAAAAACAAAATAAAATGGATTAAACTCAAACACAGTTTCAAAGAAAGCTGTCAGAAGAGTGCAGTATCAGCTGTACCCTGAGGATGAAACCCTTGAGGGTTAATGTGGGATAATTAAGGAGGTGAATATCACAAGCAGACTAAAATAATGATACCCAACATTAACTATTAGGTGCTCAGCATTATCTCATGATCATTTTATATATTAATTTATTTATTCTACCTTTGAGGTAGATAGTGGTGGTGTTCTCAATTGCAAATGAGGACAGAAGGCACAATGAAGTTAATATCTGGTAAGGTCAGGAGACTAGAGGAGATTCCAAGAGAAAAAGGAGAAAAAAATTATTTATGTACCTATTTTATATTCATGTGTCAAAGTATTTACAAATTTATGATTATAAATAACTCTTTTCTTATCAAATTCTTATAGTAAGAGTTATGGTTTTCAAAACAATCTAGCAATTAATTTAAAGGCATTCTTATAAAGATTTATATTTCAAAAACAATTCATTACAAGATCCATGAACTAACAGGGAAAAAGGAAATGTTAATAAATCTCAAAGCAGAATGAGCATTACAATTTAAGTAAGGATTGAGGGTCACATGGTTCTTATAAGTAAAGGAGTAAGTCCTCTGCTAAGACAAGAAACAATTATTTCAGATCAAGAGTTAAACTCAACTTCCTGCACTAGGAATACAATTTATCTGTTTTAGAAGTACACTCAAAACTTCAAAATCAGTTATTTTACATTGATTCTGCAACAAGGGATGGACTAATGGATGGACAGATGGATTGACAGATCGAAGAATGGACCACCAAGTATCTTCAAATCTCCAGAATATAATGATGATATGTGATTTTCCCAGATTTTAGAAGCTACTTTTGTAACTTACCATCTTTTTCCTCTTATCCTGTTCTGTGGGTGGTTCTTCATCTTCTGTTACTTTTGGTTCTTCAAGATGAGACATTAACATACAGCTGCAATTAAAAAAAAAAAGTTTTAAATAAATTTAAAAAGTCTATAACATACCTTTTGCATTAAGCATTTTCTTGAATATTTAGGTAATAAATCATAAGACATTTATTTATAGGAAATTTTGAACCATAAACCACTTGACAAAATCAAGGTGTATCTTTATAATCCTTCTAAAAATGATACTTACAAAACACTTAAAATTAATACTTTTTCTTTTACCATTAATCTTCATATGTCTAGATTATTGTATATGTTTCACAATAGTAACAATAATTTAAACAGTAACATCTTTAAAACACTATTAATTACGTAACACTCTACTCTGTGCTCCAAATGACATTACTCTGCTATGAAGAACTTGTCCCTGATAGCACTGCAGGGCAGTTACAGGCCATTTTATTTTGATTATCTGCATCACTGCTCTTTACATTAGCAGAGATAAGATAGCTTCCTATTCAGTCAACAGTGGTTCCAGGGAGACAAGATGAATACTCTCTAGTGAATCAAGTTAAAAGAATGTACTTTACTGTTCCTAATTTAGAACAGACTTCAGTAATTTATCAGTCATTAAGTTCTTAACCAATAAAAAACTGTGGCAAAGAAAGCTTGCTTTCTGTTATGTTTTGTATCAAGTATATGTGAAAGGCATTTCTTGACTTAGCTACATATATAACCTTCAATTCAGGGTTAGGGACAAGTGCTGAAACCAGAAACTTGATCAGACTCACTCTTGTAGGGCACATAAATGTCCTTTTCTTCTTATCCCTGATCATTAAAAAATTGATTTTTAAACAACTGTCTCTGACCCAGTCAGTCCACCTGACAGAATCAAATACTAAGAACCTGTAACTGGAAATCGGAAACCCTGAAAAACAGCAAGAGCTCCATCTCTAACTCACTTCATGGCTTTAGTCTTTTGGAGCTGCAATGCTTTTGTCCACAACACGAGTCTGAACTGCAGGAGCCAATTATACATGGATTTTTTTCCCTATAATAAATACTATCAGGGACTTCCCTGGTGGTCCAGTGATTAGGAATCTGCCTGCAAATGCAGGGGACATAGGTTCGATCCCTGATCCAGGAAGATCCCACGTGCCGCAGAGTAACTAAGGCCATACCCCACAACTGAACCCGTGCTCTAGAGACCGCAAGCTGCAACTACCGAGCCCATATGCAGCAACTACCAAAGCCCAGGCACGCAAGAGCCCATGCTCCTCAGCAAGAGAAGCCCCCCGCTATGAGAAGCCCACACACAGCAATGAAGAGTAGCCCCCTCTCTCCACAACTAGAGAAAGCCTGCATGCACCAGTAAAGACCCAGCACAGCCAAAAGTAATTAATTAAAAAAATACTACAGTATTACACAATCCATGGTTGGCTGAATCTGAGGACATGGAACCAGATGACTGTCGGTGATGGCTGACTATAAGGTTTCCACAGGTTTTCACAGTCACAGAGGGTGGATGCCCCTAACCCCTGCATTGTTCAATGGTCAACTATTTGGCCAAATAACTCCAGCACAAAGTTGGAAAATTATGACAGCATCTCAACTTAAAAGGTATTTAATAAAGTGAAAAGTCTAGGAAAAGTTTCTAGTTTGTATTAGAACTGAATAATAAGATGGAGCTCCTTCACAGTAGCTCTCTGAAGTCTGCAGCAGACTTGAATTTTAATGGTGATGAATCTGGATCTCCATGGAAATAAGTTTTTATACTGTATCAAATTTTTTTCACTACATTTCAAAAATCTGTTAACTTACTTGTACAGTGAAAAGCTCTCTGTTCTCCCTTCCCTAAAGATTAATAATAAAGTATACTCTGGATATAAATATACACATTTTTGTCAGAGGGCAGGATATTTGTACTTTGCACTTCTGAAAATTGCATTCATTTGGGTCTCTGAAAGGTGGAAAGTGAAAAAAATTGAAAAGACCAAAGCTGAAATTTTCTCCTGCAGGAAAATCTTCAAGTCAAATCTAATTTTGTTGACAAAGATTAAAGGTAGGGAATCCTGTTTTACACAAAAGCAAGGTGAAAGTTAATAGAATTTTACTAAGCTAAAAGATGTGAGCTGTGAGTGCAATAAAAGTAATTGTAATAAAATTATAATAACAACAGCTTAAAATAGGGACAACTAACATACAAGCATAGGCAGGCACCCCTCACATTCTACACTCATTCACTAAATACATCCAAGCACTCTAGCTGGCTAACTCAGAATCTTTCCCAACAAGAAACCAACTAGCCAAACACAACCAACAGTATTAGCATGCAATATGAAATTATTATTTCTGGCTTAAAGGTACAACTTTTATTTAATCTACAGAAACTCACTTTTTAGGGAGATAAGAAAACTAGAACTGATGCTATTCCATTGGTCACTGCAGTGGACACGTAGGTCACCTGTATAACTGTCCTCCTTCCCAAAAGAGCCCTGAACTTGTCAGTTATCCCCCTGTTTCATGTCCACCATATGCTTCAGAAAAAGCTGATCTGGAGCCCCAACGCTGGTGGCTCAGTAAGCAATCAAGGAAATCCTATTCCCCTGGTCAATGACTGCTTTCAATAGGAGTATGTTTAAGAAATTCTAGCCAATTAGACATGGAGGGAAATCTGATGAAATGACTTCTAGAACAGTGTCCTATGATGCTAAAATGACACGAGGAAAAAGATGACTACTCGTCTGGCACTGACAGTGTCATGAACTGTAATGTCTAGAACTACTGTTTGACAATGACTGTACATAGCCTGCATATGAAGCTAATGTGTTGAGGGGTGGGGTAGGAAGAACTGGGTCTTTAAGGTATTGTGCGGTCACGGATAGCTAATCCAAGAGCCTCCCACTCACATGCATGTGTGCTAAGTCACTTTAGCTGTGTCAGACTCTTCGTGATCCTATGGACCGTAGCCTGCCAGACTCCTCTGTCCATGGGATTCTCCAGTCATGAATACTGGAGTGGCTTGCCATGCCCTCCTACAGGGGATCTTCCAACCTAGGGATCAAACCTGCATCTCTTAGGTCTCCTGCATTGGGAGGCGGGTTCTTTACCACTAGCACCACCTGAGAAACTCTCTCTCACCTGCAATTGTTTTGAAAGATAATGATTATTTTTTAATATAAATTTATTTATTTTAATTGGAGGCTAATTACTTTACAATATTGTATTGGTTTTGCCATACATCAACATGAATCTGCCATGGGTGTACACGTGTTTCCCTTCCTGAACCCCCTCCCACCTCCCTCTCCATACCATCCCTCTGGCTCAGAAAGATAATAATTTTTTTATTGTTAAGGTCAGCTGACTCAGCGGTTTCTCTTGCTTGCAGCTGAAAATCCTTTTACAGTCCCTTATATAAGTATCACAAAAGTATCTTATCAAAAATTCACTTCTGGATTCAGGGCAAGAAACAGTCTCCCTCTCCTGATACACCTACTTCCTTCTACATGATAACAGGAACCAGGTAATTCCAAATGCTTTTCTTTGTCCTGGTAGTTAGTAAAGTCAAGGCTGTTTTACACCTGGATGGCATGTTTCTCCATTCAGGTTTCTTGTTTCAGTTCCTACAGTCTCATATAAATAGTTTTCAGTCACAAAGAGCATGTGCTTTTCTTACTGCTCAAATTCTCTTATGACCACTAAACTGAACGCATGCAACTAACAGCTGTGTGTCCGTAGTACAGACAAAGTGCCAAGAAGGAACAGAAAGTGAGAGTGTCAGTCGCTCCTATCAGCCCTGTCTGACTCTTTGTGACCCCAAGAACTGTAGCCCGCCAGGCTCCTCTGTCCCTGGGATTTCCCAGGCAATAATACTGGTGTGCGCAGCCACGCCCTTCTCCAGAGAATCTTCCCAACCCAGGGATCGAACCCAGGTTTCCTACACTGCAGGCAGACTCTACCATCTGAGCCACCAAGAAGCAGAGAAGGAAGCAATGAATTTTTACTGAGATTATGGAAAGGAATCTGGAAGTAGGTATTTGCTACACAGGGCAATGCTGAGGGCATGACCTGCCAAGGAGAAGAAATGTTACAAGTCAAAGGAAACGACACATTTGGGAAAGGGGAAAGAATTTAGAGAGGAAGAGAAAAGGCCAATTAATGTAAACTGAAGATTAGCAAAGAACAGTGTCCCATCAACTTCATGCTATACAAAACCGGGCTTCTAATTTTAAGAAGTGGAGCAGAATGGATCAGAAGGATTAACTGGAGAGAGGCGTCAAGGAGGTCACTGAGACCAACACAAGTTAGGATAATACAGAGGGGATAAGTCAGAGTCAAGGAACCACGGCTGCTTCAGATATTCTCTATTCCATTAGGAAAAGCTGTCTGGTGAGTCAATATATCAAGAGAGGGAAAATGCTTATAAAAGCCTACATTTTATTTCTGTTTCTTAAAAAATTACATCCTTGATGGCAATATTTTTTGTACTAACTATAAAACCACAACTTATGAGTCTCCTTTCTTCCTTATTCCCAAATTTGGCAACAGGTTGTCAACCTCATTTCTCAATGTGCCTAAAAACAATGTATTATTTAAGGAAAAAAAGGGAATCCAGTCTAAACAAAGACAAGCAGAGGCAAATTATAAGCATCATTGATACATTTTCCTGGTTTAATAAAGTAAGAGCTCTATTAACTAAAAAGAAACTCATGCAAAAAGATAAACTCAACACAAAAAATTAACATAAAATGAATCAAAGACTTGAACTTTAAGACCTGAAACAACAAAACTCCTACAAGAAAACACAGTGGTTAGCTCTTTCACACTGGTCTTGGTGATGATTTTTATATCTGCTCTGAAAACAAAGGCAACAAAAACAAACATGTGGGACTACATCAAACTAAAAACTTCTGTACAGCAAAGGAAATCACCAATAGAAGGAAAAGGCAACTTAATGAAAGAAAATATTTATAAATCATGCATTTGATAAGGGATTAAGGTCCAAAATACATCAACTGATTCAACTCAATACCAAAAATATCAAACAATCTGATTAAAAAACTGTCAGAGGATCTGCACAGACATTTTTCCAAATTAGACCTACAGATGGCCAACAGACACAGGAAATATCTCAACATCATCAATCACCAGAGAGATGGAAACCCAAGCCACAATATCACATCACACCTGTTGGAATGGCCATCCTCAAGCCAGGAAAACAGGCTAAACACAGGAGAAGTCATGCAGTCTGGAATCTCATGAAGCCTTCCTTATCATTATATGAAATATTCCCTTTATTAATATCAGTATTAAGAGGAAAGGTGTGATAATTCTACTATGAAAGGATATGATGATTAAAAATTTTATTCAAATTAACAGATAAATGTGAGATTATCAGCATTCCTGATAACATGATTTTAACTAAGCTCCTGAAGAATACAGTTGACCTTTGAACAACACAGATTTGAACTGTGTAGATTTTTTTCAATAGACTCATAGAACAGTGCTACACATATTACAGTGCTACACGATCTGTGCTTGGCTGAATCCACAGATACGCAATTTCAGACACAGAGGGTCAACCGTAAAGTTGTACTTGAGTTTCAACTGTGAAGAGGGGTGGAGCCCCAAACCCCCATCCACCCTGTGCAAGGATCAGCTGAAATTTCTTTTGGAACTACTCTCTTTTGGAACTAGTCAAGTACCATGTGACCCTCTACTATCTTAGAGGTGCCAGTGATGCTTCCACCAGTCAAATACAAAAATAGGATGCTAATCCACTCCCCTTTTCTCCATAACTTGCCCGAAGGGCAAGGGAACACTGTTAGTGGAAAAAAAGAACATTTTCAAAATATTTTGAAAGACAAGATCAGGCGTATTCAAGGTGGTATGCCTAGTGGGATGGGGTCGGCGGTGGGAAGGGGATTCAAGGACAGGACATACGTATACCTATGGCTGATTCATGTTGATGTATGTAGAAACCACCACAATACTGTAAAGCAATTATCCTTCAATTAAAAATAAATTAATTTAAAAATCTTAAAAAGAAAATTTATATGACAAACTACACTTGCAATATTTTTTTAAAACCTAATGTCAAGACATAAAATGACTGACTAGACCAAAGAACCCCAATTCAAAATTTCACTATTAAAAAAATTTAGCTTATCTCAAGATGAAACAATATTACAAGCAAAATAACAAAAGTTTTCTTTTATAAAGACAAAATTTAAAAGCTGCCATATGATGCTTATATGGTTATGATAAACAAAAATAATGTAGGGTATAATTAATTACCTAAGTTCAAGTGCAATTAATTAAATGATACACCTACTCTTTGTAAGTTCCTGTTTCAGGATCTTCGGTCATGACGTCATGCAGGCCCTCCACTGAGATGTTTATAATACCACAGAATTTATCCTGGATAACACTAGAATACAAGAAGAGCAAAACATGTTGAAATGGATTATTTCAACAGACAATTGCTTTTTCCATGTGCTGCGATTCATGGGGTCGCAAAGAGTCAGACACGACTGAGCGACTGAACTGAACTATCCTCTTGAACATTAAGATAAATTTTCGTGTGAAAGTATAAGTGAAACTTTCAAAATATATTTCTTAAAGCAGAAATTGTACCTTGCATATCACATTAAAATTTTCTTTCATTAGATTACCACTATGCTTAGATACTTACGTGGGTAGATTAGATGGGAAAGAAATACTTAAACACTCTTTATTATAATAGTCTTATGTTAATGTTATAATTAAAAAGATAAAGGTACAAAACGTTGAAGCCATAGACTGAAAAATATCTGTAAAACAAACATCTGATGAAGATCCTGGCTCTGAAAACTCAGACAACAAATAATTCAATTTAAAAAACAGGGCAAAATTTTGAACAGATACTTCCCCAAGTAAGACATACAGATGGCATATGAGCACTTGAAAAAATGCTCAATATTATTCATTAGTCATCAAAGAAATAAAAATTAAAACTGTAATGAGATTTTAATAAAAAGTAAAACGATGAAGACTGACAATACCAAGTGCTGGCAAGAATGAGAAATAATAGGACCTCTCATACAGTGCCAGTAAGAATAAACATCCACTTTGGAAAAAACATTCGCAATTTTTATAAACATTCCATACATGTAAGCAATCTCATTCCTAGGTATTTACCCAAGACCAAAACAAGTATTCTCAGAACTGTATGTGAATATTTACAGTAGCTTTATTCATAACTCCAAACTACAAATGATCCGAATGTCCACCAACTAACAAACGGATAAACTGTGGGCCACTTGTCCAACAGAACAATCAGCAATAAAAGGAAACAAACTAGAGACACATGCAATAAGTTGGAAAAAATCTCAAAAAACATTATGCTAAGAAAAACAGATTTGAAAGGCTGTATACCACATGACTTCATTTATGTATGTAACTTTCTGGAAAGGCAAAATTACTTCATCAGTGGTTGTCAGGCAAAGGGATCACAAGGGAACTTTTGGGGTGATGGTTACATCCTGTGCCTTGGGTGTGGCACTGTTATATACTGCGTATCTCTGTCAAAACTGTACGCTTAGAAGAGGTCTTACTCTATGTGAACTATACCTTAATAAGCCTGACTTTAAAAAAGGAGAAGTATATAATCATCCACCGGTACACAAAATTATGCTATTTGAATTCTAAAATAATTTAAAATTTTAAATTATTTAACTCTTTTCTCCAGAGAATTCATAGTTTCATTCCTGCATGGGACATATTATGTTTCTCATACTGCATTAATAAGCATAATTAAGTTTTAAATATTCAATAAAGTAGTTCCCAAAGTCAACACAGTTTCGGTAATATTCCTGCCTTTGTAAAGTCAAAATCATATGTCTGTACTCTCAAGTGTGATCATATTTTAGAGAACTAAATCAACAGATTGGCAAAATAATAAAAAGTTGATATCACTGTTACATCTTAATGCATATATAACAGCCTACTGAAATAGTATACATTTTTGATATCACTATATATCCTTCACATAAGAACTAATATACTTCTCTCCACTTCCCCATGCCACCCTCTAGGTCATAGAGCTGACTCACACTGTGAACAGCAGAGACTAACACAACACTGTGAAGTGGTTATGTGCTTCCCAGGCGGTGCTAGCGGTAAAGAACCTGCCCACTAGTGCAGGACACGCAAGAAAACGTGGGTTCGATCCCTGGGTTGGGAAGATCCCCTGGAGAAGGAAATGGCAACCCACTGCAGTATCCTTGCCTGGAGAATTCCATGGACAGAGGAGCCTGGCGGGCTACAGCCTATGGGGTCACAAAGAGTTGGACATGACTGAAGCAATTTAGCATACAGCGCAAAGCAGTTACGCTCAAATTTAAAAAAACAATAAAGTGGGGGAAAAAGAACTAAAAAACACTCTAAAGAAACACACAGGCTGCCTTATGTGGTTCAGTGAGAAGCAGCTTAGAAAAAGGTATTGGAGCCAGTAGGCACATGAAAAGATGCTCAACACTGCTAATCATTAGAGAAATGCAAATCAAAACTACAATGAGGTATCCCCTCATACCGGTGAGAATGGCCATCACCAAAAAGTGTACAAATAAGAAATGCTGGAGAGGGTGTAGAGGAAAAGGAACCCTCCCACACTGTTGGTGGAAGGTAACTTGGTGCATCCGCTATAGAGAACAGAATGAATGTTCCTTAAAAAACAGAAAATGGAGTTACCACTGTGATCTAGCAATCCCACTCTGGGCATAAATCCAGAAAAGATGAAAAGTCTAATTCAAAAAATACAAGCTCCACAAAGTTCAAAAGCAACATAATTTACAATAGCCAAAACAAGGAAACAACTAAATATCCATCTGCAGATGAATGGATAAAGAAGATGAGGTTTATATACCTGCATACACATATACACACACTGGGATACTGCTCAGGCATAAAAAAGAATAAAATAATACCATTTGCAGCAACATGGACGGACTAAGAGATTATTATATTAAGGGAAGAAAGCTGAACAGAGAAAGACAAATATTGTATGATATCACTTAACATGTGAAATCTAAAAATGATACAAAGTAACTTATTTATGAAACAAATAGACTCAAAGACATAGAAAACAAACTTATGGATACCAAAGAGGGAAGGTGGAGGAGGATAAATTAGGAATATGGGATTAAGAGATATATATTAGTACATATGAAGTAGATTATCAAGAAGGACCTACTGTATAGCATAGGAAGCTATATTCAGTATCTTGTAAAAATCTACAATGGAGAAGAATCTGAAAAAGAATAACACACACAGACACACAGACACACGGGCTTCCCAGGTAAGAATCTGCCTGTCAATGCAGGAGACTGGGGTTCTATTTCTGGGTCAGGAAGATCCCTTGGAGAAGGAAATGACAACCCATTCCAGTATCACTGCCTGGAAAATCACATGGATAGAGTAGCCTAGTGGGCTGCAGTCCATGGGGGTCACAAAAAGAATTGGACATGACTTGGCCACTAAAACAACAATAAATCATACTGATCACTGCTGGAGCTACCAGCATGGGCATACATTTCTGAGGAGAGGGTAGGAAGACATATCATTGCCATAATTAGAAAATAACACAATTCTACATAATCAGGCCTCATTTCAGATATGCACATTTATGGAATGAGCTGAGAACAGACTATGATAATCAAAGTGCAACATGGACAAGATAAACTTTGGACTGCACGGTTATTGCCAAAGCAGTAACTTCACCCCTTTCTCGTAAATGAAGAGACTGTTTAGTAGACACTGCTGGAACCAGCATAAAGCTTGAACAGTTCTGACAGAAATCTAACGGGTTTAGGAACCTGAGGTTTACAGAAAGCCAAAAATAGAATTAGTGAATGATTGACAAAAAGAAGTGTCAAAATCTGACAGAAGATGGGATGAGGATATTCCCAGAAGCAGACTGGACACAGGCCAGAGGACACAGGTCCACCCTCTACCCTGCCTGCACACACCAGTCAGAAGAAAGCTTTGTCCTAGCCCGTGGCTTACTCAGGCGTAGAGAAGTCAGTCAAGTGACCATCGGATTCACCCCCTTTCTTCCCTCCCCTGCCTGCAGATAAATCTCTAGCTCTACCAAGAGAAGTTTGGACGGACGCCTGTCTTGTAGGGGTGAAGAACTGAGGTGAGGCAACCTCATTCAATCTGTCATTTTTTTTTTCCCACTAAAATGTGACCCATGCTGCACAGAAAAGGACACAAGAGGCAGAGATCTAGCTGGGGGAAGTCAGAAGTGCAAGTGAAGTCGCTCAGTCGGGTCTGACTCTTTGTGACCCATGTACTGAAGCCTACCAGGTTTCTCCGTCCATGGGATTTTCCAGGCAGGAGTACCAGGGTGGGTTGCCATTTCCTCCTCCAGGGAATCTTCCTGAACCAGGCATCGAACCCGGGTCTCCCACACTGCAGGCAGACGCTTTACCCTCTGAGCCACCAGGGGAGGGGAGGGTTAATTCCAGTAGACAGAGGGACACCATGCTCACTCTGGAGTGTCTATTAGGTACCAGAGGGAGTGAAGCTTGGATTTAAAGAGGGAAAATGACTATGGTCCAGAGTAGAAGGGTATGTAATTTGGCTTTGAATGAAAAGGGTCGATTCTAGAAGAGAAGTACTGAAGAAAAAGATTCTATGCAATATTTGTATGTGTGAGTGTGCTCAGTCATGTACAATTCTTTGTGACCCCATGGACTGCAGCCTGCCAGGTTCCTCTGTCCATGAGATTTCCAGGCAAGAATACTGAAGTGGCTTGTCATGCCCTCCTCCAGGGGATCTTCCCAACCCAGGGATCAAATCCTCTTTTGCATTGGCAGGCAGATTCTTTACCACTATCGCCACCTGGGAAGCCCATATTTGGGGATCAGTAAAAGGAGAAGTTATGTATCTTCAGAGCATTCAAATTCAAAAATCACTCAGAGGAATGCAACTCAGTTATCATTCATTAAGCAGTTTGGGAAAAGAATCCCAGAATAACGGGGTAACAAAAAAGCTAGAAGAGGCTTGTACTTTCCTGGCATACAGAACAGTATTTAAAGAAAAGAAGCACTATTAAGTTTTAATTTCTTTTTCTCCTTTTTGAAGTATTACAGAAACGTTCCCTCCAAATATGTAAAATGTAACACTTTAAAACAAAGCATCGAAAGTAAAAATTTTATACAGTATTCCATACGAAGTTTTGAATATTAGGCATTTGCTTTCCTTTTATTCACACAATTCTCTCTCAATGCTGTATTTTATAAATTAAGAATCTTGTTTTCTGTAATATACAATCCTTCTGAATTACATGCTTTAAAATGTAATTGGACATCTGAAATGGAAACAATCAAATGAGAGCTGTAAACAAGGAATCAAACAGCAACGGGTCTGTTGCAAGAGAGAGAAGAAAAGTCATTATACTTAGATAATCTTGTATACATTATTTCTTTAAACACAAGAAGCCAAGAATTAGGTATTATACTATTTTTGTTTATGAAAAAAAGCTCAGTTTCTCCTTTCATATGTGCTACATACTGGACTTATGAGTAACACATTATTGGAATTCTCAGTGTATCATCTCCTAATAGTAGTCTTCTCGTGTAAATCCATTCGAATCTAGTGTCAGGTATAACGTGGAGAAGTAAAAAGTAGCCAGAGGAGACCATGTACTTTTAGAAATTTTAATTATCTGAAACCAGTGTGTACCACGAGTGGCAGTTCACATGTTAGAACACAGCTGTCTAGTGCCCCTGAAAGAATTACCCAAACTCCATGCTAGGCTATACAACTGTGCTTGGATATCCATGGATGCTCAAGTCCCTTGTACTCTAAAATGATATAGTAGTACATGAAGTCTTCTGTATCCATGGACATAGAAACTGAGGTTTCCTACAGCACAGTAGAAAACAACATTCAGGAGTTTACAAACAAAAAACCCGATAGCTGATTATTAAGGCCAAAACTCTGTCTTAGTGTAGTCCCATAAGCAGACTTCAGTAGACTGGCTTACTGAGTATGAAAAGGAGGTGGATTTATACTAGGATATCAGTTAACTTGGGCTTCCCAAGTGGAAAGTGAAAAGTGAAAATGTTAGTCACTCAGTCATGTCCGACTCTGCGACCCCACGGACTGTAGCACACCAGGCTTCTCTGTCCATGGAATTCTCCAGGCAATAATACTGCAATCAGTAGCCACTCTCTTCTTCAGGGGCTCTTCCCAACCCAGGGACTGAACCCAGGCCTCTCATACTGAAGACAGATTCTTTACCATCTGAGTCACCAGGGAAGAATCCGCCTGCCAATGCAGGAGACACAAGAGACGTGAGTCTGATCCCTGGGCCAGGAAGACCTCCTAGAGCCCCTTAGGGTAACATTATGCATCATGGGAATACAGAATAAATAATCATGGGAATTTATGATCCCCAAAGCTCAAAAACTGCCCTCCTTTGTTTTATAAACAATATTATTTTTACTTATTTCTTTTTTAAATTACAAGTATGGGTAACTAAGCTGTAGATAACATATTACAACTGATTCATCTACACCAGATATGAGGCAGAAAACAGAACAGAAAGAGGCTGTTTTGAAACCTATGTCTGAAACATTCATCTTAGATAATGCAAGGAATGTTTAACCTCAAGGATGAAAAAAAGACAATAAAATTAAAACTGAAGGGCAAGAACTATTAGTAATCTTCCTTTTTACTTATCACTTTTTTCTTATTGTACATATTTGGTTGATTAATTTATTTGCACAGACCAGAGTTAACCTACAGTACAGAAAGAAAGCAGGCCTTTTAAACACCTGCTTGTTTTGTCTATATGTGAGTATATAAGTATATAAACACAAACATTAAATAAATAGGTAAAAGCATGAAAAATTTTACTCCGTAGGTAAAAATCACCTGATCATTGAAAACAATTCCACTTTTAGTAAACTTTCTTTTTAGTCAAATGCACAGGAGTAAAACTACAGCACTTAATCTTAGTATTTCCTAGAGGTATGCCAATTTGAGGTTACTTTCCAGGTATATAAAAGTGCCTGCAGAATATGTGAACTGCAGAAACTTCATGGAAAGTGATTTTTTTCCTTACTTTTGAAACCTATGCACAATACTAAAGAAAAAAAAATCCTTCTTTGTGTTTTTCACCCAACTTAAAAAAATCATGGTGGCTTAAAACTATTTCTGTCCTCAACAACAGGTGTTCAGAAAAGAAAACGTCCCTAGAAAGATAATGCAAAATTCTTAATCCCAAAGGCACAAATCAAAAAAAATTCTAATATCCATCTGGTTACCCAAACAATAAGTAATAGATTAAATGTGAACAGGACTCTAGTTTCTTTTCATTTGTCCAACTTTTATTAGTAATTTTCTAGTGAGCACTGATTCATCATCATAGACCATGTGTCTTAAATAACTTCTTGATGTGATGAATTTACATACTTAACATCACATCTTCATCCCCTTGGGCCCTGGAGAAAAACAGGTATTCAGGAACACAACATTTACAAGAACACAAAATTTTAAATAACCTGTTCTGAACAGTTTTATAACCTAAAGTTGATGATTTAAGTTCTTCATAGTAGCAAGCCCCAGAGAGACCAGAACTTTAGTCACTTTAAAATTTTCTCTGCTCTAACTAGATCACAACTTGTACACTGTACCTAATCATATTTGAACTCACATTAAATCCTAAGTTAGAGGGTGGATGAACTTAGGGTAATTTAAGAAAATACATTTTTAAGCACTAAAAGCCACAACCAAATAAAATATTCTCTAAAGTATACTTTTCTGCTTCTATTAACAAGTCTAAGTAAAGACTTTATGGGGGGGGGGGAAGCCCTGATATGTCAGTCTTATTCCAGAATTCCTATCACACCATTTACACTAAAATCAGGTCCCCTCTCCTCTATTTTCCAGGATCTAGGCTGAAAATATTTCTGTCACTTAAATGGAAACATATATCTTTCTACACAGTTAATTCTCTTCATGGTCACATGAAAAGTGACCACTGACAAATGTGAGCACGGAAATAGGATAAAAAAAAATTCATGTGGAAATTCACTAAGTTATTTAAAAATAAAAGTTTATACCCAACAATTATCCTTACAAAGTCTTTCATATTAGAAACCATTTTCCCATTGTATGTGTGTATGCTCAGTCGTGTCTGACTCTATGTGACCCCGTGAACTGTAGCCCTCCAGGCTCCTCTGTCCATGGAATTTTCCAGACAAGAATATTTCCTACTCCAGGAGATCTTCCCAACCCAGTGATCAAACCCACGTCTCTTGCATCTCCCACATTGGTAGGCAGATTTTTTTTTACCACTTGTGCCACCTGGGAAGCTCATGTTATAAACCATTCTTCCAATTAACATTTTTTTAATGAGTGCAGAGAGGTGGGGGGGAGCAAGCCATTCTCTTTAAGACAATAAGAAATAACTACAATGATCTGTGTATAGTGGGATGCGAAGAAACTGCCATTTTACATGATTTTCAACAGGAAGACTATGCTTTAAGAAATACTGTTCAATGAAGATATACTAAAGTTCCATAAAAAGGAGATGATCAATGACTGGTATAGAACCATTTGGAAAAGACATTAGGGTGAAAAAACCTAACCAAGACTTGTTTTCAATGCTTATAGGAATCACTTGACAAACTGGTTCTTGTGTTTTTCTTTTCTTTTTTTTAAGTAACATAAAAGAATTGAATAGATTTGATAATTATGGGGTTGGATGCATGACCTCACCATTATAAATGTTTTTAAAACTAGACTTGAGATGGTGTAATACTGAAAAAGAAGGCCCATTATCCTGTTAATAGTGCTCCCTAACTGTGAAATCATTAACAGTCTAGATAATAATGATAAAACTGATTCATATCCCTCCTCACCTACCTAAGGCCTCATCAGTAAGTCCAGTAACAGAAAAGGAAAGTACAAGTTTTAATGAGAAATGAAACAGGCCTTCCAAGGAGAAAAAAAATTATTATTCAGGGGGTGATGCATATAAACAAAGTCTAACTGGTAAAGAGAACAACCTTCTCTTTGGTTTCATCTACCCCATTCTCTTTACTCTTAGTCCAGAGCAGCACAACACATTGCAAGTCCATGCATATGTTTTTCAGTCTGGCCTAGTAACAGAAGACAAGCAAAGTGAGAAGAACAAGAAGCGCAACTGGATGGGGGGAAGTACATGCGCAGTCAGCTTGGTGGGTAGGAAGACCTAACATCAAAGCCAATTTTCAGAGCCTTGGAAAGGTTTTCAGGTTCCCCCCACTTCCGCCCCTCCCTGCCATTTTCACAACCCTTAAAAACAAACATGACAAACTTTGCTGTTTTTGTTGTGCTGTGGGTAAGATAATGGAGTAAAAATGTCCTAATTACATATGGGTCCCCTCCACCTTAAAGCTTAAACACTTGGCTATCTCTATAATCCTCAAGTTTAAGAACAGTCCACATATATGTTCTATTTGAATGTTCTGTTTCTTGACCTAAGTGGTGACTCAAACAGGTCTATTTTGTTCTGTACGTGGTTTATAAATGAACAGAAGTTTTCTAGAATGTTGCCTATAATCTTAAGGCAAATGCTTCCCCAAAACCTAACATACGATTTCTCCCTCATCTGCCACTCCTCAGCCAATCGCCAAGGCACCTAGCAAAGTAGCTCCAGAATCCATCCATCCTCTCTATTGATACCCTGGTCCAGGCCTCCAGCATCTCTCCCCTGGATTAATGATTCAGATTAATCCTGGTTCTAGTCTTGTTACTTCCAGAAACAGTGCACTTTCAGTTTGTATTTGCCAAATGCTAAATGTTTAAAAGAAGCACTGAATGTGTCACCAAACAATAGCATCTGTTACTTTTACCATTGCTTAAGATCTTTCCATGGCCCCCTGCTGCCCCAGGGAAAAACATGAAATTACAGTATCTTTCATCATCTGAGTTTTCTCTCTAGCTGCAGATCTCAATACCATTCACAACTCCAGATGGAGTGAATTTTAGTTCCTGAAAGCAGTATTCTATTTCTTCAACCCTTCAGATACAATGTTATCTCTACCTACTACTCAGCTCTCTTCTCTAGGCTAATGTCTACTTATTCTTTGCATGCCAGTTTCAGTGTCTGTCTTCTTATAAAGCCTTCTCTTGTCTCCATATATGTCACACAAAACAGTACCTCTAAGTGCAGTACTTACCATACTGTACAATAACCCTATGTGTCCTCCTCAACATTTCAAGCTCTACCAAAAACAGGAACCATGTCCATGCTGTTCACAATTACAACCCTAGCACCCAGGCAGCGGGACAGCAGAAAATTAAAAGCAAGCACTCTGGAATTTGGGACAGTTCCTTACCTCACTCTGCCTAGGTTTCCCTATCTGTAAAACGAAGATATTATTAACTTATAGGCTTTTTAAGGATTCAGTGTTATACGTAAAATATTTAACATAGTGCTTGGTACACAGAAGTGTTAGTTATTATTATTACTTAATATAGTGCCTATCAAAGATAATATTTATGGAATGAATACAGTATTCACAAATTATTAAAAACCTGTATTTATTAATACTAAGCTCACAGAAATCATTATATATCCAAATAGTCTATAATTCTATAAGGATGTTTCAGTTTTATTCATGTCCATGACACTGAGGTTTTCTTACAGCCCATTATTTAATTGAATTATAAGGCAGAATGTTCAAAGAGAATGACCTGTGCCTCACTTTCAGGAACAATTTGTTTATGAAGTTGAATCTGTTCCAAACCAGGGCTTTCTACAGAATTTGGGGAAGTGTTACAAATTGAAGCTGTTACATTATACCTTGCTGACTGATAAAAGCTGTAGTATTCAAGTCTATTTTCCCCTGAGTTTTCAGGTGCCTTTAGTTTTTGTTTAAACTGAACAACTTTGTAGATCAAAAAAACAATTAAAACACAGGCTAAAATAAAAAAAGCTAGCAAAATGTCAAAAGCCTCATTCAGCTTTTCAACTTCTTGTGTACAGATCGGAGATGTTTTCCCTGATGCTGAGGCAGCATCAATCGGTAGAGCACTGTTTTTTTCCAAGTTCAAGTTAACAGGAGAAGTACGCTGTATTTGCACAGGTAACATCGCAGTAGTCTGTAATGGGTTACCAAAGGTATTCTCTTGAAAAAAATCTACCAGCAGGTGAAGTACGAATTGCTCCCGAAAGTAACGCTCTCAGTGTTTTCCGAATGTTTCCCATTTGTGGTTATTTTATGCCAGGCCATCATTAACGTAGTGGTCTTGTGGTAAATATGAAGAGATGTTATAGCCCAAGTTCTGGATACATTTGTAGAAGATGTAACACAATTTGTAAAGTCAGTCCATTTAACATAATGCAACGCTCTGCCACGCATGGATGGGGGATTCTGACAAAAGATGCTTAGAGTAATGGCTGAAGATGCTAACCAGTCGCGGAGACCCAATAGTCTGCAGCCGCATTCCCAAGGATTAGCATCTGCCTGAAGATGAATCAATGAAGACAATGGCTTAAGGACCCTTGGATGTAAGTCTGTAAGATTATTAAATGACAGGTTAAGGATCTTCAAAGATGCTCCCATATTTTCAAATGTATTATTATCAATGCTGACTATTCTGTTTCTATCTAACCTAAGGTAAATTAAATTTTTTAACAAGCTAAATGTGTCAGAATTTAAATTTTCTAAATCATTATGACTTAAGATCAAATGTTTAAGGTTACTAATTCCACTAAATCCATCCCTAGTAACATTTTTAATTCTTGAATTTTTCAGGAGGAGATACTCCAAATTGACAAGCCCTTTAAATGCAAAGGGCTGTATTGTTTCAATATGGTTATGAGACAGAGAAAGTCTTTTAAGACTCTTAAGTACTTCAAAAGTATTTGATGGTACTTTTGTTAAATTATTACCTTCTAGATACAAACAATCCAGGTTTCCAAGGTGCTGAAAGCCTGAGTCTGATATTCTCAGGATTTTATTGTTTGACAAATCAAGTATCCGAAGAGCAATCATACCAACAAAGGTACCACTCCCGAGGACAGTGAGGCGATTTCTTTGCAGGTTTAAGTACTGAACTGAAACTAGATCATGAAACACTCCTCTTGGAACAAAAGATACTTGATTAGACTGTAAATATAAATTACGAAGATTGGAAAGTCCCTCAAATATTCCAGGATCCAAGCGTTTTATAAAATTATTATTCAAATACAGAAAATACAGATGCCTCAAATGAACAAAAGCTTTTGGATATACATACACAACACTAGAATTATCTAAATGCAATGCTACAAGAGAATGAAGTCCAGTTAATTCACTTTCATTTATATAAGATATATTATTTCCAGTCAGATACAGAAAAACTGTACTTTCAGGGAAATTCTTAGGAATACTTGAAAGGCCTAAGTTACGGCAGTTAATTTGTCTCCCAGTGCAGAGCTGGCAAACAGACGAACATCCAAGAATCTCTTTATGGAATAATAATACAAGATAACAGGTAACAAGTAGAAACAGTCGTAGGCAAGGCAGAGAAAACGTACTCCACACATAGCCCTGTTCTTGGTTTCTCTGTTCATATCAAAATTGGCTACAAAAAGAAAAGGTAAAACTTTAAATTATCAAAAAGTTCTTTAACTGAAAGCTTTATAGTACTAGAAATTCTATACCCTATTTTATTAGGATTAGCCATAATACTAAATATCATAAATCATACTACAGTGATAGCATAAAATAATAAGTTTGAAATATGTTCTAGAATTATTAGCATCTCTAGGCCATTAACTCACTGTTTACCAAAATGATAATCAAATTTAATGAACTGCAAAATAAAATGTTTGCTAAGTTAACCTAAAATATTACAACTGACTATAACAAAATTGACAAATGATGATGCAGAGATAAAGATCTTGGATATAAATATGCCCTTCATCAACTTTAAGTCTACTGTCAATTTAACAACATAATTTTCAAAAACATAAATTCAGTACAGAACAATTAAACTCTCTTTAAACTATAGATTTTTACAAATCAAATTAATTCTTGTTTCAGCTAAAAGTTCATATTTAAATAAATAATCTTACCAAGAACAGGAAATTCATATTATTAACACTCGGCTGATTCAAGCAACGGTTTTCTTTATAACTCTGAAGAACGACATTTCTAGGCTGCATTTCTTTTGTGGCACTGTTGACCTCCACCCCTCCACCTTTCTTTTTTAAGTCACAATTTGCTCAGGAAACACCACTCTTCACATTAGTTCCTCCACACTCAGTGGGTAAAACACAGGTTGTCATGGATACAGGAAACTGAGAGACAGGAAGTCATGTTATCTGTGTTTCAAAAGTTTGCTAAAAGGAAATCTCAGGAACTTATTTTTTCAGAAAGCAGTTAATCTGAGTTTTCCCAATGCACAAACCTAAATATTTCATCTTTAAAATAAACATTTTAAAAAATATGTATTATTTAAATATTCAGAATGAACAAACTCTGTATACATCAACTACAAATAGCTATCAAATGGAAAAACAAGTTGAAATAAGATATAAATAGAGTAATGTAACTTCTGTGAATTTTTTAAATGCATAGAATATTTCTATTTCTATTATTCTCAGTATACAGTAGAGACTTTAATTTTGTTTTATTCCTTAAAAAAAAAAAGGTAGCAAAACAAGTAATTTAGAATGATGAACATAGAGGCTATTCCTCTGTGCTTCCTTTCTTGATTAAAAAAACTGGCACATAAAAAGTACTGAATACCACCAATAAGTACCTTAATACATTAAGGTATATGCCTTGAGCTGGAAAATGATAATTTGTATACCAAATCACTGACAAAGGTAATCTTTGATAAAAGAGACCCTTTAATGACTTTTCACTATATAATCTAAATCAGTCTGAATTATTTATAAAACATATCTGTGTATAATGTAATTCTTTAAAGTAAGGATTTAAAGCACTGACTATACAGCGTATATATTATGTACTGTTCAGTCATTAATTCCAAAAATCTGACTGTTGAGGCTTTCTAATTTAATTCTGACTTATTAATATTACTAATACCCTGACAGTATGATTAAAATATCAGTAGTAATATGTATAATTGTTTACTATAACTCCCTTTGATACTAAAGCAGCTTTTTCATATCAAGACAATTACTTCAGATAATAATATGAATTATTTCCATATTAATATTTTATATAACCCAGTATTTTTTTACAATAAAAAATCAGAAGTGCACTCTAGAGACAATCTTTATCAAAATGATTTACAAATCTCACGACTATTTTTGTGGCCTCTATTGTTATTACTATTTTATAGTTAAAGAAATTAGAAAACAGCAACCAAAAACTAAATGACAGGGAAATGGCATGAATTAGACATAAAGATGAAACAAGAGCTAGGTTTTTCAAGTCCATTTTTTTCATATTTTGAATAACACAGAGGATTTTTTTCAATTATGTCACGTAACTTAAAGAATTGTGATGGGGCTTAGGACATGCTACCACCAGATACAGCACCCTGGCATACTGACTACTTGAAGCTGCAGGAGACTGAGCATACAGCGTAAGCAGGAAGTGCTCTTTCTGACCGCTGTCACCCCCAGCCAGAGGCCCGTACTCCTCGCCCTTGTCCCCTGAAACAAGCCATTAAACCCTCCAGTGAGAAATGCCCTTCCTATACTGGGAGAAAGGAGCACCCTTGAGAAGAGGACTCAGAAGAACCCAAACAAATAGGACTTGCACATTTTCCCCTGATTTATCATACATACTTATCTCATACTCTTTACCATACATATCTTCCCATGATTCTGCACCAAATTTGGTGTAAAACTACACAGGTTTAATGGTTTTTTGGGTCTTCATTTCCTCATGAAGACACTCATGACATGTAAAAGTGAAAAGTGTTAGTCGCTCAGTTGTGTCCAACTCTTTGCAACCCCCTGGACTGTAGCCCACCAGGCTCAGTGGATTCTCCAGGCATGAATACTGGATGGGTTGCCATTCCTTTCTCCGGGGGATCTTCCCAATTCAGGTATCGAACCCAGGTCTCTTGCTTCTTCTGCACTGCAGGCAGATTTCTTTCAGTCTGAGACACCAGAGAAGACCAACTCTCTCCCAGAATGTTCCTCATTTGGATTTGTCTGATATTTCCTCATGGTCAGATCCCAGGTTAATCTTCCCTGGTTGGAATATTACATAAGTGATATGTTCTTGAAATATCACATCTAGCAGTACACGGTGTCTGCCTGCTTCTCATTCATGATGTTAATTCTGAAGGTTGCTAAGAGTCAGACATGACTTAGCAACTGAACCACCACAACTCACTTCCCTGGTGGTCCAGTGGTTAAGACTCTGCGCTTCCACTGCAGGAGGTGTGGGTTTGATCCCTGGTAAGGGAACTAAGATCCTGCATGCCACATGGTTTGTTCCACCAAAAACTGAAAAACCATCAGTCAATCAGTTTTCTTTTTTAAAAAATGTCATTTAAAAGTCATAAGCATTCAGGAACTTCCCTAAGCAGTCAGGACAGGAGATAGAAGACATAAGTAGCTGTTTTCTAAGATGCCAGGTTGAACTGAACAATAATGTGTAAACTGAATGCACAGCATGTTGCCCTAACACATGAAAGAAACTTCAAAAATGCTGCTGAATGTCTGTTGTATCAGTATCACAGGCTTGATATTTGACAGGAAGGTAAGGGCACATTAGTTCTGCTATACGTTTCAAAGGTACAATGAATTTGTATTGGAAATGAAAACCAAAATGGACTATTTCCATTCAAAAACTTCAAAATTCCTCCAACTGTGCCAAACTTCTGGGTGGGGAGAGACACTGGGTTTTCAAAGGACTGGTCAGAAGAACAAGTTGACATTCAGTTTTGAAAAGTTTTATAAATGACAATAAATTTTTAAAATCACCAAGCCCAGATATTAATAATCTACCTCTTTTTCCACAAAACTGCTCAGTGAACATGCGTTAATGGCACCAACTATTTATCTTCCTAAACCATCTTGTCTACACCTCCCAGCTTCTGTTACTGAAAGATACACTGCACGATTTAATCAAAAAATAAAAACATGAAAAGCTGCATCACGGAGGGTTGTTCCTCAAAGACTGAAATGATCTGAACCAATCTGATGTAACCTAATATTTTCCTCTTTCTGTTACTGTATCTTTGCTCTATAGACAAGCATGCCCCTACCTCAAACTCTTGCCAGGATAGCCACATCAAGATCTAGCCTCTTCATACACAGGTCAGATGCCAAGTACAAAGCTTCTGCTGCCACAAAGCACACAAAATTTACCTTTCAAACTCTGCTGACATGTGATGTTAACACTCACCTTGTGCTTGTCAAATACTCTGATATCAGCTACCATCCCTTCAAGCTTACCACTCTTTTACATACTCCCTAACTAGAACTGTCATCTTCCGTCATAGCTCAGTTGGTAAAGAATCTGCATGAAAGGCAGGAGACCCAGGTTTGATTCCTGGGTCAGGAAGATCCCCTGCAGAAGGAAATGGCAACCCATTCGAGTATTCTCGCCTAGAGATCCCATGAACAGAGGAGCCTGGCAGGCTAGAGTCCACGGGGTCACAAGAGCCTGACACGACACAGCGACTAAACCACCACCTAATTAGAAGTATCAATTCCCCAATGGTAATGTCTATGCCTAAAAGTCCTCTGTATTCACATAATAGTTACTACAGTTTTTTATATACAGATTTTCAACATATATTTTAATTTAATAACATAATTCAAGCCAAATTCACCAACGGAATATCTTTTAAAAAGCTGATATAGCTGTGATTACAATAACATGCCTCTGCTGTTTCCCAAACACATATAATCACTGCAATTATCTGCATAAAACTCACTATTTGACCACTCCGAAGATCTAACCAAACAAATATATTAACACAGGGGGAAAATGCCATAAGCAGTAAGTAACATATTTCTGTGATTCTCTTAAGACCCTACAGCATTGCACTATATTTTAATCACAGGGAAATTGAGACAAGTTATTTCAAATTAAAACAAACTAGGCTGATTACACAGGACTGGAAAAGGCCAGTTTTCATTCAAATCCCAAAGAAAGGCAATGCCAAAGAATGCGCAAACTACCGCACAACTGCACTCATCTGACATGCTAGTAAAGTAACGCTCAAAATTCTCCAAGCTAGGCTTAAGCAATATGTGAACCGTGAACTTCCAGATGTTCAAGCTGGTTTTAGAAAAGGCAGAGGAACCAGAGATCAAACTGCCAACATCTGCTGGATCATGGAAAAAGCAAGAGAGTTCCAGAAAACATCTATTTCTGCTTTATTGACTATGCCAAAGCCTTTGATTGTGTGGATCACAATAAAGTGTGGAAAATTCTGAAAAAGATGGAAATACCAGAGCACCTGACCTGCCTCTTGAGAAACCTGTATGAAGGTCAGGAAGCAACAGTTAGAACTGGACATGAAAAAACAGACTGGTTCCAAATAGGAAAAGGAGTATGTCAAGGCTGTATATTGTCACCCTGCTTACTTAACTTATATGCAGAGTACATCATGAGAAACGCTGGGCTGGAAGAAACACAAGCTGGAATCAAGATTGCCAGGAGAAATATCAATAACCTCAGATATGCAGATGACACCACCCTTATGGCAGAAAGTGAAGAGGAACTAAAAAGCCTCTTGATGACAGGGAAAGTGGAGAGTGTAAAAGTTGGCGTAAAGTTAAACATTCAGAAAATGAAGATCATGGCATCTGGTCCCATCACTTCATGGGAAACAGATGGAGAAACAGTGGAAACAGTGTCAGACTTTATTTTTGGGGGCTCCAAAATCACTGCAGATGGTGATGGCAGCCATGAAATTAAAAGACGTTTACTCCTTGGAAGAAAAGTTATGACCAACCTTGATAGCATATTCAAAAGCAGAGACATTACTTGGCCAACAAAGGTCTGTCTAGTCAAGGCTATGGTTTTCCTGTGGTCATGTATGGATGTGAGAGTTGGACTGTGAAGAAAGCTAAGCGCCAAAGAATTGATGCTTTTGAACTGTGATGTTGGAGAAGACTCTTGAGAGTCCCTTGGACTGCAAGGAGATCCAACTAGTCCATTCTGAAGGAGATCAGCCCTGGGATTTCTTTGACAGGAATGATGCTAAAGCTGAAACTCCAGTACTTTGGCCACCTCATGCGAAGAGTTGACTCATCAGAAAAGGCTCTGATGCTGGGAGGGATTGGGGACAGGAGGAGAAAGGGATGACAGAGGACGAGATGGCTGGATGGCATCACTGACTCGATGGACGGGAGTCTGAGTGGAACTACCAGAGTTGGTGATGGACAGGGAGGCCTGGCATGCTCTGATTCATGGAGTTGCAAAGAGTTGGACACAACTGAGCAACTGAACTGAACTGAGGCTGATTACAACAATCATAAAGGTAAAAGAAATATGTCTATTAAGGAGTAAAATTCCCCAAAACATTAGCGATTACTGTAATTTCCTGCTCTTCATTTCTTCCCCCTGTAGTTCTTTAGACAATAAAAAACAACTGCAAAAGAACTACACTGACATTAAAATCGCTCTGATATGCATAAAGTAAAAGCAAACGAAGAGTTTTAAAAGTAGGCATTCTGTTCAAAACTAGGACCGAAATCTGTTGGTCCTAATCTATGTGAATGTCAACCACACGAGATTTCCTTTTCTGTCTGGGCACAGCAAACTTGTCAGCTTTCTCTTCCTCTCTGCCCATGGAAATGGAGCAGAGGAAAAGGCTGCATTTCTTGGACCTTCAGTGTTTGGGATCCAGAATTCACAAAGCTGGCTTTTTGTAGTGTAGTATTACCAAATTTCCTTTGATTTCTCTAAATTATCAACATACAACATTCCTTATAAATAATACTCTTATTAGATGAAAACGTCAAACAAAACCACCACTGGAGAAAAACAACTGAGTCAGTGTCTATGCACTGACTGACTTTAAATTCAGCTGGAATAACAGAAAGACCTGCAACATATCAGAAATTCAACTCCCACAGAACAATAGATTATTTACTACTTTTACAACAGCTAAATCCCAGGAGAGTAATTTTGTCAGTACATATGGACAGAATATTTCAGTGCCTCTATGAAAATGGCAATACTATGCAGCAGCACCAATCTGATAATGAAAAAATGATACTAACTGAAGAACAAGCTGCCTTTGGTAGAATATAACAGTTTTTATAAACATAAAATGTATGTTGTTGTTTTTTTCATACAGAATGAAATGTAATCTAGTAATAAGTATAGCAGCTACTATAGCAATAACAGCAAGTAATATCTATTGAGTTCTTTATAGCTAACATATAGAAGCAAGTAACATTATACAAAAAACCGAATAATAGCCAGTGAGTTTTGAATTATCTCACTTAACCATTACCAAAGGCTGTCTACAAAGAGATACTATTAACCTCATTTTAAAAATGAAGAACCAATGTAAAGAATTTAAATAGCTTGCCCAGAATCACAATTAAAAGGTAATAGAGATTAAGATTGTGAGATTAAGATTTTGAGATTAAGATTCTCAAAACACTAAGGCATATGTTTAATGATGATTTTCAGGAACCCCCAAATTAGCACATAGTAATCAATCAACTGTCAAAAGATGTCACGTCAAGCAAGCTTCCCAAAGATGAGTAATGGTATAGCAGAACTATTTCAAAAAGATTTCTACCCCAATTAGATACCACTTCATACCAACCAGTATGGCTATAATCAAAAATAAAGAATAATATGTGCTGCAAAGGGTATGCATAGACTTGGATAACTGTGATATTGAATGGTTTGCCTTCGAGACGACTGAGATCATTCTGCCGTTTTTGAGACTGCATCCAAGTACTGCATTTCGGACTCTCTTGTTGACCATGACGGCTACTCCATTTCTTCTGAGGGATTCCTGCCCACAGTAGTAGATATAATGGTCATCTGAGTTAAATTCACCCATTCCAGTCCATTTTAGTTCGCTGATTACTAGAGTGTCAACGTTCACCCTTGCCATCTCTTGTTTGATCACTTCCAATTTGCCTTGATTCATGGACCTGACATTCCAGGTTCCTATGCAATATTGCTCTTTACAACATCGGATCTTGCTTCTATCACCAGTTACTTCCACAGCTGGGTATTGTTTTTGCTTTGGCTCCATCCCTTCATTCTTTCTGGAGCTATTTCTCCACTGACCTCCAGTAGCATATTGGGCACCTAATGACCTGGGGAGTTCCTCTTTTGGTATCCTATCATTTTGCCTTTTCAATACTATTCATGGGGTTCTCAAGGCAAAAACTAAAACCCAAAAAGATGTCCTTTCCATTATAGGGGACTGGAATGCAAAAGTAGGAAGTCAAGAAACACCTGGAGTAACAGGCAAATTTGGCCTTGCAATGCGGAATGAAGCAGGGCAAAGACTAATAGAGTTTTGCCAAGAAACTGCACTGGTCATAGCAAACACCCTCTTCCAATAACACAAGAGAAGACTCTACACATGGACATCACCAGATGGTCAACACCAAAATCAGATTGATTATATTCTTTGCAGCCAAAAATGGAGAAGCTCTATACAGTCAGCAAAAACAAGACCAGGAGCTGACTGTGGCTCAGATCATGAACTCTTTATTACCAAATTCAGACTCAAATTGAAGAAAGTAGGGAAAACCACTAGACCATTCAGATATGACCTAAATCAAATCCCCTTATGATGATACAGTGGAAGTGAGAAATAGATTTAAGGGCCCAGATCTGATAGATAGAGTGCCTGATGAACTATAGAATGAGGTTCGTGACATTGTACAGGAGACAGGGACCAAGATCATCCCCATGGAAAAGAAATACAAGAAAGCAAAATGACTGTCTAGGGAGGCCTTACAAATAGCTGTGAAAAGAAGAGAGGTGAAAAGCAAAGGAGAAAAGGAAAGATATAGGCATCTGAATGCAGAGTTCCAAAGAATAGCAAGAAGAGATAAGAAAGCCTTCTTCAGCGATCAATGCAAAGAAACAGAGGAAAACAACAGAATGGGAAAGACTAGAGATCTCTTCAAGAAAATTAGAGATACCAAGGGAACATTTCATGCAAAGATGGGCTCAATAAAGGACAGAAATGGTATGGACCTAACAGAACCAGAAGATATTAAGAAGAGGTGGCAAAAATACACGGAAGAACTGTACAAAAAGATCTTCACGACCCAGATAATCATGATGATGTGATCACTAATCTAGAGCCAGACATCTTAGCATGTGAAGTCAAGTGGGCCTCAGAAAGCATCACTATGAACAAAGCTAGGGAGGTGATGAAATTCCAGTTGAGCTGTTTCAAATCCTGAAAGATGATGCTGTGAAAGTGCTGAACTCAATATGCCAGCAAATTTGGAAAACTCAGCAGTGGCCACAGGACTGGAAAAGGTCAGTTTTCATTCCAATCCCAAAGAAGGCAATGCCAAAGAATGCACAAACTACCACACAATTGCACTCATCTCACATGCTAGTAAGGTAATGCTCAAAATTTTCCAAGCCAGGCTTCAGCAATACGTGAACCGTGAACTCCTGATGTTCAAGCTGGTTTTAGAAAAGGCAGAGGAACCAGAGATCAAACTGCCAACATCCGCTGGATCATGGAAAAAGCAAGAGAGTTCCAGAAAAATATCTATTTCGGCTCTACTGACTATGCCAAAGCCTTTGACTGTGTGTATCACAATAAAGTGTGGAAAATTCTGAAAGAGATGGGAATATCAGAGCACCTGACTGCTGGGTGGCCCTGGTGGATCCAGGGTAATTCAAGATGGGGACGGAATTGGTGTCCTGGAAAATAGCTATTTCATTACAAATATATAGAGAGATTAGAAACGGATAATGTAGTAGGAAAATTAGTGGAGAAAAAGAGGCTGAATAACTTGGTTTACGTGGGCTCCAGATGGGAATTCAGCCAGAAAAACAGGGAGCAAGAAAGAACAACATGGGGGAATCAGTCTTTCCAGGAACTGATCTGATTTCTTTATTTTTCAGGTTTTTATATACCTGTTGTTATACATAGGGATGAATATAGAGTCACACGGGGATCAGCAGACTGACCCTTGTTACAATCAGGTGCTTTATATAAGATTATACAAAGGTCTTATGGGTTTTTACATCATCTTCTGGCCATGAGGTCTGCTGACATTTTATGGCCCTTTCTGATACTGGTCAGTTAACCAGGAAACTTATTTTTCCAGGAGTGATTTTTTTCTCAAATCAGGCGCCACCCTCCAAATAGTGTTACATTCCTATAGGGTGAGGGTGTAGTGAGTTACAACTAGAAAAGGAATTTACTTAACCTAAGATTAATATGATTAATCTTAAAGGTTAATATGATTAATCTTAAAGGTTAATACTTATTTCTCCTATATGCTAGTTATATTCATTACAAGGGCAGGGAATATGGAGATTTAGTAGCAAACATCAGCCCAACAAGTGAAAACCTTTCACCAATGTTTCCCTTAAGATCTATTTAGTCTTAAGATAGTGATAAGTTACATATTTTGCATAGCAAGGACACAGTGATTTATAACAAAGTTCAGTGATCTATAACAAAAGAGAAAATTCATTAATTCAAAAAGTCTAGTATTGCTAACATCAAAAACTACTATATTTCCTTTTCTATATTTCAAATACATTGATTAATATATTCCCAGGTGCCTAAGGATATGGAGGCCTGGTGGCAATCATTGACTCAACAGTGAAAAAGCCCTATGCTAATACTCCAAACTCTCTGTGCTATTTATGGCTGAGAGGTTGTCACACAAGCTAGTCTGTCAGCAGAGAGGTTTGACCTGAGACACCCTTGTCACACCCAGGGCAGGGAATTAGCAGTAATTATTGGCAAATGAAAAAACCCTTCATCAATATAATTCCTAATCAAGCCACTAATACTATACTAATAATCTTCTACCTTCTCAAAAGAGTCTGTATTTAGAAAGTTTTAAAACATCCCGTGCCTCTCACAGTTGGGAGGCTGTAAACAATCACATGCTGCCGGACAAACCTGATCAGGCAGGCCAGAGAACCTTCAGAAAAGTTTGCAAGTTGGAATACTCTTGTTATGCCCAAGAATTTTCATTGACTTGGAGCTGCAAATTAAATCCTTCTCCGAGAAAAATGTTTATGGGGGAGAGCCCCCGTAAAGTCAGAGGTGTAGGTAAGAGCATAAAACAGACTCTGGTTTTGGGGTAGATGCTCAGGAACAGGGGGTTTCTTGAGGCTTGATCACGCCTTTGCGTATGACAAGCTTCCTTCCTCATGACCTTTGCCATGGATGGAGTTCCTCACGCTGGCCCCCGGCATCTGACCTGCCTCTTATGAAACCTGTATGCAGGTCAGGAAGCAACAGTTAGAACTGGACATGGAACAACAGACTGGTTCCAAATAGGAAAAGGAGTATGTCAAGGCTGTATATTGTCACCCTGCTTACTTAACTTCTATGCAGACTACATCATGAAAAACGCTGGGCTGGAAGAAACACAAGCTGGAATCAAGATTGCTGGGAGAAATATCAATAACCTCAGATATGTAGATGACACCACCCTTATGGCAGAAAGTGAAGAGGAGTTAAAAAGCCTCTTGATGAAAGTGAAAGAGGAGAGCGAAAAAGTTGGCTTAAAGCTCAACCTTCAGAAAATGAAGACCATGGCATCTGGTCCCATCACTTCATGGGAAACAGATGGAGAAACAGTGGAAACAGTGTCAGACTTTATTTTTGGGGGCTCCAAAATCACTGCAGATGGTGACTGCAGCCATGAAATTAAAAGACGCTTACTCCTTGGAAGAAAAGTTATGACCAACCTAGATAGTATATTGAAAAGCAGAGACATTACTCTGCCAACTAAGGTCCGTCTAGTCAAGGCTATGGTTTTTCCTGTTGTCATGTATGGATGTGCGTGTTGGACCATGAAGAAGGCTGAGCACCAAAGAATTGATGCTTTTGAACTGTGGTGTTGGAGAAGACTCTTGAGAGTCCCTTGGACTGCAAGGAGATCCAACCAGTCCATTCTGAAGGAGATCAGCCCTGGGATTTCTTTGGAAGGAATGATGCTAAAGCTGAAACTCCAGTACTTTGGCCACCTCATGCAAAGAGTTGACTCATTGGAAAAGACTCTGATGCTGGGAGGGATTGGGGACTGGAGGAGAAGGGGACGACCGAGGATGAGATGGTTGGATGGCATCACGGACTTAATGAACATGAGTCTGAGTGAACTCCAAGAGATGGTGATGGACAGGGAGGCCTGGTGTGCTGCAATTCATGGGGTCGCAAAGAGTCGAACACGACTGAGCAACTGAACTGAAGGGTATACAGAAACTAGAATCCTTATACAATGCTGATGGGAATATAAAATGATACAGCTAACTTGAAAACAGCCCGATAGTTCCTTAAAAAGTTAAACAGACTCGCTATATAACCCAGGAATACCCAAGAGAAATGATAAGCATCTACACAAAAACTTGTATGCAAATAATAGCATTATTCACAATAGCCAAAAGGTAGAAACAGGTCACATGTCCATTATTTGATGACTGGAGAAACAAAATGTGGTAGTTTCACACAGAAGACTATGATTTAGCAACAAAAAGAAAATAGTGATACCTGTCACAACATGTAAACTTTGAAAATATGCTAATTTAAAGAAGTCAGTCACAAAAGACCATATACTGTCTGAATCCATTTGTAGGAAATGTCCATAATAGGCAAAAAGTAGATTAGTGGTTGGCTGTGGAAAGAAATGAGTGATAAGGACTGCTGAAGAGTACCTGGCTCCTGAAACTTTTGCAACTTGTTTTAAGTCGCTGGATATATTCCAGTGTCTCCTAGATTACAGTCTATGGGAACTTTACTAGAATTTGTATCCTACTACTGTGTGAAATTGTATAAATTTAATTATGTTGAATTGGTTCATGGTGATTTTCAGGTCTACTATATCCCTGCACTTCTCTGCATATTAATTCTATTAATTTTTGAGAGTCTGATATTGAACCTCCAACTAAAAATTTTAATTTATCAAACAAATAATTATATAATGGAACTATGTGTAACTTTGTTCTATATTTTCCAAGTCTCCTGTAAATGTGCTATCATACTTTCATAATTTGAAAAATATTAAAGAAAAAGGGTCCATAGTTTCTTTGGACTTCCTTTGGAAGTGACAAAATACTCTAAACTTAACTGTGGTAATGGATGCCAACTCCATGGATATACTGAAAACTACTGAATCGCACACTTTAAATGGGTGAACTGAGTTATATCCTAATAAGCTGCTACCACACACACACACAAGGTGCTTCTAAGACATTTTTCTTGTGAAAGATGTAAAAAAAAAATAAGAGAACTAATTTTTACTGTAGAAAACCCACTAAACTATTAGGTTAAGAAGAAAATACTCTAAAATGCTAAATAAGAATGCATGACCTAGAACTTAAAATGCATCCTATTTTAAAGGAAGAAAATAAAATTATGTCACATTAAATACTCACTTAGGAATGGTCAGTTTAAACCAAACACAATTCTGGTACAACAACACATCCTCAATTTCAAAAATTTTAAACTGCCTTTTATTTAACTATATTTAAACACTATTTTGTCAACAAAGGTCTGTCTAGTCAAGGCTATGGTTTTTCCAGTAGTCATGTATGGATGTCAGAGTTGGACTATAAAGAAAGCTGCATGCCAAAGAATTCAAACTTTTGAGCTGTGGTGTTGGAGAAGACTCTTGAGAGTCCCTTGGACTGCAAGGAGATCCAACCAGTCTATCCTAAAGGAGATCAGTCCTGGGTGTTCATTGGAAGGACTGATGTTGAAGCTGAAACTGCAATACTTTGGCCACCTAATGCGAAGAGCTGACTCATTGGAAAAGACTCTGATGCTGGCAAAGATTGAATGTGGGAGGAGAAGGGGACAACAGAGGATGAGATGGTTAGATTGCATCACTGACTCAATGGACATGAGTTTGGGTAAACTCCAGGAGTTGGTGATGGACAGGGAGGCCTGGAGTGCTGTGGTTCATGGGGTCGCAAAGAGTCAGACACAACTGAGCAACTGAACTGAACTGAAACTATACCAAAGTATTACTCTTTGGAACCTGTCATCTTGATTCTACTATCTTGTTTTAGAAGTTATAAACTAGTTTACTAGAAAATTATATTAGAAAATTTATATAGAATAATAAATTTCCAAATACTGATATTTTATTTATACTATTCTTGAGATAAAAGAGAACTATGGAGAGATACTAAGTGACCAATCCAAGCATGTCTAGTAAATCTGATACCCAGAGGACTTTATTATAAGGCAATTTCTCCTGGAAAGCAAGCCATCATACCTAAAAACCCTGCTGCTTTGTCAATCTGTTTTTGAATTATTCAACTAGCTTAAGAAAACCATTCCCCATGGGTGACTTTCTTAAATCTTAAAAAAAAAAAAAAATTAAATTCTTAAAACATTTAATCTCAGAGATACACATCTGAAATTCTTAGAACTACATTATAAAAATATGTCTCTGATGTTAGAAAATGAATTGCTATTTCAGAGAATAGAGCCAAAGGAAAGTTTGATTACTCTCATTTTCATCTATGAAAAAAGCTTTTATTTAATCTATGTCTTTGGACAAAAACTTTGGAAAACTTTAGAAGAGCTATATGTAAATAATGTTATTTTCATACAAAAATTAGCAGAAGAAAATATTACTGCCTTTGTGCATAAATAATACAGACTTTAAGAAACAGAAAAATTAAAACTTGGAATCACCTCAGTTATAAAACAAAGGACACAAGATAGTTGTACCACACAACTACCAAAACAAAGACTGTACTATATTCAGAAGGTGACCAAGAAGATATACTAAAAATGCCTAAAAGATATACTAAAAGGCAAAGGCAAAGACAAAATTATATATTTTTAAGTTAGTAACAATGCAGAAAGAATACTACAAAAGGTCATTAAGCTGAAGGTGATATACCTTTGACATATGTGGTTAACATATTTTTAATGAATTAACAGTTTTATAAATACCCAATATACTGAAAATATCCTGAATTTAAGATTACAGGTACACAAAAAGACTTAATCTTTTAGAACTTAGACTAATGGAACTTAGACTTAGGAAATGGATGAATGGTTGAGAGAATGAAAGAAAGGGATAAAACAAAAACAGCTAACTTCATTTATCTAGACTGTGCGACCTTAATACATAAACTCATTAAACTCACTTAATCTTTATAACACTCTCATCAGGAAGATACTATTAGTATCCTGATTTCAAAACAAGGTAACTTAGGCACAGGAAGTTATTTGGCCATGGTCATTAGTGGCCAGTGGCACCAGAATTTGAGTGTGGTCCTAAAGCCTACAGTCTCTGCCAGATATCTGAATCAGAGGTAGTGGATCATGGTAAAACATCGCTTAAATAGCTTCCCAAATGGCCATTCTTCAGATCAGTGGTTCTACCAGCATCTAGTGGGTGGAGGCCACAGATGTAGCTAAATAGCCTCAAATGCACAGTACAGCCCCAGTATCAAATAATCATCTGGGTCCAAACAGTCAAAAGTACTGTGGTTGAGAAACCCTGCTTTAGAATAGTGTTACTTCTTGCATGTGGAAATCTGTTATAATAAAGAAGAAAATAACATTTCCCTAAGTAGCCTGATTCAAAATATCATCATCCACACATTATTCTCCAGATCTGCTTATTTCAGGCAAAGGAAATGTTACACTGCAAAGCCTAAAAGAAACACAGGTAGAAGAAACTACTATTATATGGGAGATTAACCAGAAAATATCACTGGGGACATGAACGGGGGAAAATTTTCCTCAAACTCCTGGCCAAAAATTTTTCCATACAGAAAAACTGAAAGGAACTTTTAGGCCAACCCAACAGAAGAAAGGTTTTAACGGGAAATGATAAAACTGCTGACAGTCTGTCAACATTCCCTTCCACTAAAGCACTTGAACCTAAATTTTCCAAAGCTATGTCATGGGCCAATGATAACATGGCAAATTTTTAGAGAGCAATTAAGTTGTTTTGTTTGCTTTTCAAATGGACACATTTCCTGTATCTATCAATGCTTCTTTAGTCACTAATCCATCAAGGGCTATAAAGTTAAATCTTTATTCTTTAAAATTCTATTACCACATTATTTTAAGACTTTCTAGGTACCCTTAAAATGATATGCATTCACAACCACTCAATAGACTTTTCAATACCTCATTTTAAAAATAGAAATAAGATCTGACTTTCCTATTTAGAAAGCTATTTCCTCACAATTTTTAATTTCTTCTTTATATTTTTAAAATTTATTTCTTCTACTGAAGCATAGTTAATTTACAATGTTGTGTTAGTTTCTGGTGTATAACAAAGTGATTATATATTATTTTTCAGATTCTTTTCCATTATAGATTACTGTGCTGTGTTCAGCCGCTAAGTAGGGTCCAACTCTTTACAACCCCATGGACTATAGCTTGCCAGGCTCCTCTATCCATGGGATTTTCCAGGCAAGAATACTGGAGTGGGTTGCCATTTCCTTCTCCAGGGGATCCTCTTGACCCAGGGACTGAATCTGTGTCCCCTGCATTAGCAAGCAGGTTCTTTACCACTGAGCCATTGGGAAGCCCAATATCATATTTTTAAATTAAAAAAATTAATGTTTAAGAGAAATTCAAGCAAATGAATTTAAATTCATTTGCTCTTTATGTAAACTGACATAGGCCCCAGTCTAAATTTTCTTTAACCTTAACAGAAGCCTTTTTATTTTCTTCAGAAAGTCAACTGTTTTCACAACTTACATATCAAAAAGATTTTTGGAAATTTTTTTAAGAATTAAATACTGAAGTCAACCATAATATCAAAAAGGGTAAAACAAATATGCTAGAGAGACAATTAGATATCCTTCTCATCTTTTAACCTGTGTCATTTCAAGTTTTCTCTTAATCTCAGTACTTTATGTTAGAGAACACTCTAACACTCTATCAACCTTAGTTTTTTTTCCATTCATTAATGTATTGAGCAAATGTTTACCGAGTGCTGATTACTGCCAAAGAACAGGTTCTTTAACATCTCCACTTTAAAGGCCTGTTAAATCTCTAGTCACTGTTTTTCTACTAAAAAGAAGGGAAAGACCAGTAAGTTAAAATGTTGGTAGCTTCAATTTGGCTTCCAAAAATAAGTAAGATGCCACTCAGTTTCACAGAGAGGAAATAATGTTGCCCTTGTGTACATCCACCTGGGAGCTAAAAGAGCAAGCTCTGGCATCAACTGCCCAAGGTCAAAATCTTCCCTTTGACATGCCACTTACCAGACCCTAAGCAAGTTATTTAACATTTTTAAGTTATTTCTTTGCTCTATAAAAACAAGACAATTATGTCTCTAACTCAGGACTGTTTAAAAATTAAATGAGACATAAATGTAAAGTACTTAGTGAAATATAAGGCAAATGGTAATGTAAGCATATAAGGTAGGGGGTCCCTAGAGAAACAATGAGGCATGGCTTTCTCAACAAAACAGAAGCCATTTTTGGCCTATGCCATTTTGTAATCTAAGCCTGTCTACAATGCTTAACACTGAGAAGGATTTAATAATAATGATTTTAAGGGAACAAAAGAACAAACTGCTTTCAAGCAAGAGAGGTAGCAAACATAACAATAGCAAAACATAACAACAAAAAGAACAAATCAGCTGTAAAAACTCACAGGCCTGTTTCAACAGCAGAGAACAGTATGAAGCACTTTCCTGAGCAGTTTTGCAGAATTTAAACTTCCCAGGCATTCAATCTCCTGATCAACTGGAAACTAAGAGATGATGATGTTCATCTTTACTGACCTTCGTGACTTCAATCAACCAAAGCTTGAACTCTGTGGACTACCCATGCCCCTTCATAATTATGCATGTGCTGCTGCTGCTGCTAAGTCGCTTCAGTCATGTCCGACTCTGTGAGACCCCACAGACGGCAGCCGACCAAGCTCCCCGATCCCTGGGATTCTCTAGGCAAGTCCCTGGGATTCTCTAGGCAAGAATACTGGAGTGGATTGCATTTCCTTCTCCAATGCATGAAAGTGAAAAGTCAAATGAAGTCGCTCAGTCGTGTCTGACTCTTCGCGAACCCATGGACTTCAGCCTACCAGGTTCCTCCATCCATGGGATTTTCCAGGCAAGAGTACTGGAGTGGGGTGCCACTGCATGTACCGGTAGCTTAAAGCTTCCCCAAAGTTGCTGTTCATGGAGACACTACATTGGGGAAGATCCCTGGTACTCTCCTTACTTGTTGCAAGTACTAAATCCTTTATTCTCCCAGTCTTTGACTTGGCTGTATCTTTTGGCTAGACACTCACCAAGAGGTAAACCCAGTTTTCGGGTAACAGTAAGGGCTCAAAAATTATTATCTATTTTTAGAATAACATACAATAGCATATGATATTATTATGATGTAAAGACTAAATAATCACCTGTGTTCTTAAACCAAACTACTATACCAGAAATAATAATAAACTTTTAAAAAGAATTTCTAAAGCTAACTGTACTTATTTCACTAATTTATCACTAGGATATAGGTGCTGTAAAAATTCTCTAAGACAAAAAAGTCTAATATATTATTCTTCTCATACAACATGATGTCTTAAGACCTGCTTTTATATTTCTAAAATTAAAAATACACCAAAAAGAAATATAATGCCAAACAAAAACAGGGATAAAGGCAAAAAAAAAAAAACCTCTTCTTTAAATGCCCAAATCAAAGCATTTTATATTTGCTTTATGTAAATGAGAATTTTAATAAAGTTTATAAAATATAATATAATGACTTCATCTATGTAAGGAGAAAAAAATAACTTGTAAGCTTCTTTAGGGATAATCCAAAATTAACAATTATGTAACAAACTATTGAATTACTAGGAGAATAATACACTTTATAAAGTGTTACTGACGTTGAAACATTATTTATTTAATATATTTATATAAAACAAGGACCTAAAATAAAATCTAATAAAATGTGATTTTTTTTTTAAATGGAAATTCAGACAAAAATGAAATAAACTGGTAAAATGAACACCAACAAATTAAACTGCAATGTCCACAATTCCCACCTTTTTAGATCCAGATCAACACTTGGTTGGTTATCAACTAAAAAGTTAGCATACATATGCATAAAACAGCACTGCCTAGCAATACACAGCAATACCAATAGCCAAAAGAGTGCTAATACTTTGATGCTTTAACAAAACAAATTTTAAGTAAACATTTCCTCACCTATTATCAGATGGCAGAAGAGAAAGCAAAGCCAAAGCTGAAAGTTTTCTTCTTTCAGGCTGGGTAATATTGTCCATGCGATCAACCCACATTTCAATCATATTTCCCAAAAGCTGGTCCATCTGAAAAAAGACCAGGATCATGCTCTTTACTATAAGTACTGTTAAAGGCAAAGACCTCATAAAAAGGTTAAAGTATAATTCCAACAAACCACAGAATTGGAATACAAGAATGTGGGGCAAGCTGTGAGCTGGGGAAAAAAAATGAGCAAAACCAGAAATGGAATCTAATTAATCTTGACAGCCAATTAATTGAGTGCCAAATAGACTTGTTCAACTCATCTAGGCTAAGGGTCCACTTGTTTGGACAAATGCTAGTCTAGACGCTGCCATGAAAGTATTTTGCAGATATGATTACATTTGCAATGAGCTGACATTAGGTAGATTACCCTAGATAATGTGAGTACAGTGTCATTCAATCAGATGAAAGCCTTAAGAAAAACTAATGTTTCCTATAAATAGAAGAAACCCTGTCTCAAGAACGTAACACAGAAATCCTGCCCAAGTTTTTATTTTCATCCTGCCCTACAAAATTAGAAATTGCTAGTCCCTGTAATCAATCATATGAGCCAATTCCTTAATATCCATGACCACTTCTCATGTGTGCGCAACATACACACCAAACTGGCTCTGTTTCTCTGAAGAACCCTAACTAATGCATAGGTAGAATCTATATAATAAAACACAACCGAGTATACTCATCATGTAGACTTGAAGTGGGTCTCAGGTTTGCTTATAAACATTCGTACACTTCTCACACCTTTTAAAAGTGCATTTAATACCAAAATCTGTACTTCAGAGATTTTAGTAACATAAGATCAACCTTGAGTTCCCATACTTTCCTACATTTGCGCTTCTACATTTTTCCAAGAAATGCTTCAATACATTTTTTCCAACACAGTTTAAAAGATAATAAACAGTCAAGTGAACACATATTGGTTCAAGACAATCATTTATACTTGAGCTCTCCAAACAGTGTGCTGTGTCCTAAGATGCCACAGTGAACTCACAAAGTATTTAAAATTATTCAGAGAAACACAGTGACATCTGTCGATTACTGCAAGAACTACTAGTTCAATATAGTTTCCAGTTTTAACATTTCATTCCCTTTGATGACTTCCTATCTTTGCACAATACTACCAAAAAGTCAGGGTAGAACAGAAGATGAAAGTGGAGGTGTCCAACCTGAAACTAAGGTTTAAGATCTTGGTGGTGCCCAATGGCCATCCATATTCCATATTCCACTAATCAGTAACTACGGCTATGTAAGAATGAAATAAAGATGTTATTCTTCAGATTTTTGTGTATAATTTTCAACAGATAGAAAGTTATAAGGACATGAATACAAATTAAGTTGTTTGGATTATGTAATCAAAAGAACAGTTAGATATTTACTCTAGAGGCATTGTGAAAATGTTACTAACACATTAAGGGCACCATGAAGCAATACAGTCTAGTAACTGCTGATTTATACCATGTGTCTTCAGTGTTCACTTAATTTGGAAACAAATGGCTCAGATGCTTTACAGATTTACTGCAATTAATATCAAGTAAGCAAGATTTTAAAACCAAAGCATAACCATACAAAAGAAAGTATCAAGTTACTAAAATCTAATATATACAACTAAAGCTAGAGTAACATGTGGTTGAAATGAAGATGTAATCAGCAGAGACAGACATCTCTATGGTCTAATATTACTTATAACTTACATTTATCTGCTCTATTATAAAAGTAACAACAGCACATAATAAAAACAGAAATAAGACAACTGTAACAAATGTTGATGACAAGTTATAGTGAATCATGAGGCAAACAAATTCTGCGGTATTTCAGAGAACTATTAATTTCTAAAATTAAAGTATTTCTTAAGCAGCATAATAAAAAGATGATGAGATTTCTCTACCTTGATAACAAATGCCAGAATCTACCCTGGCAGGTCATGTTAAAGATACCACAATTAAATAAATACCCATTGTAGAAAGAAAAAATTTTATTTCTGACTGGTTCTATCACTTTTATAACTTTAAAGAATATGACTTATGCTTTCTGTAAGAATTAAGTAGCTTTATATAATTATATTCCCTGTAGGAACAGAATAAAATGTTTATGCAAATAGAGATCTTTTTAAAATGTTGTCTTCTTAATCTAACCTTCATAGCAGCTGCTATTCAAGCAATAAAATGTCATTTTTACATAAGATTCCATGAAAAAAATCATTCATCTTGTAGAAATAAAAAAGTACCTTCAATCTCCCCAGTATCCAAAAGATACGTGCTATAAGTCAAACACTTAAAACAGATTAAGGGGAAAATAATCTAAATGGCAGGTCTTGAAGAAAGTCATCTCCTCAAGATGAAAAATTTGTAGAATTGAAGTATGTTATCAAAATATTTCACTCTTCCCCCAAATTTACAAAGTCTATATTAAAGGGTATTGCCAGAAAGAGTAAGATGATAATGTTTCTAGAAAACAAAGAAATACTCAAGGTATAGTTCAGTCTTAGTTTTGTAGAAAGATGAACAGATATTATTCCAATTATTCAGCTACAACAAACGTACTGAATCTTTAAAAAAAAAAAAGTTATTTACCCTAGAAGCATACTGACATTGTGAAAACAATTTCAGTTTAGCATTGAACATTTGCTCACTCCTCTGAAATTCCACTAAAATGAGAGTAAATAAATATAAAAAGCAAACAAATAACCCCACAGGGTCTATAAAAGAGAAGAAACTACAATTGGTAAGGATGGCAACAACTTCTAGAAGATGGCAAGTGGATGAAAGAGTGCTTAGTAAGTGACTTAGCAAAACAAAAAGCCTGAACAAACTGCTTGCCAGGGGAAAAACAGTCTAACGCAGACAGACTTGTTTCTCAGAATCTCACAATTATCAAGCCACAAAGACAGAGGCGTAGAGCTCAAAAACAGGAAAACTGGCTGAGAATCTGTATAAGGAACAATTAGAAATTTCCAGATCACCATCCTCACTCCTATAGGAGTACAAAGATTCAGTATCTGCAAAAATAAATTCTGAGAAGTTCCAACTCAAGGCATCAAGAACAGGGGAAAGACAAGGTGAGAAACAAATTAAAATTAGATGATCTAAATGAAAATCAAGATGCTGAGTGGTGAAAAACCATAATCCCCAAGGCCCTTCTCCCCATCCTGAATTCCACAGCAAGTGTTTACAAGAAGAAAGATGTTATCCCTTGGAAGAAAAAGGAAGTCTAAAGAGAAAAGGGGCCTACAAATACTGTCATTTTCTAGCAAATTTCCCTACAGCAAAAGCACCATTCTTCAATACTCTAGGCTCTAAACTGAATCAGGTTTTCATCTAAAAGTATTCTTCATTCAAGACAGAAAATGACTGAAAGAATTTGATTAGCAAATGCTTAGAGGTGGACTAAGCAGGTGCACCGTTCTAACAGTGACTTTTACAATGAACCCAACTTCTTACCTAAAAATGTAGTATCACTCATAATTAACTTGGTTTTCTCTACTATCTGAAAACTGTTTTCAAATGTTTAGACGAGACAAACCCTTCTGCAACATCTTTGCTTGTTCAAAGCTATCTGGATTTACTGGAACTCATTTTCCTCAGTTCAGTTCAGATCAGTTCAGTCACTCAGTCGTGTCCAACTCTTTGTGACCTCATGAACTGCAGCACACCAAGCCTCCCTGTCTATCACCAACTCCCAGAGTTCACTCAAACTCATGTCCATCGAGTCGGTGATGCCATCCAGCCATCTCATCCTCTGTCGTCCCCTTCTCCTCCTGCCCCCAAGCCCTCCCAGCATCAGAGTCTTTTCCAGTGACTCAGCTCTTCGGCTGAGGTGGCCAAGGTACTGGAGTTTCAGCTTTAGCATCAGTCCTGCTGCTGCTGCGGCTGCTAAGTCGCTTTAGTCCTGTCCGACTCTGTGCAACCCCATAGACAGCAGCCCACCAGGCTCAGCCATCCCTGGGATTCTCCAGGCAGGAACACTGGAGTGGGTTGCCATTGCCTTCCTAGTCCTATTTAATTCTGATGTGCTTTAAAACTGTGCTCACAGTCAACAGTAGCCATTTGAACTACAGTAATATAGTAGTTTCATTCACATAGTCTATAGACTCAAACATGATGGCTTGACAATTTTTGGCCAATTCTTTGTGAAAATATATTTTTCTTCACATTGAGAAGTGGGAAAAATAAGTGTCCCCTGAAAAGGCCAGTGCTCTTACTACAGTGACAGAAATAAGTCTGACCCTATAACATCTCTCTCCAATTCTTCATACTGTCAACAGGCTGAAGCAGCACCAGCACCTGCTACAGGTCATTATTTCTATTTTGCCAGGAACAAGGCAAGGATGCCACATTTTACCAGTTCTATTCAACATAGTATTGGAAGTTCTAGCCAGAACAAATAGACAAGCAAAAGAAATAAAAAGCATCAAAACTGGAAGGAAGAAGCAAAATTATTATGATTTATGCGGATGATATGTTCTTATATATAGAAAGTCCCAAAGATGCCATCAAAAAGCTGTGAGAATATATAAATTCAGTGAAGTAGCAAAATATAAAGTCAACTAACAAGTCAGTTGCATTTCTATACAAGAGCAATGACCAATCTAAAAAGAAAGTACAAAAAACAATTTCACTTATATTACCATCAAAAAGAATAAAATGCTGAGGAATTAACTTAACCAAGGAGGTGAAAGACATATAACAAAAAATACTAAACATTTCCTATTAAGAAATTAATAAAGAAAAACATATCCAGAAAAATATCTGCTTCATTGGCTAAGCTAAAGCCTTTGACTGTGTAGATCACAACAGACTGCAGAAAATTCTGAAAGAGATAGGAATACCAGACCACCTTACATGCCTCCTGAGAAACCCATACCCAAGTTAAAAGGAATAGGTAGGCCAGACATGGAACAATGGACTGGCTCAAAATTGGGAAAGGAGTGCATCGAGGCTGTATATTGTCACCCTGCTTATTTAACTTGGGCTTCCCTGGTGGCTCAGAGGTTAAAGCCTTCGATGCAGGAGACCCGGGTTCGATCCCTGGGTCGGGAAGATCCCCTGGAGAAGGAAATGGCAATCCACTCCAGTATTCTTGCCTGGAGAATCCCATGTACGGAGAAGCCTATTAGGTTAGGAGTCCACGAGGTCGCAAAGAGTCGGACACGACTAAGCGACTTCACCTCACCTCACCTCTTATTTAACCTATATGCAGAGTACATCATGAGAAATGTTGGGCTGGATGAAGTTCAAGTTGGAATCAAGACTGCCAGAAGAAATATCAATAACCTCAGATATGCAGATGACACCACACTTATGGCAGAAAGCAAAGAAGAATTAAAGAGCCTCTTGATGAGGTAAAAGAGGAGAGTGAAAAGCTGGCTTAAAACTCAACACTCAAAAAACGAAGATCATGGCATCTGGTCCCATCACTTCATGGAAAATAGATGGGGAAACAATGGAAACAGTGACAGACTTTATTTTCTTGGGCTCCAAAATCACTGTGGATGGTGACTGCAGCCATGAAATAAAAAGATGCTTGCTCCTTAGAAAAAAGCTACAACAAACCTCAATAGCACATTAAAAAGCAGAGACATTACTTTGTCAACAAAGGTCCGTCTAGTTGAAGCTATGGTTTTCCCAATAGTCATGTATGGATGTGAGAGTTGGATCATAAAGAAAGCTGAGCGCTGAAGAATTGATGCTTTCTGAACTGTGATGTTGGAGAAGACTCTTGAGAGTTCCTTGGACTGCAAGGAGATCAAACCAATCAATCCTAAAGGAAATCAGTCCTGAATATTCACTGAAAGGACTGATGCTGAAGTTGAAGCTCAAATACACTGGCCACCTGATGCAAAGAGCTGACTCACTGGAAAAGACCCTGATGCTGGGAAAGATTGAAGGTAGGAGGAGATGGGGGCATCAGAGGACAAGATGGTTGGATGGCATCACTGACTCAAAAGACACGAGTTGATCAAACTCCAGGAGACAGTGAAGGACAGGGAAGGCTGGTGTGCTGCAGTCCATTGGGTAGCGAACAGTCGGACATGACTGAGTGAACAACTATTCCTCAAAGCGATCTACAGCTTCAATGCAATCTCTATCAAAATCTCAATGATATTTTTTCTTTGTAGAAACAGAAAAAGCCATCCTAAAGTTCATCGAGAATCTCAAAGGATCCTGAATAGACAAAATCATCTCCGAAAAGATGAAAAAAGCCACAGGACTCACACTTTTGAATTTCAACATGCATTACAAAGGTTTAGTAATCAAAATTATGTGATAATCATATAAAAGTAGACATATAGATTGATGGAAGAGAATAGAGAGCCCACAAATAAACCTTTGCATAAATGATTGAACGATTTTTGACAAGAGTGCCAAGATCATTCAATGGGGGAAGGACAATCTTTTCAACAAATGGCACTGTAAAAAGTGAATAACCATATGCAAAATAATGAAGCTGGATCCTTACCTCACACAATATACAAAATTCAACTAAAAATGAGTCAGAGATAAATCACAGGACATACTGTATAGCACAGGGACATATAGCTATTATCTTATAGTAACATTATACACACACACACACACACACACACACACACACACCATGGAGCATTAGTCTTAAAAAAAAAGCGAATTCTGACATATTCTACAATACTATGAACATTGAGACCTCTGGAGAAGGAAATGGCAACCCACTCCAGTACTCTTGCCTGGAGAATCCCACGGATAGAGGAGCCTGGCAGGCTACAGTTCATGGGATCACAAACAGTCAGACACAGCTAAGCACGCACACACCACAAACATTCAGAATATTAGGCTTAAGTGATATGTTAGTCACAAAAAGACAAATATTGTATGATTCCACTTATATGAGGTATTTACAGTAGTCAAAAATCATGGTACATTCTTTAAAGTACTTTTTATAAAGTACCATGGTGTTTCCAGGGACTACAGGGAGAGGGTAATGAGAAGTTATTGTTTAATGAGTACAGAGGTTCAAGTTTTATAAGTCTGAAAGAGTTATGGAGATGTATGGTGGTGGAGACTGTACATTATTATGTTTAATACCACTGATCTGCATACTTGAAAATAGGTAAGATGGTAAATTTTATGATATGTGTATCTTATCAGAAGGAAAAAAATAGGGAAAAAGTTTTACAGTAACTTTTCACTTCCCACAGCATACTGGACATAATTCTAACACAGGACTTATAATAACATTACAAAGTGGCCTGTAAAGTACTCTCTCCCTTTAAAAAGCAAGCTTGTCAAACCAAGTGTCTCCAGTATACAGTGGAGAAGTGCCTATTTCATGATGTACAGGAGGCAGCAGAATGTGGTCACTGAGATGAACTGAGGTTACTGGGGTGTACATATCAATTCCATCACTTACTAGCTTTGGAAACGTGACCAAGCCACCAAATCTCAACTTTCTCAGGTGTGAGTAGATATAAAAATAGTATTACCTCCTTGGGTTGTTGTGAGGATTTAAAATAATACAAAAAATTTATAGTTATTACTAATATCACTCAACAGATTTTGCTGAACTCAACTGAATACACGCTTTAAACTTTTAACATTATTCCCTCACAGCTAAATTTAATGAAGCTAATGAAAAATCTCTCCTGTCTATTCATCAAAATGAAGTCTAGGTTCTCTAATTAGGTTAGTCTAATTCTGTAAAAACTAACATACATTCTACAATTTGCACTTCCTTACTTTAGATTTTCATTAAAAGTGGAAATGGTAATATCTGTTTTAGCCACAAACCTAAATTTTTCACAAATTGCCCCTCCATTCTAGAGATATCAGTCAAGTACATTCTACCTTCTACATTTTATAAACCTTAACAGATTAATCACTTAAGACATAAAAATCATATTTTTTCTATAATGTATGTAGTCTCAAGTAACTAACTCATTGAAGAACCTTTTCCAAACTTACTCAGGTGATTGGTTTCAATTTAGTATGTTTTTAATAAACTTCTGCTGAAAAGGTCTTTTCCTACAGTAATGATAATAGAAACACTGCATGACATTAAAAACAAGCTCATTAAAGAAATGAAAGAAAGGTAGTACATGACTGTATGGTAAAGTATTCCTGTTTCATTTTATGTATGAGGTAACAAAGACTACAACCATAAACAAATCAAAATTCTATACTATAGTTAAGTAGAACAACATTGTCTATTTTGAGAGAGAACAAAATTTAAGTTTCAAATTGCCACTCACAGATTCATTTCTTCTTTTTCCCAAATTATCGTATGGCATAGATAATTAAAGATTTAAAATAACAAAAATACTTATTTCAAGATCATGCTTGTTGAAAGTAATTCTGTGAATGATTCAACTATGTACAACTTCATTTTGTATTCTTGAACATAATAATAAAATTTGATTCAGGCAATAAAAATAAAATTTAAATACTTCAAGAGTTTTTTTATAGACTCATTATTTCACCAAAATTTTTCCAAACTTTATTTGGATAAAGATTTTCTTTAAGTACATAGATTCTTACCTCTTGATTAAATTTATGTGCCATCTCATTAAGAAGTGAAGAAAAAAAAACTAGTGTTTTGTAGCAGGACTCGACCCATAACTCCGAGATATGTTGACATTACTACAGGATACCTCTGTGCAATTAAAATACAGCACATTTAAAACTGTGTTATGGTACAAGTATAAATAATAATAAACAATCATTGACAAAGTAACAATCAACAGGGATATGAAATAATATTCTTCTTCATACTGCTTCTTTAGAATGAACTGCCAGTATTGTCAAGTTCTAACTAACTTACTAAATATATATGTCACATAAGGTAATATATATGTATTATGTACATATTTATATGGATTATATATGTATATATATATAAAAAAGAGAGGAACAAAGAAAGAATATTTATCAATGGCATACTTACACATTTATATCACTTTAAAAGCTCCTAACATACATATTTAGAGTCTATTAATAGATGGGGAAACACTGTCAGACTTTATTTTTGGGGGTTCTAAAATCACTGCAGATGGTGACTGCAGCTATGAAATTAAAAGACGTTTACTCCTTGGAAGAAAAGTTATGACCAACCTAGACAGCATATTCAAAAGCAGATACATTACTTTGCCGACTAAGGTCCATCTAGCCAAGGCTATGGTTCTTTCTGTGATCATGTATGGATGTGAGAGTTGGACTGTGAAGAAGGCTGAGCGCCAAAGAATTGATGCTTTTGAACTATGGTGTTGGAGAAGACTCTTGAGAGTCCCCTGGACTGCAAGGAGATCCAACCAGTCCATTCTGAAGGAGATCAACCCTGGGATTTCTTTGGAAGGAATGAATTTGCTGACGCTGAAACTCCAGTACTTTGGCCACTTCATGCAAAGAGCTGACTCATTGGAAAAGACTCTGATGCTGGGAGGGATTGGGGGCAGGAGAAGGGGACGACCGAGGATGAGATGGCTGGATGGCATCACTAACTCGATGGACGTGAGTCTGAGTGAACTCTGGGAGTTGGTGATGGACAGGGAGGCCTGGCGTGTTGCAATTCATGGGGTCGCAAAGTCGGACACGACTGAGCAACTAAACTGAACTGAAAGAGCTTAACTTAGAAGAAAACCAGCATTTTCATATATTTCATATATTACACAGTTTTATGTAACAAAACTAGCACTATTTTTCCCATTCCTATGCTCCACATGTCTGTGTATGAACACACATGCATATGAGTGAAAGGCATGAGACAGGAAAGGAAATTCATACTTTCCTATGTAGAGACAGAAATAGCAAAGCTGTATAACTACCCTGAAATTGAGGTAATTTACTTCAAAATAATCAAACAGTTAAGTCCTTTTTATATCTAACAATGAATAAGAAGTAATTTTCCAAAGAATAAGGAAAATAAGTAAAATAGAACCCTAGAATCTAGCATTAACATTAGAAGCTTAAGAAAATCTTACCTCCCCTTCTATAATACCTCTGAAAATACAGGGTAGAATTGGTTGAAACATTTGCGGGCCTAATACTGGGTTCACTTTAAGAGCATTTTCCACAACCTAAAAGCAAAATGACACAATGGTAATGCTTAGTAATACAGGTCAATGCTTTATGCAAAACACAGGTAAGAAAACAATATATTAAACACACATACATACAAACACATGAAATATTCATTATCCTGACACTAGACACACTTCTATAAGATAGTCCATTAAAAATTACAATTCAATTTTAAGGATATAATACTTAGACACAGCTATATATTTCACATAGAATTATAATAATCACATTCTGATAAAACAACCTTCATGATGTCAATGTATTTATCTTTGCATTTTAAACAAACAACCTTTACTAAATATTTAATGATGCTTGCTTAATGTTTGATATTTGTTTAATATTTCTGGCCTTATAGAGGCAAAAAGGCATTTCAAAAGTATTCTAATAGTGAAGAGCAAAATTAGTAAAAACTATACTCACTATACAAAATGAAGCCTACATTTAAACATTTTATTTACTTATTTTAATTGGAGGAAAATTACTTCACAATATTGTGATGGTTTTCGCCATACATCAGTATAAACCAGCCATAGGTAAATATGTGTCCCCTCCATCCTGAACCCCCCTTGCACCACCCTATGCCTCCAGCTTATCACACAGCACCAGCTTTGGGGGCCCTGAAGCCTGTACTTTTATCAGTCAACTGGATGGAAAACAAATGCATATAAACTGCGTATTTATTAAATGAGAAATAATCTTACTGTATTTATAATATAATCATACAGATTCTTAACCATGCACACTGATTGTGACATGTGAAAATCTGAAATATAAAGTTCCTTTATATGAGTGAGATGGGTTCCTTCTAAAACAAATACAGCATGAAATTCAAACTGGGCTGGGATTTTTGTTTTTGTGGGCAGGGGTTGGGGTACAGGGAGTGAGGAAGGCAGTGGTCAGAAAGCAGCCGTGAGGATCAAGAAGAAATGCCCATACTTCTGGTCCCACTGCCTGAGGGGTAAGAATGAACACAGATACCATCTGAGAGGGTTGCAGGCAAGTGCCAGTCTCAAGGCAGAGGCAGGCTTCCCTGAAGAGCTTCCAGCAATGGTTCTCAGGACTGACTACTGGCACTCCCAGTGGGACAAGTGTTTACTGTGCAGGAATATTCCACCTATCAAAGGGTTTTAAGCATCTCTGATCTCTGCTCATTATGTTCCAATTGCATGTTCCCAATACAGTGACAACCAAATACACCTTGTGCATTTCAAAACACTCTCAAGGTAAGCAAATAGTACAATGAATGACAAGATTCTTTTTTGTCCATGAGACAAAAGGAATGTCCAAAACAAAGTTTAAAAATACAAAAACTGATACAGGATGCATGGGGCTGGTGCACAGGATGATTCAGAGAGATGATATGGGGTGGGAGGTGGGAGGGGGCTTCGGCATTGGGAGATCGTGGACACCTGTGGCTGATTCATGTCAATGTATGGCAGAACAAATACAGTATTGTAATGTAGAATAAAGTATTTTAAAAAATTAAAATATATATATATAAAAAAATAAAAATACAAAAACTTTTACTGTGGGCCAAACACTATGCTATCTACTAAGAGATACTGGGGAAACAAAATCACAGTTTATGATTAAAAGCCATAGGAAATGATGAGATTCAGAACATAATTAAATCTGACCTCAGTAAGGTTTGTCAAAAAAATCAGACTCAGAATAAAGAGGGGGAAGGTGTAAATAAGCTACCCAGAGGTAGATGTCACTAGAAATTTTATCTATGAATGGAAAGTAAGGCTATCTGCTGACTGCTAGACCCACTTTACCTTCCTAAAACTCCACTAAAATTAGAGTAAGAAGATTTTAAAGGGAGGGGGAATAATTTTAAAAGGAAAAAAGGAATGAGAGATGAATACTGGAAGGTACAAAAAGAAATTCAAGAAGTAACTGACTTATCAGATGAGAGAAAGCTGAAACCTAAGGCTGCAATACAAAAAGCCAAGAGCAACTCGGTGTGTATCAATTTTATCTTCTCCCTACAAATTCTTCAAGAGATGGGAATACCGGACTACCTTACCTGCCTCCTGAGAAACGTGTATGTAGGTCAAGAAGCAACAGTTACAAATGGACATGGAACAACAGACTGGTTCTAAACTGGGAAAGGAGTACATCGAGGCTGTATATTGTCACCCTGCCTATTTAACTTATATGCAGAGTATATCATGTGAAATGCTGGGCTGGATGAAGCTCAAGCTGGAATCAAGATTGCCAGGAGAAATATCAATAACCTCAGATATGCAGATGACACCACACTTATGGCAGAAAGTGAAGAGGAACGAAGGAGCCTCTTGAGGAGAGTGAAAAAGCTGGCTTAAAACTCTACATTCAAAAACGAAGATCATGCCATCCCGTCCCATCACTTCATGGCAAATAGATGGGGAAACAATAGAAACAGTGACAGACTTTATCTTTGGGGGCTCCAAAATCTCTGTAGATGGTGAGTGCAGTCATGAAATTTAAAAAAAAAAAAAAAATGCTTGCTCCTAGGAAGAAAAGCTACAACAAACCTAGAGAGCATATTAAAAAGCAGAGACATTACTTTGCCAACAAAGGTCCATCTAGTCAAAGCCATGGTTTTTCCAGTAGTCATGTATGGATGTGAGAAAAGGAAAAGGGAAGTGAAGTCGCTCAGTTGTGTCCGACTCCTTGAGACCACGTGGACTGTAGCCTACCAGGCTCCTCCATCCATGAGATTCTCCAGGCAATAATACTGGAGTGAGTTGCCATTTCCTTCTCTAGGGGAATCTTTCCAACCCAGGGATCGAACCTGCATCTCTCACATTGCAGGCAGATGCTTTACCCTCTGAGCCATCAGGGAAGCCCACTGGGGATGTGAGAGTTGGACTATAAAGAAAGCTGAGCACCGAAGAATTGATACTTTTGAACTGCAGCATTGGAAAAGATTCTTGAGAGTCCCTCGGACTGCAAAAGGATCAAACCAGTCCATCCTAAAGGAAATCAGTTCTGAATATTCACTGGATGCTAAAGCTGAAGCTTCAATACTTTGGCCACCTGATGTGAAGAACTGACGCACTAGAAAAGACCCTGATGCTGGGAAAGATTGAAGGCAGGAGGAAAAGGGTACAACAGAGGATGAGATGGTTGGATGGTATCACTGACTCAATGGACATGAGTTTAAGCAAGCTCCAAGAGTTGGTAACAGACAGGGAAAACTGGAGTGCTTCAGTCCATGGAGTTGCAAAGAGCCGAACATGACTAAGTGACTGAGCTGAACTGAACTGAACTACCCCTTCTCATCAAAAACCACAAGAAATAGTAGAGCCATAAATCTCTGGAAAGGACGGTAAAGGAAAAGCCAAAAATAAGACTAGTTGGAAGTCTACTTAGGAAAAAAAATTGCCAGATAATCCCAAGTCTGCATATTTGGGCAGCTGACCAGTGGGGACTCCCCACCCCAGGAGAAGACAACTTATTTTCTTTAAAGGGTCTAAAAGAGAGACGCTTCAGACTAAATGGGCCCAGCAGTGCCTGGTACTATTAACTGAAATAAACTTACATCAAGGCACATCCTTGTAAAATTTCAGAACACCAGGAACAATAAAAAGAAGCTACAAGTTGGGGACGGGAAACAGGCAGGGGGAGTCAGCCTGACTCTGAAAGAGACTTCTTTCAAGAAAACTGAAGTACAGTAATAAAACCCCTATGGGTCAATCTGTCTGAATATGTGGAACAGAGAAGTTGCAGACAATTTAGTGCACTTAAAAAATTACACCAAAGAATTTATTAGCTCCAAACATTATAGAAGTTTGTGCAGAAAAGGAAAAGTAATCACATGCTAAACATTAAGACTTAAATTCATTGAAATGTACCATTCAGTACAATCCAGCTCTCTGCCATTAGGCATTTTCTTTATATACAGAGGTAAAGTTACAGGTGTATAACGGATTCACTTATCTCAGAACTAAAATGGAGGAGTCTTTGCAATCAAAAAGGTTAGGAACCATAGAAACTATGAGATCCTTTCTGAAGAATTATACAGGGAAATGCCATTATCAGACTTGGAGGTAAGCACTGTGGATTAGAATTAAGAGAAAATTCAGAAAGTATAACCGATCAGATATAGAAAAGAATTTGAATAGCTGATCAAAGGTGAAGAAGTCTGGGAATACTCATTTTCACATATGGTCAATGGGTACAACTGTGATGCCATTAATAACAGTGAGGCTTTGTTTTAGACACAGTGAACCTGAGATAATTTTTCCTGTGGGAAAATCCATATGGGAATGGTTTTATATTATTTTCACACTCATGACACTCCATAAGGTCCACTTTTCAGGGAAGTTATTGCAGCTGTGACTGAAAAATCATAGAGTTCAAATTATTACTATTAACAAAGTGAAAAAAGAAGGTTCCTGCATAATGATCAAAATCCTATCTTTCGCTTCTAAACAGATTTTTGAAAAATGGATCTAGTGGTTTCAGTGGTAATAAACAACTCTGCATATTTTAAGCAAAATGCATGTATACCTAGATGGCCAAACATCTCCAAGAGGAAATAATACTAAAGACAACTACAATAATAACAGGTAGTTTTATTAAAAGATAATTTACAGATATTAAGAGAATTTAAATCATAACTTACTCCTCTTGGAGGGTAGGGGGCAGAATCATGATTTCCTCAGATTTTAACATGTTCGACATGTTTTACTGCACTTATTTTAGTTTCCATGTTCAAACTGTACCCTTACTAGTCAGTGGGAGCTCCTTCAAGTTGATTCTCGCATTTAGACAGAATCCCATCTTCTTCCTTCTGGCACAAGGAGATCTTCCCGGTTTATCTTGTGTCCCTCCTACCTGAGCTCTGGAGTCAGCCAGCAGCAGGGTACAGTATTCACAGACCGCAGTATTTAATCTGCATTCTGAGGTGTTTATTGTCACTGAAATGACACTGCTTCTAGTCATGGCTTACACGAATCAGGAAATCTATATTTCTCTTCCTGAGAAGCATATACCAATAATTCACCAAATCCAATTTAAGATTATAGCATTTTACGTTGTTGTTCGGTCACTAAGTTGTGTCTGACTCTTTGCGACCCCAAGGTCTGGAGCATGCCAGACTTCCCTGTCCTTCACTATCATCCTGAATTTGCTTGAAGTCATGTTCATTGAGTTGGTGATGCCATCCAACCATCTCATCTTCTGTCACCTGCTTCTCCAACTGCCCTCAATCTTTCCTAGCATCACAGTCTTTTCCAAGTTGGCTCTGCATCAGGTGGCCAAAGTATTGGCACTTCAGCTTCAGTGTCAGTCCTTTCAGTGAATATTCAGGGTTGATTACCTTTAGGATTGACTGGTTTGATCTCCTTGCTATCAAGGAACTCTCAAGAGTCTTCTCCAGGATCACAGTTTAAGCATCAATTCTTCAGCACTCAGCCTTCTTTATGGTCCAACTCTCACATCCATACGTGCCTAGTGAAAAAACTACAGCTTTGACTATATGGACCTCTATAGGTCTCTGCTTTTTAAAACACTGTCTTGGGTTGGGAAGACCCCCTGGAAGAGGGCATGGCAACCCACTCCAGTATTCTTGCCTGGAGAATCCTCATGGACAGAGGAGCCTAGCAGGCTACAGTCCATGGAGTCTCAAAGAACTGGACATGACTGAGTAAGCACAGCACAGCACAGGTTTGGCATGGCTTTATTTCAAAGGAGTTAAGTGTCTTTTAATTTCATGGCTGCAGTCACCGTCCACAACTTCTTTGATTTTATCGTTCCATCGTTCTTCCCTTATATTGAAAAATATCATATTCAAATAACCTTATCTGCTTCTTACTGCTATGTACAAACTATCCACATATGGGTTTCAAAATAACAATACCAATATTACTGATAATGATAACAATACTGAAAGCAATTTATAATTTCCTCATGTTTCTGTTTTAATGTTATATCTCACCAGGAACATACATATAAAATACTGTGTATTAAAGTTACTTGAAATATTCTCAAATGACTTATGCCACTAACACAGTAACAGATTCAAATGTTTCCTTTTAAAAATCTTTAGAACTGCTTTTACTTTTAAGTCATGCAAAACGTCTCTATGACTCCAACCCCAAAGTACAAAATGTACTTTCTGAAGCTTGCATTCTTAGTTTGCATTCTCTGCCCCTCTTTCCCCTACTTAACCACTTTCATTAATTTGGTTTATTGCTATCTATGTGCACTCTTCAAATATAGGAAAACTCTGGACTCTGTTCTTTGCTTATAGTTTCAAATCACTCTGAAACTGTATATAGATGCTGTCTTCATTTCTTTCTAAAGTTGCACAGTATCCCTCTGTGGCTGAATAAGCTGTAGTACCTCCTATCCCATCATCGAATCCCCTATTACTATTTTTATCAGTATTTTGCTATTACATACATAACTTCTGAATTTTAGTTTCCATCCACCGCCTTTCTGATTATACAGTTTAGAAACAGACTATTTTTATAGTTCCTGTGAAAAATGTAGGCTTTTAGTTTGTGCTTTACACGCAAATCATTCTTTGGATTTAGGCTTACCCAGCATACAGAGTGATTAAGAGCACAGATTCTGAAGTCAGAAAGCCTATGTTTATGTCATGATTCTAATACTTACTAGCTGTGTGACCCTGGACAAGGTATTTATTTCTTTGTGATGTAATTTCTGATCTGTTAAAATGGGGGAGAGAACCGTACTATCATCATAGGTTTATGTGAGGATTAGAAATGTGTAGTAAACAGTAAATGCTAGCATTAGCTATAGTTATTACAGAATAAATTATATCTTAAAGATATGTGTGCCATCTTAAATAAGGCTTATCACAGTGAATAAAACCAATGTGGCTTACTACTGCTTGATAAGACCATGATAAAAAAAAAAAAGAGAATTTCTAAACTCAAATTGGTATATAAAATTGAGATAAATTTCAAATTTAAAAAATGTTAATTTAAATTTGTATTTTTAGAATATAATTGTATTCATCTAGATAATTTGTTCCAATTCATAGACTACAATAAAGCCTTTTTTTTGCTCTTAAAGTAGGCATACTTGTTTCTCTATCCAGTTTTCATAACATTATAATTTTCTGCTTCAGAGAACAAAGAAGCTACTTCCAGATACTGTCAGAAGTAGTATTAACAGTGACATTTAGTCAAAAATATATTAAAAAGGTTATATAGCATACTCTACTAAGAAACAGTATCTGAGATATTAAAAATGAAAAATGAGTTAATATTAAAAACTATTATAATTTTATTGGAACTCTGAGAATAGGAAAATGCCAAAAATTTTGAGCATTATCTCAGCTTTCAAGTGCAAGCATAATAGCACCATTATTCTAAAATATTATTTTGTATAAAAAATGCAAACAATTCATGTTAATGAGTATATGTGTAGTATTTAACATCCATTTAATAAATAATTAAATTCAGTTTCTGGGATTTCAAATCAAATATGAGGTTTAGCTACAGCAATGCTATAGAAAAATAGTCTTAAACACAGGTTATGAGACTGCCAATTTTTAATTCAAGAATTTACATACTATTAATGACCCTTTGCTGGCATACAAAACTGGTTTAATGTGTAATATATGTTAAATGTTACAAGTATTTCAGTGTTTATTTGGATGGTAACTGATTTGTGCTGAATCATTCAATCAAAATCCATTAGGCAAAACTGGGGAACAAATAATGACATCATCTTCTTTCAGTTCAAGGAAAAAGAAGAAGCAAATAGATTCCTTTCCAGTGAAACTATAAAGGTAGTGTTGTACATTATGTAAACTTGAAATTTTCCATAATAAAAAGTTTTAAAAGACTGTGTTATTCTGTAAAGGAATAATTTAAAACAACTATATTTTAAAAGCCAGCTGAGATACATGGCTTTGGAAAAAGAGTAAAGCTCTTTCACTGTGTAAATTACCTATTTAAGTCATAAAAAATTTCACTAATGTATTATTTTAAACAAACATTTATTTATCAGTAAAAGAAATGTTCAAAGGAGGAGTTCCTTAGTGGACTGTTCTCCTCAAAGGGAGATTATATCATTAGATAAAAACAGCCAACACTTATACTGGCTGATTATACGATAGGCAATGTTTTAAGTGGCCTATACATACAAGATTATGCAATCCTTCAACACTTATACTGGCTGATTATACGATAGGCAATGTTTTAAGTGGCCTATACATACAAGATTATGCAATCCTTACCTTAACTCTAGGAAGTAGGTAAAGTTTTTATCCTTATTTGACAGATCAAAAGTGAGGATTACAGATTAACTTTCTCACCTCACCCAGCTGTGAGGTAGCAGAGACAATATTCTAATAGCTATGAGGTAGCAGAGACAATATTCTAATTGTAGCAGTTTCGTTTAAGTAATCTGCTAATTTACACTATATCAAGAATATAACTTAAATAGTAAGAGAAAATATTCTCCTTAGGACATATCCTAAAAACTTGCCTCATTTTTCAAATAAATTTCACAATCTCATTCTGTATGAAGAACAAGCTGTCTTTCAACAATTACTTTACTAATAATATTGCAGAAAAGCAGGAGGAAAAAATCTCTCCATTTAGATTTTTTCTGGTAGGTGTTTAAATGTAAGAAAAATTCCAAGTTTTTCATCACTTAGAATTTATACAGTGTAATTTAACACAAGAATTTCAGATAATGGTAATTAAAGATTATTAAAATCATATAGTATAACACCTTTTATAATAAATATGAGAATTTAAGTCCAGAATGTACTCAAGAATGTGTAAGTAGCAGAGCTGGGTGCACAAAACCAAGACAGAGGTCAAAGAGAAAATAACATTCCACACGCAGTTATTATTTACTAAATTTAGGCTCATGGAAAAGTTTACAGTCAAGAAGAGAAAGATAAAACACACACTGAAAAATCTACAAAGGCAACACCAAAATGACAAGGCAACTTTCTCTCAAATTTCTATCACTCCCACATTACCAATCAGTTATTTCTCAAACAGAATTAAGTTCCAAATATCAATTCCTTCTATCTCTACTTTCAGAGAAGAAATTATCACTGAGGCAAAAGATGAAGCTGAGATTCTATAAGACAGATGGAAGTTCCTCAACATAATCAGTTTGGTAAGAGCGTAAATGCAATAAAAATTCACAAAAACATTTTAGCAAACAACAGGACAAATGTTACTTGGCTTGTAAGCTTTAGGGCTAGAATACTTTGAAATTAGTAGAAGTGAGGTTGATAGACACATGGTAGGAAACAGGCCTCAAGTATCTAGGGTCAAGACAAGTCACACACAGATTGTTACTCCTTCAGGGCCCACAAGCTTCTCAGGAACATTTAGTGCCTATACTCCCATCCTTTTATCCCCTACTCTAAAAAGAAACCAAAGAACCTATGAAATTAAAACCGAAGAGTTCTGCTGTATTTTCATTCTATATTTACCCACTTCCTAGCTTACAATACTATGATTTCGGATTTAAGTTTCCATTGTGATTTCAAACATAAAATGTCAAATCAGAGAGTGTGCTGAAGAATGTAACAGGTTAGATAAATAATCTTTCTGGGAAAAATCAGAATTAACCAAAGAACATTTTATGTTCTTTGTTAAAAACCTTGTTAAAGTCTTGTTAAAAGCCTTTCTGTAAGAAATCCCTCAGAAGTCTACAATGACACTTTAACTGAATCATTCTTAAATATCAACAAGATAGAATTCATTTAACAATGAATACTGAGGGGCCTCCCTGGTGGCTTGGTGGGGGAAGAGGGGTCAGTCTGCCAATGTAGAGGAGCCGGGAAGATCTTTGCAGGTACAATTAAGATGGAGTAATTAGGATAAGCCCCATCCCTGGTGGCTCAGAGGGTAAAGAATCTGCCTACAATGGGGGACACCCAGGTTCAATTCCTGCATCAGGAAGATCCCCTGGAGAAGGAACTAGCAACCCACTCCAGTATTCTTGCCTGGGAAATCCCATGGACAGAGGAGTCTGGCAGGATACAGTCCATGGGGTTGCAAGAGTCAGACATGACTGAGCAAGTAACACACACTTAACCCATTATGACTGGTGCCCTTATAAGAAGAGAAGACAGAGATATAAGGAGAAGGTCATGTGACAACCGAGGCAAAGACTGGAATGAAGTGTGTTTAAGTGAATGAAGTCAGAAACTGCTGCTAACTACCAGAAGCTAAGAAAAAGGCATGGAACAGATTTTCCTTTAAAGTCCAAAGAGACAGGGTGGCCCTACCGACACCTTGATTTCCAACTTCTAGTTTCTAGAACTCTGTGAGAGAGATAATCACTATAAATACTATAGATTAGTTCCTGTTGTTCTAAACCACTCAGATCGAGGTACTTTGTTATGCTAGCCCAAGGAGGCAAACATCATTCTTAGCGATGTCATCATTTTCTCATCACTTTACAATGTGACACTTACACCATTATCCCCACCCTCAACAGATAATTCTCACAATGGTCCCTCTGTTTTTGTTCACTTCTCTGCAGTATTTAACACTGTATTAATCTAATTCACCCTGCTAGGATTGCCGGATTTAGCAAATAAAATACTATGTTTTATTGGCAACCCTAAACCGACCAAACAGTTAAGATTCAGCTCCCATCTCAACTCCCTCTCTCTGAAAAATGTTCTCTGCAAAATGCTGGGTTGGAACATCATTTCAATACTCCCAGAGGAACATAAAGCAAACAGATAGCAACGTCTAACAGCAGAAAGTGTTCATGAAAATAAACTGAGGGACTTTATAAAAAGAAATCCTAACCTCTTATGTCATACTTAAATTTACAAAAGGTTACAGAGGTAACCTTTACAAAATGTAATCTGAGATACCGCTAATCTAAAACTATATAACACAATAAATATGGGCTGTTTACCAGCTTCCAACCCCCAAAAGAATGACTACTCAAGAGCAGAAACTGTGATTTTCCCATCACATGTGCCTAGAATAATGCACTGAAGATCAGCACCATGGGATGGCAGACAATGCTGCTGGGCCAAATCCAAACAACTGCACGATTCTGTTGGATGCATATAGTCTATGCCTGCTTTCAATCGACAACAGATACAAACACTTGAGACAAAGACGCTATGGCCCACAAAACCTAAAACATATACTATACAAAAAGTTTGCTGACACCTGACTCACACGGTCAGGTGAAGCTGAAATTGAATGGCTCTATGAAGATCTACAAGACCTTCTAGAACTAGCACCCAAAAAGAGTCCTTTCCATTATAGGGGCTGCATGGCTGCTAAGTCACTTCAGTTGTATCCGACTCTGTGTGACCCCATAGACAGAAGCCCATCAGGCTCCCCCATCCCTGGGATTCTCTAGGCAAGAACACTGGAGTGGGCTGCCATTTCCTTCTCCAAGGCATGAAAGTGAAAACTGAAAGTGAAGTTGCTCAGTCGTGTCCGACTCTTAGTGACCCCACTGACGGTACCTACTAGACTCCTCCATCCATGGGATTTTCCAGGCAAGAGTATTGGAGTGGGGGTGCCATTGCCTTCTCCATCATTATAGGGGACTAGAATGCAAAAGTAGGAAGTCAAGAAGTACCTGGAGTAACAGGCAAATTTGGCCTCTGAGTACAGAATGAAGCAGGGCAAAGGCTAATAGAGTTTTGCCAAGAGAACGCACTGGGCATAGCAAACACCCTCTTCCAACAACACAAAAGAAGACTCTGCACATGGACATCACCAGATGGTCAACACCGAAATCAGACTGATTATATTCTTTGCAGTCGAAGACAGAGAAGCTCTACACCGTCAGCAAAAACAAGACCAGGAGCTGACTGTGGCTCAGATCATGAACTCCTTATTGCCACATTCAGACTGAAACTGAAGAAAGTAGGGAAAACCACTAGACCATTCAGGTATGACCTAAATCAAATCCCTTATGATTATATGATGGAAGTGACAAATAGATTGAAGGGCCTAGATCTAATAGACAGAGTGCCTGAAGAACTATGGACAGAGATTAGTGACATTCTACAGGAGGCAGTGATCAAGATCATCCCCAAGAAAAAGACAAAATGGTTTTCTGAGGAGGTCTTACAAATAGCTGTGAAAAGAAGAGAAGTGAAAGGCAAAGGAGAAAAGGAAATATATACCCATTTGAACGCAGAGTTCCAAAGAATAGCCAAGAGAGATAAGAACGCCTTCCTCAGTGATCAGTGAAAAGAAATAGAGGAAAACAACAGAATGGGAAAGACTAGAGATCTCCTCAAGAAAATTAGAGATACCAAGGGAACTTTTCATGCAAAGATGGGCACAATAAAGGACAGAAATGGTATGGACAGAAGCAGAAGGTATTAAGAAGAGGTAGCAAGAATATACAGATGAACTATATAAAAAGATTTTCATGACCCAGATAATCACAAAGGTATGATCACTCACCTAGAGCCAGACATTCTGGAATGTAAAGTCAAGTGGCCCTTAGGAAGCAGCATCACTAAGAAAAAAAGCTAGTGGAAGTGATGGAATTCCAGTTGAGCTATTTCAAATCCTAAAAGATGATGCTGTGAAAGTGCTGCACTCAATATGTCAGCAAATTCGGAAAACTCAGCAGTGCCACAGGACTGGAAAAAGTTTTCATTCTAATCCCAATGAAAGACAATGCCAAAGTATGCTCAAACTAAGGCACTCATCTCACATGCTAGCAAATTAATGCTCAAAATTCTCCAAGCCAGGCTTCAACAGTACATAAACTGTGAATTTCTAGATGTTCAAGCTGGATTTAGAAAAAGCAGAGGAACCAGAGATCAAATTGCCAACATCTGCTGGATCATCGAAAAAGCAAGAGAGTTCCAGAAAAAAACATCTATCTCTGCTTTATTGACTATGCCAAACCTTTGACTGTGTGGATCACAACAAACTGTGGAAAAAGATGGGAATACCAGACCACCTGACCTGCCTCTTGAGGAACCTATATGCATGTTAACAAGCAACAGTTAGAACTGGTCATGGAACAACAGACTGGTTCCAAATCGGGAAAGGAGTATGTCAAGGCTGTATATTGTCACCCTGCTTATTTAACTTCTATGCAGAGTACATCATGAGAAATGCTGGGCTGGATGAAGCACTAACTGGAGTCAAGATTGCTGGGAGAAATATCAAAACCTCAGATATGGAGATGACACCACCCTTATGGCAGAAAGTGAAGAGGAACTAAAAAGCCTCTTGATGAAAGTGAAAGTGGAGAGTGAAAAAGTTGGCTTAAAGCTCAACATTCAGAAAACTAAGATGATGACAACTGGTCCCATCACTTCATGGGAAATAGATGGAGAAACAGTGGAAACAGTGTCAGACTTTATTCTTCTGGGCTCCAAAATCACTGCAGATGGTGATTGCAAATATGAAATTAAAAGACACCTGCTCCTTGGAAGGAAAGTCATGACCAACCTAGACAGCATATTAAAAAGCAGAGATATTACTTTGCCAACAAAGGTTCGTCTAGTCAAGTCTATGGTTTTTCCAGTAGTCATGTATGGATATGAGAGTTGAGAGAAAGTTGAGCACCGAGGAACTGATGCTTTTGAACTGTGGTGTTGGAGAGACTCTTGAGAGTCCCTTGGACTGCAAGGTGATCCAACCAGTCCACCCTAAAGGACATCAGTCCTGGGTGTTCACTGGAAGGACTGATGCTGAAGCTGAAACTCCAATACTCTGGCCACCTAATGAGAAGAACTAACTCATTGGGAAAGACACTGTTGCTGAGAAAGATTGAAGGCTGGAGGAGAAGGGGACAGCAGAGGATGAGATGGCTAGATGGCATCACCGACTCGATGGACCCGAGTTTGAGTAAGCTCAGGGAGTTAGTGATGGACAGGGAGGCTTAGCGTGCTGTAGTCCATGGGGTCACAAAGAGTCAGACATGAGTGACTGAACGGAACTGACCCACATGATGTAACTGAATAATCAGCAGTTATAGCAAATGCAGCCATTTGAAAATCAAATTAACATGCATATTAACACAGATATCTTCTGCAGCTTTATATGAGCATATATAAGCGTATAATAAATGTCTGAAGAACAGCACATTAAACAGTGTGATGCTTGAATATGTTCCAATGGTTGGTTAATATGGAAGAAGACCTTACTATCTATACAAACTAATACCCACTTAGTTTCCTGAAATATACTATGGTTTGCTGCTTTGATTACTGTGGTTAATGCATTTCTAACAATGAACCTTTTGGGAAAACACACTTTCATTTCACTGGGAAGAAATCAAATAGCTTTTAGGATCTAAAGCCAGGACTTTCACACACAGAAAAAATGCTACTTGGCTAAGTTATAATAACACTTCACCTAATCAGCTCTCATATATGACTTAAAACATAGCTAAGAAATTAGAAACAAAAAATAGACGCTTTTATAAGTACACCTTCTCAGAAAGTTCCATACAAAGTAAGTGTGTGTGAACCACATATATACATGTAAAGATATATTAACATATATTTAAAATATTTATATCTAAGTATATACATTTCATATGATTTATATCCTTAATATGTAGATATATAGATAACTCGAGCCTATTCTTTATTATACACAACTATATACAATATATAGAGATATAGTGATTCCATAAAGATATAATGCATAAAAATTAACTCATAGCCTATCAGGTTGTTTTTTTTTTTAATGGGGATATAACTGACATATAACACTATATCGGCTTCAGGTATACAACCTAATGATGTGACATTGGTTCTTTGTTATACACAATTCATACAAACTTGGTACTCTAAATTCAACAGATAATCCAAATTAAAAGTACCAAATTACAGTGGGATACTGTGTCCCAAAAGCAGGTGAACTAACTGGACAGGTGAGAAGTATCAGACATCACCACCCTCTGGGTAATTCATAAGTTTTTAAAGCCTTATTACACAAAGTGAAGTCTCAGGATAGGGGCGGGGGAGACTTTGGGGACTCATCAGCAGACACTTTGTTATAAATGTGAAATCTGCATTTTAACAACATCTTCAGGTGACTTACACGCACGATCAGATTTCCGATCTCTACTCCAGAAGTATTAACACCGATTTAATACTGCTAAAAGAAAATACTCTGTCTATAATTACTCTTCCCCTTCTTGTCAGTCATCAAAACCCAAATGAAGGTCCAATCTCACAAAATACAGATGGAAAACTTACAACAATATTCATTAGAAAGATGACAGTACCTTCAGCACTTGAACTTGACCATCTGTAGTAATTTCCTTTAGTAGTTCACAAAAGGACTGACATAGACCTACTGCATAGGTCTGAAATGCAATGAAAAGTCAAATTATACATATGAATATATCTGCAATATCAAAAAAGGCATAATATTGAATTTGGGACTCATAATCAACTTGAGTATTAGATACTAAAGCTCTAAGTATATAAAATTTCAATTAAAACTCTGTAGGAAAAGTTTAAGAAATAAAAATACAGCTTATTCCTATTCTGATTTTTGTAGCAATGTAAGGATATTTTCTGTGTTAAATAATGTAATTCATGGAACTGCATCACATTTGCAGTGGGCAGTGCTTATGACGATCCCCCCAACCAAAGTAATAAATCAATCTTTTAAACTTTGAAAAAGCTTCAAAATAAGATTTCTGATTTCAAAGAGGAAACAAATAATAACTACATAAATTCTAACAATGCAAAAGCTACAACATACCTGTAAAAATTCAGTTGATGATAAAAAGATATAACCATTGATGATCTTAAAGCAGGTTCTGACACTTTCTGAACTTAGTTCTGCCAAAAAATAATAATAATAAAGAACAAATTAATTAATTGTTTAAAATCAGTTTAAATGAAGTGATTCATTTAAAGCTAAGCTGCATGCCCTTCTTTATAAATCTTTTCTGAATGCTATTCTGACTGCTAGTATATCAGTATCTATCTAAAAACTGGCATTAACCTGTAACTTAATGCTTTCCATATACCTCCCATTACTTAAAACAACTTAGAAAATACTAAGCTCCTTTTTCTTTCCTTTCAGAAAATAACTACATAATCCAATCTTTCATTTCAAATTAAATTTCTAGTACCAGCATAACAAACTGCATGCAACTGAATCATTTTACCATCATATTTCGACATCTGCTTAAATGGGTTCATTCAGTCAGCATTTACTGAGTGTCTACTGTGCTGGCATTGAACATGTAAGTTAAGTCAAGTCACTCAGTCATGTCCAACTCTTTGCGACCCCATGGACTGTAGCCCACCAGGCTCCTCTGTCCATGGGATTCTCCAGGCAAGAATACTGGAGTGGGTTGCCATTTCTTTCTCCAGGAGATCTTCCCGACCCAGAGGATCAAACCCAGGTCTCCCGTATTAGAGGCAGACGTGTTAATTTCTGAGCCACCAGGGAAGCCCCATTAAACTGATAAGAACAGATACTACACTTGATCTTAGCCAAAAGGCCAAGAAGCGATTGAACATGTAACTCTACTTAAAAGAGTGGCTATTATACTTTGAAAATTATAATTCCCAATTCTTGGGCTTTGTTATTCAAATCCACTCCCCATGAAAAACCTACAGATAGAAAATGTTCTTAAAAGTATTATTACCAGAATAGTATAGGAATGTAATATTGTTTTTAGGTATTCCTTTCAAAGTGCAAAGCAAAAAACCATTTGGTTAAAACTGAGTATGATCAAATGTTTATGCAGTGCTATTTTACATGTCTTATCACAAACAATAATAATGAAACAGAATATAGATTATATGTATTAATTGTACAAATCAAAACATGATCCCAAAATATCATCTATATTTAAAACTTTTCATTTTGTATTGCTACTATTTTAGAAATCATATGCACTTGCAATAGGACAGACTAAAAATGTTTCCTGGCAAAAGTGTAGGCTCTGGGTTCTTACGTAACTCATATCCTAGCAAAGTGAGAAGATATTCTATTTAGATGAGAATGACCCATAAAAGACGCTTGCTCCTTGGAAAAAAAGCTATGACCAACCTAGAGAACATATTAAAAGCAGAGATGTATCTTTGCCAACAAAGATCCATCTAGTCAAAGCTATGGTTCTTCCAGTACTCATGTATAGATGTTAAGAGTTGGACTATAAAGAAAGCTGAACGCCAAAGAACTGATGCTTTTGAACTGTGGTGCTGGAGAAGACTCTTGAGAGTCCCTTGGACTGCAAGGAGATCCAACCAGTCAATCTTAAAGGAAATCAGTCCTGAATATACATTGGAAGGACTGATGCTAAAGCTGAAACTACAATACTTGGTTAACCTGATGCAAAGAACTAACTCATTGTGAAAGATCCTGATGCTGGGAAAGACTGAAGGCAAGAGAAGAAGGTGACAACAGAGGATGAGATGTTGGATGGCATCACTGACTCCTTGGACATGAGTTTAAGCAAGCTCTGGGTGTTGGTGATAGACAGGAAACCTAGCGTGCTACAGTCCATGGGGTCGCAGAGTCGGACATGACTGAGTGACTGAACTGAACCCACCCATATATTTTCACCAGTAGATAAAAACATACCCCAAATTCAAAATGTTTCAAAGGAATTATTTTGTATATTTTAGGATTTAATATATTAGTTAAAATGAGAATGTAGAGGGGACAGAGACTAACCAACTCATTACCATGCTAATCAAAGACAGAAATAAAGGCTGTCACCTAAATATACGACAGTGTTAGTATCTCAGTCGTGGGCTCTTTGCAAGCCCATGGACTACAGCCTGCCAGGCTCCTCAGTTCATGGGCAAGGACACTGGAGAGGTTCGCCAATGCCTCTTCCAGGGATCTATGAGCCCAGGAATCGAACCCGGGTCTCCTTCACTACAGCCAGATTCTTTACTATCTGAGCCGCCAGGGAAGCCATTTCACAACAGAAGACAAAATGTCAGGAAAGTCATCCTTATGAAAACTTCACACTGTCCTTTTCTCCTTAAGGAGCAAGTCCAGTCAAGTCTGAACTTGGGCACATTGTTTAAAAGACAAGCAATGAACAGAAAACTACTTGCAACCACAGTGATAAATATGGCAGAAGGGTCTACACTTAAGTAAGAAATCAGAATGGTTACATTCCGGGTATGTCACCAAGTATAATTTCTAAATCACTGCCACCTAAAATTTTACCAAGGTCTATGAAGAAGAAAACAATATTTAAAAAGATTTGATTTTGAAGACCATAGTTCCCATCTCTTCTCGCAGATATTTTAAAAGCTATTTCTAGATTAATGTATATAGCAAGTAGCAATTAGGTCACTTTATACTGTTTTCCATGCCTCCATCATGCCAAGTACAGCTTATATGAAGGAATGATATCTTAAATAAATACTACATAGTAATAGTAAAAAAAAATAGCCCTAAAAATTAATAAATTTATTTTTAAAATATATTGAACACTGTTCATTGTTATCTATGAGTTCCTAGTAAAACTCTGATAAAAAAAAAAAGTTACTGTCTGGTCCAAGTATCAAGAGGAGTTGACCATGCAATAGACCTGTATTTATTTTCAGACTGTGAATAATTTAATTCAGTGTTCTCAACCATGGGCAATTTTGCCCTCATGGGAACATATGGCCACATCTGGAAACTTTGGCTGTTTAAACTAGCATCCAGTGGGTTGTAAGGATGCTATTAAATGTCTTACAATGCACTATATTCTTCAAAAGAAAGGAGTTAAAAGACGCTTCATGGGTAAATATTAAAGATTGGGAACTCTGAATGGAATAAACATAAACAATTTTTACATTTTATAAATAATGTTTTTAAATGGCAGTAGTCTGCAGACTGAAAAAGAATCAAAAGGCCAGTAAATAGTACTATATACAACTCTTAAATAGTCTATATGAGTTAAATGTGAATCTGTACTGGTAAAAATTACACACAAAATAACTCTATAGACAGTAATTTTTGTAAATTTAAGATATCACATACTTGTGAATGGCAGCCGATATGTAGCAGACAAGCATTGGCTTTCTATGGTTAAGTATCATCAGAATACATGTTTACGTTCAGAAAGGAATCAAACTACCTATCATCCATGGTAGCTAAAAGAGACTAAAGAGCCTAACCCTAGCACAGTGTCTAGTTCTCTGATGTCACATGTCAAACGTGTTGCTTCAAAACATTAAGCTTCCAGGGACTTTCCTGGTGGCCCAGTGGTTAAGAATCGCCTTGCAATGAAGAGGCACAGAGTTCAATCCCTGGTCAGGGAACTAAGATCCCACATGCCTCAGAGCAGCTAAGCCTACACGTCACAACTAGAGAGTCCACGCGCCACAACAAAAGATCCCACAAGAAGCGATGAGAATTAGACAGTGGAGAGCCTGTGTGCCGCATCTAAGAGCCAGCAACTGACCCTGACCTGAATGAGTAAGGAACTTTCAAAAAAGGAAATTAAGCTTCCTTATTTCAAGCCCATACAGAAACAATACCTCAACAAACAACAAATACTTTTCTAATATTTAATAACCTTTATTTTGGTGGTTCCTTAGCTAAATCAGAAGTATGTACAGAGCTCATTTATGAACAACTGATAGCATGAAATGACTTTTTCAATTTAGTAAATTTAGTGTTTGCTCTTTAATACACAGAAATAGTTCTAAAAAGTATACTGTAGGAAAAAATTCAGAAACTATTAAAATACTACCCAACTTACTTCTTAAAATCAAGGGTTTATTAAAAATGGAAGGTATAATTTACAGCTGCCTGTAGAATAGTAGTAATTTTATGCTTTAAAACTTACCTAGAAGTGGTGACATATTCTGAAATATACGAAGCAGCTCTGGTGTAAGACACGGGCTGTTTTCCAAAGTCACTAGCCTAGGAAGAGGAGGGGGAAAGAAAGATGATTAAATCGCCTTCCACAGCCTTTGAAGCTACTAACAATGCAACTTAGGTGTTTCAAAAAACGTTCCCATTTAAAGGAAGAAAGCAAAATAGACAATACAGAATTTTTTTTTTAAAAAGGGACTACTCAGTCTTTTGTGGTGAGACACCAAACCTCTCCTCCATACAAAATACAGAAATTAATTCCAGGATTTATATGAGAAAAGTAAGGTTTTACAAGAGGTCAGAAGATTTTTATGGCATTAGATTAGAAAAAGTCTAGAAAAAGACTGATAAATATAACTACACTAAAGTTAACAACTATTATGTACCAAAAGCTGTCTTCAAAAAAGTTAAAACATAAAAGTTACATACTGGGAGATTATTTTCAATATATATGCTTGACAAGGGAATGATATTTTTTAAAAAGTCAAGAGAAAAATGGACAGAACACATGAACAAATATTTCACACAAGATACAATGGCTGACAATAAACTCGACTATAAAATATATAAAGATATCTAACTAGTAATTAAGAGAACATAAATTATAACCAAAACAAGGTACAATTTTACCCCATCAATCAGCAAAGTATTAAGTGTGACACACTATGTACTGTCAAAGCTATAAAACAGTAATTTGCACACTGCTGACAGCAATGCAAGCTGATACGATCACTTCGGGAAACAGCTGTTATCCAGTAACACTGAATATGCCTATGTGTATATAGCTATGACCTGGAACTATTTCTAGGCAGAAATGTATACTAGGGCATACGGCCTTATACATTTGCTCCAGGAGTCATGCAAAAGAATGTTCAGAGTTGCATTATTTGAACATCAAGCAAAGTGGCAAATGAGTAAGTGAATCGTTACAGTCACACCACGAGGCTCATCACTATGGATCAATCTCAAAACAGGAAGCAAAAGAACCAAGTTAGAACATACATGATACAATTCATAAGAAGTTAAAATATACTGTTTAGAGATACACACATGTATGTGATTTTAAAAATATAAAAACACAAGAAAGAAAATCAAGAAATGAAAACAAAAAATTGGTACAGTGGGTTATCCCAGCTTGGAACAAACTTGCCATAACATGGGCTTCACAGATACTCTCGTTCTATTTCTTATCCAGAGTATGGAAAATGAGTTTTTGTTTTATGTAAGTTATAAATAATTATAAACAACATGCGTGCATATTATTTTGTGTCTACAAAATATTTCACAAATGTTAAATGACAAAATCAGGTAATCTAGGCAGGGGATTACACAGGGAAAACCAGGTACCCCCAAATGAAGTACTTCTCAACAGCACAAGGAATGATATCTTTGGACACCTTACCTTGATCAATAGTAACAGGATTTTAAAGAGAAAAGACAAATACCATATGATGTCATTTACACATGGAATCTAAAGTATGGTACAAATAAACCTATCTACAAACAGAAATAGACACAGAGAATAGGCTTGTGGTTCCCAAGGGGGAGGGAGAAAGGAGGGAAATGGACTGGGAATTTGGGGTTAGTAGATGCAAGCTATTACATACGGAACAGATAAACAAGGTCCTACGGTACAGCACAGGGAACTATACTCAACATCCTGGGATAAACCATAATGGAAAAGAATATAAAAAAGACTGTATGTATGTAACTGAGTCACTCTAGTGTATGGAAAATATTAACACAGCATTGTAAGTCAACTATATGTTAATAAAAAAACAGTTTAAAAAAACAATAATAGGATTTCATTTCATTTTTAAAGAATAAAATTTCAAGTAAGGTTAAAAAAAAATCCTATTCATCTTTAAAATAACCATGAAACCAAAAGAAAAACTCCATTCCAGTCCTGAGGTTTCACTGAGAAAAATATTGGAGGGCATATTCTAAATGCTAGAAGATGTTTAAAAACACTCTTACTCAACAGATACAAAAAAGAGTCTATCTGAAGCTTGTTCTTTCCCTTCCACTATCATTACTTTAGTAAAAATGCCACTCAGGTCACTGTCACTCTCATTTTCTATGGTAGTTTCCATAGTATAAACTACGCTATTCCAAAGAGAGAAAAGATGTGAAGAATTGAAACTACTTAAAAATCAAAGTACATGATTTATAATTTCATAATAAAAAATAAAGACTTGGAAAGGAGACGAAGTGAGAAAAAGTCAAAACACTAAATTCTTTACCATCAAGGAAAAGTTAACTACTTTGATGAATAATTAGACAAAGATGTATGTACCTATATCTTTGCAGGGAGAAATTAAAACTTAATGTTAACCTTCCAAAAAGTGTACAAAAGAGAGGGCATAAAGTAAAAAAGATGTATCAATTCAACAAATAAACAAACAACTATAAAAATTCTTTTGAAGTAAAGCATCTCTGGTTAGCTTAAAATATAAAATTTAAAAATTTGCTCTGTATAGGAACATAACTAAATTTCAAATAAAAAAGCTAAAAGGTAAAAGATGAACACAGATAGTTAGGTCAAATCTAAACAAAACAGGGCTCCCCTGGTGGCTCAGTGGTAAAGAATCTGCCTGCCAGTGCAGGAGACATGGGTTTGATCCCTGATCCAGGAAGACTCCCCCATGCCAAGGAACAACTAAGCCCTTGCTCCACAACTGTTGAGTCTGAGCTGTACAGCCTGGGAGTTGCAACTACTGAAGCCCAACTTCAACATCCTCTTCATAGGAGAAGCTCTCAGACACCTTGTCAATGCTCGTAGGCTGCACTGAACTCCAATTTATTCTTCAGTCTACTCTCTTCCTCCTCCTATTCTCACTACTCCACTGAAACCCCTCCTATCATCTCCCTTCACTCCTTACTATGGACTACTCTTACTCTGACAATCAGCAACATTTGACATAATTAACCATTCCCTCTTTTAAGAAATATTCTCTCTTGGCTTGGTTTTCCTCCTCTGATAGCTTCTCACGCGACCTCGAAATTTTTTCTTCAGGATTCCGCCCAGAACACTATGTTCTCTATCTGACCTTTTCTTCCTAGGCAACCTCACCAATTCTCAGACTTTGTAAATCATGTACATCATGTGCTAACCACTTTACAAATAGCATCTCATGCTCACACAACCAAGTGAGGTAGAAATTATTTTTCCTCATTTCATAGATAAGAAAAGATGTAATCATCAGAACATGATTGCAAACCTAATGCTGTGGTATATACATGGGCCTGCCTACCTGTGTTCCAAATAGAGGAGTTTGGAATACTGATTCTAAACAGGAGTTCTAGCCCCCTAAGAAAATTATATTAAGAAATGTGTACTTTGATTCTATAGCATTACTAAATTTGATAAACTTTAAAAATGCATCCTAATGACTTAATTTTGTTTATATACAATGAAAGGCTAGGAAAAAATGAATTACCATTAGTAGAGCAATGCATTCCTATTATGTGTTTATATAATCCTTAAAAATGTGTACACCTTTCACTAACGTATCAATATACTAGATCTGTAATTACATTGATAAACATGAGTCTACCTCTTTACTATAATATTTTTCATTTTCTGATAAATAAGATATATATATATATATATATGTTTACAGAAAAGAATCTATTTGCCAGAGATTACTGTTTTAATTTGTAATATAGAGTAGGAGTTGGCAAACTATAGCTCATGGGCCAAATCCAGTCCATACCCTGTTTTTATAAATGATGTCTTACTGGAGCACAGCTGAAACCATTTGTACACACATTGTCTATGACTGCTCTGACACTGCAACAACAGAGCTGAATCTCTGGGACAGAAAGTCCGAAGCCTAGGAAGCCTACCATCTGCTCCTTTACAGGAAAAGTTCGCCAACATCTGATCTAGAGTAACCCATGCTATACAAATAAAAATAAACAAATATAAAAGGCTCCAACACATGCTAGTTCACAATCAAACCATCCAGAAGTCATTTAAATTCAAACAATATAACCTAGAAAATATGAGAAACATAAATTGCAAATTAGTAAGTATCTACCTAGTTATGTTTTTCAATTGTTCATCTAGTATTCTGACTTGTTGTTGTTGTTGTTTACAGACCATTCATTCAGCATTTGCACCAAAAACAATTTCTAAGAATCAAAACACTGTTCACTCCTAAACATCCAAGGAAAACTGAAGGAAGGAAGAGAAGGAGAGGGGGAGCAGTGACAGAGGGAGACAGCGCAGATGTTTACTTTGCTCCATGTTTACTTTCTTTGACTTGCTTTTTAAATTCCAAAACTAGGTTTTTACATTGGAATTTTAAAAGCTTTCCTATATTGTTAACTACACCTTAGTATATTTGCCTCAAAGAACACTGCTGCCATCAGTAAGATGAAGCAAAAAGATTTCCAGTGAATGCTCAGTCTGTTTCAGTTCAGTTCAGTCGCTCAGTTGTGTCCTACTCTTTGTGACCCCATGAATCGCAGCACATCAGGCCTCCCTGTCCATCACCAACTCCCAGAGTTCACTCAGACTCACGTCCATCAAGTCAGTGATGCCATCCAGCCATCTCATCCTCGGTCGTCCTCTTCTCCTCCTGCCCACAATCCCTCCCAGCATCAAAGTCTTTTCCAGTGAGTCAACTCTTCGCATGAGGTGGCCAAAGTACTGGAGTTTCAGCTTTAGCATCATTCCTTCCAAAGAACACCCAGGACTGATCTCCTTCAGAATGGACTGGTTAGATCTCCTTGCAGTTCAAGGGACTCTCAGGAGTCTTCTCCAACACCATAGTTCAAAAGCATCAATTCTTTGGTGCTCAGCCTTCTTCACAGTCCAACTCTCACCTCCATACATGACCACAGGAAAAACGATAGCCTTGACTAGACGGACCTCTGTTGGCAAAGTAATGCCTCTGCTTTTGAATATGTTATCTAGGTTGGTCATAACTTTCCTTCCAAGGAATAAGCGTCTTTTAATTTCATGGCTGCAGTCACCATCTGCAGTGATTTTGGAGCCCAGAAAAACAAAGTCTGACACTGTTTCCACTGTTTTCCCATCTATTTCCCATGAATTGATGGGACCGGATGCCATGATCTTCGTTTTCTGAATGTTGAGCTTTAAGCCAACTTTTTCACTCTCCTCTTTCACTTTCATAAATTTAACTCCAATTTATTCATTACATAATTTGTGGCTCTGAGATGTCACAGAAAAAGAGTTCAATTGTTTTTCACTGCTTAACGCTATATACTACTATACTCAGTAAAATAGTAAGTCAAGACTAAGTAGCATTAATATTTGGGGCTGAGGTATTTTACCCCAGTATTTGCTGAGTAAAGCAGTAAGAAGTTGAAAATAATTCAATAACCCCCAAAACATCCCATTTAACAGTGTGGAGGTTTTTATGTCAATTTTTAGTTTTGGTCAAGATTCCTCATTTCACATGCCAAATTCCAAAAGATGAAATGTAGCCGAGTTCTTACTGAAACTTCCTCTCTAACTTTTACTATTACAAGCCTACAATGAGCGACAGATGCCAAGAAAAGTAGGAGTTATTATGTTACTCAGTTCAGGGAAACTGACTTTATGTTTTTGTTTTTAAATGCTGAGCTTTTAAACCCTGTTACATGACCTCTGCTTTATTGGCATGAGTAGGGAAGGCCAGGAAAATAAATAAATAAGATTCACAGTATCAAGTTTTTCCTCTTACCATAATTCTAAACCATCTTCCAGAAGATAAACATGTGGAGGCTGGGAAACATCTGTACTCAGCTGAATAACTGGGAGCAGGAAAGGGTACAGGTTCTTGCTGTCTGCTCCTAATCCCTATGGGAAGTATAAATAAAACTTAACATAGATAATCTAAGGTCCCGCCTCCCACCAAAAAAAATCACCTATCATATTAAAAAGCCCTAAAACCAATTTATAAAAAAATCAATCAATCAGATTTTAAAAGGATGATTCTAATTATAAGCATTATTAAAACAAAATCAGTTCTGTTTACAATTGGAAATTGGTAGTAAAAAAATATTCAATTGCCTAATGGTAGTAAAACCATATACATCAAGGTTACAAATATATGTTCATTTTAAAAGATTTCTCATATACATATTTATTTTCTCTTCCATGATGACTGAAGACGTGTAAACAGTGATGTGTTAAATTCTACAAACTATCCCAACTAGATAACTAAGTTAAACAGAACCTAATCTAAATGTTCATCAGTTAAGATAACTACATTATAATACCTTCATATTCTAGATTACTCAGGAGCCATGAAAAAGGATTAGGCATGGAATGAAAACAATTTCAAAAATAATTAAAAATTGGGATTAAAAAGAAGGGTGTATAACAATTTCACAAGCCAAGCAAGTTTTTTAATAGCTATATATCTGACATGAACACATACACATAAAAAAGTTTCTTGGGAGCAAACAGAAAAAATTGTTGACACTAGTTAAATATGGATGTTGGAAAAGGATGTTGTGAGGGGTAAAAGGAGTCTTTTTTTAATGTATGCATTTTTAAAAGAAGAATTTATGCCAATTTTTTAATAAGTTGAGAAAACAAAGATGGAGGAAGAAGAGGGGGATTTCAATTTAAAATTCTAGTTGACTAATTACTGTCTTATGGAGGTTGACTCAGTGCATCACACTAAATCTAAGCACTTTGAAGGGATAGAGAATCAATTTCTAACTCATCATCTCTACAATCCAATAAGTAAAGAAAGGAGACCAAACAAACTATCAAACATCTCCTCACTAAGAAAATAATTCAGATGTCAACATAGACAATATATAATTACAAAGCAACAAAATGTATATGAATGCCTCTTTCAATGACACATACATATATATAAAGTCAAAAATTTAACAGCAAGATATAGATACTTCAGTGGAAATATACTAAGTTTATTCTTAAATACATTAAGTTGGGCCTTTCTACAACTATGCAAGGGTTGATAGACTTTATTAAAGATTTTTCCAAAGAAGAGATTTATAAAAATGTCCCATTTAATAAAGTAGTAAACTTGGCCTTAAAATTCAGTTAAATTTCACTCTCCACAGCTCAAATCTTAACAGAACAAAAAAGGGAAAAAATTAAGGAAAACTAATCAAGTTCATTTTTTAATATCAATAGACTTAATATTTCCTAGGAATGTTAGAATCTATGTACTTAGTGCACATTTTAATAAGCACAAAATGTTAGCATTAGCAAAACTAACGTAAGTAACTGCTAAACATAAAAGACTCTCTCAGTTAAAGCTTCAAGAAATTTAGCTTTGTAATCCAGTGGGTTGAAGAATGTGTCAGAATGTGGCAGATATGCAGCTTTAAGTAAATTTGAACACTTTCAATCCACAACTGTAACTATAAAACAATGTCTACAATTCCGTGAAATAATTACAATTATAGTTACAGTTAAGCAGGGAGAAAAGAACAATACTCTCTAAAAAGTGGTATTTCTCAGGGTACTGTCTTTGGCTCTCTTCTCATATGCTTTGTACTTGCTGCTGCTGCTAAGTCACTTCAGTCATGTCTGACTCTGTGCGACCCCACAGATGGCAACCCACCAGGCTCCACCATCCCTGGGATTTTCCAGGCAAGAGTATGGAGTGAGTTGCCGTTGTACTTGCTGATAATGTCCAAATCTATTATCTCCAACCCAAACCTTTGAACTCCAGACACTCCTTATGACACAGGAAATCATGAACCAGAAGGCATCTCAAACTCTCAAGTAAATCACTGAACCAACCCACTATCTTCCTAAAATATAGCTCCTGTTCCTGCATTTCCTAACTCAAGTGACATGAACCACTGTCTACAGAGCAAAAATTATACCACAACTACCTTCTGTGCTTCTTCCTCCTCACCCCAAATCTAAGCAATCCTTAATTCTATCTCAAAATTTCCCCCTTCTTTCCATGGCTTTACTTCACATCATTGTCTCTTTCACAGTTAACAGAAGAGCTTCCCAACTATTTCTTTCACCTCAGTTTTACTCCATTCCAAACCAGTGTCCCCAGTGGTGCACTGATTACCTTTCTAAAATACAAATGATAACACATCTTCTTCTGAACTTCAAGATACCTTCTTTATGCTTTCCTAACCAGGCCCCAGGATTCCCTGGTGGCTCAGTGGTGAATCTTCCTGCCAGTGCAGGAGACTTGGGCTTGATCCCCGGGTCAGGAAGATCCTCTGGAGAAGAAAGTGGCAATCCATTCCAGTATTCCTGCCTGGGAAATCCCAAGAAGAGAGGAGCCTGGCAGGCTACAGTCCATGGGGTTGCAAGAATCAGACATGACTTAGCAACCAAGCAACAACAAGAACTGGCCCTTACACCCAACTGTGATACTCAGTGCTGCAGCTATACAAAATGACTCAGTATTAGAAATCACCATGTTAGCATCTGGTGAATGCTGATGGATTTAACACACGCATTTACTACTATGCTCTCCCAAGATCCACTAAAAGGATATATGAGTATGTGTTTTTAAAGACCTAGAACTCTAAGTACAAAGACAGCTTAAGAAGAGATAAAAGCAACTTAATTTTGGAAGTGGGAAAGAAAGACTGATTTAGCAGACTGAGAAAACCAAAGCTCAAAGCCAGCAGTGAAAAAGAGCAAGAAACCACCTGATTTACACTACAGAAACTCCAAAAGACTTGGGAACTGATAGCACAAGGTATTTTGGAAAGGGAAGCTAAAGGGAAATATTAAAAGTAATAGGACCTGTAGAAGGTAGTTTCAAAGACATTTGATGACAAGATCTCATCCTTGTGCATAGTCAAACAACTGGCCCTCTTTAATCAGTACAGATTTGGCCATTTATTTTCGTAAGGTAAAACAAAGCATCTGAAGACAAGGAGACAATCAGGTAATCAAGACTAGGGATACTATATGAAACAAAGATATAATATAAAGGGCAAAAGACTGATGGATCTTTCACTAAGGAAAGGTCTCAGAATCACAGAACCAAAACATTTGTCCCATACAAAAAGAAAAGCTTCCAGCTAGACTATTCTAAAGAAAAAACCCACAATCAGCAAGTTTCCCACATATATTCAATCCTTTTGATTAACTTTTTAGTGCCCACTCTAAAATATAAAATTCATACAGACAAAATATTGATACAGCTCTTGAAGTTGGGAAATGGTTACCTAAGGATTCATTATACTGTTCTTCCTTCCTTTGTGCATGCTTCAAAGTTTCACACAAAAAAGCAGGCAACCAATCACATCAACAGACATGACTGAAGGAAACAGAGACCACATATAGAGAAAAAAGCTTAGAAAAATGTTAATGTCCTTATTAGAATAAAACATTGTATTCATGAAAACAAAAATGAAATAATTTTTCAACAATACAAATGATTGTATTTGTATACAAATGGCTGTATACAAATAAAAATGATTATTCAACAACACAAAAAAGAACTCCTCGAGTAGGGAGGGACAAAATAGGGTTATGGGATTAAGAGTCACAAACTAACATGCATAAAATAATCAACAAGGATAAATGACACAACATGGAGAAATATAGCCATTATTTTGTAATAACTTCAAATGGAGTATAATCTATAAAAATATTGAACTGACTATGTTGTAACCTGAAATTAATACTATAAATCAACTATACTTCAATTAAAAATAAATAAATTTTAATTTTTTAAAAAAGTACTCATAGACATTAACAATATTACAGCAGGAAAGAAAAACTCAATAAGAAGACTGAAAGATAAAGCTCAAAAAATTCCCCAGAAATTAGAGCAAAAGGACAAAGAGAAGGAAAAGCAGAAACGAACAGTAAGAAAAATCTAGGGCTGGTTCATTCATCTATCATCTGAGTAACAAGAAGTTCAGAAAGAGACAAAAGAAAAACACGAAGGTGTGGAAATAATCAAAAGACTGTGATGGAGTTATCTAGAACCCAAGAACATGAGTTTCCAGTTTGCAATATAAATCAAGTGTCCAGAACAGTGAATGAAAATATACCCACATCATCATGAAACTGAAAACAGAAACACAGAGATCATGTAAGTTGTCAAAGGGAAAGAAGAGATGATACATTCAAAGAACAAGAATTAAAATGGCTAAGGATTCCTAAGAGCAACTCCAGAAGCTAGAAGATGCATGAAAAATGCCTCTCAAGGAATAAATTTAGAATTTTACACTCAGCCAAACTACTAATCATCATGAAATCTTTAAGGCATTTTCACACATGCAAAATCTTGACAAAATTTACCTCCCAAGTACCTTTTGCAGAATGCCACAGACATTCGTGGGCTCCAGCAGAAAGAGGAAGTCAACAAGGAAGAAGACAGGTACAGAAAACAGGCATCCTACAGAAAGGACAGTCAAGAAGAACCCTTCTGATGACACTGAAAGGGGACCCAGTTATAACAGCCAGGAACAAGCATAGAGTAAAAACCAATACATACTAAAGTGCGTATCAATTTCCCAGATTCCAAGATGGTGAAAGTAATAAAGTATCTGATGTGTGTGAACATACTGAGGGACTGTTTAGGGAACAGGTGGACAGAATGGGTTCAGTTACATAGAAAGCTAAATGTAGCAGGCAGAATTCTAAGATGACCACCTATGACTCTTCATAACTTCAGTGTACACAGACCATTCCCCAGTTATTCAATCAAATGCTAATTTAGATATTACTTTCCAGATATGACTAAGGGCTCAAATTGAATGATCTTATAATAAGAAAAGTATATAGATTAGCCTGACCTAACCACATGAACCCTTTTAAAAGAGTTTTCTTTAGCTAGTTGCATGAAAGAAAGTTAGAGATGCAAAACCTGAGGGGATTTGGCAACCAAGAATTGCCCCACTGCTGACGATACTGATGGAAGGGGTCATGATCAAGGAATGTGGCTGCACTCTAGGGACTTGGAGGGCCTCCTAGGCTTCCCTCGTAGCTCAGTTGGTAAAGAATCTGCCTGTAATCCAAGAGACCCTGGTTTGATTCCTGGGTCAGGAAGATCCCCTGGAGAAGGGAATGGCTATCCACTCCAGTATCCTGGCCTGAAGAATTCCAAGGTAGCCTGGCAGGCTACAGTCCATGGGGTCACAAAGAGTCAGACACGACTGAGCAACTTTCACTTTCAGCTGAGAGCCAGCAAGTAATCTGGGATTTTAGTGCTACAGACCAAGGAACTGAATTCTGCCAACAAGCTGACTGAATGTAAAGAAAAAAATTTCCTCGAAGCCTCCAGGGGAGAACTTAGTCTGGCAGCATGTCAATTTCAGCCTATCAGACTGATTAAAGAGTACAAAATGGTGTGCTTGACCTCTGACCTACAGAACTATAAGGCATTTAGAATGCCATTTTATTCCTTTACATCTGTGGTAATTTGCTGCACAGTAACGGGAAACTTATAATAAACTAAGCAAAGAAAATTATTAATATAGGAGTGGAGATTAGGCAGATGGTTATACAGGACAGAAAATTAGCTGTATATAATGATATATGACTTCAACATTCTTTATATATGAACTCCATGTATGTAGTCATACAAACACTAAATAGTGACCTAATTTAAATTATAATCTAACTATATTAGGAGGCTTGAAGGATAGGAGTCATACACAGGAAAAATGAAAATTAAATCCTCATCTTCTATACAGGGAGGTCAAGAGACAATGATACACTATTTGGGTATCGCCTCTGGAGGAAGACTTCTCTGATGACCCATGTGAGGTCTTCAAGTCTGAGACAAGTAACCCAGCAAGTGCCCTGCAGCACCCTGTCCTTACTGCTAAAAGAGCACTTAGCTGTTCAGTCTTCCCCTAGACAACCACATTCAAAGAAAGCTTGTCGTATTCATTTCTGTTTCCCAGTGCCTAGTACCATGCACTGCACATTGCAGGTGTTCAGAAACATGTCTATCACATAAATGAATGCCTACTTCCACTGAGGCCAAGCCATTGCAGGCAAGAAAGTTTATTTTCATTCATTATTATACTCCTCAGTCAGAGAGACTATCAGTTTAGGTTCCTAGAATTTTAAAAAGGAAAACAAAAATAAAAACAAAAAAATACTTATACTAATATCTGTCTACTAAATTTAATAAAAAAATAAATAAAAATGATAGTTGAAAAATGGAACGATATCCATGAAAGGAAAACTTACCAATAACCCTAATAATTATATAACTTTCTCAAATGACTGAAAAACTTATTTTAAGGTAGTCTCATTTTTAATGTTAAACATTGTATGTTTTCTCCAAGGGCACATGATTACTTAGCTGAAAACTTGCACCATTGGCCTATACATATCCAGGGTGTCACAATTAAAGGAAAAGGTCCTGTAAACTCCAAACATTTCCTGCAAGTTACTATAGCTTCCTAAGATTTCCTGAGGTAACACTGCTTGAAGAGCATACCTCCTTCACAAAAATCTCAAGCTCAGTCTAAAAACACATTTGGCAGAGATATAAGGCAAAAGACATGAGGATCACTCTCCGTTCTGATGCTTACATGAACGATCTCAGACTAACTGCTAACCTTCTATTAGCCTTTGTATCCCCTTCTAATAAAGGGATATAATTTTTCAGGATAATCACAAGAATTAAAGGACAGACAACAACAAAAAATAAATAAATAAAGGACAGACAAAAGTGCTTAAAAAATTTTTTTGTATCACTATCCATGTACCTAAAACTGTCTCAGATAGAAATTTATAACTATAAAACTCAACCATAAATATTTGGTGAAAGAATAAGTTTATGTTTCAAGGTGACTGAAAAACATTTTTTAAATAATAATAACATTAGTTTAACTTACTGGAACATTTTAGAGTACTAATTCTTAATTTTGAAAGAGATCTCCCCATTGGAAAGAACCTATCAACTTTTGCAGCAACAGCAACAGAAGTCACTTGTGCATCCCTACGAATGATATTCTCATTAAGTGCTTCCTTCTCCATTCTCTACCATCAGGCCATAATCCACCCTAACAGTTCAAATGAGAACTGCAGCCCCATCTCTCTCTCTCTGACACTTTAGGGTTCTCTCAACCTGCTGCATATCCCCATACCTCAAAGTCAAGATATCGAATATCAAACTAACTCCTTCCCTCAAACGCAACTCACCTGTTTTTCTGTCTTCCCAACATATGAAAGGAAAATTTTTACTTGAAATTAAGTGAAAATGGAGAGTAAGTTTATACAGAAGAGCCCTGAATACCAACGAAACTACATCCAAAAACAACTGACCGTAAAAATCACAAGTCTACCTTCTCTGGGGACCACCACCTCTAATGAAAGAAATTGTCTTTTAAACATAGAGAATATTTTTTTAAATGTCAAAAAGTGCTCATACTAAATATAAAAAAAGTATTTTTAAATTGTGTAGATCACACATGCACAAGAAAAATGTGAGGTCTTTTACTGCAACTAACATCAATCACATGAAAATAGCAAAAAAAATTTCAAGGAGAAAAAAAACCCTAGAAACTGTGGAAGGAACTTACCTGAACAAGATGAATAAGTGTTGTCAGAATAGCACATCTGAGCATATTGTGCTCTTCACTCTGCTTCCATAGAAGAGGCAAATACTGTACCAAACATCCTACATACGGTCTTATCTATCACAACAGAAGCAGAGGAAGCAACAGAACGGTATTAGTAAAGAAGGCAACTTATTTCAGAAACACTGACAGACCTATTAGGTCACAGGTAGCAAATGGTTTACTGGATGTAATGTATTAAGTATATATCCTTTTAAAGATAAATTCAACAGTATATAGAGACACAGAGCTCCAGGGTATATATTTTTAAAAAATTTTAAACAAGCAGCAAATTTATTGGCTGAAATAAAATTTAGGAATATAAAACAATATACTGACGCCAGTTATTTCTTTAACAGAAATAACTTAACAAAAAATGCTGTTATATCCTGGTTCTTTTAATGAAACAACTTACATAGTTGGGAATTACAATGTTTTTCAAAGAGTCAGCATTTCCTCATTCATTCAACCATTACTGAATGGCATCTTTCAAGTATCAGGCCCTGAAGACCAGGCACCAAAAAGCAGAGGATATAAAGGTAAGCATATGAACCCTTAATCCTTTTCAAAGGATAAAACTGTTAACCCCAATATGGATTAACTTCACCAGTTTTAAAAATATCCCCTACATCACACACACCAAGGCTTGATAGTGAGATTTTTGGAAAATTAAATGGAACCTGATTCCACACAGAACCTGGAAACTGCACTCCAGGTTTAGGCCTAGAGTCACCCAGTATTTGGAACTGATCTGATGAGCGTACACAGATAAAACAAAACACTAGAGGTCCACGGTTTCAGTACTATCAATCCCAAGGACTAAAAATTAAAAATTTCTTCCATACATATGGTTGATTCACCTTGTTATACAGCAGAAACTAACACAATATTGTAAAGCATTATACTCCAATAATTAAAACAAAAAAATTGCTCCCAGAAACAGTAAGAATTTCTCTATTCTGCTTATAAAACATCATACACTAAAAGTATAGCAAAAAAAAAAATCCCTAAGATTTGTTCCCTAGGTTTAGGAGAGGAGATCCAGAAAGATAAGTTAAATATTTGTCCAAATATTTCAGTGAGATAAAACTGAATAAATATTAAGAGACTCTTCATGTATCCAATTCTGAATATTATTTCAACAGATATTTATTGAGCACTTAATTTTACTAAGTGCTCTATCTCAAAGATCCCTCCAAGTAACTTATAGACCAGTTAATACAGGTTTCAGAGTAACTAATGCATTCATATTCAACTAAAAACAGCATGTTTTACTGATAAGGAAAGTTTTGGTTTTGAACAAATTAAACAGAGTATCTTTCAAGGCAAAGAAGAAAGGAAATTATGTGCTATGAATTATAGACCCGGTGAATAATAGAACCAAGCACCCAATTACATTTGAAAGTCATGAAATATTTATATCCCAGTCTCAGTTGTTCATTAGAGTATGCTCTAAATTAAAATTAATGTTTCAAAGACACTATTTTTAAAATCACTCATAGTGTTCAGTGTTGTAAAAGACTTTAAAAAGGGGCTGGCAATTAGAAAACAAAGTGAAGACATGAGAGCCAGACACATTTCCTTATGTTAGGAGGAGGGAGGTAAAAAATATATTATTGGGGCAACTGAGAAAACCTGAATATGGACTTGATATCAGAATACAGGATTATATCAATTGTAAGTTCTCTGAATCTAATGATGATTATGATTAAGAAGGAGAGGTCTAATATACTAAAGGTAAAGTGCTGTGATGAAATGAAGTGAAGACTATATGGGTAGTGATTTACTACAACATGTCTGCATATTTAAAATTTTTCAGTGAAAACATGTAAAAGAAAAAAATACTATAAACATTTCTTAAAGTGATTATGTGTTTTCAGTAGACCAATGATCAGTTATTTAAATAACATTTAAAAAACACATGGAATTAAGACTGTTTTATAGATATCAGGCTAAATATCCTACAACAGAAAGTGAACCATCAGCGTAACACATCTGAGATTAGAGTACTCATCTTTTGGCATTTCTACTCCAAAAAATAGAATGGGGTGGGGCTCTCCCATGAGCATTATTGAGTTCATTCCACATAGGAAGATACCCACTTTCATTCATAACACATTAGAAAAACAAGTGAAACTCGAATATGTGACAGACTAACAAATGTTTTAACAAAGGTTCCATTCACAAGGGAATTTAGAAAGTAAGTCTCTATTAACATCTCATTTTAGCTAACACTTTCAACAGAATATTTAACATTTCACACTGGCTCTTTAATTTTCAATTTTGTTCTTGTCCTTCAGAAATGCTTAAATCCAAAGACTGCTTACCTGACATCTTACTTGATGATTAACACATTGTTTCCTGACCGTGTATTTATAGAATCCCTGAACTGGATTAACTTACTTACCGGTTTTCAATTACTTTTTTTAGAAAAAGGAAATATAATCTTCAAAAAATTTCAAGCTATGGTATAAAGACGGTGACCTCCCTAAAACTTCAAAAACTGTTATGTGTCATAAAGTACCACTGTAAGATGGCTCAGAATGTTTGCAATCTAGTAGACAAAAGTCATATACCTGAAGGATATTTAAGTGATGGTGTTGTTCCAACGTTAACACAAGGAAATGTTTTTCCTGAAAACATTTTTCATAACCCTTCCCTATTCATGTTCTAAAAACAAAAAGTACTAATGGATAATTATATCTTATTTACTAATGATATAGACATATGAGCTGCTCAGGCTATTTGTGCTGTGAAAAATAACCATGGTTAGAAACAGAAGTATTTTTAAATTTGCTAAGCAAGAGTAATGTTAAACTTATGTGGGAAAAGGTTTAGCGGTTTGGGGAGATGGGGTAAGAAAATTCATTTCTACAAAAAGAAAAAAAAAACACCTTCTTTAAGAAATTCCCATTAGCCAGATGATATCGAAATAAGATTATTTTAAAAACTGTCAAATCTTGCTTCTACAATATAATCAATTTTTAAATAATTTATTGCAATTGTATAGTAATCTGCACATTGAACATTTAATATTAAATATCTGTGATAATTTTACATTCAGGAATCCTTGAGAGTAATCTTTATCTTTACCATTTTATACATGAGGACTCAAGGTTCAAGACCATGTCCAAGCCCAAGAGCAGAGACAGGGACTTGAAACAAGGTTAAAACACAGTCTCAGTGACCAAATTCTCTCAATGTTATTGATAAACCAATATCAAAATGAAGTTATGTAATTAATGTAGTAAGAAACACAAGTGTTAAAAATTTTAAGATATTACTACTTTTAGACAGCAGGACTCAAATCTGTTCAAATGATTAATGGTCACTCAAAACTGCAACTGGTGTTACATCAATATAACATTGAGTTCAGTTAGTCGGTTAGTGTCAGTTGCTCAGTCATGTCCAACTCTTTGTGACCCTGTGGACTATAGCCTGGCCAGACTCCTCTGCTCATGGGATTCTCCAGGAAAGAATACTGGAATAGGTTGCCATTCCCTTCTCCAGGGGAGCTTCCCCACCCAGAGACTGAACCTGGGTCTCCTGCATTGCAGGCAGACTCTTTACCAGCTGAACTACCAGTGAGAAGGTTAATGATGAGTTTGAATATTATCAATGCCACTAAAATGTCTGAACTTTGCCAAATTTCTTGAAGCCTCAAATTGTTTGAGATAATGAATTCTAATTCCCACCCAAAGGTTTTTTAAGGATTAAATGAGAGATATGCAAATCACCTGGCACAGGAGTTGGAAACTTATCATTACTCAATAAATGATAGCAATTCTCATCAACTGCTTTAGAATTAATAAGCAGGTTCAAGGTGTTAGAATTCACTAATAGATTCAGGAGCAGACTCCAGGACTGTGGACTTAAATTCAGTTATCTTTTCCTAATTAATACCTCACAGATTTACTCAGCACTTTTCAAATAAAAATATGCAGTGTAAACTTGGATATAAGAAATTACAGGATAATTACAGTGTGATTCCTGGATTATCAATTTTTCACAAACATTAAGAGTGATAAGGGAAGCTGAATACAATTAAATAATAATTTACTATTTAAAACTTTACATATTATTTTTACATTAAACCAGTGATGGATATAACATGGCCTAGACAAACACACTCAGGTTTTAAGGTAGAAACAACAGATTTCTGAGAATATTGTATTTGCTGACTGACATTTGTGAGTATGCACTCAAACATATTAAATTGTAAAAAGTATTATTCAACATAAGCTGAATTTTATAAAAGATATATAATTTTGCTTTCTAACAAACAACACTACATGGTTGATCCAATTTTTATTTTTCATTTTCTTAGGTCATTTTTTAAAAACACCAAGTATAAAAGTCAATTTTGATACAGAACTGAAATCACAACCTAACAGAACCATTTTAATGAATATTCTAACAGTTAAACAATGTGTACAAAGATGTTAATGAATTCTACATATCCTCTACACATTTCTCTAACATTTATTTTCATGTTTACAACAAAATTACCTGCACGTTGACTCTTTCAATCACACAAGAAAGGACATGTAAAACATGCATCTTAGTGTCACATTCTGTAACTTGCTGAAGTAACTGAAAGAGTAGTGTGAACATGGTTTCCAAATACTGCAGGTAAAGAAAAATAAAAGTTTGGTACAGAAATGTAAAAAACCTTCACATAAAGACAGAATAAGTAGTAAAATTAAGTCATAATATCAAAGAAATAAAAGGCAAATAGACAAAACCTTAGCATTACCTATACATCATCAAATTGATTAAGTTGTCCATATTTAGGGCAGTGATCTTATTCTTTATTGCTGTTAAATGTGCCCATTTTCTAATTTAATTCATCCACAAATGTTTTCAGAGAAAAAGTGTGTCTCAAGTTTCTGTGCTTAAAGTTTATACAGCTAATTCAACTTTTAAAAGTGCTTTGTCACTTCTTTTCCACATATGCCTGTTGTTCTGCAATGCCTACTCATTATAGCAAGAGGAACGCCATTACTAAACTCACATACCAGCTTTCTGATATAAATTTTTATAGACAAATACTTGTAATTATAGTATTAGAATATAGTATAGATTAGGAAATAGAAAACAAAAAACCTATGTCTGGCTTTTAACTTCTACATCGCGAAAATTAGAGTAGAAATTAACAAATCACAGGATGTCAGAGACAGAAATTTTTCCTCTTTCAGATATCTGATTCACTTTTAAACAGATTGGTAAAACATCTTTCATCCAAAAGCATTTAGTGATTCTTCTATTAAAGAAAAATTTCTGTTCTCCAAGTGTACCCATTTATGACCCCATAAGAAATAAAGGCAGATATTTTACCATAAAGTTTTCTTGTCTGGCCTTCTCAAGAAAACCAAACACTCAGGCCCCAGTCATATTGACATATTTAACAAGTGTTTACTGAGTGACAACTATGTGGAAACAAAATAGGTGCTGAGGGTTGAAAAAAAAGAGTAAGACTAGGTATTGTGCTTTTCAGGTAATTTGCACTCTCGTGTAGACAGACATATATACACAGACACCAGAGGGGGGATGACCTAAGGATGAAAAGTAACAGACGGATATGAAATGAGTAGATGTCTTACACTAGTGAGAACAGAAAGTGCAGCAGTCAACTCTAAAATAGATAACAAGATGATGAAACAAAACAAACAGAATTACAGAAATTAAAGTTACCAATACAAGCAATCACTTCCCAAATAATCTAAATATACTTTTGAAAGCAGCTTTACTAAATAACAGATACATACAATTTCAGCTATAAAATAATATTCAAAAGACATAAGCAGAAATTTTTATAAAGCGTGAAATAAATATTCTTACCGGCAGAAACTGATCTGTTCTAAACTCAAAATCATCAACTGGTGAAGAGCAGTTAAGGAATACTGAGAATACATGAAATTGAGAATATATGAAATTTATCAGGATAAAATATACGTAAAAAACAAATATAATAAATCAATCAAAAATTACATTTTAAACTATGTCATAAATTACGTTTTAAAAATAATTTTAAAGTGTTGCTAAAATGCCTTGCAGTGAAGTATTCTTAGAATATTTAAAGGATATTTAATTTCAGAGTTGTAGCTGTTTCAATACGGACCTAAAAGAAAGTATATTGTGAAATTTGAATCATTCTGGAATCAGTAAACATCATTAATAAGAATGAGAAAAAAATGTATCACACATCACTTTCTCTATTCTTTTTGTTAATATTAAACTTACAAGGTACATTAACATCGAGAAATAAAAAGACATTCTCCTTTGCAAGCAAGGGCTAACAAGAAAAATTGTATCATTTCCCACCCTGATTTGCTTAATCCAGTCCTTACCCCAGGAAGAAAAATAATTTGCCATAAATCTCTAGAGACTGTGAGACTGAGAGAAAAGACCGTGAACCTCTTGCCAGAGGGAAAGGGCAAGTTGAGAAGCAGAGAAGAGAAGCAGGAAAACAGGGCGGGCCTAGGGAAGCTGGAGGATGTTAAGTGAAGATGGAGCAGGTAGAAGAGAAAGAAGAAAGGGGAGGAGGAAAAAGAACACAAACTGCCACTTGTAATCTAAATTACAGGAAGTTCTTGAAACAACAGAAAGATAAAGTCTGCGATTTTCTAAATCTCAAAGTTCACAAGAGCTTTGTACAAGCTCTTGGCCTTGCCAAATCACATTTTGTGTGTGTGTATCAGCATGTTACCTGGGAAAATCATATCATGACAGCATATTCTACGTTTCCTTTCAGGTTTTACCTGTGACTTGGCCAGCTAAATGGCACAGGCTGCCACACTCCATTTCCACACCAAGTAACACAAACTCAAGCCGTGATTAAATTCTATATGCTATTCTGCAAAATAATGAATGTATCTAAAATTTTAATCTCCTGACCAAGAGCCTTTACTTTTTTAGATGCTGTTACACTTGCCACACCTGTAATAGCAATTGGTTTTTCCTTTGCAGTCATTTTCTACAAAGAAACAGTTTTGAATCATTTTACAGGAACTTCTGAGGACTTGAGGTCCTTACTAGTCATGTTCATCAAATTAGTTAAGTACTCTAGATTCTAAGAACCTAGTGTGCAGGTGCTTTCTCATCTGCTTTTTTTTTTTTTTCCATTGTTTCTAAAGGTAACATGAACATTTCTAGATTTTTAAATGATTTAACAAATGTGCTGATTATCCAACATACATAAAGCACTATGCCAAGTGTTCTACTATTAAATGACCTAATGAAAAGATGACATACTCAAGCAATTAAAAATGTTCAACAAGGAACTACTTCCAGGCATTGTGCTGGGTGTTGTAGAAAAAGAGTTGAGGAAGACACACTTCCTCTTCCTGGATCACAACCCTGTCATGACAAAGGGGTTTGCCTAACTCAATGCAGTTGTGAGCCATGCCATGCAGAGTCACCCAAGATGGACAAGTCACAGTAAAGAGTTCTGACAAAACATGGTTTGCTGGAGAAAGGAATGGCAAACCACTCCAGTATTCTTACCACAAGAACCCCATGAACAGTATGATAAGGCAAAAAGATACGACACTACAAAATGAGTCCCCAGGTCAGAAGGTGTCCAATATGCTACTGAGGAAAAGTGGAGGGCTATTATGAACAGCTCCAGAAAAATGAAGCTGCAGGGCCAAAGCAGAAACAATGTTCAGTTGTTTCTGAACATGGATGTGTCTGATGACGCTGTAAAAAAACAATAGGAATCTGGATAGGAATCTGCATAGGAATCTGGAATGTCAGGCTCATGAATCAAGGTAAATTCGGATGTAAGCAGGAGATGGCAAGAGTGAACACTGACATCTTAGTCCATCAATCAAGTGAAATAAATTAGTGAACTAAAATGGATGGGAATGGATGAACTTAACTCAGATGACCATTATATCCATTACTGTGGGCAAGAATCCCTTGGAAGAAATGGAGTAGTCCTCACAGTCAACAGAAGAGTCTGAAATGAAGTATTTGGGTGCAGTCTCAAACGGACAGAATGATCTCAGTTCATCTCCAAGGCAAGCCATTCAATGTCACAGGAATCCAAGCCTATGCCCGTAGCACTGATGCTGAAGAAGGGCAAGTTAACCAGTTCTACAAAGACCTATGAGACCTTCTAGAACTAACACCAAAAAAAAAAAAAAAAAGATGTCCTTTTCATCATAGGAGTCGGAAATGCAAAAGCAGGAAGTCAAGAGATACTTGGACTACCACGCAAGTTTGGCCGAGGAGTACAAAATGAAGCAGGGCAAAGGCTAACAGAATTCCACCAAGAGAATGAACTGGTCATAGCAAACACCTTTTTCCAACAACACAAGAGACAACTCTACACGTGGATATCACCAAATGGTCAATACTGAAATCAGACTGATTTATATTCTTTGCAGCCGAAGACAGGGAAGCTCTACACAGTCAGCAAAAGAAGATGGGGAGCTGACTGTGGCTCAAATCATTAGCTCCTTATTGAAAATTCAGGCTTCAGCTGAAGAAAGTAGGAAAAACCACTCGGCAATTCAGGTATGACCTGTATCAAATCCCTTGAGATTATTCAGTGGAGATTACAAATAGATTCAAGGGATTAGATCTGGTAGACAGAGTGCCTGCAAAAGTATAGAAGGAGGTTCGTAACAATGTACAGGAGGCAGTGATCAAAACCATCCCCAAGAAAGAGAGACCCAAGAAGGCAAAACAGTTGTCTGAGGAGCTGAGGAAAGAAGATAAGCGAAAAGCAAGGGAGAAAGGGAAAGATACACCCAACTGAATGCAGAGCTACAGAGAAAAGCAAGGAGAGACAAGAAGGCCCTCCTAAATGAACAGTGCAAAGAAGTAGAGGAAAACAAGAGAATCGGGAAGACTAGAGATCTCGTCAAAAAAACTGGAGACATCAAGGGAACATTTTATGCAAGGGTGGACAGAAATGCTAAGGACCTAACAGAAACAGAAGAGATTAAGATGGCAAGAATACACAGAACTATACAAAAAGGTCTTAGTGAGCCAGACAGCTATGATGGTGTGGGCATTCTGGAGAGTGAAGTCAAATGAGCCTTAGGAAGCATTACTGCAAACAAAGCTAGTAGAGATGGTGGAATTCCAGCTGAGGTATTTCAAATGCTAAAAGATGTTGCTGTTAAAGTACTGCACTCAATAAGTCTGCAAATTTGTAAAACTCAGCAGGTGCCATAGGACTGGAAACGGTCAGTTTTCATTCCAATCCCAAAGAAGGGCAATGCCAAAGAATGCTTCCATAGAATCGTGCTCATTTCACATGCTAGAAAGGTTACGCTCAAAATCCTTCAAACTAGTCTTCAGCAGTATGTGAACCAAGAACTTCCAGATGTACAAGCTGGGTTTATAAAAGGCACAGGAACCAGAGATCAAGCTGCCAACATTCACCGGATTATAGAGGATGCAAGGAATTCCAGAAAAACATCTACTCCTGCTTCATTGACTACCCTAAAGCCTTTGATTGTGCAGATCACAACAAACTGTGGAACTTCTTAAAGAGATGGGAGTACCAGACCACCTTACCTGTCTCCTAAGAAACCTGTATGCAGGTCAAGAAGCAACAGTTAGAACCAAATATGGAACAATAGACTGGTTCAAAGTTGGGAAAGGAGTATTAAGAAGCAGAGATATCACTCTGCTGACCAAAATACATATGCTGACCAAAACAAAGCTATGGTTTTTCAGTAGTTATGTATGGATGTGAGAGTTGGACTATAATGAAAGCTGAGTGCCAAAGAACTGATGCTTCTGAATTGTGGTGCTGCAGAAGATTTGAGAGTCCCCTGGATTGCAAGGCTGTACACTGCCACTCTGGTTACTTAACTTATATGCAGACTACATCAGGAGAAACGCTGAGCTAGATGAATCACAGGCTGTAATTAAGAATGACAGGAGAAATAATAACAAATTCAGATATGCAGATGATACCATTCTAATGGCAGAAAGCAAAGAGGAACCAAAGAGCCTCTTGATGAAGGTAAAAGAGGAGAGTGAAAAAGCTGGCTTAAAACTCAACATTTCAAAAAATGAGGTTCATGGCATCTGGTCCCATCACTTCATGGAACATAGAAGGGGTAAAAGTGGAAGCAGTGACAGATTTTATTTTCTTGGGCTCCAAAATCACTGCTGATGGTGACTGAAGCCATGAAATTAAAAGATCCTTGCTCCCTGGAAGGAAACCTATGACAGGCCTAGACAACATACTAGGAAGCAGAGACGTCACTCTGCTGACAAAAGCCGATATAGTCAAAGCTATTGTTTTTCAGTAGTCATGTACAGATGTGAGAGTTGAACCATAAAAAAGGCTGAGCACCAAACAATTGATGCTTCTGAATTGTGATGCTACAGAGCATTTGAGAGTCCCCTGGACTGCAAGGAGATCAATCCAGTCAATCTGAAAGGAAACCAACCCTAAATATTCATTGGAAGGACTGATACTAAAGCTCCAATATTTTGGCCACCTGATGCAAAAAGGCCAACTCACTGGAAAAGGCCCTGATGCTAGGAAAGACTGAAGGCAAAAGGAAAAAGAGGGCAGCAGAGGATGACATGGTTAGATAGCATCACTGACTCAATGGACATGAATTTGAACAAACTCTGGGAGATAGTGAAAGACAGGGAAGTCTGCTGTGCTGCAGAACATGGGGTTGCAAAGACTCGGACACAACTAAGCGACTGAACAAGAACAAGATAGACTTAGTCCTTGTTATCAAAAAAGCTTACAATCCAGCAGGGGAAAAACATCCAGATATTAAATAATCATTAATAAAAATGGTTAATATGAAGAGCTTAAAAACAGGATAATTCCCTTGAGAACATGAATTATTTCTAGGATCTTCAAATTGTTGGTATTTAGTACATGGTGAGGCATAAAACTGGCACTGTGGCAGAAATTTAATTCACAAACAACAGGACATGAAACATGGCCCCCACCCAAAGGAAATCAAACTGCCAGCAGCAGCTTATCCTTAGATCTTCATTCATCTTCCTCCACAAAAGGATCAGAGATGCACGTTACCCACAACAATGACATTTACACACAGAAGTATAGGAAAGAGACACCTGAAAGAAAACTAAATGTGTTTTCCTCCTAACTAAGGAAGTCAGTGCAGTATTCCATACAGACAAAAAGATAAAACGAGTCATGATGACTTGCCTGCACTTTAACTACAAGAATAGGAAGTCAGATCATAAGGGGAAGAAAAGAGCACACAGCTTTAAAAAAAAGAGAGAGAGAGAGAGAGAGAGCCCTTAAAATGACAAACAAAAAGAAAAAAAAATTAACTATTCCTGAGCTACAGAAGAAATAGGAAGCACTTATCGCATAGGGACAATGAATTTTGCAGCAATTCACAAGTTATGGGAGGAGAAAGTCAGAACCTGAATTTCTAAATTGAAGAGTAGGGGAATCAGATACAAGATGAGCAGATCAGAGTCTAAGACCATTTCTAACACACAACTCAATAAATAATAAATAAATGCAAGAAAATGAAACAAAACAAACAAAATTTTCCCTTAACCAGACTCTAAACATGACTTTTCACACAAAAGACACAGACCTCTTAAGGAGAGAACCAGATTCAGACTGTGAACTCAGCCTGAGTCTACCCTACACATTCATCTGAGACATCAAAAAACTTCTAAAACCATAACAAAGTAATTCTATATGGGGGCAAACAAGAGGCACCAAGCCATCAGAATCATTGGAAGGATTCCAGAGACACATGACAGCAACAGAGAAATGAACAAGAAGGAACCACAAGTTAACACTACTTCCAAAGAAGACTGGTTGCTACATAAAGGCAAGAGTAACTAGACACTGATGACCAGCATGAGAATGAGCCTTCACGTTACCTGTCACAGTGGTTGAGCTGAGGTCCAGGCTTGGAGGAACCTAGTGCCTGACCCCTACCACCCTGCCCACAGCAGTGGAGGGAATTTCACACACTAAAGCAGTGAGCAAGGTGCTGGGGCCAAAAGAAATGGCAGTGTGTCTCAGGGACTTAAACCATCAGGAAAAGGTAAGACAGACATGACAGAATAATTTTGAAATAGATTCTATTTCTCTGCTGAAGAGAAACAGAGTAATAACTTTATAATCTTTTATCCTTATCTCAACTCAATATTTCATTAAATATTTTCTATTTTTCTGACTCGATGCTAGGCATAAGAGATACATTAATATGATTAATATTATCCTACTCACTGGCTCTTTTACTACTTGGTACTACTACGGTACTCTTTATTCTATTCTGCAATAAAGTCAAGATCACTGAATTACAATATGTTAATGTATTTATTCTGAAACATGCATGTAAATAACGTTTCTAAAAGGACTGAAAAAAAAAACAAAAACCTTCCATTTACTCATTTCCTTTTAAGAAAAAAATTCTAAAGCTCATTTTCATGCAATATGGATACCAGACATATCAATACAAACTCAAAACAGACTACAAGAAACTTACTAGATTAAGGCTGCCTTTCCTCCTGACTTTAGAGTGTCCTAGGAATTTATGGCTCAAACACAGATTTTTTTTTCTTTTTATGTTTTGTTTGGAAATTATATTTGCTGAATATAAGTGAATTCAGAATTCATTTTGTGAAAACACAGACTAACACAAAGTTTACAACAGTGCTTTGAGACACGAAGGAGGGATAAGTGGGAAAAACTCTGTAACAGTGTTTTTGAGACATGAAGGATGGACACGTGGGAAAACAAAATCAAAACTGTAAGATAGAAAGTCTGATAGAATTGGGAGACACATAAAAGACACAAAAGTGAAAAGATAGGAGAGTTTTAATGCACCTTGTTAAAAATTACCTCTGCCCAGATCCCAGCTGCAACTCCCCACGTATTCAGGATCTACTGAGGTCATGTGCATGCAAAAGTGCCTTCTTAAACTCCAGCTAGAAAATTCACTATTGCTATGCAGACAGTCAATCTGCCCAAGTGGATGGCCTTTTCTTTGCTTGACAGACAGTAACCCCAAAACACTCATCCCCAAACTATAAATCTCCTGGTTGTATCACAACATACATCATATACTGCCTCTTGTAAGAGTCAAAGTGAAAAGTGAAAGTGAAAGTGAAGTCGCAGAGTCATGTCAGACTCTTTGCGACCCCATGGACTGTACCTTCCAGGCTCCTCTGTCCATGGGATTTTCCAGGCAAGAATACTGGAGTGGGTTGCCATTTCCTTCTCCAGATCTTTCCGATCCAGGGATTGAACCTGGGTCTCCTGCACTGTAGGCAGATACTTTACCATCTGAGCCACCATGCAAGTCCTTTTAAGAGTACACTAATGCTAATTTTCAAGCAACTACTGCTTGTTTTATTGAACACTACATAAATAACCTAAGTAAAAATGAGTTTTCAATATTACTTATAATTTCCAAAGTTGAAAGACATTAATGGGTCAGAAACCTTACAACTAAAGCAGCCCTGTACGTAAATCAAATATTCTGGTTAGAGAATCATCTAGAGTCCTACGAAACAAAACTTCCTCTCATCAAAAATTTAGCCATTCTATTTATACTGTGGTAATAAGATGGCTGGGTGGCATCACTGACTCCATGAACGTGAGTCTGAGTGAACTCCGGGAGTTGGTGATGGACAGGGAGGCCTGGCGTGCTGCAATTCATGGGGTCGCAAAGAGTCGGACACGACTAAGCGACTGAACTGAACTGAATAACATTCTAAAATCTGAAACTTGCCATAAATAAGCAGTGCATCTACTAAGTAACATGTTCTAGAGGAATGGAAGAAAACATGCAGAAGATACTTTTTAAACAGATTTTTCAATAAACATTGGAGCACTGTTATCCTTATTTAAAAAGTAATAAAAATGGAACCTTACTTGATATCATTTTGATAAATAAATCCCAGATGGAATAAAGAAGCAAGTATGAAAAAAAACAAATTTTTAAACAAGAAACAAAAACAACAAAACAGAAAAAACAAATAAATCTGATTACACTGAAATTAAAAAACTCTGCTCAACAAAAAGACAACAGAATGAGCACAGAAAGACACAGGTGGGAGAAAAGAAAGATACAGAGATTTCACTGCATTTGTAATGTTTTATTTCTTACATGCTTAAAATATTACAATGGAAATATGGAAAACCAGGTAGCTCCAACTTAGTCACTGAATTTTTCTCTTTACTTGATATAATTCTTAACTTTTAAAAAGTAAAAAAATTAAAAGCATCCGCTTTTTAAAGATGAGTCAGGAACAAACTCAGGAGTACAAATTTTCGAAGTAGCATTAGCATTATCTTAAACCTAATCAAAATTCCCAACATTACAAAAGAAAATTTCCAAATATTGCAGCATCAATGATTACTGACTATCCCTAGACCAAGTTTTAATTACAAAATACTGATGAAAAGTTGTAATACTATTTCAAATAAACCAAACAATTTTCACTCAACTTGCATTATAATCCACTGGATCAAACAACATCATTGTGCAACTCATAGAGATAGAGACTTACTCCACACAGTAGCTTCCCATATTATAAAATTTTAAAGAATCTGGAGTTTGAGATTTTTCAGTATAAGCTCCCTGTGCTCCTTGCTTGCAAGGTCCTCCAATAAACCTTCCTTGCTCATAAAAAAAAAATTTTTAATAGTCCTATTTCCTCTTCATTTGCTATGAAGTGATAGGACCAGATACCATGATCTTAGTTTTCTGAATGTTGAGATTTAAGCCAACTTTTTCATTCTCCTCTTTCCACTTTCATCAAGAGGTTCTTGAATTCTTCACTTTCTGCCCTAAGAGTGGTGTCATCTGCATATCTGAGGTTATTGATATTTCTCCCAGCAATCTTGATTCCACTTTGTGCTTCATCCAGCCCAGCATTTCGCATGATATACTCTGCATATAAGTTAAATAAGCAGGGTGATAATATATAGCCTTGACGTACTCCTTTCCCAATTTTGAACCAGTCTGTTGTTCCATGTCTGCTTCTAACTATTGCTTCTTGACCTGCATACAAATTTCTCAAGAGGCAGGTCAGTTGGTCTGATATCCCATCTCTTTAAGAACTTTCCACAGTTTGTTGTGATCCACATAGTCAAAGGTTTTGGCATAGTCAATAAAGCAGAAGCAGACGTTTTTCTGGAACTCTCTTGCTTTCTCAATGATCCAATGAATGTTGGCAATTTAATCTCTGGTTCCTCTGCCTTTTCTAAAACCAACTTGAACATCTGGAAGTTCAGGTTTCAAGTACTGTGAAGGCTGGTTTGGAGAATTTTGAGCATTATTTTACTAGCGTGTGAGATGAGTGCAATTGTGCAGTAGTTTGAACATTCTTTGGCACTGCCTTTCTTTGGGATTAGAATGAAAACTGACCTTTTCCAGTCCTGTGCACTGCTGAGTTTTCCAAATTTGCTGGCATATTAAGTGCAGCACTTTCACAGCATCATCTTTTAGGATTTGAAATAGCTCAACTGGAATTCTGTCACCTCCACTTGCTTTGTTCATTATGATGCTTCCTAAGGTCCATTTGACTTCCCATTCCAGGATGTGTGGCTTGCTCCTTGGAAGAAAAGCTATGACCAACCTAGACAGCATATTAAAAAGCAGAGACATTACTTTGCCAACAAAGGTCTGTCTAGTCAAAGTTATGGTTTTTCCAGTAGTCATGTATGAATGTCAGAGTTGGACTATAAAGAAAGCCAAATGTGAAAGAATTGATGCTTTTGAACTGTGGTGTTGGAGAAGACCCTTGAGAGTCCCTTGGACTGCAAGGAAATCAAACCAGTCAATCCTAAAGGAAATCAAATTCACTGGAAGGACTGATGCTGAAGCTGACTACTTCAGCCACCTGATGCAAAGAACTGACTCACTGGAAAAGACCGTGATGCTGGGAAAGATTGAAGGCAAGAGGAGAAGGGGACGACAGAGGATGAGATGGCTGGATGGCATCACCAACTCGATGGACATGAGTGTGAGTAAGCTCTGGGAGTTAGTGATGGACAGGGAAGCCTGGCGTGCTGCAGTCCATGGGGTTGCAAAGATATGGACACAACTGAGCAACTGAACTGACTGACTGAACTGATACCAACTGGAGAAGCTGGTTTTCCCACCTGCTGCACTACTTCTATTCTGCCATAGCCAGCCTTGTAATAACATGTCTATAAGACTAGGAAGCCACACAGACAACTACAATTATATGTATCCCATCTACGTAACAGCAGCAATCAAGCAAGAGAACATGGACTCTGAAAGCCAAAGAAGATTTAGATTCATGAGAATCTATGTGCTTTGTGTGTGTATATATGTGTAAATGTGTACATATACCCACAAAGTATATGGGCTTGCCTGGTGGCTCAGATGGTAAGAAGTCCTCCTGCAATGCAGGAGACTGGGTTCGATCCCCTGGAGAAGGGAATGGCTACCCGCTGCAGTATTCTTGCCTGGAGAACTCCATGGACAGAGGAGCCTGGCGGGACACAGTCCATGGGGCTGCAAAGTGACTGAGCAACTAGCACTTTCACTTTTTTCATATGTGTATAGACATACAAATGCAGTTGTATGTATGTCTGTACATATATGTCTGAGCACTTGTACATTGTTGCTATGTCTATATGCATATGGTAGCTACCTACATTACATTAGCCAGCATTTCTCACAAGTTGAAATTAGAACAATGTATCTTACATACTATTGATCTTAAAAGTACTTAAAAGAAAAATGAGGGGGTAGACTATGCAATGTTAACTTAGTGCCTTACAAAACACTGTATTCTTAAGAAGTTATCACAAACAAATGAGACATAGCCACCAAAAGACGTACAGCAAAGGGGCAAAAGCTGTATCTGCAACAGCATTTTCTCAAAGTGCATTCCTTGGATATTAATGTATTTGTCATCTTGGATAGTCACAACACAATCAATATACATTTTTAATGTTCTGATTGATGCTATAGGAAAGAGGATTATTTGAATATGCAGTTCAGTGCCTTCCAAACCTAACTTGTCATGAAACCCTTTTGCCCAATAATGTTTGTTAACGGTATAGAATTAACGTTCTACTTTTAAAGTGCTGACCAAAATGACTCATTTTTCCCTTCATTTCTTTCCCAAAGATTCGTTAAAGAAAGAAAAAAAAATCCAAGAAATTTCTCTTTTCCAAAGAAAATTTAGCTGAAATTTATCTTTTGTAACACTTTCACATAAAGCATTTAATGTCTTCTCTCTGACACCACTGACAGAATAGCAAATAATATTTCCAAGAAGGAAAACAAAACTTAAATCTTATAAATGCTTTATTCTAAATAAATAGAATTTATTCTGTTTACAAAAGTAAATTACTTCCAGCAAACAGTATTCTTAGAAAGAACTTAGATATTATCAATAAACTTCTAAGAATTTAAACATGATAAAATAAAACTAGACTCCCTTGTTTAAGCAGGGGTTCCTTAAACTATTTAATAATTATAGAATGATATTTAGAGTAAATTCTCAATTATTCATACAAAGTAAGTAACATTTAAGCAGAAAATCCAAAGATCAGTTCTATTTGCTTTTAGAATGCATCATGCTTCTGCAATTATAATGTTTTCTTAATTTTATAATTTCCCTAATTATGTTTTCTTTTGTTGAACATTAAAAATAATTTATATTATCATGTACACATGTGAAAATAAGAAAAATGACCCAAACCTTTGCTGGAAGACAGGGTAATCAGGTAGGTTTAAAAAAAATTTTTAAGGTGAAATACTGAGAAATGATTAAATAAGATCTTATCATAATTTGTGGGGCAAAAATCATTTAATTTTAACTACAAATAATTTGAAACTTGGAAAATGACAACCAGATTCACTTTTTAAAGACTATGCTGGAGCCAAATCTAAGTACAAGACAAAGTACAGTAAGTCATGAATATATTCTCACTCAGGCATAAAATAAAGCACTGAGGGAAACCCCTTTAAAAAAAAAAAAAGCTCTCTGAGTAATCAACATAAAATAAAGCAACAAACCTACTGAAGTGGAACAAAGCAATGAAGAAGTCATTATCAAGTTTTCAGTAACACAAAATCAAGAATATTATGTGAAATGCTACACATGAAGAAAAAGTCCTAAAAGAAACAATTTCAAAGTCTAAAACAAAACTGAAAAAAAAAAAAAAAAAGAACTTCTCAAAACTGAAAGACAAAAAAGAATCAACAGTAAGGATAAAACAGATTACGGTGTTAGTTCAAATGTAAAAATTACAAATTCTATTGTGAATAAGAAAAAGGATATTTAAGCTATAAAGGGATTTTTTTTAAAAGAAAACTGCCTTCTTTTATTTGTACTAAAATTTATAAATAATTACAGATTAGCAGACTTTGGTTAATTTTTTTTTTTCCATTGGCTAGTGATGAGAAGGACAAACGGCGTTAAAAAGACTTTCTTACTTCAAATCAACCTTCTCACCAAGGAATAACTACAGCATTGAAAGACTGCCAACATTCTAAAGAAAGACATAAACCATTTCTGAATTTGAACTTTGAAATATGTTTAACTTATAAAGGACTCTTTTAAGACATTTAAGCAACATACCACTAAGTCTTGATCCTGAAGCAAGTTACATATTGCTTCATATAACATGGGTCTTAAGTCAGACTTGAATTTCACAGAAATCCACTGACCGATGAGCCAAATCACCCTGCGCCGCAATGGCTTATACCTAGATGGGAAAACCATGCAATTAAAACGTTATATATTTTAAGAAGCCTATTTCACTAAGCATATTTCATCATTTAAATCTAAAATGTAATAAGAAAGCAATATACATTTTATACAAAAATCTAAAAGCTACTTTTAAATGTACCACAGTAAAAATACTAAAAATAAAGTTCTGATCTAAAAACCTGAAAATTCTTAGCAGACATATTAAAATCTGATTAGTTTGTATTAAGTAATTACAACATAGATATGTACACAAAAGCCAAGTTCACTTCTGTTCTTCAAGTAACCAAAAAGAGTTCATCTTAACAGGTGTAAGCAGCTGATGTCCCAAACCCTGAGGCAGGAGAGGCTATTAAGAAGTAATAATAATAATAAAAATAAAGGAACTTTGGTACTCAATTTTCTAATCCCAATTCTGTTCATCTCACAAAGATTATTTTGAAAACACTGTGAAAAATTTCTAGACTTAAGACATTTACAGTAATATGTACATACACTTGTTTCTCTATAGCCATCTTTGCTAAAGAAAATGAAGGTTCTTTAGGCGAAGGGAAAAAACAACTTTGTCCAAGAACTGTAGACACAAACTCTCGGTATTATATTTATTTAGTGGCAAGATGATATTTCTGGGTGACAAAGTAGTAAACTAAGGAATATAACACACCTTTTAGAAAATTACAATATTTTAAGATTATTAAACACATATAAAGAATTAAAGTTCCAATAAAAAGTACATTTCCTGCTCTCAAAACGTTTAACATATCTAAAAGAATTAAAAACACAAAACTTTACACTAGGGTCGCAAAACATAAGACAGGAGAGCAGGCAGAGGGAGATGGGATTTGAACAGCGTTCCCTGGTGGCTCAGACAGCCAAAAACCCGCCTGCAATGCAGGAGACCTGGATTCAACTCCTGGGTCAGGAAGATCCGCTGGAGAAGGAAACAGCTATACACTCCAATATTCCTGCCTAGAGCATCCCATGGACAGAAGAGCTTGGCAGTCTACAGTCCATGGGGTCACAAAGAGTCGGCACGACTGGAGCGACTTGCACTCACTTCACTAAGATAAATAGTATTGGGGGCAGAAAACTGAAAAAATGCCTTTTCAAGGGATAGGGACAATTTGAACAGCCACAGAGGCAGAAGAGGTAGAAGTAAACAAGACTTGTATAGAGTACATGAAGGAATCAGAGAATCTTCAATTTTGGACTGAGCTCTCTGGGATTACCACATTCAACATTCGAGACAAAGAGAATGAAGCTCAGAAAGTTTCAGATTCTAAGATGACAGTCACTTCTAGGCAAAGTTAATAGTAGGGGTCAGTTTGTTCCTCAAAGTGTGAATCCCAGACCCACAAGATCATTACCTGGAAGGATGACAGAATCACACAATCTGACCAAGACCTAAACCTTAGAATCTGCATTTCTACCAGTTCACCAGGTGATTCATATGCATATTAGAGAAATATGGGTCTAGACCAGTTTTGTCCAGAAGAAACATAAGCGAAATATGCAATTTTATTAGTACCCACCTTAAAGTAAAACATTTTCACTTATTGCAATATATCCAAAATACTACACTTCAGTAGGTCATGAATATATATTTTAGAATGCTTTAGTTTTAAATTCAAATTTTAGTTAATTAAAGTCATTTCCTCATTTGCACTAAGTACGTTTCAAGTACTCAGTAACCATATATGCTAGCTATTGTACTAGACAGCACGGGTCTAGACTAAATAGCCTCTAGGATTTAAGGACAATCAAACTGCAAATCTCTCAATACTGAAGGCATTCTCTCCATCAAAGGCTCACTAGCAACCAGAGGGCAGAGTTGAAAAACATTTTCATCACCACTGCCCCAACAGGCCACAGCAAATCCCAGTGCTGAGAACATTTCCTGATTGAATAACTGACTGAAAACTGAAAGGACAGCTACTTAATGGTGAAAATTACCTTTAAAGCATCTCTAGCTCACAATTCTACTGCTCTAAATATTTATAAAATGATCCATACATGAATGGTTCTCTATTCATGTATTAAGGTAGCCATCTTAACTGTTCTATGACTGTATACTAAGCATTCTGATAAGTACCACATTAACAGAAATAAATCCCTAGAACTTCCCAATTCAAAATAAGAAAAAAAAAAGGCTCTTGAAAAATTTTAAGTGTCTAATTTTAAATGAAGAAAAATTTATACAAATTACAAAATGCTTTTTCCCCTTCCATTTTACTCATTCATTACCTAAAATTAAAATCGGGCAAAAGTCCTACTTACTAAGTTGTCAGATTGATCTTTACTACTGAAGTAGACACCTAAAACCTCAAGTATCTCCAAATGCTTTCTGCCATGGTGCCACTGCAATTTCTTTTCCCCCACAGACTTGCAATGCTCTGTGATCCTCAGACAGCCACCTTTCATGGATATTACTTGTTTATGCTCCTTTTGACATCAGCCCTGAGGTGAGGTGAAGTCGCTCAGTCGTGTCTGACTTTTGCAACCCGTGGACTGTAAACTACTAGGCTTCTCTGTCCGTGGGATTCTCCAGGCAAAAATACTGGAGTGGATTGCCATTTCCTGCTCCAGGGGACCTTTCCGACCCAGGGATCGAACCCAGGTCTCCCGCATTGGAGGCAGACGCTTTAACCTCTGAGCCACCAGGGAAGCCCTGACATCAGCCCTAGCCTCTGCTAAGTCTCAACTGGCTTCCTTTTGTACATAATCTTTGTCTAGAATTCAGAGATCCTGATCTTCCATTATCTCTGCATAAAATTTCATCCTACAAACTATCTTATCAAATACTTCAGACATGTCACAATTCACATTTGAAGTAAAATAACATAATAACAAATGATTTTGCTTATTTTTTTCAGTTGTAAGATTCAAGTCTTATTCATTTCTACATTAGACACTATTAGCTAAGTCATACTATGATTTTTTTTTAAATTTTAGGCAATTTTAACACCTTCTAGTCTTCATTAGAAAATCAGTAAGGTAAGATAAGTGTATAACAAACACAAGGTTTTATACTTGCCTATTGTGAATGACTTGCAATTCTGGAAGAAGTTGGTTTTTAAACCACTGATCAAAATCAACACTGTCAAACAACTCATAAGCCGCTAATCCAACAGCATTATACACTAAGAAGAAGATTTAAAAAAGAATTTCAAATACTGGGCCAAGTGCTAATTGTCCTTATGTAAGAAAATAAGTCTTAAAGACTGCTTTGAATATGTAATAAGTTAACAAAGGAAATCTACAATATGTTAATCCAGGAAATTATTTAAACAAATATTTTAGAAACATTTAAATTACATCACTCTATGTTTTTCTTAAATATTCCAGTGTTTTCAAAGAGAAAGATACATTCATTTAAAATCATTCATGTCAAACTATAAAAATAACATCTGCTTCCAAATGGATACAAGCATTTATGCTAAGGTCCCTGGTAAACCTCTTTCCAGCCTCTTTTCTCACCATAACCCCTTAAACACTATCTTCCAATTAAATCAAATACTCCCAATTCAAAACTTAACTGTGCTCGTCCCTCTCCCCTTCAAGCTTCTGTCCATGCTGCTCCTTTTATCCGGAACCAACCTTCGCCACTTATTAACCCTCACTTATCCTGTGTCCTCACAGAATACTTCTTTACGACATGCTCCCTGGGTACACCAAAACTGTTATTAATACCTTGTAGTTTTCCACGGCACTACCTGATTACCATCTATTTTAGCGTTCAGTTCAGTTCAGTTCAGTCGCTCAGTCGTGTCCGACTCTTTGCGACCCCATGAATGGCAGCACGTCAGGCCTCCCTGTCCATCACCATCTCCCGGAGTTCACTCAGATTCACGTCCATTGAGTCTGTGATGCCATCCAGCCATCTCATCCTCGGTCGTCCCCTTCTCCTCGCCCCCCAATCCCTCCCAGCATCAGAGTCTTTTCCAATGAGTCAACTCTTCGCATGAGGTGGCCAAAGTATTGGAGTTTCAGCTTTAGCATCATTCCTTCCAAAGAAATCCCAGGGCTGATCTCCTTCAGAATGGACTGGTTGGATCTCCTTGCAGTCCAAGGGACTCTCAAGAGTCTTCTCCAACACCACAGTTCAAAAGCATCAATTCTTTGGCGCTCAGCCTTCTTCACGGTCCAACTCTCACATCCATACATGACCACAGGAAAAACCATAGCCTTGACTAGACAGACCTTAGTTGGCAGAGTAATGTCTCTGCTTTTGAATATACTATCTAGGTTGGTCATAACTTTTCTTCCAAGGAGTAAGCGTCTTCTAATTTCATGGCTACAGTCACCATCTGCAGTGATTTTGGAGCCCAGAAAAATAAAGTCTGACACTGTTTCTACTGTTTCCCCATCTATTTCCCATGAAGTGATGGGACCAGATGCCATGATCTTTGTTTTCTGAATGCTGAGCTTTAAGCCAACTTTTTCACTCTCCTCTTTCACCTTCATCAAGAGGCCCTTTAGCTCCTCTTTACTTGCTGCCATAAGGGTGGTGTCATCTGCATATCTGAGGTTATTGATATTTCTCCCAGCAATCTTGATTCCAGCTTGTGTTTCTTCCAGCCCAGCGTTTCTCATGATGTACTCTGCATAGAAGTTAAATAAGCAGGGTGACAATACACAGCCTTGACGCACTCCTTTTCCTATTTGGAACAAGTCTGTTGTTCCATGTCCAGTTCTAACTGTTGCTTCCTGACCTGCATACAGATTTCTCAAGAGGCAGGTCAGGTGGTCTGGTATCCCCATCTCTTGAAGAATTTTCCACAGTTTATTGTGATTCACACAGTCAAAGGCTTTGGCATAGTCAACAAAGCAGAAATAGATGTTTTTCTGGAACTCTTTTGCTTTTTCCATGATGCAGCGGATGTTGGCAATTTGATCTCTGGTTCCTCTGCCTTTTATAAAACCAGCTTGAACATCAGGAAGTTCACGGTTCACGTATTGCTGATACCTGGCTTAGAGAATTTTGAGCATTACTTTACTAGCATGTGAGATGAGTGCAATTGTGCGGTAGTTTGAGCATTCTTTGGCATTGCCTTTCTTTGGCATTGCCTTTCTTTGGGATTGGAAGGAAAACTGACCTTTTCCAGTCCTGTGGCCACTGCTGAGTTTTCCAAATTTGCTGGCATATTGAGTGCAGCACTTTCACAGCATCATCTTTCAGGATTTGAAACAGCTCCACTGGAATTCCATCACCTCCACTAGCTTTGTTCGTAGTGATGCTTTCTAAGGCCCACTTGACTTCACATTCCAAGATGTCTGGCTCTAGATGAGTGATCACATCATCATGATTATCTGGGTCGTGAAGATCTTTTTGTACAGTTCTTCCGTGTATTCTTGCCACCTCTTCTTAATATCTTCTGCTTCTGTTAGGTCCATACCATTTCTGTCCTTTATCGCGCCCATCTTTGCATGAAATGTTCCCTTGATATCTCTAATTTTCTTGAAGCGATCTCTAGTCTTTCCCTTTCTGTTCTTTTCCTCTATTTCTTTGCACTGATCGCTGAAGAAGGCTTTCTTATCTCTTCTTGCTATTCTTTGGAACTCTGCATTCAGATGCTTATATCTTTCCTTTTCTCCTTTGCTTTAACTGATATGTTATAATCAACTGTACCTGATTACCATCTATTCTAGCATTAATCAACTGGTACTGTTATAATCAACTGTTTGCTATCACCAGATAATTCCTAAATTTTAGATATCCTTGTAATCCAACTCTCCGAGCATAACACCTGCCACAAAACAAACACACCCTACTGAAGAAATAAATGTTTCTAAATCATTTTCATTTAACATACCAGCATCTTTGATTAACAGTGCATTCATGTCTTCCACATTAGTGGGACCTGAAAAGACAAGTATCAGCAAGGGTAAATTAAAACTAGTTTTTAAAAAACACTTAAACTCAATTTGTTAGTTTCTCAATTCAGCTAACTACAGTGTATTTTGTGGATATTAAGTTTATAAGAGAAAGTTTAAGGTTTTTTATCATCATCATTAGAGAAAACAGTTACAACACATAGAGCCATACTACAGCTTTAGAAACCATTATAACATATTTGGAAAATGTTATATCAAGCAACATTCTAGAAAAATATATGTAAAATTGCTAACAGAAAATTTTTAAAAAGAATAAAAAGATGAATCCCACAATAGGAAAGAAAAAAAAAACAAGAATAGGCAATTCATACAAAAAGCTTTATTTTTCTAAATATAAAAATAAGCTAGGTTATGACAATATATTAAAGATTTGACAACAAAATGAAAAATGTAAATGAGAATCATTATGTAATGTGGAAACCAGAATAAAGAGCTGGCAGTCCCTGCAAGACTATCCAGAAGGAGACCACAGTTAAGACACAAAGAACACAGTTTAGTTTACTCAGTAGCATATTTCTTTAGGACAGAAAGATTCCCAGCAAGTTTATCAAGCACTTTTCTGCTGTTAAATATGATTTCTTAAGCATATAGCCCTATGTAAGTAAATCACTCCAGAACTGGAAAGAAAATAACTGAACTCTGAAATCACTGTAAACTTTATCATCATAGAGCAGCTTACCAGAGGGTAATCTAATTAGCTTAACCAATTTCCTGAAGTGGTTTAATAAAAATAAATGGATGGGAGAAAATGAAAATAATGTTCTAAAACACAACAACAAAAAAGGTAACTTCAGCAGTATATTACCAAATTTAAGATCTATAATGTTGCATTAGGAAATTAGTAAATAACTGTACATCAGAAATCAATCTACATGAAACTACAATGAATGCTCACATTATCTTTTAAATGAACACGAAAAACTTGATGGATAGCTCATTTACTCCCTTGGTTTATAACTTAAGCAGGAACACTCCATTAGATTTTTGAGAAAACAAAAGCGTAAAAAGTGAGCTACCCTCTGATGGTATGAACAATATCAAGAATCTCCTTCTCTACAGAAGATCCTCCTACCTTTATTTCCTTACATTACCATTTACTCAACACTTGATCCCTTACAATTCGACTCCTGCCCAAATCAATCAAATTATCTGTGTAAGATTCCCTTGCCCAGCAGTGTGAGTTAACTGCCAAAAGTCAATCAATCAAAAAATAGTTACTCTATGTACCAGACATTGGGAACAAGGTGAGCAAAAAAGATGTATTCAAGGCCTCCTACCTGAAATTTACACTATATCAGAATAGTCAGAAATGACAAATCACTTTTAATAGTTAAATAATTACTTGTGTACAAAGATCAAGTGCCACGCATTTCACTTCCTAGTTCTCTCTTAAATCCATTACATTCTTTCCACTCCCACCGTCATGAAGCTAACATTTATTATTTTAACTTTTTCACCCAGTACTTCTCACAACATGCTCCAAATAGATTCTTTCCCCCAAGCAATATACATGACTGCCCACCCTTTTAGTATTCTTACTAGAGCAAAATCTAACTATCACAATCAAGGCCTGTCTCACTTGTGAACTGCCATTCTTATTTTCTATTTTGAAGGCTACTCTCTCAGAAAAGTACACATTCAGTCTTTCTCAAATTCATGTCTAGTATATGATCTAGGAAACACATCATAGCAGGAATTAAAAATATTCTTCTGAACACTGATTAATAGATAAATCAAAATATAACAAAATATACCTCACCTTGAAGTGTTTGCATCATTTCTAAAAGTACAGGAGTTAGAGTCTGATTATATTCATGGAATATATCTATAAATAATACTTCAGTGCATGGCTGTTGGGAAAAAAAATAAGTTTCTAATGAAAACAATGGTGTATTACAATGATTAATTCTATGCAAAGAATAGTCAGTCTTAAAACTCTGAATATGTTTCCAATTCTTGACTTTTTTGGAAAAAGTTCATTAGTGTTTTCATAAACCCAATGAGAAATAAAATTATAATAATTTCATTCATAACGTGGAAAAGTTACTTCACTACTTCAGTAATTTGGCATTATACACGCAAAATGCAAAACTATAGAGAGGAAAATTTTCCATTTACATTTTACTTAATTCTTTAAATTTAAAAAGCAATCTGGAACCACATTTACTTATAGACTCAGAACTATAAATGACTGTCTTAAGAATTAGTATGTTAAAATTTACTTTTCCTGGCAGTGACATAAGTAACAATAGCAATTAATGACTTCAATTCACCACAGAGTTGCATTTTCTTTAGCAGACACAAAGTGCAAAAGAAATCACAATGTTATCACGTGTAGAACAGAGAGCTAATGGCAAGCTGCTGTAGAGCACAGTGAGCTCAGCCTGGCGCTCTGTGACAACAGTGGTGGGATGGAGTAGGAGGCAGGAGGGAGGCTCAGGAGGGAGGAGACATGTGGATACCTGTGGCTGATTCATGTCAATGTATGGCAGAAAACCAATGTAACATTGTAAAGCAACTATCCTCCAGTTAAAAATAAATTTTAAAAACAGAAATCACAATGTTAATTACATAAAAGAATGACTCATTTTCACTCTTAAAAGTACTAAATCACTAGTTGTTTCATAAAATAGAATACAATTAAATTTTGAAGGTATTGTGATTTATGTTTAAAATCAATTACAAATGTACATACTTCATTATGTACAGATGAAATGATACATCATCTCAGATATTTGCTTCAAAATAATCCAAGTAGGTGAAGGAGTACTTATACAAAACAAGACTAGCCACGAGTTGGCGACTGATAAAGAAGTGTTGGATATAGAATTCATGATACTATTCTGTTTCTCAATATATTTAACAGTGTCCATAAGAGAAAGTTTTAAAAACTTAGTGGTAAAAAATTTTTATAAAACTTTTAAGTTCTATAGAAGTTTATGAAACAGATAATGCAAATTATATAAACAAAAGTCTTCAAAAAAGAACAGTTCAAAGTCCACATTTGATAAACCTTCCTCAATGTTAGCCATATCAATAAAGTATATTTAAAAAGAATTCTATAACTGAAAGCAATGGGCTGGTCTCTGAGAATCATACTAGGTAGTAAGAGAAATAATGTACCAGAAGAAGCTTTATAATTACTGAAATACTTAGGAGGAAAAAAAATGTTTCTAGCCAAAAAAGGTAACTTTCAAAAATATTTCCTATTTCTGCAATGACAATTATTTCCAACTTGTAAAATGAGGAAAAATTCAGTTTGCAAACCTTCAACTTAACAAATAAATTTCAGATTCAAGTTCACAATTTAATTAGATGCTTTCTTCTCAAATATGGACTCTTGCAATAATAAATATGTTTCCTACCTGACTTAATGCTTGAAATCTTCAATATAGTATCATTCTCTACTAAGAATTACACAAGCGAAAAAAAAGAAAAAAACTTAAAGAAGCATTACCCTTTTCCCTATCAATTTTTCTTCCAATCAATACTCACCCTCAAACTGTACTTCCAAGAATCTCCCCCTGTTTCTTCCGCTGCTGCAATTAAAAATACGACAAATGATGCTCTCCACAAATGCAATAATGATGTTTCTAAAATCTCAGTTTGGAAAACCAAGATTTTCGGTAATATCAATATAATACAGTTGCAAATTATTATAAAATAACACAGAGCAAACAGTTGGGAACACAAGGCCTTACACAGATCTCTTTACCATAAGTTACAGATGACATCTGTGTATATCAAAGTGCTCATAATCACAAGCAGTCTCACGTTCGTTAAAAATCTGTATGAAGACTTCCTTGGCCGTCCAGTGGTGAAAATCCCAGGCTTCCACGGCAGGGGGCATGGGTTCAATCCTGGTCGGGGAACTAAGATCTCACATGCCACATCCAAAAACCAAACATCCACACACACATACACACACACACACTCTGTATGGAGAAAAGCTCAAAATATTTGTCACTCTCTGAGTCTGTGACATTACCTGATACACTGTCATTACAATCCTGAGAATCATTTCATACAATAGTGGTGTTTTTTTACAAGTTTAAATGGTTAGTCACATTATCCATAAATTTTCTATATTTAAAGTATGTCCAGAACTCTTAAAACTCTGGGGATTCAATGTTTCATATTATGGTACTACTACATTAAAAAGGCAATACAGGCAAAAGAGTTTAGCTACAAGAAAAGGCAAAAACAATTTTTATACAGTGTACTGTTACATCTTCTAAATGGATTAAAATATTCTAAACAAAAAAGAAGGTAAGTCTTACAAAAATGTTTATGATATTTTAAAAATATTGGAAATATATGTGTAAAACTACACAAAGGCATCCAGTCAAAGGGATGGGTAGAGGCTAAAACCTAGCCCATGTCTGACCACGGCAGAAGTATTAGGTTGGTGCAAAGGTAATTGTGCTTTTCCACTGTTGAACTTTGCCTAATACTGAAATGCAATCTTAAATAACCATGGTTATGCTATCCATTACCTTAATGCATCACCTTTTTAATTCTATGTTTTGTTGCTAATGACTTATTACTTGCTGTTTATATTTATTTTACACTAGGGAAATGATGCTAGACAAAAAGCAAATCCAAGTGATTTTCTTATTTGAGTTCAAAATGGGTCATAAAGCAGTGGAGACAACTCACAACATCAACAATGCATTTGGCCCAGGAACTGCTAATGAACATACAGTGTACTGGTGGTTCAAGAAATTTTGCAAAGAAACAAGAGTCTTGAAGTTGAGGAGCCAGCCATCAGAAGTTGACGTCAACCAAATGAGAGGACCATGGAAGCCATATTTACCTGACCGTTCTCTCACCATCTGACTACCAATACGCAAGCACCTCAACAACTTTTTGCAAGGAAAATGCTTCCACAACCAACAGGAGGCAGAATATCCTTTCCTTAGGAGTTTTTCAAATCCCAAAGCATGGATTTTTATGTTACAGGAATAAACAAACATTTCTCATAAGCAAAAAAATGTATTGATTGTAATGGTTCCTATTCTGATTAATAAAGGTGTGTTTAAGTCTATTTATGATGTTTTAAAATTCGTGATTGGAAACTGCAATTATGTTTGCACCAACCTAATGACACACACTTTATTTACACCCAAGCAGTTTATCAAGCACACAACTCCTGATAGTCTACCTACTACTAAAGTATGACTAGATTCAACTGACCCCTATAGGGATCCCATGGTGGCTCAGTGGTAAAGAATCCACTGGGCAAAGCAGGAGATACGCATTCAAAAAAGCAGGAGTGGAGAAGGAAATGGCAACCCACTCCAGTATCCTTGCCTGGAAAATCTCATGGACAAAGGAACCTGGTGGATTGCACAGTCCATGGGGTCACGAAGAGTCGGGCACGACTGAGTGACTAACACCACACCATGAATTTACTACTGTGTAACCTTATGGTCATAATCCATTGTAAACAAAATATGAGTTGTTTTCCCTAGGCCCATAGCACAGTTTTGAATGGTAGTCAGTGTGGTAGTCGTATTAGGGACCATAGACACTACATTATTGAGCTTTAATCAAGTGGATGCCCAGAAAGTTAGATTTTGGATCACATTTTTGACAAAACATATTTGGGTCAAAGAAGGAAAAGAAGGGTAATAGGGTGTGTTTATCAGCTATTGTTACGTTAGCCGCTGTCCTTGAATGTGCATTCCTTTACATCAGGGGTTAACTGAATTTTACAGGTGAGAACAAGGATGATCAGAGAGAGAAGAACGTGCCTAAAACCTCACAGCTAATAAATGAAATTTCACATCTTAAAAAAAAAAAAAAAAAAAAGGCAGGAGATGATGCATGCAAACCCTGGACCAGGAAGATCCCTGGACCAGGAAGATCCAGGAGGATGGTGAGAGCAACTAAGGACGTGATCCACAGCTCCTGAGCCTGTGCTCTGGAGCCCGGGAGCTACAACCACCGAGCCTGCATGCTACGGCTACTGAAGTCCGGACACCCTAGAGCCCACGCTCCGCAAGAGAAGCCTCCCCAGGAAGAAGCCCGTGCTCTGCAACTAGAGAAAAGCCCACCAAAAATAAAATAAATTAAAAAATAAATTATATTTAAAGAAAGATCTCCTATAGAAGTATTTTAATCATCCAAAAATTAATTTTAAATTAAAATATCTTAAATAGGTAATCCATTCAACAATTCAGAAATTTTCATCTCCAAACTACTTTCTGAAGTAAAAATTTCTACAAATAAAAAATAATAAAGAATGAACCACAGAGGAAAAAGTGATTTGATAACAGAGAAAGACAATTTTATATTTTTGTTTTAAACTATGTAACTCTAAAAAATTTTATCTTTCTGGAAAAAAATCCTGTATAGTTGAACAAGTCATTCATTTTCTGCTTCTCAATTTGTACTAATGGCTAATAAGGAGAATAAACTAAATTTTGAAAGTTATAGTCTCAGAACAAAAGCACTGCATTAAAATACAATGTTATTATACACCTATCATCAAATAAGTGGTATCTATTGATGAAAGGGAGGAAAAATTCATGCAAAAACTGGAAAACTGATACTTACTAAAGCCTTCTGGGTCTTCTTCCCACATTGTCAGTTCTTCTTCAGTTAACAGAAAATAATGAGAGACTAATCTTCTACATATCTCTGTCAAAGTAGGATATGTGAAGAATGCCATCTTAATCTTATGAGCTTCCAGAGTGGCAGGGTTGCTATCTAGAAAAATAAAATTTCCAAGTTAATTATACACACAAGCATTCTACCCATGCTGAATAGTGAAACAAATAAATTTAAGAATACCTTCTAAATAGCAGTATATAAATTTTCATTTGTATTATGGACATATCTCAAAGATGCTCTTGCTTTTATTTATACCACACACACATCAATCTTGCTTCTATCTTACCACTATGGCTAGTCCATTTCCATCCTATATTATCACATATTTTGAAGGGACTTACCTATATGTCCCTCTTTCTCTTCTGCAAGACATTCTCATTCATCGTGATAAACATACACATGAATGAATTCCAAACAGAGTTGACCCCTGAACTTTTTAAGTCCATTTACACTCAGATATTTTTCAACAGTAAATACTAAACTACAGTATACACAGTTGGCTGAATCCCCAGATGCACAGGAGCAGTGAATATGGATGGCCAGTTACAAGTTATACACATTAACCCCTGCGTTGTTCAAGGTCAACTGCAATATAACAGTTTAACCTATTCTAGAAGCAACTTTAACCTGCCTAGAATCACTTTATATATGATCAAAATAAAACTTTTAATTGTACAGATAAATACAGTCTACAAATGAGCTATAGCGGTTACTCAAGTACTTAATTCTTAAAAAATCTAGGCTTCTACTGTGTTACAAAAGACAGTAATTTACTAAATGCACTATATGTCTCTTAAAAGCTGGCGTTTATATACCAAAAGCTCTAATCCTTATCTCTATTTCATGTCCCAACAATAGTTTATTTCTCAGACTTAAATGAACTTCAAAAAACTTACATAAAAATAGCAATTACTTCACACTACGATTAAAATAAGGAAATGAAAAAATAAAACTACCAGTAAAGCATTACCTTCAAAATTTTTGGATGGCTTATAAGCATAATTTTTGACAATCATCTTAATAAGATTCATGCACTGGACAATGAATCGTTCAAATGTAACACCTTCACCAACTTCTGTAAACACATAGCTTACAGAAAATTCCAGTGATCTCTGAATTAGAGGAGTAAATGAAAAGGGATGCTGATCCAAGAAGTCCAAAAGCTATAAAGAAAAAAAAATTTAATATATTTTCTTCAAATTCACATAGGAATATAATCATTCATAGGTAAGTCTAATAACTGGTAATAAACACTTAGCAAGTTTGGAACCTTGGTGGGAAGTCCAGTTTCACAGGTAATATACTCCCTGCGGTATACCATACAATGTGACATAAATCAGATTGTATTTCATCACTTGAACTTTCTATTACTTCTACTACAAGATTCAAAATACACTTACTTCATAATTAATTCTATATCAATCAGCAAATGTGATACCAAAAGTATAAGAAAGGCCTTTAAAAAATAATAAAGGCAAATAATCAAAAATGTATGCTACATCAATTGCATCTCAATGCATCAAATAGTTGATGAGAGAGATTTCCTCTATATAGAATTCCAGCTAATAAATGTAAAAGGAATAATATTAATAGAATTAGAATGCCATCATTCCGTAACCCTATTCAAACAAAAGATCTAAGCCATGATCATCAATGGCTGCTAGAATCAAGGGAAAGGCTGTTGAATTTAATAATGGATAACTCAATAAACAACTTTAAGCAACCAGACATCGTGCCTCTCCTGGTGTGATGCAATAGGAAATACACAGCATCACCTGTAAAATATTCTTGTCATTGTCACCCTACTCCATTCCCTCCCATCATTAAAAAAAAAAAAAAAGAAGAAGAAAGGCCTGCATGTGATCAAGTTTCTTATCTAACTAGAAATTTCTAAGAAATATGGGAGGAGAAGGGGTTTAGAAACAAAGGAATATGTTAACATATTCTATTTGGAGGCACATGTAAAATGCTCCAATTTTAAAAGCTTTAATAAAATCATGAGATTATAAACATGAATTTCATAAATTATTAATTTTTTATTTGGCCATGCCATGTGGCATATGGGATCTTAGTTCTCCAACCAAGGATTAAACCCCTATCCTCTACATGGAAGGGATTCTTAGCCACTGAACCACCAGGAAAGTTCCCTCACAAATTTTTTTATAGTTGGTTTTTTGAATAAGGATTCAGTAGTGTCAATTCTCTCTCTCTTTTTAAATATGTGAACTTTTTATTGTCGAAATGGGAACTTTTTATGGGAGAATGAGGCCAGATGTGACCACATCGTTGCAGTAACAGATCATTTCCTGTAGAGTTTTCCATGTTGTGGATTTGGCTGTCTATATCCATTAATTTTTTTATAAAATAATTTTATCTGAAATATATACATACTGCCTCAGAAAGTGCACCCATGTAATTCTATTCAAAAGATATGTGGTATTAATGATGATAAACTATCATTATGAATATACTAATTTTTTGGTATTATCTACTGTAACATCTTACCTACTTTATGCTGTGCTGCACTATCTTTTTTATCTCTGCTTTTTCCAGTGGGTTTGAGAATAATGAGACTTTGAGGAATCAACTTCTCTTTTATTAGGATTGATTTTTTTACATCCAAGTGACTTATACACTTTGACACATGGTATATATAAATTTAATTATTATATGTAGTCTAAAGGCTTTAAGATACAAAGGACTTTTTAGCTTTCCTGTACACAGTAAGAAAATAAGTTACTTTAACACTAAATCAAAAATGTATCCTTAAAAACTTTCTTTACTAAATTTGAGTATCTATATTTCACTTGAGAAAACATAAGATTAAAAAAAAAAACTTACCACTTTAGTAAAAAGAATGATGGTCTTTTCCAGTCTATCTCTACATACATTATCTGTACCTATACTTCTACCTATTAAAAATACAATTCATGTATTAGCACAAGTTAATAATATTCTACAAATTTACAACCAAGACAACAACAAAACTTTTTACAAAAATACTGTCAGATATGTTTTTACACATTTCGCATTATGAATTCATGAGTGTGCACCCCCTACTCCAAACAAATAAGTAAGTAAACCATAACAATTAAGTTTTTAGAAAGCAAGACCTTACACTTGACACAGAAATGCTCAGTGCCATATTTCACAAAATTAATCCTAAAACACTAACTGAGCCCATTTCATAGTAAAGGTAGCAATTTTATCTGTAACACCATGTTGTCACAGTTAAAATACCTTTCAAGTAACATAAATAAAAACAAAGAATTCAAAGATTAACATACTTATTTTTCCTAAATCTTCTAACAATTTTCTTCCGATCGCTTTCTTGGTGTAATTAATTTTTGTACATTCAGAATAATGTCCATCAGCTCATTAACTATCTTGCCTGCTCCCTAATCATATACCTCATAATCTGTCTCATCAGTTATGTCATTCTCCTCTCCTGGATGGACTTCGATTCTCCCGCTTTATTCTCCCATGGAGAAAACCAGAGAAAAATGACTACTTTTAAAGAAAAAGAAATCATATGAGCTTTCTTATAGTATCTAGTAACATTTTTCCTTAAAAGTAGTCATGGTTCTACTAAACTGAAAATGACTGAGAAAACAATCAGCAACTCCCCAAAAGTGAGTACACTAAGGTATATTCTCAGGGTACTGAGTCTCCAAATACACTCACACATAAAAACACACACATACATGTTATACACGTGTGTACAAGAATATACATATATGTGTGTATCCTGTATGGTGTGTGTGTGCATTCTAAGAAAAGATGCTTATAATCATAGGGAAGAGAAAAGGATAGCAGATCACCAGCATAATATAATACAAATATAAACAGTAAATTCTTCCATATGGGGTAGTAGATTAGAAAGGGTTCTACAGGTAGGTCAGTAATGGTTAGCAGACCAGAGATTTGCACAGTGAAAGTACCATTTAAGGATATTTATATCAAACAGATACACTAAATGTACTAAAAAAAAACAGAATCAACAAAATGTCCAAACAGCATGTGGCATGGGGCCTATTCTCAGCGACTGTCTGCTAAGCATACTACTGCTGTGGGCATCTGCATGGAACAGAGTAGCAGCAGTAGAAAGAGGGAGGAAGGAATTGATACAAAATGCATTTTTTAGAAAAAGGCTTCTTCAATACTTAGGACAAGACAGGCATATGAAGACAAAACTGAGCTTCCAATTTAATTTTAGATAATTAATTATCAAGATATAAGATTTCAGCCTCTTGAGATCTGCATGTGCCAAACAGAAGCTACTAATGAAAAAGGATTCTATAGTAAAAACTACATGGAAGTACTTACTGCATTCCAAAAATTGTTTTAAACGTTCAAATATTCCATGTAAAAACCCTAGAAAAGAAAAACATTTTTGAAGGGTTTCAATTTATTCTGTTATAAAAATTTACCATACATTTTCTCAGGGAAATTAAAATATACCTATCACACCATGTTAAAAAGTTAAAATTAGGTAAAGTAAAAATCATTCCATTACTATAAAAATGCCTTCAATCTTCCACAAGAAAATAATAGTATTTCATCTCCTCAGTGTCTCACTTCAATAACCTAAATCACTTTGCAATAAACAAAAAATTATTAAGTATTCTATTTCACTAAATATACTCTATTCCTCTTACTGTTTATTTCTTTTCCATAGGACTTATAATCCCCTGACATAATCAGTCTCCTCCACCTAAAATGTCAGATCCTTAAGATCCAAGAACTTTGCCCGTTTGCTTTGCTCTATCCCAGAAGCCAAGAATGGTATTTAGCAATAATAAGTATTCCTAATATGAATAAATGATATCAACTATTTGTGGCAGAGGTTATCAATCTCAAGTATTAAATTACATTAGCCTTCAGAGACCAGAGAAGGCAAGAATCACCATTTACCATATGGGTCCAAAACAGCTTTTACATTTTTTAAGACATGTTATGAAAACTTTGCAGAAATAAATATAAAGGGGTACTAAAAAAAAACTTTATTAAAATTTTTAAGAATTTCAATATCACAGACTTTTTCATGTCAATAAATTTTGGTGTATAAACATCATAAAAGATGTCACATGTCCTTTTAGCAAATGAGATGGTCCAGGTTTTTGTCACAAAATACTATACACTTTCCCGATGAATGACTGACTAGAACAGAATGTTGTTATTTCTTCTTTGAAACAGACAGATATATTGCTCACTCATCAATTCTGGAGTTTGAGACAATTCACCTAGGATGTCATCACCTAAAGTCACAGAGGCTAAAATGCCACTTAGACAGTTTCACTATCACCACTGGGGTCTAAGGGGCTGCTACCAGTCTCTTAAACAGTGTCCATCTTTGGATTCATGTAAAACTCATGAAACATTTTCCTCTGTCAATTTTCATCTCTCAGCCATTTTGAGCAGAAAATGAAAAACTGAATTATCAGCTGTGTTAAATGAAAGCTAATAGCAAACAGATAGTGTTTGTGGTCTTTTTATACCTTCCTGAAAGATGATGCAACACAGTAGATAACACTGAAAACCTCAGGACAACAACCAGTTTCACTACTGCTTCATCCTCTGGCTATCTCATCATTCTCTCCTTTTCATACTACTTCAGTCTTTTAAAACACAGTTGAGAATAAATTTTAAGTAATGATAATTAACAATAAAGTAATTTCTAGGATGATGAAACAGCAGAATTTTCAATATAGCAAAAATAAAACCACCAAGATCCATACGCATGTTAAATTTATACAGAAGCTCAATGCAATGGTCCCATACAGTAGCTACAAGACAGAAGGAGTTTTATTCTCTTTTGAACAAAATTAGTGCATCAGTCAGGGTTCTCTAAAGAGAGCAGAAACTTATGAAAGACATCAATTTTATTAAGTTCATCAAGAGGATCAGAAATTTATAGAATTGGACCACTGATTAGACTAATGTTATATAATAATAAGAACCTCTTAAAATAATCATCAAATGGCAATTTACAAAACAGTTTAGTTGCTGAACTCATTTCAAAAATCATTCTCTCTCATAATCCTCACAACATCCAATGGGATACGTACTATTGTTTCATCATCATATTGCAAAAGAGAAACTCAGTACCAAGGAAGATATTCTGAGGCCATGTCATCATGAAAAGACCAACAAGATTCAAAGCCAAATCTGTCTGCCTCCAGAAACCCAAATCTCACCCCTAGTATTCAGTGCTTCTTAAGCATCATTTACACCCATGTTATTTTTAAGATCTTTATGCTATTTGAAATGCTGTCCATAATTTGTTAAAATTCTATTCTTATTTACAACTAACCAATAATACCACAATACAGCAGGTTTAACTAAACAGGAGCTGACATACAGCTTCTGAGACAAAAGACTCAAGGAAAAACCTAAGGCTCACAAAATATGGGGAGTATCCATTGACAACTATTATTCTAATTTATAGAAATGTGATTCATATCAGTTCATTTACACTGAAAAGAAACTGATAAACATATTCAATATTTTAATCTTATGATACTCAGAACATTACATATAATTACTGAGCCTTCTGATATATTTCTACCATTTCACACAGTCATTTGCTTAAATAACTACTAAGCATTTTTATATAGCAGATATTATCCCAAGCTCTGGAGTGAAGAGTGAACAAAAGTCTCTGCATTCATGGAACTTACATTTCTCATGAGGGCACTGAGGGAGCTGTAAAACTGGTTTCTAGAAAATGTTTTTGATAACATGGCAATAAACATAAATATTGGGTTGGCCAAAAGCTGTTATGGAAAAACAGGAACGAACTTTCTGGCCAACCAAAATATTTAAATGTATCAATATTGAAAACTGGGGTTGGTTTTCATATATCTTCAGGTAATGTGGTATTATACATCAGTATCATAAATGTGGATATACTTTAACATTTCCATTTCAAGAAATTTATCCTAGAGATCATTAGAAAAGTACACAATGACATATTCACCCAAATGTTCGTTTTAATATCACTTCTCAACAATTAAAAACTGGAAACAAATTACATGTCATCAAGAGATCACTGGGCAAGTAAATTACAGAAAATCTATGATTAATTTTATCTTTTTAATTCCATACCAATAGTAATTGTATTTAGCATAAAATCATTAAAGACATGATATATAACAATATTACTGATATGCGAAAAATATCCACAATGCACTGAGTTTAAGAAAAAGCAAGGAAGGAAACAGCATGTAGGTCTCGTTCATATAAAACTGAGGAAGACAGAAAGTATATCTAAAATAATATGTTCATGATATTATAAAGGAAACTTAGAACTGTTATCATAGTAAGTTCTTAAATGATTTATTATTTTCTACTTCCGCTTCTGAGTTTTTTAACTTTAAAAAAACATGTAATATTTTTATAGGAAAAAAAAGTATTCACATTATAATTATGTATATTCAGTTCAGTTCAGTTCAGCTGCTCAGTCGTGTCCTACTCTTCGAGACCCCATGAAGTGCAGCACGCCAGGCCTCCCTGTCCATCACCATCTCCCGGAGTTCACTCAGACTCACATTCATCGAGTCAGTGATGCCATTCAGCCATCTCATCCTCGGTCGTCCCCTTCTCCTCCTTCCCCCAATTGTCCCCAGCATCAGAGTCTTTTCCAATGAGTCAACTCTTCGCATGAGGTGGCCAAAGTACTGGAGTTTCAGCTTTAGCATCATTCCTTCCAAAGAAATCCAGGGCTGATCTCCTTCAGAATGGACTGGTTGGATCTCCTTGCAGTCCAAGGGACTCTCAAGAGTCTTCTCCAACACCACAGTTCAAAAGCATCAATTCTTCGGCGCTCAGCCTTCTTCACAGTCCAACTCTCACATCCATACATGACCACAGGAAAAACCATAGCCTTGACTAGACGGACTTTAGTCGGCAAAGTAATGTCTCTGCTTTTCAATATACTATCTAGGTTGGTCATAACTTTTCTTCCAAGGACTAAGCGTCTTTTAATTTCATGGCTGCAGTCACTATCTGCAGTGATTTTTGAGCCCCCCAAAGTAAAGTCTGACACTGTTTCCACTGTTTCCCCATCTATTTCCCATGAAGTGATGGGACCGGATGCCATGATTTTTGTTTTCTGAATGTTGAGCTTTAAACCAACTTTTTCGCTTTCCTCTTTCACTTTCATCAAGAAGCTCTTTAGTTCTTCACTTTCTGCCATAAGGGTGGTATCATCTGCATATCTGAGGTTATTGATATTTCTCCCGGCAAATCTTGATTCCAGCTTGTGTTTCTTCCAGTCCAGCATTTCTCATGATGTACTCTGCATAGAAGTTAAATAAACAGAGTGACAGTATACAGCCTTGACGGACTCCTTTTCCTATTTGGAACCAGTCTGTTGTGCCATGTCCAGTTCTAACTTTGCTTCCTGACCTGCATACAGATTTCTCAAAAGGCAGGTTAAGTGGTCTGGTATTCCCATCTCTCTCAGAATTTTCCACAGTTTACTGTGATACACACAGTTAAAGGCTTTGGCATAGTCAACACAAAGCAGAAATAGATGTTTTTCTGGAACTCTCTTGCTTTTTCATTGATACAGTGGATGCTGGCTATTTGATCTCTGCTTCCTCTGCCTTTTCTAAAACCAGCTTGAACATCAGGGAGTTCACAGTTCACATATTGCTGAAGCCTGGCTTGGAGAATTTTGAGCATTACTTTACTAGCATGTGAGATGAGTGCATATTAGTAGTTTCTAATTCTTTTAACAATAGAACCATTATTTCAAGCAAAATCTTACAGAAACACAAAGTTCAAAAAAATAAAAGTGTGACTCTGATCAAACATAAATGTAGTTGGATCAACCTAAAGAACCAATTAAATATACCTTTTCCAAGCTTCCTTTGCCACCCCAAAGGCAATTCACAGAGTAACAGTCTCAGTTCAGTTCAGTTGCTCAGTCATGTCTGACTCTTTGCAACCCCATGAATTGCAGCACGCCAGGCCTCCCTGTCCATCACCAACTCCCAGAGTTCACTCAGACTTGCATCCATCGAGTCCATGATGCCATCCAGCCATCTCATCCTCTGTCGTCCCCTTCTCCTCCTGCCCCCAGTCCCTCCCAGCATCAAAGTCTTTTCCAATGAGTCAACTCTTCGCATGAGATGGCCAAAGTACTGGAGTTTCAGCTTTAGCATCATTCCTTCCAAAGAAACCCCAGGGCTGATCTCCTTCAGAATGGACTGGTTGGATCTCCTTGCAGTCCAAGGGACTCTCAAGAGTCTTCTCCAGCACCACAGTTCAAAAGCATCAATTCTTTGGCGCTCAGCCTTCTTCACAGTCCAACTCTCACATCCATACATGACCACAGGAAAAACCATAGCCTTGACTAGACGGACCTTAGTCAACAAAGTAATGTCTCTGCTTTTGAATATGCTATCTAGGTTGGTCATAACTTTTCTTCCAAGGAGTAAGCGTCTTTTAATTTCATGGCTGCAGTCACCATCTGCAGTGATTTTAGAGCCCCAAAAAATAAAGTCTGATACTGTTTCCACTGTTTCTCCATCTATTTCCCATTAAGTGATGGGACCAGATGCCATGATCTTCATTTTCTGAATGTTGAGCTTTAAGCCAACTTTTTCACTCTCCTCTTTTACTTTCATCAAGAGGCTTTTAGTTCCTCTTCACTTTCTGCCATAAGAGTAACATTCTAGCTGACCTAAACTCACTGTGAAAGTAATATAGATCTGAACAAGTGATACAATTCCACTTTGTTCAGGAATAAAATATATGCAGCTATACATTTTTGCATATAGAAAAAGTGGATGCTGTGATACAAAAATGAGTATACTTCAAAACTTGTTGGGCTTATCAATGGAGCTTTCCTCTCATATATATATATTTATAATTTATTACGAAGAACAAATATAAATGTTATGATTCAAGAGAAAAATACCTCATTTTAAGTATATAAAAACAGACAAAGGAAAATACGATGAATATAAATCAATTACACTGACCCTAGTAATGTTATCGCAGCATTCAAATTCCTAACAGTTCACTTGATTTCAAATTCAAATAAACACTCTCAATGTACCATGGCATCTTTCCTTATAGTTGCTTTGATGTATTTTCTGTATGTCTGAAAACAGACCACAAGTCTAAAAGTATAGTATAACATATACAGAATGGTTAAAAAATAGAAGAAAAAATTAGGTGGTCACTTAATAAAAAAAACTTTTAAATGAATGCCAAGTAAAAAGAATAAGCTTTATAACATGCAGGAAGTAACAAGCACTTTTCCAAAGTTACAAAGAAAATAAATGACTTCTTTTACTTACCATCACCTCCATATTCTTATGAGGTTCCACAACTCCATTAACAGTTAACTTACGCAGCACTGAAAAATAAAATCAAGCTTTACTCAAACCTTATTTTTTTGTATTTTTACTTATTAAAATCATAACCATAAAAGACTCAGAATCACAAAGCCTCATCAAGCTTGGATAAAGAAAGGTAACTCCTGGTCATTGGTTGGTTCCCAAGTGGGAAAGACGGAACTAAAGCCAAGTTATTGTGTCTGAAGCAGTGTTCTTCTCACTTGTAAATACTCATGTTTCTAAAGCCATATTGCAAATTTTACTTCAATTTACATAATTGTTAGTACTTCTCACTTTGAATAATACCTATAGGTTGAAGTTGAGAAGGTTACTTTTATTCCATAAAGTATGACTCAACGGTGATGAAAAAGCTTCATTCAGTTTTAAGGTACATTAATGAAAATACAGTATGTCCAAAAGGGGTGTAAAGATTAAACTCTATTCCAAATCTGGAATAGACTACAGTGCTCAATTACAAGCATCACATTTTATGAGTAAACTGATATACATGGGAAGATAAGCAGGATAATAGATTTGAAGTCAGATCTAGACTTAGAAATCCTAGCTCCAGTATCTAAAACTGTATTATTTTCGGCAACTTCTCTTATCGTACATTCCTCATTTATAAAATGTGGTTACACAGATAATAAAGAAGACGTGATACATATGGAATACTATTCAGACATGAAGAATAATGACACTTAGCCATTTGCGACAATATGGATAGACCTGGAGGGTATTATGGGTAGTGAAATAAGTCAGACAGAAAAAGACAAATACTGTACATTATCACTTATACATACAATATGAAAAATAAAACAAATCAGGGAATACAAAAAAAAACACAAAAACTCAGAAATACAGAACGAACTAGTGATTCCAGCAGGGAAGAAAAAGGGAGTGGGGACAATGGGGCTAGGGTTTAAGAGGAACAAACGCTTATATAAAATAAGCTGCAAGAATATATTACACACAACAGGAAATACAGCCCACATTGCATAACACCCTAAAACGGAACACAAACTATAAAAATTCTGAATCACTAAGCTAAGTACCTGAAACAAATATAATATTGTAAATCAACTATACAAAAATGTAAGGTGGTTATAAATCCTAATTCATAGGGTTAACAAAGGATTCAATAGTACAATACATGCAAAACACCTAGCAGAATTTAGTAATAACCAGCATGATAGCAGCATCAGACTATCACTTTATACTATCAAATTTAAAGTCACTTCACTTTAAGAAAACAACTTTATAAATCGCATTGCTTTCTATATAACTCAAGAGTTAGTGTTCATGAGGTGAAGTGTAAAGGCAGCGCAACCTACACACCTACTGTCAATTAATCTTCAAAGGAGACAAGAATATACACTGAATCTTTAACAAGTGGTGTTGGGAAAGCTGGACAGCTGTACATAAATCAATGAAGCTGGAATACTCTCTTACACCATAAACAAAAATAAACTCAAAATAGCTTAGAGACTTAAATACACAACACCATAAAACTCCGAGAAGAGAACACAGGCAAAATGTTCTTCAACATAAACCATACCAACGTTTTCTTAGGTCAGTCTCCCAAGGCAATAGAAATAAAAGCAAAAATCAATTAATGGGACCTAATTAAACTTACAAGATTTTGCAAAGCAAAGGAAACCATAAACAAGATGAAAAGGCAACCTATAGACAAGGAGAAGATGTTTGCAAATGGTGCAACTAACTAGGGCTTAATTTCCAAAATATACAAACAACTCTTATAACTCATATATCATGTAACACAATAACAAAAAAAAAACACAACCCAATCAAAAAATGGGCAGAAGACCTAAATAGACAGATGGCCAACAGGCACATGAAAAGGTGCTCAACATCACTAATTATTAGAGAAAGGAAAAATCATAACTACAATAAGGTACCACAGCAGTCAGAATGGCCATGATTTTAAAGTCTACACATGATAAATGCTAGAGAAGGTGTGGAGAAGTGGGAACCCTCACACACTGTTGGTGGGAAATAAACTGGTACAGTTGCTACGGAGAACAATATGGAGATTCCTTAAAAGACAAAGAGTTGCCATATGATCCAGCAATCCCATTCCTGGGCATATAGCTAAAGAAAACTCTAATTCAAAAGATACATGTGCCACAATGTTCACAGCAGCACTATTTACAATAGCCAAGACATGGAATCAACCTTCAGGATAGATTACAGTTAGGGTTACAGCCACTTATGTCCACCAATAGGAAAATGGTTAAGATGTGTGTATATATGTATATATATACACACATACATACATACACACACAGCATATATATATACACATACATATACAATGGAATCCTACTCAGCCATAAAAAGAATGAAATAATGCCATTTGCAGCAACATGGATGGACCTAGAGATTATAAAACTAAGTGAAGTAAGTTAGAAAAAGACAAATACCACGTGATATCACTTTGTATGTGGAATCTAAAATATGACACAAATGAGCTTGTTTACAAAACAGAAACAGACTCACAGATACAGAAAACAAATTTATAGTTATCGAGGGAAAAGGACTTGGAGAAAGGATAAATTAGAGGAGCTTGAGATAGAGATAAAAACTACTACATATAAAAAGATAAACAATAAGGTTCTACTGTATAAAACAGGGAACTATATTCAGTATAATAAACCGTAACAGAAAACATATAAAAATAATACACATGTATAACTGAGTCACTTTGCTGTACATCAGATACTAATACATTATAAATCTACACTCTAATAAAAAAACAATAACAGAAAACATATAAAAATAATACACATGTATAACTGAGTCACTTTGCTGTACATCAGACACTAATACATTATAAATCTACACTCTAATAAAAAAACAATAATTAAAAAACACGTCTAATGAAAGCAGTATATTAAAATTAAATTTATAATGCAAATATCTAAATACCTTTGGTTTCATACTATCAATCACATACTACTCAAGTTACTGTATCATAACAGGAGAGAATAGGGCTTAAGTTGAATCCCTTATTCTGGACAAGATCTTTTCCATCACAGGACCTCGGTCTGCACTATCTGGGGACAGTCTTTTCCTTCTCCTTTTGTCACTCAGTCAACTTCCATTTATCCTTTATGATTTTGGTTCAAACATCACTTTCTCAGGGAAGTCTTTTCTGACCATATTATCAATCATCATAACATTGTAAAGCCCCATCAGAGATGTCATTTTACATGTATTTGCACAATCATTTTATTATGTCTGTCTCCTCAGTGCCAAGCACCTACCTATAAATATGGTGAATGAAATAATGAACACACACATGTCTAAAAGACACTAAACATACACAGGTATAAAGGCAAAGATGACATGTGACAACAGCTCTAGTCCTAAGCACATTTAAGTCATGAAAGAACAGACATACCTGGACAGATTGAGAGTAAAATGCTATCGGATTTCTCCAGGTCAGGATGCCTTAGAAATGCAAATGAGTATCTAAGACCTTGTAATGCTGAGGTGCTGAAAAGCTTAAAGCGTGCTAACACAGATTAGTATGGCAACATTTGTGTCAGGAGCTAGGCTTTGAAGTCAGACAAGAAAATTCTACAATCAAAAGGATTCATGAAAAATTCCTTAATCATTAAACACACTACTTATATACCACTTTGTGTATCTTTGGAGTTCTCTTGTGGCTGGCTCAGCTGGTAAAGAATCTGCCTGCAACGCAGGAGACCTGGGTTTGATCCCTGGGTTGGAAAGATCCCCTGGAGAAGGGAAAGGCTACCCACTCCAGTATTCTGGCCTGGAGAACTCCATGGACTCTATGGGGTCACAAAGAGTCGCACATAACTGAGCGACTTTCACTTTCACTTGTGTATCTAATCTTATATATCAATTTCTCTAATTCTGAGTTAACATTTCTAAGGCCTTTTAATTGTTTCCTCCATGATTTTGACAAAACCATCTCATTCACTTGTAAAACCACCTGTACAATGGATTGGATTTTATATGTGAATGGTCCTTTAAAATGATTCACGTTTGTCCACATCAAAATGTGTTGACAGGTTGGGGTTTGTGCAACCACTGTCTGCTTAATACAAGTGAGGCACTAAAGTAATGCCATTGCAAAGCACTAGAGTGAGTATGATAAAAGAGCTTACAAATAAAACAGAGAATGCAAAATGAGCTGCGGTAAGAAAAATAAAGGCCGCTTGAGTTTAAACCAAGAGACACAGAAGAGCTTCAAGCAACCAGAACAGAAGGAAAACAAAGAATGAAATGATGGTGAATGTTAGAAAGAAAAGGAACCTGAGAATACATGCATCAAGATAAGCTCAGCTCAGGGAAGTGAAAGAGATATATGCGCAGGGGATGCCCATAAGCAAAGCATCAGAAAACAGGCCAACAAAGCACCCCAACAAGCAGTTTCTAAAATCTAAGTACAAACAAGAAAGATGAGTTCTCAGGGAAGAAAGCCGGGAGACAGAGCTCAACCAAGCCTTGAGGACAGAAGTTTAGGAAAGTTGGCATGAACAGCAGTAGCTCAGAATGAGAAACGAAGCAAAAAGAAGTGCGAGTGTTTGAAAGGTATGCATTCAGAACCATGGCCAGTAATGTGAATGTAACTTAAACCTAACCATTTGAACTGTGTGTATTCTCATGGATTAGACAAAGTAGAAGAGCTACTCTTACAAAAGAAAAACACAAGAGGCCTTGTCTCTGAGGGAAATATTAACCCTTTATTCTCCTACTAGTGCAACTGGAAACAAAAATCCATAGAGAGGAACGGTTTGGCCACTATTCTGAGGTATGCTGTTTCAAAAATAAACACGTCAAGCTTAATAGTACCTTTCAAGGATAGCAGAGTTCGTTCAAGTGAACTTAGAACTGCAGCTTCATTGCCAGAAGAAACTTGTTGAAGGAATGTGTCTGTGTGGTGATTCCACAGAGAGCAGGCAAAACTATAAATTCCAGAAGCTAACTGCAAAGATATCAACAAATTTGTTCACAATATTATTACAGATTCCACTAATCATTAGACCTACATAGTAATACATTTTCAACAAAATTCAAAAGTCAAGAATCACTATAGCAACATGTCTAATTCTTTACTCACAGTGCCCACCAGGAAGCAGTTTACGTTTGCTGCCATTATAAACACACACACATAAACACGCCACCCCCCGCAAATACTATTAGTTTCTTAAAGTATTACTTAGCCTAATGCCTGCACTGCAGTTTGATATTTCCAATCTTTACTCTTTTATTTTCTTCCACTATTATTAACAGTTGTAACATTTGGCTTTAAAAACACTTGACTTACGGACTATCACTGAGTTTACCAGATAAATCAATATACTAAGAAATACAAAGGAGTTAAATTTCTGTGTTCTGCCAATTCTACCCACCTGGTTTGGAGTATTTAAAGCCAAGAACATGTTAATATGGACCAGTATTTGAAATCCCGACTCCAAATGAGAACCACACTCCAGTGGTATTTTCAAGTTTCTTCCAGAAAGTCTAAGAGCAATCCACCACAGCCTACGTGGCCATTTGTTTTAAATAAAAATTTAGCAAAAGTGCATCTGACTAGTGATCATTAGCACACTTTAGAATGATTTTTTTCTTATTTGAGACATGTCATTTCAACTAATGAAACTATTTATAATAAGATCAGGCATCAGAAACCAGTCAGAAATGCAATCCTGTAAATATGACATTTCTATGATAAAGTCAAATTCCACTTCAATTATTTTAATGCAGTAATTTTAAAGGCCTAGGCTTCCAGATACAGCAAAACACCTTCACCATACCCCTTGTAACTTTGCACCTATCTACACAGGCAAAAGCTTAAACCTCAGCTAATGAGTACGGGCAGAACATCCTGTAACCCTCCTGGAACACAAGAGGATGAAAGACTTTATAAGCAACTGCTAGAACACCATCTCCTGCTCACCCCCCTATTTCCTCTGTTGGACAGTTTCTCATGGCTTCCTGGGTTCTGATAAGGTATAAGGCATATTATCCCACCCCTAGACTCTCCCCCAGAACAGAACTGCAGATATAAAACCACTTAGTTACAGTCTAGAATTGGCTTCTCAGCAAAGCAGCATCCCACAGCTTGAACTGGAGTCATCCAACCCCTATTGCTTTGGTTACTGTTTTTAGTGTGAAGGCACACAGCATTTGTGACAGAAATCAAGAAAGAAACAGTAGTATGAAAAAACTTTAATATTTCTCCTTTGTTTCAGGTTCCAGTTCTGGAGCTAAGCACCTACTTTAAGCATTAGTCAGCTGTTACAGTCCCAATCCCTAATTCTTTTTAGCTAGTCTACAAAAGGGCTCTGCACAAATAGGGATGATCAGAATGAAGAAGCAATATAGCACTATGTTCTCAGCCCAAGAGTGAAAGGAGGTGGAAAGACAAAGAAGGAAGAAACCACAAGAATTTGGGAAGGAATACTTTTAACTATCTTGTAAACACAAGTCTTTCACAGGCTTTTATCTGCTCCAGAAAATACAAACTGATAAATGCTCACCGAAGGCTTATGTGGGAAAGAGAAAATAATAGAGGACGAGTAAAAAGATTAAAATATTTCTACATTTTCTCCAAGAAAATATAGAGGGGGTAGGCAATATTCAGTTAGACAATAAAAAAATAAGCTATTTAATAAAATATTTTAGGTGTTGGTTCATGAAAATCCCAAATACTTGCATTTTTCTTTTTCTAAACCAGAAGGAACAGTGCCACCCACTGACTGCTTAGTAGCTTCTTAAATCTGTGAGAAACACACAGACTTGATTCCTTGAGTATCAAAAACAAACCAATGTGGCAAATTTTATTTTAGTATTTTAGATATTCTTAAACTTTTTAGCCTCAGGACCAATTTTCCCCTAAAAAAATAAGCACCAAAAAATGTTTAAAGCAAAGTCTTGTAATTCATCACTAATAGTGGGGCAATAAAAATTATCCACAAACTGGAGCTCTCAAAACTTGCTTAACTTAAGTCTACTCAACAAGGTAATCAACAACACGTCAATGATGTGCACGCACGCGTGTACACACACACATACACACACACACAAAGAATGAATGCTATTCTAACTCTAAAGACACTTAAGAAACATGACCAAATGTGAGGTATCTACCATATTCATTGTTCTGGCTCAAACACACCACCTGTAATAATGTATTTAAGAATAATGTAGAAAACTGGCTACAAATATTTAATTACATTATATCATCTCAACAAGACGAAATGGCCGGATGGCATCACTGACTCAATGGACCTGAGTTTGAGCAAGCTCTGGGAGATGGTGAGGGAGAAAAAAGCCTGGTGTGCTGCAGTCCATCGGGTCACAGAGTTGGACACAACTGAGCAACTGAACAACATTAAATCATATTAAATTATTATTTTTATGCGTGTTATATGATAAAAGTTAAATGATTACGTATGCTAAGGTAACCAGATTAGGCCCAAGATGAAGTCACTCATGCTAAGTCCCAAGGCAGCAAACCAAAACTCAGAACTAGGTTCTGAGCTCAGCTCTCCCAGAAAAGGCAGGTCTAGGCCAACCAATCAGTGCCTGCCTATTCCACACAAGTTACCTGACCCAGCTCTAAGAGTCCTCAAGACCTCTAACCCTAGCAACAGCCCTAAGGCTGTCCTTAGTTACTGATACCTAGACAATGCTCTCAGGTATACAGAGTATGAACTCAATGTGACAGAGCAGGAGGTGAAAACACTCTCCTCTCTATTTGTGATCCTACCTTTGCTCACAGCTGCAGTTCAGGCATCCAATGGAGTGACTACTGCTGCTGCTGCTGCTAAGTTGCTTCAGTCGTGTCCAACTCTGTGTGACCCCACAGACGGCAGCCCACCAGGCTCCACCATCCCTGGGATTCTCCAGGCAAGAACACTGGAGTGGGTTGCCATTTCCTTCTCCAATGCATGAAAGTGCAAAGTGAAAGTGAAGTCACTCAGTCATGTTCAACTCTTCACAACCCCATGGACTGCAGCCCACCAGGCTCCTCCGTCCATGGGATTTTCCAGGCAAGAGTACTGGAGTGGGGTGCTATCGCCTTCTTCAATAGAGTGACTAGCAGAGTAGCAACTCACGTATTTGTCAGATGGATACAGAGACGGGTAAAAAACAAAGTATAACTCAGCAATGCTTTAAGAGTCCCCTTTTCCAGGACCCAGACAACAGTCCTTGTGAATCAAACAGAAAGGATAACCTATACTTTACTCAAAATGTCCTGTTTAGTGCATAGCTTTTTTTTTTTTTTTTTTTGATGAAGCTAGTCATCTTGAGTCTTTCCTTGATTAAAGCTTCCACCAAAAGTTTCCTCTTTCCCTCACATTTATATAAGCCTAGACACACACACACACACACACACTCTCTCTCTCTCTCTCTCTCTCTCTCTCTCTCTTTCAAATCCCCACACAGGTTCATAGCAGAAATGACTCTATGGATCACAGGAGTCATTCTTTAAACAATGTGTTTAAAAGGCAATCTGAAATTAGGCAAAGCAACAGACAAGACTTAGAAACAGCATTTAGAATCACCCAAAACTGAAAATGATGAATTTAACCTACTTAATGATTTGTTTATAAATACACATTTATGTTTTAAATAAATTTCACTATTCTGTAAATTAATCGAAGGTTTGAGCTACACAGTATAAGTGGCAACTTTGCATTCTCAAATTTAACACTCAAAACTTTTAACTATTTGGGAACTTTCCCACAGAACCAAACACGAAATTATAAATTTATAAGGAATAAGGATGAAAATTTCTTTTATGAGGCTGAGTTAGCTATCTCATGCCAATCAGCCCATCTCAAAGTAGCTATGTGGATCTCTTTGGTTAGTTTACTCATAAAACAGTAACTCATCAGGAAGACTATTCAGTAGTATTGTAATCTGACTTCATCTCACTGCAGTTTTCTCTTTCACTGGTTATATGCCAAAATTGTACAGCAAAGTATCTAATAAAGTCAGTAGGTTAAGAACTTCACTGCCAAGAAAATAGTGAAAAAGAAAAAATAAAACTAAATGTACAAAGGTCTTGGCTTCTAGGAAAAAAGCAATTAAAAACACAAAATCAATATTTAAATTACACTATAACTAAAATGTCCATCTCAAACTTTAATGGTGTTTATAAAGATTTACTTGGAATAATAAAAATTATAAATTCACAGAATCATACAACTTTAATAAAAGACAATTTTAAAGAATCATAAAGTATTAATACCTTGCTCAAAATTCCCAAACTGCTCAGTACAAAGAAACATTCTTGACTAGGAGCCAGGTCTTCTCATAATTGTTAACCCATATTGCTAAACACAAGTCAAATATACTTGCTTTCAAAATTTTTTTCTTTTAGATTTGCATTACTTCACTTACCATAGCATAGACTTTTGTGGGTTACACACCACATCTGTAAGATATTATTTGGTTAATACATTTACAATTATATTAGAATTACTATCTGTAACCTAAATTTCCTGGCTTTCATAGACTAAATTTAGATTTTAACTGTACTTAATGTCAACTTTTTTATATTCAAGTTTGTATGAAAAGCATACAATTTTCTAGAAAATGAATCCCCTTTGTGTCAAATCAAGCTCAATTTCATTACTACAAACAGCTACTACTGTTGATTTTATTATCTGTCACCTCTGAAAAGAACTTAATTTATTTTAAGATGGAAGGAAAACACGCTGGGAAAAAAATTGCTGGGACAGGTGAAGCCTGTAGGGATTAAATGCACCATGAACAACTTTGTCATATCAAGTAGCTCAACTATGACCTTACACTTCTTTATGTGGGAAACTAATTTAGTACATAACGACCATCTTAGCATTAAAGTAACCACATTATTAAAAAGATTTTCCCACACTTCAGATTACCAAAATAATTGGGCTGTTTAATTAACCAGCAAACTTGCTCTTTATAATACTATCTTCCTACGTGTGCTACCTTTAACAAACTACACTTCTTGTTCCCCAACCCCAAAAGACAAGACTTCCATCCTAGTCCCTACTGTGTTCCATGTTTCCAGGTTCAGCTACTCCATTCAAAAATAAAAGGTGCTAGGCTCAATTATTTTTTCCAGGTATCTTGAGTTTTGTATATACTCCCCAACTCCTGCTTTTTGAAGTTCTATATCACACCATTTTGAAATCTAGAATGTATCTAAGAACAAATCTCTTCCTTTACTGTTTTCATTTAACAGGTATTGGGCACCATCCACTCATGTACATTCTTCTGGGCTAGACTGCAGGACTATAATAATAACTGTAACAGTAAGAGCTACAGTACTCCCTCATAAAATTCAGTGTGGAGGATCTCAGAAAGGGTGAGTCAACAATTAAACTATAATTGTAATGTAATGTACAATGCAATAAATACTATGCTGGATGTAAGTACAAGATGCTAGGCAGACCTATATTTCATTCTATATGGAGAGGAAAGAGCCTCACACTACAAGAAAACCAAAGAAGAAAGTTGAAGTGGACAGGAAGCTAACCCAAACAAGCTATACAAAATAAGGCTAATTTAGATATACTTTGTAGAGACAGAGTAGGCTAAATACACATTATATCTGAAAACCAAGGCAATACATTAGGAGAGTACAACTTGAGAAAGCCAAACCAAGAAGTAAGACTTCTATAGAAGAGGACCCTTCAATAAAGAGTAATTATAACCCAGAATCTTACACACATTAAAACTTCTATCTAAAAGTGAAGGGGACTAAGATGGGAATAAAAGTGAGAAAAGTCAATAAGAAATTCACAGAAAGACTTGAAAAAATAAAATGTTCATTTCTTTAGTCCTTGTTAGATATCAAGTAAAAGTGACAAGGATTTAAAAGGCAACCTTTAACAAGAAGAATTTCTCTTACACTCAGTATCCTCAGATAAACAGAAAATTTACACCTACTGGGTTAAAAGTAAAAGGACATAGTAAGGTTCTGGTTTAAACTTTGGTGTCTTAAGAATAACCTGGGGAGCCTATTAAAAATTCAAATTCCTAAGCCATATTCTCAAAGTGAAGATTCCAAAGGTAAGCAAGAACACTTAAAAATACTTGGAGGGAACTCCTGTTGGTCCAGTAGTTAGCACTCTATGCTCTCACTGCAAAGGGCCCATGTTCAATCCCGGGATAAGAAACTAAAATCCCACAAGCCACAGTGTAGCCAAAAACAAAACCTGGAGACTCCCATTGTTATCTGGTACAGTTTAAAATGTTATGCTGACAAATATGAAAAATTTTCTGGCTATTCTGGTAGTTCAAAACAATATAACACAAAAACACCAAAGCAACTGAATGAAGGAAAGAGTTTTTTCAATGAATAGAACTAAAACACCGACAGACATCACCAGTTGTGTCAGACCGCTTCCTATATCCACCAATTACTCAGGCATGTCAATTTTAACTTCCTAAATCTCACCTCTACATGCTCCTAAATGTTCTCTTTATCACTTCTTCACGTGAGAGCTTTATCATTGCATCTGAACACAACTTCAGTAGCCTCAAACCAGTCTTTCTGCCTTCAGACTGTTCTCCACCAATTAATTCCCCTCATTGGCAACTAACTGACCTTACTGGTCATATCACAATCCAGCTTAAAACCTTTCAGATGTTACCTATTAATATGACCCTTTTGAGGTCAATTAGAAAGAACGAATAATCCATCAGTAAGATATCTAGAGGTAAAATTACATTTTAATACAAGTAGCACAGTTTTCATTATCAAATTTAATTCCATTAAATCACTTACATCATAAAACAGTTTTCTATCAGCAGACAGTCGTTTAGACGCCAGAGTCTTGGTAACATGATAGAAGGTAAGTAATGCTCTGTGTTGTCGAAGATCATCTTGGACTTTCACAGATTCTATAAGAGTGGGGATCAGTTCAGGCCACTGTCGAGGACAATCCAACCGAGCAACTTTTGCAATCAGCACTGCAATCTGAGTTGCAATCTAAAGGGAAAAAAATTAACTTTCAGAAATAAACATGAAATTAAACCAATAGGTAAGGAATATGCTCCCGGCTCAAAATTACCTTTTTAGTTACTCATACATTTAACAAAAATAAGTAAGATTTCACTGAACAAATGTTTAAGACAGTAGCTCTCAATGTGCGGTCTATGGAACCCTGGGGGCCTAGGATCTTTTCTGTGAGGTCTATCCTTTCCCAATAATATACCACTGTGGAGCTAGGTTTTCATCATATAACTTCAAAAATAACATCACAACTTAGTAAACACTAGATATATTTGAAATTCTAGACATTTTTTAAATAGCCAGACAGTAAAAAGATATGCAAAAATGCAGAATAATGTTACTCTCTTCATTAAATACTTATTGTTTAGGGAATTAGCTACCTTTCACTTTTTAAAATTCAGTCCATATTAATAAACAATATATTTTAGGTTTATCAATTTTAATTTCTAATACAATAACATCAACATATGTTAACTCTTCCATGTTTTATTTCAGCAGTATAAGCAAGTTCTAAGGATGTAAACTTTGAGAACCACTGATCTAAGAGTGGAAATGAATATCAGTATTAGGTATTCACATAATGATATTTGTTCAGATCAGAGTTTCACAAATACTGGTTGACAGAACATCTAAGCAATGGTTTACCCCTCAATCACCCAAGCCCCTCCCTGATAACCACCTCCTTCCCCACAGAGAGTAACTCTGTTCCTCTCCAACTTCCATCAAATCTCCTTAGCTGAGAAACTGAAGAAAAAAAAAAAAGAACTCAGATCATATAAGTAGGTTTAGATAAAACTACATTGGATACACCTCCTTTAATAGTCAAATTAAAAGAATCAAATGTAAGAAATAGTAACTTGGAAAATATAATTTTTGTATCATAAGCAAACTTATTTTATTCTTAAAAGAAAAATCTCACTAAAAGGGAAAGAAAAAATAAAACTATATAATCCACTATCTATCCCCCACAGAGAAGTAAGAAGTAAAAATGTGATGAAGGAAACAGACAAAAATCAGAAGTCTGGGATTCCCTGGTGGTCTAGTGGTGGGGAATCTGCCTGCTAATGCAGGGGAAATGGGTTCGATTCCTGGCCCAGGAAGATCCCACATGCCATGGAGCAACTAAGTCCACGCACCACAAATACTGAGCCCACTCCAGCGTTCTTGCCTGGAGAATCCCAGGGACGGGACAGCCTGGTAGGCTGCTGTCTCTGGGGTCGCACAGAGTTGAACACGACTAAAGCGACTTAGCAGCAGCAGCAGCAGCAGCAGTGCTCTAGAGCTCACGAGCCACAACTACTGAGTCCTGCATGCCTAAAGCTCGGTCTCTGCAACAAGAGAAGCCACTCCATTGAGAAGCCTGGGCACTGCAAAGAAGACCTGGCACAGCCAAAAATAAAAAATAAAATAAATAAATCTTAAAAAGAAAAATCAGAAGCCGTCCTGGAATTGGTGGGGGCAGGGGATAATTCCAATAATTAATATATAGAAAGATACTTTCAATATTGGCTCAAAAACTGAGAATTTAAAAAATATACACAGGTGTATCTTCAAATGATTCTGAGTTTTAAATCAGTAAGAGCCAAATCTAATCAAAATTCTTCACAGCTAAAATTGGATCTCAAAATTTAAAAACCACCAGAGAAGTGTATATAAACATCACAAATGAGCAATATTTAATAAAATTTTATTTTTAAAGCAAAGAACCAAAGTTAGTTTGGAAAAGAAGCAAAAAACCAAGAGAAAGGAAAGAATAATTGCCACTCATTTTCTCACTAACCTGGTTTATCGGTTCATTGAAGTTGGTGATTAGCCCTGCACGCAAGGTAGACTTCTCCTCCTCTGAGAGAGCACTGTAAAAGACATGTTTATTATGCAAGAGAATGCTGCAAAATAATGAATGCAGGTAAGCATGACAGAATTTTAACAATAAAAAGTCTTTCAAGCAATGTGTCCCTGATTGTTCGGGTAATTAAACAGAATTATTTCCATTACTTGTATACTGACACATCAGGTAATTCAAACTCCCTTCACAGCTGAATAAATAGGAAGCACAAAATAGTGCAAAAACTATTAGAAAATAGAGACAAATCTAGACTAAAGAACGTGATATTCTGATGTCTGCTTCTACTGATATAAAAACAGCTGCTGACCAAAACATGTAATGTCTGGCTTAAAAAAAAAATCTATGAGTAAATGCTAGTCTTACACTGACTTCTTTACAAAATTCTATGTGGAAGAGAGGATCAGAAATAAGAGAACGTTTGGTATGGAAAACTTGTCTAATCAAGTAGTTTAAAATCTTTCGGGACTTCCTTGGTAGTCCAGTGGATAAGGCTCTGTGCGCCCAAAGCAGGGGGCCCGGGTTCGATCGTTGGTGGAACTAACATGCCAGAGTCCGCATCTGAGTCCATATGCTGCTCTACAGCCTACAGTCCGCAACTAGAGAAGCCGTGTCTTAAAAGGCTGAACATAACACTAACAATTTTGACTGCAAATGAGGAAGGCAACTAGACAGCAAAATAACAGAAGGCAAATATCCACTGTATAAGACTGTATATATTTTGAACTGTATGAGTGTTTTAATTTAAAACTAAATTTTAAAACCTTCATGTTAAAGTTTTCTATTCTGGCTATGATAAAAGTAGCTTGTATTGAATGAATAACTCCCCAAAAATCAGCTATAAAAGTTGCATACAATTTTTTAAATGTTTTAAGGCATCTGTTGAGTTGAAATGTGCCCCACTCCCCACCAAAAGGTATGTTCAAGTTCTAACCCCAAATACCTGTGAATGTGACCTTATTTGGAAGACAGGCTTTGCAGATGCAATCACACTAAAATTAGGTCACACTGGATTAGAGTAGGCCCTAATCCAATGATTGGTGCCATTTATAGGAAGAGAAAATTCTGAACATAGACACAGAAGAGACAGCTGAAAATAACACTATGTGACAATGAAGACCAAGGCTAGAGTTATATTTGAAGATGAATGTACCTCTCTTGGTAACTGCTGAAAAAGTGGCACAAAATCAGTAATAATATAAAGGATTTGAATAACATAATTAACAAATTTGACCCAACTGATACATATAATAAAACATTACAATCCACAACAGCAAACATACATGCTTTACAAATACATATAGAACATTTACCAACATACCATATGTTGGGATCATAAATAAGACAGCATAATCCAAAGAATGAAATCATTACAGAAAACAAAGAGTCCCACATGTTTGGAAATTAGGTGATATAACCCATGAGTCTCAAAAAAATCAAAATTTTAAAATATTTTTGACCAAATGGTAATGAAAATAATACATATTGAGGCTTATGAAACTGAACTAAAGTCACAATTATAAAAAAAAAGCTTTAATGTTTTAAATGCACATAGAAGAAAAACAGAAAATTACCTAAACTATTTTAAAAAGCTAGAAAAAGGACAGTAAAGTTAAATTCAAAAAGTAATTAAAAGTACATTAAGCCTGATAAAGTACAATACCTAAAGCAATGACAGACAAATAGGCCAACAGGACAAAGTAGAGCAATCCAAAAACAGACCCCTATGTGTAAAGTACCTGAGAGGTTATAAGGGAATCACTGAAATGAGATAGAAAAGACATGGTGCTGCCCTACTGCACATCTTTACCATACACAGAAACGACAGACAGATCAGACACCAAAACCTGAAAAGTAAAGCACGGCTTCTAGCAGAAAACATACTTTCATGACTTTGTGTTGAGTAAAAACTCTGTAAACAGATCCCAAAAGAATGAATTACAAAAAGAAAGTAGCTAAACTGAACTTAAATCAAAACTAAGTTTCATCAAAAGATACCAGTAAGAAAGTGAACAAGCAAGTCATGAAACAGGAGAAGATATTTTCACTATGTACATTCAACAAAGGACCTCTACCCAAATATATGTATTATATATAACCTCTCAGCCACCAGGGAAGCCCTAAATATAAATATATATATAGATGTGCAAATGGCAGGTCCTTTACAAAAGAGGAGCTCCAAATGACTATAAGTACCAGTCCAGTCAGTTTAGTCGCTCAGTCAAGTTCAACTCTTTCTGACCCCATGGACTGCAACACGCCAGGTTTCCCTGTCAATCACCAACTCCAGGAGCTTGCTCAAACTCATGTCCATCTAGTCGGTGATGCCATCCAACCATCTCATCCTCTGTTGTCCCCTTCTCCTCCTGCCTTCAATCTTTCCCAGCATCACAGTCTTTTCCAATCAGTCAGTTCTTCACATCAGGTGGCCAAAGTATTCGAGCTTCAGCTTCAATATCAGTCCTTCCAATGAATATTCAGGACTGACTTCCTTTAAGATTGACTGGTTTGATCTCCTTGGCAGTTCAAGTGACTCTCAAGAGTTTTCTCCAACACCACAGTTCGAAAGCATCTATTCTTTGGCACTCAGCTTTCTTTATAGGCCAACTCTCACACCCATACATGACTACTGGAAAAACCATAGCTTTGACTAGATGGACCTTTGTTTGAAGAGTTGACTCACTGGAAAAAACTCTGATCCTGGGAGGGATTGGGGGCAGGAGGAGAAGGGGACGACTGAGGATGAGATGGCTGGATGGCATCACGGACTTGATGGACGTGAGTCTGAGTGAACTCCGAGAGATGGTGATGGACAGGGAGGCCTGGTGTGCTGCGATTCACGGGGTCGCAAAGAGTCGGACACGACTGGGTGACTGAACTGAACTGAACTGTGATCCACAGAGTCAAATTTGGCATAGTCAAGAGAGCAAAAGTAGATGTTTTTCTGGAACTCTCTTGAGACTAGTAAGTATGAAAAAAGTACTCATCGTCTATCAGGAAAATGTAAAACTTTCCAAGCACACCAGCATGACTAAAATGAAACAAACCAGACCAAGTATGGTGAGAATGTGATGCAAATGTGAACACTCATGCTACATGAGTAGTGGAAGGGCAAAATGGTAAAAACAGCTTACAAAACTAACTGATAGTATCTAGAAAGTTGAAAGCAAGAGAGCTCAAGATAAATATTTATTTCTGCTTCACTGAATATGCTAAAGCCGTTGACTGTGTGGATCATAACAAATTGTGGAAAATTCTTAAAGAGATGGGAATACCAGATGAGTGTACGTGTCTTCTGAGAAATCTGTATGCAGTTCAACATGGAACAACGGACTGGTTCAAAACTGGGAAAAGGAGTACATCAAGGCTGTATATTGTCAGCCTGCTTATTTAACTTAAATTCAGAGTACATCACGCAAAATGCCGGGCTAGATAAATCACAAGTTGGAATCAAGATTGCTTGGAGAAAAATCAATAATCTCAGATATGCAGATGATAACACTGCAAATTAAAAGACATGTGCTCCTTGGAAGAAAAGCTGTAACAAACCTAGACAGCATATTAAAAAGAAGAGACATTACTTTGCCAACAAAGGTCTGTATGGTCAAAGCTATGGTTTTCCCAGCAGATGTGTATGGATGTGCAAGTTGCACCACCAATGAGGCTGAGCACCAAAGAACTGACGCTTTTGAACTGTAGTGCTGGAAAAGACTCTTGAGAGTCCCTTGGACTTCAAGGAGACCAAACCAGTCAATCCTAAAGGAAGTCAACCCTGAACATTTATTGGAAGGATTGATTCTGATGCTGAAGCTCCAATACTTTGGTCACCTGATGCAAAAAGCCAACTCGTTGAAAAGACCCTGATGCTGAGAAAGACTAAAGGCAGGAGAAGAGGGCGCGACAGAGGACGAGATGGTTGGGTGGCATCACTGGCTCAATGGACATGAATGTGAGCAAATTCCAGGAAATAATGGAGGACAGAGGACACTGGTGTGCTGCAGTCCATGGGGTCACAAATAGTCAGACATGACTTAGTGACTGAACAACAATAATCAAAATTGAACATACACCTGATCATCATAAGTAACAGTAAAATTCAAACTTATATGCAACAAGACATGTAGAAGATTTTTCAAAGAAGCATTATCTTTGACAGTCAAAAACTACACACAACCTTCATACCCATCAACAGTAGAATGCACAGATAATGGTAATATATTCCTAAAAAGGGATGCTGTACTTCTACATAGAAGAGCAAACTACTGCCAGTCGCAACTACATGGACAAATCTCATAATTATAATTTTGGAGACAAGTCAGACACAAAGAGAACATATTATGACTTCCATTTGCATCAAGTTAAGAAACGTAAAAACTAATCTAGGGTAAGAAACGGCAGATCTTTGAGGAGGGTGTAGAGGTGATTGTGAAGGGGCAGAAGGGAAGTTTCTGAGGTACTAGTTCTACCCAGTTCTAAGTGGGAGTTACACAGGTGTGTTATATTACAAACATTCAAAGTGTACCCTTCATGTGTGCACTGTTTAAGCACATTTTTATTACACTTCAATAAAAGTGTTTTTAAGCTTAACAGTGACTTCCGTAAGATCAGTAAACAAATGAGAAAACAAAGAGTAAAATTAACATGGCGGGGGGGTCAGATGTGGAACAAGTAAAGGGAGTTTAGAAAAAAAAAAAGTAGAAACTTTCAGTTATAATGTAAAATAAGTCATGGGGATATGATGCACAGCTTGGCAACTACAGTTAATAATACTGCACTGCGTATTTGAAAGTTGCTAAAAGAGTAAATCTTAAAAAAAAAAAACACACCTCTCTCTGTGTGGTGACTTCCTGATGGCTCAGCAGGTAAAGACTCTGCCTGCAATGCAGGAGACACAGGAGACACAGGCTCCATTCCTGGGTCGGGAAGATCCCCTGGAGAAGGAAATGGCAACCCATGCCAGTACTTTTGCCTGGAAAATCCCATGGACAGAGGAGGCTTGTGAGCGATTGTCCAAAGAGTCTGACACAACTGACCCAAGAGCACAGCAGCACATGAATGGAGACAGAAGTAAACGACTTACAGTGGTGATCATTCCACAATACAGACACATTCTGAATCATTACATAATATATTGGAAATTCATATTATGTTATATGTCAATTAAACCTTAATTTAAAATAATACATATCTAGGCAAAAGGAGTTAAAGTCCAATGCAAGTCTATGCTTTTCCATTAAAAATTATCCCCTAATCTTTTTATGATGCTGCTGAACTTTCCAATTTTAATAGCTTCCTTCTGTCAATCAAATCTCTGAAAACAATGCTTTTTCTTAAAATGTTTTGATTCAAGCTTGAAATTCAAGTTTACTTCTATGCCAAGAAGGCAGGTTCAACAGTTTTCATGGTTCTCATAATTTAAATTCAGAGTATAATGTAACGATTAGTTATCAAAGCAAAGAAGAGACCATGGAAAAAAATATATACACCTGTTAAAGAAAACAAGCCCTTAACCTGAGAAATCTCATGACTTCAGCAATTTTCCAATAATAGTTAGCATACACCTTCAACTTCAGGCATGTTTTCATTAGATGAATCCAGACTGTATTCCAACCAGAAACTGGATAGTATCTAATTAATTAGGACCCAGTTAAAGTTGCATTTTATGTAGTAATGATAAAGTTTTATCATTACTAAAGCTTAATCATTCTGTGAAAATACTAGTAAGAATAGAAACTGTAAGATGGCACTTTGATGAGAACACTGATTTTTTTTTTAAAGTCTTAAGTTCAGATATGAGTTCAATAACAAATCTTTCCTCCTTTGTTTACATTTTTAACATCTTTACTGCCTAAGTACATTCATCTCCTTTCCAGTTTGGATCTCAATATTATCACTAACAGCTTGGGATTTAACTACCTAATCAAAATGTAAACTAAATTCCAATTTCTAATTCTTTACATGAAAGTACAATCTGAAATATTTAATCATAATTTACTCTCCCATCCAAGAGACAGTCATTTATTCTTCATATAACTTGTAAAACAAAATTAATTTTAGGAGACACATAAAATTTAATCGGACATAGCAATAGAAACATATCTTGCTGCACTGTTTCCTACAACTCAACAAAATATACTTTCTCATCACTAAACATCCCATTTCTCTCAAAATTATGAATTAATTTTAAAATAAGAAAAAGATTTGATTATTATTATAGCATCCAAACTGTAGCCTTTAAAATTCTAGTTGCTTCCAGTATGATCCAAGAGCATATTTTACAGCCTACTTTGAGGCACTCTATTTTTTTTAAAAGGGCCTATGAACATAAAAACTACAGAGCTGCAGTACCATCTACTGGAGAATAAAGACTATGTTACTCCTTTGGCAAAGTTTTTTTTTAATTAGAAGATAATTGCTTTACAATATTGTAGTAGTCTCTGCTGTAAATCAATGAGAATCAGTCATAATTTTATATATCCCCCTCCTCCTGGGGCTTCCCCAGTAGCTCAGCAGAGAAGAATCCACCTGCAATGCAGGAGATGCAGGTTCGATCCCTGGATCAGGGAAGATTCCCCAGGAGAAGAAAAGAGCAACCCACTCCAATATTCTTGCCTGGAAAACCCCATGGAAAGAGGAGCCTTGCAAGCTACAGCTTATGGGGTCACAAAGAGTCAGACATGACTTAGGGACTAAACAACAGCAAACTCCCTCTTGAGCCTCTTTCCCCAAAACCAAAGTTTACTATTTTCTATCAAATTCCTGTCCTGTCTATACTGTCTTTCCATCAATCATGTAACATGCAATTAACTATTACAATAAATTTTTTCACTTAACCACCTACCAAGTAGTTACAACTGAAACTGATGATATTACAAATATCAATTTCTACCACAGAGGCAATTATGCATAAAACTAGACAATTAACATCAGCTGACTCAGAGATGGCCTGGAAGTCCCTTCTCAATGACATTTTCCAGAATTCTAGCCTTGTACTTTCTTAAAAAAAGGGGGGCGGGGGGGATATTTTTTCAAACATGCTTCAGCAAAATTAAAGACCCTTGAAAACAGAAGGCCAGCAAGAAGTCAACATATCCTATGCCCAAAGGGGGTAAAAACTCACAGAGAAAAGCAGTAAGACAACTAGTGATCTGTAATTAACCATGCAGAACACATTTCTTCTTCAGTCGTTAACACACCTTTTTTTCATTTAAATATCAAACAAATCACAAATGTTCATAGCTCAGGGAGCATATAAATCTCTGTATTGTTCCCATTTTAGCATATGTGCTACTGAAGAAAGCACAAATGAATTCTTTTATATACAGAGTGAAGATTAACGGATGACAGTCTTAGACCTCCTTGAATGTGAAAAGGACGAGAGGAGAAAAGAGATGGAACTTACTGAGGTGCTACACGTCTCCAGTAGCGATCAATTCCATTTTTAAAATACAACACAGCAAGCCATCTTACATTTATATCCAGAGTGTGGTTTGTGAAAATATTCTATAAATAAAAAACAAAGCATCAGAATGAACATGTAATAAGTTAAATGTATAGTTAATATATCACAATAAAGTACAGATAGATTTTTCAGACACAGAAATACAAATATCATATAATATAGCTTATGTGTGTGAGCTCAGTCATGGCCAACTCTTTGCGACTCCATGGACTATAGCCCACCAGGCTCCTCTGTCCATGGAATTTTCTAGGCAAGAATGCTGGAGTGGGCTGCAGCATTTCCTTCCCCATGATACAGCTCTTATGTAGAATCTAACAAAAGGGTATAAATAAACTTATTTACAAAAGTGGAGTAACAGATGTGGAAAACAAACTTATGGTTACCAGGGGAAGAATAAATTGGGAGGCTGGGACTGACATATACACACGACATTACATAAAACAGACAGCAAAAACCTGCCGTATAGCACAGCAAACTCTACCCAATATTCTGTAATGGCCTATATGAGAAAAGACTCGTAAAAAAAAAGAGTGGATATATGTATATGAATAACATTCCCTCTGCTGTACTGAAACCATCACACACTGTAAATCAACGATGTTACTGTTGTTTGTTATTTAGTCACTAAGTCATCACCATTTCCTATTCCAGGGGATCTTCCCAACCCAGGGACAGGACCTTTGTCTCTTATATCTCCTGCACTGGCAGGTGGATTCTTTACCACTACACCACCATCAACTATACTTCAATAAAATTTTTTTAAAAATGTTAAGTATGGATAGATTTATAATTAAATGTTTCACTTAAATATTATCATTACACATATATTATTATTTTCTAAGTATCTATCTATAGCTCCACAATTCATGTAAGAAAGCATATCTGCTTAGGAGTATGTTAATTATGTAAGCTGAGTAATGGCTATGTACAGTCATTTCACTATTCTACTTTTAGATGTATTTTAAATTTTTCCTAATAAAAAATTAAACTTGAAACAACAAATCTAATTATACAGTAAAATCTACCCACATGAAACTAAAATAAACACCGTTAGGCCTTCCCTGGTGCTACAGTGGATAAGAATCTACCTGCCAATGCAGGAGACCTGGGTTTGATCCCTTGTCTAGGAAGATCCCATATCCACATACCACAGAGGAACTAAGCACACGCACCAAAACCACTGAAGCCCACACGCCCTACAGCCCTCGAGCTTGCATGCTGCAACTACTGAAATCCCATGTACACAGAGCAGCAAGAAAAGCCACCACGATGAGAGGGCCCGCAGCTGGACAGTAGCCCCTGCTCTCCACAGCTAGAGAAAGCCTTCGGGCAGCAACAAAGACCCAGCACAACCAAAAATAATCTTTTTAATTATATAAGTAAAATAAACATAGCTAAATTTAGAAAGAAAAAGTAGACCCAACAGAATGAACTAAATAATTTCAAAGTATCCTCCTTATCAAAGCAATTATGCTTACAAACAAGTTAGATAACAAAATATTTTCAAGTATTAGAAAAGCAGAAGTGCTGTGAATAATTTCAAATCAAAGTTAACCATACTCAAAAAATTTATTCACTGTGTTAATCCAAATACAGGCAATTCCTGCCTTGTACCATCATGCTGCTGCTGCTGCTAAGTCACTTCAGTCATGTCCGACTCTCTGCGACCTCATAGATGGCAGCCTACCAGGCTCCACCGTCTCTGGGATTCTCCAGGCAAGAACACTGGAGTGGGCTGCCATTTCCTTTTCCAATGCATGAAAGTGAAAAGTGAAAGTGAAGTCGCTCAGTCGTGTCCAACTCTTAGCGATCCCATGGACCGCAGCCTACCAGGCTCCTCCGTTTGTACCATCATGAGACAGTGTAAAAATGACTGTGCAAGCTAAACCATGCAACATGACCTTGAAATCAAAATTACAACTGTTATGTGACCTTTAAAATTTATTAAAACTGTTACCAAAAATTTGTAATAATTATAAAGGTATATGAAATAAGAAGAGTAAAACTAATATTTATAGTATAATTTGAAATATCACAAACAGTGAGAATTAGAGTGTATTTTACTGCTTTCTAGGAAAATCCCTGGCAGTCCAATGCTTAGGACTCCATGCTTCCACTGCAGGGAGCACAGGTTTGACCCCCGGTTGGGGAATTAAGACTCTGCATGCATAATAATAAAATTTTTAGTGTTCCTAGAATAGTGGGTAGATGGGACAAATAGGAATTGTAGGGATATGTTAACTGAAACTGTACTATAATTCAGACCTAAAACAACTCAAATCCCTAGAAATGACCTCTTAAACACAACTTTGTGTGGGAAAACCTCAAAGTCAAAAATAATGATGTGGAAGTATGTCTTTCACTATATTAAAAAAATTTATATGTTAAGTATTAAAAATAGGTATGATACTATAATCCTATTTTTTTAAATCAGGTACATACCAAAAAAGTTACAGAGACAGTTGGGTAATGTCTATTTATTCCTTAAGACCTGTGACACCTGAGGCAGAGTCCCTCTTTGGGTGTCCTTGCAAAAGAAAGCATAGGTTCTCTCACCACATTAATTGTAAGACTAATTAATTAATTGCATTAGCTCTTACCCTTAACATGCCTACCTTCCACACTAGACTGAGTTGTGTCTTATGAGTGGAGTCCAGCACAGAGCCTGACAAAGCAGAAACTTCATAAATATCTATTGAGCAAATGAGTGAATGAATGAAAGTAATATGGGGATATTGTGGAAGCTGGTAGATCTCAACTTAACTCAGCTATACCAAAGAACCAAGAAAAGTCAAGCTGCAGGTGTCAGTACAAGTAAATATATATTAAATAAATATATTGAAACCAGGTTGGAATACACACCTGAGATCAGGTACACAAATTTAGGCATCTCCAGACTAATCTGGATGGCTAAGGCTCAAACAGAAACAATGTACCAAAACAGTGAGAACAGGGAAAAAGAAAGAAATAACTTACATTCAGCAGTTTTAAAATCTATTATTATCTATACTCCATCTAAAAGAAACTTTACTATCCCTCTAAGAAGAAAAGTAAACCTAATAAAAATAAAAACAAACAGGTCTAGGCACTTAATATTTATAATTCATACATTACACAGAAAGTATCAAGCAAGTCTATTGGTTCTCCCAAAGTCAAGCAGTAACTAAAATAAGAAATCCCAGAGGTCTTTTATATTTTGGTCTGAAAAAACACAAGGCTAATTACAAAGCATGCTCATTTAAGTAAACATATGAGAGTAAAGATACAAGATTTTCTAAAGATTTACATACTATGCCCCAAATGTACCAACACAATGCTGGGCTGATCTATGAGAAGAAGACACTTTCTTCAGTCTCTTTAGAAATTACTCTGCTTTTATCTTTGTGTTACTGTGCCAAAGAGACAATTTTCTAATGTTATATTCAGAATATCCAGTATGACTTCAGATACTTAATTTCCCTTCCAGGCATGACTAGCATATCTTCTCAAATGTAACAACTCAAAACTTTTCAGTCATGAAGTCAAAAACATGTATGTAATGCCACAGTTTTCTATTTTATAAGATACAGTAAACTGTTCTGCTCTGAATTTTTGACCCAGTCACAAATACTGAATCAGTTTTTGATTCAATTTGTAGCCTCCTTGCCATGGTCAGAAACTAAATCTCAAACACCAATCAGAGTTCTCAAATTTTCAGAAGAAAAGAATAAGAGAGGCCTTCAATACAAAAAGACATCTTTTCATTCTGGTAATGAGAAAACAATTTTGATTAATTATCCAAAAGCTTTAAACTCCCAGAAAGATTTAAAGCACTGTTAATTATTATACTATTTCCAATAATATCCAGGGGGAAAAAAATCAGATATGTTAAGAAAATAATTTTTAGATGGGGGAAAAGAAAATGTTTTAAAGTGAGCATGGTAGACCTGACTCATGCAGCTGTGGGGAGACCTCTGGTGACGAACTCTGACAATGTAAACTAACTGGGGCAAGGATAAGGATGAAGACAAAACATCAAAGTGTACCACGTATAGTCTTCATTCAAGTCAGCATTAACACATTAAAACAGATTATCAGCACAGTGCTGCCTGCTGAGCAGATTCGACCAGTAAGTCCCCTACATACAGACCAGTTCTGTTCTGAGAGACTGTTTTTTGTTTGTTTTTTTTTCAGGATCCTAAGGAACTTTATTATTATTTTTTAATACTTTATTCTACATTACAGTACTATATTTGTTTTGCCATACATTGACATGAATCAGCCACAGGTGTACACGATCTCCCAATGCTGAAGCCCCCCATATCATCTCCCTGGATCATCCTGTGCACCAGCCCCAAGCATCCTGTATCCTGCATTGAACATAGACTGGCACTTTGTTTCTTACATGATAGTATACATGTTTCAATGCCAGTCTCCCAAATCATCCCACCCTCTCCCTCTCCCTCAGAGTCCAAAAGTCCATTCTATACCTCTGTGTGAGAGACTGTTCTTAAGTTCAATTTACTCCTGAGTTCAACAAAGTTAGCCAAGGTACCCAACTAACGGAATCAGCTATATAGTACTATGAGAGGTTTATAATACTTCTCACACGAATAATATGTACATAATTCTTATAAATCTTACAGTCCAGTCTCTTGAAAAGCACAGTAGTAAGTACAACAGGTGACATACAGAGGAGGGCACACACGTTCACACTGTTGAAAGTTCCGCAAGTTGAGGGTTCATATGCAGGAGACTTACTGTACCGAGGGGTTATTTATCAACCATCAACAAACATTTCGTAGAACATCCTCAAGAGCCACACCCTGAATTAACATGTGGCAGGAGGGATGGCAGGCAAACACTTGGATCCGTTTCACTAAAGTAAATTAAATTTAATTTAGAACAATTAAAATAATAGTACCTCATTCTATCAAAAATAATAGTAAACTCTTCTAGAACAACTCACCAGCAAAACTGAATAGAAACCCGGCTGCGTCTCCCACTGTTTCAGCTGCTCTTCAGCAGGTTTTAACACAGCAGTATCCTGACTGGTGGCCTGCGTTAAGACCTGAAGAACAACAGTACTGGCACTGTTGAGATCCATGGAAACCTGGAAACGACACGTTAACATACCTGAATGTACAGTACACATGAAAAATTAACAGTAACAAAAATGGAGAAAAGGCCTCAATGTTCTCAACTGCTCCCATACTTTAATCACTTACCTACTCTTTCAAGTTTCTGCTTGATTTCTCTTTTATGTACCACCCATACTCTTACTTAAAAACCCCATAAGTCAAATTGCCTTTGCTTGACCCAATTTATTTCTAAAAGAAAATGCCACTTTAGTATCCCATAAATACAAGGCAGTAATTTGGAGGGGGAGGGGCAATGACAAACGAACATCAAAGTTACTAAATTCTGGTTAAATAACACTGCCTGCTCAAGACTCTAATTATTTTGTTTCTTTTTAAGATAAGCATTATAAAATCTACAAAAGTATTAAGCATTTTATCCTTAAGAAGACCAGAAGGAAGAGAACTGCAAAGGAATGCTTTGACTGACTGCTAAGTACTTCATGCTATCATCTCAGGTGCCTCCAATAATACGTATCTAAAACTTTTTTTTATATAAAAGACAAACGCATACCCAAGAAATATTCTGTTGGGGGAGGGAGAGGGGCAAGAGAACCTAAACCAACAAACAAAATATAAACCTTAAGTTAAAAAGGCTGGATCACCTAATCCTTCAATAAAATTTTTTATAGAAGTTTAGTTACTATACAATGTTGTGTTAGTTTTAAGTATACGCCAGAGTGATTTTGTTACTATAATGTCTGAAACCATCCTAAAAACACATAAGGAATTTATTGAATTCTCTAGGATTCTGTTTCTAATCATCCCCAAAATTGTGTACAACTGTTTGTTGGGAAAGTATATGTAGTTGTTCACAATACACATATACCATGTATGCAAAACTAAAGCTGAAAACTAAGCCTTCCTTGGTGGTCCAGTGGTTAAGACTTCGTGACAGACTCTGTGCTTCCACTATAGGAAACTCGGGTTTGACCCCTGGTTGAAAAGCAGAGACATTACTTTGCTGACTAAGGTCTGTCTAGTCAAGGCTATGGTTTTTCCAGTGGTCATGTACGGATGTGAGAGTTGGACTGTGAAGAAGGCTGAGCACCGAAGAATTGATGCTTCTGAACTATGGTGTTGGAGAAGACTCTTGAGAGTCCCTTGGACAGCAAGGAGATCCAACCAGTCCATCCTAAAGGAGATCAGTCCTGGGATTTCTTTGGAAGGAATAATGCTAAAGCTGAAACTCCAGTACTTTGGCCACCTCATGAGAAGAGTTGACTCACTGGAAAAAACTCTGATGCTGGGAGGGATTGGGGGCAGGAGGAGAAGGGGACGACCGAGGATGAGATGGCTGGACGGCATCACGGACTTGATGGACGTGAGTTTGAGTGAACTCTGGGAGTTGGTGATGGACAGGGAGGCCTGGAGTGCTGTGATTCATGGGGTTGCAAAGAGTCGGACACAACTGAGCGACTGAACTGAACTGGGTAACTAAGACCCCACATGCTGCAGAACATGGCCAAAAAACCTTTTTAAAAACTTTAAAAAAAAACAAACTGAAAACTAAAAGTTGATAGAAAATAGTTCTTGGTACAGAAGTGACTGGAAATTAGCTTTGTAATAGCAATTGCCTACAACTGAAGAATGTTCCAGATAATAAAAGTCTAAGTCATTAACCCATAGTCAAAAGCAAATTACTTCCTTTGTTAAGAGTTGTAATTAAATTGCAATGACTCAAGAAAAGGGAAGGTCCCCAAAATTGATTCTACAAGAAATCTGACCCAAAGTCTTATAACTTTTAAGGAAATTAATCATTTTCAAGCCTTTGTGAATTAAGAAGGGCCAGGGTACAATAACTGGAATCAAACAAATATTACCAATCAGCAATGGAGTTGGACTAAGGTTATAAATTAGTAGTCTGTTCTTATCTCTATCTTAGAACTGACTAGGGTGGTTCCTTGTAAACATATATTACCTCCCTCACTAATTAGGAGGTTTTGTGTTTTTTTTTAAACTTTCTTGGTGATTCAGTTATTTTATATATATATATATATAAGTCATATATACTTTTTCAGATTCTTTTCCATCATAGGAGCTTCTTAAATAAGTTTCTGTTTCATTATCACTTGCAAATAAGTAAATGGATTTTCATTCAATTTACAGGGTTTCTTGGTAATGTAAGGACTTCCCTGGTGGCTCAAATGGTAAAGCATCTACCTGGAATGCAGGAGACCCAGGTTCGATCCCTGGGTCGGGAAGATCCCCTGGAGAAGGAAATGGCAACCCACTCCAGTACTCTTGCCTGGAGAAATCCACGGATGGAGGAGCCAAATGGGCTACAGTCCATGGGGCCGCAGAGTCGGACACGACTGAGCGACTTCTCTCTCTCTCTCTTGGTAATGTATGCTTTCAAAAACAGGCTATAAAAGAGAGACTCACTTTATGGAGGCCCAAGAGGACACTTTAAAGAGAGAGGCAGGGCCTCCCTGGTAGTACAGTGGGTAAGAATCCACCTGCCAGTGCAGGGGACATGGGTTCGATCCCTAGTCTGGGCAGATTCCACATGCTGCGGAGCAACCGCTGAGCCTGTGCTCCGGAGCCCACGCACCACTCCTACTGAGTCCTCATGTCATGACTGAGCCCACATGCTGCCCGCACGCTGCAGCTACTGAAGCCCGAGCACCGAGAGCCCGTTCTTCACAAGAGAAGCCGCCGCAGTGAGGAGCCTCGGGAGCCACAGCTAGAGAAAGCCAGCGCAAAGCAATGAAGATCCTGGCAGCCAAAAATAACTTACTTAATTAGTTAAAATATTAAGAAAAAAATAAAGATGACGGCAATACACCTTTCTACTTAGTTGAAATACAATGCAAGTCACAAAAGCAAGCCACATATGTAATTTTTACCTTTCCCAGTAGACACATTAAGAAACAGAAACACACGAAATTAGTTTTATTATATATTTAACTCAATATATCCAAAATGTTATCCTTTCAATATTTTGAAAATACTAATAATGAGATATTTTACATCTTTTATACTAAATCTTCAAAATCCTGTGTATATTTTATATTTAAGGCACATCTCATTTCAAAGTAACCCAGTTTCAAGTACTCAACAGCCACATGTGGCTAGTGGCTACCATATTAACACAAGTCTAGAAAAACCCACCCAAAGTGGCACCAATCAAGGACTGGCAACACCAGCATCATCTCACAGAAGCACAAACTCTCAATCTTCTCTCCAAACCTAGCAAATGAAAACAGGGGCTGGCGGCAGGAAGCACTGGGGCAAAGAGCTGTCCTCTAGGTAAATCCTAATAATTGTCAAAGTTTGAGAAGCACAACTTTTAGAACATCTAAAACCCAGGTGCATCTGAAAGCCCAGCTCTACTGCTAATGCAGTGGATGACAAAACATGCAGGAGCTTCCATTACACATTCCTGGAAAAGAAGGCAGACCAGCACTGACTTGCGGTTCTCTCAAGGGAACTGTCTAAAGTATGAACAGCAGGAATTCACTGATTCTCCCTCAAGCAAAATATAATAATAAAAAAGGTTTGTTTTTTTTTTTTTTAAAGCCAGTATCTGAGCATACATTACATGCCAAGCACTGCAGTTAAGTGCTTTACTTATTTATTCCTAGTAATTATTCTATGTGGTAGATACTATTATCACCATATGTTAGGTAGGAAACTAAAGGATCAGAGACCTTAGCTTGCCAAGGCCACAGTTTACTAAGTGGCAGTCCCTGGACTTGAAAACCAAAGCCACTACTCTTAATCAGTATCTAATACTACCTTTCATGAGTGACAGAACAGACTAAGCCATCTGTGGTCCATGGGCCCAAAAAGACACACAATATTTAGTGGGTGGATACTTGATGAATCAACAAAAGTGATCAATTCTCAACAATAAAGGACATCACACTGAACCACATAGAAGCTAATTAACTGATTTATTCAATGAAATTACTGAAAGCCTTTTGTGTACCAGGCACTGTTCCAGGTGCTGAGAATACAGCCGTGAACAACACCGTGTCCCTGACTTCATGCAGTTTACATTCTAGTGGAAGAAGATAGTTTTAGGAGGTGATGGGAGGTAGTGATTAAAGAAAATAAGATAATGTTAAAGATGGACTCTGACTGTGTTACTTTAGATTGAGTATTCTGAGAAGTCTTCTCCAGTGACATTTACAAGAGACATGAGATTGACAAGAGAGACCCAGCCAGGCAAAAATCTGAAAGCAGAGATCTGGATACAGAAAACAACTGAAACAAGGTTTTAGCTGAAACAAGGTTTTAGTATTATAAACAAACCTAAGAAAGCCAGTATAATTGACATTTAATGAGAAGAGGGGAAAGCAGTACTAGATAAGGTTGGAGAAACAGGCAGGAACAGATCATGTGAAGACTTTGTAGGGGAAAAACTGAAGTGTCTGGACTTTAGTACATGTGCAAAAAAAAAAAAAGCCCCTAGAAGACAGGAAGAAAATGTGAATATAATAATAGAGAAAGGCTCCACCAGAACTCATCCCTACTCCAACCCTAAAAAGAAAGAAAAATACCATGTCTCTGTTTTGGGCTACTACTAGAAAAATAAAATCATTGACCACTGCCAATACCCAGAGCAATTTATACCTAGAACAAAGATTATGCAGAGCACACACACACACACACACACACACACACACACACACACACACACAACCCCTTCACACTTTACACTTCTCTGGACCTTCATGACAAAGCAATCCTTAAGTCTATGTCCTCTAATCTTTATGCCCTACTTACCCTCACCATTTGGGCTTCCCTGGTGGATCAGTGGTAAAAGGAATCCACCTGCCAATGCAAGAGACACGAGTTCTATCCCTGCTTTGGGAAGATGCCCTGGAGAAGGAAACAGCTACCCACTACAGTATTCTTGCCTGGGAAATCCTGTGGACAGAGGAGCCTGGTGGGCTACAGTCCATGGAGTCACAAAAGAGTTGGACACACCTCAGCAACTCTACAACAAAAACCCTCATGATTCATCTGGTCCAGTGTAAATGACAGAATCCCTACCTCCTCCCAGCACCCTGCTCCATCCGGGTCCTCCCCAGAAGTATATGCCCTGTGCTCTCCTCCTCTCGCTTTTGATCCTTATTTCCAAGAGGCCCATTTCAGTCTGAGAGGGGAGCTCAGCTTACATAGATTTGGAGAACCAATGCTGTGCCAAGGACTGAAACAGTTGTTAAGAACTGAAAAGGGTCTTTTCCCAAAAATATGCAGAAGGATGAGGTGGGAGGAAGAGAGAATTATTAAAACAAACTATGAAAAATACGTTTCTAGAATACCAGTTGGAATCCAGAGTACATTTCCCCACAAAAACAATATTATGAGTGGTTTATCTAATGGGTAAAAATGTTTTTTGGTCTGAGAAATCATCATTTGTAACTTCTACTGGAAATAGTTCCAAGTACTAATTAACTTACAAGGGAAGCTTTAGGCAGCAATCAGTTCCTGAATTGCAGATTAAGTATATCCTCAAAAATTAACAGTTCAGCAATGACAGACCCATCATAATGGATTATTTAAAATGCCACATTACTAAAGCATATTAAATTTTTTAAAGATCCCATACTAAACCAATAAAAAGCAAATGTGGCATATGTATTAGTATCATTGTTTCATACAGGAAAAATTTACAGCTATCAAGAGAGTTGCCCAGGATCACTGCAGAAAACGAGTATATGGCAGAGCAACGCCTGATATCAAGGTTCTGGAAACTCAGCTCTTCCTACTGTATCATAAAACGGCCTCACCACACCACCCTGCTCCCGAACACCTAGAAACACACCACGCACTCCCACAACAGGTTCCTGGAGAAAAGGATTCCTGAATCCATCAGAAACCTGAAAGTGTTAGGGGAAGCACACTGATTGAAACTGCCCACCCTGGCCAGGCACCACAGTAACCATTTGCATGAGTTGTTTTACAACAGGAGGGACTGGTAAGGAACAGGGAACTAATAAGCCTCCACCAACCAGAAGAGTTCGGGAAAGGTCAAAAGGAGACACCACCTGTCCAACCACCTCCCAGAATCCTCTCTGGCATCCATTTTGGCTGAACAAGGCGTGCACCACCAGGAAGGGCTCTGAGTCAGAATGACTGGCTAAGGACAACCTGGAAACTAATCCCATCACCATAAAACCTGCAAGCCATGTTACAGAGCTGTTCTCCTGGGTTCCCTGCTCTCTACCCAGGTGCCCTTTCCCAATAAAATCTCTTTATTTGTCAGCATGTGTCTCCTCAGACAACTCATTTCCAAGTGTTAGACAAGAGCCCAGTTTCAGGCTCTGGAAGGGGTCCCCCTTCCTGCAACAAAAGGACTACATTTCCTGTGTTAAGTATTTATGCGGTACTCAGTTGTGGAGTTGGAGAAGGCAATGGCACCCCACTCCAGTACTCTTGCCTGGGAAACCCCATGGATGGAGAAGCCTGGTGGGCTGCAGTCCATGGGGTTATGAAGACTCGGACAGGACTGAGCGACTTCCCTTTCACTTTTCACTTTCATGCATTGGAGAAGGAAATGGCAACCCACTCCAGTGTTCTTGCCTGGAGAATCCCAGGGACGAGGGAGCCTGGTGGGCTGCCGTCTCACGGGGTCGCACAGAGTCGGACACGACTGAAGCGACTTAGCAGCAGCAGCAGCAGCAGCAGCAGCAGCAGCAGCTGTAGAGTTCTCTTGAAAGGACAACAATGGCAACAAAGAAGAGAGAAAGAAATAGCTGAGTCATTCAGCCGTAACAGTGTGGAAGTAAACTTCATTTAGGATAAAAGGCAGATGACTACTGACGACTAGCAGTCAGTCTGAAGGATAGCACACCTGGAAACTAACCTCCAACATCTTTCTTTTGGAACTAGCATGCAGAAACACAATAGGGCCGCTACTGTTATCTGCACATGGCATCTGAGGCAGACGTAAAACTAGTCTCCAGAACAACTGGAGACCTGAGACTGACAAAGACAGAGAGGGAAGAAAAGAAGGAGAAGGGGTAAGGAATGAGAAAAGAAGGGGGGCAGGGCAGAGGGCAGAGGGCAGGAGGAGAGGCAGAGACAGACACAGACTAACTGATAAGACCAGCCAGCCAGCGGGACACTTTCCAAAGGACCCGACAGGATCTTCAGGGCATGACAGGATCATCAAAAGGGAGGCCTGAGGGCCAGAGAAGCTAGTCTCTCACAGCACAGGTGCTGTTACAGGTCTGTGTGTGGTGAGAGAAACCTCACACCTATGTTAAAACCAGGTATCCTTTGCCTTTCAGGGTTCCTATTAATTATCAAGATAATTTTCTGTTTACAATGAAGTAAACAGAAAGATTAAATTTGCCTAAGTTTTCTAATTAATCATGCATACACTGAGGTTGTTTTGATTTTCATTATTTTGAATAGTTTCAAAATCATAAGCAAGAGGAAACACTCCTTATGAGCATTTTATAAGCTCTTAACTATACTACCGAAGAGAATTATTCAAAATCTAACTGCATACTCCTTTTTTCCCCTAAGAACAATATGAAGAAAGGAGAAGGTGAAAATTAAAAGGGCAAGTCGCCCTTCTCACTATCTCACAAGTTGTTCAGTTCAATTTTTTCATTACTGGAACTACAATACTCTTCAATGCTACTACAGTCTAAATAATCTAGCTATTCGTGACCAAAAGCCTAAAATACTCAGACCTTCTAAGTGGGCTTTCTAAGCTTGATTCTGTAAGATATCTTCCCAATTCTGGAAAAATCCAAAGTCCAAAGATGATACAGATGTGCCTACAGTTGAAAACAAACTGATTTTCATTAAAAGAAATAAATACAGAAAATCCAATACCTCTTCATGTCACCAAAAAACAGACTTCTCAGGCCTGCATCAACTTTAATTCCAGTCATGACAATTTTTAGTCTACTACATTACCTGTGTTTATCCTTAGTTTTAGGACATTCCACGCAAACAATAAACCCACTCCACTATTAAAAGTTAAAGCTGTGAGTAAACTGAGAAAAAGAAGGCGTAAGATTATAAGAGAAGTTTTCAGGATGGGGAACACGTGTGGCAGATTCATGTTGATGTATGGCAAAACCAATACAATATTGAAAAGTAATTAACCTCCAATTAAAATAAATAAATTTATATTTTTAAAAAGAGAAGTTGAAGGAAAAAGAATTTCAAAATCAAAAAGTTCCCCTCAGTGATATAATTTACTCAGGCATGGATCAATATGGATGCTAAAAGCATTAAGTGAAAGAAGAGCTGTTGGGGAACAGGATATTCCCAGTGTGTCTTAATCTCATCCCACAGATTACTTGCTAAATGCAATGAAGAAGTAAACCTTTAAAATGAAGGGATCTGTCAGTCACCAGGTCAACCAAGAAAGCAGATTTACTACAGTATCACCAACAGCTGCACAACTGGAGCGAAGTGCCTTCTGAGATGATACAAAAGTGAGAGAGTCATTTCCGAGGCAGGTTGATAAGAAGTCTAGGGGTCCCCAAGGAGAGAGGGGTCTGGAATTCTCAAGGAGGAAGAAAGGACAAACATTTCTCTCCATTCCTTAGGATTATATAACAACAATGTATTCTGCCTGAGGGCAGTCTCTGGATTAAACCTTCTCTTTACAAGAATTATATAACAGCAATGTATTATGTATTCTGCCTGAGGACAGTCTCTGGATTAAATCTTCTGGCTAATTCTGTTATCTTAAAATGTAAATTATGGGAGTAGGTCTGGTGAGGTCTTTACAGCCTCCAGACCTTCTTTGGATTAGTTGGCGAATATATAAACTCATTGCTAAAACTAACAAGCGGGTACTCTTTCTACCCCCTTCTGATGCCTATGTCAGAAGCTTTCTCTATCTCCTTTATACTTTAATAAAACTTTATTACACAAAAGCTCTGAGCGATCAAGCCTCGTCTCTGGCCCCGGATTGAATTCTTCTCCTCCGGGGGCCAAGAATCCCGGTGTCGTGATTCAACAACAACCTTTCAAAAGGAAGTATACAACCTCATCGCTGAAACACCAAAAATGATCGGCAACAATCTATTCAGCACTCTAGCTTCCATGTCCAGTGCAAAAGAAAGAAACGAGGACTTCCCTGGTGGTCCAGTGTTTAAGAATCCACCTGCCAAACCAGGGGACATGAGTTCGATCTCTTGTCCAGGAAGGCCCCACAAGCTGCAGGGCAACTAAGCCTGCGCACCGCGACCACTGAGCCCGCAGGCTCCACCTCCTGAAGCCTGTGCACCCAAGCTGCTGCTCTACGAGAGAAGCCAGCCCGGCACTGACAAGCCTGTGCGCCCCAGCTGCTGCTCCAAGAGAGGCCAGCCCCGCACTGAGAAGCCTATGCGCCGCGATCACTGAGCCCGCACGCTCCACCTCCTGAAGCCTGGGCGCCCCAGCTGCTGCTCCATGAGAGAGGCCAGCCCCACACTGAGAAGCCTGGGCGTCCCAGCTGCTGCTCCATGAAAGAGGCCAGCCCCGCACTGAGAAGCCTGTGCGCCCAAGCTGCTGCTCCATGAGAGAGGCCAGCCCCGCACTGAGAAGCCTGTGCGCCCAAGCTGCTGCTCCACGAGAGGCCAGCCCCGCACTGAGAAGCCTGTGCGCCCCAGCTGCTGCTCCATGAGAGAGGCCAGCCCCGCACTGAGAAGCCTGTGCGCCCCAGCTGCTGCTCCATGAGAGAGGCCAGCCCCGCACTGAGAAGCCTGTGCGCCCAAGCTGCTGCTCCAAGAGAGGCCAGCCCCGCACTGAGAAGCCTGTGCAATGCAATGAAGGGCAGCCCCCACTTGCAGCTAGAGAGAGCCCATGTGCAGTTATGAAGACCCAGCACAGCCAAAAATAAATAAGTAAATAATTTAAAAAAGAAAGAAAGAAAATACTTCAGGAACGACGGCATGAAGAGCTCCATCGATCCTCTCCTCAGTTAAACAACCATAACTGATAAAAGTTACAAAAAGGAACCATTTTTAGTCTCTGGAAAGTATGTTTATGGACACACAGCAAACAGAGAAACACTTACACAGGAAACACTGCTAAATTTTGGTAAAAATAGCAAGAATCTGTGGCATTTGAGCCACAAGCTCATTGCTGCTTCGCAAAATGCAGAGGCTATACTCCAGGCAGAATGAGCCAAGACAGGAGGCTGCAGTTTCTCCCCACAAGGGGCAGGCGGCCAGCATTTCTCATCTGCCCCAGCTCTGTTCCAGACAAGCACAGCCAAAAGGTCTGGGTACTCTTCTTCCTGCCTGGCAGCACTCATGGGGCAGAAGCTCTACCCCAGGACGATCAGGCCAAGCACAGTGGGCCTGAATCATGCCCACCCCAGGATGCTCAACCAGAAACAATAAAGGCTGGAGATTTCAATACTCCACTTTTTAAAAATGAACGGAACATCTAGAAAGAAGATCAACAAGGAAATAGGCCTTGAACAACCTGATACACAAACCAGACCTAACAAACACTGCACTCAACAACAGTAGAATGCGAGCAACCATTCATCTCAAGCGCACAGCAAACATTCTCCAGGAGAGACCAGAATGCTAGACCAAAAAATTAGTCTCCACACATTTAAAAGAACTGAAATCATACAAATAAGTTATCAGATTGGAATCAGTAACAGAAATACGGAAATAACATTCACACTTCCAGATTTCAAAGCTTACAATGGAGCTACAGTAATCAAGACAGTGTTGGTACTGGCAAGAGGCCAGATACACACATGAATGAAACAGATTTTAAAGTCCAGATAGACCCTTACATCTAAAGGCAAGTCAGTTTCAACAAGGGCACCAAGACAATTCGATAGAAAAAGAAGAGTCTTTTCAACAAATAGTGAGGGAACCATTGAATATCAACATACAAAGAATAGCTGGACCTCTTCCTTATACCATAAACGAAAATTAACTCCAAATGAATCACAGAGCTAAGCATGAAGAGTTAACTCTATAAAACTCTTAGAAGGTGTAGCAGTAAATCTTCATGACTTTGGACCAGGTAAAGCATTCTCAAATACAATACCAAAGCACATGCAATTAAACCAAGAACAATTATATTCATCAAAATTTAAAACTTTACCAAGCAATATCATCAAGAAAGTAAAGACAATTCACAGAATGGGAGAAAATATTTGCAAATTGACTAAACTAAAGCATTTGACTGTGTGGATCACAACAAACTGAGGAAAATTCTTAAAAAGATGGGGAATACCAGACCACCTTACCCGCCTTCTGAGAAACGTGTATGCAGGTCAAGAAGCAACAATTTGAACCAGACAAAGAACAATGCACTGGCTCAAAATTGGGAAAGGAGTACATCAAAGCTGTATACTGCCACCCTGCTTATTTAACTTACACGCAGAGTGCATCATGCAAAATGCCAGGCTGAATGAATCACAAGCTGGAATTAAGATTGCCAGAAGTATCTACAACCTCAGATATGAAGATGATACCACCCTAATGGCAGAAAGCAAAGAGGAACTAAGAGCCTCTTGATGAAGGTGAAAGAGGAGAGTGAAAAAGCTGGCTTCAAACGCAACATTCAAAAAACTAAGTTCATGGCATCCAGTTCCATCAATTCACGGCAAATGAGTTCAGTTCAGACACTCAGTCGTGTCCGACTCTTTGTGAGCCCACGGACTGCAGCACGCCAGGCTTCCCTGTCCATTACCAACTCACAGAGCTTGCTCAAACTCATGTCCATCGAGTCGGTGATACCATCCAACCATCTAATCCTCTGTCGTCCCCGTCTCCTCCTGCCTTCAATCTTTCCCAGCATCAGGGTCTTTAAGTCTCTTCGTATCAGGTGTCAGTTCTTCCTATCAGGTGACCAAAGTACTGGAGCTTCAGCTTTAGCATCAGTCCTTCCAATCAATATTCAGGACTGATTTCCTTTAGGACTGACTGGTTGGATCTCCTTGCTGTCCAAGGGATTCTCAAGAGTCTTCTCTAACCCCACAGTTCAAAAGCATCAACTCTTCGGGCGCTCAGCTTTAAGGCCCAAGTTCCAGTCTTTGGCTACTTGATGCGAAGAGCTGATTCACTGCAAAAGACCCTGATGCTAGGAAACATTGAAGGCAGGAGGAGAAGGGGTAGACAGAGGAAGAGACGGTTAGATGGCATCACCGACTCAATGGACATGAATTTGTGCAGACTCCAGGAGATGGTGAAGGACAGGGGAGCCTGGTGCGCTGCAGTGGGGTCTCAAAGAGTCGGACACAATGTAGCAACTGAACAACAATATCTGATATGTGACTTATATGCAAAATACATACAGAATTTTTACAATTCAAAAAAGATATCTAATTGAAAGGCAAAAGATGAGGGGGAGGTTTCTTAACCTTATAAAGACTATCTACAGAAAACCCACAGACAATACCATACTTAATGGTGAAAAACAAAGCTTTCCCACTAACATCAGGCACAAAGGAAGGCTATTCCCTCTTACCACTCCTTTTCAACATGAAACTGGAAGTCCTTCATAATACAGTAACGGTAAGAAAAGAAAAGGTACACAGATCAGGAAGGAAGACCAAATCTGGTCTGTCTGAAGATGATGTGATCATCTATATAGAAATCTGAAAGAATCAACCAAAACCTCCTGGAACTAACAGGCAATTTATAGCAATGTTGTGGGATACGAGATGAATATACAAAAGTCAAATGCTTTCCTGTATACCAACAATGAACAAGTGGAAGTGAAAACTGAAAACACAGTATCGTTTACATTAGCACCCTCCCCCAAAACTAAGTACTTAGATATAAATCGAACAAATATATACATGATCTCTACAAGGAAAACAACAAAATACCAATGAACAAAATCAAAGAACAGCTAAATAAATAGATATTCCATGTTCATGGACAGGAAGACTCGAGACTGTCAACTTGTTACTTCTTCTCAACCTGATTTTTGGATTTTGGTTGGAACCAAAACTCAAAAAATTATCTTACAAACAATCTGATTCTAATCTTTACACAGAGAAACAAAGGACCTGGAAAAGCCAACCCAACACTGAAGAACAAACTGGGAGGACTAACACTGTCCACTTTAAGACTTACTATAAAGCTACAGGAATCACGAGAGTGATTCTGGTGTAAGAGCAGACAAACAGATCAATGAAACAGACTGGAAAGCCCAGAAATAGACACCCGTAAATTCAATCTTAGACAAAGGAGCAAAGGCAATACAATGGAGGCAAGACAGTCTCTTCAATAAATGGTATAGGATCAACTGAACCTTCATATGCAAAACAAAATGAATCTAAACATAGGTTTACGTCTTTCACAAAAATTAACTCAAAATGGATTACAGACCTAAATTTAAATATAAAACTCCAAGAAAATAACCTAGGAGAAAACCTAGATGACCTTGGGTGTGGTGATTTGTTTACCAAAGACAAAATCCATAAAAGAAATAATTGATAAGCTGGACTTTACTAAAATTAGAAACTTCTGTTCTGCAAAAGATAGTATCAAGAATGAGAAGACAAACCACAGACAGCGATAAAATATGTACAAAAGACATATCTGATAATGAATTGTTATTCAAAATATAAAAAGAACTCCCAAGACTACCTGGCATTCCATGGGGTCACAAAGAGTCAGACACGACAGAGTGATTGATCTAAACAGGACTAGCTGGCAGTCCAGTGAATAAGACTCCGTGCTTCCACTGCAGGGGACTCAGGTTCAATCCCTGGTCAGGAGCTTGACTTGGTGTGCAGCATGGCCAAAAAAAAAAAAAAAAAAGCAAAAATGCATGCTGCAGTCCATGGGGTCACAAAGAGTCGGACATGGCTGAGCGACTGAAATGAACTGAAGACTCAACAACAAAAAAATGAAACAGTCTGATTAAAAAATGGGCCAAAGACTTTAACAAGCACCTTACCAAAGAAGATACAGATGTGAAAATAGAAGGTGCTCCACGTCATATGCTATCAGGGAAATACAAATTAAAATGTCAATGAGATACACTAACACCTATTACAATGGCCAAATGGTAGGTAGCAAGAATGTGGAGCACTAGGAACTCTCAGACACTGCTGGTGGAAGTACAAAACTGTATAACCACTTTAGATGACTGGTGGTTTCTTAAACATACTCTTACTATACAATCCAGCCATTGCATTACATGGTATTACCCAAAGCAGCTGAAAACTTTATATCTACTCAAAACCCTGCACATACAGGTTTATAGCAGCTTTATTCCTAACTGCCAAAACTTGGAAGTGATCAAGACATTCTTCAGTAGGTGAATGGATAAATAAACTGTGGTGCATCAAGACAATGTACTTCAATGCTACAAAGACAGGATCTACCAAGTCACAAATAAAAAGGACTGAGAAACATGTGGAGTGACTTCAATTTGAGGTGATGAAATGTTCTAAAACTGTCTGTAGTGATGACTGCACAACTCTGTGAATATACTAAAAATCACTGAATTATATACTTGCAGTGAGTGAATTATATGGTCTGTGCATTATATCTTAACTAAGCTGTTATTTTCTTTTAAGTGCTCTAACTATGTAAATGCCAGTTAGCACGAGACCAAGAAAAGTAACTGAAGAAATGAGAAACATGTGGCTGAAGTGTTAATAAGTAATGTTAATAAGAGCAAGAAAGAGTAATAGTTTAAGAAATTAAAGCAGGATTAAAGGACATAAGACTTCTGCAATAATCTGGAAGGTTCCAGAGATGCTAGTCCCATTCAAATCCACACTGCACCATTTGAATTTATTTCAGTTTCTCAACAGAAAAAATCTTCTCCATAGTGCATTACAGGTAGTTTAGCAACCTTACACAGTATACGTAAAGATAGTTTTGACTCAAAATGCTTCCATATATCTCCAAATATCTTTACGTTAAAGAACCATCAGTGCTACCGAAAAATTCTCTACAAGATGTCATGCAGACAGTCAAAGACTGATCTACTTTGGGATAAAAAATACATAATAAAATAGGAAAAGGAGTACATCAAGGCTGTATATTGTCACCCTGCTTATTTAACTTGTATGCAGAGTACATCATGAGAAACGCTGGACTGGAAGAAACACAAGCTGGAATCAAGATTGCCGGGAGAAATATCAATAACCTCAGATATGCAGATGACACCACCCTTATGGCAGAAAGTGAAGAGGAGCTAAAAGCCTCTTGATGAAAGTGAAAGAAGAGAGTGAAAAAGTTGGCTTAAAGCTCAACATTCAGAAAACGAAGATCATGGCATCTGGTCCCATCACTTCATGGGAAATAGATGGGGAAACAGTGGAAACAGTGTCAGACTTTATTTTGGGGGCTCCAAAATCACTGCGGATGGTGACTGCAGCCATGAAATTAAAAGACGCTTACTCCTTGGAAGAAAAGTTATGACCAACCTAGATAACATATTCAAAAGCAGAGACATTACTTTGCCGACTAAGATCTGTCTAGTCAAGGCTATGGTTTTTCCTGTGGTCATGTATGGATGTGAGAGTTGGACTGTGAAGAAGGCTGAACGCCGAAGAATTGATGCTTTTGAACTGTGGTGTTGGAGAAGACTCTTGAGAGTCCCTTGGACTGCAAGGAGATCCAACCAGTCCATTCTGAAGGAGATCAGCCCTGGGATTTCTTTGGAAGGAATGATGCTAAAGCTGAAACTCCAGTACTTTGGCCACCTCATGCGAAGAGTTGACTCACTGGAAAAAACTCTGATGCTGGGAGGGATTGGGGGCAGGAGGAGAAGGGGACGACCGAGGATGAGATGGCTGGATGGCATCACGGACTCGATGGACATGAGTCTGAGTGAACTCCGAAAGATGGTGATGAACAGGGAGGCCTGGCGTGCTGCGATACATGGGGTCGCAAAGAGTCGGACACGACTGAGCGACTGAACTTGTTTTCTCTTGTTTTCTCTTCTCTACTCCTAAAATATTCTATCCATTCAAGAGTTTTAAAGGACCTACAAACTACTTAGTGGTAGAAATACAAGTTTAAATCCTAAACCAATCAGAATTTTAAAAATGATCTTTTTAGTCTGTTGTGTAATTAGAGGAATATCTATAATGTCAAATAAAAAATACTACATAAAATATATGCAGCAAAGCTATACAAATAAAAAATGTCTAAGAATAAAGACAAGCGAGAAACAGAATTATAAACAGTACTGTTCTAAAGTAGTCCCAGAAGTTAGAGGGATTTTAACAGTCTACACATTTCACTTTTATGATGAAAAATGATTTTTTTTTAAGGCCAAGAATTTTCACTTTATATCTATTCTAAATTTGCATGGGAATATTTGCTTGATTTCTCTTCTGAAATCCTGAAACATTCTAACTCAAGAGCTTCAAGTCATGATGCATTTCTCTTGTTAAGCACATACCAAGAGGTCATGGTGATATATTAAATATGCACATTTAAGTAGATAATGTGGTCAATAAGCGCACTCTCATGAAAACATTCAGGAGAAAGCTTACAAACATGGTTTTCAGTAGCAAGAGTTGATAAGCAATAGTTCTGCCTTATTTACCTAGATCTGTGATAGAAATATTTACCAAAAGACAATCTTTCTCATGAATGGGACTTTGAGCTTTATAATCCAGTTTTAACTATAAATATTCATCTCTAAAAATTCTTATGAAGTGATGTCAAGAGTTTAAAATATTTAACAAACTGAGAAAAATGAAACTAGCAAAAATTTTTCTGATTTATTACTTTCCTTTTACATAATGCTTCATATATATATATATATATAACTGTACACTTTCATCACATAAAAGGAAAATAAATTTGTGTTTGTTAGCATTAGTGTGTTTATCTTTAATTCCACTTTGAAGTCTTTCCATGTTCCATGAAAGCTTCCACATCAACATACTCCTTTACCAGACAATGTCCTACTAGGATATAAAAATAAACTGATTAATCTGCAGTGCCACCTCATGGTGAGAAGTAAGTAGCACATCCCAAAGAGTATGTTCAAGCATCCTTCTCCCTCAATGACCTGGGAAGAGGACACTGAGATTCTCTTTAGTGACCACCTGGCCAGGACAACCATCTGCAAGGTGGCAGGAAACTTCCTTACACCACTGTCTCTACTTCTTTTCTTGAATGCTGCATCATGAAAAATACTCTCATCTCTACCAAAAGAAAATGTGAGATGAAGCTATGTTTTTGAGCTTCATACAAAATAAAATGATGGCACTTAAGAAAATGTAATATTCATAAGCAACGTTTTAGCAAAAAGAAGACTGAGAAATTTTGGAATAGGAAAAGGCAGAGTGATAAGAGGAGCGGGATGAAAACACCTAAAGAGAAAAACATTGCAGTAGTCCACATTTGACAGGACAAATGTTCAGAAAGAGGAATAATTGCGAAATACAAGCCATTGCGAGTGACATAATAACTTGAAAGCTCCAGTTTTCCTCTTGGAAGAATAGGCACTAGGCAAATAACTTGAATGAAGAGTAGCCTTTTGGTGAAATGTATAAACAATGCAGTATTTACCATAAATTACTGGAACATCCCCTACAGAGAGATGAGGGGAAGATGTCATTTTTTCAAAGACAGTTAAATGCCTGCAAGTTAAATCATGATCTACAGTTCAAGTCTATGAAAAGAAGAACAGAAGGCAGAAAATATATTCTGGAGGAATTATAGATAGGAAATATTACAAAATTGCTAAACTGCCTGGGGTCAAAAGCAAACTAGTCAAAGATGTGTCAAAGAAAAGGAAGACATGAATTTCTGTGAAAACTAGGAGAAGAGTTCCAACATAATGAAAATAGAAAAGTAATGACACTAAAAAGCTTAAAGAAATGGATATTTTTATTACTGTGAGAAACCAAAATCTTAAAGCAGTTTGCGCGCAAAATAATAGTTAATTTGAATCTGACCAAGCTTCTAGATAGCACAGCCAACACAGTTAGAGGGGAAGTAGGCAGAGGTAAGATGAAATAAGATTGATCATGAGCTGATAACTGTGGAACCTGAGTGTTCAGTAGATGAGGGTTCATCAGACAATTCCTACTGCTATGCATGTTTTTTAAAATGGCAGCTAATGGACCACGATACAGAGAACATGAAAGCTACTACTCACTCCTGACAACATCCCCCTGGAATCTTTAACTGCATTAGATGTAAAGTGCTCCTTCTTCCAACCATTCTTACCTACAGAACATACTTCTATTACTATATCTATTTCCTTGTTAATTTGAGTCCCACCTACAAAACTAGGAGCTGCATAAAGGTAAGAACTGTGTCTTATTCATCTATACGTGCCTGCACCTGATATAATGTGTCAAAGACATAGTAAATGCTCAGTAAATGTTTGAGGAACTTAAGGCAATAATGTGATTGCAATTTCTAAGAGTGGAAGGCAGGCTTTCAGAAAAGGTGAAAAAGAGGTGAAAGAAACATTTCTGGAAGTATAGGAATTATATCACAGTAGACAGAGAAATGTCTATAAAAGGCACGACAAAGGTAAACAGTCTGCTGAAGGGCTAAAATGCAAATGAAGGAATAAAGGAACAAAAAGTTCGCTGAGTATCGTCAGCTACTGAAATGGGGCACACTGAGCCAATAAGCGTTAACAATGCTTTTCACTGGGAATATCTAACATCCTTTGTTCTAATCCTGTGCTCTTTTTCGGGTATTTCATACTTGCTGGCTTACCATTAGATTTTTCCACATTCATTCATTCAAATATTTATTGAATACCTGCAAATGTGAGACATTATTCTAGGCACTTAGGACACAACAATGCACTAAATAGGCCAAAAAAAAGAAAACCTCTGTTCTCATAAAGAGTATATTCTAGTGGGCAGAGACACAGAAATAAATGTGTAACCTATATAGTATGTAAAAAGGCAGTATACAATGCCAGGATGCAGCTGTGAGAGAAGTCCTATCCAATAAACCCACATATTGTGCTGTACTGGGAGTTTTTAGTAAAATGGCATTGAAAAACATCAGGAAGTCTTCTGCCTGTTTGGTATACATGGGAGTCCCCAAGACTGAACACATCCTCATAAGAAAAGTTAAGGAACTTTTCCTAAACAACAGGGACACCCACCAAGGCAACGTTGAGCAGCGAGGCCCCAGCTAGTGGCACCACCACTTTCTGTGACGGCTCTCTAGGTGAAAGGAAAAGACACATTTGTATAAAGACTACAAAAGAACAGCAATTATGCTTCCTGGTTTTAAAGTTCCTTGTCTGATGCCAAAGAAATGAGAAGGAAAAACTGTAAGTGTGATTCTGGACAAGATACTGTTCTTTGGGAGTAATGAAGTGAAGGGAAGTCACTCAGTCGTGTCTGACTCTTTGCGACCCCATGAACTGTAGCCTACCAGGCTCCATCCATGAGATTTTCCAGGCAAGAATACTGGAGTGGGTAGCACAGCCCAAATTTAATAGACCATAACTGACCAAATTTTAGTCAAAACTTTTTGCTGTTAAGGGATCATCAGTCCTCTACAAATGTATGTATCTTTGAGTAGCAGTTTCCAATTACTGATCCAGGATATCGTATGATTTGTCTTAGAAGAATCTCGTAATCTTGTTGTGACAGTTTAGCCTGAAGAGTCATTTGTATTTATAAAAATTCATTCATTAAAACATGTATAGGTTGTATGCCCAGTAGCATCTTCAGAATTAACAACTGTTTTACATTTCATCACTAAGATAATATTTTGCATCATTAAAATAATTTCCTATCACCTTGGAGCCATTCATGCCACTTCTCTCAACAGTAAATATATCTAATTTAAGTATTCTGTTTTACTGGCCAAGAAACTGCATTCAAAAGGTAAAAGAGATAAATTGTGAATCCAGTATGGTCAGAGGCAAATTAGTGACATTTCTGGAAATTTAGAATTCAAGCCTCCCATCACAACTCCATACTCTTGATCACCCAACTTTTTCTTTTAATTGGACTGTCAAATACCAAGTGAAATTAACTGTTTTTAAAAAATCTTTAGAGAACCAAGACAATAAAGACTATAGTTTATCTTCCTGATAAATATTACAACAAAACTGAACACCAAAATTAACAGTCAATGAAAACACAAGTTAAAAAGCTTAATATTAGAAGAAGAAATTGTAAATAACTAAGAAGATAAAGGATTACTATATAGAATATATATGGAATGTCTGTAAATCAACAAGAAATAAAAAACAGGACGAAGGATATATAGAGACAATTCACAGACTGGAAAAGTCAAATGGTCAGTAAGTATCGGGACAGACAGATAGCCTCACTGGCTATGAGGAATTTTTTAAAAATTGAGATATTACTTTATAATCATCAGACTGGCAAAAATTACAAAGTCTGAAAATATTCAGTCTTGCAAGAACGTATATAAACAGAAACCTTTAAGTACTGCTGCTAGGAGTATACATTAGTGGAGATACTTCAGAGAGCAATCTTGCCATGAGGAGTGAAATGTGTCTGTGTGTGGGGTGTGGGTGTTTGTGTGTTTATGTATCCTATGATCAGGTAATATCCTATGCCCAGGAGTTCCACACTTGATACTCTAACTAAAGAAACTCCTGCATAGGCATACAAGAAAGAGAAAAGGATAAGAGTGTCTGTCTTGGCACTGTCTACAGTAAGAGCTAGAGACAATACACTACCCTCTTTAATGAAATGGATACATAAAATGTATCTTATGTATTTTCTCATGTATTCCCCTGTAGAATGTGTTCCCTCTGGCTGGAAAATTCTTGCCTCTAGCTATCAGCATGTCTTGCTGTTTAGCTTCAATCCAGTTTCTGCTCAAACTGTCAATTAATCAAATAAGTCTTCCCTGACTGCCTAATCTAAAATATAAAATAGCTTTCCCTTCAATCATGAAACTCTCTAATCTGAATATCCTTCCTTCCATTTTCTAATCCTCCATTTTAATATTTTTAACTGTCTGATATTCTAATATATATGATTTTATTGTCCAGAATCCCGATTATAATTTAAGATCTAGAGACCAGGGACTTCGACTTGTTCAAAGGTATGTCACCAGAATCCAGAGGTAGTATCGGGCACAAAAGAGAATGATGAATAAATATTTGTTAAATAAATGAATCCAATGACTAAATCCCCATCTCTGTGTTAAGTCTTTGATGTTTCAAATTCACTCAGTCTAACCTCCAGAATATGTAACATCCACATTTTTTTCAACTTTCTGATTATTCAAATTCCATTCACAGTATTTCAGCAATAAAGCAAGAACTACTCTGAGAAATAAGTAAGAGAGTCCTCGCATTCAAGTCTAGAGAGGAAAAAGACAATTACAAAAGACATTATAAAAGCTATACTAAGCTATTATTGAAGAACACTCAGAAGACCTAACTCACCCTAGGAATGCTGGGGAAGGCTTCCCAGAGAGCACGGCCGCATTTGTGCTGAGTAGAAGTTATCCAGATGAGCACACACGGCTATTCGTCAGACAGGGGATGGGTATGTTTGAGGCAGAAGACACACAACATGCAAACATCTCAAGTTTAAAAAAACATCCAAACACTTCTGAAGAACTGTAAGCAATTCAGCATGGCAAAAGAATGTGAGGCAGGAAATAGCAGAAGGTGAAAGCAAAAAGCAAGCAAGACCCAAAGCATTCATGTCTCTATTTCCTAAACCTGGTAGTTTGGATTTTTATCTGAGTGCCTGCATAAAAGAACTGCAGAATAACAGTACAGTCAACCTACAGAAAAAGAAAGGGTATGGAGGGGTGGTGCACTGTCAGAAGCAAGGAAATTTTTTAGAAGGTTTACAGAGAAGGCCAGATAATACTGATAAGCTGAACCAAGGTGGTAGCCACAGAGAAAAAGTAGATGAAAGAGATAAAACAAGATTTGGTTAATTAGTATATAGGAAAGTGAGGGAAGGTCAGCACACCAACGTAATAACAGGGAAGAGTTAAGATTCTGAGTGTCTCCAACTGAGTGATGAGTTGTACACAAGAATCACAAGAGGAAGGGAAGCACCTTCAGAAAGGGTGAGATACATAGTTTTTTTGACATGAGTTTAAGGTGTCTTACAACAACCACAGTGTGTCGGTGCTTAAGAGTGATGTATGCTAAACAGAGATTTAGGAATCATCAAAATAAGGCCAGAAGTTGAAGTCATAACAGATGAAATCCTTCAAATAGAGTAGGTAGAGAGGCAGAAGCTGGTACCCCGGAGTGAAATGAACGTTTACAGTGGCCAGAGAAGAGAGAAAATATACCAAGGAAAGACTGACCAAGATAGAGAAGGGACGTAAGCAGACTACAGTGGCACAGAAACTAAGAGAATTTCAAGGGGACAATCAGTCAAAATGTCAAAAGATTTACAAGATTCCACTAGATTTCAGACTAAAGAGATCAATAGTGACCATCACCCCATCAAATTCAGTGATGGCAACAGATGGCAGCCTCCAACACACTGAAAAATAAATAAATAAGTAACAGGAAGGTGGAGAAAATGATATAGACAGCTCAAGAAACTTAAAAAAAAATTATTACAGATAAAACTGAAGAGGAATCTAGAGTGAAAAGAGTATATTTAAGATGAGTACAGTACGTTTAAATCCTAGTAAGTTAGAACCAGTTGAGAGTAAAATGGATAACTGACTGTTATGGACTGTATTCCCCAAAATTCATACACTGGAGCCCTAACCCTCAGTATCTCTAATATTGAAGATAAGATTTTCTAAGATGTGATTAAGTTAAGTGAGGCTATCAGCGTGGCCTCTCATCCAGTGTGATTGGTGTTTTAAAAGAGACACTAGAGGTTCTAGTGCTCAAAGGTTCAGCCATGTAAAGAGGCAAAAAGAGTGTGGTCATATGTAACGCAAGGAGAGAGGCCTCAGAAGAAATCAATTCTGCACTAACCTCGGTCTTGGGTTTCCAGCCTCCAGAACTGTGAGAAAATAAATTTCTGTTGTTTAAGCCACCCAGTCTCTGTTTTTGTTATATCAGCCCTAGCAAACTAATACATCAAGTAAACACTGTCCCTGAGGAAAAAAAAAATCCAGAGCACAATTAGAAATGAACAGATAAAGGTGGACAAGTACATGGGTGAAGAGGGCAAAAGCAATGATGTTCCCAGCAATTCCTCTGTGAAGCAGAGGCCAAGATTATCCAGGAAAGAGTAAGGAAGGAAGGAGGTGGTGGGCTAGTAACTACCATGGCAGACAAGAGTAATTACTAAAGACATCCAGGATTAGTAGGCTGCCTTTCCATTAGTCAATAAATGTTTGTTACTGAATGAATACCTAGCTGTCATTCTTGAATGCTTTAGCTCAGTTTTGATAAGGTGAACTCCAGCAGTAACTAGCAAAAGAAATGCATTATAGTGAATCAGAACCTGAGTTAAAAATTTAGATAATATGTGACCTTACGCAAATCACTTAGCACTGCTGAGCCTTTAGCTTCTTCAACCAGACAAATCAGACTTGATATCCAGCATAAGATCACCTCAGATTAAAAATTAAAAGTGCTATAATTTTTATGCAGGTTTGTGCATGACCTTGGTCTTCAACTTTTACCAACCAACGTAGTGTACCTCAGGCTATAATGTACATTCACGTTATCTGGAAAGCTTGTTAAAATGCAGATTCTGATTCAGTAGGTCTGGGTTAAGCTGGAGAGTGTGCACTTCTAACAAACTTTCAGGTCATGCCATACACCACACTTTGAGCAGCAAGGGTAGAACACTGTTCTAGCTCAAGTTCTACAAAGCTTTTAACTGTCGACTTATCTGTAATCAGCCTGATATTTAGAAAACCAAGCAAAAACACTCCACATTCACACCTGCCAAAAATGTGTCTTGCTGTTTCCTAAAAGACTCTGAAATTAAGTGACAGTCCGCATTCAATGCAGAGAGGGAAAGAAAGGAACTGACATCAGTAACACTAAACTAGGAAAAGCCCAAGATTAAATACAAACACACACACATACATATGTACAACACAAAGGTTAAAATCTATCTAATCAAACATATTTTCTCTCTCAAACTATGAACACTTCTGGTGGAAAAACACATGTACTTATCTCTAGAAGATTTTCAGTACACTTTAACTGCTAAGTGTCTACAAGGATTCTTTTGCATTCAGGTTTGATCCTGAATAATCTTCACCTATTTATTTAGAACCTCCAATTATTATCATCACAACTAAACTCATTTGTGTTGAGTATTTCCTTCTGCTTTAGGAAGTGTAACTAGGGCAGAGACGGTCCAGCTGCCCTAAGGCTGTAATATATTGCCACAAATCACTGCTATAATTAAACTGTTTCTTCTATTCCCAGTCTTAGGAGTTACCGGGGAAAATTCCACAATCCTATTACACCAATAGGGAGAGATGTTCAGTCTAATTTCACAGAAAGCTTCTTTAGTGACAAAAGATGCAAGGGAATGTCATGAAAAGGATGTCGTAGTAACATCGCCTTTAACCTGAAGCCTCAGTAATGAATAGAGAAGTCTGAAATAACATGAAAATGAAGGAATGAACTCCCAATCCGTGAAAAAAAAAAATAAAAAGCATTATGGTTGCAAGCTGCTCTTCCTTATTCCCTTCTGAAGAATAGACAAAACTGCAAGGGCACTATCTCACTACAACTGAGCTCGTTCAAATGGGGTGGGGAGGGGAGATGTCAATCGCAACCTTGGCTCCAGGAGGCAATACAGGAAATCTACCTATGTAGTCAAGTTAATCTGAAAAGATAATACTGCCCTCTTTCACCACCACGTTCACAAAAGGATAAAGAAAAATGATAGATGCAATGGGCCTCAATATAGTATTGCTGAATCACAAATACCCTCAAAAGCTGCAGAAGAAGCTGGGCTCAAGCACTGGCGGCCATACCTTAGCAAGCAGGTCCTCTATTTAAATATATAACTTCCTTCACTTTTTCTCTAAAGGCAAGCAAGGATCTAATGGTCAATTAAAGCTTTCACAGCATTGCTATCAGCAGCAATGTCGTGGATGAAACATGCAAAAACATACAAGGATTTTATACTAAAGGCGACCACGATCTCTGCAAATTAGCACCACCTATCCCCCAAGGGCAAATGCACCACCCTAACCCGCAACCGCAGCTACAATGAGCATCCTACGTCCTCATTTTGACACCCAGTCCCTGTTTCCTCGGACCCTGATTCCTCCGCGATCATGCTTCCCGCTGCCAGGCTTACTGGGGCAACCTTGAGCTCCCAGGGGTCCTTAAAGTAACAGAGAGCCAAGCCTGCAGGCCGCCCTCTTCTCGCTACTGCTATGCCTGGCCTCCCAACAGCCACACATTCTTCCCTCGCCTCTCAGGTCTCCGCTGCCCAGCCCACTCCTCCCTTCCAGAGGCGCGCGCTCTGAGGCACTCAAGCCGGGGCCTCACTGTTTGGTTCGGTCCGGAATAGTCGGTCTCTCCCGCTTCCACGCCCCAACACGAAGCGGCGTCGGCTGCTTCTGCGCCCCACGCTTCCAGTCCACACGCCGCCGCCTACTGATGCCGAAAGCGGCTTCTAGGAACGCGCCATGTTCAGCGTCGCGGCTCTAAACGACACGGGCGCGTGAATACTGCGTCACGGACATCGGAGCGCGTGGACTAGGCAAAGGGAGAAGATGATAGGAGAACGGAGAAAGGAGGGGGAGGAGCTTTCTCTTCGAAACCAAAGGCGCCGGGCAGCTAAGGCAGTTCTGTGCGCTTGCGCAGTATGGGAGCTGGGACCCTGGTCGCTGCGCGATCTGTAACCATGGAAACCATAGGTTCTTTCTGCCCTGCTCCCAGGAAAATCAGTTGTTTCCTGCGTTGATTGAAGCTTAAATCAAAATAATTTCCCCTTTCTTATTATGGATATCAGGTGCCAAACTGCACTATTTTACAGATCTGTCTAAAGAGAAAAGATTTAAAATAATCCTACTCTCAGCGGTCAACCCTCCTACGTATTTATTTTTAAGGTCATACACTTGCTTGGTGGACACTTTAGTCCACAACGATGGGGGGCGATTAAAATGAGATAAACCCAGTTATCTTTGCCTCTGCTATTAACTAGCTTAGTGACCTAAGTATTCTTACATTTAGAAAAAATTTGTAAGGAAATAGTCCCGTGTTCATAAGGATTAATAATAATAATTTTTTTAAGATGGATAACAACCATTTAGAATGTGCCAGATACAGTTCTAAGATCTTCAGGTGAATCATATATTTAAATCCTTAAAACAACCGTATGAGATGCTTTTACTGTGCGACTTTACAAATGAAGAAGCCAAAGGAAGGAGAGGTCAAGTAACTTGTGAAAGTTCACACAGCTAGTAAGTAGCAGTGTTACGATCTGAATCAGACAAACATAAGCCTTGCATTGCAAGAATATTCATCACCCAAGAGCTGTTTTTTAAAGTAAAAATATTAAAAAGTACTAAATGACCACCAAGAAAGGAATTATTAAATCATGACAGATGCATGTATAATACACATTGTCAACACAATGCAAACATTAAAAATTATACTGAAACATGATCTGAAAAAGAATGGGTATGTAGAGGTACAGGCTTCCCTGTGGCTCAGTGGTAAAGCGCCTGCCTGCCAATGCAGGTGATGCAGGTTCAATCCCTGGGGCGGGAAGATGCCCTGGAGAAGGAAATGGCTCCCCCACTTCAGTATTCTTGCCTGTGTTGAATTAAAAATAGTCACAGTCTGAAGTTGAGAGTCATGTTTTATTTGGCCGAAATTTTTAGGACTTAAGGCTGGGAGGGAGTATCTCAAGTAGCCCTGAGAGAACTGCTTGGGGGAGGTGGGGTGGGAGAGTGGTAGAAGTTTGCAATAAAGTGCAGGCAGTCCGAACATCAAAAGCATTTTTGCGAATTAAAGAAAAGCAGATATCCCACGTTAAAGAATTTAGCATTTTTCTATGTCTGGGAAGACGCAAGAGTCTGGGCTCACTGAAACCATTGCTTTCATAGGCATCTTAGCTGTCCTGAGGCCAGTATTCTGTGCTTTTTCATATCCTGAGTACCTCAGTGCTCACTGCAGGGCCTGGCTGCAGTCTACTGGCTGCCAGGAGGTGTAGGTCTTCTCCCATAGCGCCCTGAGGGCTGAGATCGCTGATTACTGTGACATCCTTGTTCACTGATGTGGCAGGAAACATTCCATTTCTCACATGGGAAATCCCATGGACAGAAGAACCTGGTGGGCTACAGTCCATGGAGCTGCAAGAGTCGAACACAACTTAGCAGCTGCTGCTAAGTCACTTCAGTCGTGTCCGACCCTGTGCGATCCCATAGATGGAAGCCAACCAGGCTCCCCCACCCCTGGGATTCTCCAGGCAAGAACACTGGACTGGGCTGCCATTTCCTTCTCCAATGCATGAAAGTGAAAAGTGAAAGTGAAGTAGCTCAGCCATGTCCGACTCTTAGCGACCCCATGAACTGCAGCCTACCAGGCTCCTCTGTCCATGAGATTTTCCAGGTAAGAGTACTGGAGCGGGGTGCCATTGCCTTCTCTGAACTCAGCAGCTAAACAACAGCAAAGTGTATATATATAACTACATATACTTTATAACTATATATATACTTTGCTGTACACCAGAAACTAACAAAGCACTCTAAATTGACTATACTCCAGTGTAAAATTAAATTTAAAAATTTTTTAATTATGTTAACATGTTCACAATGCAATAGAGAAAGAATGGGTCACAATATGCTTGGCATGGTTTTTTTGGAAATTAGAATATGCAAAATATTAACAAGGTTTTCCATTAGTTAGATGGCATTGTTGGCACATTTTATGCTTTATTTTGCATGATTGTATCTTCTGATTTTACTGGAAGGTAATAGTTCTCAATAGTTAAATTTGCATAGAATCACATGGGGATATTGTTAGGAAAAAACAAAAAAACAGATCCTGATTCAGCTGGTCTGAGATGGGGCCTGAGAGTCTTCATTTCTAATGAGTTTCCAGTTAATGCTGCTCATCCATAGATCACACATTGCATAACAAGGCTATAAGGAATATGCAACAAAGTAGAGAAAAGATTCCAGTTCCAGTTCAGTCACTCAGTCGTGTCCAACTCTTACCTAATTTTAATTAAGATGAAAAAGATCAGTTTAGGAGGCCCTTTTCTCTTTGGAATAATGGGTTCTTCAAATATTGAAGGAAAGTTGTAACAGAAAAATGCACATAGATACATTTTCTCTACAATTTCAGGGCACCAAATTAATATGCACTTGGAGGTCCTGGCTTCAGCTACTATGAATGTAAAATCTAGTAGGAAAAAAATGTGTACAACTGGATAAATAATTTCATATAATTGCATTTTGTTGCTATATTCTCATATTCTCACAGTCTTTGGAGGAAAAAGACAAATATTAATTTAAATAATCACTGGACTGTTCAGAATATATTTAAAATATAAATATATATTCAGTGTTTTTCCCCCAAAACAGTTGAAAACTAAAAGAGAAAGCAGAAAGTTGATGAAACAAATGCTAAATTACAGATGGATCAGAGCTTTCCTCACCCGTCAGTCTCAAGTAGGTTCCAAGATACAGATAAAGATAATAATAATGCAACTCATTGGTCTCAGTAATTGTATTATGATTACTAAGCTCTAGATTTTTCCTGTGTGCCAGCTACTGTTCTAAGTGTTCTTTTAAATGTTTGGCATTAAACTGAAGACATCACATATGATTTAATTATCCTCGTCACCACCCTAGATGGAAAATATTCTTTGCTTTATTTTACAGATTAGAAGATAACGCAGGACTTCCCAGGTGGTGCCAATTATAAAGAACCCACCTGAGGGAGACATAAGAGACATGTGTTTGATCCCTGCATTGGGAAGATCCCTTAGAGGAGGGCATGGCGACAGAGTAGCTTGGTGGGTTGCAGCCCTTGGGATTGCAAAGACTTTTTTTCCTAACCAAGTAAACTTCAAATGAGTTAATTTATAAGGAGCTAAAAAAAAAAAAAAAAAACCCACTATATTATAGAGTTGCCTAAGACCCAATTTTACCCTGGTCCACTGAAGCAACTTGGCAGGTTCATATGAATTAAGTAATTCCAAATTCTTAAGTGAAGGAGCACAGACTCAAATTTAGATAACTGCTTTGTGTAGACAGAATAAAAGAACTAAATCCCAGTCCCTGAAATCTGTGAATACATTACTTTTCATTGGAAGGACTGATGCTGAAGCTGAAGCTCCAATACTTTAGCCACCTGATACGAAGAGCCAACTCATTAGTAAAGACCATGATGCTGGGAAAGATTGAAGGCAGGAGGAGGAGGGGACGACAGAAGATGAGATGGTTGGATGGCATCACTAACTCAATGGGCATGAGTTTAAGTAAACTCTGGGAGTTGGTGACAGACAGGGAGGCCTGGCATGCTGCAGTCCACGGGGTCACAAAGAGTCGGACACGACTGAGCAACTGAACTGATACTACTTTTCATGGAAAAGGGACTTTGCTAATATGGTTAAATTAAAAATCTTGAGATGGGAATGTTATCTACTAGACTCAGTGTATTCACAGGGGTCTTCAAATGAGGGAGACGGGAGTATCAGAGAGAAATGTGACTCCAGGAGCAGAGGTCACAGCGACATGGGCCATAAGTCAAGGAATGCAGGCAGCATATAGAAGCTGGGAAAGACAAGCAAATGGATTCTCCCCTACAGCCTCTGTAAGAAACTCAGTCCTGCATATGACTTTAGACAGCTGACCTTTAAAACTCTCAGACCATAAATCTGTTTTTGTGGCACCAATGGTAAAGAACCTGCCTGCAAATGCAGGAGATGTAAGAGTCACAGGTTCAACCCATGGGTTGGGAAGATCCCCTACAGGAGGGTACAGCACATCACTCCAGTATTCTTGCCTGGATAATCTCATGGACAGAGGAACCTGGTGGGCTATGGGCCACAGGATCACAAAGAGTCAGACACGACTGAAGCAACTTAGCACAATGCTATTTGTGATCATTTTTATAGTAGCAATAGAAAACTAATATGTATGACCCAGCAATCCCACTGCTGGGCATACACACCGAGGAAACCAGAATTGAAAGAGACGCATGTACCCCAATGTTCATCGCAGCACTGTTTATAATAGCCAGGACATGGAAGCAACCTAGATGTCCATCAGCAGATGAATGGATAAGAAAGCTGTGGTATATATACACAATGGAGTATTAATCAGCCATTAAAAAGAATACATTTGAATTAGTTCTAATGAGGTGGATGAAACTGGAGCCGATTATACAGAGTGAAGTAAGCCAGAAACAAAAACACAAATACAGTATACTAACACATATATATGAAATTTAGAAAGATGGTAACTATAACCCTCTTTGTGAGACAGAAAAAGAGACACAGATGTATAGAACAGTCTTTTGACTCTGTGATAGAGGGAGAGGGTGGGATGATTTGGGGGAATGTCAGGGAAACATGTATAATATCATATAAGAAATGAATCGCCAGTCCAGGTTCGATACAGGATGCTTGGGGCTGGTGCACTGGGATGACCCGGAGGGATGGTATGGGGAGGAAGGTGGGAGGAGGGTTCAGGATGGGGAACACGTGTACGCCCGTGGCGGATTCATGTTGATATGTGACAGAACCAATACAATATTGTAAAGTAAAATAATAAAGAAATAGGCAAAAAACAAGGAAACGAATATGTACTCCCAAGTCATAGGATTTCCAATTTGCTACACACCATTTAATATTGCAACTGGGGTAAAATTGGGTCTTGGGCAGCTCTATAATATAGTTTATTTTAGCTGCTTATACATCAACTCACTTGAAGTTTACCACGTTAGGAGAGTAAGACTTTGAGAAACTAATCGGTCTGCCCTTGATGATTAATTTTGCAGCAGATTCAGTTTTGTTTATAATTTTTAAAAACTTGAAACAATATGTCTTTCATATTGTAAGGACTGATTACATAAATTATGGTATGTTAATAGAAGGGAATACTCTCTACCTATCAAAAATGGTGACATAGATTTATGCCAGTTAACATTAATGACTTTCCTGGTGGTCCAGTGCCTAATATTCTGTGCTTCCAATGCAGAGGGTACAGATTCAATCCCTGGTTGGCAGGTGGGGAGGAACTAAGATCCCTGAATGTCATGGAGTACAGCCAAAATTTTAAAAATAGTTTATCATGTTTAATTCGATAAGGACAGTAGCTTAGATGTAGATTTCACTTTCTAAAACCTTTTGTATAATCTAAACTTTTTGCAATATTTGAGTATTACTATAATAATCAGAGAAAAATAACAAAATATTTCTCCTTTGGAAAAAAGAATATAAGAATACCATGGACCGATGTGTTTTTCAAGGTGAAATGACATTTTTCATATTCTACTGATAAGCATGAAAATTGTTTTAGAAAATAATCTATTAGGATATCTTCAGAGACTAAAATGTGTATATATTTTGGCTAAATAACTCCATTTTTTGATATCTCTACTAGGGAAGTAATTCAAAGTTTAGAAAATATTTTTCATAGATGCAGTAAAATGTGTATGGATCTATTTTAATAATAATGGTATAGGAAAGATTTAGTGAACTCTTCACTTCAGCTCATTTCAGTCCCTCAGTCATGTCCTACTCTTTGCAACCCTATGAATCGCAGCACGCCAAGCCTTTACACATTCGCAAAATGAAATCATCCACAGCAGCTTTCAATATTATCAAGATTGTATAATAACTGGGAAATGTACTTTTATGTTAACTATCTTTGATGGAAAAAAACTGTAAATTATATCACCTCAACTGTGTAAAAATATGTATTGGTAAAACAATAGGAGAAAAGTCTATGTAAAAATGTTCACAGAAGTTATCCCAGAATAATGAGTTTAGAGTAACTTTTTCTTCTTTTTTCACTTCTGTATCTTTCAGGATTTTTGCAAGTTATTTGGTTTTGTTATTTTTACAATATAGTTGTCCTATCTTTGGGACCCAGGAAACAGAAGGGGAAAGTAAATCAGTTTTACTTACTTCATCTCTGTCATTAATTGTTACTTTGTACACTATTCTTCAATTCGTGGTAACAAAGATTTAATTTTATAACTCCATACTTTAGAATTCACTTAAATCTCATCTTGTTGTTTAGTGGCTAAATCCTATGGACCATAACCCGCCAGGCTCCTCTGTCACTGAGATTCTCCAGGCAAGAATTCTGGAGTTGGTTGCCATTTCCTTCTCCTGGATCAGGGGATCTTCCTGACCCACAGATTGAACCTACATCTCTTGGGTGGGCAGGCGGATTCTTTACCCCTGAGCCACCAGGGAAGCCTGAATGTTATATTAGTCTGTCATTAAAGAGGGAAATTAATTTAGCTTGTATCTACATGGACTCAGTATCCTTTGATTTCCTGCCATTCCACCACAGTTGTTCCAAGAACCTTCCTGGATACCAAAATCTGCAAATGACTAAGTCTCTTAGAGAAGATGGCTTAGTAATCAGCAAATTGACTGTAATGGCAACATTCATTACAGAGAACAAGGGAGGCAACAAAAGACAGGCTGGTGTGGCAAGGGTACAGACTTCCACCCTTACCTTTCCTGCCAGCTACATGAAAGACCTTGCACAAGTACCTTTAACCTCTGTGAGACTCAGCTTTTTCGTATTTAAATAAGATAAGTATGCTTGCCCTAACAACTTTCCAAGATTTCACTGAAAATCTAATTGAGTGAAAAGTACTTTGAAACCCATAAAATGCAATATGAAAATATACAAATACAAATATAAAAATATAAAATAGGCTCTGTTACAACCCAGGAATAGAATTCTCAGTGAAATAATTTTTCTGTTGTATTTGGAAAGCTTCAAAGTGCTTTATTTTGCAACAGAATATATATATTTTTTATAGTAAGAATAGGAAAACATTTATCCCATAGATGCTTTTGGAAGGTATCAATTATTACGTATTAGGTTTTCACTAACAATTATGAGATATTTACTAACAGTGCTTAGACAGACCAAAATCATCTTTTTTCATTAGTTATATTAATTTAAACAGCATTTTAGTAATATGAAAAAATTATAACATTTGTAATAGAAGAATACTAAAAATCTCATAGTATTCACAGGAAGATCCCCTGGAGAAGGAAATGGCACCCCACTCCAGTACTCTTGCCTGGAAAATTCCATGGATGGAGGAGTCTGGTAGGTTACAGTCCATGGGGTTGCAAAGAGTCAAACACAACATGAGCGACTTCACTTTCTTTTCTCTTTGTCATAGTATTAAAGGTACATTACTTCTTTCAGCCAAATTTCATCTTATTTTTCTGTTACAATTTAGACAGCACAGTAGAAATTAAGTCTACTTATAAGTTAAATCCTACTTTGTAAGGCAGCACTTCATTTTGGCGTTTAGATTTGGATATTGTCACAATATTTTTTTGTTTTAATAAAATTTAACAGCTTGATAGTAAGTAGTTAAATTTAATTGTGTTTTATCTTGGGCAGGTGAATTACATTCCTTTTTTCAAAGAAATACAGTATTTCAGTTAATAAACCTGTTAAAAGTGTGAAACTCAAACATTCTTAATGTCTTTATGACTTTTAACTACATTAAAAGTCTGTAAGGAAATATAATTTATACAAGAAAATGCTCATGTTTTATTTTTATCATTATATTCCCTGGCATCTTAAAAATTTTATCATTTCAAGCATGCTGTGAATTTAATAACCATCTTCTACGAAAGCAAACACTATTGTAATTCTTTTTCAAGTTAAGATACATTTTGTTAACCTAAAAACACTATTAAGAATGGCAATGATTCAATTGTGCACTCCCAAACTGAAAAGTAATTATTTTTAATTAACAAAGGATATATGAGGCAGAGAAGCATAAAATTATTTTTTATAATTGCAAAGCCATTCATAGCTGTAAAGATAACTTAATGCTTTCTTTAATGCGGCTCATGTCTCAGCATCATCCACTCCCTGCTACTCATGGATCCACGCTACTCCCAATATTGTCTCACTTTGAATGCTGCTGCTGCTGCTGCTAAGTCATTTCAGTCGTGATCGACTCTGTGCGACCCCATAGACGGCAGCCCGCCAGACTCCGCCGTCCTGGGATTCTCCAGGCAAGAATATTGGAGTGGGTTGCCAGTTCCTTCTCCAATGCATGAAAGTGAAAAGTGAAAGTGAAGTCGCTCAGTCGAGTCTGACTCTTAGCGACCCCATGGACCACAGCCTACCAGGCTCCTCTGTCCATGAGATTTTCCAGGCAAGAGTACTGGAGTGGGGGTGCCATTGCCTTCTCCACTTTGAATGCTATCTTGGTACTAATAGAAAAAAATGGCAGAACAATTTCCCTGTACTGATGAGGGTAGCCCTTCTCATCCTTTTCCACCTCTATAGAAATTCCTCAACCAGTTATGTTATCTGAGTGCAGAAAGCAGTGAATGCCTTCCATCACTGTGTATCAGAGTCTCCTAGAGGGTCTTTTAAAGATGCATTTGCCAAGGCAAAATCCTATTCTGATCCATATGTTTAGGCATGGGTTTGGGAATGTGAATTTTCATTACATGTGGTATTAGTATGCTGCTAAGTCACTTCAGTTGTGTCCAACTCTGTGTGACCCCATAGATGGCAGCCCACCAGGCTCCTCTGTCCCTGGGATTCACCAGGCAAGGATACTGGAGTGGGTTGCCATTTCCTTCTCCAATTAGTATGCTAGGGTTGCCATAATAAAATACCACAGACTGGGTGGCTTAAATAACAGAAATTTATTTTCTGTCAGTTCTGGAGGCTAGAAGCCCAAGCTTGAGGTGTCAGCAGGGTTGGTTCCTCCTGAGGCCATCTTCTTAACTTGCAGATGCCTGCCTTCCAGCTGTGTCCTCCTATGGCTCTTCCGCTGTGTCTATGTGTATCCAAATTTCCTCCTTTCAAAAGGATACCATTCAGACTGGATTAGGTCACACTCTAAAGGTTTCATTTGAACACATTATTGACTGGGGAATTTTTGCAGAAACTGACCTCTGTGGCCAGCAGTTTGTTATATAAGTGAATATTGAAACAGGCCAGTCAAAAACGTTTGTGTTACAAAAGACAATACAACTCTGGTCGATCAGTTGTTAACTTAGTCACCTCTTTTAAGGTCCTACGTCCAAATACAGTCAGATTCTGAGGTACTAGAAGTTAGGGGCGTGAATTTGGGGACAATACAGGTCAGCTCATAACGTATGCCCCAGTGTTCCAGAAACAGGTGACTCAAGGTTCATACCTAAGCAAACACCAATTTAGGCTGTAAGTCACCTAAGTGTGCTCACTCACCTCAGTCATTTAGCTTTATGAGACTTCCTATGTGACCTCTTTCAGGAGGGTCTTGCTACTTCATTCCTAAAGAAACATGTCATTTGGTTTCCACTCTTACTGTCCATCATGCTACATAAGATAGCGTCTCCCACCCATCCTGTCAATCCCTGTCTCCTCTACTCTTTTTGTCACACTCATGTCACTGACATTCCTCACTAGAATGTAAGCTCCGCTTCGTTTTGCTCACCACTGTACTCTCCCTCCCCACCCTGGAAGATGAGAGTGTGCTGCAGGTGATCTTGTGCTCCTTCTGTCAAGAAAAAAGCAAGGTCTTCTGCTGAGAAGGAGCTGCTGCTGCTGCTGCTGCTGCTGCTGCTAAGTCGCTTCAGTCATGTCCGACTCTGTGCGACCCCATAGACAGCAGCCCACCAGGCTCCCCTGTCCATGGGATTTTCCAGGCAAGAGTACTGGAGTGGGGTGCCATTGCCTTCTCCAGAGAAGGATCTAAGGAGGTGGTAAGGCAGGAGGCCTGAGAAGAATTAAGATTTGAAGATCCCTATGGAGAATGGGAGCGGAAGATTAGAGCGAATTCAGAAAGAGCTGGCTAGGCTGGCCTCAGAATTCAGCATATATGGAGACCCCATTTATGTTACCGATACATTCTATTGTATGATCTCCAGCAGTTCTCACAGCTGCAGAGGAGCAGAGAGGGCAAAATGGTTATTTTGATTTCTCAGTGATTACCATTGCTCCTTGGCGTAACATTCAAGGCCCTTCACCATAAGTTCCTATTTACATTACCCGTTTACTTCTCAGTTATACCAAGTTTCTTTTTTTCCTCAAATACTCTTACATCCTCTCTTTTTTAGTGCTTTCCCTTTGAATTCTCAAACTTCCCTTGGCTAACTTTTGGTTGGCCTTTAATGATTCAGCTCAAATATTCTATTTTGGAAATGCTCCCCAGTCACCTTAAGTATTAGCTATAGTGCTAAGATCATTCCTCTTCTAGAGCACCCTGTCTTCAGAATACAGAACAAGTTTCAAGATGCAGTTGTCATTTACTGTGTGATCTTGAGCAAGATATTTAACATTTTTGCTCTTCAGTTTCCTCATCTGTATTATGAACACAGTGATAAGCCCCTGTTTTAGAGAACTTTGATGTGGTGAAAAGATATATCGGCAAACGGTGCTATTGTGATTATTTGCTTGTCTTCCTCTCTTGAAAGTTCTTTAAAAGCAGGAATTGTCATTCATGTTAATTTTCTAAATTCCTAACATTTGACGCAGTGCCCAGCACACTGTGGATGTTCCAGAATTGTGGAATAAATTAATGATCAATAAAATTAAGAGACAGTTGAAGAGACAGGGTATACACATTTTTTCCTAAATTATAATTACGGCAAAGAAAGAGCAAGGTTAGGGAATGCACACAGTAAATTGTGCAGGGAAGAGAAGTCAGCTTTGGTAAAAACAGATTGCTTCTTCAGGTAAATAAGGTACACACAGAAACATTTCGCTGACAGCTAAAACAGACATGGACACTGTGTTCATGTAACTTTCAGGCAGATACACCGTCCTATCACAATGGCCAATACATAACAATGACCACATTCACAGTTTCAGACTTTTTGTCTAACTTTCTCAATAGAATAAACTTTGAGGTCAGTTTCCTATTTACCTTCAAATCTCCATCACCTAGCAGTGTTTAATACACAGCAAGAGCTCAGTACGGAAAGGTTTAGGAAATTAATGACGTGCCACAGAAAGAAGCGAAACCACCAGTAGGTCCAGTCAAACTAAACATTTAATTACATTTTCAGAGTTACTTTCCGTAATACAAGCAGCGGAGAATTCACTCCCGCTAGAGGAGCAAGCTCCTGGGATCCTCACCCACAATTGATTGGGATACACGAGAGAAATACATGACATAAATTTTCTTTGGATTTGAGCGATTCAACAACCTAGCCTGATAAAGCATCCACAAGCCTAACTGCATTACGTAACTTAACCTTCTTGCACTTCCTTGCGGTCCCACACCCAAACCTATTTGACTAGCTTGGTGCGTGTAGGGGCAAGGCCCCCCCCCCGATTCTAAACTAGCCAATCCAAACTGCCAGAATCGGCAGCGCGGTGTCTTCTGGGATCTGTAGGCTTCCGAGGTTAGGCTTCCCGGGAGGCCGAGCTTATTCCGGCGGCCATGGGCCTCCAAAGGCCCGCCCTCTTTCTGGGGGCGGACCCCGGAGCAAACCAAGGGGCGTGTTTTCGCCCCCACCCCCGCGTGGCCGGATAGGGTGCTGGTGGTGCGGGACGGTGATTCCCACGTGGTGCGGAGACTAGATGTTGCCTGTTCGGGTCCTTCTTGACTTTCTCGGCCTGTGAGCTCTCTATCTCCAGAGATGCCGAAGATCAAATCAGCGGCTAGCGGCCGCCGCCGGGAGCGGCAGCAACAACGCGGGCAGCTGAAGAGCGCCGGAGGTGGGGACACCCGCGAGAGAGCTGGGGTCCCTTGGGTTGGGACTTCCGGTGGGACCGAGCCGGGGCAAGGGCGGAGTTCTGGCGGGGACAGTGAGACCGGGCGGCCCCGCGCTCCGGGAGCGCGCGAGTCCCGGGTTTGCCCGAGCCATGAGCGCAGGCCCCGCGCGCCGCCTCTGACTTTCTTTCACGGAAGGGGTGGCCTTAAAACAGTCTGTCATCCAGGCTCCTTAGCGTGACGTTTGGCGCCCGTAGCTGGCGCAGATATCGTCCCCTAGCTATCCTGTTTTCTCTGGGACGGTCTAATATTTTTAGTTGGGAAATTAAGGCTATTTCATGTTTTATTGCAGGACTCATGTTCAACACGGGGATTGGGCAGCATATTTTGAAAAATCCTCTCATTGTTAACAGCATTATCGATAAGGTGGGTGCTAAAAGGAGAGGGAGAGCGTTACTGGGTTATTGATTTTAATTTTAGGAATATCTAAGCACAGAAAGGATTCCTGACACAAAATAGATGCTGTATAAATACTTGTTGAACGAACTGAAAAATTGTGTAGGATTCGCAAGTTCTCTTCAATATGATTTTCTTTATTCTGTGAGTCTCGGGTTCTGACTCCAAATTCTTTTATCTTTCTGTAGATTATTTACTTCTTAGCTTGACACTTCTACTTGTTCAATTCCAGATTCTTCTTCTATTACCAATCACTTTTTCTAGGCAGCATCTATCACTGTTTTTGTTTACTGCAAACCCTAAAATTATATCTAAACAGACACCTTTGGAAGTTTGTTCCCCAGAGAAGCCTGTATGTTATAAGCCAATGCCACATGTACTCTTCAGAGTATTCTTTCTCTATGGGTTATTGATGTTTTCTTTTTGTTTCGTATGATTGAGAGCTAGGACATGAAACAATAGGTGGTGCAGATGACTTTCATGGTTGCAAAGGAAGTATCCTGGTGCTGTAGAAAGGACATTACCTGGCTTAGAGATGTCAAGTTAGTGTCTGCAAAATGAGAGTTGGCCTAGCTTTTTAACCTTTTGGCTCATGAATTTCTTTGTGCATGTGATGAAAGTTACGGACTCAGAATACTCCAGCTATGTGCATACATATACTTTTTTTTTCTGCCACATGTTGAGGGTTGTGGGATCTTAGTTCCCACACTAGGTATCTAAACCCTTCCCCCTGCAGAGGAAGCATGGAGTCCTAACCACTGGACTGGACTGACATTAATTTTTCTACACAATTTCTGGATCCTTCTGTACCCCTGAAACCATACACGGATGTGGAATTGAGAAATACCAGTACAACATGCTATGGTTCATCATTTTGGTCCTTCCTTTTTGAACCTAGTGATAATAGTGTTGATAACAAGGTGCTGTTGGAATCATTTCAAAGATAGGAAGAAGAATGCCACTCTTAGAACTGCTGTTCCTACTTCTCTGACTCCTAACTGTTGCCCCAAGTTAGGAGGACTGTTCAGTTTCCACTTGTTCCTAATGTTAATAATTTTTTTAAACATAGATCATGAAACAATTTCCTAGAAATGGAGTCAGAATAAGATCTCCTAACTGTGCACTTTTGAGTAAAGATATTCTGCTGTAAATTAAATTATGTGTTCAGATGTGCCTGTAAAGCTAAAGTAGTTGTGCTTGCTTGTAGGCTGCCTTACGACCAACTGATGTGGTGCTGGAGGTTGGACCTGGAACTGGCAATATGACTGTAAAGTTGCTGGAAAAGGCAAAAAGGTAAAGAGAGGATTTAGTGTTTGGTATCAGGTATCATGTGAGTAAGCTCAGGTGGTTTACAAGTATAAATCTGTTTTAATGAATTGCTGTTAACAGTAACTCTTGCTCCTTTGCTAGAAACTTTATCTTATAAAATATGAGCAAATTCAGAGAAGGCAATGGCACCCCACTCCAGTACTCTTGCCTGGAAAATCCCATGGACGGAGGAGCCTGGTAGGCTGCAGTTCATGGGGTCACTGAGAGTTGGACATGACTCAGTGACTTCACTTTCACTTTTCACTTTCATGCATTGGAGAAGGAAATGGCAACCCACTCCAGTAGGGTTGCCTGGAGAATCCCAGGGATGGCGGAGCCTGGTGGGCTGCTGTCTATGGGGTCGCACAGAGTCAGACACAACTGAAGCGACTTAGCAGCAGCATGAACAAATTGGGTGAAGTGAGTCAAAGGGTACCAATTTCCAGGATAAAATAAATATGTCCTGGGGATGTAATGGACATCATTATGACTATAGTTAACAACACTGTAGTATATTTGAAGGTTGGCAAAGAGAGTAAAAGTCTCATCACAAGAAAAAAATTTTAATTATGTGGTCATGAATGTTATATATATCAAATCAGTGTGTTGTATAACTGAAACTAATGTAACGTTTTATGTCAATTATGTCTCAATTTTTAAAATGGATTAAAAGAAAAAAAATATAGGTTTATCAATCAGGAAAACAAATGACACTGGATACTTCAATACAGGGAATTGGTTACATGGTTGTTAGAGGACCAAGATAATAAAACACTGAGGTTAACCCAAGAGTAGAATTACAAAGAGCAGCTACCACCTCTCGGCTCAGGGGACCAAAGCAAAAGGATTGGTTATTGGACTTAGAACTTTGGAGGAGATCTAGCATAGGCCTCTGAGACTGGAGTGTCACCTGGCTGCTGCTGGTACCTTCTTTGTCTCTTGGTGAATCCAGTTCCAGTTAAATTGGATCACTGCTGTGTCTTCTGGGGGATGTAGGCAACAAAGAACTTACCTGAAGAGAGTTCAGTGAGGAGACCATGGACAAGATGTAGGAATGTTAAGGGAACCAGTAAGCACTTAGTGAAAAACCTAGGGACTATCAACAGCAGGAAACAGCTGCCATCGAGCAACCTCAAGGGACAAGAGGAGGGAAATGTGTTGCCAGAGCCCAGAAAGAGCAGGGACAGGGACCACTCATAGCCAAACACAGCCACTGCCAGAACTTGTGCAAGGCAAGCGCAGGCATTAGGAAGACTCAACCCACCCCTTGGAACCAGTAATGCCTTCCATTAGCCTGGCCCAACAAGAAGTCAAAGGGCGAGGGAGCTGGGCTATATTACCCTATAGGCACAGCAAAGCTCTGGGAGCTAAGCAGACTAAACCTCACATAGATCTGCTCTGTAGACAGGGTCTTCCTGGAAGTCAGCAAAACCTCAGCTTATACTGAAATAAAATTTCAGCCTATGTGGTATCCCTTTTCATTTACTTGAGAAATTATCTATGCAATATGCTGTGGATCTTAGTAGGTGAGAGAAGTGACCTACTCATTTCAGAGCAGTTGGTTTGTATGCTTCCAAAGAACATTTACTGCAAACACATATTTTGTATTTTTTTTCATCATCAGTTGAATTACAAAGCATGGAGCCATATGAGCACAGTAATCCTGTGAAGTATTTGGGTAGAATGGTCATGTAGTCTGGCTGCCTACTTTTCTGGGTGACATTTTTTGTTGTTTCTTTAACCCCCTTGTCACATTTTGTAAAATCATCTCTTCATTAAATTCTCTTCAGGTTAAGTTCTTTAAAATATACTGGTAGAGTACAATTGAAGAATAATGATGGTTGAATTGGGAAAAGAATTTTACTTCATTTAAATAATGTAAGTTCCTATTGAGTTAACAGGAAAAGATTTCTCCATAATTAACCTACAAAAAAATTTTTTTTTAATTTAGGTAATTGCTTGTGAACTTGACCCAAGGCTAGTAGCTGAACTTCACAAAAGAGTTCAGGGCACGTGAGTATACATAATAGAATTAAAGTACATTTCAATCTCGTGAAACAATGTTCTTTTTAATTGCTTTTTTTTTAATTATCAGGCCTCTTGCCAGCAAACTTCAAGTAATGGTGGGTGATGTGTTAAAAACAGATCTGCCATTCTTTGATGCTTGTGTGGCAAATTTGCCTTATCAGGTATGTTTTCAAAATGTAGGAACATTATATATACTAAATGGTTCTCTCGTGGGTTTTTCCCAGAAATAACCAGTTAATTCTTTTCCAGATCTCTTCTCCTTTTGTCTTCAAGCTGTTGCTGCACCGACCTTTTTCAGGTTTGTGACAAGAAGACTAAAGTTTCTGCCAAATCTTAGAAAAATTACAGTTTAGGCCATGAACACGGATAGCCAAAGGTTAATTCAATTGAAAAACTACTGGAGAATTTTTGTAGAAAGTATCAATTTGTGTGCTGCTCGCTCTCTCCGTCTCACATTCTTTAGCAGTTGCTAGAGTTATTTGGGAGAGGTGTGGGCTGAGTCGTGCTTCTGAGCCTGGATGGCCTTTCCATATTTTCTTACGCTTTTGTTGTTAGCCCAGGTCAAATTTCTTGTCTAGATTCTCAAAGTGTCATTGCTAACTGGTTTCTAGTACACTCTGTAGCAGTGATTTTCAAATTGCAGGTCAAAAACTACTTAGTAGGTTTAAAATAAATTTAATGAGCCATGACTGTCACTTTTTTTAAATTATATGGAATGGAATATATCAAAGGGCATTCATGTCAACCAGGTGATTACAGTTTCGTGAAACTTTTGTTGACCTGAAATACTCTCATCTGATCATTGAGGGCTTACGTTCACAAGGGGTTAGAGCTACAGCCATTATACAATAAAAAACAAAGGTAGCCATCATTCTGTGGGAATAAGGCTCAGGCTGAAACTGTTCTCCCTTCTGGCCAGCTATTATTAATCTCAGCTATTGATTTACTGTTTCCCACCTAAGAAAAGTCATTGAAGTTAAAATACATTTACAGTTGAAAATGACCTTTCTCTTTTTATTCCTTTCTGCTGTCTTTTCAGATGTGCTGTGCTAATGTTTCAAAGAGAATTTGCTCTCCGACTGGTTGCAAAACCTGGAGATAAGTTATACTGCAGACTGTCAATTAACACACAGCTATTGGCACGTGTGGACCATCTAATGAAAGTAAGTGACTGTTGTTGAAATGATGGGGCTGAACTCATCATTGAGCATCTAGCTGTGCCTTCTGTGAGGAGAGCGTGTACAATTACTATATATATTTTTTTAATTTATTTTTGGCTGCAGTCATTGCTTTGTGCGGGCTTTCTCCAGTTGTGGTGCACAGGCTTCTCATTGCAGTGGCTTCTCTTGTTGCAGAGCGTAAGCTCCAGGTGTGTGGGCTTCAGTAGCTGCAGCATGCCAGCTCAGTAGTTGTGGCTTGCGGGTTTAGTTGCTCCTGGGCACGTGGAATCTTTCCGGACCAGGGATTGAAACACTGTCCCCTGCATTGGCACTTTATCCACTGCGCCACCAGGGAAGTCTTGATTACTATTTAAAGTTTTTGAGAGGACTACTTTAAATATTTTCTGATTAACAGGTCGGAAAGAATAACTTCAGACCACCACCCAAGGTGGAATCCAGTGTCGTAAGGATAGAACCTAAGAATCCACCACCACCCATCAATTTTCAGGTGAGGTTAAAATAGGGTCATTCAATAAAAGGAAAAAAAGTCCAAGGTGGAAGATGTGTGTCTGTAGCAGCAGAAAAAAATGAGTCAACCTAAATGTCTAAATAGGAGAATATTAATTATAATACATCCTGTGTGGAGTAGATGGAATTATTTGACACAACATAGTTGTTGAAGACCTCAAAGAGCATGGAAAATCTTTGTAAAAGATACAAAGATTAGAATATCATTGCAGTTTGCTGAAGATTTATATCTACAGAAAACATGTATCTATCTGAATAAGACATGGGAAACAAGATAAAATGAAAATAGTTGTGTTAAAGTAATAGTATGGGTAACACTGTTTAATCAGAATTCTAATTTTTGCCATTTAAAAAGAGAAGAAAGCCATATGACTTGATGTAAAACCTCACTGCAATCACATTGGATAAAAACATGCTTATATGGTCAGTAGCTGGTGGCGGTGGTGTGGTTGTCAGCTATTCCTGCAAGGTTTAGCTAGGTGTATTACACAGGCTGTATTCTAAATCACTTCTGTTTTGAGTCATGTTCTTTTGAAAACGATACTTAGATTTAAATAAATGCAATGTTCTTTGTTCCAATGTGGCACAAATATGTTTTCTATTTTTAAAACTGAGGGTAAAATAGTCAATGAGGTGCACAAAAGTGTGTCAATCAAGTATAGATCTTTTGTATATATGAACCAGACACATCGAGATATAGAACATTTTTACCACTTCAGAAGGCTTTTAGTTTTATATAGTGAGACAAAATTGTACCTACTAGGTATCAATGGGGCTTAATATTTTCTAAGAAAATACCATCTACTGTTTCAGGAATGGGATGGCCTAGTAAGGATCACCTTTGTTAGGAAAAACAAGACACTGTCTGCTGCATTTAAGTAAGTATTTTACTAATTTATTATATATGAGGGATCAGTGCTTCAGATACTGTGCTAAGCGCTAAAATTTGGTCATTTTCCTGAACAGTATTACCCTAAAGCATACACATGATTCATGTCCAGACACACTTTTAATTTTGTACTTTGGGAGGCAGGAGAATTTAATGAAGAAAAAGTTCCTGGACTTGGGAATTAGATCAGGTTTGTGTTTTTTTGAGAAATGGGAAAAACCCAAAAACTATATCCTGCATCTGCTTTTCTTTGGAAAAAATGAGGTGACAGATGGACCCCTTCAACACTTTTGAAAGATTCACAGCATTTTTACTTGGAAAAATATTATAGCAATTTGGGGCCCAAGGTAAAAAAAATGGTGAAAGCCACAATGAAAAAATTAATTTTTGAGATTGTTTTTGTAATCTAAAACTTCCTTAATCTATGTATTAGGTTTAGATATTAGTAGTTGTGATTATTTCAGTTTAAATATTCAACCTTTTTAGTTCTTTAATTTTACCATGTGGAACATAGGCTTAATCTTATAGTAAGGGAAATTTATAATCTGTTTGGAATAATAGTGACATCATTTCTTTATGTAATATAGGTCAAGTGCAGTGCAACAGCTATTGGAAAAAAACTACAGAATTCACTGTTCGGTCCATAATATTGTAAGCACAAAATATTTTTGTTGTTTCAATAAATTGTTGTGTTTTTAAAATGTCCATTTCCTACTGTTTCATATATCATTACAAAACTCTTTAATTCTGAACATTTCATAGGACCCTTAAAAGATAGTATGTCATGTCTAACAGGAGAACGTCAACTCTTTAATAGGTCAGTGCTGCTGTATACTTTGTAGAATGTATCTGAGCAGCCTGGAATACTCCGTCCTTTTTCACTGACAGTTTTTCTTTTGGCTATATTCATTCAGTTGAGTCATAATTTTCTCCCCAATTTTAACCATGTATAACTTACTCAGCTTAAAGTTATTTGCTAGTTTCTGAATTGGAGCTATCCCTTCTTGCTTGTTGCTGACATAGAAATTACAAATTTAAGGTTACCATTTTCTCAGTGACTTTTTTTTTACCCAGAAATTGAAATAATTAGAATAAAGTAAGGGATAAATGGCAAGTTCTGGTTGTGAACCTCATGTCTCCTACCATTATCTGTGCAATATTTTCTTTAGTTGTGTGAACACACAGACATCTATATATGACTGTGATGTTTGATAATTTTTTATTTTCCAATCTAAACAGAGTGGCAGATAAAAGCAAATTTCCTTTTCACTCAGCTTTTACGTGGTTTAATGTACCAGTAGCACAGCTACCTGGAGGAGATGGCAGCCTACTCCAGTGTTCTTGCCTGGAGAATCCCAGGGATGGGGGAGCCTGGTGGGCTGCCGTCTCTGGGGTTGCAGAGTCGGACACGACTGAAGCGACTTAGCAGCAGCAGCATAGCCACCTCCATTTTATGAATACAGTCTCTGAACAACTACCTACATAGGAAATACTAAATTGGATTAATAAGTTTTTAGATGGAAGATGTGAAGTGTGAAGCATTCGCAAGGGTTAGAGAGGCTATCTTTGAGGAAAAACTAGCTACCTAATGAAATTTGTGCCAAGAAAATGTTATTTTTAAAAGATATTAACAATTGCTGAAAAATTTAGTTTACAGCTTTAATTATGTTATGAAGTACTTTGAGAATCCTGAAACACAACTATTTCAGAATTTCTAAGAAGAAAAAGGGCAGTATACATGTTAAGTATTTGGTATGTGCTAAACATCAACCACTTAATGAATTAAGAGATGCAAGTCTTATTGACACAGATAGGCTTTCCAAAACTATCATGAAGAGATAAGGTGACTGTTTGACTTACTGAACTGAAAAAAAAGAGTCAAGGTGACTTCATTAAAGATATGTTGTTCATTTATTCTGAATCTTGTATTGATAGATAATACCAGAAGATTTCAGCATAGCAGATAAAATACAGCAAATCCTAACCAGCACAGGTTTTAGTGACAAGCGGGCCCGTTCCATGGACATAGATGATTTCATCAGGTAACTACATTTTCCTTTTACTACATGTTTACATTTCTTTACTGTGACACCTTCATATTTAGAGATTTAAAGGCTTTTAAGCGGTTATAAGGTGCTACCTGGGAGTTATTGCATAGCACTTCCATGGCATGGAATAGTATTTGGTGTAGAAGATGGAGGCTAGTTAGCTGCAGCAGAATGAACATTTTCTGTAAGAACAGTACGTGAAGAACAGTCCAAGCCTGGAGATAGCCTCTGTGACAGTGTGAGTTATGGTGTGTGTGCTTCTCCCTTCCAGCCCCCTCCCCCAACCCCCATTGAGTCTTAGTTTGTCTCTTCAAAGTAGCCTTTCAGGTAGAAGAATCACAATACATATAGTTGGATTTTCTTTACTGAGAATAGCTTTTAAGTATGAAATAATATTAGTTACAACCATATCTGGTTATCATTTCTAACTGGTTCAATAACTTATTTCATGGACTGAGGCAAGTTTTATACACCTGAAGTAAGAAAGAAAGAATGGTGTCATAATTAACTGGGCAATATAGAGCAAAATTTGTTTTCCTTCAGTTAAGCAAGTAAATCTTACAAAAGCAGAGTAAGGTGTCAAATACTCAGGTAATAATTGACCTGCATTCATTGTTTTTAATCACTAGCACTTTGATTTCCTTATTTAAAAACCATAAATTTTTGTCTCTAACCAATTCATTTTTCAAGCTTCCATGATCTAGAGGCTGAAAAAAAGAGGGTAGATTGATATAAAAGTCACTGGTTTACTTTTTATGCTGGAAACAGTTGTATGTAACTGAGACAAATGACACTTATATTTTATTGGCAGGCTAGCAGTACTACTGTCTTCATTAGATGTTAACTCCAGGAGTTGAACATTATCCATAAGTACCCATCTTTAGATATCTTAACCCATCTTGTTGGTTCTTAATCTCAGGCAGGTCTAAATAGAAATATTTCATCTTCTTTTCCTTCATTCTTATTAATTTTCTGCAAGGTTACTAAACATGCAGCTTACTAAAACAGTGATCTGATACGTACATAGGTATCCAGAGAGAAGCATTTGAGTCTGAATAACTGAGCTCCGAGAGCAAGAAAGGACACATGAGATTAGCCATTCATCTCTTTCCTGTCTCTCATTCCAAACAGCTTTGCATTCATTACCAGCTTGAAATGGAACAAGTACCAATGTGCTCTTAGGCCAGGGTTAGTGTAGGTCTAAGACTATTTTAGTTAAATTCATCATCCTTTAAGGCATATAGGCTACGACAGGAGAGACACCGAAATGAGGTGGCTTTAACCAATATACATCTCATAAACTTAATTGAAGAGTAGTTTCTTTACTGACATCTTAGGAGTATTTGTGTTTTAGAACTCATGGTACAGGGACTATGTATGTGTTGTTACTTATACAAACTAGCATTTCAATACCATCCCACTTGGTTTCTTTTTTTCAGATTGCTACATGGATTCAATGCAGAAGGCATCCATTTTTCTTAGGTATCTGGAAAAGAGAAGTTTTTCAAGCTCAAGGAAAAAAGTGGGATTATATATTCTTAATAGTTTGAGAAGATGAACCATGCTTGGACACTGTGTGCTTGACTGCTTGTGATGTGCTACTACTGCCACCATTTAGTTCTCTGAATTTTTAGGAAAGTCAGTCAATTCTAAGTGTCCAAGGTTTCTTTTTTTGCGCCGGGCAGGGTGATAATAATCTTCAACAGCCGCAGATACGCACAACTTTACACTTCAAGTTATTTCTAACAGTGTATAAAGATGGTACCTTTTTATTTTCTGTGTTATATATTACTGTGAGAACCTTTTTTAGGCTTTTAGCTCTTTAGGCCTTTGTCCTTGAAGTCATAAAAAGTTGAAATGTTTAATTTAGTCACATATTCCCCATACCATTTCTTCTTGTTATTCATGTGTACAGTAAAGCAGTTGTCCTAAAATGTTATTTTGTTTCTCGAATTCTTCCTCTGTTTTCCCGTGCAGTTTCTATCACTGCCTATCCCTCTAGCAATCCTGTAGTGTTAACAGGCTCCATCAGGGTTTTACTTAAGCCTGAGCCTGCTACTGCCACCTCATAGTGCCAGGCATATATTACTTGTAGGCATTCCTTGTAAATGAGCATCTCAACTAGAATAAAATGAATTATAAGACTGTATGATTTTTTTCATACAAAAAGTCATAGACTCAAAATTTCAAAGAGTTTTATAAATCAAAACTGACTTTAAAGTTAAAATCTCTGCTCTTCAATTTCAAAACAAACCAACCCAACCAGCCATTCTGCCACAACCACAGGTTCCCAGGATTTATAATGTCTGGGTAATTAAAAATTTCAATAGATGTCATAAATAAGTCTTAATTAGCTACAATGTTTAAATCATTATCAATATTATACTCAATATCGTAAATGCCCTTTAACAAAGAATTATAGTAGTTGACTATTTTATTTATATAAGGAAATTAATAAAAATATTTTCAGTGACATTTGGTTTTCTTTATACCTAATTTAATAGAAGGAATGTCTCCAAATTACTTTAACAGGGATCCACACAGTGAGTGAACCTAGAAGGAAAGCTAGGTTGTTTGCCTAAACAGATTTTTTTAGAAATCTGGCCTCAAAGTTATATATTAAAACATTCCTATATAACTAAAATAACATATAGTTTTAGTTAATTTTAATTATTAATAGGAAATCAGTTTTCAAGTCTGAGAAAGAACGTTTAATCCAGATCCAGAAAAATGTAAGTTTTTAGTCTTTAAGTAACAACTGCATAAAGCCACTTTTGTACATAAATACTACATAAGCTTAAGAGTAGGTTTTTTTAAATCGCACAGAACTACTTAGCAAAGTTTACTTGTACCATCTCTTTCTTTAAAGATTTAATTCAGCTTTCCCTCTTATTTCCCTGTCCTATGAATTGCCTGCTGAGTTTTAGTCCCTTTTATAACCTTCAGATTTCCCTATCTGTAAACGGAAAGAATGGGTTATACTACCAAGATCCTTTCTGGTACTAATGTTTAATATACCTTGAATGCTATTCAGAATGAAGCCTTTATAGTATAAGGCAGTGTATTTCAATTTCAGGAGACCTTCCACAGATACAGTACCCTTTTAATTTAAATAATAAATTAAGACTAGTCTTGTGCTTAAAATGAGTAAATTCACGTATCTCTTTATGCCCTTTGAAGGTTGGTTAGGCTCAGAAACTACCTTTTTAAACATTCTCTGTAAGGTCAATACTAACAGTTCTCCATTCTTCCTCTTCTCCTTGAAATAAACACAAGTAGAACATATCTCACAGCTGCAAGAAAACCTGAGTTCCTTCCAAAACAAAGGTGATTGTATTGAAGTAAATTGTCTCTAAAACTCATTACACAGATTTAATTTATTAATAATAAGCACACTGTGAAAATCTACATTTGTACTAGATTTCAAGTTTACAGAGGAGCTTTTCACCATGGTGTTAGGATTTTCCATAACTACCCTTTGAATTCTATGGACAGTGAAGTAGGGAGTCTGGCTCATATGACTCTCTATTCATAGCTTCCCTTTAGCCCACAGGAATGAGCTGGTAGTTCCCTAGAGTAAATCAAAACAAGATATCCCTGGGAGACTTTTTGTTAATGTACTCCTAGACACTATCCTGGGAACTGAGGGAAAACTCCTAGAGAGAGAGAAATCTTCTAACAAAATATTTACATGAAAAGTGGCCAGTTTTCTTCCTTGGAATAGCAATCTGTAAAAATAAGTGCCACCATTTAAAAAGTAGCATGCCCTAGATGAACTGATTGGTGAGAATTTGGTCGTTCTCGCCAAACAGTGGTGAAACATCAAACATTAGGTAATGAGTGGAGCTTGCGTTAGATCTGCCTTTACGGCGAAGTCAACTCTTTTTAGCTTAAATTCTTTTTCAACATAAGTTATGTACTGTCTACACTTGACTTAAACCTAACAATTCTATTATGGACTACTTTCAATGTACATGTACATATTCATGCATCTGAAGCCAATTTCCTTTAACTGTACTGTTTAAAAGGTACATTTTGGGGGTGCTAATGGACACTTCAACTTAAGTAATGGTATTGGTAAAGATCAAATTGCACTATTAGTCTTGTTAATACCACACTGGAACACACACTGCATATATGTTATTATCCTAAGATAAAACTCTTTCCAGAATTTCTTTACTTTTTATTATACACCAACTAGTTTATATTTTAGTTCTTTACAAAGAAAATGCTAAGAAAATTATAACCACATTATATGGTTTTAAAATCATAATTCCAGATTTTTTTACATATAAGATGGAATGGTCCAGCAGCTATGTCCACTGTCACAGACTTTAGTTCCATTCAATGATATGGCACATCCTGCAAAATTAACTAGTCACACACAAAAAAATGTCTCAATTACAGTAAAAATGTACACACAATAAAGGTAATTTACAATGACAAATAAGGAATGTAATTTCTCTTGGCTGTGCTTCAGAAATTTAGTGTCAATAGCCTTAGTCAAGGCACAAAGCAGGAAGAGGTGAGCACAGCTGTTTCTAGGAGTGGGCAAGGTATGTACAATCACTGATGAGGTATGCATGCACGCAAAGGATTTAAAACTGCTCAGTCTTGCTAAGAAAACTGAACTGAGTTAAAAGGAAATGCTGTGGCTTCCCCTTACTATTCACCTCTGGATCAAGTCCACAATCTTACTTCATCATATAGAAAATAAAACTGGCAAGGATCTCCAAAAGTAACTCACTATCTGGGTAAATGAAACAAAATGCTTCACTATTCCCAAATCTTGGTTGTGCCTCCTGACTAGAAGCATCTTGTAGACAAAAGAGTGTGTCACAAAATTGAAATGTCATTCAGGTGAAGGGACAAGACATTTTCCACAGACACTTAAGATTTCCAACTTTCAAATGGCCCTTACAGCTGAACCATTGTTATGTTACAGTAGCGAGGGTTCTGGGGATCCTGCAGCAGCCAACGCTGGTTTAAAGGGCACGGGGTCTCTTCGGGTTGATTTGCTTGCTGGCCTGTTCTTCTTCTTGCAGAGCTGCACGAAAAGATTTCACTTTATCTTGGAAAAAGAAAAGAAGAAAATAAGTTTTGCATTACATGCGATGCAGTACACAATTTTATGCATCCTATCAAGTTATCTCTTACAATATCAACTCAGGGTTTTTCCTTTTGTTCTTTCTGGTCCAGAAACTCAGAACTAAACATAGTGCTCAGGTATAGGAACAGATTCATAGCTTCTGAGAAATGCTTGTGGGGGTCTTTTGTTGTTGTTATCTGCACAACAGATTTCTGTTCTATTTGGCATATTTTATAGTGTTCAATTTTAATTTGAGTTCCTTTTTACAGTGTAAAGAGGCTATATATGTATGTAAAATAGTTATTTGTTCTCAGAATATTAGAAAATGTCTACTTTCAATTCCTATTTTACCTTTTTAAGCTATGAAATTTTAAGTTCACTTGAATTTTTAAGACATGTTACTTTTTCCTTATCGGGGATTATAAAAGGTACGATGAAGAAGGGAGATTACAGAATATACATTTCTTGCTCTTACAGTTCTTACTGTCTGTTCTATCATGTACTGATTCAGAGTCACATAAGAGCAAGAAGTAGGTAAGTAAAAATTGCAAGAGGCAAGTAACTGTCAGCTGTGTGAAGATGAGAAATCTTTCTCCAACAGTGGTTCTCGATTAGGGGTGGTTTCTGCTCCCCTCCCAGGACACTGGTAACGTCTACAGACAGTTCATCCTGGGGTGGCGCTGCTGTCACCTGGTCAGTGGAGACCAGGGATAGCTGTGAGCCCTGCACAGTGCACAGGAGATGGCGCCTTCCAATAGTTTCCCAACTGAAAATGTGTTAATAGTGCAGATTATGGCTTTCAAAAAAGAGAAAGACACAGTGTTGGAATCTCGATTTCTTTCCCCTCTTCCTAAGTACAGTGATGTTGAAAAAGTTTATTTTTTCTGAAATTTAGAAAGGAATATAAGGACTCCTGGATCTGATGCCTGCTAACATAATAGCTCTCAAATTTATATTAATATCAAAATTATATTTGATAAATTTTTTCCCTAAGGACTGAATTATACAGTATTTAGGTAGTAATTTCTTCAAAGTTTGGATATACTTAATATTTACATGAATCTTGAGAAAAGGAAGGGAACTAAGTTGAAATCTACATCTTGCAGTGAAAAAAACAAATCAGGATACATTGTGGTCTATCTCCTGAATAAAATGCATACAGAAAGCTGCTTATACATTATGGCAGATTAGAAAATGATCAAAACACGTTAAATCAAGGCTTGAATATGAAGAACATGAAAAACAGCAAATTTTAGAAACCCCACATCTGCACAAACAATTCTAAATTGGCAAAATGGTCACTGCTGACTCTATAGGATATAATTTCAAATAACTAACTTTACAAAGAACCTAGTTTAAAAAATTAAGCAGCTCTCTTGGTGCTAAAAAATCTAGCAGCTTCAGTCAAGTTTCATGTTGCACTGCATGTGCACACAAAGAAGCCTACTTGCATATAAATGAGGAGAGCTGATTTGCCAAAGCCTAAGAAATCAGCACATATAGTGTGTGCTCATCTGAAGCCACAAAGATAAGCTAACTAAAGCCCGGAAAGAAGACATGGCATGTGAGTAAGCCACATGCTTCTCTTCATAAGCAAAGCAGAAAGAGTAGCTGTTGGAACCTTCCCCTTCGTTTTTAAAACGAGTTCAAAGGAAAATCATGACAAAATATGCACAGAAAGGAGATGCAGGTAGGAGGTAATAAAGATGACCTGGAATAGATCTAAACCAAGGAAAATAATACTGAAAAGAATTGGCCTACCAAAGCTCTGCATGGGTATATAAAACTTAAAAACTTATTAAAATATATTTTCCCTCTTTAATCATAAGATGTTTTATCTTCTCCAAAGACAAAAACAAAAAAGATGACTATAGAGCACTTAAAATATTTCATGTTTCATTTTCAGGGGAAAAAAAAAACGGAATGGTGAGTTGGTCTTTATAACTCTAGAAAGATGCTAAACGTGCCCATTAATTTTCACTTCAGATATCTTTTTACAATATGAAATCCTCCCACTAATTACATACAAATATTAGGCAGATTTCAAATGAAAATGAAAACAGAATTACCCCGCAGTTCAGTTAAAATGTCTATTTTTTGCTCAAGAATAGCTTCAAGTTGCGTGGCGTATGAATCCACATCATAGTCTACTTCCTCAGTCATCTCTAGGAGAGCCTTTTCATCTTCTAACCATCGGATAGATTCCTAAAATGACACCCCCCCAAAAAAAATCCAGTAAGCCTCTTTATAAGACAGAAACCAATTTATAGATTTATTTTAAATATAATCAAACATACTCAGAACAGTATTCTCTGAAATATTTATAACCATAAAACATCATTTACAGAATAAAATCAAGAAATATTTCTTTACAATCAAATACAAACATGATAGAAAGAAAAATGTCCTATTTTTTACTTTGAGTGGGGTTTGGGGAAGGGAATGAAGCAAACACACAAACGAGTGGGGATGAAACACACACCCATCAACGAGCAGAGTAAATCTCAAAACCTCAGCTATCCCTAAAACAACAAGGTGCGATAACACATCTGCGCAATCTCATGAGGCCTATGGGAGTCTATCAGTTGTAAATTATCTGAAATTAACATTCATTTGGGCCTCACAGAGGTTGCGCGAAGAGGTAATCATAAATTCGAAACAGCAGCTCTTCAAAATTATTGACTGTAAGGGAACGCTGGATAGCTCCCATTTTTTTGGCTGCACTGTGTGGCTTGCACAATCTTAAGAGTTCCCTGACGAGGGACTGAACCTGGGCCCTGAGCAGTGAAAGTGCGGAGCCTAACCAGTGGACCACCAACAAATTCCCAAGAAAGCCCATTTTAGGAGAGTCAAGTGAACCACTAAATAGTAACTAGTTACTACTATTCATAAGTGCTTTAATGAAACCACTGTTAACTCAGTTTAGATATGTGGAATTCATGAATTCATTTTTTCACAATGCCGTGAACCATAGATTATTAACAAGGTCAGATCATTTTAAATTAAAGAGTTAGGGGATATAAATATGGACAATTTCTAACTTTTTAAAGCACACACAATTTCACTTTTCCAAACACCAATGTAATTTAATTACTAATTACAACTAGACTATATATCACCATCTATTAGAAGACTAAATACACACTGATTAAAACACACGCACACAACCTCCCAGTAATTTTTCTTTTCCTTCAGCTATACATTTAATTTTTAGAAACAAAACGCCAGTGTGAAAAATGGCACATCACAGAAGGGAGGAACAGTGAATAGAATTGTAAGACTATCAGATTGAAAGTCAGAATACTCGGTTCTTCCAATAAACAAATTTTAGACTTCATTATAAAATGTCAAAGGGAGAAATGATGGGCTTCATATGACACTTCATTCAAGAAGGGCATAGACAACTACATATAACGTAGTTTTAGTTGCTGAATTGATTAAATCACTTGAATATATGATATATATTAAGGGCATATACATATATATGCCCTTTATATATATATATATATATGCCCATTATATATGAATATAAATGAATATATAATATATATAAATATATATCTAAATGTAATTTTAGTTGCTGAATTTATTAAATTACTTGAAACAAATCAGGTGAGAAGACAGGCACACTTCCTAAGAAATCTGTTTTGAGAAAGATAAGTACACTTCACTTTAATAAAGCATTCACAAGTCTACTGCTGAATTCCAAACCAGTTCAACTATGCTGCACACACAACTAGTCTATAAATGTACCACTTTAATTCTGACACATCAAGCATAAATTTGAATTTGAAAGCCTCACTTAACTGAGTTTTGTTGTTTAGTCACTAAGTCATGTCTGACTCTTCTGCAACCCCATGACTATAGCCTGCCAGCCTCCTCTGTCTATGGAATTTCTCAGGCAAGAATACTGGAGAGTATTACCATTTCCCTCCAGGTATCTTCCCAACCCAGGGATCGAACCTGCATCTCCTCATTGGCAGGCAGGCTCCTTACCACTGAGTCACTAGGGGACCCTGTTTGAGTTTTATGGGTTGTCATATTATTCAAACAATTTTCTTAAAATTACAAGTGTCCTTTTGATTTAATCTAAATACCTAGGGCTCTTAAGAGAGTCTCTTAATAAGGGGTTGATTTTAACAGTTTTAATCATGTGTATCCAACTCTACAATTATAAATAGTTCTCATATTTTTGAGCCCTTCATCCAAGTGCGTGAATTGCCTAGAGTTAAGGAATGTTAATATCTGTTACAGATAAAGATTTCTTCAGTATCAGAGAAGGATATACAGGTTAATAGGACAAAGGATTTATAGTACTGTGAGAAGGGGTGGGGTTCAGGAGCAAGCCGACCATGCAGTCTCCATAAAGATGTTCAAATAGGTATCACCCTCCAGAATATTTTCTTGTTTAATAAAGAGGGAGGATCATACAGTAAAAGGTTTTTTAAATAGGCGACACACAATAGGATGAATGCCTAAGGAGTTATGGCTGTATGAAGGGATATACTCCCCCTCATTCATCTGCAACTGATAGCTCAGTCAGTGCAGTAACTCTCCTAAAATAACCTTCCTTTTCTGCAAAGACTAAATCTTCCTCAACTGCTCTGATACCCTTTAGAAGAGTTTTCCAACTGCCTACCATGAAGAAAGAGGTAAAGAAGGGCAGAAGATCAACTCCTCTAAAAATAGACAACTAACAAAAGCAAAGAAAGTGGGAGAATAGTAGAAATCAACTACATCTTTTTACCACAGTTGCAAAGAAAGTTTGTTTGTAGTCATCATTCATTCTATTCAAAATTGACTGTGTCATATGCCCTACAAATAGACATATGCATAAACATAAACAGGGGCTTTCTTAGATTAGTGTGACATTCAAAAGTCATTAGTAGTTAATTTTTCTAGAAAAACATGTGATTAAAGATTCTGCCATACTTCACCTGGAATACCGCCCTGTGATCTTCTACAACTTGTTCTTCCATTTCTACCATTTGTGAGACAGCTTCGTGGAAAGTAAACAACTGTGGGGGAAACCTCTTCTTCCTTAAAATAAAAAGTTTAAAAACTATGACATAAGTTTATATTTTAAATGTTATAATAAAAAAGTGATTTTTCTGTCATTTACGAAATGCAACCTAGAAAGTGAGGAAGTCTGAATGTTAAAGACTAAAAATAAAAAAACAAAAGGAAAAACCAGAATTTCTTTTCATGGGTCAAAAATATTTAACATTCAATAAGACAACTCCAACTTAAATGTATCAGTAAGAGATAGTTTTCACTTAGCCCAAGCTTTACTACAGAATTACTCTAAAAAAGCAGTCTCTTTCAGGTGTGCAACTTTTCAAAAGTACATTTATCACAGGCTATAAATATACTGAAATATTTCCTCAGCATTGTTTACTTTCACTAACAATTAATATATGTCTTAAATTTCTTTTCAGTATAAGAAGCAAAATGTTGAGTTTTAAGTTCATTCAATGTTCATTTAAAATAACATTTCAGTATAACAGAGATGTAAATATCACATCCTTCATGACTGTGACTATCAAAGTGGTATTCCTTAACTCTTACTAAATTTAAACTCTGAATTACACTACATAATTTACTTATTGTTTTTTTACAGAAGTTTTAATGGATAATTCATGACTCTACTTCATCCACAAAAACCTACAAATGTACACATCATATATTTTGGTCCTATAACAAGTCAAACTTCTCCAGCTTTGTTTTCTTTTTTGAGCTTCCTTTCCAACTCTAGTATCTAATGATTTATTTCCTCAAAACGCAGCCGCAGTGATAGAGAAGTTCACTTAAAATTGTTTTATAAAATGTCAGTGCGAAAGCAACATTTTTTGAACAAACTATGCAATTCTAAATATATGGGTGTATCTTGGTTAAATTAAATATTGTATGTAGACCTTTGACTCTTTCATCAATATGCTACTATCCCTACAAGTTTATATAATCACATTAGCTAAAGAATTTTTAATTTTCTCTTTGTGAAAGGAGCCATCTATCTGTTTTTAATCCAGGACATGCAGGCATGATTCTCTCACAGTATGTCTTTCTGGTAAACCCACAATCAAAAACCTTTACTTATTTTATCTGCCCACCTCCCTGCCAAGCCCAGAACATCCTGTCTTTCCTTTGCTTCAAGATACTATGCAAATTCCTATCAATTCCATGCAGTCCACGCAGAGAACTTTTTTTATCTATACAACTACTTACGGAATTCTAATGCACTCGATTATCCTCTTACTCTATTACTGTTTTACTTTTATCTCCAGAGTATGTCCTAGACACGAGTCCATTTTACCTACCTTGTTAACATTTAATATAGCAGTAAGAATATGTAACACATGCATCAAAACTTGAACTATCTCAAGACAGTTCCTTGGGGAAGGCAAAGTTGAAAGCAATTCACCCTCTCTCATATATGGAGAAGGTTGCAAGAATCCATAATGTCATGCTTAAAAGTGTCTAGATTAGTTCTAGTGACCTATCCAAGTTCTCCCAATTAAGGTCCCACAGAGACCCAACAGAAACAAGAATAAAATGGGAGATGGGAGAGATACGCTGTGTGGAGTGCCTATCTCATTCTGGTTTTCTGTATCTTTGAAGGCACCTTATGTAGGATCAAGGCAGGGTTTGCTTTAAGGATTTCAAAAGCAACTACAGTCTCTCTCAAAGGTTTTGGGGGACAGAGGATAGCCTAACACCAGGATTTCATTTTTAGTTATTTATCATCTATGGTTCAAAGTTGAGAACTCTTATTTAAACCAGGTTTCTTAACTTCAGCATTACAGACATTTTGTGGGGGTTTGTGGAGGGAGAATGTCCCTGTGCATTGTATGATATTGAGCATCACCACCCCACCCCCCACCTCAACCCATTAGATCTTAGCAACACCATCCCATTTGGGATGACCAAAGATGTTTCCATACATTTTTCCCTGGAGAGGGGCCAAGTCATTCCTGGTTGAGAACTGCTGCATTAAGTCCTCCTTTATTAATAGGAAGTATTTTGGAACATGATAACAAAATTAGTATGTTCGTTTGTTACTCTAGAATATTTGGACTTTAAAATACCTGCTGGAAATACTGTTTTTAAAGAATATCTTACTGCATGCAGCAAGCAATAAATTTAGCTGACATAAGATTCACTCGGGAATAACAAAGACCCAGACTTCAATCCTGCCTGGCTTCAGCACTTATTACTTAATCTTTTAGAAAATGTGAGGATTATCTCAGTTAATAAAATGCTTAGCAAATATGTGTCATGAGGTAATAAGCAACTAATAAATGCTATCTTTTATCATTATAAGAGGATTCTCAGTGCGAAAAGTGAAACAAAACTATACAGATTATATATTTTAAAAATAAGTTAAATAACTACGTGAAAATACCTGTGCTTTTTTGTTATTTTTTTAATACATCTTTGTCCTTATGTGTTATTATTTTTTGAGCAACAGGGGAATCAAAATTTTAAATAAGGAAATGCCCCCAAACATTCAAAAATACAGAAAGCAGCTAGGTGTAACAAATGTCAGATTTTTTCGTTTTGATATAGTTCATGAGTCCTTTTAGTATATATCCATGTGTCTGAAGAAGCTTTATGTATAGGATATATTACATGTACAATTCTCAAACTTGTCTGTTTCCTGTATTACTTAAAAATCCCCTGATTTTAGGCACTTCCCTGGTGGCTCAGTGGTAATGAATCTGCTGCTAAAGCAGGAGACACGGGTTCAATCCCTGATCCAAGAAGATCCCACATGCCGCAGAGCAAGAAAGCCAGTGAGCCACAGCTATCAAGCCTGTGCTCTAGAGCCCAGAAGCCAGACCTTCTGAGCCCACGTGCCCTAAAGCCTGTACATTGCAGTGAGAAGCCTGTGCAACTCAACTAGTGAGTAGCTCCCCGCTCACTGAAACTAAAGAAAAGCCCGTAAGGCAACAAAGACCCAGCACAGCTAAAGATAAATCCCCCAATTTTAATCAGTATAAAATCTGGAAAAAGAATAGTCAGATCAGGGGTCAGCGAACTTTAGTACATATTTTGGGTTTGTGGACCATATGGTCATTGTTGCCTCTGTTCTTAATGAGCATGGCCATACTTCAACAAACTTTATTTGTAAAATAGATGGCAGGCCCACAAGCTTTAGTTTATTGATTCCTGATTTAGAGGACAGTTTTCACTTATTCTGGTATATATGAAACAACTAAGATAATTACCATTATGTCACTTACATTCTGTTCACAAAGAAGTTTTAGATCATCCCTCTGAGGGGAACTGCCCACACCCCACTGTGCCTCTAAGTCATCAATCTGATTTGAGGGTGGTGCATTATTGGACGGACGTCACCAGCAGCAGTTGGATCCACAGTCAGTTCTTTAACCCTATAAACACACGAGAGGTATCTTTAATTAACAAAGACTCATGAGGGACAAGAAATATCAACCTATTTAATGTAAATGCAATTCAATTAACATATTAATATTGATGATGTCAGCTTTCCAGATCAAATCTAACTGAAATCTGTGGAAATATTAAAGGTATGCTGAGATATTAAACTTTAGGAATTTACTTAGGTACAACTTTATATAATTACTTCAAACATAATTACTGTGCATAACAGATTGAGAAGCAAAGTATGCTATTCAGAATTTCAAAATAAGTAAGAGACATTTGTTACAAGTTAAAAATGTTAACAACAGTACTTAGATTAATAAATGCATCATTGTAAAAAATCAGGTTTTGTTTTTCTTTTGGCTGCACTGCGTGGCAGGTAGGGTTTCAGCTCTCTGACCAGGGATTGAAACCACTCTGGAGTGGAAGCACACTCTTAACTACTGGACCACCAGGGGAGTCCTCCAAAAATCAAAGAATTTAATATACTTTGCAGATTTTTGGTAGTTACAAGGCTCATTTAAAATACCTACACATGAAATATTTCTAATCCATAAAGATCAGAAGCTGTGAAGTTTTATCATTAAAAAATGTTTACCCCATTATACTCAAATTTACACATTTGAGAGGGGATACACTTTTCATTTTTATTTAATTCTTATTTACTTGTCACACCATACGGCATATGGGATCTTAGTTCCAATTAATCTGCACCCCTGCACTGGAAGCATGGATTCTTAACCACCGGGCCACTAAGGAAGCCCCGAGTGTCCAATTTTTAAGTCAAGAGGATCCTTGTGACTTCCTTGCAGAAAGAATGTAAACTTTTCCTTTTAAGTAAGACAGTCTATTCTTCAATAATAAATATGGAAAGATAACATCATCCTTAAAATTATGAGAGGGGGAAAAGGAAGCCTGAATTCTAAATCAACATTTTAAAGCAAATAAATGAATAAAGTATGTAAAAATTAAGATCATGCAGCATATAACCACCACCTGTCAAACAAAACGGAAATGAAAAATAAAATGGCTCAGGACAAAAGAAGTATATGCCATGAAAGTAAATGCTATGACACATTTATTATCTAGCACAATCCAAAAGAAACTATGAAAATAAACATCGTATGTATAGAGTAAAGTAGACCTGGTAATCGAAGGAGAAAAGTCGTCATACTCATAAGAAGGAGAGAGATCAGGGCGACTGCCACTACCCTGTGAGAAGGGAATGTCTGATGGACTAATTCCAAACTCCTTTACTCTGCAGCACCGAAACAGCAACAAATTAAAAGAAAATGCTCTTGTAAAGACAGGAATGCACATTTCAAGTTTTCATTTAATACTAATTTGATTAGAAAAGGATCAACTTTGTTGTGACAATGCATTTATACTATCTTAAAAATAATCAAAGTTAAGACGTTTTTGAACCCCTCTGTTCTATTGATTCCCTACTCCATAATTCTTCCTTTTCCCATGATCTTTTCTAGAACTAGACCATCAACTAAATTTGAAATGCCTTGTATTAAGCTACATGACCATTCGTGTCTAATTTCCTTCTGTAGTCAATACCATGAGTATTTTATTAGCATTAATGAGTCCTCAACAGTCTTGCAGTCTCTTCAAACAGGACAGAAGAGAATTAAAGTCCTAATGGCATACAATCTTTATAATAAACTTCTTTCCTATGCACCTAGAATGTATTAGTTATGAAGCAACTTTGGAACAAACTGAAAAAAGTCACTCAAATAATTTTCTGTGTTTCGTGATTCAGATGATGAATCATGGCAAAGAAAATCCTTTATAATCATTTTTGACAATGTCTCTAACAGGTGTATTAACCAAATCACGGGTCTTCTGCACCAACTTTTTTGAGTTCCTATATCCTCTTTGGGCCAATCCCACTTAATAACAGCAAGCAATATTTATTACTTTCTATCAGCAGACAGCATGATTAGTATTTCTTAGACCATTACGACAATGTTGTGATATTACCACCATTTTACTGATAAGAAATTGGTTCATAGCAATAAATAAAGTACCTTACCCAAGTTCATTCAGTGAGAATGTGGCATAAGTGAGGTTCAAACCTGGCTGAGTACAAATTTTATGTTTAAACACTTCAGTATATACCAACCATATTCTCTATTTTTCTCATTACTTCTCAAATTAAACTAAATGATGTTTATATACATCAAAATAGTCACATAGATAAAACTAGTAATATCTTATACTTAGAATCTTTCTTTGACCTATTGGTAATGTCTACTCTCAGAAGGTTCAATATCACATTCATTTGCCCTTTATCCTTTATAGTCAACTTTGGAAAGCTTATTTACATACATGCTGACAAACCTAAATTTCTAACACTGACTTAATCACTTTTTACTCCCAACCCCATTACTCATCTTATTCTTTTAGAATATCCTCATTTAGGTACCCTTTTAGCCCCTAACCACACATTTTCCCTCTATTCAAAGCTCTCTTGCTCAAGCTGAACTATGCTATATTCAGGAATTATATTCCTCAAATGAGCTATCAAAGGAGGTTGAAAATCTTTATTCCTAGAGATATGGAAATACAAGACAGAACTGTTTGTCCCAGATGGTTAGTAATGTTGCAAATGAATCACATTACATGATCATAAATTAAAATATTTTACTTGGGTCTAAATGAACTAGAGGAATAGCCAAATACAGAAGTCTGAAGACATGAGGGTTTTAATTCTATAGCAGGACTATAACACTAAGCTGTTCCTCATCTCTCCCACGAACAATTCTGAAATAAGAAGCATTTTAAATTAGTAATAAAAACCCTACAATACCAAAAATGTTCACTATGAAGAATGATTAAATGTTCATAGCTAGGATTTTATAATTCAAAATTTAAAAGAGATTCAATTTAAAAATAAAATTCTATTATATTTTAAAGAAATTATTATTTTTCACCTTTTGGCAAAAGGTAAGTTTATACTTTACAACAGTTTCTACTGATGATTTTTTAAAATCTCTTGAAGCGAAAGCAAAATACAAAAGAACAAAGGATGTTCTCATTTATGTGAAGTTCAAATACAGCTACCTATATTGTTCAAAGATACACTCATAGGTAGTAAAACTATTTAAAAGGGGAGAAAGAAAGAAAATTGAGCATTTATTAAAAAATCAGGATAATGGATTAATGGATTGAGATTTATGGATTTAGGCATGTTATTCAGGATTTGTGATCAGAAAGGGACACATGGGGAATTTTCTGGGGGACTGGAAATGTTCTATTTCCAGGTCTGAGGACCAGAATTTATACTTTATAAATACTCATTACATTATATTATGTAAAGTAGGAAGTATTCATTTATTTCTTAATGAAAGATTAAAAATCTCAATAGTGACTAAAACAAAAAGACAGGACATATACTCATGTTTAGCAAAATTAAAAGACTCGCCACACTACAAATGGAATACAAAGAGGAATTTTATCTTTAGGTTAAAATCACAAATGCAGTATGTGATAACAGAAATTTAAAACTATATAGTCATTTAAGACAAAAGCAATGGGAACAAATTGTTTTAACCGTGTATAATGCTTTTTGTCCTCTCATCTGTAATAATCTAGTTGTCTATTAAAGTTTGTAACAGTATTTTCATAAATAATAAAATGTAACCCATACAGAACACCACAAAGAACAGTGCTATCACTACTAAATCCCTAGATTCCCCATGTATAACATTTAACATTATCAGAAATAACTTTTTAGCATATAGCAAAATAATTTAAGAAATAGAGACTGTATCTGATACTCACTTACTTTTCAGTCTTAACATAATGAGAACTAATACTACGAAATATAACTTGGTTAAATAGAAAGATATATCATGTTCTTGAGTAAGACCAATTCTACTAAAAATATAACTGTCATCTCAAGTTACGCAACACAATTCTAATTATTATTTTTAGGATGTGATAAAATGATTTTAAATATCATTTCAGCAAATATCATGCAAAAATATTTTTTTGAAAATGGAAAGAATAAGATTTACCCTGTAAGATATTAAATCAAATCATATACTGTTCTATTCCTTTCGAATTTCAAAATAACCATAACTCATACCTATTTGCATATCTTAATGTATTGAGGGTATTTTCACAGGATGCCATTCCTGGAGAGATTGTAGCAATCTATGGGGAAAAATGCAAAGATAAAGAAAATGTTACAGATGACAGTAATACTGACATGTGGTTCCTTAAGGTCTAACCTTAATACAGTCATCCAAAGAAAAGAAACTCCAAGATAACTCAGTTATCTCACACCTGTAATCATACAGTAATTATAAACTCCAGTTAAAATATAAACAGGCCTCACAGCACCACAAAATGATCAAACATCAGGCAGAGAATGGAGGTCAACACCTCAAAGAAGGGAGTAACACTGAGTACTGACTGCCCCTCTTTTGATAATTTTCTTTTTTTTGGCCTAAGGGCAAATTATGCTGCTGTCACATTGGACAACTAAAACTTCAATACAAACCTGGAGTTTCACTAGTTAAGAAGCTAAATAAATAAAGCACAGTTTGGAGGTGGGAACAGCAGCTGGGAAGTGAAGTTTGTCCTAGAAGAGAAGTAACCACAAACTCACGCGCGCGTGTGTGTGTGCTGTGTGTGTATACATGCACATGAGTACTCTACCCAAATACACACATTACCCAAATCTCTGCCTGACCCCCAAACTGGAGTACACAAGGCCGACTATAAGAAACATAGCTAAGTCTAAAAGAGCTAAACAGAGATTTCAAGGTCAGTTGCTGCCCAGATCAGGGGAGACAAGTTTGGAGTTCAGTTAACTTTCTGCTAAAATAACAGTAACAACAACAAAACAATAATCTTCAGAAGAACATAACAGAATCCAGTGTCTGTAAGATATTCACTCATAATGAAAATTATACAATCCAAAATTCTAGACATATGAAGAAAGAGAAGTGTGACCAATATGTAAGGAAAACAGAAAGCAATGGAAACCAATCTCAAGAGGACTCAGATGTTGTAATTAGTAGAATGCATGAATGTATCGTAACTGTAATATAATCCTATCAGACTGGCAGCAACCACATTTTTAAGTTTCATTTTTAAATGCCATTAATGTATTTCATAAATTTTCCATAGATGTTGTATAATTATTCATTTAGGATTAAGACAAAACAAGCAAACTTACCATGCAGGTACGAGAGTTTTCACCTATGAATGAATCTCTTAACACCTGAGTGAGTTTACTTGCTCGGAAAGGAGTATGAGGTTTATTTCTACCTAAGGCTCTGATGCACTCCTGAAAATTAAGAAAACAAATTTCACAGATTATGCTTCTTATAAAGAGTAATCTTAGCGAACGTATTTAAAAGATCTTTTACAATAACCCTATTAAGATCTGATCAGCTCTGAAAATTCTATCAAGAGGTTTACAGCACAGTAAAAATGTTCTCATAAATCCTTATTCAAGAAAATGAAATTTGGGAAATAAAACCACCAGAAACAAACCCCATAAAACAATCTAACCAAAAAACTACTTTGTTAATTCCAAGAGATTCTGCCAGAGACTATGACTGGTGTTTAGAAGTGACAGGAAGTAAGATAACTGTTGTTGTTCAGTTGCTAAGTCATGTCTGACTTCTTGTGATCCCATGGGCTGCAGCACGCCAGACTTCCCTATTCTTCAACTATCTCCCAGAGGTTGCTCAGCTTCATGCCCATTGAGTCGCTGATGCTATCTTCTGCCACACCATATTCTCCATTTGCCTTCAGTCGTTCCCAGCCAGCATCAGTGTTTCGAATGAGTCAGCTCTTCGCATCAGGTAGCCAAAGTATTGGAGCTTCAGCTTCAGGATTAGTCCTTCAATGAATATTCGGGGTTGATTTCCTTTAGGATTGACTGGTTTGATCTCTTTGCTGTCCAAGGGATTCTCAAGAGTCTTCTCTAGCATCACAGTTCAAAAGCATCAATTCTTCGGCACTCAGCCTTCTTCATGGTTCAGTTCTCACAACCATACATGATTACTGGTTTGACTATAGTCAAACCATAGCTTTGACTTTATGGAGCTTTGTCAGCAAAGTGATGTCTCTGCTTTTTAATATGCTATCTAGATTTGTCATAGCTTTGTTAACCTTTTCCCATAAAAGAAAAAACAAAATGCTTTCTTTTCTTTGTTAGTCAAGGGAGATATATAATATTGGCCTAACTTTCTGAAACCCATTCCACATTTTTCAGAGAAACGTTCTTAGCTTAGTTTTGTGGTTCCTTGCTCTCCTTCAAGAAAAATGATTGATTAATGAGGAATCTCCCTAAATAGCCTGTCAACTATTTGGAAGTGGCCTGTCAACTAACAGATCTTTTAACTACCCTAAAAAGAACAAATAATATGTATAAAGAAAATTTCTGGGAGCAATAAAAATCTATAACTGCAAACATAAACAACTAAATTTTGATAATCTCTCTTATTAGAAAAAACAAACACTATCATTTGTAACTGAGCAAACAAAATTAAAGTCAAAAGTAAGAGACTTTTCACATTTAAAAGGACTTTATTTACCTTGAGTGCTAAAAGGCTTTTATTAATTTCAGCACCTTCAAGCCTAGTTTGCCTGTCCGCACTGGAAGTATCAGCTCCTCTTTCATTTCCAGCCAAATCAATGAGAGAAAATTTGCCATGTAGTTTTCCTTTCCTTCTAAGGATAATCTGAAACACTGCATGGCTCCGAGATGAATGTGCATTTGCAGATGTCTGACCAGACGTTCTACAATGTAATTAAGAACACTTTGATATGTAAAAGTTCAATTTGTGCAAGCCACAATATTTTCAATAAAAATAGAAACAAAAAACTATCCCGTTTTTACTACTTAAATACAAAAGAGCTATTGTGAATTAACAACACAAATATAATGAGATTAATGCAATTTAATCTGGTACACTTTAAAAGTCTGGATGAACAATGATTTTTACTTCTAAGATACACTGAATAACATCTTGCTTTGCTCTCAAGTTATAATCAAAGTATCTAAAATTGATCATCAAATTGTTCCTCTTTATTAAAATGAGTTACCTGCAACTGTTGCCTATGTCAATGAGTTTTAGTACATCTTCAACACATTTGACCTCCCGTTCCTGTAATCCCACCACTTGAACCTGCTGTTTTCCATCTTCAAGCACTCTTAATTTTGTTTTCCTATTTAGCAAGTCAAACACCTAAAAAAATAAAAGCTTTTGAAAATAAGAACAGTTCTATAAAAATGAGTCATTCAGAGTCTAAAAAAATTATTTCAGAGAATCCTAGTGATAACTGTTATTAGAATAATAATGATTGATATTGAAGCTAAAGAATTTCAAAGGGAATTTTAAAAAAATCTTATACACAAAACACTAAAGTAATATTCGAAATACATATAGCAATTATGTGGTGGCAACAACTGTTCAACAACGTGAATGCACTCAATTCTGGTGAACTTCTACACTAAAAAAGTTAAAATGGTAAATTTTATGTTATGTATTTTTAAACCACAATTTAAAAAGCTTACAAAAATTATTTTAAAATTTCAACTTACCTTACCACTATAAATTTCAAAAAAGGTTGCATACACTTGAAGTTCCAACTTCTTATAGTTCGGCTTCTTTAGCATTAAAAATACATCCCGAGCTGCCAATAATTTCACATGGAGAAAATTTGTTAAGATGCAAAAAAATTGTTTTTAAAAAGAATTCTAATTTTCTATTTTCAGAGGAATCAGTTTATGCTTACCTAGAATGATAATATCAATAATAAAAATGAAGACTAAAGTGGATACTAACTTTACAAAAAATAGTAAGTTTGTCTACACTGACAGTTTAGAAGTCACTCTCCTTCATAGTCAAGAAAAGAATGCTACTGCTTATCTTTATAAATAGCATAAGCTTACAGGTGGTCACAATAAGGGTACTTTCATAATTATACCAAATGTGAACTTTTCACAAAGCAGCTATTCAACAATACTAAGCTCCAACAATGTGTCAGATTACAACACACACACACATCAAGGTTTCTGCCCCCAAAGCAAAGCTCTTTCCAAAGCAGTCTGATAACCTAAAACTGACAAAATATGTAGTAAGGACAGCATTAATTACCCTTAAAATTCTGCACTGTACTTCCAAATCTTTTCTCAAACCACCTGAATAATATTCAAGAAGAATGTTATAAATGATACCCAAAAGGAGTTACCTGCTAATGCATAAATTCCTTTAGAACAATCTTGGTTCTTTCCCTGAAAAGTCACCTCCCATTGTCTGTATGTTAAAAAGAAAAAAGAATTTAGGTCTTACAATTAAGGTATAAGAAAAATAAACCCGCTTCCTACCAGGATGTAACTAATGAATTACTTACATGAGTCTTTCCACTTCCAGTCTGCCCATAAGCAAAGCATGTAGCCATTCCCCTCTCAAATATAGTTTCCACTAGTGGTCTAGCTGTAAACCTTAAAATAAAATGCACCAGTCAGAATGTACTGTTAATATTTAAATTAAATAAGTAATAAAACTAGTATCTAGTGTTATTAATAAACAAATATTACGCCAAGATTTTTAACAAACCAGTAGGTTCAACTCTGAGACCAAAATTGAGTCCACTGATCTAAAAGTTTAAATGTCCATGTGCTAGAATTGCTTAAAGCTCTTTAACGCATATCTTCAAGCAATAATTCCATAATAAAAAATGGCCACAAAATTAATAACTGCCATGGGGGGGAAAAAAAAACCTGATAGTAGCTAAGCTAAAGACATATATATTAATAGTAGACAATAGGAAAGTTTTAAAAAGTAACAACTAAATATGGTAATATCAGCCAGACAAGTAGGACATACATGAAAACCAAAACAAAAAACCCCAACCCAAACTCAAAAATGTATCAAAGGTTTCATCAGAAAACAAAATCAAGACTGGTAATCTCAGAAAAGAAAAGCTAGAGGGGAAAAAAAGTACAAAAACATTCCCTTAACAAGTATAAAAGTGGTAGAATTTTCCTGAATGTGAATAAGCAAATATAAACGATGCTTGTTAAGACGATGAATTCTGAACTGATAGTCTTGATTCAGGAAAAGGATGCCCAAATATTATAAATGAGCAAATATAAACAATCCTGATAAGACAATGAATTCTGAATTGACAGTCTTGATTCAGGAAAAGGATGCCCAGTATTATGAACTGGTATAATCACTGCTGGAGTCAAGATTAAAAAAGTAGGGAGGGACAAAAAATACTTCATTCAGCAGTGCTCTAAAAAGCACAATACAAAACAAATGGGTTTTTACACAGGCTTCAAAAGAACACACGTGAGCACTTTATACAGCTCTCCTGCTTTTCCAAAGGCACAACTGGAGAGAGTACAGAACAAAAGAAGCAGAAAAAAGCTAGAATCAAACAGAATTAGAAATGAGCCTGAAGGATGATAGGACAAAAAAAAGCGCCTAATTCCTCAATCCACAGAAGTTAAGGATAAGAGAAAGGGAACATAATATTGGTAAAATTAAGAAGCATAAATACAGGGTGAAACAAACTGTTTACTAAATCTAGCACGTACACAGAAACACACCTTTATAATGACTTCTTGAAAGTGATTATAAAAGTCAGACAGATATATTTATGAGACAGTAGTGGAAGGAGACAAGGGAGTGAGGGAGAAGGAGAGGACTCAGTTCTCAGAAAGTTAAAAAATATACAATTTATAATTTTAATTCCCCTTTTAAACAAATTCTTCACAATACCTCTATCTAGCGTTCACGTACTCTTTAATTTTGTCCTCTTCTTTAGAGCTGAACTCCCAGTTTACTGGCTTAAGACCAGAGGAGTTGATCTTAACAGGATCTCATTTATCATAACTTGTTAGCATTCTCACGAATTAATTTTGTTTTCCAGTTAAATTTATAAAATAAAAGGGCAATGAAGCATAGCATTCAAGTAACTGCCAAGAGCATTTAATACAGACTGAAATAACTGCTGCTAAAATTGACCTATTAAATAATAAGTAAATGTTTACAAACTATGTATGAAATTTTAAATTTGGATAAAATGTGGGACATCAATGCATAATATACGTAAGTTTGAACACATAAGAATTTCATGTACTAAAACAATTTCCAAAGTTTAAATATGATAAACTAGGCAAATGCATGTAGATTTCAGAAGTTTTTTTCCTTAAGTGGTCAATAAAGATTTAGACAAATAAGTGTCTGATGTATAACAGTTATTTTAAATTTCTTTGAAATATTGCAGGTATTAAAAGGAAAAATAACCACATCCCATCTCTAGAGGTACAGAAAATGTTGTCTAGAAATTCCTTATCCATACATACGGTGTGTTACATAGTGTATAAATTAATCAGTAATGAAAATTGGTTTGGGGAGCATTAAAAGAAAACAAGTATTAGTATTTATTAAATATTCTTATTTGTTTAAACTCAGGGGGTAAAAGGATATTGCGCCTCTGGAGAGATTTGCCAAGATCAATATAAGTTTCAGGCTGGTGGTAAACACCCTGAATATAGAACAAGAACAAATTATGATTTACAACAAATTTACCTACCTGTAAACCATTTCATTAGGAGCTGAGTCATCAAAGGCATAATCAAAACGAAATGTTTGGTTTTCTAGGTACCTTGTTAAATCTACTTTTTGTTTTGGTTCATGTACCATCACAACATCTTTACTAGGGATTGTGATTACATCAAGATCTTTCATTTGAGTTTCTAAAAGAATAAATAAAACAATCAACAGCCAGTAATTTTCACATCATTTGAGTTACTGAACAAAAATTTTAAGTAGTATAATTTAGATAAAAGTAGTATAACCCTGTAAATATAAATATACTATAAATATGCCATTCAAATAACTATTTCAACAACAAAGTTAAAAAAAAAAAAAATTTCCATAAAGCCAGGAAAGGCAAAGAGTCTTACAGCAGTAACACATCAAGAGCCCTAACCACAGAAATCTGCCTGTTTATATACAAATGATTTACATTTAACTCTTCCAAATCAATTTGATTTCTGCTACTATCAAAATAAACTGCAAACAGAACAAAAATTGACCTTTGATTAGAACTCAACAAACATACCTTTTTTATTGAGTGGTCGTTTTCTTACACAAACACATATCCTGTGTTCATCAATCTAGAAATAAGTTTTCTAGTTATTATTGGTGAATTATAAAACACTGAAAAGTTAATTATACAATATTTCTAAGGTTTCAGAAATTTATACACAGCAAAAATAGGATATGTAATACACTAATTTTAAGAGTCATCAGACACAATTATTTAAAAATTCAAAGTATAATGGGAACTTGCTGATTTTGTCATTTGGTAAACCTCTAGGAAATAACTTTGCAGACATCACTACTACTCTTGATTGTAACAGGTTCACATTAAGAAGCCACCTTAGTCATGTCAAATTGGGCTGTATACAACAAAAGTAAAATTTCCTATCAGACTGAGCTGGAGGGAAAGTTGTTGGCAAAGATAACTAGCTGTAGACAAGAAAAAGGATTATCAGAAGATTATTAGGCAAAATAATTTGGACAGTTTCATAATGTGCCAATTAATTAGACATAAACATTTTTCATAAAACTTATGTTCCCAATATCTGTCTTGTAATGATATTTGATATAAAGTAGAAATTTGCAAAGTATGGCCTAAAAGCCTAACCCAAGTCACTAATGAAGTTTTACTGAAACAGCCATACCCGTTCATTTATGTATTTGTCTATGGCTGCGTTTCATACTACAAAGTCAGCATTGAGAAGTTGTAACACAGAAAATATGGTTCACAAAGCCAAAAATATCAGGCCCTTTTCAGAAAAAGTTCTATAAACACGACTGTAAAGTCTGAGCTCAGATGTAAGTTAAACAAATGGAGGGGCAACAAGAACTAAAATACACGAGATCAGACGTATGAACTACTATTAAATCATATATAATACATCTGCCTAACATAAATGTATTTTGTGTACCCAATACATTCCATGTATGCTAGGTCAGAGGTATTATTTTTCACAAATACAAATTACAAAAGTATTCCCTGTCTAGTAAATTCTCATTCTTTAACAGGAAAGGAATGCATAATAAGACATTTTTTAAGCACTAGAGTTTTGGTTTACAGCATTCCTCAATAATCATTACTCACAGTTAAAAGCCAAAATGACATTTATTTAAAAATAAAAATTAATTAAGTTGGAATGATGGTGGGATCTACAGCCCAAGCCAAGAGGAAATTAACTTGGAATTGAGATGAAAGAGTAAGTGATGGTTGCTTAGCAAAGCCCTTCTTAGGGCAGAGCAATAGTCAAGGATGTCAGAAGACCCAATCTGCTTTCTGACCATCATTTATCTCAATTCCAAGTTATTTCCTCTTGGGTTAGGCTGTTGATCCCACCATCATTCCCACTTACTACTAATTAACTTTTTATTTAAACTTGAGCAAACTTCAGGGTATAGTGGAGGACAGGGAAGCCAGGTGTGCGGCAATCCGTGGGGTCGCAAAGAGTCAGACACAATTTAGTGACCGAACAACCACCAAGGACTTGAAGGCTTTGCTGTGAAACTGGTATCTCTGTGAGAAGCATGTCCAGTATAGCAATTATGGGAAAACGTAGGTAGTTTCTTTCTCTTTTTTGGCTGCACTGAGTGGCTTGTGGGATCTTAGCTTCCTGACCAGGGATTGAACCCAGGCCTTCAGCTTGGAGTCCTAACCATTGCATCACCAGGGAATTCTCAGTGGTTTCTTGATTTTCTTCTTAAAATATGGAGAAGGAACACCCATAAAAAAGGAAAAAGTTACAGAGCTAAATCTAAGTACAATATTAATTTAGGGGGTATCAAACATTTTTATTCACAGCATAAAAAGTTCCAGAGCAATCATTTACAAAGAATCTTACAGGATCTGCTGTTGTTAATGGTCTATAATCCAAACTGCCTCTGAAGTCTCTGATCATACACATAATTTCATAATTTGGGTTTGTAGCATCAACATCCTATAAGACAGAGAATTCATCATTTATTATAATTACAATAAAGTAGCATTTGTTGCATTTATACATGGTTTGAAAATTAAAATTAAAGTAATAAATTGTGTTACTAGTAATAGCCAAGCCCAAACTCAAACCAGAGATGTGATATAGTTTCAGAGTTCAAGATCAGTAATTGCCCAGAAATTACTTTTATTTTAAAAACACAATTCTGTTAATCTACTTGCAATCTGTTAACTCCAAGCCAAATATTGCTTATTAAACCCACCCTTGTCTTATTTCAAATGTTATACACGTACCGTAATTGTCCTACAAAACTGATCAAGAGAAACAGTACTCATCCTAAACATCAAAAAGAACTCTAGAAAAGCTGAAATTCTTAGAAAAATGCATTTAATCAGATTCTTACTTCCAATTCCTAATTCAGTGTTTCAGGAAAATAGAACTCTGGATTTCACTTATGTTCATGTCCTATTCTTACTGAGTCTCTTAAAAAAAAACTAAGGCATGGTATCAAACAGTTCCAAATCAACAGGATATAGGATTTAAAAGAACTGGAAGCCAAGATAATTTTTAAAATCTTTAAAATTCAAATTATTGAGTGCTAACAGCAATTTACTTTTCTGCTTCAAAACTGAGAAAATTCAGATTAAGATACAAATAGCAATAGCTAACAGCCTTTCCTAGCCAGGCCATGAGTATAAATTATTAAATATTTTAAGTCAGTTTCCCCCACCCCCCCGTGTATTTTATTGCAGATTTGCTTTGAGTACAACTCAATTTCAAAACTGTTAATGTAACATACTTTCAATTAACCTTTTGGGAAATAATACCAACTATATCAATTGAGAAGTAGAATTTTATAAAGAGTTCACAGATAAAAATATTATAAAGTACCTACAGGAGACACCAGGTGGCATCTGTGCTATCAGCAGATATCAGCATCATTTATTTCAAAACCTAACTGGTCATTCTCAGGTCACTTTCAGATATAAGCTGATTTATTTAGGTTGAATATTATATTGATTCCACAATACAACATCTTTATGATTAAGGGCACTTGAACATACTCCTAAATAAGGAAACAATCCTGATATTTCATTACAGGAAACGAGTTCTGAGAATTATAATAGTTACAAAATAAGCACAATGGAGGAATTATTTGTACACAAAGATTTGCTTTGAGTGAAGCCTTGTAGAGAGATAAAAGACCAGTCCTCCACATAATTTTCCATTGTTGGTAAAATTTTTGCTAACCATCTAAAGGAAACATGAGAAGAGGGGCGTGACAAAGCCACACTCTCAACATCTAGCATAAATCAACATATAATAAATTTCCACTCTCTCATTATGATATGTTCAATTTATTAACCATGGAAAAACAATAGTAACATTTATAGTATAACCATACACTAACAGGTACTTCCAGAATGCATTTTTAGTCCTTTTAAAAACCTAAAATCCTATTATTCTTGATGTTATAAATCTATTAGAATTCTGCAGCACAATGGCTTACTATTCAAAATGGAAAAAGCCTCAGGACTAAGACCTACCAACTAAACGAGAAATTTATGTAGTAAAAAAAAATGTTAATAACTTATTTTCTCAAGAGTTTATATTATTCCTCAATGCCAATCTAAGGAACTATATTGAAATCTTTAAAGGAGTTATTTTTTCATAAGCCAATCACCTTCACTGACACAGTAAAATCTTTGGTTGGTGCATAAATAAAATTTGTTTTCGTCACAAACCTGGGCTCTTTTTCTCTAAGTTCTTGCTGTTGCAGTCTCCTTTTTCTCGTTTTTCTTGCAATTTCTCTACCTCTTTCACACAATTAGATTTTCTACGTGCTAGAAGAAAAAGGTGAGCTGTAGAAGTATAGTTTTCTTTTTAGAGTACTGTACTTATACAGAAAAAGTTTATGTATCAATGTAATTTTACCACATACACCCAAGAAAAGGTACACAGTGACAAAACATGCCCATGACAAATATGTGAACTTACTTATGAGCCGCTTTAACACAACTAGGAACAGGACAAAATACGAGTAAGAGTCATGAAAAGTGACTCTAACATACTGCCACATGTCATCTCTTGGTTTAGAATCAAAGATCTTTGAACTGATAAGGATAAAGGAGCATATTTCTTCTGTAACATCTGTCAAGATCATCTGGCCAGAATTTTAAGTTTAAAGCAACTGAAACATTGTTAGTTTTATAATTTTTTTCTTCTGAAAGATACATTAAAAAGCCCAATTAACAGACTAACAACAACAAAAATTTTCCGCAATGGTAAAAATAAAACCTGCAATTAAGCTTGCAATTTGGGGACTTATAAAGTTGACCAAGAGAAGTTACATGTATGACTAAAATGACTGAATCCTTGATACATGATTTACATACAAGGGGGTCCAAATTCCTTTTTGCAGCTTGAACTGGAGATATATCTGAAACACTACCATTCTGTTGTGCAGAGGAAGACTGTTCAGGAAGCTGACTAGGCCGTGCACGTGCAGAACCAACCACTGAAAGGGAAACACAATTTTTAAATATATGTAATAATCAATTCTGTTCAATACAGTGACAAGCTGAAAGGTATTCAAAGTAACATGTACAGACTTAGGTTTTACCAATGTAATTGTAGCTATAAAACTCAATCTGAATAATTTGTATAAAAACCAAAGCCAAGCTTGATTTTAAATAATCATTTTTTGAAAAGTGGGCAAAATACAGATTTTATATGCACTCTCATTTCGAAAAACTCAAACAATTCAGACATATAGAAAGTAACAATGTAAAAGTATTTCAACCCTCTTTGTATTTTAAATCCCACTCTGCTCCTCAAATATACAAATCTTCAACAGAGAATTTCCCACTGTGGATTTTACAAAAGTGGAAAAAACAATATTGAGTTAAATATAAACATCACATTTTACAAAGAAATGTAAATTTTCACAAGACTCAGCTGAAAACATATGAGAGTCCCTATTTAACTTGTCTTTAGTTACCCATGATACTTTTAAAAAGTTTGTTAGCCAGAAAATTATGTAAAAATGTCAATGATAAATTTACCCTTGTAAAATCAATTGACTACTTTCCCATTCCTTTCTTTCTCATAATACTCTCTTCAAATCTGAAAAATGATTGAGTAAATAAGATGAATCAAAACTGCACATAACATGGAGTTTCACAATTATCATATACCTTTACAAATCATTTTTTAGATATCACTGACATTATTGTCTTGGGAAATCAGAAAGATACCCATCTTAAAAATTAGCCATGTAAAGTTTAAATAAATAAAACCACCAGGGGTAATGTTTACTTTTGATTTACCTTGGTAGGGCCATAGGCAAAATTAATACATAAACTTTACCTCTATTATCTCTTGGAGGAGGCTCATTCTTAATAGAAGCCACAGTCCGTCGATTCTATAATAGAGAAAACATTCATTTTACTTTCTCTCTTTATTCCTCATATATACATCTATCATAATCAGTTTCCTTTAATTAAACAAAAATAGACAGACATACAATAATACAAAACTAAATGTAAAAAGGGAAAAAATAAATGGAGAAAAACTAAAATTATCTTATAATAAATTACCAGTAATGCCATCAACAGTCAAGTTTATTTAAATATCCTGCCACTGTCCCAAAACAGGCAGGAATTAAAATGAGCCAGGTACTGTTCTAAGGGCTTCATATGTATTAATTCATTTAATCTTCACAACAACCCTATGAGATCGTTATTATTGCTATTCTAGATTCACAGATGAGGAAACTGAAGCAAAAACAGATTAAATAATTTCATTAAAGTGTGTGTTTTTTTAATGATCATGCTATCCTGCCAAAACTTCACCTTTGGATGTCAGGGGTAAGTAACAAAACAGAATTTTTAGGCTATGTACAGCTCATTGTTAAACTGAACCATCAAAATACTATGAAATACACTGTTGGTTTTCACTAAAAGGTTTCGTTAGACTTTCAAGTTTTTGGTCCTATTATTTATTTACCAAGACTTTACTTTATTCACCTAAAATAAAGATACCAAATAATGCCATGAGTTTCAATGCTAACTGCACACCAAATCAGATGGCTACTACTAAAAGAGTATTGATGCTAGGGCCACTCTTTAGATAAAATAAAACTGAATCTCTACGAGTGGGGTTAGGAATCAATGTATTCTGAAGAACTTCCAGGTGATTCTAATATATAGCAAAGGTTGCTAAGGACATATCAAAAAGATAAACTATGAAGATCCTTCAAGGCTGTGAAGCCAAATATGAAAAACAGTCCATTTACAAGGGTGTAATTCTAAGGAGGATCTCTAAGCAGTAATTCTCAATATGCTGAAATTATATGAATTAAAAATGTCTTATGTTCATAAAAGCAGAATATTGTTGATATCAGAATTTTGCTGATATTGTTGAGTTTCTATCATATTATATGTGGGTGCCTATGAATGTCTTCCATGCAAGACAGTGAGCTCCTACAGGGCTAAAATCTTATTTATCTTTGTAGAAGATAAAATCAATAATGTAGTAAAAATTTTTGAACACAAAGAACTGCAGATTTAACAACTGTCAGGGACTATTTGATTTTTAAAAAGTTGTATTTTGATACAAAGTTAACATTGAGACATTTCAATAGAGAAGAGGAATTACTTTAAAATAACTTAAAAATCACATGCATTTTTAACTGTTAGGAGGGGCACAGCATGGCTTTAAAATTTATCTTCACAGATAATACAGAAATAGTTAAACTGTCCTCTCATTTAAACAATAAATCTAAACAGAAGAATTACTATCTTAAAAGACTACTAAAATGGGAATTTATTATGAAAAAGAAACAAATTTTTTCTTTATCAAAGTCATATGTATTCACTCAACAAATACTAACAAGCAAAGATTTTGACCAATGTCTTCTAATAAACTACTAGTCTTAGGAAAAATCCTAACCAGTCATGAAATTTCTAGGATCTATAATTGTGAATTAGATAATTTTTCAATCCTTTAAAGTATGTGTGTATATATACATGTAGATGGCAGAAAGAATTAAGGTTTTTCTAAAAGCAAACAAATACATACTCTTCACAGTCCCATTTCAAACAAGAATACACACACACACACCCTGCTCTGAATTTGTATCACTAACCTTTACAATTTTGTTTACTTTGGCTGAGGATGTTGGAGGTGGGGGTGTCTCTGGACTGGGCTCAATTTCTTCATCTGGTACAAGGTCAGGGTTAAGTGAAAAAATGCTCTCCAGGTCAATCTGTTTTTAAAAATGCAAATATTTTCAGAGTGAATTTAGACAATCTTTCATTTTCAAATAAATTTACACATAAAGGATAAGTGTTAAACAATTTCAGTCTAATTAGTAATATTACCTTAAAAATTAAATTACCTAGAATTACAACCAACATATATTTATTTAAAAGAATCTCTCTTAAGGTAGTACTTTGTGGTCTGATTATATGTCTAATTACATGAGATATGCAGGAGGTATCTACCTTTCTTTGAGTGAAATTTTTTAATCACTTTGAAAGGTTTTCAAAGAATGATAGCAGATACATGCACTATATTAAACTATATAGTTTTCTGTTTTGTTTCATATTCGGAATCTTGATTTTAAGACTAGAAATAAAATTTAACCTAATGACCATACCTCTTTGCCTTTTGTATCTCCATTTTCTATCCACTCAACAGTTACACTTTCATTATCTTCATTTAAAGATGTTACCATTGCTTGATGTATTCGGCCTAAGTGGGAATAAAATATACACTTTTAAAATGCTACAAATTATAGTATCCTTAAACACTGTCAAAAATAATTTTATACAAATTTAAAAGACTATGATACGAGGGATTTGCACAGATTCTTGGGATTGGGGAATGAGCTTTGTCTATGGAACCATAAATGAATTTGCCACTTGTCAAGACCAAGAACTCAAGAAACTGGATCAGACTGAAAGTTTTATTTTCAGCATATGTGATAAATGGTTACACGTGGCATGGAATGCCTGAAATTTTATACTGTTACAACCGTTCGAATCATTAAAGTGTCCTTACTGTGAGCCAACAATGATCCTGAAGAACACATAACAAAAATTCATGAAGCAATTTTTAATACTATATAGACACAAAATACTTTTAACTTAAATTTCACTATCATTCCCTGTACAATTGATCAAATTGTTTAGAAATTATTAGGAAAAGGAATCTGAGTTCAAAAAGTCCAGTTATTTTATATGTGGGCTCATATAAAAATTAAGTGATGAATACATAGTTTTGTTAAAATTTCAAATATTGAAGATTTAAGTATATACTGTGAGCAATATATTGGTGCTTTTAAAAAAACTAAAATATATACTGGAATCTTTCCACGACAGCATTATGGATCCACATTAATTTTAACAACTTCATAAGCATCCTATAAAAGGAAAACATCATAACTTATTCTTTTACTAAGAAGAATTTAAACTGCTTCCAATTGTTTGCCATAAAACATGTTGCACTGAGTATAAGTACATAGTATGAATGTTTTCATTCTAGATTTCTAAATTTCTAGAAGCAGACTGGGTTAAGGAAACTGAAATTTTGATAGTTATTTGAAAATTGGTATCTATTTATATTCCCACTGATGATGGGGCCTATTCTTCTATATCCTCATCAATACTGAGCATTATCAATTTAAAATATTTTTACCAATATGATAGGTTAGACCTTTAAGCTACTATTTTGTGAGCACATATAGATCAAAGATTGGCTCATTTAAAATCTACACTGGTTCATTTAACATTACAAACATACCTATGAAGTAGAGATTTCTTTCTTTAAAATGAAGATACTGAGACTCATAGTCACACAGCTATTAGTTGGCACATATTTGAACCTCAGTCACATGCAAAAGCACTTGGCTATCACTATGTTTCTCTACTCTCCTAAAACTAAACTGACAAGGAAGATGCCTGTGTGGCTTAAATTCCAAATACCCCAGAAACATTTATAAACTGCAACACAGATCCTCAACGCGCACTGTGTACCCAGAAACTCCTACAGAGTTTTGTTTTTCTTTTTAAATAAAATGATGATGGCCTGAGTTTTACCCCAGATAGTATCATTTCTTAGCAATTCCACTAAATTCACCTTGGAATAAGTCACCAAGGCCTTAATCTTGGATTACGGCAATTCTCTCCCAACCACTCTCTCTCTTCTACTGCCTATTCTTGATTATTCCTTTGCTCAAGACCTTCCAGTGGCTCCCATCTCACAGAGAGTAAAAGCCAAAGTGCTTCCAATGGCCTTTTATGTCCAGAAACAAAGCCCTACAGGATCTGACCCCTCCCCACCTCTGTGACTGCATTCATCCCTGACTACCGTAATTCTCCAGTTTTACTGACTGATCTCTGTCTCACACAGTTATTTTCCCTCCCCTCAGAAAGTCCTAAATGGGTCAAGGACTAAAATGTGAAGACAAAAGTAAAAGCAACTGAGTAAATAGTGGTGTCATTTATTCAGATTAAGTGGACATTAGGAAAGCAAGTCTTGGGAGTGGTGGGAAATGATGAACTGGAAAATACTGAGAGGATTCAAGGGACAGGCTCTTTAGGGAAATTAGATAACACTCACTGAAATTTGATTTGGACAGAAATTAGGTAAATAACCAGTACAAATAGTGTATGTCAGTTGGGTCCTCTGGGAAGCAGATGTTGAGATAGTTATGAGAACAAAAGGTTTATTGTAAAAGATAGGAGAAGGAAACAGGACTGGTCATGGAAAACTTTCAGACTGTGATGCATTATCTGCGACTGCTAATTTGCTTCTGTCGAGTCCGACTCTGTGTGACCCCATAGATGGAGGCCCACCAGGCTACCCCCGTCCCTGGGATTCTCCAGTCAAGAACACTGGAGTGGGTTGCCATTTCCTTCTCCAATGCATGAAAGTGAAAAGTGAAAGGGAAGTCGCTCAGTCATGTCCGACTCCTAGCGACCCCATGTACTGCAGCCCACCAGGCTCCTCCGTCCATGGGATTTTCCAGGCAAGAGTACTGGAGTGGGGTGCCATTGCCTTCTCCATTATCTGCAACCTGTAAAAGAAAGGGGACATAAAGGAGGATTGAGCAAAGAAAGTCTCAGATCATGAAGCAGATCTGACAGTCTTGGCCAACCCTTCAGGGAGCTCCAGAGCAAAGACTGACCATTAAAGGAGTCCCACAGAGGGCCAAAATGGAAATGATCTGGTACTCACGCCATGCCTAGTTACTAACTGGAGGTTTCCCAGGAAACGTAAAGGCCTCAGCTCAAAAGCTAAGGAGCCTTAAAGATATTAATAGCTGAGGCTATCAGCTAAATGTACTCCCTGAACTGGAAGAGTTCCCCTAAGAGGAGCTAACACGGCTTGCATCAAGCTCCAAATTTATCACCATCTCTATAATACGAGCAGGAGGCTGAGATCCAGCAGCCACTCTTCCCCACCCGTCACCTTTAGCAGCCTCCAACCATAATATCCACTAGTAGGGCCAAGAAGACTATTGCTATAAAGGTCATCATAACACATGGATAACAATTTCTTCAACAGGAAAGGACCCCAAAGAAGATGTATGTGAGCACTGGACTACCATAAAGAATAACATCCAGCAGGAAACAGAGAGGCTGTGCTTGAGGTTGTTGAAGAGCAGTACAGACAGGGATCTCCATGCAATTCCCAACAGAATTATCACACTAATGGGAATAGGGGAAAGCATGTGACCACTTCAAAAGACAAGACCAACATCACCATTCTTTTTTTGGGGGTGCGGCACTGAGTCTTGGCTGCTACACGGGCTTTTCTCTACCTGTCGTAAGAGGAAGCTACTCTCTAGCTGTGGTGGCTTCTTGCTGGGGTGGCTTCTCTTGTTGAAGAGCATGGGCTCTAGGCATGCAGGCTCAACAGTTGCAGCTCCTGGGCTTAGTAGCCCCTTGGCATGTAGAATCTTCCTGTTCAGTCCAGCTCAGTTGTGTCTGACTCTCTGCAACCAAATGGACTGCAGCATGCCAGGCTTCCCTGACCTTCACCAACTCCTGGAGTTTACTCAAACTCATTCATGTCCATTGAGTCGGTGATGCCATCCAACCATCTCATCCTCTGTCATTCCCTTCTCCTGCCTTCAATCTTTCCCAGCATCAGGGTCATTTCTAGTGAGTCAGTTCTTCGCATCAGGTGGCAAAAGTATTGGAATATCAGCTTCAGCATCAGTCCTTCCAATGAATATTCAGGACATTTCCTTTAGAGTGGACTGGTTGGATCTCCTTGCAGTCCAAGGGACTCGCAAGAGTATTCTCCAACACCACAGTTCAAAAGCATCAATTCTTCGGCACTCAGTTTCTTTATAGTCCAACTCTCACATCCATACATGACTACTGGAAAAACTAGAGCTCTGACTAGACAGACATTTGTTAGCAAAGTGATGTCTCTCTGCTTTTTAATAACTTTTCTTCCAAGTAGCAAGCGTCTTTTAATTTCATGGTGGCAGTCACCATCTGCAGTGATTTTGGAGCCCAAAAGTAAAGTCTGACACTGTGTCCACTGTTTCCCCATCTATTTCCCATGCAGTGATGGGACCAGATGCCATGATCTTTGTTTTCTGAATGTTGAGCTTTAAGCCAACTTTTTCACTTTCATCAAGAGGCTCTTTAAGTTCTTCGCTTTCTGCCATAAGGGTGGTGTTATCTGCATATCTGAGGTTATTGATATTTCTCTCAGCAATCTTGATTCCAGCTTGTGCTTCATCCAGTCCAGCATTTCACAGGATGCACTCTGCATTTAAGTTAAATAAGCAGGGTGACAATATACACCCTTGATGTGCTCCTTTCCCTATTTGGAACCAGTCTGTTGTTCCATGTCCAGTTCTAACTGTTGCTTCTTGACCTACATACAGATTTCTCAGGAGGAAGGTCAGGTGGTCTGATATTCCCATCTCTTGAAGAATTTTTCCACAGTTTGTTGTGATCCACACAGTCAAAGGCTTTGGCATAGTCAATAAAGCAGATGTTTTTCTGGAACTCCCTTGCTTTTTCCATGATCCAACAGATATTGACAATTTGATCTCTGGTTCCCCTGCCTTTTCTAAATCCAGCTTGAAAATCTGGAAGTTCTTAGTTCCTGTACTGCTGAAGCCTGGCTTGGAGAATTTTGAGCATTACTTTACTAGTGTGTGAGATGAGTGCAATTGGGTGGTAGTTTGAACATTCTTTGGCATTGCCTTTCTTTGGGATTGGAATGAAAACTGACCTTTTCCAGTCCTGTGGCCACTGCTGAGTTTTCCAAATTTGCTGGCATATTGAGTGCAGCACTTTCACAGCATCACCTTTCAGGATTTGAAACAGCTCCACTGGAATTCCATCACCTCCACTAGCTTTGTTCGTAGTGATGCTTTCTAAGGCCCACTTGACTTCACATTCCAAGATGTCTGGCTCTAGTTAGTGATCACGTCATCATGATTATCTCGGTCATGAAGATCCTTTTGTACACTTCTCCCGTGTATTCTTGCCACCTCTTCTTAGTATCTTCTGCTTCTGTTAGGTCCATACCATTTCTGTCCTTTATCAAGCCCATCTTTGCATGAAATGTTCCCTTGGTATCTCTAAGAGATCTCTAGTCTTTCCCATTCTGTTGTTTTCCTCTATTTCTTTGCACTGATCGCTGAGGAAGGCTTTCTTATCTCTCCTTGCTATTCTTTGGAACTCTGCATTCAGATGGGTATATCTTTCCTTTTCTCTTTTGCCTTTAGCTTCTCTTCTTTTCTCAGCTATTTGTAAGGCCTCCTTAGACAACCATTTTGCCTTTTGCTTTTCTTTTTTGGGGGATGGTTTTGATCATGGCCTCCTATATAATGCTACAAACCTCCATCCACAGTTCTTCAGGCACTCGATCTATCAGATCTAACCCCTGAATCTATCTGTTACTTCCACTGTATAATCGTAAGGGATTTGATTTAGGTAATAACTGAATGGTCTAGTGGTCTTCTCTACTTTCTTCAATTTAAGTCTGAATTTTGCAATGAAGTTCTTGGTCTTGATTTTGCTGACTGTATAGAGCTTCTTGAGTCAAAAGCAGCTGATCCACCAGTTAAGACTAAACTCTAGATATTTAGTAGGGCAGAATTGAGAAAATGTTGGTTTCTCTCTACCACAGTTCCGTTAACTCATCCAACAAGAAATGAATGTGAAATTCTAGCAATAAGAAATGAATAAAAAGACTGGATCTGAATGAACCAGTGAAGTCTTCAGTGTTTGCTATTTACCAGTGGATTAGATAACGAGAAATATCTGGAGCATCTATGCAGCATGGGGGCTTTATTATTATTACCAATAATATCCTTGAAAAAAAATTTCTAAGACTGAATTCCCAAAATGCCTTTGAAGATTTTTTTTTGTCTCTTTGATATAAGGCTCAGTTGAGATTCTCAAATATTTTACTTAACTGTAGTAAAAATTTACGATTTCTTCAGAAGTCAAATGGTAATCACCTGTAAACAAGTGTTATATAATAAAAGAGGGACAGATATATGAGATTTTTCAAAGGGAAAAAAATCACCATGATTTAGTGATAAATGTGTAAGTAATATAGGAAAATTTGAGCCTGGATAAGTGGGAAAATGATGCTACAAAGTGGTGGAACAATGATGTAATTTATCCTAAGTCTATGTTCTTAACAGTCATGAACTGGTATTAATAATAAGACAACTACAGATAAAGAATCACAAGCTCATAGACAAATCAAGGTTAGAAATATCTTTTCTAGAACCTGTGACAATCTTCCCATGTGGCCCTCAATGTGATCATCCCATTTCTCTGGTTTGAAAATATTCCTATACTCGATTCTTAAATTGTCATTTGACTCTAATTCCCCATCGACTTGTAACTTTTAAGCTATATCACACTCACATCTACACTTTAACACATAATAGAGCAAACACTTGTGTGTGAGCCAGGTTAAGAATCAATACCTTTGAATCCTCACATCCCCCTACTCCACCCCCACCCCAGTGAAACTCCTTCTTTCTCCCCCTTTCCCCTCCAACTCAAGTAACCAAAACTCTGATATTTGAGATAATCATACTGTGGCTTTTCTTTATAGTTTTTCACTTATAAACGTCACACACACAACAACCTAAAGTTGGCCTATTTTTAAACTGTACATAAATGGACACAACTTTTAAGACGCCGTTCTTTGCGTAACACTTCTTCCCCAAGATTCACTTATGTCACCCTTCACTCTTCAGTTCAGCTGCTCAGTCGTGTCTGACTCTCTGCGACCCCATGAATCGCAGCACGCCAGGCCTCCCTTTATGTCCACTCATTTTCACTATATATGAATATGCCAAAATTTCTTCTGTTGATGGACATCTGTTTTTATGGTTCTACTGTTAGGACTAGTGCTGCAGGCATTCCTACATAGGTGTACTGATAAAAATATACAAGTATTCTGAACATACAATGAGAAGAAATACAGAGTAAAAACATCTATAGCTTTTCCAGTTAGTGTTATGCTGTTTCTTATAGTGGCTATACCTGTAAAGATTTGTAATCCCACTAGCAATTACTTCAGATTCAAAATAATACTTGAAGTATTTGTCAGATTTAATATATCACACTGTGGTTCTAATTTTTCTAACTTAATGAGCTTATGCCTATTTCGAGTTCATTGGGCATTCAGGCCATTCGTGTGTTTTAAATTTTTTTTTTTAAACTACTTCTCTACAGAAATTCGCTATATATTTCCTTGGTAATAATCTTCTGTTACATAGGTAACAAACACTTCCTCCAAAGTTGTGGCTTATCTTTTTACTTTTTTTTATGTGTCTTTTGATGAATTAGGTGAGTTTTAATTTTAATGTAGTCAAATATTTCTCAATTATGGCTTTTTATGTCAAAAAAATTCTTCCTGAGACTCAGGTCATTAAGAAAGTTTCTTATATATATATATATATATATATATATATATATATATATATATATATATAAAACAGATACACTCTGCAATAGAGCAGAAACAAATGCAACATTGTAAATCAACTACACTTTAATAAAATTTTTTTAAATTAAGTTTTACAAAGCCTTTTATAGCCAAGGCTGTAATCTACTGTTATTTTGATTTTTGTGTATAGTAACACAATTTCCATTTTTTCCCCCATGAAAAACAAATTTCTCCAGTGCTATTTCCTGAAAAGCCCTTTCTTCTACTTATCTGCAAAACTACCCATCAAATTCCAAGCATTCACACAAGTCTATTTCTTTACTCCTGGATCAAAACTACATTGTCTTATTACTTTTATAGCTTTGCAATAAATCTTGCTATCTGGTAAAGTAAGAGCTTATTTTACCAGATATTCTTATTGTTCTTTAAGTTTCTTTGGGTCTTCTTACGACTTTTGCAGATCTGTATAAATTTTAAGAATCAGTTTGTCAAGTTCCAAAGATAAATAAGTTAGCAATAAAAACCCCACCTGTTAAGATTCTGATTAGAATTGCACTGAATATTTTGTTTTACATCATTTATCAAGCTTAATACTGGCCAGAAGTTTTTCCTTCTCATACCAACCATATTCTGGAATACTTTGTATAAAGCAAGAATTATTTGAAACTTGAGTGTTTGGTGGATACTGGTTAAAGTCACTTTGGTTTAGGGTTTTATTTATGAGAAGATTCAATTTCCTTAATATAAGATTGATGTAGTTTTCTATTCTTGATTGTTTTGATAATTATATTTTTACGGTTCCACATTTGGGGCATACAGTTGTTCATAATTATGTTGAATGTCTGTGGGATCTGTAATGATAATCACTTTTTATTCCTACCTTTCTCAACTTTTTTCCTTGATAAATCATCTGAGATTTGTCAAATTTTATCTTTCCCAAGAACAACACTTCTGTTTGCTGAGCCCCTTTATTATATGTTATTAAATAATTATTGTTTTTAGTCCTTATTTATTACTTTCAACTTACTTTGGGTATTTTTTCTTAAATTCTTAAGGTGGATGCTTAGTTCGTTCATCTTTATCTGTTTTTTTCTTTATAAGCAAATAAAGCTACACATTTCTCTCCAAGAGCAGCTTTAGCAGCATCTTAAAATTTTTCATAGGTAGTATTTTTGTTATTGTTCAAACTATTTTCTAGTTTTATTTATGATTCTTCGACTCTCAGTAATCCTATTGTGAGATACATCACCAATCAGAACAGATAAAGCCACAAATAATTGGTCTGATTTAGCCAGTGCACAGTGGCTGAGTAGTACCCTTGTATTTCTACCTTAATTAGACCGGATTGCCTCCCTTGCAGGAAAATTTCCTTTAAATCTAGCTCTGGGGAGCAAATCACTAGGAATTTTTTTTTTTTAAATCAGCATCTTTAAAGAGGAGTCACAAATCTTTGTCTTTAAACAGTGAACCTGACTCTGATTCTTTTTGGTCCCCCATCATCCTTCAGAATCAAACTTTAGCTGCCTACCCTTGCCTGAAATCCCACGGACAGGCTTTATGTAGTCCATGGGGTCACAAGAGCTGGAGACAACTTAGCGACTAAACCACCACCACCAGCACCACCTGCTCGGCCTCACTCATCCCTTAGTATTTCTGATCCATGGTGATACCTTGTTCTTGAGCTCAGCTATGTCTTTTAAAGGTTTTCTCATATCTGGGGTATATGGATGCCAGTACATGAATTTTATTCTACTATTTTGACCAGAAGTGTCAATCCGTCTTTAAGTCATGTTTCATATTCACAGAAAATGAAAGTTAGATTTGAAAGCTATTAAGTTCACATTATAATATTAAAATCAATACTATTATATAAATTAATAACTCTTACAGTATCAAAATACTACTTTTTAAAACTTAATAATCTAGAGACAGATTTTAAAGTTTTCAGCATTACTTCAACCTACCTATAAAGATAAATTACAGTTAGAAAATGTCATCTGTTGACAGAGGAGTAAAAAACAGTTGCAAAGTTATGACAAAAACAGGGAAATCCTGCAAATGTCTTTCCAATTATTTTCCCATGAAAACACCTCTTGGTTTTTAATACCCAAACTTCAAAAAATTATTTCTCAATCTAAGATATTTTGGCCAGTGTTTAAATAGGAAAAGATTTATATCTGTACATGCCAAAACTCAATTTGCATCTTAAACAAGAATGTGCAAAGAAATGTTCTGAGTTACATTCCAAATATAACTGATAGATGGTCAGAATCACAATAAAAAAGCACACCAAGTATCAAAGTGATACAAAAAAAAGTATGATCCTCAGTGTCAGCTACTTTCTGACACGGTGTGCTTGTCCTAAATGTATTTCCACAGCCTTTTATATTTATTTAGTCTTTGTTTGGCCCAGTGCTGGATGAGGTCCCAAACATTTAAGAAAATATTGAGAGGAAACAGTAAGGACAGGGAAACAGCAATTATGATGGAAGAAAAGATTTTATTGTATATGTAACGGATTTGGGCCTCAAAGAGTCAGACACAACTGAGCAACTGAACTGAATTGGATGGATTTGGTACCCTTATTTATTGTTTGTTAAATGTTTATATGCAGGTGGATTTATAATGTCAGTTACTTTTTTTTTTAATGACACTGCGCGGCAAATGGAATCTTAGTTTCTACAATCAAGGACAGAACCCGCGTCCCCTGCATTGGAAGTGCAGAGACTTAACCACTGGGCCACGAGGAAGTCCTAGTTTGAGTTGATGATTAACACTACAATTTTTTCCTATTTATAATAAAGGCAAATAGATTCCCAAGCAGCATTTCCTACACAAAACATCTGACTTTTAGAAACAGATTACTGACCTCAGTAGGAGAAAAATGTATTGTTTAAAAACAGATCTTCTTGGTTTCTACTATTGAGAACTAACAGACTTTTAAATATAATCAAATCACATAAGAACTATCATAACTATAAGAAGGAAAAAAATAGTCCATATTTTTAACCTAAAAAATGACAATTTCATATGGTTAAACCTAAGAGAAATGTAAATTTCACCCCAAATATAGATGCCAGAATAATTTATAAAAAGAATATTTACTAAGTCAAGTAATGTAAATATAGAAAAGATTTTGAATTCACTATTTTTATTTCAAAGTTTTATGTTTAGCTCCTTTTAAGAAATATCCTTATATCATTTTAGGCCTCAACTTTCAGCTCTCAATTTTTAAAAATCTGTTAGTAAATATGAAGACAAATAATTTTTTAAAAAAGAAAAAAAATCTGCAAATGAACAGAAGAACAAACACCTGAATTCAAGCCACCTTTGACCCAGTGATGAAAAAATAACCTATGAATTCTACATTTCAGGATTTTCTAATCTTTAAAATTAAGATAGTTACTTAAGGTTGCTATTAGTGTTATTTAATTTGCTATAAAACCTCATATATTTGTCAAAAACAAGTTTTACATGTTGACAATTGCCTTTTGGTCTTTGAAAACAGGATCCTATTATATGTAGTTCACAGCTGAATTCACAGCAGCTGTGAGGCTAAGAAATGCCAGCAACCAATTAGGCTGGCATAAACCTTGTCTAGCATATAAAGTATAATTTGGTTGCAAATGTTGAAGGCAAGAGCTAAAATAAAACATCCAAGAATACTAATAAAATATCATTACAAGCACGTAAATGTCTGAATATTTAAAATGCTAAAAAATATACATATATTATTAAATAATACAGTGGTAGAACGTAAGGAAAATTATGGAAAGCGACAATTCAAACCCATGCTTTAAAAATAAAAAAAAGTTGCACCTGTTTTTGACATACCTAGGATTATTTTCTTTTTTCTATTTCTAATTACCCTAATTACAGAGCTTGATTACATGAGTATACATGCAACAAGTCTTTCAAGTAAACATCATTTTTTCTGTCCATCTTGAGCTGTTTATGTGAAATTTCCTTTTCATATTTCTAAAGTAGTAAGATGCAAATAAACATTTCAAAACTGAAACATGAAAGAATAACACAACTAAATGATTAGTAAAAATAAAACTTGCACGGTGATGGTTTACAATGGCAACTGACAAACCCTTAAAAGTTAATATATATTTTTGTTTAAAGTTTGATAAATTTAAAAACATGACAAAAATCAATGCTTTATAAATATCATTAAAAATATTTTTAAAACATTTTACACAAATTTTGGATAAACTAACAGTCACTGATCATTCATGTGAAAAAGAAAGGAAAACAAATCTAGTTTATATGCTAATAATTTTAAATAAATAGTTCTCCAGTATATCTATTCTTGGTAAAACATCTAGTAACCTCCTCAGTTTTCAATAGAACACCACTGCATAATTTGAAAGGCTCTTTTTTACACTGACTTTTCAAAAATGGTAATAGAAACTATTTCTACTCTCTGCAAGCAGAGACTAAAGTATAAATAGCCTTACCAGGAAAAACAAAAAATTACATATTGTTCTGAATCATAAAATCACACATTCATAACAAGTGCTGGGCATAATGTTGTTTCCAAACGATAAGTAAAATGCATATGCTTACTCAATTCAAAGTAGTTGGTAAATAAATATTTGAAAGAAGCACTGTCTTCCAAGTCAGTTCCTACCAGAAGAGAATCCTGATAAATTTTCTTAAAACACATTAAATTCAAAATATTTGAAGCCTCGTATCATGTGATTAAAATCTGTCTTAAATAGGTTTATTATTTCTAAATTTTGTACAAAATATTGATTCTAGTAAAAGAAATCATCTGTATGTTTAGCTAAAAGAATCAGTGCCAGTGTAGAATGCAAATCTGAGTGCTTTTGAAGTAGAATCATAGCAAAACATGTTAATTAACTTTTGTTATCTAAGGAGGTTTGTTTTAAAGCTGTCTTAAAACATACAATTCCTTTCTTCAACTTATTAAAAGGATGCTCCTTCAGGAACATGATGATATTTCAGTGGGAAAAGACTGGGAAAAACGGAGATTTCCAAAGTGCTGCTTTAAAATAGAAAGACTAGATTTGACAATCAAAGATGTTACTATGAGCACTATTTAGAAAAATGTTAACTGCAAATATCCATACATTATTTTTTATCTTGCCAGCTACTGCAAAGCTAATGATAAATTATTTATATTCTCTCCAACAGTACATGTCAATCTGTTCCTAGATGCCACCAACCAATAAATGAGGACAGAAAACAAACAAAACAAACAAACAAACACCTGGTGATTTTTCAGGGATCATTATAGCTGATCCAGCAGAAGTCAAACTCCCAAACTCTGATATCTAGGTTTCGTAAGCTAATCTAAGCAGTGATGAAAAGAATCCTTAATGAGGACTATGTAAGCATCACACCTTCTTCAACAGCTTTAGGGGAACAAGGAGCCATTAGAGAAGGGCACAAACAAAGCCTCAGCTGATGCTGCTAACAGTGCCGTTGCTGTTTAGTGAATCCCTGGGGAATGTGACTTTGCCAAACAGAGAGACCTTTTGTTGTGGTTTATCACATTTAAGATGTTACTGTTCATAATTAAATTCAAAAGTTCTAGCATTTCCTTTCTTAGACTTTAAACACAAAGCTGGAATTCTGACACAATTTTAAACACAAAATTGTGTTTACCCAACAAAATTTGTGTTACCCAAAGCTGTAGCTTTGAAAAGTGGGAATGGTACAGCTAAGAATTTTCATAAAGAAAATACAACTTAAAAATGGGACAAACCTCATTTATATTGTAAACAAACTACAAAATTTGCACTTCTTACCTCATCTGTCCATTGTTTTTGAAGCCATGTGAAAATTCAACACTGCTCGGTTTCTCTGGGCTGATGGGGAACTTCAAATCTTGTTGGGTTTTTATGGAAATGCTTGAAACACACTGCACACTAACAATTTGGGTAAAATTATCATTTAGAAGAGTCCACTGTGCAGATTTTTAGGAAATTTCCATCCATTTTTATCCACAAGGATAATAATAAAAATGTCACAAAGGCGCCACGATCCCATTAAATAGTATTAAATCACTGCAGTTTTCTAACATTATGCTGCATATTTGGGGCTGGGGGAAGAGAGGGTTAAAAAGTGTCCAAAACCATTAATAAAGAAAACATAAAAACTGAACTTCTAAAATCACGATAAGTTACCTGATTATGATGCTAACTAGTGAAAATTTAAACAAACAAACCTTGTAAAACTGCATTAAGTAAAGCCATAGAGTATATTAACTAATGTTGAATAACTAAATAAATCTCAACACATTTTAATTAAAGGTCATTCGCATGGGTGACAGAATATCCAAAACACATCATTCTTCATTTGTTTATAACAATAAAAGATTTGTGAAGTTTTAAAAGTGGCAGTGTTAAAATAACATGTTGCTGATAGTTCAAAATTTTTTAGGATATGTGCTCCCGGAAGCAAGCACTAATCCAAAGCTGTGAAAACTATTTTCACAGATATCTGCTGCATATATTGAGCAACACTACCTAATTGCTCCCTGGCTTAAGTTCTGATTTACTCAAAAGGGAATTCCGTGCCAATATAGCTACATTAGTCTGTGAACTTTTTGTATCTACATATACATATCATCTTCTCTCATGCTTAACTACATTCTAACAAGAGCTAGGGATTTCTGGGATGTTTTTCAACAGTTTTCAACAGCAGTAACCCAGGCAATATAGATTTGTACATGTATTTATTAACAGATTTAAACATAACTAAGAAAGCTGCTGAAAACATTATAAAATGTTTGACCATCCCTATAGTTTTCACCTATACTCCTAACTTTCATTAGGGAATTTAAGGTCTGAATTCAGGTGATGGAGTGCAATAAGTGCTTTGCAGATGTGCTAACGTGAACACCAAGTGGACTCAAGCAGACTGGTAACTTTACAATCTTTAAAAAAAAAAAAAAAAAAACTACACCTGTCACCCTGCCAAAACCCCCAAACAAAAATACCACCAAACCTCTCACAGATAAAAAGAGGCTAAACAATCTTAATATTCCACTAGGAGGCAAATCTTACATGATTCTTATAACACATAAAAGAGAAACTTGCCACTGGCTCTAGAAACAGCAATACATGCTAACACTAGAAGAGAATGTGGGAAATACCTATCCAAGACAAATAATGGTATCTAACTTAAACATTAAAAACTGCTACAGATATAATAGAAAGCTTAATTGAAAATGCCAAGCCTTTATTAAATTACTCATCACTGAAAATGAACCAGTTTAATTTTAAAAGTCACATTCTTAACCACTACACAAAAAAGTGTTCCTTGATGCAACACTGTCTTGCTGTGGTTTTAAACAGTGGTCCAGACTCAGAATGTCACCCACAGATCCTCTGCTATGGACTGAATTGTGTTCCCCATGCCCCACCTTCAAATTCACATGTTGAAGTTCTAAATCCCAGTGAGATGGTATTTGGAGATGGTGTCTTTGGAAGGTAATTAAGGTTAGATGAGGTCCGAGAGCAGGTCCTCATATTAGGAGGATGTGTGGTTTTGCAAAGGGTTAAAGGGAGATGTTCCTCGCCACCATACGAGGACACAGTGAAAGATGGCCACCTGCAAGACAGGAAAAGACCCTTAGCAGGAATCCAATCGGCCAGCACCTTAATCTTGGCTGGATTTTCCAGCTTCAGGAGTTTTAGAAATAAAAATCCAAAGAATAAAGTCCTAAAAGTCAAGTTAAGAAGGTATTTCAACGATGAGAGAATGAGTCAACTGTGTCAAATGCTGTTAACAGATCAAGTAAAATAAAAGCAATGCCTGAATGTCAAAGTGGGATTAAGAGTTACCATTTTTTCAGATGAGAAAAATAACAGTCCAATATGTTGATGGAAATAACTCAGTACAAAAGAAAATATTGATGATACAGCACAAAGAACTGATGAAGTAGTAATTTGGGGCTAGTAAATGGAGATAGGATCTAGTGCACAAGCGTAGGAAAGAGTTTATCCATGGCAAAGGAAGGAAGGAAGATTTACAGGTGCAGGTCCCGGTACTTAGGTAGATGGTAGGTTTGTAAAAGTTCTTTCCTGATTGCTTGTATTTCTCAGTGTTGAAATAGCAAGCGAGGTCATCTGTTTAGAGTGTGGGTAAGTAAATAAACACTAAGGATTTTATGACAAATCAGCTAGGAAAGAATGAATGGACTAGAGATATGATTGCTTATTCAAAGGGAATTATGAATTTAAATTGTGACCAGTTAGCATAATTATGATTTTTCCCTCCAGTCATTTTCAAGCAATCTAGAAGGGGAAGGAGGTTTAAAGCATATAGAAGGGAATGATTTGAGGTTCTGCTAATCAAAAGAGGGGACAAGGGGGTTTAAGTTACACATATAAGGGAGTGTTCGTAAGAAAGTTAAGTGAGGACATGAAGGAAAGATAGGAACAATAAAAAAGTAGTAGGATTATACATGTTGGCAGGGTCAAAAGATTAGCTGAGTCACGATACGAGAGGGAATATGCTGGAAAGACAGAAAGGTGACTGAAAACTGGGATGCCTGAAACTGAGATTATGGAGATGTCAGGAATGTGATGAGCTAAGGCGAAGGGCAAGATCACTAGAAGGAAGGGAGGGGAACCGAAGAGACGGGAGGGAATGAGGAAACAAGGTCAAAGAACCAAGAGGAGAGGGTACTAGAAAGATCATCTATATACGAATGATGCAATGACCAAATACTATGATAGGAAGAGCACAGGAGAGAGTAACAGGAGCAAAAATCTTCAAGGAATTAGGAAAGTTGGCAATGTCTGAAGTCTCTGTCTCGGAAAACCAGGTATATGGTGCTTTCATCAACCAATTTAGTGAAGTATTAGTCACTCAGTCATGTCCAACTCTTTGTGACCCCAGACTGTAGCCCACCAGGCTCCTCTTGCCCATGGAATTCTCCAGGCAAGAATACTGGAGGGGGTTACCACTGCCTTCTCCAGGGGAATCCTCCTGACCCAGGCGTTGAACCTGGGCCTCCTCATTGCAGGCAGTCTTTACCGTCTGAACCACCAAGGAAGCTGCCAGGAATCTGGAGATAAAGGCAATGGATTCCATTTTTGACCAATTTAATTAGAAATATCAGAGGAAATCCATATGGTAATATTTGGAAGTTGGACCTGAAACTAAAGAGAAAGATTGGGTTTAAGGGGGCATTTTTTTTTTTTTTAAAATTTTAAATCTATTATGAAAATTTGTTATTGTTCAGTTGCTAAATCATGTCCAACTCTTTGTGACCCCATGGACCGTAGCACACCAGGCTCCTCTGTCCATGGAATTTTCCAGACAAGAATACTGGAGGGGGTAGCCATTTCCTTATCCAGTGGATCACAGCAGATCAGGAAGCCATCTCTCCTGCACTGGCAGGTGGATTCTTTACCACTGAGTCACCAGGGAAGCCATTATGAAAATTACAAACATACAGATAACATTCATTCAGTTCCATTAATTTTATTAAATGGCCAATTCTATTGCCATTCCTCCCACCACCAATTTTGAAGCAAATCCCAGATATCATACCAATTTACCTATATTTACTTCAGTATGTATGGAGATATAATTTATGGGGTTTTCACATTCTCTTTTTAAAAGGAAATTCCTTCTTATGAATTTATTTTTCTTTCTTCCCAGATGATTTAGTACAGCTAGAAGGGTTTTAAATAAATCAAACTACATGCCACTGATCTGTTTAAAAATAATATTAAGGATATGATCATGAAAGAAACCAAACCAAAATAAATCACCTTTACCACAGCTCAAGTTTAAACTCTACTTCCCACATCTCTCTATGCTTGATTTTGTGCTTACTACTGCTGCTGCTGCTGCTAAGTCGCTTCAGTCGTGTCTGACTCTGTACGACCCCAGAGACAGCAGCCCACCAGGCTCCCCGGTCCCTGGGATTCTCCAGGCAAGAACACTGGAGTGGGTTGCCATTTCCTTCTCCAATGCATGAAAGTGAAAAGTGAAAGTGAAATCGCTCAGTTGTGTCTGGACTCCTAGCAACCCCATGGACTGCAGCCCACCAGGCTCTTCCATCCATGGGATTTGCCAGGCAAGAGTACTGGAGTGGGTTTGTGCTTACTAAGGTTCCTCTAAACCCTAGACATATTATATCTCATATGCATATCTACACATATTACAGGAATCTTTCTAACAAAGAGAGCTGTCTTCACAATTAGGATTCCAATATCATCCCATACCAAAAAAACTGCAGTGTATTTGCTGATAATGCTAAATTAATCTGCTCTCTGTTAAAAGATCAAGAATGAATGTTAGGATCAAAGAAGAACATATATAAATGTTCTAGGTGATACAGGGCCAGAAAAGGACTGTAGAATAAAAGTGCCTATAAGTGGATCACATTTTTAACTAGGCAATGGCTTCTTAGATATACCAAAAGCAGAGGAACAAAAGACAGACAGACTGGACTTCATCGAAATTCAAAACTGTTGTGCTTCAAAGCATACTAATCAAGAAAGAGAAAAGGCAGCCCATGCAATGGGAGAAAATATCTGCAAAGCACATATATGGAAAGAAAACACAATCCAGAATATTTACACAACTTTTACAACTCAACAATAAAAAGATAAATAACCTAATTTTTAAGTGGGCAAAGAATTTGAAGAGATTTCTCCAAAGATGATACACAAGTTTTGGCAAGGATGTGGAGAAACTGGAACCCTCAAATATTAATGGATAGAGTGTAAAATGGAAAATAGGGAAAATAGCATGGCAGTTCCTCTAAACGTTAAACATTAGTTACCCCATGATTCAGCCAATTCCACTCATAGGTATAAATATATATACCCAAAAAAACTAAAAGTATTATATCCACACAATAACTTGTAGGTAAGTGCTACTCACAATAACAACAATAAAAAAGTAAGCATTTCAAATATCAATTGATGACTGAATAAGTAAAATGAATTATTATTCAGACACATATAAGAATAAAGTGATGAAACATGCTATAACATGGATAAACTCTGAGCATGGATTATGCTAAGTGAAAGAAGTCAAACATTAAAGGTTACATACTGAACGATTCCACCTGTATGCAGGCGCTTCCCTGGTGGCTCAGATGGTAAAGAATCTCCCTGCAATGCAGGAGACCCAGGTTCGATCTGTGGGTCAGGAAGATACACTGGAGAAAGGAATGGCTACCCACTCCAATATTACTGCCTGGAGAATTCCATGAACAAGAGGAACCTGGCAAGCTATGGTCCATAGGGTCACAGAGGCAGACGTGACTAACAGTTTAACTTTCTGGGGCTACCCTGGGAGAGACCCAGGTTCAATCCCCTGGAGAGTGGTTCCCTAATCCAGTATTCTTGCCTGGAGAATTCCAGGGACAGAGGATACTGGTGGGCTACAGTCCATGGGGTTGCAAAGAGTTGGACACGACTAAGCGACTAACACCAACACACCTATATGTAATGTCCAGAAACAGGCAAATCCATAAAGACAGAAAGCTGATTAATAGATGTTGGGGGCTGAAGTGAAGGAGAATGCAGTGACAACTAACGGACTACAAAAGGGTATAGGTTTCTTTTCTGGGGTGATGCAAATGTTCTGAAATCAGATAGTGGTGGTAACAGTCACACAACTTTGGAATATACTTAAAATCACTGAACTGTACACTTTTAAATGGCAAATTTCCCCCTTCACCTGGAATTTTACTTTTTTTTCCTTTTATTTACAGAGATATAATTGACATATAACACTTATTAGTTTCAGGTATACAACATAATGATCTGTATCTACTGTGATATGATCACAATAAGTTGACATCCATCACCACACACAACTACAGCTTTTTTTCTGGTGATGCGAACAGTCTTAGCAATTTTCAAATACATAATAAAATCTTAACTAGTCACCATATTGCATATTATATCCTATAATTTACTTATTTAATAATTGGAAGTTTGTACCTTTTGATCCCCTTTTCCCATTTTCCTAACCCTCAAACCCCTCCACCTCCCACTTTAAACAACTATCAATCTATTTCAGGCACATGAGTTAAATTTTTTGTTTTGAGATTTCACATATAGGTGAGATCATATGGTATTTGTCTTTCTCTTTCTTACTTCACTTCACATAATGCCCTCAAAGACTATATTCCATTGCATATATGAAGACACACACACACTGACTCCCCCACCTTGTATCTTCTTTATCCATCCATCAAGTCAAATTCATGCATTAGCTATTATAAATAATGTTGCAATGAACATGGAAAATGCAGATATTTTTCCAAGACAGAACTTTGTTTCCACTAAACACCCAGAAATAGAATTGCTGGATTATATGGTAGTTTAATTTTTAATTTTTTGAGGGACCTCCATAATGTTTTTCATAGTGGCCACACCAATTTTGTTGTTGTTCAGTTGCTCAGTTGTGTCTGACTGCTTGTGATCCCAAGGATTGTGGCACATCAGACTTCCCTGTCCTTTACCATCTCCTGGAGCTTGCTCAAACTCATGTCCATCAAGTCAGTGATGCCATACAACCTCTTGTCCTCTGTCAGCCCCTTCTCCTCCTGCCTTCAATCTTTCCCAACATCAGGGTCTTTTCCAATGAGTCAGCTCTTTGCATCAGGTGGCCAAAGCATTGGAGCTTCAGTTTCAGCATCCGTCCTTCCAATGAATATTCAGGACTGATTTCCTGTAGCACTGGTTTGCTCTCCTTGCAGTCCAGGGGACTCTTAAGAGTCTTCTCCAACACCACAGATCAAAAGCAACAATTCTTCGGTGTTCAGCCTTCTTTGTGGTTCAACTCTCACATCTATACACGACTACGGAAAAAACCATAGCTTTGACTAGACAGACCTTTGTCTGCAAAGTAATGCTTCTGCTTTTTAAGACGCTGTCTATAGATCTGTCATCGCTTTTTTCCAAGGAGCAAGCATCTCTTAATTTCATGGCTACAGTCACCACCTGCAGTGATTTTGGAGGCCAAGAAAATAACATCTCTCACTGTTTCCATTGTTTCCCCATCTATTTGCCATGAAGTGATGGGACCAGATGCCATGATCAAGTTTTTTTGAATGTTGAGTTTTAAGCCAGGCTTTTCACTCTCCTCTTTCACCGTCATTAAGAGGCTCTTTAGTTCCTCTTTGCTTTCTGCCGTAAGAGTAGTGCCATCTGCATATCTGAGGTTACTGATATTTCTCCTGGCAATCTTGATTCTAGCGCGTGTTTCATCCAGCTCAGCATTTTGCATGACGTACTCTGCATATAAGTTAAATAAGAAGGGTGACACTATACAGCTATGCTGTACTTCTTTCCCAATGTAGAACCAGTCCGTTGTCCCATGTCCTATTCTAACTGCTGCTTCTGGACCTGCATACAGGCTTCTCAGGAGGCAGGTAAGGTGGTCTAGTATACCCATCTCTATAAGAATCTTCCAGTTTGTTGTGATCCACACAGTTAAATGCTGCAGCGTAGTCAATGAAGATGTTTTATTGGAATTCTCTTGCTTTTTCTATGATACAACAGATGTTGGCAATTTGATCTCTAGTTCCTCTGCCTTTTCTAAATCCAGCTTCAACTTGTGGGAGTTCTTGGTTCACGTACTGTTGAAGACTAGCTTGAAGAATTTTGAGACTTACTTTGCGCTAGTATGCAAAATGAGTGCAACTGTGCAATAGTTTGAACATTTGTTGGCATTGCCCTTCTTTGGGATTGGAATGAAAACAGACCTTTTTCAGTCCTGTGGCCACTGCTGAGTTTTCCAAATTTGCAGGCATACTGAATGCAGCACTTTAACAGCATCATTTTTTAGGATTTGAAATAGCAAGTCTGGGCCAGTCTCTTGTGGAGTCACTGCTCCTTTCTCCTGGGTCATGGTGTGCACAAGGTTTTGTTGTGCCCTTCAAGAGTCTATTTCCCCAGTCCTATGGAAGTTCTGTAATCAAATCCCACTGGCCTTCAAAGTCAAATTCCCTGGGGGTTCTCAGTCCCTTTGCAGGATCCCCAGGTTAGGAAATCTGTTGTGGGTCCTAGAACTTTTGCAATAATGAGAGAACTTCTTTGGTATAATTATCATCCAGTTTGTGGGTCATCTGCTTGATGCCTTTATAGTGGAACTAATGGCGACTTCCTCCAAGAGGACTTCACGCCACAGCCATGCCACCCAGGTCTGTTGCAGCCAGAGCCCCTGTCCCTGCAGCAGGTCCCTGCTGACTGGGGCCTCCACAGGAGACACTCAGATACTCAAAGGCAGGTCTGATTCAGTATCCTGTGGAGGTCACTGCTCCTTTCCCTGGGTCCCGGTGCACACAAGGTTTTGTTTGCGCCCTTCAAGAGTCTCTGGTAGGTCTGAGATTTGACTTTAAACACAATTCCCAGAATCAATTTTATAACATTTTAATTACCTCAAAAGGATACCCTTTTATCCTCAAAACAGTACCCTTTTATCCATTCCTCCAATAATCACTAATAATCATAAGCAATCTCTAATCTTTTTGTCTCTATAGAGATTAATTGATTCTGGCCTAAAACAATCAGATAATTTACTTAAGTGAGTTAACCAAGTACAAACTCATAGAAATATAGGCAAATAATTCGTTAGTGTAATCTATTTAACTGTGCTCAGGGTTTGAAACATCCCAATCAATTATTTAGTAAGGCTGTTCAAGTTTATTAGGTTAAAAACAATAATGTCCATTTTTCAAAATTTTTAATTAAAAAAATCACTTTCTGCTCATGCTGCTGCTGCTGCTAAGTCACTTCAGTTGTGTCCAATTCTGGGCAACCCCAGAGACAGCAGCCCACCAGGCTCCCCCGTCCCTGGGATTCTCCAGGCAAGAACCTGGAGTGGATTGCCATTCCCTTCTCCAATGCATGAAAGTGAAAAGTGAAAGTGAAGTCGCTCAGTCGTGCCCGACTCTTGGCAACCCCATGGACTGCAGCCCACCAGGCTCCTCCATCCATGGGATTTTCCAGGCAAGAGTACTGGAGTGAGGTGCCATTGCCTTCTCTGTTCTGCTCATCATCAGACACAATATACAAAATCTTGTTTTTTTATATTGGCTTTCACAACACAAGAACTTGAGTGTTTTTCATTATATGTCCAGATCTCATAAACACTACCTGTTACCTTCTACGGGCCATTTAACTTCAGAAAAAAACATTCTCTAAGCCCAGTATGAATTCCATGATCCAAGCTAGCAAAGCTCAAAAATCTATTTTTGTATCCTGTATGGACAGGGGTATGAGGAAACAGGCACTCTTGCAAACAAGAAGGTAAATTCACATACTTTTATGAAAGCGAACTGGCAAGATCTATCGACTTTTAAAATGTCCAATTTTCTGACCCAACAATCATCCATCTTTTAGGACTTTATCTTACAGATATAATCATGCATGTAAAAAATGATATTTAAGTTCAAGGTTGTTCAGTATAGTACTACATGTACAATAGCTACAGAATGGGCATAACCTTTTGTGGCATATTAAATCACTAATAAAATACAGCTATGGAAAAGAGTAAGTGTGAGGTAAGTCAGAGGAAGACAAATATCGTATGCTATTGCTTATAGGAATCTAAAAAAAAACTGATACAAATGAACTTATTTACAAAAAAGAAACAGACTCAGAGAAGGAACTTATGGTTACCATGGAGGAAAGGGGGTAACAGTGCAGAATGGGAGTCTGGGATTGACATGTACACACTACTATATTTAAAAAATAGATAACCAACAAGGACCTACTGGATAGCACAAGGAACTCTGCTTATTTAGTATTCTGGAATAATCTATTTCTGAAGGAGATCAATCCTGGGATTTCTTTCGAAGGAATGACGCTGAAGCTGAAACTCCAGTACTTTGGCCACCTCATGTGAAGAGTTGACTCATTGGAAAAGACTCTGATGCTGGGAGGGATTGGGGGCAGGAAGAGACGGGGACAACAGAGGATGAGATGGCTGGATGGCATCACCAACTCGATGGACATAAGTCTGAGTGAACTCCTGCAGTTAGTGATGGACAGGGAGGCCTGGCGTGCTGCAATTCATGGGGTCGCAAAGAGTCGGACACGACTGAGTGAGTGAACTGAACTGAATAATCTAAATGGAGAAAGAACTTGAAAAAGAATACACTTGAAACTAACACAACTAGACTCCAATATAAAATAAAAATTAAAAAAGAAAAATAATTGTTATTTACATACTCAAAGGTTATTAAATGAAAATAAAATCACAAAGCAAGGCTTCCCTGGTGGTCCAATGGTTAAGGATCCACTCACCAATGCAGGGGACAATGGTCCAATCCCTGCTCCAGGAAGATCCCACCTGCTGCAAGGCGACTGAGCCCATGTGCCATAATTACTGAGCCAGCGCTCTGGAGCCCGTGAGAGCTGCAACTCTCAAATCCACTGGCTGCAGCTACTGAAGCCCACTTTCCCTGGAGCCTGTGCTCTACAAGAGAAGCCACTGCAATGAGAAGCCTATGCACTACAACTTGCCCCAACCAGAGAACAGCCTGTGCAGCAATGAAGGCCCAGCACAACCAAAATTAAGTAAATAGATTTTTAAAAAGCAATGACATTTGGGACTTCACTAGCAATCCAATGGATAAGACTCCAAACTCCCAATGCAAGGGACCAAGGTTTGATCCCTGCTCGGGGAACTAAGATCCTACATATTGCAACTGAGCCTGTGTGCTGTTCTGAGTCTCTGTACTGAGTCTAGAGAACCCCTCTCACCCCACCTAGAGAAGCCTTCTGAGCAACAAAGAGGCTGTGTGCTGCAATGAAGACCTAGCACAGCCAAATAAATAGATAAGAAAAGCAATGACACGTACTGAGTTAAGTCATGGTCTTAAAACCTGGAGGATGAACACAAATCAACTTTTACCAGAATGTCAAAATCTGAATAGACATAGTGAGAGAACAGCACAGCTAGATATTTACTCCTCTAATTAGCAAATAGATCATTTATGAAGTATACAGAGGTCCTGTGCTAGGCACTGAGGAGATGACAGAACTGGAGTATGACTAGAGACAAGAGAACACATGAGCCCGCCCTGACTGTTCCGACAGAGTGAGCAGGCGACTTAGCACACAGCAGGGGGCCCATCCTGGTCTAGGAATCAAAGAAGGGTGAAACGTGTAACAGAGACTAAAAGGACCAACAGCAGGTCGATACGTTAGGTACAAATTCTAAGAGTTCAGCGTGTCTGGAGGGCCTCAGGTCAGTGGTAAGGAATGACAGTGGAGAGGAAGGCAGACGACCTGGGCTTCACCCAAAGTGTAATCCAGATAGAGGAAGTTATTAAAAAGTTTTAAGCAGGTGTTCATGTTTGAAAGGTCATCCTGAAAGAGTAACCAAACCATAGGTAGAGAGACCTTAGGGTTATGAATTTGTGGCAAATGAGACATAATGATAGCCTGACCAAAGTATAGTAGAGGGTTGGGGAAAAAAAGTGTACGGACTGAAGAAGTACTTAAGCAGTTAAATTACGAGAACCTGATGATAGGATAGAAGGTTAAGAGAGAACAAGGAGTCAAGAAAAATAACTAGGTTTCTGACTGGGGCAACAAGGTGAATGAAAGTGATGAGAGATACTGAAGAAATAAATCTGGGGAATGGGTAATAGGTTCAATTTTGGACATGCTGAATTTGTGCTATTTATGAGCTATCCAAGTGGAGATTGAAAGGTCGGGCCAGCCGACATAGACACATGACAACAAAAAGACATCAGGCCAACACCGGCAGTTGGCCAACGCCCAAACAAGAACCGAGAGCAGACCAGACTTCCGGGACCAACCCCCTGTATCTTGGCCCAACCAGGTGCTGACACCGAGCCCTTAGACACCAACCACCACTGTAGCCCGCGCTTTTTCCCCTATATGGGGAGACCTGGCTTGAACGACAGCCCTGGCTATAAAAACCTCGCCCCGCCTCGCATAAGTTGCAGACTCCCTTCCCTTCCTCCCTCACCCCTGGGAGTTCTGCCCGAGAGCGACCGCCCAATAAAGGCCTTCATCAACGGTCCTTAGATGTGGCTCTTTCTTCCCCGCGGCGTTTCTTACATCTGGCGCCCAACGTGGGGCTCGAGGTAAGGGCCCCGGCACTTGCCGTTGAGGGCCCCTCGAGCTCCACCGCCGCGGTAGCCCCGGACCCAGGTGGCTGACCAACCTCCCGGACGGCAGAATACGGGGTAAGTCCCTTCGGCTTTGGGACCCGCTCTCCCTGGCGACCACCTCCTAGGGCCCTGTAACGGGTGCGCACTTACTGGGCCCTCCCACGGCAGGTTCAGAACCTGCTTCAGGTCACCAGCTCGTGAGGGAGACGTCCCAAGCGGCTGAGTAGACCTCCGGCTTCGGCCTCCGGCTTTGGCCCCTCCCGGTCACCAGCTCGTGAGGGAGACGTCCCAAGCGGCTGAGTAGACCTCCGGCCGGCCCCTCTCGGTCCCCAGCCTGTGAGGAAGATGTTCCGAACGGCTGCACGGACCTCCGGCTTCCCTAGCGCGTCCGAAGACGTTCGGGCAGTGGGGATCGCCTCCACGCCACGTGGTCGCTATGGGATTGACGGCTTCCAAACCCGAGTCCAACTGGTCCACCTCCCTTAAAATGTTTATTGGCTAACCTACGGACCTTACGGCTAACAGGCTACATTTGCTCCAAGCAGCTCACCTTTTGTGCTCACAGGCCTGGCCACAATATCCTCTAGATAACGGCTCTCACTGGCCAGCCACAGGGACATTAGATTTTGACATCCTCCGTGATTTAGATAATTACTGCCGGAGAACGGGAAAATGGTCTGAGGTCCCCTATGTTCAGGCTTTTTGGGCGTTGCGCCCCCTTCCCCCCCCTTCGGTGCACCACGTGCACTCCCAGCCAAGTCCTACTCACCATGGCTCCCCCGACTCCACCTTCCTCGGCCAAGCCAATTCCTCCTGTCTCTGAGTCCTCTGCTTTCTCTGTTCCCCCAGAATATCTGGTGGCCTCTCCTCTCTACACCACCTCCACGGCTCCCACTCCTTCTGCTCCAGTCCCTGCCCCCTCCCCCTCCACTCCGGCCCCTACTACCTCTGCCCCTGAGACTCCACCGCAGGCCCCGATCCTCCGGCTCTAAACCCTATCTTGTTTCCTCCTCTTCCTTCCGTCACTCCCTCCCCCTCTCCAGTCAGCTCTCGCACTCGCTCTCGCAGCAACCCACAGGAGGCCCCTCCCTCCGCTCTTCCTTCCTCAGCCCCGGCTTCGTTATTTCCCTTGCGGCAGGTAGCCGGAGCTGAGGGCCTAGCCCTAGTCCATGTCCCTTTTTCTCTCCAAGACTCAGCACAGATAGAGGCCAAACTGGGTTCCTTCTCCTCCAACCCCACCCAGTACATCAAGCAGTTTACTAGTCTGACCCGTGCCTATGCCTTGACATGGCAAGACATATATGTCATCCTCGGGTCTATCACCACCCCTGAGGAGAGACAGGCCATTTGGACGGCAGCCAAAGCCCAGGCCGATCAACGACACTATGCCAGCCCCTCTCCCGAGCGCCCCCGGGGGCTCAGGCAGTTCCTGACACCGACCCTGATTAAAACTACCAGGAAGGGGGTGGCGGCCAGCTGCAGGTATGCTATATGATAGAGTGCATCCTTGATGGGATGGAAGTGTCCTCTCATAAAGTTGTAAACTTCCTCAAGCTAGATGAGGTGACCCAGGGCCCCGACAAAAACCCAGCCATGTTCCTTAATCGGCTGACCGAGGCCCTTGTCCAATACACCAGGCTGTCCCCTGAGTCCCCCATCGGGGCGGCCACCTTGGCCAATCGTTTTATCTCCCAGTCTGCCCCCACATCCGGAGAAAGCTGGCCAAGGCCGAGGACGGCCCTCAGACCCCTATCCGAGACCTGGTAAAAATGCCCTTTAAGGTTTACAATGTCCGCGAGAAAACTGCTGAGGCTAGCCGAAAGGCAAGGCTCAAGCAGAAGGCCACATTTCAGGCAAGCCTCCTAAACCAGCATACCCAGGCTTTGGTAGCAGCCCTGCGGCCGGCAGCGGGCTCGGGGCCCCAGAAACCTCCTCCGGGGGCCTGCTTCAAGTGCGGCCAAGAAGGACACTGGGCCAAGACGTGCCCCAACCCGCGCCCTCCTTCCAAGCCATGCCTGTTGTGCAAGCAACGAGGACACTGGGCTAGTGACTGTCCCCAGGCCTCTCGGGCCCCGACCTCTAGGGGCTGGGGACCAGAGCGCCCCAGGAGACTTCCCGCCATCCTCCCGGCCTTGGACCTGCTGAGCTTCAACGAGGACTAACGCCACCCAGACTCGGGGACCCCGATAACCCAAGCCGAGCCCAGGGTAACGCTCCCAGGTAGCGGGTAAGTCCATCAACTTTCTAGTTGATATGGGGGCTACCTATTCGGTCCTTCCCTCTTTCGGGGGCACTCTATGTCCTTCTCAGGTTTCGGTTATGGGCACTGACGGCCAACCCTCGTGTCCGCTCCAAACCCAACCACTATCCTGCCAATTAGATTCCTGCCTATTTACCCACTCCTTTTTAGTCATCCCCTCCTGTCCTACCCCTCTCTTGGGGAGAGATATACTTGCTAAGCTAAAGGCCACTCTTCACCTAACTCCAGAATCAGTTCCCACGTCAGGGGCCTTCCTTATGCTGCTTGCTGACCCTTCAACCTCTTCCATTAGTCCTGAGGTCTGGGACACCCGAGTCCCAGTGGTGGCTCGGCACCACCCTCCAGTCCTCATCCGGCTAAGGGACCCCACCTGTTTCCCGGCTCAGCCCCAGTTTCCTTTGTCTGTTTGTAACCTCAGGGGGCTAAAGCCCATCATCGACCGTCTCATGGGACAGGGTCTCCTAATCCCCACGACTTCCCCCTGTAACACGCCCATCCTTCCTGTCCGGAAGGCTTCAGGAGACTACCGGCTAGTGCAGGATCTCCGCCTGATCAACGTGGCGGTGGTCCCTGCCCACCCACTTGTCCCCAACCCCTACACCCTCCTTTCTTCCATACCTCCCCCAGACCTCTCATTTCACCGTTATTGACCTCAAAGATGCCTTTTTCACCATCCCACTCCACCCCGACTGCCAATTCCTCTTCGCTTTCACCTGGACTGACCCCGACACCCAGCTGACCACACAACTCACATGGACCGTACTCCCTCAGGGGTTCAGAGATAGTCCCCACTACTTTGGACAAGCCCTGTCCCGAGACCTGGCCAGGTGCTCACTTTGCCCTAGCACTCTCCTCCAATACATAGACGACTTGCTCCTCTGCAGCCCCTCGGAGGAGACCTCCCGACAACATACTGCCACTCTTCTTAATTTCCTTGGTTCCCAGGGGTACAGAGCCTCACAATCTAAAGCTCAACTAACTCAGACCTCTGTTGTTTATCTAGGCCTCCAAATCACCCCCCACCACTAAAGCCCTGACAGTAGATTGGTGTAGCCTCCTCCGGTCCATCTGCCCTCCAGCCAACGGAGACCAGATATTGTCCTTTTTAGGACTGACGGGATTCTTCCCACACTGGGTCCCAAACTATGCCACCCTGGCCAAATCCCTGTATGCCGCCGCTAAAGAGACTCCCCACAGGGCCACTGTCTTCTCCCACCGAAGTGACTCAGGCCTTCCACGCTTTACGCTCAACCCTATTGGCTGCACCCCCTCTCTTTCTCCCAAATCCCAACTATCTGCACCATCTATATACTGATGAAAACGGAGGGATAGCCTTCGGAGCCTTAGTGCAATCAATTGGCTCTGAACTGCTGCCTATTGCTTACATTTCTAAACAACTTGACCCCACAGCCAGGGGATGGTTCCCCTGCCTGCGGGCATTGGCTGCAGCGACAACATTGTACGCTGATGCTAAAAGCTGATTCATGGCCAACCCCTGACCATTTTTTTCACCTCACCATCTTGGCGATCTTTTAGCCTCTAAATTCCTTTCTGACCTCAGTGAGTCTAGGCTCCAGCAATTTCACCTGGTATTTCTGGACAATCCTCAGGTTTCCGTGGGCCGCTCTCCACAATTAAACCCGCTTTCCTCGCTACCCTCACTCCCTCTCTCCTCAGAACCCCCAGCCCACTCGTGCTCAGAGGTCCTCGAGTCCATTATGCAACCACCCCACAACTTGTTCTCCAAACCTCTACCAAATCCAGAGCTAACTTTGTTCGTCGATGGGAGCTCAAAGCGAGACCCCAATGGAAACCGAAGGGCGGCTTATGCTGTGGTAAGTCCTGGAGGACTTGCTGCGGGAAGTCCTGGAGGCTCAGCCCTTGCCGTCCGGGGAAGACCTCTCAGAAGGCTGAACTAACGGCCCTAACGGCCCTAACTAGAGCCTTACATCTACCAAAAGGAAAAAGGGCCAACATTTACACAGACTCCAAGTATGCCTTCTTGACTGCCCATTCTCACACGGCAATCTGGAAAGAACAGGGCTTCCTGACCACTAAAGGATCCCCCATCTGTAATGCCCCTCACATTACTCGACTGTTGGATGCCTTATCCCTGCCTAAAGAGGTTGCTATCATACACTGCAAAGGACATCAAAGTACTCATGACTCTGTCGCTTTGAGTAATAACATGGCCGACCAAGTGGCTCGACAAATTGCCTTACAACAGGCCCCCGAGCCCTTGCTGGCTTTGAGATCCACCTTCAGTCCCAAATACTCTGACAAAGAGGCCAAAGCCTTGCTGGCACAGGAGGGGGCTCAGAGACACCCGTTGGGATGGATACTGTTCCATGGCAAACCGGTACTCCCCTGAACACCAGGCCAAAGACATCATATCCCAAATCCACGACACCTTGCACATTGGACCGAGGGCTCTCCTCTCCTTTCTCAGCCCCATCTTTGCCCCTTGGCACCTCAGACAGGCCATATGATGATGCTCATCGCTCCTGTTTGACTTGTGCTTCCACCTCTCCCCAGGGAGGACTTAGACCCCCACAAACAACTCATCAACTTAGGGGACACTTGCCCGGGCAAGATTGGCAGATAGACTTCACCCACATGCCCAGACACCAGAGCCACCGCTATCTGCTGGTCTTGGTGGACACCTTTTCAGGATGGGTCGAGGCCTTCCCCACTGCCCGAGAGACGGCAGCAGCAGTGGCGGAGGTCTTGACGACCCATCTCATTCCCAGATTTGGGTTGCCAAACTCTTTCCAGCCTGACAATGGGCCCGCATTCATCTCACAGATCTCCCAGCAGGTGGCTGCGGCCCTGGGCATCGCCTGGCATCTCTACATCCCCTATCGGCCTCAATCGTCAGGCAAGGTAGAGCGGGTAAATGGCATCATCAAGACGCACTTGACCAAGCTTGCCTCGGAACTGCAACTGTCTTGGGTCGACCTCCTTCCTCTGGCGCTCAGTCGTGTTCGCACCACACCACCCTCAAAAACAGGTTTGACCCCCTTTGAACTGCTTTACGGCAGGCCCTACCCCCTGACCCACCTCCCGGAGGGAGAGGCTCCCCACTCGCGGGGTATCTCCCCCTCTTCTCCTTCATACGATCCTTGCTGAGAGAACACACTGACTGAGCCTTGCCACAACCAACAGTCGGTGAGGGGCCAACTCGGCCTCTGGCCCCGGGAGATCAGGTACTGCTAAAGCCCTCAGTCCCCGCCCACTACAGCCTCGCTGGACGGGACCCCATACGGTAATCCTCACCACTCCTATGGCAGCCAAACTTCTGGGACACGAGCCCTGGTACCACCTGACCCGACTCAAACTCACACCCCCGGGTCTCCCTGAAGAGGGGGATCTTACCACTCCATCCTAACTGGGCCCACCAAACTAACCCAAACCCCTCTTCTGCCTATCTCAGAGTAATCAAGGCACCGCCTCCCACCAGGAACAAACACGTCCCCATCCGATGTTTGCCTGGTACCATCCGCTGTGGCTGCTGGCAATCACAGTTCTGGCCATACTCTTTGCCATTGGATTGGCGGCCACAGCTCCCCAAGACTGGTCATTTGCACTTCGGCTGTCGCTGGCCCTTGCTTACCTAGCCATCTGCTCCCTACTCCTGGGGTGCTATTCCCTCGGGGCACCTTGACAGCCTCAACCCCGACCGGGCCCCAGAGCCACTCGTACCACCCCACTCCTGCAGGGCCTACTAATCCTCACCCGGAACCCCTGCCCCGGATCCCACAATGTGGCGAGGAACCCAACACGGGTTACAAATAATAGTGTGGGCGACCTTGGGAATGCTTTGGGCCCTGGATGGGGGTAACTGCTCTAGTTCTCACCAGCCTCTCAGAATCACCTGGAAGCTCCAATGATGGAAATTGGCGTTGGAAGGTAGAAAACCGAGACTTGCTTAATTTCTCGTTTTCACAACCCTGGAGACCTAATTGGGACCGTATGAACATCAGTAACCATGCACAAGTTAGGGTAAGGTTCAATCAAGAGGCAGCTATAAGAGAGAGGTCTTGGGTTTCCGGTCTGGCCTGGGGGATGCAAACAAGTACCCAGTGAAATGGCCCATATTTCGGAAGAATTCTGATTATTAGCCAAACAATAAAACTTCTACAGACACATGCTGTGGGCCCCAATCCGGCCCTGGGGGCGTGCCACTGCACCCCTTAATCTCCACCAGTAGCCCCTACCCCCAGACACAGGGCCCTCAGGCCCCACAAAAACCAAGACCCCCTGTGGTCCTTGATGAAAGAGACCTATGGTGCCCTAAACCATTCCAACCCTAACTGCGACCCAATCCTGCTGGCTTTGTTATTCTCTTCATCCTCCCTTCTACGAGGCCGTAGGCTTAAATGCTTCCTACAATCTGTCAGCCAGCCCTAACCCGCCCCAGTGCCATTGGGGAAACCGCAAAATGGGCCTAACCATGCCAGGGGTGTGGGGACAAGGAACCTGCCTAGGGGCCATCCCGCCCGGAAAGACAATCCTGTGCGCTCAGAACGCCAGTCTCACTAACACAGACACAACAAGGTGGGTAATACCCGAAGCTGGGGGCTGGCGGGTTTGTTCACACACCGGGTTGACGCCCTGCATACACCTTGCCATCTTCAATCAGAGCAGGGAATTTTGCGTTCTGGTAGCAGTGATGCCTAAAATTATCTATCATTCTGAAGGAGTTCTATACAATTTTGGGATAGGGGTACCTCACCTGCCTGGGAAAAGAGGGAGCCAGTCACAGCAGTCACTCTGGCAACACTGTTTGTCCTGGGAGCAGCAGGGACGGGCTCCGGGATTGCATCATTGTCCATGCAAAACCAGGGTTTGACCTCTGTAAGAGTTGCCATTGATGAAGATATTGCCCAGATAGAAAAATCTATGATGGCCCTGGAAAAATCTCTAACTCCCCTGTCAGAGGTAGTGCTACAAAACAGGCGAGGACTAGACCTGGTTTTTCTACAACAAGGGGGCCTCTGTGCAGCCCCTCAAGGAGAAATGTTGCTTTTACGCTGACCATACGGGGGTGGTAAGGGAATCCATGGCCAAGGTAAGAGAGGGACTCGAACGCAGAAAGAGAGAACGGGAGGCACAGCAGGGCTGGTTCGAGTCCTGGTTCCAGAGCTCCCCCTGGCTGACGACTCTACTATCTTCTCTAATGGGACCACTCATTATCCTCCTGCTGCTTCTGACTTTCGAGCCCTGTATCCTAAATAAGTTTTTGGCCTTTATCAAACAACGGCTCAACACGGTCCAGCTGATGGTGCTGTGACAGCAGTACCAAGGGCTTCCGCCAAACGACTTGTGACCAACCTAACGGCAGACTCCCCTGTCATCCCGGCCACACCCTACCCCTCGTTGCCCCCGTTCAGCAGGAAGTAGCCAGAGAGAACCGGCGCCCCCTGTCCTATATCAAAAGGCCGGGATGAAAGGTCGGGCCAGCCGACATAGACACATGACCACAAAAAGACATCAGGCCAACACCGGCAGTTGGCCAACGCCCAAACAAGAACCGAGAGCAGACCAGACTTCTGGGACCAACCCCCTGTATCTTGGCCCAACCAGGTGCCGACACCGAGCCCTTAGACACCAACCACCGCTGTAGCCCGCGCTTTTTCCCCTATATGGGGAGACCTGGCTTGAACGCCAGCCCTGGCTATAAAAACCTCGCCCGCGCCTCGCATAAGTCGCAGACTCCCTTCCCTTCCTCCCTCGCCCCCAGGAGTTCTGCCCAGAGCGACCGCCCAATAAAGGCCTTCATCAACAGTCCTTAGATGTGGCTTTCTTCCCGCGGCGTTTCTTACAGAGATAATCAGTAACGCATTGCTTGCTTGCTTGCTAAGTCACTTAAGTCGTGTTCAACTCCTAGCGACCCCATAGACGGCAGCCCACCAGGCTCTGCCATCCTTGGGATTCTCCAGGCAAGAACACTGGAGTGGGTTGCCATTTCCTTCTCCAATGCATGAAAGTGAAAAGTGAAAGTGAAGTCACCCAGTCATGTCTGACTCTTAGCAACTCCATGGACTGCAGCCCATGAGGCTCCTCCATCCATGGGATTTTCCAGGCAAGAATACTAGAGTGGGGTGCCATTGCCTTCTCCGAATCAGTAACGCCTTAGACATACAAACAGTACAGGTCTTCAGCTGGTCTGAGGTGAAAAGGAGTGCTAAGTTCACCCAGAGAGAATACTGTGCAAGTACTGCAGGGTTGGGACCAAGCCCTGAAGGACACCAACATTTAGAAACTGGAGAGTAAAAGATGCATCTTCGTAGATAAAGAAGGAAAGGTATGAGGGTAGGAAGAAAATAAGTTTTATTTACTTTTAATTAAGAAATGGCTCTTAAACCCAAAAGAGCATGGAAGGTTTTTAGTTTTACACCAAGAATTTTTCAAATGCACTATAGTTGTTTTACAATATTGTGTTAGTTTCAGGTGTATAGCAAAGTGATTCAGTTATACATACATACATATTCTTTTTCAGATTCCATTTTTAGGTTATTACAAGACACTGAATATAGTTTCCTGTGCTATACAGCAAATCCTTGTTGTTTATCTATTTTATATACAGTGGCGTGTAACTGTTAATCCCATACTCCTAATTTCTCTCTCCCCTAACTTCTTCTTTGGTAACAAGTTTTTTTCTATATGTCTGTGAGTCTGTTTCTGTCCTGTAAATAAGTTCATTTGTATTATTTTTTAAAGTCCACATACAGTGATATAACATGTCTTTCTCTGTCTGACTTACTTCACTTAGTGTGATAATTCCCTTCTTTCTTTTTGGCCACACCTCATGGCTTGTGTGATCTTAGTTCCCTGGCCAGGGAATTGAACCTGGACCATTGTACTGGAAATGCCAAGTCCTAACCACTGGATTGCCAGGAATTCCCCAGTATGGTAGTTTCTAGGTTCATCCAAGTTGCTGCAAGTGGCAATATTCCGTACTTTTTCTGTGGCTGAGTAATATTCTTTTTGTGTGTACAGGTGCATGCACACACACACATCTTTAACCATTCACCTGTTGATGGACACTTATCCACATCTTGGCTATTATAAACACTGCTGCTATGAACATTGGGGTGCATCTATCTTTTTGAATTAGTTTTCATCTTTTCTGGACATATGCACAGGAATGAGATTTTTAGTTTGTTTGTTTTTAATGAAATATGTGTTAAGTTGCTTCAGTTGTGTCCGATTCTTTGAAACCCCATGGACTGTAGCCCATCAGGCTCCTCTGTCCATGGAATTTTCCAGGCAAGAATACTGGACTATGTTGTCATACCCTGCTCCACGGGATCTTCACAACCCAGGGATCAAACCTGCATCTCTTATGTCTCCTGCAGTGGCAGGCAGATTCCTTAATATTAGCACCATCTGGGAAGCCATAAAGTGAAAGTGAAGTCGCTCAGTCATGTCCGACTGAGCAACCCCATAGACTGTAGCCTACCAGGCTCCTCCCTCCATGGGATTTTCCAGGCAAGAATACTGGAGTGGGGTGCCATTTCTTTCTCCAGGAGATCTTCCCGACCCAGGGTTTGAACCTGGGTCTCCCGCATTGTAGGCAGACGCTTTACCATCTGAGCCACCAGGGACGTCCATAATGTTGTGTTAATTTCCACTTTTAAGGAACTTCCATAGTGGCTGCACCAAAGTACATTCCCACCAACAGTATAGGAGGGTTCCCTTTTCTCCACACTCTTTCCAGTATTTATTATTTGTAGACTTTCTGATGAGCATCACTCTTAACAAAACTACATCCCAACTTCTAGGGCCATGGTTTAGTCAACTCTCAACACAGGTTATAACTGATGGAAAGCAATTTGTAAAAATGCAACACATATTATCCCCAAATAATTTCAAACGACAGTTTCATAAAAATAAAGATCACCGAATCTTAGATAGGCCCCCAAATTAACCAAGTATACCAGTGCACTCTTAGCAAGTAGGTATGTTTTATCTCCCTGACAATATAGTTGCTCATCTTATAAGAAGCATTCTTCCACATGCCAGCGTGTGTACTTGTCCAACTTTTGGAAGTCTGTGAGTGAGAGCCTAAACTGAGGCAATGCAGACAGTCTGTTTTGTTTTGTTTTGCCACGGAATGTGGGATCTTGGCTCCCTGACCAGGGATAGAACCTACATCTTCTGCATTGAAAGGACAGCATCCTAACCACTGGAGCACTGGGGAAACCCCTATAACTTCTTTTTCAGAAGAAATTATAGCCAGAGTACTTTCATTGGGTACAATAGCTATTTAATATTCTGTTATAACTAACAACCTGGTGGCTCAGAGATTAAAGCGTCTGCCTCCGATGCAGGAGACCCGGGTTCGATCCCTGGGTCGGGAAGATCCCCTGGAGAAGGAAATGGCAATCCACTCCAGTATTCTTGCCTGGAGAATCCCATGGACAGGGAAGCCTAGTAGGTTACAGTCCATGGGGTCGCAAAGAGTCAGACACAACTGAGCAATCTCACCTCATCTCTATAACAAAGCAGTCTTTTCTAGGCGGAAATCCTTTATTTCCTCAAAGGGATCAAACGAAGGGACTCATAAGTCATGCTGCAAATGCTAGGTGGATTAATAAAAACACTTGAAGGCAATCTCTACTATAGAAAGAAAAGTAAAAGCATTATTTGATTAATGATCTGACTTCCAATGCCTGGAACATTCATAGTACACAAAGAATTCTGAAGGAATTAAGAGTGTAGAGGAATTACAGGCAGATCATCTATGTTCTAATCTCATGTGTGTTAGTTGCTCAGTCATGTCCGACTCTTTGCAACCCCATGGGGTGTTGCCCGCCAGGCTCTGTCCATATGATTTTCCAGGCAAGAATACTGGAGTGGGTTGCCATTTCTGCTACTTTATGTGCGACCTTGGACAAGTCAATTTCCTCACTACAGAAAAATAAGCAAGTTTTGACCAATAGCAGTATTTCATTAGAGAGCTGTCTGTGCTTAAATTTTAAGACTTACTTCATTAATCAGGGTTTCAAATTTGTTCCAATTTCTTAAGAACCATTTAGGTAAATCACTATATCCATTTCTCTTTAGGCTGTCCATAGTAAACTTCAGGCTTAAAAATACCGTGTTCCTTATCAAAATGTAATGCTGTTTACACGCCCAACTAAGTTTTCATAGCATGACACATAATTAGATTTCACATGCATATCTTAAGAGCACAAATCACCTAAAGTTTAACTAGAACAGGTAAGCTCTTATTTAAATTAAACCTTGGCCAATTTCAAGGAAGAAGCTTCTAGTACACTACTTGGACATTTGTTATAGTATTTGATTATAACTCAAAATGTCTGTGGGCCAAAGTAAAGAGATGGAGCTAAAGATGCTAAGCATTATCTGAATCCTCTCATTGCACTACAGCGCACTTAAAAATTTTGTCAACAAACCCCAAGTCTCTCATATTGGCCAACAGACTAAACAAAACAAAAATGAAGAGCAAAAATTTACCTTAACTGCAACCCTATTGGGTTCTTATTCTTAAAATGTATAAATCCTTGTCATTAATGTGTCAATTATTTCAAGAGTAGCTCTGACTTAACCCCTAAAGCTTGCACCCACCTCCCTCCTTTAAAAGTAGTTTTAAGAGTAGTAGTTTTCAGAACTGTGCAGAAGGTTCAGAAATCTTCCATATATCCCTTGTCCCCACATATGCATAGCCTCCCATAATGTCAACATCCCACATTGGGAACATTTGTTACAATCAATGAATGTATACTGGCATATCACTACTATTCAAAGTACATATTTTACATTAGAGTTCACTCTTCGTATTGTATCTTCTTTGAGTTTTGACAAATTTACAATATATAACCACCATTTCAGAATCATAAGGAATAATTTCACTGCCCAAAAAATCCACTGGGTTCTGTCTACTCATCCTTTGTTTTGTTGTTGTTCAGTTGCTGAGTTGTGTCCAACTCTCTGCCACCCCATGTACTGCAGTACACCAGGATTCCCTGTCTGTCACTGTACCCATTAAATCAGTGATGCCATCCAACCATCTCATCCTCTGTCCAACCATCTCATCCTCTGTCGTCCCCTTCTCCTCATGCCCTCAATCTTTCCCAGCATCAGGGTCTTTTCCAATGAGTCAGCTATTTGCATCAGGTGGCCAAAGTATTAGAGCTTCAGCTTCAGCATCAGTCCTTCCAATGAATATTCCCAGTTGGTTTCCTTTAGGATTGACTGGTTTGATTTTGCTGTTTAAGGGACTCTCAAGTCTTCTCCAGCATCACAATTCGAAAGCATCAATTCTTTGGCACTCATCCTTCTTTACGGTCCAACTTTGACATCTGTACATGACTACCGAAAAAAAACATTTTTAACTCCTAAACTGCAAACAGTAGCTAAGAGATTCTAAATGCTGAAATGACATTCAGAATCTTGAGGATGAAAAGGGAAGGTAAAAGTCAGGGAGAAAAAAATTGACCAAAAATAAGAGCAAAGGAAAAGTAAAGGAGAGCAGCTGCAGTTTAAGCATCAAAACACTCCACCCCTTAAAGAGCCAAAGCCAGATCCTTTAAGTACAGTTTTTCCTTTCCATTCCCTTCTAGGAATTCTAAGAGGGTCTTGGCTAATACACTATAACTGAATCTTAAGTAGGCAAAGCAGTTATAGCTTAAGTAAATTCCTGATCTCCATATAAACATTTACTGGAGTGACTCATACCTTAGACTCACTCACTTTTAAGATACTAGTGGCAAAGCTATGAACACTCTTGAGCTGGATGCTCTTTGGCAGCACACTGGACACCGCTCTACAGTCCTCTATGCTGTATTCATGAACAGGATTAGCTTGATTAAACAGACTGAAGAGATTTTATAACCCACACTCAGACTTTTCAAATGCTAAGTCCATTCTTTTCAACACATCTGCCCTTTATTCGGCACAAGTGATATATGCATACAGCATCAATTCTTTTACACTATTCTGTATCTCATCTGTTTCTTAATCATTGCTTACCCTCCTCGACTGATGCAATCTTAGCCTTGCTAGTTTTCATTTTCAGTACTTCTCTCCCTCTAATCTATCACTAATCACTAGCTAACTCCTATTTCTGCTCTTAGGAGATTAAGTCCTACAGTAGTTTCCAAGTGTCCTAGAAGTTAATTCCAAGATGCATTAACTTACCTTTGTTGCCAAGTCTTTAATAAGGTGCCTCAGATTACTCCTCCTCCCTCCCTTTCCTCATCTATCTCCTCACTGTTCAGCAGTTCAGTTGCTAAGTCATGTCCAACTCTTTGTGACCCCCATGGACTGTAGCTTTCCAGGCTCCCTCTGTCCATTGTGATTCCCAGGCAAGTATACTGGAGTGGGCTGCCATTTTCTTCTCCAGGGGATCTTCTCGGACCAGGGATCGAACCCATGTCTCCTGCATTGGCAGGCAGATTCTCTACCACTGAGCCACCGGGGAGCCCCTACTATGCCAGGTTTAAATGCCCTTTACCTGACAGTCCTCCATTTCCAGCTCACATGTGGTGCCATGTGCCTGGAATCCCTCATTCCCCCAAGACAATCTACTGGTCATCTTCCATCATTTTAACTTCACTTGCCATGAGGTCTTGTCAGATCACTGTTAACAAATGCTACTTTTTCTAACATAATGGATCATAACTCTGGGTGTATACTTAGAATCATCAATGTGTATGAAGCTGTTTCACCAGTGGAGTTGCCTTAAATACTAAGGCCCTGGCTTCCTATCAGACCAATTAAAACAGATTCTCTGGGCAAAGTACCCAGATACTGGTGGTGATAGGTGGGGAGTTGTTTATATTTGGTTGTTTTTTCCAAAGCCCTACATGTGATTTTAATAAGCTATCAGGGCCATGACTCTACCCAGGCTAGAAACAGAACTCCCATAACATTATGTTCCCTAAACATATCTACATCCCTAAAATACACTTACTACATAGCCTTGACCAACACACATAATGTGAATATCTAAAATAATCTGTCACTAGGCTTAAACACTTTACAGTAGTTTATATACTCCAGTGTAGGGTTTCGCTTTTGTAAAATGTGTAAGATACTGTATACATTATAGGGATGTCACAAAAGTCAAATAAGATACTCGATATTATACACTTAGCAAAACAATTGAATTATAAAAGGCACAAACGTTAAGCCCCTTCAGGTGTCAAGAATAACATGTGAATGCACTTTTTAAGAAACAAAACTTAAGTGGCAGTATGGAAGACACAGCTATCTGAATGAGGCTGAGTAGGTAGCTCCTGGCCAAGAGCTCTAATCAAAGGGTTCATTCATAGTGTACACACTGGACAAATTTTTACCCCAAGAATGTCCCATCCTGATGCAAACTTTCCTTTTAAAAATCCTATTTAGGTGAAATCTGGTTAAAATTAATGCCAAAAACCAATTAAAAAAAAACCTGGAGACAAAGTCTTCGAAAGTACGTAAAACACAGCCCAGGGACATGCCTGATTCTTACAGTCCCTTGGCCACACCGTGTGAGGAGGCTGTTTTCAAATTACACAGAAGCGCAGGCAGCTGGCTCTATCTGCTTCCTTGGTCCCTGTGTTTACAAGCATCCCAACATAGGATATCCAGAGAGGAACCCGCTGCCAGGGACTAGTCTGCCAGAAATTTAAAATGGAATAAACTTTGTTCCTTTAGATATCAAAACAAAGATTAAAAGGCATAAAGTAAAAATTTCAAATGAATATCAGAGAATAGAAAACAGGCTAGGAATGACAAATAATGCCAATTTCAACAGACTGATAAGGGCTACCAGGACTGGTGGTGCTGTATTTTAAGAAGAATTCTGAGAGTGAATATATTGGTTCATCAGGAAGCATGCCATGAGAGATAATGGATACTGCCACGGGCAGAGGACATGAAAGGGGCAGCATGTATGACATATATTTTCCATCCAGAAGACTCATAACTTAGATGTAATCTAAGAATCCGTATCAAAAAGGTAAGGGGTAATGATGTACACACAGAATAGCATAGTTCTATCAGCATTAATCATACTACGCAAAAATCATTCATTTGTTTCTGAGGGCAGGAACTTCAACACCTGTCAGAATGCCTTATATGCAACTATGAACAAAGGCATATTTCGGGCTTCCCTGATGGGTCAGTGGTAAAAAACTGCCTGCCAATGCAGGAAACACGGGTTTGATCCCTGATTCAGGACAGGAAGATCCCACGCGGCACAGAAGAACGAAGCTAGCGAGCCGCCAACTGTTGAGCCTGCGCTCTAGAGCCCGAGCGTCGCAACTGCTGAGCCCACTGGCTGCAACTGCTGAAGTCCGCGTGCCCTGGAGCCTGTGCTCCCCAACGAGAGAAGTCACCACAACGAGAGCCGCTCCCAGTGGCCACAATTAGAGAAAAGCCCGAGCAGCAACCAAGACCCAGCACAGCCACACACAAGTAAATTAAGTATTTTTAAGGCATATTAATTTACTCTGTAATAAGGAAACAAAGAATTATGAGATCACATTATTTTGTGATATGGCATAATCACTTAAGGTCTATACACAAAAATACTCTCACACTCTAGTAAATGCCTATTTGAACAGCAAGCTGATTGCAGTAGGTACGGAGAAAAATACACAGTACCCCAAATGGGAAAGGCCCAGACTAGACTTAGAAGCGCAACTTTTAGAAGGGACACTCCTCTCCTCATTTTAATCTTGAGTGTGTGTATGCTCAGTTGCTCAGTCATGTCTGAGTGCCCCATAGACTGTAGCCAGCCAGGCTCCTCTGTCCACGGAATTTTCCAGACAAGAATACTGGAGCGGGTTGCCATTTCCTCCTACACAGGATCTTCCCAACACAGGGATCAAACTTGCATCTCTTGCATCTCCCGCATTAGCAGGCGGATTCTTTACCACTAGTGCCACTTGGGAAGCCTTTACCCTTGGGAGATAGTAGCAAAAAGTTAAATGAAAGGATAACCAAGAATGAAATGATACTCCATTTCAGTTTGTGTAAGCTTTCACTAGACATATCCCATGATCAGTAATTTGTATTTAGTTCTCATACACACAGTATATGGCACAGCATCCACTATGTGTAATTAAGCACTTAAATGCTTAATATGGTGAAGTTCTAACATCTATTTTCACTTAGACACTATAATAATATTAGTACTATTTTAATTATAAGAGTTAGTGTGTGACAGAAGGGCAACCCTCCTATATTTGCTCTGGACCACAAGAGTAAAAAACTAGTTTTACCCAGGATTTAAAAACTGTATCTATTCTCAAGCTCAAAACTACAATCTCAAAACAAGCAAACACCTTAAAAGATTACTTCAAGTTACAGGACAGAGGTGTTAAAAGCAAAGTGGGTGGTTAATTCTAAGAATTAAGCTTTGCAAAAGATAAGTGTAATATTAATGACAAGTATACTTGTGACTAGAAAGAATGGGTCTAGATGATCTCTCAAGGAATCTTGGTCTGGATTTTCCATACTTGTACTTTCTTCCTACAAGTATGGAAATGAGCTTAATTGGCTCTTTGCTATTTTCTCTAGATATTTAAAAAATTATCACACACAAAACAACAAATAGCCTTTCCCCACAGTTCGAAAATTTCTGTCACAAAATTCAAGTGATTAGGCAAAGAATACAGACTTCTTTCTGTGGTAGTTCTGGAAGCAACAAGTGACAGACTATTGAAAAGGGGCTTTAAATCCTTAGATTCAAGAATCTTAACACTTATAGTTAATACAATATGAGAAATCAATTTGCTCTCACCTGTTGGGCAAATTTAAGCAACATTACTAATTATAGGTTATCTAAAGCTAAAGAGGCTTTTATATCTCAAAAAAGAAAAAAAAAATCAAAGTACACAAAGTGATAAACTTCATACTATCATCAACAAACATGTGCCAGCATCTGAAGAGAGCTAGGAGCAAAAGGACTCAGGTTTTGGTCCAAGTCAAGCCTCTTTATTAACCATATGATCTTGGCAAGTTCTCCAACCTCAGATTCTTCACCTATAAAGCAATGAATCTGCCAGCCAATTACCCTACTTATCTCAAAGGGTTTTTAGGAGGATCCAGGTAGATAACCTATTTGAAAAATTATGGAGACCTAAAATATATAACCAACATCATGCTAATCACCATGTAAAAAGAAATTAATCCACAATTCTGCTTTATTGACTATGCCGATGCCTTTGACTGTGTGGATCACAACAACCTGGAAAATTCTTAAAGAGATGGGAACACCAGACCACCTGACCTGCCTCCTGAGAAATCTGTATGCAGGTCAAGAAGAACAGACTGGTCCCAAATAGGGAAAAAGAGCACATCAAGGCTGTATATTGTCACCCTGCTTATTTAACTTATATGCAGAGTACATCATGTGAAATGCCAGGCTGGATGAAGCAGAAGTGGAATCAAGACTGCTGGGAAAAATAACAATAACCTCAGATATGCAGATACCACCACCCTTATGGCAAAAAGCGAAGAACAACTAAAGAGCCTCGTGATAAAAGTGAAAGAGGAGAATGAGAAAGCTGGCTTAAAACTCAACATTCGGAAAAGTAAGATCATGACATCTGGTCCCATTACTTCATGGCAAATAGATGGGGAAACAATGGAAACAAGGAGACTTTATTTTGGGGGCTCCAAAATCATTGCAGATGGTGACTGCAGCCATGAAATTAAAAGACGCTTGCTCCTTGGAAGGAAAGCTATGATCAATCTAGACAGCGTATTAAAAGCACAGACATTACTTTGCCAACAAAGATCTGTCTAGTCAAAGCTATGCTTTTTTCAGTAGTCATGTATGGATTTGAGAGTTGGACTATAAGGAAAGCTGAACACCAAAGAATTGATGCTTTTGAACTGTGATGTTGAAGACTCTTGAGAGCCCTTTGGACTACAAGGAGATCCAACCAGTCCATCCTAAAGGAAATCAGTCCTGAATATTCACTGGAAGGACTGATGTTGAAGCTGAAGCTCCAATACTGTGGCTACCTGATGTGAAGAACTGACTCACTAGAAGACTCTGATGCTGGGAAAGATTGAAGGCGGGAGAAGGGGATGACAGAGGATGAGATGGTTGGATGGCATCACTGATCTGATGGACATGTCCTTCAGTAAGCTTCAGGAGTTGGTGATAGACAGGGAAGCCTGGCGTGCTGAAGTCCACAGGGTCGCACATGACTGAGCGACTGAACTGACATGAACTGAATCCACAATTCCCTCCATTCCACTCACTCCATAATCAAAATCACATAATTGTACCAAAAGGAACTATACTGCTATGTGGTTTATTTTAATTAACTAAATCACAGTCCATTCTCTAAAAGCCTGTCTAATGACATGGAAAAATAAACAAGCAGAATAATAAATGTGGCAAAAAAGGTAGCGAATCAGGTCACTAAAATCTTTTCTAAGATGGCCTACCCTAAATTTCAAGATTCCTGATGGGTCCTTTGAAATATTCTTTCCTCTGGATTTCAGATGCTTAATTAAAGCACTCTTTTCACTGTTTAATTAAGAAACCGATGTATTTTTCCTCTCACAATTTTTGAGTTTTGTGACCTAGTAAACATACCACAACACTTTTTACCGGATCATTCCAACTGGGCTCTATAACGCTGCTCTCCAGTGGCTTTCTACTTCTTAACTGGGCTAGAGAAAGCTGTATATGGTGCCCAAATAATAGAGAATTCTTCCTTTCTTGTCACAGTTGCTGATACTCTGGTTTCTATGCTACATTAAGCCAGGCTCTTGGCTTCCACTGTATGAATCTAGACAAGTCAGTTACAGTAACTTGGGACTCAGTTTTCACATCTTAAAAAATGAGAACTTGATTATCTCCAAGGATGTGTCTGGTTGAAATAGTGTATGATTCTCTTCAGATCACACTTAACAATTATGTGACTAAGACACCTCGAAGAATAATTCCATCGTGGCTGCAGCTTCCAAATATGCAAAACATTTCTCATCACTCCCCCAGCCTCCAAAGGATAGTCAAAGCTACTGCAGAACACACAAGAAATAATTTAACAGTGCAGTTTTGTGTGTGTGTGTGTGTGTGTGTGTGGTCTCCTAACGAAGACCACCTAGCTACACAACAGTTAACATTGCAGTTTTTAGAGTCATTAGATTTCAAAAAGAAACTGAATCAGAAAGATAATAGACACATACAAGAAAATAAACATTGAATGTTCATTTCCAGAAACCACTCCAATCTCATACCAGGTTATTTCCTGTGGGTAGGACTAATCTTAGGAGTCCAAGCCTAACCTCTGTCACTTCTAATCTGAGAATACCAAAACAGTCAGTAAGCCTTGCTGCTGCTGCTGCTGCTAAGTCGCTTCAGTCGTGTCCGACTCTGTGCGATCCCATAGATGGCAGTCCATCAGGCTCCCCTGCCCCTGGGATTCTCCAGGCAAGAACACTGCAGTGGGTTGCCATTTCCTTCTCCAATACATGAAAGTGAAGAATGAAAGTGAAGTCGCTCAGTCGTGTCCGACTCTTAGCGACCCCATGGACTGCAGCCTACCAGGCTCCTCCGTCCATGGGGTTTTCCAGGCAAGAGTGCTGGAGTGGGGTGCCAGATCACTCAATTTCAATCAACACTGGGAATCTTGAACTAAGAGGCCTGTATGAGGCATTGGGGTGGAGGTGGGGGAGCAGAATAAGGAAGTGGCAGCACAGGATGAGCATAATTGGAACTGTTTTCCTTCCAGGTAAGATTCTGTCGTAATGATTAATCAAAACAATGTTAGAAAACTAAGTCCAATAATCAGTGATTCACTCAAAAACTATATGAAAGGAACTCATCAAGGAGCAAATGAATTCTGGGAATTTAAAATCCTGTAATGCCCAGGCTGCGGCTGAAGTGGGAGTGGGTAGTCTGCCATCCATCAATAGCATTCTCCATACCACCCCTTCTCTGGTGCAGTCTGAAAACATAATATTAAGAAAAAAGTACCCAAACATTAATGCTTAAGGAAATATGCTGTCTCATGAGTCTCTTAATGACTTAGGAATTCAATGAATGACTGGCCATCCAGTTTTAGTAATCAGTGAAAACATATTGGGAATTAGTTTTGAGCAGGATGTTGAAAGATACTAACAAGTCCACATTAATTACCTGGAAAAAAATTTTTTTTAATATATGAGCATCACAGATGGGAGAAGCATGCTCAGAAACAAGGACAAGGGTCACCACTTAGCAAGCATGCAGAGAAACATCAAATCACCAGTGAACAGCAGTGTAGAACAGCCCTTCTTCACTCATGTGGTTTCCACTGTTTCAGGCATTACATTAGTGCTCATCCAACTACAAGGTTTATTTCTGTTACAATGATCACTAGTGTTGTTTTATCCAAACAGATACAGCATAGAAATGGGAGGAAACAAACAGCTTCTTTAAAGTGAAAAAGGGAAGGCTTTAGGTGAGTCCCCCAGACATAAATTTCTACTGTGAAACAGCACTACCCAATGCAAATGATCATTCCCTTAAGTTCTCTGCTTATCTGTTACCTTCAACTCTACTATGCACCTGAGGAACATAAATACATACATGACTGTAAGTTAAGATGAGATACACTGTAATGATTGCCATTATTTCTCAAGGGCAAATGCTTTGAAATGTGATTTTAGGTTACTAGCACTTATGTAAGAACACAAAGCTCTTAGATGTCTGGGTTTCTGCTATAGGCAGAAGATGAAGGCAGAAAGAGTACTAAATATAGTACTAAATAAAGAATATCCTAGAATCCCCCCAACACCAAAACTGTCTCCAGTCTGACACATTTAAAAAGATGTTGGCCCAGAAAACATAAAATTAACCAAACCACTCAAGTATCATGATACTTTTTCTGAAAACTTCTATAGTTAAAGCTACAGTCACAGTTAAAAGTCTTAGAATGTAAAAAACTCACACATTTTATTGCTTCTCCCCCAAATTTTAAATAATATATATAAATCCTACTTTTACTAGTATACAGTGAACCTGCATTTACCTAAAAATGAAATTACAGTAACAGCACAGCTTAAGGAAAGCCATTTGAAGAGAAAATATGAAGAAACCCCAACCAAAGTAAGAGAGACATCTCTTTCCCATTACTGTTATGGGTAACTTCTAAAGGTCTATGTGTTATAATTTATCTTTTCACATACTGCATAATAATGTTGACACAAATTATGTCAGATATAAGGAAAGGGAAAAAAATCGTTAGCTGGACAGGGTCTTCTAATATATGTTATCAGGGATAAACAAGACAGTCAGTCTAAGCTTCACATAACTTGGTCAAACCTGGTAGAAGCCTCTCGGTAGAGGCTGTAGATGAGACAGCGACAGTTACCACCAGGCTAAACAATAATAAGCCATAACCTAAAGGCACAGGATAAGATACACTGCACGCCTCTCGGTATTACACACCTCTACTTCGCTCAGTGTTTGGACTGAAACGTAATTTTACCCGCCTCCATGCGTTTTCTCCTTTACAATATAAATTATCTCCAGACCTGGCTGGCTAGGGGCGTAAAACATTTTCCCCAAGAGAAACCAGCAGAAAGAGACACAGGCCTAGGGCTTTTTCTCTGTTTATAATTTTAATTACGCATGTGCCTCCACCTCGTCTTACACTTTTCCCTCGGTCACCTCTCAGGAGGGTGTGAGACTATCAACATCCGGTCGTCCACCCCCAGCCTCTCAGGAGCGCCTGGCACAGACAAGGCTCATCCTGCTCCCTCCCTTTTAGTCTCATCACCTTTGAGAAGCTTATCGAATACTTCTTCCCTTCGCTCCCCCACCCTTATTCATGGCTGAGCACCGCAGGCTCCCCATCCTTCTTCCAAGGAAGGGACTGGCAAAAAAGAAAGAAGCATGCTCGAGAAATGAAAGACGAAGAAATCTGACAACCAGTTTAAACCAATGGGGTTGGCCTTTCTCTCCCACCTTGGCCTCGGACCAGTAGTCGGTTCCCTAAATGCTGAAATCTCTGGTCTTCACGCTCTCCCCACCCCCATCCCCTCAGATATGAGGCCGGAAAATGAAAAGGCCGGGGGTGAGCCGCGAGGCTGGGTCAATCCTACCGGAGCCTGCTGTCCCCGGGCGGCGGTCCCCGGGGAGGATGGAGATCGCGGGGGCCCCCGACCGGGGACCCTCCGACGCATCCACCCGAAGGCCCCCGGATCCTTCCCAGAGGGCCTCCCCCGGCCCAGCCCCCCGCAGGGCCCTCCCCGGTCCGGCACTGCAGCGGCACCCGGGGCGGACCCCAAGCTGGCCTCACTGGCACACACGCCACACACAAAAGCGCCGCGGCCGCCGCCTTCCCGCCCCCACAGTCCGGCGGAGCAATCAATGAGGCGGCCCTCGCCCGCGCCTCCGCCGCGCACAGCCGACAGCGGGGCCGGACGGCAGGGGGCGGCGGCGAGGCTCACCATCGCTCCGCTTGATCTCCACGTAAATCCCGATCTGGATCTTGCCGAAGTTGGCCGTTGCCATCACCTCATCTGGAGCAGCGGCGGCGGGCCGAGGGAGGGGGACCGGAGGGCGGAAAAGGCGGGGAGGGGGCGGGGTAGGTGTGGGAGGGGGAGCGGTTGCCCGCGGCCGCGCCGGCCCGGGCGACAGCGTGAACGCGAGCCGGGGCCGCGAGGAGCAGCGGCGGGCTGGCAGGCAGAGGCCCCGGGCCTGCAGGCCGGCGGGAGGACGCGCACGCCGGGGCGTCGGGGTGAAGCGAGGGCCGGGGCGGTGCGGCGGCGCGGAGGAGAGTGGGAGGGCTCGCGCCGCCGGCCCAGGAGCCGACGCTGGGGAGGCGGGGCGCCGCGCGCCTGCGCAGAGCGCGCCTCCCGCGTCTTTTCCTGGTCGGCCCGCCTGGCCCCGCTGCCTGGAGGCGGCCCCGCCCAGCTCCACTGGGCGGGCGGCGGCCGAGGCTAGGGCCGGCCGAGGGAGCGGAGCGCGCGCGGCAGGGCCCCCAGGGAGCCTGCGTCTAGTTTGATTTCTGCGCGCGGCCTGGAAGAGGCGGGAATCTGCGCTTCCAAGAACTTGCACTGTTGCAGGAATGGATTAAGCTCCCTGCGGTTTCTGGGCTTTCCGGCTGGAGCGCGAGGCTGGGGGATGTGCATTTAGGGGTCGGCCATTGACAGCATGGGTTCAGTGTCTCATCTGACAGTGTCACCGCCATTGCTTCTTAGAGGTGGCCTGTGCGAGGAGACGTCCCAAGGTTTCCCATCCAGTGGTAGAAGAAACACCTTTGAGGTGTCACTCACAGTCGGAATGAAGATCCGCTTTTCATGGCCTTGACTTACAGCTGATCGCCATTCAAAAAGAAACTCGGCGTGGGCGGGGACTGGGGGATTTATGATGCGTCGGATGCAGATGTCTTGGCTCTGCTGTAGAGTTCAAGACTATTTGCGCTGGACCATAAAACCAGTAACTATGATTCAAGGACAGAGGGCCAAATAAAGTTGACGAAGAAACGTGCCTTTTCGGTAGTCAGTTGTTGAGTCTGACCACACCAGCGTGTGGAGAGCAGGATTGCATCCTGGCAGAACTGGAAGGCCCTGTGGACAGGGACCGTGGAAACTACGTTTACTATGTTTAAAGCACTGTGTACAAACCTTCAAACGTGTGACATTTGCTTTAGAGGCAACTAGAGTTTTAGGACTTGATATGGAGGAAACACAGTGCCCTGCTTTCTCTAGTCATTGTTAATCTCCCTGTAATGATAATTTAAAACATACAGTTTTAAAATTAAAAAATTAGAAACTGGATATATGTGTGTTAAGTGTGTGTAGGAGTATATGCAAATAGAGTTTTTAATCGTAATATAATCAAGTCAAGTAGACTCTAAAAATTTGTTGAGAAAGATTTGGACTCTGTAACTTAAATGTGTTGAAGGCATACTTATCAAAGAACAAAGTTTCTTAGATCCAGTCTAAAGTAAAAATTATGTCTGTGAGTAAAACACTAGGCAGACAACTTTGAAAACCGGCTTTTACATATCAGAAATGACTACTGTAAATCTCAATTTAGGACCTCTGTTTCAAAATAAGATTTGACCAAATCAGGATTTATTTATTTTTTTATCGTGAGCGTTTTATCTGAACTCTTTGAGCTTCTGTCTAGTAGAACACCTCTGATGTCTCTGTGACTGAGGTATAAAGTATCTATGTATTTGCTTGCAAATTCTTTAAAGAATACAAAGAAATCAAGCTATACACCTATTAAATTTAAAATTGCTTCATAAAATGTGTTTTATCATGGTTGCTGACACATACCTTGCCTTCCGTGGGCTATATAATTAAGAAGCCTAATCCTTTAATCCATAGTCAAAGGTATTTTAAAAATATATACATTATCCTGCTCTATAAAAAAATGTATGAGATGTGCTACTTGTCAAACATAAAAACCTTTCCTTTATAGGTCATACCCAAAGGCGTATGTTTTTCTGTATGCCCCACCCAGCATTTATATTTCCCAAGACTTGCATCTTGCGATTTGTGCCAATGGCCTTCTGAAGAGCACTGGTAAATAAATGCAGTGCGGCTACGTTTCCATCAACATCCTATATCAAGAATTCTGACTCTGGCTCCAGCATTAGCAAACTGTATAACCCTGACTAGAACAGTGACTGGCATATAGTAGGCACTCAGACATTTGTTCAGTGAATTAACTTGTTAAACTGCTCCAAATCTCGGTTACTTTCTTAAACAGGATGGAAAATAACTTTTCTCAATTGCAGAAAATTTTCATGAGGATCAAATGAAATAAAATGTGATAGTATTTTGTATTTATAAGTATAGTCAAGTTAAAAAAGAGAGTAAACCACCCTATAAAACATAGCCTAATACTTTACTGTAATCTTCAAATCATTACTTAGAAATTGTATCCAATGATATAAAATTAAATACACTTTGCAATTTGGCTCTGACTCTCAACACCTCATATCTGAGAGGATAGCAGGAGCTTAACAGACCTGTCTGTATTTTTTACCCACTTCAGTCCTTCCTACCTTACTTTACAGAATAATTTTGCTCAAGGATAATTTCCATCAAGTCATATCCTATTCATAGTGGCTGCTGTTGTCCTACCCTATCCTGAATTGATAAACCATTTCAAAAAAAAATCATAGTTTCTATAATAAAGCCAAGCCAATCTCCTTATAAAGCCTAGATTAATTTTTTTTTCCCTGCTTTGGAGTCTTAGTACATAAACGTTAAGAGATTATTCCAAGAAAGAGGCTGTTAAGTCAGTGAGCAAGATTTGAAGCAGAGGGCCGCACTCACCAGAACCAGTTACCTGCTCCTCTGGCAAAGAGCAGAAGTAGGACTTGGCTTCAATTCTAGCTCAAATTAGATGTACTTGTCTACCCTTATTTGAAATTTTCCATTCAATGTTTGCATGTAAGCTACTTCCACAAAGTGTGTGAATTTAGGATTGAATGGAAGGATAATAGACAGAGCTGATAGAAACTTTCTTTGACTTTATTGTCTACTTTCTGTCCTTGGCTGTTTGGGAAACTCTGTTTGGTTGTCAGTGATTCCCATTCCCATTAAATTTACTCAGATTTTAATTCTAATTAAACGTGTAATTTTACTGTAATATATTTTAGTCCTTAAAGGAATACATTAAAAACACTTGGGAGATATGAATCCCAATTGTACCCACTCTATAATATGTGCTTTTTTCTTCTCTGTTGGATTTCGCTTCCTGCCTGCAAACATTTTCAGACTCCTTTGTCTTGGAAAAAAATTTTCTTGATCCTTCTCTTCCTATTCAAATTCCTTTCTATTTTTTTCTTTCCCTCCCCTGCAAAATTCTCAAATGACTGCTTTAAATACTCACTACCTTGATTCCACATCACCCATTCATTTCCTAACCCCTAGACCTGGATTCAGTCCTCGACTGTATTATATTTTTAAACTCAACAATTACCTTGTAATTACCTCATTCAGTATACACTACCATCTTTATTTACCTTGAATTCACTGGAAAATGGCCGACCTGCTCTCTCCGAAACAATACCTTGCCCATTCCCACCTCAGTTTATGCTCATTGAGTAAATAATTTACTCTCCTCTTTTTTAGTCTATGCTGCATGGTTTGTGGGATCTTATTTCCCCTGACCATGGATTGAACCTATGACCCCTGGAGTGGAAACACAGAGTCCTAACCACTGGACTACCAGGGAAGTCCCATATTCTTCTCTGCTTAAAACTTTTCCATGTGGCAAAGCACAGCTGTAGGTACGCGGGCTTTCTTTATGGTATTTTGTCTGCTCAATCTAATCTATAATGACTGCTTTGTCTGAGTGATTCTCCCCAGCCATGATCATCAGACACATTTAAGAAATATTTTAATAAAAATACATGAAAAGCACAAATTTTACTCCAGGCCTAACAGTTTAAAATTTCTAGCGGGGAGCTTAATATGGTCTATTTTTGAAAAACTCATCAGGAAGATTCTGAAATATATTATAACTGGTTGAAAACTATTGATTATGCTTGAATTTCCATATGGTATTTTCTAAACACTGGCCACTTAGGAACTAGGTACTGAATAGACATTGACTGGTTGTTTATCTAGTCCATCTTCTTTGTTATAATTCTTTCATGTATACTTTTCAGTAATCTACTTATCAAACTTATTTTGATAGTATACTTTCATCTATACCTTTTGATAGTTTTGGATTATATTAACTTTTGGTAGAGAGCTAATTTTAAGGCCTTTTAAGGTCCATATTGGACTTAGATCTGTATAGAAATATCAATAATGTGGTATCATATTCAATTATTGTCTGCACTGAAGTATGCCTAATCCTTATACTGGTTCATGAAGTGTTTGCCTTTTCATTTACACGACTGATTCCTCTCAAAAACAGAACGTATAGAGGTTTTTCCTTACACCAGATTTTCAGTAATTTGATGAATATAACTCATAAATAACAAGAAATGGTCTTTTCACCATTTGGAGTAATATATCCAAAGTGAAAATCATTTCTATATCCTTAAAAATAGTTATTTTGTATATTATTACAATAGTTATTGAAGCTGAAATTCCAATACTTTGGCCACCTGATGCAAAGAACTGACTCATTTGAAAAGACCCTGATGATGGGAAGCATTGAAGGTGGGAAGAGAAGGGGACAACAGAGGATGAGATGGCTGGATGGCATCACTGACTCAATGGACATGAGTTTGAGTGAACTCCAGGAGTTGGTGATAGACAGGGAGGCCTGGTGTGCTGCAGTCCATGGGATCACAAAGAGTCGGACACAACTGAGCGACTGAACTGAACTGACAATACATTAATTCAAGAGCTAAGTAAACTCTTTTATAGAGTAGTTGTGTAGCATCAAAGAAGTAAAACAAAATGATTGATGTTGTGCTACACATACTCATTATTTTAAAAAACTATGACCAGTGTTAGTGTGTTCAATATATTCAGTCTAAGTCAAGTTTAACTAGAGAGAATAGGGTTCCCTGAAATATTTCTTGTTGTTAAAGGATAGCATCTGATTTTTGGTTGCTGTTATGATGTAATCATAAAAAAACTTTACAGAAAGCCAAGTTTCCAATAAATATTAAGACCCCAAACATGCCTTATTTCCCTAATCTTTGTTAATGTACATACTTACTTTTATGACTGTTTGAATTCTTTCTTGAAATCAAACATACATGTTATGTACCATGATCGGAACCTAGCTAGGACAAAGTAAACACATAACAGTGGAAACAAAGACATGTTTTTCATTGTAGATTTAATCTCTTAAAATATTTGTTTTGCTTGACCTCATTTCTTATGACTATTTCAGTGTGTTTTTATAGTCCCTGTGCTTATAATTTGCTTTTTGGTTTTTGTTTTCCTGTGCTGGCTTCCTCTAGGTGTGGAGAGTGGGGCTAGTTGCATGGACTTATTGTGGTGACTTCTCTTGTTGAGGCATGCAGGCTTTAAGTGTGGTCTCAGTAGTTGTGCACGGGCTTACTTGCTCTGTGGCGTGTGGAATCTTCTGGACTAGGGATTGAACTCCTGTCCTCTGCATTGGCAGGTGGATTCTTATCTACTGTGCCATCAGGGAAGTCCTATATATTTATAATTTTTAATAGCCATATCTATTCCATATATTTCTTCTTCTTTTTTTTGGGGGCCACACACTGGGGCATATGGGATCTTAGTTCTTGATCAGGGATCCAACTCATGACCCCTACTGCAGAAAAGCAGAGTCCATTTCTCCTGGGTTCCCTTACCCTACTGCTCTACACCTGGGTGCCCTTCCCCAATAAAATCTCTTGCTTTGTCAGCAGATGTGTCTCCTCGGACAATTCATTTCCGAGTGTTAGACAAGAGCCCAGTTTCAGGCCCTGGAAGGGGTCCCTCTTCCTGCAACAAATGGCAACTCTGGTGGAATTCTTCTTTGCTGAGACTGACATCCTGACCACTCGAGGTACTCAGGGGCCAGCTTGCCTGCCAATGGACCAGACACAGCGGCCGAACTGGGACACTTTTGTCCCTGGTTTGCTCCTAATGCGGACAACTGGCCAGAGTGCCTTGACCAGTAAGGAACAAGAGAGTTGACTGACCTCTCTCCTCTTCCCTCTCTCTTTCCTCTCCTTAACCTTTCCTATCCTTCCCTGTTTTTCTAGTCCCCCAGTCCTGGACACAGGAATCTGGTCGAAGGGCCCTCAGCCTGAGCTGAGGATTGGAGACTGATCACCTCCTCTTGGCAGAGAACTCGAATTCTGGTTCTGGTCTGGTCTGATTTCTGGTAGGGCTGAGTTCCAGTCCTCCCTTCTCTGGAGGCCCAGGAAAAGTCCCATAATGTCTGGGCATCTGTAGGTGGCAGGAGACTTCTATAAGGCCACCCCTTTTGCCCCCCATCTCCCGCCTCCTCCCCCTTCTTTTTTCAACCTGGCTTCCTTTCCTCCCTTGAAATCTTTGATGTTAGTGCTTGAATTCTTGTATATAAGGGCTTCCCTGGTGGTGCAGAGGTTAAAGCGTCTGCCTGCAATGTGGGAGAGCTGGGTTTGATCCATGGGTCGGCAAGATCCCCTGGAGAAGGAAATGGCAACCCACTCCAGTATTCTTGCCTGGAGAATCCCATGGACGGAGGAGCTTGGTAGGCTACAGTCCACAGATCGCAAAGGGTCAGACACGACTGAGTGACTTCACTTTCACTTTAACCACTGGACTGCCAGGGAATTCTCTTGCTATTTCCTGTATTTATTGTTGGGTTATCTTCAATGTAAAATTCTAATTATGAACATCTTTGAAAAACTTTTTTGTGGGATAATTCCTCTAAATGAAAATATCACATCAAAAGATATGAAAGTTATCACTTAAATTGCAAAGAGGATAACATCACTTCCTTCTTAGAACCAATCACCAGCTTCCTAGAATAAAATCTAAATTCTTTATAAAACAACACATGATCTAGCTTTGGTGATCTCTCCACCCCAGTCTGGTACGACACACTTCTGCTCATTCCTCTCTAGCCTCACTGAGTTATTTCAGTTCAATTCAGTCACTCAATCGTGTCTGACTCTTTGCGACCCCATGAATCGCAGCACGCCAGGCCTCCCTGTCTATCACCATCTCCCAGAGTTCACTCAGACTCACGTCCATTGAGTCTGTGATGCCATCCAGCCATCTCATCCTCTGTTGTCCCCTTCTCCTCCTGCCCCCAATCCTTCCCAGCATCAGGGTCTTTTCCAATGAGTCAACTCTTCGCATGAGGTGGCCAAAGTACTGGAGTTTCAGCTTTAGCATCATTCCTTCCTAAGAAATCCCAGGGCTGATCTTTAGAATGGACTGGTTGGATCTCCTTGCAGTCCAACGGACTTTCAAGAGTCTTCTCCAACACCACAGTCCAAACGCATCAATTCTTCGGCGCTCAGCTTTCTTCATAGTCCAACTCTCACATCCATACATGACCACAGGAAAAACCATAGCCTTGACTAGACGGACCTTAGTTGGCAAACTAATGTCTCTGCTTTTGAATATACTATCTAGGTTGGTCATAACTTTTCTTCCAAGGAGTAAGCATCTTTTAATTTCATGGCTGCAGTCACCATCTGCAGTGATTTTGGAGCCCAAATAAATAAAGTCTGACATTGTTTCCACTGTTTCCCCATCTATTTCCCATGAAGTGATGGGACCGGATGCCATGATCTTCGTTTTCTGAATGTTGAGCTTTAAGCCAACTTTTTCGCTTTCCTCTTTCACTTTCATCAAGAGGCTTTTTAGTTTCTCTTCACTTTCTGCCATAAGGGTGGTGTCATCTGCATATCTGAGGTTATTGATATTTCTCCTGGCAATCTTGATTCCAGCTTGTTTCTTCCAGTCCAGCATTTCTCATGGTGTACTCTGCATATAAGTTAAGTAAGCAGGGTGACAATATACAGCCTTGACAGACTCCTTTTCCTATTTGGAACCAGTCTGTTGTTCCAAGTCCAGTTCTAACTGTTGCTTCCTGACCTGCATACAGATTTCTCAAGAGGCAGGTTAGGTGGTCTGGTATTCCCATCTCTTTCAGAATTCTCCACAGTTTATTGTGATCCACACAGTCAAAGGCTTTGGCATAGTCAATAAAGCAGAAATAGATTTTTTTCTGGAACTCTTGCTTTTTCCTTGATCCAGTGGACGTTGGCAATTTGATCTCTGGTTCCTCTGCCTTTTCTAAAACCAGCTTGAACATCAGGGAGTTCATGGTTCACGTATTGCTGAAGCCTGGCTTGGAAAATTTTAAGCATTACTTTACTAGCATGTGAGATGAGTGCTCTTTCCCTTAAATATGTCAAGCTCTTCCTTAGACCAAGATAGTGGCTTTTGATCAACTTGTCATATGACAGTTTCTGTTATCTTTCAGATATGAGTAAAAAAATATACCCAAATTTATACTTGCTGATGTGATAATTTTTTTCTTGAATGAGCTAAACTGGTAATGTATTTTCTTATTTACAAGACCTAGAAAATCCATATTTAATGTTTTTGTCTTCTAAACCTCAAAAATCTCTAGTAGATACAGATAATTACTAAGTAATGAATTCTCATAAAGAATTTTTAAGTGTGAAAGAGTATAAAGTAAAATGAAAGGGAAAACTCTCAGCCCTCCATCCTACCCTCCTTGACCTCTCACATCCTCCCTCACCCTTGTTTGCCCTCCAAGTTCTTTGGCTTGGGTGGAACCCCTGTTAATACTATATCAATCCAGTAATCATCAAACTGTATTGGGCACAAGATTCATGTGGATTGATTGTTATGCAGAGTCTAGGGTTCAGTCACCAGAGACTATGATTCAGTAGGTCTAGTATGTAGTTCAGTAGAAGATCTTATATGGTCTAATAGATCAGAAGGTCTTATATGAAGTCTAAGAATATGTATTTTAACATGTACTCTAGGTACTTTAGGTGATTGTCATACAAATAGATTATGATGCTTTCAAAAATTTTTAAAAACTCATTTAACATATGAGTAATGCCTATAATTTATATTTTAAAGTAATCATGCTTTATATATTGTTCTGAAAGTTTCATTTGAAGTATATTTTGGACTCCTTTCCATGACAATGTTCACAGATCTATCTCTGTTTTAATAGCTGGTTATTATTCCACTGTATATTTGAATAGTAGAGTATAGGCAGATAAGCATGTAGATAATTATTTGGGTTGTTTCCATTTTATCTCTTTCTCTTATCAACAGTGTTGAATACATTCATTTTGTTCTGTTGTGTGAATCGTTCTATAGGATAGCATCCTAGAATTAGAATTGCTGAGCCAAAAGATAGTCACATTTTCAATTTTGGGTAAAACTGAGCAATTTTTGTGTTGTTTTGATGTTTTTGACGTTATACGTCAATTATGTTTCACACATTATTTTAATTAAGCATAATATATCATCATTTTCATTGTTAATCTATACCCTGAAATACCCTCTCCCATTCTTGTAGATTTCCAGATATCTAACCACATTCTTGGCCTTGACATACTGCCTTGTTCTGACTTTTAGCTTGCGTACAAAGCCTGCTTCAGGAGTTGATTCAGACCCCTGCTCTAAATTTATGGCCTAATTTTCTGTAATTTCCCAGGGCTAGCTGTTTCCACACCTCCCTTGCACTCATTGCTATGTCATGATTCTGTAAGTCCACACCCTAGCCCAGGACTCCATAAAACAGTTCCACCCACATCCTTTTCACCTACTTCTACATATATGGAACAATAACAAACTATATAAATAATTTGTAGTTACATGCTGATTGTGTAGTGTAGGCTCTAAATAGAGAATAAAGTCCATTTGAACTACAGAAGTCAGGGAAGAATTTTTAAAATACTCTTTGTGTTTTTATATTTTGTTTATGACCATTGAAGAAGTTTAGTTTTAAAAAGGGAGTAGGGATCATAGGTATGATTTCAGCTAGGCCCTGAAAGATGACTGAGATCCGTATAGAAAGAGATCCAAATAGCAGAGAAGAAAGCAAACAAGGCAAAAACAATAACAACAAAACACAAACAGAAGTAGGATATTTTTGATACAACCTCTTGATGAAGCCATTTTGATAAGAAGTAGGACACCCCAATTAAAATGTAAAAGTCATGATTTCTGCCTTAAAAAAATGTAGATACATGCAACCAGACATCTGTATTCTGTCTCTAATGGTTCCAAATAGGAAAAGGAGTCCGTCAAGGCTGTATATTGTCACCCTGCTTATTTAACTTGTATGCAGAGTAAATCATGAGAAATGCTGGGCCGGAAGAAGCACAGGCTGGAATCAAGATCGCCAGGAGAAATATCAATAACCTCAGATATGCAGATGACACCACGCTTATGGCAGAAAGTGAAGAGGAACTAAAAGCCTCTTGATGAAAGTAAAAGACGAGAGTGAAAAAGTTGGCTTAAAGCTCAACATTCAGAAAATGAAGATCATGGCATCTAGTCCCATCACTTCATGGGAAATAGATGGGGAAACAGTGGAAACAGTGTCAGACTTTATTTATTTGGGCTCCAAAATCAGTGCAGATGGTGACTGCAGCCATGAAATTAAAAGACGCTTACTCCTTGGAAGAAAACTTATGACCAACCTAGATAGCATATTGAAAAGCAGAGATATTACTTTGCCAACAAAGGTCCGTCTAGTCAAGGCTATGGTTTTTCCTGTGGTCATGTATGGATGTGAGAGTTGGACTGTGAAGAAAGCTGAGCACAGAAGAATTGATGCTTTTGAACTGTGGTGTTGGAGAAGACTCTTGAGAGTCCGTTGGACTGCAAGGAGATCCAACCAGTCCATTCTAAAGGAGATCAGCCCTGGGTGTTCATTGGAGGGACTGATGCTAAAGCTGAAACTCCAGTACTTTGGCCACCTCATTCGAAGAGTTGACTCATTGGTAAAGACCCTGATGCTAGGAGGGATTGAGGGCAGGAGGAGAAGGGGACAACAGAGGATGAGATGGCTGGATGGCATCACCGACTCAATGGACATGAGTTTGAGTGAACTCCAGGAGCTAGTGATGGACAGGGAGGCCTGGCGTGCTGTGATTCATGGGGTCGCAAAGAGTCGGACACAACTGAGTGACTGAACTGAACTGAACTGAATGCTCACTCTAAATATGGTGGACTTCTGTGTTCTACTTTAGTCACTTATGTATTGCTTGACCTTTAAATTAGCATGTATTGTTTTTATAATCAGATTTTTTTCACAAAAGTACTGGATCACCAGTACTTACAGGAGGAGATTGAAGAAACATAGGTGATAAGAAACATACACCTTGAAGGTGGATATTATTGTTGAGCTTTGAACATTGTGCAAAGATGTTCATTCACCCTTGGCATGGACATCAGTGGGGAATTCCTTTGAGGACAGGTATGACAAAGCAAAAATGCAATTTATTTAAAGCTATAATTTACTTTGTATTTTATTTTGATAGAATGCCCAAGTCAGTCAATTTAGATTTGGTATTGTAGTGAACACGTGTTGCTTCCTTCTCAGTAATCTTTTCTTTCTTCCTAGTAATACCTTGAATTTCTCAATTATCCAGTTTGAATGGGACTGACCCTTCCTCCAACAGCTCCAAGGGTAGACCTTGATTAGTATAAGCCAGTCAGTAGATTTCATCCCCCTGACCCAATGATTGTTTCACAGATGAAAATATTCCAGAAAGGTGCAAAGAGTCTCCATTCTCGGAACTGGTTTGAGTAATTAGGTAAACAACTCCCATTTTTCTGCTAAAAAATGAACCTGAAGAAGGTGGCTTCAGAGTTGTTAGCAACCATCTTTGTGACTACAAAGTGAGGGCCTGGTGGAAAAAAAGGACTCAACCTTGACAAAGCAGAGCCAAAATTTTGAGGAAGAAAAACTGGGTGCTCGTCCTGATTCTTGACCTGCTGGGCTGAGTGAAAGCTTCTCTGAAGTCATATCTATTTCTGAGTTTTCCTGAAACATAATCCATAAATTCACTTCAATGTTTCAGCTAGTTAAAGCTGAATTTTCTCCTTTCTGCAGCCAAAAATCCCAATAAATCCAAGGAACATAGCACTTGTGGATGTTAGTACTGTCTTGAACTCTGTAGGACGTTGTCATGTGCAGAAAGTGGATCAAACGTTAGGGTTTGAATCTGTGCTTTGACAGAGTTTATAGCAGAAGCTGAAGTCCCTAAGGTTCAAATTCCCACAGGGATATAGAATTTAAAATAGTCTCACTAGTAGATTTATCATCAATTGGCTTCTAGAAATTATTTTTAGCAATCTCCTATCAAGCTTAGTTTTACCTTTAAACAAGTACTTGAAGAAATGAGGCTAAAGATGCAAAGTAGCTTGGGTCAGTCATTTTAGTTTATTTTCTAACCTCTTGAGAAATATTTGTACTACATTAGAAGCTGTAAAAAAAGTTTTAGAAATTTAAGATTTTATTTTGAAATCAATTCACTTGGTTTTACATAAGATCCCAAATACAATCTGAAGATATAAAGTGCTATTTGAAACAAGTCATTGAGTAAACATATACCCTTATTATTGAACTTAAAGATTTAATCCTTTTTAAAAAGTGATTTTTCTCAGACTGTAGAAGCAGTTTCCTATAAATCATGTTAGACCTGGAAAGACTGTAGCAGGAGTGGCCCCAAGATTTTTAAGAGTTGCTGTTGAAGGGCTAGCCAGAGCCACGTTTAAAAGAGTGACAACTAAGGAAATGGATGAAAACTATCTGAAGAAGGGAAAGAAAATATAAGTAAAATATCAGTTGATGTTAGAGAATCCAGGCAGGTTTAGTTTATGGTTTTTAAATAGACATGGCTCTGATTTTGACAAAGGCCTTCAGAGCAGTTCAAAGAGAAGGAATATGAGGATCCTGCAGAAGTTTTGGGAAGACGTTGCTGAACTCTGACACAACCATCAGTACCTGTTCAGGAATTAAAAGAACATCAGAAAGAGACTTTTGAGGAACAGTCAGAATGTGTACACATACTGGATATTGCATATATTAAAGAATCATCTTTAATTTTATTGGGTGTGAAAGTGATATATATATTATTGTCCTGTTGTTTAAAAAATATTCCTATTTAAAAATATCCCTTATTTGTTAAAGATACACACACACACACATGCATCTCTGCACATGCACACCCACACCATACAGAGACTTTTATCAAAGGGGAGACACCATGAATCTTTTAAACTCTTTAATAAAGATGAAGTTTTCAGTCCTTACAAGTTGAAGATTGATACAAGAATGTCACATGTCATAGAAAATGGAAGATATGAAAATCACAAGAACTCTATAAATGAATAGCAGAAACTGCTGATCCTCAGCCTCCCTGTCTTAGAGCAGCCATATGATAGAGTTCTGGCCAACGGAAGGTTAGTAGAATTGATGTGCACTCTTTCAAGCCATCAAACCTTCCTGCGTTGTTCTCATTTTTCTCTCACCTCTCAGTTAAAGGACAGAACTCCTAGAAATGCTGCTGCTGCTAAGTCGCTTCAGTCGTGTCCGACTCTGTGCGACCCCATAGACGGCAGCCCACCAGGCTCCCTGTCCCTGGGATTCTCCAGGCAAGAACACTGGAGTGGGTTGCCATTTCCTTCTCCAATGCATGAGAGTGAAAAGTGAAAGTGAAGTCACTCAGTCGTGTCTGACTCTTAACAACCCCATGGACTGCAGCCTACCAGGCTTCTCTGTCCATAGGATTTTCCAGGCAAGAGTACTGGAGTGGGGTGCCATTGCCTTCTCTGTCATAGAAATGAGTGAAGCCCAAAACCGGAAGGAGTCTGGATCCTGAATGACTGTCTCTCTCCGCTGTGAACTACAGTGCACTATACAGTGTTGGATAAGAAGCAAATTTTTATTGGATTACATCCCTAACAGTTTGGTATTGTTTATTACAGAAGTTAGTCTGTTACGATTAATATACAAGTCACCAATCTAAAATGTCATCAACATTTTAGATTATTAAATGATAGCTAAAAGTGGTGGTTTGATTATGACCAGAGAATTCTCACCGGGCACAGGTTTCCTAGGAAACCAGCTCTGAAATAGAGATTACTTTTCACTTTCATGCATTGGAGAAGGAAATGGCAACCCACTCCAGTGTTCTTGCCTGGAGAATCCCAGAGACGGGGGAAGCCTTGTGGGCTGCTGTCCATGGGGTCGCATAGAGTCGGACAGGATTGAAGCGGCTTAGCAGCAGCAGCAGGAAACTTACTAAGAAGTGGCTTAAGGAGCAACACCTTCGGGAGAGCATAAGAAGTGGGACTGGGCAGAAGGAGAAGTTGTATTGCGATGCAGTGGCAACAAAGGCCGCTGCAATTGCATGGAGAGCTTTAGAGCTAGGATATTCTTTCAAAGATTCTCGAGTTGAAATGAAAGAGCAGTTGTACCCCTGTATGTGGGCCAGTTTTTGCATATGAGTTTTCCTAGGGGAAGGGAGACGATGTTGGATGAGGCAGCTTCCTTTGGCAGTGGGCAGAGCCTGAAGAGGAATTTGGCTGGGAGTCCTCAGTAGCCAACACTCCTGTAACGAGAAATTAATGCCTTAAAGATGGGTCTGGGCAGTGCAATACATATCCACTTCAGAAATATTCCAGAAGCTGGATTGTGAGTGAAAATATGCTTTTAATGAATAAGCCAAGGAACTATTTATTGTTTCCTAAGGAGACTGCCTATTAAGGCCAAGGGATTAGTAAAGTCTGTATTGAATGCCAAGGAGTTGGAGAAAATAATATTAAGACAGCAGAAGATGGGTAGATGGAGGAAGTAGAGGAATCTTCCTGGAGGTTTTAACCAAAAGACCCGGTTAAAGATAACGGCTTGAAATAAACCCACTCCAGTGTTCTTGACTTGAGAATCCCAGGAACGGGGGGAGCCTGGTGGGCTGCCATCTATGGGGTCGCACAGAGTTGGACACGACTAAAGCTACCTAGCAGCAACAGCAACAGCTTGAAATAAAGCACAGCTTCTAATTATTACCCTCCACTGACTTTCTGATTACCCATTTGATGATAATATTTCATTGAAAACCAGTTGGAGACTATTAAAATGATCAAAACAATGGTTCACTGAGGTCTTTAAAACTTGATTCTTAATACATTTTTAAAGAAGGCGATCTTTCTCTTAAAGAATCTTTAGTATTTGCTGCAGACCGGTGTCTTGAAAGGGTAGAAATGTTGCCCAAAGAAAAACTACATTTGGAGCATAGCCTAATGTTTTAAAATTACATCCCAAACTCTGATTGCTTCATAGAGTCTGAATGACTGAGGTAGTAGATTGAGGGCAATAATATTCCAGGGGTAACAAAAGAACTGCAGTGATGGAGTATCCACCTTTTTTCTTTAAAGATATTAACATTACCCTCCCCCAAAAGAATATAATTAACATTTGTATACTCACCAGTATTTTTATTGTTATATAATCTTTCTCTTTGTTTTTTATTGAAGTATAATTGATTTATAATATTATGTTAATTTCAAATGTACAACATAATAATTTCATATGTTTATATGTTGCAAAATGATCACCACTATAAATCTAGTTATCAACTGTCACATACAAAATTATTACAATGTTAATGCCTACATTCTTATGCTGTACATTACATATCATGACTTATTATTTTATAACTGGAAGTTTGTATTTTTAATCTCTCTCATCTATTGCGTTCATCCCCCTCCTCTGGCAACTGCCAACTTTTTCTCTGTACCTATGAGTCTATTTCTGTTTCCTTATGTTTATTTGTTTTTTTCTAGATTTCACAAATAAGTGAAATTATGTATTATTTGTCTTCCTATGATATTTCACTTACTGTAATACTCTCTAGGTCCATTCATGTTGTTGTGAATGGAAAGGTTCATCTTTTTTGTGACTGAGTACTATTTCCATTGCTTGTATAAATTTGCATATATGTATACAACATTTTTAATCCATTAATCTTTTAATGGACTCAGGTTGACTTTTAATAGCTAATAATTTGTTACTAAATGATAATTATTTTATTCTTAAGATCTTTAACTTGTAAATATTTTAAAATTATATTTTTTAATTTTTATAAAAATGACTGGTTTGAATTATATTCATTCATAACCCTATGACTTTCTAATGCACACAATGACATTTATTTAGATAACCTTTACTAACTCTTAAGACAAATGGAAAAAGTGGGAACTTGCCCAGGAGAGGAAATCCCCTAAGAGTTCAGAGTTACAGAAATAAATCCTCAGGCTGACTCCAAGGGTGCTCAGTTGATCTAGTTCATGTTTCTACTGGAGTGCTGACTTCAAAGGAAACTTCCTGAAACCTCACAAATACTGACCTCTTTCAGAAGCTGGTAATATGAAGCAAAACAAAGTTTCCAAACTCATTTGCAATGAATTGTACTTGGGGAACAGACAGTTCCTGTTAGAAGTAACTGTACCCTATCATGTAGTCCAGCAAACTGTCCTGGATTACCACACTTGAGAAATTCAGGTTTGTTTTTTCTAAGTTTCCTATTCTAGGGACAATCAACCTTTTTGATGGTTATCTCATTGGAACAGAAGTCATAGGCCTTACCTATGAAATAAAGCCTCATAATACTTACGTGTATGTGTGTGTATGTGTGAGTCAGTGTATGAAATGCTAATGAATGTAAACTATAAAAGGAATGATTTAAGGTACTTCATAAAAATACATGACCAATTTTGTTATTAGATAGTGTAGAATATATTTGTGAATCTGCTGCTAAGGAATCCTTCCTAAACTGTTTCTTAGATGGGGATCCTGAAGAGTCAATTTTGCCAAATTCTCCTTGAAAATCATTCACTTGTTCACTCATTCAACAAATATCTACTGAATATGTGCTATGTGCCAGGCACTGCTGTAGGTGCATGGGACACATCAGTGTACAAAACCAAGATCCTTGTCCGCAAGTTATTGGACATCCTATTGTAAAGAAAGTAAGTAAAAATGTAATAAATAAGTGACTAAGTGATATAGTATATTAGAGGGTGATAGGTATACAGAAAAAAAAAAGTAGAGCAGGATAAAAAGGATGAGAAGTGTTGGTGGGACAGATAGTCTGCAGGATTAAGGAGGAGAATCTGGGCAAGACTCATTGAAATAGTGGGTTGTAAACACAGACCAGAGGGATCTGAAGGAATTTAACTCTGTGACTACATGACTACATGGGCGAAGAGCACCACAGCCTGAGGAAGCAGTCACACAAAGTTCTGTCTGGTTGGTTTGAGAAAGAGCAGGAGTGAACAGAGGTGATGAAGCAAGCTGTGATGCAGCCACGGCAAATTCCGCAGAGTTGTCTTGAGTTAGGTCCAATTGCTCAGGCCTTTATACTCCCACAGTGATCTGTCATTGGATGCGGGCCACCATGGAATGGCTGTGACCTTGAGCAAGGTGGCTCTCTGCAGCTGAGGGGACTAAGAGCTCTAGGCTATCTACTGCCATCACTCCAAGCAGCATTCATTGAAGAACTACTGGGAGGTACATCTCAGTATCAGTTCCTGTGGCCTCTTCATTCCCAAAGTCACCTGTGGTTCATGATGGCTGCTGTAACTCCAGTATTCAACCAGCTAGAAGAATGGAGAGAATGAAAAGGAAATATCCCAGAAGTTGCATGTGTTACTTCTGTTCAGTCTATTAGTAGAATCTAATCACATTGCCACACCTAGCTTCAAGGAAATCTGGATTATGTAGCCTTTATTTTTGGTGGCCTAGGACAGCAAACAGACAGAAAGGACATCAAATACAATCAGCCATCTCTGTTACTATCATGCTCCCCATTTTCGTAGGGAAGAGAATGTGGTTTCACTGCACAGAAGAATAAATGAAGTGCAGTCCTTTTAGCTTATTCAGGATTTCATGATTTTCGATACTGCAGAATTGATAGGCAGCAAAGAGACAATATTATATTGAAGAGCTCACAGGAGAGAAGACTTTATGGGGGAAGGCTGTTGCCACTTATATAGCTAAGTGGTCAGGCCTGTGAAATCTGGGAATGAATGCAAGGAGATTTGTATCCATAGACTGGTGGGACTTGGGGCCAGTCACGTGGCATTAATGCAACATAAATGACTACAGAACAACTTCCTTCCTGACCCCTGCACTTGGCTTGCTTCTTCTGACTTTCCAGTCTTCTTTACTGGCTCTTCTTCCCATCCTTGACTCTTTAAAGTTGGCATGCTTCCTAGGTTCTGCCCTTCGTCCTCTTCTCTTCTCACAGTGAATCACTGTGCATTCCTTTCCTTTACTAGTTCATGTAACTCTTTGAGAATATGATGACCTTCAACCCCAGAAAACTGTCCGCATAAACATCACCAATCTATTGAGTAGAATAACTTAATAGGATAACAACATTAAAGATTTTACTTTTCTCCCATCTCTGTTTTTAACAATATTATATCAACTCTTCCTTAAAATAGGTCCTTCATGATGGGTCAGGAACAGCCCATAGCTTTCTAAGCTAAAAACAGCGGTGGACTCACCTTTAAACTCCAACCACATTTCCACTTTTCCACCAACTGAGACTTGATCGGTGGTCTAAGGACTTTCAAAGTCAGCTCTTTGGCTCTTCCCCCACCCCTCTCTTCTCATTCACTGGGTAAGAATTCTCTAGGAGGAGAGGTAGGATTGCCTTGTGTAACTGATCTTCCTCTGACTCTGTCCAGACCTGTTCTCAGTAGCTGGACTCTGCCAGGTGATGGCTTCTACCTTGTAGATGGTGAGTGAGACTTTCTCTGGGTACTTCTCAGAGTCATCTTGGCTGTCTCCGATGCTAAGAATCTCTTTCATCCTTTACTCCCATTATGGGTTAATAAGTTCATGTACCCATCCCCCAATTTATATGTTGAAATCCTAACCTCCAGCTTGATGGCTTTAGGAGCTTGGGGTTTTGAAAAGTGATTAGCTCTTGAAGGGACCCTCATGAGTGGAATTGATGCCCTTATAAAGGACGATCCAGAGAGCTCCTTCACCCCTTCCACCACGTGAGGATGTAATGTGAAGGTGGCTAGCTATGGACCAGGAGGCAAGTCTTCACCAGACAATGAATTTGCCAGTGCCTTGATCTTGGACTTCCTAAGATCTCCCAGCCCCTAGAACTGTGGGAAATAAAGTTTAACAAATAAGCCACCGAGTCCATAGTATTCTGTTGCAGCACTCTGAGTAGACTAGGACAACTCCAAAGACTTTCTCTGAAAGAACATCACCTCTCTCAGCTGGTGGGTGCCTGGACAGCCTTACAACGTCTGTCCTCAAGTCCCCTTCATTAATACATTTTCTATATGTAATTGCACGTACATACAGTATTTGCATTCTACAGGCAGGCAAATCTCAGAGGAAGAGGAAAGAATGGGTTGAATTGAACATGTCTGAATTTCTGCCTCCAAATTCATCAATCAGATGCCTCTCTGCTCTGTGGAAGTCAGTGAGTGATGAGGAAAAAGGAGGACTGAAGTGCTACTCTACCGAAAGAACAAAGACATGGTAACATCTGGTGGGGGGAGAAATGTTCCTGACTAATAATTTACATGTAACTGTCAAGGCTGTATATTGTCACCCTGCTTATTTAACTTATATGCAGAGTACACCATGAGAAATGCTGGACGGGAAGAAACACAAGCTGGAATCAAGATTGCCAGGAGATATATCAATAACCTCAGATATGTAGATGACACCACCCTTATGGCAGAAAGTGAAGAGAAACTAAAAGCCTCTTGATGAGAGTGAAAGAGGAAAGCAAAAAGTTGGCTTCAAGCTCAGCTTTCAGAAAACGAAGATCATGGCATCCGGTCCCATCACTTCATGGGAAATAGATGGGGAAACAGTGTCAGACTTTATTTATTTGGGCTCCAAAATCACTGCAGATGGTGACTGCAGCCATGAAATTAAAAGATGCTTACTCCTTGGAAGAAAACTTATGACCAACCTAGATAGCATATTCAAAAGCAGAGACATCACTTTGCCAACTAAGTTCCATCCAGTCAAGGCTATGGTTTTTCCTGTGGTCATGTATGGATGTGAGAGTTGGACTGTGAAGAAGGCTGAGCACCGAAGAATTGATGCTTTTGAACTGTGGTGTTGGAGAAGACTCTTGAGAGTCCCTTGGACTACAAGGAGATCCAACCAGTCCATTCTGAAGGAGATCAGCCCTGGGATTTCTTTGGAAGGAATGATGCTAAAGCTGAAACTCCAGTACTTTGGCCACCTCATGCAAAGAGTTGACTCATTGGAAAAGACTCTGATGCTGGGAGGGATTGGGGGCAGGAGGAGAAGGGGACGACAGAGGATGAGATGGCTGGATGGCATCACAGACTCAATGGACGTGAGTCTGAGTGAACTCCAGGAGATGGTGATGGACAGGGAGGCCTGGCGTGCTGCGATTCATGGGGACACAAAGAGTCGGACACGACTGAGTGACTGAACTGAACTGAACTGAACTGAACTGTCTCGTATACAACTACACTAAGATATGTCACATAGGTATATTGAACTTAAAGTCTATCATACTGAACTCATTATTTTCAAGTACATACCAATCTTGTAATCTGTATTTTCAACTGTATTTTATCTAATTGCCCACATACTTATTCATGGAAAAAAATCTAGAAAATCATCTAGGATTCTCCTTAGCTTCCCCATCATCCCAGTCAATCAACAGATTTTATATTTTACATCTCTCTAGAACCTCGTCACTATTTCTCTTGCTTTAGTTGAGGCTATGACTACTCCCAATTTGAATTATTGCAACAACCTTCTAATCAATTTCTTTACATCCAGATTTACCTTCAAATTTTCCCATACTGAATCTAGTGCAGTCTTTCAGAAATTCAGATCTCATGAAGTGATGCTCCTGTCTAAAACCCTCCAGCAGGCCACTACTGTACTATGTTTGTCTGTTAGTTGCTCAGTTGTGTCCTACTCTACGCAACCCCGTGGACTGTAGCCTGCCACGCTCCTCCGTCCATGTGATTTCTCAGGCAAGAATACTGGAGTGGCTAGCCATTTCCTTCTCCAGGGCATCTTCCTGATCCAAGGATCAAACCCAGATCTCCTGCACTGCAAGCAGACTCTTTACAGTCTGAGCCACCAGGGAAGCCTGTACCATGTCATTTATCAAAGTGTGTCCTTAGAACACTTTTGGCTAGAATCACTTGGATGGGATATTACAAATACAAATTCCTAGGCCTGATGGAAGACTTAGAATCTCTGGGGACATAATCCTGAAGTTTGCATTTTTGACTTGTATATTTAGAAAGTGGTTTTTATACCCAAATTTTAGTGTGAATGCTAATCTGCAAGATAAATCTAAACTCCTTTTCAGAGTGTATAAGGCTGTCTAGCATTTGATTTCTATCACCTTTTTAATTTTTTTGTGCTACCACTACCATCTTTGTTTTGGGAAACATGTTTCCTAATAAGCCATCTCATATTTCTTTGTCTTTGAATATGCTAGTTCCTTGGTTTGGAGTATTTTTCTCCCTCAACTCTCTTTCAGCTCATGAAAACCATTTTAGCCCTCAAAATCGTATTACTTTCACTCTCTCTCTTTAATGTAGATGCACACACACACAAATCCTATCTATCATCTATATTTGGCCTTATGCAACTGTTGGAGCTAGTTGAACACTCTCCATGTAGGACTACTGTCTCTAGCTCTGCTAATACTGGGAGGGAAGAAGGATATGAAGTGGGAAAGATGACTAAGGGCAGGCAAGAATCCAATAAGCCTGAGCTGCCATCCCACAAGGACAAACAATAACCTATATTTTTATTCTTGTTGCCTCTGATGATGATACCTGATGATGATAAGTGTATATTGCAGGAGCTAGGGCTCTTCAGTACTGAGACAAAAAATACACACTTGGACCAGGAGCTGGAGGAACTAAAGGATGATCCAGGGGAAGATAGAGCAGTTGCTGTTTCCCTAATATCTTCTAAATGTTTCAAGAATCTTCCCTGTGGTCCACTGTAACTGGACACATAAAAGAAAGTGAATTCTAGGAAATGTTGCACTCAGCCAAGTTAATAAATTAAGAAACACAGTACACACTGGATAATCTAGTTTGGGCAGGGGGTCTCATTGGTGAGATGACATTTTCACAGCTACTAAAGTGAGAGATTGGGCCAACAGAATAAAATAACCAAGATATGCAAAGGTCTTAAAGCCATAATAGCAAATAGCTAAGACAGAGGAAAGGCTAGTTTCAGTTGAGTGTCAGGAATAGTTGGAACTAACATCTTAAACCACCATGACTTTCTTCCTGCTATTCTGTTTATCTGTGTCAACTTCATCCTTTTTCACTTAAAACTGCTTTCCTTCACCAGGTAGAAATGTGGTCACTTAAATCATTAAATTGTCTTTGTACTTTTGTGATAGTCCATCAAAAAAAAATCTGGGGAAATTACTCATCGGTTTTACTTGGGTTAGTTGTCCATCCTTGGATAAATTATGTAGTAGCAAAGGATGGAGTATGATATTAATTATCTGTTCTTGTATTATAAACTACTTCAAAATTTAGAAGCTTTAGAAAGCAATGGCTATCTGTTCTGGCTAACTATCTCACAGTTTCTGTTCAACAGGAATTTAGGAGCAGCTTCCTTAGGTTTCTGTCTTGGGCAGAAGTAGAAATCATCTCTGATGAAATTGCAGTCAAGATGTCAGTTGGAGTTGCAATGATCTGAAGGCTTGACTAGGCTGAAGGATTCACTTCCAAGGGGACCCATTTACACACCTGCTAAGTTAATGCTGGAGGCCTCAGTTTCATGCCATGTGGAAATCTTCATAGCTGTTTGAATAGCTTGAATGTTCTCATGACATGACATCTGGCTCCCCCGCCCCAGAGTAAGTGATCTAAAGGAGCAAGAAAGATGCTGTACTATTTTCTTTTTAATTTATTTTTTATTAAAATTAATTTTATTTTTAATTGAGGTATAACACATATAATAATATATTATGAAGCTATAATATTTTCTGTGACCTAGACATAGAAGTCATACTCTGTTTTTCCTTAATATCCTAATAGTTATATAGGTCAGCCTCACTCAGTGTGGGAGGAGACTACACGCATGTGTGAATGCCAGGAGGTGAGATTCACTGAGGGTAATTTGAGGGGATGGATCCCAAGGTGTTTGTAATTTGCACAGCTTGCATTAGGTTCTTAGTCTATGTGGGCAGAGTGAGGATAAAATATGATATCACAGGAGAACATTCAATTCCCTTAAGTGAAGAGAAGAGACACGATATGGACAGAGTAGATGAAGAAGAAATATCTGGACAAATTGGAGGAAGTATGCTGGGGAAAAGATAAATGTCGATTACTAGTCACAGTGTTAAAAACACTCATATTCATGCCTTGAATGAATCTCTGTGGTACCTCTTGGCATTCTATATCCCAGTCATCAATTTACAAATATCTCTCTTCTACTAGATTATGAGATCCCTTTTTTCATCTTTGAATCTACATCACCAAGTACGTTATCTGGCACAAAGTAGACAACCAAATATACATGAACTGAATGGAACTAAACAGACAAGGACATGAGCAGAGTTCTTAAATAATTCAAGGTATGGTTAGTATATAGAATCAACATCCAATCTCAGATTCGAAGGCATTTCTTGACACTTGAAAGACATGCTCTTTAGATGAAATAAGTTAGAAGTTTATGAAATGTGTATTTTCAAAACTTAGAATAGGCTAGAGTATGAATAATTTACATTCAACATTAAATAAATAACATTTATTGAATAAATGAACACTTGGTAAGACTTTTATTTGTTGGTATCAGGAACAGAAGTCCAGCTCAAACTAGCTTAACAATAAAAAGAGGGTAAACTGGAGTAATTAATGGAATCCAAGAGGCTCTAGGTCCTCAAGACTAGAACTACTACCTGTAGCACAAAAGGAAACCCAGAGATTCTTCTCCTCATGACCCTTATCTCTGCTCTCTTCCCACAACTGCTTCACTTTCTCAGTGTTGACCAACTTTCTTGTTTTCAAACCACATGTCAGTAGTAACGGTTCTCAAGTTAGCATCTACAGTAGAGTAGATTAGAGAGAGATGATCTGTTCCTCTCAGTTCCAGTTGTAAAATTCTTGGGAAATAAGCAAGAGACTGCTTTAAGACTAAGTCTCCCTTCCCAAAACAATCTGATCATGCTTGGGGGGCAGTGTCACATTGTAAAAATATTGCAAAAGCTGCTGTAACCCTAGAGATTGGACCATGGGGTGGAGGCAACTCCTGGAAAATAGCTGCTGGGTAGACGAAATAACAGGCATCTCTTCCATGAAGATTTAGATAAGTTAAAGGATGACATAGTCATTATAAAACACAAAGTCTGTTCAAGGTCCAACACAGTCTCTGGAGCTTGATGTGAAGTCTCAAGATAGTCTCCATGTCACTGTAAGAAATGATTGGTTGGAATCTTGGTCTGAGGCGGGGTAACATTTCTCATGTTCTTGTCATAATTACAACATCATCCTGGCTGGGGTGAACGCACTGTCTGTATTGCTCCATGTAATGAAAAGGGTTTAATTAAGATTTTCATTTCCTTTGCTGATGTGTTGAGGAAGGTGTCAGAAGAGATTAACTATAGATTACAGCATTAACTACATTATTTAGCTGTAAAGGAGGATCCAGATGACTTTTATAACACCTACCTCCTTCTAAAATTTTGGTGACAACTGTGGTAGATTTGCTAATAACTGACTTCAGCATCTGGGAGTTTAATGCCTATGTTTAAACTCAAATGTTTTTTGATGCTACCTACTCTTTTTGTTTCATGTACTTTGGCAAAAAGAAAGTGTCTCTAAAAGGTCTTAAGACCTCCATTACAAATGTTATTACAGTAAAAATAGAAAATGTAAGATTATTGAATGTGAAAGTATAGAAGAATATGTTCTTGATCTAGTTTTTAAAGGAAGAGAAATTAGGATCACATTAGTTACTTCCCTACAGCATTCCTTTCTTAGTCTGTTTTGGACTGCTATAACAAAATACTGGTAGCTTATAAACAACAGATATTTATTTCTCACAGTTCTGAAGACTGGGAAGTCCAAGGGCAAGGCACTAGCAGATTCGGTATCTGGTGGGAGCTGGCATCTTTGATGGCTCTCTTTTGTCATAACTTCGCATGGCAGAACAGGCAGGGAAACTTTCAGGGTCTCTTTTAAAATAATTTTATTAATTAATTTCTTTTATCTGTGCTGGATCTGTTGCTTCACTGGCTTTTCTCTAGTTGAGGTGAGTGGGGGCTCCTCTCCAGCTGCGGTGTACGAGGTTGCAGGGGCTTCTCTTCTTGCGGAGAGCAGGCTCTAGGGCGCACAGGCTTCAGGAGCTGCGGCACGTGGGCTTAGAAGCTGTGGTTCCCGGGCTCTCGAGCACAGGCTGAGTAGCTGGGACACACAGGCTTAGTTGCTCTGCGGCATGTGGAATCTTCCAGGATCAAGTATCGAACCTCGTCCTCTGCATTGGCAGGAGATTCTTCACCACTAGAGCATCAGGCAAGTCCCAGGGTTTCTTTTAAAAGGCATTAATTCCGTGGGTGGAATTCCATGGGTTTTGCTTTCATGACATAATTGCTTCCTGAAGATTCTGCCTCCGAATACCTTGGAGGTTAGGATTTCAACATACGAATTTTGGGGGAACAAAAGCATATAAGTCCCAGTAGTTTACTATCAAGTAAATGGCTTCAAATCAGTAAAGATAAGATAGTGTGTGTGTGTGTGTGTATGTGTGTGTGTTGAGAGGAGGAACTAGGAAGAATGAAGCCTATTAGATCCTTTCTTCAATGGCCCCTAATCAAAACTATCCATTTTATTGTTTATCATAGACTACACTTACCATGCTTTTAGTAGTACCACGGAAGTCAGCATTAGAACCAGGGAAACGTGATTGCCACATCACCAGTGTTCTCTGCTCATTTCCGCCTTTGTGTGGGCTGAAAGAGGAGGAAGCATATACCAGCCTCCTCCACTGCCTGTTAAGTTACTGTGCTCATTTTCCCCTGGCCTTCCATGTTTCCTGACTTTAGGCTTTTTTACATTTCTGGGACTATGTTTAATGCCACTAGCTTTCCCATTAAGATCTAGCCTTCATCTAGAGTCTTTTCATTCATTGATTTTTTTTTTTGTCTACTTTGAGGTTCAAATTTTGATGTAATGTTCTTCTCAGACTCATCAAGGCCAACATCTACTGCTCATTATTATTATTATTCTGTTTCCTTTAAATAATCAATAGTCAACTCCTAAAAGAGAATTCTATGAATTTTGGCAGATTTACACTTTTTTCTGTCTTCCATTTATTTTCAAGTATTTTATTATCAAAATGTTTCACATTTTGGAAAATCTGTATATTCTCTCCACTTCTGAATACAATTTTTAAAAATGAATAATAAAGTAAATGTGTTCTAAGCTTCTGGGTAATTAACCCATCCTGTGTCTATGGTCTAGATAAGAAAAATTATAAAACTTTAGTCAGTCCTACAGAGACAGAAAACTCCAAGGGGGGTAGGGACATTACATTCTGTAAGGCTCTGCACAGAGATGGGGAGACAGAGTCCCAAACAAAGCTAGAATTCACTTGTTTGGACCTGCCCAGTATTAGTCATCTGTCAGCCTGATTATATAGTAATCAGAAGCTTAGCAGTAACAAATTACACAGTGCTGAGAAATCCTTCAAATGGATTTGTCTCTAAATTCATGGCTTTCATTGTGTCATTAATTTTGTAGCATTTATGTTGAGGTTTAAATTAATACTTGACTATCTTCTATGTTTTCTTTTTAAACTCCTCCCAAATTCCTCCCAAACACTTTTGACTTAGGAATTCATGCATGAAGCAAAGTAAGTTCCAATAAATATTTGTTAAATGAATAAATATAAATAGGGACAGAATAATAGATTATTTTAGTCTGGCTTCTTAACTTTCTGTGTCTGGATTTCTTTGGCTGTCTAATGAAGCCTATGGACCCATTTCAGAATAATGCTTTTAATACATAGAATAAAACATGCAAGATTACAAAGGAAATCAAATATATTGAAGAAATAAAGTATTTCTGAAAATTGAGATAAAATAATACATGGATTTCTTTATCAATCCATTAAATATTGTGTCCAATAACAACCATAATTCTGAAGCACATAGTGATGAATACGGGCTTCTCTGGTGGCTGAAATGGTAAAGAATCTGCCAGTAAAGCAGGAGACTTGGATCTGATCTCTGGGTTGGGAAGATTCTTTGGAGAAGGGAATGGCTACCAGCTCCAGTTTTCTTGCCTGGAGAATTTCATGGACATAGGAGCCTAACGGTCTACAGTCCTGATTATAGTGATTTTTGAGATATCTGCAACAACTGTAATGAGGTATAACAATATCTGAAATGTCTATTGGTGACAGTGTCTTGTGCTAAGGCTGCCATCTCCTGATGTTGTTGGTGTCTGCTTCATGACTCTGGGTCATGGAGTTCTTTTCATCTCGGGATCCAAAGTAACCTTCAGTTCAGTTCAGTTCAGTCGCTCAGTCGTGTCCGACTCTTTGCGACCCCATGAATTGCAGCACGCCAGGCCTCCCTGTCCATCACCAACTCCTGGAGTTCACTCAGACTCACGTCTATCGAGTCAGTGATGCCATCCAACCATCTCATCCTCGGTCGTCCCCTTCTCCTCCTGCCCTCAATCCCTCCCAGCATCAGGGTCTTTTCCAGTGAGTCAACTCTTCGCATGAGGTGGCCAAAGTATTGGAGTTTCAGCTTCAGCATCAATCTTTCCAATGAACACCCAGGACTGGTCTCCTTTAGGATGGACTGGTTGGACTGCCTTGCAGACCAAGGGACTCTCAAGAGTCTTCTCCAACACCACAGCTCAAAAGCATCAATTCTTCGGCGCTCAGCTTTCTTCACAGTCCAACTCTCACATCCATACATGACCACAGGAAAACCATAGCCTTGACTAGACGGACCTTTGTTGGCAAAGTAATGTCTACATACTTTGAGCAGATTACCTTAAATTATGTGTGGGTGGGCCTCATCCAACTGATTGAAGTCCTTAAGAGAAAAGACAAGACTGAGGAAGGAGCTCTGGCTCTAGTCTGCCTTTGGGTCTCTAGGCTCCTGGCCCCCTGCCCATTCCATACTTGCCAGCCTCCACAGGTAAGTGAGCATCTCCCTTAAAATCTCTCTCTTTTTCCATCCCAATTGCTCTATTTCTCTGGCGAGCCTACTGATAATAATGACTGATTGTTCTGAACCTCGCTGACTCTACCCTTGACTTTGAGGTTTGTTCTTTGTTGGTTCTTCTCCCACTGTCATGTTATTTGTATCTGTTCTCACCAATGCTATTACATGCCTGTCCCAAACACGATTTTTTCCCATTTCTTAGAATACTGGACATTTTATTTTCCAGTGGCCTTTAGTGGGCTTCCCTGCTGGCTCAGATGGTAAAGAGTCTGCCTGCAATGTGGGAGAACCAGGTTTGATCCCTGGGTTGGGAAGATCCCCTGGAGAAGGGAATGGCTACCCACTCCAGGATTCCTGCCTGGAGAATTCCATGGACAGAGGAGCCTGGCGGGCTACAGTCCATGGGATTGCCAAGAGTCAGATACGACTGAACAACTAACACTTTGACTTTTGCCAACACCGGTTCTACAGAAGGATCAGTTTTCTCCGAACCTCTCCCATTGTCCCTAGGTCTTGTCTGTCTTCTCCCAGACTAAGCTAACGAGGTCCCAGAAATATAGTGCCCGAGTCTGAGGAATCTTGTTTTTTCTAAACATAGAACATGTTCTAAGTATATCATTAGCTCCAGTTATGAAAGCATGGATGTTTTCCTTGGTAAATGAATAGATTCATAATCTGGTTTTTATTTCATTTCTTGTGAATTTGATTAGTGGGATGTAGTTATCTAGAATCAGTGCATGTATGATTGGACCAATGAAACTGAATTTTTAGGACCAGAAAAGTCAAGCTGATGAATTGAGTAAAGGTACTTGTGTCAGCTTCCTACGTTTTCTGTAACAAATTGCCTCAGATTTTGTGGCTTATTCTCCTCCAGTACTAGAGGCCAGAAGCTCAAAAATCAAGGACTTCCCTCTAGAGGCTTTAAGGACAATTTCCTCTTTGCTTCTTCCAGGTTCTTGTGGCTGTCAGCATTCCTCAGTTTCCTTGGCCTGTGGTTGCATCACTCCAGTCTTTGCCTCCATCTTCATATCATCTTCCTATGTATCTGTGTTAAACTTCCCTCTTTTTTTTCTTATCAAGACACTTATGTTGGCATTAAGGCCACCCAGAGAATCCAGGGCAATCTCACCTAACGATGACATTCACAGGTTCCGGAGATTAGGATATGGGCAGATATGGGAGCCATTTTTTTTTAACCTACCACAGTATCCTTTTGCAACAGCCAGATCCCTCTTTGACTTCTCTTAATTTCAAGCATGCATGTGAAAGTGTTAGTTGCTCCGTTCTGTCTTGACTCTTTGTGACCCTATGGATCATAACCCACCAGGCTCCTCTGTTCGTGGGATTCTCTAGGCATGAATACTAGAGTGGGTTTCCATGTCCTCCTCCAGGGGATCTTCCTGACCTGGGGATCAAACCCAGGTTTCTTTTGTCTCCTGCACTGGCAAGCAGATTCTTTATCACTAGGGCCACTTTGAAATGGGTCAACATAATGTGCAAATTCGGAGAAGGCAATGGCAACCCACTCCAGTACTCTTGCCTGGAAAATCCCATGGGCGGAGGAGCCTGGTAGGCTGCAGTCCATGGGGTCGCTAAGAGTTTCACTTTTCATTTTCATGCATTGGAGAAGGAAATGGCAATCCACTCCAGTACTCTTGTCTGGAAAATCCCATGTGCGGAGGAGCCTGGTAGGCTGCCATCCATGGGGTCGCACAGAGTTGGACACGACTGAAACGACTCAGCAGCAGCAGCAGCAGCAATGTGCAAATTACAGTCTACAGAATGGGGATGGGAGAGGTCATTTCAAGAATGTCATATCCACACTTTTAGCAAATTTCTTTGTAGAGTCAATGATATGAGGCAGTCTAAGAAATTGACCTTGACGGGGCTGGTCATGCAAAATGCATCAAAACAAGGCCAGGAGCAAAGAGTGTCCATTGTTTGACTTCTGGTGACCCTAATTACTCATAATGAAACCCAAATGTATAATTTCAGATTCAGGATAAGATAGTTTTTCTAGTAAAATGGATGTTTGTGGCTCAGCTGGTAAAGAATCCACTGCAACATGGGAGACCTGGGTTGGGAAGATCCCAGAAGAGAAAGGCTACCCACTCCAGTTTTCTGGCTTGGAGAATTCCATGCACTGTATAGTCCATGATGTCGCAAAGAGCTGGACACAACTGAGCAACTTTAACTTCACTTCACTTCACTTCAACACTACTAATACATTGGCTACAAGTGCAAGAAATCAGTCAGATCCAGCTGTGATATATGAATAACTGGTAAAGAGACTTTCTATAACATTTTTTCTTAATCATATCTTAATAATCAGTGATTTTTTTAAATACTTTTTTGGTCACACCATATGGCATGCAGGATCTGTTCCCTGACCAGGGATCAAACCTGTGTCCCTTGTGATGATAGCTTGGAGTCTTAACCATGAGACCATCACAGAAGTCCCAATATTTTATTCAATAAAGTATTGCTGGATGGATGAATGGATTTCATGGCGTTGTGATATTGCTAGAGTCTGTGGTGGGGCATTCTGTGCTTTTCCTTGCTGTTAAGGATGGTTAGCTGGAAAAGGCAATGGCACCCCCACTCTAGTACTCTCGCCTGGAAAATCCTATGGACGGAGGAGCCTGGAAGGCTGCAGTCCATGGTGTCGCTGAGTGAGACACTACTGAGCGACTTCACTTTCACTTTTCACTTTCCTGCATCGGAGAAGGAAATGGCAACCCACTCCAGTGTTCTTGCCTGGAGAATCTCAGAGACAGGGGAGCCTGGTGGGCTGCCGTCTGTGGGGTCGCACAGAGTCGGACACGACTGAAGCGACTTAGCAGCAGAGCAGCAAGGATGGTTAGCAAAAGTGTTTTAAGAAGGAACTTTGCCATATCTCTAGGAATCTATGTTAGGAAATCTACATAGATTTATAAATATATATACCATGTGTAGATAGTTTTGCTTTTCTGAGGTATTTTTCCCTGGATGGCTCATCTACAAGGGAGAATCAGTGTCATTTCTTTTGCTTCCAATCCTTCCATCAGTATCCTTAAAACTGAGAAATAAATTTTTTGTTCAGTGTATTGTTGATGAATTTGAATACTAACATGTCACTCTTAACCAAGGATATTTACTTAGTGAAAAGCACCAATTGTACCAGTATGTATGAGTTTATTCAATGAAGGGTATGGCTTTGCCATAAAATATTTTGAATTTGGAAAATCTGATGACTATATCCCATTTGTATTCATTGATGCCTGTACTACTGAGTTCTCAATACTTTTGGTCGTGTGCATTATCTCCCCCTTCAATTTTGGTGGGAAAGCTATTTTTCTGTACACATCCTTTCCCTAGACGATAGCTTTGGTAATTAGAGGGTGCTGGTCTAAACACTGAACAAGCACATCAAACTTTTTTTCTGAGAGTAAAAGCAGGGGCACTTCAAGAGATGTTACTAGTGAGTAACTGCTCTAAGCTTTGACAGATGATTGCTTTCATTGGGTGCTATTCTGGGTTCACACTATCAGCAGGAACCAGAAATGTGATTCTCTTCTGACCCTCAATTTTAGCAGAGAATGCACACTGAAGAAGCTTATGGAGGGGAAAATAGGATTAGGAAATACCACAGTAGTAGTAGCAATATAATTAACATTCTCGACTAAAGATATTTTCCTATTTTAAAATATCCCTGAATGTTGTTTTTTTAACACCACAATAAAAGTGCACTCGCAAACATATTTGGGTTTCAAGAAGATACAAACAGTAGTCTGTGTTGCAAGGCATTCTCATTCTCAGGACTCAACATAAAACACTGCGTAGGAGAAATTATATTCTCTTCACATTAGGCCAAGTGACTTACCTACCAGTCGGATTTTTAAAGAATGAGATGAACTATATGTTTTGCTTTTTTGTATTGAAGCAAATTAAACTTTGTTCTTAAACAGGACAGTGATTTTTTAAACATCGAGCACACATTTTAAAAATATTTTCTTTTTATTTCATCTGAATTTGTATTTAAGGAAAGAATATTTTCTTACAGTGTAACTTGTTTTTATAACTTTCAGAACATCAAAAGTCTTTGAAATGATAAAAGCAAATACCTTTTTAGTTTTTATTTTTAATTTCTGATGCATCAAAAGTCCTTTGAATTTGTTTCCTTTTTCTTAAATTTATCTGAAAGTAATATGTACTCTCAGACAGGAAGAGTTATAAACATGTATGCATTAGTGGTTCCCATCAAAACAGAGAAAGTTCTGGAAAAGTTGCAGTATTCTAAATTTTTTTACAAAGAAGAAAAATTTTATGTATTCCAAATTCATGTTAACTACCTATTATTAAAGCCTTAGATGCCAAATATCTTGTGAATTCAGTATGTATTTCCATCTATACCTATATCTATGCCTCTATAACATTTGGTATATTGACAGACTCTTTATATCTATTACATCAGCAATTCAAATTTCTGCTTATTTTAAAGCTGCCCAGAGTGCCATTTATACTGTCATTTCAGTTTACTGTGCAAGGTGGAGTGAAGAGGATCGACTTAGGGATAGCAGAGTTTCAGGGTACTCAACATGCTCAGATGATTATTTCCTTAAAAATAGATTTCTTGGTAGATCTCACATGAGGTTGAAATGATATGTTTACAAGAGCACATACCAGAATTGTTGTCATGAATTCTTCCTAAATCTCTGTCCAGTATAAAAATATATCCAGGATGGTCCAGTGTTTAAGAATCCACCTTGCAGTGCAGTGGACTTGGGTTCAATCCCTGGTCGGGGAACTAAGATCCCAGATGCTGCGAAGCAACTAAGCCCAGGTGCCACAGCTACCGAAGCCTGCGTGCAACAACTGCCGAGCCCACACGCCGCAGCTAGAGTTCATGTACTGCAACAGAAAGATCCCAGTGTGACGCGAGAGGCCCCACGCGCCTCAGTTAAGACTTGACACAGTGACATGAATATTTAAAAAATATACCCCAGGAATCAGGAGATTAAATAGTAAGTACCGTGCGGAGAGTATGGACTTTGGAGTCAGACAGACATGGATTTGGACCCCAGATCTGTCGCTTGGTAAGTTAATGCTTGTGAACCTCTGTTCTGCCATCTTTAAAATAGAGATAGTATCATCTTTATAAATTAAATTAGAAAATGTATATAAAATTCTTATTAGAGTATCTGATAGATCAAATCTGTTATAAATATTAATATATCCTACCTTTTAGAAACCTGAATTAAAATGTTTGCTGCTGCTGCTAAGTCACTTCAGTCGTGTCTGACTCTGTGTGACCCCATAGACGGCAGCCCACCAGGCTCCCCCGTCCCTAGGATTCTCCAGGCAAGAACACTGGAGTGGGTTGTCATTTCCTTCTCCCATGTATGAAAGTGAAAAGTGAAAGTGAAGTCGCTCGGTCGTGTCCGACTCTTCGTGACCCCATGGACCGTGGCCCACCAGGCTCCTCTGTCCATGAGATTTTCCAGGCAAGAGTACTAGAGTGGGGTGCCATCGACTTCTTCGAAATAAGTTTAGTATACTGTAATAAAGCAAAGTCCTTTATATACATTATTACAATCATTAAAATAGATTCCTAAAAAATTATGATTCAGTCTATTAGCAATTGAGTTGAGAACTCTAAGTAACTTAAGGTTTCTCCTTTAATAATAGTATGTGTGTTCAGTCACTAAGTCGTGACCGACCCTATGTGACCCTATGGACCATAGCCTGCCAGGCTCCTCTGTCCAAGGATTCTCTAGGCAAGAATACTAGAGTGGTTTGCCATTTCCTCTTCCAGGGGATCTTCCTGACCCAGGGATCGAACCCTGGTCTCCTGCATTGCAGGCAGATTCTTTACAGCCTGAGCCACCAGGGAAGCCCTAATAAGAGTATAATGTAAATAAACCCAGTAGAGGTATAACCATAATAATAGATGTTTATTGGGTATTATGGGTCATGTGTTTTGCTACATGAAGTATTGTTCAATTTTTATAACAATCTCATGAGGCAAATACTACTATTATCCCTATTTTGGGAAGGTTCAATAACTTGCTCAAGGTCACACAGTTAGTAAGTGGCAAGACTGGGACTTGAATTTAAGTCTCTATGACTTCAAGTTGTGTGCCTAAATGAAGGTATGGCAGTGAACACAGAGTATTAAGAGTTGAAAAGAATTGGAATTCCTGAGTGTTTGCATCGTGGCCTAAAGAAGAGAGTGGAGTCAAGTTAGTGCATCACTCACAGTGCCTTTCTGGGTAGAACAGTTACAAGTAACAAAAACCCTTACAAGTTAACTTAAGCTCCTCCAAAGAATTTACTGTCCAGTTCCGGTGATGATGACCCACAGGACACAAAGCCAGGAATGCAGCTGCTGTAGGAACACAGAGAGTATTCCTTTCTCTTCTCTGAACATCTGGTTCACTTATGTCTATGCAGATAGGACTCCTTGGTGCCCAACCTGCATGGGACAATTCATCACTGGTCCTCAGCTCCCAAATTTGCCTACTTCAGGTTCAGCTACATAGAGAAACCTTCTCTTTTTCTCTCCTAATTCAAAGGAAATCAAGCTGACCCAGTTGGAGTCAGGTGCCCCCACATCAAGAAACTGTTGCCAGGGCTGTAGAGTTATGCCAGTGCTAGGAGCAGTCCCCAGAGAAGAGGTCTAGGCGACAACTTCGTGTGTGGCCACCACTGTGGCACTCAGGGAGAGGAATGTCCAGGGTCCTAGGCAGTGGTGACATCAAGGAGGCAGTAGCTGTTGTCTTCATTCCAGGAACGTTTATCTTAAGGATGGTGAAACATTTGCATTAATGGTTAGCTGGAAATAGCTTTATGTTTTAAGACTTTCTGTCTTAGAGACATCATTTGGTACAGAGCCCACTATCTGTTCCTGGGTATCAAATGCATCAACTCTGTATATCATCAAAGATAAGATAATATCCATTCTAAATTGTCCCCTCTTAAATCTAGATTGACTCCAGAAAGTTTGAAGTTCAGGTAATGGGGTGCTGTGGTGTGCTGGAGATGTTCAAAACATTAATTCTGGGGGAAAACTTTATGGGTGTGGCAGCACTTTTTAAAACTTGCCATTTCATAGTTGTAAGCATTTTTTATTTTCTAAGCTTGAGACTTAAACTTACCTGTGGAACAGACAGTTTCTTTATTTTGGGAAAAGCTATACTGAAAAGTAAATTAAGTTCTTTCCCATTGTTCTTGGGGAAAAAGTGTAATGCAAAGGAGTTATTCGGAAACAGATGCATCCAACAGAGCAGCTTTGTTTATTAAATAAACTGGGTATACTTTTCAAGAAACTCGTGTCTCTACCACTGATATTTTCCCTAGAAATGGGCTGTAGGCCTCCATTCTAACCACCTTTGGGCCTATCACTCTGCATAGGGTGAGGAGTCGACAGGGCCTGTCAGACATGTCCTCTTGGAAGCTGTTCTCCCATGTCTTAACCACATTCTGGGTATCAAGGAACCCCTTAATTTCCTGCTCAGACATGCCTGACCCTGTTTCCTGGGCCTCTTTACTGAATATGACATCTTGAGAAGGCTTTTAGGCCTGAGTATCTGGACAGAGCTTAAAGGAGCACTGCGGGGAATTCCCTAGTGGTCCACTGGTTAAGACTCCATGCTTCCAGTATGGGGGCTGTGGGTTTGATCCCTGGTTGGGAAACTAAAATCCCACATGCCTTATGCCATGGTCAAAAAAACTGGACATGACTGAGCAACTTTCACTCACTTGAATCTTCTTGGTATTCTTTTGTTCTGACCATACTCTGATGGGAAAAATACTTTATGCTGGTTTCATGTGGAACTCTGAACTGGACAATTCAGTTCTGCACAGCCCAACGCTACAGTAAGACTTCCACAGTGAAAAGGAAGTGTTCCAACAGCGTGCTTTGCTGTTGAAGATAGTAATGGTTAGAAACTCATTCCCAGAGATAGAGATGCTACAGAAAGCACAGGAAGCTTTTTAGGGTACTTAGAACAGAGGAAATATTGCCATAAAATAGTGGTTGATAAGAAAGATGAAAGCAAAGGGGGGAAATTGAAGTCTGAGTAGCAGGTTCAAATATTCATTATTAACCAGGCCTTGAAAGAGTCTATAGTTAATCAAGAGGAAATTAAAAACCGAGGGCCTGGAAAGCCCCCAGTATTTTAAGGGATGAGGGATTGTAAATATAGCTATTCAAGTTGGAAGGACAGGTTTAGGAATCCCAGAAGATATGGAGATAAAATTCAACCACAAACTGAGGCGCTCCTCAGCATTTAGTGGCTTAGTCTTGGAAGAGGTGCTCATACTCGGTGCCCCTAAAACCACTAGTTTTGGAGGGTAACAGTTCTCTTTGTTTGGGTAAAGAAATCTGTGACTTCAGGAAGAAACAATGAAGTGCTAAATCAGAAGCTTATAGTTTAATATTTTTATATTAAATCTAAGAACATTTTAATAACTAGGTTTGTAATCAAGCCACTTCTGTATATTCTGTTTGTGTCTTAAGCTTAAGAGGATTTGAGCTCCTAAATGTAAAGATCTGTGTTTATTAGATATATAAAATTGCCTATGAGAAAGATTTTTCTAGTTTTTTATACTGACTTGTCAGGTGAGTTTTTTATCATTCTAATTTAGAATGTTTGAGAGAATCTGATTAATTAAATGTGTAAATTACTGAATATTTATGAGTTGTCAAATATAAACAATAAATGAGGGTCAAAGAAGAAGTATAAATGATTGTTCTTATTTTGGTATAAAAATTCATAATAAAAATGGATTTTAAAAGGTATATTTTATTAAACTGAATATTAATCAAAATATAAGCAATTACAAACATGCTTTTCTGGATGCAAAAGCCCTTTTGGATAATAAAAGCTTACTTAACCTCAAGTGGCACAGCATGGCTCTACTACTCCCTTGCTTGTGACTCTGAGCAGGTTACTCAACCTCATTGTTTCTTTTTCCTGTCTTTAATGTGGAGATAATAATAGGAGTATTTCGCAGGATTGTTAACAGACTCAAATGAGGTACATAAGAAAGCCCTTAGAACAAGATTTGGCATATAATGCTGCTGCTGCTGCTGCTAAGTCGCTTCAGTCGTGTCCGACTCTGTGCAACCCCATAGACAGCAGCCCACCAGGCTCCCCCGTCCCTGGGATTCTCCAGGCAAGAACACTGGAGTGGGGTGCCATTGCCTTCTCCTGGCATATACTAGGTGCTCAATAATTGAATATTATTCTATTACTGTGAACGTTAGAATTAAAAAAATCTCAGTTTACAATAAATAAATATAGCTCCATATCTCTGCTCTGATTCTTCTTCTCAGGTGCTTGGCTTTTGAGACTCAACTATTATACCATTCTTTTACTTGAGTTATTTAAAATCATTTGTATTGTAGTAACAAAGTCCTTAAAAGAGAAACACAGATACATGTCTCTGTAGGGGGCATTTGTACATGATGGTGATAGGGTCACCATAGCAAACTTGTAAAATAGCAGTCCCTAACCTTTTGGCATCAGGGACTAGTTTAGTGGAAGACAATTTCTCCACGGATGGCGGTAGTTGTTCAGGCAGTAATGCAAGCAATGGGGAGCGGCAGATGGAGCTTAGCTCAAGCACCCAGGGCTCATCTCCTGCCATGCAGCCCAGCTCCTAACAGGAGTTGGAGACCTCTGCTGTACAAATGATATAAATATTTGATTTCACAGGTAAAGCTAAGGATTGCTGCTATGTTCACTGGATGCCGACAATTTGGTTAAAGCATGTGATTACTATTGTAAATTGTATGGAGAAATCATGTGTGGGAACTTATGTCAAAGCTGAATTCCATTTTGATTTAGCAAGAGACAATCACACCATCCCTATAGTTTAGCTTTTCCTGAAAATCGTGTGTTTAGAATGTGTGTAGCCTTTTCTCCAGACTGGCCTCCTTGGTTTATCAGTAAGCTTTTAAGATTCATCCATGTCTTTTCATAGAGTGACAGCTCATTTCTTTCCATTGCTGAGTAATATATGAATTTTTTTTTCCTGTGGATGTATTGCAGTTTATTCATTCACCTAAGGTTCAACATTCAGAAAACTAAGATCATGGCATCAGGTCCCATCACTTTATGGGAAATAGATGGGGAAACAGTGGAAACAGTGTCAGATTTTATTTTCTTGGGCTCCAAAATCACTGCAGTTGGTGATTACAGCCATGAAATTAAAAGACGCTTACTCCTCGGAAGGAAAGTTATGACCAACCTAGATAGCATATTAAAAAGCAAAGATATTACTTTGCCAACAAAGGTCCATCTAGTCAAGGCTATGGTTTTTCCAGTAGTCATGTATGGATGTGAGAGTTGGACTGTGAAGAAAGCTGAGTGCAGAAGAATTGATGCTTTTAAACTGTGGTGCTGGAGAAGACTCTTGTGAGTCCCTTGGACTGCAAGAATACCCAACTGGTCCATTCTAAAGAGGATTAGCCCTGAGATTTCTTTGGAAGGAATGACGCTGAAGCTGAAACTCCAATACTTTGGCCACCTTATGCGAAGAGTTGACTCGTTGGAAAAGATTCTGATGCTGGGAGGGATTGGGGGCAGGAGAAGAAGGGGATGACAGAGGATGAGATGGCTGGATGGTATCACAGACTCGATGAACGAGAGTCTGGGTGAACTCTGGGAGTTGGTGATGGACAGGGAAGCCTGGTGTGCTACGATTCATGGAGTCGCAAAGAGTCGGCCACGACTGAGCGACTGAACTGAACTGAAGGAAATCTTGGTTGCTTCCAGTTTTGATAATGATTAAAGCTACTGTAAGGGCTTCCCTGGTGGCTCAGTGGTAAAGAATCTGCCTGCAACAGAGGGGTGAAAGAGCTAGTCAGTCAGTCATGTCAGGCTCTTTGCTATCCTGTGGACCTGGAGCCCACCAGGCTCCTCTGTCCATGGAATTCTCCAGGCAAGAATTCCCTTCTCCAGGGAATCTTCTTGACCCAGCGATTGAACCTGGGTCTCCTGCATTGGAGGCAGATTCTTTACTGTCTGAGCCACTAGGGAAGTCTGCACTGGATGACACACGGGTTCAATCCCTGGATAGGCAAGATCCCTGGAGAAGGGAATGGCTACTCACTCTAGTATTTTTGTTTGGATAATTTCATGGACAGAGAAGCCTGGTGGACTCTAGTCCATGGGGCCACAAGGAGTCAGACACGACTTAGCAACTAAACAACAACAGACAAGCTGTATTCTTGGTTCACCCTTTCCTATAGAAGAAGGGTAGAGAGAGTTAACAGAGAACTTGAATAATAAATAGCCACATCCTACTTTCTACCCACGTCAGAAAATCTTTGTTCTACTGAAAATTGGAACGACATGGGAGGAGGGAGATAGGTTGCTATCAGATATCAAAGAGCAAATTAAACTTGCTATTTGTGTAATGGTTAATACTACACTGTAACTCAGGTAGACATTTTATTAAGTCTGAAGAAGATAGGGAATGTAGTTAGCATAAATCTGTGGTTAAAAGACTCATGGAATATGGGAATCATGAACTCTGTCACTTGATGGTTGCTTATCTTGAATCAGCAGTCCATTTGTTACTACCAAATCATAGAATCAGCTGACATTTCACCTGTTTCAAGTTACCCACGTCCTTCTAATACAGCTTCTCAACAAGACTCATTTGATTTTGCTTTTCATAAGACTCCCAGGGAAGAGATTTTATGACTTCCCTTGTTAGTGCTTTCATAACTGTCAGCCCACATCACCAGTAAATCTTTCCTGGTGTCTCTTAGGAAATCCCCTGAAAATTAATGAGTAACTAAATCTTGCTCCTGAGTGGGAGGGAAAGACAATGGGATATGAGTCTGCTGAACCGAAAGTGAATGGAGCTTCAGTGTGTTATTTGATGTCTGAGCTTCCAGAAGTAGTGAAGCAACTTCTGTAGGTGAATCAAAGACTAGGAGGAGATGTGGTTGGCCATGAACCACCCCTTTGTTTCAGGGAGAGTCGAATGGAACTGTGCCAGGGAGTATTAATGTAAACAGAACCTCAGCTCACTCTGGAACCCTTTAGAAAATTGGAGACAGCCATGGATATTGTATTCATCATTAAAAAATGTCATTTTAGAGAGATCTTAAGGAATACTCCCTAATTTTTAAATGTATATTTTAATGACTGCTTTGAAATTATAACATATAGTTCAGAATAGAATGGCTTATTAAAAAGTTAGGTTGTTGAGTCAGGGTTGAGGCAGATGGGACTGTTTTAGAAATGGCTGCAGTGGTGACATAAGTCATGGCCATTAAGGTAAGGAAAATAAGGAAATACTCCAGTATATCTTCAAATGGAAGCTACTCATGGGGGAGGAAAGATCAGATATGAATAGAGATTGAAAATCAAGCTAAATCACTCCAGTTTTCTTGCCTGGAAAATTCCATGGGCAGAGGAGCCTGGCAGGCTACAGTCCATGGGGCTGCAAAGAGTCAGACATGACTGAGTGACAGAGCACAAATTCAGATTATGTAACTCTCGGTAACTTGGTTAGTGGTGGAGAAGTGTTAAACAGCTATTTAAACACTCGAGAAAATTTCCAAGAGAATTATTGCAGTTTCTAACCTGGGGCTCAAGGAATAATGGATTGGGCTAGGCCAGATAGAGGGCAGAAGTTTAGTCTAGTAAATAACTCTAGAATAAGGGCAAGGGATAGGGGATTTAAGCAGCCTTAATCCAAGCAGGGTTTCGAGTGGAGTGAGAAATAAAGACAGGCAGATCTAAGTGTCAAGAGCTTAGCTCCAGGGACTTCCCTGGTGGTCTAGTGGTTAAGACTCCATGTTCCCAGGAGCAGCAGCTAGGGGCCCAGGTTTGATCCCTGGTAAGGAAACTTGAAGGAATGTTGCTAAAGCTGAATGAAACTCCAGTACTTTGGCCACCTCATGCGAAGAGTTGACTCAACGGAAAAGACTCTGATGCTGGAGGGATTGGGGGCAGGAGGAGAAGGGGACGACAGAGGATGAGATGGCTGGATGGCATCACCGACTCAATGGACATGAGTTTGAGTGAACTCTGGGAGTTGGTGATGGACAGGGAGGCCTGGCGTGCTGTGATTCATGGGGTCGCAAAAGAGTCGGACAGGACTGAGTGACTGAACTGAACTGAAGGAAACTGGATCCCGCGTGCTGCAACTAAGACCTGGTTCAGCCAAAAAAAAAAAAAAGATAACTAATTCTTTTTTTAAATTACTATTTTTTAATTGGACTATAATTGCTTTACAATGCTGTGTTACAAATCAGCTATAAGTATACATACATCCCTCTCTCTTGAGTCTCCCTTCTACTTCCCCATTCCATCCCTCTCAGTTCAGTTCAGTTCAGTTGCTGAGTTGTGTCCGACTCTTTGTGATCCCATGGACTGCAGCATGCCAAGCTTCCCTGTCCATCACCAACTCATAGAGCTTGCTCAAACTCAAGTCCATCAAGTCGGTGATGCCATCCAACCATCTCATCCTCTGTCATCCCTGTGTTCTCCTGCCTTCAATCTTGCAGCATCAGGGTCTTTTCCAGTGAGTCAGTACTTCGAATCAGGTGGTCAAAGTATTGCAGTTTCAGCTTCAGCAACAGTCCTCCCAGTGAATATTCAGGACTGATTTCCTTTAGAATTGACTGGTTGGATCTCTTTGCAGTCTAAGGGACTCGCAAGAGTCTTCTCCATCCCCACAGTTCAAAAGCATCAATTCTTTGGTGCTCAGCTTTCTTTATAGTCCAACTCTCACATCCATACATGACTACTGGAAAAACCATAGCTTTGACTAGATGGACCATTGTTGGCAAAGAAATGTCTCTACTTTTTAATATGCAGTCTAGATTGGTCATAGCTTTTCTTTCAAGGAGCAAGCGTCTCTTAATTTCATGGCTGTAGTCACCATCTGCAGCGATTTTGGAGCCCAATAAAATAAAGTCTGTCACTGTTTCATTGTTTCCCCATCTATTTCCCATGAAGTGATGGGACTGGATGCCATGATCTTAGTTTTCTGAATGTTGAGCTTTAAGCCAGCTTTTTCACTCTCCTCTTTCACTTTCATCACGAGGCTCTTAGTTCTTCTTTGCTTTCTGCCATAGTGGTGCTGTCATCTGCGTTATCTAAATTTATTGATATTTCTCCTGGCAATCTTGATTCCAGCTTGTGCTTCATCCAGCTCAGCAACTCACATGATGTACTGTGTATATAAGTTAAATAATCAGGGTGACCCAACTCTCTAGATCATCACAGAACACTGAGCTGAGCTCCCTCTGTTATACAGCAGGTTCCCACTAGCTGTTTTACACATGGTGAAGTCACTCAGTTGTGTTTGATTCTTTGTGACCCCATGGACTGTAGCCAGCCAGGCTCCTCTGTCCATGGGATTCTCCAGGCAAGAATACTGGAGTGGGTTGCCATTTCCTTCTCCAGGGGATCTTCCCAACCCAGCGATTGAACCCAGGTCTTCCACATTGCAGGCAGACGCTTTAACCTCTGAGCCACATGGTAGTTTACATATATATATATATATTCCTGGTGGTGCAGTGGTAAAGAATCTGCTTGCCAGCGCAGGAGACACAAGAGACACGTGTTCGATCCCCATGTTGGGAAGATTTCCTGGAGTAGGAAATGGCAACCCACTCCAGTATTCTTGCCTAGAAAATTCCATGGACAGAGAAGCCTGGAGGCCTACACTTCATGGGGTTGCAAAGAGTTGGACATGACTGAGCACCACAAGCTTGCCATATAAAAGCACAGCTCCAATTCAAGCCCCAGTATTAGTAAAGGCAGTGAGGACAATAGCCCAAAGTTCTAAGTGGCAGAGAATCAGCACAGAAGCAGACAAGCAGGAGAGAGCCACCTCGGGGCATGAGTGCCAAGTCACTCCAGTTGTGTCCAGCTCTTTGTGACCCTATAGACTGCGGGCCTCCAGGCTCCTCTGGTCTTAAGGTGCTTTGATGCAAATTAGTGAAAGTCACTCCTTCTCCCAGGAGGTGTTCCTCAATGTCAAGTCTCAGGGGCTGGTTCGAGTGAACTGTAGGCTGATGTCAGCTCCCAACTACCAGGGCCCTCATGTGGGATCTGCTACACAAATGTGCACAGTGGCTTTCTGAAAGCAGTCACATCAGTGTACCACTGCATCACTGGTTTTCATTCGGGGCCCCTATTGCATACTCACTGATTCAGTTTCTGGGGTAGGGTCCTGGAACCTGTATTTTATTCCTTACAGTTAAAAGCTTTTATATATGTGTATATATATATATATAAATTATGTATATAATTATATATATACACATATTATATATGTGTATATGTATATATATAAAGTATATTTTTTTGTGCAAAAGTAGTACCTGCCTATTGAATTCAAAATGAAATAAAAGCATGCATGAAGACAAAACCAAAAGCCTACCTTCTTTCTTCCCCTTTCTACCCCATTCCCAACTCCCTAGGATTAGCCACTCATAGATTTGGTTTGTGCATATAGAAATGTATTCATGTTATCTGTGTTAATGTCTCATATGGGATTTAAAAAGTTGTGAAATAGTATTCACAAAGTTGGAGGAAGGCCTGGCAACCCACTCCAGTATTCTTTGCTGGCAGAATCCCCACGGACAGAGAAGCCTGGCAGGCTGCAGTCCATAGGGTCGCACAGAGTTGGACAGGATTGAAATGACTTAGCCCTCATTCATCAAGTTTCTCTATGAATTTTCCACTCCTCTCATCATGAAGAGAAGTTTTGCCTTCTTGGAACTCAGGTTTTTGGTTGTGGAAATGAAGAAAATTAGCTAAAAGAAACAGAACTGGAAGGAGCCTGAGATGATTGTATCAGTCAGAATCCTGGTGGGAAACAGATGGCACACTCAGGCTGGGGCGCTGAAAAAGCTTCATTGAAGGATTGTTTACAGAAGGGTGGGCAGGGTTTAAAGGAGCTACCCAGAGGTGCGGAAGTACCCCAGGGCTATTAACACCTGTGAGCTGCTACCTCCTCCAGCCTCCTGCGGCAAGGAGAGGGGGCTGCCGCCGCTGCTGCTGCTGGAACCCAGGCTGACAACTCAGCAGGGAAGGACCCCGGGGAGGGGGTGGGGGGAGAACTTGACCTCACTCTCCTCCCTTCCTTCTACTTCCTGCCAAGGCTCCCCACTGGCCCCACTCAGTTGGAAGCCAGAAGACAAAGGGGCCTGGTGATATCATCCATTTAGGTCAGCCTCAGGGCAGGCCACAAAGAAGGATAGCGGAGGAGGCTGGAGAGTCTACTGGGGAATGTCCAGCACAACATGTTTCTGAAAATATAGATCTTAGCAGGCAGGAAGAGGAGTGGGAAACACTGCCAGAGCCCTGCAGACAAAGGAAAAGAGGGGTTGGGGTATTTAGAGAAAGCAGAAGATCCTTGAATGACAGATCACTATGCTGTTGCTGCAGCTGCTGGGGTGTGTGTGTGTGTGTGTGTGTGTGTGTGTGTGTGTGTGTGTGAGAGAGAGAGAGAGAGAGAGAGAGAGAGAGTGAGAGAGAAAGTGAGAATCACTCAGTTGTGTCACTTTTCTGACCCCATGGACTATACAGTCCATGGAATTCTCCAGGCCAGAACACTGGAGTGGGTAGCCTTTACCTTCTCTGGGGGAATCTTCCCAACCCAGGGTTTGAACCCAGGTCTCCACAATGCAAGCAGATTCTTTACCAGCTGAGCCATCAGGGAAGTCCAAGAGAGGTAAAAGATTTTTAAAGAAACTTGCTGCAGATAATAAATTGAATGCTCTTAAATGGTTACACGACACTTCTCTAAAGAGTGTGTTTCTTTTTCAAATCTTTTGGATTTGTTATAATACTGGTTTATTTTTCTCCATTTTCCCTTTCTCCTTGTTTAGAAATGTACAGACTTTTTTATACAAGGAGGTTCATAATGGCATATTCTTAGGCGCAGACAGAAAAGACCAGAAAGAGACATTATACAAAAATGTTCACTGATTTAATTTCTAGAGAGTGAGGTTATAGCTGATTTTTATTTCTTATTCTGTGAATTTTAGCATTTTCCAAACTTTTGGCCATGTACATGCATTATTTTGCAGTAGCTCAGACTTGGGTCTAGGTCCTTTTTGTTTTCTTTATCTGTACTCTCCCTAGGTGATCTTATCCATTCTCATGGGCTTAAATATCATCTATATGCTGAAAAGTCCCATATTTAAATTTCTAGCCCTGGCTTCTCTCCTGAGAGACTTATATGCCAGCTGCTCCCTGACATCACCCCTGGGTTGTTTAATAGACAATTTCAAAGTCAACCTGTCTGCAACAGAGGACTTGACTTACCCCTTCTCCCTCTAATTGCCTGACCTCTACTTCCTCAGGCCTGGAGGTTTAAAAATTATATTTTACATAGTCAATCCACATGGTACAAAATGTAAAAGGTACAAAAGGTTAATTGTTATAAAAGATGTGCCTGTCTTAGCCCAGGTTTTATTTCTCTGTTCCTTATCTATCCAGTTTTTCCACTCTTAAAACATTGTCTGAGGTTTTCATCTTCTTTATGCATGCAAATATATGTGAATAAACATTTAAACATTTTATATAATAGCATTTTTATCCACTGCTCAACATCTTGCATTTTCTCTTAACAACTCCTCTTGGAGATATTTCTTTACCAGTATAGATACAACTCTTCATTCTTTTTAATACCTAGATAGACAGCACCGTGGGCTTCCCAGGTGGCGCCAGGAGTAAAGAACCCACTTGCCAATGTAGGAGGCCTGAGAGACGTGGATTCCATCCCTGACTCAGGAAGATCCCCCTGGAGAAGGGCACGGCAACCCACCCCAGTATTCCTGCCTGGAGAATCCCATGGACAGAGGAGTCTGGCAGGCTACAATCCATAGTGTTGGACATGACTGAAGCTACTTAGCAGCCAGGCAGCATTCCATTATGTGAATAGGGTTAAGTTGTTTTGAACAAGAGTTTATCTTGAGGCTAGACAATTTGCATTCCAGTTAACTTAACGTGCAATAAAAATTATACCATATCAGGCTTACTATTATACAACTGTTTTTTTTCACCCACTAATATATTGTGGGCATTCACCTATACTGGGGCACACAGGACTACTACCTTTTTTTTTAACCACAGCCTTCACATTTTATAATATGGATGTGCCATAATCCACCCAACCGCACCTTTGTTTATGAGCACTCAGTTCTCTCCAGCCTTTTGCTTTCGTAAGCAATGGTGTGATGGACATCTTCCTCTAATTCCCTGGGGCAGTGTTCACCACATCTTATATCTTTTTCTCTAGAGAACACAGCCAGTCTGCACTTCACAGGTTCCCCTCTATCATCATAGTACAGACACAAGAGTAAATCAGGAGCAAAGAGCCCTCACTGCACTAAGAATTGTAGGACTGAGCAAATAGAGAAACAATCCCAACATCACAGCTCACTAGTAGCAGACACTTTGAGGAAATGTCTTGGTAAAAAGCAAAGTTATTTTAGAAATCCATTGATGAAGACTTTGTCTGAATTTGTTCAAAATTTTGAACAAATTTTGGGTAGCAAAACAAATTTTGCTTTTGGGTAAAAAGCAAAGCAGGAATTGATTAATTATTTTCTACAATTGTACTGGCGTTGGCCAGTACAATTCAAGAAGGTAATCATTTCAAAGAAGAAATAATCAGCAGAAACTCATCTAATGCAGAAAAGAAAAGAGAACTAGACCAGAGCAGATTCCACTCCCCACTCAACATCTGCTGAAAGGATTTACTAAATCCTAGTGAGAAAAAAATGGAAGTTAAAGTTGAATCCTAAATACACACACACACATATATATTTTTTTCCCCCTAAGACTGACTATATTGCAAATCGTATATGGGTCTTATTTTCTGGATTCTCAATTAATCCTATAAGTTATTTTTAATATAATCCCAAGTTAATTCTCATAAATAATCTTATGAGAGTGGGAACACAAGCAATCCTAACTGACAAATGGAGGTCTGGGCATTTTAGGTCAACCACAAGCCTTTGGAAGTGGTGTCTTTATAAGACGTTACTTTCTGTCAATGGCAGGCATTTTCCATAGGCTGTCACCTTTGAAAAGGTCTGGTAGTGGTGTTAACTCCCAGTATAGGCAGACTGGAATTCAAAGACATAAAATCAATTTGTTAGTGGGAGGGTTCTGGGATGCCCAGAGGGCTATGGTGTAGGGGAAAATGCTAGGGCATTGAGACAGTTGAAAAATAATTGGAAAGGCTGATTTGACTTTAATGTACCTATTTGGGGTACCTTACTTTCCCAGGTTAATAATAGTATTGGACCCAGATGTTGAGGAAGGAGGACATTAAATAGCTCTAATTTTAAATGTTGGAGTACTTCACGTATAAGAGCCTTGCTGGAATATACTTAGTGGCTTATTTTATTTTATAGTGTAGTACTTTCTGGAAGACTGTGAGAAAAGCAAGGTTTGATTTTCAGCCTTGAAATAACTATACACAGTTATATACCATACAGATACTGTGGAAGATAAACACATATTCCACCACCTTCCTCTTTTATTATAAAACCCCACATTTCTGTAGATAATTAACCTTTTTCCACTCTACCTTATGCTTCATGAAGCCAGTCACAGTAATTCTGTTTCTGTTGCTACTGACTGGTTTAGGAATATCTGTGTGATTCGGTTCTGAGCCGTGAGATCTGAAGAGACACTGGCTGGGACATTTCTGAGTTGGGTTTCTTTCTTCTTAAAAAGAGACACAGGAAGAGCAGATGTATTGTTGTATATGGCAGCCATCTCGCAACCATGTGGCAGCTCATCTGAAGACAAAGTTGACATGAGGGAATGGCAGAGTGCAGAGCTAGGAAATAGCTATGTCCCTGATGGGACACTGAGCCACTGAATGGAGTAGCCCTGGAGCTGTCTGTCTGTTGATTTCTTATTCTGTGAGATAATAAATGTTCATCGTTTAAGGCAGTCCAGTCAAGCTTTCTGTTACCTGCAGGTAAAGGCCAGTGATCTGATATACTTTCCTGAAGAGTCCTTACAAATCACTTCACGGCAGTGTCTCGAGAGGAAGTGAAATGAAGGAAATGAAAGGTCTTCTTTGGGCCCTGCTACAAAATTGCAAACGCGAGTGAAAAGGACTTCCATTATTGGCTAGGAAAAGCTTCAAGACGTTTCCATAAATTTTAGAATGCTGAAGACAACTGTATGTGCGTGTTATGTATTCATGATTTTAAATCTAATGAGAGCTCTCTTCCTACTTTTGTTTCATCAGTATAAGTGAATATTTCAAAGCCGCTGAAGTTATTATTTCTTGAAAGGGCACTAGATGAAGGAAGGAAGACGCTAATATCAGTGAGTGCTCACTAAGCCCTGGGCATGCTAAGTACTTTATGTAAGTGACCTTCATTGTTCTTCAAAACAAACCTGTGAAGTAGGTTCTGTTATCATTCTCATTTTTTCCAGGAAAGACATTATGGCTGAGAGACTATATATAAGTTGGCTAAATTCACAATTAAGTAGTAAAAACTGAGGTCTGAACCTGGAGTCTCTCTGACTCCAAACCCCAGACACTGAAGTCTTACATGGGGCACAAGGACACGTTGGCCACTTTCCAGAATCTTCCTTTGGCTGTTTTCCTTCACAGACCCAGAAGCAATGTCTGGAGGTTCCCTTGTTAGTTATGCAAACAGTCAATCTGGTTACACAATAAAGGAGAGAGGCCAATTCTGGCACTAATTTTAGGGCAAACCACAGATGTCTTTGATGTTTTCATTGTACATGAGAACAGAGCCAGTGATCCGACAGCTGCTGGCAGCTCTGATCAAATATGCAGAATATTAAGGCAGCTTTATCTCAGTGCCTAATTACAGCTGGCACAGAGGAAATTTATTTTGCAAACGGGAGATGTCAAATGGTATAAATGCAATATATAACCAAATATGATTGCCTCATTCTATTTTCTCAGGGCTGTCCAATTACAGAGCACTTTTGGGAAAGTATTAAATGATGTTCCTCTCAACTTGCATAACCCAACTTTGTGTTAAAAATTATCGTAACAGCCCAACTGCCTTATTGTCTTATACTTCAATTTATTTTCTTCAAATATAAAACACATCCAGCACTTAATTTCAAAAGCACATGTAATTAAGACATTCTTGTCTAGTCCAGATTTTTACACCCAAGTCACCAATGTAATAGTAATAGGGCCATAATTTAATGTCTTTTACTATCAAAAATTTTTTTCATATTTTGTAATGACAGAGAAACAGCTTTATAATACCAATAAGGGACAAAGAGCTAATAGTTGGCTAACAAATACCCGTAATCATAGCTGGAAGAGGCTCACAAACGTGCTTCACATGTTTGGCCAAAGATGCTGCAAGCTGTGTGAGGCTGGAACAAATGTGCCTAGATTTCCTTCACGGAGGGGCTTGCAGGCCAGCTGTGGGAGAGCCCTCGAGCCATTTGCTCCTTCAGGGTCCATCTCAGCAGTAGAGACCTCCAGGTTGATGCTGTGCCGTTTCAGGGACTGAGTGAAGCAGCGGTACAGAGGCTGGGCACTCAGCCTGGGATGGGAACTCGGAGGGGCAAGTCTCTCAACCTTCCTCCTTCCCTTTCATTTCAGCATTGCTCTCTTATAAACATCTTTCATCCTAGATTCCATATCCACATTTCTCAGCATCTGTTTTTTGACAACCCAGCCTGTGACATGGTGTAAAGTGAATCACCTTGAAAGAGTTCTTCTTTTGGCTGGAGGGGTGATCTTTCAGCGACTGTTAGAGAGTAGACTACACGCTGCATTGACATATATCGATGACTTTCATTATTAAATTGCCACATTAAAATTTATCAATCAGTTATACATCAGAATTTAATTTTTCTCAATACACTGAAATGCAGTGCTAAAACAGTATTTCTTTTTCTTTTTAAAAAACTCTTTCTTGACTTCCATGGAGCATCTGACATTCTAAGCTTCTCTCTCCTTAAACCTTTTCCCTTTCATTTAAAAGAAGAAATATATTTCTGACTGCTCCATTATAATCTGTGCTTGCTGCCTGCCTTACAATGCTGTACCTCAAGTTTCTGCTCTTGACCTTTGCTCTTCTCCCCGCACTCACTTCTCCCAGAACACATGGCTTCAACATCTGCTTAGATAATGGTTGTATCCATTTTCAAGTTTATGATTCAGGCCTTGTTGCTGAGCTCCAGAGCCATATAGCTTCCCCAAACAAAAATACCCCCAAATGGAATGTTTTGTCTCCACATCCTCCTTTCCCAAATACCCCAAAACGTAAATAACCAACAATGGTTACATATTCATCCTCCAAAAGTCCAGTATCCAGGAATAGTACCACTACTCACTCACCCTGTGATGTTAGCTTGAATATGGGAAACAGCCTAGACTTCCTCCCACAAACTCGCTCAATCCAAGCAGTCCTGAAAAGTTAGATTCTCCTTTTTAATCAGCTTGAGTCATTTCACCTCCTTCTTTCCACTGTCTTTCATCCCTTCTTCCATGGGTGGCTTTAAGTCTCCAAGACTGTCCTATAACCCCTTTTCCTTAAACTCATCCTTTCTTTCTCTACCATCTGATCAAGCTATGTCACTGCTGAAAATCTCAGGCGGCCAGCTTAACACACATGGCTCTTAATCAAAAGTGAAAGTAAAAGTCGCCCAGTCATATCCAACTCTTTGTGACCCCCATGGACTAAACAGTCCATGGAATTCTCTAGGCCAGAATACTGGAGTGAGTAGACTTTCCCTTCTCCAGGGGTTCTTCCCAACCCAGGGATCAAACCCAGGTTTCCCGCATTGCAGGTGGATTCTTTACCAGCTGAGCCTCCAGAGAAGCCCAAGTATACTGGAGTAGCCTATCCCTTCTCCAGAAGATCTCCCCGACCCAGGAACTGAACTGGGGTCTATTGCATTGCAGGCAGATTCTTTACCAACTAAGCTATCAGGGAAGCCCCTCTTAATGAAAAAGGCCTTATTTATCTAGTCTAGTTGTCAGTCATTCTTCTGGGTCTACCCTGAGTCCTGGGCATAAATGCACCAGATGGAGTCACATTCTGGTACCTTAACAAGCTGTGGTTCCCTCTGCCTTCTGTTCCCCCTCATCTTGTCTTCAACTAACTCTTCCCTTCAAAACCTCAGCTTCTGCTGAGACCACCTTTGGGAACATCTTCCCAGACCCTTCTCCCCTCACACCTGAACACATATCTATCAAGGCATTTATCATACTGTGAAGGTATTTGTCCATTCAAACTGGTCCACAGAACTCTTCGAGAACAGGGGTTATACCTTACTGGAGTTTAGTGAAAGTCAAAGTCTCTCAGTAATGTCCAATTTTTGTGACCCCATGGACTACACAGTCCATGGGAATTCTCCAGGTCAGAATAATGGAGTGGGCAGCCATTCCCGTCTCCAGGGGATCTTCCCAACCCAGGGATCAAACCCAGGTCTCCCTCATGGCAGGTGGGTTCTTTACCAGCTGTCTTTATATCAAGATATATAGCATAGTGCCTGTCACATAGTAAGCCTCATAGTGTGTTTACCAGATGCATGGAAATGAATTGTATAAAAATGTAGTTACTTTTCAATGAACCATTTTAATGGTAAATTTGTAAAATGCACACACATATTTGGACATTTTGCCATAGCATATTATAGAGAAAGTTTTTATCAATATTATATATTACACACACACACACACACACACACACACACACTGATTAGCAACAATTACATTGGTTTTCACTTTAAAAATCATTTATAACAAAATTATTGATATATACAAATAATATATAATATAAAATTATTTTCATATAATTTTGTTATCTGTTCATTAGATGCATGTATTATATAATATAAATTATTTATAAATATTATGATATCTATATATAATAAAGTATACCTTGTATGCCTTATTATTTATTATACATTTTAATATAAATTTCTATAGGTATATAATATGCCATAAAATTATATGGATAATTTAAAAAGTATTTGTATATGTGATAAAAATTTTTTTAGTATAGTTCTGAAAAGAATCTACGTTAGCATCTCCACTGGCTAATGATCTCCACTGGCTACTAACCTACATGTTGCTAATGAGGACTTTTGACTAGGTGTGGTGTGTTTCGTGGAGTAGCTGACACAGTTTCCACCTCTTCAAACTGATTGTCAACATATGGGTAAATAACAATCTGCTGACTTTGAAAAATTAGTTATAATCCATTTCACACAATGCATGCAAAGCATGGCAGGCAATGGCCCATAATTGAAGGATTAGTTTTGGGCCTTAGGGTGGTTTTTAAAATTCACAGGCTGATAGAATGTTCCATCCCATATGGACCCAGAATATTCTCATCAGGGAGTTTCCAGCACTCCCTTTCCTCCTACAGAATATGACATGTACTGGGTACCAGGGGAGAGAGAAGCGCTCCATCCATCAGCCCAGCAGCTGGAGATCTTCCCTGATGATAAGCGGAGCGGGAGGCTGAAAGTACCTTAGAAGAATCTGATGGGGCCTGAAATGGAAGGAATCTGTAAAGCCCCTTGGGTCAGTTCTAATTTTTCTGCTGTCACAGGCACACTGGAGTGTCCTCTTGTCTCCCGCCTGAGCCTTGCGTCCTGCTAAAATCGCTCTCCGTGCACGGCTCCCTTCAGGTCTCGATGGCTTTTCAGGGTGGAATAAGAGGCTGCCGTGTGACTGCTCCAGCTCCTGCAACGCTCTCACTGACTTTCTCTCTTTACTCCCACCTGTCTGCATCCATCTACACCATTTCCTTTCAGCTCCTATGCCTGCTCTTTGCTCCAGTTCCTGCTTTCCTCTCCCCTTTGTCTTGGTCTGATAGAACCCTTTATGAATCTCCCAAGAGGGATCTTTCCAAGCCCCACATTCACTGGTCTAATTCCAACCAGGCTGTGCTGGTTAAGAAGTCGGAGAAAAGAAATTCTTGCTACTAATCCACATGGCCTGGGTAGGAGTGTGTTTTTATGAACTATTCTCATTATTATGAAATGCCTAACAAAGTAGTGATTTGGCAAGCCTGAAGTCACACACTGGGGCTCAGAGCAACTTGCTTCTACTAGCAACATGAGGATTAGAAACACTTCCTTGCCAAGTGGCTTTGAATCAACTAGAAAGTGGGGAATGATGCCCTTTGCTGAGGATGACAAGACTTCAAAGCATTTGTTAATTGTCCAAACCTTTGTTTATAGAGGCAAAATGTACACACATACATTAAAAATATTTCTTGGTTACTTATTAGGCTTTATATTATTTTTAAAAAGAATGCTTGGTTTTGAGAGTAAAGCTTATAAGCCGCCCCTCAGATATCTTTTCAAAATGAAGCTAAAAGATGATTTTTAAAGAATCAAAGTAGCGTATTTCTACAGTGACTTATAACTGAATAAGGAATGTGTTTGATGTTTTTTTGGAAGGGAATAATTGACTAAAATTTAAATTATCTGCTTTCTCTAAATACCCAGAGCTATGCAACAGAAAGAAATGGTAAGGATTATGCTGGGTATGTGTGGGGGGTGGAGGTGGGGCCTAAACTGGGAATGAAGTTTCTTGGAGAAAATCTACAAAATGGGCCAAGCACACATGGATTGCGTGATATCATTTAGTTGGAGAAGGAGTGCTGAGCATCACGCTGAACTCAGATGTCTTCCCCTAGGAGAAATGATCTCTCTTTTCCTGGAATGTCTGTAGCACTGAGAGTCTATTCCACCCTTTGGCACTTATCCTATGCTCTCCTGTAATATTATCTCTTTTAGAAAAATTTTAGCTGTTCATTATGACAGTTCTCTTTTTATTTTACATGGCTGATTTACTGAGCATCTCCATTCATTCCAGGTTGCCTGAGGCAGCTCTGATTTATACCTGTTGCCATGGTGTAATTAATTATTAATAGTGCCCCTTTCAGTCTCAAAAATATCCTTGGTTTGGATGATAACCTATGAAGTTGCCGTAGTTTTATCCCACCTATACCAGAGCCTCCTGTGCAGGAAACAGCACACTCTACTCGGATTCGGAAGAGATTGTTCACTGAAGTGTGGTCAGGGTTAAGGGAATCAAGTAAGGATGTTAAGACATCAGACCTGAAACAAAGGGGGCAAATGATGTTATGGGAGTCCAGGTGAGAGGCAGAGCCTTAGAAGCGGGGCAGCACTAGAGAAGCACAAGTTTTGGAAGGACTCAAACACTGCAGAACTGGTCAAGAAAGAAAAGCAAGTCCCTACTATTCTGTCTTCCAGTCATTGGTCTCCTGACTGTGTGTTCTATTCAATCAGTTCAATTCAGTCACTCAGTCGTGTCTGACTCTTTGCGACCCCATGAACCTCAGCACGCCAGGCCTCCCTGTCCATCACCAACTCCTGGAGTTTACTCAAACTCATGTCCATTGAGTCGGTGATGCCACCCAACCATCTTATCCTCTGCCGTTCCCTTCTCCTCCTGCCCTCAATCTTTCCCAGCATCAGGGTCTTTTCAAATAAGTCACCTCTTCCCATCAGCTGGCCAAAGTATTGGAGTTTCAGCTTCAACATCAGTCCTTCCAATAAACACCCAGGACTGGTCTCCTTTAGGATGGACTGGTTGGATCTCCTTGCAGTCAAAGGGACTCTCAAGAGTCTTCTCCAACACCACAGTTCAAAAGCATCAACTCTTTGGCGCTCAGCTTTCTTCACAGTCCAACTCTCACATCCATACATGACTACTGGAAAAACCATAGCCTTGATTAGATGGACCTTTGTTGACAAAGTAATGTCTCTGCTGTTCAATATGCAGTTTAATTTGGTCATAACTTTCCTTCCAAGGAGTAAGCGTCTCCCTAATTTCATGGCTGCAATCACCATCTGCAGTGATTTTGAAGCCCAGAAAAATAAAGTCAGCCACTACTGCTTCCCCATCTATCTGCCATGAAGTGATGGGACCAGATGCCATGATCTTCGTTTGCTGAATGTTGAGCTTTAAGCCAACTTTTTCACTCTCCTCTTTCACTTTCATCAAGAGACTTTTTAGCTCCTCTTCACTCTGCCATAAGGGTGGTGTCATCTGCATATCTGAGGTTATTGATATTTCTCCCGGCAATCTTGATTCCAGCTTGTGCTTCTTCCAGCCCAGTGTTTCTCATGATGTACTCTGCATAGAAGTTAAATAAGCAGGGTGACAATATACAGCCTTGACGTACCCTTTTCCTATTTGGAACCAGTCTGTTGCTCCATGTGCAGTTCTAACTGTTGCTTCCTGACCTACATACAGGTTTCTCAAGAGGCAGGTCAGGTCTTTCAGAATTTTCCCCCAGTTGACTGTGATCCACACAGTCAAAGGCTTTGACATAGTCAATAAAGCAGAAATAGATGTTTTTCTGGTACTCTCTTGCTTTTTCGATGATCCAGCGGATGTTGGCAATTTGATCTCTGATTCCTCTGCCTTTTCTAAAACCAGCTTGAACACCTGGAAGTTCACAGTTCACGTACTGCTGAAGCCTGGCTTGGAGAATTTTGAGCATTACTTTACTAGCGAGTCAGATGAATGCAATTGTGCAGTAGTTTGATCATTCTTTGGCATTGCCTTTCTTTGGGATTAGAATGAAAACTGACCTTTTCCAGTCCTGTGGCCACTGCTGAGTTTTCCAAATTTGCTGGCATATTGAGTGCAGCACTTTCATAGCATCATCTTTCAGGATTTGAAATAGCTCAACTGGAATTCCATCATTTCCACTAGCTTTGTTCATAGTGATCCTTCCTAAGGCCCACTTGACTTCACATTCCAGGATGTCTGGCTCTAGGTGAGTGATCACACCATCGTGATCTTGAAGATCTTCTTTGTACAGTTCTTCTGTGTATTCTTGCCACCTCTTCTTAATATCTTCTGCTTCTGTAAGGTCCATACCATTTCTGTCCTTTATCGAGCCCATTTTTGCATAAAATGTTCCCTTGGTATCTCTAATTTTCTTGAAGAGATCTCTAGTCTTTCCCATTCTATTGTTTTCCTCTATATCTTTGGATTGATCACTGAGGAAGGCTTTCTTATCTCTCCTTGCTTTTCTTTGGAACTCTGCATTCAAATGGGAATATTTTTCCTTTTCTCCTTTGCTCTTCACTTTCCTTCTTTCCACAGCTATTTGTAAGACCTCCTCAGACAGCCATTTTGCTTTTTTTGCATTTCTTTTCCATGGGGATGGTCTTGATCCCTGTCTCCTGTACAGTGTCACGAACCTCTGTCCATAGTTCATCAGGCACTCTGTCTATCAGATCTAGGCCCTTAAATCTATTTCTCACTTCCACTGTATAATCATAAGGGATTTGATTTAGGTCATACCTGAATGGTCTAGTGGTTTTCCCTACTTTCTTCAGTTTAAGTCTGAATGTGGCAATAAGGAGTTCATGATCTGAGCCACAGTCAGCTGCCGTTCTTGTTTTTGTTGACTGTATAGAGCTTCTCCATCTTTGGCTGCAAAGAATATAATCAATCTGATTTCAGTGTTGACCATCTGGTGATGTCCATGTGTAGAGTCTTGTCTTGTGTTGTTGGAAGAGAGTGTTTGCTATGACCAGTGTGTTCTCTTGGCAGAACTCTATTAGCCTTTGCCCTGCTTCATTCTGTACTCCAAAGCCAAATTTGCCTGTTACTCCACGTGTTTCTTGACTTCCTACTTTTGCATTCCAGTCCCCTATAATGAAAAGGACATCTTTTTGGGTATTAGTTCTAGAAGGCCTTGTAGGTCTTCATAGAACCGTTCAACTTCAGCTTCTTCAGCATTATTGGTTGGGGCATAGATTTGGATAACTGTGATATTGAATGGTTTGCCTTGGAAACGAACAGAGATCATTCTGTCGTTTTTGAGATTGCATCCAAGTACTGCATTTTGGACTCTTTTTGTTGACTATGATGGCTACTCCATTTCTTCTAAGGGATTCTTGCCCACAGTAGTAGGTATAATGGTCATCTGAGTTAAATTCACCCATTTCAGTCCATCTTCGTCCGCTGATTCCTAGAATGTCAATGTCCACTCTTGTCATCTGTTTGACCACTTCCAATTTGCCTTGATTCATGGACCTGACATTCCAGGTTCCTATGCAATATTGCTCTTTACAACACTGAATTGGCTGAAACCAAATGGAAGTCAAAAGGCAAAGGAGCCCTGGTGAGAAAGATAGAAGGTGTTGTTATCTGCCCTCAGAGAAAGGACAAAAAAAAGGCAAAAAGGCAGAGGATGTATTGAGGGAGTCAAGGGGTTGGGGATCAGTGAGAACTGGTAAACAGAGACTGTAGCTCCTTAAACAGAGTCTCTTTGTCTTCAAGTCGATTAAAAAACATCTGTGGGCACACACATGCAAAACACTGCAGGAAAGGCCACGATGAACGAGACTTGGCAGCTACTACAAGGAATACACTCTCTCTGTTGGGGGAAAAAGAAATAAACTTAAGAAAGTTAAACTACAGACTGAAGGAAAGTAGCAGTTGAGTATAACAATATAAAAGAGCTGCTTAGCAGTACATGGTGATTGTTGGATTAATAATTATAGACCCTATATGTTAAAGGAATTCAAAGGATGAAAGATCACTCATTGTTTACTACTGGAAGAATTTGAAAAAGGGTTTATGGACGAGGAATATTTTCAGTGGTACTGAAATCAAAGCCACCTTGACATTGGCAAGAAGGAGAGGCAGGCCTTCTTTGGGAAAATGGCATGAAAACAGCACACGTGTCAACCTGAAATACCTCTTCTCCTGCTAGGAAAGCTGGAGACCCTTCAGAGATTTTTAAACGTTTCAAAACTGTCCCAGGAAATTACCTATGAAAGAGCCTAAAGGGAATTAATTGGGTTGTCAGAGGTAGGAGTTGTGAATGGCCATTTCTTCACTTCTTCAACAAACAATTGTTGAGGGCTTAGAGTGTGTCAGACACTGCTCTGGATCTTCTGGTACCAAGGAAAGTAAGATGTCTTTTTCCTTAAGGATAGAGGATGGAAAAGTTAGCCAAGGAAGCAAGTCATGGTTGTGCCCTGTAATTATCGAGTTGTGCAGAGCTGATATGTGAGCAAGTAGGAGATCATCTAAATGAGACTCAGGCACGGAGAGTGGAGGTGGTTAAGGAAGACTTCCTGGAGGAGGTAACACAATTCTGAGTTCTGAAAGGTGAGCAGGAGTTTCCAGTTGCGTACTCATTTATTTATACCCACTCTACCACTTTCTAATAAAAGGAAGTAAGATGATTCATAAGTAAGAAATGCACACAGCAGGGACTTCACTGACAATCCAGTGGTTGAGATTCTGAGCTTCCTGGTTGGGAAAATCTTGCATGCCATGCCGAGTAGCACAGCAAAACAGGCAAACAAAAATCAAAACACACAGCAGAATATAAAGAAAATTAGACAAGACATAGGATGAGTTAATTTCACCTTTATATACACTGTCACACTTGATCTGAGAACAGCCTTGTGTGCCTGCTTGCTGAGTCACTTCAGGCCTGTCTGACTCTTTGTGATCCTATGGACTGTAGCCCACCAGGCTCCTCTGTCCAGGGAATTCTCCAGGTAAGAATACTGGAGTGGGTTGCCATGCCTTCCTCCAGGGGATCTTCCTGACTCAGGGATTAAACTCATGTCTCCTGAAGCTCCTGCATTGCAGATGGATTCTTTATTGCCAAGCCACCACGGAAGCCCTTACAAGCTTATAATTTTATCCTTATTTATTGGTGAGGAATTTAAGCCTTAATATTTAAAATACCTTGCTCAAAGCACAGTCTTGACAGAGAGTGGCAGAACAGAACCAGGCTAGTTTCACCCTAGAGTCTGTGATTTCCAGTGCAAGAGATGAACTTGTGGCTTAGCTTCCCTGCACAGAGCCTGTGGCTGGAAGGTGCTTCACAGGGCAGTAAAGAATAGATGTGCGTTTTGAAGGGTGAAGAGTAAGCCACAGAAGGGACTGGGAAGGGTGGCCCAGGCAGAGGATTTCACGAGTTTGAAGGAAGAGAGGTGTGAGAGAGCATAGCTTGTTGGAAGGACAGTAATAGCTCATGATGGTAGGAAGAGTCTTAATAGAAGAGCAGTGAGAGATGGGGCTGGAAGGATAAGTAAGCATCAAATCTGAAGGGTTTTGTTTTCCCTTTACCTGAAGGTGGTGGAAGTTGTGGAAGGAGTTTAAGCAGAGAGTAATATGACCAGCCCAGAATTTTAAAAACCTCACTAGGACAGCAACATAGGCAAGTCTGGGTCAGGCCAGGACTGGTGAAGGGAGAGGAGTTAGGAGGCTTGTTCCAGTCATAGGGCAGGGTGATAGGGGCAGGAGGGGATTCAAATTGGGGAAACTAATATGGAGAGACTGTTAAATAGAAGTGGGCACCTGGATTTGGGGGTAAAGGAAACAGAGTCTCGTTGATCAGCTAGTTGGATGATACCATTTATGAGAAAGGGATCTTATGGAAGAGTTTGGAATTTGGGAGTGATGAAGTTGGATAATGATGGCCAAGAGTAACTGTTAAAGAAAGTGAGCTTAACTTTTTTACCTTCCTATTCTGTCTAATTGCTTAGTTTCCTGTTGCCTTATAAAAATGTGAGACCCCCAGAAAAAATATTGGTAGTCAATAAAAGTTGTTGTTATTCAGTTGCTAAGTCATGTCCAAATTTTTGTGACCCTATGGACTGCAGCACGCCAGGCTTCTCTGTTCTTCACTACATCCTAGATATATATAATCTATATGCATTATATATAATATATAATAAAAGTTAAATGTATTTATTTTGATAAGGCTTTTTCTTAATTGAAGTAGTGATATATATGCAGAAAATGTAGAAAGTATAGACAGACACACAAAAACTTGTTACTGTTACCCAAATACAATCTAATAAAGACTTGTAACATTTTGATGTATATAATTTCTGTTTTTTTCTAAATACATATCTATTTTTTTTCTAAAAACTTAAGTAGTGTTTTCATGATTTAAATATATCATGCACATCTTTCAATAATGTTAATAATTCCATAAGATTATTTTAGAGGCTGCATGGTATTCCATTTATGAATGTGTTGGATTCCTGTTGTGGACATTAAAGCTTTTCCAATATTTTGCTATTATAAACAACAGAGCTGTAAAGTAATTAGAATTTAAATTTCCTAATTGACCATTGGCTTTTTCAAATTACAACTTAGATTATGAAATTAAGTTTGGGCATGCTTTGCTTTTATAAAATAGTTGTACAAAGAAGAGTTGTTTTTAAAGTGCTCTGAAAGAAATATATAGTGTTCTTTTTAATTTTCAAGGGAATTAAATGTAGCAAAGGAAAATAAACTGATGTAAATATGTATCAGAGGAAAATAATTATAAAGGAAATTGGTATGGCCATCAAAAAGAAAGCGTGGAAACTGTTTTTAGTGAGGACAGAGACTATGTTTCCCAGTGAGATTCCTTTGCTTTAGTAACTTTTACAATGTTGTCCCCAAGGCACATAAAAATGTGATCACCTCTTCAAAATGATCTAGGAGTTGATCAATCTTATAAATATTTGCAACCATAGTTAAGTTCAACTTGCTTTTGATTGTGTAGAGTAAATTTTTTACATATATCTATTAAAGCTTTTGCTTAATTTAGAAGCAGTCTTTGGAGCCAGACAACATATTGTAGACTCTCTTTTTCTGGCTGATCGTTACCCTTTTCCTCAGAATTCTTACTAACTACACTCTGTGCTAGGTGCCATTGTCAGAATCTTGTGGGCAAATATTTGATATTCCTCCTGCACAGTGAAGATGTCACAGACTACTGAGAGAACTATTTCTGGTCTGTCTGAACAAGGCTAGCGTCTTGATCCAGCACAAAAGGAATGTAGGCCAACGATAAAGGGGTGGTCTTGTTCAGACTGCAGATTCCTCCAAAGTGTTTAGAAAATTACTCATAACTCTGATCACCAAGACATCTGGGCCAGATGTAGATACATTTCACCAGTCTCAGCTCCCATTTTCCATTGCAAATATCTTTTATTCTAAAATAAAATAATAGATAATATGCTAAGCTGCTGCTAAGTCACTTCAGTCATGTCCGACTCTGTGCAACCCCAAAGATGGCAGCCCACCAGGCTCCCCCGTCCCTGGGATTCTCCAGGCAAGAACACTGGAGTGGGTTGCCATTTCCTTCTCCAATGCATGAAAGTTAAAAGTGAAAGTGAAGTCGCTCAATCGTGCCGACTCTTCCTGACTCCATGGACTGCAGCCCACTAGGCTCCTCCGTCCATGGGATTCTCCAGGCAAGAGTACTGGAGTGGGGTGCCATTGCCTTCTCCGATAGATAATATAGCCTAGTCCCATACATAATTTTACAAGATAACCTTTTAAGTATAACAAAGAAAAGTGAAAGTGTTAGTCACTCAGTCATGTCTGACTCTTTGTAACCCCAGGAACTGTAGTCCAGCAGGTTCCTCTGTTCATGGAGATTCTCCAGGCAAGAATCCTGGAGTGGGTAGCCATGCCCTCCTTCAGAGGATCTTCCCAACCAACAGGTTGAACCCAGGTCTCCTGCATTGCAGGCGAATTCTTTACCGTCTGAACGAGGGAAGCCCCAAGTATACCATAAAGGAGAAATGAAAAGACAGCAATTTATAGTAAATATGTACTGTAGTCAGATGGTGACACAGAATCACTGTGTCTGTGACAGCTGCAGATGCAGGCTGAGCCTGAGATGATGTATTAATGGCTCGAATACACACGTGGCATCGCCAGTGAGAAAGCGACTTTCCAAAATAATAAACAATTCTGAGTGAAGTTACGACTGAGAAAATGTCCAGTCTTCCTTACATTTATGTGGTAGCTGCATTCCTAGAAAATTCAGTGCATTTAAAACAATTTAAAAATACTCTGTTTTACATGTAAAATGAAGCTAAGTTTTAGGCTCAGATCATGGTAAACAGTTTTTTCACCTACGAATGGCATTCAAAGCTATCTCTGACATGGACAGTTCTTTGTCTGCATGACTGACACAGGTTGTTGGATTTCCCTAATCCCAGAACCCTGACCAGTTATACCCTTTCTATTGTGTGAATCAGAAACACCCACAAAATTACAAAGTGTCCTCTTCAGTTCAGTTCAGTTCAGTCGCTCAGTCGTGTCTGACTCTTTGCGACCCCATGAATCACACCACACCAGGCCTCTGTGTCCATCACCATCTCCCGGAGTTCACTCAGACTCACGTCCATTGAGTCAGTGATGCCATCCAGCCATCTCATCCTCGGTCATCCGCTTCTCCTCCTGCCCCCAGTCCCTCCCAGCATCAGAGTCTTTTCCAATGAGTCAACTCTTCGCATGAGGTGGCCAAAGTACTGGAGTTTCAGCTTCAGCATCATTCCTTCCAAAGTAACCCCAAGGTTGATCTCCTTCAGAATGGACTGGTTGGATCTCCTTCAGTCCAAGGGACTCTCAAGAGTCTTCTCCAACACCACAGTTGAAAAGCATCAATTCTTTGGCGCTCAGCCTTCTTCACAGTCCAACTCTCACATCCATACATGACCACAGGAAAAACCATAGCCTTGATTAGACGGACCTTTGTTGGCAAAGTAATGTCTCTGCTTTTTAATATGTTATCTAGGTTGCTCATAACTTTTCTTCCAAGGAAGTTAGGAGGGTGTATTTCCCCTATTTCATCCCAACCACTGCTTTAACAGATTCTCTCTTTTTGACCCAGAAGGATTTCCCTATGAAGTAGAGAGAAATAGGTTAACCTGAGTTATGTCATGATTTTTCAAAAACTGTGGTAAAAATACATATAATACAATTTGCAATTTTAGTTCTTTTTAGTGTACAGTTAAGTGATATTGAGTACATTTACATTGTTGTACAGCCATCACCAGCATCCATCTTTATAATTTTTCACATTTCCTCCTGATTTTTTAAAAGGAATCATGTAGTGTTTTCTTTCTTTCTTTTTTTATTTTTAGGTCTTCCCAGTAGTGCCTACCTTGGACATTGGTCTGTTTCTTGGTTCTGATCAGGCCAGATATGTGACTCAGGTTTTTGTCAAGTTGGCCGTGTGTTGACCTCTGCCTGCGCTGACCACACTCCTACCCCCACCCTGTGGCAACCACACATCTCCCCCGCTCCCACAGGCCGCGGTCTCCAGGGCTCAGCTGCTGTGTCTAAGGCTGAGTAACTATTATTTCTCATTAATCTCCACCCTAGGAAATTCACTTCTCCCTTGTTGCTCAGTCACTAAGTTTTGTCTGACTCTTTGTGACCCAGCACGCCTGGCTTCCCTTGTCCGTCAGTGTCTCCTGGAGTTTGCTCAGACCCATGTCCATTGAGTTGATGATGCCATCCAACCATCTCATTCTCCCTCACCCCCTTTATCTCCTGCCCTCAATCTTTCCCAGCATCAGGGTCTTTTCCAATGAGTTGGCTCTTTGCACCAGGTGGCCAAAGTAATGGAACTTCAGCTTCAGCATCAGTCCTTCCAATGAATATTCAGAGTTGATTTCCTGAGTCTTCTCCAGTGCCACACTTCAAAGCATCAATTCTTTGGCGCGCAGCCTTCTTTATTGTCTAAGACTCACATCCATACATGACTACTGAAAAACCCATAGCTTTCACTATACAGACTTTTGTAGGCAAAGTGATGTCTCTATTTTTAATATTTCAATTGGTTTTATCATTTAAGACCTCTTTATATGCAACCTTATATCCCTGGTTTGTTGTTTATACCTGCATAACTTAAATCCCATCTTGTTAGGCTGCATAGCTGTTAGATTATGGCAACTTGGGCATGACGGGAAGAACACCAGCTGTGGAGTCAGAAGATGTGAGTGTTAACTCCAGTTCTGTCATGTACTAGCTAACAGAGAGGGGCAAGAGCCTTGGATGCTTTGAAATTATTCCCTTATCTGAAAACAATGGAGCTGGTCACCAGATACTCTACAACTTCAAAATTACAAGTTTCTAAATTAATTTCTTTTTTATTTTTAATTGGAGGATAATTGCTTTACAATATTGTGTTGGTATCTGCTGTACAAAAATGTCTAAATTAATTTCTGTGAAAATAGTATCTGCTTTCCTTGCTTCACAGGACTGTTGGGTCAAATGTAAATGAAAATCATAAACATGTAGGCATCATAAGACAGCCCAGATTGTAATAAAATATGCTTAAACATGCTTTTTAAATGACAAAATACAATGAAACAAACTGCTAATTAAGATTCTAAAAACATAAGGTTGGATAATGCAACCTGGAAACTGGGGTATGGTTTGTTCTATTTAGTAGGGATCTGGTGCTCAATGAGTGTTTGTTAAAAGAATGTAGGTGCTCTAGAAAAGTTATGTGAAATCTCAATTTTAAGGTTTTTAGGAGACTGGGACTCAGATAATTAGCATAAGAATAAGTTGGAAGTCCATGGAGAAGTGAGTCCTGGAGTGTGAGCAGATGTGTGAGGTGGACCTATGCTGGCTGTTGTGAGAACACAGCTTGTCTTTATTGGCCTTGAGGAGTATTATCCTAAAAGTGGGCCTGACAGGGATATTTTTCTATGAAAAGAGAGGCTACCACCTGAAGGAGCTGAGATAGGAGAGCTGAGGAGTAACGTGTCATGGAACGTCCCACTCCCATTTACAGAGCCCTTGCAACGTTTGATGCTGGATGTTTAAGTCATAGACCTGGCTGGTGCTGTACTGAGCCATATGAGAGCCTGAGGCAAAAGGAAGAATGTGTACTACATACTGCCTATAACTACTTACATGGTTGTATATAGTTTTCAAACTGGTTAATGGCTTTAGTGAAAATGTTATCAATGAGTTTGCTTCCATTAAAGCCCACAAAGTAAAATGAAAATGAATTCTAGCTTTGGTATAAATAAAATATTTAAACTTAAAATAATGTGTTGTGAGTAGTTACGGCCGGGAGCCAGCGTGAGGAATCCCAACCGTGACAAGGTCATGCAGCAGAGATCTGATGTGCAAGGTCGAGTCAGATCTCAGGTTTTCCCCTGGTATTTCATGAGCATGTACCCCCAAAATAAGAATATGCCTGCCTTATTGTATTGTACTTTTCCACTCTCCTGACACACTCTGGAAAAAGTCATCTCAAGGCTTTAGTCTTCTGCATTTGAAAGGGTGTTTCAATTCAAAAACCCCTCTGATGGCTTTCTAGCCTGCCTGCAGGACTCGTACAGCTGCACATGTGACTGTTTGAGACCTCCAGACCGCAGGAGGCATAGGAAGCTTAAAACATCCTAGGAATGTAGGGGCTTCAGAGGAGTCAAAATCATTAGAATAGGACTGATTAAGGGTTTCGTTTGTTGAGCCAATACTTGCTGCCAGATTTTCATATCTTTTATTTGTTGATATAGTTGGTATATAGAAAAATCAAGTAGCAACATTAGATCTATGAGTTAAGTACCTTCTTTATTATAACACACTGTGCCTTTGTTCTATAGAGATGTAACTTTAGTGCTTTAAGGAGATGCAGATTAAAGAAAAACACTTCAGAGAAAACGAGATTAACATTCATTAAGAAACAGAGCCAAAAAGTGTTAGCAAGCCTCCTGGCCAGAAGATAATGTAAATCACCTGAGACCTTTTGTATACAAGAAGATATACCGAAAGGGTCAGGACTGCTGCCCCTGCATAGCTCTGCATATTCCATTATGTACAACTTGGGGTATATAAGCTGATTTTGAAAAATAGTTTTTGGAGTCTTGCACAGATGCTGGGCTTCCCCCTGTCATTCTTTTCTCCCTTTTTTCGGCTGAATTCCCTTGGAAGGTCAAGGCTCACCATGTCTACTTACTTGTCCTGGCTTCTAAGATCTGTAAGAAAGAGAGCCCAAGGTGGGGCACTCTCCATATTCAAACGGGCGCCGGTGGCCTAACGTAGATGGTGCAAGTTCCTTGTCTGGAACTTTATTGGTTTTCCACGTAGACCAAGTTAATTAGCCTCTTTTCTCCACTAAATTTTCCTACTACATATTTCTTCCTAATCTAATCTTATATTAAAAATAAATAAGTTTTTCCTCTCCAACGCCGTCCCCACTTCGAATTCCCTGGATCCACTGGGGCTGGACCCTGGCAAGTTACAGCTACTTTTCAATTTTTTAAAATTTCTTAACTACTTTAAAGGCTTCCTGGTGGCTCAGATGGTAAAGAATCTGCCTACAATGCGGGAGACCTGGATTCCGTTCCTGGGTTGGGAAGATCCTCTGGAGAAGGGAATGGCTACCCACTCCAGTATTCTTGCCTGGAGAATTCCATGGACAGAGGAGCCTGGTGGGCTACTTTTAATGTTCTGGAAAAAATTACATGTATAGGAAGTATTATTATGTAATCCTGATGGCAAGTGAACAGAAAAACAGATATAAAAGCATGTATACTGGGGTACACAATTTTCCCTTTTGTCTTAGCGTCCCAGTGTAGCTTGGCGTAGCCTTCTTAGATTTTGTTTTTATTTAAAACTTTATTATTTTGTTCACCATGCATTTTTTTGGCATTATGTTAGATACTTTAAAATATTTGCATTAAAATAACATTAATCTTAATTTACTGAGTTTTGGTTTCCCCGTAAATTCTGTGCTTTAGATGAGCATTTTGTTGCTACACCCTAGGACTGGCCTTGGTTCCCAAGCTTCAGTCCCAAGTAGCGATAATACAGATCTGCTGTGGGAGCCATCATTTTGCTCTCTGTGCTGGAGGAGACATCCAAATCCTGCTAATTTCCCCTCAGTCCAAGTGAATCCAGGAAGTCACATGTCACAGGCAGGTAAAGCATGAGCTTTGGGGTTAAACAGACTTGGAATCATACCCTGCCTTGCTTCTTTACCAGCAGAGCTATTAACCAATCTGAGCCTGTTTTCTCATATCTAAAAGGGGTAAATAATTTTTCAGTGACAGAGATAATTAAATGAGATAGCTTATGTAAAGCATCTGGACATGACAAATGTTAGCTTGTCCCCTTTTCTATTTTTTTTTAAAGTATTTATTTATTTGGCTGTACCATATCTTTATTTATTTATTTGGTTCTGACATTTAGGATCTTTAGTTGCAGCGTGTGAGATCTAGTTCCCTGAGCAGGATTTGAATTTGGGCCCCTTGTGTTGGGAACGCAGAGTCTTAGCCCCTGGGCCACCAGGGAAGTCCCTCTATTTTAGAGATAAGTGAATTTACTTACAAACGTGGAGCTGCTCAGAGATGTGATCCCAGAAGTGCCAGTGTCCAGATTTGCACCCAGGTGTAGTGAGCGTAAATCCTGTGTTGGTTTCACAAATGGCACTTGGTGATTCTAGCTGCAGCCGGGCTGTGTCTTTCTAGGGATATGTGTAATTCCTAGTTAAACTGCCTGAGAGAACTTGGATTAGCAGCTCTAGAACAGAGGCATGATGAACCTGCCCAATTTTATTTGAGAGAAAATAAATTTCACAATTAGAACAATCCCAATATATGCTGGGGGCTTCCCAGGTGGCTCAGTGGTAGAGTCTGCCTGCCAACGCTGGAGTGCATTTTGCTAAGTCGCTTCAGTCGTATCTGATTCTTTACAACCTTATGGACTGTTGCCCACCAGGCTCCTCTGTCCATGGGATGTCCCAGGCAATAATGCTGGAATAGGTTGCCAAGCCCTCTTACAGAGGATCTTCCCAACCCAGGGACTGAACCTGTGTCTTTTACATCTGCATTGGCAGGAGGATTCTCTACCACTAGCGCCACCTGGGACACAAATGCAGAAGTTGCAGATTCAGTCTCTGGGTCAGGAAGATCCTCTGGGGGAGGACAAGGCTACCCACTCCAGCATTCTTGCCTGGGAAATCCCATGGACAGAGGAGCCTGGTGGACTACAGTTCATGGGGCTGCAGAGAATCAGATGTGACTGAAATGACTTAGCATGGCAATAATGTTAAAAAGATCGATATTTCTGATACCACAAAGTTACCACAGTTTTTACTAATTTGTTCTTATGTATTTTCACCTCAAGAATATAAAAGAGGTTAAGAGCATAATGCTGTTTGTAAGGAGAAAAACTAGTTGATTACACACTTAGGAAAAGAGGAATAACACATTTTCCATTTGCAACAGCAATAAATAGAACAAAAGCTTTGGTTTGTTTCCCAGCTAGGATATTAAAGACAATATTTGATATATAATGGCCTATACTTCTTTCTTGATCTCCTTCCTAATACCTCTTCCTCAAAAATTAATGTTTTCCAGTCATTCTGCTGAGATGATAGTATTTCTTTATTCTTTTATATTGATCTGTCTCCTTATAACTAGAAGAGAAGTAGACTTGGGTATAATTGTTCCACCTCTTTCCAAGAAGTGGCTTTTCCCATCTATACAGCTACTACAGAAAAGGCCATGATCTTATATAGCTGCTGCCTTATCTCAATTAATTGATCTGGGGGTGGGATCTCCACAGAGCTGAGTCAAAGTCTTCTGAACTTTTTCCTGATGGAGAAAACTTCAGATCCAATAACTGGAAACTGTTGGTGGTTGTTATGCAAAAAGATATGGTGAGGTCCTCACCTCCAGTACCTCAGAAGGTGACCTTATTTGGAAATAGGGTCTTTTCAGAGATAATCAACTTAAAATAAGATCCTTAGGGTGGGCCCTAATCAATATGATAGGTGTCCCTTTAAAACAGGACATTTGGACACAGAGAAAGACATGAACAGAAGGAAGATGATGTGAATTCATGCAAGGAGAAGATGGCCATATGACTAGAGAGATGCGTCTCCAAGCCAAGGAACACCAAGGACTGCCAGCAAACACCAGAAGCTGGATGGGGCAAGGAAGGATTGTCTCCTGGAGCTGTCAGATCCAGCATGACCCTGCCAGCACCTTGATTTTGAGCTTCTAACCTCCAGGACTGTGAGAACATACCTTTCTACTGTTTTCAGTCATCTGGTTTGGGGCATGTTGTTATGGAAGCTCTAGGAAATAACACAGTGGTGTTTTCCATTGTGTGGAGAGACCAAGTGAGAGAGCATGCTGTATTTTGCAGAAAGAGTTGCAAGAGTCAGAGTCTTGATTGTTGGTTTTGAGTCCTTTCTAAGGCTTAACTGCATGGCTGACCTTTCTCTGTGTTAGTCATATTCAATCTTTCCTTGGATTCCATGAATTAATTATCTCCTCCCTCTCCCACTTTGGTTTATGTTAACTGAGTTGGGTTTCTGGCCCTTGCGATGAGAGAGTAACTGATGAAGAAGAATCCTGAGTATTCAGGGAGCCCAGGAATGTGATGTGTTTTAATGTGTATGATATCAAACTTCTTTGTGTTCCTTTCTAACACTATAAAACACTCATATATTTGATTCCCTCACATAAGATAGGAAAAAATTCACTGGCAGAAAATAAGACTTTATTATATGGCTTCAATCCCTGCATTTGGAAGATCCCCTGGAGGAAGGCATGGCAACCCACTCTAGTATTCCTGCCTAGAGAATCCCATGGATGGAGGAGCCTGACAGAAGAATCCATAGGATTACATGGAGCTGGACACGACTGAAGAGACTTAGCATGCACGCAGGCAGGTCTCATACACCTGCTTTGTGTATTTGCTTTTTGTTCCTTCATGTTGTCTTTTTTTGTTTGTCTTTGCTTTGTCACGTGGCTTGCAGGATCTCAGTTCCCTGACCAGGGATTGAACCCAGGTCATGGCAGTGGAAGTGCCAAATCCTAAATACTAGGCCACCAGGGAACTCCTTTTCATGTTGTCTTTAAACTATCAATTGTAGCTGCCAAAACCTAAGCAAAAATATGGGAGAAATAAAATTTTTTTCAATGATTGAATACCTGAGTCACGCATTGAGGTAGGTCACAGTTGTGAATGAGGCTAAATTCTTATCTTCAAGGGGTTTATAATCTAATGACGGGGTGAGGGAGGAAACAGGCAATTGAAACACAATAAGTGCTTTGATTTGAGTGCCACATAAAACTTCGGGTCACCTAGTCAGTGTGGAGAGAAGAGAGGTTTTCCTTGAAGAGGAGCCAGCCACGTTGTGGCCTGAATGTGCACAGATTTAGCTAAATTCAGGAACACGGATATAGAGTGGAGGGAGCAGGCATTCTGGACTGAGATAAAAAAACTGTCAGAAAACTGTGGAGCCAAGAGAGAACCTAGAAATTCAAGCAACTCAGAATGGCTTGATTATATAGAGTACAAGAAATAACTTGGACTATATCAAGAAATGGTTTTTAAGCCACACAAGAATTTGGCTATAGACTGAGGGCAATGGGGAGCAGATTTTGAGCAGATGGTAAGCAAAAAGATTTGCGTTTTTAAAAATGCTTAGAAGGCCAGTTAGGTAGCTTGTGATGTAATGCAGATTTGAACTGATGGTGGCTTCCATGATTTAATTAGTGGCAATAGAAATGGAGAGGAATGGACTAGATCAAGAGAAGCTGAAGGTAGAATTGATGGGACCGAGTCATGCCTTGGACATGAGGGAGAGAAAGTCCAAGAGGATATTCAGGTGTCTGGGTTAGGTGCTTTGCTGGCTGGAGGTGCTGTCCACTGGGAGATGAGGAGGTTGTCGCTGAGCAAGAGGGGCCTGTAGCATAAGCAGTGAAGAGGTCCATCGGGGGGTGGATAGATAGCACTGGCGCTCAGTGGGGGCATCTGGCAATTTAGGTGTTGACTGAATATGCTTAATCATTGACACTGTGGATAAGATTACAGAGGGAGAATGGATCACCAAAGGAGAAGGTATTATGTAGGAAAATCATGGAAGAGAAGACAGATCTCCAGGAGACCTCAGCATTTAAACGACACCATTTTTGGCAGCTGTTCCAAGTAAACAGCCTGGTCTCTGGAACTCCACATTGAGACGCAGGTCCCATGCAGGGTGGGATTGTCTCCCTTTTGGATTGTCACACACCCTGTGAATGAAGCATGTATTACGACAGTAACAGAAGATTTACAAATGAGAAAGGAAAATAATATGTCAGCGTCTTGCCACCATACCCATTCATTTTTCCTGTGTTCATCTGGGCTTCTCCACAGAACTCAGAATCGATGCTGAGCCACCCCTCAGGATTCACTTTCGGCTTTTGTTTTGGTCAAAAGATGAGAGTTCATGCCATGCTTGAGGCAAACATGTGCTGAGACTTAAGGGGCCCCCTGAGTTTTGTGTTGTGAGAGAGCCTTAGAGAGACCCCCTGATCAAGGGTTCAAAGGGTATGAGATCAATTCTGGAACAAATATTAATACTGAACTTCCCTGCTAGCTGCCTGAGAAGAAGGTTTCTTATTTCAAGCCCCATCAGACTGCTATTTCCTGGGCTTGTTTTTAAAAGCAAAGCCCAAACTTATTTTTGAGAAAGGACAGAATTAAAATTCAGCAGATAGTTATTCATGTTTAATAAATAAATTCCTCCTCAGAAAGTGAAGTAATCCTTTCCCTCGGGGATTACAGAACTGCTTACAATTGCGTTATCTTCTGATGGAGGGCTCAGCCTTTGTGACATTTTACTCTTTTGAAAGAGGAAGTCAGGTACCTATTATCTAAATATATGTGATATACGTTGATTTTTGCTACGAAGTCTGAATATTTTGAGATATGCAAGTAAATGTTTCTTGATCTGTGATCTCCCTAAAGTAAATGTAAAAATGCCATGATCCTGAATTGAAGAAGAGAACATATGGTTAAACTAGCAAAGATAGCAAATCGTGTGTGTGTGCTCAGTTGGGTCGGACTCTGCCACTCCATGGACTTGTAGCCCAACAGGTTGCTCTATCCACGGAATTTCCTAGGCAAGAATACCAGAGCGGGTTGCCATTTCCTCCTGCAGGGGAACTTCCCGCCCCAGGGATTGAACCCACGTCTCCTGTGTCTCCTGCATTGCCAGGTAGCTTCTTTACCACCGCACCACCTGGGAAGTCAACAGTCCTCTTTACTCTTCTGACACCACGTGAGGGGTTCTCGTCATTTTGTGCCTTTCTCACCCCATTTCTTACTGTGCTGCTGTGCTGTGCTCTGCTAAGCCGCTTCAGTCAAGTCTGATTCTTTGCGACTCTATGGGGTTCAGCCCGCCAGGCTCTTCTGTCCATGAGATTCTCCAGGCAAGCATACTGGAGTGGGTTGCCATGCCCTCCTCCAGGGGATCTCCCTGACCCAGGGATCGAGCCCGCATCTCTTACATCGCCTGCACTGGCAGGCGGGTTCTTTACCCCTAGTGTCACGTTATCATGTTAGTGGGATAATTTCTCAGCAAGAGTTTCTTTCCGCACACAATTTTCCTCTGAACGATACGGCAGCCCCCTAGTTTGTCTTGATCTATAATCTGACACTACTCTCTACAGATACATAAGCAAACACTCTCTTTCTTTGGCCTTAGGAACCTGCTCATATATCAGAGTTTGGTGGGATGTTTTCAACACAAAGCTGATGTAATGCAGTTAATTTTGGCCCTCCTGAACATGTGGGAACATCATCACTGAGGCCAACAGCCTTCTGGCCATCACACACTCTTGGAAGTGAAATCATAACATACCCAGTGATAGTGTTTATCCTCAAGTGAATAACAGAATAAGAACAGATTGCATTTCTTGGATACAGATATTTGGCTAAATACTCCAAAATATTTTTAAATAACATACATGAGAACATACATTTCTAAACCAAGAAAAATAGTAAGATTGTTTTCTACCTTCTGTAAAATGGGCCTATTGTGTTGCTACCTTGTTCACACCAAGGACCCTAATGATGTATAAAATGTACTAATAATACATGAAAATGTAACTTCAATATGGTGTAAATTTACTCAAAACTAATATACTGGTGATAATAAACTAATATACTGGTGATAATAAACATTTAACTAAGAAAAAATTTGAAAAAGAAGGAAAATTTTCCTTCTTTCTCAGAATAGAAAAGATTTTTGGTAGCATTCTGGAAGGCTCAGATTTCTTTAAAACATCTGTCTAGGGCAATTTGAACTAATTTCTCTTTTATTTTTTGCTCATTAAAATTACTGTTAGCAAACAAATATATTCAAAACCATCCCACTGATCTTATAACTGTCTTTTATGAAAATATCCTCAAGCTTTTCCTTTTTGTCCTGTAACCTGAAAATACTGGAGTGGGCTATCTGAATGGCTGATAGAGACTAAGGGAACTGGGAAATTAGGATTAGCCAACCTGTGGGGTTCTTGGTGGGTCGGTGGTAAAGAATCCGCCAGCCAACGTAAGGAGACACAGGTTCAATCCCTGGGTCGGGAAATTCCCTGGAGGAGGAAATGGCAACCCATTCCAGTATTCTTGCCTGGAAAATCCCATGGACAGAGGAGCCTGGGGAGCTACAATCCACAGGGTCACAAAGAGTCAGATGTGCCTGAGCAACTGAGCAGCTTGGAGAGGAACTGCTAGTCTGGGCTTCTAGCAGCACGGCAGGTGTATGGAGGGAGAGGCATGGATTCACACTTTCTATTTTCTGACCTTGTTTCCAAGAAACAAGGTCACGTCAAAAGTGAAGACTTCTGGAGCTTATCTAAAACTATAACAGAAATTAAAGAATGAAATTAAAATGCTGATTTCATGATAAAACCACAGCTTGGCACTCTGTCCAAAATCTAAGCAGTTCCCATAAAGCAAACCACCCATCCCACTCAGACACACCCCATCCTTCCCTTTCCCCTACAGCCTTCTGGTCATATCAGTTCAATGTAATGCTTGCTGAGGCCATAGACACAAATATGGGCAGGGGTCCTGCTCAATTTGCCTGATGGAACCCTGCTGAGATTGTCTCCCCGCCACAGGACATTTAAATTAAGTCATGGGAGAGTTTCATTTTCTCTCTCACTTCATCTCTTCGCTTATCTTCTTATCTCTTACCCTCAAATTTCCTAGCCCTTTCCTGGAGAGAATCATGACCTTTAAAATGGGTACAATATATTGAGCACTTACTCTGTGTCAGGCACAATGCTAAGTGTATTATATGTATTATTCCATTTAATCCTCATGTGAGTTAGGGATTTTTAATTTCACTTTACAGTAAGGAAACTTAGGCTCAGCAAAGTTCATTAACTTGCCTAAGATCACACAGCTAGTCAGTGGTGAGGCTGAGATTTAACCCAAGTCTATCTTGCTCAGAGGCCCTGTGCAACATGAACTTCCACCGTCCTCATCTCAGCTTCTAATCTTACCATGTGGCACCTCTGGCTTCTGAGAGATCTCTTTTTCCTGTGACAACTCATGCTCGGGAGCTTGTCTAATATTCTTTACTGCATTCAAACTTAACTGTCAGTCATTGGACCAATTTTTTCGCATGCCTCTTTGTGCAAAAACAGGCCACTTTGAAACTAGAGCTGTCCCGAGGGAAACCAAAGGCTCCTTAGAAACAGTGTTCTAACCTGGATTGCTATGGAAGTAACTCAAATAGCTCTTGTCCCCTCCGCTTCTATTCTTGGATGGATTTTGGTCTCTCCTTGGGTTAGAAATTCTTCATCTTCTTTTAGATTCTCTGAGGGAGAGGCTCATTCCTGTGCAGCCCCGCCTCATTCTGCCCATAGCAGGCTCCCCTCCTGGCTCCCCTCCCCACAAGCTTGCACCAAGAGCGGACAGCTGTGGGGCCCATGCTGTGCAGGGGCATGCATGCATGTCCCCAGACAGGACATGTTCTCATCCTCTGAAAACCTAATGACTGCTTTCTTGCTTTAGTCACATTCTTTAGCTAAACCTTCTGGGATGACTAAGACCTTCTGTGCCCAGAAATGGGGAGTGATTTTGAAAAGTGACCTCAACAATAAGATTCCAAAGATCCAAGCTTCCACCCCCACGTAGCAAAGTCTTTCCTTTTGTCTACTTTTCCTCCTCTTTGTGCAAACATGATGCATCCTATTTGTATTCAGTGTGTCTCAGATTTCCAGCACCATTCATTAGAATGTTCCCTAAATACATAGGTGCTCTGTCTCCATATTCAGATGGTGAGGGGGTGGGAGGCAAGAGATGTTGAATACACAGCTTGTTTTCCTCTGTTGCTCTCACCAGACTCTGGTTTATTCTCTCTTCAGACACATTCTTTCTCCTTATTTTCCAGTTGACAATAGTAAATATTACTTCAGAATCTAGAGCACACTTCTAAGTAAGAACTCCTTGGCTGAGAACGCTTTCAATTCCTAATGACAATAGCAGGACTTATATCAAGTTATAAGGGGACTGTGGCTACAGAACATGGTTGCTACATGGAGGGTACCCCACCCTCACCTATGGATAAGTGGGAAAGCCACTGACATGAGATTCTGTTGCCAAAATGGCTCTTTCACAATCGTGTTAGGGTGCCTGTAACTTCCATCATTAGTTACTTTTTTTTTTTTTTTAAAGCCAGTTTCCTCCAAGCTGGTGTTTGAGGAAATACTAATAAGTGCTCAGTGCTGGAATACGTTTGGGAAATGGGATTAAACAAGCTCAGTACTTTTCTTAGCTGCAGGCTGCCAGAGCCCTTACCATGTGAATATGCATTATTACTGTCCACAAAGGGGTTTGCCATGTGTAGTCTTGCCCAGTTATTCAACCATGGAACCTCTTTTTCATAGCAACCCTATTAATAGCTCCTAGAACAAAGTTCCAACAATCATAGCCTGGTGAACACTGAATGTCTTTGTCCAAAGCTTTGAAGGTTTATGTCAAAACTGCATCCAGGAGAAGTAATGGAGTTGACCACTCTTATCCAAGAATAAGTTGGCTGAAATTAGCTAGCAAGTAATTTGGCATGGCTTGCTTTGCCATGATTTTGAATCCCTGTTCCATCATTGCTAGGTGACTGAGGGCTAATGCTGCTTCCTCCTCTATGATTATTTTTTAGTAATTTTTGTTCATTTATTTTTTGCCGCACTGGGTCTTCATTGCTGCGTGGGCTTTCTTAGTTACGGTGAGTGGGGGCCACTCTAGTTGTGATGTGCAGGCTTCTCGTTGCGGTGGCTTCCCTTGTTGCGGGGCACAGGCTCTAGGTGCGTGGGCTTCAGTAGTTGTGGCTCACAGCCTTAGCTGACGCACAGTGCATGGAACCTTCTCAAACTAGGAATCGAACCTGTGTCTCTTGCATTGGCAGATAGATTCTTAGCCTCTGGACTACCAGGGAAGTCCTCTGTGAGTTACAATCCTCACCTTACAAGGTTTGGGTAGGCAGCAGAGACAATGTTTGTAAGACCCCAGCAACAACTACCCTCCACCCTCCGAGTCCCCACAGCAAAACACTATAAGAAGCTTTGTATAGCTTAGACATTCTTGGGCTTAAAAGGAGGAAAGATTTTCCTTCCTATCCTAATTGAACTTAATCCCTACCAACATCTTCTCAGAGCTTTTCTCCTCTGAAAAACGTGGCCCTAATCAAACATGACTGCTAAATATTGGGCAGAGTGAGAGTGGGCTGGCAGAGAATTAAAAGGAAAAGTGCCGAAGGGTATTTCGTATTAAAATTTCCTGGTCAATTTAAAAGAGGTGTTTGATGCAGAGAACTCTCACAGGAGTAGCCACATGAAGGCAGAATCAATGGAGCATGACTTGGATTTTGTAGAAATCTTTCCAGTGGGCAGTGAAGGCAAGCTGCTCATAGGTGTTCCACTCTCCACTGCATCTTGACCAGCTCTGAAGGCCTGGAGACAGGTGATTAAGAAGCAATTTGGGGCTCTGCCCTGTGATGTTGAACCCCCTCTTGGCAGGCCTCCCCTGAACGCACTTGGAAAATTATCAATAAATTCCTGAAGATCGCTTGAGTGTTATGCCTTATTAGTTAATATAGCTCTTTAGAATTTATAAAGGGCTTACTTTTAAATGTCTTTTCTCAACTGATGAAAAAGACTATTTTATACAAACATTAATTTTTTAAATTATTTATTTTATTGACATATAATTGACATGTAACATTATGTTAGTTTCAGGTGGTGGTGTTCAGTCCCTCAGTCATGTCTGACTCTCTGTGACCCTGTGGGCTGTAGCACACTGGGCTTCCCTATCCTTCACTATCTCCCAAAGTTTGCTCAAACTCTTGTCCATTGAGTCGATGATGCCATCCAACCATCTCATCCTCTATCACTCCACTCCCTGTCACACTTTCCCAGCATTTGGGTCTTTTCCAAAGAGTCGGCTTTTTGTATCAGGTGGCCAAAGTACTAGGGCTTCAGCTTCAACATCAGTCCTTCCAGTGAATATTCAGGATTGATTTCCTTTAGGATTGACTGGTTTGATCTCCTTGCTGTCCCAGGGACTCTCAAAAATGTACAACATAATGATTTGATATTTGTTTATTTTGCAGCATGAACACCACAATAAGTCTATTAATATCCATCACCATACATAGTTGTGCTTTTCTTTTCTTGTGATGAGAATGTTTAAGATTTGAATATACAATATAGTATTATTAACTATAGTCACCATGCTGCATATTATATCTCTGTGACTCATTTATTTTTCTTTTTAATTTTTATAATGCTGTGTTGGTTTCTGCCATACAACAGGTGAATCGGCCATTATTATTCATGTATCCCCTGCCTTGAGAGCCTCTCTCCCCTCTCCCATCCCATGCTTCCATGTCCCATCCCGTGCTTCCATGTCCGATTCCATGCTTCCAGACTGGTTGTAACTGGAAGTTTGTACCTTTGACCACCTTAATCCATTTGGCCCACCCCCAACTCCCTGCCTTTGGCAACCACCAATCTGTTCTCTATAACTATGAGCTTGAGTGTTTTTCTGGCTTCCACATATACATGCAATTATATGGTAAGACTTCATTTTTTTAGATCAGTTTTCAGTTTACAGAAAATTTCCCAGAAAGTGCAGAGGGTTACCATATACCCATTCCCTCTCCCCTTCATAGTTTCTTCCATTCTTAATGTCTCACATTAGTGTGGTCTATCTCTTATAATTGATGAACCAATATTGGAGCAGTATTATTAAACCAAGTCCGTAGTTTATGCTGGTTCATTCTTTGCATTGTGCAGTTCTATGGGCTCTTGACAGAGATATATGAGGTCGTATGTCCCCATTACAACATTGTACAGCATAGTCTCATTGCCTTATACCTGTTCTCCACCTATTTATGCCTCACCTCCTGGCAATCACTGATCTTTTTCTTATCCCTATGTTTTGCCTTTGCCACCCTGTCGTAGAGTTGGCAAAATTGATTTTAATCTTCCTGACAACCCTGTACTTGGACAGCTTTTATTACCTTCGTCATAGAGAACATAAATTCATGGAGGCGAAATGACATACTTGAGTTTCCACAAATTGAGACTGGCAAAGCCAGGACTAGAACCAGGCAAGAGCATGAACAGCTGCCGATGTCAGAAATGGGTTCACTGCTGAGGGCATAGACGGTTAGTTTGCAAGAGGTCTCTCAGCCCAGGCACTTTCATTTTTAACGGGAGCTAGAAGGATGATTGCACGTCTTCAAAGGAAACTGGATGTCTGACATTGGTTAGATGGGACTGAGAGGTGGCCCCAGGGACAATGGATCTTGTGCCCCATAATTAAGAAGGAGGGCCAGTCCCTGCCAGGCTGACTCAGAAGGCTTACTGAGTCACCCTATTTGTCCTCTCTGCTGCTATTTATGGGCTTCCCAGTTGCTGATATTTGCTGGTTAAATGCTCACACAATCAGTCTTTCCTAAAGCAGTATTGCTATGGGGTGTTGAGAATAAATAGGGTGACAGGTGTTGTGGGAGAGGCATTAAAAAAATCTTTTAGTAGCTGATTCCTTTTTAAAGCTCTCTATGTTTAAAATATAAATATTCTGAAAGAAAATAAAAGCCAGGACCCTTTTTTGAATAGAGTTGCTGAATGCTGAGACTTTCTGGGGTGTTGGGATTGGCAGGGGCACAGGTCAATATTACTAACGTTATTGATAAGAACAGCTCAGGAAATGAGACAGTGAAAGAGAGAAAAAGACTGAAATGTGGTCACTTGAGCATCTCAGGTGTGCTGCTGCTGCTGCTGCGTCGCTTCAATTGTGTTCGACTCTGTGAGACCCCATAGATGGCAGCCCACCAGGCTCCCCCATACCTGGGGTTACCAGGCAAGAACACTGGAGTGGGTTGCCAATTCCTTCTCCAGTGCATGAAAGTGAACAGTGAAAGTGAAGTCATTCAGTTGTGTCTGACTCTTCGCAATCCCCTGGACTGTAGCCTACCAGGCTCCTCCGTCCATGGGATTTTCCAGGCAAGAGTACTGGAGTGAGGTCCCATTATTTTAGGTGTGCTTATTACTAAAATGAGACAGCAGCAACAACAAAACCCTCCTAGACCATTAGTCTGAGTCTGATGGTAGACAGATTGCTCATGCAAATGGAGTGACTGAGGAAAGATTAATGAAGGGCCTCTACACAGGTGTGGGCAGGAGTAAGGGAAACATCCTGCAGCTCCATTACCACCCAGGCCTGAAGACACAAAGGGGTGGGGTGGAGGGCAGCTGCTAGAACCCAGAGAGAACTATAGTTCACAGAAGGCTGCCCGACTCCTCTGAGTCCTTTGGTCCAGGAAGATGTACACACAGAGAGGGATCCAGGGAACAAATAACACCGCTCCCCCGCCACGTCTCTTTTTCTCTCGTTCTTTTCTCTACTGCTGATGCCTCCCATTAGCCAAACCCCATATAAGTCAGAGACCAAGAAAACTCATAAGATGCAATCCATGAAGGCCAGCAAAGGTCCATCTAGTCAAAGCTATGGTTTTTCCAGTAGTCATGTATGGATGTGAGAGTTGGACTATAAAGAAAGCTGAGCACCAAAGAATTGATGCTTTTGAACTGTGGTTTTGGAGAAGACTCTTGAGTCCCTTGGACTGCAAGGAGATCCAACCAGTCCATCCTAAAGGAAATCAGTCCTGAATATTATTGGAAAGACTGATGCTGAAGCTGAAACTCCAATACTTTGGCCACCTGATGTGAAGAACTGACTCACTGGAAAAGATCCTGATGCTGGGAAAGATTGAAGGTGGGAAGAAAAGGGGATGACAGAGGATAAGATGGTTGGATGGCATCCCTGATTCAGTGGACATGAGTTTGAGTAAACTTTGGGAGTTGGTGATGGACAGGGAGGCTTGACATGCTGCAGTCCATAGGGTCACAAAGAGTCAGATATGACTGAGCAACTGAACAAGTATAAGTTCTCTGAACTTACTGATGGTGGTCAGTAGAGGTGGTGAAGAGTGGTTGTTGTGGATACACTTTATATGGTTATTCATACTCTCCTTTTTAATCAAGCATGAATTAGTCTTCTAAACTAAGATTTTCTTTTGTGGAAGGGGTTCACAGAACTTATACTAGTTGTTCAGTTGTCAACAACTCGTGAGCATAAACAACACGCTCAGTCATGTCTGACTCTTTGCAACCCCATGTACTGCAGCACACCAGGCTTCCCTGTCCTTCATTATCTCTTGGAGTTTGCTCAAACTCATGTCCATTGATTCAGGGATGCCATCCAGCCATCTCATCCTCTGTCACCTCCTTTTCTTCTTGCCCTCAATCTTTCCCAGCATCAGGGTCTTTTCCAATGAGTTGGCTCTTCACATCAGGTGGCCAAAGTATTGGAACTTGGAGCTTCAGCTTCAGCATCAGTCCTTCCAATGAGTATTCAGGGTTTATTTCCTTTAGGATTGACTAATTTGATCTTTCAATCCAAGGGACTCTCGAGAGTCTTCTCCAGCACCACACTTCGAAAACATCAACTCTTTGGTGCTCAGCCTTTTTATGGTCCAAGTCTCACATCCATACATGACTACTGGAAAAGTCATAGCTTTGACTGGATGGACCTTTGTCAGCAAAGTGATATCTCTGCTCTTTAAGATGCTGTCTAGTTTTGTTATAGGTTTTCTTCCAAGGAGCAAGTATCTTCTAATTTCATGGCTGCAGTCACTGTCTGCTGTGAAGCCTATGAAGCCTAGCTAAAGTGAAAGTTGCTCAGGTGTATCTGACTCTTTGCGACCCCATGGACTGTAGCCTACCAGGCTCCTCTGTCCATGGAATTCTCCAGGCAAGAATACTGGAGTGGGTCGCTGTTCCCTTCTCCAGGGGATCTTCCCAACCTAGGCATTGAACCCACCCGGTCTCCCACATTGCAGGTGGATTCTTTACCAAACTGCAGGTGGGTAACCTATCCCTTCTCCAGGGGATCTTCCTGACCCAGGGATCCGTTGGAGTCTCCTGAACTGCAGGTGGATTCTTTACCAGCTGAGATACCAGGGAAACCCTATGAAAGCCTAGAAATCTGCATTTTGTGACTCAGACTCTGAGAAAGGTTACGTGGTTAGCGTTACTCCCTAGTGATGGATAGCTGAAATTGCAGATGTAACAAATGGACACACAAAACTTTGAGTTCTTCATGTATATGTTATGGTCTTCCCCAGTGGCTCAGATGGTAAAGAATGCACCTGCAGTTTGGGAGACCTGGGTTCGATCCCTGGGTTGGGAAGATCCTCTGGAGAAGGGAATGGTAATCCACTCCAGTATTCTTGCCTGGAGAATCCCATGGGACATATATGAATTCTTCATATGCATTTGTTATAGTCAAAGTAACAATCTTATGCATTTGAAATAGAGCTGGTTTATGGGAATAACCAAGTGGGGTGCAAACTTCGTTTCCAGTGATTATCTAGACAGAACTTTCAGAAGTATTAAGATAAAAAATAATTGAAACTTTCAAGGTAGTCATTAATCTGCTATTACAGTATCAGAGAGCAGTAATAGCGCTACATCCCCAGTCCAGCTGCTTATTAGCATGCTGTAAGATTAAAGTAATTGCAACTGTGGAGATAAAATAGAAAGATAGTGAATTTTCCAAAAATCATAGACAGCCAGCATTTACTTAGACAGCAGACTTATACCAGCCTTGGATGAGTAGCAGTACCATCTCCAGGGGTGTGTATTTCTTTTAACCATTGTTCTATCTTGACATGAGTGAGTTCTTAATAAGAATTTTGTTAGCTTGTCATGCAAATTTCTCCTTTAAAGCCCCAACCAAGACTAGCCCACTATGTCCTGCTGCTGTAGCTTTGCTTGCGTGCTCAGATAACTGTCTGCCCTGGACCTTCTGGAGTGGAACAGAGGCAGCTCAGTATTTGAGAGCTCAGGCTACATGCGGGGGACAGATTCCAAAGGGAAGTCTGCGTGGGAGTACTGTTTCTATATTCTGGTTGGCTGGAAGGCGCCTCCAGCTTCACTATTTGTTAGTTTATTTGCTTGTTTCTGTTGAGTGATTATTCTCAGAATCCTCCATAAACATTCATCCTGCAGTTTTGCTCACATACACCCCCATTCTCTCTTATTCAATATGGGCTCATATTTGAGTTGGAATTCATGCAGTCTACGTTTCTTACATTCTAGACAAGGCAATTGAGGTGTGAAATAGGGTAATTGCTCTGAGTTTACATAAAGAGGTGGCTGTCCAGTTGGGGCTAGAGTGCAGGACTGCTCGTGGTGGCCCAGAAGTGCTGACAGGACGGTGCTTTCTGGGGCCAAGCAGCCCCTCAGCATGTGCTTGCCCTGTCCTTCCTTCATCCCTTTAAATGTGCCCCTTCTCCTCATCTGTGCAACACACACAGCTGTGTGTCTTTAGCTTCTCTTGGTTTTCTTCTTTCTGCAAATTCCCTTCCCCTTTCGCATCCTGCCAAGCTGACACAATATGAAGAATCAGGTAAACCAAACCTTACAAAATCCTTTGTTTTAAAAATAAACACAGATGAAACCTCGGCTTCCCAACCATCACCAAGTAAATTATGCAGTGTTTACTTGTGTTACCTTGATTTAGTTTTGTAGGTTCAACCTCCTGAAAAAAAGTAAATGAAAAGTTTATTTGTACAACTGAAAGAAGAACTTCAACAGGAAAGATGAGCTGAAAGATCGCATAACTAATTAAGAGAACACGAAACGTAAATCTGGACATGCCCACATGTACTTTTCCATTTAAAAACAAGCCTAAGAAGCCAGGGGTGTGTTCACTGAATTTTTCTTCAAGACTCTTGTCCCGGCTCAGCTTTATATCTGGATTCAGCATTAGCCTGCCCTCTAGTGGTGTAGCAGCATCCAAGTCGGAGCTTAGGTTGTCCAGGGACACAGCTTGATAGACTCACTCTTAGAAGGAATGCTTTAGTCACTTTCTGATAAATACAGTAGGTGGAGACACACACTGGAAAACTGGAACATAGTCCACCTTGTTTTCATTTGGCTCTCAGAAGATTGCTAGGCATCCACAGTTATTGAAACTAAGCCTGACTATAATTTATTTGTGATGCTTCATATTTCCTGCTTGTTTTTGTCTTGAAAAATATTAAAATATGGAGAGTTAAAGCAATGCAGTTTCTAAATCTGTTGCTCCCCTCCTACACTCATCTATATTAAATATCTACTGTGCGCAGAGATTTGGGATGAGATGGAGATGCAAAGACTAGTGAGAAACAGATCCTGTCCTTAAAACTCATCTTACGATTGAGTGAGCAGACATATTTGGACATAATTACAACACACGGCAGTGGTATATAAATACGTATAATTTTATATGTATAATATTATTATATATTGGATATATAAGTAAAACTATATATTTAAAATATTTTATATCAGTTCAGTTCAGTTGCTCTGTCATGTCCTACTCTTTGCAACCCCATGGAATGCAGCATGCCAGGCTTCCCTGTCCAACACTAACTCCTGGAGTTTACTCAAACTGATGTCCATCATGTCGGTGATGCCAGCCAACCATCTCATTCTCTGTTGTCCCTTCCTCCCACCTTCAGTCTTTCCCAGGATCAGGGTCTTTTCAAATGAGTTTGTTCTTTGCATCAGGTGGCCAAAGTATTGGAGCTTCAGCTTCAGCATCAGTCCTTCCAATGAACATTCAGGACTGATTTCCTTTAGGATGGACTGGTCAGAACTACTTGCAGTCCAAAGGACTCGAAAGAGCCTTCTCCAAAACCACAGTTCAAAAGCATCAATCCTTTGGAGCTCAGCTTTCTTTATAGTCCAACTCTCACATCCATACATGACCACTGGAAAAACCATACCCTTGACTAGATGGACTTTTGTTGGTAAAGTAATATCTTTGCTTTTTAATATGCTGTCTAGGTTGGTCATAGCTTTTCTTCCAAGGAGTAAGTGTCTTTTAATTTCATGGCTGCAGTCACCATCTGCAGTGATTTTGGAGCCTGCCCAAAATAAAGTCTGTCACTGTTTCCCTTGTTTGCCTCTCTATTTGCCATGAAGTGATGGCACCAGCTGCCATGATCTTTGTTTTCTGAATGTTGAGCTTTAAGCCAAAATTTTTTAAAAATTAATTTATTTATTTTAATTGGAGGCTAATTACAATATTGTGGTGGTTTTGCCATACATTGACATGAATCAGCCATGGGTGTACACGTGTTCCCCATCCTAAAACCTCCTCCCACCTCCTTCCCCATCCCATCCCTCTGGGTCATCCCAGTGCACCAGCCCTGAGCACCCTGTCTCATGCATCGAACCTGGACTGGTGATCTGTTTCACATGTGATAAAAAACATGTTTCAATGCTATTCTCACAAATCATCCCGCCCTCGCCTTCTCCCACAGAGTCCAAAAGTCTCTTCTTTACATCTGTGTCTCTTTTGCTGTCTTGCATATAGTGTTATCGTTTCCATCTTTCTAAATTCCATATATATGTGTTAGTATACTGTATTGGTGTTTTTTTTCTCTGACTTACTTCACTCTGTATAATAGGCTCCAGTTTCATTCACCTCATTAGAACTGATTCAAATGCATTATTTTTAGTGGCTGATTAATATTCCACTGCATATATGTACCACAGCTTTCTCATCCATTCATCTGCCAGTGGACATCTAGGTTACTTCCATGTCCTGGCTATTATAAACAGTCCTGTGATGAACATTGGGGTACATGTGTCTCTTTCAATTCTGGTTTCCTTGGTGTAAGCCAACCTTTTCACTCTCCTCTTTCACTTTCTTCAAAGAGGCTCTTTAGTTCTTCACTTTCTGCCATAAGGGTGGTATCATCTGAGTATTTGAGGTTATTGATGTTTCTCCTGGCAATCCTGATTTCAGTTTGTGCTTCATCCAGCATGGCATTTTGCATGATGTATAAGTTAAATAAGCAGGGTGACAATATACAGCCTTGATGTATTCCCTTCCCAATTTGGAGCCAGTCTGTTGTTAAGAAGCAACAGTTAGAACTGGATATTTTAATATTATCAATTATATATTAATTTAAACTAATTATATCTCTATATAAATACATATTTAGGGCTTCCCTGGTGGCTCAGCAGTAAAGAGTCTGCCTGCAATGCAGGAGACACAGGAGATGCAGGTTGGATACCTGGGTGGGGGAAGATCTGCTGGAGAAGGAAGTGGCAACCCAATCCAGTATTCTTGCTCAGGAAATCCCATGGATTGCCCTGGTGGGCTATAGTCCATGGGGTCACAAAGGGTCAGATACGACTGAGCAGCAGGCATGGCAGGACATGAATATATACACACACATGGAGCAGCTGTGGGCCAGCTCCTGTGCTAGGTAAGTTCACTTTTCACTTAATATTTATCACAGCTGTATCTTTTACCATAACAGGAAAGGGAAACTCAGAAAGATGAATTTATATTAGTTTGCACAGCTATGAAACAGCAAAATTGGAATTTGAATTCAGATTTTCTGATTCCATCTCTATTTCAATTAACTTCAATAGACTTTTGTTGAAAGTCTACCACATGGCAGGTATTGTGCTATAAGCAAGAGGTACAAAGATAGGAAGGATTGCTGCTGGCCTCAGGGTTATAGCTTTGTAGGGGACTGGGCATAGGGAGAAAAAATTAGGCTACAAGGCTATGGTTTTTTCAGTAGTCATGTATGGATGTGAGAGTTGGACTGTGAAGAGAGCTGAGCACCAAAGAATTGATGCTTTTGAACTGTGGTGTTGGAGAAGACTCTTGAGAGTCCCCTGGACTGCAAGGAGATCCAACCAGTCCATTGTAAAGGAGATCAGCCCTAGATGTTCTTTGGAAGGAATGATGCTAAAGCTGAAACTCCAGTTCTTTGGCCACCTCATGCGAAGAGTTGACTCGTTGGAAAAGACCCTAATGTTGGGAGGGATTGGGGGCAGGAGGAGAAGGGGACGACAGAGGATGAGATGGCTAGACGGCATCACCAACTCAATGGACCTGGGTTTGGGTGAACTCTGGGAGTTGGTGATGGACAGGGAGGCCTGGTGTGCTACAATTCATGGGGTCGCAAAGAGTTGGACATGACTGAGCAAGTGAACAGAACTGAACTGATGGCAGATATAATAATGGGAGTGTGTACAAATTGCTTTCTGAGAAAAGTAGCAAAGGCAGTTCATTGTTCATATGTGGTCATGCTTTCCACCAGGCAACATGGTTACCAGGCCATGACTGAACTGACCAGAAATCTGTCACTTGGCTTAAGGCAATCATCTTCGATTTTGCTTTTAAGCTCTGAATGTGAAAGTCACTCAGTCGTGTCCAGCTCTTTGAGACCCCATGGACTCTGCAGTCCACAGAATTCTCCAGGCCAGAAAACTGGAGTGGGTAGCCTTTCCCTTCTCCAGGGGATCTTCCCAACCCAGGGATTGAACCCAGGTCTCCTGCACTGCAGGCGGAGTCTTTACAGCTGAGCCACAAAGGAAGCCCTTTGAGCTCCGAGGAGGCCTAATATCACAGTTGTGGCCAACAGGGGTGACGACTCACTGGCCCAACAAACTGATGGCCTCTCATTGGCAGTTTCCAGTGTGAGAACCCAGAAGCTAGAGAAACCAGACTAGAATTAGGAGTCAAAGTAGAGGTAAGATAGAACTTCTTCCCTGGTGGCTCAGCAGTGAAGAATCCGCCTGCAACGCAGGAGGCACAGGAGATGCAGGCTTGATCCCTGGGTTGGGAAGATCTCCTGGAGGAGGGCATGGCGAACCACTCCAACATTCTTGCCTGGGAAACCCCATGGACAGAGGAGCCTGGTGGACTACAGTCCATGGGGTCACAAAGAGTCAAACACAACTGAACAGGCACACACGCACACAAAAACTGAACTACTAAGAAGCACAAGCAGAGAGTTAGAGAAAGAGAGAAGCTCAGCTGGGAGTGAGGAGAAAGCGCCCCCTCTTCTCTGGGGAGTCTGTACTGTGACTTCCAGAATGGCATTCCAGGGCTCCATGGAGCTGGGGAGTGCAACTGTTGGCATGGATGCTTGTGCTTCCTTACAGTCTGAAGTGTCTTTACAATCACCCACATCATCTGAGGTCAGCCAAGCCTGATCCTGGCAACAGAAAAAAGTCTAAGTCCTTCAGGAAAGCAGTCCAAAGGAGGCAGTGAGGAAGTGTGGTTGGATGGGTGGACCCATGCCAGGGTCCAGCCCCCACAGGATCCAGGGAAACCCGAAGGAGAAATGGTGTCAGTGATTGTGATTGATTTAGAGAGAGAGATAGATAAGAATGTTATAGATAAGAAAACAGAGGAGAGAAGAAAAGAGGCTGACGTTCCTTGGTTTATACAGAAAATCAATAAAGTCTCAAGGCAAGAGACTTGCACCATCTATGTAAGGCCACAGGCGCCCTCCTGGTCTCCTGAGGGAGTGAAGGCTCAGGGCGCCTTCCCGTTCAGGTCTTAGAAACCCAGGCAAATAAGTAGACGTGGCAGACCTCTGTACTCCAGATGGGAACTAGCCTGAAAGAGAGAGTAAGAGGAGGAAACTGAGTGACATGACGAGATCAAGCTGCTTTGATGAGTGAGATCCAAAAGCTTTATTTTTCAAAAGGTACTTATATACTTTTTTTGTACATAGAGGAAATGAAAGATGCAAGGTCATACAGAGTCAGCCCAACATTCCAGCAGTTTTGCCCTTATCGAAACCAGAATTTTTCTGCATACCTTTTCCTCAAATGATGTTGTATACAGTATCTTCTGGCCTTGGAGGCCTGTGAACATTTTATGACCCTCTTTTGATAAAGGCTGCTCAACCAGAAAACTTATTTTCCCCCAAAGTGTTTTTTTCTTTATGTTTCTAATCTATGTCAGCCTCAGAAAATGCCAAACAGAGTTATGTTTTTCATAGAGCAAAGATGCAGTGAGTTACAAGAAAGAACCAATTAGCTCAAAAGTCTGATATGGCTAAATTCAAGGCTACACGTGTTTTTCTTGCATTCTCACTATGTTAACTAATGCATTCCCAGGTGCACAGTGGATAAGAGATATAGGAACTTAGCAACAAGCATTGGCCCAATAATGAAATCCTACACCAGCACTAGCACTACTCTAATAACTTTTAACTCTTTCAAAGGCTCTGTGTTTTAGGCTTTCCGTGCCTCTCACAGTTGGGAGGCTGTAAATAATTGTATGCATAGCTGCAAGAGTCTGGATATACCTGCCAAGCAAGGTAGAATGCTAACAGAGGGGATTTGATTTGAAATATTCCCCTCATGTCCAGGAGTCTTATTAGCTATAGCCCTTTCTCCAGAGAAAGGTGGTCAGGGTTAGCCCCCTGTTAATGTCAGAGGACTTGGTGAAAGTCATGAAACAGTAAAACAGATTCTGGTTTTGGGGTAGATGCTCGAGAAAGCCTAGGGAGCCTCTTGAGTTCTGAAGCCTTGCTTAACAGTTCTCTTCCACATGAACTTGTCATGGGTGGGATCTCCCGTGGCAGCTCCCAGCAGACCCAGTAAACAGTTTACCTGAAAGTGAAGTTCAAACTGAGTTGTGAGGGTACAACTAGGAGCTTTCCAGGCAGCAACGGTGTGGAGGGTGCCCCAGTAGTTCAGTGTTTGTTCCAGTACTGACAAGGACCAGTGGCAAAAATTTAATTTCCTGGCTCTCTTTCCAGCATAATGACTCCAGAAATTCTTTCTTGAGTCATCCCGGCTTTGAGAGAAGAGAGTGGGAAAGGAGAATTTTCTCTTTCATGGAAGCACTAAGTTCTGAAGCCTGGTGGCTCTGACTGTATGGTATGGCTTCAAATACTGGCATATCCTTCTCAACTAGGACATCCCAGGTAGCTCAGATGGTAAAGAAGCTGCCTGCAGTGTGGGATACCTGGGTTTGATCCCTGGGTTGGGAAAATGCCCTGGAGGAGGGCATAGCAACCCACTCCAGTATTCTTGCTTGGAGACTTCCATAGACAGAGGAGCCTGGTGGGCTACAGTCCACAGGTTTGCAAAGAGTCGGACACAACTGAGCGACTCACACACACACACACACACAGGGGTTACAAGGCTTCCTAGGTGGCACGAGTGGAAAAGAACCCGCCCGCCAATGCAGGAGACTTCAGAGACCTAGCCCGGGGGCCCGGGGGGGCCCCACTCCAGTTTCTTGCTTGGGCCGGGGGCCGTGGGGCCGCCCGGCGCCGGCCCGCCCCCCCCCCCCCCCCCCCCCCTGCCCGCCGCGGCCCCCCGCGCCCCCCGGGCGGCTCAGACCTAGTTTGATCCCTGGGTTGGGAAGATCCCCTGGAGGAGGGGATGGCAACCCACTCTAGTATTTTTGCCTGGAATCCCATGGACGGTGGAGGCTGGTGGTCCTTAGAGTCATAGAGTCAGACACGACTGAAGCAACTTAGTACACATGCACAGGAAATCTGTGCCTTCAGGAGGGTGTGGTTTGGGGCCAGGGGATAGTGTAACACTCCAGGGTGTGTATGATGAGTCTTCTTGGGGTGCTATTATTACAGATAATTTGGGAGGAGAAAAGTTTTATGCTTTTATAATCTTTAAGTTTCTGTAATATACAAATCAGTATAAACCTGCTTTTCCATGTTGCTTTAATTTTCTCTATTGTTGCATGAACTTGAATGAAAGCCAGAACTCCTATGATCCCAGCTTGGGATTGCACTCACAAGAAACTTGAACTTGTCCTCTCAATGGTAATTAAAATGTTATTTCTGTATAAAAATAATCTTGATCTAATGTGAAGTGGTAGGCATATTTTTCATGTATTTTAGAGATTTTTAGAGACAAATTACAAGGTTTTAGAGAAGTTTCTGCTCCAGACTGTGGCCTTCAGACCAACTAGACTCACCTTTCTTCACTCTGAGGAGAATGTCAGGGAAATGTTATAGAAACACTTAAAAAAAAATATATATATATATTTAATTGGAGTGTAGTTGATTTACAACGTTGTATTACTTTCAGGTGTATAACAAGGTGAATCAGTTATCCATATACATATATCTATCTCTTTTTTTTAGGTTCTTTTCCATATAGGCCATCATAGAGTACTGAGTAGAGTGGAGAAGCACTTTTGTAGGCTGTTGGACCAACTTCCTTACACTGTCTAAATTCTACCCATTAAAGAGCCACATAGGTTAATTTCCAGTTTTAGTTTTTAATTGTGGTGAAAAAGACAGAACACAAAATTTACCACTGTAGCCATTTTAAAGTGTACAGTGTAGTATTCTTTTGTTTTAGTTGCTAAGTTGTGTCCAACTTTTTTGAGACCTCTGGACTGTAGCCCACCAGTCTCCTCCATGGGATTCTCCAGGCAAGAATACTGGAGTGGGTTGCCATTTCCTCCCCCAGGGGATCTTCCTGACCAGGAGTCTCCTGTAGGCAGGCGGATTCTTGACCACTGAGCCACGAGGGAAGCCCGCAGGGTAGTATTCTTAAGTAGAGTCACACTGCTGTGCAGCAGAGCTTTTCCTTCTTGCAAAACTGAAACTCCATGGTCATTAACCAGCAACTCCCTTTTCCTCATACTCTAACAATCAACACTCTGCCTCCTATTTCTATGACTTTGACTATTAAAAAAATTTTTTTAAATTGGAGAATAATTAATTGCTTTACAATGCTGTGTTGGTTTCTGGCATACAACAATGTGAATCAGCCATAAGTATACATACATCTCCTCCTTCTTGGACCTCCCTCCCACCCCACCACCCTACCCCACCCCACTCCTTTAGCTTGTCACGAAGCACTGGGTTGGGCTCCCTGTGTTATACAGCAACTTCCCACTAGCTATCTATTTTACATATGGTAATATATGTATGTTTCAGTGCTACTCCTTCAGTTGAGTTTGGCTATTTTAAATACTTGATACAAATGGAATCATACAGTGATTCCTTGAGCATCGTGTCCTCCAGGCTCGGCTATGATGTAGCCGTGGCAGGACTTCCTTCCCTTTTAGCGCTGAATCATATTCCATTGCAGGTCTGTGTACAGCTTGCTTATTTACTCATCCACCCATGGGCACTCTGGTTGCCCCTACCTCTTGGTTAGCATAAACAATGCTTCTATGAACATGAGTGTATAAATATCTCTTCAAGACCCTGCTTTCAAATCTTTTGAATGCACACCTAGAGTCAGGATTTTGTAATCAAACTATTTCTATTTTTAATATTCTGAGTAACCACCATACTCTATAATATTTTGAGAAGAAGATCTGATTCTATAGTCAACGTTTAAAGTCAATAACAAATTTTGCTGTGTGTTGTCTTTGTCAATTTTATTTTGTGTTATTTCTACAAAGTGTCATTTTAACTGAGTCAATTCTTGTACTTTTGAGAACCACCAATATAATGAGATTTCTTTAGTATTTTCATAGTGGTTGTACAGTGGTCAAGGGTTTCTGTTTCTCCACATCACTGCCAACACTTGTTATTTTCTCTCTCTTAAAAAAAAAAAATCTTAATGAATGTGAAGTGACATGTAGGTTGACTTTAAAGTGAAAATTCCTCTTGGGATGGGAGGTTATTTGGAACTTTCATAACTTCTGGTAAACTTTAGTTTTAGCAACCAGCTGAGATGACTCGCTAAGTATTAATACATGTCATTTTGATGTGAGGAAAAATGTTGGGACTCTAGAAGGAGATTCTGAATCTCCTCAAAGACTATAACGTTTTTAAGCTGGAGTTCCCAGGAGCAGAGGCTGTCTGAGAAATCCCACACAGATATTTCTCAGCTGTTTGACCCTGAGGACATTTTTATTGAATGAATACAGACATTTTCATCAGAACTATTCCTACATTGCTAAGAATATCATTAAGAAGTTATTTTCTGGAGACAGCTCTTTTAAATTAATTCAGTTATTTGATAAAATTTTGTACTGTTCAGTTAAATAATTTTTTACTACAATACTTTTAATTTGATTCAATTATCACATTTTTGTGTCCATATTAAAATTTCCAAACTTTAGCTTTGGCAATTTTGAATTTTCTTTATGATAATTTTCTACCAAGTCTCATTTTTCTGGGTCAGGTTTTGCAGGTATAATATTTTGAGAAGAAGATCTGATTCTATAGTCAACGTTTAAAGTCAATAACAAATTTTGCTGTGTGTTGTCTTTGTCAATTTTATTTTGTGTTTTTTCTACAAAGTGTAATTTTAACTGAGTCAATTCTTGTACTTTTGAGAACCACCAATATAATGAGATTTCTTTAGTATTTTTGTCATTATCAAATTTAACATAGTTTTAGATATTCTATGTTTGATTCTGCATGGATTATTTCTACTGTGTCTAATTTCTTTCCTGGGTGACAAGTTCAAAATGTACTTGAAGTCAGATATCAAGGTCATACCATCTTGTTTTCATCCCCGATTAAAAAGTGTAGTATCAACATGTCGGAGGCATGGGTTTCATGGGTGAATTACTGGTTTAGGGAGTGAGAAGTTCTGAGTGTCTGTCTTTGCTGTTCTCTTCACTCCGGGTCTATAGGCTAGTAGTGTTCATCTAAAATAAAGTGATTTTTAAAAATTATTTGTTTATTTTTGGGTGTGCTGGATCTTCGTTGCTGTGTGGGCTTTCTCTAGTTGTGGCAAGTGGGGACTGCTCCAGAGACGCGACGAGCAGGCTTCTCACTGTGGTGGCGTCTCTTGTGGAGCACAGGCTCTGGGGCGCTCAGGCTTCAGTGGCTGTGGTGCCCAGGCTTACTTGCTCCATGGCATGTGGGATGTTCCTGGACCAGGGATCGAATCCATGTTCCCTGCATTGGCAGGCAGATTCTTAACCGCTGAACCACCGGGGAAGTTCTAAAAGAAAGTGATTTAAATATATGATTTCTAACCCCCCTTGCAACTCTGGTTGTCTATGATTTGAATTCCTATCTGTGGGGGTTGTCCTATTCGACCATTACTTTGCTTCTTATTTAATCCCCCCTCCCCACCCCTCTCATCTCCTATCAACCCAGTGCCTCCAGACAACCACCCAGCCTGTGCTCCCTCAGACCTCTTCAAGGACCTGTGACCTTCCTCACAACTCAACATTGTTCCTATCCAGTCTCAGCTCTTGACCTGCCCCTGAGATGCACCATTAGATTTTCTGAGCCCAGTCTGTGGTGCCGCTGATTGAGCACCTGCTGACCTGGTTCAGAGCAGCCTCCTCTAATCTGAGCTCATGTTCCTAGAAGCTGCAGGGTCGTCAGTGGCCTGGCTGAGCCCCCTTATTCCTACCACTTCTCTCTTTCTGTTGGACATGGAGGTGAATCTTGGGGTTATGTGAGCGTAGTTTAGGTAAACCGTCCTTGAGGTGGGGAAGGTAGGATCAGGTTCAAGGCCATTCTAGGCAAGAAGAAGAGATAGGAGGGACCACATCACTTAGGATGCCAGCAGAAAACAGACAGACAGCTTACATTAGACCAATGTGACTATTTGCAAAGGTGTAGGCAGTGTATAAGGAATCCGTTACGAACAGCGTGGGCTTCCCAGGTGGCTCATCTGCCTGCAATGAGCAGGAGATGCAATGCAGGAGACATGGGTTTGATACCTGGGTTGGGAAGATTCCCCGGAGAAGTGAATGGCAACCCTGTCCAGTACTCTTGCCTGGAGAATTCCATGGACAGAGGGGGCCAGGTGGGCTACAGTCCACGGGGTGGTGAAGTTGGACACAACTGAATGACTAACACACACACAAGGGGCAGTGCAGTACCACTGGATTCAGTTAAAGTTCCTGAGACCCCCCTCTCCCGCCTCCTCCCCCTTCTTCTTTCAACCTGGCTTCCTTTCCTCCCTTGAAATCTCTGATGTTAGTACTTGGATCTGAAGTTCTGTGTCTCTAGAGGACGTTTTCTGAGAGACTGTATTCTTGTATTTAAGGGCTTCCCTGGTGATACAGAGGTTAAAGAGTCTGCCTGCAATGTGGGAGACCTGGGTTTGATCCTTTGGTCTGGAAGATCCCCTGGAGAAGGAAATGGCAACCCACTCCAGTATCTTGCCGGGAGAATCCCATGAACAGAGGAGCTTGGTGGGCTACAGTTCACGGGTCGCAAAGAGTTGGACATGACTGAGCGACTTCACTTTGACTTTCACTTCCTGAACTCCAGAAGGGACCAGTGACTGGAACCTGGAAGGACAGAATCACACAGAGGTGACTGCAAGGCCTCCCTGCAGAGAAGGAGCCAGAGGCATGAATCCCTCAGCTCCTTATCTCCCTCCCTCCCTCTTATCTACTGTCAGGGACCCTAACTGGCAGAACTGGGCTGGACTAGAATATTTTCAAATTAAAAGTTTTGTTGAAATAAAACTCAGTAGAAATTAAAAATGAAACAAAACAAAAAACGGCAAGGGAGTTCACAGATAAAACTCACACGGCCAGTGTCTGCAGGCAGAGACTAGAGTGAGAAGGATGGCAAGGAAGTGGATCTTACTACCAGAAGAGACCCCAGTAGGGTCAGCATACCTGCTTCATCTTGGATGAGGAATGAATTGAATGCATGTGACCTTTGTTAAGTGAGAAATAGATTTAAGGGACTAGATGATAGATAGAGTGCCTGATGAACTATGGACGGAGGTTTGTGATATTGTACAGGAGACAGGGATCAAGACCATCCCCATGGAAAGAAATGCAGAAAAGCAAAATGGCTGTCTGGGGAGACTTACAAATAGCTGTGAAAAGAAGAGAAGTGAAAAGCAAAGGAGAAAAGGAAAGATATAAGCATCTGAATGCAGAGTTCCAAAGAATAGCAAGGAAAGATAAGAAAGCCTTCCTCAGCGATCAATGCAAAGAAAGAGAGGAAAACAACAGAATGGGAAAGACTAGAGATCTCTTCAAGAAAATTAGAGATACCAAGGGAACATTTCATGCAAAGATGGGCTTGATAAAGGACAGAAATGGTATGGACCTAACAGAAGCAGAAGATATTAAGAAGACGTGGCAAGAATACACAGAAGAACTATGCAAAAAGACCTTCACAACCAAGATAATCACGATGGTGTAATCACTCACCTAGAGCCAGATATCCTGGAATGTGAAGTCAAGTGGGCCTTAGAAAGCATCACTACGAACAAAGCTAGTGGAGGAGATGGAATTCCAGTGGAGCTGTTTCAAATCCTGAAAGATGATGCTGTGAAAGTGCTGCACTCAATATGCCAGCAAATTTGGAAAACTCAGCAGTGGCCACAGGACTGGAAAAGGTCAGTTTTCATTCTAATCCCAAAGAAACGCAATGCAAAAAGGATGCTCAAACTACTGCACAATTGCACTCATCTCACCTGCTAGTAAAGTAATGCTCAAAACTCTCCAAGCCAGGCTTGAAGAATATGTGAACCGTGAACTCCTTGATGTTCAAGCTGGTTTTAGAAAAGGCAGAGGAACCAGAGATCAAATTGCCAACATCCGCTGGATCATGGAAAAAGCAAGAGTTCCAGAAAAACATCTATTTCTGCTTTATTGACTATGCCAAAGCCTTTGACTGTGTGGATCACAATAAACTGTGGAAAATCCTGAAAGAGATGGGAATACCAGACCATCTGACCTGCCTCTTGAGAAATCTGTATGCAGGTCAGGAAGTAACAGTTAGAACTGGACATGGAACAACAGACTGGTTCCAAATAGGAAAAGGAGTATGTCAAGGCTGTATATTGTCACCCTGCTTATTTAACTTCTATGCAGAGTACATCATGAGAAACGCTGGACTTGAAGAAACACAAGCTGGAATCAAGATTGCCGGGAGAAATATCAAGAACCTCAGATATGCAGATGATACCACCGTTATGGCAGAAAGTGAAGAGGAACTAAAAACCTCTTGATGAAAGTGAAAGAGGAGAGTGAAAAAGTTGGCTTAAAGCTCAACATTCAGAAAACGAAGATCATGGCATCCGGTCCCATCACTTCATGGGAAATAGATGGGGAAACAGTGGAAACAGTGTCAGACTTTATTTTTGGGGGCTCCAAAATCAGTGCAGATGGTGACTGCAGCCATGAAATTAAAAGATGCTTACTCCTTGGAAGAAAAGTTATGACCAACCTAGATAGCATATTGAAAAGCAGAGACATCACTTTGCCAACAAAGTTCCGTCCAGTCAAGGCTATGGTTTTCCAGTGGTCATGTATGGATGTGAGAGTTGGACTGTGAAGAAGGCTGAGCGCCGAAGAATTGATGTTTTTGAACTGTGGTATTGGAGAAGACTCTTGAGAGTCCCTTGGACTGCAAGGAGATCCAACCAGTCCATTCTGAAGGAGATCTGCCCTGGATTTCTTAGGAAGGAATGATGCTAAAGCTGAAACTCTGGTACTTTGGCCACCTCATGTGACGAGTTGACTCATTGGAAAAGACTCTGATGCTGGGAGGGATTGGGGGCAGGAGGAGAAGGGGACGACCGAGGATGAGATGGCTGGATGGCAGCACTGACTCGATGGACGTGAGTCTGATTGAACTCTGGGAGTTGGTGATGGACAGGGAGGCCTGGCATGCTGCGATTCATGGGGTCGCAAAGAGTTGGAGGACACGACTGAGCGACTGAACTGAACTGATGGCGAGGGGGTAGTGGGGAGGGGTGCCCACACCCAGCTGGAACAGAGTAGGCTATGGACTGAGCAAGATCTTAGAAACACATCTATTACAATGAAGCTTTCCTTCTTGTCCGTGACACAATATGTGGTTAACATACTCTCTTGGGAATATTAAAACTCAATATAATATATGCCTGTGGTAAGTAATCTTTCTTTCATTATATACCCTGGGCAGTGCCTGCAAAGAAAGGCACGGTTTGGTCAGTAGAGGGAAGAGAGATCAGAAAGCCACGTGAAGGCAATGACCGCAGCTCTCTTACTTCAGGATGTAAGATCCACCTTGATCAGCATCACCAGTTCTAAAACTTCATCAGAAGGAAGAAGAAGGGAGGTAAAAGGAAAAGAGAGAATGGAGAGGGAGAGTTTTATTGTCACGTAATTCCCTGAGGGAACGACATCTCCTGAGAGTCTGAAGCATACTCTCCCCTTTCCTTCTGCGATTTTTTATCCCCTATGAAGAAATCTGTTAATTTTGTGTAGAAAACCAAAATATGTTACTTCTTCCTGAGTACTCTATAACTGTATAGGAATGTGTATCACTTCCTCTCTATAATTGTGAGCATGTTTTTGAAGACTGACATATTCTGATTCTTTAAGAACAAAACAATTCAATTTGAAACTCACTGAGTGAAAGCAATCAAAGTTCTGAAGTGATGCAGTTCACTTCGGAGCTTGTTCGAAATGTCATTAGAAAACCAACATATAGCAGGTTGTTATGGCAACTGGAATACTGGAGTTTATAACATCACTGTAATTAATGTTATCCAAACGTTATTAATCTTTCAACATCACTCACATTCTCTGAAGGAACAGCAGCTCTGGCTCTCCCAGGGTTTTTCAATAGTGTAATCTGCTGCAGCTTTCTTCACATTTTATTTTTTCAAGTAGATCTTACCCTGACTCTGCTTCAGTAAAATTAGCTATTGTTTCTACTCTTTTACTCGTTCTACTTTGTTTGCTCTTTTTGATAAAACTTGAAATAAAATGGAAAAAAGGGATTACAGCTAAAAATAGAATAAAGCCCAAAGATAAAAAGGTTTATATATTTAAATGTGAAGAAATTGAGAAAAATATTAAAATATTTTGCATACAGATTTGTAGTATTAACTCATATTTGCATAGCACTTTTTAGTTCTTAAAGCAGTTTTACGTATATTATTTAATATAACAGCCTTGAGAACAAGTAATATTTGGGGGAGTTTATTATGTGATGGTTAATGTGATGTGCATACATGAATTTTTTAGACCTCATAATAACTTGTAAGATAGATGTGGTTTAAAAATATGCCTCTACAACTCAACAACAAGAACAGAAAACTTGATTAAAAAATGGGCAGAGAGATTAAACAGTTACTTGGTCATTCAGTATTGGTTGTAAATTAAACATAGTCACATCTCTGCAAACTGCAAAACTGATGGCTCATCTTGGTTTCTCTCCAACCTCCTAGCATCCCTTCTTTCATGGATCTTGCAGGAACCAAGGCTTTCCTGTCATCCTCAGACATGCCTGCCCACCCCTGTGCTCTTGCTCCAAAAAATTCTCCTCCTCCAATCATAACTCTTTCTTTTACTCTGAAAATTAAGGAGTCTTGAGTTTCTTCCCTTTTTTTTTTTTGAGAAAGTGTGGTTATTTCCAGTTGATGAAGGAAAGCTCCTTTTTACAGAAGAATGCCAGCTAAAAATTATAGCAGGGAAGATCAAATTAGAATAATCTCCATTTTACAAATTCCTAATGACAAATTGGACACTGAAACCAAGAAGTGAAAAGTTACTGGGGAAGAGGATATTCTCAAAAATATAAAAGTAACTCCACACAGATTTTGTGCTGGTTGCAAAGGGAAAACCATGCTTTTAGAGTAAATATCTGGCCATCATTGCCTTAACTAAGTGATCTAATTTCATGTTCTTATAGTGAGAAACCAATGATATATGTCCCTGAAACAATGCAATATAAGAAACACAGTCATTCATGAATTATGCTTGTCAGATGTGTTTCATCTGAACCTAATCAAACCTATAGAGCTAACTTATAGTTATGATAAATTTAGGGGACAGAAACAAATTAAACAACACCAGGAAGAAACAATCAGACAAATCTAGACTATGACCCAATCTGTAAAACAATTGGTTTGATTTTTTTCTGAAGCTCAATGTCTTTAAAATAAAAAGGGTGTAAGGGAGTGCTCTAAATCAGAAGAGACTGAAAGGACATAATAGTCAAATATAACCTTGATTAGATCCCCATTAAAAGAGAAAAAAGTACAATATATCTTTGGGATGATTGGAGAAATTCAAATATGGTCTGAGATTGGACAATATCAGGGAATTGTTGTTAATTTTATTGTGTGTGTATATATGCAAATTATCAATTTATTACTTCAGACCAAACTCACCCTTCAGTAGCTGCTCTGCAATACCAGGCTGGACTCTTCAAGCATTTGTCCTTTACAATAAGTATGACATTCAATATTACCCCAGTAGAGAGCACAGGAGGAAGACTACAAGAGGAAGGGGCTTCTCTTCCTGGTTTCTGAATGCTGTGTTTTGTTTTGACTCCAGTTATTCAGTTGGTCAAATGGCTAGATGACTTCTTTGTCATCTGTTCACTTCAACCATACCTCCTCCAGGGAGGTCTGAACCACTTTCCAAGCGTGTCCCCTCTTGGGTATTCACTTTCAGCTCCAGAGTAGTCCGTAGAGTTCCTTTACATCTTCACAGTTACTCTCCTATTGTAGCTTTACAGCTCTTGATTTTAAACTTCCCCTTTTGAATTACCGTGTGGTTTCTGTCTCCTAATTGAACCAGACAGATATAGTATAATACTGTTATTGTGGTCATTTAGGAGAAGATTCTTATTTTTAGAAGGTACATGCTGAAATAGTCAGGAGTGAATGATCATGTTGTTTGCAACTTAGTTCAAATGGTCCAGCAATATATATGTACATGTATTGATCTATCTACATAATGCTTGCATGGATATTTGTAAATAAAGCAAACAGGGCAAAATGCCAAGTGTTACCAATTATTGAATCTGTAAGGAGGGTGTATATGCCTCAAGAGTATCACTTTTTAAGTGTTGAGGGAAATCCTCTCCTTCCTTCAGAGTCATTGTTTAGTAGGAAAAGGGAGATATTCTTTTATTATTTTATTGGTAGGAGTGATTGGAAGACTAGCCCAATTCCTTAACCCTGGCTATGCACCAGTATATTCTGGGAAGCTTTGAAAATTATGGGTGCCCAGGACCTGTAGTGAAAGTCACTCAGTCATGTCCGACTTTTGTGACCCTATGGACTATAGCAGTCAATGGAATTCTCCAGGCCAGAATACTGGAGTGGGTAGCTGTTCCCTTCTCCAGGAGATCTTCCTAACCTAGGGATAGAACCCAGGTCCCCCACATTGCAGGCAGAATCTTTACCAGCTGAGCCACCAGGGAAGCCCAAAATGAAAGTCACTCAGTCAACTTCCCTTATAGCTCAGTTGGTAAAGAATCTTTCTGCAATGCAGGAGACCCTGGTTCAATTCCTGGGAGGAGATCCCCCGGAGAAGGGATAGGCTACCCACTCCAGTATTCTGGCTTTGAGAATTCCATGGACTGCAGAGTCCGTGGGGTCTCAAAGAGTCGGACATGACTGAGTGGCTTTCACTTTCAAAAACTGTAAAATTTTGTAAATCAGAATATCTAGGATCTGGCTATTCCAGGGGATTAGAATCCTAAAGAAGATTGTCAGCCCTGATGGTGAGGGTAGGGTGCATAGCTAAAGTCTTCAAGGGGTTTTTGTAAATTATATGTGTTTGTTCTGAAATATTCTGATATGCTTTCTTAAGGGGGCATGCTAGAATTTGAAGAAAGCTATGTATTTCTATACACTTTTCTTCTTTCAAATAAAAAGCTTCTCCTTATGAAGCTGAATGTTGCCCTGAAAGCCTCTCATCCAAATTGGTCTCTCATTGACAGTGTATGTGGGCGAAAATTTGAGCAGTATTGCGCATGGTTATATTCTTCTGGTTGTTCCATCCTTTTCTGTCCTGTGTGGAGTTGCAGTAGAAATATCCAGTGGTCCAGTATCAGGAAGTTCCAACCTCCTTTTGTAGCAAAGGGAAGAGCTAAGCCCAGTATAGTCACACTGATCAGGAAGGTACAGATTAGGACCTGTTATCAAACTGATACTTTCACATCCACCTTTCAATAGTCCAACATTTTCCACTGTCAAAATCACAAATATTTTAACCTATTATTTCTACTTTCACCCATTCATCTGCCCTTTTATTTATTTATTCACTCATGCATGCATTCTTTCATACATTATTATAGTGGATACTCTTGACTCCCTGTCCAGATGCCCTTGAATTTCTTTCACGCTTTCCAGAGCTTTGTTGCTAGTGGCTAATATTTGTTTTCTTCTTCAGAGGATTTCTCTTGAGCTACAAGAGCTGAGAGGCAAGAGTGCCTGACGGTTTACAACCCCTGGGTGGCCCATGACTGACTGATTAGAGAGAACAAAGCTCAGCTCTCTTACCTCTGAGACCGTCACTCTGAGCTGGAACTGTGCAACAGAGAGCTCCCCATTGGGTTAGGCTGAGGCTGGGAACTTTCCTGTTTTGCTCACTCCTGTGTCACTTCTATAGTGAATAATTTGCACACTTATCCTTGTTTTGGGATCTGCTTAAAGAACCTGACCTAAGACAAATTTTTACTTACCTTTATTACAAATATTTACAGAGTATCTGTTAAGTGTCCAGCATCATTCTAGGTGCTGAGGATACAGCAGGAAACAAAATAAATCCCCTGTTTTTAAAGAGTTTTCATTCCAGGAGGGATAGAAAGACACATGCCACACGCATGGGTCTGGTGATAATGCATGATACTGTGAAATATAAAGTAGGATAGAGTCTTGGCGTGTTGAGAGTTGGACCATAAGGAAGGCTGAGCACCAAAGCATTGATGCTTTCAAATCGTGGTGCTGGAGAAGATTCTGGAGAGTCCCTTGGACTGCAAGGAGATCAAACCAGGCAGTCCTTAAGGAAATCCATCCTGAATATTCACTGGAAGGACTGATGCTGAAGCTGAAGTTTCAATACTTTGGCCACCTGATGCGAGGAGCCGACTCATTGGAAAAGTCCCTGATGGTGGGAAAGATTGAAGGCAGGAGGAGAAAGGAGTGACAGAGAATGAGATGGTGGGATGGCATCATTTACTCAATGGACATGAGTTTGAGCAACTCCGGGAGACAGTGAAGGACAGGGAGCCTGGCATGATGCGGTCCATGGGGTCTAGATGCGTTGGACATGACTTAGTGAATGAATAACAATCATGGCAGTGACAGCGAGGTGCTATCTGAAACAGGGTGATCAGACAAGGCCTTTGCTAGCATGATGCCTGAACAGGCATTCTGAGTGGAGAGAGCAAGTGAGGCATTTGGGTGTCTGAGGCAGGAGCATTCCTGGCAGAGGACATGGGTGGTGTAAAAGTCCTGAGGCATGCATGTGTTTAGCATGTTTGAGGACTATCACAGAGGTCAGCATGCTAGTGCAGATGGCAGAGGCAGAGTCTGATGGGACATGTGCCCCGGGGGACAGAGGAGGAGCTGGTGTCAGATCCTGTGGGGCTTATATTTCACTGAGATGACTCTGGCTTTTACTCTAAACAGGATGGGGACCCACTGGAGGGTTTAAGAGGAGAATTAGTGTAATTTGATTTTCACTTTACAATTTCTGTGTTTAGAATAGCCTGAGAGGCAGGAAGGAAGTGGAGAGATAACCTGGAAGGCTGATGGGCAAAACTCCAGTGAGAAGTAACTGGGCTTCTCAGTGGCTGAGTGAGAGAGGTAGTCAGGTTCTGGAAAGGTGTTTCAGAGGTAGACCTGATGGCTAGAGGTGTGAGGTGAAAGAAAAAAGATATCTTTTTTGACCCCATGGTTTTTGTCCTGAGCAATTGGAAGAATGGGTCATCTGTTGATGTAGAGAAGGTCGAGGGGCAAGTTGTTTCCTTATGTCAGTGATTCAAATTTTATTTGAAAAAGCTAGCCTTCAAAACGTGATGCACAAATCTAAAGATAAACAACATAAATAAGATTTACTTGATTACATAAACATCTCAAACTTCTATATTGTGAGAAAACTTGCAAGATAAGTTAAAACTTTAAAAGTTTTTAAACCTACTTGACAAAGGATTTATGTCCTTATTACTTAAGGAAATCTTACATATTAATGAAAAGTTTATCTTCAAAAGAAAGCGGAAATATATAAATACATAATATTGTTGTTGTTAAGTCGCTTAGTCATGTCTGACTCTGCAACCCCATGGACTGCAGCACAGCAGGCTCTCCTGTCCTTTGCTATCTCCTGGAGTTTTCTCAAACTCACGTCCTTTGAGTCGGTGATGCTATCTTACCATTTAATCTCCTGCCGCACCCTTCTCCTTTGCCTTCAATCTTTCCCAGCATCTGGGTCTTTTCTAATGAGTTGGCTCTTCCCATCAGGTGGCCAAAGTATTGGAGCTTCAGCTTCAGCATCAGTCCTGCCAATGAATATTCAGGGTTGATTTCCTTTGGGATTGATTGGTTTGATCTCCTTGCAGTCCAAGGGACTCTCAATAGTCTTTTCTAGCATCAAAATTTGAAAGCAACAATTCTTTGATGCTCAACCTTCTTTATGGTCCAACTCTCACATCCATACACGACTACTGGAAAAACCATAGCTTTGACTAATACAGACCTTTGTCAACAACGTGATGTCTCTGCTTTTTAACGTGTTGTCTTGGTCTGTCATAGCTTCTCTTCCTAGGAGCAAGCATCTTCTAATACATAATATAAATAAATATAAATGTGTAAAAGATGGAAAATCTCATTTATAATAAAAAATTCAAAATAAAAATGGGATAACTTTTTTTCCTTATACATTTTAAAAAATGGATTATGCATAGTATTGGTGAAGGTTCAGAGAAATGAAATATTCAACATTTCATGACTGGAAATGCATATTATTTTGCAACAACAAGGCAATATGTGTCAATATTCATATTTTTCTAACCCATTTATTTCACTTCTAGAAGTTTAAGGTAAAAAAATCTGTGTATGCCAAAAAATGATGATGTATCCAAAAGATTGAATTTTAATAATCTTAAAAATCATAATTTAAGAGATATTTGTGAAAAAAACAAAGTAAGAATCTTATGTAGCTTACAATCTACATATTCATAGAAAAAGATACAAAAGTAGTGAAAATACTCAGTAATATGAACCTGGAGAATCATTTTTAAATGCTGCTTTGAATTTTTCTGTTTTTAGCCCCTTTACTTATAGTGAACATTTATTTTCTTTAATCAGGAAAATTAATCCTCTAATAATGTTCTTAGAAAAAATTATTTCCCTGTTACCTCTCTGTCTATCTCCAGCTCAATCCCTCACCTCTCTTAGGTCAGAGGGCCTGATTCTCTTTCACTCAAGCCTATGGAACTCCTTTGTACATGTAAACCAATTGTCTGATGTATTCAGCACTTCCACACACTCTCTTGGATCCTTGGCATGGATTATGTTTTTTAACTTTTGGCCAGCTTCCACTAGAGAAGCTAAAAAGCCTGGATGGAACCTTTCCAACCAACTGTAGTCCATGGTATGGGCATATGTTCCAGGTTCTTACTAGCTGCACCTGCACTAATCTTGGCATCGAAAGCTAGAGATGCACAGAAGTGAGACCACAAGGAATCCATTTCCCTGGAACCAGTGTTGGTAGTGGTGAATCCAGTGTCCAGAGACGGAGGCAGTGGTTCTAAAGGTGGGGTTGTATCCTCGACCGTTGTCTCTGGTGGTGTCCACTAATGGTGCCCCATGTATTTGATGTTGGCATTGTAAACCAAGGAAAGTGTCTAGCTGCTGAGACCCTTCTAAATAAATCCACCAAGAGTTGGTTAATGTGTATTGCAATTTAAAACTCCTCTGTATACACGTGTTTCCTGAATTTTTAGGTCATCTCCCTCAAAACCTCATCGTTTGAGGTCATTTCCTTTCATATTCTACCAGTGATGGAGAAGGGTTTATTTCTCTGCCACACTGTGACCATCACCTCTGTCCCTCACCTTGATTTCATAGCAACATCATCCACTTACACTCACCACTGCTGTCCACTGACTTCCAGAATCACTTTTTGTGTTCAGTCTCTTGTTTTTATTCTCCAAAACCTCTTCATTCTCTTTGGTGATTCCCTGTCCTTTTCTCAACTTCAATGATCTTTGTTAGTTTTGAGTGAATCAAGAATACACTGAGGTGGGAGAGATAGTTGGGAGAGAGCAGCTCTGAAATGTAATGTGTATACCTACAAGTTAATACTCCTCACTAGTGTTAGTACTAAAGCTGAAACCAAGGGAACTAAAACTAGAGAAAGGAACAATAGAAGGATGAGTCGACATCTAGTGGCTGAGCTCATACTCAAGGTGTAAGAGAGATGTGCTGAGTCCAATACCATCACCGTAGAGGTGGAATAGGCTCTTACCATTATATGTAGGTCAGGAAGCAACAGTTAGAACTGGACCTGGAACAACAGACTCGTTCCAAATAGGAAAGGAGTCCGTCAAGGCTGTATATTGTCACCTTGCTTATTTAACTTATATGCAGATTACATCATGAGAAACGCTGGACTGGAAGAAACACAGCTGGAATCAAGATTGCTGGGAGAAATATCAATAATCTCAGATATGCAGATGACACCACCCTTATGGCAGAAAGTGAAGAGGAACTAAAAAGCCTCTTGATGAAAGTGAAAGAGGAGAGTGAAAAAGTTGGCTTAAAGCTCAACATTCAGAAAACGAAGATCATGGCATCCGGTCCCATCACTTCATGGGAAATAGATGGGGAAACAGTGGAAACAGTGTCAGACTTTATCTTCTTGGGCTCCAAAATCAGTGCAGATGGTGACTGCAGCCATGAAATTAAAAGACGCTTACTCCTTGGAAGGAAAGTTATGACCAACCTAGATAGCATATTCAAAAGCAGAGATATTAGTTTGCTGACTAAGGTCCGTCTAGTCAAGGCTATGATTTTTCTAGTAGTCATGTATGGATGTGAGAGTTGGACTGTGAAGAAAGCTGAGCACAGAAGAATTGATACTTCTGAACTGTGGTGTTGGAGAAGACTCTTGAGAGTCCCTTGGACTGCAAGGAGATCCAACCAGTCTGTTCTGAAGGAGATCAGCCCTGGGATTTCTTAGGAAGGAATGATGCTAAAGCTGAAACTCCCGTACTTTGGCCACCTCATGCGAAGTGTTGACTCACTGGAAAAGACTCTGATGCTGGGAGGGATTGGAGGCAGGAGGAGAAGGGGCCGACAGAGGATGAGATGGCTGGATGGCATCACTGACTCAATGGATGTGAATCTGAGTGAACTCCGGGAGCTGGTGATGGACAGGGAGGCCTAGCGAGCTGCGATTCATGGGGGCGCAAAGAGTAGGGCACAGCTGAGCGAATGAACTGAACTGAACTGGTTGATATAATAATAAAGATCACTAGCATTTGTTATTTTGTTACCCTCTGAAATTTTTAGCAATAAAGTCCCTTGGAAGTCTTCAGATGAAACTATATGCTTGTTTAGGAGCAGAGGCCAGGGAAACAAATGTCAAGAATGTAGTGTTTTGCAGCAAAAGAGAGAAATTCAGGTAAAAAAAAAGAAGTTGATAGAAATGTAATGAACTATGAGTAAATTGGGAACAATCCTCAGGTTTGAAAGTGGCTGCATCTGAAGGAGGATTTTGACATCATAATCTATTTGCCCCTCCAGCCAACCACAAGCGTGTTTCTTCCTTGGACTTTTTCATCATTCAGAGCTGTTCCAGTTCTAGGGACTCCAACTCAGAGCTGCTTCTCTTCTCCTCCGTGCACAATGTCCCTATCCTCCATACCTTTTATATACATCTTCCTTGTCTTTCATAGATTGACTACATTGCCTGAACCTTTTCTTTAGCTTGATAATGACTTTGAATCTGTTGGTTTCTCCTTTTTCTCCCTCTTTATTATGCTTCTCTGGCATGTACTTGTGTTCTTGTCTGGAAGGCTCATGGTCTTGCAGCTGCTTTAAATCTATAGATTTCTGTCTGCTTGTCACCCATGCTGAACCTCATCCTTGAGTTATCCCTATTGTCTGCATCTGATGAATGTGATGGCATCAATAACAGCTGTTGGAAAGACATGAAAATATAGTAACTGGGCCCATTTTGTCTACTTGGTTCTTCTCTTTCAGACCTTTCCCTTATATGTATGTGATGGTTTAATCACTAAGTCACATCCAACTCTTGTGACCTCTATCCATGGAATTCTCCAGGCAAGAATACTGGAGTGGGTTGCCATTTCTTTTTCCAGGGCATCTTCCCGACCCAGTAATCAAACCCGGGTCTCCTGCACTGCAGGCAGATGATTTACCGACTGAGCTATGGGGGAATTCACCCCCACCTCCCACTGATATGTATACTAATGTATAAAAAAAGGAGAAGGAGGCAGCAGAGGATAGATAGATAGCATCACCGACTCAATGGACACGAATTTGAGCAAACTCTTGAGAGATAATGGAGGATATAAGAGCCTGGCATGCTTTAGTACACGGGGTCACAAAGACATGACTTAACAACCGAACAGCAACACCATACTAATGCTTGCATGTAAAATTTTAAACTTATGTAATTTTTTTTTCTCACAAAAATGGGATTATAAGTACTACATTTTTTTTTCCTTGAGAATGTCTCCTGGGCATCTTTCCATATCATTACATGTATTCTACTTCATTCTTTGTTGAACAGCTGCACAGCATTTCATTGTAGGAATTGTATATATTTTATTTTCCCAATTTCATATTTAGGTTGCTTCTAATTTTATTTTGCTATTTTAGACAATGCTGCAATAAATAACCTTGTGCATATATCTTTTTGCACCTGTGTTTTTCTGTAGGATAATTTCCCAGTAGTGAAATTGCTAGTTTAAAGGATCTGTGCATTTTATAGCAAAGGAAATAATCAGCAAAATGAAAAGACAATCTACTGAATAGGAGAAAATATTTGCAAATGATGTGACCAAAAAGGATTGATATCTAACATATATAAACAACTCATATACCTCAACAACAACAAAAAAATCAAATAACCTAATTTTAAAAAGGACAGAAGAACTGAATAGACTTTTTTCCAGAAAGCAAATGCAGATGGCCAACAGGCACATGAAAAGATGCTCAACATTATTAATTGTCAGGGAGAAGCAAATCAAAACCACAAAGGTGAGATATCACCTCACATCTGTCAGAATGGCTATCATTAAAAAGACACAAATAACAAGTGTTGGTTAGGATGTGGAGGAAAGGGAACCCTTGTGCACTATTGGTGAGAATGTAAACTGGTACAGCCACTGTGGAAAATATCACGGAGGTTTCTCAAACAACTAAAAATAGAGCTACCAGCAATGACCCAGCAATTCCACTTCTGTGTATATATCCAAAAAAACACACAAAACCCAAAACACTATTTTGAAAAGATACATGTACCACAATGTTCATAACAGGGTTATTTACAATAGCCAATATATGGAAGCAATCTAAGTGTCCATCCACAGATGAATGGATAAAAAGATGTTGTACACACACACACACAAAATAGAATACTACTCCAACATAAAAAAAAATGAAATTTTGCATTTGCAGCAACATGGAGGGACTTAGAGGACATTATGCTAAGTGAAATAAGACAGAGAAAGACAAGTAGTACTGTATTAATTCACTTATATGTGTTTTCTAAAAAATACAACAAACTACTGAATATAACTGAAAAGAAGCAGAATCACAGATGTAGAGAACAAATTAATGGTTTCCAGTGGGGAGGGAAGAGTAATATAGGGGTGGGGAGTTAGAAGTATTAATACACATTAGTGGGTGTAAGACAGGCTCAAGGATGTACAACGTGGACAATATAGCCAATATTTTGTAATAACGGTAAGTGGAACAGTTAAAACTTAAAAAAAAGTTTTAAAAGTAATATTTAAAAATTGTTTAAAAATAAAGCAATTAAAAATTAAAGATCTGCACATTTAAAATCCTGATAGACATTGTTACATCGCTCTCCAGTGATACTGGATGCTTGGGGCTGGTGCACTGGGACGACCCAGAGGGATGGTACGAGGAGGAGGAGGGAGGGGGTTCAGGATGGGGAACATGTGTATACCTGTGGCGGATTCATGTTGATGTATGGCAAAACCAATACAATATTGTAAAGTAATTAACCTCCAATTAAATTAAATAAATTTATATATATATATAAAAAAGCTATGCCAGTTTACAGTTATCAAACATGTATGAGGTAGAGTACGGTTCTGCTCCAAATTAATGCTAGCCTTACCCGGATTCTCAAGGCATCTTGGAATTCTTTTTTCACCAGTTCTCTATTTTATTGCCAAAATAGCACTGCTAGGCTGTTTCTGAGATGCCTAATCTAACCTACCCTTCTAATCCCAAGAACTGACCTTAACTCTCCTGTGCCCACTTCAGTGCCATTGCTCTTCATACTCTTTCTTGTTGCCTCAAGATTTGGAACTTGTTGCTGCAGCTCCACACATTATTTCTGCATTAGGAAAAATGGGGAAAGTCACCCCTTTTATTAGGAGAGCAAAGCCTTCAAAGAAGGCCCTAGTTGACCACCTCTTACATCTTTTAGACATAACTCAGTCCCCTGGCCATTTCTAGCTGCGATAGGAAACTGGGATACTTAGTACCTGACAAAGGGGACTGAGGTTGCCATGAATATGTGTGCCAGTTTTGATGTGTTGCTTAAGCCTAGGCATGCTGCCACCCAGAATCAAATGAAGATTCTGTTAGTATGGAAGAAAGGAAGAATGGATACTGAGTAGTAACCCACAATATTTCAAACTGACAGAAAGATAAGCTTCATTACAGTAGCAAGAAGACAATTTTTTTTTACATAGTCATTATAGCTCATTCTGATCAGGGTAGCTTTAAATTATACATGTACATTCTTTCTTTGCCAAAGGTGTCATTTAATCAGGCCTAAAGTTAAATTGAAAGCAAAAGCATAGTGAGCTTTTGAAGTATTTATCTTATGTTCTCGACTGAAGAGATAAATTTAGTAGTTGTTTCTCAGGTAACTAAACTTTGCTGTCAGGATTAGTTTTTTATGTATTTAATTTGCCTTTAAACCTGGGTTCTGTGCAAAGTTCCATAACTGCTTTAAAATATGGGCTTTATTAGGGATATGAAAGCTGAGAGTGCAGTAATATTTTCTCCTTATTAACTCATCACATGATACTAGGGGTGGGGGATGGGAACCGAGAGCACTCAGATAACCACAGTGAGAAGAGACACGCCAAGCAACTGGGCCTTTCCATGACCCTGAAAAGAACTGAGGTTCTGCAAAGAAGCACTTGATGTGTTTATCCTCAAAATCTGTTAGTTTGGGAAGTGAATATTGAAATATTTTTTAAAAATAGTCACTTTTGTATAAGGATTTTCAGAGGTGTGTTTTGCTTTCCTTCTCACTGGTTGGTTGTTGTTTTGGAGGCTGGGAGTTGTTTCTAAATTTCACTTCAAAAGCTACTCTAGGCGGAGCTGATAAATGAATGTTGCTCTGGGGTCCACTTTGAAGAGGATGTTATGGTCAGTGCTTTAGGCTGAACACATGGTTAGCACTTTATAGTTCACAAATCTGTATCTGTGACTTTATTGATAGGTCTTGGGTTAGTTAAGGTTCTCCAGAGAAACAGAATCAATAGGCTGTATTAGGACACACACACACATTTTAGAAGGCTCACTTCAACCTTCCCTCCCTTCCCTGAGGTCAGAAGGCTTTTGGTCTGCCAGCGCTCAGCCTTGCTCAGCTCCCTCTCCTTTTTTCTCATACCAACATTTCCTCTAATATTCAGACTTGGCATCCACTTCTCTGAAGATCCAGACAAACACAGTAATATTTGTTGCTACTTACTCCCCAAGTAATCTATGAGAGTGAGTGTTCTGCTTCATCGTTGTCAGCATTGGATAGTTTCAAAATCCGTGCTACTTTGAAAAATTTAGAGTGTGTGAGGAAAGAGAAGCCTTGGATCCTCCTTCAGGGAGAGGAGATGGACTTCCTGCATTCCAGATGGGGAAGTGGAATATATCTGTCCTTTGGAATCTTATTATAGATGTTGCCCAGGTTCTAGTTTATTTGCTAGGATCCTATTTCAGGTACATTATGATTAAGTGGGATTGCCTGCACTGGCTTGAGGTTCTGTGTGTGCTGGCCTTAGTCGATTCAGCGACTCTTTGCGGCCCCAGGGACTATAGCTTGCCAGGCTCCTCTGTCCATGGGGATTCTCCAGGCAAGAATACTGCAGTGGGTTGCCATGCCCTCTTCCAGGGTATCTTCCCAACCCAGGTTCTAACTACATGGATGATACTATCAATATTTTGGGAAAAAGCATTTGAAATTTCAAACATTTGGTTCCTAACTACCCATGTACACACACTGGAAGCTGGGATGGCCTGTACTGACATAGCACAAATGTGGTAAAGTATAAAACACAGGGAAGTAATAACTCAATATCATAACAAACTGTAAGAAAAAAAAAAACGAAGTGTGACGAGATAATTCTTGCTGCATATCAAGCAGCAACTTGAATTCAAGCAACTGGAATCAAGAATTCCTGTCTTTTTATGTTAAGAGGAATTTTGGTCAAGCAAAACCTTACATAGACCCTGTATGTGAAACGGATGAAAAGTGACAGTGTTCTGGCTTCATTAGGGATGGAGGCTGGAGCTGGTGTGCTCATCCCACTCTACCTGCGTGGTAGCTGCAGGAGAGCTCCATGGAACCTCTGGGTCTATAGAACACAGTTTAATAACACTGTTAGAGATGACTCTCTTGGGCTGCTAAGCAAATCCAACATCATGCTAAGTTGCTTCAGTCTTACCTGACTCTTTTGCGACACTATGAACTACAGTCTGTCCGACCCCTCTGTCCATGGGGTTCTCCAGGCAAGGATACTGGGAGTGGGTTGCTGTTTCCTCCTCCAGGGGATCTTCCTGACCCAGGGATCGAACCCTCATCTCTTATGTCTCCTGCATTGGCAGGCCGGTTCTTTGCCACTAGCGCCACCTAGGAGGCTCAAGCATCTCATGGGAGCATGGTGGACACCACCCAGAGATGGTGATATTTTTTTTATTTTTTATTTTTTGTTTTTATTTATTTATTTATTTATTTTCTTGTTCACGCTTGTTTTTATTTTTATTTATTTTTATTTTTTAATACTTTATTCTACATTACAATACTGTATTTGTTTTGCCATACATTGACATGAATCAGCCACAGGTGAACACAATCTCCCAATGCCGAAGCCCCCTCCCACCTCCCTTCCCATATCATCTCCCTGAATCATCCTGTGCACCAGCCCCATGCATCCTGTATCCTGTATTGAACATAGACGCGCTTCGTTTCTTACAAGATAGTATACATGTTTCAATGCCATTCTCCCAAATCATCCCATCCTCTCCCTCTCCCTCAGAGTCCAAAAGTCCGTTCTATACCTCTGTGTCTCTTTTGTTGTCTCACATAGAGGGTCATCATTACTATCTTTCTAAATTCCATATATATGTGTCAGTATACTGTATTGGTGTTTTTCTTTCTGGCTTACTTCACTCTGTATAATCGGCTCCAGTTTCATCCATCTCATTAGAACTGAGTCAAAGTTATTCTTTTTAAGGGCTGAGTAGTACTCCATTGTGTATATGTACCACAGCTTTCTTATCCATTCATCTGCTGATGGACATCTAGGTTGCTTCCATGTCCTGGCTATTATAAACAGTGCTGCAATGAACATTGGGGTACATGTGTCTCTTTCAATTCTGGTTTCCTCGGTGTGTATGCCCAGCGGTGGGATTGCTGGGTCATAAGGCAGTTCTATTTGCAATTTTTAAGGAATCTCCACACTGTTTTCCATAGTGGCTGTACTAGTTTGCATTCCCACCAGCAGTGTAAGAGGGTTCCCTTTTCTCCACACCCTCTCCAGCATTTATTGCTTGTAGACTTTTGGATCACAGCCATTCTGACTGGTGTGACATGGTACCTCAGTGTGGTCTTGATTTGCATTTCTCTGATAATGAGTGATATTGAGCATCTCTTCATGTGTTTGTTAGCCATCCATATGTCTTCTTTGGAGAAATGCCTATTTAGTTCTTTGGCCCATTTTTTTTTATTGGTTCGTTTATTTTTCTGGAGTTGAGCTGCATAAGTTGCTTGTGTATCTTTGAGATTAGTTGTTTGTCAGTTGCTTCATCTGCTATTGTTTTCTCCCATTCAGAAGGCTGTCTTTTCACCTTGCTTATAGTTTCCTTTGTTGTGCAGAAGCTTTTAATTTTAATTAGATCCCATTTGTTTATTTTTGCTTTTATTTCCAGTATACTAGGAGGTGGATCATAGAGGATCCTGCTGTGATTTATGTCGGAGAGTGTTTTGCCTATGTTTTCCTCTAGGAGTTTTATAGTTTCTGGTCTTACATTTAGATCTTTAATCCATTTCGAGTTTATTTTTGTGTATGGTGTTAGAAAGAGGTCTAGTTTCATTCTTTTACAAATGGTTGACCAGTTTTCCCAGCACCACCTGTTAAAGAGACTGTCTTTACTCCATTGTATATTCTTGCCTCCTTTGTCAAAGATAAGGTGTCCATAGGTGTGTGGGTTTATCTCAGGGCTTTCTATTTTGTTCCATTGATCTATATTTCTGTCTTTGTGCCAGTACCATACTGTCTTAATGACTGTGGCTTTGTAGTAGAGCCTGAAGTCAGGCAAGTTGATTCCTCCAGTTCCATTCTTCTTTCTCAAGATTGCTTTGGCTATTCGAGGATTTTTTGTATTTTTGTATTTGATATTTTAAATGTGTGATAACTCATCTGTGATCAATCAGATGTCACACATGCTAGTCCTTGCCGTCTTGGACTACAGATTGCTTTATTGGTCTTCCCCACTCTGTTTGTTACTCAGGTAGACCCCTGCAGGCTATGGTTTCCCAGGTTCTTGTTGGGTTTGGCTATTGGGAGGCCAAGGCCAAAGATTGCTGGCAGAAAGTGAAGAAGACAGAGTATTTCTCTTCTCTCGAATCCCATTCTCCCACTCAGCCCCTTCCCATCTTTGGTGATGTCTCTGGAAGGCACCGTGCCTCTTCTGCATCTCCAGCTCTTCCAGATTGAACTGCCATGGGTCTAGTCTCTGACAGGAGGTACCAAAAATCCAAGAAACATGATAGAAAAATCTTAAAACTGAGAAACTTCTGTTCACTCACTTAATCATTTTTTCCCCTGATAACTGGGGGTAAGAGGGAGAAAAAGCATCCTTTTTCTATTTTTAGCAGGGGAATGCCCAAGAAGCAAGGTTTGAAATCATGGTATCACTGAAACAAACACAATATTTTGACTTTATAAGATTTTGGATTTTAAGAGAAGACTATGTTGAGGATCGGGTTAGTTGGAATTTGGGACTATTTTGAATCCCTCCCCATAAGAACAGGGATCTGGAGAGGTGTCCCAGGAATAAGTGAATGTGCAGAGCAGCTTCAGCTCTCCTGTCTGCCATCATTTCCCTACCCAGACGCACAGCACAAGTAGATTCCTTAAAGTGCTTATCAGTGGTGTCTGACTCTTTGAAACCGTGCTTTTCTGGCCATAGGATTGCCCAGACAAGAATACTGTAGGTTGCCATTTCTTCCCTCCGGGGGATCTCCCCACCTAGGGATTGTATTCGTGTCTCCTGCACTGGCAGGCGAATTCTTTACTGATGAGCCACCAAAGAAGCCCAAAGTGCTTAGAGTCTTGGGTTATTTCATCCACCTTTACATCTTTCCTGGTTTATAAATGGAATCTATATTAATTGGATCTCTTGATTCTGGGAAGGTTTGGGATCTAAATGCCAGTACAGTCAGATTAATGTCTCAAGATTCTGAGAGTTTCTAAGGAGATACTAGGAAGGGGTTGGCTTTCTGGGCAAACAAGTGCATTTGAGAGGGAAAGATCAGTTGCTAAAGAAAGAAGGATTCCACATCCCCTTCTCTTTTATACAGAATCTTTATTCTGAATGTCATTTGCGTATTGACAGGAAAGACCATGTTACTTCCCTGACTTCCACATGGACATCATGGCATGGATAAAATCTTCTAAGATTCTGTGAAATGGACTTTGTCTTCTTATAAATTAACTCCAGGACCACAAAGGCTCACAGTCACTAAGTGGGCAGTCATTGCCTTGGTAATAGAAGTTTCTATAAATTTTCAGGGAACCTTCTCTTGGGAGTAGAGTTCTTCTTGCCTATATTTAAGTGGTGAGAATTAGAGGGAAAGTTTTCTTAACTTCGGTGCCTGTGTGCTCAGTTGCATCTTTGTGATGTTATGAACTGTAGCCCACCAGGCTCCTCTGTCCATGGGATTTTTCCAGGCGTGAATACTGCTGTGGGTTGCCCTTTCCTCCTCCAGGCAATCTTCTTGACCCAGGGATCGAACCCACTTCTCCTGCGTCTCCTACATTGCAGGCAGAGTCCTTACTTCAGAGCCACTGGGGAAGCCCTTAATTTTGGTAAGAAAGACCAACTCAGAACTACTGATGTTGTTCTTCCCTGCCCAGCGTTGCCCTAATCTAGGTCCTAGTCTGTGGCCCAGTCCCTGAACCAAAAGAATCAAGCTTAGAGCTAAAAAGTCACCTTCTGTCCATCAGTACTGGCCCATGGAATCCAAAGTGGCCCTGTAGACCTGGGCATGGGATGGCCCACTCAGCAGTAGCCTCTTTGCTTACCCCCACCATCTGTCCCAGGTCTAGCTAGGATTCTGCTCTCGTTCTTGGTAGTCACCTTAACTCTGTTGAAACCAGAGCCCTGCCCTGAGTTTAGCTTTTTGTCCAAGGCTAGCCTTCCCAAGTCTTGTCTGCCCTCTTTCCCTGGTTGGCTGAGATCTTGTTTCAGCCAGATGGACAGCTCTCCCGATCATTCCCAAAGCAAGAAGCTGCTATATACCTGGAAATCCCTACATGCCAGGTTCTGATTCACAGCTCAGATTCTGTGAGTGTCAGTCCTCCCATGGACATTGTAACATGGACTGCTGTTGCCTCTTCTGGGGTGCGTGTGTGCTAAGTCACTTCGGTCATGTCCCACTCTTTGGAACCCCAGGAACTGCAGCCTGCCAGGCTCCTCCGTCCATCAAATTCTCCAGGCAAGACTTCTGGAGTGGATTGTCATGCCCTTCTCCAGGGGATCTTCCTGACCCTGAGATCAAACCTGCATCTCTTGCATTGGCAGGCAGGTTTCTCTTCTGGGGACACATCCTAAAATTTCTTCAATTCCCTCCTAGCTCCAGTCTCAGTCACTGTTTCTCCCTTCCAGACTGAAATTAGGTTTCCAGGTTAATGCTGTGACATTTCTGCCAACTGGGTCTTGACATCCAGGTAATAAGAAAGAGACATAATACCCAGTTTGATTTGCAATGGCATAAACTTATAAATGTATATGCAGTCTCTGTGTATGTGCACATTTAAAAAATGGAAATATCTTTTTTCCTGATAGAATGAAATTATTGTAAAAACTTAAAGTTCCCCCACCGTAATTACCCCTCTGAGTCATAATGTTAACAGCTTATATTGATATTATCTTCCCAGATCTTATATAGGGAAGTATAAATTCAAATATATATTATAATTTAATTAAGTATAAAATGTATATTTCAAACATAAATTGGATTATATTTTTCTGTAGTTTGTTTTTCATTTGAACTTCATCATTTATTGTTGGACATCATCCTGTTCTCATTTTTATTTTTTTTTCTTTCTAGTACTTTTCTCATTTTATGTATTTTTAAAATTCTTTTAAAAAATTGTTCATTTTTAATTGAAGGACAATTGCTTTACAGTATTGTGTTGGTTTCTGCCAAACATTAACATGAATCCGCCATAGATATACATGTCTCCTCCTTCTTGGACCTCCCCCGATCTCCCTCCCCATTGCACCCCTCTAGGTTGTTACAGAGCACAGGTTTCAGTTCCTTGAGTCAAACAGCAAATTCCCATTGGCTATCCATTTTACATAGGGGTAATGTATGTTTCCATGTTACTCTCTCCATACATCATTTTATGTATTTTTAAAAATGTTTTATTTTATACTCGAGCATAGCTGATTAACATCCTATTCTCATTTTAAATCTGAATTCTCTTTGGCTCAGCTTCAGAGTAGTCTGTGATTTAAGTATGAAAGAATAATTCTTCTCTTTTTATAGTCTTTTTTGGGGTGGGGTTATTTATTAAATTATTTATAGTGATAGGTTTTACAGAAATAGATGTTTTTACTGAGGCCATCAAAACCCTCAGTGCCTAAATGATTCTGCTGATTAAGTGGAAAACATGTGAAGGCATGTCAGGCTGTCAAGCGAAAGAGAAGGCGATCCCTCCCTAATGTAAATGGATTACATGAAGACCTGACCTCCCACGGCGGCAAGCTCTGGTGTTTTATGCTCTAAAGGCCAGGTAGATATTACTCTGCAAGGTTCTTGTGGAATGTTGAACTTTTAAAACGAAGAACCAAATTTTAAAACTGTCATAAATCTGAGTCTGGCTTTCAGAAGGCAAGAATGCTATTTTTAGTGTCCGGATTGCAGTCTTTCCCTTTGGTAGTTGATGATGACTGCACAGTAAGAATGAAAAATGAAACTTCCCGAGATTGGATAGCTAAGGAGATTGAAAATAACACCCAGACAGTGAAGCCTTTGGGTCACTAATTTGAATTCAGCTCAGCTCAGTGATGACTACAAATTGTTCTGTCTGATGGCAGCGAGGCTTGCAGAAAATACATTCCTCATGGTTATCTGTGTTAATTCTCTCTCTGCTTGTTGGAACCAGGTTTGCTCATTTTCAATTGTAATCCCCTAGAGGGCAGGGGCTACAGCTGCATAATATGCTTTTGACACCTTCATTTAGAAGAGTCGATTAGATGATTTTGATAAGGGAAATGAAGAAATGCTCTTTCTGAGGTGAGCCGGCTGGTGTGAAATCCTGGCTACGAAGCATTCCTGTGAAATATGCGCATCATCCCTTCTGGTTTGTTCTGGGCGGCCTTGGAAATAGTTTAGTCTCATGCAATGGCAGATAGTCTCCTTTTATAGTCCTGTCAGCAAATGCTACAGCTCAAACCCTGAAATTTAAACACACATCTCTCTTTTTTTTTTTTTGATTTGCACACATCTGCTGGAGTCCAACTCGACACCCACCTTTTCTGTTGTCTTCCTTACTCACTTGAGGACGCCTTGGCCATAATACATTGATCCATTTGTCTATTAAATATTAATTTCATCCTCTGCTGATTCTGATTTTTTTGTCTCTGTGTATGAATGTGTCCTACCTCCCTATGTAGAAGCAAACATTTTGAGGGTCAAGACCATTCCTTATATCTTTTGTAACCTCCCCAGTGACTAGCACAATGTTTGCTATAGTACATGCTAATACTAGCAGATTTTATTAATAACATTGTTGAATAATAGTCGTAGAAATTTTCATAGTGAAACTGAAGTCGCTCAGTCGTGTCCGACTCTTTGCGATCCCATGGACTGTAGTCTACCAGGCTTCTCTGTCCATGGGATTTTCCAGGCAAGAGTATTGGAGTGGGTTGCCATTTCCTTCTCTGGAAATTTTCATAGACTTTTATAATAACTGATATTATACAAACTGTGTTTCTTTTTTGACTCATTTAGTATTATATTTTCAGTGCTATAGAGGCAGTGCCCATACATTCATGTAGATTGTATACTGTACAAATCTAGAGGGGCCTGTTTACAGAGACAATGCTATGGTGATTGGAAGCTCTAATTGCAGGTGATTGGAGGCTCTAATTTCAGGTAATTTCAGGCTCTAATGGCTCTGGAAAACGGAGATCAAAGAATGATGGCACTGTGCTCAAAAATAAAACATATGTCTGTAACTGCAAAAGGCTACACACATAAGAATAAGTCACTAGTACACTTGCTTTTGAACCAAAACTAAATAGAATAGGGATAACATTTTTCAACAAGTGGGTGTTTCCGCTCCTTCTACTCCACTTTGCCATCCCAAATAATTAAAAAAAAAAACAAAAAACAAAACTTCCTTGAAGATTCAGTTTATTCCTGTCCTTAGCCCTCTTAATAGTATATTTTTTGTCAACGCAGGTTTGGGGGTTTTGTGATGCAGAATCAGATTCTATTGAGACAGACAGGATTAGAAAGCAGAGAGGACGAGAGAAGGAAAAATAATCCAGGGTCCTGACTCCTGGCGTTGGTGGAGAGATTGAGAGAATAAGAAGCTCAGATCAGGGTAGGCTGGGGGAGAGAGGAGCAGGCAAGGTGCTTCAGGAAGTACTGCAGACACGTTACAAGTGGATTCTCTTGATGCCTGCACATCAAGATAGGTTAGGTTCTGCGGTAGTTGCAGTGTGCAAACAATTACTGTCTTTGGCCTCACACAGCAAAGTGTATATATGCCAATCCCAGTCTCCCAATCCATTCCACATCCCTTTTCCCTGCTTGGTATCCATGTTTGTTCTCTGAATCTGTTCTAACAAAAGCTCATTTCTTACTGAATATCGGGTTCAGGTACCACCAGACTGTGTGTGCAGGGAGTGCGCTATGTGGTGACTTGGTGGGCTCAGCTGCTTTGATCTGGACTCTGCCATCATAAGAATGGCAGGGGAGGAGGGGACAAGGAGACCTCACAGTCTTCACAGCTTTAGCCAGGAAGAAGTTTTACCTGAAGCCCATGGCTGCCTGACTGCAGAGGGGCTGGGAAGCAGAAACTGTATATAGATGGGCTCTGCTAATACCTACATCTGGCTTTTCAGAAGCATCGGAAGGACTAGAATCGCTTTTGCTTTTGGTGGCTGACAGTGTCTCTTACAGGATATACCTCTCTGAGACGGGGCCACAGAGGCCTTGGAATTTATTTGGCTTATACAGAAAAAGACGACTACAGGTTATAAAACTTTCTTAAAAGTTTCTAAAAAATACAATAAAGTAACTGTCATCCTGCTAAGTATTTATTATAAGAGCTTTTGAAAGTTTCTGTTGCCTTGCTCTCTCTCTTTTTTTTCCCTTTAGTGAGAAAATATTCATGAATGCAATCACTTCCATGACTTATAGAGAGGAAGTTTTAAATTTGGTTTATTTCCTTTGCTTCCTTGATATTCACTTTATTAGGCATCTTAAGACAGAGAAAAGGTTATAAATTCCCTTCAGTGTCATTGAAAGGAAACCTGTCTAGAATAACATAAATGTGATGGTCATTCATGATTCCTTTGAGCTTTATGACTCTTCTAAGAAAATAAAAAGTCTGTACTGCAAATTCATAGGAGAAACGAAGCTGGCAGCATGTGTCTAATGTGATTTCTTAGCAAGTGTATTTTAGCAGAGGACGAAAGATTATAGAACTACATACAATCTTTTTTTTTTTGAAAATAGTAGGATAAATTAGGAAACAATTTTAGATTTTTCTGCGATTTCCTCAACAGAAACCACTATATTTTAGGAGACATTATCTGATTATTTGTGTCTTGACAACATTTCGACAGTTTCAACAGGTGGTCCCTACCATTAACAACAACAACAACCTAGTTGTCATAAATGAGAGCAAGAGCAGGCACGATTGAATACTTCAGTCTGCAATTACATTTTCTGCATAATTAGTCATAAATTGAGCATCCAAACATAGATGCATGCGTAATTAATTATGACTTATTTAAAAGCACTCGGGTTATGACACTTTGTTCTTCATTTCCTGCAAATCAAATTACTGAAGTTTTCATTTCATTTAAAAATAATTTTCCCTGCTTTATTTTTTTTTTAAATTTCAATGGAGATATAAGGTTGATTACAGACTAAATAACTGAGGTAAGGTAAACAAGGTAAACACTGTGAAGGAAGGGAGGGAGGGATAATATCTGAAAGCCTAAGATTGCAGAGGGTTAGAAGAGCTTGCTCTGAAGCTGGGGAGCGGAAACTGAGGATAGGGCTGGCAGGGCTAAGTAATGAAAGATTTTCTTGGTGTTTTTGATTGGGTTATCTTAGCTGAGAAAAGATAACCCATTAAGAGAAATAACACAGATGAAGAAAGCCTAATGATCAAATGATTAAACATTTGGAGACAAAGCTAACTGCCATCTTCTGAAACACGTTCATCTGAAATATTCTGTTAACCAATGAATGTTTTATTTTTAGTAGATTTAGATGCTGTTCCTTCATTACTGATAGATTATATGGATTGTTTGAAGAGAGTCAAGATGTACTGCCTGGATGTGTGTTTTGGCCTTTTCTCAAATATTATGTGATGACACCTTGATGACTTTGTCCACGGAAAGGGCTTTTAACTATTGGCGAGTGCCTTGTCTGTTTCTCAGATGACTCAGTGGTAGAGAGTCTGCTTGCCAGTGCAGGAGATGCAGGAGACTTGGGTTCATCCCCTGTGTCGGGAAGATTCCCTGGAGGAAGAAGCAGCAACCTACTCCAGTATTCTTTATTCTTTCTTTCTTTATTTTTAGTTGGAGGATAATTGCTTTACAACATTGTGCTGGTTTCTGACATACATCAGCCATAGGTATACCTATGTCTTCTCCCTCTTGAAACTTTCTCCCACCTCCCCCTCAATCTCCCCCGCTAGGGTGTAACAAAGTACTGGTTTGAGCTCCCTGGTCATACAGCAGATTTCCACTGGCTTTCTGTTTTACATGTGAAAAATGTGTATGTTATCATGCTACTCTCTCAGTTTGTCCCTTCCTCTCCTTCCTCGCTGTCCACACATCTGTTCTTAAGTCTGCATCCCCACTGTTGCCCTGAAAATAGGTTCATCAGTACCATTTTTCTAGATTCCATATATATATGCATTAATATATGGCATTTATTTTTCTCTTTCTGAATTACTCTGTATAATAGGCTCTAGGTTCACCCACTTCATCAGGACCAACTCAAATGTGTTCCTTTCATTCCATTGTATATATGTACCACAGCCTTTTTATCCATTCATCTGGGGATGAACATCTAGATTGCTTCCATGTCCTAGCTATTGTAAATAATGTTGCAATGAACATTGGGAAATATGTGCCTTTTTCAATTATAGTTTCCTCAGGGTATGTGCCCAGTCCACTCCAGTATTTTTGCCTGGATAATTCTATGGACAGGGGAGATGGGTAGGGTACAGTCCAGGGAGTTGCAAAGAATTGGACACAACTGAGAAGCTGAGCATGCATGCACTCAGGTGCCTTTGCTGGTGTGATCAGTCTTGAAAGCCAAATAATTTATACCTACTAGGCCTCTCTGTATATAAGCTCCAGACCAGTGCTTCTTAACCTTTCCTGGTAAGTATTCCTCAGACTATGACATGGAATTCATATCTCTACAAGTCTGGGACCATAGTCTAACCATGTATCAGAAAATAGGAAAATTCCTTACTTTTTTATGTTAGAAATTCATGTGAATTTTAAAATTTTATAATATATCCATGTCTGTTTAACATTAAAACAAACTTTTAAAAACATAAACTGTGGGAAAACATGAAACTGTTTTCTGCCTAACTCAGTGGTTAATAAGTGAGACCTTTTTCAACAAGTCTGTCCACCGTGGAGGTGAGTGATGGAAATTATCACAGTACATCAGTTTTTGTGTCCAGGAAATCTCTCTTCTCAATATTTCAGACCCAAATTCATATATATCAGGACATAAATATCTGCAGACTTTTAGAGTTTTATAAGCTATGTTGACACTCCAAGTGGAGGTTCAGGGCATTTTTATGCAACAGTTGATGACATCTCACTAATTAACATCTCACTGAGAGCTGCTGTGATGTGGCTAGCTGAAATTATCTGACCCATTTTTTACCACTTTATTGATCCCAGTGAGAAGATCAAGAGGCAGGTGCTTTGGGGTGAGGCATTCTTAGTAAACAAAATCTACTATTAGATTGTGTAACAGTCTTAATATATTTCACTACTCCTACCACTTGTCACAGATTTGATGTTAAATTATACATCTGTCCATGTATTCAAGCTTCCATAGTGGCTCAGATGGTAAAGAATTTGCCTGCAGAAGACATGGATTCGATCCTTAAGTTAGGAAGATCCCTGGGGAAGGGAATGGCTACCCCCTTTAGTTTTCTTACCTGGAGAATCCCATGGACAGAGGAGCTTGGTAGACTACAGTTCATGGGGTCACAAAGAGTCAGACATGATTGAGCCACTAACATTTTCACAAAGTGTGCAATAAATGTAATGTGCTTGAATCATCCTCAAATCATTCTCTTCAACCCCCAGTCTATGGAAAAATTTTCTTCTGCATAATTGTTCCCTGGTGCCAAAAGGTTGAGGACCACTGCTATAGTATAACAGTTTCCCTGGACTAAGTGTGAAAATACAGGGCACCTCTCTTTTCTGAATTAGAAGTCCCATATTGGCAAGGAGATTTTAACACTGCTAATGGGGATGAAAATCCCACAGGAGAGGAATGACCCAGAGGAAGGCTTCTGCCTTCCTTCTGCCAAAGAGAACTGGTCCGAGAGCTGCTCTCAAACATCCTGTGTGGATGGAGCTCAGTGATGGGCTTTGTGCTGCAAAGCTAGGATCTTGGATGTCCAGATCTGGAGACGGGGTGAGGTGGTATCAAGGTTTTCCTTTAATAACAAGAGCCCTTCACACCCTGTTGATTCAAATCAAAGGGATCCACATCCATTTTCACATCTCACTGATTATTTTGTATATAGTGCTACATGTTCATTTAGGCTCAGAATTGCATCCATATATTTCCAGCTTTCTATGATCTCTTTTGCTTCATTTGCTCTTCTGAAATATTTCCAATTATTTGGGTACCCAATTGTTCGTGAAGTGGTCTCTCAGTTTGTGCTGAGAAGGCATTTTTAGAAAAAAAAGATTTATCATGATGATAATGATGTTATATGCTGATTACAAAAAGACCTGACCATTTATGCTCATTGAGATAGTAAGTGATTTCCCTACTTCCAAACTGTGAAAGAATCTTTCTTTCAAATCTTTTAGTAATTTTTCTTTCCTGGTTGATGAGGTCTTCTTAGCTGATGAGTTTCAACAGGAGAGTCTTTGTAACCGATCAGCCTGTACTGGGAGAGCTTGAATGAAGCAATTAGGCCCAACTAAACTTTTAGTTCACAGACCAAGGTGTGGTAAGTATTTTTTGGAGATAGCAGTGTCAATCAGAAATGAGGATGCCATTCTGGGATGAGGGTCTGAGAGACTGAGAGGTCTTTTTCAGCCTCTACTTACAGTCTTCTGACATAATGCATTTTTTACATAGTAGACAGCGCTGCCTGAAAATAACTCATACTCTCTCATTGCCTTAGAGGAAACTGCAGTCAGATTCATCCTAGCTGTTATACAGGATGTTGATATTTCATTATTTGTCAGGTCAAATGCTGGACATGACATAAGAGGAAGATCCCCATGATAGCACTGACTTAAAGTATCCAGCAAAGCTTAGACTCAGCAGTGGTTAGGCTCATTGCTAGTAAGGAGTGCCTTGGTGCAAAGTGCAGAAAAGCTACTCCTTTGGGCAAATGGATAACCAAAAAGCACCCCTTCTTTAGGGTGGATGCAGCCTATCCCGGATAGTGGTTTAGATTTGAGCCCCCTCAGACTCTGTCCCCCAGGTACCTTTGTGCAATATACTAAGGTGCACCCTGGGGGTCCCTGTTGATATTCCTGACAAGAGTGTTATAGGAGTCCCAAGACACCACCAACAGAGAGGATGCCAGCAGTCAGATAGGTTGAAAGGAGTGGAGGAGAGAGAAATAACAGATTCCTCCTGGTAATAGTACTAGCCGATGAGACGGTGGGAGGAGGTTGAAATCGGGAGGGTATTGTCAACCATGGAATAGCAGAGGGTTTTTTTCCCTCTTTTAGAAACTTGCTTGGAATGTCAGGTTTGGAACCTGATAGGAGATATCCCTTCCTTGGTACCTCTGTTGCTGGTGCCTATCTTTTCCATCTTTGTCTTCTTAACATCCCTCACCAGGCCTAAAGGGCCATGACTATCGAACACAATCACATTCTTTTTATATTAGACACTATTTATGCTTAAAATAATAGATTCCTGCAAATAAAGGTCAAAGTGATATTTGAGAAATTTCTTCTCTCTTCCTGTTCTCTTACCTGTAGTACTCTTGATTTTCTTCTAAGTTCTCCTTATCCTTCATACCCAGCTCAGGTCTTATCCTCTGCTAAATTGTCTGCTGATCACTCTAGATGTATGTAGACTTCTCTGAATTTTCGTTACTCCACGATCTGTACCATATACTTATTATCCTCAAGTTGTTTTATGTGTTGAGATACTTTTCTTCCACAACGTTATCAGTTTGTTGAGGGCAAGGACTATACACATTGTAGTTACATCTCCAGTGTGTCTTGCAAAAAGGAAAGTGAAAGAAAAGAAAGTGAGTAGCTCAGTTGTGTCCGACTCTTTGCGACCCCGTGGACTGTATCCTACCAGGCTCTTCCCTCCACGGGATTCTCCAGGCAAGAGTACTAGAGTGGGTTGTCATTGCCTTCTCCAGGGGATCTTCCCAATCCAGGGATTGAACCCCGGTCTCCTGCATTGCAGGCAAACGCTTTAAACTCTGAGCCACCAGGGAAGCCCCTCCAAAAAGGAAGTGCTCACTAAAATTTTAAATTCCTAAACTTTAACTCCTAACTTTAAAAGCCTATGCTTTAAAACTCTAAACTTTAAACTCAAACTGGTTTGAGAAGGGTTGGGATTGAAAACCTCAATATATGACTTTCCATTACCTGTCATAAATTGAGAAAGTGATATATTATGGAAAACTAAACCAACACACAATGCTAAAAATTTTGCAGTCAATTGTTTCCACTTGTGAAGACCTCACTAAGGGCTTCTGACCTGCAGCTAACTAGATACGTTGGTGTATCATAGCATTCTTCTTTGCGGAAAGTCTAGCTGGAATGTTAATGAAGAGCGAAAGGATGGAAAGGAGATGGCAAGAAGGTGAAGGAGGGCACACTAGAGGCCTGGAAAATCATCAAGGGGGAAGCTACCAAGTGACAAAATGGACAAGCAAATTCTGATGAGCAAATTTCAGAATTTGCATAGGAAAACTGGTGGTCTTGCAGAGCTTTAGGGAATAAATTATTCTGGGCAGTTAAGCTTTTACATGGTTGGAGACTAGCTTTTTTTTTTAGTATGAAAAGTTGTTTATTTTAATCATTTGGGGTAGAAATATTTTTGAAAATGGGTTACAGATTTTAGTAGACATTTAAGGGTGACAATTTAACTTACTAGCAATAGCAAATTACTCCAAAATGTCAAGGCTTAAAACAACAAACATTTATTATCTCACAGTTTCTGTGAGTCAGGAATCAAGTATGGCTTAGCTAGGTGTCTGTGGCTCAAGGTCCCTTGTGAAGTTGTAGCCCAGCTGTCAGCAAGTCTCATCTGGAGGTGTGACTACAATGGGAAAGGAGATCCACTGTCAAGCTCAGTCATGTGGTGTTTGGCAGATCTTGGTCCCTTGTCACGTGGGCTTTTGCACAGAGCTGGCTCATGACAAAGAATAGGGCAGACTCACAGCAAGTGATTTAAGAGATCACACGTGGGACTTCCTGGCAGTTCAACGGCTAAGACTCTGAACTTCTTGTGCTTCCACTGCAGGGGGCGTGAGTTTGTTCCCTGGTTGGGAAGCTAAGATCTCCCATGCTGTGAGGCATGGCCAAAAATATAATAAAGTAAAATAAAATAATAAAGAAACTGATAGCACCATTAAAGAAAAATATGTACTTAAATGAAAGCCAAAATCTTTTCATAATCTGCTTTTGGAAGTGATAACTCACCACCTTTTTCTATTTCATCCTTTAGAAGTGAGCCTAAGTCCAGCTCACACCCCAGAGTAGGGGCTCACACAAAAGTGTGAATACTTGCAGGCTGCCAACCACAGACCTTTGATAGTCATGTTAATGTTGCTTACCTATTGGCTGGTTGACTGGAACAAGTGAAAGTCACTCAGTTGTGTCCGACTCTTTGAGGCCCCATGGACTCTGAAGTCCATGGAATTCTCCAGGCCAGAATACTAGAGTGGATAGCCTTTCCCTTCTCCAGGGGATCTTCCCAACCCAGGGATCGAACCCAGGTCTCCCGCATTGCAGGCGGATTCTTTACCAGCTGAGCCAGAGGATACTGAGCGAGGCATAGTGTGATCTATTCACACTGTGAAGTGGATATGCGTAAAGAAGCAGAGGCGAGGCATGAGCAGGGAGCGTTCTCTGGATTCCCATCTGCTCTTCGGACTTGTGTTTTATGAAACATATCCATAGCCCTTCCCTTTTAAGAAATTCATTTAAAAATATTCATTTACTTGGCTGCAGTGGGTCTTAGTTGTGGCATATGGGATCTAGTTCCCCAACCAGGGCCCCCTGCATTGGGAGTGTGGACTCTTAGCCCAGGATCACCGGGAAGTCCCTGTACTCCTTTAATAGAATTTACCTTGATTCCACCATGAACTTCTCAGTGAAGTCATAAGTCATGTTGGTTCAGATACTTACTCAGAGAGAAACCTTCTTTGCCATCTTACATATAACATGATAAGAGAATTTAAAAATCTTTATGGACATTAATTTCACTCCTACTTAGTGAATGCCTACTCCATGCAAAGCAGTATCCTAGACAATGGGAAAACTGTGGTGAACAAGATGGGAGAGACCCCTTCCCTCATGTATCTTATTGTCTAGTCCAGTCATTTTTAATGCTGATGGATTATGCTGATGGTTAAGATTTACTGAGATATGTAAGGCTGTTTATATAGCCTTACATCAAATAATTCCATTCTTTGAGCTGCTTTTTAGATTTGGTTTCCATATTTTATGTTTTCCTTCTTGGCTTCTACAGTTTTTGAGGGAAAGAAGGGTGTTATTTTATTGTGGATCTAGGTGGCTCTAGTGGTAAAGAATCTGCCTGTCAGTGCAGGAGACATAAGAGACATGGGTTTGATCCCTGGGTTGGGGCGATCCCCTGGAGGAGGAAATGGCCACCCATTCCAGTATTCTTGCTTGTAGAATCCCATGGACAGAGGAGCCTGGTGGGCTACAGTCCATGGGGGTCACAAGAGTTGGAAATGTGAGAGTTGGACTGTGAAGAAGGCTGAGTGCCGAAGAATTGATGCTTTTGAACTGTGGTGTTGGAGAAGACTCTTGAGAGTCCCTTGGTCTGCAAGGAGATCCAACCAGTCCATTCTGAAAGAGATCAGCCCTGGGATTTCTTTGGAAGGAATGATGCTAAAGCTGAAACTCCAGTACTTTGGCCACCTCTTTGGCCACCTTATGTGAAAAGTTGACTCACTGGAAAAGACTCTGATGCTGGGAGGGATTGGGGGCAAGAGGAGAAGGGGATGAGCGAGGATGAGATGGCTGGATGGCATCGCTGACTCGATGGACGTGAGTCTGAGTGAACTCTGGGAGTTGGTGATGGACAGGGAGGCCTGGCGTGCTGCAATTCATGGGGTCGCAAGGAGTCGGATACGACTGAGCGACTGAACTGGACTAAACTGAAGTGACTTAACACACACACACAGATATTAGGCATTCAAAATTGTTATCCTTGTGTGTAAGGTAAGAGTAAATTGTTTATAGAGTTGTTTACATACTTTCATTTATCTGTTTCGATGCTCAGTAGCCTTTCTTACGTACTTTCTTTTTTCCATCCATGCTCTAGACGAGTGAGATTTCTGGAGACAAAAGGAGTCACAGTGAGGTTATGTACTTATTTCAGTGATTTGTCAAAGCTCAAAACACTTTGAAGGTATATAATCACTGAGAAGTTTCAATTTGATCGTGTCACACCTAATGAGCAGGAATTGAATTCCTGTTCAGCAAATATTCACTCTTTTCCCTCTCCCCTGGGGGAGAAGTATTTGTCCGTATGTCTCAGATTTTGGGTTTGACAAAGCAGTTTGCTTTGGTCAATGAAATTGAATGGATATAATACAAGCAGAGGCTTTAAACGTATGTGTGAGGTCTGGCTTGGTCTCTTGCATTTTTGTGATTGTGCAGAGAAGAGCATGCCTTAGATAGCCACCATCTCTTCAGCCTGGATCCCAGAATGAAACTGGAGCAGACACAAACCCAGCCTGAACCCTGGAGCCAAGCCCGTAACTCTCAGCCTGAAGCAGAGCTACTCCAGCCACTTTGCGACCCTCTACTGAGAAAGGCACGTGCTTGCCGCCATAAACTATTGTTTGAGATGGTCTCTATATAACATTATTCCAGTAATGTCTGTCTACCACAGCCAGAGGGGCGAAATAATAGAGCATTTTAGTAGACCGAATAAGGCCCCTAAGATGCCCATGTCCTAATCCCTCGAACCTGCGAATGTATTATCTTAGATGGCAAAAGGGACTTTGTACCTGTGATTAAGTTAAGAGTTCTGAGATGGGGAGATGATGCTGGATTATTCTGATGAGTCCAGTGTAATCTCCAGGGGTCCTTAGAAGAGGGAGGGAGGAGAGCGAAGTGAAAGAGGGGGATGTGAGGACAGAAGCAGAGGTCAGAGTGATCAGGCCATGAGGCAGGGGTGGGGACAGGCTCTGCAAGCTGCACAAGGAGACCTTTAGAAGGAAACATCATTGACGACACCTTCACTTTAGTTCTTTAAGATCTGCTTTGGGAAAAAAAAAGATCTGTCTTGGACTTTGACTCTAGAATGGCAAGATAATAAATTTATATTGGTTTAAACCCTACATTGTCATAATCTGTTACAGCATCAACAAGAAACTAATACAAATATATTAAGATTAAATAGATAATTAATATTTCTCTCCCTGTTAAAGGAAAATATTTATATTTAGAGTAATATACTATAGTATCATCCTATAAATGTGTTCAGAAACTATCCTTTCCAAAGTCAATCGCAGTATGTTTCTGTTTTTATTTAATGATTGAGGAATAAAGATGGTGGCATTCATTATTTTCTAAGTAGATTGTGACTCACTCAGAGGAGAATAAATATATTAATACACAATAAATACTTTGAAATTTGTATTAACTGCATATAGGTGAGGATAGGGTAAAGTTTGTCAAAATTAATAAATATTAAAGATATAAAATATTTTGTCAGAAATGCAGATTTATTACTTTCAATTAACACACATAACTAAAATTATGTTAATGAAGAGCTAGTAGAGGTTCCTAATCTTTGATGCTCTAAAAATATACCTGCCTATACCCTCCCCATGGACTTCCCTGGAGGTACTAGTGGTAAAGAACCTGACTGCCAATGGAGGAGACATAAAAGATCTCTGAGTTCAATCCCTGGGTTGGGAAGACCCCCTGGAGAAGGGCACAGCAACCCACTCCAGTATTCTTGCCTGGAGAATCCCATGGACAGGGGAGCCTGGTGGGCTACCGTCCATGGGATCACAAAGAACTGGACATGACTGAAGCAACTTAGCATGCACACTTACTCTACCCACAGAGATTTCGGTACAGAAAAGCAAAGGGGGTTAGGGTTTGGGGAATCTGGTTTTTTTCTCTTCTCTAAATAATTATTATTTATAACTTGCAGATATATGTGAAAGTACAAAGTAGTTTTTCACTTTTGGGAGGTTACATACTCTCACCTAGACTTAACAATCACTACTATTTTGCTTTGTTTGCTTTATATATTTTTAAAACTTTTTAACATGAAATTTCAAGCTTAAAAGTAGAGACTATAGTACAGAGAACCCCTATGTGCCATTGACGAATTTCAATAATCACCAATTCATGCCAAGCCTACTTCACAAGTGCCACCTCCCAACTCTCTCCACCCTCCACTGGCTTATTTAAAAGCAAATCTCAGATACATTTTTGTAAACAAATATTTTAGCCTGCACTGTAAAATGATAGAGGAGTCTTTAAAAACATATAACCGCGATGAGAGCGTTCAATTCAGTTCAGTCAGTCGTGTCCAGCTCTTTGTGACCCCATGGACCACAACACACCAGGCCTCCCTGTCCATCACCAACTCCTAGAGCTTGTTCAAACTCATCCATCGAGTCACTGATGCCATCTAACCATCTCATCCTCTGTCGTCCCCTTCTCCTCCTGCCTTCAATCTTTCCCAGCATCAGGGTCTTTTCTAGTGAGTCAGTTGTTTGCATCAGGTGGCCAAAGTATTGGAGTTTCAGCTTCAGCATCAGTCCTTCCAGTGAATATTCAGGACTGATTTCCTTTAGGATTAACTGATGAGAACATTACTCCTAATAAAACTAACACTTTTTTTTTTTTTTTTAGTTTTCTGAATGTTGAGTTTTTTTTTTTCTGCCTTTTATTTTTTATTTATTTATTTATTTTAAAATTACAATACTGTATTTGTTTTGCCATACATTGACACGAATCAGCCATAGGTGAACACAATCTCCCAATGCCGAAGCCCCCTCCCACCTCCCACCCCACATCCTCTACTTGAATCATCCTGTGCATCAGCCCCATGCATCCTGCATCCTACATTGAACATAGATTGGCGCTTCGTTTCTTACACGAAAATATACATGTTTCATTGCCATTCTCCCAAACCATCCCACCCTTTCCCTCTCCCTCAGAGTCCAAAAGTCCACTCTATACCTCTGTGTCTCTTGGTTGTCTCACCTACAGGGTCATCATTACTGTCTTCTAAATTCCATATATATGTGTCAGTATACTGTATTGGTGTTTTTCTTTCTGGCTTACTTCACTCTGTATAATTGGTTCCAATTTCATCCATCTCATTAGAACTGAGTCAAATTTATTCTTTTTAAGGGCTGAGTAGTATTCCATAGTGTATATGTACCACAGCTTTCTTATCCATTCATCTGCTGATGGACATCTAGGTTGCTTCCATGTCCTGGCTATTATAAACAGTGCTGCAATGAACATTGGGGTACATGTGTCTCTTTCAATTCTGGTTTCCTCGGTGTGTATGCCCAGCAGTGGGGTTGCTGGGTCATAAGGCAGTTCTATTTGCAATTTTTAGATCTAAATGTAAGACCAGAAACTATAAAACTCCTAGAGGAGAACATAGGCAAAACACTCTCCGACATAAATCACAGCAGGATCCTCTATGATCCAACTCCCAGTATACTGGAAATAAAAGCAAAGATAAACAAATGGGATCTAATTAAAATTAAAAGCTTCTGCACAACAAAGGAAACTACAAGCAAGGTGAAAAGACAGTCTTCTGAATGGGAGAAAACAATAGCAAATGAAACAACTGACAAACAACTAATCTCAAAGATATATAAGCAACTTATACAGCTCAACTCCAGAAAAATAAATGATCCAATAAAAAAATGGGCCAAATAACTAAATAGGCATTTCTCCAAAGAAGACATACGGATGGCTAACAAACACATGAAAAGATGCTCAACATCACTCATTATCAGAGAAATGCAAATCAAGACCACAATGAGGTACCATTTCACACCAGTCAGAATAGCTGTGATCCAAAAGTCTACAAGCAATAAATGCTGGAGAGGATGTGGAGAAAAGGGAACCCTCTTACACTGCTGGTGGGAATGCAAACTAGTACAGCCATTATGGAAAACAGTGTGGATATTCCTTAAAACTAACACTTTTAAAATATGTTCACAGAGCCGGTTCAGATTATGTATAGTCTCTATTGTTAATAAACTCCATAGGGGAGTTCCTGCTCTTCCATGGCTGTGAAGCACTGCTTTGAACACTGTTTTATCATGTGATCTTATGAAAATACAACGGAGGGTTTCAGAGGATTAAAGATGCTCAAACTCAGTTTGTCTTTGAACTAGTTCATACATGGACATGAAATGCTTGTTGATACTGAATTTTTAAATTGATCAATGATTCGTTCTTATGGGAGGGTAGAGAGAAGGTGAGAGGCATGGTTTCTGGAGCTACAGGAGATTACCATATGAAGTAAAGAATGGAGAACTGAACAGAAAGTTTGAGACAAGAGGTGATCATACTTACCTTGGGGGGACCAGGAGGCAGAACATACACATTTGCCAGAGGTGGACTCAGCTGTGGGCTCAGCTTGGCATCTTGGATGGGAAAGTTAAGCCAGAAGGATACAGACCCCAGGTCAGTGCCAGGCAGTGGTTTAGGAACCAGGAGACATTCCAGTGGAGAGACTGGAAACATGGCAAAGGCTGGCCAGCAGAGTGGCTCCAGCATCATCCCGAACCAGCATTGGTCTGAGCTCTTGGCATTGAGTAAACATTCACATTAAATGGAGACACACTGTGTATAGGGCATCCCAGGTGGCGTAGTGGTAAAGAATCTGCCTGCCAATGCAGGAGACGGAAGAGACATGGGTTTGATCCCTGAGTCGGGAAGATCCCTTGGAGAAGGAAATGGCAACCCTCTCCAGTATTCTTGCCTGGAAAATTCCCAGGACAGTGGAGCCTGATAGACTAACAGTCCATGTGGTTGCTAAGAGTCAGACACCACTGAACACGCACGCACGCACTCACAGTGTGTATATGCATCTATGTACATCAGACAAACATCTGCCAAGGCAGGAAGTGAGATCCTTGAGCAGATCCCTGACTGGAGAGGGCAATATGGGCTGAGGAAAGGTTCCTTTGTCTTGACCATTACCAGAGACAATTGTAGGCATACCCCCTATTCGAAGTATTTCTGACCCATTAACTGGAATGATTCCCTTCTTTAGCAGTCATGCAGAAGGCAGCCACAGTGAAGAGAACCTGCTTTGCCTGTTCTCCTCCAGGCTCTACCCCTCATCGTGCCAGGCTGCCTATCTCAGAGAATAAAAGATGCTCACATGACAAGTGCATCCTGAGAAAAGAAGGGGCAGGGAACGGGACGCCCAAGGGCGTTGCTGTAGCACAATGTCTGGACAAGCTCCTGGAGACTGAACCAAGGTCGCTGGGAGAGGTGGAATCAGAATCCAGAACCTCCAAATCGAAGACCTCACGGGACCCCCGGTTCATTCATTTCTAAATGTAAAATTGAGGTAATTACTGATCAAATGTGCCACTAAGAAGAATAATGAAGAGCTAATAATTGTTTTCCTTCCCTTTGAAAGAAACACACCACACTCAGACGCCCATTTACAGATATTTTCAGTTAAAGTGTCACATAATATTTGTTATATCAGCAGGAGAATGGAAATCGAGTTGGCAGTGAAGTATTGCAGTGACAACTGTTACCTTGGAAACCGTAGTGAGCAATCATAATTACAATTAGCAAGACTTGCACAGAGTATACATAAATATTCGCATGCCAGAGTTGAGTGTCATGTGCACCCAACAGCAGAGTAAACGGTGTGACTGCTGCGTCTTTCTCCTTGACACGTCCTTGTAGAGAGTTAGGTTCCATTAAGAGATATCACAGCTTCTTTGAATTTAGGTGAATATATTTCCTTATGTGCTGGTTTTGGGGCTTGTAACATAATGACATTTGACACAGAGTGGATTACATGGAAGCTTCAGCTGACCCTTAGTTGAATATGACCTGAATGACTTTTAAACAAAGCCCAGTCTCAGAAGCAAATAAGGCAATTGTAAATAATAAATGGTGTCATAGCACAATTACAGGAGTGCTCTGGGGAAAAGTGCGGCAACACAGAAGGAATGGTTAAAAGGTGTGATTTAATCATTCTCAGCAACTTGACTCTTGGTTTCTTCTTTATTGCCTTGGAAGTGTCCTTTTGATCAGACCGCTCTGTCAAAATTACGAAGGAAGTCAGAGGAAGAGTGATAGAATTATTCTCACTCGGACACAAGCAGGCGTGTCCTGTCTTCTATGAATTCTCTCATGAACAAGGGAGAAAAGAAGTGAAGTCAGGAGTATGTGTGAGTATGTATTTCTGTACTCTTGTGGGAACAAAGCTTTGACGGTAAACACATCTTCACAGCAAAACCATTGTTATTTTCAGGGCCACAGGGCACGCCAAAACTTCATCCTCCAGCACACAGTAGAGTTTTCTGTTCGGCTTGTCTGAGCATGTTGGCTGCCTGGGGCTTTCTGGATAAACACGTGTTGTGAGTGGTTGCCATGATGTGAAGGGCAACAGGGGGAAGAAACGTTGGCATGCTTCCTTTGAGAGCAGAGGTCTTGACCTGAGCTTGAAAGAAGTCTGCTAAAATGAAGTAAAGGAAGTGACCTTGGCTTAGACACTAAATTGGAAGAACTTATATTTTAGGCAGTGGTATCTGTATGCAGAGTTGGTGGGGGCCAGGGAGGGATGGTGGAGGTGAGGCCAGTTGGATGTCCAGAAACTGCCTTCCCCCTCTGGATCATATCAAGTCCTGCCTGTGCGCTTCCCCATAGGAGCCCAGTTCTCTAGGCAGCAACAGTAAGTCATATATCGTGCCCCCTTCTGACTTTGTGGTATGGACTCACACCTGCTCTCTGGACGATTCTGCCCGTTAGGAGGGGCAGTATCTGCTGGAGCAAAAGGCAGCCGTGGTGTGGTGCCTCTTCTCCTGCAGGTCCCCCAACCCAGCAATCCAGGCTGCCTGTCTCAGAGAAAAACGTGACTGGCATTGCGTGTGGGTCCCAGCAGTCAGACCATGCTACAAACCCGATGAGTGAAGTGTTGGTTTACCCACTTCGGAGCCTGATGCGAGGCAGGGAAGGCAACTCACTTGTTTCAGTTAAAATAACTCCATATACTACTTTCTGCTGTAATTAGAGTTGCAGTGCTTTTTGAATCACAACACTGAGCTAGATTCTCTAGTAAAGCAAAGATGAATGTCAGGGCTTCTTCCTTTAAAGGAAATTATGATCTGGTTGGGAAGAAGGAGTTAGGACAACCAGACAGTTAGTAAAGCATATCGTGTGCGTGAGCCCCTGTTGGCTCAGACAGTAAAGAGTCTGCCTGGAATGCGGGGAGACCTGGGTTGGATCCCTGTGTCAGGAAGATCCCCTGGAGAAGGAAATGGCAACCCACTCCAGTATTCTTGCCTGGAGAATCCCATGGACGGAGGAGCCTAGCAGGCTACAGTCCATGGGGTTGCAAAGAGTCGGACATGACTGAGTGACTTCGCTTTCACTTTCATGGTGTGTGTGTGTTTGTGTGTGTGTGTAGGGAGAAGGGCAGCATGGGGAGTGCCATCAGAAGCCTGTCTGAGGAAAGATCAAAGAGGACTAGAGAGCGCTCATGATTACCGTCACTTTAAAAGTGTGCTGGTCTGTGTGAATGAGGCCCCAACAGGGTCTCTGGCCTTAGACTGCTCCCTAAAGCTCAGCATCTTGTTGGAAATCTCCCCTCAGAAGACTCACCGGTTCCACTGAGTCTGACTTCAGCAATTTGACCATCTCAAAAGCCCTTCTATCTTGACTTCCCTGCGAATCATTGAGGATCTACTATATTTCTAGTACTTGATCATTTTAAAACTTATGTTGATTAGGGAAATACATGCATGTGGTAAAAAGAATAACCACATATGAGTGTAGGATAAAAAGCAGTAATATTTCGACTTTCTTTTCTCTCTCCCAGTCCATTCATCAGAAATGATCTCTTAAGTTGAGGCCTTTGAGTTCAAGTCTCCAGTGACTGCTCCATACCTCTAAGTAGTATACTTCTATTTCTTGTTTTTTTTTCAAATTAGGCAATATATGTTAAAACTTAACCATGAAAGACCAAGACTTAGTTCACTTGTATTTTACCTTATTTCTCTATCCTTAGAGTATTTCATCTTTGTATTATTTTTTAGTTATTTTGTTAGATAACATTGTGATATTAGGTACTATATTTATCTCTATTTCCCATTTTATCCTTTTTATTATTTATCTCTATTCCATTCTTCCCTTGCAGCTCCCATCTCATCTCAGCCATATCATAATTCTTACTTTGTTAACATGGTTAACATTTAAAACTGTCTTGAAACCATAATGAACTCTTATGAGCTTTTGCAATAGACAGAAAACCAAAGAATAGAGCTGGCTTTATAACCATGTGAATATTGTTAATGGCAAAGCCAAAGTTGTATGTTAGGATTGCAATTTCTTCCTTACGAGCCCAATGAAATACCGTCTGGGCCCCTTAAGATACAATTATTGTAGCTTCAAGGTCAAAAAGTTCTCTTCCCTTTAGTTCAGTTCTGTCGCTCAATCGTGTCTGACTCTTTGCAACCCCATGAATCTCAGCACGCCAGGCCTCCCTGTTCATCACCATCTCCCAGAGTTCACTCAGACTCACATCCATTGAGTCTGTGATGCCATCCAGCCATCTCATCCTCGATCGTCCCCTTCTCCTCCTGCCCCTAATCCCTCCCAGCATCAGAGTCTTTTCCAGTGAGTCAACCCGTCGTATGAGGTGGCCAAGTACCGGAGTTTCAGCTTCAGCATCAATCTTTCCAAGGAAATCCCAGGGCTGATCTCCTTCAAAATGGACTGGTTGGAACTTCTTGCAGTCCAAGGGACTCTCAACAGTCTTCTCCAACACCACAGTTCAAAAGCATCAATTCTTCGGCGCTCAGCCTTCTTTACAGTCCAACTCTCACATCCATACATGACCACAGGAAAAACCATAGCCTTGACTAGACGGACCTTAGTCGGCAAAGTAATGTCTCTGATTTTGAATATACTATCTAGGTTGGTCATAACTTTTCTTCCAAGGAGTAAGCGTCCTCTAATTTCATGGCTGCAGTCACCTTCTGCAGTGATTTTGGAGCCCAAATAAATAAAGTCTGACACTGTTTCCACTGTTTCCCCATCTATTTCCCATGAAGTGATGGGACCGGATGCCATGATCTTCGTTTTCTGAATGTTGAGCTTTAAGCCAACTTTTTCGCTCTCTTCTTTCACTTTCATCAAGAGGCTTTTTAGCTCCTCTTCACTTTCTGCCATAACGGTGGTGTCATCTGCATATCTGAGGTTCTTGATATTTCTCCCGGCAATCTTGATTCCAGCTTGTGTTTCTTCCAGTCCGGCGTTTCTCATGATGTACTCTGCATAGAAGTTAAATAAGCAGGGTGACAATATACAGCCTTGACGTACTCACTTTCCTATTTGGAACGAGTCTGTTGTTCCAGGTCCAGTTCTAACTGTTGCTTCCTGACCTGCATACAGATTTCTCAAGTGGCAGGTTAGGTGTTCTGGTATTCCCATCTCTTTCAGAATTTTCCACAGTTTATTGTGATCCACACAGTCAAAGGCTTTGGCATAGTCAATAAAGCAGAAATAGATGTTTTTCTGGAACTCTCTTGCTTTTTCCTTGATCCAGCAGATGCTGGCAATTTGATCTCTGGTTCCTCTGCTTTCTCTAAAACCAGCTTGAACATCAGGAGTTCACAGTTCATGCATTGCTGAAGCCTGGCTTGGAGAATTTTGAGCATTACTTTACTAGCGTGTGAGATGAGTGCAATTGTGCGGTAGTTTGAGCATTCTTTGGCATTGCCTTTCTTTGGGATTGGAATGAAAACTGACCTTTTCCAGTCCTGTGGCCACTGCTGAGTTTTCCAAATTTGCTGGCATATTGAGTGCAGCACTTTCAAAGCATCATCTTTCAGGATTTGAAATAGCTCAACTGGAATTCCATCCCCTCCACTAGCTTTGTTCGTAGTGATGCTTTCTAAGGCCCACTTGACTTCACATTCCAAGATGTCTGGCTCTAGATTAGTGATCACATCATCGTGATTATCTGGGTCGTGAAGATCTTTTTGTACAGTTATTCTGTGTATTCTTGCCACCTCTTCTTAATATCTTCTGCTTCTGTAAGGTCCAGACCATTTCTGTCCTTTATTGAGCCCAGCTTTGCATGAAATGTTCCCTTGGTATCTCTGATTGTCTTGAAGAGATCTCTAGTCTTTCCCATTCTGTTGTTTTCCTGTCTTTCTTTGCATTGATCACTGAAGAAGGCCTTCTTATCTCTTCTTGCTATTCTTTGGAACTCTGCATTCAGATGCTTATATCTTTCTTTTTCTCCTTTGCCTGTTGCCTCTCTTCTTTTCACAGCTATTTGTAAGGCCTCCCCAGACAGCCATTTTGCTCTTTTGCATTTCTTTTCCATGGGGATGGTCTTGATCCCTGTCTCCTGTACAATGTCAGGAACCTCATTCCATAGTTCATCAGGCATTCTATCTATCAGATCTAGGCCCTTAAAACTATTTCTATTTTCTCACTTCCACTGTACAGTCATAAGGGATTTGATTTAGGCTGTACCTGAATGGTCTAGCGGTTTTCCCTACTTTATTCAATTTATGTCTGAATTTGGTAATAAGGAATTCATGATCTGAGCCACAGTCAGCTCCTGGTCTTGTTTTGTTGACTGTATAGAGCTTCTCCATCTTTGGCTGCATAGAATGTAATCAATCTGATTTCGATGTTGACCATCTGGTGATGTCCATGTGTAGAGTCTTGTCTTGTGTTGTTGGAAGAGGGTGTTTGCTATGACCAGTGCATTTCCTTGGCAAAATTCTATTAGCCTTTGCCCTGCTTCATTCCGCATTCCAAGGCCAAATTTGCCTGTTACTCCAGATGTTTCTTGACTGCCTACTTTTGCATTCCAGTCCTCTATAATGAAAAGGACACCTTTTGAGGGTGTTGGGTTCTAAAAGGTCTTGTAGGTCTTCATAAAACCGTTCAACCTGAGCTTCTTCAGCATTACTGGTTGGGGCATAGACTTGGATAACTGTGTTATTGGATGTTTTGCCTTGGAGATGAACAGAGATAATTCTGTCATTTTTGAGATTGCATCCAAGTACTGCATTTCAGACTCTTTTGTTGACCATGATGGCTGAGGGATTCCTGCCTGCAGTAGTAGATATAATGGTCATCTGAGTTAAATTCACCCATTCCAGTCCATTTTAGTTTGCTGATTCCTAGAATGTCGACGTTCACTCTTGCCATCTTCTGTTTGACCACTTCCATTTTGCCTTGATTCATGGACCTGACATTCCAGATTCCTATAGGAGCAACCCTCTTTAGGAGCAATGGATCTTGCCAAGGCACCAGTCAGGTCCACAGATGGGTATTGCTTTCGAACATTGAGGTCCTTCCCTGCAGTCTCTGAGGAGTTATTCCCACTGACGTCCAGTAGGATATGGGGCACCTGATGACCTTTGCTGGAGTCAGCTGTGAAGAGTCCAATCCCAATGTGCCTTTTCATACTGTAAGATGGTAGGTTTTGCAAGGGGCATCAGAAGGACAGACAGTGCTAAAACCATACTCCGTCAGAAAACTTGTCCAGTGGAATCACATGTTCTGTACCAGAGCCTTGTCTAACTCAATAAAACCAAGCCATGCTTGCGTGGCACCCGCAAGATGGACAGATCTATGAGTTAGAGAAGGTCTGAGAGTACTAGTGTGATCCACTGGACTAGGTTCTGACGGAATGGCATTAGCCACTTCAGTATTCTTGTGCCCTTTGAAAACCTACCATGAACAGTATCTAAACTGGGCAAAATGATAGGATAACAAAGAGGAACTCCCCAGGTCATTAGGTGCCCAATATACTACTGGAGGTCAGTGGAGAAATAACTCAGAGACAATGCAGGGCCGGACCTCAAAGCAAAAACAATACCCAGCTGTGGATGTGACTGGTGATAGAAGCAAGACCAATGCTGTAAAGGGCAATGTTGCATAGGAATCTGAAATGTCAGGTCCATGAATCAAGGCAAATTGGAAGTGGTCAAACAAGAGATGGCAAGAGTGAACGTCGACATTCTAGGAATCAGCAAACTAAAATGGACTGGAATGGGTGAATTTAACTCAGATGACCATTATATCTACTACTGCAGGCAGGAATCCCTCAGCCATCATGGTCAACAAAAGAGTCTGAAATGCAGTACTTGGATGCAATCTCAAAAATGACAGAATTATCTCTGTTCATCTCCAAGGCAAAACATCCAATAACACAGTTATCCAAGTCTATGCCCCAACCAGTAATGCTGAAGAAGCTCAGGTTGAACGGTTTTATGAAGACCTACAAGACCTTTTAGAACCCAACACCCTCAAAAGGTGTCCTTTTCATTATAGAGGACTGGAATGCAAAAGTAGGCAGTCAAGAAACATCTGGAGTAACAGGCAAATTTGGCCTTGGAATGCGGAATGAAGCAGGGCAAAGGCTAATAGAATTTTGCCAAGGAAATGCACTGGTCATAGCAAACACCCTCTTCCAACAACACAAGACAAGACTCTACACATGGACATCACCAGATGGTCAACATCGAAATCAGATTGATTACATTCTATGCAGCCAAAGATGGAGAAGCTCTATACAGTCAACAAAACAAGACCAGGAGCTGACTGTGGCTCAGATCATGAATTCCTTATTACCAAATTCAGACATAAATTGAATAAAGTAGGGAAAACCGCTAGACCATTCAGGTACAGCCTAAATCAAATCCCTTATGACTGTACAGTGGAAGTGAGAAAATAGAAATAGTTTTAAGGGCCTAGATCTGATAGATAGAATGCCTGATGAACTATGGAATGAGGTTCCTGACATTGTACAGGAGACAGGGATCAAGACCATCCCCATGGAAAAGAAATGCAAAAGAGCAAAATGGCTGTCTGGGGAGGCCTTACAAATAGCTGTGAAAAGAAGAGAGGCAACAGGCAAAGGAGAAAAAGAAAGATATAAGCATCTGAATGCAGAGTTCCAAAGAATAGCAAGAAGAGATAAGAAGGCCTTCTTCAGTGATCAATGCAAAGAAAGACAGGAAAACAACAGAATGGGAAAGACTAGAGATCTCTTCAAGACAATCAGAGATACCAAGGGAACATTTCATGCAAAGCTGGGCTCAATAAAGGACAGAAATGGTCTGGACCTTACAGAAGCAGAAGATATTAAGAAGAGGTGGCAAGAATACACAGAATAACTGTACAAAAAGATCTTCACGACCCAGATAATCACGATGATGTGATCACTAATCTAGAGCCAGACATCTTGGAATGTGAAGTCAAGTGGGCCTTAGAAAGCATCACTACGAACAAAGCTAGTGGAGGGGATGGAATTCCAGTTGAGCTATTTCAAATCCTGAAAGATGATGCTTTGAAAGTGCTGCACTCAATATGCCAGCAAATTTGGAAAACTCAGCAGTGGCCACAGGACTGGAAAAGGTCAGTTTTCATTCCAATCCCAAAGAAAGGCAATGCCAAAGAATGCTCAAACTACCGCACAATTGCACTCATCTCACACGCTAGTAAAGTAATGCTCAAAATTCTCCAAGCCAGGCTTCAGCAATGCATGAACCGTGAACTCCCTGATGTTCAAGCTGGTTTTAGAGAAAGCAGAGGAACCAGAGATCAAATTGCCAGCATCTGCTGGATCAAGGAAAAAGCAAGAGAGTTCCAGAAAAACATCTATTTCTGCTTTATTGACTATGCCAAAGCCTTTGACTGTGTGGATCACAATAAACTGTGGAAAATTCTGAAAGAGATGGGAATACCAGAACACCTAACCTGCCACTTGAGAAATCTGTATGCAGGTCAGGAAGCAACAGTTAGAACTGGACCTGGAACAACAGACTCGTTCCAAATAGGAAAGTGAGTACGTCAAGGCTGTATATTGTCACCCTGCTTATTTAACTTCTATGCAGAGTACATCATGAGAAACGCCGGACTGGAAGAAACACAAGCTGGAATCAAGATTGCCGGGAGAAATATCAAGAACCTCAGATATGCAGATGACACCACCGTTATGGCAGAAAGTGAAGAGGAGCTAAAAAGCCTCTTGATGAAAGTGAAAGAAGAGAGCGAAAAAGTTGGCTTAAAGCTCAACATTCAGAAAACGAAGATCATGGCATCCGGTCCCATCACTTCATGGGAAATAGATGGGGAAACAGTGGAAACAGTGTCAGACTTTATTTATTTGGGCTCCAAAATCACTGCAGAAGGTGACTGCAGCCATGAAATTAGAGGACGCTTACTCCTTGGAAGAAAAGTTATGACCAACCTAGATAGTATATTCAAAATCAGAGACATTACTTTGCCGACTAAGGTCCGTCTAGTCAAGGCTATGGTTTTTCCTGTGGTCATGTATGGATGTGAGAGTTGGACTGTAAAGAAGGCTGAGCGCCGAAGAATTGATGCTTTTGAACTGTGGTGTTGGAGAAGACTCTTGAGAGTCCCTTGGACTGCAAGAAGATCCAACCAGTCCATTCTGAAGGAGATCAACCCTGGGATTTCCTTGGAAGGAATGATGCTGAAGCTGAAACTCCCGTACTTTGGCCACCTCATGCGAAGGGTTGACTCACTGGAAAAGACTCTGATGCTGGGAAGGATTGGGGCAGGAGGAGAAGGGGACGATCGAGGATGAGATGGCTGGATGGCATCACTGACTCTATGGATGTGAGTCTGAGTGAACTCTGGGAGATGATGATGAACAGGGTGGCCTAGCGTCTTGCGATCATGAGGTCGCAGAGAGTTCGACATGACTGAGCAACTGAACTGAGCTGATGCAATATTGCTCTTTACAGCATCGGATCTTGCTGCTATCACCAGTCACATCCACAGCTGGGTATTGTTTTTGCTTTGCCTCATCCCTTCATTCTTTCTAGAGTTATTTCGCCACTGATCTCCAGTAGCATATTGGGCACCTAATAACCTGGGGAGTTCCTCTTTTGGTATCCTATCATTTTGCCTTTTCATACTGTTTATGCGGTTTTCAAGGCAAGAATACTGAAGTGGCTTGCCATTCCTTTTTTCCTGGTCTGGTCTTTACAAGGATTATATGACAATGTATCCTACCTCAGGACAGTCTCTGGATTAAACCTTCTTGCTAATTCTGTTATCTTAAAATGTATATTATGGGAGTAGGTCTGGTGAGGTCTACAACCTCCAGACATTGTTTGGAATCATTGGAGAGTACATAACTCCATTGCTAACACTATCAAGCGAGTAGTCTTTCCACTCGCTTCTGATGTCTATGTCAGAAGCTTTCTATTCTCCTTTATACTTTAATAAAACTTTATTACACAAAAGCTCTGAGCTATCAAGCCTCGTCTGTGGTCCCAGATGAATTCTTCTCCTCTGGAGGCCTATGATCCCGGCGTCTTTGCATGACTCAGCAACAACCTTTCAGAGCCTTGTGGGGGAATATTCTGGGCATGTTAGGTTTTCCTTCCTCTGTAGCCTCCTGAGTCAGATGTTTTGGGATGTAGATCCATATCACTGTTTCATGTATCAGCATGCTCTCATCCTCTTCCCATCTTCTAGGAATTTCTTGAAATGTCTCATCCATTAATTATTCACTTCCCCATTTTTGGGGGTTCAGAAAATGAGTAGGTATAAAATTGACTCACCTTTCTGAGCTAGAAAAGTCAGACCCTCCTTCACAGCACATCTTTGTCCCTTACCTTTAAAACATTTAAAGTCTTCACTTTAGTTTTCTATTTGCTGATTTAACAAAGTACCCAAAGGGAATGGCTTAAAACAACACAAATTTACTCTTTGACAGTTCTGGAGGCCAGAACTCTGAAGTGAGTCTTAGAGGGCTAAAACCAAGTTGCAGAATCGAGGTCTGGTTCCTTCCTGAGGGTCTAGGAGAATCTGGTGTTTGGCTCCCCCAGTTTCTGGTGGCTTCAGGCCTTCCTTGGCTCACAGCTGCTTGGTTCTAGTGTCCTGCTTCTGCTGTCAAATTCCTACTTCCTCTTCTCTGATCAAATCTCCTTCCGCCTTCCTCAGATAAGTATACTTGTGGTTGCTTTTAGAGCCTGCCTAGATAATTCAGGATAATCTCCATTTCAAGATCCCTAATTTAATCACATCTGCAAAGTCCCATTAGCCATATAAGGTAATATCCACAGGTTCTAGGTAAAAGAATTTGGAGTCATTTTTCTGCCTACCACAGTCTTTGATTTCTCCATTTCTATTACCATATTCATCCAGTCAGTAATCAAGTCCCACGGCTGGATTCATCTACTGGCTCTCAAATTTGAATGCAAATTACAGTTACCTGGAGAGCTTTAAAAATACCACAGTTCTGGCAAAGAAAGTGAGAAGTTCTGGGGAGTCAGGTCTCCATATTATTAAAAAAATTTTTTTAATTGATAAAATTTCAAACTTAGAGAAACATTGCAAGAAAAGTACAAATAATTCCCATATACTCTTGATTGTTTACATTTTGCACCATTTTCTTTAACATTTTCTTTTTATTTTTTTTTCTGAACCCTTTGAGAGAAAGTCTTTTACCCCGAGTTCTTCAGTATGTGTTTCCTAACAATAAAAACAGTCTCTCTCATAACCACAGTGCCATTACCAAATCAGGAATTTAACATACAACACATTTTACTTTTCTACCAAGAACATTTGTGATGACATCAGGATTACAACCCCCACTTTTTTATTGTTTCCTTTTCTTAGAATATCTTTGCCCAGCTCTTTATTTTTAGCCTTTCTGAATTATTTTGTATTAAGTGTGTTTCTTTCTTTTAAAAAGTACTTTATTTATTTATTTGACTGAACCAGGTCTTAATAGTAGCATGTGGGATCTAGTTTCCTGACTAGGGATCAAACCTGGACCCTCTGTATCAGGAGCACAGAGTCTTAGCCACTGACCATCCAGGAAGTCCCTAAGAGTGTTTCTTAGAGCATTTAGTTGGGTCTTTGTGATCCAGATAGAGAATCGTCTCAAACGAGTTATGCCTTACACATCTTTATTGATAAAGTTGATATGTTTAGCCTAAACTCTGCCAATGTATTTTGTTACTATTATTTTTATGTTATATTTGCTTTGCTTCTTTACATGATCTGTTTTGTTTTTAAATTACCTTGGCATTAGAATTATATATATAAATATATATATAGTCCCCATCTATATATAGAATTATATATATATTTACATATATATATGGCCATTCTGACCATATATATAGGCTTTTATTTTTAAATAAATTTATTTTTAATTGAAAGATAATTGCTTTACAATATTGCGTTGGTTTCTGCCATACTTCAACATGAATCAGCCATAGGTATACCCATGTCCCCACCCTCTTGAGGCTCCCTCCCACCTCTCACCCCATCCCACCCCCTCCATGTGGTCATAGAGTACTGGTCTGAACTCCCTGAGTCATACAGCAAATCCCCACTGGCTATCTATTTCACATATGGTAATGTATATATTTCCATGCTACTCTCTCCATTCTCCCCACCCTTTCCTTTGTGCCCCCTCCCATGTCTCTTCTTTATGTCTGAATCCCCACTGTTGCAAATAGGTTCATAGTACCATCTTTCTAGATCCCATATATATGCATTAATATACGGTACTTTTTTTCTCTTTCTGACTTACTTCACTCTGTAAGGCTCTAGGTTCATCCACCTCATTAGAACTGACTTGAATGTGTTTCTTTTTACGGCTGATATTCCATTGTATATATGTACCACAGCTTCTTTATCCATTCATCTGAGATGGACATCTAGGTTACTTCCACTTTCTAGGTGTTGTAAATAGTGCTGCAATGAACATCCGGTGCATCTGTCTTTTTGAATTATGGTTTCCTCAGAGTACATGATCAGTAGTGGGATAACTGGGTCATATTGTAGATTTGCTCCTAGTTTTTAAAGGAATCTCCATACTGCTCTCCCTAGTAGCTATATCAATTTATATCCCCACCAACATTACAAGAGGGTTCCCTTTTCTCCACACCCTCTCCAGGATTTATTGTTTATAGATTTTTTGATGATGGCCATTCTGGTCAGTATGAGGCAATATCTCACTGTGCTTTTGATTTGCATTTCTCTAATAATGAGCTATGTTGAGCATTTTTTCATGTGTTTATTAGCTATCTGTATGTGTTCTTTGGAGAAATGTCTTTAGGTCATCTGCTGTCTTTTTGATTAGGTTGTTTGTTTTTCTGGTATTGAGTTGCATGAGTTGCTTGTATATTTTGGAAATTAATTCTTTGCCAGTTGTTTCATTTGCTTCCCCATAAATTACACACACACACACACACACACACACACACACACATTTGTTTTAGAGATTATCTTCTTATACTTTTTAGAAATGCTCTTAGTCACACCCATTAGGGTGGCTACTATTGATAAAACAGAAAATAAGAAGTGTTGGCAGTGATATGAAGAAGTTGTACTCTTGTAATGGGACTGTAAAATGGTGCAACTGCTATGGAAAACAGTATGGTGTTTCCTCCAAAATTTAAAAATTGGACTGCCTTATGACCTAGCAATCCCACTTCTGGGTATATATCCAAAAGAACTGAAAGCAGTGTCTTGAAGAGTATTTGTGTATCCATGTTCATGGTGGCACAATGCACAAAGCCAAGAGGTGGAAGCAACTCAGATGTCTGACAGATGAATAGGCAAATAAAATGAGATATATATCATTCACAATAGATACAATGCAGCCTTAAAAAGGAATGTAATTCTGTCACACACTATAACATGGATGGACCGTGAGGACATTGTGCTAAGTAAAACGAACCAGCCACAAAAGAATAAGTACTATAGGATTCTACTTACATGAGGTGTCTAAAGTTCACAGATGTAGAAAACAGAATGATGTTTCCTAGAATCTGAGGGTAAAGGGGAATTGTTGTTCAATGGGTACAGAATTTCAGTTTTGCAAAGATGAAAAAAGGTTCTAAAGTTATGTTTCACAAAAATGTAGGTATACTTACCACTATTGAACTGTATACTTCAAAATGGTTAAGATGGTAACTTTTATGATATCTGTTTTTACAATTTAAAAAAGTGCCATTAGCTCCCTGTTTCTAATTGAAGCTTCTCTATCTGGTTTCTTTTTAGTATAAACTCAAATAAATGGTATTCTTTTGTTTCCACCTACTGTATATATAATAGTTAATGAGTATATGCTTCCCAGGTGATGCTAGTGGTAAAGAATCCACCTGCCAGTGCAGGAGATGCAAGAGATGCAGGTTCAGTCCCTGGGTTGGGAAGATCCCTTGGAGGAGGCCATGGCAACCCACTTCAGTATTCTTGCCTGGAGAATCCCATGGACAGAGGAGCCTGCTGGGCTACACTCCATAGAGTCACAAAGAGTCAGACACAACTGAAGTGACTTAGTACACATGCATGTGCATTAGAAGGGCTTCCCTGGTGGCTTAGTGGTAAAAAAAATCTGCAGGAGACACAGGAGACATGGGTTCCATCCCTGGATTGAGAGGATCTCCTGGAGAAGGAAAGCAGCCCACTCCAGTATTCTTGCCTGGGAAATCCCATGAACAGAAGAGCCTGGAGGACTACAGTCCATATGGTCACAAAGAGTCAGCCAGGCCCGAGCGACTAAGCACACGCTCATGCATGTGCACTAGCAGTTCTAAAAGCATCTCCAGATGATTCTAACTATTATGTAGCTAGAGCTGATAACCACTGGGCAACCCTCCCATCACTCCTTTCTCTTTCAATCTTACATCATCATCCTAACCCAGCTTTCACTATTCCTTACATGTTGTAAACTCCTTTCTCTGGCTTTTCTTGGATTGTCTGGTCAATCCTCTCTAAATACTACATCCAGAGCAATCTTGCCAAAGTTCCACTTTGTGTCTTGTTTGCCACTCAAAGTTACGAAGGATTCTTTTCCATTGCCTCGAGGCTGGAAGAGGTGAGTTGAGTTCCAGCAGGGACACTTATCTGTTATGTGACTTTTGTTAAATAATTAAAAAATAATTTAATTGGATAATTACTTTACAATATTGTGATGGTTTTGTGAAATAATTTAAGGGGCCAGTGCAGCTGCTGGATCATAAGAGATTTCAATTAACATTCTTCCACTCTTCCTTTGCTAAGCTCTAGTATCCCATTGTTCCCTCTATCTACCCACTCCCCCTCACCACCCTCCTAACCTCCCTTGCTAACTCTCACAGCCATCTCGAGGATTTATTTTTTTATTTTTTTATGAGGTATAATTGACTTATCTATTTCAGTTGTGTAATGTAATGATTTGATATTTTCAATCACATACACATATATACAAATACCATATATACTGATATATATTTGTATAACAGTATTTGTCTTGCTGTGAAACGATCAATGCATCTCGAGGATTTAAAACCAGACTTACCTCTGAAAACCAAATTCGAGTACCCTTTCTTGCCAAAAACACTTCAGTCAGAAATAACCCTGCACCTCTCTCAGTATTCTTGGCACTTTCTCTAACACGTGGAACCTTTTAGTGACTTGTGTTCTGTCTTTTTACCAAAGTGTAAATAAAGTTAATTAAAAGGAAACAAGAGCCAAGGGCAGGTGAAGGAGGGAGCAAAGTGAGCCCTCCCCATCAGAGAATTGAGGAATGACATCATTTGCTTTGAAACATGTAGCCTCGCTTGGACACTTAGGGCCCCATGTCACCCACGCTCCCTGTGTCTTTTGGCACGTAACACATTGTACAAAACTCTTCGATTGCAAGCTCTTTGTGGGCAAAGTCTGTGTCTTAAAGATCTCTGTCCTTGACACAACATAGAAAAGCAATAGGACCTAGGCGTTTAATGATAGCTGACACTGAATGCTAATTATTTACTTGACTTTGTTCTAAGTGTTGTGGTCTGGGCACAGGTTGAGAAGGAATTTCCAGACACGAGGCAGAATGAGAGGGAAATAAAGTTTATTAGAGTGGGAGATGCTGTTTGGACAGTGAGCCAGCACAAGGGAGAACTGACATTGAATAGGGGTCCTTAGTCCATTTTTATACCCAGGGTACAAGGAGTGGGATAGGGGTCTTTGTGGGTCTTTTGTTAATTGGATGAGGCACGTATACTGAGTGGTAGGGGCGGGGGAGAGTAAGGCAGATAACTTCTCTCTATGGGGTAGGAGGGGAGACAGGTTATACTGCTTAGGAGGACCTGAAATCCATTATTAGTTACAAGATGGGAGAGGGAAGGACGATAAGGGTTTGGTTTTTCTGTTCCTGCATTCCAAGACCTTCCTTGGTTTTATCTGCTCTTTCATCCTTGGGTCACCACATTACTCCCTCTCTTTATTTTTAGGGCCAATTCCTTGGCCCCCTTTGATACCCTGCTCATGTCTAACTATCTACCTATTTCCCTTCTCAGGTATTTGGGAACCCAGTCTCAGAGGAAAAGGGGTGATGACCACTCTGGCTTCTCCAGGCTGTGTCCTGGGGCTCCGGGTTCCCTTTGCCTGCTCTCTGTCAGGGTGCATTTACAGCAGGAGATGCGAGTCCATCGAATGATAAGGTGACTTGTTTCAGCATTGTCTAGGTGTTTGTTGGTCAGGGAATATTCTTGTCATACTACCACTTGGAGATTTGTATTCTAGAGGAAACAAACTTAACAAGAAAGTTAAAGGTACATGGCCCAAAGATTAACTGAAGTAGAAAAGCTGCTCAGGGGCTACCCGGAGAACCACGCCAGATGTTGGTTCGTGACACTAGTGTTTCTCTGGGTATGAGAAGAGGCAACTTGGGCTCATAAAATCTTTACCTGAAAGCATCTGACTATCTGAAGGCTGGTTCCTGTGGGTTTTTCCCAGGGCACAGAGTGCCTTATTTCTGGTCTCCACCCTGAACTCCTTTCAGGGGATGCTGAGGTCAACAGCTTGCAGTGGTCATGAAGTAATCCTTGCAGAGGCAGCTGGCAAGTGCTAACTTCCAGTCAGCAGGGTCCCTTCATAACCACATGTTTGACCATGCTTTGGGGGCATTTCTTGGCCATTGTGTCCTGCAGTGGTGGGAAGGCTTATTTCCAGGTTTAACAAAGATTCCATCGACAGGCCAGAGTGCTGTTACTGGACGAGGCCTTGTGAGTAGCAGAAGTCTCTGGACCATACCTGTCTTACTAGCCTCTTGGTCCAGGAAAATATTCCCTCCTGTTGCTTCTTCCCATATCTAGAGTTAGATTATTACAATCATTGATCTCACATGGAATTGCATATCGGCATTTTATCACAGCCTCAGTTATGTATTTCGTAACGTAAGAAACTATTTTCTGAAACAAGCAACATAGAAAATAATACAGCTAGCAGTTATTAGTAAGGTCATGAGTAAGAATTATAAGTCAAGAACTTTCATTAGGTAGAGCCCAGTATACCCCAGGCCATCTTGCTTTGTTTGTTAACTAACTATAGCCTGGTGTTAATCTCCTGGTTGTACATCATGGAGCATCTGATCTCTATCTAAAGACTGGTTACTGAGAACAAACTTAGTGTCCTTTTTAATAACTTAATTAATCTTTTAGCAATATAACATAACAACAAGGAAATATCTCAGAAGTAAGTCTTAGTAAACACTAGACCTTAATTGACAATCTTAGAATCTTAGTTTAACAATATTCAGTGAAACACGATTTTTTCATTATAAGGGCATTAACCCTGTAACCAGGGAAACCTTTAACCCACCAAATAAAAATGAGGTTTGTCAGGGAGCCGGGAAAAGCCACGTGAACATCCTGGATTTCCCATAGCCCTGATTTGTTGATTTACAGCTACTGTTCACCCATTTTTAATTCCTTGATTTAGGAGTAGACTGTTGCCATGTTTTAAGGACATCAGAATAGCAAAAGTTTAACCGTGAGGGCTTATTTTTTGTGGAAGCGAAATGAACTTCGTCTACATGTACCATAATCTTAAATAATGTTTCTTTACCAAAGTAACAAAAGATTTTAAAAACAAATATAAATCACTTAAAGGCAAAGAAATTCATAATCTGTTGTCGAAAGCTTCATTCTAAGAAAGCTTTGTTCTCTTAAAATAGCGAGTAGACTAAATTCCAAGCTCTTATCAGTTTACCAGATAACAAACAAACAACATTTGTTTATCGCTTAATCTTAGGAAAGTCTTTTCCATAAATCTTGAAGTAGCAGTATTCTTGCAGAGGCACCAGAGTGAAACCATAGAAGGCATGTTTAAAATCTGATTAAACTGCAACTGACAAAGTAACCTGGTCATTGCTGTGACTTGTAACACTTTAACATGGTAACTAGAATTATAACTGACAACATTTTATCAGGGCATATCAGATCTATATGAATTCCACATAATTTTAGGATATCTATATTAGTAATATCAATCATACAGTATAACCTGAGAAGATTTTATCACTGTTTCCACAGTACTTCCCATGTAATTTAATGTCCAGTGAACCCAGGTAGTTTAAGAGCTCTTTGGGATGTCTCAAGGGTCCTCTGAAGAATCCCAAAGTTAGCTAGAAGTCAAGTCATTTAGGAAGGTTTGTCAATAAATATCAAAAGGGTTTATAACACTCAGTCAGATAGAATCACATAGATCACTGTGAAACTATATATTCACTTAGCCAAAGTAACAAAGAAGATTTCAAAGAAGAGAGAACAGATTACTTCAGAGGTAAAGAAACTTAAAACCCATTATCAAAGGCAGTTCAATATCTCAAGAAAGCTTGTATTTATGCACAGAACTCCTTCCTTGGGGTCCACTTTTCATCAAACCTTATCACTTTCTGTACCTATTACTTTGTTCTCCCATCTTGAAACAGCCACCTGTAAGTCAGACCTTCTTCCTTTTCCCTTCATAAAATGTAATTTCATTCCTCATAACTTCTTTACTGAAAACACACATCGTACTTTCCTTAAGCAACCAAAAACTGACCTTTATATTAGCATTCTATAGATTGGTGAACATAAATACCAGTGAAAATTTCTTTAAAAATTCTAGAGAACATCTCAGGATGACATCAAACATTATTCACTGGTAGTCCAAAATCTCTTTAGTTTCTGTGTAAGAAGTTAGTGTTAAGTAGCTATTTCAGAATCTTATTTTATTTGGAAATGACCTACCTATTCAATAAACTTCCATCACTTAGGTAAGCACTACCCTAGAAATTCAGGTTACCAAAATCTAGAAAGACTGTTTAGACAGACATTTCTAAAGTGTAATTATTCTTAATAGAGTTTATCCAAAAGCTCATATCTCATTTGCATTTTTTTGAAGTTTCTTCATTTGAGGTATTTTCCTTGCTGACAAACTTGTAACAGATATAACAATATCTAACTTATGATAAACCTAGGCATAATGAAAATATTATGCTTAATGTTAATGACTCTTAGACATATCTATATTAGATTAGGAAACAAACATTAATACTAGATATGTAATATTGACTATTTCCCAGTTCACGTGAATCTGATATTCATTTAGGTTAATTTCTCTTGTATTTAGAATCGTTTGATTGTAAGAGCTTACTTTTCTTTCAGTTCAGTTCAGTCACTCAGTAGTGTCCGACTCTTTGCGACCCCATGAATTGCAGCATGCCAGGCCTCCCTGTCCATCACCAACTCCCGGAGTTCACCCAAACTCATGTCCATCGAGTCGGTGATGCCATCCAGCCATCTCATCCTCTGTTGTTCCCTTCTCCTCCTGCCCCCAATCTCTCCCAGCATCAGAGTCTTTTCCAGTGATTCAACTCTTCGCATGAGGTGGCCAAAATACTGGAGTTTCAGCTTTAGCATCATTCCTTCCAATGAACACCCAGGACTGATCTCCTTTCGGATGGACTGGTTGGATCTCCTTGAAGTCCAAGGGACGCTCAAGAATCTTCTCCAACACCACAGTTCAAAAGCATCAATTCTTTGGCGTTCAGCTTTCTTCAGGCCAAGTAAATTAGAACTCATTTACAACTTCAGCAACATTAAAACAAACAAACGAACCCAAAACACACACACTGAGACATACATAAATCCAGATAGACAGACAGAGATCTCGTAGTTTTCTGCTTGATATTTAAAATGTCTCTTTGACACCCCCCCTCCCCCTACCTTTTTGTTTTGAAGTTCTAATTTGCCCAAGGCCGAGGTCTCAGGCAAAATGGGCTGTGTATTTCAGGGATATGGAAAGGGTTAACTTCAAGCTTTTCCTTAGGCAGTCTTTTTAACAAGCTACTTGTTTTTAATTGCATATGCAAAAAGAACTGGTTTTGGAGCAGAGAGGAGAGTTTTTAATCCTTCAAGCTTTTGAATATAGGAGAAAGACCTGGACCAAAGGGAACCTAAGAATCCTTTCCTAGAGATTATGTGGATATGAAAGGTCAAGTAGGGGTCATCTAGGAAATCTGATGGAGAAAGATGGAGGGGGACAGGAGATAAGGAGGCAACAGAAAGATACATGCAGCATGATGAGTCCCAAAGACCGGATTCTGACTGAGGGCCATGAAGGATTGAACATAAAGAAATTCTGAGTCTTTTCCCTGCTTTTGGCAAAAGCTAGTGTGCCATTCAGAGGCCATTTTTTTCTGTCCCCCAGTTTGTATTGTGGCCAGGCCTTTTGCAGGGTCAAAATGTTTCAGTTTCTGAGAATGTAGTCAAGGGGTGAGTCTGAGAGAGGCTCCTGAGACATACCAGAACCCATCCTTAACCTATATGCCATAGAATGGGGAGTCACCCACTGGCAAAAAGGCGTCTCTTTTTGTTTCAGTGACGTTGTGTCCATGCAACTAATGGCACAAAGATGGCCAACCGTCCAACAGCCGCGTCCTCCAGGGGAGAGGTGACCTCCGAGGACAGTGCGGCTCACCGCACTAGGTGCTGTACTTTAAATCCTCACAGTACCCATATAAAGCAAAATCCATTAGTAACTTCATTGTTTCTAATCTTAGTCTTTGAAACTGAGGTTCAGAGAAGTGAAGAAACTTGTCCAAATCTGGGCAGCAAGTCTCTGGCCAAGGCTGAGCTGGGGTATGAGACCAAATGGTCTGTCTTCAGAATTCATACTACCCTGCCTGCTACTGCCTATCACTGATGGACTAACAAAATATGGTCATTTGATTACATGCCTGCAAATTGTAATTGTTTATATTTTGTTTACAGATGTAGATCATATTGATATTTTGTGTTTCACTGAATTCCTAAGCAAATGAAAGTCAATAATTCTCTTAGCGTTGATCAGGTAGACTGGAGTGCCTTTTGGGGTCAGCACCTCTGCATTTTAAAGCTGACCCTGCCACGTACTTTATGTGTGGCCTTGAACAAGTCACTTAACCTTTCTTGTTTCTCATCTCCAACTTCTATCAGTGGGCATTTACATGAATTTTGTTGCCATAGTAATACAAAATAATATTGACCTATCTCTCAGGAGTGAGTGTCATGGGGATTAACTAATTTACAGCTGTGAAGAGCTTTCAACATATGAACTGCTAGACAACAGCTAGATCGTAAAGAGAATTTAAAACACCATGAGCTTGTGGAGCGTGCCCATTTGATGCCCATCATTATGTGTTTAACTATTAGCATTACTACTCATAATAAACTTTTATGAGGTACTTTAGGTGGTTGAAGTGTTTTTATGAGAGCTAATTAGTTGTTCCAACCAGTTCTAAGCGGTAGGTCAGTATTTTTAATCATCCCTGTTTTGGAAATTACATTAAATTAGTGCATGCATCATTAAAAGAATCTTAAACTTCCAGATATTTAAAAGCATTCTGTGATCGAAGACAATTCTCCCACAGCCATCACTTCTAACACAAAGCTCCAGTGAAGGGCAATGGGTGTGGATTCTGCATGTGGGGCCAATATATAATGTTGGCAAGTCTTCCTAATTTTAATTGTTTTGATGCTTGCATGTTAAATGGGTGGTGATTCTTGTGCTGGGTTCTATTGTGTATCACTCAGAGTGCATTGCAGAAAGTTGAACCCATTCTAGATTAAACAAACTTACTACAAGAATTGGTTACATGTGTTTTGGGTGAGTTATAAGAAGAAATAGAATTAGATGCTGGGAGAACAATTAAAAAGAGGAGGTCATATCCAGAAACTAGTAACTTCAAGAATCAGTCCTACTTCCAAGGGCTGGGGGAAACAAAAGGGAGGAGGTCAGGTTTGTGGAGTCCTGGAGCATCAATTGCTGCTGGGCTAGAATCATAGAGAGAAGCCCCACGGTAGGAGCTAGGTCCCAAAGGGAGATAGCCACCTCCAAAGATGCTGCCAGAGCGCTGAAGGACAGCTTCTCCTCTCCTCCTACCTTCTGATCTTGCACCAGTGTTTCCTATCAGTAGACATTAACAGGGGGGGGGAGGGAGGCTCAGGAAGGCAGGGATATATATATATAATTATGACTGATTCACATTGCTGTATAGCAGAAACCAACACAAAATTGTGAAGCAATTTTTCACCAATTAAAAAATAAAAGCTAAACAAAATAGGAAGTCTTGGGCAAAGCAGCCTGGGAAAAATAGTTGTAGATTTGTAACTTTAGCTTCACAGATTTACATGGAGAAGGATGGATGCAGGGTTGAGAGACAGGAGGTAACTAGCCTGTCTCATTAAATACACTAAATTTTTTCTGGTGATCAAGGAGATTCAGAAGCTTACTCTAAGACCTTTATACCAGCAAGTTGTAGACCTGACTATTCAAGCTCAGGCTTGCCAACTCAAAGTGCAATGTTTACTGCCAGGGCCACACTCCATCTCTCTCTTAGTGTGCTCACCTTCCCAATGGGGCTCCAGTGTCAGGTGGTAAGAATGTTCATCTCTACTGGTCTTTAAGGGCAGAATGAGGATTAAATTAGATTCTGTTCAGTTCAGTTGCTTAGTCGTGTCCGACACTGCGACCCCATGAATCGCAGCACGCCAGGCCTCCCTGTTCATCACCATCTCCCGGAGTTCACTCAGACTAACATCCATCGAGTCAGTGATGCCATCCAGCCATCTCATCCTCTGTTGTCCCCTTCTCCTCCTGCCCCCAATCCCCTCTCAGCATCAGAGTTTTTTCCAGTGAGTCAACTCTTCGCATGAGGTGGCCAAAGTACCGGAGTTCCAGCTTTAGCACCATTCCTTCCAAGGAAATCCCAGGGTTGATCTCCTTCAGAATGGACTGGTTGGCTCTCCTTGCAGTCCAAGGGACTCTCAACAGTCTTCTCCAACACCACAGTTCAAAAGCATCAATTCTTCGGTGCTCAGCCTTCTTTACAGTCCAACTCTCACATCCATACATGACCACAGGAAAAACCATAGCCTTGACTAGACGGACCTTAGTCGGCAAAGTAATGTCTCTGATTTTGAATATACTATCTAGGTTGGCCATAACTTTTCTTCCAAGGAGTAAGCGTCTTTTAATTTCATGGCTGCAGTCACCATCTGCAGTGATTTTGGAGCCCCCAAAAATAAAGTCTGACACTGTTTCCACTGTTTCCCCATCTATTTCCCATGAAGTGATGGGACCGGATGCCATGATCTTCGTTTTCTGAATGTTGAGCTTTAAGCCAACTTTTTCACTCTCCTCTTTCACTTTCATCAAGAGGTTTTTTAGCTCCTCTTCACTTTCTGCCATAAGGGTGGTGTCATCTGCATATCTGAGGTTCTTGATATTTCTCCCGGCAATCTTGATTCCAGCTTGTGTTTCTTCCAGTCCAGCGTTTCTCATGATGTACTCTGCATAGAAGTTAAACACACAGGGTGACAATATACAGCCTTGACATACTCCCTTTCCTATTTGGAGCAAGTCTGTTGTTCCAGGTCCAGTTCTAACTGTTGCTTCCTGACCTGCATACAGATGTCTCAAGAGGCAGGTCAGATGGTCTGGTATTCCCATCTCTTTCAGAATTTTCCACAGTTTATTGTGATCCACACAGTCAAAGGCTTTGGCATAGTCAATAAAGCAGAAATAGATGTTTTTCTGGAACTCTCTTGCTTTTTCCATGATCCAGCGGATGTTGGCAATTTGATCTCTGGTTCCTCTGCCTTTTCTAAAACCAGCTTAAACATCAGGAAGTTCACGGTTCACGTATTGCTGAAGATTACATACCTAAAAGCCCTTGTTAGTCACCAATACAACCCACACATGAAAACCAGTATTGTTATTTGTAAATAATTTTTGCAGAAATATCTATAAAGAGAAGTCCTAGATTAAAGTGAGATTTTATTACCAACCTTTTCAAGTTGAACCTCAACAAAGGTTCTCTTGCTACCCCAGCACCCTCCCAATCTCACCCCCTGTTGTTTGAGCCAATAGAGCAAGGCCAGGTCTGGTTCCAAAATAGAAGAAGGCTTTTTAGAGGATGGAGAGGTGGGAGTTCCCACTCGGGAGCAAATGCTCTTCCTGCAGGCCTGCGGTGGGGTGGGGGCATAGCTGCTGCATAAGGATAACTTCAGAGTGTGTGAGAGGGGGGCAGGGTTTGCCCCAGAGGTGGTGCAGCTGTAGCTACTGAGGCTCCAGATTGCAGTGCGGGAGAGGCGTCTCTGCACACGGCCCACTGCCGCTGCCACCATCTTGGATCTGGGCGTCCTGGTAGCTCACCAAGCTGATGAGTTCTGAAGTGCTGGGTGTGAGGCCTCTACATGCGACCCCACTATGAGCAAGTGGAAGGAGTTGAAGCACAAAGGATAAAGAGGTTAGTCTTTACTACCAGATTCTATTTATTTTCTGGGAATTGCTAATGGGCTTTGGTGTTGACTATTTCTCTTCACTTTAAAACGTTACGTTGGATCACCTTGTATCTGGACTGTGGCTGATAATTGAGTGTGTCTAAGGACCGTCTTTCAGTTGGTAGTTGCTTATTTTGTTGGGTTCAAGTGGAGCTGAGGGATTACTTTTCCTGGACGTTTGAAATTTGCTTATGGCTTTTAATTTATCCTGATAGGATTTAGAAAATGTCGCCAGGTTTCAGTCATACAATACTTATTTTCAAATAAGTATTGCTATTTTATTATTAATAATACCATTGCATAGAAAAGTTACTGATATATAACACATGTTCATTAAATAGTTGGTTAGAAACAACAGATAGCTAGACTTCTGATTTGCACTCTGTGACTGGGCATGGTGGTGTATCTGAAGAAATATTCTTGACTGGGTAAACTGAGGCCAGTCATTTACCTCTCTGAACACAGTGTGAGTTTGAGGATAATTGTGATAATGTGTGTTAAGGTGTTTGGTAAAATTTAAAGTGCTGTCTCAATGTTAAGGACTACAGCTGAATTATTTTGCTGCCTCCTGGACTGTATAAAAATATGGCTTCGCAAACACTGAGAAATCCTTATGAGGAAACAAACCTCTGCAGCATCCTCTCATCTGTCACTCCCCAATGTCATGAACTGTGCTTAGTGTTTATGCCCACCCTTCCCCATCAGAGACAATGAAATCCCTCTTATGGCTGTTGTTTGCCCAAGTAACAGCCTTATCATTTGTATTGTTTTGAGGAAGGCTGTGTTGGAATCACTCATCCCAAACCCCTGTTTTTCATCAATCACTTTTGGCTGCAGAACCCCATGGAGGACAATATCCAAATTGCTTTCAATCCAATAACTCACCCCAGACAACAATAAAAAAACAATGACAGCAAATCTAAACCCAAGCACTTGATGTTAAGTGACCCATGCGCTGGAAGGTGAGCAACCATTTGCAGGGATCCTTGTACCACCTTAGATCTGTTTGTTTCAGATGCTAGGCAATGGACTATGGTTGTCGTCTTTGAGAGTTTTTTCTTTTCTCGGAAGTGATCCAACTACTTTCCCTGTGGAGGCTTGAGACTGTGATCCTCTTTTTGTTTGAGCTGGGTTGGCAGGGACTCAAACTTTGTTATCTCTTTCTTCTCCTGTGGCCTGAGTGTTGAGGCCACTCAGGGCCAGAGGCATATTTTAAAGTGAGGTCTAGGGCTAGTCTGCCTCCTTTTGGTCAGAGCCCAGATTAGTCTGGGCAGGAGAGGCCATTCTCCTGCCCAGATTCATATCCTGATCAGCAGCTGATCATGATACATTTTCTTCTGACTAGTGGTCCTAATATGAACTGGAAGAGGGTCCCACAGGACCATGTGATTCCTGATTTTCTGGGCATCCCCTTTCATGTCGATGAACAGTGCACAGGAATGCTGTATTATGCAACAATGCTTGAGTGTACGTATGTATTGGTTAGAGAAAGGCGATGAACAAGAATGGCCCTATTAAATCCCACCCTCAGTAGTTGATGGATTGAGAGAGAGCTGTGGGAGAGATGGGTTTGACTTCAACTTCTCAATACCAAAGTTACTTCAGAAATAATTTGTGGGTAAATAATACAAGTCTCCAAAATTAGTGTGCTTACTAAAAGGCAACTACACCCAAAGGAAGCATTTCTGTTTGAATTTAATTGATTTAAAATTAGCGTTCTCTTTCTCTTGATGGCTCCATTCTTGTTTACTGGGAAAACATTTGTAGCAAAACACATACTGCGTGTGTACCTGAGAATTGATATTCTCACTGGCAAATACTCTCCACCACGGAGCCTGGATACATATTTGCCTCAGAGACCAGAACCACTCTGAAGGAACTGTTCAAGTCTCCCAAGGAAACACTGTCTTTGCTTGACAAGAACGATGCTGATGTTTAAAATCACCTTTCAGATCATTCCTAAGGATGTTCCTTGCCCTCTCAAGCTACTGAACTTGTGGACAATGGCAGAAAATATTGTGTTAGGAAAATGTTACTGTTAAGCTGTATTGTTGGTTCTCCCCTTCTTTTCCAGATTGTTGGGAACATGGAAACTAAAGGAAGACAGGATAATTGGTTGTCTAGTAAGGACTGTTTACTAGAAACAAATTTTTGTTTTCATAAACCCTCTGTTGCTTCTTCATCTGAAAGAAGAAGAATATTCTTTAGGGAATTCATAGCATGCAAAGAATTCTAAGAAATGGGTGATGGATGTATATGAACATTTTAGATAAAGGTTGTAATTTACCTTTAGTCCTTATTCTTCTAACAGTTTAAACACAAACATATGTGTATATGTGTGTGTTTCCTTTTATAAATGTGATACTTGTTAATTGTGGAAAATAAGAGTAAATAGAAGAAAATAAATGTCAGTCTTAATCTTACCATCCAGAGGTAATTTTTTAATGTTTCCTATACCTATGACCTACAGTGTAATATGTTAATATAAAAGGATCCCACATATATTCTTATTCATAATTTTATATTCTTTTATCATTTATATATCCTTACATCCTTTACATAATTTTAATTCATTTTCATTCTGTTATATTAAATGTATTTCCATGTTCCATGCTTTATATTATCATATTAATAGCTTTGTAAATTTTTATCATGTGGTATGTTGTTCCTTAGAGGAAGAAATGGCAACCTCTCCAGTGTTCTTGCCTGGAAGATTCCATGGACAGAGGAATCTAGCGAGCCAGACACGACTAACCATGCATGTATGTTGTTGTTGTTCAGTTGCTAAGTTGTGTCCAACTCTTTGTGACCCCATGAACTGTAGTCCACCAGGCTCCTCTGTCCGTGGGTTTCTCCAGACAAGAATATTGGAGTGGATTGCCATTTCCTCTTACAGGGATCTTTCTGACCCAGGGTTGAACCTGTGTCTCCTGTATTGGCAGATGGAATCTTTACCACTGAACAACCAGGGAAACCTCATCATATGCTATACCATTGCCCTGTTGTTAAATATTTAGAGTACTTTCCAATTTTTCCAAATTCTAATGTTCTGGTAAATATCCTGGAAGCTGAGCTTTGGTGTTTCTTTAAGATGAATGGCCAGAAATGGAATGTTTGAATTGATATGCAGAATTTTTAGACTTTTGCTATGTGTTGTTAAATTTCCATCCATAAGTTTTGGGCCAGTTTTATTTTATCACCAGAAGTCTAAGAGAGTGACTGTTTCTTCAAATCTTTGCCAACATTAGGCATTTAAAAATATCTTTTCAATGCTATGAAAAATATTTAGACCATTTAAAACTGATGCAACAGTTAGAGGAACACTAAAAGAAACATAATTGATGTCTGTTATGGACTGAATTGTGGCTACCCCCTGCCTCAGTTTCATACTTTGAAGCTCTAAACCACCATGTTTGGAGATAGACTTTTAAAGAGGTAATTAAGGTTAAATGGGGTCATAAGGGTGGGGCCCTAGTCAAATAGGATGAGTGTTCTTTTAAGAAGGGTAAGAGACACCAGAGAGTGCTCTATACACATAGAGAAAAGGTCATGTAAGGACATAGTGAGAAGGTGGACCTCTGTAAGCCAGGAAGGGAGGCCTCACCAGACACCAACTTTGTGATGTTGCAGGAAAGAAAGTGGGGTGTGAGAAGATGGACATATCCTGGGTCACATCTGAGCCCCTGGGATGGTCGCCAGGTGTGGATTCTTGGCTTTGCCCAGGAAAGAATTAAAGAGCGAGCCACAGTAAGGTGAAAAAGGTTTATTCAGGGAGGAAACATACTCCATAGACAGAGTTTGGGCCATCTCAGAAGGCAAGAGAGGCAGGAGAGGTCCCAGGGTTATGGGGTTGTCAGTTTTTATAGGGGTGGGTAATTTCATAGGCTAATGAATGGGAGGAGTAGTTCAGTACTTTGGGGAAGAGGTGGGGATTTCCAGGAATTGGGCCACTATGCACTTCTTGACCTTTTCGTGGTCATCCTTGGAACCATCATGGTACCTGGGGAGTATCATTTAGCCTGCTGATGTGTTACAATGAGCGTATACTGAGGCTCAAGGTCACGTGGAAGGTGAATCCATCACCTTGATCTAGTTGGTTCTAATCAGTTTATGTCGTGTCCTTGGGCCATGTCATTCTTCTAAAGGCTGTGCCCTGCCCGCTTCCTGTCTCAGTGAGCACCTTGATCTTTGACTTCCAGTCTCCAGAACTGTGAAAGAATGGGTTTCTGTTTCTTAAACCACCCAGCCTGAAAATCTTGCTGTGGCAGCCTGAGTTGACTTATACAGTACCCTTGTAGATTCTTGGCAAAGCTCAGGCATTTGGCATGGCCAGAGGCCACTAAGAGATACTTAAAAAGCACGGAAACAACACAGTGGAAATGCTGACTCGAGAACACTGAGATAATGTAAATGGAAGTGGAACTCTGAGCTAGTGACACTACTGTTAAGGTGGTTACAGAAAGGAGTGCCTCCTGTCCCAGTGGGAAAACCGCGCAGGTACCTCATTCTGCAGGCATGTCTTGGAGATATTGTGGGTTTGGACCACAGCAACTTAGAGAATATCGCAATAAAGTGAGTCACACAGGTTTTTTGATTTCCCAGTGCATGTAAAAATTATGTTTACATTATACCATAGTCTATTGTCTGTGCAATAGCATTATCTAAAAAAAAATGTACATCAGTTCAGTCGCTCAGTCATGTCCGACTCTCTGCGACCCCATGAATCGCAGCACGCCAGGCCTCCCTGTCCATCACCAACTCCCGGAGTTTACCCCAACTCACGTCCATTGAGTCGGTGATGCCATCCAGCCATCTCATCCTCTGTCGTCCCCTTCTCCTCCTGCCCCCAATCCCTCCCAGCATCAGAGTCTTTTCCAATGAGTCAACTCTTCACATGAGGTGGCCAAAGTATTGGAGTTTCAGCTTTAGCATCATTCCTTCCAAAGAACACCAGGACTGATCTCCTTCAGAATGGACTGGTTGGACCTCCTTGCAGTCCAAGGGACCCTCAAGAGTCTTCTCCAACACCACAGTTCAAAAGTGTCAATTCTTCGGCACTCAGCTTTCTTCACAGTCCAGCTCTCACATCCATACATGACCACTGGAAAAACCATAGCTTTGACTAGATGGACCTTTGTTGGCAAAGTAATGTCTCTGCTTTTGAATATGCTATCTAGGTTGGTCATAACTTTCCTTCCCAGGAGTGTCTTTTAATTAGCATTATCTAAAAAAAAAGAACATACCTTAATTAAAAATACTTTTATTGCTAAAAATGTCAAATCAGTAGTAACATTAAACATTGTTGATCATGGATCACCATAACAAATATAAAAAGAATGAAAAAATTTGTTTTATTGCAAAATCACCAAAATGTGACACAAAGACACAAAGTAAACAAATACTATTGGAAAAATAGCACTGACCGACTTGTTCAACACAAGCTTGCTACGAACCTTCAATTTGTAAAAAGCTTAGTATCTGCAAAGCAAAATGCAATAAAACAAGGTATGCCCATTTTATTTATTTTTTAAATAGAATTGAAAGGGCTCCTGCCTGTAGTGCAGCAGAGTTGAGGGCTTTTCCTTTTACTTCCTCCTGTTATTCTGGCCACCCTTGCCTAAGAAAAATCTGTATATAACCTAATATAATATCCATATTTTACTGATATAAGTCCCCTATGTGTCAAACATATATAAACTAGTTGGTGTTTTAGACACATATTTCATAGAAGAACTGATTGTAACCCACTCCATGACCTCATTTTCCTCAACCGTAATTTAAGGAGGTTGGGAAATATCAATGAGTTTTAAATTTGTGCTTTGAATAATACTTAAATGCTTGATTCTCCTCTGGGGCAGTATCAGCTGGACTGTGGGGCTGGGGTTGGTTGTGGTATAAATGTAGCTGAGATCTGGTACGCTCTCCTTCCTTGCTTTAAAAGAACAGTTCTGCTGTTTATTTGTTACGTATGATTTTATTTGGAGAAAAGATCTGTTATGGGCAGGCTTCCCTGGTGACTAAGATGGTAAAGAATGCGATGCAGGAGACCGAGGTTTGCTCCCTGGGTTGGGAAGATGCCCTTGAGAAGGGAATGGCTACCCACTCCAGTATTCTTGCCTGGAGAATTTCATGGACAGGGAAGCCTGGTGGGCTACAGTCCATAGTGTCACAGAGTCAGACACAACTGAATGACTAACACTTTTTTCACTTTTGTGTTATGGACTGAACATTTGTTTCTCCCTAAAATTCATATGTCGAAATCCTCACTTCCAAAATGATGGTTTTGGAGGTGAGGCCTTTGGGAGGTACAGAGGTAATGAAGATAAAGCCCTCCTGAATGAGATTATTTGTACCTTTAAAAGGGTACCCCAAAGAGCTTTCCTGCTCTTTTCTACCATGTGAGGATACAATGAAAAGATTGACATCTGCAACCCAGAACTTGACCATGTTGATGCCCTGATCTTGGACTTCCGGTCTCTAGAACTGTGAGAAATCAGTGTCTGTTGTTTACAAGTCACTCAGTCTGTGGCACTTTGTTATAACAGCTTTCAATAACTAAGTTCTTTCATCTTAAAGGACTTAAAAATCTTAGGACAGGCTGATATTAAGTTTCCTTCCAATTGTAATTCTGTGATCTCTAAAATTTATTACTTGTATAGTTTATAACACTCTTAAACATACATATTCTTATCTAGTCTATTCACTATCTCTTCACTCCTTGAAGTGAAGAGTGGAGGTATACCATCACTCTGATTTCATATACTTGGTAACATTAAGTGACTTCTCAAGGTCTTAACAACTAGATAGAACTAGAATTTAATCTCAGATCTTCTGACTCTGAACTTCATCATTTCCCCACTACTCCTGTGAGAAGGAGCTATGAGTTACATTCTTAGAAGCTATAAGGAAAATAAGGAATAGAATAATCCTAATATTTAAAAGTCCAGTTAAAAAGTATAGTAAGGTACATATGTTTTTATTTTTCAAAATATTCTTTAAGATTGTTTTTCCATTTATTCATCATTGTTTTTAATCTTAGTAAGAGTTATGTCTTTTTGGACACAAGGTCTACAGTGGTCATGACTGTGAATCTAGTGAGTTTGAATAGAAGGCCATCATTTTAAGAACTGCAGATGTGGACTTGGGCAGACACGAATTGGGAGTTTGGGACTGATGTATGTGCTTTGCCAGATATAAAGCAGATAGTTAGTGGGAACTGCTGTTTAGCACAGGGAGCTTGGCTTGGTGCTCTGTAGAAGGATGGGATGGGGGGCGGTGGGAGGGAGGGGATATATGAATACTTACAACTGATTAACTCTGTTGTACAGCAGAAACTAACACAACATTTTAAAACAACTTTATCTCCAATAAAAATGAAAAATAAAAAAAAGACTTCTATTAATCAGCAAACTCTAGTTACAAATAAGGATTCCAAGGGAAAAGGTTTCCTAAGTTTTGACTTTGCAAACTTACATTAGGAACTGGCAAACATTATCTCTTTCCAAAATGCTTAAGACCTCTCTTTTCCAGCCTTCATATCTTCTTCATATCCAGTAACAAATTATGCTTTCCTCCCTTCAGTTCCATCAGCTTTTATTTCATGAAATACAGATTTTGCATACTGTCAAAGGATCTACTTTATTATACTCACTTAAGCAGACTGTTTCCCAGTTTCTACCTGCACCCACATGGATTGACTAGAAGAGCCTTCACTGTCCTTCACCAGAGCCCTTCAGTTTGGATGGCAGTCTGTTTACTGCTCAAAAACGGCTATCTTTGAACTGAACCCTCAGGTTGTGTTGCTTGCTAGCTGACAGTGACTCTTACATGCTGCTTACCTATTTTTGGAATAAGATCCTTGTATTTCAGGGCCCCTCATAACACTTTGCTGCAGGAAAGACTGCTATTCTTTCATTTACTTTCTGTAGAGCCCTAAGAAGGCCCGTTGAACACAGAGTAGTCCCTGTCTCTGACTGTGCCCCTTTCTGTCCTCATCTCTGCCTTTCTGTCTTTTGCTCTTTCTCTCACCTCTTCAACACTTGCATTCCCAATCCTGGCTGCAGGGAGCTTGACGAAGAAACCAGAATTCAGCTCTGATTTGTCATTTCTCTGGAACACTTGGTAGGCAGTATGGTATGTGTCCCAGAGATGTATATACGTTTTCCCTCTCCTGAATTTGGAATAATCAAAAGATGCATTCCTCCATTCAGCTGAGAGAGCAAAAGCCTGGAGCCAAATATATCTCTGGTTTTGTGGATGCACAAACCCACAAAAGCTTAATGGAAAGGAGCTTGGAAGGAGAGGAAGATGGTCAAATTGCTTTAGGCTCCCTGCTTGATTACTTTTAGGTACTGGATACATTAGGTACTGGATGTCATTTTGTGTGAGTGATTTAATGGTTTCCCTTTATGACCCTGTTAATCATCATAATTATAGTAACTTACATCTGTGTAGTGCTTTACAGTTTTCAAAACATTTTTATATCCATTATCTAATCAGGTCTCACAACAAACTGGGGAAGGTCCACTGCCAAAACAATGGTCTTTTGCTTAGAAAGTCATTGTTCTTGAGCATGCATCTTCAAGAAGGGATGCGAGAAGAATGTTGGGGGAAAAAGGGAATACCGAGCTCTGAATCCAGAGGGGCTGGGCAGATTATCACCCTGTGCCTGGGAGTAACAAGCCTTCAGTCAATATAATAAAGCATCACTTTAGTCCCATTGAATCACTTTGCTGAACAAAGGGTTACATCCTACACACTAGCCTTGGATTTGCACATTTCTGACCCAGTGAGTGTCAGTGGGAGCTTCCTGGTCTCACCCGCTGATATCAGTCTTCACCTAGTTCTTGTTATTAAGTACATGATTTCCTTAGCAACTGCTTCAGCTCTAGAAGACTTTAACTCTCCCAAAACTTACAGCTTAGTTCCTCCAGATGAGGCTGATGGCGACTGGAACAACTCCCATGTTTTTCTTTCTTGTACTTTGGCCACCTCACGCGAAGAGTTGACTCATTGGAAAAGACTCTGATGCTGGGAGGGGTTGGGGGGCAGGAGGAGAAGGGAATGAGCGAGGATGAGATGGCTGGATGGCATCACTGACTCGATGGACGTGAGTCTGAGTGAACTCTGGGAGTTGGTGATGGACAGGGAGGCCTGGCGTGCTGCGATTCATGGGGTCGCAAAGAGTCGGACACGACTGATCGACTGAACTGAACTGAACTGAGGCAGCTGTAATGTAGTCCCAAGACTCTATGTAACCTATAGTTATAAGCAATGGAACACTGAAACTCTCCTGCTTATCCAACCCTGTAACATAGACAGGTAACTACTAGCAGTTCTTACAGATGAAAAACTGTGTTGGAAGTTACATCATTAGTTCACATATAGTTTGGTGGAGCCAGGAGTGGTACTAAGATCATGTGGCTCCCAAGTCAGTTATTCTTCCACTGTATAGTAGGATAAAGGGAAGAAGGGGCACTGTATCCTGCTATACAGTGCCCCTTCCTCCCTCTATCCTTTTCAAAAGCTTTCAGAAACAGGCAAAAATGCCAAATTTTTTTCTCCAAAATAATTGCTTATTAGCCATTTTATAAAACCACTTCAGCTTGAAGGCCCTAAAGAGTCAAAATGAAAACATGTTTATCATTATATTTTCTTTCCAGTCCATCATCCTCTTCTCTAGGAACTGTCTTCCCAGGGTGAATCCTAATAGCCATGATTATAGCGCATGACCTTTCCTTTTTCTTCGTGGCTGCTTAGGAAACAGGTGAACCTAAGCAGGATAGAGCAAATTGTCTTTCCTTGAAATTTAGAATTGGAATGAATGATGCTAGTTATTCATTTTATAGGTCATTTGAATTGAGAACAATTAATCTCTGAGACTGTGGCCCCCAGCTGTATATACAGGAAGCAGAAGTTAGAAAAGAAAGAAATAGGGAGTGAGAAGCCACATGACCCCGGAGGAATAGAGGTAGGCAGGCAGCAGAGACTCTTTAACTGCTTTTTGGTTCCTGGCTCCAGACATACAAGCGGCCAGCCCCCATTGTAATTGCTGACTTTGGAGAGTATGAGGCACCACAGGAGTCTTTTAATTCTTACTTTTCCTTGAGTTATGTTGAAGAGGATTTATAAAACTTGTCATCCAAAGAGCTTTAACTTGGGTGTTCTGAAAACTACTTTCTGGAATTTTTCACTCAAGGAATTTTTGTCACTGATCAAGTATAGAAAATATTCTGCCCCCAGCCATTGCCATGGCTTGCACACCCCAAGCTGCACACATCCCCAAGTGTCCATGTGTCCATGTATACACATCATGTGGCCTCTGGCGAGCTGTGTGGCCAGGAGCAGGCATTCCTCAGCTCTGCTGACCTCACCTTTTTCTTCATCCTGAAGCTCCTAGTGCAGAGGGCCACCTCCAGCTGATACTTAATTTCTCCTCTCTGACCCCCTCCCATCATTCCCTTTGCCACTGCACGCTCATATCCTTCTTCGTTTCAGACGCCCTGTCACTCATTGTTTGCTAATGACGAGTTGGCAGGCATAGAGAAGAGAAGTGGCAGCCAGCCTGGCCTTCAGACTGGAAAGAAGCATGTTTTTCTAGAGAATGAAAACATTATTTGGTGAGAAGCGCGTTCCCGCATTGAATATTTCTCTTTCAAAGTCCTGCTGGGCTCCTTCTGTCTCCTACAGTCTGTGCTTTCCTTGTCACTTCCTCCCATCTTCTTCCCAGATGGAGACTGGCAGGGCCCCTTCGTTTGGGGTTGGGGCTCCTCAAAGGCCATTGTGAGCTCTGGCGGAGATTCTAATATGATCTTGGAGAAGCAAACTATTAGAGTAATTATAATCATAGAAAAATAATAGACTGCTATTTGGAAACCTTTTCAGATTTTTCTAGAGAAAACCAGTAATTAGCAAGAAATACCAACTTCTCCCTGATAGCTCTTCAAAGAGAAGGCTCCTGAAGTTTTAAAATGAACTTATCCTTGTCTTGGATTCAGTATTTGTTCCAGAGAAGGATGGGTCTCTTGACACCAATTTCTCTTATTAATTTCAAATCTCCCCTGGGGAATGCTCCCTCCAGAGCTCCTCAAAGCTGGGCATCTGGGACCAGCCCTCTGAGCTGGACCTTACCTTGTCCCTAGAGAGAATAATGTTGCAAACGTCAACATTAGTGCTGAGTATTTGTTTATTATTCACCATATACCAAGTAGTCTTTGAAAACCCGGGAAAATACTATTCAGGTTTTCACAGTCGTCTTGCTTCTCAGCCAGAAGAGGGCACTGTGTCCCTGATTTTTTTTTTTTTTTTTTTTTCCTTTGAAACTAAGTGGAAAGCCTTGGGAGAGCAAATGATTTTTAGAGCCACACTGTTCTGTACACGTAAATAACAACACAACAACAAAAAGTTCATCTGTTGAAGACAAATTGTCAAAAGAAATATTAGTAATTGTAGACCAGGAAGACAGCATGGAATGCTGCTCTGGGTACTGGGGTCACAGTGGCTTCCGGTGAACATCCTTCTTACGCTGCTAGCTCAGGTTAGAAATGAAGTGACAAAAAATGCAGAAGGGCTTCTTGCTAGTGAGGAGCGGTGGGTAATATATTTGTTTGTATTATGGGATTGCAGTTCTACTAGAAGGAACACTTGACATTTTGATGAGTGCCTCCAGGGAGAAAAGGTACTAACTTCAGAACTTAGTTTTAATTATACTAAGGAGATTACATTATTCAAAAGCATCCCACTGGTAAGGTGCAACATTTCCTGAAACAGTTTAGTGGAAAATGCCACATTAATCAGTTCAATATTTCACTGAGAAGGCTTAATGATGGGAGAAGTTTAAAGTACCGTAGCAACGATAATGCAAAAGGGAAGGGAATAAAAGAATGTTCACTTAGAGGATAAGATTGAAATAGTTGCTAGTCCCTTTTGTGTCTTTCCCCATTAAAGTCTGGCTGGCTGTGCTGGAAACGCAGTGGGAATTAACATGTGGGACCCTACCATCCTGGAAACAGGAGGACCCTGAAAGCAATGTGAGAGAGGAAGGCTGTTGTGTTCAAGCCATGTCCTCTGCCCAGGCCGGTCACTGCTGCTCCTCCATTATCAGTCCAGGTTGGTGATGAGTAGCTGCTTTCCCCCACCCAGAAGGACAGAGCATCTTTGTAAATCTGTAGCATTTGATTTTAAAGGGAGATGGGCAGAATGAGATTCTGGAGTGTTTGTCTTCTATTCCTATTCTTTACCCACATCATATTCTAATTAACTTTGTGCATCTGTGCTAAGTTGCTTTAGTCATGTTCAACTCTGTGCGACCCTGTGGATTGTAGCCCCCCAGGCTCCTCTGTCCATGGAGATTGTCCAGACAAGAATACTGGAGTGAGTTTACAGACCCTCCTCCAGGGAATCTTCCCGACCCTGGGATCGAACCCATATCTCTCATATCTCCTGCACTGGCTTCTCTACCCTACAGAAGTTGAATGAGAATCTGTTCTGAGAGTCAGAAAGGTATTTATCAGGTAGGCTCTCACCTGAAAGGGGACCAATACTCACTGTTGGGATGCTGAAAGTCTGGGCAACTGTGAGGATTGGAAATTCAATCCAGATCTTGATGTTTGTAAACATATAAACGAGCCTTATGGTTAGTCAAATTAGAGGAATAGTTAAAAAAAAAGTCCAGATTCATTTTTCTCCTGGGGTATCAGTCCAGCAAACAAGTAAGGGGCCTTCTCTGAAACCAGTGTGGGCGTGGTTAAGGAGCAAAACAATCACTATTTGTGTATTTTTGTTAAAAATTTTTGGTCCAATTCTTAGTTTAATTTCTGTTTAGCTCTCACCACAAAGAAGCTCAAGTGTCTTGGAATAAAAACTAGAAATCAGTACTGAGTAGCATAGCTGAATTGTCTAGAATGTACACCAGATGAATTTCACTGTCTGTTTTCTTTTTCTGTGTCTTCGTAAATGTTATAACAGGTTTTTACTGTGTGCACTTGTGGGATCCCTCCTGCTCTGTGGATCAGAGTCACCTTTGTTTTTACCTTCAAAGTTCTCTGCTTCTGTTGTGAAACTTTTCTTCTTCCTGCAAGCCACTTTGTTTCTTTCCCAGAAGCAGGTGTCTATGTAACTTTACTGTGTATATTTCTTTCCACATATGTCCTCCACTGAGAGGGTTTAACTTTGGTGCTCTCTGAAATACTAACTAGCTTTTCCTAATTCAGGAATTCCTAAGCATTTTATGACAGCATTATTCTATTCTTGTTTTGCTTCCAAGACTTTGTCAAGGTGGTGTATATTTATTGAAAAAAATTGTAGTGAATCTAGAATTTTGTTTCAAGATGTGCACAATCACCCAGGAGATTTTGAAAACCTTTCAGGGAAACAATAAGTGTGATTTTACCATTAGAATTATTATTTTCATGTCATGGTAGCAAGGATGTTACAGAACACATATCCTTGAAGGAGCTATAGGCAGGAATATTTTGTCTTCAGTGAAGGGGTCACTATCATTGTCTTGATGGTGTTGGAAAATCAACTGGATGTTTCTATTTCTGTGTTGCTTTGTTTAATATTACACAAAGTCCTTTGGTTTTGGGTGAATTCTTCAAATTAGGTTGAATGCAGAGTCTTTGACTAGCTTGTTTTGAGTTCGTCAGTTATTCCATCTTGGAATCCTTGAAGCTTGGTCTTGACCAGCATCAGGGATGTTGAAATCCATGAGGTTACCATCTATTTTCTTATCCTGATCATGATTTTCTAGTTTTAGGATCCCAGGTGTTGCTTCATTCTTCAAAATGTGGTTGGCTGCATCTGTGGGTATTTACCAAATGGATTTTTTAAGCCTCATAACCACACCCTACTCTTTAAAAAAAAATATTTACAGAATTTTCTTGTTTTCACTCAAACATCAACATGGATCAGCCATAGGTATACATATGTCCCCTCCCTCTTGAACCTCCCCTCCCATCTCCCTCCCCATCCTACCCCTCTAGGTTGACTTTTTATTTATTTATTTAAAAATTTTTAAAAATACTTTATTCTACTTTACAATACTGTATTGGTTTTGCCATACATTGACATGAATCAGCCACATGTGTATACGATCTCCCAATGTCGAAGCGCCCTCCCACCTCCCACCCCACACAGTCTCCCCAGATCATCCCGTACACCAGCCCCAAGCATCGTGTATCCTGTATTGAACATAGACTGGTGCTTCGTTTCTTATATGATAGTATATATGTTTCAGTGTCATTCTCCCAAATCATCCCACCCTCTCCCTCTCCCTCAGAGGCGAAAAGTCCGTTCTATACCTCTGTGTCTCTTTTGTTGTCTCCCATACAGGGTCATCGTTACATGTCTTTCTAAATTCCATATATATGTGTCAGTATACTGTATTGGTGTTTTTCTTTCTGGCTTACTTCACTCTGTATAATCGGCTCCAGTTTCATCCATCTCATTAGAACTGAGTCAAATTTATTCTTTTTAAGGGCTGAGTAATACTCCATTGTGTATATGTACCACAGCTTTCTTATCCATTCATCTGCTGATGGACATCTAGGTTGTTTCCATGTCCCGGCAATTATAAACAATGCTGCAATGAACATTGGGGTACATGTGTCTCTTTCAATTCTGGTTTCCTCGGTGTGTATGCCCTCTAGGTTGATACTGAGTCCCTGCTTGAGTTCCCTGAGACACACAGCAAATGCCCATTGGCTATCTTTTTTACATATGGTAATGTAAGTTTTTCCAAGCCAGGCTTCAACAGTACGTGAACTGTGAACCGCAAGCTTCCAGATGTTCAAGCTGGATTTAGAAAAGGCAGAGGAACCAGAGACCAAATTGCCAACATCCGTTGAATCATTGAAAAATCAAGAAAGTTCCAGAAAAACATCTGCTTTATTGACTATACCAAAGCCTTTGACTGTGTGGATCACAATAAACTGTGGAAAATTCTGAAAGACATGGGAAAATACCGGACCACCGAACCTGCCTTCTGAGAGATCTGTATGCAGGTCAGGAAGCAACAATTAGAACTGGACATGGAACAACAGACTGGGAAACAAATTGGGAAATTAGTACGTCAAGGCTGTATATTGTCACCCTGCTTTCTTAACTTATATGCAAAGTACATGCTGAGAAATGCTGGGCTGGATGAAGCACAAGCTGGAATCAAGATTGCCAGAAGAAATATAAATAACCTCAGATATGCAGATGATACCACCCTTATGGCAGAAAGCGAAGAAGAACTAAAGAGCCTCTTGATGAACGTGATAGGGGAGAGTGAAAAGTTGGCTTAAAACTCAACATTCAGAAAACGAAGATCATGGCATCTGGTCCCATCACTTCATGACAAACAGATGGGGAAGCAATGGAAACAGTGACAGACTTTATTTCTTTGGGTTCCAAAATCACTGCAGCCATAAAATTAAGATGATTGCTCCTTGGAAGAAAAGTTATGACCAACCTAGACAGCATATTAAAAGCGGATACATTACTTTACCAACGAAAGTACTAGTCAAAGGTATGATTTTTCCAGTAGTCACATATGGATGTGAAAGTTGGACTATGAAGAAAGCTGAGTGCCAAAGAATTGATGCTTCTGAACTGTGGTGTTGGAGAAGACTCTTGAGAGTCCCTTGGACTGCAAGGAGATCAAACCAATCTATCCTAAAGGAAAACAGTCCTGAATATTCTTTGGAAGGACTGATGCTGAAGCTGAAACTGCAATACTTTGGCTACCTCATGCAAAGAACTGACTCATTGGAAAAGACCCTGATGCTGGGAAAGATTGAAGGTGGGAGGAGAGGGGGCAACAGAGGATGAGATGGTTGGATGGCATCACCAGTGTGATGGACATGAGGTTGAGTAAACTCTGAGAGTTGGTGATGGACAGGGAGGCCTGGCATGCTGTAGTCCATGGGGTTGCAAAGAGTCAGACCCAACAAAGCAACTGAACTGAACTAAACTGAATGTAATTTTTCGAGCCACACCCTAATCTTGACAAAAGATTGGAAAAGTGTGGAATGCTGTTTTTATAACAAAATTGGAAAATACAGTTCTAAATGTTTAACCACCTAGGAGTCACTGCATTTTATATATCAGGATATAAACTGACTTGAAATGTGGAGTGCTAATTAACTATTAGGAAAAGAAGCAATTACATTGCACCCTCTGGCATGAAATCTCCTTTGTTGGTTTAAAATAGCCGACTTTTCATTTAACACAAATATTCTAGTGGAAGAAAAATATAGATGTCACCTCATTCATACTCTGTGCAGATGAGGGCTTGGGTTTTAATTCTGTATCTGTCCCTTCTAAGTCCCTGTTCCACAGTCAGTTTTAATGACTTTATGAATCGTTGCTGGCTCTTGACAAAAGCTGGAGCTGGCTGCTGGCCTGACCTCCTCCTGTGCTGATAATCTCTTATTATGTCGTCTTTTCTTAGAATGCAATTGCACTACCATCCTAATAATAAACACTTGCCAAGTCTTGTTATCTGCCTCTCACTCTGGTAGTGCCAATCTATCCCTAAAAATTGAAGTTTAGAGAGAACCTGGCCTTCCAAAGAATTTTTCCATGGCTTCTTGTCTTCAAAAACTTCTATTTGCTCACACTGTATGTGTTAACCCTGCCTGTCTCTGTTGCCCTTCTTATTTCTCTTCAACATTCCAGTTTATTCTATTGTTTGATTTCTCTAAAATCATACATCTGCCTGTCACAGATACTCTGCTCTGGGTATAGTCACAACAACTGTATATGTGTGTTTATATGTATGTATGTACATATGTTATTGGATGAAGCACAAGCTGGAATCAAGATTGCTGGGAGAAATATCAATTACCTCATATATAAAGATGACACCACTCTTATGGCAGAAAACAAAGAGGAACTAAAGAGCCTCTTGAAGGTGAAAGAGGAAAGTGAAAAAGCTGGCTTAAAACTCAACATTCAAAAACTTAAGATCATGGCATCCGGTCCCATCACTTCATACCAAATAGATGGGGAAACAATGGAAACAGTGACAGACTTTATTTTCTTGGGCTCCAGAATCACTGCAGATGGTGACTACAGCCACAAAATTAAAAGACACTTGCTCCTTGGAAAAGCTATAACAAACCTTTGACAGTGTATTAAAAGCAGAGACATTACTTTGTCAACAAAGGTCCGTCTAGTCAAAGCTATATTTTTTCCAGTGGTCATGTATGGTGTGAGAGTTGGACCATAAAGAAAGCCAAGTGCCAAAGAATTGATGCTTTTGAACTGTGGTGTTGGAGAAGACTCTTGAGAGTCCTTTGGACTGTAAGGAGATCAAACATCAATCCTAAAGAAAATCAATCCTGAATATACATTAGAAGGACTGATGCTGAAGCTCCGACACTTTGGCCACCTGATTCGAAGAACCGGCTCATTGGAAAAGATCCTGGGAAAGATTGAAGATAGGAGGAGAAGGAAATGACAGAGGTCTGCTTGGTTGGATGGCATCACCGACTCAATGGACTTGAATTTGAGCAAGCTCTGGGAAATGCCAAAGAACAGGGAGGCCTGGCAAGCTGCAGTCCATGGGGTTGCAAAGAGTCAGACACTACTAAGCAACTGAGTAACAACATATTTATTTGGTTTATTACCAATTGATATTGGCTTTCTGACTTCCCTGGTGGCTCAGTGATAAAGAATATGCCTGTCAATGCAAGAAACATAGGTTCTATCCCTGGGTTAGGAAGATCTAGAGAAGGAAATGGCAACCCACTCCAGTATTCTTGCCTGGGAAATCCCATGGACAAAGGAGTCAGGCGGGCTACAGTCCTGGGATTACAAAGAGTTGGACATGACTTAGTGACTAAACAACAACACTGGTTTACTACTTTAAATAAGTTAATATGTACAACACTGTGTTTCTACTTCTGTGTACCTTCCTGCATACTCACCACCAAAAATTTCCATCCATCCCCAAACAGTTGCTCCCCTTTACCCTTTTTTGGGATTTTTGCCCTCTCCCCTCCTCTACCTCCCTGGTAACCACTATTCTATTCTCTTTAATTGATGTGATGTAAATAACTATTTATTTCATGATGATTAGTTAAAGAAAAAAATATTTGAAATTGCATTTCTTTTTATAAATTCAATCCATTTAGAATTTAGAGAATTTGCTTTTCTTTTATTATTTAACTTTTAAAAAACCATTCCAATGCCACTGAAAGATTGTTATTTTCTGCTAAACTTTCAGAAATTACCAAATTAGTGAGGACTGTAGGTATGTTCTCAATCTCAACATGTTTCAGAATCACCTGGAAACATTTGAAAATTCAGTTGCTTAAACTACACGTCTAAAGATGCTGATTCAAGGTTATCTGGGACTTAACCACTTAGAATGCCAGTGAGATTGACTGCAGGAAATATCAGGCAGAGAAGAGTTTGGGCACATATTAATGAGCAGAATACTTTAGAACTGGTTTGTCTTCCTTTTATTTATCTCCTAAATTTTAACTACAAACTGTGATTTGCTTCATGGTATATCTTAATACTGTATTCTTCAAACCAGGATGTTTAAAAAATTATTTAAATAAGAAGAACATCATGTTAAAACAAAGAAATGTTCACCAGTGCTCTTCCTTTGAAGTGTAAATTCTTACCAGTCACCTTTTTTTTTGATAGCAATCAGTGCAGGTGTTTGCATTTTATTTAGGAAATGGTTCTTCCCAATTTTGAGCACCTATTAAAAAAACCCCACATATTAGGAACCAGCAGTTGCATTTCTAGGAATCTTTCTTGCAGAAATACTTGTATACTTGTATGAAGGTTTTCTCAGGAACACTGAATATGATGGCAAAAAAATCAAACTGTACAACAACAACACAAACCATAATGACTGTCACTGGGGCAAAGAGTAAATAAAATTTGAAGCTCCACACAATGGATGAATATGTAGTTGGTAACAATGAGCTATGTGTTCTGTCTTGGAAAGGTGTATGTGATAGTTTTTAAGTGACAGAAACAAGGTGAAGAAAACTATAGACAACAATATAGTCCTCTCCTTTTTTTTTGTTTTTGGTAAAAAGAGAGCACTGTATGGGTGTGTGCTTGCTTGCTAAGTCGCTTCAGTTGTGTCTGAGTCTTTGTGACCCCGTGGACTGGGGCCCACAGGCTCCCCTGTGCATGGGCTTCTTCAGGCAAGAATACTGGAGTGCTTGACATTTCCTTCTCCAGGGGATCTTCCTGACCCAGGGATCTAATGTGTGTCTCTTAGGTCTCCTGAATTTGCAGGCAGGTTCTCTACCACTAGTGCCACCTGGGACGTCCAAAACAACCAGGAACTCTCCGCATTGCTATCTGGGCTTTTCTTCTGGGGAGTGTGATAAGGCAGTGGGAGTAAGGAAGAGCTTTTGCTGTATTACTGTATCATTTCACAGTCCTTCTTCAGCAGGCATGCGTGACCTATGTAACCGAAAGCAAAAGGAAAACGAAAGCAGCTAAAAGTAGAAGCAGTCATCCTTGGGGCTCAGTCTGGAGGCCTCAGGCTGCCGTCCCTTCTCAGAGGGGCAGAATTCACCACGGAGTGTATTGCTCTGGCAGAACTACGCCGCTCCTCCCACATACCTGGTCCCGGGACGATCCCTGCCCTGGTTCTAGACCCAGCCGGTCGGCCCTCACAGTGGACTACCTGGCGGCCTGAGCAGTGGCTCCACTCTGGTGGTGAGTGAGGGTTGTGGCCCCGAGCGGGGTCTGAATGAAATACAGGGAGGGGAGCAGGGGCCGGCTGGGCTGAGCGGGCCCTTGGGTACAGGATGGGGATTTCAGAAATTAAACTGTAGATCACACCTCAAAGGTGGGCAGGCCCTCCTGTTGCTCTCGTTGACGTAGGTAGGTACCTTACACAAGTTCCCGCAGAGAACTCATAGGAGAGGTGACTCTGTTTCAGGTCCACTGTCCAGGTTCTCAGTGTCATGGCCAGTTTTCATGAACCAGGCACTGGAAGTACTTTGCATATATTATTTTAATTAATCCTCACAATAGCTTATGAGGTGGGCATATTATTATCCTCACTTTATAGATCAGGAAACTGGGGCATAGAAAGATTAAGTTCTTTGGTCAAATTCATATGAATAGTAAGTGGCCAAGCCAGAATTTGAACTCAAGTGCTCATCACTCTCGGAGAAGGCAACGGCACCCCACTCTAGTACTCTTGCCTGGAAAATCCCATGGACAGGGGAGCCTGGTGGGCTGCAGTTCATGGGGTCACTAAGACTCGGACATGACTGAGCGACTTCACTTTCACTTTTCACTTTCATGCATTGGAGAAGGAAATGGCAACCCCCTCCAGTGTTCTTGCCTGGAGAATCCCAGGGACGGGGGAGCCTGGTGGGCTGCCATCTATGGGGTCGCACAGGGTCAGACACGACTGAAGTGACTTAGCAGCAGCTCATCACTCTGGTCCATCCTCTTGTGTATGTCAAAACCTTTATACCTTTAACCCCTCTCTCCTTTGAAGTTCTAAAATAGAATTGAACCACCACCATGATAAATGCATAGCTCCTTCCTTTAGGGAAAAAAAATGCCTTAGTATTTAAGGTTAAGATCATGGTTTTAAAAGTAAGATTTTGATGTAAGCAACCTAAAAATTAAAGCCATTTTCCTAAATTATGATTTTTCATTGTCCTTTGCTTTGATAATATTTTCCTGGTGTTCCACTGAAAATTGCCTCTCAAAATTTGTGTGTATCATTTAGTACACATAAGGGAAGCAAAATAGCAGAGTGGTAAAAACATAAACTTGACTCAGACTCCTTTAGTTTAAATCTTTGCTTCACCATTCATTAGCTGTGTGACAGTAGGCAAGTTACTTAGCCTCTCTGTGCCTCAGTTTCCTTATCTGTAAATTTCTTCTTTTACAAACAGTAGCACCTGTGTCATAGCGTCGTTATGACATTTGAATGAGTGATATCATTAAGCACTTAGAACAGTATCTGGCACATGGCAAATGCTATGAATGTATTTGTTACATAATTAAAAATAAAGTACCATACAAGAATCTAGCCTACTGGTTTTTTTTTTTTTTTTTTTTAAGGGAGAGAAAAGAATAAAGAAACCCATATTTCTTAAACTTCTCTCGTAGCTAGCAATAGCTAGTATTGTACCAAATACAGCCTTAAAAATTTCCAGCTACAAAAAATCTCCTTCTGATTCAAGCAGAAGATCTTGATTTCTCAAGAAATGGATTCTGGGTCCACCAAGAAGTGTACTTAATAACAAATGGGAAACAGGCCCCTAAGACAGTGTGCTCTCAGCCAGGTGCTTGGGCTTCTGGGGCTTGGGGCCCCGGGACTTTGGGTTATGCTGCTCGATCAGAGTTGTTAATGTGGCTGTTAGCCTTGAGACTTCCTTGGTTTTCATCACACATGTCCCGGTTTTTCTATTTTAAGCTTCTACTCATTTCCTCTAAATTTCATTCTTTAGGACCTTACCCTGTGTTTCTTTTGTGTTTCACATTCTCAGAGTTGGCATTACGGTTTTAGTGTCTTTAGGGCAATAAAATCTATATTTCACTGTAACAAATAGGAGCAAATCTTAAGATTTCTAGCTGGGATTCTTTGCAGCCTTTCCCCTATTGATGTTAGCAATTTCATTTTGCTCTAATTGTCCCCAGTGGTCCAAACAGGCAGGAATTCAGCCCTCACCAATGGTTGCTCAGCTGCTAAAACCTTTTCCTGCCTAGAAAATGGATCATGGGGGCAAAGATTAACCCCCTTTAACACTGAACAGAGTTGGGAGAGATGGCAATGTCTGCATTTTGGTTTTAGTAAGGGAAGAAAGAGCAGTGGCTACATGAGAACAGTGAAGCCACATGCAAAGTTCACAAAGCCCTTTGGAATCTCTCAGGCTGAAAAGGATCATAAAATGTAAAATAACCTTATTAATAATAATACTTTTATGATCATAAACAGAAACAAGTAAAATCAAGCTTCTGATTCTTGGAGCTTTCCACCGACTTTCCTAAACAGTAGACTGTGGTGCCTTTTCTCTCCTTTCTCTTTATTGCTTATCTTGTATTCTCTAGCACTCACCTCTGCAATTGTCATAAGCAAATCATTTAACCCATAGGAGGAATAATTCTGGGCAAGCGATGTCAGTGCAGAGCTGTGGCTGTAAAGACCAGTCATGCACAGACACCCGAAGAAAAGGGCTTACAATTATCAAGTGATAATATCATTAGCAACTACTGCCACTAATTGATACTAACAATATACATGCAGAACCCCCAAAATGTAGGAGCTGTATTTCAGAGCTCTAATGAACCAAGCCAGGAGAAATGGAGAGCTGACGTTCTGAGCTTTGTCTCTGTGGCAGGACCACACTCCTAATGCATTTAATCACACTCCTGATATGATTTAATCCACTGTAGGGCTTCCCAGGTGGTGCTAGTGTCTGTCTATGCAGCAGACATAAGAGATGAGGGTTTGATTCCTGGGTCAGGAAGATCCCCTGAGGAGGGCATGGCAATCTCTCCAGTATTCTTGCCTGGAAAATTTCATGGACAGAGGAGCTTGGTGGGCTACAGTCCATAGAGTCACAAAGAGTTGGACAAGAATGAAGTGACTTCATACACACACACACACACACACACACACACACACACAGAATACTGTGACAAGCTCCAGTGAGGACGTTGACAAGTGATTTCTGGTCCTAGGTTTGGTTGGGTGCTAAAAACAGGTTTTGTCCTCACTGGATAATATTGAGTATATTAATTATGATGAAAGGCACAGAGAAAGTAGGTCTCTGACATAGCTGCTGCAGAGCATAAATACAGATTGTTCTCCTTCGCCTTCAAGTTCAGTGAAGGCTCCCTTTGTGCTCTGCCCCCTAACATTCAGTAGAGCAAGGCCTCAAGCTTGGGGTGTGAGCAAGTGCATGTGGCTTAGTTCAGAGCACACTGGATCTGAATTCTGGCTTCACCATTTATTGGCCGTGTATCTGAAAGTTAAATGACTTCCTTGTGCTTCATTTCCTCTGTAAGATCCCAGCCTCATAATTATATATGAGAATTCAGTGACCAATGTATGTAAGAATCTAAAACAGTACCTGGCCACACTGAAGCATTCACTGAAGATTACTTACTACTTATACACATCATAGATGATCTTTGAGATGTTTCAAAATGCCCCACATGGATGCAACTTACTTTACCAGCCTAGAGGTGTGGTATAAAACCGTATCTCTTTTTGGATTCCAGTTAAATGGCTTGAGCCATCTCATCCCAACATCCAGCTTTTTTGGTTCTACCCTCCTGGGATAACTTTAGGAGCCTTGGTGTCCTAAGAACCTATCTTGTTGCTAGAGCCAGAGCTGAGACATGCCCCTATGAGAGTGAAAACATGTAATGATCACTGGGAACTTATTTCTGTTTGGGTTAATGCATTGCCAAGCTGCAGATCCTGGTAACACAACAAAAGCAGGGAAATCTTCTGAGACTTCATTTCTGGGATGACACTGTGGCCGTGTCTGAGGGAAGTGGCTGAAGCCTCAAACACCGTGCAGTCCCGCCCCACGCTGGTTTTTCAGGGTTTGAGGAAAGATCATCCTTCACCCCTTATGAATGACTGGCCAGAGGAATTTCACACCAAAGGTGAGCAGGTATTCCAATCTGACATTTTTTATTCACTCACACCAGAGCACAATACAGATTCAGGACCACTATTCCTTTCACTCCCTGATTTCATAGTGGGCAGGCCCCCTGACTCAGGGCTTTTCTGCTGGGACCCTCAGTCCCATGCTGACTTTATTTTAGCAGACTCCTTGTCTTTTCACTGATCCGTGATCTGGGGCACCCCTGATAGGTTTCAATCATTTTTGAAAAGTTGTGGTCTCATCCCCTTAGTTGAGGAAAACCTACATTTTCATCTGAATTTGCCCATTTCTTCCTAGCTCCGAATGCCAACGGCTTTTTTGTTTGTTTGTTTTAAATCAGGAAAAAGTATATTCTGCCTTACCAGACATGAAGCTGCAGTCTGATTTTAAAGTTTTTACTTTGCTTGATAATTGTTTTTATGGATTATCAGTAGTGAGAGAGTATTCTGAGAGCTGTCAACAAAGTGTCAAGTAGAATGACTGAATAGCACATATCATTTCCTTGTGACCTTTATTTGACTGTGCATTTGAACAACTCTACTTTCTCAAGAGAAAGTCAAGAGGAAAAATATTTTTCAGGAAGAGGAAACATATTAATCTGCTGCAAATATTTATTGAGCACTACTAAAGTATTTTCAGTCTACTTTAATATAATTAGACTATTTTTAATATTTCTCAATATAGGAAAATTCATGTAGAGAAAATATACATTTTTCAATCTTCCTTGGACAGTTAGTTTTTTTTACAAAAGCTCAAGGCCATTTAAATTGTTTCCTAGAATTTCAGTTAGCTATTGCTGTATAATGTCACCCCAAAGCTTAGTGTTTTAAAACACTTGTTTTTTACCATCTGTCATGACTCTGTGGGTTGACTGGGCTCTGTTGGGAGGTTCTTCTGCTCTACATGGTGTTAGCTGGGGCTGCTGTCATCTGGGGGCTCAATTGGGGTGTAATGTCCAAGATGCTTACTCTCATGACTAGCAGTTGGTACTGGCAGTTGACTGGAAGCTCTGCTAGGGAAGTCTACCAGATTCCTAGATTCCTTGGTTCTCCTGCATATGATTTCTTTGTGAGTCTTGGACTCCTCACAGAATGGTACCTGGGTTCCAAGACGGAGGGTCTCAAGAGAACAAGTCCTATTGTGGAAGTGTTTATTAAGCCTTTGCTTGTATTTTGCTTGACAAAGTCCCATTGGCCAAAGTCATTCATGTGGCCAAGCCCAGAATGTGGCTAGGGACCACAGAAGGGGATGAATACTAGAGGTTCAAATTAAGTTTTGCAAAGATGACAGTTGACCACAGCCAGAAACTCTTCTGAATTCTAAGAGAGCAAAATGGCAGTCCTAGAATTCTGGAGCTGATAGGCACCTTAGAGATTTTATAGTTCAGCTTCTTGTTTGGATGACGAGACAAAAACCTGGAGAAAGTGATTTACTATTTCAAAGTGACAACCCAAACCTGGACAATTCATGGTAAAAATGACTTTGGTTCAGGCTGTATGCAGGTCCTACCTACCCATGTGGGCTAGTCCAGCCGCTGACTTTACAAAGCTCTTACTCCTAGACAGGGGTAAGTCTGCAGGGTAGATCTCCTAACATCCAATGCCACATTTAACCACAGTACTTCACTGCTTTCCCATTGTTAATTAAGTGTGTAATGACTATATTAAAGTTAGTTTCAGGTTCTAATTTATGACACAGTAGTTATGTTTTAATGTACACTTTATGGTACATTGGAGTCCCTGAATAATCAATGTGTACTCCCTCTGATCCTGCCTGGTTTATATACTTGGAGAAAATTTTATTATTTTAAACAATTATAAGGATTTATAGTTCTTGAATCTTTGCTTTTGTGAAATATTTTTGTTCATGTCTACTATTTACATGAAGCCAAGTCCTTTGTCAGGAATACAGCCTCTAATTACAACATTGTTCCTGTGGGAAAATGTAATTTGCTTTTCAATGATCCACTTTATGACATGGTTGGTCTCTAGGAATGTGCTGTCTGCCATAAAAAGCAAGTAGAGACTGCAGACTCCTGTAACTTCTTGCCAATTGCCTGGCATGGTAAGATCAGTGTTTATAAAGTAGCTCTAATTTTTTTGTTCATGTGTGAAATTCAAGCTAGGAAATGATGACACAATTCACTTGGATGGAGTGTGTATGGGGAGGGATGGGCTAGGAAGCAGACAAGGAAATGAGCAGGTTCCTTGGTTTGGATTTCTCCACGGTCATCCCATCAGTAACTAAGTCCTGTCTGTTGTCCATAGTGTCTCTCACTTTGGTCCTCTCTTCCCAGAAATAGAAGGGCAGTTACAACAATGGGCAGCAAAGTGGAATGAGAGGGGCTTACAGTGCTGTGGGATGACGAGGCAGGCTCTAGGTGCTCCCGAAGGACATCCTGTTGGAAAGGGAACCTTCTCTCAGGGCCTAGTCCTGCCTCCTCTGGAGAGGAATCCTCATTGCTTTGCTCAGGGAAAATGTACAGGGATTCCCACTTAACACATGCTTGTGGAGGACAGGTATTCACCGAAGTAGAATATTTTCAATGAAAAGCATCCTCCCTGATCATGGGCAACAGTTCTAGGGCCAGAGCCCATTAGCTCCTCACAGACTTTCTAATCTTCTCGACCCTGGCTTCCCTAGGCTTTTGCTCCTGGGATCCTTTACCAGTTGGTCCAAAACACAGTCTAGATCATGCTTCACAATTAAAAACAAATACTCCACTAGAAAGTAAGTGATCACAGGAGAAGTTAAGACTACCCCTGAACTCTGAATATTAGATCTGAACCCTTCCGGAGTCAGAGGTCATGGCCTTCCAGGATCCCCAGTGGTTCTCCCACCTCGGTTCCTGGTCTGCAGCCTCTTTGCAGGGGCCTGATCACCTCGCTTCACTAAGACAGATGTTAGCTCTCTTCCCTAGCTGAAGTTGGGTCATAGCACATGAGCCCTCAAAAGACAGGTTTGAAGAAGGTCCGTATTCCTCCTCATACCTGCTTTCCACTAGCCCCTCTCCCCCATGGGCATAATCTGTTGGGATAATTACCCAATGGAAAACAATCTTTTGCACAGTGGAGCTGGATCTTTCCTGAGGTTTAGGTTCTAAAGTCAGTGTGTAAGGAAAAATCTGTGTAAAGACTTAACTTTAGAAACCGTTTGGAGGAGAGCCACGTTGCAGATGGACCCACTTTTCTCATGAAGCCTGGGAGAGCCTGGCTGGCCCTTCGAGTTTGGAATAGGTCAGCATTTCCTCAGCAGAACACCAGGTGAAGTAGCTATTCGGTGTTTTCTTTTAACTTCAGAATGCCATTTACTGCGGTGAGATAGTCACCTGCTTAAGGCACAGGGTCTGAAAACCGTGGAGAGCACAGCAGAACCTAAGTTCCTACCCACTCCTCTGCAGTAGTGTCCATAATTTTTAACTAGCTTCTCACTCTCCTTTGTCCTTTTCTCCTTCCTTCCCTTTCTCAGTGTCTATAGGTATAATCCTGTGAATTCTATGCAAGCCTGATGGGATGGCCTCAGCATTATTATGTAAAACAGTTTAACATCTCAGTGAGAAGAACTTTATAATTCCAGAGAGAGTGTATTTAGATTTATCTTTGTAGAACCCCAAAAGCCTGTTAAAGTATCTTTCTCTCCAAAATTGAAAAGTAATATACTTCCAAAGGTAAATTCAAGCTATAGTCTGTATGTAGAGAAACAAGGTGTGCTGGAAGCTTTGAAATATGGCCAGCTTAAGAGTGCTCCCACTGTCTATCTCTTCATCCCCTTCACTTTGCCTCCGCTGAGCCTTCCCAGCCTTTAATCCCTAGGTCAGAACTCCTGAGCCACTCTTGATCATAATCTTTAGTGCTCTTTCACCCTCTCAGTAATTGTACCATAAGATGTGTTGATGTTCAGTTCAGTTCAGTCGCTCAGTCGTGTCCGACTCTTTGTGACCCCATGAATCGCAGCACGCCAGGCCTCCCTGTCCATCACCAAACTCCCAGAGTTCACTCAAACTCATGTCCGTCGAGTCGGTAATGCCTTCCAGCCATCTCATCTCATCCTCTGTCGTCCCCTTCTCCTCCTGCCCCCAATCCCTCCCAGCATCAGAGTTTTTTTCCAGTGAGTCAATTCTTCACATGAGGTGGCCAAAGTACTGAAGTTTCAGCTTTAGCATCATTCCTTCCAAAGAAATCCCAGGACTGATTTCCTTTAGAATGGACTGGTTGGATCTCCTTGCAGTCCAAGGGACTCTCAAGAGTCTTCTCCAGCACCACAGTTCAAAAGCATCAATTCTTGGGCTCTCAGCTTTCTTCACAGTCCAACTCTCACATCCATACATGACTACTGGCAAAACCATAGCCTTGACTAGATGGACCTTTGTTGGCAAAGTAATTTCTCTGCTTTTTAATATGCTATCTAGGTTGGTCATAACTTTCTTCCAAGGAGTAAGCATCTTTTAATTTCATGGCTGCAGTCACCATCTGCAGTGATTTTGGAGCCCCCCAAATAAAGTCTGACACTGTTTACACTGTTTCCCCATCTATTTCCCATGAAGTGATGGGACCAGATGCCATGATCTTCGTTTTCTGAATGTTGAGCTTTAAGCCAACTTTTTCACTCTCCTCTTTCACTTTCATCAAGAGGCTTTTTAGTTCCTCTTCACTTTCTGCCATAAGGGTGGTGTCATCTGCATATCTGAGGTTATTGATATTTCTCCTGGCAATCTTGATTCCAGCTTGTGCTTCTTCCAGCCCAGCGTTTCTCATGATGTACTCTGCATAGAAGTTAAATAAGCAGGGTGACAATATACAGCCTTGACATACTCCTTTTCCTATTTGGAACCAGTCTGTTGTTCCATGTCCAGTTCTAACTGTTGCTTCCTGACCTATTAAATGTATCCTATGTATGTATCCTATGTATCCTAGATACTGTTCTGAGTATTTTTGATGTGTTAACACATCTGTTCCCCACAAGTAGATCATAAGGTAGGTATTACGCTTTCCATTTTACAGATGAGGAAACTGAGATATAGAGAGGTTATATAAGTTGCCCAATGTCACATGGTGAATTAATGACAGAGCCACGATTCAGACCCAAACTTAAGATGCCAAAGCCTGTACTTTCCATCACTGTTGTACTGTCTCCCATTGGTGTGTGTGTGTTCAGTTGTGTCTGACTCTTTGTGGCCCCATGGACTGTAGCCCACCGGACTCCTCTGTCCATGGGATCTTTCAGGCAAGAATACTGGAGATGGTTGCCATTTTCCACTCCAGAGGATCTTCTCAACCCATGGGTCAAACCCACATCTCTTGTGTCTCCTGGATCGGCAGGCGGATTCTTTGCCGCTGCACCGCCTGGGGAGCTCCATCGGTGCTTATGTGCAAACTCTATTTCTTGTCTTTTTATGCAGTGTTTCTTCCCTCTCACTTTGTGTCGCTTCCTTTGGAGCAGACCATCATGGTATATACATATGTTTTCATAGCACTAAGGGTTGTGCTTTGCATCAACAAATTATAGAATAATAATAGTGTCAGAGAAGTTCAATGAATATTTATTGGATGATAAAAGGACAAAAGCCAAAATATAGATTCTTACAGATAACATGAATCTCTGGATGTGGTTTGGGCTTATTAAAAGATCTCTGCTGTTTCTTACCAACATAGTCTTAACAGTTTACAAAGCATTTGAATATGATTTAACTCTCAGGATATTCCTATGAATGTGAGTGGAGCAGATATCATGCCTCTTCTACAGCTGGGAAAACTGAGACAGACACAGAGACGTTGGTTTGTCTCCGTCACCCTTAGTGGCAAGCTGACCCAGAACCCAAGGCTCCAGATTTCTAGCCCTGCAGCATTCAACCTCAGATTTTGCCCAGGGCTGGCTCAATCTTATGCAGACCATGGTTTGGCTCTGGGTTTGTCCATTAATGAAACTAGGATGTTCTACACAGGAGAAGGCAATGGCAACCCACTCCTGTACGCTTGCCTGGAAAATCCCATGGGTGGAGGAACCAGTAGGCTGCAGTCCATGGGGCCGCACAGAGTCGGACACGACTGAAGCGACTTAGCAGCAGCAGCAGCAGCAGCAGCAGCAGCAGGATGTTCTATTGTAAATGGATATAAATGGTAGCATTGAAAGAGTTGGAGTGTGGCGAGATAGGGAAGGACACACTGCATTCACACACCAGCCTCTGTCTAAGAGGACAGTACCCTCAGGATGATCATGGAAACAGGTTTAAATTAATGTCATGCTGTTCAACAATACCTTCTTCATTCATATTGAAAATCAAGTGGTGGGAAACATGTGAATATCAGAAAAATATAGAAAATAACCACAGAGAAATAAAAACGGAGTCAGTCATGGGGAGGTTTCCATAATGCAAATCAGAGAAATTTTTATTTTGGAGGGATAAGGTAAAAAGAGGAAATTCTGTACTAACAAGTAAAAATTCAAATCAGAGCCAGAGTTTGAGCTGGCAGGCTTGTTTGGAAACTCCTTTTGTTTATAGTGTAGGTTTCCCCCTTTATGAAGCAGATGCTTATACAAGCATTACCAGTGTTCTCAATAATACTGTAACATTTGCCTTCCATCCCTTTGTTGCTCAGGGAACATGTTGGGTTTCGGCACATTTAGCTTTGCCATTTACTCCACAAATCGCAGCTGTGTAGTGCTACAACTAAGTCAATTTTACTGAGAATAAAAATTGAAAAATATTCTCCTAACAACCTTTCTAGCGATCATAGGCCTGAAACACTTTGGAGAGTCTTTTTTTTTTTCTCAAACAACTTGGTTTCAGTACAATGATGCTTCAATAAGAATCTTTCTGCAAATTTAATTCGAAAGGGAAGGCTTTGTTGTTATTAAACACAATGGCAGTTTGTACATCTCCACATCATTATGTTGCTTCTCATTATGGTAATTCATTTGCTTCTGCTTTGTATGGATATCAAATAAAAATCACTCTCGCTCCTGGCAAGTGATTGCCATTATGGCGACACTCTGGGAGCCCAGCTAAGCGGTGCTTGGTGTCATAGCAAACACAATTAGCAAAATGGCATCCACAGTGGCTTTATGGAGTTGCCCTGTGGTGAGGCTCTGCAGTTTTCTATTTAGCAGGGCTGTAGGTTACTGGGCTTTGCTGTGTGCCTCCTCTGTTTTCATCTTTGCACCATTTTCTGTTCAAATGGAACAACATGAGGCCTTTGTATGCATTTTACTTTCTCTCTGTTTTTTTTTCTGATGGGCTCTTCCTCAGCACTTGCCGGGCACAGAGAGCTCTGAGTTATCCTGCCTTCCTATGATCCCTCATTTCTCTAAAGAATGGTCAATGACAGCATCACCAGATGCCCACTCTGTTATCTTTGTATAGTTATTCATTTTGTTATTGTTGCTCTCTGTTGCCACTAGTTAACAATTTGAGAGGTAATGAGTTTTTTGTATGAAGTTAAACTTTAAAGGTCATTATTAATTCCCTCTATATTTAAAGAGAAAACAATTTTCACTCTTCTGCAGTGGACAGATTTGGGTGGGGTTTCAACCATAGCTTAAGAACCTCAGTCAGTGACTAGCTCGATGAGGTTGGCAGCCCCTACTCCCGTTTCAAGATAAACGACAGACGTGGTTCTTGAACAGGCCTTGACGGAGAGTGTCTGAATTTAGATGGAGTGTGTGGAGGCACAGGGTTGGGTTGGGTTTGCGGTTGACTCCTCCTCAGCCTTTAACATTTGTTTTAATTTTTCTTGGAAGATTTTCCTGATGCCTTCAGGCTACAATGATACTCTGCCATTTAGGCCACTTGTATATCTTTCTGCTCAACAACCAAGTCCTTTTTCCCTTATCCTTATACTTCTTATTCCTCTTCCTCCCCACTCCCCTTACTTCCCCCCTTTCTGCTTTTCTGCTTCCTGATCAGAGAATCTGTAGCTTGTGCCCTGGGGATAATCCTATTTGGCTCTAAGAGGTGATTTATAGTTTGTTGAAGTTAATCAGAGACTCATTTTTCCTCCAAGTGATTAGTTTATATCAATGGATGTACAATTTTGGCCAATGAAATCAGTCCTGAACATTCACTGGAAGGACTGATGCTGAAGCTGAAACTCAATACTTTGGCCACCTGATGCTAAGAACTGACTCATTAGTAAAGACCCTGATGCTGGGAAAGATTAAAGGTGGGAGGAGAAGGGGACGACAGAGGATGAGATGGTTGGATGGCATCACCGATATAATGGACATGAGTTTGAGTAAACTCTGGGAGTTGGTGATGGACAGGGAGCCTGTTGTATTGGAGTCCATGGGGTCACAGAGTCAGACATGACTGAGGAACTGAACTGACTAACTGCTGGGAGACTTCTGGAACAGTTTTCCTTTCTTATTAAAGGAAATACATGTAAGAGAAACTTTTCTTTTTCTGCTTGTATGTGAGGACGTAATGCCTGGAACTGTGGCAGCAATTTTGTGATGATTTGAATCACATCATGAGGATAAGAGTCAACATGCCAAAAGAGACCAAGTGAAAAACAGAAATAATTTGGATTTTTGATAAGTTTTTGAGTCAGTGAATTAGCCTACCATAAACTTCTTTCTGGTGAAAAGATATGTTTCTTGTCATTTAAGACATTTTAGACCCATTTTCTCCTATTTGTAGAACAAAACACCAAAACAAATACTCTGCTACTCTACTTTGTACCTTTAGAAATGGTCTTATTGGAAATTGTTTTAATTGTTTTAGAGTCTAACTTTTTCTTTAGATGGAAGTCTCCTGAGGGTAGGTCTTATTAATTTTGCAGACCATGGCCCCTAAATTGGACCTGTTATGTACAGGTGCTCAACCAGTGTATGTTGGATAAAGTCTATATAAGAGGCATGTTCATCAGTAGCCAATCCAGACCCACTGGCTGAGCACGTCTCCACATTTTAGCCCAAACCTGTCAAAAAGGGAATAAAAGCCAAATTAAACATCTCTTGCACTTAAATGTAGAAATCAGTTATACTATCTTTTCTGCTAAATCAGACCTGTGTTTTTCTAGATGAGCCACACCTGGCAACGTTTTTTTATTGTACCTTCTTCAGGGCTTCCCTGGCGGCTCAGTTGGTAAAGAATCTTTCTGCAATGTAGGAGACATGGGTTTGATCCCTGGGTTTGGAAGATCCCCTGCAGAAGGAAAAGGCAACCCACTCTATTATTCTTGCCTGGAGGATTCCACGGACAGAGGAGCCTGGAGGCTATAGTCCATGGGGTTGCAAAGAATCAGACATGACTGAGGGACTAACACACACACACTTCTTTAAGAAAATATGTTCCTGAAAAGTTATTCATAAATGTAATTTTTTAAAATATATTTTGATTATGATTCACTCAATATCTAAAGGAATCCCATGTCACCCACCCCCTGCAAGCAAAAAAAATATATATATATATATATATTTATAAAATAAAAAAGGAAAAGTTCTTATTAGTCGGTGTCTATTTTATCAGGACTCCTAAGATAAGAATATGTATACAGAGGAAGGTCATCTTTTTATATAGAACTCAAATAGTTGAAGTCATTGCCCTTTTGGGGGACCTGTATTTTCCTTTTATGAAATGAGAAACGTGACAAATAGACAAGGTACCATGAAATTGATTTCATTTCCAAACTTTCTAAGTTATATCATAGGATATAATATGCTTATTCAGCCCCATTTCCTCAGTTTTTATCACTACAAAGTCAGCTTTAGGTTAGTGATGCATCTCTTTTAAATCGGAAGAATGTTTAGAAGCATGGCTCCCGGGCTGATCCTTAAAGGCCAGTGTAATGTAAAGACAGTGTAAAGGTGGCGGCTTCACCAAGCAGCGCCTGTGCTGCTGCTGTCAGCTGGCTCTGGAGGCCAAGTGCAGGCTCTTTCCCATTCTGCTGCCACCTCTGGGGATGTTTTTTAAAATTAATTTTTTTTTTTGTTATTTAAAAATTTCTTAGTATGCATTTTGATCTACCCCTGGGGACTGACTTTCCCTTGGCACAGTGGCCTGGGCTCCCCACTTGCTTCCTGTCTCACTCCTCTATGGAGATGAGACCAGGTTTTGGGTGGGAGCACAAATAGGATGAAATGAAGGTGAGCCCTGACACTCCTGCCCCTGCTCCCACGGCCAAGTGCCAGCTGCCTCACGCCTGCCCTCCCCCAGCTCCCGCACTCCCCCATCCTCTCCCACAATCTTCCCTCCCCTACTCTCGCCCTCCCTCCCTCCCCACACTGCCAGGTTCTTCTCCTTGCTTCACCCTGTCAGGTCCACTCTGTTTTAAAGAACAATAAGGGGTTGAAGTAGAGAGCTGAGGTTGGTTGACTGGAAGAGCTAAAGAGTTTTTGTTTAATGAAGAGGCGAGAAGAAGATACTTTTTTCTCTTTTAAGATCATGCAGTTCTTGATAGCCCCACATGCAGTTCTTCCCACCATTCTGAGTTTGCAGGCCCTCCTGTATCAGAGGCAGGGAGCTCTCTAAGCTGTGAAGATGCAAGTGTCTGTTGAAGGACTCTGAACGCTAGAGAGCAGTCCTCACCAGAGGCCTTGTGGAGCTGTGAGGGCGGAAGTGCCGATTCAGAGCTAAGGCTTTTCTGGTTATTTTGAAACATTATTAGTAAATTGTAAAAATGTGTACAGATTCTTATAAAGCAGTCTCCTGAAACAAAAAACTGAGAGGAATTTAAATTTTCATGTACATGTGGATTGTACCTGTCATACCCATCTATTTCTCTCTGTACCCACTGCATCTTCAAACTCCACTAATTTTGGCTGCTACCTTATTTGTTCAGGCCATCACCAGCTCTCCCCTGAATTACTGTCACTACTATTTTTCTCCTAAATATTTTTCTCATATGTCTTTCATAGAGATCTAAGACAAATACTGGATGTCAATCCTTGCTTAAAATCCTTCAAGCTCTCATGGTTGCTCTTAAGATAGGTTCCAAACTCCTTAGCTTGAAATACTTCTTAAGATCATGAGGTCAGGAAACATGTCTATCTTCTCTTCATATGTCTTTGAACCCAGCACACTATGGAATAATTAAGACTTTGTAAATTTTTATTTTAACCACATCTCCAAGATTACTTTAATTCCCTAGGGTGACTCCCTTACCAGAAGTCACTCAATCATCCCGGCCATTGATTTCTGGATAACCTAGTTTCTATGACCACTATGGCAGAGGAAAAGGGAGATGGAGGGTTGTACAAGGATTTTTTCACTGTCTTAGTGAAAAAGACTACACTTGTAGCCCATCGGCCAGATTAGATATGTTGTTCCAGCCTAACTGCAAAGGAGTCTGGGAAACACTGTCTTCTTGCATCCTCACAAAGAGGAAAAGGAAATGAAACGTGGGGACTATGTAGCATTGTACCTGCCACAGTTAATCAAGAATGAACAACACAGACGTTTTGGAAATGTGCTCTCTGTATTGCGATAGCCCTGTCTGAGCCATGGAGGTTTAATTTCAACCTATAAGTTGGTGTGGATGATTTCCTGAACATCTCTGCTGTTTCCACTCTGACATGCTTGTGGAAAAGGAGTGGGCCTTGAATTTTATGGAGGAAAGGACCATTGTTTCTATGTGGGCCAGAGGATTAGGAGCCCACGACTATTGGAGAAAGTGGTCTAGAGATTTCCATTAAAGGTGGCGGGAAGAAGTGTTCAAGATGAACTGACCCCACCGTCACCCTGGAGACACCTGGAGAGCAAGGCAGGGACTCTGAAATTGGCCTTGGAGTTTGTGAGCTCCAGGAGTGCAACAGCAATAGTAGGCTGTTCTTAGCATTCACTACCATACATGCCAAACTTTCACTGTATCTTTGGCCAACCTACTGACTCGTCTTGGTTGTGCCTTTAAGGCTATCAAGAAAGGGAAAAGTGTCTGTGCTTGGATAAAATCTATACAGAGTGAGCAGCCTGGGCTGAGCACATTCTGTGATGACACAATGAGACATGAAAGCTTGGGTATTACAGAGCTTGGAGGGCAGAGTGGGAAAAGGGACAAGTAAGCACTAGGAATATTTTGTGAAACATGAACGAATGGTACAGAGTGCCAGAAATTACTTAGGGCATGAACAACCTATAGAAAGTTTTGTCTTCCTCTCATGGTGGGCATTTAAGAGTCTAGCATCACTATGGCTAGGACATGAAAAGAAATGTGACCTTAGTTTGTATCTTAGTTGGGTAATGTGGGACGTATAAGTTACAAATACAGAGAATATTGGAAGAGTACTTCACAGCCTGCACTGACATGCCTTACCCCTGACTTTGATAATAGAAATTACGTTAGCAAAAAAGATAAAAAAGCAGTTTGCACAAAAAGTTAGCTAGTAGTATCCACCACTGGTAATGATAAATAGCAACCGCAACGACGACGACAGAAAACTTACCATGATAATAACAAGCACTGCAAACGTATTTGTTCTTGATGTTTCCTGGGTGCCCACTTCTCTTATTTTAATCTTTGTTTTGCTTTTAAAATTATCCATCTCATTTTAGTGTCAGCTTTAGTTGCTGCAGTCATCAAGTTGGAAAGCCTGTAGCCTTGGACAAAAGTGTCATTCGCTATGTTTGATATATTCAGCTCTGCATCAGTAATCTATTTGCAAAATTGTCCAATTTGAAAGTGACACATTTGATTCACTTGACTTTCCTTTTTCTAGCACAGAAAATTTGGAGGAATTCAAGAGGTGCTGGGCACTAGTCACCAAGGAGAAAGGACAATAAAGGAATGTGTGAAGTACTCCAGAGAAAATCATTGTGTGTCATTAGTTGAACAGAATGGAGAGTCCTAAGTAGTTGAACTTCCCCAAGCAAAAAGCAATGACATTTGGAGGGGAATAAAACTTTTAAAGTTTTTATTATTTACTTGTTGATTTAGATCTAATATTTTAACATAATTTATTCCAATTATTTAAGTACTATACACCTGGTGGCTCAGAAGTTAAAGCGTTTGCCTCCAATGCGGGAGACCAGGGTTCAATCCCTGGGTCGGGAAGATCCCCTGGAGAAGGAAATGGCACCCCACTCCAGTATTCTTGCCTGGAGAATCCCATTGACAGAGAAGCCTGGTAGGCTACAGTCCACGGGGTCGCAAAGAGTCAGACACGACTGAGTGACTTCACACATACCCTGATGGTAGAAAAATACAGAAAAATTAACAATAAAAGAAAAATAATTATCCATAATTCTCTTACCAAACAGAACTATTTTTTTGTATAATTCCTTCCATTCTTTTTGCAGTATATATATAGATTCTTCTTTTTATTATTATCTTTAGAAAAAGGAGATAATTTTTACATAAATGGAAATCCTAATGTTAAGTGTAACAGCAGTTTGAAATCCTACTGTAAATTCATGACCTAATTTTTGTTGGATTGTTGCTGAATCTCTTTAAGATACCACCAGACATAAAGGATACCCAGTCCTGGCCTCAGAGAGCTTATTATAATCTGAGGAAGGAGTCAAAGCAGATGAACATTTAAATTAAGTCAAGGAGTACTTACTGACTAGACTGCAATAGTACAATATTTTTTCCTTTTTATATAAGTTAATTACAGTAAAAGGAACACTTAATACTTAATGTTCAGAAACTTTTAAAATGATCCATGAAAGAGACTCAAACCAATGTAAACTTAAGATTAGAATATGTTACTGGAAGTCTTACATGCAATGATAAATAGCATAAATGTCACGTTCTCCCACTGTCAAGCTGCCTGACCTTGGGTAAGTTAATATCTTTGAGCTACAGTTTCCTCATCTGCACCTTAGGAGAAATGATTCGCACCATTTGGGGTTATTATGAAGATTATATGAGATATATATAGCAAAATTTTTGGCATAAAAAATATGCTTTAAGTAATAGTAGGGACTACTGTTATAAAGTGAATGAGGTGACTTCCTTTTATCCTGTTAATGTATGACTTAAAGATTAGAACTGGCTGGAAAGTGTAGTAATTTGAATATGCTGCAAACTTTGACAGAACAGTGTTTTAAAATCCGTGGTTTGGTCCATGTAAACAAAAGAATGGTATAAGCTGTTAATGAGTAATTAAACATCAGGCTCTTGAACATAAGCACCCTGAATTTGTAAGCTGCTGGTCAAGGAAACAATCAGTCTCACAGCATTTTAAAAACTTTTAGCAAGAGAAAGCCAAAATTACACAGATGGTGACTGCAGCCATAGATTAAAAGATACTTGCTCCTTGGAAGAAAAGCTATGACAAACCTAGACAGCACATTAAAAAGCAGAAACATTACCGACAAAGGTCCATCTAGTCAAAGCTATGGTTTCTCTAGTGGTCATGTATGGATGTGAGAGTTGGACCTTAAGGAAGGCTGAGCGCTGAAGAACTGATGCTTTTGAACTGTGATGTTGGAGAAGACTCTTGAGAGTCCCTTGGACTGCAAGGAGATCCAACCAGTCCATTCTGAAGGAGATCAGCCCTGGGATTTCTTTGGAAGGAATGATGCTAAAGCTGAAACTCCAGTACTTTGGCCACCTCATGCGAAGAGTTGACTCATTGGAAAAGACTCTGATGCTGGGAAGGATTGGGGGCAGGAGGAGAAGGGGACGACAGAGGATGAGATGGCTGGATGGCATCACTGACTCGATGGATGTGAGTCTGAGTGAACTCCGGGAGTTGGTGATGGACAGGGAGGCCTGGCGAGCTGCAGTCCATGGGGTTGTAAAGAGTCGGACACCACTGAGTGACTGAACAACAACAGCAAGAGAAGGACCTGTTTCTCACCTTCAGTATTGTTATACAAAGATATTTGAGGTTATACTCTGAAGAGAATGTACAGCATTTGTTTCTGTTGCAGATAAAGGGAAACTAACACAGTGGTAAAGAATCTACCTACTAATGCAAGAGAGAGCTGTGGTTGTCTCAGTGCAGAAGATGCAGCTTTTATCCCTGAGTCGGGGAGACCCACTGGAGTAGGAAATGGCCATCCACTCTAGTATTCTTGCCTGGAAAATTCCATGTACAGAGGAGCCTGGTGGGCTGCAGTCCATGAGGTCACGAAGAGTCAGACACAACTGAGTGACTGAGCACAAAGAATATATCTGTTAGCTATTAGCTCAACTGATTTGGAAACTTAGAAGTTCAACCAGTGTTATTGTCTGATGCACCACTGATGCAGAGTTGGACTGCAGAATTTTGAATTTTTTTACTCTGTGCCTTTGCATATGCTCTTCTATTTGTCTGGACACAATCTATATTATTATCACTTACTGCTCAAAAACTGGCTAACTCCCGATTACTCTTCAGGTGGGCTACTCTGGGTTTAAATCTGGGTTTAAAGGCCTCTTCTGTGTCTTCACAGCATTTTATTCTTCAGTTAGTTACCCTTTTCACATTTGCGGAGGCTAGAGAGTGGGAACGTAGCTGGATAGTACAAACTGTTTCTACATTTATACTATATTTAGTAAAAAGTGCTTTTAACTAAAAGAAGGATTCTCCTCTCCCCAAAGCCCCAGGAGCCTCTAGCTTCTAGTCAAGTATAACTTCTGCAGCTCAGAAGTAGGTAAGATCAAAATGTTTGAAGGCAGTTTCATCAAGACTTATTCCCATTCACTCAAAAGTCATCTGTTGAGTCCGCAGCACTGTACATTCCAGATGGTCTGTAAAATTAAGAGAATCGTGCGTGTCATATAACAGAACCTAGAAAGTGTATTTGAAAATGTGTTTTATGGACCTTTCTCAGAAACTCTTTGGCCAGACCGAGTCTGATGACTTAGATTTCTCTTACTCTGCTGCTGCTAAGTCACTTCAGTTGTGTCCGACTCTGTGCGACCCCATAGACAGCAGCCCACCAGGCTCCCCCATCCCTGGGATTCTCCAGGCAAGAACATTGGAGTGGGTTGCCATTTCCTTCTCCAGTGTTGCTGATTAAATGATACTTACCATCTACTGCAACAGGAACAGAAAGTGGGTTTCCACGGTGCCCTAGAGTAAAATTGTCCCTTTGTATATCTGCCTTCCCTGTGGGCCTGTGGCTTCTATCAAGGCAAGGGCCACACCTTGCTCTCCAGTATCCTCTGAGTCTGCTACAGGTCCTACAGGCACGCAGTAGGTGCCCACAAATGTTTGCCGAATGAAGGGATGAAAGATTCATCAATAAGGGCCGGGGTGGTCCTTGAAACCTGAGCTCTATTTATTAGAAACCAAGAGTTGGCTTCCTCTTTAAGGTTAGGAAAGGCACAGACTTTAGGATATTATCATTGCTCAATTGCTTGTCCAGGGAGGGGAGAACACCTGCCTACGTTGCCAAGAAGTCCCCCAACTCCTTTTAATACTCCAGAGGAAAAAAACCCCAAACTCTTCTCTCCATGTCAAAACTACAGTTTGGGTTTAAGAGCTTCTGAAATTATATGTAAAGAGTCCTTTTTTTCTCCCTAGAATAAAATTTCTTAATTTTTTAATAGATTTTCAAAATTGTTTATCACCCTCCAAAAGGGTAAGAATCATTGCTCCAAACCCTTTCTTGAAAGGCATTCAGGGGATCTCTTTTGATGCTGTCACCAGGTAAAAGCGCTGAATATGCCACTGTTGGAGCATTTGCTTTCTCCTCATGGATTGTTGCGGGGGTCGGGGGAGACTCCTTGGGGGCCTGAGAGTGTGCTCCTCTCTAACACCTGGAAATGAAGTGTCCGAGGAGACACATGTGCTGCCAAAGCAAGAGATTTTATTGGGGAGGGGTGTCTAGGCAGAGAGCAGCAGGGTAAGGGGACCCCGGAGAACTGCTCTGCCATGTGACTTGCAGTCTTGGGGTTTATGGTATTGGGCTTAGTTTCTGAGTTTTCTCTGGCCAGTCATCCTGACTCAGGGCCCGTCCTGGTGGCATGTGCATTGCCCAACCAGTATGGAGTCCAGTGAGGAGGATTCTAGGAGGCTGGTAGGGCACATGGACTGGCAGCTCCTCTCTCCTTTGACCTTTCCTGGATTCTTCCTGTTGGTGGTAGCTTGTTAATTTCACAATCCTTACTGAACAATGTGTGCTAAAATGCTCTATAAAAGATCACTCCAGCTGCTATATGGAGAGCGAATTATAAAGAGCTAAGAAAGGAAATTAGGAGGCTGCTGTAGAATTTCAAGCTATAGAGAATGGTGGCTTGGATCAAGGTGGAGGTGTAGAGATGTGCAGAAGTGGTGGATTGCACGTATGCATGCAAGGCCCTTGGGCCATGTCTGGTGCACGGTGAGCACTTCATAAACTCCAGCTATTACGATTATCATCATTACAGTTATTGGCGAGGTGAAATGAAATTGGATGGTGTGTAATGGGTCAACAGAATGGTGGTTTTAAGAAGATTACTTGGGGAGTTCCCTGCTGGCCTAGTGGTTGGGATTCTGGGCTTTCACTGCCGTGGCCTGGTTTCCATCTCTGGTTGGGGAACTGAGATCCTGTTCTGCAAGCCGTGAGGCATGGCTGAAAAAAAAAGAGAAAAGAGGAAGAAAAGAATGTTACTGAACTTAGAGAAAATAAAGATGAACCAAATCTTATTTGTATGTAGAGATGTAATTAATGTTACTTTTCAGACACTGTCTTGGACGCAGTGTTTTCAATACTTTTCTCTTTGTGTTTTGAGAAGAAATCCATCATTTACTTCTTTCAGGACACACTGTTGAGTCATTTGCAGCGAAAGAATCTTGATTATCTTCAAATGACAGATGTGAAATAGTGAATTTGAAGTTGTGTGGAAGATGTAATATATTGCTTTGCTTTGAAATTTATTATGAGCAAGGAGTTGGAAAAAATAGGGAGTTAATATTCAGGAAGAAAGCAAAACTAAAAGATGACACAGACAGATTAATATATTTATGGATACATGCCATCCAGTTTGATGCCAGAGAAGCCAAGTGAAGAAGTAATGTTCTGAAAACAACTCACAATTACCAAAATCACTAAGCTCCGAGTCAGAGAAGTATGAAGACTTGCAACATTCATACATATATAGTTACTATGGAATTATTTAAAGTTGAGAGACAGAGACAGGGAGATGGGGGTGGGGGTGAGGGGTAGAAGGGGAAGGGATACATGGGCTGGGGTGGGGGTGGAGTGGAGGGTGAAGGCAGAGAAAGGGATGGGGATCGGGGGAGAGAGATGGGAAAAGAGAGAGAGAGATGGGGAGAGATGTTCTTTTTCTTTCCCCCTTTTTCAGAAATGTGTTTTTGGCTCTACACTTTAACAAATGCAATATCTTTTCAGTCTACCCTTATCAAGCAAGCTCATATTTACAAGCCAAATTATACTGAGACACAGAAGTCTTAAATGAAAGACAGACATCACTGCAATCCTTTAAGGTCATGCTGATCTCTTCAAATGTTAGAATTCACTAGGGTAAGGTTGACTTTTCAGCTAAGTGACCCCATCACTTTAGGGTAATCCCTGTAATGAGTATAAATGTAGTAACACATCCTAAGAAAACACTAGGTTCTAAATGATAATATTCTATGAGGCCAGAGTCTGCTTTCTAAATGTGGACACCGGTATTTTCCAAGCAGAGTGATTTCTAGATATACTGAAGTAGTTGAGAGTACCCAGAGTGGGACAACAGTTCTGGCTCCTTTCAAAATTCTCTTCCCTTTTTTTTGGTTGGGGGAGTAGGGGTGGAGATTAAAATGGGAATAAGTGTCTATCACTTAAGGAGACAGTTGGATCATGAGAAATACATTTTTTAAATCAGCAGAACAAAATCATCTAAATACAAGCAAAAAACTGCATTCCCAAAAGTATGTTCTGTGGATCAGTAACTCTTCAAGGCATCACTTGAAGGAAATCTCAGACATATTGACTGTGGTATTCCCCTCTCAGATCTACTTGGCCCCACAACAAGCCCATTCTGCCACTATGTGGCATGCATGACCTCTTCAAGGTCATGGTCAGCCACAATCTCATTAAAATGATATAAAAAATTAGTAAAACATGTACAGTACCTGGAGCTGCAACTGGTTCTGGGGTTGTAATCGACACTTGTCATCTTTTTCTCCACCACCACCATGCATTCTAGATCTCCCCTACCCCTGGCCATCACTTTTGCTGCTTTAGATTGCATTCCTGATAGAATAATCCAGACCTTTATTTCTGAGGCTCTGTCCCCCTGGTTACCACACCCTGGTTAGGCTGTGATCACTACCTTTCCCATTCACCATTACTATCAAGAGGTGCCAAGAGGCACCTCAGTGAATCTTCTGAGTTCCAGGCATAGTCCTCTCTGCCTCCTTTATATAGGGGCAAGCCCAGTACCTCATGATCATTAAGAAAGATTTCTCCCTTCAGTTTAATACCTCCTTCCTTTGATTGTTGGTCCATAGACATGAAGAGCCCAGAGTGACCAGGGGGCAGTTGTGGCTGCAGGCTCCATGAAACCTTTTCATAATCCCTGGTGGAAGGGTAGCCCTACTGGGAACGAGGACCTCTAATCCAGCAAAACCTAAGTTGTAGGAATGGGAAGCACAAATACGAAGTGAGTTACCAGAAGTGGTGGTGAAAGGGGCCAATTTTACTTTCATGCCTACATCCCTAGACCAATATATTTTAGCTATTAGGGTGCAGGATTATATATCAGCTCAGTGCATCTGAGGGAGCTCCCCAACCTGGAAGGTTTCATCTCTGAACTGCTGTCTTATCTGAATCTTTAATAAGCATTCCAATATTCTATCATATCTACTGCTTCTGGATGAATATACTCATGGTAGGACAAATGGACCCTGAGGTCAAGTACCCTTCCTACTGACATACATTCTTTGCTGCAGATTGTGCCCTTTCATCAAAAGCAATGCTATGTGGGTTTCCATAGAGGTAAATAAAATTCTAAATGTCCTCAGATGGTGGGTAGGGAAAGCAGACACACAGAAAGCAGGTTTCATTTTTTCTCTCTCCAGAAAGAAATGTCTCAAAATGTGGAGGGTAATTCTACCTAAGGTGGGAGACTGTGTTTAATTTAAACTTTGTGCTTAATTGATTAATTTTGGTTATTGTTTCATCACTTCTGATGCATACATTTTAAGCTTCTAAATTTTATGGGAAGTCATTTACATCAGATAATGTGTTTCTATCCCTAACACTGAAGCACCAACGATGATCAATTCCACTAATGAAATTTTTATGTAAAAGCAGAATGCTGCTTTTACATAAAGTCATCCTAGGACACTGAAGATTTGATAAACATACAACAAAGAATTTGTTTTGTTGACTGTTGGAACTAATTAAATGCATGGATGGACAAACAAGTCCAATCAGTATGCTCTTCTAATTCATCCAAGAAATCCCAAGAGAATGAGATCTGTTTTTATTGATGTCTTAATTGCTATAAGTCATCCTGGCTCTCCCAGATCTAGGTAAATAATAACCATAATACACATTTTCTTGGCACATGTGTACTTAGACTGGTGACCCTCGATTCATTTGTGTGTGTGTGCTCAGGAAGGAATTCATATTCCTATATCTAAAAATATTGAAAAACTTTAATATTAAGAAGACCCATTCTATGCTGGCTATATTGCCTCCCAGAGATCCCCATATGGGCAGGCACATGTATCTTTCTTTCACATGGGAAGATAAATGGGGGCTGACATAAAGGTGTACAAGACCAGCTAGATAGTTCCTTCCCTGCATTTATTTTCGAGGAACTGGAGGGTGAAAATTCTCTAAGTCTGTAAGCTCTACTCTTCAGTGTGATGGAACTGAGCCGTTTAGAGTAGAAGGTGACGCTAAACTAATGGAGATGCTGGAATGGCATTTCTGCTGGCTGCTCTGCTTCAAACTAATAAATTAACCTCTTTGTGCCCTAGTTTTGTCATCTGTAAAATGCTGATGGTAATAGGAACCTTTTTCATGAAGTGGTCAAAAAGGCTAAATAAATTAGTACACATGAAGTCAGTCCTAAAGGCAATCAACCCTGAATATTCCTTAGAAGGACTGATGCTGAAGCTGAAGCTCCAGTACTTTGGCCACCTGATGCGAACAGCCGACACTTTGGAAAAAACCCTGATGCTGGGAAAGATGGAGGGCAGGAGGAGAAGAGGTGACAGAGGATGAGATGGTTGGATGGCATCACCAACTCAATGGACATGAGTTTGAACAACCTCTGGGAGATAGTGAAGGACAGGTAAGCCTGGCATGTAAGAGTCAGACATGACTAAGAGACTAAACAGCAACAACGATACATAAGTAGTTAAAAACTACGCGGTTCATCGTAAGCATTCAGTGCTAGGCTGCCATCACCATCACTGTCATGATATTTATCTCGTGTATATCCTCCTGGGTGAAAAAGCAAATTGAACTTCAATAAGCATGACTCCATTTGTACTCCAAGAAGCTGAACGGGTTCAGATAGCCTAAACTGATGAAGATTTCCAATAACTGGCTTTTATAATTATTCACCGATTTTGCTGTATATTTTTCTTGATACTATTTATTTATTTATTTAATACTTTATTCTTTATTACAATACTGTATTTGTTTTGCCATACATTGACATATACTTATTTGGCTGCACCAAGTCTTAGTTGCAGTGTGGGGAATCCTCTGTCTTCATTGTGGCTTTTTTTTTTTTTTAGTTTAGTTTTTCCTTTTTTAGTTGAATCTTGTGGGATCTAGTTCCCTGACCAGGGATTGAACCTAGGCCCCTGCTTTGGGAGCACAGCCACTGGGCTATCAGGGAAGTACCTCTTGATACTATTTCTGAGAGAAGGTGTTATGGGTCAGATTGTGTCCTCAGATATGTCCAAGTCCTAACAACTTGTACCTCAGGATGTGATCTTTTGGGAACAGAGTGACATCGCTGCAGATGTAATCAATTAAGATGATGTACTAGAGTAGGGTGGACCCCTAGTCCAGAGTGACCATGTCCTTGTAAGTAGAGGGAAATCTGGAATAAGGATGATGCACAAAGGGAGGATAATATAAAAATGACCATGTGATGATGGAGGCAGAGAATGGAATGATGATCTCCAGTCAAAGGAATGCCAAGGTTTGCTGGCAAATAGTAGAAGTAAGAAGGGGCATGGAATGATTTTCTTCTATACATTTTAGAGCATGACCCTCCTTACATCCTGATTTTGGACTTACAGCCTCTAGAACTGTGAAACAATAAATTTGTTTTAAGTCACCTGTTTCTTTGTTATGATAACCCTAGGAAATAATACAAAAGAGGATGGAAAAAATTACCACTGAGGAGCTGACAACACTTAGGCTTAACCAATCAGGTCACTGAAAGCTTAGGGTGACATGCAAATGCTAAAGTTATTGCTTTGTTTTCTCTGATAATTTCGACAAAAGTCCTGCCAGTCCGATAAGTTTTTCTTATTCTAATCTGTTGCCAAGATCTGAATATACATTCTTTCCTATCAGATGCTTGAACAAACTTCCTCAAATTTTGTGCTATGTTCATTTGTTCGTTCACTAGAACAGAGTGCTCAAGTAACAGGCAACCTTGTTTAGACTGACCTGAGTCATAACCACTCCTGTGCCTGTGGGTTTTTACAAAAGACGTATCTAGTCTTTTCTGATTTCCCCACCATGATTTCTTCCCTTTCTTCCTTTACCCAGCTTCAATATGATTTGATTATTTTCAGTGCAAAAGCACTCTTTGTGTGGCTGACATTCAGCTAGATCCCCAGGTATGTTTATACAACTTAATTTCTGTTGTTTAGTTGCTAAGTTGCATCCAACTCTTTTGCTACCCTATGGAGCCTGCTAGGCTTCCCTACCCATGGGATTTTCCAGGCAAGGATACTGGAATAGATTGTCATTTCCTTCTCTAAGGGATCATCCTGACCCAAGGATCGAACGTGCATGTCCTACATTGGCAGGCAGATTTTTTTTTTTTTTTAAACCACTGAACCACCATGGAAGCCCAACACAATTTTACCTAGTTTTGAAAACAGGTTTTGGGCACATATTATTTGCCAGGGCCACAGTTATCTTTCCAGAGTGATCATCTCAGATCAGGGTGACCAAGATTTGTTGTCAAATATTTTCTTGATGTGGAAAATCCTTCCACAATTATAAGTCCCATTTTCACTTTGAACAAATGACCATACAGTTAAATTCAAGATTTCATAGATGCTTAATCTGAAAATAATAGAGGTGAAGTTTATGAAAGCGTCTTTGACTCGTCAGCATTAGCTAATTCTGTTATTTTTATTACCCTCGAGTTCTACAAGATGATAAGGTTTTGTCCAAATCGGCACGCACATTTTTCTTGTGGTAATTTTCATGACTATTCCCCAAAACACATTGTTCAGAACATTTGAGGCAAAGCATCACATTCTCTTACCTGTAAGAATAAGTGATCACTTGTCCTCCCGATTCTGCTGTACTATTTTGTAATGTATATTAAATACAAAAGTAGCTCTAAAAATGCGTAGTATGGAGAGAGTAACATGGAAGCTTACATTACTATATGTACAATAGATAGCCAATGGGAACTTGCTGTATGACTCAGGGAACTCAAACCAGGGCCCTGTAACAATCTAGAGAGGTGGGATGGGAGGGAGATGGGAGGAAGTTTCAAGAGGGAGGGGGTATAGCTATGGGCTGATGCATATTGATGTTTGGCAAACCAAAGCAATTTTGTAAAGCAATTATCCTTCAGTGAAAAAATAAATAAATTTTAAAAATAAAAAATAAAAATCATATTTACATTTGTAACTACAAAAAAAGATACATAGTATGCTGTTTCAGAAGTCTTCAGCAAGGGCATGGACAAGGGCATGTGCCTATGCATCAAGAAAAATCCAGCTTTGTATATTTTTAAAGAGCTGTTGGAATAGCTTTAGTTCCTTCTGCTCCTTGATTAAATCTTGATTAAAATCAGCATTGCAGTTGTAGGATGAGAAGCAGTCTTCTTCCTCCTTTCCCTGCTGTAGGTAACATCACTTGATTGCTTGAGACAGTTAAAGGTGCTTTGGTAGTAAAAGGACAGTAAGATTAATAAGCAGGCATTTCCATAGTAACAGCAAAGCACCCTGGGAGACAGAACCACTTGGGGGTGGAGCTGCATACGCCAGGATTTTAGCTCCCATGACAACAGCAGAGGGTGGGGAGGGGATGAACACACTACAAAACTTAGCAAAGGTCCATTTAGTGAAGACAATGTATAATCAGAGTTGTCAATCTATTTTAAAATTCAAAGTTAAATAAATCAAATTTGAGACCACAAGCTGATGCAAAACATTTAAAATACACTGTGCATCCACTGAAAATTTCTGAAGCATAAGCACAAATAGTTTAAGAACTATCCAATTGTGACAACTTGTTAGTTTAAAAAATCCAATTACCAAGATTTTTGTCCCAGAGTAGTTGCAGAAAATTACACAATTAGAGCAATTTTTCTCAGCTGCTCCACTATAGAAAATGAAAGTAATTATACAAAAATAGTGTAAGATAGTTTTCACAACTGCAAGTTAGATTTTTGCTTTCTTTAGAAGAAATTCTGTTTCTCTGTAGATAACCATCTCAACCAAAAGAGAGATTCAGAAGTGAAAAAGAGAAAGCAGTAGCTAAAAGAAGCAGACCAGGGCCAAAGGTGAGTGAAATGCTGAAAGACTTGGGAGAAGCTGAAAAGAATTCTGAAAGACCTAAGAACCCAGCATTCCAATCAAAACAAGTTTAACACAAATTGTATTCCTCCCTGTTTCATTAACATCAAAGTTTTTGAAGTTCTCCTTGGTCCTACACAAAAGTATAATGTATCAGGGGGCTTACCATCCATGTAGGAATAGGTTAGGTATTATTTTTTTTTAATTTATTTATTTTTTAAATTACAATACTGTATTTGTTTTGCCATACATTGACATGAAACAGCCACAGGTGAACACGATCTCCCAATGCCGAAGCCCCCTCCCACCTCCCACCCCACATCCTCTACCTGAATCATCCTGTGCTCCAGCCCCATGCATCCTGCATCCTGCATTGAACATAGATTGGTGCTTCGTTTCTTACAAGAAAGTATACATGTTTCGGTGCCATTCTCTCAAACCATCCCACCTTTTTCCTCTCCCTCAGAGTCCAAAAGTCCGTTCTATACCTCTGTGTCTCTTTTGTTGTCTCACATATAGGGTCATCATTACTATCTTCTAAATTCCATATATATGTGTCAGTATACTGTATTGGTGTTTTTCTTTCTGGCTTACTTCACTCTGTTTAATCGGTTCCAATTTCATCCATCTCCTTAGAACTGAGTCAAATTTATCCTTTTTAAGGGCTGAGTAGTACTCCATTGTGTATATGAACCACAGCTTTCTTATCCATTCATCTGCTGATGGACATCTAGGTTGGTTCCATGTCCTGGCTATTATAAACAGCGCTGCAATGAACACTGGAGTACATGTGTCTCTTTCAATTCTGGTTTCCTCAGTGTGTATGCCCAGCAGTGAAACAACTGACAAACAACTAATCTCAAGGATATATAAGCAACTTATGCAGCTCAACTCCAGAAAAATAAACGATCCAATAAAAAAATGGGCCAAAGAACTAAATAGGCATTTCACCAAAGAAGACATATGGATGGCTAACAAACACATGAAAAGATGTTCAACATCACTCATTATCAGAGAAATGCAAATCAAGACCACAATGAGGTACCATTTCACTCCAGTCAGAATGGCTGCGATCCAAAAGTCTACAAGCAATAAATGCTGGAGAGGATGTGGAGAAAAGGGAACCCTCTTACACTGCTGGTGGGAATGCAAACTAGTACAGCCATTATGGAAAACAGTGTGGAGATTCCTTTAAAAGTTGCAAATAGGTATTATTTTTTAACCAGACTTCTTGAGTCAAATTTACACAGCCAGTGAAACAGAATACTGGAAATTATCTGGTGAATTGGGAGTAAGTTAGTTACTCATCAGGTCCATTAAGGTAAATCTGTATGTTTGTATCTGTTCTTCACTAAGAATAGTTATTATCTTGAAGTATTTACTGAGAGTTTTACTCAGTGTTCCCTATGAACTTGGAAAATAGGTATCAGTGAAGCAACCAATTTTCTGCTCTGGGTTGTCTATGCTCTAACTGTGCCTTGTGCCCGGTAGGATCTGGTTGCCAGAATATCATTTAAGTAGATGAAGGATCTGGCCCCAGTGTCTCAGAAGCATGATGCTTATTTGATAAGCATCCAACACCCATATCCTACATTTGGAAAAGAAGGTTTACTATCAGGATCATCTAATAAGATTGCTTGCCAAGTATCAGCACCCATAATCTGGGAGTTGTCCTCCTCCTCTACCTTCCACACAGTTAGCAAGATGTGCTGTGACCCTGATTCCCTGTCTGTAGTTGACTGATCTAAGAATGGGCACCTAAGTAGAACTTGATTAGTCTCAGTCATTACCCAGGATTTGGGGATCTGGGACTTGGAGCTGAGTCTGTCTCTCACCAGTGACTAAAGCTATAAGATGTAAAATTCTGGAGCTGTTAGTGACCATATTTTTGGTTATATGAATAAAACCTTAAGAGGAAAGAAAAAAAGCACCAGAGAAAGGCAGTCACAAGAGGTAGAGACCTCATTTAGATGGTGTTTCACACTCCCTCAAGTCCAGTTATTTCTGAAGTCCAGCACAATCTGTGTTTCCTATGACCTGATGGTATCTGGCCAACAAATCTTCCACTGTTTCCCACCCCCCTCCACCCTTTTGACTCAGCCTATCTAAAGCTGGGTTTCTACCTCTTCCAAATCAGAGTCCTGCCTAATTTAACAATCTGTCCTTGAGTTGTCTACAAAACCTGATAAAAAGAAAGTGGCACAACCACTTAGATAGAAAGCACACTGTGGGAAATAAAATAGGGGCACGCAAAAAAATAATTGTAGTTATATTTTACTTGCAATTTAGTGGTTTGTGAGGAAGTCAGAAGCCACTACAAACAGGGAATCATCAGAAGAAACAAGACCAGCTGGGAGTAAAAATGTAATAAAAATCAAAAGGTGGCATGTTTTCTGATTACCTATAGAGGATAACAGGAATCGGAGTTGAAATCCTTATTTAGCCTTTTTGGTTTGTGCTGCTTATTATAGGATATGGTAGGAAGGTTCTTTAAAATTTAAAGTAACACACTCAGGAGACTAGTCCAAAATGCAGATAATGGGAATTCTTAAAATAGAGAAAAGAGAAAATGAAGGAAGCTATGACTCAAGACTATTTTCTGGACTGAAGGAGTTTCCAGCTTGAACAGGGTACTGAGAGCCCAGCACAATACTTGAGCATAGATCTTCACCAAGACATATTACTAGGAAACTCAGAAAACTGGGGACAAAGAGAACCTTAAATATCCCCAGAGAAGAGATATACAAAGTAACAGGAGTCAGAATTTCTTCCAGAATCTCAAAAGCAAACCTGTTGGAGCAGTGTCTTCATAATTTTTCCAATCTAGAATTCTATATTCAGTCCAACTACTAATTAAATAGAAGTATAAAACAAGTATATCTTAGAAATATAAGGTCTCAAAAATGTATTTCCTACACACAGTAAGAAAACCATTGATGAAAGTGTGCCACCAAAAGGAGACAGTAAACCAAGAGAAAAGGGTAAAAGAAGGCAAAGGAATCTGCAGGCATATGGGAGAATCACAGGATGACAGCCGTGCACTGGATTTAGAGCGTCACTAAGTCCACATCAAAGCAGGTTCAGCAGCTGGTTACTCTGATTCAGTGTTCATAGCTACCCTTCCCTCTCAAGTGAAAAGGTAAGGCATAGTGACAGTCAGTTGAATTCTGCTGCTGCTGCTGCTAAGTAGCTTCAGTCGTGTCTGACTCTGTGTGACCCCATAGATGGCAGCCCACCAGGCTCCCCCGTCCCTGGGATTCTCAAGACAAGAACACTGGAGTGGGTTGCCATTTCCTTCTGTTAGTTACCTGTTGCCATGTACAATAACCACAAGTGTAGTGCTTTGAAGCAACTACACTTATCATCTTAGAGTTCTTGTATATCAGGAGTCCAGCTACAGTTCTCAGTGTATCACAATGTTGTAACCATGGTACTGGCTAGGGTTGAATTCTTGTCTAGAATCCAGGGTCTTAAATGGTGTTTGGCGTCTCATGTGATTGCTGGCAGTTTTGGTTCCTTGTGATTGTAGAGCTGAGGTTTGGTTTTCTTGCTGATTGTCATTTTGGGCCACTCTGTGCTCCCAGAAGCCAGCTGCAGTTTCTTACCATGTGGTCCTCTCACCACATGGCAGTTTACTTCTTCAAGGCCTGCAGAAGAATCTCTCAGAAGGAGATGGAGTCTTTTATAATATAATCTACTCAAGGGAGTGGCTGTCCCATCACCTTTGCCATATTCTACTGATTAGAGGACACAGGTTCTGCCTACAAGTGATTATGTAACAATAACTCATTGAGTGTTGGGCGGGGGATGACTTCAGGGTGTGTTTAGCACAGGAACTGTTAATGTAGCTGATACATACAGGGATGATGGAATGTGACTGAAATTAAGCGTATGCATGCTGTTGCTTCAGTCGTGTCCGACTCTCTGCAGCCCTGTGCGCTGCAGCCTGCCAGGCTCCTCTGTCCATGGGATCCTCCAGGCAAGAATACTGGTGTGAGTAGCCATTTCTTTCTCCAGGGGATCGTCCTGACTCAGGACTGAACCACTGTCTCCTGTATCTCTTGGACAAGAGAGCTCTTTACCACTAATGCCACTTGAGAAGCCCATGAGGTTAAGAGATTAAGTAATAAAGCAATAAGTATTTTCTAACAAGAATGGTTACATCAATGTCTGATGTTCTTCAATCAATGTATTGACAAAAAACTTCAGATGGCTGCAATGCAGGAAAAAACTTCCCAAATATGAGGAATTATAAATCCATATTTCCTCTCACTGAACACTATTTGTTGTTCAGTATACAGTAAATTATCTTTTTATATTGCTGTATAGTATTCTATTGCATAGCTATACCAGCTTATCTATCCATTCTCCTGTCGATAGAATGCTTACCTTGTTTCTAGTTTTTGGCGCTTACAAATACTGCTGCTAGGAAAGCCTGTGTATGTTTTGTTCTCCTAGGAATTTTTAATCTAATAATAAAAAATTTAAAAATCTATGGTAAATGTAACAGTGAAATATCAAAAGCTTCTCCGAGATCAGGAATGAGAAAAGGATGTATAGTATCACTTGTTTTAGATATTTTGCTAGAGGTTCTAGTCAATACAAGTGCCTGGATAAAAGGTTTCAAGGTAAACTGATGAGAGGAAAAAAATAAAATTATCATTATTTCAGACTATGTATACATAAAAGTATATATTAACTTACAATTAAAATAAGTATATTTACTAAGGTCAATATGTAAAAGCTACCTATATATAGTAGAAATACTTATGCTGGCAACAATTAATTTTAATTAAAAATTATGGGCTTCCCTGGTGGCTCAGACAGTAAAGAATCTGCCTGCAATGTGGGAGACCTGGGTTTGATTCGTGGGGTGGGGAAGATCCCCCTGGAGAAGGAAATGGCTACCCACTCCAGTATTCTTGCCTGGAAAATTCCATGAAGAGAGGAGCCTGGTAGACTACAGTCCATGGGGTTGCAAAGAGTTGGACACAACTGAGTGACTAACACTACTACTTACTACTATAATAAAATTATTAAATGCTAGAAGTGGGTCAAATTAAGGATGTAAGATTCCTATACAGAGAAAATTACTAAACATACTGAGATCAAATAAGGTCTTTATAAATTCAGACATATACCATCTTTGTGGACTTGAATACTCAGTATTATTAAGATATCAGTTCTCTATATATTGACCTACAGATGCAGTACAAGCCTTATCAAAATCCTGCGATGTTTGGTTTGAAGAACTTGACAAACTGACTCTAAAGTTTATATGAAAATCCAAAGAGTCAAGAATAGCAAAGAAATGCTTGACAAAACACACAGTTGGAGGACATAGACATGGTATAAAGCAGTAATTAACTGTAGCAATGACATGAGAATGGGCACAGAGCCCGAACAAAGAGATACGAGCTTAGAAATAGACCACATGCATATGATTACTTGATTTAAAGCAAAGATGCCATTGGAATTCAGGGAATGAAAAGAATGTCTTAGCGATAAGAAACTGGATTTTCATAAGAGGAACATATGAAAATCGACCTTTTCCCTCATACAGTGTGCAGAAATTTGAGGGGTTCACAGATTTTGAAACTAAAGATCTAACAATCAAGCTCTTATAAGAAAACATAGGAGAGCATAGTCTTAAGGGTAGGCACAGATTTCTTAGGATACAGTGCATTAATCAAGGGAAAATAGGTAAACTGGATTTCATTAAAATTAGGAACTTATGTTCATCAAAAGACATACTGAAAACATGAAAAAGCAAGCCAAAGAACATAAGATAATTACAATACATATATACAACAAAGTATTTACTCCTAGAATATAAAAAGAGCTCCTATAACAAATGAAGAAAAAACAGGCAATCCAATAGGAAAATAAGAAAAGACTTGAATAGGCACTTCATAGAAGAGATACTTTAACGGCTACAAAAAGATCTTAATGACCCAGATAACCGTGACTGTGTAATCACTCACCTAGAGCCAGACATCCTGGAGTGCAAAGTCAAGTGGGCCTTAGGAAGCATCACTACAAACAAAGCTAGTGGAGGTGATAGAATTCCAACTCAGCTATTTCAGTATGCCAGCAAATTTGGAAAACTCAGCAGTGGCCACAGGACTGGAAAAGGTCAGTTTTCATTCCAATCCCAAAGAAAGGCAATGCCAAAGAATGTTCAAACTACTGCACAATTGCACTCAACTTGCATGCTAGCAAAGTAATGCTCAAAATTCTCCAAGCGAGGCTTCAACAATACATGAACCATGAACTTCCAGATGTTCAAGCTGGATTTAGAAAAGGCAGAGGAACCAAAGGTCAAATTGTCAACATCTGTTGGATCATAGAGAAAGCAAGGGAATTCCAGAAAAACATCTGCTTCATTGACTACACTAAAGCCTTTAACTGTGCAGATCACAACAAGCTGTGGAAAATTAAAGAGAGATGGGAATACCAGACCACCTTACCTGTCTCCCAAGAAACCTGTATGTAGGTCAAGAAGCAACAGTTAGAACCAAACATGGAACAATGGACTGGCTTCAAATTGGGAAAGGAGTATAAGACTGTATATTGTCACCTTGCTTATTTAACTTAAATGCAGAGAATATCATGGGAAGTGCTGAGCTGGATGTAGCACAAGCTGGGATCAAGGCTTCCGGGAGAAATATCAATAACCTCAGATATGCAGATGACACCACCCTTATGGCAGAAAGAGAGGGGAACTAAAAAGACGCTTGATGAAAGTAAAAGAGAAGAGTGGAAAGCTGGCTTAAAACTCAACATTCAAAAAACTAAGATCATGGCATCTGGTCCCATCACTCCATGACAAATAGGTGGGGAAACAATGGAAACAGTGTCAGACTTCATTTTCTTGGGCTCCAAAATCACTGCAGATGGCGATTGCAGCCATGAAATTAAAAGACGCTTGCTCCTTGGAAGAAAAGCTGACAAACCTAGACAGTGTTTGCAGAGACATCACTTTGTCCTCAAAGGTCCATCTAGTCAAAGCTATGGTTTTTGCAGTAGTCACGTGTGGTTGTGAGAGTTGAACCACAAAGCCTGAATGCCGAAGAATGATGCTTTTGAACTGTGGTGTTGGAGAAGACTCTTGACAGTCCCTTGGACTGCAAGGAGATCAAACCAGTCAATCCTAAAGGAAATCAACCCTGAATATTCATTGGAAGGACTGATGCTGAAGCTCCAATACTTTGGCCACATGATGCGAAGAACTGACTCAATAGAAAAGACCCTGATGCTGAGAAAGATTAAAGGCACGAGGAGAAGGGGACGACAGAGGATAAGATGAGTGGGTGACATCATCAACTCAATGGACATGAGTTTGAGCAAGCTCTGAGATTTGGTGATGGACAGGGAAGACTGGTATGCTGCAGTCCATGGGGTTGCAAAGAGTTGGACACACCTGAGCGACTGAACTGAATGAGATATGAAAAGGTCCTTAATATCACAAAAAGGTGTTTAACATAATGACAAAAAGCATAAAACCATTACACATTCATCAGAAGTACTAAAATAAAGGAAAACAAACTAATAAGCAGACAAAAGAACCACTGACAAAGTATTACTGAGATATGGAGCAACTGGAACTTTTATATGCTGCTAATTGACATGTAAACTGGTACACACACTTGGAAACCTATTAAGAAGCATTCAACAACACTGCATGTATATATACCCAATGACCCAGAAACTTCATGCATAGAAATAAACAACAGAATACTTACATATGCATTCTGAAGTGTTGTGAATTAAGTTGACTGAGGGTTTGTTTTTACTCATTAAAATTGATGATCCATAGATACAGTCCACAGAACTGTCTATTGAAGGTTGTATCATTTGGAATGGTTTCCAGGAATACAGGAAGAAGTATAGGAAGCCTTGTCCTCTCCAGTATTTCTGGAACTTCCAGGGATCTATCCCCAGTGAGGAGCTCTGGCTGTTTCATGACACAGGCTAGGAGAGCTGCACGCCATAACTTTAGGTGCTACAATTCTGCAGAGTCTTCTCCTGGGCTAGATACACCTCTGCCCCATCACTTGGATGTTGCTGTTGCTGCCAGCTGGACGCCACTGGAGGTGAATCTCCTTGCCTGTGGAAATAGATTTCACTTGCTATATCTCCAGGCTGGTGGTTCTGATTGCTTTGTTTGCAAATTGGGAAGAAAAATGCTCCCTAAAACGTGCTATGATCAGCTGTAGGAAATCTCACATCAAGATTTCTTAAATTCTCAAGTTATAGGGATTACTATGATAGTTCTTTGAACTTTATAAGAGTGTATGTTCAAGCCTCTAGGGGCCATGTCTAGGTGAGCTCTTGTATCCACCATTGTTCTTTCTCAGAAGTGCCACTTATGGTTGGCGATCAGGAGTTACTCCTTCCCCCATTGTAAATTCAAATGGATGGCAATGAGAAGTTGTTACACCTTCCCCCATGGTAAATTCTCTCAGGAGGGCTCCTTTCTCCTGGTCTTCACTGGAAGAGCCCAAGCACATTTATATGTGTCTGATCTGCAGTGGTAAGCAGAGTCAAGCCTTTTTTTTCAATGGAGTCTCCTTAGCAACTCTGTGAATCAGGAGATGTGATTTGGTATGCCTGTGCTGCTGCTGCTAAGTTGCTTCAGTCATGTCCGACTCTGTACGACCCCATGGATGGCAGCCCACCAGGCTCCCCTATCCCTGGGATTCTCTAGGCAAGAACACTGGAGTGGGTTGCCATTTCCTTCTCCAATGCATGAAAGTGAAAAGTGAAAGTGAAGTCACTCAGTCGTGTCCAACTTCTAGCAACCCCATGGACTGCAGCCTACCAGGCTCCTCTGTCCATGGGATTTTCCAGGCAAGAGTACTGGAGTGGGGTGCCATTGCCTTCTCCATGGTATGCCTATAACATTGTAAAATTTATATCATTCAGAGATTAAAAGTAGATAATTGTGCTATAGAGCACGTTATGTTTTCTATAAAATGTAACCTCTGCCTAATTGATTTCTGGCCACAAAATATACACCATTAGCAAAACCAGGTGCTGGAAAGAAAGAATCCACCTTTATTCACTCCAAGTGGATGTGTATTGATAGTGGTGGATAAATTTACTTAATTTAATGTCTGTTGCTTGCCAAAGATTATGATAAGTAAAACTTCATACCTTAGATTGGGACTTGAACCAGGTTGGGACTTGAACCCACAATGTGGGTTAGGAGGGGACTTGAATCCCCGATCTCCTAGCTGAAATTGCACACCTAGTCTTAGAACTTAATGAAGCTCAGGTTCTTTATATCTCAGCACAGAAGGAATTCAGCAAGAGGCAAAGTGATAGGTAAGAAGTAGATTTATTGATACAGGATGCTTGTGAAGGACATAGGTGGGCAAGCAAGAGGGCTCTTCTCCAAGAACTAAGTTGGGAAGCAGATTTATTTAGAAAGATACACATTCCATAGACAGAATGTGGTCTGTCTCAAAAGGTCAGAGCAAACCCCAGACATGGGGTTGTTTTGGGAAGTGAGAGCACCCTGAAATATGGCTTTTTTATGGGCTGGCTAATTCCACAGGCTAGCAAGTAGAAGGATTAGTCCAGCTTTTTTGGGGGATGGGGCAGGGATTTCCAGGAATTGGACCACTGCCCACTTTTTGGCCTTCATGGTCATTCTTAGAACTGTCATGGTGCATGTGGTGTGTCATTTAGCTGATGTATTACATTGAACATACAATGAGGCTCGAGTTCTAATGGAAGCTGGATTTTCTGCCACCTTAGGTGTAACTGGTCCTAACCAGTTTCTGTTGTATCCACAATGGGTTGTCGTTCTTTTAAAGGTTGTGCTCTGGTCCCTTCCCCATCTCTTGAGAAATAAAGAAGTAGAAGAGGTAGATCAAGAACCAAGATGTTACCACTATATTATTGATAGAAAGCAGAGGGGAGAGTGGCTTTGTTACAAACCAGGTTCATCTTGCTCATGCCCAGCAAGTCAAAATGCTGAAGATGCTGAGATTCACAGCAAAGAGAGGTTTACTCACAAAATGCTGAGGTTTACAGCAAAGAGAGAGTTGACTCAGAAGTCACTGAGGTCTGCAGCAAAGAGAGGGTTACTCATAAGTCAGCTAAGTGAAGAGATGGAAAAAAAAAAAGAGTTTCAGATCCACTTCCCCAAAAGCAATAGGCTGGGGGTATTTATGGAGTAAGAAGGAACTTGGGGTACTTAGTAGTTTTCCTTGGTGGCTCAGATGGTGAAAAGTCTGTTTGCAATGCAGGAGACTGGGATTCGATCCCTGGGTTGGGAAGATCTCCTGGAGAAGGAAATGGCAACCCACTCTAATATTCTTGCCTGGGAAATCCCATGGACAGAGGAGCCTGGCAGGCTACAGCCCATGGGGTCGCAAAGAGTCGAACATGATGTCTGAGTGACTGTAACTACACCTGGGAAAGCAAAGCAGCAGGGTGGTTTGATGTGTGGGGAGGGTGGGAATAGCTGAATGGGAAAAGATGTAGTCGGGCAATTGCTATGCAGTTACAAGTGTAACTAAGCTTATGTGCTCACTTTAGTTGTGTCTGACTTTTTGAGACGCCATGGACCATAGCCCACCAGTCTCCTCTGTCCATGGAATTCTTCAGGCAAGATTACTGGAGTGAGTTGCCATGCCCTCCTTCAGGGGATCTTCCTGACCCAGGGATCAAACCCATGTCTCCTGAGTCTCCTGCGTTGCAGGCGGATTCTTTACCTGCTGAGCCACCTGGGAAACCCAACTAAGCTTATAAGTCTTTGCAAATTCAAACTTGAGGTGTTTAGCACTAAGGGTGGAGTTTTGACCCTCTGAGGTCAAAAGTTCACCTAGCATAGCAATCCCCAGTCTTTTCAACACCAGGGACTGGTTTCGTGGAAGATGATTTTTCCATAGACCAGGTGGGGGTGGGGATGGTTTTGGGTTGATTCAAGTGTGTTATATTTATTGTTCACTTTATTTCTATTGTTATTAATCAGCTCCCTTGCACAGCGTAAGGCATTAGATTCTGGAGGTTGGGGACCCCTGACCTAGCAGACACTTGTGCATGCCCAGTTGGAGGATTTTTGGTCCTATCCATTCTTAACCAGCTCAGCTTGAACTAGACACAACTGACTCCAAGTTCCTGGAAAACAGCTCTGGCAAACATACTGTTTAGGCTATATGCAGCTTGGAGGACATGCAAGTCGTTGGTAGCAATAATTGAAACAACCATGATTAGTGAAGGCAGATGGGATGATTTGACTGGTTATCCACAGCTCCAACTTTATATCTGCTAGACAGGGTTAAATAGGTAGACTTCCCCACCCAGTTGCTGGAGCATTGGATTGACGCAGACCAAGGGGAAGAATGGCATTGCTGAATGAAGCATGCCCGGCTTTCCTTCCATATGGGTCACCCCATAAAGCATTGACCCCTGCCCCCCAACCTGGTTGTGTGAATAAAGGGCCATAGACAGCCTAGTGTGTGTTTAGGGCAAAGCCCTCGTCGTGGATCCCGGGAGGGGCGGTGGCCTTTCCTTTGAACACTCAGCTGGGGGTTTGAGCCCCACAGGGTGGTTATTAGCCTGTCCTGCCTCCATGCTCAGGTTTGCTTTTGTACCTTATTGGCCGCTTCCTACATTCAGTTTCCTCTTCAGGCCCTGAACACTTCCTTCCCTTGCTTCCTTCATAATCCTGAAGTGCTCCGTGGTGTTAAATGTGTTTTGATGCTGGCAGACACCATTTTTCCTCCCAGATATTTTCTCCCTCAGTGACTCTGAGGAGGAAACTTCCCATTTGGGACCAGACTCCACAGTGGAGGATATAGTGAAGTGGATTAACAAGGACCTGCGGGGACCTAAGTAACTGCACTCCACTTCAAAGGCCATTTGCCCACTAAGCCCTCCTTTTGCTCGTGGCCTCGGCATCTAAAGATTATGCTCCCTAGAATATTCTGGAAGTGGCTACTGAAGAATCTTGTGAAGTCAAGACACAAAGAGCCACTCTGCGCTCAGAAATGCCTACATTTATACTACTGAGAGTCTCGCACTTGTGTATAATGTCTCCGGCTCGCTCTCCTACTGATTTCAATCTGGCGGGACCGCCACATGTCTTTGTGCTCTGTAGCGCACATGTGCATATGGTGAGTGCTAAATATAAATGCTGTTTGGCAGGATCTTTTTTTTTCTTCCTTTGTTTCTGAAAATGTAGTGAAGAAAATGTGTAATATGTGCCCTCTCCAAAATGAGAGACTCTCAGGAAGTGGAATTATCTTGACAACAAGCCATGACATTTTACGCATCGTTTCAGCGTGTGGCAGTCATGGCAGCGGGGACTGTCCACGGCTTTGTCTCGTCATATTGGGCTGTGAGGGTCAAACTGACTCTCTCTGATAGAGGTCAGGTGGCTTCCTGCATTGCTGAACCCTTTGTCTGGGCTTCCAGGGGCTGATTTTCAGATCCCTCGACTCATGCACTAGTCAGATTCGGCCAGTTTAGGCTGCAGTAAGAAACAACACAGTGTCTCTTTATTTCCTATTCGCGCCAGCCGTCCAGGGTCAGCTGGCAGAGAGCCTCTGCTCTTGATGGTCACCGAGGCTCAGGCTGATGGAGGTTTTGTCTCAAAATGTGTCCCCACTACAAATGCAGTCCCGGGGGCAGGAATGTGACAAGTCACATCCTGGCTCCGAGAACTTCTTCTGAAGGTGGCAGGACTGCTCTCACTTTATTGAATAGAGTAAGTTCCATGCTAAGCCTGACTTCAGAGAAGAGCAATGAAGCGTACTCCACAGGCACTGAAAGGCAGACAGCTATAAGTATTTCGTTCCTGGCAGTGATGAGTAACACATCTCCTGCCAGAAATATGGAAGGGATAGTTAGGGAGTTTGAGGTCGACATGTACACTGTACACACTGTTATATTTAAAATGGATAACCAACAAGGATCTTCTATACAGCACAGGGAACTCTGCTCAATGTTCTGTGGCAGTCTGGATGGGAGGAGAGTTTGGGGGAGAATGGATACATGTACATGTATGGCTGAGTCCCTTTGCTGTCCACCTGAGACTGTGATAACACTGTTAATTGGCTATACTCCAGTATATAATAAAAATTTTTTTAAAGAAAAGAATGGACAATTATAATTATTGAGGTGCCCAGGAACTTTCTAGATGCACCAGTGGTGCTGTTGAGGGAAGAGAGCAGAACACCATAGGGTTGAAGATCTTCTATAGAGGCATCTCGTGGAATAGCGCTGTCCTGAAACAGAGCTCAGGCTTCCCGGGTGGCTGCAAGCAGGAGACCCAGGTTTGATCCCTGGGTTGGGAAGATCCCCTGGAGAAGGAAATGGTGGAGAATCCCATGGACAGAGGGAGTCTGGTGGACTATAGTCCATAGGGTTGCAAAGGAGTTGGCAATGACTTAGGGATAAACAACAACAAAACAGTGCTTAGATCCTTGAAGATGTGTCATAGCTTAAAGAAATTTACATTAGTAAATTTTACGTAGTAAAAATTTTACGTAGTAAAATTACGTAGTAAGGTGGAAAAAACAAAAGCCCAGAGAAGCGCGTTGCACTTTTAGTTTCTGGAGCCTGGCTGAGGTCACACACTGACACACACATGCACATACACAAACACACCATGTCTCACACACACACACACACACACACACACGTGCATGCGTGCGCACACACACACACACACACACACCATGTCATAACCAGAGTGGAACAAATGTGAAAACTAAAAAATACTGTTGGAGGCTTTCAGGCACTGACCTACCTGCTTCCTGCTTCTTCTGCCAGGCTTGCTGGCATCCCTGTGGGCTCTGCTCCTGCCAGTCAAGCCTACTCTGACTTCTTTCACTGGTGGCACAGACCTGTGATTGCACAGAATGTAGTTTGTTAGATCTTAAGGACTGTGGAAAGTCCCAGAGCCACTTAGCAGGTGAAGAATCATGACTGTGTCTGTGCCAACTTAGAGGGCCTAACATCTCTGGACTGATTGTAGTGAGCACAGGAAAAACCCAAAGGAGGATTTTGGATTCAGGGGGCAGTTGAGAGGGTTGTGCTTAGTGACACTGATCATAGCTGGCAGAGGGATGCTTGAGGGGAGCAGCCAGCTGGTTGCTTCTCATCACCCGCCCCAGACAGATCGCTTCATGTATCAACAGAGGAGAGCCAAAGAGAACAGCATGGCCTCTCTGGAGAAACCGAGGAGAGAGAGTAAGACAGATTTGACTGTCCAAGACGGCTTGGCGCCTCGTGAATCTCAGCAATTTTTAGCAGGACTCTGCTAATGAACGTGGAACTGAGGGACTGGCAGTTCCATTTCCTCTAGTCTTAACATTTTTTATTTTATTTTAATGAGGAAAATGAGATTCTTCTCAGTTTCCTATCACTGAACCCGGTTTGGGAGGGCATGACATTTAGCAACAGTGCTTTGAAAAATATTAAGCATTGTACAAATACAAGGAATTGTTGCTGTTATTATTCTGATGAAGCGTACACGTAGCTTTGAATCACCGTTAATATTGAGGGGATATTTAAGGGATTAGGAGGGACTGTAACTACTGGGTCGTGAGTCAGAGTGGCCTTCATAAAAGGGCCAACTAATCTGGCCATATTAAATTCATTTTTAGAAGCTAAATACCCAAACTCTGAATCAATAAATGGCAAATGCAGACAAAGACCATCACACACATACAACACTCTCATAAATTATAAAATATGTCAGGTGAGTAATTCTAATTAGAGGCCCTAACTTCATTATCTTCTACATGAAAGGAGGAAATGGCTTTGGGCAGAAGTGGTCCTAGATTTCTCAACATGTAAGTGTAATCAAACTGAAGCATTATGTTAAAACTGCTGTTATATGGTGGACTTATGGATGAATCCAGCTAATTCAGGAGAAAAAGATGTGGATGTCCCCAAAGGCTTGAGAAACTGCAGATAAGCCTTACCAATTTGTATAAGTTGGGAGTTAGTATGAACTAGCAAAAATCTGAGTTACAAGTTGGTTTGAAAGACACCCACTTGTGTTGTTTTTCAAGAAATAAAAATTGGGACTTCCCTGATGGTCCAGTTGTTAAGACTCAGTGCTTCCACTGTAGGGTCATGGGTTCCATCCCTTGTCAGGAACTAAGATATTGCGTACCTTGTGGTACAGCAAAATAATAGCAAGTGGAAAACTAATGGATAGTAAACTGGGGCCAAATGCATGTCAACCCAAGCCTACTTAGTTAGCCTAATTATTGTTTGCATGCGAATGATACTACTCTAAAGCAGTTCATTCTTATAAAAGGTATACTGTTTACCTTTCATTCTTAAAAAACATTAGTTCATTTAGAAAGCTCTTTCTACTGTTCAGCCACATTGAGGAGGATATGCCCCCCATCTCTAATGTGCTATGCAGATGGTAGCTGTCGGGAGGCTGAGGCCTCTGTCCCCTCTGTCTCCAGAGTCCTGCTCGTCTCATTGTTGCAGGAGCAGGAGGCAGACGCTGGGGAAGCAGCTCTACCCATTATTCTGAATAACAACACTCTACATTGATTTGCTGAACAAATACCTCATAATTATCAAAATCTTTTCTGTACTGTACATTGTTTCCTCACCTGCTGTGTCCATCAGCAGTTGCAGTTCTAGGCAGCAAGTCTGAGTAGGTAAATCTCTCATCCATAATCCTTATCCTTTGAATTTTAGCTGCCCTGCTTGACCCTTCATTTCCCTCTGCACTCTCTCTGCTTTCTCTCAAGCAAGTATATAGCAAGACTTTGAGCCTGCAAAGGGCAAAGCTGGTGAGCATTTACTCATCTTTGTAATCATGTGGTCCTGTATGTAGAGTGTTTAGGACGTAGTAATACCTGTTTCTGATTGCTACAAGAGTGAATCAGTGCATCTGTTACCAAGTAGAGCTGTTAAAAGTGGTAAATACTGATACTAGATTCATGTGTTGAGCATTGTAATAGGAAGTAATCATTAAATTAATAGAAATCTGTTTTGGATTTTAGGCACTGAACAGGTAGATGAATATCTTTACCCTGGAAGGGTGATTGTCAACTCTGCTCACCTGGGTACAAACTTTCTCTAAAAATAGTAGCAGCAGAATTACTGCTGCTAGTTGTTAATATTACCTAGCAAAGGCCTGTGGTCCTGTGCATAGAAAGCCAAACTCTGATGGTGTTTGCAGCAAAGTAAGGGTTTATTTGCAGGGTGCCAAGCAAGGAGAATGGGCAGCTCAAGCTCAAAAGACCTGAACACCATGATGGATTTTAGGTAAGGGTTTTTAAAGACTGTGTTAGGGGAAAGAATTAAAAAGTGTTTGATCTTCTTGGATTGGCTGGTGATGAGGTAACTGAGAGATGTTATCAGAATTTAAACCTGGTTCCACCCAGCCTGAGGTCTGCATGCTTGTGCCGGCTCTGTCTGTAGTTAACATCCTCCAGTTGGGTTGGGGCAGGGGTCTTAGTTTCTACAGAACAGCTCAAAGACATGCATTGTATTATTGTCTATATCCATTCAGGAGGAACTAAGATCCCTGAGACTCTATCGACCTGATCATTTTCTGCTTGAGTCTTCTCTCTGGAACTCAGGGAAGGCCTAGGAAACTAAAGCCTTTTCCCCCCTACAAACAAGAAATGGGAGACATGGAGAGGTTTTTGTACACAGGAAGTCCCCACAAAGTCCTGCTTGATTTCAATTCCCCCTTTTCTTTGATAACTCCTCAGTCCTTAGGGGAACAGCAGTGGGATGAGAAAGGGATAGAAAAGTTTTAGATAGAGATGAATCATAAACTCGGCCGGGAAGCTCAGGGGAGCTGAGTTTCATTAGGCACCTGATGCTGTTCAGTCACTCAGTCGTGTCTGACTCTTTGAGACCCAATGGACTGCAGCATACCAGGCTTCCCTGTCTTTCAACATCTCCCAGAGCTTGCTCAAAATCATGCCCATTGAGTTGGTGATGCCTTCCAACCATCTCCTCCTCTGTTGTCCCCTTCTCCTCCTGCCTTCAATCTTTCGCAGCATCAGAGTCTCTTCTAATGAGTCGGCTCTTGACATCAAGTGGCCAAAGTTGGAGCTTCAGCTTCAGCATCAGCCCTTCCAATGAATATTCAGGGTTGATTTCCTTTAGGATTGACTGGTTTGATCTCCTTGCAGTCCAAGGGACTGTCAAGAGTCTTCTCCAACACCACAGCTCAAAAGCATCAGTTCTTTGGTGTTAACCTTCTTTATGTTCCAACTCTCTCATCCATAATGACTGCTGCAAAAACCATTGCTTTGACTATATGGACCTTTGTCGGCAAAGTGAAGTCTCTGATTTTTAATACACTATCTAGGTTTGTCATACACTATCTAGGCTTTTCTTCCAAGGAGCAAGCATCTTTTAATTTCACGGCTGCAGTCACCATCTGCAGTGATTTTGGAGCCCAAGAAAATAAAGTCTGTCACTGTTTCCATTGTTTCCTCATCTATTTGTCATCAAGTGATGGGAACAGATGCCATGATCTTAGTTTTTGAGTGTTGAATTTTAAGCCAGCTTTTTCATTCTCCTTTTTCACTTTCATCAAGAGGCTCTTTAGTTCCTCTTTGCTTTCTGCCATAAAGGTTGGTATAATCTGATAATATGAGGTTATTGATATTTCTACCAGCAATCTTGAGCCCAGCTTGTGCTTCATTCAGTCTGGCATTTTGTGTGATGTACTCTGCATATAAGTTAAATAAGCAAGGTGACAATACACAGCCTTGATGTACTTCTTTCCCAGTTTGGAACCAGCCCGTTGTTCCATGTCCAGTTCTAACTGTTGCTTCTTGACTTGCATGCAGATTTCTCAAGGCAGGTAAGGTGGTCTGGTGTTCCCATCTCTTTAAGAATTTTCCACAGTCTGTTGTGATCCACACAGTCATGAATGAGTCCACAGTCATGAACCAGAAGTAGATGTTTTTCTGGAATACTCTTGCTTTTCTATGATCCAGCGGATGTTGGCAATTTGATCTCTGGTTTCTCTGCCTCTTCTAAATCCAGCTTGAACATCTGGAAGTTCACAGTTTACGTATTGTTGAAGCCTTGCTTGGAAGAATTTTGAGCATTACTTTGTTAGCATATGTAATGAGTACAACTGTGCAGTAGTTTGAATATTCTTTGGCACTGCCCTTCTTTGGGATTTTAATGAAAACTTAACTTTTCCAGTCCTGTGGCCACTGCTGAGTTTTCCAGATTTGCTGGCATGTTGAGTGCAGCACATTCACAGCATTATCTCTTAAGATTTGAAACAGCTTGGTGGAATTCTGTCACCTCCACTAGCTTTGTTCATAGTGATGCTTCCTAAGGCCCACTTGACTTCACATCCCAAAATGTCTGGCTCTGGGTTAGTGATCACGTCATCATGGTTATCTGGGTCATTAAGATTTTTTTGTATAGTTCTTCTGTGTATTCTTGCCACCTCTTCTTAATATCTTCTGCTTCTGGTCCGTACCATTTCTGTCCTTTATTGTGCCCATTTTGGATGAAATATTCCCTTGGTATCTCTAATTTTCTTGAAGAGATCTCTAGTCTTTCCCATTCTGTTGTTTTCCTCTATTTCTTTGCATTGTTCACCAAGGAAGGCTTTCTTATCTTTTCTTGCTATTCTTGGAACTCTGCATTCATATGGGTCTATCTTCCCTTTTCTCCTTTTCCTTTAGCTTGTTTTCTTTTCTCAGCGATTTGTAAGGCCTCCTCAGACAGCCATTTTGCCTTTTTTGCATTTCTTTCTCTTGGGGTTGGTTTTGATCATTGCCTCCTGTACAATGTCAGGAACCTCCATCCCTAGTTTTTCAGCCACTCTATCAGATCTAATCCCTTGAATCTATTTGTGACTTCCACTGTATAACTGTAAGGGATTTGATTTAGGTCATGCCTGAATGGTCCAGTGGTTTTCCCTACATTCTTCAATTTAAGTCTGAATTTTGCAGTAAGTAGTTCATGGTATGAGCCACAGTCAGCTCAAGGTCTTGTTTTTGCTGACTTGTAGAGAGCTTCTCCATCTTTGGCTGCAAAGAATATAATCAATTTGATTTTGGTATTGATCATCTCGTGATGTCCATGTATAGAGTCATGTCTTGTTTCGTTGGAAGAGGGTGTTTTCTGTGATCAGTGCATTTTCTTTGCAAAACTGTTAGCCTTTGCCCTGCTTCATTTTTGTAAACCTGCCTGTTACTCCAGGTATTTCTTGACTCCCTACTTTTGCATTCCAGTCCCCTATGATGAAAAGAATATCTTTTTGGGTGTTAGTTCTAGAAGGTCTTGTAGGCCTTCATAGAGCCATTCAACTTCAACTTCTTCAGCATTAGTGGTTGGGGCATAGACTTGGATTTTTGTGACATTGCATGGTTTGCCTTGGAAACGAACAGAGATCATTTGACTGCATCTGAGTAGTGCATTTCAGACTTGTTGACTGTGAGGGCTATTCCATTTCTTCTAAGGGACTCTTGCCCACAGTAGTAGATATAATTGTCATCTGAATTAAATTCACCCATTCCAGTCCATCTTAGTTCACTGATTCCTAAAATGTTGATGTTCACTTTTGCCATCTCCTGTTTGACCACGTCCAATTTATCTTGACTCATGGACCTGACATTTGAGATTCCTATGCAAGATTTTTTTACAGCATCGTACTTTGCTTTCATCATCAGGCACATCCACAACTGGAAGTTGTTTCCAGTTTGGCTCAGACTCTTCATTCTTTTTGAACTATTTCTCCACTATTCTCCAGTAACATATTGGGCACTACTGACCTGGAAAATTCATTTTCAATGTCATATCTTTTTGTCTTTTCATACTGTTCATTGGGTTCTCAAGGCAAAAATGCTGAAGTGGTTTGCCATTTTTTTCCTCCAATGGCCCACGTTTTGTCAGAACTCTCCACCATGGCCTGTCCATCTTGGGTGGCCCTACATGGCATGGCTCATAGTTTCACTGAGTTAGACAAGGCTGTGATCCATGTGATGAGTTTGATTCCTATCCTGTGGTTGTGGTTTTCTTTCTGTCTGCCTCTGGTGGAAGAGGATAAGAGGCTTGTGCAAGCTTCCCGATGGGAGGGACTGGCTGTGGGGAAGCTGGGTCTTGCTCAGTAAATCTTTAATCCAGTTTTCTGTGATATGTGTGGCTGTGTTTCCTCCCTGTAGTTTGGCCTCAGGCCAATCTATGGTAGGGTAATGGTGGTAATAGCAATTTCCTTCAGAAGGTCTTACGCCAGCACGCCGCGACTCCCAGGACTGTTGCAGTCAGTTTCACCTACTATGTGCCAAATGATAATGTGCCAAAACTTATTTTATGTGATCATTACAGTAACTGCTTGTAGTGGTTATTATGTTACTCTTCCAAATGGGGAAATGGATGCTGAGGAAAGGCAGGTACTTGCCCAAGGCCACACCATGAGTAAACAGGGTTTAAAAAGCCAAGTTCTGACTGGTTCTACATCAGTGTTCTTCCCACATCACAACTCTGTCTATTCTTTCTATTCTTGGAACTTAATAAAGGTTTGTTCAAATGAGCACATCTTTAGTCTATTTCATCTGAGATCCCAAATGGAATCCCGAATATTCTAATTCCATGATAGTCATTATCATCAACTGGAGAAGGCAATGGCACCCCCACTCTAGTACTCTTGCCTGGAAAATCCCATGGGCGGAGGAGCCTGGTAGGCTGCAGTCCATGGGGTCGCTAAGAGTCGGACACGACTGAGTGATGTCACTTTCACTTTTCTCTTTCATGCATTGGAGAAGGAAACGGCAACCCACTCCAGTGTTCTTGCCTGGAGAATCCCAGGGACAGAGGAGCCTGGTGGGCTGCTGTCTGTGGGGTCACACAGAGTCGGCCACAACTGAAGCGACTTAGCAGCAGCAGCAGCATTATCATCAACAACTGCTGTCTATTGAGTACCTGTTACAAGCAAGGCACTAGGCTCTTCTAAATCAGGCAGGTGTTCATATTGACATCACGGCTCACTGCCATCCTGGAAATCTGGAGTTCATATAATTTCTTTCTTATCTGTGAATGCTGGTAAGTGTGTAATACTTTTGTATGAATAAATTAAAAAATCAGAAACCAGTTCTTCCTTTTGCAGACCATATTTAGTTGTGGTTATTGTAGCTGTTCACCGTGGTTCTTGCTATCAAAGAATTTAAAGATTCACTTGAGACACAGAAATTACACTTGTGAATAAATAGACACAAAGTAAATGTATTTATAACGTACCCAAATCAGGGTTGTAGACAGTAAGTACCATCAGAGTTCAGCATAGAGAGTGCTGAGTGGACTAGAGTGATTGGAGAGGATTTTCATGATGGGAACACCACTGTGCTGGGTCTGCAAGGTGGGAAAGCCGGGAAAAGTGTGGAAAAGAGAGGAGAGTGATGATAAGGATGCAGGTATAGCAAAAGACAATGAGCAGTTCACTGTTCCAGCATCTGTATTTATCAGATAGTTTCTACATAATTTTGGCTGCAGACTGGACCACAAAGGGCTTTTATATGGTGATTCTTGGTGCCTCAAATTCCCTTGGTGCTAAGCATGTAAATTGTTGGCTATTTGATTTATAAAAAGGAAATGGTTTTTTCTCAATTAGTGGAACCCACAGTTGCAGGAGACTGAAGAAGTAAATGGTACAGCTAGCTGGAGAAGACGATGGCACCCCACTCCAGTGCTCCAGCCTGGAGAATCCCAGGGATGGGGGAGCCTGGTGGGCTGCTGTCTATGGGGTCGTACAGAGTCGGACATGACTGAAGCGACTTAGCAGCAGCAGCAGCCGCAGCAACAGCTGGATCAGAGGCCTGGATAGAATTTTCACTAATAAAAAATTAGCAAGAACACATGAATGTAAAGAGATTAAAGGTCATTCTTTAAGCTGAAACTGTTATGAAAATGTACTTTATGATCAGTTTTTTAGCTATCCAAGTATCTGGAATAATCATCAAAATATTGCTATTTTCTTTTTAAAAGAATTGCTTCTATTCTCCCTTTTGCTGTGTCTGTGGGGACCTGGCTTGAAATGAATAATGGCTCTCCGAGGTTTTTATTCTGTTTTAAATGAAGTACCTTCTATTGGGCAGGATAATGCAGGATACCAAGTGTTAGGCTATTGATAATAGAAAAGTTTTCCTGAGAGTTCCAGGACCTATTTTTGAGTCTAGCATTTCTGAATGTTTGTTCTGTAGAGCATTAATCTCATCACATATGTCACAGCAAATGGGTTCCATGCTTAACTAAGTTTGGGAAATGTCACTTGTGAATTTGTAGTGTACAGTAGCATATGCACAGACTGGGAAGTCCTGTTGCGGAGAAACCTCTTAAACTTTGCTTCACTCAGTGTTTCTTAATGTTCTTTGACCACAAACAGTCCCTCTTTTCTCCTACACTTTTTCCCCCACTGAATATACCTACTGCACTCAGGAATTAGGACTTGGAAAGATGGGGAACCACACTAGCTATTTGAAAGGAAAAATATAGTATAAGAAATTGGTTATATGTGTTGCAGTACTGAAAAAAAAACCCACGACAGAAGACACTGGTATATCTCAGAGATAATAACTGAGAGAAAGGAAGGGTTTGGAACTGTCAGAACCTAAAAATTTGATGGCTCAGACAGTAAAGAATCTGCCTGCAGTGCAGGAGACCTGAATTTGATCCCTGGGTCAGGAAGATCCTCTGGAGAAGGGAATGGCAACCCACTACAGTATTCTTGCCTGGAGAATTCCATGGAGGGAGGAGTCTGACAGGCTACAGTCCATGGGGTTGCAAAAGAGGCAGACAGGACTGAGTGACTAACACTTTCACTTTTAGAAATTTGAGAAGGAGCATTGTAGAGCAGGGACTGTACCTCTGAGGAAGGGGCATCGCCCAACTGCTGCTTCAGTTCAGGACCTGGCAGGCAGAGCTCCCCATATCCAGGACCCCAGATAAGGGGGCTTGAGGAGCCCGGTGTTCTACTACTGCTGCTGCTGAGCAGGGTGTGAGGAGGCTGGTTCTGAAACTGTGAGAAGAAGCTGAACAGGGAAAACTATTGCTAGAACCAACTTCTTGTGCCTGGGGTGAAGGGTCATAGATGGAGCAAACCAACAAGAATACCAGCAGACAAACAGGAATGAGCAAGTCCCTTCCTGCTCCTCCTGCCTTGCAATCTCTCCATTGGCAGAGTCCAGCATTGGTAGGATCTAACATGGAGCCAGCTGACAAAGAAGAAACGTGGCTTGCAAAGTCCCCACCTCAGTGTAGAGAACTGAGTGTGGAATTCAAATAATACTAACAGTAATATACATAGTAGTACATATTATATGGAATAATAGGATGGAGTAATAATCGTCACATAGCAAAAACTTACTTTAGCTACTCCGTGTCTACATATATCCTTCTGTACATATGTGAACTCTTGAAGTTTCTGCCCAGTAAGATGCAGATATTCTTCCTATGAATAAAAGTCCCCATTTATGAAGGTTTTTAAAAAATAATGCAAAGAAATAGAGGAAAACAATGAAATGGGGAAGACTAGTGATCTCTTCAAGAAGATTGAAGAAATCGAGGGAATATTTCATGCAAGGATGGGCATGATAAAGGACAGAAGCAGTAGGACCTAACAGAAGCAGAAGAGAGATGGCAAGAATACACAGAAGAACTATACGAAAAAAAAAGGTATTAAAAAAAAAAAAAAAAAGGTATTAATGATCTGTATAGCCATGATGGTGTGGTCACTCACATGGAGCCAGACATCCAGGACTATGAAGTCAGGTGGGCCTTAGGAAGAATTACTATGAACAAAGCTAGTGGAGGTGATGGAATTCCAGCTGAGCTATTTCAAATCCTAAAAGATGATGCTATTAAAGTGTTGTATTCAATATGTCAGCAAATTAGGAAAACTCAGCAGTGACCACAGGACTAGAAAAGGTCATTTTTCATTCCTGTCCAAAGAAGGTCAGTCCTGAAGAATGTTCAAACCAGTGTGTAATTGCTCTCATTTCACTTGCTAGCAAGGTAATGCTCAAAACCCTTCAAGCTAGGCTTCAATAGTATGAGCTGAGAAGCTTCAGATGTTCGATCTGGGTTTAGAAAAGGCAGAGGAACCAGAGATCAAACTGTCAACAATTGCTGGATCATAAAGAAAGCAAGGAAATCTGCCCCCCCAAATCTACATCTGCTTCATTGACTATGTGAAAGCCTTGACTATGTGGATCACAGCAAACTATGGAAAATTCTTAAAGAGGTGGAAATGTTAGACCTCCTTATCTGCCTCCTGAAAAACCTGTATGTTTCTCAGGTCAAGAAGCAACAGCTGGAACCAAACATGGAACAAGTGACTGATTCAAAATTGGGAAAGGAGTACAACAAGACTGCATATTGTCACCTTGTTTTATTTAACTTATATGCAGAGTACATCATGTGAAATGCCAGGCTGGATGAATCCCAAGCTGGAATCAAGATTGCCAGGAGAAATATCAACAACTTTAGATATGCATATGATACCACTCTAATGGCAGAAAGTGAAGAGGAACTAAAGAGCCTCTTAAGGGTGAAAGAGGAGTGTGAAAAAGCTGGCTTAAAACTCAGCATTCAAAAAACTAAGATCATGGCATCTGGTCCCATCACTTCATGGCAAATAGAAAAAGTGGAAGCAATGATAGATTTTCTTTTCTTGAGTTCCCACGTTACTTCAGATGATGACTGCAACTATGAAATTAAAAGATGTTTGCTCCTTAGAAGAAAAGCTATGACAAACTTAGACAGCATATTAAAAGCAGAGAGATTGGAGATGAAACTGCTATGGCTGAAGGCCCAGAGCTAGATAGTGTACCTAGGAACATTACCTGCTATCCTGTGGCTAACAAGGTAGGAAGCACTGCCCAAGGTGCTCCACTGATGGGAGAAGATCTCTGTGAACATGGAGAGAACTTGCTAGAAAAGTTCAGACTACGTTCTGCGTGCTGGAAAAATTTGGAGATGGAGAAGTCCTGAGGCTACTGTAAAAATCAAAACAGTATTGTAAAGTAAAAAAAAAAAGAAGTTCAACCTTGGCATAGAAGGAAGGTAAGAATGAAAAATACTGTCTATTAAAACACCTGATTTTAAATGTCAAAAAATAAAATAAAAAGCAGAGACATCACTTTACTGACAAAGGTCCATCAAGTCAAAGCTATGGTTTTTCCAACAGTCATGTACAGATGTGAGAGTTGGACTGTAAAGAAGGCTGAGTGCTGAAGAATTGATGCTTTTTAATTGTGATGTTGGAGAAGACTCTTGAGAGTGTTGAACTGCAAGGAGATCAAACCAGTCAATCCTAAAGGATATTATCCCTGAATATTTACTGAAAGGATTGATGCTGAAGTTCTAATACATTGACCACCTGATGAGAAGAGCCAACTTATTGGAAAAGACCCTGATGTTGGGAAAGATAGAAAGCAAAAGGAGAAGGAGGTGACAGGATGAGATGGTTAGATAGCCTCACTGATTCAATGGACATGAATTTGAGGAAACTCTGGGAGATGGTCAGAGAAGGCAATGGCAACCCACTCCAGTACTCTTGCCTGGAAGGCCCTATGGACGAGGGAGCCTGGTGGGCTGCAGTCCATGGAGTCACTAAGAGTCGGACCCGACTGAGCGACTTCACTCTCACTTTTCACTTTCATGCATTGGAGAAGGAGATGGCAACCCACTCCAGTGTTCTTGCCTGGAGAATCCCAGGGACGGCGGAGCCTGGTGGGCTGCCGTCTATGGGGTCACACAGAGTCGGACACGACTGAAGCGACTTAGCAGCAGCAGCAGCAGCAGCTGGGAGATGGTGAAGGACAGGGAAGCCTGGTGTGTGCTGCAGTCCGTAGGGCTGGAAAGAGTTGGACACGACTTAGCAGCTGAACAACAACAAATTCTTCCCAATAAGATATTCCCATTCTCCCAAAAAGGGATGCTCAGAGTCATGTCAGGCATTGTCTCCCATTCTGTGAAATGTCAATTTTTCCTCAGATTGAGTCATGGACCCATCAGAATATTTTTGTAACTAAAGACTAAATTATAAAATTATTCACTGCCAATAATATTTATATAAAATCATTTAAAAATAAAAAGGGAACAATAAATTTGCTTAGAAACATTAAAAATTTTCTGTAAAATTTGTTAGGAAATAATATTTTTAATGACAACTGTTTAATTTTTTTCAAGGTTAACTATCAAGCTTCTAGATCTCTCTTGAGCCCAGTTATTTGCAGGGTAGAGGAAAGTGGAGAGCTGCCAATTCTCCAGTGGGTTTAAACTGTGTATATAGCCCATGTACAAAATTTATTTAGGCAACACTTTTTTACCTTATCCTAATCACAGTTATTTCAGGTAGAAATTTCCTGTTAATGATTAAGTGCATTTAAAGTCTAGTGTTTATCAGAAAACCTGACAGTTGTAAGCTTTGTCCTGAATGACTGATCTTGAATTCCAAACTAGAGATTTCCATTAGTGGCACTATTGATACTATCGATATGTATATAGAACCCTGGCAGCAGACTTTGCCAAGTGGCGGCTGTTGTGCTAACCTGAGTGCCATGATGTTGTTTCTAACATAGGAGGCAGCTTTTGAAAATGTGAAGCATGGCCTTTGCAGGCACACCTAGATTCCCACGGCATTCTAATTTTATTTTAGGGACTAACAGACGTGTCAGCTTGTTTATTACCCAGTGCGCCAGCAACCAAGGAAGTAAGGAGAAAAGATATAATGAGATCATAGAGCTGGGTTTCAGCTCTTCAGCTGGGAGGATGGTGCTGCCTTTTGAAATTGATCTCAACCATTGTAGACATTACAGCACCTCTTTCTTTTTTTTAAAATTTATTTATTTTTTTAATTACAGAACCCCTTTCTTAATACACCTAGGGTTAACAGCACACAGCTCTCTGTGCTGGCTGTTTCAAGGAGCACAAATTCCAGACTTTGGGACCTACACAGTCTCTTCTGGAGATAGATGTAAAGTTTTAGGTACAGTCAGGTCATCTCATCAATAAAATGAATTTTGAGTCAGGGACTCTAGGTTTTAAATCAACAATGGCTTTAAGGCCTTTTGGATAAGAGTGTGGTACCAACAAGAACAGCAACAACAACCAAAAAAAAAAAAAAAAAAACCCCACTAGTGTAGTGGAGCCTCTAAAACAAGGACTTTATCTGAATGGTTCTCTGATATTGTGAAAGTGCAAGTCACTCAGTCATGTCTGACTCTTTGCGATCCCATAGATATACAGTCCATGGAATTCTCCAGGCCAGAATACTGGAGTGGGCAGCCATTCCCTTCTCCAGGGGATCTTCCCAACCCAGTGAACGAACCCAGGTCTGCCACATTGCAGGCAGGTTCTTTACCAGCCGAGCCACCAGGGAAACCCAAGAATACTGGAGCAGGTAGCCTATCCCTTCTCAGCAGATCTTCCTGACCCAGGAATTGAAATGGGGTCTCCTGCACTACAAATGGATTCTTTACCAGCTGAGCCACCAGAGAAGCCCATAATATCTCTGTAGACCCATGTAATGCCTGAAGTGAATGGGTTTTTAGGAGTGGAGACAAGAGGACAGGTTCTTGAACACACATAGAAGTTGAATCTGACTTTCTGCTTTGCCTATCAGTTGGTTAAGAACTTTTGGAGCTGGATTGTTAGTCCCTTTCCTCTGGATTGGGAAACTATGCAGATGACACCACCCTTATGGCAGAAAGTGAAGAGGAGCTAAAGGGCCTCTTGGTGAAGGTGAAAGAGGAGAGTGAAAAAGTTGGCTTAAAGCTCAACATTCAGAAAACAAAGATCATGGCCTCTGGTTCCATCACTTCATGGGAAATAGATGGGGAAACAGTGGAAACAGTGTCACACTTTCTTTTTTGGGCTCCAAAATCACAGCAGATGGTGACTGCAGCCATGAAATTAAAAGACGCTTACTCCTTGGAAGGGAAGTTATGACCAATCTAGATAGCATATTCAAAAGCAGAGAAATTACTTTGCCGACTAAGGTCTGTCTAGTCAAGGCTATGGTTTTTCCAGTAGTCATGTATGGATGTGAGAGTTGGACTGTGAAGAAGGCTGAGCACCAAAGAATTGATGCTTTTGAACTGTGGTGTTGGAGAAGACTCTTGAGAGTCCCTTGGACTGCAAGGAGATCCAACCAGTCCATTCTGAAGGAGATCAGCCCTGGGATTTCTTTGGAAAGAATGATGCTAAAGCTGAAACTTCAGTACTTTGGCCACCTCATGCGAAGAGTTGACTCTTTGGAAAAAACTCTGATGCTGGGAGGGATTGGGGGCAGGAGGAGAAGGGGACGACCGAGGATGAGATGGCTGGATGGCATCACGGACTTGATGGACGTGAGTCTGAGTGAACTCTGAGAGATGGTGATGGATAGGGAGGCCTGGTGTGCTGCGATTCATGGGGTCGCAAAGAGTCAGACACGACTGAGCGACTAAACTGAACTGAACTGAAATCTGGATTTAGAGGCCTCATGTTCTGGGGAAATTTCTAGCTCGTTTCTTCCAGTGTAACCTCTGATTTCCCGATCTTCCCGGGCTTGGATCAGTATTCACTGAGGATCCAACTTGAGGGACCAGTGCTTGGGGTGGCTCATTGTCAACTAGGGTAGTGTATCCACAGCCTGAAGTAATCTGTCTCCTAACTCATGCTTGAATCTCACGGAGTTGAGGGGGATGCTAGATTAGTAAATAGCTATTGCCATATATGTCTTAGCTTCTAGCCCCAGGATTCTAGGACTGCCTGGGTGGCACATGGTAAAGAATCTGCCTGCCAATACAAAAGATGCAGGAGGTGTAGGTCAGGAAGGTCCCCTGGGTAGGAAATGGCAAACTGGTCCAGTATTCTTGCCAGGATAATGCCATGGGCAGAGGCGCCTGGTGGGCTACAGGCCATGAGGTTACAAAGAGTTGGATATGACTGAGTGAGCATGCATGCGCGCGCGCACACACACACACACACACACACACACACACACACACACAACAGCGGATTCTAATTATATCACTTTAGACTGTGGTGCAGGGATTGTGTGTGTAAGATCCAACAACCCTTGTATAAAGCGTGGGCTGGAATAAAACCTGACTTAGGGATGGAGTGTTTAGCATTGTGCCTGCCACATAGTAGGGGCTTGCTTAGTAAGTATTGCTACTGCAGAGCACAGATTAGCCATGGTAAGTAGCTAACAATATAGAATAATTGGAAAAATCTGTGACCCACAAGACTCTTATCATAGTTCATAGCTGGTGGCCAGGGGGTTGTTTGAACATCTGGAGTTGGACAGAAATTCTATACCACAGGTCCCTTTCAGCTTCCCTACCATAGATTGTTCATCATGGGTTCTTATCATTGAGCCACTTTTTCAGCCACCATAGCAAAGTGTTTTTGGTCCTCTCATATTTTTTTATGCTCCTGGATATCTCAGGCTGGCAGAACAAATTGGAGATAGAAAAAGTAAGTTGATTTTTTGAAACTGTGATCTCTCATTTTGAGAACTATTTCAGGCTTCATTCTTCAATCATAAGTCCCTTTGGAGGTACTCAGTACTTTGGCCTTGTTCATAAAAGAAACTTATTGGAAGAAATGACATACCCACCTGTTCTCATTCAGCTCACAAGTCCCTGTTTTTCTCTGCCTTTTCACCTTTTTCCACGGCCATTGAATTAGCAATGTTTCGGGCACCCATTGCCTGTGCGGCCCTGTGCTGGCCATTGGAAATACAGTGATGAACTGGACAAAGTCCCTACCTAGTTAGGGGAAAGAGTCAATAAATGGCCATACACAGTGGTGAAGGATATAAAGTAAATCAGCTGGGTGAGGTGACAGAGGTGATTGTTGGGAATGCACATGACTTCTGATACAGTGACAGGAAAGATTTCTGAGAAGGTGAAGCCTGAGGTGAGATCTGGAGTTTGAGAATAAACCAGCCATGTGAAGATCAGCAGGTGAAAACTTCTGCCAGAGGGAAACAGATGCAAAGTCTCCCCTCACCCAGCAGGCCCCATGGCACATAGAAGCCCTACTGTAAGCCCTTGTGAGCAGGATGGATGGGGAAGGCTGGGAAACATCCTTCAGTCACCTGTGAATGCCTGCGGATGTAACTGGTGCTTCTGACTGATACAGGCTGGGGACTGGGTGATTTTCTTGAAATTTCCCCCATAGTCAAATTTTTCAAGAACTAAAAATAACAAATTGGAAATCTACCCACATGTATTCTTTTGTAGCATCCAAGGACATAGCATGATGGATCGTATTATGAGCTGTCTCAGTTATGTGATGAGTTGTGTTGTAAAAGTGAAGCAAAGTTTCATCTTGGTGAAATGCTTAGCAGAGGGAGCAGTATTTCCAGTCTGACTATCTGGGTTCTCCTCCCCCACCCCCACTTTTCAGTTCTGTTCTTTTCCTTCTTGCATAGGTAAATGCAAACAACATGACCTCTTAGAAAGAGCACGAGTCCCTGTTTGCTTATTACTGCTAAGCAAGTGGGAGAGTTGGAGGGGAAGGGGTTCTGACAGCCATTTCTTTATCTCAGCACATAGGCTAATAAGAGGAACGGATATTTATGAGATGTTATGTGGACAGTGAAAAGAGATCCTGCAATAGCCAACGGTCCCTTGGCCCCCATCTCTACTCCATGAGGTCTCGAAGACATAGATACAAAGGCCAGGTAAATTGCTCTTAAGGTGTCCAGGCAAAATGATATGCTCCTTGGAAATCGACTCAACCACATGGTAGCCTCTTACATGCTTCTCATTACACTTTCTTTCTTTCTTTCTTTTTTATGGGGTATAGTTGTTTTACAATATTGTGCTAGTTTCTTTAAGAAATAAAAAACGGAACTACTATATGACCCAACAATCCCACTCCTGGCTATATACCCTGTGTTGATCACTCAGTCATGTCTGATTCTGTGACTCTGTGGACTGTAGCCCACAAGGCTCCTCTGTCGATGGATTTCTCCAGGCAAGAATATTGGACTGTCCTTCTCCAGGGGTTCTTCTGACCCGGAGATCGAACCCAGGTCTCCTGCCTTGCATGTGTATTCTTTACGATCTGAGCCACCAGGGATTCACTGCAGCACTATTTGCAGTTCCCAGGACATGGAAACAACCTAAATGTCTATTGACATTTGGATATGGATTAAGAAGATATGGTATATACACAATGGAAGATCACTCAGCCATTAAAAGGAGTGAAATTTGGTCATTGGTAGAGATGTGGATGGATTGTTGCTCTTTATTTCTACTCAGCTATGACAAGGCCATCCTTCTAGTCCATTTACTAAGGCTGGAGGCAGGCTTTTCGGTTTAGGACACATCAGGTAGGCTGTGTGGTCTTGGTGCTTTCTTCTCAGGGCCAAATCCAAGCTTGGGTAGTTTTTACTTTGTGGGGAGAAAGGTGCAAGAACTAGGGGAAGAGAAAATATTTCTGCCTAAGGGCTAGTGTTGTCATTGTTGTTCAGCGGCTAAGTCATGTCTGACTCTTTGTGACCCCATGGACTGCAGCACGCCAGACTTCCTTGTCCTTCACTATCTCTTGGAGTTTGCTTGGACTCATGTTCATTGAGCTAATGATGCCATCCAACCATCCCATCTTCTGTCACCCCCTTCTCTTCCTGCCCTCAATCTGTCCCAGCATCAGGGTCTTTTCCAATGAGTCAGCTCTTAACATCATCAGGTGGCCAGAGTATTGGAGTTTCAGCTTCAGTATCAATCCTTCCAATCAATATTCAGGGTTGATTTCCTTTAGGATTGACTGGTTTGATCTCCTTGCAATCCAAGGGACTCTCAAGAGTCTTCTCTAGAACCAAAATTCAAAAGCATCAGTTCTTTGGTGCTCAGCCTTCTTTATGGCCCATCTCTTACATCCATACATGACCACTGGGAAAGCCATAGCTTTGACTATATAGACCTTTTTGGCAAAGTGATGTTTGCTTTTCAATACACTGTCTAGTGTCATAACTTTCCTTCCAGGGAGCAAGTATCTTTTAATTTCATGGCTGCAGTTACTGTCCACAGTGATTTTGGAGCCCAAGAAAACAAAAGCAACCACTGACTAGTGAAAAGCTAGTCAAATTTGCTGAGCCCATGCCTCTCAGGTGTTCAGCTCCCAGGAGGCGGAACTTTACTACTCCAGCGGAGGGGGAGTCACCCCAATGCTAACTCAATGTAAGCTTTAGTGCCCCTTAGTTGCTTGAGATTTTTCTAAATAAATACTCGCTTTCAAAATTGAAATTCTTTATTCTTTTTCCTAAGGAGTGCGCCTCAAATTGTGTAAGACTTGTGTCTCACAAAGCTGGGGCCTGCTCCTGAATACCAGTGGGACTATTGCAGGAAGCCCCTGAAGACCAGTTATTTGAAAAACATACAGGAACCGAGAGGAAAATTGGACTGTAGTGTATAAAATTAAAATATCTGCAATTCCAAGGCTTGGGTTCTGGCAATCCTGCTATAAGATCCTTTAAAAAGCACAGTGTAAGAAAGGATGAATTGCTGCAAAAGCAGAATGGAGAGCTTCTATATCCTGTCCACTCAGATTTCCCAGTTAACATTCTGCAGTATTTGCCTTAGCATTTCTCTCTCTCCTCTCTCTTTCTCTCTCTCAGACACATGCACACGTACATACACATGAACACATGCGCACACACACACTCTTTTTCACTCATCCATTCAAGTGTGGGTAGCAGGCAAATGACTCATTACTCCCAAACACTTCAGTATATGTTTATTAAACAAAAGATATCCACTAATAGAGCCATAGTGTACCCATCAAAATCTGGCATTTGACACTGATTTCTTGCTAATGTATTACTCAGAGATTTCATTAAAATTTTACCCATTTGCACAATAACATTCTTTCAGGTTGAGAATCCAAACAAGAGTCACATATTGCCTTTAGTCATCATTTCTTTTTGGTTTATTTCAACTTGTGAGACTTTTTCAATCTTTCTTTGCCCTTTAAAGCCTTTGCACTTTTGGAGTCTAAGCCAGTTACTTTGAGAATATCCCTAAATTTGAGTTTGTCTGATTGTTCCTCAAAATTAGATTAATGATTTTTCCCCCCAGCAACGCCACAAAAGTGAGAGTGTGCACATAATGTTGATTTGTTCTGTTCCTGGGGATGTTAACTTTTTTCACTTGGTTAAGATACTATGTGCCAGATCTTTCTGCTCTAAAATTAATTAGTAAGTGTTTGGTGGGGTGCTACTTTGAGATTATGTAACTTATCTTATTCCTCATCAAGCCAAACCTTTTTAGTTTGGGCTCCTATCTCCTTTTAGCATGTCCCTGTCATTCTTTGAGAACGCCCCTTTGTTCTGGCATAAGATGGTCTAAACTTACTTGTACATTCCTTGCTCTGGTCCTGGTATCAGTTATTTCTTTGTGGATGCCTGGTTCCTTTTAGTATAAAATGGTATTTACAAACCAAGGTCTAGGAGCTAGGTGTGCTCATTGCTGAGGGGGTATTGAACAGAGAGGTAGATAATAGGTATATATATAAATATCTATATACACATACACATATATATGAGTTTACATATACATACATCTCTAATAATCTCTGTATTTTTCTATGCATATATGTTAAAACCATTAGTTTATATGGATACCTCTTGTTACAGCATGGCATGAGGTGTTTTCTTCTGGCTTTCCCCTTTTCCATACTTGAAGACAGTAAGAATCCTGCCTCCCATTATGCTTAGTCCTTTGTTTTCCTCAGCTCCTCGCATGTAATTTTCTCAGCCCCTTGTATGTAATCTGAAGATCATGTATGCTACCCCTTAGCCCTGTGCCACTGCCTCACTCTAGCTGAGACTTACCCTCCCCACCACATACAAAGTACTGAGAGCTCCCCAGTTCCATCCCCAGTAGGACTTAACCAAGAGCTGCGCTTCTCCTGGCCCGGCCGGCCACTGTTAGCGCTCTCCACTGGCCCAGCATGTGACTGAGCCCAGCCTCCATTGTTTGATTGCTTCCACCCAGCCCTGGCTGCATGTAAGCCAGGAGCTCCCTTTAGCTCCAATGAGGCATCCACCAAGAACTGAGAAGCCTCCCACTTCTTTATCCTGTTTTCCACAGTCTCAGTGGCCTAGTGGTCAAGAGTTAACTCCCTAGCCTCCGACGTGTACCAACCCATGCTGCTTGGGTACTGGACGGAGGTTTAATAATTGAAACTGATCAGTAAATTATTGATCAAGGAAGGGAGACTGGTATTGGTTGAAGGTAATTATGCCAGAGAAATGAAACTGTTCTATGCTTATATCCTGTGCTAGGCATTTGCCTGTTTGCTCTCAGATCTATTCTCCTGCTCGCTAATATAGGCAACTACATATCCCAGGCTACTTTGCCAGTTGGCTTCCAACTAGGTTTGTCCACTGGGAGGCTTTACAGGAGGTTGGAGAGCGGGTAGAAGAAGCCAGGGTAACTTCATCTTTCCCTTCTGCCTTGGGCAGTGTCTCCATCAGTGACTATTTCTCCTTTGCGATGCCAGTTTCTGTTAGACTTGCCATAGTTCTACACTCGTCCAGTTGACCTATACTCCTGAGTTCCAATACCACCACCTTCTCCATTTGTTCTACCTGCCCCAAGTAGCAGGAGCCTCCTACTATTTCTAATTTCTTGATTACTACTTTTCTGCTTCTCAGTTCTGCCATATCCCAGGTAACCAATTCCCTGAATTAGAGTCCTTTTGCTTTAAACATCTAGAGTATTTCATATTTTCATAACTTAACCTTTTAGTTTTAGTTTAGTTTAGTTGCTCAGTCATGTCCGACTCTTTGCAACCCCATGGACTGTAGCCTACCAGGCTCCTCCCTCCATGGGATTCTCCAGGCAAGAGAACTGGAGTAGGTTGCCATTTCCTTCTCCAACTTGACCTTTACATTTTCCCAACGAGTTGATTCTCCTGAATACATTTGTAACAGAAGACTGGAACTACTGTAGTCAGCTTTTTCCATTTGGAGAAAGTTTGTCTGAGATTGTTGTATTGTGCTGTGTTTGTTGCTCAATTGTGTCTGACTCTTTGCAACCCCATGGACTGTAGCCCACCAGGCTCTTCTGTTCAGGGGATTTTCCAGGCAAGAATACTGGAGTGGGTTGCCATTCCCTTCTCCAGGAGATATTCCTGACCCAGGGATCAAACTTGGGTCTCCTACATTGCAGGCAGGATCTTTACCGTCAGAGCCACCAAGGAAGCTATCTGAGATCGAATTCTGCACAAAGAAGATGAAGCTAGATGACATGAAGAAATAGATCTTGGTGACTTTGAGCAAGTTCCTGATCAGTCATTACCTGGAGCTGGTAACCCCTGAACTTTCCGGTAACTTGAAGCAATCAAACCACCTTTTATTTCAGTCACAGTTGTTTACATTCCTGTTTAGGTATATTGACTGTCAAATTAATTACAAATTACAGGTCATTTCCTCTTTGATCCATACAGGTGACTCAGGCTCAATTTGAAAGACCATATCCGGATGGAACATGTCTTGTGTGATTTGCTTATTTGCATTCCTAAAAGAGAAGATTTTCTTACAGCCTCACTTGTATATTGGTCTTTCTGTCTTTTTAATGTGTGATTCCTCTTTTCCTTTCTGAGCTGCCACATTCTGACAGGGTCTCATATATCCACTATATCAGTGGAAGGGACAAAATAAAAATTTATGTCATCCATATGACAGACCTGAAAAACTAGCCTCTCATTTAAATATTGCAAAAAATTGAGTTATATGCTACATAAGTGACAGGAGAATGGGGCTCTTAATCTATGTGAAAGGAAATTGGATTCAAGTTGTTTTATCTCTTGCAGATGTTCAACATTATTTTTGTCAGCTAGTAGTTAAGTTGAAGAGAGACATCTTTCTCAGAATAGAAACATGAAATAATAATGTCCTCCAGCATCATCTCATCATGTTAAGCCATGAGATGGATGATATCCCGATGTGAAAAGATGCAAATGATACTGAGTTTTGAAGTATTTGTTGGGAACAGAGGAGAGGCTGAAGTTTTGTTCTACAAAAAACTGCTTCTGCATGAAAAAGATAAGGAATTCCAGAGAATATCTGTTAATAAAAAAAAAGGCAGCGGTGTGGTAGGGGAGGGAATGTTTCCTAACTTTCCACAGTTTCCTAAGAGATTTATTTTGGACAGGAATCCAGTAAAGATCTGGGTTTAAAATGTTCCTGCAGAAAGTTGGTATTAGCATGGGTGAGGACTCAGTGTCCTTGGGGGCCGAGTCCAGAGGGTGTTGCTTGATTTGTTCTGATTTTATTCATGACACAGGGAATCAAGGCCTCCCAGGGTGATTTGGTCATGGATGTGCTGTGGCCTCTCACCTCCTTTCCCCTCTTCAGCAGGTGCTCTGGTTTCTCTCTCCTGACATAGATCTATTTATCACCCTCTGCAGTTCTCAGTCCTTATACCTGAGTCATGACATGCCTTCTGTCTACAAGTTCAGCCCTATCCTGCGTTAATCCAGACACGTCGGAAAGGTATCTTAGCAGCCCAGACCACTGAGATCTGTGATGAGATGTGCTGCTTTGAGACATCTAGCTGGTGTGCTGGAGGGACGTTACGGAGAGTCCCAGAATGGTGGCTTCCTGTACAGCCTGAGTTTTCCTATCTGGTGTCTGAGTGTTCCTGGCACTGTAATGCCTAAACTAGGGCTGGAATCCTAGTCACCTTGGCTGGGCCATGAGGCCTCAGGGGAAAGTGGCAGATTCTCCCTCCACCAGTCCCCACAGCTGTTCTCAGAGGACTAGACGTATTTCTGGGTCGATTTCTGCAGGCCCCGGGCTGCCTCTCTCAGCCTCCCCTCATGGCCCTGCTTCTCCCCAGCTTCTGTGTTGCTGATGTGTCAGCATTTCACACATCTCCTTAATGGTTGTCCTGACATGTGCCTCAGGATTTTGGATCCTCCCTGAACTATACCTAAGCAATAGAACATAGTTAAACCATGAAAGAATTACTTTATATTTTCGCCCTAACTCCCAGTGTTTGCTATCACATTTTTAAATGTTACTGTGGCTGGATTTGGGGTGCACATTATAAATGGCATTTTTAATAATAATAGCACAACAATTTAACTTATGTACAGATTCTGTGCTAAGAACTTCACATTCATTATTTAATTCAAACATGCAGCAAGATATTTATTTCATCATTTTTCAGAGGAAGAAAAGAGTTCCTAAGAGGCTAATTTCTCTCATATCATATAGAAATGGAATTATAAACCATGTCTGCTTGATGTTAAAGTTAATGCTTTTAACCATGAAACTATCCTGACTCACACACTGGGCATGTGGTTTATACCTTTTTAATAATAATTCATAGTTTGAAGGTGATCTCACTGAAGGTTAAAATAAATATGTTACGTTTCTGTTTTGTTTATAGGAAGAAATAGGGCAGGAAGTGGAAATGGGTACAAATGAAATTATTTATTTAAATTTTATAGTACATTAGCATTTATAAAGACCTAAAAGTGCAATAAGAACAGCTCGTGTATTATCTACTGCATGTGTACTCAGGCACACATCCCCATCTACATATAACATAGGTTTATTCATACACATGCTGTGTTTTAGGGATTAGTATATGCTGGGTGCTTCATAGAAATTACCCACTGTCTTAGACTCAGGTTTCCCAGAAAGTAGAGTCAAGGATAAGGCTAAGAATAAAGCTGATAGTTTATTTTGAGGTATCAACCCAGAACAGCAAAACTGATGAAAAAGGAAAGTGAGGCAAGAGTAATTGTGAAGCAGTGAAAAGTCGCTGCACGGACTAGTGGTTCGTGAGAGGCACAGAGGACCAGGCAGGCCACTCAGCAATGCGTCTGCAAAACTGTGTGGGGTTTTCTGGAAAGACCCTGTAAAGAAACCTCATCTTGAAGCAGTTTATCGAAGAGCAGAAAGTGAGGCAATTTACTTTCCGGTATCTCTCTTATCTCTGTTTTTCCACTGGTTAAAATTTGTCCAGTTCAGAGTTAATTTCCTCATACTTCAGTAATTGCCAGAGTGCAGCATCCTAGATCCTGGGGTGTTGTGTTTCATTCAAATATTGAAATGGCAAGAAGACTGAGCAGCTCTGGGCACATGAGTGTTCGGTCCAGCAGTGTAGAGGTGGCCGGGGAGAAGGCTCTCCCAGGCTAAGAAAATGGTTGGTCCTTCACAGGAAACAAAAAGGCAGCGCCTGTCTAATGAGGTACATAACCTTTATGGCTGATGTATCTGCTTATAATTCACAGTAACTCTGAGAGGTATTATTATATTTCTTACTTTAAAGCAGAGGAAACAAGCTAATTTGCCCCAGATCTCAAAACAGTGAGCAGTCAAGCCAGAATTGGAATTCAAATCAGTTTACTTTCAAATTCTATGCTCTGTCCAGTATGTTACTTATATTTTGCTACATGAATTAATTTGATTAAAATATGATAACAATAATACAAAGTTCTTGTGAAAAATACTGAAAATGAGCAAAATAATCAATCATAATCTATAGACTCAAAAATAATCCTTTAAAAATCTTTTCAGCTTTTTCAACTGTTTTTATCTTTTCAGTTCAGTTCAGTTGCTCAGTTGCGTCTGACTCTTTGCAACCCCATGGACTGCAGCATACCAGGCTTCCCTGTCCATCAGCAACTTCCAGAGCCTGCTCAAACTCATGTCCATCAAATTGGTGATGCCATCCAACCATTTCATCCTCTGTCATCCCTTTATCCTCCTGCTTTCAGTCTTTCCCAGCATCAGGGTCTTTTCTCTATTTGCATCAGGTGGCCAAAGTATTGGAGTTTCAGCTTCAGCATCAGTCCTTCCAATGAATATTCAGGACTGATCTCTTTTAGGATGGACTGGTTAGATCTCCTTGCAGTAAAAAGACTCAAGAGTCTCTCCAGCACCACAGTTCAAAAGCATCAGTTCTTTGGCACTCAGCTTTCCTTATAGTCCAACTCTCACATCCATATAGATGGACCTTTGTTGGTAAAGTAATGTCTCTGCTTTTTAATATGCTGTCCAGGTTGGTCAAAGCTTTTCTTCCAAGGAGCAAGTGTCTTTTATTTCATGGCTTCAGTCACCATCTGGAGTGATTTTGGAGCCCAGAAAATAGTCTGTCACTGTTTCCCTTGTTTCCCCATCTATTTGCCATGAAGTGATGGGACCAGATGCCATGATCTTAGTTTTCTGAATGTTGAGTTTTAAGCCAACTTTTTCACTTTCAACAAGAGACTCTTTATTTATTCACTTTCTGCATTAAGGGTTGTATCACATGCATACCTGAGGTTACTGATACTTCTGGCAATCTTGATTCCAGCTTGTGATTCATCCAGCCCAGCGTTTCCCATGATGTACTCTGCATATAAGTTAAATAAGCAGGGTGACACTATACAGCCTTGACATACTCCTGTCTCAGTTTGGAATCAGTCTGTTCGATGTCCAGTTCTAACTGTTGCTTCTTGACCTGCTTACAGATTTCTCAGGAGGCAGGTCAGGTGGTCTGATATTCCCATCTCTTTCAGAATTTTTCAGTTTGTTGTGATCCACACAGTCCAAGGCTTTGGCATAGTCAATAAAGCAGAAGTAGATGTTTTTCTGGAACTCTCTTGTTTTCTTGATGATCCACCGGATGTTGACAATTTAATCTCTGGTTCTTCTGCCTTTTATAAATCCAGCTTAAACATCTGGAAGTTCTTGATTCATGTACTGTTGAAGCCTAGCTTGGAGAATTTTGAGCATTACTTTGCTAGCGTGTGAGATGAGTGCAACTGTGTGGTAGCTTGAACATTCAAACATACAAACATTCAAAAGTTTTTATCTTTTAGTTTTTCTATATTTACTTAGTTGAGATGATACAAATAGTTTAGGCTCTTGTCATTGATCGATATACCAATATATCAATGTATCCTCTGTCAATATTAACTATTATGATTCCATAAAAATACCTGGTTGTAGCATAATGTGCTTTGAAAGAAATAGGTCTACGATCCATTGTCTGCCTTTACTGGGGAAAAGGAGTGTGTTCCTAGCTAAGAAGGATAGTAAGTAAACTAGTCTAATCTTTTAAGTGCTAACTTAAAGACAAATTTGTTAATGACAAACCTCCCAACAAACTAAATGATTTTGTTGACAGATGACTTCTTATCCATGGAATGCTTTTAGTAGAATGAACTTTGTGTCTAAGATTTCTTAGGTAAACAAACCTGGAATCTTCAGATTTATGGGGCATGGCTTCTGGAAAATGTCATGTAAACTATGTAGGAATCTGAGTAGAAAATGGAAATGTTTGAGATGTTTCCTGAACTGAGGGGCTCCCTCTGGGTAGTGAGGTGGCTGCACACCTTTCCAGAGATCTCATCTATGATTTTGGACCAGAGCGCTCCTGACACAGAAGGAATACAGGGAATTGTGTGAGGGGTTGTGAACCTTTCCCCATTGGACCTGTGCCTCTTCATTACTTGCACCTTTGAAATTATTAGTAAAGCTTGGTAATGGCTAAGATGACTTACGTGTGAGTCATATTTGACAGCAGATTTTTTGTTGTGTCTTGGGCTATCTCAATTCATAACTATATCCTCACTAATGACATTTTAACCATATAATTGTTTTTCAGTTGTTAAGTTGTGTCTGACTTTTTGCTGCCCCATGGACTGCAGCACGCCAGGCTCTCCTGTCCTTCACCATCTCCCAGAGTTTGCTCAAACTCATGTCCACTGTGATGCCATCCAACCATCTCATCCTCTGCCACTCCCTTCTCTTCCTGCCTTCAATCTTTCCCAGATTCAAGGTCTTTTTAGTGAGTCAGCTCTTCACATCAGATGGCCCAAGTGTTGGAGCTTCAGCATCAGCCCTTCCAATGAATTTTCAGGGTTGATTTCCTTTAGAATTGACTGGTTTGATCTCCTTCCTGTCCAAGGGACTCTCAAGAGTCTTCCCCAACACCACAGTTCAAAAGCATCAATTCTTTGGCACTCAGCCCTCTTTATGGTCCAACTCTCACATATATACATCCACTGAAGAAACTATAGCTTTGACTATATGGACCTTTGTGAGCAAAGAGGTCTCTCTCTCTCTCTCTCTTTTTTAAAAACACTGTCTAGGTTTATTGTAGCTTTCCTTCCAAGGAGCTAGAGTCTTTTAATTTCATGGCTGCAGTCACCATCCACAGTGGTTTTAGAGTCCAAGAAAAGAAAATTTGTCATTGCTTCTACTTTTTTCTTCTTCTGTTTGCTGTGAAATGATGTGACCAGATGCTATGATTTTAGTTTTTTGAATGTTGAGCTTTTAGCCAGATTTTTCACTCTTCCTCTTTCACCCTCATCCAGAGGCTCTTTAGTTCCTCTTCACTTTCTGCCATTAGAGTGGTATCATCTGCTTATCTGCGATTGTGATATTTCTCCTGGCAGTCTTGATTCCAGCTTGTGATTCATCCAGCCCAGCGTTTCCCATGATGTACTCTGCATATAAGTTAAATAAGCAGGGTAAAAATATATAGCTTTGACATATTCCTTTCTCAGTTTGGAACCAGTTCATCGTTCCATGTAAGGTTCTAACCATTGCTTCTTGACACACATACAGATTTCTTATGAGGCAGGTAAGGTGGTCTGATAGTCCCATTTCCTTAAGAATTTTCCACAGTTTGTTGTGATCCACACAGTCAAAGGCTTTAGTGTAATCATGAAGAAGAAGTAGATGTTTTTCTGGAATACTCTTGCTTTTTCTATGATCCAGCGGATGTTGGCAATTTGATCTCTGGTTTCTCTGCTTTTTCTAAATCCAGCCTGTACATCTGTTCATGTACTGCTGAAGCCTAGCTTAAAGGATTTTAAGCATAACCTTACTAGCATGTGAAATGAGTACAATTTTACCATAGTTTGAAAATTCTTTGGCATTGCCTTTCTTTGGGATTGAAATGGAAACTGACATTTTCCTGTCCTGTGGCCACTGCTGAGTTTTCCAAATTTTCTGACATGTTGAGCACAGCACTTTAACAGCATCGTGTTTTAGGATTTGAAATGGGACAGCTGGAATTCCATCACCTCCACTAGTTTTGTTTGTAGTGATGCTTCCTAAGGCTCACTTGATTTCACACTCCAGGATGTCTGGTTTAGTTGAGTGACCACATCATTGTGGATATCCGGGTCATTAATACCTTTTTGTATAGTTCTTCTGTGTTTCTATTAATTTAATTTACTTATTGTTGGCTGTGCTATTTGGCTATTTATTTGTTTATATCCTGGTCATTGAGGCCTCTTGATTCATTTTGCTGTGTTTCTATTTATTAATATTATCCGTTGCTCTGTGTGGGCTTTCTCTAGTCGCGGTGAGCAGGGTCTGCTCCTCATTGTGCTGCGCAGGCTTGTCAGCGTAGTGGCTTCCCCTTGTTGCAGAGGATGGGCTCTGGGTGTGTGAGCCTCAGTGGTTGCAGCACGTGGGCTCAGTAGTTGGGGCTCGTGGGCTCTAGAGCTGGGGCTTAATAGTTGTCGTGCACAGGCCCAGCTGCTCTGTGGCATGTGGGGTCCTCCTGTACCAGGAATCAAACCCATGTCCCTTGCACTGGCAGATCACTGGACCACCAGGGAAGTGCCTAATGTTTTGTATCTTTTGTAACTTTAATTAGTATTGAAATACACAACTCTGATCAAATCATTGTATATGTTTTATATGGACTTTCCTGGTAGTTCAGTTGGTAAAGAATCTGCCTGCAATGCAGGAGACCCTGGTTCAATTCCTGGGTTGGGAAGATCCACTGGAGAAGGGATAGGCTACCCACTCTAGTATACTTATGATTTCCTATGGCTCAGCTGGTAAAGAATCTACCCACAATGTGGGAGACCTGGGTTTTATCCCTGGGTTGGGAAGATTATCTGGGGAAGGGATAGGCTACCCACTCTAGTATTCTTATGCTTCCCTGTGGCTCAGCTGGTAAAGAATCTGCCCACAATGTGGGAGACCTGGGTTTTTATCCCTGGGTTGGGAAGATCTCCTGGAGAAGGGAATGGCTACCTTCTCCAGAATTCTGGCCTGCAGAATTTCATGGACTGGAGCTTCAGTAGTTATAGCACGTGGGCTCAGCAGTTGTGGCTGGTGGGCTCTAGAGCTGGGGCTTAATTGTTGTCATGCGCAGGCCCAATTGCTCTGTGTTATGTGGGATCCTCCTGTACTAGGGATCAAACCCATGTCCCTTACATTGGCAGGTAGATTCCTAATCACTGGACCACGAGAGAAGTCCTTAATGTTTTGTAACTTTTGTAATTTTAAATACTACTGAAATATACAACTCTGATCAGATAATTATATATGTTTCATATAATTTCTTTTGAATGACTCCAAGAGAAGGAGTTTACTATATTCTTTTTAATTGCTACAAGAGGGAGATCTTTGTGATAACCTATTGCTTTGCCTCTTGTTCTTGCTATTTCAAGGAGAAAGAGGAGGGTCAAGAGGAAAAGAGGGAAAAAGGAGAAAGAAGGGGGAAAGAGGAAAAAAGGGAGAAAGTAGTAAAGATATAAGGAATTATTACTAGACTCTCCTATAAGCCTGGGATCTGTCTTCACTCTTGAATAATCGTTCCTGCTGAAATCCTTCCATTCCTAGTTTTGCTTCCAAATCCCATTCCTGCTCCATACCCTGAAATCCTGCAGGGCCCAGCTAAGCTCTGCCTGATTCTTCTCATAATGATTACCGCCTGATACAGCTACTGAGGGTTCTTTCCGGGTGGCTCAGTGGTAAGGAGTCCACCTGCTAACGCAGGAGATGGAGGTTCAATCCCTGGATTGGGAAGATCCCCTGGAGAAGGAAATGACAACCCACTCCAGTATTCTTGCTTGGAGAATCCCATGGACAGAGGATCCTGGTGGGCTACAGTCCGTGGGGTTTCAAAGAGTTGGACACAGCTTAGCTACTGAACAATAACAGGAGTAACTGGAGAAACCTCAAGCAGCTTGGTGTTTGTGGAGGGGAGATACCTGTCCAACTGGCATTCCAAGTTGGAGCTAGTGGTCTTATAGCACATCTAGGGCTTCTCTGGTGGCTCAGATGGTAAAGAATCCACTTGCAATGCACGAGACCTGGGTTCAATCCCTGAGTTGGGAAGATCTCCTGGAGAAGAGCATGGCAACCCACTCAAGTATTCTTACTTGGAGAATATAAGAAGAGCCTAGTGGGCAACAGTCCATACGGTGTCAAAGAGTTGGACATGACTGAGCAACTAAGCACACAGCACAGGTTTCTTAATCCAGGGCTCACAGAGAGAATTTGGTGGGGGAGAGAATCAGCGAGTTTGGAGGGAAAATTTTACCATTAATTCACAAAAAGCTCTGCTTCTCTAAAAGATACCTGACTGAAGCAAGTTACAGTGGTGTGAGCTTTCCCTTATTAAGAACTGTGTAGGGGCTTCTCTGCTAATTTGCCCTTTCTATCATTTAGTTCCTTGTTTCTTTTGTTTTCCCCATTTTATGGGGAGGAGTAGCATCTGATGTAGTAGAAGAATGCTAGGCTAGGGATCAGTAGTCCAGGTACTAACCTTTGCTCTGGGTATTGATAAATCGAAGCATTGCACTCAGTGGTCTTCATACCTTCCACTTTGCTTTCATGAAGAAGTACCATTAGATAAATTAAATGTTTCATTTCTAGACAAAAATTCTAATATGTCCTCCCACCCCTTCAATTGCAATGCATTGATGAACAGAAAACTGACCACGGGAGGCTTTGCATATAATCCTTCCCTTTCCATGCCCCCGACCTTTCTAGAGTGTACTTCAAGGAAGTACAAGCTGGTCTTGGAAAAATCCCACCTAGCCAGTTTCTCACAAGTGAGGGGAAGTCAGAGGCATGGTTGCAGAGGGAGACCTGGGGAATGTTTTGAACTGAGATGGCCAATATTAAGCAACAAGAAACCCCTTGTGTAGTCTGCAGGGGCTTCTGTGTGGTTGCCCTTTAAGCTGGGCACGGGGCTACTGCTCTCCTCCCACCTCAGACCTGCTGGCTGAGAGTACTGTAGACAGACAGAAGGTGATAGCATCCCTAAAAATTTCTCAGTGCAGTTCTTGGATTTCACACTTTTTATTCTTAACAAAGAGGAGTTAGAACATTAGGTGAAGATAGTTTACTATATTACTATGCTAGCGATGGGGAGAGACCACTACAACTTGTAGGCCAAAGTCATGTTTTCTCTGCCTTCATTCTTCTCCTGTGTTATTGTCCTTGACTTTAGGGTGTGTGTGTGTGTATGGTGTGTAGGAGGCATGTGTGTGTAATGGTGTCTGTGTGTATGGTGTGTAGGGTGCATGTGTGTGTAATGGTGTGTGTGTGTGTGTGTATGGTGTGTAGGAGGCACGTGTGTGTAATGGTGTCTGTGTGTATGGTGTGTAGGGTGCATGTGTGTGTAATGGTGTGTGTGTGTGTGTGTGTGTGTGTGGTGTGTAGGGTGCATGTGTGTGTAATGGTATGTGTGTGTGTATGGTGTGTAGGAGGCATGTGTGTGTAATGGTGTCTGTGTGTATGGTGTGTAGGGTGCATGTGTGTGTAATGGTGTGTGTGTGTGTGTGTGTGTGTGGTGTGTAGGAGGCATGTGTGTGGGTGTCTGTGTGTATGGTGTGTAGGGTGCATGTGTGTGTAATGGTGTGTGTGTGTGTGAGTATGGTGTGTAGGGTGCATGTGTGTGTAATGGGGTGTGTGTGTGTGTGTGTCACTCAGCTGTGTCCAACTCTTTGCAACCCCATGGTCTTACTCACTCACAGAAAAGTTCTCGGTAGTCTCTTTAAAACCCTTGATGAATGCTCTAGCCTCCAAGTTGAGGGAATATCCCAAAGGTGAGGTAAACAGCAATGCCAACAGTTGCCCTAACTCTAAGGGAGAAGTGTCCCAAGACACGGGAAATAAAGGTTGACTGTAAGAATGTGACTCGGGCCACATTTTTTCAGCAAAATCACATGTGATATTTTAAAATCACAAGGCCAGTGAACCATTCAAAGAGTTAGAGTTAATCAGACTAGAGCCCTATGGATAGATTCTGTTAAAATAGTAACAATAAATTGGGAATATAGAAACAATTTTTAAAAAATTGACGTAAAATATATACCACAGAGAAACTGTCTTTAGAGCAATAGAAAGAGTACACAGAAATTGTTCCTAGGGTCTCAAAGAGGCAACCCCTAACAAAAGTTGCAGTCAGAGAAAAAAGTCTCAAAGAAGCAATAGAAAAGTTCAAAGAAAAATTAAAAGGCAGTAGGAAAAGATGGGAAATGAACTAAATAGAGAAGGAAAAACAACACCGAAAGAATAAATGTGACTGAAAACATATGTATAGTGCCAGGTTTGACAACATCACCTAAAATGAAATGGAAATGAACAACAGACGTAAAAGAGATTATAGACAAGGTACTGGATACGAAGGAAAAATAAAGGTGATCCTATGTATACTAATCGACACTTTGAGAGAGAGAACAGAACAGATGGAACAGAAATGATTTCAATAATATAAAAGTTTCCTTCAGTAAAAGCCTGAATCAGCACACTGAAGCACGATCCAGTAAAGACTGGCACAATATAACCAACACCCAGCCATACCCTTAAAAAGTTACTGAATACGAGATAAAGGGAGATTTATATGGGCGTGAAGAAAAGAAATTAAGTCACAAACAAGGGAAAAGTCTGGCTGACTTCAGGCTTCTTCATAGCAAGATTAAATGCCAAAAGATGTTGAGGGAATGCCAACAAAATGTTACTAAATAATTAACCATGTAAGTTCGTTCGAGTCTAAAGGCAACAGATAATCTTAGTAGTGCACATAGTTAGGCAATACTGTAGATAGGAGTCCTTGGAAAAAAGTAAGTTTAGCAGATCAGGAGATGATTCACAAAAACTATAGCCATTTAATTGAATAAATTGAATTTGAAATATCTGAATATAAAATCTTTACATTCTCCCGCATCTTTAGACTGTCTTAGTCAAATATTCCTTTCTTGTTCTTTGAGCAATCTATTGGTCTGATCCCATCACTTTTCTGGTATTTTCAAGTATTCAAAATCCAGTAAATCTTCTGTCTCATATACAACTTAACTCTTATTTTCTTTCCAAGGTTGGGCACCTATGGCAGATGATGGGTACCAAAATATGTCTCTTTGGCATATGAATGATTTTAAGTTAACTGCCAACTGAGAACCAGCAGATGTAGGAAAAGCTCTTTACCTCCCTCCCCTAAAAATAGAGCACAAATTTTCCCTTTTGTAGAGGAAACTTACATTTGTAAAAAGTCTCTGTACCAGGAAGAGATCTACTCAGAGAGAGACAACATTTACCACCTGAGAGGATCTTGACTGCATAACAACACAGCCCTTATTTCTTACTCCTATAACGACTCTTCCCCACCCCAGAGGCTTAAGCCCCCTTTCCTTTGTGTAGTCTAGGATGGTATATATCTTAATCATTTAGCCATTTCCTTGAGCTACATTATGCTTTTTGAACTCCTGCACATAGTACATAATTAAAACTGTTTTTTCCTCTTCTTATTCTGTCTTGTATCAGTTTTATTTAGGGTTTCAGCCATTGAACCTAAGAGGGGAGAGGGAAAATGACTTTTCCTCCCCCTACACAGAGACTCTTCTTTCTTCTCTCATCTCCTCTCCCTTACCCTCTCTCTTGTCTGAGTCCTCTTCTCCTCTTGTGTGTTGTGGTGAGAAGGAGAGATGGGAGAGAATGGGTGAACATCACTTAGTGCCTTTGGGTGCTCTTTAGGTTCTTATTGCCTCTGATTCTGTGTGAGAGGTCCAGATGCTGTTGCTCTCCAAAGGTGAATCCGGAGGGAAGGGGGCAGGGCACCACCTTCAAAAGAATGACATGCCGTGGCATGCCATTGTCAGGGACGGGCTGGCACCTCCTCCCTCCTTTGGAATGTATGAAAGTGAAAGTGTTAGTCACTCAGTCATGTCTGAATCTTTTGTGACCCCATGGACTGTGGCCTGCCAGGCTCCTCTGTCCATGGAATTTCCCAGGCAAGAATGCTGGAGTGGGTTGCCATTCCCCTTCCAGGGGATCTTCCTGACCCAGGGATCGAATCTGAGTCTCCTTCATTGCAGGGAGATTCTCTACTGTCTGAGGCACCCGGGAAGCCCAGGCCTCTCCCAGATTCTCCGGGTTAGTTGCTTAGTTTTCAGTGGAAGCAGCAGCGGCAGCACCATGCTCCTGTCGGGACCTCCTGATGTGAGACAGTTCATAATGGTGGTTATTATGGTGCCTGGCAGAGCAATGGTTTCGTGCAATGGTTCCCTAGCCAAGTGTAAGGAGGAAATGTGGGAGGGATTCAAAGTGTCAAATTTTGTTTTCTTTCATGAAAAGGGGTAAATAGATATTGTTCAACATTGTATGGTATGGTTAAAAATTGATTTCCCCCATAATTCTATATATTTTTAAACCTTGGCTTAGTAGTTCTCACCTAGAAGTGCTTTTGACCCACCTTCCCAGGGGCATTTGGCTCTGTCTGGAGACAGTTTTGGTTGTCTCACTGCAGGGAGGACGGTGTTTCTACTGGTGCCTTGTGAGTACAGGCCAAGGATGCATCTAAAAATCCTACGAAGGGATTAGCAGCCCACCAATGTGATATGAAAATTACTTGAAACCGAAAACATCTGAGCAGCTGCAAGAAGAAACATTACCTAAACTTAAGCAGAGCCTCCTGAAAATATTGCCATCAGCTGCCATCAGTCCTTTTCTGAGGGAGTTTCCTACTGAAGGGAGGTGACAGGGGAAGACTGACTCTTGGCACCAGCTGTCCATTAGCATCAAAAAGCCCAGTAGGCTTTTTCATACTTTCCCATTAATACCCAACCTCCTCTCCCTTTTCACTTTTTTATTTTTATTTATTTATTTTTAATTTTAAAAATATAAATTTATTTATTTTATTGGAGGCTAATTACTTTGCAATATTGTATTGGTTTTGCCATACATCAACATGAATCTGCCATGGGTGTACACATGTACACATGTTCCCCATCCTGAATCCCCTCCCACCTCCCTCCCCATCCCATCCCTCTGGGTCATCCCAGTGCACCAGCCCCAAGGATCCTGTATCATGCATCAAACCTGGACTGGCGATTCGTTTCACATATGATATACATGTTTCAATGCCATTCTCCCAAATCATCCCACTCTCGCCCTCTCCCACAGAGTCCAAAAACTGTTCTATACATCTGTGTCTCTTTTGCTGTCTCGCATACAGGGTTATCGTTACTGTCTTTCTAAATTCCATATATATGTGTTAGTATACTGTATTGGTGTGTTTCTTTCTGGCTTACTTCACTCTGTATAATTGGCTCCAGTTTCATCCATCTCATTAGAACTGATTCAAATGTATTCTTTTTAATGGCTGAGTAATACTCCATTGTGTATATGTACCACAGCTTTCTTATCCATTCGTCTGCTGATGGACATCTAGGTTGCCTCCATGTCCTGGCTGTTACAAACAGTGCTGTGATGAACATTGGGGTACACGTGTCTCTTTCGGTTCTGGTTTCCTTGGTGTGTATGCCCAGCAGTAGGATTGCTGGGTCATATGGCAGTTCTATTTCCAGTTTTTCAAGGAATCTCCACACTGTTTTCCATAGTGGCTGTACTAGTTTGCATTCCCACCAACAGTGTAAGAGGGCTCCCTTTTCTCCACACCCTCTCCTTGATCTCTGGCTCTTCAGTGCTTTCATTCCTGAGTGCTCCCAAGTGCATGTATGAATAAACCCCAACTTTTTTTCTAGTTAATATGTCTGTTGTCAGTTTATTTGCAGGACCCCTAAGATTTTGACCTAAGTGGATAAAATTTTCAATACCTCCCATCCTCAAACTCCCATAACAAAAAGACATATTTTAAATATAAAATAATTTTAGAGGGGAGAAAAGTTTTTCTGAACTTCAGTAATTTATTCAAAATAACTGCAGGATTTTTTTTTTTGCAAAAGTGAAATAAAACCCAGCATAAAAATATATAGCCCTTACACCATGATCTTGATTTTGTAGAATTATGACCATTTTTTCTATCTATACACATGTATATACAGAGATTTTTCGAAAGGTGTTAGAGGGGAAAATGATGGATATTTACAGGTAGTAGAATTTGGAGTGATTTTTTCTTTCTCTTTGCCTCCCCCAACCTTGATCACTTAAAGCTTATTTTTCAATCCTGATGAATATAATGTTTAGAAATGCAGTGGATTTTCTATTCTTTCTTACAAGAAAAGCAATGTCAACTATTAAAAAAAAAACTTTTCAGTGGATCTCTTTATGGGTCAGGAGAAAAATCCAGCTTATCTCCTCTGTTCCTTGTTCACACTAAAACAGAACGACACAGATATCAGTTACCAGGCCAACACTACCTGTGTCTGCATGGCTGAAGAAGATCTGGCAGGCTGCTTGAAATGTGCTGAACAGGTCAGATAAGTCTTACTTTAACCTCATTACTCTTGCTCTCCTCCATCTTCAAGAGCAAAAATATGTATGTGTTCATTAATAAAGCTTCTCTTCCACTGTTTCCTGCTCTGTCCTCTGCACCTGCAGTGGAGACACACACCATGGTGGGCAGAGGGTGGAGAGGCCTCTTGCTCAGTTGCTGCCCTCTTTCATGAAGGAACAAAGTTCTTTCGTCTCTTCCTTGCTCAAAAGTTGCAAAAATTATTTTATTTCTTAAAAATCTCCTTGAATAAGTTCCACCAAGTACCTGAAACAATAGCCCCTTTTCACTTTGAAAAGCACGAAAAAATAAATCTCCTTTTTTATGGGTACCAAAGCCAAGCATATGTGCTCTGTTTGGAGAATGCCAACGCCTCAAGCTGCAGCATTTCTTTCACCAGCTCTCAGCAAGTGGCCATTTAGGCTTAATTGCTCCTCACAGCATAGTCCAATTAAGAACGGGCATCAGCAGGGTAAGGGCTATTTGTTAATCCATAAAAGGTAGGAGAGACAGTACTTGTTTTGCCTGCGGTTTTTATTCACATGTTTGGGTGAAAATCTAAACAGCTGGAACTCTCGGCAAGTGATATGTGTGTATTTAATCTGTTGGCTATGGGCAAGACAAGTGTATGAATGAGCATTACACCAAAGCCAAACGTTTTCTCCCATACAAAGGAGAACTTTGTCAAGATATTGTTGAACCTACTGAAGCATGATACTAAAATTGCAGTGGCAAGTGGGAGCCAGGTCAAAGGGGGAAACCTCTGAGGGGTTTCTCTGCAACCTTAAGATGGCTTTAGTTCCCCAGAAGAGCAAATTCTCTGTTAAAGTGCATAGTTTTATTGGAACAAACTGTGGGCTTTTATTGTTGTTTAGATTTTTTTTTTGAGTTTTTATTTTTGAGAAGTTGACTTCTGTGCATCATTTTGATGTGGTACAAGGAGAATTGCCATTCTAGGGCGGGGGGGGACAGGATAAACTAACAAGAAATGGGAAGTGTGGGAGTGACAAAGTGCCTCTTGTGATACGATGAAAACAGGCAAACATAGCTATGAAATATTCTCAGCTAGCTCAAAGGTTTCCACATTTGCTTCTGTAGGAAGAAGAATCTGATGAGCACCAGACAGGCTGGGGGCCACTTACTGATTTCTTATAAGTCTAGAGGGTTCGATTTTCAGAGAAGGGGAAAGTAGAAAACACACCTGAGTGACCTGCTGGGTCAGGCTGCTCATGTAACCCTGGGATCAGGTGACAAGATACGTTGTCTAGAAAAGTCAGGCTTCTGTAGCAGGGGGACTTGGGAAGATAGGAAGAAGGATATTTAATACTGTTGCTTTCCCAGAGCAGAGTGAGATTAGATGTCAGATATCATCTGTGATTTGTTTGTTTGTTTGTTTGCCTGTGCTGAGTGGCTTGCAGGATCTTAGTTCTCCAATCAGGGATTGAACCTGGGCCCCAACAGTGAAAGCCCTGAGTCCTAACCACTGGACTATCAGAGAATTTCCTCCTCCATGATTTATATGTTGGTTGGGCTTTGAAGACAGGCAGAGCCATCTGTCCGTTTTCTTGTTTCTTCTTCCCAAGTTTCTAACTTTCTAATCCCCAGACATCTGGGGATTCTGCTCCATCTAAACATCTCTGGCCTCCTTAACCTTCCCTTTACCAGCACAGAGAGGGAAGGAGGATGTGAGCAATTGTTCATGAACCTAGTCTGCTCGGTGGTCAACCTGATATAGCTAGGACTGGAGACTGTTTTGTTCTTCAGCTAAATGAAAGTCTATTTTCCTCCCTCTTTGGCTTTGTGTGTGTGTATTTTAATCACGTTGTCAATTGTTAATGTCCTCTGATGAGTGAAACTTTCACTGATTTTCAGGCTGTGTGCGTGTATGTACGTGCTCAGCAGTGTCTGACTCTTTGCGACCCCAAGGACTGTAGCCTGCCAGGCTCCTCTGTCGATGGGATTTTTCAGGCAAGAATATACTGGAGTGGGTTGCCATTTCCTATTCCAGGGGATCTTCCCGACCTAGGGATCAAACCTGAGTCTCCTGCATTTGCAGGCAGGTGGATTCTTTACCACTGTGCCACCTGGGGAGCCTGTTAGGGCAGTCCTTACCGTCACATTAATGATTCTCCTCTGGAAAATGCCCACACTCACCTGCCTCTCAGTCTGAATCCTGGTGGGATGCTGGCTGCAGGTAATGATATTTACCCAGCTCATTGAAATGTCACATTTAGGACTGAACCCTGTAAATTATTATTGTGCTCATGTTATATTGTAAAGATAAAGGTCAGATCAGAGCTCAGATTTATTCACACCCATGATGCATTTCTGAGTGTTAGGAGAAAAATAAACTGTTGGCTCTTTCTGTTAAAAGTACATACAAGTTAAAGTGAGCTTTTTTTTCCCTCCAAAGGAAAAGATATAACCACAGAACCAGAAGGTTTTTGGAATAAATACAAGAGAAGGAGAATTTGGCTCATCTAAGCTCTATAAATACTAACTCCAATTTTCTGCACATTTTCTGACAGTCCTTGAAAATAACTGGACAAGGTCAGGGACAAGTTCAGGAAGACTAAGGGAAATACTGAGAACCGATCCTCACTGGTGCCTGAGTAGGTTGCCTCCTCCCTTGCGGGACTGAGATGGTCCTCTGGTTTTTAGGAAAAGGTGTTTGGTGGCCAGAAAGCCCATCATTAGAGCTGGGCAACTTTGCATCCAGTTAGTCACAAATCCCATGGCTGGCTGTTTACCTTGAATTGTACAGTTCCAAGAGCAGGACTGCTAATCTGAGAGCCCTAAAGCCGGGGAGGCCGGCGGTAAGGAGGGAATGGAGAAGCACGGGGGGAGGCCCTTCAGTGTGGACTGAGTCAGCGCCGAGCAGTGGGGAGCGCCCCTTGCTGTGTCTTTGCCACTTTAGCTCTTTCAGTAAGTTATGGTCTGAGTGTTAGCCACCGAGGCAACAGTTCTTGGCACTTAATAGAAAGCCCCAGAGCAGCTGCATCAGATGACTTGTGTTCCATAAAATTTGACTTTTGAGCTTTGAAAGCTACTGGGCTCCCTGACCATTCCCCCACCCACCCTCATTTTTCTTACTAACTTTTGCTTGTAAGGGTTAGCTCTAATTGGAGAGTAATACCTGAAGGGGCTTACTCTTCCAGACTATTTAAACAAGAGTGAGTAGATGATCTTTTACTTGCCTCTTTCATTTCTGTGATTCCTCCTCCTCTTCTTTCTTACATATCTCAGTTGAATATTAGTGCCTTTATTTTGATATTCTCCATTTTCGTATGTTCTCTTAAACATTTTTATTCTCTATTAATTCATTCCTAATAAATACCACTGCAAACTCTAAGTGCTTACTATGTGGTTGGCACCATACTGGATAGAAGAAGGAGTAGTTTGTGTTTGATATTATTTGAGGCCTTTGCTAATCTTTGTTGTTTTAGTATAAAGAATAAAAAATATAATCATGTTTTAAAGACTTTTAAAAACACAATATCTAGGGAAAGATAAATACATGTTGAGGTCTACCCTATACTGTTATACCCAGGAGAAAATGTTACCTTTTTCACTTTCAGATTTAATTTTAGTGTTTCTTGATCATCCTTCCTGACATTTATTTACCACTCCTCTCCCCCAAAAAGAGAAAAGTGTTTGTCTTTAAGACACCATCATTACTTTTTCTTTGGTCCTACTTAAAAACAAAACAAAACATTACTTTGAAAACAATAATTGCTTCTGCTAACATACTTCTGTTTTCTTTTTCTTTTTGCCTGAAAAATGTTTTTTTCTTTTGTATTTTTTCCCTTGTTTGTTTTTTTCAATTTATTTATTTATTTAAATTAGAAGATAATTACTTTACATGAATCAGCCACACATGCACATGTTCCCCACCCCCCGCCGTCCTGAACCCCCCACCTATCTCCCTCCCCCACCCCATCCCTCTGGGTTGTCCCAGAGCACCAGCTTTGCCCTGCTTCATGCATGGAACTTGCAGTGGCCATCTATTTTACATATGGTAATATACACGTTTCAGTGTTATTCTCTCAAATCATCCCACCCTTGCCTTCTCCCATATAGTCCAAAGTCTGTTCTTTACATCTGTGTCTCCTTTGCTGCCTTGCATATAAGGTCATCATTACTGTCTTTCTAAATTCCATAGTGAAGAAGTGAAGTCATTCAGTCATGTCTGACTCTTTGCGACCCCATGACTGTAGCTTACAAGGCTCCTCTGTCCATGGACTTTTCCAGGCAAGAGTACTGGAGTGGGTTGCCATTTCCTTCTCCAGGAAATTCCATATATATGCGTTAATACACAGTATTTGTCTTCCTCTTTCTGACTTACTTCACTCTATAATAGGCTCCAGGTCCATCCACCTCATTGGACTGACTCAAATGCATCCCCTTTTATAGCTGAGTAATATTCCGTTGTGTGTATGTGCCACAACTTCCTGATCCATTCATCTGGGATGGACAATCTAGGTGGCTTCCATGTCCTGGCTATTGTAAACAGTGCTGCAGTGAACACTGGGGCACGTGTTTCTCTTTCAATTCTGGTTTCCTCAGGATGTGTGCCCAGCAGTGGGATTACTGGGTTTTATGGCAGTTCTAGTCCAAGTTTTTTAAGGAATCTCCACACTTCTCCACTTCTCTTCATAGAACATAGTTTGCCTTTAAGGGAAACAGTTGTCACAGGAAGTGCAGACAGTTTGCCACCTGAAGAAGGTAAAGGAAGAGAGCTAGGCTGACTTTCTTTTCTGTCCCAGCTTTGCTATTCCTTCCTCACTTTTGTCTACCTCCCTCAGAGGGAACGTTTTTAACCCATCAAAAAGGCATATACAGTTCTTTTTAAGCAACATGAGCAGTGAGTCGATGCCATAGCAGTGTTATGATTTCTTTACCCTGGATGCGTAGTTTCAAACTGAAGGCTGAAAACAACCATTAAATGTAAGTCATTTTCAAAACATCTTTCATTCATTTCCTTCAATAGACATCTATTGTGTACTAACTTTTCCAGGCACTCTTCTAGGCACTTCAGAGATATGACTGAACAAAACAAACCCAGATCTTTGCCCTTGTGAGTCTTAGTTTCTAGTAGGGGAGACAAACATTATATAATAAATCTAATAAATGGCTTGATCATCCAGCTGAGGGGGAGGAAATCATTTATTTTCCTTCTATCCATCCTAGGTTCATTGGATCAGTTCAGTTCAGTTCAGTTGCTCAGTCATCTGACTCTCTGTGACTCCATGAATCGCAGCACGCCAGGCCTCCCTGTCCATCACCAACTCCTGGAGTTCACTCAGACTCACGTCCATCAAGTCAGTGTGATGCCATCCGGCCATCTCATCCTCTGTCGTCTCCTTCTCCTCCTGCCCCCAATCCCTCCCAGCAGCAAAGTCTTTTCCAATGAGTCAACTCTTCGCATGAGGTGGCCAAAGTACTGGAGTTTCAGCTTTAGCATAGGGCTGTGTAAATAAGACTTCCAAAAGACAGATTGACGAGAAAAACAAATAGAAGGGTTTTTTTTTTTTTTTTGCATGTGCATCACATACATGTGAGAATTCAGTGATGAGTAACTCAAAGGAGTGTTTGGATCTGGGCTTATACAGCATTTTAACAAAAGAATAATATGTTTTTGGAGAAGTGATGAGACAAAAGGACTTTGAATTTTTTGAGCAGCAGATTGTGGGAAGGTAAATATATGGGGAACCAATGGAAAATAAAGGCTAGTTAGTAAGACTTGTTCTGTAGGTTTCGCTGGTGCCGTCTCCTAGCTGATCCTGGTCTCTTTTGATTAACCACTGTCCTTCTGGGTAGAAAGCAGAGAGGGGACACCTTTACAAATTTATGTCTTATTTTTAGGCAAATAGGGGGAGGCCAAAGAGTTTTTCTTATACTTGTTATTTGCTTCTTTTTAGTTGTCTTCAGCTAAAAATAATCCATATGCCAAAGTGGTATACTTGGTGTGGCGTATTCTGGTACCCTTCATATGTTATTAGAAGATGGTAAGTGCCATGAAAATAAAATGAAGAGCAAAATAAGGGGATCAGAGGTATAAGGGTGTTGCAGTTTTTTTAAATGCGTTGCAGAGTTGGCCTCACTGAGATGACACTGGACAAAGACTCCCTTCTCTTCTAGATCCCACAAGTGCTAACAAAAATATTAGGAAGGCTGAACACAATCAGCTTTGCTATGGATTATCCTCACATAATGTTGGGAGGAGCTACTCTTTACATGCTGAGCTACTAAGAGAAGAGTGGAAACAGGGCTGCCTTTTGTATCTGTTTCCTCCTGGTGTAGGGAAAGTATCAGTGCAGAGAACAGTTACACAGGTGAAGACAGATTAGGAATTTTAAAACATACTATGAGTGACGTGTTCTCTATTTCTTATTGTAACCTAGGTATAACTTTTTTTCAGTTGAAGCCTCATTTCTGGGCCACTAGGTGGTATCTATATAAAACTGTAGTTTTAATTTAAAAATGCCTGTGTAAAAAAGTATGGTGCAGAATTTCTGTAAAGAGTTTTTGCTCAATCCACTTGAGGTTTGTGAGTGTTTGAGTTGGTACATGTGTCCATTTGTGTGTATGTGAATAGAACTGGTCCTGTTAGTAAAAGATGCTGACTGTACAATGTATTACACAGCTTTCATTTTTATAGATAATTTTTAATGATTGCCTTACAGAGTTATGTTAATAATTAGAGTTGGTAATTTTGCTGACTTGTAGAGCAGTGATTCTACAACATGTATCTTTTGTGACATCTAGAGTAAGGTTCTCAAAATTGTTTGGTTGTTCATAGCATTTTTAATGGAGACTGACTATTTAATTCCCTTCTTTGAGGGAACTTGGAGTCTGATAAGTAGTACGTCAGAAATGATTATGGAAAAGCAAACCATGAGTGTGTCCCTAAGGAATAAATATATCTTTGGGAAATGAAAAGAATCTCTTGAATTTCTATCCTGTCACATGCTAAATTGAGAGCCATTTAAATGAGATCACACCCTATTGCAGTACCCAAGTTGGACGTTTTAAAACAGATTATTCCCCTGTTTTTCTGAATGTGTGGGCAAGGGTACCTACTGTTCACTAATATCTTTTTGTGTGGTTTGGCTGGGGATGGGGTGGGATCTCTGTAGAATTTGGAATCAGCTGATGGTAACTTTTTGAAAATAACAATACATCTTTCAGGGATCAGGCTGTGCTTTGTTCAGGTAAAGACATCCTTAGGAGGGAATAGGGAGCCACACTTCTGCTGATAGAAAGCCAAGTATGGGGTGGTAGATGGGGAAGGGTGATAGAAGGTTTGAGCTCACTTCAAGTTTTCTGAGCATTAAATATGAAAGAGAAGTGGTCAGAAGCTGCAGAGAGAAAAGCAGGAGTTGTGTGGGTCCAGTTCTTCCCCTAACACACATTTGGTTGTCAGGAACAAACGTGGCCTTTCCTGTGTGCTCATTTGCACAGTCTGGGTTCGCAACCTCTTTGCCCTGCCTTGGACCCTGAACTCTGATATGGAATTCCAGCTCTCTCCCTATTCCCTACTCACTGTGGGGCTCTGGTCCAGACCCTTCACTCACTAGATCTCTTTCCATCTGAAAAGTGAAGATAATACTGTTTATCTCCAATAAGAAATGTGTGAAAATTCTCTGCTTTTCAGGGGAAAGAGATGAACTAATTCTCTAATTCTAGAAAATTAGGAATAATAAGGAAAAATAAGGAATCTTTATAGGATTAGCATAATTTACAAAGAAAAGTTGAAAAATAATATGTGTTGAATCACAAATACAATAATTCTATATTTTCACTGCCTCAGTTTGAGGCATAGCTTTGTACTCTGAAGAAAACATTTGATTAAGATCATTAAAGGGCCAGAAACTGTAACATTTCTCTCTTTTTCTGATGTGTATGTTACCTTGAATGATAAACTTTTATAGAAAATTCTGGATTCTATCATTACTTTTGGCTAGAATGAAAATTGATGTTAAGTTTTTATTCTGCCTTTCTAGATTTAACAGTCTGTGTCATTCGTAGCCAGGCATGTAATAAAGGACTTAGTGATGATGAAAATAGCAAATTTATTACTTATGTATTTTCTTACTCACAATATTAGTTTTTTTTTTTTTTTTTTTGTCTACGTAGCCTGTGGGATCTCAGTTCCTGTGTGTGCATGTGTACTCAGTTGTGTCTGATTTTTTTGCAGTCCCATGGACTACAGTCCTCAGGCTCCTCTGTCCATAGAATTATCCAGGCAAGAATACTGGAGTGGGTTGTCATTTCCTGCTCCAGGGCGTCTTCTTGACCCAGGGATCCAACCTGTGCTTCTTGCTTGGCAGATGGACTCTTTTTTTTTTTTAATTTATTTTTTTAATACTTTATTCTACATTACAATACTGTATTTGTTTTGCCATACATTGACATGAATCAGCCACAGGTGTCCACGATCTCCCAATGCCAAAGCCCCCTCCCACCTCCCACCCCACATCCTCTCCCTGAATCATCCCGTGCATCAGCCCCATGCATCCTGCAGCCTGTATTGAACATAGACTGGCACTTCATTCTTACAAGATAGTATACATGTTTCAATGCCGTTCTCCCAAATCATCCCATCCTCTCCCTCTCCCTCAGAGTCCAAAAGTCCATTCTATACCTCTGTGTCTCTTTTGTTGTCTCACATAGAGGGTCATTATTACTATCTTTCTAAATTCCATATATATGTGTTAGTATACTGTATTGGTGTTTTTCTTTCTGGCTTACTTCACTCTGTATAATTGGCTCCAGTTTCATCCATCTCATTAGAACTGAGTCAAATTTATTCTTTTAAGGGCTGAGTAGTACTCCATTGTGTATATGTACCACAGCTTTCTTATCCATTCATCTGCTGATGGACATCTAGGTTGGTTCCATGTCCTGGCTATTATAAACAGTGCTGCAATGAACATTGGGGTACATGTGTCTCTTTCAATTCTGGTTTCCTCTGTGTGTATGCCCAGCTGTGGGATTGCTGGGTCATAAGGCAGTTCTATTTGCAATTTTTAAAGGAATCTCCACACTGTTTTCCATAGTGGCTGTACTAGTTTGCATTCCCACCAGCAGTGTAAGAGGGTTCCCTTTTCTCCACATCCTCTCCAGCATTTATTGCTTGTAGACTTTTGGATCGCCGCCATTCTGACTGGTGTGAAAGGGTACCTCATTGTGGTCTTGATTTGCATTTCTCTGATAATAAGTGATGTTGAGCATCTTTTCATGTGTTTGTTAGCCATCCGTATGTCTTCTTTGGAGAAATGCCTATTTATTTCTTTGGCCCATTTTTTGATTGGTCTGTTTATTTTTCTGGAGTTGAGCTGCATAAGTTGCTTGTATATCTTTGAGATTAGTTGTTTGTCAGTTGTTTCATTTGCTATTGTTTTCTCCCATTCAGAAGGCTGTCTTTTCACCTTGCTTATAGTTTCCTTTGTTGTGCAGAAGCCCTAATCAACGAATATAGTAAAGTTGCAGGATATAAAATCAACACTCAGAAATCCCTTGCATTCCTACACACTAATAATGAGAAAGTAGAAAAAGAAGTCAAGGAAACAATCCCATTCACCATTGCAACGAAAAGAATAAAATACTTAGGGATATACCTACCTAAAGAAACTAAAGACCTATATATCGAAAACTATAAAACACTGATGAAAGAAATCAAAGAGGACACTAATAGATGGATAAATATACCATGCTCATGGGTTGGAAGAGTCAATATAGTGAAAATGAGTATACTACCCAAAGCAATCTACAGATTCAATACAATTCCTATCAAGTTACCAGCAGTATTTTTCACAGAACTAGATCAAATAATCTCAAGATTTGTATGGAAATACAAAAAACCTCGAATAGCCAAAGCAATCTTGAGAAAGAAGAATGGAACTGGAGGAATCAACTTGCCTGACTTCAGGCTCTACTACAAAGCCACAGTCATTAAGACAGTATGGTACTGGCACAAAGACAGAAATATAGATCAATGGAACAAAATAGAAAGCCCTGAGATAAACCCACACACCTATGGACACCTTATCTTCGACAAAGGAGGCAAGAATATACAATGGAGTAAAGACAGTCTCTTTAACAGGTGGTGCTGGGAAAACTGGTCAACCACTTGTAAAAGAATGAAACTAGACCTCTTTCTAACACCATACACAAAAATAAACTCGAAATGGATTAAAGATCTAAATGTAAGACCAGAAACTATAAAACTCCTAGAGGAAAACATAGGCAAAACACTCTCCGACATAAATCACAGCAGGATCCTCTATGATCCACCTCCCAATATACTGGAAATAAAAGCAAAAATAAACAAATGGGATCTAATTAAAATTAAAAGCTTCTGCAGATGGACTCTTTACCAGTGAGCCACTTTAGTTTCATGACTGAGGATCAAACCCGCACCCACTATATTGAGAGTGTAGAGTCTTAGCCACTAGGCTGCAAGGAAAGTCCCAGATTCATATATATACATATTTAAAGCAGATGAGTATTTATTTGGCTGCAGCATGCAGGATGTAGTTCTCTAACTAGAGATCGAACCACTGTCCCTTGCACTAGGAGTGTATAGTCTTAGCCACTGGACTGCCAGGGAAGTGACATCACTCAGTCGTGTCCGACTCTTTGTGACCCCATAGGCTGCAGCCCACCAGGCTTCTCCGTCCATGGGATTTTCCAGGCAAGAGTACTGGAGCGGGTTGCCATTTCCTTCTCCAGGGGATCTTCCCGACCCAGGGATCGAGCCTGGGTCTCCTGCATTGCAGGCAGACATTTTACCCTCTGAGCCACCAGGGAAGCCTGAACTGCCAGGGAAATCCCTCCTTAATTTTAGAGAGATTTTGATGCTTATTAGCATTCTTATTCTACCAGAGAGAATTTAGAGATAATAGAAGAAAAGGAAGCAAAGACTTTGCCATATTATTACCTGTTAGAAAATGAGGGATGGGGCTACGTGAGGGAAGAGTGGAGATGGCATTGAACGAAGGGAGGCAGGTGGATTTTCTCTAAAGCAGGTCTCCTTCCAGATGAGTGAGAATTGCTCACCCTTGGGGTCTCTGTGCCTCTGCGTTCTCATGGTGAGCGGGTGAGGACTAAGTGAATCTGTCTCGACAGCTGTGTGGCAGCCAGCTTCCCAGGCGGCACTGACTCCACCTCCTGGCATTCACACTCTGTATAATCTCCCCTGGAATGACTCGCTTTCAACCCATAACACAGTGCAAAAGTGATGAATGTCACTTTCATGATTAGGTTTCAAAGACTGACTTACAGACAGGTAGTCTCTCCTTTGCCCTCTCACTTACATGCTGTGATGGAGCAAGCTGCCCGTCTAAGGCTGGAGAGGCTTAACATGGCAAGGAACTACACGTGGTCTCTGCCTAACAACCAGAGAGGAATCAAGGCCCTCAGTCCAACAGCCTGTGAGGAACCTTGTGAACTAGTTTAAGTCGAGTCTTGAGATTAACTCCATCCCAGCCGTGACCTTGAGTGCAGCCTACGAGAAAACGTGAAGCAGAGGACCCAGCTAAGCCGTGTCTAGATTCCTCACCCACAGAAACTGTGAGGTAGTAAATGTGTATTGTTTTAAGCTGCTAAGGTTTGAGGTGATTTATTATGCAGTAATAGATCAATAATAGATAACTATTATGCTCTGTTATTTGTTGAAATGATTCTGGTCACTTTGGCAAAGAAGGAAATGATCTGATAGATTCACACCACAGTGTTCGGGAACTCAGAGAGTAACCCAGTTGGAATCAGTGTCCTCAGAGAGGAAGTGATGCCAACACAATAGAGTACCTGGGTGATGGCAGAACTTTAGGATTGGGGGCAGTGAAGGGGAAAGTATTCTTTACAGAATGGGAAAGATTCCTGGAAATGAGCTTTGCCTCTTGATGGGAGAGTGCTGACAGAGATGGGATGGCTTATTGATGGCAGACATGGAGGCTATCTACCACCTGGTCCATCCTGAAGGGTCCCACGTATAGGAACCTTTTGAGGGGTATCAGTGAAATGTCTGGAGCCCAGGCATGTTCTGCGGGGGAATCTCTTGCAGAATCTCCTTCCCAAGCCGAGGCCCGGGGACGCTGCTGTGTATTCTCTCGGTGCTTTCACACTTTGGCAACTTCCGGGGCTCTGCAGCCCCAGTGGTTTCAGTTGGAGATGCTGAGTATAGTGGAGGGGTTACTGTGAGGTCAACCCCAGACATTAGAGTGATTTTCTGAGGGTTTTTCTGCCTCCCGTCTTTGAGGGGGGTCATCGCGGTCCTCTCCCTCCCACACTGGGGATAAGCCCAATTGTGCTCGGCTGCCACCACCTGGAGACAAACTGGCTAAGGGTTGGAGGAAATGCGTGACACTGTGTAACTCTCTATTTATTCCCTGTCCCCTCTCCTATCTACTCTGAGTCCCATACCATACTTAAGCAGAATCATAAAATGTGAGAGCTGGAATTCTCCCAAGCCTAGTTCTGTGGTTTCCAACTTTGCTTCACAAGACTGTTTGAGATTTTATTGTCCTTCTCCTGCAATGTAACAGCAACAACAGAGGGGGTGAAGGAAGGGGACACGTGGGCTTCTGGTGGCTCTCTTTATTCTCCTCCAGCTTCTATGTATTTCATGTGTAGACTTCGTCTCATCGAGAGTTCCACTGTTAGAACTAGTGGAAATCTTTGAGCATGAGGCCTCGCAAGGTTAAGTAACCTGCCCTGACAGAGCTGGATGGGGAAACAGCATAGCCTGGGCGTTGCCTGGGGCAGCAGTCTATAGAGAATGCTGAATGCATCCCTGGAAGTGTGCGGAGATGCAGTGAATTGCTTTTACCAGACCTCTGAATGGTGTGTGAAGGAATGTGATGATGCACTTCATGGGTGTGGGTGTGACAACCTCAAGGGGTACTTGTGAGGCCACATAACGTCACAAAACTACTTGTAGGAGGACGGAACCAAGGAACTGCACATTTTTGTTTTGACAACTAGAATATATGCATTTCTCTTTTTCCTCTTCCTACACCTAGGACTCAGCCTTCACCCTAAATTTTGGACAAGTATTTACAGGGGCATCCATTTTTGTGCTTACATGCGGGACTCCCATGGGTCTGTCTGGCTTGGTGCCACGGGAACGTGGCCAGCTAGTGACTGAGCCAGAGTGAGGAAATGAGTGTCTAGACCCCTACCCCAGCATCCTTCTCTCACTATGAAACCCCTTCTCCTTCATAAAGAAGGAGATGATGCTTATCAATATACAAAGGACATTCAAGGAACTTGTTTCCCACTGCTTAGGTTTTTATTCATATAAATCAGGAATATAGTTTCTCTCTTTTCCAGCTGTTATGAGGCTTGCTGATTTAGTGTGCCTGACCCTTGGGATAAAGGCATAATGTAAAACAAAACTGTATTAATAAGAAATTGCTAATATTAATCAATATGAAATGTAATAGTGTTCAGGGGTGAGGAAGTCAGGAAAGAATGCTGTAAGATCCTCTGGAGTCTGCAAGACCAGACCCATCCCAATGCTTCTTGGTAAATACTCAGCCGGGAAACGGTCCCCCAAAGTGCAGTAAAACATGTAACTCTGATGTTTGTGTTAGATGGAAATTATGGCTTGGAAAACTCCAGCAATCTCTTCAATCATGAAAACAGTGAGAGATGTTAAATTTCATGTAATTATCCAGTCAGAATGGAAGCGATATCACATTCTCTGCTTTATGTGAGAAAGAACTGCTTAAAAAGGTCAGGATCTTTATATTCCTAGTGTATAGGCTGTATTCTAATTGAACTTCATAATGTGTCCGACAGGTAGGAAATAGCTCATTTTGACCTTCGATATCCAGTCTTTGGTTCACATAACCTAATAGTGTGAGAGTATTACTTTTGTATTTTATACAGTGTCTGTTATTGAAGACACTAGTTCCAAGGATACCAATCAACATTCTGTTTTCTATATTTTTCCATTTGGCTATAAGAAGCTTGTACTTGTGGATATGCTCTCATTAAATGGAGAGAACACAGCCATATTGTTTTCCTTTCGCAAAGTGAGCTGCTGAGTTGACAGGAGACTGGAGCAACTTCTCTGAATTCAGAGAAGCCATGGGTAGAATTGGGAGTCAAGCCAGTCCTCCTGACTTGCTGGACTTTCCAGTCTTTCAAAAATGTGTGGAAATTTTCAACATTTAATTCTGACCCTATAGAGCCCCAGAACCACATACCTTGTCTGTATCTAAATTTTTTTTTTTTTTTTTGTCTCTCGGGTATGATTCATTGGAGAAGGCCAGTGCCAGCCTGCATCATGGTGATAAATATGATTTTGGGGGTAGGAGCCAGTAAGCAAACTGGCATTGAAACTGAAACGAAAGCCAAACTACACCAAACGATCTACCACACAGCTGTGTCAGCATCAGATTCACAAATACAGCTCTAAAGACCTAAAGAAATAGCACTGCCTGTGAGGACATCCAGTCCCCACCTCATAACCATGCACACTTGAGAAAAAGCAGAATATCCTATCTTATTCTGAAGAATTGTTAAGCATCTCAAGGAAAGGGGCTTTAGCCATGCTCTCTGTTGATCTTGCTCCTCTTTGATTTCTACCTCTCCTGTGGTCACAAGCTTTTGTCTCCTTTACAGGCTTTTCCTCCTCCACTGTTCCTTTATGTGCTGTTAGTCCTTGGGGTTATATCCTAGACCCTTTTCTCATCACCGCTCATGCTCTTTCCTGGGGTGATTTTGTCCAGGTCCTTGCTTCAGTTACCGCAAAGAGGTGGGCAGTACCAAAATCTGTGTCATCATCCTTTACCTTCACATCTCCATATAACTGTCCTTGGATCCCTAAGATTTTACATATCTCAAGCTGAGCACATTATATTCTTCATTCCTCACCTCCTTGCCTACCCTCCACTGCTACTCTAGATTTTCACTTGTAAAGCATTATCATCTACCTGTTTAATCAGTCAGAACCTGAGGCCAACCATAACTCTTTCTGCATCATCACTTGCCACATCTAACCCATTGCAAAGTTCTTCCAACTTTCCCTGTTACACAGCTCTCTCATCTGCCCTCCTTGATTCATTTTTACTGCAACTCATCTTGTACTTTGCTTGCTCCAGTCATCCCCATACATGATGCACATCCCCTACCTCTCACCCAAAGGTATCAAAACACCTGCTAGAAGGTGGTGAACAGCCAGGAGCTGAGTGTTGGTCTTGATTCTGTCACTTACTGGCCATGTGAACTTAGGCAAGGCACAAGACCTCCCAAGGACCCACCTGCTCTCCATTGTTACATTGGGGATCAATAACATTTTGCTTTCTGGAATTTGGCCATTCAGCCAGGTGATCTATGGAAGACTCTCCCAGTTTTAAGATCTGCAGTTCTATGCAAGACCTCAGGTGTTCTGACACATGGAAATAACAACCAGATATACACTGATTAATTCAAACAGCACCACTAGAAATCCAGTGATAGTGGCATATTGGCATTGATATTTTAAAATACGTTTTGGTCATTAAGCACCTTTTAAATATTCTGTGTTTTAGAGTTTCCCATCTTGTGATTCCTAAAATTCAAAATAGGTCAAACTCAGTTTCTCAGCCTTGGTTAGAGATAGGACACACTCATGTTAACTCAGCCCTGGCAAGAAACACAACTTTTCTGAGATTTAAGTAAATAAAAAGTAATAAGAAGAAAAAAGGCCGTTCTGGCCAGGAGGGCAGAGAGACATCTATTAGAGGTGGCATTGGCAATAGCAGATGTTAGCAACGTTGCACCTCTGCTCAGCCATGCCTTCAGAGGGCCTGTGCTTGTGTTTGCAACAATGGAGGGCAATGCCTGTTAGAATAGTCTGATGATTTAATATGGGCATTGTTTATGGCTTCACAGCCTTTAACGTGATTCTCTGACCTTCCTGGAGGTTATATGGTCTACCTAATATTCTTTGATAAATTTCATCTTTATTTAAACAATCTACAGGGCCTCTGTTGTTTGTACCCAGGAATGGTATGCAGTACCTCCTTCTATCAGACGCAGTCAGAACATTGTTTTCTCTGGAAAGTCTTTAGCCCCTGATTGCATTGAATCCCCTCATTGTGTGTTCTTAGGGTAGATGGTGCTTTTCTTCAACATGCATTATATTTATAGAGGCGTTTAAATCACCTGATTGCCTCCTCTGCTCCACTGTAAACTCTGTGAGGGTTGAGGTATGTCTGCCTTGTTCCTTCTTTATCTTTAACACATAGCATATTGTAAAACACATAGTGATCACTCAGTAGATGTTAACTTGAATCAAATTACTGACATCTAAGTGACTTATGCTATAGTTGAGCAGTTTTCTTCATCAGAGGTGAAAAATAGCTGGTCATCATCCTTAGTTTTTTGCTGAAGAATAATTTTAAAATGTAACTTGGACCAGTATTGAGGTTACTAGAACTTTAGATGTTAGACCTGATTCATTATTAAGCCTCCTTGAGTTCTTGAAGTTGCTTATTTCTTTGAACTTTCTACTTTTAAAGATAAAGATGGGACTTAAAAAGGTAAATCTGATGATATTAGTCACACACTTTTCACCCATCATCTGCTAAAGGCCTTATTAAAATAGCAATTAACCCACACACCTATGGACACCTTATCTTCGACAAAGGAGGCAAGAATATACAATGGAGTAAAGACAGTCTCTTTAACAGGTGGTGCTGGGAAAACTGGTCAACCACTTGTAAAAGAATGAAACTAGACCCCTTTCTAACACCATACACAAAAATAAACTCAAAATGGATTAAAGATCTAAATGTAAGACTAGAAACTATAAAACTCCTAGAGGAAAACATAGGCAAAACACTCTCCGACATAAATCACAGCAGGATCCTCTATGATCCAACTCCCAGTATACTGGAAATAAAAGCAAAGATAAACAAATGGGATCTAATTAAAATTAAAAGCTTCTGCACAACAAAGGAAACTACAAGCAAGGTGAAAAGACAGCCTTCTGAATGGGAGAAAACAATAGCAAATGAAACAACTGACAAACAACTAATCTCAAAGTTATATAAGCAACTTATACAGCTCAACTCCAGAAAAATAAATGATCCAATAAAAAAATGGGCCAAAGAACTAAATAGGCATTTCTCCAAAGAAGACATACGGATGGCTAACAAACACATGAAAAGATGCTCAACATCACTCATTATCAGAGAAATGCAAATCAAGACCACAATGAGGTACCCTTTCACACCAGTCAGAATAGCTGCGATCCAAAAGTCTACAAGCAATAAATGCTGGAGAGGATGTGGAGAAAAGGGAACCCTCTTACACTGCTGGTGGGAATGCAAACTAGTACAGCCATTATGGAAAACAGTGTGGAGATTCCTTAAAAATTGCAAATAGAACTGCCTTATGACCCAGCAATCCCACAGCTGGGCATACACACCGAGGAAACCAGAATTGAAAGAGACACATGTACCCCAATGTTCATTGCAGCGCTGTTTATAATAGCCAGGACATGGAAGCAACCTAGATGTCCATCAGCAGATGAATGGATAAGAAAGCTGTGGTACATATACACTATGGAATACTACTCAGCCCTTAAAAAGAATAAATTTGACTCAGTTCTAATGAGATGGATGAAATTGGAACCAATTATACAGAGTGAAGTAAGCCAGAAAGAAAAACACCAATACAGTATACTGACACATATATATGGAATTTAGAAGACAGTAATGATGACCCTGTAGGTGAGACAACCAAGAGACACAGAAGTATAGAGTGGACTTTTGGACTCTGAGGGAGAGGGAAAGGGTGGGATGGTTTGGGAGAATGGCAATGAAACGTATATTTTCTTGTAAGAAACAAGCGCCAATCTATGTTCAATGTAGGATGCAGGATGCATGGGGCTGATGCACAGGATGATTCAAGTAGAGGATGTGGGGTGGGAGGTGGGAGGGGGCTTCGGCATTGGGAGATTGTGTTCACCTATGGCTGATTCGTGTCAATGTATGGCAAAACAAATATAGTATTATAATTTAAAATAAGTAAATAAATAAATTTTTTAAAAAAGAAATAAAATTAAAAAAATAATATAAAAAATAAAAATAAAAATAAAATAGCAATTAAAAAGTGTATGAACTCACGAGGACAAAGAGAAAGAGAGCATGAGCTCCAGCATAGGAGCGGGGGTGCCAGATGTGGCAGGCAGGGGAAGCAGTGCGCAGGGGTTTATGAGGCTTGAGGCCAGAGAGAGTCGTTCTCCCTCCCCATGTCATGGTGCAGCAGAAAGGTGGCGGTAACGTGTAGGCAGTGGATGTGCTGGTAAATATTTTACAACCAGCTCTCTGAAAGGGAACGAAAGCAAGAAGGAAAAAGGAAGCAGGGGGTAAGAAAGCAAGCCCTCATGTGTACCATTTACTGTTTTTGTGGTGGAAGTACACCAACATGGTCAGTTTCAAGCTCCCTATGTGGTGTCATTGAATCTGGAATAGACTGAGAAGAAAGGTACATTATTGGTTCTTTGGGCTGACAGGAGACAGCTCTGGCACATCATTGGGTACAAGGCCAAAAATAGTGAGACTGACCCAATTTTAGTGTATAGAGAGGTCAGTCTAACACCAGACCTTCCCCCAGTTCATGCCTGCACTCCAATTCATACAAACCTACTGCCCCAATTCATAATAATCAAACCGACCCCCCAGTTCATACGAAGAATGCCAGAGCTATGTGTCTGCGGTCTCCCCATCACCACACACACAGAGACTTGGAAAACAAACTTGGCTCAAGAATGGAGCTTCAAATCTCTAAGAATGAGTGCGTGCCAGAAAGGAATTATCTAGGAATATTTATAAAGATTGTTTATTTATTTATATGTGCTTATATAAAATTTTAAACTGTTTTAGAAGACTATTGACTATTTAAAGCAAAACAGCTACAATGTTTTGTGAAGGTTTAAAATAAAATTTAAGAACAACAGTAGCACAGGGGAGAAATAAACCCATGACTTGGTTAAAGTTCCTCCACTGCGGCTTCCTCACGAAGCAATATGTTACTGTTTAAAGGTAGTCTTCGATAACTTCAAGGTACATATTGCAATTTCTAGATCAATCGCTATAGAAATAAAGTCAGGAAGAGGTATATAGAAGAAGTCAATACTAAAATGTAATCAGTTCACCTTGAAGAAGGCAGTAAAGGAGGAACAGAAGAGCGAAGATCAAATGGGATAAACACAAAACAGATGCCAAGATGAAAGACTTTCAATCAGCCAGTTCAATGATTAAATTGAATATGAACACACCAGGTAAATTTTTAAAAATCTAGTGTCTCAGTTGTACTAGTTGTACTGTGACTGCTCAAGAGCTACACATGGCCTGTGGCTACTACACCAGACAGTAGAGATACAGACACTTCCCTCATCACAGAAAATCCTGCTGGACAGCACTGTAGTGCACAGTATTCATTCAATACACGAGTGAAACTGTGTCTATGCTGATAATTGATTTCTTCTAAATTGGTGGATGACTCTTCAGGAGAATGAGAGGCAGGAGAGATGGTGATGGATGAGAGAACTGAAACTCATCTCCTGTAAGAATAAACTAATAGATACCATATAGCATAGATAAAAGTACTCTTCACATTTTCTTTTAGGGATATGGAGGCAACTAGCATGGGGAGAGATTAAAGGAATTTTTCCAGGGGAATAGAATAGGAGGCAAGCTGGAATAGGATAGAAAATTAGTGTAGAAAGTTGAGTGTCTTAAGTCTTTTGGAGGTATTTGATTTTTTTAAAATATAGGCATATATTAACTGGATAAAATACTTGTAAAAAAATCCAGACAAAATCTATTATATGTATCTTAGTATTTGATCATGACATTCAAGGAGCTGCTGCTAAGTCACTTCAGTCGTGTCTGACTCTGTGCGACCCCACAGATGGCAGCCCACCAGGCTCCTCTGTCCCTGGGATTCTCCAGGCAAGAACACTGGAGTGGGTTGCCATTTCCTTCTCCAGTGCATGAAAATGAAAAAGGAAAGTGAAGTCGCTCAGTTGTGTCTGACCCTCAGCGACCCCACAGACTGCAGCCTTCCAGGCTCCTCCGTCCATGGGATTTTCCAGGCAAGAGTACTGGAGTGGGTTACCATTGCCTTCTCCGATTCAAGGAGCTAAAAACTGATAATTTATGGAGCTTCTGTGTTATAATGAAGCTTGTTTATGTACTACAAAATAAAAACAAACATAAGAAAAATATATCAAAGGTGGTGGTAGTGGTAAAGAACCTGCCTGCCGATGCAGGAGACATACAAGACATGGATTTGATCCCTCAGTCAGTTCAGTTCAGTCACTCAGTCGTGTCCGACTGTTTGTAACCCCATGAATTGCAGCGTGCCAGGCCTCCCTGTCCATCACCATCTCCCAGAGTTCACTCAAATTCAAGTCCATCGAGTCGGTGTTGCCATCCAGCTACCTCATTCTCTATCGTCCCCTTCTCCTCCTGCCACCAATCCCTCCCAGCATCAGAGTCTTTTTTTCCAGTGAGTCAACTCTTCACATGAGGTGGCCAAAGTACTGGAGTTTCAGCTTTAGCATCATTCCTTCCAAAGAAATTCCAGGGCTGATCTCCTTCAGAATGGACTGGTTGGATCTCCTTGCAGTCCAAGGGACTCTCAAGAGTCTTCTCCAACACCACAGTTCAAAAGCATCAATTCTTTGGCACTCAGCCTTCTTTACAGTCCAACTCTCACATCCATACATGGCCACCGGGAAAACCATAGCCTGGACTAGATGGACCTTTGTTGGCAAAGTAATGTCTCTGCTTTTCAATATGCTATCTAGGTTGGTCATAACTTTCTTCCAAGGAGTAAACGTCTTCTAATTTCATGGCTGCCATCACCATCTGCAGTGATTTTGGAGCCCCCAAAAATAAAGTCTGACACTGTTTCCACTGTTTCCCCATCTATTTCCCATGAAGTGATGGGACCGGATGCCATGATCTTTGTTTTCTTAATATTGAGGTTTAAGCCAACTTTTTCACTCTCCACTTTCACTTTCATCAAGAGGCTCTTTAGTTCCTCTTTACTTTCTGCCATAAGAGTGGTGTCATCTGCATATCTGAGATAATTGATAGTTCTCCCAGCAATCTTGATTCCAGCTTGTGTTTCTTCCAGCCCAGCATTTCTCTAGGTTGGGATAATTCCCTGGAGGAGGACATTGCAACCTACTCCAGTATTCTTGCCTGGAGAATCCCATGGACAGAGGAGCATGGCAGGCTACAGTCCATAGGGTCAAAAAGAGTCAACTGAAGCAATTTAGCATGCATGGATAGATACATTATATAAACTATAAAGAATTAAGAGACATATTCTAAAGGTGCAAGGGAGGATTTATCCATTGGCAAGGCACATTGAGTCTTCACAATATGAGAGAAAAGAAAGCAGAAAGAGATGCTGTTGGGTCCTGGATTCTAAGGTGGGAAACTGAGCAAATGAGGGAATGCTGGCTTTATTCAGAGCCTGCCTTTTCCTGTTGTGGCTCCTAGCAGCACTGCTCATAACAGAAAGATTTGCCTCCTTGAGAGAATGAAGCCAGGGTCCAGGGAATCTGAACTTCAGGCACTGTGCAGCAAGAGAAATGTGTATTCCCTTTTGGCCATAGGATTTCTGAGAAAACCGTGGCTCAGAGTCAGACTAACTTAGCTGGGACTGCAGCTCTGCCACGTTACAGCTGTGTAATCAGAGGCGAGTACATCTATAGTCATTCTCAGTCTCTTAGTTTAGGATGCATTTACACATGTTGGAATTTTGGGCAACACAGTCAAAGAGATGAAAGACTCAAAACGAAACGGAATCATTTGGTAACAATTAAAATGTAATATTACTACTATATAGATGTTTCCTAAAGTCTGTAAGGGTATCCAAAGTTTTATACTTTTAATTTGAAAGATTCCCCTCAGCAAAATGTCAGTCTTTGGATGTACATGCCCTGATGGTTATAGTTAGACCTCCATCCATGGAGTAAAGCTTTTATTTATTTCAGGACACAATCTTCCCTTTGGTACTGACTTGTCTTTTCATTTTCCTTCCTACCTAGTCTAATGTGAGCAGAATTTTTCCCAGTTCTACCTACATCTTGTAACATAACCTACTCAGCAAAATGCTCCATCAGGCAGTTAACTGTCTGAATTGTCTGCTCAAATGGCAAGTTGTAGCAGAAGGCAATTTCTTACCCAGTCAATATTTGGCAAAGCACCAGTGTGATTTAAGATTCACAGACATGACCTACCAGACTGGTTGGGAACCACTGGCTTACCCTCTCTGACAAAGGTCATTTCTGACCCTGGAATGAAGCTTGTATAGAATAGTTCTTCACTGTACCATCCTAGCTCAACAGTTCTCTATGGGGGTAATTGTGAAGATTCCTATTTTACCAAAGAGGAAACTGCTCGTTAGAGAGGCTACACCACTGGTTCCATTTGATAGGAGCAGATTTTTTTTCCAACTCCTCTATTCTTCCTTCCTGCCCCCATGTATATACTCATATGATAAACCTCTGTTGATCATGCCCAAGGCAGTTTGATTTCATAGGAGAAAGAGCTGCCTTATTATTGCAGTTATCTGAAGCTATTTTCCCCAACAGCTGAGTAATGAGAAACAATTATTATTGAGAAACAGTAAAATGAAAAATGTATGGGAGGTTGTGAAAGGTTAGACCAGTTGTCAGTAGTCATACTGAGTAAGCAGTACAGATGTATGTGGTAAGTTACTGTGTAATCCTAAAAGTTTTTTTTCCCCTTGTAATTATCTTTATTGTGACATTTGAAAGCCTTTGCAAATTAGAAGTTGTATTCCCTTTCTTGCTTAGTGACGTCACCATCCACTCTGTGATCCAAGTCATGACTCTGGAGTACTCTTTTTCCTTACTGCATAAATACTTCTGTTTCTTCATCACTCTCATTTGATCCACCACACAGTCCTATTAACCTGAATTCCAAGATATATCTATTATCTATTTCCATCCTACTCTAATATCAGGACTGTAGCTTTAGGGTCAGACTGCTTGGTTTGAACTCAGTTCTGTCTCTTGGCATCTATGCATCCTTCTCCAGGAGTGTATTAGAGGAGTTTTGTTACCTAATGCATGCCAACTCCTCCGAGATTCATGTCCTCTCACCTCCACTACAAACAGCTTTTCTTGCTTTAGTTTTCAGGGTTTCTTTTTTAGTAAGAATAGACACTGTCTTATTGTTTAGTTACCCTATTTACTTCTTCCTCTCTGTTCATGTCTTTTGCCCATTTTCAAATCTTAGACTATTCTTTTTATGTTTTATATAATAATTTCTATATTTACATTTCAACCTTCTCTTTAGGAGCAATTTATTTAATATTTATCTTCATATTTCAGGTTACCCTTAGAAGCAATAAAATAGGAAAAGGAGTATGTCAAGGCTGTATATTGTCACCCTGCTTATTTAACTTCTATGCAGAGTACATCATGAGAAACGCCGGACTGGAAGAAACACAAGCTGGAATCAAGATTGCCGGGAGAAATAGCAATAACTTCAGATATGGAGATGAAACCACCCTTATGGCAGAAAGTGAAGAGGAGCTAAAAAGCCTCTTGATGAAAGTGAAAGAGGAAAGCAAAAAGTTGGCTTAAAGCTCAACATTCAGAAAACTAAGATCATGGCATCCAGTCCCATCACTTCATGGGAAATAGATGAGGAAACAGTGGAAACAGTGGCAGACTATTTTTTGGGCTCCAAAATCACTGCAGATGGTGACTGCAGCCATGAAATTAAAAGATGCTTACTCCTTGGAAGAAAAGTTATGACCAACCTAGATAGTATATTCAAAAGCAGAGACATTACTTTGCCAACTAAGGTCTGTCTAGCCAAGGCTATGGTTTTTCCTGTGGTCATGTACGGATGCGAGAGTTGGACTGTGAAGAAGGCTGAGCACCGAAGAATTGATGCTTTTGAACTGTGGTGCTGGAGAAGACTCTTGATCCCTTGGACTGCAAGGAGATCCAACCAGTCCATTCTGAAGGAGATCAACCCTGGGATTTCTTTGGAAGTAATGATGCTAAAGCTGAAACTCCGGTACTCTGGCCACCTCATGCGAAGAGTTGACTCATTGGAAAAGACTCTGATGCTGGGAGGGATTGGGGGCAGGAGGAGAAGGGGATGACAGAGGATGAGATGGCTGGATGGCATCACTGACTCGATGGACGTGAGTCTGAGTGAACTCTGGGAGTTGGTGATGGACAGGGAGGCCTGGCATGCTGCTATTCATCGGGTCACCAAGAGTCGGACACAACTGAGCGACTGAACTGAACTGAACTGAAAATAGTAAACCAGCACTACCAAAGCATTAAATATCACCCCAAGATAGTTTCCTTAGAAATTATTTGCATAAAGTAAGTAAATTTTGTATTTAGGTTGTTAATGCTGAGTCATTATTATCGTCACTGTAAATTATAATTTTTAAAAACTAAAAATTTTAATTAAAGTATAATTTACTAACAGTGTTGTGTTAATTTCTTTTGTGCAGCAAAGTGACTCAGTTATACGCATACCTATGCTCTTTTTATATTCTTTTCCACTGTGGTTTATCCCAGGATATTGAATGGAGTTCCTTGTGCTATACATTAGGACTATGTTCTTTATCCATTCTATAAGTAATGGTTTGCATCTTCTAAGCCCAAACTCCCAGTCTATCCCTCCCCACAACCCTCCATGTTTCTAACCATGTCTGTTCTCTATGTCTGTGAGTCTGTTTGTTTTGTAGATAGGTTCATTTGTGCTATATTTTAGATTCCACATATAAGTGCTATCATATGGTATTTGTCTTTCTATTTCTGACTTATTTCACTTAGTATAATAATCTCTAGTTGCATCTTTGTTGCTGCAAATGACATTATTTCATTCTTTTTAGTGGCTGGATAGTATTCAGTTGTATATATGTACCACATCTTTTTTATCCATCCATCTGTTGATGGGCATTCAGATTGCTTCCATTTCTTGGATATTGTAAATAGTTCTCCTATGAGTATAGTGGTGCATGTATCTTCTTGACTTACAATTTTGTCTAGGAGTGGGATTTGTGGATCATATGGTAATTTTATTTTTAGTTTTCTGAGGAACTTCTGTCATGTTTTCTAGAGTGGGTGTACCAATTTACATTCCCACCAACAATATAGGAGGTTTCCCTTTTCTTCACACCCTTCAGCATTTGTCATTTGTAGAATTTTAAATGATGGCCATTTTGAATGGGCATTCTTGTCTTGTTCCAGATTTTAGTGGGAAGACTTTCAGTTTTTCACAGTTGAGTGTTATACTGACTGTGGGTTTGTCATAAATAGCTTCTACTGTGTTGAGATATGTTCCCTCTGTACCCTACTTTGGTAAGAATTTTTATCATTGAATTTTACTGAATGATCATGTATGTGGTGGATCACATTGATTGATTTGTGTATTCTGAACCATCCTTGTGAACCTGGGATGAATCCCACTGGGTTGTGGTTTACAAGCTGTTCAATGTGTTGTTGGATTTGGCTTGCTAGTATTTTGTTGAGAATTATTACATGTATATTCATCAGGGGTATTGGTCTGTTATTTTCTTCCTTGGTTTTGGTATCAGGGTGATGGTAACTTCATAGAATGGAAGTGTTTCCTCCTCTTCAGTCTTCTGGAAGAGTTTGAGAAGGACTCATATAAGTTCTTCTTTGTATGCTTGGAAGAATTCACCCATGAAGTCATCTAGTTGTGGACTTTTGTTTGTAGGGAGTTTTTTTTTTTTTAATTACAGATTTCTACTTCATGTTTAGTAATTAATCTATTCAAGTTATCTATCTCTTCTTGATTTAAGTTTGGAGGGCTTTATGTTTAAAGAGTTGTCTATTACTTTTAAGTTATTGAATTTGTTGACGTATAATTGTTCATTGTATTCTCTTCTGTTCTTTTATATTTCTGTAGTATTGACTTATATTTCTCCTTTTTCATTTCTTATTTTGTTTATTTGGATCCTCTTTCTTTTCTTCTTGGTGAGCCTGACCAGAAGTTTGTCAATTTTGTTTACCCTTTCAAAGAACCAGTTCTTGTTTTATTGATTTTTCTTTTTTAAAAAAAAATCTCTATTTTATTTATTTTCTTTATGATCCTTACTGTTTTTTCAAATTTAGGATATTTTATTCCAAAGATAGTGTGCCCACTAACTACACTGAAAGTGATGATTTGTTGATAATTTTTAAAAATAATTCTCAAGTAGAGATTTATGTTAAGGGTTTAAGTGTTAAGAAATCTACATTGTCTTATTCTCTTCCTCCCTATTTTGTGTTTTTCATATTCTCTTTTATATCTTCATGTTTATCCTTTTGCTGTTCTGTGTGTGTGTATCGTCACTTACACAATTTTTTTTTTTATCTGATAGTGGCTTATTGAAGTGATTTACTTTCCAATTGTGATTTTTCTCTTTCCTATATCTTCTTGCTTCCTTCTAATTAGAGAAGACCTTTCAATATTTCTTCTAGGAAAGTTTAGTATTGCTGTCTTCTTTTAGTTTTTGCTTTTCTAAGAAATTCTTTACTTCTCTTTGTATTCTAGATGATAATCTTGCTGGTTGGAGTAGGTTGCAGATTTTTCTCTTTCAAGACTTTGAATATATTTTGCCATTCTCTTCTAACCTGCAGCATTTCTGTAGAGAAATAAGCTGATAACCTTATGGGGATTCTCTTGCAATCAACTCTTGCTGCCTTTAGAATCCTTTCTTTAATTTTTTCCATTTTTATTGTAATATATCTTGGTGTTAGTCTATGTTTGAAACCATTTGTGCTTCCTGTATCTGACTATCTATTTTCATCTTTAGGTTAGTAGAGTTTTCAGCCATAGTTTCTTCAAATACATTTTCAATCCCTTTGCTCTTTCTTCTCCTTCTGGAATCCCCATTATGCATAAATTGGCACACTTTATATTATCCCAGTGGAGAAGGCAGTGGCACCCCACTCCAGTACTCTTGCCTGGAAAATCCCATGGATGGAGGAGCCTGGAAGGCTGCAGTCCGTGGGGTCGCTGATGGTTGGACATGACTGAGCGATTTCACTTTCACTTTTCACTTTCACTTTTCACTTTCGTGCATTGGAGAAGGAAATGGCAACCCACTCTAGCGTTCTTGCCTGGAGAATCCCAGGTATGGCAGCCTGGTGGGCTGCCATCTATGGGGTCGCACAGAGTTGAACACAACTGAAGCGACTTAGCAGCAGCAGCAGCAGCAGCAGCATATTATCCCAGAGGTCTTTATGTTGCTTTCATTTTTAATTTGGCTTTCTATCTGCTGTCCTGATTGGGTGATTTCCATTATTCTATCTTTCAGATCACTTATTCATTCTTTTGCATTATTTATTCTGTTATTCACTGCCTTTCGCTCAACTTTTGTCTCAGTAAATGAATTTTCTAATTTTTCTTGGTTCTGCCTTATAGTTTCTAATTCCTTTTTTGTAGCAACCTGCATTTCTGTTGATTTTTATTGTTGTTTAGTTGCTAAGTCATGTCTGATTCTATTGTGACCCCATGGACTATAGCCCTCCAGGTGTCTATGTCCATGGGATTTCTCAGGCAAGAATACTTGAGTGGGTTGTCATTTCTTTCTCCAGGGGATCTTCCCAACCCAGGAATCGAACCTGTGGCTCCTATACTGGCAGGCAGATTTTTTTTTTAACCACTGAGCCACCTGGGAAGCCCATTTCTGTTGATAGACCCTCTTAATTCCTTCAGTATTCTCATTACCTCCTTTTTGAACTCAGTGTCTATTAGATTGAAGAGGTCTGTTTCATTGTTTTTCCTTCATAGGAATTGTCTTGGTCTTTTAACTTGGAGTGGTCCCTTTGCTTCTTCATTTTACGTATGTTTCTCTTACTTTGTGAATTATCTACTGTAGTCTAGGGAGGCTATTTATATGCAGGAACAGCCCTGTGTAGTTGGTGTGGCTTTCATATTTTTGTTGAGGGGGTTTTGGATGCTTGCTGCCTCTGTCCTCAGTGTGTGCAGCTCATGCGTATTACCGGGACCCGTGCCAGATAGAGGCAGTGAGGGGTGCCTTTTTCTCTGCAGCAGCGGTGGCCCACACCTGCCTCTGGAGCCCAGGATGGTAGTAGCTGCTTGCACCCGCTGCTCCAGAGCTCCTGTGTGCAGTGACCTGTTGTTTGAGCGCATGAGTAGTGAAAGACGCTCCTATGGTGGTCCTGCCCCTGATCTTGCATCCTTCCCCTTGCATGCGCCCCTCCCCCCGACAACAGGGGCTCCTTGCCTCTCTTGTGGGGCCCAGGTTCGTTCCACATACACTCTCAGTTGCCACACTCCAGCACCTTCAGGCGGTCTCTGTGCAGCCAACCCCAGGCCTCTCCCTGGCGCTGACCTCCAGAAGCCCAGATGATACAGATGAGCATCTCAGCCTGGGGAGCATAGCGTAGCAGTACTGACTGTCTGTGCAGGTCACTTCTGTTTTGCCTGTTGCAAAGTTGCTGTGTTCTCCTCTGTGGCTCTGAAGCTCCCCCTCCAGGCTGATCTCCTGCCAGCGAGGGAATTCCCAGGTTATAAAACCCTTTCCCTGGCGTGCAGGACCCATCCAGATTCTTCTCTCTCTCCCTGTTTTCTTTTTTCTTTCATCCTATCCAGTTATATGGAGGTTTTCATGTCCTTTAAAAAGTCTGAGGTCTTCTACCTGTGTTCAGTAGATGTTCTGTGCAAATGGTGCCACATGTAGATGTATTTTTCATATATTTGTAGGAGGAAGTGAGTTCCACATTCTACTCCACCATCTTGATTGCTCTCTGTTGTTAGTAATTAGCACCATAAATGGCCAAAGGACAACAGTTTAGAAAAAGGAAAAAAAGAAAAGTTAGCCTCATTCTTCTTACCCCTTTTCTTCTACCCATGTCCTGTTATTAAACTTCCCTAGTGAATGCCAGGTTCCGTGTGATTTTTTTTTTTATACTTACTTAGTTATTGGTAATCGAATAAAACTGAAGTTCTTACCACTCAAAATATATCACCTAGTATATGACAGTGCTAATGCACTTAATCTTATACCAGTGGGGAAGGGATTTCTTGGACCTCTATTTATATTTTTTAAATTATGTTAGGAAATCACTAAGGCACAGAGAATGTCCTTTGGTTTGTTGTGAAGACTTAAAAAAGGCTATTTGCAGTCTCTCCAATCTATTTTAAATAGAAAACTATAGAAGTTGCATTGCTTTCCTAATTCAAGTCCATTTCTGCAGAACAGGCCAAAAATACCACAGTAAATTAAATATTGGCCACCTGAAAATGTTGCAGATTCTTGGTACTCCAACTTTTCCCCTAATACCCTTATCAATTGGAGACCAGGTGCTCCTCAAAAGTGGATCTTTGCATTTTGCTCGAGTTCGTCTCTGTCCTCTTAGGTTAATCTGTATCACTTTCCATTTTCAGCCACCGACTGTATCTGTAGCTGCAGTGACATTCTTACACTCTGAAAGATATATGCTGCCCATCTATCATGTAAGGACATAATGTCGCTAAACCATCTACCCTGTCTCTTACTACATTGTGGGTGATGAAAACATAAAGGGCTGGGTTTGGTTTCTCCATGGAGAATTGCATGTTATGCTGCCTAGAAAATGAACATTAGGTGAGCCACCCTCAACAGATTGCAGAAGCACCTCTTTCACAGGAAGTGGGTCCAGGCTTACAAGGCCTGCAGCCTCTATCTTGAAATTCTAAGCTCATGTGTTAGTGTTTCATGCCTGACTCTGCATCTGGGAGACCTTCCCAGGACAGCAAGCAACAAGGTAGAGGGAGGCCAGGAGGTCAGATCAAGGTATCAGCTTCATCACTGATCTACTTGGGACAAATCTCTTTATTTATGTTTGTTTACTTATCTCTGAAAAGACAGATTTAGGCTTAATCACCGTTTCTGACATTCTACTTATTACCATGCCATTGGGCTTCCCTGGTGGCACACATGGTAAAGAATCTGCCTGCAATGCAGGAGACCCGGGTTTGATTCCTAGGTTGGGAAAATCCCCTGGAGAAGGGAATGGCAACCCACTCCAGTATTCTTGCCTGGAGAATTCCATGGACAGAGGAGCCTGGAGGGCTACAGTCCATGGGCTCGCAGAGTTGGACATGACTGAGCAACTAACACTTTACTTATGCTGCCCTGAATGCCAAAATGAGACACTAATGCTTTGTTACAGGTTAGAATATGGCTGAGTGGGCTTTCAACTGCACATAAGGGTCTGCTCTAATTTATCCATTGTGCTTTCTCTTCAGGACACCTCCTTTTAGCCAGTAGCACAAATTTGCTATGCCCAGCATATGACCAGGAAAACTTCTAAAAAGGGAAAATAGTGACAAGATACTTTATTTGCTTATTTGATAGACTGGGTGGTGTCAGCTGTTTTTAAGGTCCACACCTTCTTTCCTGCAGCCTTCCTGTGCCTCCTGCTGTGAGCAGAGAGCTTTTTCTGCTCCATGGATGTTGGGCTTGGCCACTGACCTGCCTTGGCCAATGGGATGCAGCCAGCTGTGCTGCACAAGCAGAGGTCTTAACTCTTCTAGCATCATGTCACTTGATTTTGTGCACTCCTGCCTTTCACCCTGAGAAAAACAAGTCCCCAGTGGCTGCTGGTCCAAGGAGAATGAAAGATTGATAGAACAGATCTAATCCCAGAAGTGGAACTGATCTAAAGACCCAGGAGCAAGCAAAACAAACATTTGTTGCAAACCACTGAGATTATGAGGTTGTTACATAGCACAAACTGACCAGAATATGTTTTTCTGACAACTTAAAATTACACAAATAAGAATTTGTTCCTTTGGCATTGTGTTCTTTAAAAATATACCTATCTGGAATAAGTTGAGGGGAAAAAAGCTCTGTTTGTGTTTCCTGCCTTGGGGAGAATGGATTTATTATGTCCATTCCTGGAGAGCATATTGTAGAGAGAAAGATGAGGGAAGGAGAGGAAATGGCCTAACTAAAAGGGAGTTGGGTAGTGACTGAAGGATGTGTTCATGGGGATGGAGAGGGTTTGGACAGACAAGACTTTAGCCTCAGTGGTGAACCTGGCCAATTTTAAGGCTTAGTCTATGGCTTCTTTGGACCTGAGAAGCTGTGTATCAGGACTGGACATCCTTTAACTATCAAGGTCTAACAATGTTGTGTCCCGAGCCCTCTTCTTTCTCTCTGCATGTACGCTCCCTGGGAAGTCCTAGTAAATTACATTTTATAGGCTCTGTTTCCCAGCACAACTTTCTCTGAAGTAACAAACCAGGATGTTTGGCAGTCTCTACATAGATAGGCATAGACTCTTAAACCCAGCAGTCCAAACTGAGCTTATTAACTTCTCTGCCTATCCTATGCTGCTGCTTCTCGATCCTCATCAGAGTCCTTGGTAAATAACACCCTGTGAACAGTGTTGGCCAAGTAAGAACTAGGATGCATGCTTAGTTTCTCCCTCCCTCACCTCTGACAGCCTATCAGACCACCTTAAAGTTGACCGCTGTTCAGTGGTACCCCATTGCTGTAGAGGTAACGTTAAACCCCACCCCTCCAGCTGCTTCTTTCCAACAGAGCCCTGGCAAGCTTCTTCCAGATCCATGGTCCAACCATGTCCTGTCTTGTGGGTTTTGTATATATTCTTGGTTCTACCTAGAATGTCTCCCTAACTACACTCTCCCTAGGCCAATTTTCCTAATAATTTCCATTTCCTCCCCAGTCTCAGCCTTGATCACTGGCTCTCAACTGGTGAAGATGTTGCCCTCCAGAGGATGTTTGGCTAGGTCTGGAGACATTTGGAGTTGTCACAGCTGAGCAGACAGTACTACAGGTAGAACCTGGGTAGAAGCCAAAGATGCAACCAAGTATCCTACAATCCCGCCCACATCAAAGACACGTGCAACAAAGAACCGTGTGTTCAATCGTTCAGTCATGTCTGAACTTTTCAGCCCCATGGACTGTAGCCCGCCAGCTTCCTCTGTCCACGGGACTTTCCAGGCAAGAATACTAGAGTGGGTTGCCATTTCCTTCTCCAGGGGATCTTCCCAACCCAGGGATCAAACTCATTTGCTGCACTGGCAGGTGGATTCTTTACCACTGTGCCACCTGGGAAAGCCCTATAACAAAGAATTCAGTTCAGTTCAATCCAGTCGCTCAGTCGTGTCCAACTCTTTGCGACCCCATGAATTGCAGCACGCCAGGCCTCCCTGACCATCACCAACTCCCGGAGTTCACTCAAACTCATATCCATCGAGTCAATGATGCCATCCAGCCATCTCATTCTCTGTTGTCCCCTTCCCCTCCTGCCCCTAATCCCTCCTGGCATCAGAGTCTTTTCCAATGAGTCAATTCTTTGCATGAGGTAGCCAAAGTACTGGAGTTTCAGCTTTAGCATCATTCCTTCCAAAGAACACCCAGGACTGATTTCCTTTAGAATGGACTGGTTGGATCTCCTTGTAGTCCAAGGGACTCTCAAGAGTCTTCTCCAACACTACAGTTCAAAAGCATCGATTCTTCGGCACTCTGTCTTCTTCACAGTCCAACTCTCACATCCATACATGACCACTAGAAAAACCATAGCCTTGACTAGACGGACCTTAGTCGGCAAAGTAATATCTCTGCTTTTGAATATATTATCTAAGTTGGTCATAACTTTTCTTCCAAGGAGTAAGTGTCTTTTAATTTCGTGGCTGCAATCACCATCTGCAGTGTTATTGGAACCCAAAAATAAAGTCTGACACTGTTTCCACTGTTTCTCCATCTATTTGCCATGAAGTGATAGGACTGGATGCCATGATCTTCATTTTGTGAATGTTGAGCTTTAGGCCAACTTTTTCACCTGTCCCCAAATGTCAATAAGTGCAGAGATAAAGTCTAGATCTCACTTTCTGTGTTCTACTTTCTCTGGGAAGCCTTTCCCGACATTCCCAGAGTGAGCTAGGTGCCCTTCCTATGTGAGCTCATGCTGCCTTCCTTAAACTTTTTTGTAATACTCCCCCTATTGCACTGGTATTTTTTGTTTACCTGTCTTTCTCTTCTTCTACACTGTGACCTTCTGGTAGTTAGGAATTATGTTTTGTTTCATTTTCAGTTCCTCCGTCCCGGCATGGTTCCTGGTAATAGTGGCATTCATATTTGTTAAATGAATTTAAAAAATAAATTCACAAAAGTAATTCTAAGAGTAAAAGTCTTACATGACACATTTCCCCCAGAAACCTTGTTGTTTGCACGTGGCACAGTCTTGCCTTCAGAAATTCAGCCAAGGCAAAGGAAACCAGCCTGAGTGATGGAAACTCAGAGTTAAGAATAACTCTAATCCATGCCCCCTCCTGCACTACCAGGGAAAGACATTGCTTCAAAATTCTCTTGCACATGTGAGCCACTTAAAATTTCCAACCCGCCCAGGGAAATGAGTATTTGAATCTTTATTTTATTTTCCAGTGGCTTTTCTTGCCGGTAATATCCTGATCATGGAAATATCCATACCCACAGTGTGATGTGTGCTGTGGGATTATTACTATTATTGTTATTATCATTTATATTCCCATGATCTTTTTACATTGAATAATAGTTGAAGCAGTTTGTATCATGACTTTCTTTTTATAGGTGAAAATGCCACATAATGCAACTTAAGGCAACATGAGCCAATATATTTCATTGCTCGGCACCATAATCTATTAAGCCTGAGATATTTTCAGGGAATTGCCTTAAATCCTTTGGTGGTTTAAAGTAGCTTCAGAGGGATTAGTGGCTTAGAGGTAATTGTTATTGGTAATATTTTATTTGAAATGTCCTGTTCAGCAAAGGTAATGAATGTGACATTTTGCTCACTGGAAATGTTATATTTCTAGGGAAAGAGAAGAGTCAAAATGTCAGTGCCCGGGAGAGGGAGGGCAGGAGCCTGTGAGACAAAGGCCAAGGGCCAGAGCTGAAGTGACCAGCATGAGTTAGCTGAGCAGAGCTGACTTTCCTGTGGAATTTGGAAAGCTGGAGTTTTAATCTTATATGACTTGTGAGATTAATCTAGATAGTTAAATTAGCTATAAAGAGAAATCTGTTTTTTTTTTAATTATTATTGTTAAGTAAGTAAAGAGAATAAATGCATTAAGGCATGGCAACTCACTCCAGTATTCTTGCCTGGAGAATCCCGTGGACAGAGGAGCCTGGCAGGCTACAGTCCACACAGTCACAGAGAGTCAGACCCAACTGAAGTGACTGAGCATGCACACTTTCGAGCTCCTCAGAGGTGTCTCTGTCTCTAGGCCAGTGGAGCTCAAATATAGACTGCTTGAGAAGTCACTTTGGGATTGTTGTTGTTCAGTCACTAAGTCCGGCTCCTTGCGAGCCCATGGATTGCAGCACATCAGGCCTCCCTGTCCTTTACTATCTCCTGGAGTTTACCCAAGTTTGTGTCCACACTCTGGGGTGCTTCTTAAAAATCAAAATTCCTTGAACTCTACTCCCACCAGCTGATTCTGTAGTTCTGAGATGGCCCATAATCTACATTTTAAACCAGAGAGCGCCAGCAGATTCTGATGCAGGGATTTATAATACCCAGAGACATACTGGATTAACCCATCTCTTTCTTGCCCATGATACCATGAAATTTCTCAAAGTTCTATGACCCAAGTGTATCCTTTGATTTCTAGACCCCTATATAAAAATGGCATTCAAAATGTCTACTTAACATTGACGATACTTCAAACTCAGCCTGTGTACACCCAAATGATCTGCCCTTCTGATATTTCCTACTCAGTGAATGGCACCAGCAATCACCCAGTTCTACCACAAAAAATAGACGTCACCTCCCTTGCTCTCTCTACATCCCACTCCATCATTGTCATCACACTGGCCCCTGCTTCTATCATCTCTTATTGTCTCTTGCCTGGACCACAGCAATAGCTCTTTCTATTCACTCTATTCTATTCTGATCTATTCTATTCTCTTCTGATCTCCTCATTGAGCTAGAGAGACCTTTGCAAGATGTAATGTTTTAATGTTGCACCACTTCCTATGAAAATACTTGAGTGACTTCCCATTGCCTCTTGGGTTAGGACCAGAATCCTTTCTTTGGCTTATAAAGCCCTCTTTGGTGGTCATATCCTGGCCGTCCCTGCAGTCTTGTCTCTCAGCTCCCTTCCTCGCTCCCCATTCTGTCCACACTGCTTTTCTTCTGTTCCTCAAAACTGCTACTCTTACCCTTTGCCCTGAGCTGGGTTTACCCTCTGGGCCTCTCCCCAATATTTTGTCTAGTGACCACCCTTCATCTCTTGCAGGTGACATCCCACATTTTATCTTTGTGCTCTCCTAACCTACCTCAGATTCCCTTATGACATACCGTCATACAACCCGACATTATTTGTAATGATACCTTTAGTTTGTGAGTGTGTGATCAATACCTACCTTTCTCTAGACTGTAAGGTCCATGAAAGTGGCCATTAGGTATGTTTCTGCTCTCCCCTGTAGCCCATGTGTCCTTCACAGTGCTAGATGCATGAAAGTGAAAGTGAAGTCGCTCAGTCATGTCTGACTCTTTGCGACCCCATGGAAGGTGCTCAATAAATGTTTATTGAATGAATGTTGTTGAATGACTGACTGTGTATTGTGTGAGAAATATTGTTGAAAGAATAATTTTATTTGAACTTCTTTAGACAGAAAAATCAGTATAGGCTTTTAGAGTTAAACACTGAGGGCTTTAGGCAAAGTAAAGTGGAGTAGTAAGGTCATTAGCTAGATCATTAAGGGAAGTAAGATAGTATCAGTTCAGTTCAGTTCAGTCGCTCAGTCGTGTCTGACTCTTTGTGACTCCATGAATCGCAGCACGCCAGGCATCCCTGTCCATCACCAACTCCCGGAGTTCATTCAGACTCACATCCATTGAGTCAGTGATGCCATCCAGCCATCTCATCCTCTGTCGTCCCCTTTTCCTCCTGCCCCAAATCCCTCCCGGCATCAAAGTCTTTTCCAATGAGTCAGCTCTTCACATGAGGTGGCCAAAGTACTGGAGTTTCAGCTTTAGCATCATTCCTTCCAAAGAAATCCCAGGGTTGATCTCCTTCAGAATGGACTGGTTGGATCTGCTTGCAGTCCAAGGGACTCTCAAGAGTCTTCTCCAACACCACAGTTCAAAAGCATCAATTCTTTGGTTTTCAGCCTTCTTCACAGTCCAACTCTCACATCCATACATGACTACTGAGAAAACCATAGCCTTGACTAGACGGATCTTAGTCAGCGAAGTAATATCTCTGCTTTCGAATATGCTATCTAAGTTGGTCATAACTTTTCTTCCAAGGAGTAAGAGTCGTTTAATTTCATGGCTGCAATCACCATCTGTAGTGATTTTGGAGCCCCCCAAAATAAAGATAGTATAATCATGATATTTAAGCATAACTATTAAGTATACATCAGAGAAGGCAATGGCACCCCACTCCAGTACTCTTGCCTGGAGAATCCCAGGGACGGGGAGCCTGGTGGACTGCCGTCTATGGGGTCGCACAGAGTTGGACACGACTGAGGTGACTTAGCAGCAGCAGGAGCAGCAGCATTAATTATACATAAACTTCATACAATGCGTATAATTTTAAGCTTGAGTTAACTTCCCAGTGACAGTAGGATGGGGTATTATTCATTTTAAACTTTTTATTTTGTATTGGAGTATAGCTGATTAACAAAGTTGTCATAGTTTTGAGAGGGTAACAGGCGGGAAGGCCAGGGGTCTCCAAAGGGAGGAAATAGCCTGCAAGTGTCAGACATTTTTATCTCTCTTAAGTGGCAGCGGGAAACAAACTAGCTATATTTTTTTCCTTCTCTATACAAATTTAAAAGGAGGTTTCTCTTAAAATACTGTGTTGCCATAATGACACCTGGTTTCACCTTAAGTTAACTATTCTCAAACCTAGAGATAACCAGTGCCTTTTTCTTATGGAAATGTTTGTCTTAAGCTATGTTAATGTACTATGCATTTACCCCAAACTGTCTTCAAGTCGGTTCTGCCTCTTGGCTCAGAACCTACTTGACAAACCAGTATGTTATACTCAGATATTGTTCCCCCAATCCATGTAAATGAAACTATTTGTATGGTGATCTGCCCTTCTTCAGGATTCAAGTTAGTAATTTTATGGCCCAAGATGAACTATTTGGTGCCAAGATTATCCCAAAATGCATCTTATGGGTGAGGGGCCTGGTGCCATTCTGAGTTTTAAGACATTCCTTTCTTTGATTAACAGACTGCTGGTGACTATATAACATCCAGCTGAAGACTAGCAGGGAGGTACTCTTTCTGCTCCCTTCTGATGCCTATGTCAGAAGCTTTGTCTATCTCCTTTATACTTTAATAAAACTTTATTACACAAAAGCTCTGAGTGATCAAGCCGCGTCTCTGGCGCTGGATTGAATTCTTCTCCTCCAGGGGCCAAGAATCCCAGCGTCTTTGCATGATTCAACAACAACCTTTCAGTTTCAGGTGAACAGCAAAGGGATTTGGCGATACCCATGTTTCCATGCACCCCTAACTTCATCCCCATCCAGGATGCCACATAACATTGAGTAGAGTTCCATGTGAGGGATGGGTTATTTTAAAAATAATAGTATCTTGATTAGGAAATCCTTAGATTTCACTGAGCATTTAAGAGTATTTAAAATAAGGAATACCTTTTGATTTATTACATCAGTTCAGTTCAATCACTCAGTCATGTCTGACTCTTTGCAATCCCATGGACTGTAGCAGGCCAGGCCTCCCTATCTATCACCAACTCCCAAACTCATGTCGGTAATGGAGTTTACCCAAACTCATGTCGGTAATGCCATCCAACCATCTCATCCTCTGTCATCCCCTTCTCCTCCCACCTTCAATCTTTCCAAGCATCAGGGTCTTTTCAAATGAGTCATCTCTGCACATCAAGTGACCAATGTATTGGAGTTTCAGCTTCAACATCAGTCCTTCCAATGAACACTCAGGACTGATCTCCTTTAGGATGGACGGGTTGGATCTCCTTGCAGTCCAAGAGACTCTCAAGAGTTTTCTCCAACATCACAGTTCAAAAGCATCACTTCTTTTGCGCTTGGCTTTCTTTATAGTCCAACTTTCTCATGACTACTGGAAAAACCATAGCCTTGACTAGATGGACTGTTGTTGGCAAAGTAATATCTCTGCTTTTGAATATGCTGTCTAGATTGGTCATAACTTTCCTGCTAAGGAGCAAGCGTCTTTTAATTTCATGGCTGCAGTCACCATCTGCACTGATTTTGGAGCCCAAGAAGATAAAGTCTGACACTGTTTCCCAGTCTATTTGCCATGAAGTGATGGGACCAGATGCCATGATCTTAGTTTTCTGAATGTTGAGTTTTAAGCCAACTTTTTCACTCTCCTCTTTCACTTTCATCAAGAGGCTCTTTAGTTCTTCTTCACTTTCTGCCATAAGGGTGGTGTCATCTGCATATCTCCCAGCAATCTTGATTCCACCTTGTGCTTCCTCAAGTCCAGCGTGAATTCTGCATATAAGTTAAATAAGCAGGGTGACAATTTACAGCCTTGACATACTCCTTTTCCTATTTGGAACCAGTCTGTTGTTCCATTTTCAGTTCTAACTGTTGCTTCCTGATCTGCATACAGATTTCTCAAGAGGCAGGTCAGGTGGTCTGGTATTCCCATCTCTTTCAGAATTTTCCACAGTTTATTATGACTGTGATCCACACAGTCAAAGGCTTTGGCATAGTCAATAAAGCAGAAATAGATGTTTTTCTGGAGCTCTCTTGCTTTTCGATGATCCAGTGAATGTTGGCAATTTGATCTCTGGTTTCTCTGCCTTTTCTAAAACCAGCTTGAACATCTGGAAGTTCCCGGTTCACATACTGCTGAAGCCTGGCTTGAAGAATTTTGAGCATTACTTTACTAGTGAGTGAGACAGGTGCAATTGTGCAGTAGTTTGAGCATTCTTTGGCATTGCCTTTCTTTGGGACTGGAATAAAAACTGACCTTTCCAGTCCTGTGGCCACTGCTGAGTTTTCCAAATTTGCTGGCATATTGAGTGCAGTACTTTCACAGCATCATATTTTAGGATTTGAAATAGCTCAACTGGAATTCCATCACTTCCACTAGCTTTGTTCATAGTGATGCTTCCTAAGGCCCACTTGACTTCACATTCCAGGATGCCTGGCTCTAGGTGAGTGAATGATCATACCATCATGATTATCTGGATTGTGAAGATCTTTTTGTACAGTTCTTCAGTGTATTCTTGCCACCTCTTCTTAATATCTTCTGGTTCTGTTAGGTCCATACCATTCCTGTCCTTTATCAAGCCCATCTTTGCATGAAATGTTCCCTTGGTATCTCTAATTTTCTTGAAGAGATCTCTAGTCTTTCCCATTGTATGTTTTCCTCTATTTCTTTGCATTTATCACTGAGGAAGGCTTTCTTATCTCTCCTTGCTATTCTTTGGAGCTCTACATTCAAATGGGAATATCTTTCCTTTTCTCCTTTGCCTTTCCCTTCTCTTCTTTTCACAGTGATTTGTAAAGCCTCCTCGGACAGCCATTTTGCTTTTTTGCATTTCTATTTCTTCGGAATGGTCTTGATCACTGCCTCTTGTACAATGTCATGAACCTCCATGCATACTTCATCAGGCACTCGGTCTATCAGATCTAGTCCCTTAAATCTATTTGTCACTTTCACTGTATAATTGTAAGGGATTTGATTTAGGTCATACCTGACTATCTGAGCCATGTCGTATAGGGCCACCCAAGATGGATGGGTCATGGTGGAGAGTTGTGAGACAGTGTTGTCCACTGGAGAAGGGAATGGCAAACCACTTCAGTATTCTAACCTTGAGAACCCCATGAAAAGTATGAAAAGGCAAAAGATGGGACACTGAAAGACGAACTCCCCAGGTCAGTAGGTGCCAAATACGCTACTGGAGATCAGTGGAGAAATAACTCCAGAAAGAATGAAGAGATGGAGCCAAAGCAAAAACAACACCCAGTTGTGGGTTTGACAGGTGATGGAAGCCAGGTCTGATGCTGTAAAGAGCAATATTGCATAGGAACCTGGAATGTTAGGTCCATGAATCAAGGCAAATTGGAAGTAGTCAAACAGGAGATGGCAAGAGTGAACTCAACATTCTAGGAATCAGTGAACTAAAATGGACTGGAATGGATGAGTTTAACTCAAATTTATTACATAGAGTCTTGATATTTTGTGTCATCTTGTTGGGCCATTTCCCTCAAAATAATGTTAATTCATGAAGAAAGAAAAATTCACTAAAATCTTAAAAAAAAATAATGTTAATTCAATTTACAGTAAAGGTACTGAGGGGCTTACTGGCCCTCTCTGAGAATCGTTTATCCCAATTTTCACACTAACTCTGAAAATAAGCTCAGTTCCAGAAGTCTTGTAATTGTTGGAATCTTTTGGATAATAGCAGGGTGCATCTATTAAATGGATCAGCATTTTGGGTCAGCCAGATTCTGTCTGTCACTGGGGTCTGTTATTTGTTAATTACCACTCTCTCTTTTATGGTGTTTCCTCAAGGAAGGGCAAAGTTTTTCAAACAGAAATCACAAACTCAAGAGATGGAAGAAAAAGAAAATACAGAAAGACCTTGGCAATAAAGGCCACAAAGGGAAGAAGTCACTAGAAAATGGCAAATGGAGAGGATGGCATAAGATAGGATCCCATAGAGCAAATAATGTTTGTTAACACTATTGTAGCTATTGGTGTTCACTTGCTAAGTGGTATGACCCCATAGACAGCAGCATGCCAGGCTTCCCTGTCCTCACTATTTCCCAGAGATTGCTCAAACTCATGTCCATTGAGTTGGTGATGCCATCCAACCATCTCATCTTCTGTTGCCCCCTTCTTCTCCTGCCCTCAATCATTTCCATCATCAGGGTCTTTTCCAGTGAGTCAGCTCTTGGCATCAGTTGGCCAAAGTATTGGAGCTTCAGCTTCAGCATCAGTCCTTCTAATGAATATTTAGGGTTGATTTCTTTTAGGATTGACTGGTTTGATCTCTTCACTGTCCAAGGAACTCTTAAAGAGTCTTTTCCAGCATCACAGTTCCAAATCATCAGTTCTTCAGCACTCAGCTTCTTTATAATCCAACTCTAGCATCTGTGAATGACTCCTGGAAAAACCATAGCTTTGACTGTATGGAACTTTGTAGGCAAAATGATTGCTTGCTTTTTTAATATGCTGTCTAGGTTTTTCATAGCTTTCCTTCAAAGGAGTAAACATCTTTTAATTTTATGGTGCAGTCACCATCCACAGTGATTGTGGACCAAGAAAATAACATCTGTCACTGCTTCCCAACCCAGGGATCAAACCCAGGTCTCCTGCATGGCAGATGGATTCTTTACCAGGTCTTCCACATTGGAGGTGGATTCTGAGCCACAAAGGAAGCCCACCATTGTGGTCATTGGGTCATTAAGACCTTTTTTGTGTATAGCTATGAAAGTGAAAGTAAGGTCAGTCAGTCATGTCCAACTCTTTGCAATCCCATGGACTGTAGCCTGCCAGGCTCCTCCATCCATGGGATTTTCCAGGCAAGAATACTGGAGTGAATTTCCTTCTCCAGGGAATCTTCCTGACCCAGGATCAAACCAGGTCTCTATGCTAAAAAACTGGAACCACTTTGAACCTCTGTTTTAAATGTTGCAGAACTCAACCCCAAAGGAGGACATAACCCATTCAACATTCCTCATAGGGAAGACACTTTCCCTGATCCCCTAGGGAGCTCCTAGTTCCTGTTGCTACTTGTGAGTACCTGATGAAACTGGTTTCAAGACTTTATCGAGGTTAGTGAGGAAGAAGGCTAAGTCTAACATGTTTCGACATATGTCTGCTAATGTGCCTGACACTGAACTAGACCCTTTTACATAGATCTGGGATGTAAACTGGCTACAGTCTCTTTACTTTAGAAGATTATTCTCTGGGGAATCTGAGCAGTCCAGGGGAAAAAGCTCCTAAAGAGACTGACATAGGGAACTCACCAAAAAATGAACCCATCAGCAATGCAGGCAAAGGCCTCACACTGACGGGCTCCCTTGCATGTCCTATGTCTTCAGATAACTCTTTGGTGCTCCCCTCTGACTAGAAGAGGACAGACAAGGAGCATCAGACATTGGATACTGTCTATAATATGAAAGACAGAGGCCAAAATCACTGAAGAAATGTAACTTGAAGGATTGAAATACCATGCATAGATCTAAAAATGTGAAAAAATATTTAATCTTTTTGAAAAAATTAAAGAAGATATTGTATTTACGAAACAAGAATAAAATGGTTTAAAAACTAAAAATCAGAAAACAGGAGTTCATGGAAATTAAAAAAAAAGATGATACCAGATATAAAAACTTCAATAGAAGGTTGAAAGATAAAATGAATAAGTTTCCCAGAAGTATTAAAAACATAAAGAAAAATTGGACACAAATTATAAGAGAATTAGAGGAACATTTAAGGACACCGAAATCCCAATAAAGGAATTCTTGAAAGAAAGATCAAGTAAAATAAAGGGAAAATTATTTTTAAAGTTTCTAAGAATTATAGAACATAGTTTTCTGGATAAAAGAACACATCTTGTGCCCAGCATAAGACCTGCAATAAAGCAGATTCTTACAAAATTTTAAGAACACCAAGAATAAGAGAGGATAGATAAAAAGCTTTTAAGAAAGAAAAACAATTTAATTACAAAGGGTCAAGAATCAGATTGGCACAGAACTCTCAATAGTTACACTAAAAGCAAGTAGAAATGGAGAAATACCTTCAAAATTTTGAGGGAAAATGATTTCAAACCTGAAATTATATACCCAGATAAACCATTGATCAAGGATGAAGGTAGGATAAAGACACTTTTTCACTGTGCAAGGCCTCCATTTTCTCTTATGCATCATTTTTCTGGGAAATCACTGGAGATAGTATAACATGAGATAGTAAAAATGAAGTAGTAAATCAAGATAAAAGAGATGGAACTCAGGAAACACAAGACCAGCATAAGATGAAGGCAAAGGAAAATTCATGGTTACCATGGAGAGCAATTCTACAAGAATTTTATGTACCAACTGTAGAGGACAATAAGTGGTGGCTGGAGCAGGTCAGGAGATGCTAGGAGAGGTGTTTCTAAGATGAAAGTGAGAGACTACATGCTGTATCTGTTCTGGAAGAGGTTAGACTCTTGGAGAGAGTTTAGGATTACTGATTCATTTAAAGATAAAAGTTATACAAGAAAAGAGATCAAAATCCAGTTTTACAGTTAAAATAACGTTAGCATTAAAACATCCAACCAAAATTATGGCAAGGCTCTGTAGCTGTGACAGGAGAGTTGGGAGATGGGAAAAGCACATAGGCGAGCAGGGAGGACCAGGCAGCAGAAGACAGTGGGAAGTGAATAGATAATGTCTAAAGTGAAAGATCAAGAAGATAGTTTGGTAATGAAGGTGTGGGCTTCCCTGGTAGCTCAGCTGGTAAAGAATCCACCTGCAAAGCAGCAGACCCCCTTTGACTTCTGGATCAAGAAGGTCCCCTGGAGAACGGATAGGGTACCCACTCCAGCATTCTTGGGCTTCCCCTGGTGGCTCAGATGGTTAAAGAATCCACCTGCAATGCGGGATACCTGGGTTTGATCCCTGGGTCGGGAAGATCCCATGGAACCCACTCCAGTATTCTTGCCTGGAGAATCCCCATGGACAGAGGAGTCTGGCGGGCTACAAGTCCATGGGGTCACAGAGTCAGAGACGACTGAGTGACTAAGCAACGAGGGTATATATACTGAAAGAGTGAGAACAATGATTGTCTCAGAGAACCATGCATGTCTTTAAATGTTGTGTTTGTGAATCTTTCATGAAAAGTGAGAACTAAGTTAAAAATACAAAGGAAGCATTTGGAAAGCAGATCAATAAGAACGTGAACACTTGTTTAACGAGGAAGTGATGCTTATTCCAAAGAGGTCAAGGCTGGTTAACTCTTCCTCTATGAAGTACCTGGTTAGATAACTCTCCATAGGCACATTTCTAGATCATCTTTGTGACTAGGGTAGTTTAATAATTCTGAGTCTTAGTCAAGGCAGAGGCACTTCATCACCAGGGAAAGATGCCTACAGCTTTAGTGATAAGAAATTAATGGATATGCTCATTGCTCAGGCCCTCCTTTCTTCCACCAGGAAGTAGTATTGAAAGCTGATACATGTTAAATTCTTTGCAGATTTGAAAAACAGTAATAATAGGCCTCTGTGTTGTGCTGCAGATTTACCTGTGGCTAAAATTATCCTCTTGGCCATTTATCACTTTGCTCCCCAAGCCCTGGACTCAGGTGGGAATTGAACTGAGTCATTTGTAAACCACATTAATTACAGATACATACGACATATCCACTTTTTCTTCCTTTCTCCAAAAGGCAAACTGTGATTTTTTCTCTTTCGGTGACCTACACAGAAAGTAATATTAACATTTAGAATATAGTCCCTCAAATGATTACTGGACCCATGACTTACTCATCACAAGTACCAGATATTAATAACATTAAAAAAACATCCATACCTGGCTTCCTGCAGTCCCTCAAGAGACTTAAGAAGAACACTGAAAGTTCAGAAAGCTTGCTTTTTTCTTGAGGAAACTTTGTGAGAGCAATTGCTTTAAATGATAAGAGGATTCTTGAGTATTTTTGCTTTATAGATTTTTGGATGAATTGAACTAGTCATTTTCATTAACTGCCTGATCCTATAGGCTCTATTTGGCCACATTTCTACAGAAGGCATTCCCTAATACCCATGTACATGGTAGAATAATAAACAAATTGCAAGGGTCAAGATATGCCCGTACACCAGCTGGTAGATGGGGAGATTCTCAGTCTCTCGCTGGCTGAGCCAAGCAGAAGCAGGATCTGGCCTCTTTAGATTCTGAGTGGGAAATGTACAGCTGGGTTTACCAACCTGCCAACAACCTACACAAGAAGAAAGCAGTTCTAGAAAAGGACTCCCAGTGAGGTTAGGAAGGAGAAATGAATGCTAGAAAACTAATAAATGTTACATACCCTCCTAATAACTAATACAGTTCAGTCGCTCAGTCATGTCCAACTCTTTGCAATCCCATGAATCGCAGCACGCCAGGCCTCCCTGTTCATCACCATCTCTTGGAGTTCACTCAGACTCACGTCCATCGAGTCAGTGATGCCATCCAGCCATCTCATCCTCGGTCGTCCCCTTCTCCTCCTGCCACCAGTCCCTCCCAGCATCAGAGTCTTTACCAGTGAGTCAACTCTTCGCATGAGGTGGCCAAAGTACTGGAGTTTCAGCTTTAGCATCATTCCTTCCAAAGAAATCCCAGGGTTGATCTCTTTCAGAATGGACTGGTTGGATCCGCTTGCAGTCCAAGGGACTCTCAAGAGTCTTCTCAAACACCACAGTTCAAAAGCATCAATTCTTCGGCGCTCAGCCTTCTTCACAGTCCAACTCTCACATCCATACATGACCACAGGAAAAACCATAGCCTTGACTAGACAGACCTTAGTTGGCAAAGTAATGTCTCTGCTTTTGAATATGCTATCTAGGTTGGTCATAACTTTTCTTCCAAGGAGTAAGCGTCTTTTAATTTCATGGCAGCCATCACCATCTGCAGTGATTTTGGAGCCCCAAAAAGAAAGTCTGACACTGTTTTTCCACTGTTTTCCCCATCTATTTCCCCACGAAGTGATGGGACCAGATGCCATGATCTTCGTTTTCTGAATGTTGAGCTTTAAGCCAACTTTTTGCTTTCCTCTTTCACTTTCATCAAGAGGCTTTTAGCTCCTCTTCACTTTCTGCCATAAGGGTGGTGTCATCTGCATATCTGAGGTTATTGGTATTTCTCCTGGCAATCTTGATTCCAGCTTGTGTTTCTTCCAGCCCAGTGTTTCTCATGATGTACTCTGCATATAAGTTAAATAAGCAGGGTGACAATATACAGCCTTGACGTACTCCTTTTCCTATTTGGAACCAGTCTGTTGTTCCATGTCCAGTTCTAACTGTTGCTTCCTGACCCGCATACAGATTTCTCAAGAAGCAGATCAGGTGGACTGGTATTCCCATCTCTTTCAGAATTTTCCACAGTTTATTGTGATCCACACAGTCAAAGGCTTTGGCATAGTCAATAAAGCAGAAATAGATGTTTTTCTGGAACTCTCTTGCTTTTTCCATGATCCAGCGGATGTTGGCAATTTGAACTCTGGTTCCTCTGCCTTTTCTAAAACCAGCTTGAACATCAGGAAGGTCACGGTTCACGTATTGCTGAAGCCTGGTTTGGAGAATTTTGAGCATTACTTTACTAGCATGTGAGATGAGTGCAGTTGTGTGGTAGTTTGAGCATTCTTTGGCATTGCCTTTCTTTGGAATTGGAATGAAAACTGACCTTTTCCAGTCCTGTGGCCACTGCTGAGTTTTCCAAATTTGCTGGCATATTGAGTGCAGGACTTTCACAGCATCATCTTTCAGGATTTGAAATAGCTCAACTGAAATTCCATCACCTCCACTAGCTTTGTTCATAGTGATGCTTTCTAAGGCCCACTTGACTTCACATTCCAAGGTGTCCAGCTTTAGATTAGTGATCACATCATCATGATTATCTGGGTTGTGAATATCTTTGTTGTATAGTTCTTCCGTGTATTCTTGCCACCTCTTCTTAACATCTTCTGCTTCTGTTATGTCCATACCATTTCTGTCCTTTATCGAGCCCATCTTTGCATGAAATGTTCCCTTGGTATCTCTAATTTTCTTGAAGAGATCTCTAGTCTTTCCCATTCTGTTGTTTTTCTCTATTTCTTTGCATTGATCACTGAAGAAGGCTTTCTTATCTCTTCTTGCTATTCTTTGGAACTCTGCATTCAGATGCTTATATCTTTCCTTTTCTCCTTTGCTTTTTGCCTCTCTTCTTTTCACAGCTATTTGTAAGGCCTCCCCCAGACAGCCATTTTGCTTTTTTGCATTTCTTTTCCATGGAGATGCTGTTGATCCCTGTCTCCTGTACAATGTCACGAACCTCCATCCATAGTTCATCAGGCACTCTATCTATCAGATCTAGGCCCTTAAATCTATTTCTCACTTTCACTGTATAATCATAAGGGATTTGATTTAAGTCATACCTGAATGGTCTAGTGGTTTTCCCTACTTTTCTTCAATTTAAGTCTGAATTTGGTAATAAGGAGTTCATGATCTGAGCTACAGTCAGCTCCTGGTCTTGTTTTTGTTGACAGTATAGAGCTTCTCCATCTTTGGCTGCATAGAATATAATCAATCAGATTCCAGTGTTGACCATCTGGTGATGTCCATGTGTAGAGTCTTCTCTTGTGTTTTTGGAAGAGGGTGTTTGCTATAACCAGTGCATTTCACATTTCCTCTGAATCCCAATATCTATATAATCAGCAATTAATAAACTCTTAAAAAGTGGTAGTTGATAAAGGCTGAAAGAGTTAAATGTTTGCAACAAATGCTTATTAAGCGTAAATAATTATCTTAATCTTCCCAATAACTCAATAAAGTAGAACTTGAATGATCCCCTTTTAAGGTGAGAAAACTGAGGCTTATACAAATAAAACTTATTTTCTCAAGGTCACCCAAATAATAAAGAAACTGGAATTCAATCTTATTTCTATTACTCCGAACTGACACTGTTGCAACAGTAATGGTAAGCCCTCAAAACCAAGTGGGGCAAATGTAACTGACCTGATGTTTTTAGGGGAAAAAAATCACCACATTAATTAGCACAACTGATTATGAGGGCCTACATAAGATATTTTTTAAAATTGAGAGTAACCTTGGGATAATTGATTCTACTTGCACAGGTAATAAACAAGAAAAAAACATTTAACTAGTCAATTCAAGCCTAAACAGAAGGTGGTTTTTCCTAGCATCTTCCATTAGGAGAATCAGGAGAGTGTGGACAGATGTAACCAAACTTTCCATATTCTTCAGGTCCCTGCTATTCACTACTGACAGATTTGAAACAGAGGTCAACTGCACAGGCTTATGTTCCTTATTGTGGACACAGGACCAGGTCAGGAGACCTGTTTTTTCAAAAGCTCTAGGATACGAAAGCTTTTGGAATTCCATACATAACCTTACTGATGAGCCATATTGTTGTTCCTTTGCTAAGTGGTATTCAACTCTTTGTGACCCCAGTATGCTATGCTTTTCTGTCCTATACTATCTCCCGGGTTTGCTCAAATTCATTTCCATTTTTAGATGATGCCATCCAACTGTCTCATCCTCTGTCACCCCCCTTCTCCTGCCTTCCATCTTTCCCAGCATCAGGGTCTTTTCTGTGAGTCAGCTCTTCGCATCAGGTGGCCAAAGTATTGGAGCTTCAGCTTCAGCATCAGTCCTTCCAGTGAATATTCAGGACTGATTTCCTTCAGGACTGACTGGTTTGATCTCCTTGAAGTCCAAGGGACTCTCAAGAGTCTTCTTCAGCACTATAGTTTGAAAGCATCAGTTCTTTGGCATTCAGCCTTCTTTATGGTGCAACTCTTACCCACACACGACTACTGGAAAAACCATAGCTTTGACTTTACACACTTTTGTCAGCAAAGTGATGTCTCTGCCTTTTAATACACTGTCTAGGTTTGTCATAGCTTTCCTTCCAAGGAGCAAGCATCTTTTAATTTCATGGCTGCAGTCACTGTCCACAGTTATTTTGGAGCCCAGGAAAAGAATCTGTCAGTTGTTTCCATTTTTTTTCCCCATTTATTTGCCACAAAATGATAGGACCAGATGCCATGATCTTAGTTTTTTGAAGGTTGAGTTTTAAGTCATGGTATTGGGCAAATTTAATTTGAAACCAAAAGAAAAAATAGAGCCTGGTGCAGTTATTTCTGGAAATATGGGCTTACAGATGTAAACTAGAGGTGTGGGGTTAAGCCGGTGGTGCCTGGGAATGCCTGTGATTTCTCATTGTAGAAATGCCTTGAGTTTGAGAAGTCACAGATATTGTTAAAGTTGTGAAGATTTGTTGGAAATGAAGCCAAACTTTTGAAGCAGATTCTGCAGGTAGTGTTGTACAAGCTTTGAGTCTGTACAGCTATCCTTGGAGCTTGAACATCAGGGGATGGGAATTGGCAACCATCTGCCCTAGCAATTTGGTTGCATCTAGAGGGACTGATAGGGCTTCCCTGGTGGCTCAGACGATAAAGCATCTACCTGTAATGCAGGAGACCCAAGTTTGATCCCTGAGTTGGGAAGATCCCCTGGAGAAGGAAATGGCACCTCACTCCAGTACTCTTGCCTGGAAAAATCCCATGGATGGAGGAGCCTAGCAGGCTACAGTCCATGGGGTCGCAAAGAGTCAGACAGAACTGAGCGACTTCACTTTCACTTGCAGAGGGACTGATGAGCAGAGGGAATTGGGCCCTTAGAATTTGAGTCTATATGAACCTCAGAGCTAACCCCAACTTTCTAATGATGTCATCAAGCTCTGAACAATATTTGGGTCTATCTGGGACTGTGAATGGAGAAGACAATGACACCCCCACTCCAGTACTCTTGCCTGGAAAGTCCCATGGATGGAGGGAGCCTGGTAGGCTGCAGTCCATGGGGGTCACTAAGAATCGGCATGACTGAGCGACCTCACTTTCGCTTTTCACTTTCATGCATTGGAGAAGGAATGGCGACCCACTCCAGTGTTCTTGCCTGTAGAATCCCAGAGACAGAGGAGCCTAGTGGGCTGCCATCTATGGGGACACGCAGAGTCGGACATGACTGAAGCGACTTAGCAGCAGCAGTAGCAGGGACTGTGAAAATACATTCTCTTTTAAAAAAATGCCATTAAAGCTGAGATGCCAACTTAGAGTCAAAATTGAGGTAAATTCTGTAGGAATGAAGCCTCTTGTTCTTGAAAACAGTATAATTTAGCATCTTATAATATTTGTATTAACTTGACAAAAATTTTCAAAGATGAGTGAATAAATTGATTTTATATTTTCATAATGTTATTACAGTTGGAATTTTTAGTAGTGTACAGGATTTACAAATAATCATTTTTATCAATTTAAAAAAATCCCTTGGCTATATACATTCATATAACATTTCTGGTTGCATGAGTCATTATTTGAAAGTGCCCTTTGCCACAAGGTTCTTACTTTAGCTACCTTAAGATTAAATCTGCTCATAGCAAATATCTATACAAGTGTTCTCAATTTTAATATCCTTGAAAATAGAAATACTCTTTAGACTATGATTTTTTTAGTATGGTCTTGGGCTTTTTATTGTTGGAGGACATATTTTGGGGACATAACCACCAGAGGGGCAGACAGGCTTATCAGTGAAGTTACTATATTTCCCATTCCTTAAAAATCTCAATTAGTTTCTTTGTAATATTTCTAATGGGGAAAATGAGGTATTGGGAAATCATACCTGTTATTCAATTTCAGAGCATGCTCAGTCTTGCTTCACAGCTGTGTTCATAAAAATGTTTAGTGTCTATGTCCCATGAGGGAATAAATTCTGTGAGTGCAGGCTCTGTGTCTGTGTTGTACATGCCGTATTTTCATTGAGCCCAGTTCCTGAAACTTAAAATGAGGTCAGTAATTGTTGGTTAAATAAATGAATGAACAAAGCAAGGAAGTGACCCATTCAAGGACGCATGGAATCAACAACTGAAGGGAAGAAGAAGGGTAGTAGCTGTGAAAGAAACTTGGAGAAAAAGTCCCAAATTAAATGTAGCCTTTTCTCTCTAAATGAAAATAGGTTCATTTAAAAAAAAAAAGAAACAAAACTGCTCTGGGTCAAACATCATTTTTATTTTGTAGAATGATCATTTAACTTAAGGTTAAAGGTAGACATAAATAGAATTCACTAACTTGATAAAATAATTCTGTACTCAATGCCAAGCCTGGCTGAGTGAGTAATGAGGACCAGAAAAGTTAGTGTTATTCAATAATAATATGATGTATACCAGTATTCATCACAGCATTATTCATTGTAATGTTTCCCAAAGTGGAAACAATCCAAACCAGCATCAACTGATAATGGATAAACAAAATGTAGTATATACTCACTATAGAATATTCTTTAGCCACAAAAGGGACTGAAGTACTGATTCCTGCTACCACATCAAGGACAGTATGTGAAGTAAAAGAAACCATCACAAAAGGCCACATTTTGTATGATTTTATTCATGTGAAATGTCCAGAATGTGCAGATCTGTGGAGACATAAACAGATTATTAGTTGCCTAATTCTGGGGAGATAGAAAAATAGACCGCTTAATGGGCATGGGGTTTCTTTTGGTCAGCTGAAAATGTTCTGAAATTAGATAATTGTTGTACAACATTGTGAATATACTAAAAACCACTGAGCTGTATACTTTAAAATGTTAAATGATGTATTTTAAATTCTGTGAAGTTTTACCTCCATTAAAAATAAATGAATGGAGCTTTCCTGGCAGTCCAGTGGTTAAGACTCTGTGCTTTAAATACAAGGGGCATGGGTTCAATCCTGATAAAGGGAACTAAGATCCTACCTGCTCTGCAGTGCAGTCAAAAAACGTTTTATTAATAAATAGCTTTAAAAAGCCATATTAACACATTCATTTACTTTGAATGCTATTTGGAGGAGAAATGGAAATGCAAATTGATTTTTAAACATAGGTTTAAAGACTTTCTTCTGACAAGGAACTCATTTTCACTATATTAAAAACATGGACTTAATTGAAAAATATGCTATTCAATCTAGGTCTTTCTTCATTCATTCATTATTATGATGGCAAATAGCAGTATATATTAAATAAATTGCAGTTTCCAGCCTGGCCTCTCTGCATTAAGACTGCAACTCAGCTAGTTAACATGCTAATTTTGCCAAGTTAGATAGTCTCTCTGTATCTCATGGTTCTCATCTGAAAAATGAGTATAATAATAGTGCTTACCTTTCTAGTTCATGTATATCAATGTATTTCAATCCCTAGGTGCATATTAGGGTGCTGACTATTTTTTTTTTAATGATGAGTTCACAGCTGATTCACATGGACACACAGGATAGAGAATCACTAACATGTAAAAGGCATGTAGCAACATGCCAAGCATGTGGTGAGCAGTGAATAAATGGTAGTTTCATAGTGTTGTCAATGACTTTTAAATTATATTATTTTATAAGATGAAAATATATCTTTGGTGTTGTTCAGTTGCTCAGTCGTGTCCAACTCTTTGTGACCCAATGGACTGCAGCACACCAGGCTCCCATGTCCTTCACCATCTCCTGGAGTTTGCTCAAACTCATGACCATTGAGTCGATGACGCCATCCAACCATCTCATCCTCAGTCATCCCCTTCTCCTGCTTTCACTCTTTCCCAGCATTAGAATCTTTCCCAGTGAGTAGACACTTTGCCGGAGAAGGCAATGGCATCCCACTCCAGTACTCTTGCCTGGAAAATCCCATGGATGGAGAAGCCTGGTGGGCTGCAGTCCATGGGGTCACTAAGAGTCAGACACGACTGAGAGACTTCACTTTCACTTTCCACTTTCATGCACTGGAGAAGGAAATGACAACCCACTCCAGTGTTCTTGCCTGGAGAATCCCAGGGATGGGGGAGCCTGGTGGGCTGCTGTCTATGGGGTCACACAGAGTCGCACACGACTGAAGCGACTTAGCAGCAGCAGCAGCAGGCTCTTTGCATCAAGTGGTATGCAAAGAGTTGGCTTATTTGCATATAGTAGATAAAGTATATTACTATAGCATAAAAAATGAGGAGGGAAGTTAGGGTAAAGGATGTATGAAGAAGAAATACATTTCCACTGAAATTTATATTTTATTGAACAAAGAGCATTATACCAACTGTCGTCAACAGGTAGATTCTTCTTAGTAGAACCTCTCTGAATTTTGTTTTAGGGTTTTAAATTTTATTGAAGTATAGTTGATTTACAATGTTGTGTTACTTTCTGCTGTACAGATAAATGTGATTTAGTCACACACACATGTGTATTCTTTTTCATATTCATTTTGAATTTTGTTTAATGGAATTTCCCTATACAGCATATATTTGAAATACCTTTATTTATTAGCAAATTGTATGTTTCCTAAAACCATTCTCTTGCTTTCATTTGCTTCACTGGTCTGAAAGTATCACTTTAGTAAAATAATAAACTCTCTTAAAACACAAAAATGCAAAACTTCAATAATTATGTACACATACAATACAGTGTTATGGGCTGATATTTGTGTCCATCCAAAATTCTTATGTTGAAATCCTAACCCCTAATGCGATGGTATTAAGAGGTAGGGCTTGTGGGAGGTGATTAGGTCATAAGAGTAGAGCCCTCATGAATGGGATTAGCATGCTTATAAAGGGGTGCTCAGAGCTCTCCAGTCTTTCTGCCATGTGAGGACACAATTAGAAGTCTGCAACTTGGAAGAGGCCTTCCCCCAAACCAGACTGTGCTCACACCCTGATTTCAGACTTCCAGCCTCAAGAACTGTAGAAAATAAATTTCTGTTGTTTATAAGCCACCTACTCTATGATATTCTGTTTAAGCAGCCTTACGTAAGACATGCAGTATCCCTGATTCAAGTGGATTCATCATTAATTGTACTACTAAGATGAGATCTGGGGAATAAAGAAACTAGGGCTTTTCACTTATTCTTACTGAGGCTCTGTCTCCTCAATGATGGAAAAAAAGGTTGAACCAGATGATCTGTAAGTTTCCTTGTATCTCTAACATTTTGTGAGTTGGTGAGCACACAATTGTGTTTTATGGTGTTAGATTTTACAAACTAGCTAGGTTGGAAAACTCATGAGCTCTCCTTCTGATTACTACATTGTGGTTAACTTTCCTTACTGCAAGGTCCTGAAGTGAACATATTCCCACTGAATCTATTTTTGGGGATGTAATTTTCTAGTCTCATGTCCTTTCATCCAGCTTGTTTAGCTTTATTTTTATGACTTTTACTAGCAAAGAATGAATCAGTTCTTACTGGGTATGGTATTTCCTCCAAGGGGTATTTTGGAAATTTGTGGGCTTTTCGGTCTTTTAGTATAGTCAAATCTGAACATTTAAATGTTGGAATACATATTCCTTTGTTATTATTTTTTATTGAAGTATAGTTGATGTACAGTATTATTTATATACTTGTATGTACAGACATACAACATAGAGATTCACAATTTTTAAAGGTTATATACTCTACTTATAGGTATAAGATATTGGCTATATTTTGTGTTGTACAATATATCCTTATAGCTTATTTTATGCTTAATAATCTGTGCGTCTTAATATCCTATCCCGAACTTGCCCTTTCCTGCTCCCCTCTGCTCATAGCAGCTGTTTCCTGTGAGTCTGCTTCTTTCTTGTTTAATTCAGTAGTTGTATTTTTAGATTCCATGTATAAGTGATGTCATACAATATTTGTCTTTCTCTTTCTGACTTAGTTACCATTCAGTGTTTGTCTTTCTCTTTCTGACTTATTTGTTTACCATTCAGTATTTGTCTTGCTCTTTCTGACTCATTTCAGTTACTATAATTCCCCCAAGTCCATCTGATTGTTGCCAATGGCACGATTTCATTCCTTTTACTGCTGAACAGTCTTTAGTATTCCACAGTGTATGTGTATATCGTCTCTGTGTGGGAGACTTAGGTGCAGTTCCTGGGTCAGGAAGATCCCTGGGGAAGGAAACAGGTGCCCATGCCAGTATTCTTGCCTGGAGAATCCCATGAACAGAGGAGCCTGGTGGGCTATAGTCCATGGGGCCACAAAGAGTTGGACACGACTGAGGGACTAACACGCACATGTGTATAGCTATATCTATACAGACATACCACATGCTCTTTATCCATTCATTTGTTGATGGATGCTTAGGTTGCTTCCATAGCTTGGCAACTGTAAATAATGCTGCTATGAACATTGGAGTATATATATCTTTTTGAATTAGTGTTTCCATTTTTTTGGATATATACCAAACAGTGGAATTGCTGGATCATATTGTAGCTATATTTTTAATTTTTAGAATCGCTCTTTTTTTCTGCTTTCCACAGTGGCTGTACCAACTTACAATAGTGTACGAGGGTTCCCTTTTCTTCATAGCCTTGCAAACATTTGTTATTTGTATTCTTTTTAATAATAGCCTTTCTGACAAATATGAGGTGACATTGTGGAAATGTACCTTATTTTTTATTTTTAAAGTAAATTATCGAGTAATTGTAAAGAAAATTTTTCTTTGTATAATGATGCGCTATATACATTTTAAATGATGTAGAGAGGTAGGTTATATATCTATGAATTTCACTTTAGGATAGTACAGAAAGCATTAGAAAATATTTTTATAAGAAGGTATGGTTGAGGATCATCAATGATAAATGTACTTTGATGCTGATATATACTGCAGTGGGGAGAAAGAGATAGGAAAGATAATATTTTACATTTATGTAGTAATACTTAGGTACTGTGTTTTGTATGTGACCTTACTATGCATGGTGTCTCATCCTTCTAAAATAGGTGGTATTATTCTTCTCTATTTCATGATGAAGATCTGAGGCTTAAGGAGGTTTATTAACTTCATTCCCTCATCATATTTTAGAGACCAGTATCTGCAGCTACAAGTATTTGGAGCAGAGCTGGTAACAGAAAAGACATAAGTTCTGCCCTTAAGGAGTTTATATTTTAGTGATGAGAGAGAGACTAAACCAAAGCAATAAATAAATAAGACAGTCAGGTTGTGATGGGTGTCATAAAGACAGGCAAATGAAATGACTTGAGAAAACTTGCCCAAAGTGGTGTGACTATTGGGTGACGGGGCTCCATCTGAATGTAGACGTTACTCGATGGCTGCCATAGCCATTGAATGACCATCACTAATATCAAATTACGAGGTCATCACCTCTTCTAAGGTTGTCCAGAAGAATGCCAGAATGTGTGAATGAGTAACCAAGAAGAAAGATCTGTTCAGAGCAGTTTTTGCTGGGTATTTTTCCTTTTGCATTCCTGTCAGGTGAAGTGCCTGCACGACATTGGTAACTACAACAGCCCCTCCTGTACTCTGCAACATTTTCGTTTTTAACACTGCTAATACTTATGAAAATGCATTTCCAAGTCAATAAGGTTAAATGCTTTTCTGATTTCTTAAGTGTGATTTTCAGAAACATCCACCAGTTTTATTCCCCTATGGCAATGTATCTGTCATGCCGAACTTTGGATAAGTGTATCCACTCTATGAGATGAGAAACTGAGTACTGACTGGAAACAGATGTTGCTGCTCTTAGAAATGAAATAGCAGAAGTTTTGGATAGACATTTGGAAGGGTGATTATGTCATTGGGCTTCCCTCGTGGCTCAGACAGTAAAGAATCCATCTGCAATGCAGGAGACCTGGGTTCCATCCCTGGGTTGTGAAGATCCCCTGGAGAAGGGAGGCAACAACCCACCCAGTATTCTTGCGTGGAGAATTCCATGGACAGAGGAGCCTGTTGGGCTACATTCCATGGGGTTGTGAAGAGTCGGATGCGAGTGAGTGACTAACACTTTCACGACTTTCATAGTCATTCCATAGAGTAAGTGTAGAGAGGTAGGTAAGCCTTCTAAGAAAGAGGACCTACCAACTAAAGTCTGGACCATGAGAAAGTTTGGGAAAAGCCTTTTGAAATGAAAAAACTTGGAAAGTTATGTTCTAGCTTCAAGAAAAAGATCAATATTAGGAACTCTTGCTGCTGCTGCTGCTAAGTCGCTTCAGTCGTGTCCAACTCTGTGCGACCCCATAGACGGCAGCCCACCAGGCTCCCCCCGTCCCTGGGATTCTCCAGGCAAGAACACTGGAGTGGGTTGCCATTTCCTTCTCCAATGCATGAAAGTGAAAAATGAAAGTGAAGTCGCTCAGTCGTGTCCGACTAGTAGTGACCCCATGGACTGTAGACTACCAGGCTCCTCTGTCCATGGGATTTTCCAGGCAAGAGTACTGGAGTGGGATGCCAATGCCTTCTCCGCTAGTGATTGCTACTACAAGATAAAGATTAGAAAAGTATACACTTTTTTAAAAATATCTTAAAGCTTTGTTCAAGTTATAAATTCTTTCAATAAACACAGTGATAAGTAGATCTTATGTTTGGTTGTTTGAATCACGATTTCAAATCTGTGGAAAAAGAGAATGAAATAGAAGGGAGAGTGCTGCTTTATTGGTCCTGGTTATCACTTCCAAGGAAATCGTCCTTCTGGTCCTCATGGCCACACAGTTAGCAGGACTTTTGATGCTCTAACTATTTTCCTAGACAAGAACAGCCTGCAAAGAGAAATAAAAAGCTTCAGAACACATCTTGTAAACTCCAGCTTATAAAAACATTGATCGTATCTCCATGCACATATCAAGCAGAGCTCATGTAAGTGCTTAGATTAATTGTGTTTTTGGAAAACATGCTAAATACCTGGTCATCTTTTTCATTCATTCTTTAGCTCTTTATCATGTTCTTTGGGGTACTCAGAGAAAAATATTAATTCTAACCTTGTGTTTACTATTTAAAATGATTTTATATATGTGTATTTCATAGAAAATTTCCTACTCTTGTTCTTGACTATTCCTTTTATCTTTATAGATGCTCAAAGTTTGACAAAACCCAATCTAATTCCTACTTTATGTATGTTGCTTTAAAAGCACACTTCTCCCTAATACTAATTAGCAATCTTACAATGAATAGCACAGTTAATTTCTCAAGCAGCATAACTTGCATTGATTTCATAAATTTGAGGGTTGACTTTAAATTATTTCTGTAATAATTTTTAGTATTCATCACCAAATCCACACTGGCCAGCTCAGACTCTGGGGAATTCAGTGACTATCTTGTATACTCAGTTCATCTTTTGCAACTGTATTGGCCAACTTGCAAATTTATCTGCAGCATGCCTGGGTGGTTTTGTAGAGAAAACAGCTACTCTCAGGGGTCTAATGCCTCTTCTCCACCAATCAGAATACAGTTCATGATTCATTAGGTTTGTTGGCTAGATTATTTAACTTAATTCAATATAAATTATTTAATTCCAAAAGCCTTCCTGGTATCCAATATGAATGAAACAATTATTCCCGGACACACTCATCCAAATAACACCACACAGTTTTACCAAGCCCCGAGACAGTCATTAAATTCCAGCTATCCACAGCTACACACAAGCTCCTCATGCTGAGTTTTTGAGGATTACAACATTATTGAAATTGTTTGGATTCAATAAAGGACTGTGTTATTTCTGTATTTAATGAGAACATCCCAATTACATAGCAATGTGATTAGATACAATCATAAACTATTTCTAGGTAGCGGTTTTGCATTTGTTTAGATAGTGTCCTTTCTTCTGTTCTCTATTCTAGTCCATACAAAAAGGAACAACTCCATGTTTGCTTAACGTTAAGTCTGCTGCTTAGAAGCTTCCTCAAGGTTATCTGTCTCTTGACATCATTTCTATCTGGTCAGTGGCTTGTGGAAGTAGGATCTGTGGTTGGTGTAATTTTCTCTTGAATATAATTTATATGTGTCCCTAAATGTAGTATTCATTCCTTAGATTAAACTCTCTGGAAGCAGACTCTGAAGTAGAGAATTGTGTGTTTCCTGTAGGACAGTGAGGGAGTCAAGATTGGTAGAGGGTTGGCATTGCACCTGAGGCTCAGCCTATTCTGCAAGGCGCTCTGGAGCTGGGATGGCCTCTGAAAATCTGTATCAACCAGTTATCAGCTGTGGGCTACTCTCTGGAAGAAGGCATAATGCTGTGGTGAAGGCAGTCTCTAGCAAGCTACCAGCGGTCAATATTCCCAGTAGCTGAGAGAATGAAGTGTCAGTCCTAAGGGAGGATCTTAGAGCACCGCCTATCCACTACCCCCATTCTAAGGAAAACCTGAGTGAGAAGTATTGACAGAAACTGAGAAATGGAGGCACAGCATGGCTACTTTAATACATAGTCTTGATTTTCTCTTAAAATCTGTTAAAATTTTTTACTCTTCTTTCCCCCTGTTTTCCTTCTCTACTTTGTCTTCAACCAGGCCAGGAATGGAATAAGGTAGACCCCAGAGAATTTCAACCCTGGAGAATAGCAAACAGTGTGGCAGAATTCCTGTGAGACCCAGCTGAAACCCTCAGATGTAGTCTGAGGCCTGCTTAGAAATCTGTGCATAAAATGGCATTTGGAAAAGGGAAGATGCTGTTTAAGAAGAGGAGTCAGTTACAAGTGACAGTTTGGTTCTTTCTCTCATTACTCCTTACTCATAAGTACGATGCACTTGTGTATTTGCACTGGCATTTCTCTAGCTAGCCACACTTAATTGCACCCTCCAACTTAAAGAAGATTCGTTATGGCCCTCAGATAGAGGCAAAAAGAGTCTTTGTTACCAAAAGTCTTCTATCCAAGCCTCCCCCTCCCACCCTTCCCACAGCTTACACCTGTCCTTTTGTTGTTCAGTTGCTAAGCTGTGTCCATCTCTTTGTGACCCCGCAGACTGCAGCTTGTCAGGCTTCCCTGTCCTTCACTATCTCCTGGGGTTTGTGCAAATTCATGCCCACTGACTTGGTGATGCTATCTAACCATCTCATCTTCTGTTACCCCCTTTCTCCTTTTACCTTTTAATCCTTTTACTCTTTCCCAGCATCAAGGTCTCTTCCAATGAGTTGACTCTTTGCATCAGCCTTGCTTTTCCTTTCTTTCATTCATTCGTTTAGTCATTAATTTACTCTTATTTATTGACTTCCTACTAAGTGCCAGTTTCATTCCAGTGTGTCTGGATCTCAACTGACTGCCTAGACTGTGTGATACTTGTTTTGCTTCTCATCTGGCTCTTGTTTGTTCTGACTTCTGAGTCATAGCTGATCCTAATAGAACAATTGTCAGTTCAGTTCAGTAATTCAGTCATGTCTGACTCCTTGCGACCCCATGGACTACAGCATGCCAGGCTACCCTATCCATCACCAACTCCCAGAACTCGCTCAAACTCATGTCCATTGAGTTAGTGATGCCCTCCAACCATTTCATCCTCTGTTGTCCCCTTCTCCTCCTGACTTCTTTCCCAGATGCTGCTGCTGCTGCTAAGTCGCTTCAGTCGTGTCCAACTCTGTGACCCCATAGATGGCAGCCTACCAGGCTTCTCTGTCCATGAGATTTTCCAGGCAAGAACACTAGAGTGGGTTGCCATTGCTGTCTCTGTCTTTCCCAACATCAGGGTCTTTTCCAGTGAGTCAGTTCTTTGCATCAGATGGCCAAAGTATTGGAGCTTAAGCTTAAGCATCAGTCCTTCCAATGAATATTCAGGGCTGATTTCCTTTAGGACTGACTGATTTGATCCCCTTGCAGTCCAAGGAACTCAAGAGTCTTCTCCAACACCACAGTTCAAAAGCATCAATTCTTCAGTACTCAGCTTTGTTTATGATCCAACTCACATCCATACATGACTACTGGAAAAACCATAGCTTTGACTAGATGGACCTTTGTTGGCAAAGTAATGTCTCTGCTTTTTAATATGCTGTCTAGGTTGGTCATATCTTTTCTTCCAAGGAGCAAGTGTCTTTTAATTTCATGGCTACAGTCATCTGGAGTGATTTTGGAGCCCAAGAAAAGAAATACTGTCACTGTTTCCATTGTTTCCCCATCTATTTGCCATGAAATGATGAGACCAGATGCCATGATCTTAGTTTTTTGAATGTTAGGTTTTAAGCCAGCTTTTTCACTCTCCTCTTTCACTTTCATCAAGAGGTTCTTAAGTTCCTCTTCACTTTCTGCCATAAGGGTGGTGCCATCTAACTATCTGAGGTTGTTGATATTTCTCCCAGCAATCTTGATTCCAGCTTGTGCTTCATCCAGCCCAGCATTTTGCCTACTGTACTCTGCATATACGTTCAATAAACAGGGTGACAGTATTCAGCCTTGATGTACTCCTTTCCCAGTTTGGAACCAGTCCATTTTTCCATGTCTGGTTCTAACTGTTGCTTCTTGACCTGTATACAGATTTCTCAGGATGGTCTGGGATTCCCATCTCTTTAAGAATTTTCCACAATTTGTTGTGATCCACAGAGTCAAAGGCTTTGGTGTATTCAATAAAGCAGAAGTAGATGTTTTTCTGGAACTCTCTTGCTTTTTCAGTGATCCAGTGGATGTTGGCAATTTGATCTCTGCTTCCTCTGCCTTTTCTAAATCCACCTTGAACATCTGGAAGTTCTTGATTTACGTACTGTTGAGGGCTGGCTTGGGGAATTTTGAGCATTACTTTACTAGTGTGTGAGATGAGCACAATTGTGTGGTAGTTTGAACATGCTTTGGCACTGCCTTTCTTTGGGATTGGAATTAGATTTAGTTGATCCTCTTGTTTCTTGTTATCAGAAACCACTGCTTGACAAATCTGATGTTCTTACCTACCTTTCAGACATGTTAAGTGGTTTCTGAGTACTATTCTGGCCTTCAAGTCATGATCCATTTCCTCTGATCACAGTTCATCTCCTGGCATATGCAATCTACTGTCACCAAATCCACTGTAAGCAAAGGGAAAAATACCCTAAATAAGAGTGGCTGTGGGAAAGACTGAATGGAAAAGCTGGACTATGGAGGCTGAGGATAGCACTTAGGAATGTGGAGAGTTGTTCAATAAAATTGGACTCACAGTTTGTCATTGATAACAAATTAATCGTTTGACTTTGTATGCACAATTATTTGCCTCTTTTTCATTTCATTTCTCTCCCAGGGACTGAAAGTAATTAAACAATTGTTCTATTTGTTCTTTGGAAAACACTTTAATCTTTCTGATTTTATTTTAGTCCAGTAATTTTAAATCAGTCTACTTATGGTGTAAAGTTGTTCACTTACTTGCTTTTTCTCTATTCTTTTACTTTTTGAAGATCTTTATTATTTCCTTGCTCAAAAATGTTAAATGTTGTTTTATGGCTTAGTTCAATGCAAGTTCCTTATTTCAGAGGGAAAGAGTCAACAGACTGAGTGTAGTTGTTTTGAAGTTTAATGCCTTTTAGACTTTACACTGTGCCAGTCTGCCTTGATGCCAACATGAAGGAGGCCAGTGTAAACACAGTCCTCTTAAGACGTTGCATGTATTAGCTTCTTTAACCCCACAATAGTCATATGATCTAGGCACTATTATTTCCAATTTAAAAGCAAGGATACAGATGAACAGAGGGTAACTTGTCCTCTGTCACCAAGATACTGAACTCCAGAGCCAGTGTTCTTGTCCATCAAGTTATACCACCTGGTTAGAAATGCACTCCAAGATAACTCCAGAATCCAGTTATAAAGCCCATTTTGTATGCTGGCCTGATACTCCCCTCATGTTATGGATAACTTCTTCCATAATATGTTGTTTGTTCAAGCCAGTAGGCCACAGCTGATGAAAATTTTCCTGCTATGCAACTTAAACATGGGAACCTGCTCTTCTATCTCACTTCTTTATTGACTTCCCATATACCTTCTATTTTCATTTGAAAATTTATCTGGAGTCCCTTGACTATCCCTGTTAATTTTTTTTTCCTGGCCATGTTTTGTTTTTTTATTTGAATTTTTTAAGTGTGATATTTGAGTTAGTAAAGATAGAACTTTTATGAAAGATTCAATATCAAAATTAAGTTGCATTTCAAGGCATTATGGGTAAAATTGAAAGGAAGAGTATTTAAAAATCCCCATTGAGGTTCTCCTAACTGAGTCTTTTGAGGCTAATGCAGTCATCTCAGCTTGATTTATGATTATATATTCTGACGTATGAAATGCTGTTTATAAATAGTTTAATAAAGGGCTATTGCTCCAAATTCCAAATTAGCAGTGAGGATGATTTCCATTAGAGAAGACAGTTTTGGAGGATTTTATTTTTGATACTTAATAAAGTGAATTCTTTTTTCTCAGTACAATACATGCTGTTGACTTGTGGCTCAGCTCTAGGGACCTGATGTTGTATTCAAAGAGTAAAACGTATCTCTGCTCATTGTTTGTTTACTACATTTTAGGTACATACGGGAAAGTTATTTTCCTTACAGTTCCCAGTTCAGCCTTTTCTCTTGATTATATGTTAAAAATATGTGCATAAAGTCCCCAGGATCTCAGTTTAACAATGTGACTCTCCAAGCCTCTTTTATTAAGTGACATTTCTAGTATTTTAATGAGGGTTTGACATTTTCACATGTTACAATTTTGTTTTATTTTTATATTCATTGAAGTGACTTTCATGTTGCCTTTGTGTGCAGTCAGTTTACAATTTTTAAAGGTACTTGGAGACATATTTTCAGAAAGAAGTACATCAGGAAACCATTCAAGATTCTCAGTGTTAGTCTTCAGTGGAGTGTATTTTTTTTTTAAAAAGATTGCAAAGCTTTAAGCGTAGGGGTTTTGTTCTGAGCAACATGTAATACTAGATTCTTTGGAAATGGCAAAACATGATTTAGACCAGAGCTTTCTTTTTTTAAAAATTTTATTTTTACTTTATTTTACTTTACAATACTGTATTGGTTTTGCCATACATTGACATGAATCTGCCACAGGTGTATACGAGCTCCCAATCCTGAATCCCCCTCCCACCTCCTACCGTATATCATCTCTCTCGACCAGAGCTTTCAAATTCTAACACCTGGACGGCCCAGCGGGTGACATCAGTGAAAGAGGTGGGTGCAGTGGACTGCAGAGGGCTGCAACAGGTGTGTCCCCCCCGAAAGGGCCGCTGCAGATTCGCCCTTTCAGGTAGCTGCTATGAGGAAATTTCGATATCATCTAGTTTTTTGGATTCTAAGGGGATCTGGATGATTAAGTGAAATATTCTAATTTGAGACACTGGCTATTTCTGGCCTTAGATTATCCAGCACACACCTGGACACAGGTACTTTGTTAATAAGTAAGTAAAGTCGCTCGGTTGTGTCCAACTCTTTGCGACCCCATGGACCGTAGCCTACCAGGCTCTGCAGTCCATGGGGTTTTCTAGGCAAGAATACTGGAGTGGGCTGCCATTTCTTTCTCCAGGGGATCTTCCCAACCCAGGGATCGAACCCAGGTCTCCTGCATTGCAGAGAATGATTAATGCTTCCAAAGAGCCAAGAAGGAAAAGCATGATCAGAGATTGTCTTTCAAATGACTCAGAAAAGCAGAACCCCATTCTAGGACTCTTTGTTCAGCTGCCTTTGCCTAAGGGCAAAGCACTGTGTGGTATCATTCTGAGGTGGGAAAAGTGGCCAAGCTGAACCCTCACTTTTTAAAATTAATTTATTTTAACTGTAGGATAATTACTTTACAATATTGTGGTGCTTTTTGCCATACATCAGCATGAATCAGCCACGGGTGTACATGTGTGCCCCCGTCCCCCATCCTGACGCCCTCTCCCCAGACCATCCCTCTGGGTTGGCCCAGAGCACTGGCTTTGAGTGCCCTGCTTCATGCATTGAGCTTGCACTGGTCATCTGTTTTACATATGGTAACATACATGTTTCACTGCTATTCTCTGAAATCATCCCATTCTCTCCTTCTCCCACATAGTCCAAAAGTCTGTCTTTACATACTGTGTCTCTGTTGTTGCCTTGCATATAGGATTGTCGTTACTGTCTTTCTAAATTCCATATATATGTACTAATACACTGTATTGGTGTTTCTCTTTCTGACTTATTTCACTCTGTATAGTAGGCTCCAATTTAATCCACCTCATTAGCGCTGACTCAAATGCATTCTTTTTTATAGCTGAGTAATACTCCATTGTGTATATGTACCACAGCTTTCTTATCCATTCGCCTGCCAATGAACATCTAGGTTGCTTCCATGTCCTGGCTGTTGTAAACAGTGTTGCAGTGAACATTGGGCTACACGTGTCTCTTTCAATTCTGGTTTCCTCAGTGCCCAGCAGTGGGATTTCTGGGTCAAATGGCTGTTCCTTTCCAGTTTTTAAGGAATCTCCGCACTGTTCTCCATAGTGGCTGTACCAGTTCACATTCCCACCAACGGTATAAGAGTGAACCCTCACTTTTTAAAGACCCTACAATTAAGCAGGAAGTCTAAGATATGACAGTCATAAGTAGTGAAAGGTGAAGTCAGACAAATTCCAAAAGGGATGTTCAAATGAAATTAAAAGGAGGGAGAAGTCCCATCTGATTAGTAAGACCAGAAACAAGTTCATGGCTATTGAGAGGAACCTTGACAATGATTATAGGATTGTGGTGAATGTGGGACATTCCAGAAGAGAGCAGAGATGGGAAAACAGGAGCATGAGGATGCTCCGAGAGCAAAAGCTAGACCAGTTTAAAGGCAGGAGAGCCATCAGTGAGAAGGCGAGCAAGGGAGGATGAGTGTGTATGTTGTAGAGGACTAGAGAGAAGAGGTCTTCAATGATTTTAGTAGACAGTGAAAAGCCATCAATGCTTTTTGACTTGGAGAGTATTTTGCCTACTATATTCTAGGGGTGAAATTTGAAAAACAAGATGGCAAAACAGAGGACTGGGGTTAGGACTTCAACACGTAATTTTGCTGGGGGGCAAATTCTGTTCATAACAAATGAGCACGTGAAGAATGTAAGAGTTTGCTCCTTTTTTTCTAAAGCTATTGAAGTAAAACCACTGGAGTTTCTAATGGTTTTAACATACCTAAGATTAAAGTGAATTTAACTGCAAGATAGGAGCATTGTGCTGAAATGCTAATATTAGTTTGGCCAAAACGTATGTTTGGGTTTTTCTATATCACTTTGTGAGAAAACCTGAACAAACTTTTTGATCACTGAATACAGCCTGTGGCACCCATTCTATGAGGTTAGAGAAAACAAAGTACTTTGTGCTTCCTTCTATAATGCATAAAGTGATAAAGTGTTAGTCTCTCAGTCATGTCCACCACTTTGCGACCCCTTGGACTGTAGCTTGCCAGCCTCCTCTGTCCGTGGGCTTTTCCAGACAAGGATACCAGAGTGGGCTGCCATGCCCTCCTCCAAGGTGTCTTCTTGTCTTCCCAACCCAGAAATCAAATGGGCTTCTCCCACATTACAGGCAGATTCTTTACTGTCTGGGCCACCAGGAAAACAAGGAACTTTGTGCTTCCTTCTGTAATAAAACTTCCCAAATCACTAAGTCGTAGCTCTGCCCCCAGTTTCTAGCAGAGGATCTGGCTCATAAGAAGGTGCTCAGAAAACACTGGTAGATGAACAGAGAATAAATAATACTAGATTGGTTCGTGCACCATAAAAATCCATATATCCTAAAGGCTAGTCAGCCCTTTCATCAAACCCCACTTTCCCACCACACATACCTAGTGGCTTTGGACTTAGAGAGCAAACAGTAAGAGATTTTATATATATATATATATATATATATATATATATGGAGGGATGAAAGACACAGAAGAGAGTTCTCCATAATGACTTGAACATGGAGTGGATGTCTATTTTGCTGGAGGTTAGGTTATGAAGGCAGAGTGCAAAAAAATAGCATCGTAATAGTGCCAATTACCCTGAACATTCTTTAGGAAGTCATAGCATTGGAGATATATAAAACACTCTGCTTTATCTTCCAGCATTCAAACAGCCCACTGCTTTCTTCTGTTCAGCATCGGTTGAAGTTGGCTTGAATTGAAGGATTTGATTATATGAAAAGGTATTTTTAAATGCTAGAATTAACTCCATGTGGTGATATGCTGTCAGTATGAAAAGCACCCCAGGAGAGACTGCCTGAAGGATGGCAATTTTCTACTCCTCTCTCAGCCCCACATTAGGATATATGACTGTTGAGTAGAATGGTGGAGTGAAATCTCTTTCTCCTTCCCTCCCTAGCACAATGCTTCTTGATGGCCCGGCATGTGTGGTTGATTTCCCCCAAGTTAAAATGCACATATGATATTTCTCTGTACCCAGAGTTGCGGGGGGCGGGAATTGTTTCTGACCAAAGCCCAGGAGCTTTGCTGCTTGTGCAGATGAGAATAAGGATCACACATTGCTGGGGTGATGCTTGCAAGAATGTAGTAAAATGCGTGAGCCAGGCAGGTATGGATCAACACCCTGCCATGGCCATCTGGCCAGAGTAGATCAGGACAATCGGTGTTCACTTGTGGGAAAAGTGAAATTATGTCTGCCTATTTGGATGATTTCAGGGGTTTTCAAGAGATCCGGGGCATCACCATGTGCTAAAGCAGGGCACACACTTGGTGTAGTGGAAGAAACTTGGTCTTGGAAGAAAGGAAAATGAGGGGGAGTTGCAGCCTTACCTCCTCTCATGTCCCTCTCGCCAGTGCTTGCTTGTTTGTTTCAGCTTTACTGAGGAAAAATTGACAAATAAAAATTGTATATACTTAAGGTGTACAACATGATGTTTTGTTGTACATGCACATTGTGAAATGATTACCACAATCAAGCTAGTTATCTGTCACCCCCATATGGTTTGCTTTTTTTCTTGTGATGAGGGCACTGAGATTTACTCTGTCAACAAATTTTAAGTATATAATATAATACTTTTAACTATAGTCACTATTCTGGACATTGGATCTCCAGAATTTATTCATCTTGCATAACTGAAACTTTGTAACTTTTGACTAATAGCCCCCAGATTCCAGGCCCTGGCTAACACCCTTCTACTCTCTGTTTCTGTGAGTTCTACTTCTTCAGATTTTACTTGTAAGTGAGATCGTGCAGTATTTGTCTTTCAGTGTCTGGCTAATTTCCTTTAGCTAAGCTGCTCCAGATTCATCTATATTGTAGCAAATGACAGAACGTCCTTCTTTTTAAAGGCTGAAATATATATGGATTCCTCAGTGGCTCAGCAGGTAAAGAATCCACCAGCAATGCAAGAGACACAGGAGACTTGGGTTCAGTCCCTGGGTCAGGAAGGTCCCCTGGAGAAGGAAATGGCAACCCACTCCAGTATTCTTGCCTGGGAAGTCTCATGGACAGAGGAGCCTGGCAGGTTATAGTCCGTGGGGTCACAAAGAGTTGGATATGACTGAGCAGTTAAGCACAGCATATATATGTATATCCCACATTTTCTTTGTTCATTCATTCATCAACAAACACTTAAACGTTGTTTCCATATCTTATTAGCCTCCTGTCTTTGTGAGATCTTTGGTAAAGTACCCAAACAGCTGTTATGTGGACAATAACACAAGATAGAGGTATTCAGAGGATTGCAAGAGAAAATGTATATAAAGTGTTTAACTTAAAGGCTGGGACAAGCTGACCAGTGAAGATATGGCAGTATCCTAGCTACCTCCTAACTACCTCCTAACCATGCGAGCACACCCATTTGCGAGGTGGGAGTGGGAGTGGGAATATGATAAACAAAAACAAAAAGGAAAATAGTAAGTTCCTTGGCTAACCCCATACAATCAGACATAATTAATGGACTAGCCAAGACGACATAACTGGTGTAGAGAATCCTGGACTGTGGGTCAAGAGACTGGCTTCTAGTTCTGGGTGAACTCTGGCCAAGTCCTCTCTCCTTTCTGTTCCCTTAACAGTAAAATGAAGGACTTGAAAGATCTCTAAGATCTCTTCCATTTCTAAGATAATAACCGTTTATGTCATGTCTCCTCATTGATTCTCTTACACCTTCCAAATCAAACCATTTCTTTGGTTGGTCTTAAAATTTCACCATCAAATAGTTCTAGGCTCCCTTTGCAGTACTTTTTCCCACTCTCACCTTGGAAAACCAACATTGCAGCAAATTGTCTCTTTGTTGTCTGTGCCCGGCATTCTCACCTTTGTGCATCTCTGCCCCTCTTCATCTGTGGATAATCTTCTCATCCTTTGCTGCATGCCACATGATACCATGTCCGTGAAGCTCTTCTGTATTTCCTCAAGATGTCTGTGTTGTATTCTTCTGTGGGGTCCCAATCACTGTCTTTTAGGTGCTAGTTGGCAACAAGGGAGCAGTGGGGTGATGGGGGCGGGGGGTCCTGGTAGTTCTAACATTATCGGGCCAATGTGGTGTCAGATCTGATGGCTTCCCTGGTGGCTCAGAGGTTAAGGCGTCTGCCTGCAATGCGGGAGACCTGGGTTTGATCCCTGGGTCAGGAAGATTCTTCTGGAGAAGGAAATGGCAACCCACTCCAGTATTCTTGCCTAGAGAATTCCCATGGATGGAGGAGCCTGGTGGGCTACAGTCCACGGAGTTGCAAAGAGTGTTATATCTGCAGGAAAGTGTGTGGACTTGGCTTGTAACTGAGGGAAAGACCCTTTAAATGATGCTTTTACAGAGCTCTGAAAGAAGAGAACTGCTTTTCACAGTCAGGTTCTGGAAACAGTGAGGCGTAGATGACATTTCTTTCAAGCTGTATGCAAAGTTTCCCCCCAGAGGAAAGAGATTAGAAGACAACATTAATTATTCTCAAGACTGTGAGTCCTGATTTTCACTAATTACTTAAATTTGCCAACTGCCTATTCTGACTTGTGACAGTCCACTGGTAGGAATCCAGACCTGCAGAGAGAAAACTATTTCCTTCTAGAAGGACCTGTTAGACCTCTCCAGCATGTCTAAAATGCAAGGAAGCAGAGCAATGACTCAGCAATACCAGGGAAGGGGTCAAGATCTGAGACCCTCAGCTACCACTGCTCATCAGTGGAAGAATTCTCACAAGTAGTACATCCTTCTGTGCACCATAGTGGTTCATAGCATGAACCTTGGAGCCATAATTCCTGGGTTCAAATCCCAGTTCCTACCCTCCTGACTGGCTAACTTTGTGATCTTGACAAGTCACCCAGCCTTGTACTGTTGCAGGGCTTTGGCTGGGTTTGAAGACTGTTTCATTGGGCCCACGTCTGCTCCCTTCTCTTCTCCCTGATCTTCTTGGGGGATGTTGTCAGCACAGCCTGGCATGGCCAGAGCTAGGCCATTTCTAGTAGTATCTGTTCAAGAGGCTCTTCTAACTTTCCTTCAAGGTTTCCAACTGCCTTCTCAGCAGGCCCATCTCCTTGATGACCTCTGGGAATATTCTCATCTTATGCTCTGTGGCCTCATGGTTTCTTTGGTTGAGGATGGGTAAAATGGGTCAGATTAACAACATACTGGGGAGGCAGCTACAATATGCAGCCTCCCTCCTGCTCTCTAAGAGTACATATTGTATTAACTTGTTTTTCATTCATTCAGCTAGTCTTTACTAAGCATCTGTATGGATACAGTGGGCTGTTCAGATTAACAGATGTCTGCTCAAATACCAGGCAGTGCCAATGAAGTCTCTCTAAGACAGACATAATACAGAATTTCCTCAACTAGGATTTACTAAGCATGAGGCAAATGTTGATTTTTGCCCTTTTCCTGTTTGTGGCCTATTGGAGCCTCAACTACATTATAAAACAATGTGCGTTAAAATAGAAGAAATAAAGGGAGAATTTAGAAAGGTTAGCTAATCCAGAGTTAGGGTTCTTGGAAGAAGTGATCTCCAAAGAAGACCTAAAGACCTGAAAAATAAATAGGAGCTTACAATCCAAAGTGCAGGGTATGGGGCCTGCTCCAGGCAGAAGGAAAGCACTCTGAGGTTTAGATGGATGAGAGAGCACAGCTCTGACTGGGGACCTGAAATAGTGACTTTTGGGTAAAGGAGTAGACCAGTGGGGGAGTGTACTTGAGGTCGTGAGAGAATTACAAGGTGATATTTAGGTTTTAGAAAGACTGTTCCAGTCATAGCAGGAGGATGGATGGCGGAGATCCAGAGTGCAGGCAGCTGTTCAGCTTGTGCGCAGCAAGGCCGTACTGGGGTGAGTGAAGAAAGAGAGCTCAGCGTCACTGTTGGGAGGTACTTCTCGCAGTGCATTGTTTAAGGAACTATTATGACTCTGCACAGTAGCTTTGCTCTATCTGACCTTCAGCTTTCTTCTCTGTAAAATGAGTATTTCTAAAAACTTAGAAATGTAGTTCTGAATCATTTTTAGGACCTTTTTTTAAAAAAATTATTGATATATAGTTGATTTACAATGTTGTGTTAACTTCTGCTGTCCAGCGAAGTGATTTAGTTGTATATGTTTTACATACATGTGTATGTAAAACATGTTGTGTCTGTTTTATGGTTTATAGACATATACACACACAACTAATGTATATATGTATACACAATGTATATCTATATGTATATATATACATTCTTCTTTATGGTTTATCACGGCATACTGGATGTAGTTCCCTGTGTGAAGCAGTAGGACCTTGTTTATCCATCCTATATATAATAGTTCACATCAGCTAATCCCAAATTTCCAATCTGTCCCTCCTCCACAGCCCTCCCTTGGAAATCACAGAAGCCCTACAGTATGTTAATATGTACTTCTTGATATTTAAACTTTCATTGTGTCCCTCCTCCTCTGTATTGATTTTCCAGGGCTGCCATAGCAAACACCACCAACTGGGTGGCTCACACAAAATAAACAGATTTTCTCACAGTTCTGGCGGCTGGAAGTCTGAACAAGGTGTTATTGGGTATGGCTTATGAGGCCTCTCTCCTTGCAAATGGTTGCCTTCTCGCTGTGTCTTCACGTCGTTTTTCCTCTGTGTGCACACATTTCTGGAGCATCTCTGTGTGTCCAAATTTCCTCCTCTTATAAGGACACCAGTCATATTGGAGTAAGGTCCCCTAATGGCCTCACTTTAACTGAATTAACTCTGTAAAGGCCCTTTCTCCACGTACAGCCACCTTCTGAGGTGCTAGAATGGGCTTCAACATGCGAATTACAAGGAATACACAACATCATAGCTCTTTCTTTTTAAACCTATTTCGAATTCTGTAAATTTTCTAAAAATTTAGTTTTTTCAGTTTAAATTAACATTTAATTTAATTTTAAAATTATAATTTTTTTTAGTTCTAAAAATTTATTAAATTTCCCCAAACTAGAAACATCTAAGCTTGGTTGGAGGCACAACCTTCCCTCAATTCTGGTTCTCTTTTCTATGCCCCTTTCCCCTGTGTTTGATCCTCATATGAGTTAGTGATGGTGATGGTGATTTTATATGCTATCCATCTGTGGGGAAAACAAGAACTAGCTTGTCTTCTTTGGTATAGTAGCCAAGTTTATTTTCCTACAGTATAGCTGAATTCTGTCCTCTGCAATAGTAGGCCTTGTTCCCTCCTTTGTTCAGTTCAAATCTTTATGCCCCAATGAGAGTCTTACTTTTTGGCTAGGCTTTGTTTTCTTTCACAAGCCTTGGCTCCCCAGAATAACTTCCAAATGAATTATATCCTGTTCCTCCTAAGCTCTTTTAAAAACCATCTCAAAACCCCACCATGATCTGCAAAAGCTTATTGCATGAATGTTCTCTCAATGTTGCCTGTCATTAGCCCAACGGGACTTGCTCACACGTTTCAGATGCAGCCTCTTTAAGGCCAGGATTTCATTCCATTTTCCTGCTTTTGTCCACCGTGTTTTAGTACCTCAGAAGGGCACGCATCCCTGGCACCCCATGAATAAATGAAACTGCACACTGTAATAATGACTATAGGGCATGCACTCCTCCACCTGCCTACAGAGCGAACTGCGCTTTTGACTCTTTTGCAAAATCATAACGACTCACTGGAGGTCTCTTCCCACCTACCTGATTCCAAGCCCAGTGAATTATAAACATATTTTATTTAACAAATTCACTTTTATTACTACAGTCAGCTCCTATCACAATAGTTAAGGTTCTGTTTGCAGGTTCATAACTTGGCCATAAAATTTTGCTTCAGGCAGATACTTTGGTCTAATGACTTTTGGTACAAAATGTCATTATTAGAATCTCTTTCTTATAACATCAAAGAAAGTTTTTTAAAAATGCCTGGACTTAAAAGAAGAAAAAAGACTTTAAAACTCTATTATTTTGCCTGGTGCCTCTCCGAGATGCTCTCTGGACTACCTTCCCTCAAACATGGATTCTAACAGGAGTGCTTGAAGCTTGAAACTGACTCTGGCACTTACAAATGCATTTTGGTATTTTTTGAGCTTGTTTCTGGTGGACAAACCTTTAGAAGAAATAAAAATGATTACCTATTTTGACTAAATATGACTTTTTCTTAAATACTCACAATGGGACCTACCTTCTGCAAAGATAGGAGCCCTTGTCATTTAGAAGCTCTTGTTAACACTTACAAAAGGACCCGGGAGGCATGTTCAATAATGATTTCTTTTAAATGCCAGTTATTTAGTTAAAAGGGAGAGTAACTGTAGAAGGATTAAAAGATTTATTTTCTTTTGAAATCTATGGTTTCTTTAAAGTTCAGGGATAAACGTGCAATTGCCTGTGTCTTACCTGCATCCTTCTAAACAACCAGTGAACCTATTCCAGAAGAAATTCAATTTCCCCTTGAAAGAGTGTGAGTGAAGAGAGCCCCACTCAAACACAGAGACAGATTGCCTTGACAAGCTCTCCAACAGGGAATGAAACCAGATGGGGATTGAAATAGCTCAGGGGCCACCAGTCCGTGCCCAGCTAATTGTGTTAGCTGTGCTCAGGCTACAAGGAAGAAAGAAACTGTGACTAAGGGAGAGCTGCCCTTAAAAAACTAAGGCTTCTACATCACTGTAATGATGTCATGGCATGAATAAGCCCAGAACTCAAATAAAAGGATTTACTACCTCGTGTTCTCTTTTCTGCTGACTGGGGAGAATGGAGATGAGATCAGTTACTTTTTGGTTGCCAATTAATATATGCTTTGGGTTAAAAAAAATTATGGAAGTAGAAGAGTACTGAATTGTTGGCAAAAACATCAAAGGTTAAATATACCGATGGTTGCAAGTTTTCACCGATACACGTTTTTTTCAGTCACCCTGAACTGGAAGATGGTCAAGGTGTCTGGGATGCTGGGATCCTAGGATGCTAGTTGATAGCAGAAGGCAGCTGCTGCTTTGATATGGGACATTAGGTGAAGTCACTCTGATGACTTTGCACCTTAATTCATTTACATCGTGAAGACAGTGTAAATAGGTGGGGCAAAGAAATGTAGTATTTGAGACATTGGTCCTTTTATTTGTTGTCCCTGACAAGACTTTACCTTCCATAAAAAGCAGCCACATTTAGTTTAAAGCAATTGGTCTCTAGCCAATGTCATGAGCATCTCTAGGGAACTTGCTTGAAATACAAATTATTAGCTCTGCCTCAGGCCTATAGACCCTGATGCTTGAAAAATTGAAGACAGGAGGAGAAAGGGACGACAGAGAATGAGATGAATGGATGGCATCACTGATTCAATGGACATGAGTTTGAGCAAGCAGTCCATGGGGACATAAAGAGTCAGATATGACTGAACGACTGAACAGTAACAACAGGTCTCCAGAATTCAGGTGTGGGGTGTTGCCTGTTCATCACCTTTAGATGGTCAACCTACAAAGAAGTCTGCAGGACTGATCTTTTCAGATTCACATATGAAAATATACAGGGACGTCTCTCTGATGTGTGGCCCATATGTCAGCCTGGCCCTCAGAACTCAGGTACTTCCCCATTTTAACAGGACACTCAGCCACATCTCCAAGGCTGGTGAAGTCAACATCAGCAGCTGTAAAAGCAGGTTGATCTGTAACAGATAAAAGGTGGCATGTGATCAAACAGACCAGATTCAAATCCTAGCTTTGTCATTTCCTAAGTATGTGAATTCATGAGGTGATTCAGTTCAGTTCAGTTGCTCAGTCGTGATAATAGGTAACAATATTTACCTTCGAGTATTATTGTAAAGGGCTTCCTGGTAGTTCAGCTGATAGAGAATTCGCTTGCAATGCAGGAGCCTCTGGTTCGATTCCTTGGTCAGGAAGATCCCCTGGAGAAGGGAAGAGCTACCCACTCTAGTGTTCATGGGCTACTTTGGTGGCTCAGAGGGTAAAGAATCCACCTGCAAGGAGGGAGACCTGGGCTTGATCCCTCGGTTGGGAAGATTCTCTGGAGAAGGGAATGGCAACCCCCTCCAGTATTCTTGCCTGGAGAATCCCCATGGACAGAGTAGTCTGATGGGCTACAGTCTATGGGGTCACAAAGAGTCAGACAGGACTGAGGGACTAAAAACACAAACACATTATTGTAAAAGTAAATGAAACAACCCCTCAGGGCCATGGCATATTTTTATATTTTAACAGGGATAAAAGTGAGTTGAGACATTGTCCCTCAACCCTTAGAGTTCACGACTAGAGCAGTCATTGAAACCAATGACTTGAAACCAGTCATTGCAGCCAAGGAGCCTCACCCATTGATATGAATGTTCTATAAAAATATCACCAATCTCCATGCAGGCCATGGTGTGAAAATGATGAGAACCACAATTCTGCATAAGCAGCTGTACAAATGATGGTTCCCCAATAAGGCTTCAATAGATGGCAGAGGTTGTTGCAGCTTTGCCTATTGATTAAGGCTACCATGAGGAACAGTGACAAGTAATGCACGGGTTGCTCTGAAGACGGTGGTATCCAAGGAAAACCCAGAAGCCAGGTTTAACTCTGCAGAGAAAAGAAGAAACCCAGAAGGGCTAGTGACCTCAGCTGTTCCAAACTTGACCTCAGCTATTCCACAAACTTGGGGTCAGGGTCAAAGGCCATGTTCACTACCATGCTGTTGCCACCCACAACTGTGTTACCTTCCCCCCTGACGTGCTGGTTCCTGGGAGGCAAGTTCCAGAGCCAACACTTCTCCTTTGCTCTGCTGTGTGGCAGCCCCACGCGCATCCTGGCCCACTCCCGTTTTTCTAGTATTGCTTGTAGATGCTCAGTCTCTTATGGTCAAAACTAGCTCTGTCAAGTAGAAATGGATATAGTCCTTACATGTTTTATAACTTTTTGTTCGTGAATATTAATCTAGTGATATTTCTGGGATGAATAAAGCCAGATACATGATCATGAGGAAGACCAGAACATGCTTTTGACAAATGATTTTCTTTAGCATGAAGTATAAAGATATCAAGTAAGGTGATAACTAGGAAAGCACAGATTTTATGATGTTGGTTTTTATGTTCGCTTGCAATTTAAATAAGGAGGATCTTTGATTTGACGATAAGGGGGGAAACCTCAGCACTCTTTTGGAATGTACATGAAACTGGGGAGATGGGAAACAAATTATGCTAGGAACAGGGTAGTTTGTTTTCATTTTGCAGATGGAAAAACTGAAGTTCAGTGTTTTAAGTTACTAATTTAAGGTCATGCAGCTAGTTAAGAGCAAAGCTGATACTTAAGCCTGGTACCATCTAACCTGTTTCTGCCCAACTCTTTTAACACATGCTATCAGTCTGCTGTGCTGCCTTCGTAGAGTCTGAAGTGGAAAGGAGTCTAATTGGGAGCAGGCATTCTAGTTGGAGGAGATGACCTAAAGACTCAGGTAATGTGTCGACAAAATATTGGGGAATAGAATGTAGTTGGATCCCTGGGGTGGATGACTAGGCCAGGTCATCTAGGAAATAAAGATATTTAAGGAAGGGTACATGTCTCAGTTAAGCTATTAAGGCCTGTAATTAGGGGTTTTATTAAATTATGAAATGAAGTGAAGTCACTCAGTTGTGTCCAACTCTTTGTGACCCCATGAACTTTAGCCTACCAGGCCTTCCATGGAATTTTCCAGGCATAGTCCTGGAGTGGATTGCCATTTCCTTCTCCAGGGGATCTTCCCAACCCAGGGATTGAACCTGGGTCTCCCACATTGTAGACAGATGCTTTACTGTCTGAGCCACCAGGGAAGTCCAAGCCTACAGCACCCAGTATTCCCAGGCAGTGTCCCATCCAAGGACTAAAGCAGGCCTGACCCTGCTTAGCTTCTGAGATCAGATGAGATAGGGCACGTTCAGGCTGCAAAGTTTAAAACACTATGGTACTCTCTTAAACATACTGTGTTTCAGGAGTTAGCTCTAATCGCTTTTGAAAATCCTTGTATGTTGAATATTAAATAGTGTTGTTGTTAGTTGCTCAGTTGTGTCCGGCTCTTTGTGACTTCATAGACTACAATCTGCCAGGCTCCTCTGTCCATGGAAGTCTCCAGGCAAGAATGCTGGAGTGAGTAGCCTTTCCCTTCTCCAGGGGATTTTCTCCACCCAGGAATCGAACCCAGATCTCCCACATTGCAGGCAGATTCTCTAATGTCTGAGCCACCAGGGAAGCCCATTAAATAAATGGAAGATATAAATATTGTCTTTATTCCATTTTGTTACTTCATTTCATATATGTAATGGCATAAATTAGATATCAAAGATCATTATCTAGGCGAGGAAAGTGAGACAGATGAGAAAGGAAGTAACTTTGGAAATACCTCCACCAACTATTTCCAATTTATCTGAGTTAGATAAGTGGATAATAAAAACACACACGGTAATGCGACTGAATAATAACTAATACATGTGGAATGTCCAGAGAATATGCTCTGGTATGCTCTGGTCATGTTCCCATCATGATCTGAGCTGAAATGTGAGCTCAAGTGACTGTCCCGAGCACAGTAGGGCCAGGTCTGACTGTTGGACTGGAACCAGTGAACTCATGGACCACTTGAGACAGGTCACGACACACATATGGCATCCAGTAGTCTCCCCTCATCACACTTACTTTTGCTTTGAGATTCAGAGTCAAGGCAAGAGGCCATCTAAGACCTTCCAAAGGCAGTGAAAGTAAAATCAGAGCAAACCTTTTTCCATCACTGACTCACCAAAATGAGCATCTATTCTCCTGAAGGCTGATTTTCCTCCTGAGCAAAAGGCACAGCCTCAGATGGAATTTTCCAGTGTTGTTTTCACGCTTCTAATTTAAATTGTAACACTTTTCCACTCATCTCCCTTGCATGTTCCAGCAGAGGGTAGCACCATGGCTGTCTGGGGACAGTGGTGTTAAAATATATTTAGAAAAGGATCCCTGGCTTTAGAACTAAAACAAAAAGAAGCCACAGAAAGGAAACAACAGAAAGAGCAGGAAGTTGAGCAGAGACACAGTCTAGTAGGCAGTTCCAGATTTGGGCTCTTTCTGAGCTCCGTGGAATTGCTTTTGAGCTTCTCATTCATGTTCCCCTGGTTGGGCTCCTCTGATGGAACATAATTGTGTCTCTAAGATGAAAATTCTGGAAGAGCCAAACCGTTAATGACACTCAAGTAGCAGATGCTCTTTTGATGCCCTGCTAATAGTGCTTTGGCCTGCACTGCTCCTGACATGGCCGTGCTTTTCTATCAGCTGCTTCTGCAACTCTCTGCCAGGAGCATTTTCAGGATGTAAGCATGCTCAGTTCATCCAGAGCAAGCCATAAGGTAAGGGCCCTGGAAGCAGCACCCTCACCGATGATGGGGAAAAGTTGGTAGACAAATACCCTCATCTCCTTACCCTCTGATGGGACAACTCTGAGGTGGGTTCTCTAGTCTCCTGGAGCTCCCCAGTGGGGCTGAGCCCCTGTGGCTCACAATGATAATCTTCTCACAACACACTTGCCTTGCCTTTCTTCCCTTTTTATCTCATTTCCATCCTTACTGATGCTTCCTGGATCACCTCAGATAAATCCTTGTCTCAGAGTGTGATTCTGGGAGAATCTAACCTCATACACTAGGCTAATTGGGAGATAGGAAATATTAAAGAGCAAAGCTGCATCGTATTAACTCACAGAAATTGAAGTTTTAGGGTTTTCTGGGTTAGGAAGAAAAGTGACTCATCAAAGACCATGTACTTTTCTCAGGTCCCTGACATTGGCTAATACCACCATTGTTTTAATTGCCTTGCCCAGAAACCCAGACTTTGAATCTCGAGCACTCTGACAAAATTACTGACAGTAAACTGGAGTCATCCTTGTGGCAGCGTCCTCAAGAGACTTGACTATAACCTAGACCCAAGGTTCACGTGAATTTTCAGATTATCCTTAGGTTCTCTGTGCTGTGCTATGCTTAGCTGCTCAGTCGTGCCTGACTCTGCAACCCCGTGGACTGTAGCCCTCCAGGCTCCTCTGTCTGTGGGCTTCTCCAGGCAAGAATACTGGAGTGGATTGCCATGCCCTCCTCCAGGGGATCTCCCCAACCCAAGGATCAAACCCAAGTCTGCATTGCAGGTGGATTCTTTACCATCTGAGCCACCAGGGAAGCCCATAACCCATAACTCTGAGCTACCCATAACCTTTCATTATTGCGTTTGTTTTTATTTGTTTGCTTGTTTGGTTTTTTGGTCTTTGGCTGGCCAGAGTCAGTTTCTGTGGTTTACAGTGATCCGGTGCATCCTCTCCTTCACATCATGAATCCAGTTATTCAGTCTTTTCAGTCCCTTCTTCAAAATGCCTCGGATCTGTTTCTTCCTCACCATATCCTAATGCAGATGCTGGCTTTTGTCTTAATGAAGCTGTTCTTTAACCTCCTGCCATCATTCCAGTCTCACCCCTCTAATCCACTGGGGCTTGCAGTCCTGAACCAGGTGCTGGCGCCCCTACTTCTGGGTTTGTTCCAGCTCTCTTAAAGGTCTTGGTGAGGCTAGATCTGCTTCCCACATCTCTCATCTCCAAAATAAGGAGTTTCATTTAGATTATTGACTCCCCATCAGAAACCATTTATTATATCTCAAAAACGTAAGCTGTATTATTCTTTGGAGAACATAGCTTACTAAAGCATGCAGTTGACTGATTTTTAGGTTATGATTATATCACCTTTATGCAAATATACAGGTCAGTTTATGAGAAGCTCTAATGAACAATCAGTGTTACTGGCAAGTGAAAATGGGGAATAAGTGAAGTTTACTCAATTAATACACATTGTTTCAAATCGTGGGCTCCGTGTTGGGGGTGGTGGCCTCCAGCAGGTGAGAAGGGAGTAGATGTGTCATGGAACTGGCTAAATAGGGGACTTGGTGCTTAGAAGGCCACAAACTGCTTGATATTAGTCCTATAAGGTCCTTTTCAGCAGTTTGACTACTAATTATTCAAATTTTTGGTGACCTTATCTGACTTCTAGGTTGATCACACAAAAGCTATCTCTGACCTTCAAATGTCCTCCATGGTCTTATTGGTCCAGACTTAGGGTTACCTGGATCTTTAACCCTCCCACTGTCCAGAGTTCATTATACTCTCACTCCTGCCTCAGCTGGAATGTCATCCCCACTCTTCTTTGCCATGAGAGCCTGTTCATCTTTGAAGACCCAAATGAAATCCAACTTCTTGGAGATCTTCCCTGGCTGCTCTGGCTGTCTTTGAGCTTCTTTGTTGGGATTCGGAAACCTGCAGATATCCATGCCACGTAATTTTACCCTGGATTTTACCCTATACTTTTCATTTCCTTCATCACAAGCATATTGATCTTGTGTTCTCAATTAGATGTTTGGCTTTTGAGAACAGAGATCCTGCCTTATCCTTCTAGCTCTTTCATAGCACCAGGTATTGAAAGATGATATCAGTTGGTGGAATGTCAGGATCAGGGCTGTGTAAGGCTTGATGAAGTCACACAAGAGGTAATGGCAGTTTTGAGACAGGAATGTAGATTTTCTGACTTCTGCTATACCTCAGTATATATATATACCTCAGTATTCTTTGTAACTTATGGTTAGTTGACCATTTTTAAGTCACCCTCTGGAAATCACAAATGATGAAAATCCAAAATATATCCACAGTCTAATAATTCCAAGCAGAGTCTGCAGCCAGCATTCATGCAAGTTATCTAAGTGCAGACAATAGGTAACCAGAATTCTCAAGGAGCTGTTAGATGGTTCAGTTCAGTTCAGTTCAGTCGCTCAGTCGTGTCAGACTCTTTGCGACCCCATGAATCGCAGCATACCAGGCCTCCCTGTCCATCACCAACTCCCGGTGTTCACACAGACTCACATCCATTGAGTCAGTGATGCCATCCAGCCATCTCATCCTCTGTCGTTCCCTTCTCCTCCTGCCCCCAATCCTTCCCAGCATCAGAGTCTTTTCCAATGAGTCAACTCTTCACATGAGGTGGCCAAAGTACTGGAGTTTCAGCTTTAGCATCATTCCTTCCAAAGAAATCCCAGGGCTGTTAGATAAGAGAACCGTAAACCAGGTGAAAGAAGAAAGGTCTTAAGGGTACAGTTCGTAAGGGCAGGACTCCATGCAGAACAGAACAGCTGTGGGCTCATGAGACATCCAAGGAATAGGTTGTTGCAGGTGCAACAACCTGACTTGCCTGCAGCTTTTACAAACAAGGAGTAGCTCAATAGGGCAGGCAGGCTGGTTAGTGAGCAAAGAGATATGGTGTCTGATGTCACGCCCTTGAAGCTGTGAGATAGTTGAGATGTTATGTGCATAGTCTGGCTAAAGAATTATTGATCACATGTTGGATTTCTAACTTCTCTCAAATAACCTCTTCAAATGAGAGACATTGATCTACACTTTTGTATTGCTACTGATGAGTACAGTGGTCTACCCTATTGGCTGCAGGTAAGAGTGTTGCTGAAGCAAGCTTTTATCTATAGCTTTAAGTAAGGGAACCAACTCTGTCCTGTGAGGAGGGTTAGCCAGGAGAACGTCTCTCCTTGTCTTTAGGTCAGGCCTTGTTAAGTCTCCTAAAGATCTGGGCCTGAAGAACTGTGCTGAATAGGGAGAAGCCATTGTGTGGGGCTGACTAATGCACAGTGTTTCAGAGAATAAAGTAATGCCCAAGGTCCTTGTCAAGACTTAGGATTTGAGAAGAGACTTGAGTTCTGCTGCAGTCCTGTGTTGATCTCTAAGAGAAAACTGAGCTTCAGTGGCCAGAGCCACCTCTACAAAATGACTCTGGACAACAATAAAATTATGTGCCAACTTGTTAGGTACACTTTATGTAATTTACCTTATTTAACCTTTATCACACCCTGCAGATGGATATCAGTGCCCCTATTTTATAGATGCAGAAACTGAGTGTCAGTAACTTGCTCAAGACCACCCATTGTCTGGGACTCAAACACAGGTTACCCAAATCAGTAGCTCTACGAGAACTTTCCTATAAAAGTTGTTTCCAAGAACAGTTCCAGGGTAATTTCTGTGTATATGAATCTATTGAGTTAAACAAATTTGGAAGCAAAAATAATACAGAATTAGTGAAGGGTGGGGAGACTAGTTATAAAATAACTGAATATAAGCTCTTCTCACTGCCCAGCAAAATTTCATGAGAAAAGGCCTGGGACCAGCTATTCTGGAAGGTGATAAGTGCAATGGAGAAAAAGAAAGCCGTGCAGGGAGATAGAGAATGTCAGGGCTGGGTGGGATGGTGGCAGTTTTACAGTGATGGTTCAGGAAGGTATCAAAGAGAGGATGACATTAAAACAAGACCCTTTGGAAGGAGGTGGCGGCGTTAATCATGTTGATATCTGGGAACAGCAAGAACAAAGGATCTGAGGCAGAGGCATGCCAGACATATTCCATCAAAGAAGGGAGAGAAGCTAGAATGCAGCCATCCAAATGGGGAGTAATAGGAGGCAAGGTCAAAAAGTAATGGAGAACCCCATTGTGTTAGAACTTGTGGTTTTTGCAAAGTTTGCAAACATACATCCTTCTCTTTTCTCTGGAAAATACAAGGCACATCTTCTGGACATTTGGAATTTGTTTGGTCATCCCTCCCCTGGTGTGTCAGGATGTCATGAAGTGCACTGAGAAAACTACTGACCTTGGCTACACTTGGCTAAGCAGGATGGTTTTGTTGTTGTTATTAGAGTATAGAACTGTGTCTCCCAGAAGCTGATCCTGATTCAAAGATTTGAGTACAGGTAATTTACGGAAGAGATGAAGGAGGAACCAGTAGAAGAGTGGGGAAGGAAGGTGGAAAGGGAAAGCAGCCAGTGAAAGGTGCATTACTAAACCAGTACTATCCAGGGCAGCAGGAACTTAACCCTGGGGGCCAGTGTAGAATGTTTGCCTCAGAATTATCCCACCCAGGGAGAGAGGAATTCAGGCATTTATCCCATCCTTGATGGTGGTCATGGCTGCTTCTGAGGGGCCTTAATTCCCCAGCATTTCCGGTCTGCTACATCAGCAGACAAAGCGACTCAGTGCCATGGTGCCAGGGAAAACCCTCAGATGAAAAGCTGCCATTCTGGGTAGTTAAAAGGCAGTTTCATGCCCTAAATTGGTAAGAGTGGGGCTGGACAGACATCAACAGAATTCCTGACCCCTCTTTAAGCTTTTGAGTCTTGTCTCTATGCCACTTGCATTTGTGGCTCAGATGGTAAAGAATCTGCCTGCAGTGCGGGAGACCCAGGTTCAACCCCTGGGTGGAGAAGATCCCTTGGAGAAAGGAATGGAAACTCACTACAGTATTCTTGCTTGGAGAATTCCATGTACAGAGGAGCCTGGTGGGCTTAGAGTCCACAGGGTTGCAAAAGTTGGACACAACTAAGTGACTAACACTTTCTATGCCACTTACTAAGAGAGAAGGAATAGAAACCCCCTTTCCTCCTCTGCTATAATAAGAAACTGCTGCTGCTGCTGCTGAGTCACTTCAGTCGTGTCCAACTGTGTGACCTCATAGACAGCAGCCTACCAGGTCCCTCCAGCCCTGGGATTCTCCAGGCAAGAACACTAGAGTGGGTTGCCACTTCCTCCTCCAATGTATGAAAGTGAAAAGTGAAAGTGAAGTCGCTCAGTCGTGTCTGACTCTTAGCGACTCCATGGACTGCAGCCTACCAGGCTCCTCCGTCCATGGGACCCTCCCAGGCAAGAGTACTGGAGTGGGTTGCCATTGCCCTCTCCGATAGTAAGAAAACTTTGGCTGAAATTCTCAAAGGGAATAAATGAAAACTTGAGATCAACATATAGATCACTCTCATCTACCTTTGTTTCTTGTAGCAAGAGATAGCTAATCTATAAAACACATATTGGCTTCAAACACCAATCTTAAAAGGAAAGAGAGAGAACATTCATTGCTAATTGCTACTGTCAGGATGAAGATTATTTCTTGGCAGACAGTACAGGGAGCTTTTGCAAAGATGCTCATTAATATCATCCACAATTCATGGTAACCTTGTCCGACAGATGAGCAACCCTGTGACAGTAGTCTTGCATCAGGGACACTGAGTACAAGAATGGGGGGACGGAGCATTCCTTCCTACCAGGAACTCTAACCTGCTCGTCTCATCCCTGGATGTCTCCTCTGTAATGAGATGCTCATTGTCGCACAGTAAAGAACGATCAGTAAAATCTCCCTCCTCCAGCAAGCCTGCCAGGCCAAACATTTGCCCCAGGGGAAGTTATATGACGCTTGGAAGAGCTGGGTAGACTTTGCAGAGGGGGCTTTGTGTGTCCTAGTCGGTTGCTTGTGTTTAGGTAGCTTGGGATGGTTTTGTATAGGCAATGCACTAAGTAAGGTTTTCATACTTCTTAATAGTTGAAAAAAGTCAAAAGAAGAAGAAATGAGGGCACCTGAAAACTCTATGATAATCAAATTTCAGTACGTTTTTACTGTAACCCAGCCATGTTTATTTGTTTTTGTTTTGTCTGTGCCTAGTTTTGCTCTGTGATGAAATAACTGAGAAGTTGAGACCACATGGCCCACAAAGCCTACAGTACTTACTGTCTGTCTGCTTACAGAGAAGTTTGCTGATCCTTGCACCGAAGAATGGTTTTGTTGACAGTCTGCTCCCCTGATGGGAGTCTAGTGCTGAGATGAGGTACCTGTTCAAAGCCACCAAGCACAGGTGGGCTAATCACTCCTGAAGATTTATTGGCATGCCACTGAATGTGATGGGACTGGATCTTGGTCCCAAAACAGACCCACACTTGGAGGTAATTTGAATGAGTTTTATACTTGTTACTTTCATCCCTCTAGTTCTAAAACTGAGAGACTTTTCCTGAAGTAAACAGAAGCAGAGGAAGAGGGCAGCCTGGCTAGACGAGAGCTTACTGAGGGCAATTTGTAGGACTTAACATAGTCATATCTTCTGATACTCCTGCTTCTTTTGAAGCTACCACATTGAATGTGTGAGGTTATTGGAATTCAGCTTTTCACCAGTCAATTTTGTCAGTGAAATAAAAAAACCTGGTGAAGAAATTGCTAGAATATTCTAGGAAGTTGCAGAGCTGTACAGGAGGCCCTCTTAGTAGCATGAGCATATGGATACTAGAGTCCCATGCTGACAAAGCAAGAGACTTTATTGGGAAGGGACCTCTGGGCAGACAGTAGTAGGGCAAGGGAACCCAGGAGAACTGCTCTGCCACATGGCTCACAGTTTCGGGTTTTATGGTGATGGGATTCGTTTCCCGGTTGTTTTTGGCCAATCATGCTGACTCATAGTCCTTCCTAGTGGTGCACCCATTGCTCAGCCAAGAGGGATGCCTGCAAGAAGGATTCTGGGAGGTGGCTGGACACATGATGTCTCCTTTTGACTTTTCCTGAATTCTTCAGGTTAATGGTGGCTTATTGTTCTATGTTCCTTACCAGGACCTCCTGTTGTAAAACAACGCATGCAAATGGTTACTATGGTGCCTGGCCAGGTTGGGTGGTTTCAGTCAGTGTGCTTCCCCTAACAAAACCACGTATAAATCTAGTATATCTGTGCATAGATATCTCCATGATAAAGACAATGGTAAAATGTGGAGACCAAGTCAAAGCATCCTCTATAGAAAGTTATATTTGTGCATGTGTGTGTGTATAAGAAAGAGAGAGAGAGACAGAAATACTGATCAGAAGAGTGAGACAAAGCCAGCCTCTCCTGAAGAAATATTCATTTATGGCAGAGTAAGCATACATCTTCCAAAGACAAAGATAAAGGAATGTCTGGGGAGGGGGGTGTCTGTGAAATTTCTATGGGTTTGGCTTCTGTGTTGGAATGTGCAGACCATCTATTGGCTCCAGGTGGTCCACCTCTAATGTCAAGTCCGAGCCGTGGGGATCATCATGAGATGTACCCATGTACCATCAGCTGTCAGGTGGTTGAGGTAAAGTGCATGAGAGGTTAAATGCAGGAAAAGTGGAAAGTGTTATAGACAACCCCCAACAGCAGCTAAACAAATCCAGGCAAAACTTTGTCTATAATGGACTTAATGAACACCAATTTGCTTGAAATGACATCTAATATTTAGGGACACATTTTGTGTTTTATAGATGTTATCTAAGTATAAAAATAATGCAAGCATAATACTTAGAGGACTCAAAATATCACAAATTGCTTAATGAAAAGCAGTAAAAGAGTCTTGTTATTGTCTGCTTCTTGGCAGAGTTCTTTCGTTGAACATTAGAACAAGATGACATCAGTTTGTCACTTAGCAAACAGTCCTTTGCCTTCTAAGCTGTCCAGCAGATGGTCTAGGTGATAAAGTGCAATGCCAACTTGCTCTTGTTTTTGCTAGCAGCTTCTGCCCCACACTACTGCCCATCATTCAGCACCTCTCAGCCGGCAGCCGCACCATGTGTCATTGCCTGGTGTCTCATACCCCAGATCCCATGCATCACAGTCAAGCCACACAGCTCTGAAGGTAAATTACCCAACTTCTTAATGTCAGTTGCTTCAGTGGCTTTTACTCCCCATCCACTCTCTGTAAGTCTGGTTCTAGCATTAAATCAAAACTCCAGATCTTGGGTTTTTTGCAGCAAAATTCAAGTTTTACTCTACAGAGCATACTTCTCTTTTCTCGAATCTCAGATTAAAATGTGAGAAGCAGGTAGTTAAGAATCCTCTGGTTGACCCAAAAAAATCAAAGAGAGGGGCAGTGCACTAACATGAGTTTACAGTTGGTGAGAACTCCCAAGATTCTGCTAGTTAGGCTTGTGCCGCTTCCCTGTGCACGGGTGGAAACATGGGGATTCCAGCAGACATGAGTGTTTGCAGTTGGTTGGGGTGGCAGGGGCCCTGCATCTTTGGTGTATAGTTTCAAACAGTGGATCTCTCCTGAAACATAGATTTTTTTTTGTTAATTTATATCACTGTATTTTTTTCCTATGGTGAATACACAAGCTAGTAAATCTTGACTAAGAGCCAACAGTTGACTATACTCTAGAGGCCAGGAAAGGTAGCATTCACCCAAGGAAGGGGAAGAGGCAGTGATCCCTGAAAGATAAAACTGCCCAGATCTGTGGAAGTTCTACCCACTTCCTCATAGAGGGAAGTGGTACCTGTACACTTAGGTGCAGAATCATAGTATCTGATGCATGCTTTTTAGTTCTGAGTGTCTATGAGTAACTTCTGAATAAAAGTACGTGTAGTTTATTGGTGTTAATACATATTTAAACTCTACTGATACATAGAAATAAGATGTGATTCCATTATACTCTATTTCAAAATTGTTACTAGGTCAAGAGCAGAGTACTAATACAAATGCAACCAATACAGTATGTTCCTTAATAGAACATGTTACTAGGATCTAGTGGTTTAGGTCCTTGCATTTCATTCTGAGGGGCACATTGGGAGTGGTGGTGGTGGTGTGTTAGTTTGACTGGTATAATGAAGTATCACAGACTGGTTTACAGAACAGAAATCAATGTTCTTCTAGTTTTGAAGGCTGGAAGTCTAGTTCATGGTTTGGTTTCCTCTGAGACCTCTCTTTTTGGCTTAGAGATGGATACCTTCTCACTGGTCCTCACATGATCTTTCCTGTGTGCAGAGGTGTCCCTGTGACCAAACGTCTTCTTGTAAAGACATCAGTCAGACAGGCTTACAGCCCACCCTGATGGTTCCATCTTACCTTAACTACCTCTTCAGAGGCCCCAACTCCAAATACAATCATGTTCTAATATATTGGGGGCTAGGGCTTCAACATATCAATTTGGGGAATGCAATTCAGCCCACAGAAGAGAGAATATAAGGAAAGTTGTAAGAAAGATCTTTTTAAAAGTTAAAATTTGGATATAATTTGATCGTTTCAAGTGTTCCATGTAAAAATTTACAGGGTTCTAGGGACTGTATTTTAATGATTCCTTGATCATGTCACAAAGCTTTAGAATTTTTTTTTTGGCCAGAGATGAGAGTTAACCAAAAGATCAAAAGGAATTTAAACTTTCACTTTATCGGCATAAAAAGCCTAAAGTTTTACTCCACGTGTTCAACTATGTAAGAAGCATAACATGTTTTTAGGTCTTTATTTCTAATTCTGAATCTAAGTCCTCATCTTACTCATCTGGCACAAAATCCACCCCCACTGGAGTTCCTTGCCTGCTGCACAGTGGCCTTCAGGATACCATAGACTGTGGGCGGAGCAGAACATCAGGAAAGACTTCTGACCCTGGCTCTGCACTGGCTCCCTGTGTGCTCCATGCGTATTGTCGTCTGGCTAGCGTGTTCCTTGCCCAAGCCTCATGGTTTCTTAGAGGAAAGCAATGGAGCAGCAGCCCAGAGTGGCCTGGGAGGTCTGGGCTTCTCTGGTTTTTTCTAGCATGGGTCTTAGGGTAGCCAGAGCTTTACTCTCCGGGGGTAGCTGCAAAAACCTCTAGGATGTGCAGTCTCTGCTCAGCCCTTTTTCCCATGGACTGCACTCCCCTGGCAGTTGTGCAACTGAGAATGTGAGGGCCGAGGAGGCAGCTGGCTGTGCAGCCTGAATTCTGCCAGTCTAGGAAAATGCAGACACAATGTGGGGATGGCTGCCCAGACCTCAGTGTATTGTATCATATTGTGTGTGTGCGGCACTGCTCCAGAACCATAGATTTAATTCCAAACTTGACAGTTGTGCTACAGCCTATAAAATATTTACATTGATTTTCTAAATATATATATTATTTACAGTGTATAAAACATTTATATGGAAACATTTTCTAAAGATCCTATATTCCATATGTTATTTCTGTACCACTGGATTTTAGACTGGGAGTCAGGAGAGCAGGGTTCCGCTTCTGGCTTTCGGCTGCTAGGCTGTGTGACTTTGGGTGAGTCAACTCATCTTCCTGATTTTCTCATGTATAAAGCAACAAGTAGAAGGAACTGTGAAGTATCCAAGATCCCTTTCAGCTGTTACACTTTCTGATTCATTTCCTCTAGGCAGGTATAGACAGGCAGCTCTCAGCCCATTGCAGTCCCTAGGCATTCTGCCAGAGATACCCTAGTGAGCTTTCATCACAGCACAGGAAGGAGCCCCCTGTCAAATGGAAGAAGAGCATCACAGTGTGGATGGGAGTACAGAGTCTGGTGTCTATATTACAACAAGATAAAGAAGTCAGGACTACAAATAGTCTTAGAGGCAAACAATGGTGAAGAATGTAGGCCTTGGAGAGGCATATGTAGGGGTGAGCCTGGTTTTGGGGCTCCCTATTTTGTGATCTTGGGCAAACCTCTGAACCTCAGTCTCCTTATGTGTATTCCTTTAGTTGAAAATATGAAGTACTTTTTTTTACATTTGATATGGGGTATGGTAAGGTTCAACAAACATTATTGTCATTGATTTATCAAAAAGGCATCTGTCCAGAGACTACAAATCTTCAAATATCTCCTGAAAGACACTTATCAAATCCTCCCTAAAGAAATCCTTTTAGATCCCTTCATATTTATAAATGGGTTCCTTTACCTGCTAATTTGTTGTCATGCAAAATAGATCATAATTGTGGAGAAAAATGTAAGAATTTTGTAGAGTAGGATATTGGTTCATATCATTATGAATATAATTTTATGATTAACCATTGTATTAACTTGTTTACTTGCAAGCTCTGGGAAGATTTGAACCACACAGTGAATGAGCATGTCTTTTAATGTTAGGGCATCTTTTCCTGGTTTTCTTGGGACAGTCTAATTTATGCTCCTTGTCCTTCAGCTATTATTTAAAGTGCACATTTTTATGCTCAGAAGTATACTGATGTAGACAATAATTTGTAAAATTACCCTATTTAAGTTAATTACTTGTTGGGTTGACAGTTATTTCTACAAAAAGCTATTTGGGGAACATTGTTTTCACAAAGAAGTCAAATTAGACATACATCATGTCAACTTCATTTTCTGGCGGGTCTAATTCCTGTACATTTGAATGTGGCCTGCAAGAGGCTGGAAGCTACCAGAGATGGCTATTTAGGAGTTTTCTCAGGAATAGATATCTCAAGTGTGTCCAAAGTCTTAAAATCAAGCTGGAACTATAACTTGAGGAAAAGGATTTTGAAAACTCTTGATAATGTTACTAAGTTTTAAGTTTTTCAATTTTTCCTCCCTTCATTCCCACCGTGCTAAGCAGTGACAACACAATGGGGAACAAGTTCAGGATGGTCCATTCTTGCCTCCATGGTGCTCACGTTTTGCAGAAGGACACAGATGAGACAGAAGTTTCACCAGAAAAAAATAAATATTGTGACACGGAACAAAGAAACAAAGGAACAAAGAAAGAGCTAAGGTAGAACATAATGGAAGCATGTGGGAGCAATCTGCTTTTAAACTGAGTTGTTGGAGGAGGTCTCTTGAGGACATAGCATTTAAGCAAATGCAAAAGTGAGAGAGAAGTGCTGCGTTGTGGAGGAAAAACTGCTGTGTATGTTTGTGTAACTGAGAGATCAGTGTGGCTAGAAGTCACTGAGCCATGGGGAGAGCCTGACATGAGATGAGGTGGGAAAGATGGACAGAGACCAGGTCACGCTGGGCCCAAGAGTTTATAGTAAAGAAACTGGATTTTGTTCCAGGTGAAATATAAAGCCGTTAAGGAGGTTTAAGTGGAGGAATGGCATGGTCCAATTTTTGTGTAATGTTTTGTGTAGTGGTGATTAATTTTACATTGTAATTTACTTTCCTGCTGTGTGGAGAAAGGATGAAGTTAAATGATGAAAAAAAGTTGGAAGTAGAGAGATCAGTGAGAGATGATGGTGGTCTGGCCTGGGCTGGTGGTGGTGGAGTCGGACAGGATCATGACACATTTTTCAGGCTGGTTCTATAGGATTTGCTTGAAGGTTGGATTCTGGCAGCGTAGGAAGTGGAGAATCAAGAATGAGCCCATGGTTTTGCCTTTGTTGTTGTTCGGTTGCTGAGTCGTGTCCGCTCTTTGCGACCCCATGGACTGCAGCACTCCAGGCTTCCCTGTGCTTCACCATCTCCCAGAGTTTGCTCACACCCATGTCCATTGGGTCGGTGATGCCATCCAACCATGTCATCCCGTGTCATCCCCTTTTCCTCCTGCCTTCAGTCTTCCCCAGCACCAGGGTCTTTCCCTAATGAGTTTGCTCTTCGAGTTTAGAGATGCAGAAATTCAGGTTGAAAGACTAAGCAAACTGTATAGGCTGCTGGTTTTGCTTTAGGTGTTGGGTCCTTATATGGGAAGGTGTAAAGGCAAGTTTGGGGACCAAAAATAAAAACTTTTGTTTCAAAAATGTTAAAAAATATTACAATTGAGAGGTATCTGGTATACTCAAGAACACCACATAGGAAGTTGGATACAGAAGCATGGATCTCTGAGAAGTATGGGCTATAATTATAAATTTTGTACTCATTAGCATATCCATAGAATTAAACATTGGGAATGATGAGACCACCTGGAGCAAGCATATTCAGGAAAGGAAGGAAGGAAAGGAGGCAAGAAGAGAGGGAGAATAGAACTGAGCCCTGAGTAACAGTCACATGTGAAACAGGGGAGGAGACAGAGGCAACCGTGGAGAAGGAAAGATCCGCTGAGATTCGGAAAGTCAGGAGAGAGAGAAGAGAGAGAGAGAGAGAGAGAGAGAGAGAGAGAGAGAGAGAACAAAAGCCAAGCGATGAGAGTGCTCTGGAAAAGAGGATACCGCTGCGTGAGATGAGAACAGAGGTGTCTGTCGGATTTGGTCACGAGGGCGGAAATGACCAGAGATCTGACAAGAGCAGTCGAGTCATCATTTTTGGTATTTGAAAATGATGTATCGGGACCAGACCTGTGGAGGGGCTTGTTGGGGCCTGGGGAGGCCTGGAAGAGATAGGGCAGCTGGTAACGCTGCTTATCATAATTTACCTGATGCAGGTTGAACACACAGTAGAAGGTCTAGAAATGTTCATAGATTGACTTTAAACAGAAATATAGATCAATGGAACAAAATAGAAAGCCCTGAGATTAACCCACACACCTATGGACACCTTATCTTCGACAAAGGAGGCAAGAATATACAATGGAGTAAAGACAGTCTCTTTAACAGGTGGTGCTGGGAAAACTGGTCAACCACTTGTAAAAGAATGAAACTAGACCCCTTTCTAACACCATACACAAAAATAAACTCAAAATGGATTAAAGATCTAAATGTAAGACCAGAAACTATAAAACTCCTAGAGGAGAACATAGGCAAAACACTCTCTGACATAAATCACAGTAGGATCCTCTATGATCCAACTCCCAGTATACTGGAAATAAAAGCAAAGATAAACAAATGGGATCTAATTAAAATTAAAAGCTTCTGCACAACAAAGGAAACTACAAGCAAGGTGAAAAGACAGCCTTCTGAATGGGAGAAAACAATAGCAAATGAAACAACTGACAAACAACTAATCTCAAAGATATATAAGCAACTTATACAGCTCAACTCCAGAAAAATAAATGATCCAATAAAAAAATGGGCCAAAGAACTAAATAGGCATTTCTCCAAAGAAGACATACGGATGGCTAACAAACACATGAAAAGATGCTCAACATCACTCATTATCAGAGAAATGCAAATCAAGACCACAGTGAGGTACCATTTCACACCAGTCAGAATGGCTGCGATCCAAAAGTCTACAAGCAATAAATGCTGGAGAGGATGTGGAGAAAAGGGAACCCTCTTACACTGCTGGTGGGAATGCAAACTAGTACAGCCATTATGGAAAACAGTGTGGAGATTCCTTAAAAAATTGCAAATAGAACTGCCTTATGACCCAGCAATCCCACTGCTGGGCATACACACCGAGGAAACCAGAATTGAAAGAGACACATGTACCCCAATGTTCATTTGCAGCACTGTTTATAATAGCCAGGACATGGAAGCAACCTAGATGTCCATCAGCAGATGAATGGATAAGAAAGTGGTGGTACATATACACTATGGAATACTACTCAGCCCTTAAAAAGAATAAATTTGACTCAGTTCTAATGAGATGGATGAAATTGGAACCGATTATACAGAGTGAAGTAAGCCAGAAAGAAAACACCAATACAGTATACTGACACATATATATGGAATTTAGAAGACAGTAATGATGACCCTGTAGGTGAGACAACCAAGAGACACAGAGGTATAGAGTGGACTTTTGGACTCTGAGGGAGAGGGAAAGGGTGGGATGGTTTGGGAGAATGGCAATGAAACATGTATATTTTCGTGTAAGAAACGAAGCACCAATCTATGTTCAATGTAGGATGCAGGATGCATGGGGCTGATGCACAGGATGATTCAAGTAGAGGATGTGGGGTGGGAGGTGGGAGGGGGCTTCGGCATTGGGAGATTGTGTTCACCTATGGCTGATTCGTGTCAATGTATGGCAAAACAAATACAGTATTGTAATTTAAAATAAAAAAAAATAATAAAAAAAAAAGAAAGAAACAAAAAATACCCTGTAGTCGTCATTCCTTTTTTACTCTGTGAAAGGCAATGTAAAGTCTGAAGGAGACAGTTTCATACAAGTCCAACAGGGCTCTCTCACAAATAACATATGAAATGATTTCATTCTATTATTCTCTAAATAGGATACTTACAATATTATTATCCCAGCTTAGAAATGCAGAAATTCAGGTTGAGAGGCTAAGCAAACTGGCCAAGACCACATAGCCTCTTGTGGCAAGAGACAGGAGTTCCCTGGCTTGGCCCGAATCCCAGTCCTGTGGAACTTACCCCTCCTTCCCAGGAAAGAAATCCGTGACTCAGGACCCCGAGGCCATGTCAGCTCCCAGAGCAGTGGCCAGGAGGACAGTCACTCTCTTTGTGTTACACTTTTCCTCTCGGGGTTTCTCCTTCCCTTGGTAAGCTGTCATTTCCTCCATTTTCTATTTTGGCCATTCTGTGTGCAGTGGCTGGAGAGCTAGTGAGGTCCTGCGTCCCTTCCCCACCTAGTTCTCTGGGCTTTTATTTCTGTGAATATCTTGTCATCAGAAGGCAGAAGGAACATGGCAAAGGCAAATGGATGACTTACTGGGTTGGGAGAGGGAGGGGAGTGCACCTGGGCAAGGCTGTTATGTCAGATACCGTGGGGTTTGTACACACATGATTTAATTTTCAGCAAGACTCTGTTATCACATTCATGAACAGGGCTGGTGAAGACCTTTTTATTAATTCTTTTGAATAATTAGGTTCAGGTGGCCATATATACATAGTGTAGTCACTCTTCCAAAAATATGAAGCCTGAGCAGGCACGTAACACAGCTTACACAGTTGTCTGAGCCCCACTTAAGAACCAAGGAGCACTGAGCCAGGCTGGGTGGACAGAGGTCCTCAGTAATACGGCAGCATCACCTTGGGAGTTCTCATATGCAAACCACTGGGCAAGCAGAATTTCAGAGGCTCAGAAGACAGAAATCCAGAGGGAATTTCTCGGTACTGTCCCAGATGGATCATTTAAAAATATCCTTCCCTGAACAGGACGTTCTGCGTCTCCCTGTTCACCTGCCCACATGCTTCCAAGCTGCTCAGTGACCACAATAAGAAAGGGATGGCTTTATAAACATTCCTCACAATGGTACTTTAATTAAAACAAAATCCTCCTATGTTCTGAAGCATTTAAAAGCCTCATTGTAATAAATGTTTGCAGAAATAAAGCTTTCCTTTGTGTTTCTTTGCAACACAGGGAAAGCTGGCCACATTTCCACAGTAGTGTGGGATGCTAAAGAGAGAAGGCCTCTTCAATGTGGGATACAAATTTATGAAAACATCATGCAAATCAGCATAGTTCCAGTGTTTTTAAACAAACAAACAAATGACAGGAAAGAGAATGATTACTCTGCCTTCTGGAGGGTTCCTGACTCCACTTAAAGTGTTGTCTGGGTGTGTTTGTGTATGTGTATGGTGTGTGTGTGTGTGTCTCAGTGCATGTGTGCATATTGGTATGTATGTGTTTGTAAGGGTGACAGAGGAGAAGCAATGAGATCTGAATGTTCCAAGGAAATTAGCACTTCAACTCTTTTTTGCTGTGTCCTGAGACCTAAGAGTGCCCTCCTTTGTCAGGAGTAATAATTATTATTGGGATGAAACAAGGTTAGATGTCTGTTCAGTTGTGCAGAAGGAAGTGTTGTAACATGGACACAAAGGCAGAATGTGAGTCAGGCCAGGAGGAGTGCCCTGCAGCGCTAGCACGGGGTGCCCTGCTCAGCCATGCTTTAGAAGACCCAGCTCTGGAATGCTTCCCAGCTACATCCCTGCCTTGGGAGAGGAATCTGCAGATTTGATGGTGATGTCTCTCTGGAGCTAGCCACTCTCTTCCAGGTCATAGTCTGGGGAACCAGAATTCTAGCATGGAAGCTGACCCACTGGATTGTTAGGAAGGTATGCTTAGCTTGGGAGGGGAGGAGATTGTATTTCATAGTTTGCTAGCTTGACTTGTGACTTTTACCCAGCCCTATGGTGTCCTCTAGTTCTCAAGCCCTGGTAGTCCCTCTGTGAGGAGTGGGTCTGGCCAGAGGCCATTTTATAGTCCTGGGTCAGTCTCTCAAATTTATGCCATCCAGACAAATTCATTTTCTCTCTGGGCTTTGGATCCCTCATTGGTCAATGACAGTTACGGTGAGATTGAACCAGTTGAGCACTAAGTGCCTTGATAGATAAATATCTCTACAAATGGAAGAGCATTTAAAAACAGTCTCCTGGGCCTGGTGACCCACAGGGGTTGTGATGCCAAAAAGGGGATGCATATATTGCCAGTTCCATACAGGTTTAATAGTCCAGAGCAACGCTGTTGAGTGAAAGTGTACTTTAGACTTCAGATATGAGCTACAAATATAATTTTCCATTTTCTATGGCTTATTTCAAAAGTAAAGAGAAACAGGTAAAATTAATTTTCATAACATATTATGTTTAACTTGAGATCCAAAATAGTATCATTTCCATTTCGAATCAATACAAACATTATTAATGGGACATTCTGCCTTCTTTATTTTTCCTTCAAACTAAGCCTTCAAAATCTGGTGTCTGTCTTAGCCTTGCACTGCATCTCATTTGGGACTGGCCACACTTGCTGTGCTCAGTAGCCCATACACCTGGCAAGTTGGACAGGGGAGGCACAGAGCTCCCACCTTCCCTGAAGGGCTTACCATTGTCGGAGGCTGGAGGTGGGAGGAGGGAGAAGTCTAGCTGTCAGATGCACTGCCTGTTTATCTTTACACTAATATGAATAACCATCCCATCTTGTATGCCTACTTATGTAATTAATTAGCATTTATATAGCAGCTTATGTTTGCAGAGTGCTTCATTTATATAGCTGCTAGTATATTTATCTACTTGCATGTTATACTTTCAAGTGTGCCTACCTGTGCTAATTACTGCTATAATTATTAAGTTATTTAAGAACACAACTCATAGTTACCTTTGAGAACCCCAGCAACCATTTTAATAACAATCATAAATTCCATCTTCCATCTTCAAGTTCTGTCTATTTTACAAAGAAATTGCATACCTACAACCAATATCCTCCAAGTTCTTGGCTGGCCTCAGAATCAAAAACGCATTTAAAAGCAATCTGGTAATTGTCTTTTTCCCTTCATCAGCTTAAATTTCACATGAATGAGATAGGAATTTAATGACATATTTTCCGGTTACAACAGCCTTGATACACAGCATCCCAGCATGAAAAGGATAATAACAAATAATGACCACTACCGCCCAAGAATCCCATCTCTAATATCAAATGTCCTTTGCCAGTCCCAATCCCAACCTTCTCTCTGACAAATGGCGGAGTTCCTGAGCAGGTAGGGGATGAGGCAGGCAGAGACCCAGGCCCTGTGCCCTAGTCACCGAGTTGATGTGGTACCTTCTTGGTCTACGGGCTGGTTTTCTGAGAAGAGAAGCAGCCAGGGCTTATTGAAGAGACTGGCAGAAGACAGACAATTGGAGAGACGAGGGAACTTGAATTAGCAGTCCTGAGCTATAAGAAGCACAGGATTGTGCTGTGGTTGGGAGATTTGAAAGAACAGTCCACCTTGCCCATTTCCCTCCCCATCTCCTCTTTCCCTCCCCTCACATCAATGAGGGGGAAAAATTACAGCGCTCCAATTCATTCTATGGTTTTGCTGCTCCCAGTGATTGGAAACGCCAGGGAGAGAGGAATGACATACATCATGTGATGAAAGGAGAGTACAAAGATATTCACTAACAGCTATGAAATGCAGCTGCTTCCGTAGCAGAACCAGGCAGCTCATGAATGGAACGCAGCAACGCCACCCCCAGAGACTTAAGACGAACTCTGCTCTGAAGCAATTTTGTGAGCCCAATACTGGGGATTAGAGACGCACATGAGAGATCTTATGCTACAAATCACTGCATACCCAGTGCTTCTGCTACCTACTCTGGTCTCCCCTGGGGAGAAATCATTAAGCTTCTTTCTGTCCCTCTTTAAAATGGGAGCTGAATTAGTAACTTACCACAAAAGAGTGTTTTCTTAATTACTCATGTACAAATTGCTGGATATTATTGAATGAAAGGTATCAAGGAAAATGCAAGCTATTACCATGATTATTTTTGCTCTAATATAAAGTAGCAGGCCAAAGCCCTTCTATCTTTCGGATTATGTTTCAGTTCAGTGATACTTCAGGGAACGGCCTCTTAGGGCTCTGACCGCCATTAGCACAAGCATCATTTCAAAGGCAAAGCCTGAGAGGCTGGCGTCCCCAGGCCTGGCTTGATTGATGTGGAAGTGTGATTGGAAGAAAAGAGCAGATTTGGAAGAGGGAATGAGAGCTCGAGTGATGGCCTTGTCCTGAGCCGTCACATCATGCAAATATTCATCATCTTTTTTAACCCATTGCTTCCTCTTTCCGAGTGCATCCATTTCCGAGACCTGCTTTGAGGGTTGGCCCTGTGAGGCTGGGGCACGCAGACTGATTACTGTCAGAATCATACTCTGACTTGTTCTGAGGCATCAGGCCTGATCACAGGCATCATAGAGAAGCATGGGCTGACGTAATACTTCCTTGCTGGAGAAGATGAGAGACAAGCTTTCCTCCGTGTTGTCTCTAAGAGCCTGTGGAAGGAGGGATGGATATGGGAGGCAACTTTTCAGACAAATGTGAGAACTACAGTTTTCCTAAATTTCAACCAGAACCAGGGGCTCGTCCCTCTACCACTGATCTTGCCCCAGGTTCAGTACCAAAATGAGCACTACTCATTTAAAAGGGTGATGGTCCTGTCCAGCCAGGGTTCGGGAGTCACACTGCGATGCCTGGGGAATTCATATTGATAGTAACTGGCTCTGATTTACATCTTTGAATCATGCTGTGATGGTGTCTGCAGTGGGAATGTGGGCTAAAGAGAAAGTGACACACACAGTCATTATGCTAAAAAATTGGTGGCGTTAGAATAAGGCCTTGGAATGGTTTCTACAGAGTTCTTTTGATCAAAACATTTACTCTGTTGCAGAAAATACTATAGGATGCTCTTGAATAATTAGACAAGCTCCATGGTCCAGAGGGACAAAAGAGAGAAGAAGGCCATCACTTGCTAGATCTCTCTGTTATACATAGAGCTGTATATTCATCTTGCGAAAAAAAAATCTTCCTCATGAATTTTATTATATTATTTTTGCTATTAATGTCCTAATAATAGTGACAGGAGAATGCTGAAACCCCATTTAGCTTCTGACTCTCTGTGTAGAAAAACTGTTTCCCCCTTCCACATATAATTTTTTGATCATTCATTAATTGTACTGCTGCTTTCATAAGTTTATTTACTGCCTTCTAAATATGTATCTTAATTCACATTCCTGGTCCCATGGGGAGCCTATAAAATGTAAAATCTTGTATAATAGCAGAGGCAGCCACAAATATTTTAATATCCAGGGCTGCTTCTGAATCCTAATTTTGCAGATGGCGTGAAGTTCATTTTATAGCAGCTATTGAAAACTAATAAATGCCATCCACATCACTCAGCATTGTCAATAATCCAGCAGATTGTGTGCTCAGGGATGCTGGGGAAGCAGGAGCAGCTCCCAGTTCTTCCCTAACCAACCTCCAGCTGCAGGCCCCAGAGCTGCCTTGCCTTATCAGCTGCCACAATTCAATTCAGGTCAGCAAGGAGGCTCGTCTTCTTGTACTTCTAATCTTCCAGTGGAGAGATGCTTGCAGGAGGGTAACTGCTGGACGGAACACACAAGGGAGATAGATGAGCTACCGCTGCCCCCCACCCCCCGCGCTGCTTGCTCTGTTTACATTCTTCAAGTGTAAGAGATGAGCAGAGGAGGAGCAGCAGCGGGAACGTGGCCGTGGTTGAAGTTGTTATGGGCTGAATGTTCTGTCTCCCTGCAAGTTCATTCGTTGAAACCCTAACTCACAATGTGATGGCGTCAGGAGGTGGGGGCCTTGGAAAGTAAATTAGGTTCAGATGAGGTCTTGAGGCCCCCGTGATGGAATTGGTGCTCTTCTAAGAAGACAAAGAGAGCACCCTCCCTCTTTACATCATGCACTGAGGAAAGGCCAGGTGAGCACACAGCAAGAAGGTGGCCTTTTCCAAATCAGGAAGAGAGTTCTCATCAGAACCCAACCATGCTGGTGCCCTGATCTCAGATTCCAGCCTCTGGAACTCTGAGAAAATTAGTATCTGTGTTTAAGCCACCCAGTCTATGGTATTTTGTGATAGCGGCCTGAGCCAACAAAGACAGATGTCATATAGCCCTTCTTTTAGGATTTCTTTTTTTCCCTTTTTGGTAAATTATCCTTAAGATAAAACAAAAGCTCATATGATGAGAGAATAGTAAGGGGGTCAGAAGCAGACTCAGAGAATGTATCATTCATCCTCCATCTCTTTATTTGCCAAGTATTTATCAAATTCTTACTATATTCCAGATACTGTGCAAGATTTTATGTAAGTGTAGCTAAATTTTTAAATTTTTATATTATATTTATATTAATTACATTATTTATATATTATTTAGATTATTTACAACTTATATAAGGAGTCCCAAGGAATACTTTCTATTAAGGAACTTCTAGTCTAGAAGGAGATATTATTTATTTATTCATTTTTAAAATAAATATTGGAATAGAGTTGATGCACAAGGTTGTGTTAATTTCAGGTACACAGCATAATGATTCAGTTATACTTGCACAAGTATCTAATCAATTTAAAATTCTTTTCCCATTTAGATTATTACAAAATATTAAGTAGAGTTCCTTCTTGCTCATTATCTATTTTATATAGTAGTGTGGGTATATTAATCTCAAACTTCTAATTTATCCCTTCCCCCTACATTTCCACTTTGGTAACCATAAGTTTGTTTTCAAAATCTATGAATCTATTTCTGTTTTGTGAATAAATTCATTTATATAATTTTTAAAAATTAGATTCCACATGAGTGATATCATATGATATTTGTGTTTGTCTGGCTCATTTCACTTAGTATGCTCATCTCTAGGTTCATCCATATTTCTGCAAATGGCACAATTTAATTCATTTTTATGGCTGAGTAATATTCCACTGTACATATGTACCACATCTTCTTTATCCATTCCTCTGTGATGGAAATTTAGGTTGCTTCCATGTCTTGACTATTGTCCTGCTATGAACACTGGGGTGGGCGTCCCTGGTGGCTCAGAGGTTAAAGCGTCTGCCTCCAATGTGGGAGACCTGGGTTCGATCCCTGGGTTGGCAAGATCCTCGGAGAAGGATATGGTAACCCACTCCAGTATTCTTGTCTGGAGAATCCCATGAACAGAGGAGCCTGGATGGCTACAGTCCCTGGGGTCGCAAAGAGTCGGACACAACTGAACGACTTCACTTCACTTCACTTCTTCATGAACATTGGGGTACATGTATCTTTTCAAATTATGGTTTTCTCTGGATACATGCCCAGGAATGGGATTGCAGGATCACATAATAGTTCTATTTTTAGTTTTTAAAGGAACCTCCATAGTGTTCTTCATAGTGGCTCTACCAATCTACAGTTCCACCAATAGTGTAGGAGAGTTCCCTTCTCTCTACATCCTCTCCAGCATTTGTTTGTACACTTTTTGATGGTGATCATTCTGACCAGTGTGAGGTGATATCAAATTGAAGTTTTGATTTAAATTCCTCTGATAATTAGTGATGTTGAGCATCTTTTCATGTGTTTTTGGCCATCCATATGTCTAGAAGGAAATACTGTAATGATAGAAAGTTTACCAGTAGGCATATGAGCTGGGAGATAGAAAGATTATTTCTAGGCTCCAGGAGTTTGCGGAAGAAGGTACGAATCTGGGGAGGCCTTGTGGGAGAGATGCCAGTAGACTGGATGCTATATATAGGAGGTGGTCACTTGGCATTATTTTCCTTCAGTCAGTCAGTCAGTCAGTTCAGTCACTCAGTCATGTCCGACTCTGCGACCCCATGAGTTGCAGCACGCCAGGCCTCCCTGTCCATCACCAACTCCCGGAGTTCACTCAAACTCATGTCCATCGAGTCAGTGATGCCATCCAGCCATCTCATCCTCTATCGTCCCCTTCTCCTGCCCTCAATCCTTCCCAGCATCAGAGTCTTTTCCAATGAGTCAACTCTTCACATGAGGTGGCCAAATTATTGGTGTTTCAGCTTTAGCATCAGTTCTTCCAAAGAACACCCCCGGACTGATCTCCTTCAGAATGGACTGGTTGAATCTCCTTGCAGTCCAAGGGACTCTCAAGAGCCTTCTCCAACACCACAGTCCAAAAACATCAATTCTTCAGTGCTCAGAAAGCAATGGCACCCCACTCCAGTACTCTTGCCTGGGAAATCCCATGGGCAGAGGAGCCTTATAGGCTACAGTCCATGAGGTCGCTAAAAGTCGGATATGACTGAGCGACTTCACTTTCACTTTTCACTTTCATACATTGGAGTAGGAAATGGCAACCCACTCCAGTGTTCTTGCCTGGAGAATCTCAGGAACAGAGGAGCCTGGTGGGCTTCCGTCTATGGGGTCGCACTGAGTCGGACACGACTGACGCGACTTAGCAGCAGCAGCAGCAGCCTTCTTCACAGTCCAACTCTCACATCCATACATGACTACTGGGAAAACCATAGCCTTGACTAGACGGATCTTTGTTGGCAAAGTAATGTCTCTGCTTTTGAATATGCTATCTAGGTTGATCATAATTTTCTTTCCAAGGAGTAAGTGTCTTTTAATTTCATGGCTGCAGTCACCATCTGCAGTGATTTTGGAGCCCCAAAATAGTCTAACAGTGTTTCCACTGTTTCCCTTAGAAGTCATTTAATATCAACCAGAGCAGTGACCAACTCCCTCTTCTTTATCACCTCTCCTCCTCATACAGCTGATTGCCCTTTAATCAAATCTCCTTTGTTTTTCCCTTTAAAGCCTGCCTTTGCAGTTTCCTTGAACTGGATTTCATCTGGCTGCAAATTCAAAAGGACCATGAGGATAATCTGCTTTTAGGCAGTCCCAGGAGGTAGTCTGCTAAAGGCCAGGCAAAGCAGTGTATCAAGTCAGTTTGATGAGATTAGTTAGAGAAGTTAGAGAAGTCATAGAACATCTGGTCCCAAAGCAGCTTGGACACAGAGGAGAAGGAAAATGGTCCAGTCAAATTTTGTCTTCAGATTCATCCAAGTGACCTGGGTCAGAGTTACAGGGAAAGAAACCTGGATGTAGGAGCTCTTTGCTCTACCCCTGACCTCATATAGTCTGAGAATTTTAAAGATGAAGTGTTGTACACATCTATCATAATTTTTCCACTGTGAAGCAACCTTTTATCCAAAAGCAAATTCAGACTAATTTTCTAAGATTTTATCTTTCTATGGCCTCCTTCTCCCCTCTTATCACCTTTGCTCTTTCAGCTTTGTGCAAAGAGATGTGAAATAAAGGAACCAAAATATGTAACAATCATGCCATTACCCCTTGACAGGAAAGAGGTAAATCTCTCCAGCAACACCTGCCATGGATTTCATTCCAGATAGAGTGTCCCCCATGGTGTGGAAATCCATGATCTCACCAGGACCACGTCAGATAATGCCCTCAGGACATCGCGTGGAGGGAGCATCCAGACTGGGCTGGAGGACTTCCATCAAGCTGGGCACTACTGCTCTCTAGGAAATTGTGGGCCCTGTCTCAGGGCAACAACAGAAGCTGGGTACATGGTGGGGAAAGTCTTCTGTGTGTGTGTGGAAAGAACTACAGAATATTAGAGCTGGGAGGGACAAGAAAGATCATCTGGTTCACCCACCTCACTTTGTATAAGAAAATTCAGGCCCAGAAGGGCTAGGTGATTTGCTCAAACTAATGGCAATTAGCTGTCCAAAAGGAGTAGTCATTAATATTCTGGGTCTACCAGTGAAGTGTTCAAAGGTTAGCTGCAAAATGTTAACCATTTTCCTTTTCTGAGGGCCAGTAAGAATAAGTGTTATCCAAACCAGTTGATTCACTGCTTTACCCAGTGTATGAAATAAGATGATACTCTTGTTGGTATATTGTCAGCCGGTGACTCAGGCATTTTGTATTCTTGATATAATGAATTTGATATGAAGGGACTGAAGCAATGACTCAACAATATTTGACAGTGGCCCAGGCTAAGTAGAATGGGGATTTGACATGATTGAATAGGTGGTCCAGAGGTACTACCTGGTAGCTTGGATGCTATTCAGTGATGATTTGCCCTGGACCTGAGGTTTTCATTATTTTATAACAAATGTTTATACATGTACAATATAGAGAACAAATTAAAATACAGAGAGTAAATATATAGACAGTATGTAAGAAATGTCATTTTATATATTTTAGAGAGAGCATGTACACCTGAATTACCTTAAATGAAGTACATGTATGACATATGTACTTGGGCTTCCAAGAGATCAAATTACCAACATCTGCTGGATCAAGGAAAAAGCAAGAAGCTCCAGAAAAACATCTATTTCTGCTTTATTGATTATGACAAAGCCTTTGACTGTGTGGATCACAATAAACTGTGGAAAATTCTGAAAGAGATGGGAATAGCATAACACCTGACCTGCCTCTTGAGAAACCTATATGCAGGTCAGGAAGCAACAGTTAGAACTTGGAACAACAGACTGGTTCCAAATAGGAAAAGGAGTCCGACAAGGCTGTATATTGTCACTCTGTATTTAACTTCTATGCAGAGCACATCATGAGAAACGCTGGGCTGGAAGAAGCACAAGCTGGAATCAAGACTGCTGGGAGAAATATAAATAACCTCAGATATGCAGATGACACCACCCTTATGGCAGAAAGTGAAGAGGAACTAAAAAGCCTCTTGATGAAAGTGAAAGAAGAGAGTGAAAAAGTTGGCGTAAAGCTCAACATTCAGAACACGAAGATCATGGCATCTGGTCCCATCACTTGATGGGAAATAGATGAGGAAACAGTGGAAACAGTGTCAGACTTTATTTTTCTGGGCTCCAAAATCACTGCAGATGGTGACTGCAGCCATGAAATTAAAAGACGCCTACTCCTTGGAAGGAAAGTTATGACCAACCTAGACAGTATATTTAAAAGCAGAGACATTACTTTGCCAACAAAGGTCCGTCTAGTCAAGGCTATGGTTTTTCCTGTGGTCATGTATGGATGTGAGAGTTGGACTGTGAAGAAAGCTGAGCACCGAAAAATTGATGCTTTTGAACTGTGGTATTGGAGAAGACTCTTGAGAGTCCCTTGGACTGCAAGGAGATCCAACTAGTCCATTCTAAAGGAGATTAGTCCTGGGTGTTCTTTGGAAGGAATGATACTAAAGCTGAAACTCCAATACTTTGGCCACCTCATGCAAAGAGTTGACTCATTGGAAAAGACCCTGATGCTGAGAGGGATTGGTGGCAGGAGGAGAAAGGGCCAACAGAGGATGGGATGGCTGGATGGCATCACCGACTCGATGGATGTGAGTTTGAGTGAACTCTGGGAGCTGGTGATGAACAGGGAGGCCTGGCGTGCTGCGATTCATGGGGTCGTAAAGAGTCGGACATGACTGAGCGACTGAACTGAACTGAACTTGGGCTTCCCAGATGGTGCTAGTGGTAAAGAACCTGCCTGCCACTGCAGGAGACATAAGAGACCCAGGTTCAGTCCCTGGGTTGGGAAGATCTCCTGGAGGACGGCACGACACACTGTTTGACTACAGTATCACATTTTTAAGTAAGTAGGAACAAAGATTAGAGCCATCGTGTGGGGGACTCTCTGCCACTAACACAAGAAATCTTAGCATAGCACCTGGTGTGTGTCCAACAAATAGGGACTGTCTGTATTTCATCTTTTCATGATAGCTGAGGGTCAGCAGCCAGCAGGGTGAGCCATTGGTCTTTGGGGAATCTGTATGTAAATGTCAGGATTCCACTCTGGAAGACTAGCAGGAGGAAGATGGCATCCTGGTATTCTGTCAAGGGAGAGTTCAGTGATGGTCCCATCTTATAGAGGATCAGGCGTTAGGTTGAAAAAATGTTAACACTAAGCAGAATCCTGTTCCTGGGGCTAGGTCACAGTGGAATGGAAGATAGGGTTGGAAGATGAGGAACCAGGAATCTGGAGAAAGTCTGAATACCCAGAGATTCTTGGGAATGCCACATCATCTTGGCTCTTTCTGCAGGAGAAGGCCCTATTGGAGGCAGTAGTGGAGGCCAGCAGCCATGCTGGGTCCAGGACCCAGGCCTGAAGGAAGGAATTAAAGAAGGAGCCTTAATTCCCAGCACATCTGGAAAAAGTAGGGGTGCGGGGGAGAGGAGAGGGGCTGAGGCATCAGGAGTCCAGTTATGATCTGGAAGCACAACTTCCTGCAGCTCTGCATAGCTGAGTTCTTCTTCACATCATTATTCCTGGAGGGAGAGAGAGGAATGGGCTTCTGAGCGTGTTAGAAATTCCAGAGAGAGAATGAGCTAAAGGAATCCAGTGCTGAAAGTTTAAAGAGGGGCCGTTCATGTATGAGAACACATTAGAAACAAATGATATCTGTGCTGTAGAATGAGAAAGAGCTGGGGGAAAGTGCTTACTTCTGATGGGGGGGCTGAGCTGTATACTCAGGTTTATAACCTTATTCAGACCAAACTTAATCCACTAGCAGAACTGACCACTTTTTTTTAAGGTAGTGAATTTCACTGTATTTAAAATAATCATCCTAGATAAGTGAAGAGTTGATAAATGAGTTCAGTCTGCATACCACAGAGCTGTGTATAATTACAAGATTGCCCTGGGGGTTGTTGCTTTACCCTGCTGGGTGGGAAAGGCAATGCTTTGTGAAATGGCAGGCCAGGGCTCTTGGCAGCTAAGCAAAAGGAAGAATATCACCTCATCCATTGCTCTTGTGCTTTGTCACTGGGGCTACATGAGAAATTCCCTAAAGAGAAGCACACAGTTTCCCTGACTCTAATTGAATGAAGTCAGTCTTTACCTTTGAGATGCCATCGTATTTTCTTTTTATACATGTACGTATACAGAGTATAAAAGGGCTATCAATATAGACATGTTTAAAAGATGCAAAGTAAGATTATTCAAAATCCACTGGGAAAAAAATTAGAAATCACAGTAGGAGGGAGAGTGAATGCATGTGGAACGGAGAGAAACAAAATCCAAAGGAAAGGTGAAAGCTGCTAGGAAATAAAAAACGTTATCTGTCATGTACCATCTTCAACTGCTCATTTCCTTCTTGTGTTTTTTCTATGGAATAGATTCTTTCCTCAGTTTCTGCCTATCATCTCTGACATTTGTTATTCACTAGACTTTCTCTTTTGGCTATTGGCTTTCTCTTTTGAAAATGTCCTACCAATGGAAGTATGTTGACTGCCCTGTGACACATCTTATTTCACACTGGAGCCAAGACCAAGGGCTTCAAACACAGTCATTTTGCTGAAACATGAGATTAGAGGTATTAAAAAATACAGAGAACTAAGGTTCTTTAATTATTTTATTCTGGAAGGGGCTTTCACACAACATCTACAACAATTCCTTCTCATGTACCTGCCCCTTTCATTTTAATGTGAACCTGCTTGTGTGTCAGGAAAGAAATTGCTTGCAGACCTTCTGGGAGTCATTTAGAAGTGCCCAAGTCAACCCCAGAAAACATTGCTTTTAAAATTATATCACACCAAATATAGACTCACCATGGGGCCACTTCTGCTTGGAGTTCTCTCTATAAACTATATGACAGACACTTAATTGTCTCCCCAAATTTATTCTTTTCTTCTTTTGGTAATAGATTCCCTTGAATTATAGCAGGACATTGTGTGTGTGTGTGTGTGTGTGTGTGTGTGTGTGTGTGTGTGTTAGCCGCTCAGTCATGTCCAGCTCTTTGGGACCCCATGGACTGTAGTCTGCCAGGCTTCTCTGTCCATGAAATTCTCCAGGCAAGAATACTGGAGAGGGGGTGCCATGCCCTCCTCCAGGAGAACTTCCCAATACAGGGGCTGAACCCGTGTCTCCTGCATTACAGGCAGATTCCTTACCATCTGAGCCACCAGGGAAGCCCACAGGGAAGCAGGACACATGGTTTTCCAGAAAAAAGACTACATATCACTTGTTACTTAACTGTATGTGGCCCACATGACTAAATACTGACCAATGACGGTAAACAGGTATCTTATATCTTACTTTTATGGCTGAAGGTCAAATGAGAAGGCAGGAACTGGAGCGGCCATTTTGGACCAAGAGAATAACCATTAGATGTGATTTGCAGTACTGTGGTGAAATGTCAGGAGTCAGAACACCTGGAAGGTTCTCGTCACTTTGCACTCTAGCAAGTCATATAACTTTGAGAAAATCAGGTAATTTCTTAAGTCTTTCAATATCTTCATATGTTGAATGATAGCAATAAGAAGTGCTCTAACTATTTAATAGAGTTATTAGGGGGACTCAATGATAGCATTCTGGTAGAAACTATTTGTAAAGTATGAGTCATTTTATTTATTTTTAAAAATTAATTTATCATTTAATTGAAGGATAATTGCTTTACAGAATTGTGTTGGTTTCTGCCAAACATCAACATGAATCAGCCATAGGTATACTTATGTCCCCTCTCTCTTGAACCTCCCTCCCTCTTGCCTCCCCATCCAACCCCTCTAGGTTGTTACAGAGCCTTGATTTGAGTTCTCTGAGTCATACAGCAAATTTCCATTGGTTATCTATTTTACATATGGTAATGTAAGTTTCCATGTTACTCTCTCCATACATAAACTGCAATAGGTTATGGATAACACATTTACAGGCAAAATAAAATTAATCCTATTGAACAAAAAGCATCTATTTTGATGAACATATCTTATAGGAGTATCATCTTTATAGGAGAAGCATCACAGTCTTTTAGAGATGTGCCTAATCAAGAATAATAGTATTAGCAGGAGATATCATTTATTTCTAAAGCCCTAAATTTGCTCAAATTATTAGTTGTCTTCTGGTGACCCCATACTTCTCCTTATAATTTTCTACTCTCATCAGCAACAGATAGCTTTTCTATTTTGACAAATTTGTTGAGAAAAATTATTCTGCCAGGAATCAGACAGATGTATAATAGCTGTACCAGTATGTGACAAGTTGATGGTCATGGTGGATGTCCGTTCACCTGTACTTGTAAAGTTGAAATTGGAGACCCTGATGTTTAAAAAGCTTGATGGCAGCTGTCTGTGATTCTGCTCACTCAGTGTGGTTTAATTTCATTTCAGAATTACACAGTACATTCTTCACATACCCAACAAGCTGTTCACACTACTAAAGCTTAAAGAGGCTTCTCCTGAGTATGACATCCAAAGACTAAATCTGTTACTTTACCTTCTGTATGTTTCTATATGTAAAATCGAGCACACCCAATTTTGACCCATTATATTATCAGCACCACTGAAGTATCACAGGATAGTTTCAAGCCATTCTTTAAGATATCATTTAAAATTTCTGGAGCAAAGGGCAGTGGGAAAGATGTTATAAGCCCAGGAAAGACCTCTTAAAATGGGCAATACCAGTGGCATTTACAAAATCATTGGTGAGGTCTTGTTATATCAGATATCCATCTTGTTATATCAGATATCCATCTTGTTACCAGAGGACTAAATGTATCAAATGGGATTTTTTTTTCACAAAGTAACCCTCTTGAGAGTCATATAAAGATCCTAAATCTAAGGACATTACTTTGCCAACAAAAGTCCATCTAGTCAAAGCTATGGTTTCTCCAGTAGTCACGTATGCATGTGAGAGTTGGACCATAAAGAAAGCTGAATGCTGAAGAATTGATGCTTTTGAACTGTGGTGTTTCAGAAGACTTGAGAGTCCCTTGGACTGCAAGGAGATCCAACCAGTCCATCCTATAGAAAATCAGTTCTGAATATTCAATTGGAAGTACTGGTGCTGAAGCTAAAACTCCAATATTTAGGCCACCTGATGCGAAGAACTAACTCCTTGGAAAAGACCCTGATGATGGGAAAGATTGAAGATGCGAGGAGAAGGAGATGACAAAGGATGAGATGACTAGATGGCATCGCAGACTTGATGGACATGAATTTGGGCAAGCTCTGGGAGCTGGTGATGGACAGGGAATCCTGGTGTGCTGCAGTCCATGCAAACAGTCAGACACGACTGAGCAAGTGAACTGAACTGAACTGAAACCTAAGGACAAGACCTGACAAAAAGAATTGCCAGAGGATAGGAGAAAGGAGAAACCAAAGTAATATCATGACTGTCATACACCATAGTCTCAAAACTGGGCATAGACTTGTAGGATCTCAGACTATAATATGGATGATATTTTCCTGAAATTTGGTACAAAAACAGGATTGCTGAAATACCTCATTACTGCTCTAGTTGGACATATGCTGAAAGTGTCATTCTGCTAAAAGTAAAGCATCTGGTAAATTGTTGACTTGTTGACAATTTCATAGTTTAGAAGTTACAGGAAACAGTGAGGAAATTTTCTACTTGATTCCCAATTCTGACAAACAAAAAGAACTGGCTAGTAATGTGAAAATGATATGAATTTTGGCAGAAATCGATACCATCATCTTGAAATTGGTAATAGCAAAGGAAGATTTAATGGTCAGGGCCATATTAAATTTTATCAAAGCACATTTACATAAATTCAAAGAAATAAAATACATTACAGAGTGGCAGATGTCTTTTGGGGATCCACATCAGTAATAGCCCATTTTTGCCTGGGAACTTTGTCCATCACTGACCCCATCAAAAACTGCATCCATCATGGCTTGAGACTGAGGGATCAGTCTGGGATACCATGTTTGCAACCCATAACCTGGAGTGGGGATGATATCTGACCCAAAGCCAGCTAATTCACAGAATGGCTGTTACCTTTTAGGTAATACACCCTAGAGCTGAAAGATCATGGAGAGTTAGAAGCAGATTCTGTAATATAGTATGCCAGAGTCAATCCCTGCTGAAGTTATAGGGGAACTGAGACTGAGACTAAGCCAGGAAAATTCATTTGTAAAGAGAAGAAGGGAACAGATGGCACATGGCAGTGAGGTGTAGAAATGTGTGAGAGAGAAGGAGATGAGCTAGAATGCAAGATTCTTTAAGGATAGAATCTTTGTGTATTTCATTTACTGATACAGATTTCAATAAATATGTATTGACTGGGAAGGAGGGCAAGAGAGAGAGGGGGGATATTTGAACTATAGTTCCTTACACTTAAGCTTCAAGTTTAAGGCCCTATGAGGCCCATATGGGCTTTGCTTTATGCCTGTGGTTGTCTGTGATTGTGAAATAAGGTCTCATCAGTAATGATGTTTTTGTTTTTTAATTTGAGTTGAATGGGTATTTGTCCTTTGTAATCAAAGAACTTTTGCTGTGTCTAGACGTGTCCAAACACTGTGAAAGAGATTGTCCCTTTAAGATCACTCCTTCAATCTCAGGTAACCAAAAATCATTCTGATCTAAGGCTGAAGCTTTAGAGAGCCGTTTTCCGATATGGAATTGTCTGCATTCTGCTAAGCAAGACATTTTTGGCAGCCAGTAGCCTAATCACGATCTCTTCCCAGTTGAGGTTCTGCTGCTCAGAAAGCATTTGTATATTATTATTTTCCAAAGTCTTTGATCAGACACTCTGTTTTTTTAAAAACATTGTCCATCTCAGATGCAATAATATAGAAAGCCACAGTTTTACCATTATAAGTCTTCAGATTCCAAATGAATCAGTCTGACTATGTTAGTGACACCAGAGCTGGGCAACCTGGAATCTCAGGTTCCAGAGTGTAACTGGGAGTCTCATTCCACTTAATATTGAAGATTCCATATCCTCTATTGGAATGTAGCAGGAGGGGGAAGCAAATGTGTTTACACTATTCTTCAACCTTTTCACTAAACTCTTAGATTGTGTTACTTGGTAATACCAAGTTTGGAGATTCTTATTTATTGGGAAAATTTTAAAGTAATTGACCCTTTTCTTATCTCTTACTATGGCTAAAAGCTTGTACTCACTGAGAAAATGCAAACTGGGAAATGGGCCTCAATTTCCACATCTGTAAAATGGGAATATCAGCCTAGTAGATGATATTTAAATTTTTTTCATTTCTGATTATACAATATAGTGAAACCAAATAAGATTAAATAGCAAATGAAAAATGGAGAGTTTGGTTCCAGTGGATGTGATCTGCCCCAATCTATCATGATTTGAACCAGATGGATTTAATTGATTTGAAAAGGAAGCAGTCTGCTGATCAGAGCAGCTGAGGTTTTCTTCATGGAATCTTAACTGAAGAAGTAACAAACTGAAATGTCTAAATCTGTTCTGACAGGCTCAGAGATTTTGATGCTGAACCGTATTACAAATCTCTGTCAAAAATTACTGGGAAAACCAATGGGAAAAGAATCAGTCTATTAGTAGTGATCTGCAATCTTCATTCCAGAGAAGGCAATGCCAACCCACCCCAGTACTCTTGCCTGGAAAATCCCGTGGACGGAGGGGCCTGGTAGGCTGTGGTCCATGGGGTTGCCTGTGGTCCATAGGACACGACTGAGCGACTTCACTTTCACTTTTCACTTTCATGCATTGGGGAAGGAAATGGCAACCCACTCCAGTGTTCTTGCGTGGAGAATCCCAGGGACGAGGGAGCCTGGTGGGCTGCTGTTTATGGGGTCGCACAAGACTGAAACGACTTAGCAGCAGCAGCAGCAGCAGCAGCAGCAGCAATCTTCATTCAGATTCTTATTTCCCCAATGGGAACTCTTATTTCCCCAATGGGAGCCAATCTGGTGGGAGAATATGAAAGAATTCTCAGTTCTTTTGATTGGGCCAACTTCATGCTCTGTCATAAGCATTGTACAGCTGCTATCTAAAAAAGAATCTATCTCTTTATGGTTCACTAGTTGGAAAATCCTATAGGCAGTATCACCAAGCTTGGTATCACCAAGTAAAACAATCTAAGGGCTTAGTGGAAAGGTTGAAAAATAGTGTAATTACATTTGCTACCCCACAGACAGCTACTGCTGTAACCATAAGATCTATTTTCCCTTCAAAATCCTCTTTGCTCTGCAGTTTATAGAAACCAACATTAGAAGAGGTTGGCATCATCTTGACCATCCAGTTGTCTGTAGAGAAAGAGAATCAAGTCTGCATTCTGTGTCCTTTTCTTTTCCTCCTTCCTTCACATTCTGCCTTCTTTCCTCTTTATCTGCTTATCATAAGATTATATGACCCAGGACTCCTTGTAAGAGTTCTTGAAAGAGAAATCCCATCTCTTTAAAAAGACATTTTAAGGGAGAAATTGGGTAAGAAGGGAATTAAAATGTTGACTCTTTACCAAGTGGAAACTTGATTTAAGTTGGTTGCCATACTCTTGCTGGCCCAGTCCTTTTAACATCAGGAAGCATGGGGACTGAACATAAAGATCTAGGTGTGTTTGGTAGATTTCTCCTGGTGTTGGGAGGTTCGCTAATCGGAAAATCTTATAGGCAACTCCCACTTCCACTCAGTATACCATAGATGTGTCCTTGGCATCCAAACCTTGACATCATCTATCCTCCAACCCAGTTCATTTTAAATGCATGCACTGCCCCATACCAAGTCCCAAAGGAGCCAGTGCCAAGGCAAGGGTAGTCAGCTAGGATCCAAACCCTGAGAGACAACCAGAGCCCTGCACACGTGTGGCCGACATGAACCACTGGATGGCACTGTGGGTCCATGCAGATGCATATGGAAGGACATTTGTCTTTCTTTTAAAAAGGCTGTTTAGCCTTGACAGGTAACTTGGCGCATTTTGAGTTGAAATGTGCCAAATGATTTGGCAAATATTTCACTTACTTCTGAAAATAAGCACACGTGCTTTTCTCCTCTGCAGGGAAGGGAGAAGGGTAGCTTCCCGCATCCCCATGTTGTTGCTACATTTAGAACTGGAAATGAGATTTTGGTCAAGGATAGAGGGGCCAATCTCATTTTAAGTGTGGTACCACCTTTTAGAAGAATAGAAAAAGTTGAGCATTTCTTATGAAACCAATCTCTTCAGTCTAAAGAGAGCATCTTTTCTCCTCATCATTGTTGTTCATCCTGCTAGTTGCAGGCTCGTCTGGCTCATGACCAGATGGAATGGGATTTGGCTGAAGAGCTCTGGTTCACCAAGAGCATCTAGGAAAATTTGTTTCCAAACTTCCCTGTTCTGAAGAATTCTTTGCCCAATATTTAGTTTTATTTAATAGCAAGAAAGGTTAAGCAGTGTGAGAACATCTCATAAGGAATGTGTGAGCTGGCCTCTTGGCTATGATGAAACCACTGCTTTGCAGAACATCATGGTGACATTCACAGTGGACATCCCCATTTCCACTGAGGACACAGATGACAGATGAGGCATCCCTAAGACAAGCTGAATGTTAGGCCAAGTTCCTGGTGTGCTAGCTTTAGCTCTACCTCCCAGGTGTTTGCTATATGCTCAAGAGGGCACACCAAGGTGCGTCTGAGTAAAAATGGTGTTATTAATGGTATAACCTTGAATTTCTCTAATTTTTAAATGGTTATACATTTGCAAACATTATTGTAGCTAATATATCCGAAAATGACTTAAAATTATTTTCCCTGTGGTCAAAACATATCCTGGGTTGGGAATAGGTGAATTAGGAGAGATTCACAAATCTCTTTCTTGAATGTTGTCTTGCCATCTTATTGACTAATAAAAGGCATATTTTACTGTGTCAGATCCACTCCTGTGTGGAAATACATCAAAGGGCTATAATATTAGAGAAGGATCCTGTTTTTGAATCCACAGGCTTACCTTCTTGTCCTGGGACTACCAACACCAGCTGTGTGACATTAGGTGAGTCATGAACCATCTAACCTGTTTTCCTACCTGAACATGAGGAAGGAAGGCAGTTTAGGTAAGTTTCTATGGCTACAAAATGGTGAAATCTTATTTAGCTTAGGCTACCGAATATAATAAAATTTCAGTATACGATAGACTGATATGTGGCAGTAGTAAAATGGAGGGTGTATGGGCTTCCCTGGTGGCTCAGCTGGTAAAGATCCACCTGCAATGTAGGAGATCTGGGTTCGACCCCTGTGTTGGGAAGATCCACCGGAAAAGGGAAAGGCTGCCCACTCCAGTATTCTGGCCTGGAGAATTCCATGGACTGTATAGTCCATGGGGTGGCAAAGAGTTGGACATGACTGAGTGACTTTTACTTTCACATAAAATTTACTTACCAACTTTCTTGAATACAGTAAAGAGCAGTGTAGCAAGACAAAAACTCTTGTAGTAATAAGATAGTTTATGGAAAAGAATATTTCTGCTTAACCATGTGTAGTTGCTTTTTGCACTTAAGACTTGCAGTGAAGATAGTTTGTAAATTGTTGTTTTGACCTATAAGTTTCTGTTTCTTACCCAATTTTCTGTATCATGGTGCTACAGTTTGCTTCCAGGCCTGAGTAGATGAAGATCATGAAGGTTCTGGGCAACCCCTGACAAGAGAGATTTCTGTGGATGCATGGGGCCAAGGCCCAATTTGAGGAGGTTGAGGAAGACTGGGAGACAAAGAGAGCTGACATCAAATATAGACACTCCTATGCAGCCAAAGCTGGAGAAGCTCTATACAGTCTCAGATCATGAACTCCTTATTGCCCAATTCAGACTTAAATTGAAGAAAGTAGGGAAAACCACTAGACCATTCAGGTATGGCCTAAATCAAATCCCTTATGAGTATCCAGTGGAAGTGAGAAATAGATTTAAGGACTAGATCTGATAGAGTGCCTGATGAACTATGGATGGAGGTTCATGACATTGTACAGGAGACAGGGATCAAGACCATCCCCATGGAAAAGAAATGCAAAAAGCAAAATGGCTGTCTGGGAAGGCCTTACAAATAGCTGTGAAAAGAAGAGAAGAGAAGAGCAAAGGAGAAAAGGAAAGATATAAGCATCTGAATGCAGAGTTCCAAAGAATAGCAGGGAGAGATAAGAAACCTTCCTCAGTGATAATGCAAAGAAATAGAGGAAAAGAACAGAATGGGAAAGACTAGAGATTTCTTCAAGAAAATTAGAGATAGCAAGGGAACATTTCATGCAAAGCTGGGCTCAATAAAGGACAGAAATGGTATGGACCTAACAGAAGCAGAAGATATTAAGAAGAGGTGGCAAGAATATACAGAAGAACTGTACAAAAAGATCTTTAGTTCAGTTAAGTCGCTCAGTCGTGTCCAACTCTTTGCGACCCCATAAATCACAGTACACCAGGCCTCCCTGTTCATCACCATCTCCCAGAGTTCACTCAGACTCAGGTCCATCGGAGTCTGTGATACCATCCAGCCATCTCATCCTCTGTTGTCCCCTTCTCCTCCTGCCCCCAGTCCCTCTCACCGTCAGACTTTTTTCCAATGAGTCAACTCTTCTCGTGAGGTGGCCAAAGTACTGGAGTTTCAGCTTTAGCATCATTCCTTCCAAAGAAATCCCAGGGTTGATCTCCTTCAGGATGGACTGGTTGGATCTCCTCGCAATCCAAGGGACTCTCAAGAGTCTTCTCCAACACCACAGTTCAAAAGCATCAGTTCTTCGGCACTCAGCCTTCTTCACAGTTCAACTCTCACATCCATACATGACCACAGGAAAAACCATAGCCTTGACTAGATGGACCTTAGTTGGCAAAGTAATGTCTCTGCTTTTGAATATACTATCTAAGTTGGTCATAACTTTTCTTCCAAGGAGTAAGTGTCTTTTAATTTCATGGCTGCAGTCACCATCTGCAATGATTCTGGAGCCCCCAAAAATAAAGTCTGACACTGTTTCCACTGTTTCCCCATCTATTTCCCATGAAGTGATGGGATCGGATGCCATGCTCTTCCTGACCCAGATAATCATGATGGTGTGATCACTCATCTAGAGTCAGACATCCTGGAATGTGAAGTCAAGTGGGCCTTAGTAAGCATCACTATGAAGAAAGCTAGTGGAGATGATGGAATTCCAGTTGAGCTATTTCCAATCCTGAAAGATGATGCTGTGAAAGTGCTACACTCAATATGCCAGCAAATTTGGAAAACTCAGCAGTGGCCACAGGACTGGAAAAGGTCAGTTTTCATTCCAATCCCAAAGAAAGGCAATGCCAAAGAATGCTCAAACTACCGCACAATTGCACTCATCTCACATGCTAGTAAAGTAATGCCAAAATTCGCCAAGCTAGGCTTCAGCAATACGTGAACCGTGAACTTCCTGATGTTTAAGCTGGTTTTAGAAAAGGCAGAGGAACCAGAGATCAAATTGCCACATCTGCTGGATCATGGAAAAAGCAAGAAGCTCCAGAAAAACATCTATTTCTGCTTTATTGACTATGCCAAAGCCTTTGACTGTGTGGAATACAATAAACTGTGGAAAATTCTGAAAGAGATGGGCATACCAGACGACCTGACCTGCCTCTTGAGAAACCTATATGCATGTCAGGAAGCAACAGTTAGAACTGGACATGGAATAACAGACTGGTTCCAAATAGGAAAAGGATCCATCAAGGCTGTATATTGTCACCCTGCTTATTTAACTTATATGCAGAATACATCATGAGAAATGCTGGGCTGGAGGAAGCACAAGCTGGAATCAAGATTGCCGGGAGAAATATCAGTAACCTCAAATATGCAAATAATACCACTCTTATGGCAGAAAGTGAAGAAGAAATAAAGAGCCTCTTGATGAAAGTGAAAGAGGAGAGTAAAAAAGTTGGCTTAAAGCTCAATATTCAGAAAACAAAGATCCATGGCATCTGGTCCCATCACTTCATGGCAAATAGATGGAGAAACAGTGGAAACAGTGTCACACTTTATATTTTGGGGCTCCAAAGTCATGTAGATGGTGATTGCAGCCATGAAATTAAAAGAAGCTTACTCCTTGGAAGGAAAATTATGACCAACCTGGATAGCATATTCAAAAGCAGAGACATTACTTTGCCAACAAAGGTCCGTCTAGTCAAGGCTATGCTTTTTCCAGTGGTCATGTATGGATGTGAGAGTTGGACTATGAAGAAAGCTGAGCACGAAGAATTGATGCTTTTGAACTGTGGTATTGGAGAAGACTCTTGAGAGTCCCTTGGACTGCAAGGAGATCCAACCAGTCCATTCTAAAGGAGATCAGTCCTGGTTGTTCATTGGAAGGACTGATGATAAAGCTGATACTCCAATACTCTGGCCACCTCATGCGAAGAGTTGACTCATTGGAAAAGACTCTGATGCTGGGAGGGATTGGGGGCAGGAGGAGAAGGAGATGACAGAGGATGAGATGGCTGGATGGCATTGCTGACTCGATGGACATGAGTTTGGGTTAACTCTGGGACTTGGTGATGGCCAGGGAGGCCTGGCATGCTGCAATTCATGAGGTCACAAAAATTCAGACACGACTGAGTGACTGAACTGGACTGACGAGGAATTTGATATGAAGTGTACAAAAGAAAGTCTTGTAGTTGATGAATAGTATCCATGGAGGGGTTCTTTTTTTTTTTTTTTTTTTTTTGAGTTAGGAGAATAGACCTTCTTAGATTCATCACATACAGGAAGAATGCTTGGATACACTTATTTCCAAGCATATCTGGAGTTCACATCAAGAGGCTGATTTCTGGTTGTGGATCTTGGACTCTTATTCTTATTTACTGAATGGAGATCAAAGCAGTGCCTTACAAGGTTTCCTGCAAGCTGATGGAAAAGGGCTCCAGAACACTCATTTTTCCTGCTAAGTTAGCAGGGCTTTGTTTAACAGATCATTTCAGAACTAGGCGATAGTATAATCCAATATCCTCATTAAACTGACAGAGAAATCAGAGGCTCAGGTGAATTAGATCTTGAGATTTGCTCTCAGAGTGATTGCTCTAAGAAAATGGCTTTGGGGCCAGAAATCCTAGGTTTGAGTCCCAGCTCCCACCACTTACTGGCTATGTGACCTCAAGCAAATTATCTTCCGTTTTCTCATCAGTTAAATGAGAGGTTTGTGTGGTATTTCACAAGTAAACATCTTAGGGGACCTTTCTTGTAGGGTTGTTGTGAAAATAAACTGAGATAAGACAAGTAAAGTGCTTAGTATGATATCAAGTATGTGGTCAAAGTAAACATTAATATTATCCTTGCCATTATAAGAGCATTTGTATGCATGAGGATGATGCAATATAAACTTGCATGCAAAAAATTTTTTTAATGTTATGGGATTTCTACAAAAGAATGTAATAAACATTAAAGAAGACATACAGGCCACATTGTTTAGTCTGTTCCTTGTTAAAGCATATGTTGTAGTCACCCTTTTCAAGGATTATTACTCATGATTGACTCAAGTCTAGGTTCCCTTTAAAAATTGCCTGTTTGGCTTGCTGATATGGAACCAGTAACTCTTATGTGAAACTTACGAGTTGCCTACCTATTGTCTGCATGCTGTCTGTTTCTTTCTTCTCTTTTCTTTCTCTTTTCCTGCTGGCTTTCTCTTTTGAAGCCAGTCACTGGTTTAAATAAAGCTGGATGTGGTTGAGGGCTGCCAGGAAGCTGACAGGAGCAATAGCCAATCCTCTTTCAACAGCTTCAGAGTTGGCTTGATAGGAATGAACCAGAGAGATGTGAATGCAAGGCGGAAAATGGGAAGCGGGCAACCCTTCCGATTGCCCCCTAATTCCTGGCTGTGTGCTGTACAAACCTGTTTGCTGCTCGCAGGCCTGCCAAGCACGGCTCAGCTTCTGTCAGAGCCATTGGGTCGGTGTCCATCTCTGTTGTCACCCCTTAGACCAGACACTGGGAGGTTATCAGAGATTCTGTTTGTAATAGTCAAAGTAGCTTAGAATGTTTGTTCCCTCTCTTGGGAATGATTTTTTTTCTTCTTGTTCTTTTTTTTTTTAACAAATTCCCAGCCAGCACTTTGCTTAACTTCATTTCTTATGTTGGTTTTCTTCTCACTGGAGATGAGCAACACAAGCCTGAATTGAAACTAACATAACAGCACAAGTTAATTGGAGTCTGAAAGGATCAGGACACTTGAAACCCAGCTTGATAAAACCCCACAGGGTTTGGAAAGGAGTCTGATGGGAACCAAGAAAAAAAAATCTAGTTTCCATTGCCCCAGGGATCTATTTAACAACTTTCCATAGTAATCCCTGGACTATAACTGAATGCTTAGTTTTAAATGAACAATATGTTTAAGACTCTACTTTCCATAATACTATTGTAAGAAGGATGATTATATGAAGAAATGCAAAAGAAAACATTTACAGTCTTTCTAGCTACTGTAATATAGTAGGAAAAAGTAAGAAGTTTATTTTGGTTTTTCTTGCTTGAGCTGACATATATTTATGTTTCTCTTTTTCTCATTTAAATACATCAAAAAGTACTATGCCATCTTTAAGCCTTGTCTCATGCACTTTTCCTATTTTTTAAAGCATTTCTAAAACCTATTTTCCTGAAAAAAAAAAAATGCTGTTTCTCACTAAAGAGAGAGTCTTTTAAGCTTGAAGCAGTAAGATCTGATGAGAAATTTATTGGAGGCTATCACAACATGAATAGGAACTACCAGCCAGAGCTGCTGGGTAATGGGAAATAGAACTGTTAACCTCTAGTCTCTCAGCTGAATTTTGGTTCTGGATATAATGACACAAAGTCATTACCCCCTGAAGGTCCATGGTCTTCAGGGAAATGAGTGGTTTCAGCTCCATCCCTAACAGCCCAGAGTCTCCATCAGACTGGCTGCCATTGCAATTAGAGTCAATTGTATCCGAGAGCCAGGATTGAGGGAGATGGAAGAGTGAACTACTTTTGTTGTACTGCTTGAGGTGGTCCCCAAGCACTGTTCTTCTTGGCTATTGCAAACTTGTTTTGGAAATTTAGAGAAATGAATGGACGGCACGAAAATGTCTATTCATATATTCAGTCTCAAAGCCTTGCTTTTCACACAGAATAACATTTTAATAGCAAGTGTCATTTAAAATTATGTTTGCTTAAAGTCCCATCTGGGTTCAGTCCACAGAAGAGGGAATCGGCTACTCCACTTCCAGTGAGAATCAAGTAGAGTACCATTAGGTCTGAGTTCTTTCAGATGGTAGATTTATTTTTAAAATGGCTATCCAGGCAACACAAAGTCAATGCTGTCTCTTCAGAAGAGCCTCCATTGGAAAGTTTTAAAAGTTGACTTTAGCTGGACATTTTAGAGGTATGGTTTGTTCATTTCCTTATTGTAGGTTGTATTTAAGCCACAAATAGCAACAATGGTGTAGTTTTAGACTAAAAGGGGCAACTAAATATAAACAGTGCATAGAAATAACCCTAGCCCCTTTTCTTCACATATTTATAAAAGACATTTCCTTCTGTTTAGCCTTATCCTAAATACCATGAGGGATCTTGGATAACTTCTCTTCCGATTGATGGTTCTAAATTGGTGACATGCAATTACCTTCTCCATATTCACACTGCTGAATAAGCTGAATTTTAAAATTATATACTTGTAGCTGGTTGAAATCTTCTCTAAGTATAAAATGGATGTTAAGTGTCTTGAGAGTTGATTTTATGATGTTTAAATCTTTGCTCCTCTGACAGGCAAAACTAGTCTTATTGGAAAACTCTTAAGGAAGATGACTGTTACGTGAACCATTTTCTGATCTTTGGAACCTTCTCCTATTGTATTGCGTGTTCTTGTTCCAATTCAGTTTGGTCGTTCAGGCATGCCCAACTCTTTGCAACCCCATGGACTGCAGCACACCAGGCTTCCCTGTCCATCACCAACTCCCAGAGCTTGCTCAAACTAATGTCCATCGAGTCGGTGATGCCATCCAACCATCTCATCCTCTGTTGTCCCCTTTTCCTCCTGCCTTCAATCTTTCCCAGCATCAGGGTCTTTTCCAGTGAGTCAGTTGTTTGCATCAGGTGGCCAGTGTATTAGAGCTTCAGCCTCAGCATCAGTCCTTCCAATGAATATTCAGGAATGATTTCCTTTAGGATTGACTGGTTTGATCTCCTTCCAGTGCAAGGGACTCTCAAGAGTCCTGCAACACCACCGTTCAAAAGCATCAATTCTTCAGCACTCAGTTTTCTTTATGGTCTGACTCTCACATCCACACATGACCACTGAAGAAACCATAGCTTTGAATAGATGGACCTTTGTTGGCAAAGTAATGTCTCTGGTTTTTAGTATGCTGTCTAGGTTTGTCATAGATTGTTGCCTGGATATGCTCCTTTCTTTCAAAGATCAAGTATCTTTTAATTTCATGGCTGCAGTCACCATCTGCAGAGATTTTGGAGCCCAAGAAAATAAAGTCTGCCACTGTTTCCAGTGTCACTGTGAACTCTAACCAATGTTGACATCTGGCTATGTTCATAGTCTGAGAAGCATAGACTTTTTGTAAGTAGCCAGGTAATGGGGACCACGTGGGTGGGAATCTGTGATGCTGGTAACATGCTTAGTGAGCTCAGTAATTTTATGAGATCTCAGGTTATCCTGGTGATCCCAGGTTATCTGTAAGACAGCCTGATAGAACTGGGTGAATTCCAGTGTGTTTAATACAAGGGCTTGAGAAATAGAAATTGTGTTATTCATTTTTTTTAATTTAAGGAAAACATTAAAAAAAAATCTTTTGGCCATGCCACATGAGACCTTAGTCCCCTGACCAGAGATTGAACCCTTTCCCCCTTCATTGGCAGCACAGAGTCTTAACCACTGAACCACCAAGGAAGCCCCTTGGTTTTCTCTCTAACTGTCCAGTCATGAAAAATGAAATCATTCCTTGCAGAGCTATCTGAAAGTGACCTGAGCTGCCATAGCTCACCCTCCCTCCTGAGACTTAAGGAAGATAAGGTGATGTTGATGAAAGTGGCATTGCTGATCCCAAGATGTACAAACAGGTGCAGAACAGGGAGTCAGGGAAGGCAGGCAGGCAAGGCTGGAGGAAGCCTTGGATTTGGAAGTTATAAAGATGCACGAAATAGACACTCCATAGATCTGGGCAAGTTAACCCATAAAGCACATAGACAAGCAGATGTTGGCTAACAGTGGAGCCTTGGGACACAGCAGCATTTTAGGGGAGTGTGAAAGGACCAGTGAATGAAACTGCAAAGGGCCAGCCATGTGAGGGAAAAGAATAAAGAAAGTATAGTGTCCTTGAAGGAAAAAAAAAAAGAGAGAGAGAGAGAGAAACCAAAACAAAACAGCTTCAAGCAGGAAGATGCAGTCTATAGCATCAACTGTGGAGAAACAAGAAAAGGATGGAAGTGTGTCCGTTAGGTATTCCAGCAATGTGGCCATTAGTGACCTTGGGGCTGGGAGAGCAGGTCTTGTGGTGAAACAGGGCAGAAGCCACACTACAAAGTGTTAGACATTAGTAGGAGGAGAAAGGGTCCAGCTGTGAGTGGAAATAAGAAACAAGGTGATAATTTGACTGGTATCTGGGATTTAAAATGTGTAGACATTTGTTAATTGTTATATTTTAAGGTTAAGAGGCCTGGTATTTGAGTTTATGCTAAAGGGTCCACCCCTTTAGAAGCAAAAGGGGGAGGCTGAATGTATAGAAGGAGAGCCAGGGACTGATGGAGTGAGATCCTGGAGGGAGTGGGATGGTTGAGGCTGTGACCAGATGGAGTGAGGAGCCCCAGAGGTAAGAAGGAACACTTCACCATTGCCTGGATTGGTCAGAGGGGGAGAGTAGGTATAAATTTAGATACATTTGGGGGAGACGGTAGAAGAGGGTCCTATGCTAACTTTTTTCTTTGGTTTCTCCTGCAAAAAGAAGTTGTGGTTTCTGAAGGGAATAGGGAGAAACTGGAAAGGAAGGAGGTTTATTTTGTTTGTTTGTTTTTTAAGGGGGTTGAAATCTGCAATCAACACCAAAAGGAATGGCAGAGGAACGACCTAAATAGATGAAGGTAAGGGCTTTTACTTGAGTGGTGTATCTGTGGTTAAATCAGCTAATTTGATTGGGGATACTTATAGCAAATAACTTTATTTTGTTTCCCAAATGCAGAATGTACTCCCAAGTTGGTGTCACAAATGTGTGTTGTTGAATAAAAGAGAAACCTTTGGGGGGCAAATGAGAAACTAGAGAAAGGTCTAGAGCATGTGGGGGAAAGGAGCAGGTAAAGATAAAATGATAGCTTAAGATGGTATTTTGCATCCTAATGATATTCAGCATGCCTATCTTCCTCCAGCAAATTGAAGGACAGTTTACAGTCATCACCACAGTTGGACTTTCTGCAAAATTGTACTATTACCCCAAACTGTATATATGTGTGTTAAGTTGCTTTACTTGTGTCTGACTCTTTGTGACCCTATGGACCATAGCCCGCCAGGCTCCTCTGTCCATGGGATTATCTAGGCAAGAGTACTGGAGTGGGGAGCCATGCCCTCCTCCAGGGGGTCTCTTGACCCGTAGATTGAATCTTACATCTCCTGTATTTACAACTAGCACCACCTGAGAAGCCCACCAAACTATATTCAGTTCAGTCGCTCAGTCATGTCTGACTCTTTGTGACCTTACGGACTGCAGCACACCAGGCCTTCCTTTCCATCACCAACTCCCAGAGTTTACTCAAACTCATGTCCATTGAGTCAGTGATGCCATCCAGCCATCTCATCCTCTGTCATCCCCTCCTCCTCCTGCCTTCAATCTTTCCTAGCATCAGTGTCTTTTCCAGTGAGTCAGTTCTTCGCACTGGGTGGCCAGAGTATTGGAGTTTCAGCTTTAGCATCAGTCCTTCCAATGGGTATTCAGGACTGATTTCCTTTAGGATGGACTGGTTGGATCTCCTTGCTGTCCATGGGACTCTCAAGAGTCTTCGCCAACACCACAGTTCAAAAGCATCAATTCTTTGGGGCTCAGCTTTCTTTACAGTCCACCTCTCACATCCATACATGACTACTGGAAAAACCATAGCTTTGACTAGATGGACCTTTGTTGGCAAAGTAATGTCTTCTTTTAATATGCTATCTGGATTGGTCATAACTTTTCTTACAAGGAGCAAGTGTCTTTTAATTTCATGGCTGTAGTCAACATCTGCAGTGATTTTGGAGCCCCCAAAAATAAAGCCTCTCATTGTTTACATTGCTTCCCCATCAATTTGCCATGAAGTGATGGGACCAGATGCCATGATCTAGTTTTCTGAATGTTGAGCTTTAAGCCAACTTTTTCACTCTCCACTTTCACTTTCATCAAGAGGCTCTTTAGTTCTTTGCTTTCTGCCAAAAGTGTGGTGTTATCTGAATATCTGAGGTTGTTGATATTTCTCCCGATAGTCTTGATTCAGCTTGGGCTTCAGCATTACTCAAGATGTACTCTACATATAAGTTAAATAAGCAAGGTGACAATATGCAGCCTTGATGTACTCCTTTCCTGATTTGGAATCAGTCTGTTGTTCCATGTCCAGTTCTCACTGTTGCTTCTTGACCTGCTTACAGATTTCTCAGGAGGCAGGTCAGATGATCTGCTATTCCCATCTCTTTAAATTTTTCCACAGTTTGTTGTGATCCACATAGTCAAAGGCTTTGGCATGGTCAATAAAGCAGAAGTAGATGTTTTTCTGAAACTCTCTTGCTTTTTTGATGATCCAGCGGATGTTGGCAATTTGATCTCTGGTTCCTCTGCCTTTTCTAAAACCAGCTTAAACATCTGGAAGTTCACGTTTCATGTACTGTTGGAGCCTGGCTTAGAGAATTTTGAGCGTTACTTTACTAGCGTGTGAGATGAGTGCAATTGTGCAGTAGTTTGAGCATTCTTTGGCATTGCCTTTCTTTGGGATTGGAATGAAAACTGACCTTTTCCAGTCCTGTGGCCACTGCTGAGTTTTCCAAATTTGCTGGCATACTGAGTGCAGCATGTTCACAACATCATCTTTCAGGATTGGAAATAGCTCAACTGGAATTCCATCACCTCCACTAGATTTGTTCATAGTGATGCTTCCTAAGTCCCAGTTGACTTCACATTCCAGGATGTTTGGCTGTAGGTGAGTGAGTGATCACACCATCATGATTATCTGGGTTGTGAAGATCTTTTTGTACAGTTCTTCCGTGTATTCTTGCCACCTCTTCTTAATATCTTCTGGTTCTATTAGAGCCATACCATTTCTGCCCTTTATTGTGCCCATCTTTGAGAAATTGTTCCCTTGGTATCTCTAATTTTCCTGAAGAGATCTCTAGTCTTTCCCATTCTGTTGTTTTCCTCTATCTTTGCATTTATCGCTGAGGAAGGCTTTCTTATCTCTCCCTGCTATTCTTTGGAACTCTGCATTCAAATGGATATATCTTTCCTTTTCTCCTTTGCCTTTCCCTTCTCTTCTTTTCTCAGATATTTATAAGGTCTCCTCAGACCACCATTTTGACTTTTTGCATTTCTTTTTCTTGGGGATGGTCTTGATCACTGCCTCCTGTACAATGTCATGAACCTCCATCCATAGTTCTTCACACACTCTGTCTATTAGATCTAATTCCTTGAATCTTCATCTCTTCCACTGTATAATCATAAGGGATTTGATTTAGGTCATACCTAAATGGTCTAGTGGTTTTCCCTATTTTTTTCAATTTAAGTCTGAATTTGGCAATAAGGAGTTCATGATCTGAGCCACAGTCAGCTCCTGGTTCTGTTTTTGCTGACTGTATAGAGCTTCTCTATCTTTGATTGCAAAGAATATAATCAATATGATTTCAGTATTGACCATCTGGTGATGTCCATGTGTAGAGTCTTCTCATGTGTATTTGCTATGATCAGTGCATTCTCTTGGCAGAACTCAGTTAGCCTTTGCCTGCCTTCATTCTATACTCCAAGGCCAAATTTGCCTGTTACTCCAGGTGTTTCTTGACTTCCTGCCTTTGCATTTCAGTCCCCTATAATGAAAAGGACATCTTTTTGGGTGTTAGAAGGAAATGGCAATCCACTCCAGTATTCCTGCCTGGAGAATCCCGTGGACGGAGAAGCCTAGTAGGTTACAGTCCACGAGGTCGCAAAGAGTCAGACACGACTGAGCGACTTCACCTTACCTCACCTCTAGAAGGTCTTGTAGGTCTTCATAGAACTGTTCAACTTCAGCTTCTTCAGCATTACTGGTCGGGGCATAGACTTAGATTACTGTGGTATTGAATGGTTGCCTTGGAAAGGAACAGAAGTCATTCTGTCATTTTTGAGATTGTATCCAAGTGCTGCATTTCGGACTCATTTGTTGACCGTGATGACTACTCCATTTCTTCTTGCCCACAGTAGTAGATACAATGGTCATCTGAGTTAAATTCACCCATTCCAGTCCATTTTAGTTCACTGATTCCTAAAATGTTGATTTTCACTCTTGCCATCTCCTGTTTGGCCACTTCTAATTTGCCTTGATTCATGGACCTAACATTCCAGGTTCCTATGCAGTATCGCTCTTTACAGCATCAGACTTTACTTCCATCACCAGTCACAGCCACAGTTGGGTGTTGTTTTTGCTTTGGCTCCATCTCTTCATTCTTTCTGTTGTTATTTCTCCACTCTTCTCCATAGCATATTGGGCACCTACCAACCTGAGGAGTTCATCTTTCATTGTCCTATCTTTTTGCCTTTTCATACTGTTCATGGGGTTCTCAAGGCAAGAATAGTGAAGTGGTTTGCCATTCCCTTCTCCAGTGGACCATGTTTTGTCAGAATAGTTTTTCATTATTTTGAGCACCTCTCTCACCAGTCGAATCCCACATAAAAATCATTCTTACCATTTTGACTTGGTGACCAAGTAAACTTGATTATTACATGATTCTTCAAAACAGGTTAGCGACATTGGTAGCTGTAGTATAAAGAGGGACATTTTTATATTTTTTTAGCATATCTAACTAAATTTGAATCCGTCTTCATTCGGGTTTTTGTGTAGTTTCAACTATTAGGGCTTTTAAAAACTTGTGATGGAGGGACTTCGGTTTTCTTCACTTAGGAGAAAGAATGGCTCATGATGAGAACTCTTCTTTCTTAGAAAGGCCTTCATCATATGGCTGATAGCCTTACTTATATTTTCTGTTACTTTTTGCATGTTCTCTTTAAAATTTCTGGAAGGCCAATGTGACTTTAAAAGCAAAAGCCAAGACTTTATCTACTTTCCCTTCTTTATGCAATCTTGGTACTAAAAATGCATTCACCCCAATGCTGGGTAAAGTTTTCTAGCTGTTTAAGTTCTTATTCTTAAGATAAAGTAGGAAAAGTGGCATTGAACTAATCCATTCTTCAAAACATCTTAACATTATAAGCAGAACAAAGTGGTACAAAATGTATTCAGCCTCACGGATTTCTCTAGATTGTAACCAGAATAGAAAATGGCAGAATGTATTAATTCCTAAGATAAAATTATAATGAGAACAGAAAATGGTGCGAGATGAATTAATGTAGTGGCAGGCTTCTGTCTGCAGAGCACGGCGCTCTCTAAATACCGCACTGCAGCCCTTTGTCGTCAGCTTCTCTCTTGTAATCTATATTTTACAGATGCTCTAAAGATAAAGCTAGACTATATTCTCATCTCTGGGACCACTGCCATAGCGCTCTGGACATGAAATGGCCCCAGGGAAGCAGTGAATGGACTTACCTTGCAGGAACAAAGGAGCTTTAAGTTAGAGAGCAAGCAGATTTTTATTACTGCAAACTTATACTGACATGATTCCTTCCAGAGCAGATCATCTTTAAGTCTGGCCCTTGAAGGATAACTTAGTTGAAGAGGCTGTGGTTGTAAGAGAAGAATTTGTTCTTTGTCAAAAAAAAAAAAAAGGAAAAGAAAGCTTCACATTTACAATGTATAAAGAATTACTTGGTATTTTCTGTCACTGCTACTTGTGGGTCCAGGCCTTAAAACAGGATTGACCACCTTTTGTATGGGGGATTTCTCAAATGTATATTGCTCAAGTATGTCTGATGCAAGATTATTGTTTCCAGTATCTTTTATCCATTTTATAAATATACTTGTTAATAGATCCAGTGTGAATCTGAGGAGTTAGTAATGCAGATGAATATAGTAGTAATGTACCTGCAGGGTCATTCAGATGCATATTTTTAGAAGCTTTGTACTGTTCATTGAAGGCAAATGTGTCCCAATAATAAGTGACTGAGACTCACAGCTTCAAACACTTCAAAGGTGACTGTGACTCCAGAAGGCACAGTGGAAAACCTCGAGTGGCTATACTAGAACTTTGAAAGGTTTAATAATGCTTGTCCCACATAGCTTTGCATCCTCTGAAACCTGATCTGATTGCAAATTTTTAATCAGGAAAGCTGGTCTTTGAATCAGAATGGCTTTTCAGATTTGAGTGGCAGCAATATTGCCTTTGTTTTGAATTTTCATGATCCAGGAAATTTGAGTCCAAATTTTTCCCTCTATGCATTAGTACTGTGACACAGGGCATGGCTAGGTTATCCAAACTCTGAATTAGAGTTTTTAATAACATCAAAGTAAGGCATTAGTCATACTCTTATCATGGCTTGTTATAATTTCAGAAGAAATCTGCTAATGCTTTGGTATTAATAATAAGCAAGAGTAGAATTGTGAATTACTAGAATGTGCTAACCCCTAGGGATATTGTCACTCCAGACCAAGCACTTTTTATTTTCTCTTTTTATAAATTAGCTTCCAAGACAGTTCCGTGACATTACTGTATCTTTCCTCAGAAAAATTCTTATATTGCCCCTGCCCACTTGCAGCCCTGCTCCTGCCCAGCCAGGCAGCCTTACCCTAGAAGTACCTGGGAAACAGGGCTTTTTCTTTCTTTGTAGTCCTCTGACTTGTCTCTAATGGTTCAATCAACGGTATAGTAGTCCTTTTAATGTTTCATTAAGAGAGAAAGAGAATCAAAGAATAAAAGCCAGATATTGCCTTTCTGCTTAAGTTTCGAGAAATTAAAACTTTCAAGCAAACAGTGCTTTTGAGTTTGCATTTTGGAAACTGGAGTAATTTAAGCAGCCTCTTTTTCTGGAGAAATTCAACCTAAAATATTTTCTCCCCACTGTTTGCATAGCCAGTACATGTAACATTTGCACTTTCTTTTAAAACCATAATAAGGAGAATTAAAACCCTATCATTAAGCATTTAACATAAAATTAAAGGGCCATGTTTATTCATTAGGGAAGTATCATGTACATAAAATTCAGTGAGATTTCAAATAGACTTCCCTATACAAATTGCATTTCATAGAATTCAACATTTCTACTTATCCAGCTCTTTTTTCAGGCATGGTGTATATCTCATTTATATCTGCAGCATTTTAGGATGGAGTGACAAATTTTGGCAAGGTAAGTTTAAGGTAGTCTGGGCTGTCAGTTCTCTGTAGGAATTCTAATACTCCTTTGCTCACCTGAGTTTCTTTAAGCTGAACAGAGCGTGGTACATAAATAAGAGGCATGCAGTGACTGCAATAAATTGACCTGCCTGCAGGAAGCTTTCAGTCTAGAGGGGAATATTCAATTCAGAAACAAAACTTTGCGCATATAAGAGCTTTATTTATGCTGAAAGAGCTACAAAAATTTAATAGGAAAGGTTGAATATTTGGAAACAGAATTTATATCTTGATGAGAGTGGACACTGATAGGGTCTTTGGGGACATCAATTTAACATATTGAAAAATACTGTATCTTTGTGTTCACAGTGTACTGCTATGTAAAAAAAAGCAAATTACAAAGCAGTTTCAAAAAATGTTAGTAATATGATCCCATGGTTTTACTTGGAAGAGAAGGAAGGAGTAATGTAAGAAAAAAAGAGAAAGAAGAAATTATGTGAGTATGCATAGACAAATAGTGGTGATTTTGTTTTTGTTTTTAAATGTCAGAAGTTTTTGGTTTGTTTCTGCAATGAGTCTGTATTGCAACTAGGAAAGAGAATAAAATTTTCTTTAAAAAGAGGAAGAAATTTATAAAAAAATGTTCATATCCTTTGACTCACCAGCTCCCCATTTAGGAAATCATCCAAAAGGCAAAGGAAATGCAGACAAAGATTTATGTACAAATATGTGGTTAAAAATGAAAACAACATCAGGAGACTGTTTAAATAAATTCTGGAACATCCAAAAGATAGACTATTATGCAGCTGTTATAAATTATATGTCAGAAGAATTTTCAGTGATATGGTAAAAACATTTGACAAATTTTAAACAAACAGAATAAAGCAAAACATGATATAAAATCATATATGAAGAATGATCCTGACCTCAAAAAAATGTGAAAAGGCTAGGAAAAAAATACACCAAAATATTAATGATGGTTGCTCTTGGGTACATTAATTGTGGAAGATTTTTGTTTTCTTCTTTGTCTTTCGCTATGCTTTAAAAAGACTACTACTTTTTTTTTCTTGGGTATTCTCATGGGTTTATTCATCTCAATGAACTGGAACAAAAGTCATGTTCACAACCCATATTATAGATCAAAAGAGATCATCCTGCTAGGTGACCTCTTTAATAATTTAATCATTTATTTTTCCTCTGAATAACTCGACTCTCAAAATCAAATCCATCTTTAGGGGCTAGAAGATTTTTTTTTAATTTTTAAGGCCTCTCAGGCTAAAAAGATTATTCTAGAAGTTGTTATCACACAGAATTAAACTATAGCCCCAGAATAAATATGTACATCATAACCATTAAAGGTAATTGATTGAAGGGCACTTCATATGTTAACTTCTGGTTTGCTTCCTAAAAACAAAGCAAATCTATATATTCAGCTGGATGGCAAATCATTCTTCCTTTCTGAGTCTCAGTTGTTTGTTTGTAATCTGTATAACGGGGACTGTAACACCCATGTCTTGGAATCATGAATATCCACTTGCTTTACCTCCACTCTCCATCTGTAGGGCCACACCAGCCCTAAAACACAAAGAGCATGTGCAGAACAGGTACTTTTAATTATGGCGACTGTTTATTAATTGCCTTCAGGTGCCAGGTGCACACAATCCTCACAGTGATCAGGTGTGGCAAGTATTGTAGTCATCCCACTTCATATGTTTTCATTCAAGGTGGGCAGTATCGTTTGATGACCTCTGTGGGGGAGCACTGGCCTGGCTTGGGTAAACTTGAGGCCCAGGAGGCAGCGGTCCCTGCATGTAGCAGAGTGGGGGACACACACTGCGAAGCAGGAAACAAGCAGTGAATGTGTAACACAAATGCCAAGGTAAGAAGGAAGCCAACCAGGGTTGCAAAGGAGAATAACAAGGAAAGTCTTTCAATCAAGTCTTCAGAGAAGATTGGTCTGAGAAGAAAATCTTCAATCTCAGGCTTAAAAAGTGAAAAGGAGCCAGCATCTTGCAGAGCTGGGAGACAAACATTCCAGGCATAGGAAGCTGAGACTCAGAGAGGGACAGGAGGGGCACAAAGTCACACAGCAAGTGCAGATAAGCCAAGACTTGAAACACTGATGCCAGACACCAAAGTCCCCCATGAGGTTCCGATAACCATCATTAACCAGGTGAGCATGGGGGTTCACGCACAGCAAGTCCTAAAAATCAAGGCCTTGTTTGATCCTGAGTGGATGGCTGCTCAAGGCTGGCACTCAACCTGTAACAGTGCTTGTGAGTATAGGGAGAAGGGGGCCTCCCGGTGGCTGAGCGGTAAAGAATCCACCTGCAATGCAGGAGCCACAGGAGACACGCGTTTGATCCCTGGGTCACGGAGATCCCCTGAAGGAGGGCATGACAACCTACTCCAATATTCTTGCCTGGAGAATTCCATGGACAGAGGAGTCTGGTGGGCTACAGTCCGTGGAGTCACAAAGAGACACGACTGAAGTGACTTGGCATGCACACACAGGGAGAAGAGTTTATCCTCCTGGGACTCCATTATGGAAGGGGCAGAAGTTTTATTCCTTAACCTCGTTTTCCTGCCAGCTTTCCAACTCCAGCTCTGACAAAGCCATTTTAGCTTTGTCTTAGTCCACGTTTCAGCTGGGGCCTTTCTGGGCAGGGGTGGGTTAGGACCTAGACGAGGCAGAAGCAAAGGCTGAGGGGCAGAAAGAAGGCAGGTCAGCAGGGAATTTTGAGGCTTGGAGGGATTAAATTTGCCTCTCAAATGTCACCTTCTCCTAGAGACCTTCCTTGTCTGCCTTGGATAAAACAGTTGTTGCCAGATATTTACCCTTATTCTTTTCTGTTCCTGTCCCCTGCTTTGTTTTTCTTCTGGTTTTTGCCTTATGGTAGGTGTTCAATTAATATCTGTTTAATAAAACAGTTATTTGTGCTCCTCCATGTGAGAGGCATGAGGTTGGGCCTTTTATCACCACTTGCTTCCCACCCTCTCCTCTCTTTCCTAATGGTGATCACCTCTTCCTCGTAATGACCCGAGGCTGCTTGCAAGCATTTATCACCCTGTAATGACTTATCTCAGAGTGTAAATTCCAGTAGAGGTTACAGGTGGTGCCTGCTGCTCCCAGGCAGAGTGTCTGACATGAAGAAGGTGCAGATCATCAGTTGCTGAGTGAGTGAACGAATAAATGAAGAGTGAAAGAAAGAGTGAAGCCCTTACCTAGTCTGGTAAAGGTCTCCCAGGGCTGAGCTGGGAAGCTAGCCTGTGTGACTTCAAGGTAATGTCTGCTGCCTAGAACTCCAAGGGATTTTCCTGAATGTCTCTTATTTCACTGATATGCCTTTACTCTAGATAGTTCTGAAAGTCCTCAGGGGTAAGTGGGTCTTAAACTTGAGAGCACAAAAGAATGACCAGGGAAATCCCAGAACCCACCTTAAATTAATTAATTAGTGGGGTTGTCCCAGGCTAAAGGACTCTAGTTATTTATAATCCTACAAATTACTACTTTTATAAGCAAGAAAAACCCTAGATTTCCACCTCCCGAAATTAAGCTCTTTCTACTATACCAGAAAATAACAGTTTTCTTCAGTAAAAGACTTTGCTTTGGATAAAACAAGGTTGGCACTCAACCTATAACAGTGCTTGTTATAGGTTTGTTAACAGCCTTTCTGTTTTACCAGGAAACAATATAGTATCAGAAAGGGACCATACAATCCGTATGCCATTGGAAAATGAAATTTCTCCCCATGAGCAGCAGGCATCAGTGTCCTCCAACTACTTTGTCCAGTGACACACTAGCTAGTTAACATCTATTATTTAGAATGACATACTATACTACTAAGGGGCTTCCCAGGTAGCTCAGTGGTAAAGAACCTGCCTGCTGCTGCAGGAGACGCAGGAGATGTGGGTTTGAGCCCTGAATCAGGAATATCCCATGGAGGAGGAAATGGAAATCCACTCCAGTATTCTTGCCTGGAAAATCCCATGGACAGAGGATCCTGGCAGGCCACAGTCCATGGGGTCACAAAGAGTCTGACATGACAGCAGCTGAGCACACATGCATTATACTACTAAACACAAGCAACCAATAATCCATACTGGGCGGCGGAGGGGTGTGGGGGTGTGGCTCATTCTAGAAACACAGCCTCCAGAAAGTCTGCTTTCCGTAAATGATGTACTAAATCTCAGAAGCAAGGATCGGTAGGCATCGCCACATGTAGTACCTTGGACCGCTGCGTCGCTGGGTGCAGTGAGTAATCACTAGATAAACATCTGAGCGTCAGTTGCAAAAGGATACTCCTGTGGGTAGTAAAAATGTTCTCTGTTTGCAAGTCAAGGCTTACCCCTGTGTTTTGGAGATACCTGAATTGGTTTGGCTCTTTTCCAATTACAATCTGTTCATAATCACCCAGGGTCTGTAACATCAAGCAGTGTTATGAGGGAATTAATTCTTTCTATGTGACAGTTGTTAGCGTAATTCATGTCCTTGTTTTTAATTGCTGGATCAAATTACTTTGTAGATTATTTCATATTTCATCCCAAGAGAAAAGAATAGGAAAAATGCACAGTGCCTGTGGTGACTTATTTGTTTAGTCTAGCCAGGAGAAAAAAAAAAAAAGGAGAACTAAAAGATTGACTTTCTAAACAAAATGACTCTTCTCTATCCTTAGAGTATATTTTGGTTGATTTTAGATGGAAAGTTAGCCTGAGTACATTCTTTCTGTTTAAACACTCTAGGAACTAAGTTTATTTTTATAACATTTCTGCCAAAATAATGGCCATAAAGGTCACAAAGCAATATCTCCTAATAAATACCTTGAAGGATTTACAATTCAATGCTCTTTCGTTAAAAGAAGTACCTTGAAGATAAGAAATTAATGAGATTTGGAATAATTTATTAAGGAACACCTAATAGACTCTCGTGAGATTCAAATGTCAAGATGTTTAAAAAAAAACACAAAAGAAACTTTGCAAATGCAAATTATATGTGGGGGGAAAAGACAAAGAATATTTGAAAAATCTTATAAATGTTTGTTTTTGCAGCACTGAAATTTAATTCTTGTATTTGAATATAAATACCTAGTAGACGGTTCATCCATTTTTGAGCCATAGCCACTAAAGCTTTTCATTCTAGTGTTAGGAATCTCAGAAAGGATCAGTAACTATTTCTTAGGTGTCTTATTATGAGTTGAGAATTTACTTGTAGGCTAATAGGGAGGTGAATGCCCAGACAAGACAAGCTTACATAACTGAAAAGCTATAGAGAAAATGCATTGTTCTATTTATTCCTGTTTTATGATGAGTTGAGAGTAAAATGTATTTATAACAATGTGACTCTTGAAGTGAACTGTTGCTGTAACTGTCCAAGGCCTGTCAACATTCTTATAAAGCAGACCTGAGTGATAATCTAAAGAATTATAGATCAGTGATCACTTAAAAGCAAGCAGCAGGGAAATTGATAAATACTGCCTGCCTGACTGGCAAATAAAACACCCAGTCATCATTAAGAGAGGGAGCTGGAACTTGCTGATTTCTGGGAAATTATGGCAATCGACAAATGAACAGGCCTACTCACTTTGGGCAAAGGTACCTTGTTGTTCAGGTAACAATGTACTGTCAACACAGAAAGGTCCTTGAAAAAGGAGCTGAACCTGCTATCCTGACGACAGAAGGTATATATGCAGACACAGCATTGAAATGCTGGCAGCCCTCAATCAGTTTTCTCCACGAGCGTGTTGAGTGTCTGATCCATCACTGTCATCTTTGAAAAGGGGAAACAGATATCTGTTAAAATAGATGTCTTTTCCACCACTGGTATTAAAAATGATTACAAAGAATTTCTGTGGTCACTTAATCTCATTATAAACCTAGTCCTTTCTAGTCTGTTACAGAAAACCAAGATGGTTACATTGGCTTAAACATGGATTCTATGGTTCTTTTAAAATAGATTGTTTGTTTGCCTATGTGTTGATCAAAAAAGTGAGTTATCTGCTACAGACTTAGCGGATAGCTGTGGATTTTCTAGCTATACTTGGGCCTCTGCAAAGTGAAAGTATTAGTCTCTCAGTTGTGCCTGACTCTTTGCGACCTCATGGACTATAGCCTCTGACCATGGAATTCTCCAGGCAAGAATACTGGAGAGGGTAGCTATTCCCTTCTCCGGGGATCTTCCTGACCCAGGGATCAAACCCAGTCTTCTGCATTGCCAGCAGATTCCTTACCTTCGAGCCACCAGCCTCTGCAAAGCATGTCTTTCAGTTGTTTACTTGGCTCAAATGGATGTCAATAAGTCTCTTGAGGAAGACAAAGGGAAGGCATGGAGTGGCAGGGACTGATGGGCAAGAGGCCATATCACCTTTGTGCTTCATACCACGATCATTTTGAGTAGAAAACCACCTGTATGCACTACATCAACATTTGCAAGGCTAACTGACAGACTGAGACCAGCTCTGTGAAGTGAGTGTTATTGTCCTTAATGAAAGGAGACTGAGGCTCAGAGAGGTTTGTCCCCAGAGTCAGAGGTGGAGTGTCAGTTCCACCAGTTATCAACTCAGATTTTCTGATTGTAGCTTCCCATTCCTTTCGCCCACTTTGATCTAAATGAAGACCTATAGAAGATAGTCAAGACTAGACATGTTATTCTTCCTAAGGCTGTCTTTATCACAGATAGTCATGGTTCAGATAAATAAGAGAATTAAGAATGATTAAGTGGCAACGTTAGGAACAGGACACCTGCATTCTGGCAGGTGGATTAACTTGCTTACTTGATGAAGCAATTGCAGACTCAGAACTAGAAGAGTTGCAGGTATTAAGAGCATGGTAATACTACCTAGAACGTAACATAATAAAAAATAAAGTTATCAGTAAAAGGTGAATCGATGTGAGAGATGGTCACCATGAAGATTTCCATTTACTTTTGTATATTTGCTCCAAAAGGAGAGTCTTCTTTCAATTTTTAAATTTTTAAAAAATTAAAAACTTCTTGGTGCACATTTGGTTTTTAATGTGTTAATTTTTGCTGTCCAGCAAAGTGATTCAGTTGTACATATATATTCTTTTTCATGTGCTTTTCCAGTATGGTTTATCTTAGGATATGGAATATATTTCCCTGTGCTATACAGTCGGACCTCATTGTTTACCCATTCTATATCTAATAGTTCGCATCTGCTAATCCCAAACTCCCTCACCTCCCTCCCCATTTGACAACCACAAGTCTGTCCTCTGTGTCTGTAAGTATGTTTCTGTTTCACAGATAAGTTCATTTGTATCATAGTTTAGGTTCCACATGTAAGTGATGTCATGTGATATGTATCTTTCTGTTCCTGAATTACTTTGCTTAGTATGATAATCTCTCGGTCCATCCACACTGCTGCAAAAGGCATTACTTCATTCCTTTTTGTGGCTGAGTAGTATACTATTGTCGGAGCAGGCACTGGCAGCCCACTCCAGTGTTCTTGCCTGGAGAATCCCAGGGACAGGGGAGCCTGGTGGGCTGCCGTCTATGGGGTCGCACAGAGTCAGACACGACTGAAGTGACTTAGCAGCAGCAGCAGTATACTATTGTCTATATGTACACATATTCTTTATCCATTCATCTGTACATGGGCATTTAAATTGTTTCCATGTCTTAGCTATTATAAATACCACCACTGTGAACACTGGGGTGCATGTATCTTTTGAATTATAATTTTCTCTGGATATAAGCCTAAGAGTGGGATTGCAAAGATCACACAGCAGCTCTATTTTCAGTTTTATGAGGAGCATCCACACTGTTTTCTGTTGTGGCTGCACCAATTTACATTCCTGCCAACAGCATAGAAGGGTTCCCTTTTTTCCACACCCTCTCCAACGTTTGTTATTTGTAGACTTCTTAATGATGGCTATTCTGACTGGTGTAAACTGGTATCTCATTGTAATTTTTTTTTTTTTTGGCCATACTGCATAGCATGTGGGATCTTAGTTCCCTAACCAGGGATCAACCCTGTGCCTCTTGCAGTGGAAGTGCAGATTCTTAACCACTGAACCACCAGAGGAGTCCCTCATTGTAGTTTTGATTTGCATTTCTCTAATAATCAGTGATGATGAACATCTTTTGGTGTACTTATTGGCCATCTGTATGTCTTCTTTGGTGATCTTGACAAATATTAAATAGACAATAGATCTTTGTCTGTTTAGATCTTCTGCCCATTTTTTGGATTAGGTTGTTTGTTTTTTTGATATAGAGTTGAATGGGCTGTTTGTATATTTCATAAGTTAGGCCCTTGTTGGTTACATCATTTGCAAATATTTTGTCAGTCCATAGGTTGTCTTTTTCGTTTTGTTTCCTTTGTTGTGCAGAAGTTTACAGGTTTGACTAGGTCCCATTTATTATTTTTGCTTTCCAGGGTGGAAGAAAGAGATTGTTAAGAATGAAGCCCAGAGGAATCTGAAGAGAGAGTGTCTGGACTAACACTTTTCCTAGAGCTGAAGCATGAGGAAAGTGAAAAGGAGCTGCCAGAGGTGAAGCTGGAGATGAAGGCAAAGGATGAATGATGGAGAGGACTGAGGCTATGTATCAGGGACAATGGAAAACTACTGAAGGAATTTAAATAGGGATATAATAAAGTCAGGCCAATGCTCTAGAAGATCTGCTTTGGCTATAATTGAAGCTTTGATGAGAGGGAGCAGAACTGTAGTAAACAGACCAGTTAGTCAGAAGGCTCTTTCAGCAGCTTCTTGCCTTAATGTCTGCTTTTGTTTTGTTAATTTAGCCATTCCAGCCTTCTCCCCCAACTTTCAGTTTTTGTTTTCACAGTCTATCATCTTTTTTCATTCTTTTCCTTTCAGTCTATGTATATCTTTGTGTTTATGGCAAATCAGGTAAGCTGTATGTAATTGGGTTTTTTATCAGTTGAAGTATTTTTAATTGGAATATTTAATATATTCACCTTTAATGTAATTTAATGATATATCTGACTCAAATTTGTCATCTGTTTCTGTCCTATCTGTTCTTTGCTGCTTTTATTCTCCTTTCTTGCACATTTTGGATTAATTAAGTAGCTTTTATCTTCCTCTCTGCTGCTGCTGCTGCTAAGTCACTTCAGTCATGTCTGACTCTGTGTGATCCCATAGTCGGCAGCCCACCAGGCCCCATCCCTGGGATTCTCCAGGCAAGAACACTGGAGTGGGTTGCCACTTCCTTCTCCAATGCATGAAAGTGAGAAGTGAAAGTGAAGTCGCTCAGTCGTGTCTGACTCTTAGAGACCCCGTGGACTGCAGCCCACCAGGCTCCTCCATCCATGGGATTTTCTAGGCAAGAGTACTGAAGTGAGGTGCCATTGCCTTCTCCAATCTTCCTCTCTAATATCTTGTTAATTATATACATTTTATTATTCTTTTACCAGTTACCTAGAGATTACAGCATACATCCTTGACTCCATTAGAGTCACTTTTAAATTAGTACTTTTCTAACAAATCAGACAATGAAAGGATTTTATAAATTTTTAACTTGTACACATATTTTTAATCACAGAAGATTTTTTTGTTATTGTTCAGTCAGTGTTATCTAGATTTATCTCACTTTAAACCTTTTATGTTTCTTGTTATTCCTTCTCATATTCTGTGTTTGCATCTGGGATCATTAAGAACCCCTTTAGTATTTCTTTTCCTATAGATCTGATGGTACTAAATTCTCTCAGTTTTGTTTTTCTGAATATACCTTATTTGGCCTTTATTTTTTCAAGGGTAATTTTGTTGGGTATAGAATTTTAGATTGTTTATTTTCTTTTAAAGATCCACTTTCTTCTGGAGGTGCCATCCAAGGCAGAAAGAGGGAGTGAAAATTCTTGGTATCCCAGTTCCTTCCTCTCTCTTATCTTTTGAAGTGCCTCTAATGGCCTTAACCCAGCCAGAAGGCAGTAGGCACAGGAGCCCTGGAAACAGAGCCCTGTGGCTTCAGCCCTCTCAGGATAGGCCTCAGAACATAGGGAAGGCAAGCAGGATATAGATTTGCATAAGAGCTAACATTTATGAAATGTTTACTTTGTACCATGCACATCATATTACATGAATACTAGTGTGTTCATGAAGGTAGACTGCTGCTGCTAAGTCGCTTCAGTCGTGTCCGACTCTGTGCGACCCCATAGATGGCAGCCCACTAGGCTCCTCTGTCCCTGGGATTCTCCAGGCAAGAACACTGGAGTGGGTTGCCATTTCCTTCTCCAATGCATGAAAGTGAAAAATGAAAGTGAAGTAGCTCAGTTGTGTCCGACTCTTAGCAACCCTATGGACTTCAGTCTTCCAGGCTCCTCTGTCCATGGGATTTTCCAGGCAAGAGTACTGGAGTGGGGGTGCCATTGCCTTCTCCAGAAGGTAGACTAAGTTATGCTATAATTTAAAAGAACAAATAAACAAAAATCTCAGTGACTTAGTGAACACAAAAACTTATTTCTCACTCATATGCTTAGCAGAGGCTGGTGGTGGGCTCTATTCCACACAGAGACATACACTGATGGCAGGTATTTAATTTTATAGCAATGTTATCTGGAACACGTTAACTTTTTGGTTGCCACAGAGGGAGAGAGAAGCTGGAGAACTGTGCCAAGGTTCTTATCTTTCCCTTACTATTCCCTCAACCTGCTGAATAGTACTGGCTACATGACCCCATTAAGTACACATGTGCTAAGAAATGTTGAGAAGTGCATGGATATTTGATGAGCATTACTATTTTTGCTACTTCATTTAAGACCCAGCTAACAACGTCTGAGAACTTATTCCACGTGACTTTGGAATTTTACTCTGCTACTGGGTTCTCCCTGCCAAGTAACTGTTGAGAATTCCTCATTCATGCTTACATTGTTACCCCAGTCTCTCCAGGAGGTCACTTATCACACCTCAACCTACTCTAGCTGCTATATTCAACCCAGGAGGTGACTCAGCTCTTACAGCTTATGTTTCAGTTTTTGAGCTACTTCAGCTCTCTCCATTCTACTGTGCTTTCTCCCAGGTTGGACACTTAGAATTCTTTTAGCCTTACAGAACATACATAGACCAAACAGTGGTATCTAACAAAATTCTACAGACAGCTTGGGGATACTAGAAGGGCATTATAACATGGAAGAGGGAAACATAGACGCTAGCTGTACTCTTGCTTCTAGACCATGCCCTTTAATAAGTGGTTTCCTTCTGGCTATGACACTTTTCTTGGACTCCTCAGCCTGCTGTAACATTTACAGTGGCCAGCCCAGAATGGCAGTGCTTTTCCACATCCCTCCTACTCAAGAGGACAGATTTGCTCTTGGCATTCAAGAGACAAGAACTGCTTCCCTCCCTCGGCTTTACAGCTTCTTTCTTTAGAAAAAAAATCAACTCTCACCCACAGTGTGTGATCTTGTCCTAAGAGTTCAGACACGGCAATCACAAAATTTGACATTCAGTTTTCCAAAATCTAGATTATACCACCTGAAATAAAACTACATGTGAGCTTTCAATCCAGAGTAGACTTTGGCATTTCCCATTAGGTCCCTACCCACAGCTTAAGGTAAAGATACACATGCCTCCCTATGCCTCTTGTCATCATCTGGTTTCTGCTCCTGATCTCCTGTAAGTATATTTAATGTCGAAGCCACGTGTATATGCACATACACACACACCCCACACACCCCAAAGAACAAAGAATGCACAGAGATAATTAGGTTAAAAATCACATCTAGGGAAAATAATCTTTCACAGGCATGCTCCTATTAAAAATACAGAAATCTTCTTTTCTAAACAAACATGTTACATGTCAGTTTGAAGCATTTACATCTGGGTTAATGGGTGAAAATCTTCTTAAAAAATGATGCATGCACATTTGCTTTACCTTTGGATTAAAAAGAAAACTTTCCAATTATTTTCTTAAAGGAAATCTTTTCCAAAGGTAAATTTATATCTTTACCTATAGAGCTAGAAAATTGCTAGCAATTTTTAAAGAATATCTCAGTAGTTTTAAAATAAATGTCTCTCCTACCAGATATCTTGCCAAATTTGGGACTGGTGCATAGATGTATTGAGTTGCCCAAAAGTTCATTTGGTTTATTAAAATCTGAACAAATTTTTTGGCCAACCCTCTTTTTGGTTGTTGTATTTTAAGGAGTTACAGAATTTTACATTCATTGCTTTCTTTTCAATCATGTAACTGAAAAGCCTAGAGCACTATCACCCAGTAGAAATATAATGTCAGCCAACATGTAATTTAAAATTTTCTAGTAGCCACATTAAATAAGTAGAAAAAAGGCACAATTAATTTTAATAATAGTATATCTTATTTAATCTGATACATCCAAAATACATGAAAATGCATTTAATTTATGTTCTATATAAACATAAAGCATATTAAAATATATATAAGGTGTTCAATAGCCACAGATGGCATGGCTACCAGATTGGAGCCTGTAGGTCTAGAGGCATGACTGGACACAGTGGTTCCAAATGAGGCATCAGGATTCATTGCTCTCCCCAGTTTTTCTATTCTGTTCCTCCTCTGTTGGCTTCATTCTAAAAGATATTCTCCTCATGGTAGCAAAATGACTGGAGCAGCAACAAGCTACATCTTTTCAGGTCCAGATCTTATAACCAAAAGGAATTTCTGTCTCCTCCACAGTGAGAACAAAGTCCTGAACCAGTCAGCTGAGGGTCCATTCTTGAAGCAATTTCTACAGCGAGGAAGCAGGATGAAGGTCCAGGTCACATGACCACCCACGTAGTCCCATTAAACCGCCCATGCTGAGAGTAAGGACAAGAGAAGGTCCTCAGAGGAAAAGCAGATGCTGTCACCAGAAAATCAGCTGGGGCTGGACAGAAAATATTTGAAACAGAAGCAAGCAAAAACATCAGAGGTCCTCTCCAACAATCAGCAGAGTGCCGCTGGTAATAGCTGAAGCCCAGGTGTTGATGGAACCTCTCAGGGGTGTGTGGATCAAGGGCCAGAGAGGAGGGCCCTGACTTTCATCTCCCAGGGACGAGTAGAGAAGGAGGAGACTGAAAAGGGGGGATGAGGAAGAGCCATGAAATTGATGAAAAGGAGCTGGGGAAGCTGCTAACTCTCAGACGCCGAAGTGAGACATTATTCTGAGGAGTCAGCGCCGTTTCAGCCAAAAATCAAGCAAGGTAAGTACCAAGAAGTAGTCAACATATTGAATGAAAGACGGGCCTTAGACCTTGGCAGGAGCAGTTTAGGTGCAGCAGTGGTGCAGAAGATAGCAATTGGTTGAGGGTAGGTCCAGTGGGAGGTACGTAAATGTAGTCAAAGCATGAGGATTCTTTCAAGAAGTTTGGGTGTGAATAGGAGGCGACATCTAAGATGGTCACTTGAGGAGGCTGTGCTCATGGTCACATGCTGAGGGAGGATTTATTAAATACACCATAAATTATTAAATACACTGAATATGATTTGTTTCAGCACTAATGAAATAATATGCAGTACAGTGTAGAACTAGGTTTGATTTCTTCTTCAGTGACTAGCACTGAAGCTTGGCTTTCTTGCCTTGGTTTTCTCATTTGTAAAATGGGAAGCAGTTATGCTGATTTCATGACTATCTTGGATTAAATGAGATAATGAGTGTAAAAAAATATTCAGTAAATGTAATTATTGTCATTGTTCCTCTTCACCAGCCATTGGTGAATAAACTATATTGTTTCTTATTTCCATGCTTTTGCATTTGGCTTAGAGTGTTTCTTCCCTTCTGCCATTAGCCTGATGAACTCCTGCTCACCCTGGAATACCCAAACAAAAGTGGCTTTCTCTCTGTTGCTTGTCTGCTCCCCTGCCCACAGATGCCCTTAACCACAGATGAAGCAGGGCTTTGCTGTCCTCATTCTCCATTGCCTTTGAATTGCTTCTGTGAGCTGACCCACATTGCCATCTCCAATGCAGATCTATGCTGGTCCCCACCCGCAAGGCTGGTTTCTTGTACTAAAGTGAATATTCTATCCTAGGTATCATGTCTTCCTGCCCATGACGCTAGAAATTCAGTCTTTGTAATTCAAGGACCTTCCCTTTTGAACTATTCAGACTCGATCGTTTGCATTTCTCCTTCTAGCTTTTTCTGTTCCTGTTGGTGACAGCACAATTCTATGCAACACTGAAAACCTGGACGTACAGTTCTCCATGTGTTGCCTTCAGATGACAAATGTATTCTGCTGATGCCTTGGGCAAAACGCCTTCTCCAAAATACCACTGTCTGTAAATACTTCCTCCTACAAAACTCTAGCTTCAGTTACAGGGTGAAGAATTTTATGGACAGAAGGAAAGCTGCATTTCTCCCTCCCAGATTACTCAGAAGTTCATTCCTCTGTGGCTGCTGTCTGTAATCCACTCTGTAATGCTGGTCCTGGGTCCTTCCTATTCCTTCCACCCTTCACTCAGCTTCTGCAGCCAGAGTTAGATCTACTCACTGCCTTCTCAGCAGCTTCTGTTACTTAACTCTTTCCTACTGTCTTATTTGTTTTGACAGGGGCTTCTCTATGGTGCAGAGGAAGTGTAATGGGCTCAAGGAAGCTTCTAACTTTGTATTTTGTATAATGTCTTTGTGTTCTTTTTCTTTCAACAAGTTCTACTTTTTAAAATCGTTTAAACTACGAGAATAAAAGCCTGGAATATTTTTTCCAAGTCTGATTTTCTTTGTATATTCCTTTCTCTTGGGAAAAATTAAATGTGATTTTTTTTTTTTTTTTTTTTGCATTCCTGACCTCCAGAAGCTGGAGTGCAGCTGTATGATGGAGGCAGTGGGTCAAATCCTGGGGATTAGTAATCCTCACCTTTCAAATGATGACAGCTCTTGAGTGACTTCCTTGGAAGCTTTGGTACAGAAAAGAAGCTCAATAGAGAGTGGATTTTGAATGTTGCCATTTTGTTGGTTATTTCAATATACTATTAAGATATCATTGCTTAGAAACTGTTGAGAGAGATGGATGGATGGGTCATGGGGTATAAGGAGATAGTTATAAAGAAAAATCTTGGATACATCAAACTGGCTGTATTTATAAGACTAAATATTTTGCTAGTTAGATGTATTTATCTCCTGATAGGAATTTCTTTATATTGGGAACCCAGAAGATTGAGAAAGACTCTTTGCCGCTTATGAGGTATCGTCCAGAATGCACAGTAGGGTGTCTGGAATGTAGCAGAGGCACAGTAAATGTTTATTGGGGGCCTAATTCTCCGTTTGGTCTGCTCATGTCAGAGCCAGCTCCTCTGTGCTCTGTCCTTGCTAACAGACTCTCCCAGCCATGGAGGTAAACCAGAGCAGACTGATGGATTTCACCCAAAGTTGTTAATCCGTTAACAATTGGCTGTAAAAGTATGCTTATGGAAACAAAATGGGAAAAGTAAAAACCAGATTTGCAGTTGCAGTGTAAAGATATAATTGCCATGTGTTAGAAGAAAGAAGGGCCCCTTGCAGATTGTAACTGTTATTTTAATACATGAAGAAAATGTCCTGGATTTAGTGAATTTTCTTTGGTCATCAGCAAAATGGAATTTCTGATTTAGAGCACCAAACTGGTTTTTTTTTTGATTCTGCTGTTATTCACTTTTTTTCATTCAAACATTTGGGGATAAAAAAATAAGCCCCAGATAAATTGATCAGGCAGTTCTAATTCTTACTAGTTTGTGATCTTGGGTAATTCACTTAACTTCCTGAGTCTTGATTTCCTCATTTGTAAAATAGGTATAAATATCTGTATTTGTGGGATGATTGGATGAGAGGATGTGTATAAAACATCTAGCAGAGTACTTGGAACACAGAACAGTTATTCAAAAATAGAAAATAACAGAATTTGCTTCCACAGCTGCTGCTGCTCAGTACTGGGTGGCCTTAAGCCCCTTGTATTAGTCCTTACTCCAGTGAAGCAGAATCTGTAGGACGTGTGTATATGTATACGTGTGTGTGTGTAAAGAGAGAGAGGTTGATTTTATGAAATTGGCTCACACAGTTGTGGAGGATGGCAAGTCTAAAATCTGTAGGGTGAGCTAGCAGGCTGGAGGCCCAGAAGAGAGAAAGCTAGTGATGTTATAGTTCAAGTCCAAAGGCCGCCTGCTGCATAATTCACTCTTGTTTCAGCAATGTCCGGCTTTAAACTGATTGCATCCTACCCACAAGATGGAGGGCAGTCTATTTTACTCAGAGTCTACTGATTTAAATGTTCATTTCATCCAAAAACACCCTTATGTAAATATGCAGAATAATGTTTGAATGTGTATTTAGGCACTTTGGCCCAACCAAGCTGACACATAAAATTAACCATCACACTCCCATTGTTTATTACCCAGTACTGCCTCAGATGAAAACAGCCTCCTGGTGGGTATTTCTGCCTCCACTCTTGCTTCCTACCAGTACATTTATAAACAGTAGCAAGAAACAACACTTGGATTCCTTCTTTCTCTTGCTTAACTCCAATGGCCTTCCCTTGCACTTACAATTAAAGCCAGTGTGTCAGTGCTTATAAGGTATTGCATGTCCTGGTCTGCTCTGACCTCACTTTACTAGAACCATCTGTGGTTGCTCTCCTCCTGTGTCACTTAAGGTAATACCTGTCATTGTAACTGATAAAAACCTGGAATCTCAGTGACTTAACACAGCACAGGTTTATACCTTACAGTGGTAGGCAATTTCTAACATGGCTCCCGAAGACCCTTGCCTCCTGGTATTGATGCCTTAGTGTAATCCCTTCCCCTTTGGGCTTCCCTGGTAGCTCAGCTGGTAAAAATCTGCCTGCAATGCTGGAGACCCTGGTTCAATTCCTGGGTTGGGAAGATCCACTAGAGAAGGGATAGGCTACCCACTCCAGTATTTTGGGGCTTCCCTGGTGGCTCAGCTGGTAAAGAATCTGCCCACAATGCGGGAGATCTAGGTTTGATCCCTGGATTGGGAAGATCCCCTTGGAGAAGAGGAAAGGTTACCTACTCCAGTATTCTGGCCTGGAGAATTCCATGGACTGTATGGTCCATGGGGCTGCAAGAGTCGGACACGACTGAACGACTTTCACTTTCACCTTTACTTTTCCCCTTTAGTGTGGGCTGGATCTAGAGACTTGCTTCTAACAAACAGAATATGGTAGAAGTGATGGGCTGCCACTTCTGTGATTAGATTATAGAAGACTGTGACTTCCACCTTACTAGTGCTCCCTGGTGCCTTGTGTGCACTTGTTCTAATGAAGAATGTTGGAAGGGCATATGTGGCAAGGAACTGAGGGCAGCCACTTGCCAACTATCAGCAAAGAACCGAAGCTCAAAGTCCAATAGCCCTAAAGGAACTGAGTCCTGTCAATAACCACTGAAGTGAGCTTGGAAGCAGATTCTAGGTGATCCATTTTATTGGCATATAGTGGCTTGTAGTATTCTGTATTTGTGTGGTGTTGGTTGTAACTTCTTTTTCATTTCTAGTTTTATTGATCTGAGTCTCCTCCCTTTTTTTTCTTGATGAGTCTGGCTAGAGGTTTATCAATTTTGTTTATCTTTTCAAAGAACCAGATTTTAGTTTCACTGATCTTTTCTATTGTTTTCTTTGTTTCTATTTCATTTATTTCTGCTTTGATCTTTATGATTTCTTTCCTTCTACTAACTTTGGGTATTGTTTGTTCTTCTTCCTCTAGTTGCTTTACATTTAAGGTTAAGCTGCTTACTTGAGATTTTTCTTGTTTCCTGAGGTAAGCTTGTATTGATTATAAATTGCCTTCTTAGAATTATTTTTGCTGCACCCCATAGGTTTAAGATCATCACATTTTCATTTGTCTCTAGGTATTTTTTACATTTGCTCTTTGATTTCTTCCATGATCCTTTGGTTATTTGGTAGTATATTGTTCACTCGCCGCATGTTTGCGTTTTTTTTTGCAGTTTTTTCCTGTTGTTATTCAGTTGCCCAGTCATGTCTGATTCTTTGCAACCCATGGACTGCAGCACGCCAGGCCTCTCTGTTCCTCACCATCTCCCAAGTTTGCCCAAGTTCACGTCCATTGCTTCAGTGATGCCATCCAGCCATTTCATCCTCTGACAGCCTCTTCTCCTTCTGCCCTCAATCTTTCCCAGCATCAGGGACTTTTCCAATGAGTCAGCTGTTCACATTCTAATCTCATAGTGCTGTAGTCAGAAAAGATGCCTGATATAATTTCAATTTTCTTAAATTTACCACGGCCTTTCTTTGTGGCTCAGCATATAATCTATCCTGGCGAATGTTCTATGTGCACTGAAAAGAATGTGTATTTTGCTGCTTTTGAATAGAATACACTCTCTCTCTGGGTGTGTGTCTATCTCTTAAGATACAGACAGACACACAGAGATTATATACATACATACACACACACACACACACACACACACACACACACACACACACGTATACATACATATCAGTTAAGTCCAGCTGGTCTAATGTATCGTTTAAGGCTGGGTCTTGGCCTTCTGGTGGGCAAAGTCATGCCAAGGGGTGTATCTAGACGTGGCTGTGGGTGCAGGAAGTCTTTAAGCATCCTGTCTGCTGACTGAGGGGGCTGTAGTCCCACCTTGTTGGCTGCTTGACCTGAGGCATCACAGCACTGTTGCCTATAGGCCTTTGGGTGGGGCCAGGTCTTGGTGCTAATGATCTTGGTGCTTCTATTTAAAGTTCAGGTAGATGAACCCTTCCCAGTATTTTCCATCTTCCTTTTCTGATTCCAAAGAGAGACATAGTTGCCCTCTACTTCCCCATGAGATCCTCCAAGACCAACAAGTAGGTTTGAGCCATATTCCTCTGAAGTCACTGCTTTTTCTCTGTGTCCTGATGTACATGAGATCTTGGTGTGCCCTCCAAGAAAGGAGTCTCTGTTTCACTGGTTCTGTGGATCTCCCGTGATCAAGCCCTGCTGGCCTTCAAAGCCAAATGCTCTGGTGTCACCTCCTCCTGATGGCAGACCCCAAGGCTGAGGAGCCTGACATGGAGCTCAGACCTCTCACTGCTGTGGGACAATTGTGAAATATAATTATTCTCCAGTTTGTGAGTCACTGTCCCAGGGACATGGGATTCAATTACACTGTGAGGGTGCCCCTCCTACTGTCTTACTGTGGTTTTTCTGCTTTGTCTTTGGGTGCAGTGTATCTTTGTTGGTAGCTCCAGTCTTTTTTTTTTATTTAAACGATGATTGTTCAGCAATTATTTGTGACTTTCATACACATATAAGAGGAGGTGAGCTCACGATCTTTCTACTCTGTTACATTGGCCTAGATCCTTTTAAGGCATTTTCAACTTACAATGGATTTATTGAAGTATAACCTCATAGTAAATTGAGGAAGACTGTATTTTTCTTTGGTCATCATTGAGTCACATGGAATCATCTCTCTGGATGGGCTGGAAAATTCAGTCTCTGGATGGGCACCCACCTGATAGTTATAATCAACATTGGAAGGAGACGTTTGGTGGATAGACAGTGGTTCTCAGCATGAGCCTAAACCTGCCTTTTCTCAGTTATTTGACATGATAAATGTTGTCCTTCCTTTTTGCATGAAATGTGTTGCCCACATGTTGCCTATCAATGTATAAATCCTTGTTTAAATGACATTTCTTTTCTTTGGACAGGACTTCCCGGGTGTCCTACATAGAATAGGCTTCAGTTCAGTTCAGTCGCTCAGTCGTGTCCGACTCTTTGTGACCCCATGAATCGCAGCACGTCAGGCCTCCCTGTCCATCACTAACTCCCAGAGTTCACCCAAACTCACATCCATCAAGTCGGTGATGCCATCCAGCCATCTCATCCTCTGTCGTCCCCTTCTCCTCCTGCCCCCAATTCCCCTCAGCATCAGAGTCTTTTCCAGTGAGTCAACTAGCATCATTTCTTCCAAAGAACACCCAAGGCCGATCTCCTTCAGAATGGACTGGTTGGATCTCCTTGCAGTCCAAGGGACTCTCAAGAGTCTTCTCCAATACCACAGTTCAAAAGCATCAATTCTTTGGCACTCAGGCTTCTTCACAGTCCAACTCTCACATCCATACATGACCACTGGAAAAACCATAGCCTTGACTAGACAGACCTTTGTTGGCAAAGTAATGTCTCTGCTTTTCAATATGCTGTCTAGGTTGGTCATAACTTTCCTTCCAAGAAGTAAGTGCCTTTTAATTTCATGGCTGCAGTCACCATGTGCAGTGATTTTGAATTAAAATAAATACATTTAAATTTAAAACAAAAAAATAAAGTCTGACACTGTTTCCACTGTTTCCTCATCTATTTCCCATCAAGTGATGGGACCAGATGCCATGATCTTCGTTTTCTGAATGTTGAGCTTTAAGCCAACTTTTTTACTCTCCTCTTTCACTTCTATCAAGAGGCTTTTTAGTTCCTCTTCACTTTCTGCCATAAGGGTGGTGTCATCTGCATATCTGAGGTTCTTGATATTTCTCCCGGCAATCTTGATTCCAGCTTGTGCTTCCTCCAGTCCAGCGTTTCTCAGGATGTACTCTGCATAGAAGTTAAATAAGCAGGGTGACAATATACAGCCTTGACATACTCCTTTTCCTATTTGGAACAAGTCTGTTGTTCCATGTCCAGTTCTAGCTGTTGCTTCCTGACCTGCATATAGGTTTCTCAAGAGGCAGGTCAGGTGTTATGCTATTCCCATCTCTTTCAGAATTTTCCACAGTTTATTGTGCTTACCTCTACAGTATTTTAAACTGCAGCCCTTTATTTGTTTCTATTGTAACATTTATTACAAATTGTGATTACCTTATAAGTCATTGCTTTTCACTCTCTCCACGGCTCAAGTATAAGCTCCAAGAAGTCAGGACTGTTCATCATTATATTCTTGCATCTAGCCCAGCATCTGGCACTGTTGTGAAATAAATGAATAAACAGTTGTTTTAAAAAGTGAGGTTACACACTTCCTGGGAATTAACTGATACAACCATTTAAAAAGTAGTCTTCTCCCAGTACCTCTCAGTAAAACACCTTGACAAACTCTTAGGGGTTGAAGGTAAGGGCTCAAGGAAACCAAGAGAACCAATGTGGTCTGTATGAGGCAAGCTGGAATTTGGAATTTTACCCTGGGATGAGGAGAAAAGAGCAGAACAGCAGGTTAAAAGGGAGAGGAAGCCAGTGAGGCATGAAGAACTTGGATGTTTTGGGGAGAGTGATGCAGATGCTGGGAAATTGTTGCAGGATTACCATGAATGGGAAATGTTTACTGTGAATTTCAGTGGGATCTGTAAGTACCATGACCTATTTTTAGTAGGATCTATTGTCTTCACATACACTTTACGTGAGTGTATGTGTATGCATGTATGCGTGCATAGGGTCATTCAAAACTAAGAAGAGGCTACCTTGTGTACTTTTTAACCCACTGAAGGATGGAACCAGCAGGTACAGAAGTGCAAATCCAAAAGTCAGACAACATGTTGAGAATTAAAATCTGAAGAACTTACTACGATCTTTATAAAAATTTCAGAATTCCCATGGGATGTGAAATAGCTTGTTTTCTGCACTGAGATTTCGAGTCTCAGGGATGCCAGCTGATACATTTCTCACCAACCTTCTGATTTTCTACTGTTGTAGTCTTTATCACCATCATGTAGATGCCTAACTGGGGTGGCTCCTGCCAGCCCCACTTGAATGTAAGATCCTGTAACTCGTTCTGGCCAGTGGAACATTCATGGAAGTTACGTATTCTACATCGGGATTGATACATGAAAAATCTCCCTACATTCTTCTCCTTTTCTCTTTTCCATTTGTCATCCAGGTATTCAAGTCTAAGGTGATCTCAGAAGCTGTATATTGAAGATGGCAGAGTCTCTGTGAGCCCCAGTCCTGGAAATCACATTCCAGAGAACTTCAGGTACAGGTGAGAAGATCTCTCCATCGGGAATAAGAAAAGCAAATACTAAATCATCACTTACATATGCCTTATATCCAATATATGCCTAATGTACTTATGGGAGATAAAGGAGCAGTCATATAGAAAACATAGTCGAGCTTTTGGCCGATAGTGCCCTAAGAGCCTTTGGAACCAGAGGGGCTTACTTATTTAATATCTTATTCGCAAATGGGTCAGCTCATTTTGAGTGAACTATTTCCAGTGGTCTGTTAAAAGTAACTCGGTGGGAAGTTCTCTCTGCATGGATTCATCATCCCTTCTCTAGGAGGTTGTTAGAGTCTACCCAGCATCTTTTGCAGAGATTGGTGAGATAAGGAAATGAAGTAGGTTTTTGTGCCGCCACAGTAAACTTCTTGCAAAGTTCTGGGATGAGGAAAGGATGGCAGCAATTATTAGCCATTGTCTTTCCCCCTCATGTCTTTGCAGAGGGCAGTAAAGTCAGCAAGGTTTTCTCAGTCTCAATTCATCTATGGCCAGGATAGGGAAATTCCACACAACTCCAGGATGGAGTAAGAGTATTTGTTCAGTACAGAAGTAGTGGCTTATCAACACAAACATCAATGTGAACAACACAGAGTAACTTCCTGAGAGCCCTAGGACCCAATAGACTTCGTCTTTTCCATAGAAAATCTTCATGCGTATGGAGAAAGAATCCTATTTAACTTTTTCTCTTGGAATGTAAACATTGAGGAGAGATCTATGCCATATCCTCTCCTTGTTAAATAAAGCACCTTGGAGGAAATGTGGCAGAATCCTGGTTTGAGAACATCTTTTTGGAAGCCGGAATTGTGATTTAAAGTCAAGAGAAAGAAATAGTTCTTCTCCAACTTCAGTTTCGGGAAAGCATTTATCTTCATCACTCTCATCTAGGTTCTCAGTTTGTGCTTAGGAAAGACAGATGTGTCCTGCAGGTCTTTCCTCCCTCATGTGAAAAAGAGAGCAGTGCATCATATTTGGCTTGTGAACAAACAGAGAATATCAGCTTCCATTTCAGAAATACATCCATTCACTTGGAGGAGTGTTTTCCTCTGGCTGAGGGAGCAGAATGCCCATTACAGTGTATTCTGTGTGTCCCCAGGCTTTAATATATCTCAGAGCAGCTCTCCTCAGCATTCCACATTATAAAATCAATCTCTATTTAAGTAAGAGGAGGATATTTATTTCTTAATTTTTTAATAATGTATTTTGTGATTTGTTAGAGCTTCAGTATTGTATTATTTATTTATTGTGCCTATAGGGTGCATTGCTGCTTGGTAATAGAGGAGCTATGGAAACTTGAGACCTAAGCAGAAATGAGCTCAATAATATTGCTACACTCTAGGACTTTATCCAAAATTAACAAAAGAACAAAAGTGCAAGGCAATGATAACCCATCTGACAGCATTTTTAGAGAGTGTTTGTGAAAGAATAGTGATGGGGATTTTATAAGAATGGCAGACAAGGGAAAATGACAAATGGATGGATTTTTAATCAGAACTATTTCATAAACCTCATAAAACTGGATTTACTATGTTCTTGGTGTGTGTGTGTGTGTCTATCTGCCTCTATGTTTTTATTTAATGCTTTAATAAGGTAAAAGCTATGTAAGGACTTGATCGAACTTAAATATTTTCCCCATCCTCTCGCAAATCATATAGGCAAGAATGGTGATGAATGTAGCTTGGGACAAAGATGCCTTCACTTTGATTCCAAAGCCTGCTGACTATTGAAAAGAAGGGAGAGCTCCACTGGAAAAAGGGGTACAGTTTTGTTTATTTTTATTGTTTGTTAAATAGCATAAAATGTGCTTAATTTTTGTCCCCCAAACTTAAAGTAATAGGAAGTAATTCTCTACTTTCTTGAAGATTTCCTTGAAAATTCTCTAATGTACATAGGAATGATGTCATAAAAATTGGTAACAGATAAAAATCAGGGGTAAATTGACATGTTTAACTCAAAAGATTTCTACACCTATAAGATATTACTCAAATTCTGTTATTAGTGATATGATACTAATTAAGGCCAGTACCCTCCACTGATTTAGGTTTCTTTAACTCTTATTAATCTTGATGGGCATTTCAGGAAAATTATATCATGCTGATGACACCATTTGACATTAAGCAAAAAATAAAGGCAGTGAAGGACACTTGCCCTTGGTGGAAAGATGCCATCTTTAGTCAGCCAGACAGTCAGCCAGTCTGTCAACAACATTTATTGAGTGCCTAATGAGAGAGGGTGCCATGAGACAGGGGCTCTGGCCTTGAGGGGCAGCCAGGACAATGATGGAGTCAGAGAAGAGGCAGAGCCACGCCCACAGAAAGCTGGAGAAGCAGTGTCTCATTGAGCAGAGCACCAGGGCCAGCCAGGGGTTGGGCACCTCGCCTTTGCTGAGCCCCGATGGCACAGGAACCCTCGCCAGTCTAGTCTAGTGAGCTTATTGGGTATTCATACAATCTTCTGATGGAGAAGGCAATGGCACCCCACTCCAGTATTCTTGCCTGGAGAATCCCATGAACAGAGGAGCCTGGTAGGCTGCAGCCCATGGAGTCGCTAAGAGTCAGACAACTGAGCGATTTCACTTTTTACTTTCATGCACTAGAGAAGGAAATGGCAACCCACTCCAATATTCTTGCCTGGAGAATCCCAAGGACGGGGAGCCTGGTGGGCTGCCGTCTATGGAGTCGCACAGAGTCGGACACGTCTGAAGTGACTTAGCAGCAGCAGCAATCCTCTGAGGGAAGTGGTTTCAATTTCTCCAAGTCTCAGTTTTCCTCAACTGACTGCTCAAGCGAGCAGTCAAGGTGTGACAAAGCCAGAGTGGGTGCAATTTGTCCCACCATGCAGGTCAGGGGCACTGAAGCCTGATAAGAGAGGCAGGCAAGGAGAGCACAGCCTTAGCTACATATGTTTGAGGCTCCTCACCTTTTCAGGCTCTCCCCCACCTTTTTTTAAAGTCAGGTTCCTAATGAAGAGAAGAATTATGAAATTCCTATTTTCAGATTTGGTTGGGGAGATGACAGAAGAATCAGTGTGCACATTTGGTTCTAGCACATGTTCAGTCCTGTCATATTTGTGTGATTTGTGCTAGTGGAAGCAAATTTATGGCTGAATGCTTGTGTGATCTAGTAAGTTCTCAGTAGCATAGCAGGGCAGAGCCTGCTGATTCTCCCCTTCTGTTTTCTTTCAAGGTGCAGTTCAGGAGTCCTTCTTCTTAATGGGCTGCAAATCTTCATTCACTTCCTGTTTGTCCTGGAGCTGGAACTAACAAAGGGAAGGCAGAGCAAACTTAGTGTGCATTGTCTTGTAGAGAAGGTTCTTCCCATAAGCTCTCGGTAACCCCATTCTTGGGGCCCTGGAGATCACAGCACAGGAGAGAGATTGATTGGCCTTTGAGACTAGACAAGATCCATAAAGACTTTGGTTGTAGCCATAAGAAGATATAGAGACTGGTTAAAGTAATATGAATCCTTCACTAATAAGCTGGTTTTTCAATATTGACAGAAGCACGAATGAAAAGTTTGGTTTTTTTCATTCTTTGGAAGAGATAGAGTTGGAACAGAATGACTGTGTTCTAATCAGACTCAGCCTTAGGAAGCCAAGTCATGGCTCACACGTATGGGAAGGGAGGCCATCCAAACTTGGGTATGACATAACCACCTCTACCTGCTGGAAGACTAGAATATGGGATATACTTATTTTTTGCTTCCAAATAGAGTATTTCCAAATAAATTCCTTACAAATGAAATAGGCTTACATATTGGTATGATTAGGACATCCATTCATTTAACAAACACATGGGATCATCTACCCTGGGTCAAACAGAACACTAGGTCCTGGGAGTTTGGAAAAGACTGCCCTGTCTATGTGCTTAGGGAGCTCCATCATAATAGGGAGGAGGAGGTGTAGAGAACAGCATAGAACAGAGCATGCTACCCATGCACCATAGGTGTATGGGCGAGCTACCAGGGCTGAGGAGGGCAGAGGAAGCCATGTTTTGTGGCAAACATGTACACTATTACTCTAGAACATTGTGAAACAGAGTGAATGATTTATTTCATGGCTTGGAGGCCTGTGGAAAGTCTCATTCCAGTTTACAGGTACGCGGTGTCACACATTAGAGGACAGGACAGTTGCTGTACAGCTGCTGCAGCTAATGTATGGAAATGGGATGGGACAGGGTTGGAGGGATGGGAGATGTAGTTGCTCAAAGGCTGATTGTCCGTTTCCCCCATCCCATTGCAGGCCTTCCAACTGTAAGTGCAGAAACATTCTTTGATTTCACAGAGTGTGTGGAAACAGAAGGTCAGCCTGACAGTCTCTGAATATTGAAAGTTTGCTGTGGCCACAGCAAGACAGGAAGGTAGGCCATTTATCAGGATCACGAGTGGGTAATCCAAAGGGCGTGGGTGAGTATGTCATACAAACAAACACAAACTTCTGAGGATGAAGTGAATTTTGATCCACTGAATTATGATTTCAATGGATTAGGAAATTTGGCTCATTATAATAGCCTGCTCCAGTATTCTTGCCTGGAAAATTCCATGAACAGAGAAACCTGGCAGACTACAGCTTATGGGGTTGCAGAGAGTCGGACATAACTGAGTGACTGAATCTGCACACTTGCATAATAGCCTTGTGAACAAAATAAAGGTATATTGTTATTTTGAAGTGAAAAATAGAACTTAAACCAAATCAAACCAGAGTTTTTGAAAACAGTATCGCTAGAGGCAATGGTAAGCAAAACAAAAGAAGAAACAACAGAAGATCTTACATTTGTTTTTGTTTCTATCCTTTTATAATGAAAAATTTCAAACATAATCAGAAATCAGAACTAGTAAAAACTAATATACTCATCACCTAGCTTCAGCAGTTTCATGAGTTCATGCCCAATCTTGTCTCATTTATAACACCCCATCCCCCACTCCACACCACTCAACTAGTCCCAGGAATTAGGATGGTACTGTTGACTGTCAGTTTAGGAGCAGGCACATTGAATAAAAAGAGCAGTGAGCAAGGAAAGAGTTGCACCAATTGTGTGGTTTCGCTGGGTGGTGCCAAGTGAACCGGTGACATCTGTGTCCCCGTGTTTGTATCTTCTTTTGCCTGCTTTCAAGCTTTCCGATTCTTTCCAGTGCCAGGAAGTAGGGAACAAGTTGTGCAGGTATTTTCTGCCCTAATAAAGGACTGTATATATGGAAAGAAGATGGCAGGGAAGGAGAGAAGAGAGAAAGAGGAAGGTAGGACTGAGGGGCAGAGCACAAAAGATTAAGCTTGCAGGTGGCCAACCCCACTGTTGGAAGATTGGGAAAATTCACTGCACTCCCTGGCTCTTCCTCTAGCTTTTCTTCACTCCATCCTCCGGGTGAATGGGCTGAACCATTGCCAATTCCCCGTAGTCCTCAGCCTCTCTTGATCCCAGGTTTCTTCAGATGCTGCCACTCAGTCTTGCATGCTACCCCTTCCCTTTTATACCATCTCCATCGTGAGGTCCCCTGTGTCCCAGGTCTGGGTCAGTGCCCTTCTAGTATCCTCCCCAGCTTCTGCACTCACGCTGTTGGAGCAGTCCAGGGTGCTGTGTTAACTCCCTGTTTAGTCACTTGTCTTCCCCAACAGACTGTGGCCTGCCTAGGGACAGGCTTGTGATGGCTTTGTTGTGTATCCACATGTATATTGAGTGCCCAGCATGCAGTAGATGTTCAATGTAATTTTTACTGAATGCATTTAAAAAAAGAGCTGAAAACAAAATATGTAGGATATGAAAAAATGCATATCCAAGAATAGGGAATGACTCAGGGCTCCCTTTGTGGTAATTGGACAAAAGGTGACTCTTTTCTTGGGAAAAATTGCCACTTCCAAGGTAGGGCACCCTGTGTGTGAGCTGATTCAGTCTTTACTGGCCTCTCTATTAGGTATCCTCATGCAGGGAACAACCTGCCCAACCATGAGCAGCAAATCTGGAGGGATCTTTGTACCAATGGTTCTCTACTCTGATTATATATTAGAAAAACCTGGTTGTTCTTTGAAGCTATCCTTGTCCAAGCCCCAACCTCAGAGATTCAGATTTAATTGATCTTGAAGCACTGGTTTATCAGTTCATTTTTAATGCCCCCCCTTCCTCGTCAAGTATTGCAACCTGGGCTGAGAACTATAGCTTTGGACTTAACTATTATGAATATCTCAAACTAGGCTGTATTGCAGATGTGGATTTGCACTGTGTATCAACATGCTGATGGGTCCACATTCCAGCTGAAATGCTAAAGCCAATATCTACCACTGGCACTTCTAGATTAACTACCAAGAGCCATTGCCATTAACACATACCTCTGAATGCCCAGGTAAGTGCCCCACCCCCACCCCAAACTGTCTTGCATCAAGGAGGAAGCTAAGAGGCAGCTTAACCCCTACCCAGAAATGCAACTCAAGATTGTGGGAGCAAGAGTTTCAGAGTAACTCCTGCTCACACCTGGCTGTGCAACCTTGAAAATTCCCTGCTTCAGTTACCTTGGTTATAAAATTAAACTAGTGGTATGGACCTACTTGCCAGAAATGTCATAAGATTTAATGAGCAAATAATTGTAAAGTGCTCTATAAATATAAATTGTTGTGAAACTGCTAAATAATTTCATTGTGTAAAATTCCATAGAAATCTATCCTGTTCTTTTAGTTTTTTTAATCACTATTTATTTGATTTATGCATGCAAGACAGCATTTGCTAAAAACCCTTTCTTACACGAGTATTCTCTTTGATTTATTCTCTTTCATTCTGCCAGCACACAGCCTGACACATGTATAAAGGATTTGCAAGAAAAATCACTTAATGCATAGCATTTCCTTTGTTGTGACTGTCTTATCATGAACTGTTATAGTTGTCACTTATTCTCAGAATTGTTTGTCTAGTTTTCGCTCAGGCTTATAAATACTCACCTTGGACATGGTTTATAGACAGTGTAGGGAAAACAAATACATATGCTGGAATAGTCAACTTAGATTTATTCTTACTTAAGGAAAAAAAAGGCTTAAAGTTTTAACATGTGTTTGATGAGCTATAATTCAGCCTGAAAGATGGAAGCGGTTTGTATTTCCTCTCCTGGGTAAGCTCAACATTTAAGGTTTCGACTCTTTTCTGTACCTCTTCAGTAGGTTATATCTTTCCCAGAAGAACTGAAGTCAAAGCACAATTTCCACAAATGCTATTACCAGAGGAATGGGGACTTTTAACCAACTATAAACTGTACAGGAGTGGAACATGAGGGACTCAAGAATTTGAGTGTTTGTGAAGTACTGTAAACAGTTCAATCACTCAGTCATATCCAACTCTCTGAGACCCCGTGGACTGCAGCATGCCAGGCCCGCCTGTCCATCACCATCTCCTGGAGTTTACTCAAACTCATGTCCATTGAGTCAGTGATGCCATCCAACCAGCTCATCCTCTTTTTATTCCTTCATCCCTTCTCCTCCTGCCTTCAATCCCTCCAGCATCAGAGTCTTTTCAAATGAGTCAGCTCTTCACATCAGGTGGCCAAAGTATTGGAGTTTCAGCTTCAGCATCAGTCCTTCCAATAAATATTTAGGACTGATTTCCTTTAGGATGGACTGGTTGGATCTCCTTGCTGTCCAAGGGACTCTCAAGAGTTTTCTCTAACACCACAATGCAAAAGCATTAATTCTTCGGTGATTGTGACTCGACTACTAATATACTTGATGTGTCTCAGAACGCCAGCCCTTTGAAAATGTGTGAAATATAAAGTTTGCCCCTGGTCATGCTAAATCTCTTGACATCAGTCTCCATTCCCAAAACATTACCTTTCCTATTCTAGAAGAAAGCCATCAATTTCACCAGGCAGTGGTCTTGAGTGTGCTCTCCAGAAAAAGCAGAGAGCCTGGCATGAAGGCAGGAAGTACCTTTCCTCACATGTCACTAGAGATGCTGTGTGCTACCGTTTGGAGTCACAGCACCCAGCTTTTTTTTTTTTTTTTTTTTTTAGCACTCTGAGGTAAGTCATTTCATTTTTTAAGCCTCAGTTTCCTGATCTGTAAGATGAAGACAGAAGTGCCCAAAAGGATTAGAGTAGGGACAAATGACATGGTCCACATGGGCCATCAGTACACTGTTAAACACACAACAGGTCTGCTGGATCTGAATTATAAAATGTCCAGATCTTAATCCACAGAAAAAAAAGCTACACTAAAAATGAGACAGGATAGTACAAAGTAAAGGAAAACACCCGTCTTTGGTTTCAGAAGACATGTAAACCTTTCCCTGCCATTAACTGGCTGTGTGACCTTAGGTAAGTCACTTCTCCCACCCAATGTTCCCTGCTGCAGAATGAAGATAATGGTGTCCCTCTTACAGAGTATCAGGATTACTATTAAATAAAATAACACAAGTGAGTCCTAAGAGAAATGGAAGAGTTGATAGAGTTGTCGACAATGATTTTCATTGCCTTATTTTTAGGAAACTCTTCAATAGTCTTTTAAGCAGTGATAGATTTGGGATTTAAAAATATTAGTATCTCAGAAATACAAATGGTTATAAGCCATTATATGACTATAAAATGGACATCATAGAAGAACTGGACAAATTCTTAGATATAGCTTTCAAAGACTGAACCAAGAAGAAATAGAAAATATGAACAGACCAATCAAAAGTACTGAAACTGAAACTGTGATTAAAAATCTTCCAGTAAACGAAGTCTAATAGCAGATGGCTTCACATGGTGAAGCCTATCAAACATTTAGAGAAGAGTCAAAACCTATCTTTCTGAAATCTCCAAAGAAATGCATAGGAAGGAACAGAAATGTCATAAGATTTAATGAGCAGATAATTGTAAAGTGCTCTATAAATATAAATTGTTGTGCAATTCCTAAATAACTCATTCTGTGAGACCATCATCACCCTGGTACCAAAATCAGACACAGATACCACAAAAAATAAAAACTTTATTTGTAGTATCTTTGCCCTAATATTACAGGGCAATATCAGTGATGAACATAGACATAAAAATCCTCAACAAAATACTAGCAAATTGAGTCTATTAGTAAACAATATAATAAAAGGATCAAATACTTGATAAAGAGGGATTTTTCCCAGGGATACAGGAATTCTTCAGTATCTACAAATCAGTCTGATATACCACATCAACAAACTGAAAGATAAAAACCATATGATCATCTCAAAAGATGCAGAAAAAGATATATTGACAATATTCAATTCCCATTTATGAAAACAAATTTTCCAGAAAATGCACATAGAGGGAACCTACCCTAACATGATGAAGGCTGTATATGAAAAAACCACAGCTAGCATCACCCTCAATGTGAAAAGCTAAAAGTGTTTCTTCTTAAATCAGGAAAGAGACAAGGATGCCCAATCTCACCAATTTCATTCAGCATAGTTGGGAAGTCCTAACCATGGCAAACAGAGAAAAAAATAAATAAAAGTAATCCAAATTGGAAATAAGGAAGAATGTTGCTACTTGCAGATGACATGATACTATACATAGAAAATCCTAGAGATGCTACCAGGAAACTACTAGAGCTCATCAGTGAATTCAGTAAAATTATACACTGAAATTTCTTACATTTCTATACACTAAAAACAAAAGATAAGAAAGAGAAATTAAGGAAACAGTCTCATTTACCATTGCATTAAAAAGTATAATATGTCTGGGAATAAACCTAGCTAAGGATGTGAAAGACCTGTATTCTGAAAACTATACGAATTAGATGAAAGAACTTGAAGATGACACAAATAGATAGAAAGATTTACCACGTTCTTGGACTGGATGAATTAATGTTGTCAAAATGACTATACTACCCAAAGTAATCTACAGATTCAAAGCAATTCCTATCAAATTACCAATGGCATTTTTCACAGAATTAGAAAAAGAAAAATAAACTTAAATATCGTATGGAAACACAAAAGACACCAAAGAGCCAAAGCAATACCGAGAGAGAAAAATGAAGCTGGAGGGATCAGACTCCCCTAACTTCAGACTATACCATAGCCATCAAAATAGTATGGTACAAAAACAGAACTATACATCAATGAAACAGGACAGAAAGCTAAGACATAACTCCCATGCACCTATGATCACCTTGTTCAATCACTAAGTTGTGTCCAACTCTTTGTAGTCCAATGAACTGCAGCACTCCAGGCTTCTCTGTCCATCACTATATACAGAGTTTGCTCAAACTCATGTCCATTGAGTCAAAGATGCTATCCAACCATCTCATCCTCTGTCAATCCCTTTGCTTCCTGCCATCAGTCTCTCCCAGCATCAGAATCTTTTCCAGTGAGTCAGCTCTTTGCATCAGGTGGCCAAAGGATTGGAGCTTCAGCTTTAGCATCAGTCCTTACAATGAATATTCAAGGTTGATTTCCTTTAGGATTGACTGGTTGGATCTCCTTGCTGTCCAAGGGACTCTCAAGAGTCTTCTCTAGCACCACATTTTGAAAGCATCAACTCTCTGGCACTCAACCTTTTTATGGTTCAACTCTCACATCTGTAGAGACTATTGGAAAAATCATAGCTTTACCTATATAGAATTTTGTCAGCAACATAATGTGTCTGCTTTTTAATATGCTGTCTAGCTTTTCTTCCAAGGTGCAAGCATCTTTTAATTTTATGGCTGTAGTCACTGTCTGCAGTGATTTTGGAGCCTATGAAAATAAAATCTGTCACTGCTTCCACTTTTTCCCCATCTATTTGACATGAGTGGATGGAATAAGGTGCCATGATCTTAGTTTTTTAAGTGTTGAATTTTAAACTAGCTTTTTCACTCTTCTCTTTTACCCTCATCAAGAGGCTCTTTAGTTTCTCCTCGCTTTCTGCCATTAGAGTAGAATCATCTGCATATCTGAGGTTCTTGATATTTCACCCAGCAGTCTTAATTCCAAATTGTGAGTCATCCAGTCCAGCATTTCACATAATGCCTTGGTCACAGGACTGGAAAATGTCAGTTTTCATTCCAATCCCAAAGAAAGGTAGTGACAAAGAATGTTCAAACTACCACACAATTGTACTCATCTCACAAGCTAGCAAAGCAATGCTCAAAATTCTCCAAGCCAGACTTCAGCAATAGGTGAACCGTGAACTTCCAGATGTTCAAGCTGATTTTAGAAAAGGCAGAGGAACCAGAGATCAAATTGCCAACATTCGTTGGATCATAGAAAAAAACAAGAGAATTCCAGAAAAACATCTACTTCTGCTTCATTGACTACACTAAAGGCCATGTGTGTATCACAACAAACTGTGGAAAATTCTTAAAGAGATGGGAATATCAAACCATCTTACTTGCCTCCTGAGAAACCTATAGGCAGGTCAAGAAGCAACAGTTAGAACCAGAGATCAAACAATGGACTGGTTCCAAATTGGGACAGGAGTATGTCAAAGCTGTATGTTATTACCCTGCTTATTTAACTCATATGCCGAGTACATCATGTGAAATGCCAGACTGGATGAAGTACAGGCTGGAATCGAGATTGCAGAGAGAAATATCAATAAACTCAGATATACAGATGATATCACCCTTATAACAGAAAAACAGGAGGAACTAAAGAATCTCTTGATGAAGGTGAAAGAAAAGAGTGAAAAAGCTGGCTTAAAATTCAATGTTCAAAAAACTAAGATCATGGCATCTGGTCCCATCACTTCATGGGAAATAGATGGGAAACAATGGAAACAGTGACAGCAGGCTTTCTTTTCTTGGGCTCTAAAATCACTGTAGATGGTGACTGTAGCCATGAAATTAAAAGATGCTTGCTCCTTGTAAGGAAAGCTACGACAAACCTAGATTGCATATTAAAAAGCAGAGACATTACTTACCAACAAAGGTCCATCTAGTCAAAGTTATGGTTTTTCCAGTAGTCATGTATGGATGTGCGAGTTGGACTGTAAAGAAGGCTGAGTGCTGAAGAATGGATGCTTTTGAATTGTGGTGTTGGAGAAGACTCTTGAGAGTCCCTTGTACAACAAGGAGATCCAAACAGTCTATCCTAAAGGAAATCAGTCCTGAATATTCATTGGAAGGACTGATGCTGAAGCTGAAACTCCAATACTTTGGCCACTTGATGTGAAGAAGTGACTCACTGGAAAAGACCCTGATGCTGGGAAAGGTTGAAGGCAGGAGGAGAAGGGATGAAAGAATGAACAGAGGATGAGATGGCATCACTAACTCGGTGGACATGAGTTTGAGTAAACTCCGGGAGTTGGTGAAGGACGGGCAAGTCTGGCGTGCTGTAGTCCATGGTGTCGCAGAGTCGGATACAACTGAACAACAACTCTGCATATAAGTTAAGTAAGCAGGGTGACAATATACAACCTTGATGTATTCCTTTTCCAATCTGGAACAAGTCCATTGTTCTATGTCTGATTCTAACTGTTTCTTCTTTTTCTGCATGTAGGTTTCTCAGGAGACTGGTAAGGCAATCTGATATTCCCATATCAAGCTTTCCACAGTTTGTTGTGATCCACATAGTCAAAGACTTTAGTGTAGTCAATGAAGCAGAAGTTGATTTTTAAAAAGTTCTCTTGCTTTTTCTATGATCCAATGGATGTTGGCAATTTGATCTCTGGTCATCTTATCTGTGACAAAGAAGGCAAAAATATACAATGGAGAAAAGACAGTTTCTTCAATAAATGGTGCTGGGAAAACTGAACAATTATATGTAAAAGAATGAAATTGGAACATTCTGTAACCATAACAAAAATACACTCAAAAGGGATGAAAGCCCTAAATGTAAGACTAGATATTATAAGACACCTAGAGGCAAACATAGGTAGGACACTCTCTGACATAAATCATAGCAAGATCTTTTTGAACCACCTCCTAGAGTAATGAAAACAAAAATAAACAAATGGTATGTAATTAAACTTAAAAGCTTTTCCAGAGCAAATGAAACCATAAACAAGACAAAAGACAGCCCACAGAATGGGAGAAAATATTTGCAAAGGAAGTGAAGTACAAAGGATTAATCTCCAAAATATACAAACAGCTCATGCAGCTCAATATTTTAAAAACTGAAGAACCAAATCAAAAAATAGGTGGAATGTCTAAACAGACATTTCTCCAAAGACACAAAGAGGACAAACACTGGCCAAAATGCTCGTGAAAAGATGCTCACTGTCACTATTAGACAAATGCAAATCAAAATTGCAGTGAGGTATAATCTCATACCAGTCAGAATAACCATCATCAAAAAATAATCTATTAGCAATAAATGCTGGAGAGGGTGTGGAGAAAATGGTACCCTCCTACTCCATTGATGAGAATGTAAATTGGTTCAGACACTATAGAGAAGAGTATATTGCATAAAAAAAACTAAAAATAGAGCTACCATATGATCATGTAACCCTACTCTTGGGCATATATCTGGAGAAAACCACAATTTCAAAAGATACGTGCACCCAGTGTTAATTGCAGCACTATTTACAATAGCTAAGACATGGAAGCAACCTACATGTCCATCAACAAGGGAATGGATAAGGTTATGGGACATACGTACAATAGAATATTACTCAGTTATTAAAAAGAATGAAATAATACCATTTGCAACAACATGGAAGGATATAGAGATTACCATACTAAGTGAAGTCAGGTAGACAAAGACAAATATCATATGCTATAACTCATATGTGGAATCTTAAAAATAATGATATAAATGATCCTATTTACAAAACAGAAACAAACTCACAGACTTCAAAACCAATTTTATGGTTACCAAAGGGTAAGTGTGGTGAGGTGAGCGACTTCACTTTCACTTCTCACTTTCATGCATTGGAGAAGGAAATGGCAACCCACTCCAGTATTCTTGCCTGGAGAATCCCAGGGACAGAGGAGCCTAGTGGGGTGCCGTCTATGGGGTCGCAGAGAGTCGGACACGACTGAAGTGACTTAGCAGCAGCAGCAGCAGCAGGATAAATTAGGAGTTTAGGATTTACATATACACACTACTATATATAAAACAGATAAGTTCCTGTAGTATAGCATCACAGAAGGCAATGGCACCCCACTCCAGTACTCTTGCCTGGAAAATCCTATGGATGGAGGAGCCTTGTACACTGCATTCCATGGGGTCGCAAAGAGTCGGACACGACTGAGTGATTTCACTTTCACTTTTCACTTTCCTGCATTGGAGAAGGAAATGGCAACCCAGTCCAGTGTTCTTGCCTGGAGAATCCCAGGGACGGGGGAGCCTGGTGGGCTGCCGTCTATGGGGTCACACAGAGTCGGACACAACTGATGCAACTTAGCAGCAGCAGTATAGTATAGTGAACTGTACTCAATACTTTGTAATAACCCATATGGGAAAAGAATCTGAAAAAGAATGTATATATGTATATATCAGAGAAGGCAACAAGAGAAGACTCTACACATCGACATCACCAGATGGTCAACACCAAAATCAGACTGATTATATTCTATGCAGCCAAAGATGGAGAAGCTCTATACAATCAACAAAAACAAGACCAGAAGGTGACTGTGGCTCAGATCATGAACTCCTTATTACCAAATTCAGACTTAAACTGAAGAAAGTAGGGAAAACCGCTAGACCATTCAGGTATGACCTAAATCAAATCCCTTATGATTATACAGTGGAAATGAGAAATAGATTTAAGGGCCTAGATCTGATAGATAGAGTGCCTGATGAACTATGGAATGAGGTTCGTGACATTGTATGGGAGACAGGGATCAAGACCATCCCCATGGAAAAGAAATGCAAAAAAGCAAAATGGCTGTCTGGGGAGGCCTTACAAATAGCTGTGAAAAGAAGAGAGGCGAAAAGCAAAGGAGAAAAGGAAAGATATAAGCATCTGAATGCAGAGTTCCAAAGAATAGCAAGAAGAGATAAGAAAGCCTTCTTCAGCGATCAGTGCAAAGAAATAGAGGAAAAGAACAGAATGGGAAAGACTAGAGATCTCTTCAAGAAAATAAGAGATACCAAGGGAACATTTTATGCAAACATGGGCTCAATAAAGGACAGAAATGGTATGGACCTAACAGAAGCAGAAGATATTAAGAAGAGGTGGCAAGAATACACAGAACTGTACAAAAGATCTTCACGACCCAGATAATCATGATGATGTGATCACTAATCTAGAGCCAGACATCTTGGAATGTGAAGTCAGGTGGGCCTTAGAAAGCATCACTACGAACAAAGCTAGTGAAAGTGATGGAATTCCAGTTGAGCTATTTCAAATCCTGAAAAATGATGCTGTGAAAGTGCTGCACTCAATATGCCAGCAAAATTGGAAAACTCAGCAGTGGCCACGGGACTGGAAAAGGTCAGTTTTCATTCCAGTCCCGAGGAAAGGCAATACCAAAGAATGCTCAAACTACCACACAATTGCACTCATCTCACATGCTAGCAAAGTAATGCTCAAAATTCTCCAAGCCAGGCTTCAGCAATACATGAACCGTGAACTCCTGATGTTCAAGGTGGTTTTAGAAAAGGCAGAGGAACCAGAGATCAAATTGCCAACATCCGCTGGATCATGGAAAAAGCAAGAGAGTTCCAGAAAAACATCTATTTCTACTTTATTGACTATGCCAAAGCCTTTGACTGTGTGGATCACAATAAACTGTGGAAAATTCTGAAAGAGATGGGAATACCAGACCACCTGACCTGCCTCTTGAGACATCTGTATGCAGGTCAGGAAGCAACAGTTAGAATTGGACATGGAACAACAGATTGGTTCCATATAGGAAAAGGAGTATGTCAAGGCTGTATATTGTCACCCTGCTTATTTAACTTCTATGCAGAGTACATCATGAGAAACGCTGGACTGGAAGAAACACAAGCTGGAATCAAGATTGCCGGGAGAAATATCAAGAACCTCAGATATGCAGAAGACACCTCCCTTATGGCAGAAAGTGAAGAGGAACTAAAAAGCCTCGTGATGAAAGTGAAAGAGAAGCGTGAAAAAGTTGGCTTAAAGCTCAATATTCAGAAAACGAAGATCATGGCATCTGGTTCCATCACTTCATGGGAAATAGATGGGGAAACAGTGGAAACAGTGTCAGACTTTATATTTTTGGGTTCCAAAATCACTGCAGATGGTGACTGCAGCCATGAAATTAGAAGACACTTACTCCTTGGAAGAAAAGTTATGACCAACCTAGATAGTATATTCAAAAGCAGAGACATTACTTTGCCGACTAAGGTCCGTCTAGTCCAGGCTATGGTTTTTCCAGTGGTCATGTATGGATGTGAGAGTTGGACTGTGAAGAAGGCTGAGCACTAAAGAATTGATGCTTTTGAACTGTGGTGTTGGAGAAGACTCTTGAGACTCCCTTGGACTGCAAGGAGTTCCAACCAGTCCATTCTGAAGGAGATCAGCCCTGGGTGTTCTTTGGAAGGAATGATGCTAAAGTTGAAACTCCAGTACTTTGGCCACCTCATGAGAAGAGTTGACTCATTGGAAAAGACTCTGATGCTGGGAGGGATTGGTGGCAGGAGGAGAAGGGGACAACAGAGGATGAGATGGCTGGATGGCATCATGGACTCAATGGACGTGAGTCTGAGTGAACTCCGAGAGATGGTGATGGACAGGGAGGCCTGGCGTGCTGTGATTCATGGGGTCGCAAAGAGTCAGACACAACTGAGCGACTGAACTGAACTGAACTGAATGGCACCCCACTCCAGTACTCTTGCCCGGAAAATCCCATGGATGGAGGAGCATGGTAGGGTGCAGTCCATGGGGTCACTAAGAGTCAGACACAACTGAGCGACTTCACTTTGACTTTTCACTTTCATGCATTGGAGAAAGAAATGGCAGCCCACTCCAGTGTTCTTGCCTAGAGAATCCCAGGGACAGGGGAGCCTGGTAGGGTACAGTCCATGGGGTCACACAGAGTCGGACACGACTGAAGTGACTTAGTAGTAGTAGTAGTATATGTATATATAACTGAATCATTTAGCTGTATACCTGGGAGCTAACACAATATTGTAAATTAACTGTTCTCCAATAGAAAATAAAAATTAAATAAAAAAAAAGTCGTGTCTTTATAGAGCTTGGAAACCCTTTATTGACTATACACTGAAAAGACTGTTACCAGTTATAAATACTTTTTTCTCTCAGCTAAGACATTATGCAGCAGCACTGATTAAGGCCTTGCAAGCCACTTGCAAAACTTTCCTCTCATAGCATGTTAATAGCTTAAGTTTCCTTCATGACTACTAATTTCATGTGACTTCACTGGATGATTACATATTTATGTATTATTTATTATGCAAATCTAGAATTATACATTATTTAAAGCCATATTAACAGTATGTATTATTTATGATGGAACTGTATTAATATATATTATTTCAAGTAACTTTGAGTTGAGCTTTTTTTTTCTTGTGGATCACAGTCAGTGGAAGTTAGTATTCCATTCAAGAATCAGTGCAGCTCTCCTTCTGGGGACATTGCCATCAAGTTGCCTATCAGCACAACTTCTGCATAGCCATTGTCTGTGAAATTACTCTAAGGGGCAAAGTCTATAGGGCTCTTTGAATACAGGCATGGCTAAAATAGTTCCACTCCTTTAACAAATTGTGAAGTAGGTGGTTTGCCATTGAGATTCCACTGTCTCTGATAGTGACCTTCATTCCCAGATCATCATCTTTTCCATTCTGGAGGAAAATAATCAGATAAATCTGAGAAACTGAGCCATGGTTAAAGTAGGACTTGATTAAGCTGTATTTGGCTGCAAGTCACAGAAAGCCTGGCAAACAGTGGCTTAAATGCTAGGACTGTGTATTATGTCACTTAGTAGGAAGTTCAAAGGTAAGCGAGGCCAAGTAAGGTTATGTGCTTTAGGGTAGCGATGGCCTGTCTTCAGTTCTCCTGTTCTTCCTTATGTGTTTGACAGTATGACCCTAGATTGTTGCCACATACGTGCAAATTACTTGACACATATTCAAGCATCAAATTCTCTCAAAATCTTCAGAAAACAGCATGAAAGGGTAATAGAAAAAGGGCTTTGTTCGATCTCTAGCTCTGTTTGGTTTGCGAGAAAATATTTCCCAGAAATTCCACAGCAGACTGAGTCTAATGCCCACAGTTTCACAAAGAATAGTAGAGATTTTTTTCCCCATGACATAGAACAAGCCTCAGGATTCCCTGAGGCTTGGAACATTCCTACCCAAACAAAATCAAGGCTCTGTCAGCAAGGAAAAGGGGATAGCAGGTATTAGGTGGATGACCATAAGTATCTAACATGAAGGGCCAGGAATTTAATGGATCACTCTTTATGAGAAAATTTACATTTAAAAGACACTTGAGATTTTCAGAAGGACCAGAAGGAATTTCAATTTACTGCCAACATGAAGTAACAGAGATGAAATTTACTTTCCCATCTGAAAACAAACAAACAGAAAACCTGAAAAACCAGAGTACATAGATGAAACAGTGATTTTTTTCAAGACATTGGATAGCAAAGAATGAAGGATGGTGGTTGCTAAGAGACAAGAAACAAATGATATGAGACCCAGAAAAATGCTAGAGAAAAACTGACGATGTTAAGTAGTAACATGAAAGGTAAAGAGAAAATATAAATAGAACTCCTGAAATGTCTGAATTGAAATACACTGGATGGGATTAATGACACTTTAAACTTCCCAATGGAGTGAGGGATATAACAGAAAAAATAGTGGGCAAAAAATTTCCAAATTTTATGAATACTTTAAGTACACAGACACATGAAGCCCATCAAATCTCAAGTACAACAAACATTAAGAAAACCTCTCCAGGGCACATTATAATCAAATTGCTTCAAACTAGTGATAAAGGGAAAGTCTTAAAAGCAGGTAGAAAAAAGACATATAGAGCAGAACAAAGATAGGCATGTCACCAGATTTCTTGCTAGAAACAATGCAAGCAAAAAACAATGGAGCAACATTTTAAATTCTTTGAAAGAAAAGACTCTAAATCTTTAAACCTTAAATTCATAACCTAGCAAAAATAGTTATCAAAAATAAAGGCAAAATACTTTCAGATACACAGAAGCTGAAATAATTCATTAACAGCAGGTCTACATTAACAAGAAATGCTGAAGAAAATTCTTAAGGCAGAAGTAAAATGATATTAATAATCAATTTGGAATTGAGAGGTTTGGGAAATGGCAAGTGAATGAGTAAATATAGACTTTCATGTATTATTTAGCTTTCTGGAAAACAAAATTGATTGCTTAAACAAAAATAATTCTGTAGGGTACAGCTTATATGTAGAAGTTAAATGTATAACAATAGTACAATAGTCTAGAAGGGTGAAATGGAAACATACTGCTAAAAGATCTTTATACTGTACTATAAAAATACTACACATGAGTGGTATACTATCATTTGAAGATAGATTGTGATAACTTAAAAATATGCATATAAGGCCCTGATACCATGCCAGGAGGAGACCAACCAGTCACTTAGTCACAGTATATTAAACTAGATCTCTCACACAGAAGAACTATACAAAAGAGATCTTAATGACCCAGATACCCACAATGGTGTGATCACTCACCCAAAGCCAGACCTCCTGGAGTGCAAAGTCAAGTGGACTGTAGGAATCACCACTGTGAACAAAGCTAGTGGAAGAGATGGAATTCCAGTGGAGCTATTTCAAATCCTAAATGATGATGCCATTAAAGTGCTGCACTCAATATGCCAGCAAATTTGGAAAACTCAGCAATGGCCACAGGACTGGAAAAGGTCAGTTTTCATTCCAATCCCAGAGAAAGGCAATGCCAAAGAATGTTCAAACTACTGCACAATTGTACTCATCTCACATGTGAGCAAAGTAATGCTCAAACTTCTCCAAGCTAGTCTTCAACAGTATATGAACTGAGAACTTCCAGATGTTCAAGCTGGATTTAGAAAAGGCAGAGGAACCAGAGATCAAATTGCCAACATCTGCTGGATCATTGAAAAAGCAAAAGAATTCCAGTAAAACATCTACTTCTGTCTTATTGACTATGCCAAAACCTTTGACTGTGTGGACCACAACAAACTGTGAAAAATTCTTAAAGAGATGGGAATACCAGGCCATCTTACCTGCCTCCTGAGAAACCTACATGCAGGTCAAGAAGCAACAATTAGAACCAGACATCGAACAATGGACTGGTTCCTACTTGGGAAAGGAGTATATCAAGGTTGTATATTATCTCTCTGCTTATTTAACTTTATGCAGAGTACATCATGTGAAATACCAGGCTGGATGAAGCACATGCTGGAATCAAGATTGCAGGAAGAAATATCAATAACCTCAGATAGGCAGATGACACCACTCTTATGGTAGAAAGCAAGGAGGAAGTAAAGAGCTTCTTGATGAAAGTGAGAGAGGAGAATGAAAAAGCTGGCTTAAAATTCAACATTCAAAAAACTAAGATCATGGCATCTTGTCCCATCACTTCATGGCAAATAGATGGGGAAACAATGGAAACAGTGACAGGCTTTCTTTACTTGGGCTCCAAAATCACTGTAGATGGGGACTGTAGCCGTGAAATTTAAAGATGCTTGTTCCTTGGAAGAAAAGCTATGACAAACCTAGGCTGCATATTAAAAAGCAGAGACATTACTTGCCAACAAAAGTCCATATAGTCAAAGTATGGTTTTTCCAGTAGTCATGTATGGATGTGAGGGTTGGACTATAAAGAAGGCTGAGCACAGAAGAATTGATGCTTTTGAACTATGGTATTAGAGAAGACTCTTGAGATTCCCTTGTACAGCAAGGAGATCAAACCAATCAATCCTAAAGGAAATCAGCCCTGAATATTCATTGGAAGGACTGTTGCTAAAGCTGAAGTTCCAATACTTTGACCACCTGATGGGAATAACTGACTCACTGGAAAAGACCCTTATGTGGGAAAGATTGAAGGCAGGAGGAGAAGGGGATGACAGAGGATGAGATGTTTTGATGGCATCACCAACTCAATGGACATGAGTTTGTGCAAGCTCTGGGAGTTGGTGATGGACAGGGAAGGCTTGTGTGCTGCATTCCATGGGGTCACAAAGAGTCAGACATGACTGAGCAGCTGAACTGAACTTACACCTTAGAAGGGGTAATTATTTATCTTGATTGAACTTGGCACATATTCTGAATATGGGTTTGCCTTATAGAGTGATCCACCAATACAGTATTGCATAGAATATCACATTAGATCAGGAGAACCACCTTTTTTTTTTTTTTTTACTTTATTTTACTTCACAATACTGTATTGGTTTTGCCATACATCAACATGAAATCACCACGGGTGTACACATGTTCCCAATCCTGAACCCCCCCCACCTCCCTCCCTATACCATCTCTCTGAGTCATCCCAGTGCACCAGCCCCAAGCATCCTGTATCCTGCATCGAACCTAGACTGGCAACAGTATGCACATGACCATAGAATTTACTAGTTTTTTTTTTTTTCCATATTCTTTATCATCTAGAAGCTGCTGGGCTTCTAGAACAATCTTTGGATGAGGCAGCTGAGGTGTCAGTTTGGAGAAAATACCCTATAAGAATAGGATATCATTCAGCATACAATATATATCCTAAGTTGACAACATATGTCTCTCTCCCCATGAATATGTCCAAGAACCTAAAACTGAGAGTAGCATCACCTCCAGTGACCTGGGGAATTTCTGCTATTCACCCTACAGCTCTTGACTCTGTAGGTCTAAAGGTGCTTGTTCCAAATGTAGTGAGTATTTCCGCCAGAAAACACAGTTAGAATCCTACTAAATTTGTTCAGTCATTCAGTCACGTCCGACTCTTTGCGACCCCATGTACCACAGCACACCAGGCCTCCCTGTCCATCACCAACTCCCAGAGTTTACCCAAACTCATGTCCGTTGAGTCGGTGATGTCATCCAACCATCTCATCCTCTATCGTCCCCTTCTCCTCCTTCCCAGCATCAGGGTCTTTTCAAATGAGTCAGCTCTTTGCATCAGGTGGCCAAAATATTGGAGTTTCAGCTTCAACATCAGTCCTTCCAATGAACACCCAGGACAAATCTCCTGTAGGATGGACTGGCTGGATCTCCTTGCAGTCCAGGGGACTCTCAAGAGAGTCTTCTCCAACACCACAGTTCAAAAGCATCAATTCTTCTGTGCTCAGCTTTCTTTATAGTCCAACTCTCACATAAATTTGTAAGCTGCCACTACTGCCCAGTCATTTTGGGCTGCTTATGTCAGTAAACCAACAGACAAGGAAAGGAGTCACTATCCTGCAGTAACTGACCTAGGCCTTAGGGAGGTTGTACAATAGGGACAGGGAATACTTTGGTACCCCAGTTGATGCACTAGAAAATCTTTTGCTATTCCTTTGACCAATCTTCACAACAAGTGGACTCAGGCAACAGCCATGGCCTGAGATAGGATGGTGACCAGTATCTCAGAACACGCAGAGATGAGACCACCTGGCCCTACCACCTTACTCACCAAGACCAACAGAGAAGCAACTAACGGTGGGTAGAGTACAGCTGTAGCTCTGAGACCAGCTGCAGTCGCGGGGACTTTAGTTCATTCTACCACCTTAACACTATAACTTTTCCCATGATCATCCCCCCAAATCCTGAGAACCTGTTTCTGGATGGGCCTATCCGATTTGGAGGGGGATTCAGATAGTGAAAAGGGAGGACTATACTGATATGCCTCAGAGAGCCCCTCTCAGGATTAACGAACTTATTTTTCTAACTGTTGGGAAGGTTAGTTGGTGACAGCTCATGCCCAAGTCCCTCCCTAGGAATTTCCTTCCGTTAAAGTCAGTTACCTTACCCAGGTTTATACCACTGCCTGGACTATATCATAGCCAATAACTAGTTCTGAGATGAGGCCCCTTCTCTTTCCTCAACCCATTCATATATAAAGGGCCATCTCAGCTCCAGCATTACTGATAGGATTTGTCTGAGATCTCTGTTGCAGCTGGATCACAGTTCAACTTCTCCCTCTGCTGAATACTGTTTCCCTTATGCTTTACCCTCTTCAGCTATTGATACCAAGAGTTATCCCCAATAAACCTCCACCATGCAAATCTGAGGGACTCTGTACCTGTTTTCTAGGGAAGCCAATATGTAACTCCCAGCAACCTCACATGTTACACAGAGGAAAAGATGGAGAGGCAGAGGCCAACACAATATTGTAAAGCAATTATCCTCCAGTAAACAAAAAAAGATGCAGAGGTTGGTATTCTTAACATAAAAGTCAAGCTATGCCTAACAGAAGAGAGAAGCTGAACATAAAGAAGTTCCTAAAACTGCTAATTGAGGGCTTTAAAGTACTAGATCAGCCTTGAGTACAGAGGACTTGTATTATCTTCTAGCTACCACCTCCATGTACTTGAAAGACTAGCCCTGGTCCCAACCAAAAAGTACAAGTGACTATCACATTTTAAAAATGGATGGGAAAGTTCTTAGATTTCCCTGTACTGCTGGCACAATCCCAGAAAAAACGCCTTCCAAAAATGTGAAACCAAGTCTCTTTGATCACAAAGCCTCAAGATGTGGGAGGCAGATAAAATGTCAGTATGAATGGTGGGTTTATACTTATATAAAATGGCAAATAAGGAGATATCATTAATTCATTAAACAGTTTATCTTATATTGGTCTTCTAAGATGTTACAAAAAAAAAAAAAAGAAAACACTTTTAAACTCAATTCGCCAGTACAGAGGTATCTCCCCCAAATTAACTTTAGGTGGAATCTCTGAAGCCTACTTTTCCTCCATAGACCACTGTAACTCCTTGTTTACCTTTACTGTGACAGTGCATCCAAAATCCAGATGACCCAAGATGACCTAGACAACCATCTAGAGGAATAAAACTTCTGTGGAATACCAACTGTCTCATCTGACTTTCCATTATTCCCTGTTTATTTACAGGTTGTGTGTATTATCTAGTTCTCTTTCTACCCTGGGTTCCTGGTCATTTTTAAAATTTTTGGCTCTCAATTTAGATTTACAGAAAAGTTGCAGCGGTAGAACATGGTGTTCCTGTCTATTCTTCACTCAGTTTTCCCTAATGTTAACATACCACAGAACATTGTCAAAACTAAGACATTAATATTGATATAATACTATTTACTAAAATACAGCTTTATTTAGATTTCACCAGTGTTTCCACTAATGTTCTTTTTCTGTTGCAGAATCCAGTCTGGGATACCACATTACATTTAGTCATATGTTTTCTCTGTCTCCTCCATCTGTGACAGCTTCTTATTATTTTCTTATGGTTGTTTTTAATGACCTTCCAGTTTAAAGACTACGCTTCAGTGATTTTGTAGGATGCCTTTCAGTTTGTGTTTATCTGATGTTTTCTCATGATTTGATTAGAGTTACAGATTTGTGGCAAAAATACCACAAAGGTGAGTCTTCCTCAGATCACCTGAGAAAGTACATGATATTGAGACAGAGACAAGCTGGTAGAGTAGAAGGACCTTGAACTTACCTCCTCTCATGAGCACTCCAAAATCACAGCTAACTGCTGAATAACCATCAATTAAAGAAACTGAGAAATTGGTTCAAGACGGTGGAGCAGAAGGACATGTGCTGATCTCCTTCTGTGAGAGCACTCAAATTGCAACTAGGTGTTGAACAACCATTGACAGGAAGACACCAAAACCACCAAAAAAGGTACACGTGTCTAAAGACAAAAGAGGTTAAATAATATGCTATGAAACAACCTAAATGAATCACAGAAGAAATCAAGGAGGAAATTTTAAAAATACCTAGAGACAAAAGCAAAAAACACAGGAAAAGAAAAAACCCATGGGATGCATAAAAAGCAGTTCTAAGAGGAAGCTTTATAGTGATATATGATTGTCTGAAAAAAAAACAATAAAAATCTGAAATAAACAACCTTAAACCTGAAGCAGTTGGAGAAAAAGAACAAGCAACACACAAATTAGTAGAAGGAAAGAAATCATAAAGATCAGAGCAGAAATAAAGACAAAGAAAACAGTAGAAAAGATCAAGAAAAGCTGGTTCTTTGAAAAAAGAAATCATAACCCTCAACCCACACTCATCAAGAAAAAGGGAAAGGACCCAGAGCAGTATAATTAGAAATGAAAAAGGAGAGGTTACAACTGACACCACAGAAATACAAAGGATCATAATAGACTACTACAAGCCACGTATGTTGATAAAATGGACAACCTAGAAGAAATGGACAAATTCTTAAAAAGATAAAATCTCCCATGAATGAACCAAGAAGAAACAGAAAATATGAGCAGACCAGTTACAAGTGCTGAAATTGAATTTGTGATTTAAAATCTCCCAACAAACAAAAGTCCAGGACCGGATGGCATCACAGGTGAATTCTATCAAACATTTAGAGAAGAGTTAACATCTATTTTTCTGAAACTCTTCCAAAAAGTTGCAGAGGAAAAAGCACTTCCAAACTCATTCTATGAGGCCACCATCACCCTGATACCAAAACCAGAGAAAGATACCACAAAAAAGAAAACTATAGGCCAATATCACTGATGAATGTAGATGCAAAAATCCTCAACAAAATACTAACAAACTGAATCCAACCATATATTAAAAGGATTAAACATCATGATCAAGTGGGATTTATCCCAGGGATGCAAGGATTTTTCATTATCCATAAATCAATCAGTCTGATACACCACATTAACAAACTGAAGGATAAAAGTAGTGTGATCACCTCGATAGATGCAGAAAAAGTTTTTTTGGATGAAATTCAACATCCATTTATGATTAAAAAAAAAAAAAACTCTCCAGAAAGCGGAATGGGGGAACCTACCTTAACTTAATAAAGGCCATATAAGACAAATCCACTCATCATACTCAAATGTGAAAAATTGAAAGCATTTCCTCTAAGATCAGGAACAAAGCAAGGATGTCCACTCTTAACCACTTTTATTCAGTATAAAAAGAAATAAAAGTGATCTAAATTGGAAAAGAAGTAAAACTCACTATTTGCAAATGACATGATACTACACATAGAAAATCCTAAAGATGCTACCAGAAAACTACTACAGTGTATCTCTGAATTCAGCAAAATTGCAGAATAAAAAGTTAATATACAGTAATCTGTTGAATTTCTAGACATTAACAACAAATGAGAAATTAAACAATCCCATACCTAGAAGAAATGCTTAGGAATAAACCTACCTGAGGAGGCAAAAAACTGTACTCTGAAAAGTACAGATGAAAGAAATGCTGACATAAGAAATCCAAGATGACACAAACAGATGGAAAGATGCATCGTGTTCTTGGATTGGAAGAACTGATATTGTCTAAATGACCATGCTACCCAAGGCAATCTACATATAAAATTACCAGTGGCATTTTCCACAGAACTAGAATTGAAAAAAACTTTTAATTTTATGGAAACAGAAAAGGCCCCGAGGAGCCAAAGCAATTTTTTTTTCTTTTTCTCTAAAGTAAATTCTATAATAGAAAACAACATACGAAGCTAGTGACAAGTCAGTGGGATCAGCCTGAGGTTCAGCGAATAGGTTCAGTTCAGTTTAGTCACTCAGTCGTGCCTGACTCTTTGCGACCCCATGAATCGCAGCACGCCAGGCCTCCCTGTTCATTACCATCTCTCAGAATTCACTCAGACTCACGTCCATCAAGTCTGTGATGCCATCCAGCCATCTCATCCTCGGTTGTCCCCTTCTCCTCCTGCCACCAATCCCTCCCAGCATCAGAGTCTTTTCCAATGAGTCAACTCTTGGCATCAGGTGGCCAAAGTACTGGAGTTTCAGCTTCAGCATCATTCCTTCCAAAGAAATAACCAGGGTTGATCTCCTTCAGAATGGACTGTTGGAAACTCTTTGTAGTCCAAGGGACTCTCAAGAGTCTTCTCCAACACCACAGTTCAAAAGCATCAATTCTTCGGCGCTCAGCCTTCTTCACTGTCCAACTATCACATCCATACATGACTACTGGAAAAACCGTAGCCTTGACTAGACGGACCTTAGTCGGCAAAGTAATGTCTCTGCTTTTGAATATACTATCTAGGTTGGTCATAACTTTTCTTCCAAGGAGTAAGCGTCTTCTAATTTCATGGCTGCAGTCACCATCTGCAGTGATTTTGGAACCCCCAAAAATAAAGTCTGACACTGTTTCCACTGTTTCCCCACCTATTTCCCATGAAGTGATGGGGCCAGATGCCATGATCTTCGTTTTCTGAATGCTGAACTTTAAGCCAACTTTTTTCACTCTCCTCTTTGACTTTCATCAAGAGGCTTTTTAGCTCCTCTTCACTTTCTGCCATAAGGGTGGTGTCATCTGCATATCTGAGGTTCTTGATATTTCTCCCGGCAATCTTGATTCCAGCTTGTGTTTCTTCCAGTCCAGCATTTCTCATGATGTACTCTTTAGCCCTCCAGTGGGGGTCCGTGAGGGCCCAGAGGGTGCACCGATCACTGGGGCAGCTTCCTGAGCCTTCTTCAGCTCTTGCTCCCACTAGGGGTAAGGATGGCCATGGTGACACGGCCCCGGGTGCAGCCCAAGATTTTGGAGGTCGTTTGGCCAGAGCCCATGGGCTCCCCAGCCACTCTGCTCACAGCTGAGTGCTCAGCCCCCCGTGGGCACGTGGGGGCTTCCCATTGTCCCAAAGCACTTTTGAGAAAGAAAAACCGAGCTGGAGGAATAGGGCTCCCTGACTTCAGACTATACTACAAAGCTACAGTCATCAAAATAGTATGGAACTGGCACAAAAATAGAAACATATATCAATGGAACAGGACAGAATCCCCAGAGATAAACCTATGCACTTACGGTCTATTAATATGTGACAAAGGAGGCAAGGCTATGCAATGAGAGAAAACAACTTCTTCAATAAGTGGTGCTGATAAGCAGACATTTCTCCAAAGAAGACATACAGATGGCCAATGAACACCTGAAAACGTGTTCAGTATCACTAATTATTAGAGAAATGCAAATCAAAACCACAAAGAGGTATCACGTCACACCAATCAGAGTGGTCATCATCAGAAAATCTACAAACAGTAAATGCTGCAGAGGATATGGAGAAAAGGGAACCCCCTGCACTGTTGGTGGGAATGTAAACTGATACAGCCATTATGAAAAACAGTATGGAGGTTCCTTATAAAACTAGGAATAAATCTACCATATGACCAGCAATCTGACTACCAGGCATATACCCTGAGTAAACCACAATTCAAAAAGACACATGCACCCAAGTATTCCTTGTAGCACAATTTACAATAGCCAGGACATGGAAGCAATCTAGATATCCATCAACAGATGAATGGATAAAGAAGATGCAGTACATATATATATACAATGAAATATTACTCAGCCATAAAAAGGAATTAATTTGAGTCAGTTGTTATGAGATGAATAAACCTAGAGCCCGTTATACACAGTGAAATAAGTCAGAAAGACAAACATCGTGTATTAATGCATATATGTGGAATCTAGAAAATTGGTACTGGTGGACCTATTTGCAGGGCAAATGGCAACATAGACATAGAAAATATACTTGTGGTCACAGTGGGGGAAGGAGAGGATGGGATTAATTGAGAAAATAGCATTGACATATATACACTATCATGCATAAAAGAGATAGCTAGTGGGAAGCTGCTATATAACACAAGGAACCCACCCTGGTGCTTTGTGATGAACTGGTGGGATGGGATGGCCAGAGGGGAAGGAGGCTCAAGAGGGAAGGATGATATATGTATTTTATATATATATATATATATAATTATGACTGATTTGCATAGTTGTATGGTAGAAACACCTGATGCCAAGAGTTGACTCATTGGAAAAGACTCTGATGCTGGGAGGGATTGGGGGCAGGAGGAGAAGGGAACAACAGAGGATGAGATGGCTGGATGGCATCACTGACTCGATAGACCTGAGTCTGAGTGAACTCTGGGAGTTGGTGATGGACAGGGAGGCCTGGCGTGCTGCGATTCATAGGGTCGCAAAGAGTCGGACACGACTGAGCGACTGAACTGAACTGAACTGAACGGTAGAAACCAACACAAGATTGTAAAACAATTTTCCTCCGATTAAAAAAAAAAAGTGGTAGTGCTGGGAAAACTGGACAGCTGCATGTAAAAGAATGAAATTAGAACATTCTCTAACACCATACATAAAAGTAAACTCAACATGAATTAAAGACTTAACTGTAAAACTGGGATATTATAAAACTTCCAGAGAAAAATATAGGCAGGACACTGTTCGAAATAAATTACAGCAATGTCTTTGAGCAATCTTCTAGAGTAATGGAATGACAACAAAAGTAAACAAATGGGACCTAATTAAACTTGAAAACTTCTGCTTGGCATAGGAACATGGCATAAACAAAATGAAAAGAGAATCAGCAGAATGGGAGAAAGTATTTGCAAATGATGCAACTGAGAAGGGATTCATCTCTAAAACATACAAACAGCTCATATAGCTCAATATCAACAAAAACAACCCAATAAAAAATGGCAGATGATCTAAACAGACATCTCTCCAAAGAAGACATGTGCGCATTCATGTGTGCTAAGTCGCTTCAGTCTTGTCCATCTCTTTGTGATGCTATGGACTATAGCCTGCCAGGCTTCTCTGTCCATGGGATTCTTCAGGCAAGAACACTGGAGTGGGTTTTTGCCCTCCTCTAGGGGATCTTCCTACCCAGGGATCAAACTCCCATCTCCTGCATTTCCTGCTTTGGCAGGTGGGTTCTTACCACTAGCACCACCTGAGAAACCCTAAAGAAGACATAGAGATGGCTAAAAGGTACATGAAGAGATGCTCAGCATCACTGATTATTAGAGAAATGCAAATTAAAGCTACAATGAGGTATCGCACCAGCCAGAATGGCCATCATCAAAAAGTCACTTCTGGGGTCTCTGAAACATCACATATTTGCTCAAAGCCAGTTCCTCCTGTCTTCCCAGCATGTGACAATGCCTGCTACCTATGTGAGAATGTTCCTTTCTGGCTGGGCTAGGGGTTGCTTCCCTGAGCTACTGAAAACACCAAACTTTGAAGTGCCAAAGAATGCTGCAGTTCCTATACCTCTGGCTGACTTATTGCAGTGGTGCCATATTCCAAGAACAAGTAGGCTGACAGCTCCCTTCTCCACATTTCTGTGCCACAGTGAGTCATTTGGATCCCAAAGAGCTCTGCTTGGGCTCCCAGCCTTACCTTCTTTCTAGAAAAATAGCTCCTTTTAGTGACTTTGCATAGCTGATCTCTTCCATCAGGGAGGTGAGTTTGGTGGGTCAGGCTGGGGACAGCTCACATTTTTCCTAGCATCCCAGCCTATGTCCCCTACCCTGCCTCCCAGAGACCTTAATCGTAACAGTTCTCTTTGGATAGGTTCTTCTTACCATGCAAACCATTCAGGGAAATGTGTTGGCCAAAAAATTTGCTCAGGTTTTTCTGTAACATCTTACAAAAAAACACAAACAAACTTTTTGGCCAACCTAATAGCTGTCAGAGGAACACTGGGATGGTGAGTTTTATCTAGAACCACCAACACAATTTCAGCTGAAGTCTGGCTCATCTGGGACTATCCCAAAGAAATGCAATTATTTAAATGCATTTCTTAAACCTTAAAGTGCTTAAAAATGTTTATGATCATTACATGTATATAGTATCCATGCTACAGTGTGAACTACCTTCAGGAAGCTAGAATGCCAATACATGGAGTTAAGATGATGGGAATTTCAGGGCCTGTGCAAGGCCCTTAAATCACAGCCCACGGAAGCCTCTTCCCCAGTGCACCTCCTTGCTGCACCTGATCCTGCCACTCCCTCTCTCTTTAAGCAACAACTCTGTTTCTGAATACAGTTTGATTCCTGCTAGAGGTTTTGTTGACCTAGTAGATCAGATGCAACCAACTGGACACAGAAAGGCAGCAACCAGATCCTTTTCAAGCTGTGCAAAAATGCGTTTTAAGTGATGAAGGCAAGTAAGATAGAAGAACTGGCTTCACATCCTTCCCACAGCCCTGAGGAGGCTCACTCCCCAGGACCGCAGAGCTCAGCTGACAGGCCTGCAGTGGTCTAGGTGTGGAGGACAACTGTCTGATACTGATTTCTGAAACAGAGACTGGAACTAATAACAGAAGGTACTTGACCCCAGGTCTCCTGAGGCCACCTGAGAGAGGCAGGACAAGAGCCAAGCGTCTGCCAAAATAGTCTTCTTTGACTGTCCTCCCCACTCTCAGCCTCTGCCTTCAGCTCTCCAGGTGAACACTGGCCTAAATAGAAGCTTACCAATGAAAGAATGGGAAGCTCAGTCAAGGAACAGAGGCCCAGAACTCACTCAAGGTGGGAGGTGGCCTAAAGGGGATGTTAGAATGGGTCAGCCTCTGCTGTTCCAAGCTCTCCTTTGATGTCTAAGAGAGGTTGTCTGCTCAATGTCCGTTGCACAGCAGACCTTCATGGTGGCCTGCTTGTTCTCACCTTAACAATGGCTCTGAGAGTTTTCTGGTGGAGGGGAGTGGTGGAGGGGAGTTCTGGCCCTGGAAGCCACAAACAGCTGCCACTCTGTACACAGGGGCACAAGAGAATGAGGCCATGCCTAGGGCCAAGACTTACCTCACTGCTCTCAGCAAAACCCACAGACAAAGCTCTGGCCCTGAAGGAGTGAACAGATGCTCCTTGTGGAAAAGATGACCCTGCTCTCACCTTGCTTTGTCATTGCTTCTCTGCAGAGGCTGCAGAGGACAACCCATTCAGTGGGTTACTTGTCACACAGTTGAAACGCCTCCACTTCCCTTCCCACACAGGGAAGCAAGTTATTCTGTAAGAGACTGAAAGAGCTATGTTATTTTAGGTTTAGCTTTGAATCCTTAGAACACTTAACTTTGAATACTCAGGCACTAAAATTCAGTTATTCTCCAACTTTGCTATTTATTTGCTACAAGTACTTTGCAAAACAACTTCTAAAACTGGGTTACAAGAGTGTGACCAAGAAGACTGTCCTGGAGAGAGAGCAACCTGTTGGGAAGGAAAGGGAGAGTCATGTGTATAAAAGAGAGTCAATGCATAAGGGACTTGTGGTACATAGACACAATGGAATATTACTCAGCTTTGAAAAGGAACACATTTGAGTCAGTTCTAATGAGGTGGGTGAACCTGGAGCCTATTATACAGAGGGACGTGAGTCAGAAAGAGAAAGACAAATACTGTATATTAACGCATATATATGGAATTTAGAAAGGCAGTACCAACGATCTTACATGCAAGGCAGCAAACGTGACACAGATGTAAAGAACAGACTGTTGGACTCAGTGGGAGAAGACAAGGGTGGGATGTTTTGAGAGAATAGCGTTGAAACATGTACAGTACCATATGTAAAACAGATGACCAGTGCGAGTTGGATCCATGAAGCAGGGCACCCAAAGCTGGTGCCCTGGGACAACCCAGAGGGAAATGGTGGGGAGGGAGGTGGGAGTGGGGTTCAGGATGGGGGACACGTGTACACCTGTGGCCAATTCATGTTGACATATGGCAACAACCATCACAATATTATAAGTAATTATCTTCCAATTAAAATAATTTAAAAAATAATTTCTCTACTTTCCCTTCCTTTCTTTGACCCTCACTCATAGCCTTTGATCCAGGTCTTTCCTCTCCAAGGAAAGGACCAAGAGGAATCTGCTTCTGACCTGAAAAATACGAATTCAGACTGCCTTAAAAACTAGAAATAAGATGCTGAAGAAAACAGTGAGTCTTAAGTGTGTCACTTAACTTAGCATTATGCCACGTAACTAGCCTGTATAATATTTTTGGAATCTTTGGAGAGAATGGAGAAACAGCTGTTAGCATCCTTTTGAAAAGTTTCAGAGGGGATTACCTAGGATCTCCCTATTCTAATCATAGTGACATTTTCACTAGGTTCTACCCAGAGAAGATGTTTCCCACAACCAACTAGGCAGTATCCCTTTGGGAGATATTAATGTATATAATATGTATTTTGAAACTTCAAATATGGGATAAATAATACAGATTATTTAAATGGTCTTACTATTTGGTGGCAGAAAGACTCAGACTCACATCAGAAAATAGTTAAGTAGAAAAAAATCCAGATGGGTTTGAAAGAAGTGATGGAAGATATCTGGCTGCTAATTATCCCTAATTCACCTCCTACTCCTTCTGGAGCAAAAGAAGTTCTGAAGCTCCACTAGCACTGTGAATGGAAACAAATTCTGGAAACAAAATTAGCATGACTCAGAGCAGTCTGGAAGGCTGGCCTGGCCTGGCATGTTCCCCAGGCTGACCCCATTAACAACAGGAGAGTGAGGGAGCTGCCCATGTGGCTCCTGGTGATGGGGGTGTGGGTGGAGAAAGGTCAGCAGACAGGAAGCCCACAGACAAGCAGAGAGAGTCACAGCGGACACGGAAGGGGCTGAACCTGGGAACAGACCTGGATGGCTAGAGTCTGAGGCCGAGGATGGTCTAAAGTAAAGTGGACAGCTCAGTGTTGGGGCACAGGTACCAGAGGCTGAAAGATAGTTCAGAGTAAATGGAGTGGGCTTCCCTGGTGGCTCAGCTGGTAAAGAATCTGCCTGCAATGCGGGACACCTGGGTTCGATCCCTGGGTTGTAAGCAGAGTTATAGATTACACTGAATTTACACATACATACACATTCATACACATACGTTCACACCATGAGCCCCTTGAGAACAGAATAACTCTTTCTCCCTCTTCATCCCCAGCACCTTACAGCAGTGCCAGGGAGCAGGTGCTCACTGAGGGCTTTGGAATGGGAAGTTCAGAAGCGAGGTCGCATGGCAGCTGGCTCTGGGAAGGCATAGATGCAGGCATTAGGTCAGCACAATGGGCTAGCAGTCTAAGCTGGCTTTGAGGGGTAAGCTAGGAGTCAGAGGGAACAGAAGCACTGCAGGCAGAAGCCAGATTAGACATCTTAGCAGCCAGCCCAGGCAGCTGAGATGCAGCTCTGGCAATAAGGAGCTCTCGAGATTTGAAACCATCTTTCAGCAAGAGGCGTTACAGCACTGAGTGGAAGAGCACAGGGCTGGAGTCAGGATTCCTGTGCTTGTGTGTCTGCCTCTTGCTTACCAAGTGAGATGGCGGGGCTACTTATTGATTCTCTTAATGCTCAATTTCCTCACCTGTAAAATGAGAAAATAATAACAATTAGCACACAGAGATGTTGTGAGGACTAAACTTATATGTTAAGTGTTTAGAGCAGTGCCTAGAATGAAATAAATACTCAATAAATATTGAGTGAAGTTACTTAGTCGTGTCTGACTCTATGACTCCATGGACTGTAGCCCGCCATGCTCCTCCATCCATGGGATTTTCCAGACAAGAATACTGGAGTGAGTTGCCATTTCCTTCTGCAGGGGATCTTCCTGACCCAGGGATCGAACCCGGGTCTCTCATCTTGGAGGCAGACTCAACTGTTTGAGCCACCAGGTTATCCCCAATAAACATTAGTGATCACTATTATTGATTCTTCTTCTTCTCTATCCAGAAAATTTCCATGTGCTTTTTGACAGTGTAGGATGAGGCCCAGGACTTAGACTATCCATAATTCCATTGACTGACCTACCCTCAAGTGTGTCCTTTACTTTGCTGCTTGCATACTTCAAGATATCACCTTTTTTTTTTTTTTTTTTTTTGCAGGGGCCACTGCAGTAGTTTGCCACTCTGCTTTTAGTCTCAGCTTTATCCAGCCAAAAGTGCTCTTTCTAAAATCTAATCAGATCATCTCACTTGTCTGCCTCATATCCTTCATGACTTCTCTCAAGATTCTTTGGGTTTCCTTTCCTAAAATGGATAAGAGAGCTCTATGGAGAAATAGCTGACTCTAGGACTTGTGCAGGAAATATATAAAAATAACCTAGAACATCTTGAAGCATCAGAAAGTAAGGAAGTGCTCAAACAAATGAAAAACCCTGCAAGGAAGGATGGAAGTATGTCAGAGAGACACAGGCACCAACATAAAAGAGCTCTTAATGGCCAAAACTGAGATAATCTGAATGATAAAATAGTGTTGAATTATACCTCAAAGTACAAAATAAATATCCATGAGTTCATATTAATATAAGAAAATGATAGAATGAAAGCAACACACAATCAATGTTTCTGGAAACAGTGAGAGACTTTATTTTGGAGGCTCTAAAATCACTGCAGATGGTGACTACAGCCATGAAATTAAAAGACGCTTGCTCCTTGGAAGAAAAGCTATGACGAACTTAACATATTAAAAAGCAGAGACATTACTTTGCCAACAAAGGTCCGTCTAGTCAAAGCTATGGTTTTTCCAGTAGTCATGTATGGATGTGAGAGTTGGACCATAAAAGAAAGCTGAGCGCCAAAGAATTGATGCTTTTGAACTGTGGTGTTGGAGAAGATTCTTGAGAGTCCCAGTCCATCCTAAAGGAAATCAGTTGCAAATATTCATTGGAAGGACTGATGCTGAAGTTGAAACTCCAATACTTTGGCCACCTGATGTGAAGAACTGACTCATTAGGAAAGCTCTGATGCTGGGTAAGATTGAAGAAGGGAAGAGAAGGGGATGACAGAGGATGAGATGGTTGGATGGCATCACTGACTCAATGAACATGAGTTTGAGTTGGCTCTGGGAGTTGGTGATGGACAGGGAGGCCTGGTGTGCTGCAGTCCATGGGATCGCAAAGAGTCAGACATGACTGATCGACTGAACTGAAATGACAGAATAAACAAATGCTGGAGAAGAAACAAATTTCCCCTGCAGAAGAATTCAAAATAAATTACTTAGCTACTTCATTCTTGAGAAGGTAGCATATAACTCCTTACTCCTTAGCAAGAGCTGTGCCTGGCGACTTCCCTCCAAAGTATATAGTATGATAAGAGGGAAAATCGAGTGACTCTATAGTGGAGAAATCGACAAACACTGTCTCTTCCAGGTGACTAAGGTCAACCTCAATAGTGTAACTCATAAGTGATAAAGTTCCCATGTAAATAGTATGTACCTTTGATGTAATGTAATGGTATTACATGTAATGAGAATGGCACTTCCCTGGGGTTTTCCTCCCACAACTAATAACGCCAGTCGAGTTATGAGAAAAGCATCACACAAACACAATATATGGTCATTCTACAAAATACCTAACCAGGATTTTTAAAAACTGTTAAGTTCATTTAAAATAAAGTCTGATAAATCATCATAGCCAAGAGGAACCTAAGAACACATAACACCCTGGATGGGATCCTGGAACAGAAACAGAGCATTAGGTAAAAACTGAGGAAATCTGAATTAAGTGTTGACTTTAGTTAATAACAATGTTTCAATACTGGTTCATCAATTGGACATATCTATCCTCTTAATGTAAGAGGTTAACAATAGGGGAAATTGGGTGTGGAACTCTCTGTACAATTTTCACAATTTTTGTGTAAATCTAAAACTTTTCTTGTAGCTCAGTTGGTAAAGAATCTGCCTGCAGTGCAGGAGACCTGGGTTCAATTCCTGGGTCAGGAAGATCCCCTGGAGAAGGAAACGGCAACCCACTCCAGTATTCTTACCTGGAGAATCCTATGGACAAGGAGCCTGGCAGCCTTTTAGTCCATGGGGTCGCAAGAGTTGGACATGACTTAGTGACTAAACCACCACCACCAAAACTTCTCTAAAATTTAAAGTTTATTCAAATTAAAGAAAAAAAAAAAAGAGAGAATCAAAAGACAAATTTTACCTGTTTCAGAATTCTGGTAGGCTCAGTCACCATCAGACCAAGCCCACTCCCAAAATCAGCAGCAGCATCTCACCTCCCATTATTGCTCAGTCGCTAAGCTGTGGCAGACTCTTTGTGACCCCGTGGACTACAGAACAGGCGTCCCTGTCCTTCACTATCTCCTGGAATTTGCTCAAACTCATGTCCATTGGGTCAGTGACGCCATTCAACCATCTCATCCATTCTGTCATGCCCTTTTCCTCCTGCCTTTGATCATAGGCTCAAACTCTTGAATTTTTCAGAAAGATGACAACAGTGGCTGCCTCACGTTCTCCATGTAAAACACAGAAAGCACTCAGATTCGTTGCACCATTCTATGCAGCTGGGCACAGAACTGATGGGTTCGTAGGCTCTGGAATGAGGCCAGTTAGCTCTGCTATGAACTCAGGCATATTCCCAATCCTCTGTGAACCTGTTTCCTCATCTATAAAATGATAAAATCATAATACTAGCACATAGAGTTACTGAGATATAATGAGACACTGTATAAACATTCTTAACGTAGCTCCTGGAAGATTATGATTATGGAGTATTATCACCTCATTCTTCCCAGACTTTGCCAGTAGAGTGCAGGGAACAAACTCTCTATGCAGGGGAAAAAAAAAAAACAACCTGCCGTCTAGAAGTTTCTTGCTGAAACCAAAGTGGACAGATATCATAGTAGTTAGCCTACATATCAGGCAGCGAGTTGTCTAAGGAACTTGGCCAGAGCTAGCAGAGGAGCCCAAGCTGCAGTTTATTGTGGAGCTGCTTCCACAGGCTGTACACTTGGAAGGGACACCACACAAATGTTAAGGCCTAACATTTACCCTGAGGCAACTCACTTGGCCATTCTGACTGGATTGATTTCCATGGAATCAGGAAGCTCTGTCTGAATGTGTTCCAGCCAACTTTCAGCTTACACAATGATTACAATCAGATCCAAACTGGTCTGAGCAGAATTTGCTGGTAGAATGTCATGAAACTGCAGAGCCAATTCTTTATTACTTCACTAAATCTCAACATACAGCGATTACAGTTTTACCAGCAACCAGTTGTGTTTTTGTAATTTTAACACAATAACAATTGAGTGTGTCTGGTGTGATGTGTTCCCACCATTTTGAGATCACCCTGCTGACTGAGCATAACTTCATTCTCCCCACTGCCATTCACCCAGGTTCTCCTTTATGACTGCTTGGCTCTTTGACCAGGTAGAGATGCCAGTGGAAGAGGACTCGTTGCTGGCATCACTCTCTTTCCTTTCTGAGGACCAGGAGGCAACTCTCTGTCTCCATCCAGCTGGGCAATTTCTTGGCAGAGTGGAAAAACTCCTAAAATGCCAGATCCGGAGGCTGTTTCTAGCTGTGGCAGGCCCCTGCTTATGCCTCTCAGAAAGGCACAGGAGAGAATATCTCCTTTGGACTGTAAAGAAAAGGCCAAACCATCATCTAGGTTGCCAGGCAATCCTGTCTTCTTCTAGAACTTTGGCACATACCAATTTCTTTAAAATTAAAAATTACGTGTTCTACTGAACATGGTCAGGCCCTTTTAATCCATTGTCTATCAGTCTATATGTATGTAGTCTGTACCCATTGTGTCTAGCATGATGGTAAGAAGCTTAGATTATCCTCAGAAGCAGAATATACGTCTTGTTTTTTCTCTCAGCATTATCTTTCCTGTTTTAGGTGTCTCATAATTTTCACAATAGTGTCAACATTTTATATTTTGAGGTTTTGTGTTTCTCTTCCTTTTATTTCTTTCACATTATATAATTAGCTCTGTATTCATAGGGGAAGTAAAAATGAATTAAACAGTTATCTGATAATTTTAATTAAAGCACAAAAACAATTTGGGTCCTTCTTGCTAAAGGAAAATTTCTAGTAAGAATTTCTCACTCTCTGCACTCCATTATAAATAGTTGATTAATTCTATTCTCAGCCACCAGGGGAAAGGTAACTAACGTTTGCAGAATGCCTACTGTATGCCAGTTTGTCTGCCAGTGCTTTACAGGCATCATTTTATTTGGGGTAGAGAGAGATTAATTACAGTCATCATAATTGGCAATTTCTTTGGTTTTCAGGCAGTTCAGTTTCACATTTCTCTGCATACACTCACAAGAATGAAACATCTGTTTGATGAATTAATACATGAACTTCATGAGGGTAGTAGTCTCCCCTTGAATTTAGCATTTTTGTACATTAGACTCAGTAAAAGTTGTTGAATTAAATGTAAAATCTCAATATTGAACCCTTATATCTACCCATCTCTATGTATATTGATGTAAAGAAATCTTATTATTTAAAAAAGCTAAGTTAATACTAAAAACTATTCAAAATGAATACAACTACTTTGGTATGATTTCTGACATTTAGAGCTTCTTTGTCTGGTATTCAGATGTCATGATAAAAATATAAGAACTAGATCAATATGTGAATAACTTAAAGGATTAGGTGACAGGTTAACTCACTTTAAATAGTTTTGGCTTCAGAAAGTGCCAACTCAAAAGTGAAAATCAAATGACAGCAAAGGCTTTACCTTCTTGGGCTCCAAAATCACTGTGGATGATGACTGCAGCCATGAAATAAAAAGATACTTGCTCCTTGGAAGAAAAGCTATGACAAACATAGACAGAGTATTGGAAAGCAGAGATATTACTTTGCTGACAAAGGTCAGCATAGCAAAAGCTATGGTTTTTCCAGTAGTCATGTATGGATGTGAGAGCTGGACAATTAAAAATAGACTGAGCACCAAAGAATTGATGCCTTTGAACTGTGGTGCTGGAGAAGACTCTTGCGAGTCCTTTGGATAGCAAGGAGATCAAACCGGTCAATTCTAAAGGAAATCAACCCTGAATACTCATTGGAAGGACTGATGCTGAAGCTGAAGTTCCAATATTTTGACCACCTGATGCGAAGAGCTGACTCATTGGAAAAGACCTTGATACTAGGAAAGACTGAAGGCAGGAGGAGAAGGGGATGACAGAGGACGAGGTGGTTGGATGGCATCACTGACTCAATGGACATGAATCTGAGCAAACTTCAGAAGATTGTGAAGGATAGGGAAGCCTGGTGTGCTGCAGTCCATGGGGTTGCAGAGAGTTGGACACGGCTGAGTGACAGAACAGCAACAAAGGCTCTGCTTGCAAAGGCAAAAATAGCTCAAGTTTTACCCCTTGCAGAGTTGATCTCACCTGCTGATTATACCATTGGACTCAGGTTACGTTACATCACATATACAGAAGAAAATGAAGCATTGGGTCATTCAACAAAGTGGAGGATTGAAAATCCATTGCAGATGTAGTGTATGATCTAGGGAATGCAAAGGATTAATAAGACAGGGTCCCCTACCTCTTAGAGAGTATAAGACTAGGATAAATATAAAAGAATACAAAGGTGGGGTCCCATTCAATTTAATGAAGTTGTCCTTTATGTGTATACTAGTTGAAAACTATCGGAAACTTAACAAATACTTTTTCAGTACTGACTAAGTACAGGAAGGCTTATCCTGTTCATCTTTGAACACCTGGGCCTAGAGTATGCCTGGCAGTTACCAAGTAAGTAGTACGGTCTGAATGAATTGAAGAATAAATTTATTTTCCTGTACGGAAAAAGCTTATGAGGGAGTAAAGTGGTAAGACAAATATCTAAAAAACTATAATACTTAGAAAGTGTTGACAAAGCACAGTGTTATGAAAGTTCAGAAGTAGAGAAGATATTAAGTCTAAAATTAGGGTTATAGTTTGGGGAACAGATATTGTGAGTGAATTGTAGGGGAGTGGTGGAAGGTGAGGCTGTCAATGTGAATTATGGCATACAGTGGATTTCTTCTTAGACAACAGGGAATCATGATGGGATTTTAAGAGACAGAACAACCTAATGAGCTGATATTAAAAATAAGCTGGAGAGCTATGTCAAGTGGATTGGAGTGGGGAGAAAACAGAGGTGAGAACAGTTATGGAGGGGCTCTTACAATTGTATAGATAATAAGAAATGAGAGGTGGAACCATGGTAGACAGTAGGGTGGTGAAAAGAAGTAATTTTTCAAACATATGATAAAACTAAACCCTTTAGATTTTGTTTACTGAATATCTGTGGAGTATTGTGTAAGAGAGAGAGAGGATAAATCCAAATTTCAGGCTGAGAAGAAGGCGATTCCTTTAAAAGTAGTGTGTAGAATTGGGAAGGCATAGAGGAGGAGATGAAGTCTATATTTTCTGTTAAAGATAAGAAGTTTATAGTAATTCAGTGAAAGGGAATTTACACTCTGAGCTGGAAAAGCCAAGGATCATGAGAATTTGAGACATGAGGTGAGCTGGATAAAGACAAGACAAAATGTTATTGTTTAGAACAGTAAAGAACATCAGGCAAGTTAATCTATATCTATTATTAACAGCAATTTTTTAATCCAAGAGTTTATTGAAGCAATTAATTTAGATGTTAGGTCTACACAATGCCAAACACTGGAATATTTTTTAATAATGCAATAAATTTCAAAGGTTTTGTTTATTTGTTTTATTTTTAATCCAGGAGTTTGAGATCATGTAGTAATAGCTTTAGCATTTGGCTTTCATATTAAAGCTTTCCATATTAAGTTTTCAATCTATTAGAAGATCCATCTGAGCAAGAAAGAATATTAAGTGCCATCAATTTAGCCAGAATCTCAGGGAGATCATAAATTGCACAAAGATATACATTTTGGAAAATGTTATTTTCCAAGTGAAACTTGTGTTTAAGTCTGCTAGGAAAATTAAGATCACCTATAAATAAAAAGGAGATAAAAAATCATTATTTTTATTTTTGAAATTACTTATCACATTTCTAAGTTATTTCTAGTGAGGAGGGAAATTAAAGTTGGAGAAATAAGTGGAATAATCATAAAATAAGAAAGCAGTAAACCCTCTTTGCTTCATCCTGAGACTGATAAACACTAAATCCTGGCAGGGGGTGGGGGGCGATGGGAAGTAAAACTTTTTTGTATCAACAAGATCAATTTTGGCAAAATATCATCATTAGGGTTAGTAATGACATGACAAGGCTGATTTTAAACTTGCATTTTGTTTAATGTTATAGACCAAATTTTACTGTTTTGGTCAGAGAACAAAGGATCTTATGGAAACTATACACACTGTCTTCAGAAAAACGTACAACTTCAAATAGACAAGAATTTGCATAAATGGATTCCTAGATAACATCCCTTGCTATAAGAACCATTCCGCTCCTGAAAGAAGCAATGCAAACAAAGCTTTTATTTGCCATTACTAGGTGAATGTAAATATGGCTCTTAAGAATATATCAATCCAATGTTTTTTGTCCTTGGTAAAGTTTGACATTGTGATAATAATGATAATTCTTATAATGCTACATATTTATAGAAATTTGTGTTCTTTAGAAAAGCCATTTGTAGGACTGAGACATGAGATACATTTCCAACTAATGATCCATAAATAAGACCTAATTCAGTCCACCAGGGTCCCATGTATAGAGACATCAGGCCTGGCCTTAGAGGTTCCTGAAATGTGCCTTGATGCCCTGAAGTGGTGTAAGAAACTCATAGGACACTGCAAATATCTTAAATGCTTTGAGAAAAACACAGCAACTTGTGTAGATAGCGTGTCAACTACTGGCCCAGGGTAGTTCACAGTTTCATGTTATATCACTCTGTATCCTTCTCAGTGATGTCATATTTTTGTAAAACTGGGTTTTGGCAGTTGCTGTGATGAGAATCAGTGTGGAGAAGAAAATGATGGTGTTAACTCCCAATCAGATTCCAAGATTTAAGAAGATGTGCAGTGACCAGCAAAACACACATATCCCACTAGTAAGTAACGGTGGTTATTTTAAAATAAAATGCACACATTATTTTCCCTTTAATTTATATGTATTTTTTTCAAAAGGGTACTGAGTTATTAGGACAAGAATATTTATTGGGGTTTTTTGTGCCTATCTAATAAATAGAACTACTAGATATTCCTTTTCGTCCATGGGCACCATGAAAATTTGCTGACACATTAAGGGTACTGTGAGCCAAAAATGTTTGGGAAAGACTGTTCTAGAGGGGAGCTAACTTGAATAATACCACATCCTTTTCTTCTAGTTGCTCAGACAAATGTATGTACTGCAAAGCACAGTTAAATGTAAACTGGGATAGTCGTCATCATCATGGGAATATAGACAAAATTCAAAGAGCTGGGAAATCTCAGGTGTCATTCTGTTAGAGGCAGAAAAAAAGACAGTTGAGGTGTCATAGGAGTTTAGCCTGAAAAGAAGTAAGATTTTAATAGGTGGGAAAGAGAGGCAGGGCATTCCTCTACGAGGACCAGCATGAACGACGGCATAGAGCATAGACTCAACATCTTGTCTATCTGGAAAGAGAAGGGGCAAGGAGCGGCAAGAAACAATCATGGTGAAAGAGCTGCAACTTTTTGCCATGGACAGGGAGAGGACATTGGAAGTTTCTGGGTAGGGGAGGAGTGTGATCAAAATTGTGCCCTAGAAAGCTGAGTATCATAGTGATATGAAAGATGAGTTACAGACTGGGAATTAGGGAGAGAGGGCTGTTAAAGATAACTATAGATTGCAGCTTGGATAAAACCTCTTGTTTGCACAAACTATGCTTTATTCACCTATGTGTTGATACAACCTAGCATAAGCCTGATAATTTGAAGCAAGAATAAATTTTAGAATGTGAGCTACCTGGGGAAATAGAGAGAGAGCTCATGGTAACTATGGAGAACTCTCCCACAGTTCAGGAGAGAGGTTAAACTCATGGTGTCAATTTGGGACTCATTCACCTAGAAACGAGAGAACGAACTGACAAAATAAAATTTCACAGGGAGCAAATATAGATTAAAAAGAGAAGAAGCCAGTGACAGATCCCTGGGGAACACCCACCACTGGGAGCAGAGGAAGAGCTGCTGGCAGAAGAGACAGGAAGGAAGGAGGGGCACTGGTGGGGTGAGAACCAGAGGGAGCGTTACCCAAGAAACAAAGCGGGACGGATTTTCAAGATGGAGACAATTGTTTGCAACATCAAGCAGATGAGTGAAAAACCTACAAGAAAGCTCGTGGATGTGGTGATGTGCAGGCCCTCAGTGAACTTGGGGAGGACAAGTTCAGCAGGAGTTGTAGGCAGATGCCAGATGGCAGCAGAGGTGACCAGAGTGGTCCTTTTGGAGAAATTTATCAGTGAGATGGATCTGGAATGGGAGCAGAAGTTTGAGCGAAAATGGATTTTAGGCTGAGTGACCTGAAGGGTCACTCTCAAATGCATTCGAGAGGAGTGGAGTACAAGCAGTTCCATACACAAGAGAAGGAAGAGACGTTTCAGGTTTCCAATGACAGGGCAGTGGGATTAAAAACACAGTTGGTTCCTTTTATTTTGTTTTTTCCTTTCCTTCACTTCCCTCACCCTTTCCTTTCCTCTCTTCCTTCTTTACCCAGAGCCTGGGAAGGCTGGGAAGGAGTGGAGGGAAGGGCGTGGGGTAGGAAGGCCGTGTGGAAGGGGTAAGGAAGGTGTCCACATGGAGAAAAGTGGGGCGAGGAGGCTGCGTGTGCAGGTAGGGGGAGGCAGCCCAGCGAGTAGGCGATCTAGGTGTGGTCAGAGGATGGTTTCGCAGGCTGGTGGGGACTGCAAGGGTGTCAGGCCAGCGGGCTGAGGACGGCACGTGTGGAGAGGTGAGACAGTGACGGCATGGAAAATTTCTTACATAATGCAGGAGATCAACCAAATGACTAAATATATGAAGACTATGGGGGCTGGATTGCTCGCTGGTGGGGAAGGAAGTTACAAGAATGTAACTGGATGAATTTAGAACAAACTCTGAGGTTTGGGATTGGAATTCAAGATATCAGAGTGAGCTCATGGATTTCTATATATATAAGTATATATCAAAACAAACACAGCTACAAGGGAGTGTGTGTATTACATAATAACACACACACACATTTCCCAAGGCCTACTGAGAGAGTTGAAGAGGCCTTGGGGACAGCAACTTTCCAATAGCAATGAACATTTAACATAAACTTGCTTTTCAACAGCACTTTTTAACAAAAGAAAGCAGGAAAAATGGCTAATTCCAGGGCTTGTGGCAGGGAAATACAAGATGAGACCAACATCTCTTCTTGTGCCAGAAAGTAAGGAAGTGCTCACGGGAGGCGCAGCGAGGGACACAGAAGCCAGTCTGAAGTTGCTTCCATTGGCTGACAGGATGACAAGTTGAAATCAATATAATAATAAAAGATTATGCCCCCTGAATAAAATAGGGAGCCATGAGTCTGTTCAAATAAATAGATAAATTAATTGATTGAAAGTTTGATGAGGCACAAGGTATTTATAGAGTTTGATGGTATTTCCCACAATTTTCTCACTAAGTACAAAGGAACAAAGAGTAACTTTACAAAGAGAAGCCTGGATAACACCCCTATAATCAAGCAATCCAACTGAGCATCATCAGTAACAGATTGAAATCTTGTGCTGCCTGATAGACAGTGGTGAGAGTTTCTGCTACAGATGCTTGAGAGTGAGTGAGTTCAGCTGCTCATTCATGTCTGACTTTTTGCGATCCCATGGACTGCAGCACGCCAGGCTTCCCTGTCCATCACCAACTTCTGGAGCTCAAACTCATGTCCATCGAGTCAGTGATGCCATCCAACCATCTTATCCTCTGTCGTCCCCTTCGCCTCCCACCTTCAATCTTTCCCAGCTTCAGGGTCTTTCTCTGTGAATCAGTTCTTCGCATCAAGTGGCCAAATTATTGGAATTTTAGCTTTGGCATCAGTCGTTCCAGTCAATATTCAGGACTTATTTCCTTCATGATAGACTGGTTGGATCTCCTCACAGTCCAAGGGACTCTCAAGAGTCTTCTCCAACACCACAGTTCAAAAGCATCAGTTCTTCAGAGCTCAGCTTTCTTTATAGTCCAACTCTCATATCCATACATGACTACTGGAAAAGCCATAGCTTTAACTAGATGGCCTTGTTGGCAAAGTAATGTCTCTGCTTTTTAATATGCAGTCTAGGTTGGTCATAGCTTTTCTTCAAAGGAGTAAGTGTCTTTTAATTTCATGGCTGCAGTCACCATCTGCAGTGATTTTGGAGCCCCCAAAATAAAGTCTCTCACTGTTTCCATTGTTTCCCCGTTGATTTGCCATGAAGTGATTGGACTGGATGCCATGATCTTAGTCTTCAGAATGTTGAGTTTTAAGTCAACTTTTTCACTTTCCTCTCTCACTTTCATCAAGAGGCTCTTTTGTTCCTCTTCACTTTCTGCCATAAGGGTGCTGTCATCTGCATATCTGACGTTATTGATATTTCTCCTGGCAATCTTGATTCCAGCTTGTGCTTCATCCAGTCCAGCATTTCACATGATGTACGCTGCATACAAGTTAAATAAACAGGGTGACAATATGTGGCCTTGACATACTCCTTTCCTGATCTGGAACCAGTCTGTGGTTCTACGTCCAGTTCTAACTGTTGCTTCTTAAGCTATATACACATTTCTGAGGAGGCAGGTCAGGTGGTCTGGTATTCCCATCTCTTGAAGAATTTCCCACAGTTTGTTGTGATCCACACAGTCAAAGGCTTTGGCGTAGTCAATAAAACAGAAGTAGATGTTTTTTCTGGAACCCTCTTGCTTTGTCAATGATCCAGTGCAAATCTGAATTCTGCATTCAAGTGGGTATATCTTTCCTTTTCTCCTTTGCCTTTCACTTCTCTTCTTTTCTCAGCCATTTGTAAGGCCTCCTCAGGCAACCATTTTGACTCTTTTCATTTCTTTTTCTTGGGGATGGTCTTGATCACTGCCTCCTGTACAATGTCACAAACCTCCATCCATAGTTCTTCACACATTCTGTCTATCAGATCTAATTCCTTGAATCTTTGTCACTTCCACTGTATAATCATAAGGGATTTGATTTAGGTCATACCTGAATGGTCTAGTGGTTTTCCCTACTTTTTTCAATTTAAGTCTGAATTTGGCAATAAGGAGTTCATGATCTGAACCAGTCAGTTCCCAGTCTTGCTTTTGCTGACTGTATAGAGTTTCTCCATCTTTGGTTGCAAAGAATATAATCAATCTGATTTCAGTATTGACCATCTGGTGATGTCCATGTGTAGAATCTTCTCTTGTGTTGTTGGAAGAGGGTGTTTGCTATGATCAGTGTGTTCTCTTGGCAAAACTCTATTAGGCTTTGCCCTGCTTCATTCTGTACTCCAAGGCCAAATTTGCCTGTTACTCCAGGTATTTCTTGACTTCCTACTTTTGCATTCCAGTCCCCTATAATGAAAAGGACATCTTTTTGGGTGTTAGTTCTAGAAGGTCTTGTAGGTCTTCATAGAACTGTTCAACTTTAGCTTCTTCAGCATTACTGGTCTGGGCATAGACTTGAATTACTGTGATATTGAATGGTTGCCTTGGAAACGAACAGAGATCATTCTATCCTTTTGAAACTGCATCCAAGTACTGGATTTCAGATTATTTTGTTGACTATGATGACTACTCCATTTCTTCTAAGGTATTCTTGCCCACAGTAGTAGATATAATGGTCATCTGAGTTAAATTCACCCATTCTAGTCCATTTTAATTCACTGATTCCTAAAATGTCAATGTTCACTCTTGCCATCTCCTCTTTGACCACTTCCAATTTGCCTTGATTCATGAACCTAACATTCCAGGTTCCTATGCAATATTGCTCTTTACAGCATCAGACTTTACTTCCATCACCCAGTCACATCCACAACCAGGTGTTGTTTTTGCTTTGGTTCCATCTCTTCATTCTTTCTGGAGTATTTCTCCACCAATCTCCAGTAGCATATTGGCATCTACCGACCTGGGGAGTTCATCTTTCAGTATCCTATCATTTTGCCTTTTCATACTATTCTTGGGGTTCTCAAGGCAAGAATACTAAAGTGGTTTGCCATTCCCTTCTCCAGTGGACCATATTTTAAAGATGCTTAAATTCAATCTAATCATCAGGAAACATCAGCAAACTAGAATCAAGGCACATTCTTCAAAATAACCTCCCCGCAATTTTCAGACACAGCAAAATCTTCAAACATGTCATGAAAGTTGGAAAGACTACAGAACTATTCCAGACTGAATGAGACTAAAGAGACACAACGGAATATAATGTGTGTATCTAAACTGGATCTGTATGCTATAAAGGACATTGTTAAGACAACTGGCTAAACCTGAATGGGGTCTGAAGATTAGATGGTGTAATGAACCAATGTGAATTTCCTGATTTTGATAGTTGCATCCTGTTTATCTAGGAAAATGTCCTTGTTTGTAGGAATACATATAAAAGTTAAGGGGAAGATGCTAAGATGAGAGTAAGGCTAGCATCGTACTCTCAACTGGTTCAGAAAAAAAGAAGGTCTTTGTCCTGTGCAGTTGATCCATGAACAACACAGATTTGAACTCTGCTGGTCCACTTATACGTGTTTGTTTTTTTTTTTTTTTTCCCACTAAATATGTACTAGAGTACCACACATCTTCCTCTATGTAAAAAGACAGGGGCGTGGGTCCATGAAGACTGGAGTTTTACTCTCAATGACACTTAATGATTCTCAATCTGAAAGAGGTACTGACTCTCAACAGCTTTAGATTATGCATTTGTATTTTCCCAGCATTAATGCAACTAACATTTAGCATGTCTTTAATTACAAGAAGTTTATGGCATCGCCATAGAACTAATTTCAGATTCTACAGCCTCAGGATACTGCAAACATGTTTAGAATGTGTTTTCCTTAAGTACTGAATTCAATCAGACTATTCCGGAGAACAAACTACCACTCTAATCTGTGTTGGGTATTTGTAGGCTGTTTCTTTTATTATCTGATGACAATGCTGATAACATTCTGAACCACCAGAGGCTTCAGAGGATCTGACCACCCTTCCTCTTCTTCCTTATACCAACCCATGATGAATACCAAATTCCTCTATTTTTGGTTATCTTTTGTATTAGTCAATGTTCTCCAGAGAAAAAGAACCAAAAAGGCATGTGTTTGTGTGTCTGTGTTTATTACAAGGCATTGGCTCATGTGATAATGGAGGCTAAGAAGTCACAAGATCTGCAGTCAGGAATCTGGAGTCCCCAGTAGAACGGATGGTTTAAGTTATAGTTCTTGTCCAGAGGACTGAGATCCAGGAAAGCCAGATGTGTAGTTCTGTCCTGAAATATTGGCTCTTCTTGAGACTCAAGAAGTTTCTGGCAGGCCAATAGCTAAGACTTCCTTGGTAGTCCAGTGGCTAAGACACCACACTCCCAATGCAGGGGGCCCAAGTTCAATCCCTGGTCAGAGAGCTAGATCCCACATGCCACAACTAAAGGTCCCTTGTACCACAAATAAGACCCTTTGTAGCCAAATAAATAAATAATAAATTTTTTTAAAAGAAGGTCTTATTTGTAGGAAGATCAGCCCTTTTGTTCAGGCCTTCATCCTGATTGGATGAGGGCCCCCATACTGAGGAGGGCAATCTGCTTTACTCTATCAAGTTACATGTTAATTTTATACAGTGAAAGTAAAAGTGAAGTTGCTCAGTCATGTCCAACTCTTTGCGACCCCATGAACTGTAGCCTGCCAGCTTCCTCCCTCCATGGGATTCTCCAGGCAAGAGTACTGGAGTGGGTTGCCATTTTCCTTCTCCAGAGGATCCTCCCGACCCAGGGATCAAACCTGGGTCTCCCGCTTCCAGGCAGACGCTTAAACCTCTGAGCCACCAGGGACTCCATAATTTTTTATCCAGGAACACCCTCAAAAGAAACACGCAAAATAATGTTTGACCTTATATCTGGGCACCCTGTGGTCTAGTCAAATTGACATATAAAATTAACCACTACTGCTTTATCACATACAGTAAGATTCATGAATTTTAAATGAGCAATTCAATGGACTTTGACAAATATATAAGTAGTATAGCAACTACCACAATGATGATACAAAACATTTCCGTCAGCTCAGTATGCCTCCTTGTGCCCCTTGCAGTTAATCCCTTGCTCCCAAACCCTGCCTCTGACAACCATTGACCTGCTTTCAATCACTATAACTTTGCCTTTTCTAGAGTTACATAACAGTGGAATCACAAAGGATGTAGTCTTTTAGGTCTGGCCTTTTCACTTAGCATAATGCATAATGATTTATTCATATTGTTAAGCATATCAGTAGTTCAGCTGTTTTGATTGCTGTGTAGTGAGTGATCCATTGTATGGATACACCACAATTTGTTTGTCCCATTCATTCACTGAAGGACAGTGGGTTGTTTCTGCTGCTACTGCTGCTAAGTCACTTCAGTCATGTCCGACTCTGTGCGACCCCAGAGACAACAGCCCACCAGGTTCCCTCGTCCCTGGGATTCTCCAGGCAAGAACACTGGAGTGGGTTGCCATTTCCTTTGGTAATTACTAATAGACCTGCTATGAACATCTGTATATAGGTCTTTGTATGTAAGTTTTCACTTCTCTAAGTATCCAGGAGTGGGACTGCTGGGTCATATGGAGAGTATGTATTTAAGCTGCCAAAATGTTTTTCAGAGTGGCTTTCTCATGTTGCATTCCCAGCTGCAATGCATGAGAGCTCTAGCTGCTAAGTATATCCTAGTTAACAGTACTGCAGGAGCAACCATGGAGGAAGTGTAAGGAGGAACAGAAGGAGAGAAACTGGGTGCTCTAGAAACTAACTACGCAACCTTAACTGAGAAAGCTTCAGAGTGTAGACACTTGAGGCAAAGTAGGAAGGGAAAGAATGATGGGAAAGAGGCAATTATCACTTAAAATGTAGTGAGTATTTGCTGAAACAAAAGGAATTACAGGTTGTGAAAATGGCCTGGGGCAGAGAGAGTCAGAAGAAAAATAACTCTTACTCAGTAAATGAGGCCACAGTTAGGAAAAACAGGCCTGGTGAAGAGAGAGAAAAGTGTTCAATAGAGGACATTCCCTCCCCTTGTTTATCCTGTTGCTCTTCCTGCAGTGTGCCCTTGTTATTGAGGAACAGTTTGGGCTTCCCTGGTGGCTCAGAGGTTAAAGCCTCTGCCTGCAATGCAGGAGACCTGGGGTTCAATCCCTGGGTCAGGAAGATCCCCTGGAGAAGAAAATGGCAACCCACTTCAGTATTCTTGCCTGGAGAATCCCATGGATGGAGGAGCCTGGTGGGCTACAGTCCACGGGGTCCCAAAGAGTTGGACACGACTGAGTGACTTACTTTCTTTTATGTTTTTACTATTAATTAAGTATAAATATATATATAAGACTCATCTGCAAGAGGGCATATAGCATAACACAGTGTCTCTAAAGCCTTAATATGCCTGGGAATCACCTGGGCATCTTATTAACTGTAGCATCTAATTCAGTAGGTCCAGGGCAGGGCCTGAATTTCTGCGTTTCTAGTGAGGTTCTATGTGTGAACAACACTGTGAGGCTGCAGACTGCAGGCTAGTGGTTATGCGTGCAGACTTTGGAGCCAGACTGCACAGGTTCAAATCCTACCTCTGTCACTTAGAGCTGTGAAAGCAGGTCACATTTCTTAGCCCCTCTCCCTCAACTTTCGCGTCTGTAAAATTGCAGTGCACAGTACCTCACGGAGGCACTTTGAGGATTACATGTGTTACTGTGCGTCGGCGCGGAGACCAACGCCAGGCACACAGGAGGTGCCGTACCACATTCCTTGAGTGTTCAGCAGGCACCACTGGCCCAGACAGCACGGTGTCTAGCAGCTTTAACCCACGCTGGCTGGGTCCTGCCCGGTGCTTTAGTTCCTCCTGGGCTCTGTGGCATACTTCTGGTGGCAGCCACTGGTTCTTCTAGTGGTGCTAATTAAGAAGCCCATTCAGAGTCACCAGGCCGAGACTGTCCCAGAAAAGGAGAATCCCCGGAAAGGGTTTCAAAGAGAGAGAGACTGACCATTCACTGTGTTTTACCTGGTGGATATGTCACCAGGTTCAGCCCCATGGGGTGGCCAGGTCTCCACACAATAGCTATTTCTACAGGCTGGACTGTTGCTGGCACGGTGCTCAGAGAGTGTGTGTGAAAGCATTTCCAGCCTAACCCAAGGGCACAGCTGTAGCTAAGATTGCTGCACCTGGTGCCCTTCCCTCCAGGAGAAGCAGGCAGTCCCTCAGCCACACCAGCCAGTGCACAGACTCTCTATTGCTGTTTGCATCCTGCCCCTTTAATCTGCCTCCAGCACCCCTGTAGACAGCCTAATTGGTCCTCTGGATCCAGCCCTCTTTGGCCTGTCAGCTCCGCTCTGTGTTCATGGCCTGCTTTCATCTCCCTGCTTGCTTGGCACATTGCTCTGTTCTCGTCGCTTTCTGATACTAAAACGCAGCTTACAGAGCTTGGATGATCGTCATACCATTTCTGCCTCCCTGTTAGTAACCGTACTAGAGAAACAGCTGTTAATCTCAATTAAGTTTTGATTGCTAATTAGCAGCTACCTGTCAGGATCAAGCCACTCTCTTCCTGGTCCCTTTAGCTATTTCTCATGCAACCGGTACAGTTGGTTTCCATGAGAACCGTTTAGCTAGACACCTTCTTGACCAAAACGGCCACGTCTTCTGTGGCTTTTATAATATCTTTCCAGTAAGCTCTGAAGTTCCTTGTCTACTTCCTGCTCCCTAGTTTTCTTAATTCCATTGTTCAGCTAGTTTCCAGTGGAAGCCTCTCCATCTCTATTGCCAGTGTGTCTTGGAAAGGAAATCAGGGGATTAACAAGCCCATTAATTGAAGTCAGGTTAAAAACCTGTGCTTTAAAATTTTGTCTTTCTCTAGTTCTGCATGTAAGAAGCCTGCAAGGTACCACTTCATCCTAACAGATAAAAAGTTGATCAAACTGAAAAGCCAACAAATTGGAAGATTTGATTCTTTCAAACTACTCTTTTATCACTTCCAGGGGACCATAGAGGAAGGAGAGACATGTGCTTCACCTTTTAATGATTTCCTTTGTGATTTCCTCTCAATAATTTATGCTTAAAGAGAACATTTCACCCTATATTTACCTCTAGCGTTTAATAGGTTAAAGGTCACTCATGGCAATTTACTTTAGACTGATAATTTAACTTTGTTTCTCCCAATAGTTAACCATCTGTCCCAGAACCATTTTTTCAATAATGAATCTTTTTCTCACTGATTTGTGATACCACCTTTAATATATACTAAGTCTGCATCTATACTGGGGTCGATTTCTGGGCCATCAAATCCATTACATGGATCTGCCTGCCAATTCTTTTATCAGTAGTACACTGCTTTAATTATTGAAGTTGCATTATCTGGTAGGGCAAGTACTCTTTTGTTAGTCTTTACTTACAATATATTCTTGGCTATTTTTGCCTTTTATTTTTAAAATTATTTTGTCAGACTCTCCTCTCCCTATCTAGTACTTCCAAGAGGACTTCATACAACTATTAAGAATTTTCTGAAATACTGGCATCACTTTTCCAGTGCAAAAACACTATATAAATTTATTTAAGACTTCTTTTCCATATCTCAAATTTCCACAGTGTTCTGCAAACAGTCACATACTTTCCTAGGCATTTTATCTTTTTGTTGAAATTATGAAGTGGAACTTTATTTTTCATTACAGTTTCTTATTTCCATTTTGAGAGAGATTTGGGGGTGGAGTAGGGGGATATTTGCAGTAAGAGAATTCAATGTGAATTGGGGGTTTTGGCTCATGAATGTGGGTGTTTATCTTGGATTTCAATATGTTTGAATTAATGGCAGTGCTTGGTGGCTCTTGACTAAAAACTCATAATAATATGCTTGCATTATGCTGGATTTTCACAATAAAACAAAAAGAATGTTAAAAATCTAATAACAAAAATGTAATTCAGAGTTAAGCTGCTCTTCAGTAGCCAGGGACAATGGGGTGCATCAAGCATACAATTAAACAGATACCCTCTTTTTCATTTTATCCAAGGCCAGTTCACTTAGCGCCTGAGTATTGCTAGAATATGTCAGCCCCTTAATAATATTTTTTAATTTAGTTGATATTCCCAAATGATCTTTCCAATTTTGAATGATGTTTTGTACGTTGCCTTTAGTTCACAAAGCAGAATGTATTCTTCCAGTAATAAAATCTTATCCTGGTACTAAAATTCAGTTAGGCATGCTCTGAAGATATGCTAACATGAAAATGCTGTTTCATAATGCTGAGGGATATATAAATTTGAAGAAAAGATTATCTTAGAAGAAAATCTTACTCAAAAAGTTAAATAAGCATAATTACAAAAACAGAGAAAGGAAGAAAATCTCAAAGCCTAACTTAATCATCAAATCTAAGTATTTCATCAGATCTAAGATCCCACCATTATAAAACACACCACTACTTTGTGTACTGCAAAGAAATAAAAAGATTCTACCAGGTATATTATGTCATGCTGTAGATTATAAGACTCATTCTAGTTTTAGAGATTTTAAAATTGAGGGGGAAAATGTACTTTTTAGAATCAATGATATATGTTAGAATGCTTTCTGTAATTAACAGAAACCTGATTGAGAAATATGTTGGCTCACATCCTGGAAGCTGAGAGAAGGACAGCTTCAGGAAGGGGCTAATCCAAAAGTTCAATGTTGTCATTAAAGACCCACTATCCTATCACAGGATCAACTTCATTCTCTAAGGCTCGTTCCCTTTCTAAGTAAAAACATAGATGCCAGCAGCAAATGGAGTACCGAATTCCATATTTACATTGAGTCAAAGGCAGAAGACTATTTCCAAGTAATTGAAAAGAAATTTCCTAGATGCCCTTAACCAACTTCTCGTGTTCTCAGCAGTCCAAATCCAAACTGAGTCACTTCCCTGAATAAACTGCTCTTGGAGCTGTGTTGTCCAATATAATGAAGACTCAGTCTTATGGTTGCCTGCAGAGGGAGATGGACCCTTGCTTAAAATTTGGTTGTATTGAGAATGATGCCATATACATACACCACGGATATGAAGTTTCATAACTTACATGACTGAGGTCTCTAGAGAGAGCGGGGCAGCCCTCTGTAACAGAGCTGAGACAGCTTGAGAGTGCAGGGATAAGAGGCTGGCCTGATTGCTTATTATAGTCAGGGGTGGGGCCAGTAGGAGTGTTCCCTTGTGTGAGCAGGAATCTATGTGGTTTGAATCATCCATCAGTGCCCAAAGAGGGAGCACCAAGGCTTTCTTCTGAGCTGGCGTAGATCTGAGGTAAATGATGAGGCTTAAAGGGTATCAGAAGTCAAATATCAAAAAAAAAAATAGAAAGTTCTTAATATACTCTCTAAAGGTGATTGTCTATATTTAAATAATTTAAGTTAAATAAAATTAAAAATTCAATTCCTCAGTCATACTGGACACATTTCAAGTGCTTGGTAGCCACATGTGATCAACTTACCATCTCAGAAAATACTGTTGGACAACACTGGTTTCTAGAGCAAAGGTCAGCAGACTTTAGCTCAAAAGCCAAATTTCATCCAGTATCTGTCTTTGTATAGACTTCTAGTTAAACCTGGTTTTTACATTTTTAAATGGCTGCAAAAAAATCAAAAGAATATTTTGTAGTGTGAAAATTATATGAAATGAAAATTTTAGTGGCCACAAAGTCTTCCTGTAACTCAGCCATATCCACTCATCTTTGCACTGTCTGCTCTGCTTTCATGCTACAGTGGCATTAGCAGTTGCAGCAGAGACGGTCTGATCACAAAGCCTCATGTGTTTACTGCCTGGCCCTTTATAGGAAAGCTTTGCTGACCATGGTCTGCAGGAACAGGATGAACCTCTCCAATCAGGCTCACTCCTGGATGCATGGGGTCAGGTTCCTCGAAGTCAGATTGGGTACACGGAGGGCTGGAGGATGCCTGAGCAATCTCAGAGCAAGCAGAGCTGGAGGCGGGGCAGGTACCACTAACGCCTACTACATCGAATAGAAAACAGACTCGTGTTTAACTTCTGTATGAAACTGAAATGATGGTCTCCAAAGGGGACCTCTCTACTCACTAAGCAAATGACATTTCTTGCTATAGCATGGCAACCTTTTCACACTAAGACATAATACTTGAATTCTACTTTATGTTCATGATTTCATGCAAGACCCATGCATTCTCAATCCTGACACATATATTTTATGTTAGTCCACTTGCTTTGTTACTGCTGGTACACGTAAGATACAAAAATTCAAACCAATTTCTTGTGTAACACCCTTCATGCTCATCTTTTCCCCTATCCCCTCCACCTCCCCCCCCTACCCCTGCCTCCTGACTTTCTGTCAACTACTTACATTTCTTTCTCTTTTTTTTTTTTGGCCATACCTCATGGCTTATGGGATTTTAGTTCCCCAGCCAGGGACTGAACCTGGGTCCTTGGCAGTGAGACTGTGAAGTCCTTATCACTGGACTGCCAGGGGAATTCCCTAAAGTTCTTACTCTAAAGATCTCTAATTAATTTTGGTGAGATAATTTTTTTAAAGCAATATTTAAGCAATAATTTTTTAACATTAGAAATTATTGATCTTTTCATGTGTACCAATTTCATCACTACCCATTCATAAGTTCACTTTTACCTCCTCTCACCTTCTGGAAAATGGACCAGGATTTAGTTGATGTTACAGAAACATTATTAAAGCATGTTTTCATCTACTTAGGATGAAAATAGGATACAGTGTAAGTGAACTCTAGAATAAGAATAGGATCTCTTATCTAGAGAATTTGAGGTAAGAAAATGTCTTATTTTCCCCAATGGACTTATCAAAGTGGAATTTCAGTATAATTCAAATAGATGAGTATTCCTGTGAATGGTAAATATGTTTTGAATGAGAAGCCTGGACACTGACTTTGTAATAAAGCTTGTTAAGAAAGGTGAATTAGAAAGGGAGTGGTTGAGTTAACTAAAAAGAGAGAAGGGATGTCAGGTAAGAATATTCCATCTTGACTACTTTGGGGAAAGCTGTTATGATATGGCTGTTGTGGAAACCTAGAAATCCATTGTTGGCCTGATTGGTAATTGGCTTGGAATGGAACAAGTTGTGGATTTTAAAATTTGTGTTGCCCCCAGAGCTATTCTCTTCTTAAAAAATTAGAGTGTCTTTATTGAAAGCATTTTTAACTTCTGCCATAGGTAGACTCTTACAAAAGGTACACAGTCCTACTGAAACAGCTCACTGCCTCACTCTCTGCCTACCAGGGTGGGAGGACAGGCAGCTGCTTCTATGTCCCCAGTGCTGACGTGCATCATGGAGGAGGAAGGAATAGAGGCTGCTGAGGTCCCAGAGGAGTGGGCTGCAGGAACCAAAAGGGTGGGACTGGATTTCAGCAGAGAGAAAACAGAGAGGAGGAGCAGGATTGTGTTTATGGCTATGCGACTTTCCTTCCTGCTTCTCAGAATATACGAGGTTTAATCTTCAGGTGGGTAATAGGACAGTAAGAGGCATGACAGAGAAGTGGTTTACACTGTGTGCTCCAGTCATGCAGAGGCCACATACCACTTCTGCTCACTGCAATGGCCCTGAGGCCAAGCTGGGAAGACTGGCCCCTGCAGTCACCCTCACTTAAGGCCCACCTTTGCATCCTCAGGTCCCAGCCATGACCACTCAGTTATTCCAAAATCTTCAGCCTGCCCAGCACAATAGCAATGGGAGAGGTCAAGGTGGGCTTTGTTCTACCCCATTCTACCTGAATGGCTTCTTTTGGAGGATGGAGCCAAGGAGTAAGGGCTATAGATACTACATGTTATCTGAGTATAAAACGTTAATCCTTTCCTTACCTCGTACATCTGCTTCTCCAGTCTCCACATGCTTTTTCCCGTATATCCTTTGAAGCTCTTTGAAGACAAAGAAGCTCCCTATCCTTTACCCAGGAAAGTTCCACATGCAAAGAGATCCTTTCAAGTGCGCTTTTAATCACACCAGAAAACAGGCTTGCCCTGTAGTTTCCTGTATGTGGCTGGCATACTACAGGCCTTGTTATTCTCAGATTGAAGATGTTATTTCCCAACACCTGAAGATTATGTGTCTAGATACCTTAGAAGAGAAGAGATGTGCTGATAACCGTATTAAAATCATAAAAACATAAAACCATTATGTTTTTCAAGGTGGAGTCAGGTTGAGTTAATCAGAATTGGTTTGCAAGATCCCATTTGTTTCTGTGTTTAAAATAGTGTCAGGTTGACAAGGCTTTTGTTCCCACACTATCACACTGGTTTCTATTCTAATCTGCGTGATACCCAGACAGTACAGATAAGCTAAACATGGTTTAATCAATTCTGACTCTTCTGATCTGACTGATACTTTTGCATGGATTTTGATTAATCAGAAATGTATAGACTATTCATGCCTCATCCCATAGTCATGACAGGTGCAGACTTGGCTTTTCATATGTTCAGAATGATGCCTCTATTCAGTGCCCCTTTCATCTGACATGCTACTAATTGAATGATTTCTTTTCTTTTTGAAATAATAGAATAGCCTGTTGGCTTTATACTTTTGAAATAGGAAATGGGAAAGGTGGTTTAGAAAAGCTTCTGTGAACTGTTACCAAGGGTAAATAAATTTGTAATGAAGTAATTCACATACCCTCTCAACACAAGAGAACTTACTTCTAAGGGTTTTATTGACTTGATGAGGAGAATAATGGGAAAATATCCAAAATTAACTCTGTAGCAAATATCAAAAGATTCAAATAAACACAGAAGGTCAGTATCACTTTACCTTCAAGGGGAGTACATTTTTTCCATTCTCCATCAGAGTGAAGAGAATAACATCTGGTCCCCAGCACCAGGCAGATCTCTGGTTGTCTTATCAAAAGCAAACAGATACTTTCTAGTCCATCTGGGGAAGGCAGAAAGCTAGAAATAGCATCATACTCATCCCTACACAAACAACAATAGCAACAGCATCAATACGCACACGAAAACTAGACAAATAGCAAATCCACAACAACATCACTTTACCCTCTAAAAGGGCTAGCGAATGACAGATGCCCGCAAAGAGATGATGTAAGGACACTTTCTCACCTGGGACAGATGCAGTTGGACACTGGTAGAAGAAATTAGGTGAAATTGTTAACAAATTAGTGAGGCTAGCCAAGGCTGAGTGTAGGCAAGTAACACAGAGAATATAGAACTGCCAATGACTTTGGATTTCCACCCACTTGTATTCTCTTTCCCACTAACTTTAGCAGATGCTCAAAAATATAATGATGAGGGTCTTGAGAAAGCATCCTTGGAAGTGCATGTTTGTGGGAGATAAACAGTAGGACTGGGGGAAAAAATCTCTTCTCCTCACTCTTATAGAATAAGCCTTATACTGTGGGAAGAGAGGCAACAAATACTGTCACTCTAGGTACTGGTGAAAACCCACTGCAGCTGGGGAAGAAAATAGAAAAAAATAAACCTCTAAACATCAGGAAGGGGCCGTAGTGTTGAGAAGGCAGTGAAAACCCATGAGACTCAGGGACACAGTGACTGGCTAAGTCTGACCAATAGAGAATACCCCTGTCACCATCACCAGTAACAAGTAATAAGCCACAGTGGAATTCTGCTGGGAGAACTATGAAAGCATGGAGAGAGACTCTCTGAGATGCAGCAGAAAGCCATGACCTGATGCTCAGAGTGAAGCAGACACTGAAAAATACCCCATATTGAACCAGTCTCCATCTTAAACACGTCATTACAAGAGTAAATTGAAGCCTTTGGTGCACTGTGGGTGGCCATAGCAACCCTAAATACATCTCAACTCATCAGTAGACTGATTCAAAATCACATACTAAAGGCATCAACAGGCGAGATATGCCATTTACAGACAGAAAGAGTATTTATCTCAGTCTCAACTGTGCTACACAAGATGTCCACTTTCAACAACAACAAAATGTGGCAGATGAAAAAGCAAGTAAAAACAACGCACTGCAAAGAGGCAAAGCAAACAACAGAAACAGACTCAGATATGCAAATATTGGAACTTTCAGACAAGAGATTTGAAACAACTGTTATTAACATGTTAAAGACTCTAAACTGGAAAGCAGTACAACAGACAAGAATAAGGTGGGTGATTTCAGCAAAGAAATTAAAACCATAAGCAAAGTTCACATAGAAATGCTTAAAATGAAAAAGCCACAGTAAATAAGGATAGCATCACTGACTCAATGGACATGAGTTTGAGCCAACTCTGGAAGATGGTGAAGGACAGGGAAGCCTGGTGTGCAGCAGTCCATGGGGTCACAAAGAGTCGGATGCGACTGAGCCACTGAATAACAACAACGGTAAATAAACAAATGGAACAGAGTGTAGAAGACCTGTGGGAAAATATCAAAAGGTCTACTACATTGATTTCAAAATGAATGCAAAACTTTCTTGACAAAATTCAACATCCATCCATGATTAAAACTTCTCAGCAAACTAGGAATAGAGGAAAACTGTCTTAAGATAAAGGGTATTCTTCTCGGAGTCAAAGGCTAATGTCATATATGAAGACCCAATACTTTCCCCCAAAACTTTCCTTGTTCTTGTGGGGAACAAGGCAAAAATTGTTTTCTAATCATTCCTCTTCAACATTATACTAGAAGGCCTATCCAGGACAATAAGGCAAAAAAAAAAAAAAAACAAGGCAGGATACAGATCGGAAAAGAAGAGATAAAATTCTCTCACAGATGACATAACTGCCTATGTGGACAATATAACAGAGGTCCTAAAACTGATAACTCAGTTCAGCAAGGCTGCAAGGTACATGGCCAATATGCAAAAATTATATTTTTGTATGTAAGTAGTAAAATTTAGAATTTGAAGTTAAAAATAGCAACATGATTTGCAGTAGCCCTAAGTATAAGATCTATGTCTTGAAAACTACAAAACATGAGAGAAATCAAAGAAACTTAAAGAAATGAAGAGAGACACTGTATTCACAGATTGTATCAATATTGTTAATGGGTCAATTCTCCCCAGACTGATTTACAAATCCAAAGAAATCGCAGTGAAAATCCCAGGAAGATGTTTTTCTAATATTGGTAAGTTGTTTGTAATATTTATATGAAAGAAGAAAGGAACTAAACTAGCCGAAACAATTTTGGAAAGGAAGAAAGCTGCAGGACTCACATTGCGCTGACCCCAAGGATTACAATAAGCTACGGTAATCAAGACAGACAGTGAGTTACCAGCAAAAGAATAAACACACAGATCAGTGGAACAGATGAAGATTCCAGAAGCAGACTCACACATATGTGACAACTGTTTTTGACAAAGGTGCAAAGGCAATTCAGGAAGAAATGATAGTCTTTTCAACAGATGATACTGGATGTCCCTACACAAAATAAATTTCACCTTGATCCATACCTTTTACAAAACGACTCAAAGTGGACCATAGACTAACAGATAAAATGCAAATCTATAGAATCCAAGCTCCTGCAAGTCAAGGATGTTCAGTTTACGTCTAATTATATTTAGTGAGTAATGACTAGATTACGCAGAACCAGTGCCTCCTCTATGTAGGGATCCTCAATATCAATATCTCTGAGCTTCCTCTGGGCACCTGCTAACAGAGTGAAGTCCAAATTCAGAACTTGGCACACAGCAGGCCCCCAGCAAATGTGAGTACCCACGACAGCATCTAACAGATGCCCTTCTGCTGTCCATCTGCTCCTCTGAGTCTGTGTGGTTCTACTTTGCTATAAAGTTCTCATTTCTGTTCATTATAAGAAAAGGTAAATCAAAACAGACCTAAAAATGCTGGTTTTCTCCCTTGGCTCCTGCTTCTGTCCAATCTGTCCTTCTTTGGGGACTTCTTTGTGTCAGTCTCTGGCTGATCAGTGTTCACACCACATTCTAATTTAGTATAACCTGCAATTTTCATGAACACGAAGAGACATTCACTCCCTCATCCAAATTAATGATGAAGGCATTAAATTAGACCATCCCCGACAGCCATCTCTGCACCTTCCTACAACTAGATACTTTGCAATTTATCAATAACCTTTCTTTATGATCTTGTAGCTAATTTTGCAAATAAAATTTCCTGAGACATATCAAATCTTTACCAACATAAGATATATTACATCTCTTACATTTCTCCTTCATCTGTTCATAACTCTGTCAAAAAAAAAAAAAGCTATTGTGCTGGCATGATTTGTTTCTTTGAAGCCTAAGCCACTTATTGTTCCTGATATCATCACTTTCCTGATACTTAAACACACAGACGGACACACACACACACATACACACACAATTATTATGGCTGGATAAGATGTTTACCGGGTGATAGTTGCCAGTATCTTTCTTTTTGTCTTTCTCACTTTGAGGAACAGGCTATGTTTCATATTCATGGCAGTACATCAGTCTTACAATTTTCCTGATTCTACCAAGTGTTTAGCCTGATTTTCTATGATTACTATGTGAATCTTATCAGGAGACCATTCTCTGAATCTTGAGCTATGTCCTGAGTAATACAGGCCAGTGTCAAGGAGGTCCCTGCCTCCTCCCAGTACCAGGGAAAAGCTCTTTCCAGGCTCCAAAAGGGAAGCACAAGAATCCTAGGTTCTGACATTGGTGGAAATATTTTTAGGACATTCCTGTGGAGATACACAGTTTTAGAAAATGATAAGAATTACAGAAATCAGTTCAGAATAGAAATTTTGCCTCATTTATGTGTGGCTAAAAATAAATTAGGAATTTTGGCCATTTTAATCTCTTAAATATTTTACTTCTTTTGATGCCTTGTCTTTTTAAAGAAAGGAAGTTGACATTTATGGAAAGCCTATCATAGGCCAGACATTCTCTAGCTCTCATTTAGTCCACATAAAAACCCTTAATATATATTTTATTATCCCCATTTTACAGATGGCATTGTAGAGACTGTGATTATATGGATCTGCCTAAGGCTACAGGGCAAAGGATAGGTCTGGGACTTGTATGCAGTCTGTGTTATTTCAAACAGCAGTCATTCTATGTAGACCATACTATTCTTTAACTTGCAGAAAATCATTCCATGACTGTAGATACGTCTCTTAACTACTGTTATCCATTTCCTCACCTGTGAAAGAAGAGGTGGGCTTAGCTCAGTACTAGGATATGTGATTGTTCCAATACTCTGAGAACCCTGAAGAATTTGAATTTGGGGCAAGAGAAGACTTGATGCTTTTCTACAGGAAATAGCCAGGACATGGAAGCAACCTAGATGTCCATCAGCAGATGAATGGATAAGAAAGCTGTGGTACATATACACAATGGATTACTCAGCCATTAAAAAGAATACATTTGAATCAGTTCTAATGAGATGGATGAAACTGGAGCCGATTATACAGAGTGAAGTAAGCCAGAAAGAAAAACACCAATACAGTATACTGACACATATATATGGAATTTAGAAAGATGGTAATGATGACCCTGTATGCGAGACAGCAAAAGAGACACAGAGGTATAGAACGGACTTTTGGACTCTGAGGGAGAGGGAGAGGAGAGGGTGGGATGATTTGGGAGAATGGCATTGAAACATGTATACTATCATGTAAGAAACAAAGCGCCAGTCTATGTTCGATACAGGATGCTTGGGATTGGTGCATGGGGATGATCCAGAGAGATGATATGGGGTGGGAGGTGGGAGGGGTTTCAGGATTGGGAGCTCATATACACCCGTGACGGATTCATGTCAATGTATGGCAAAACCAATACAGTATTGTAAAGTAAAATAAAGTAAAAATAAAATTAAAAATAAATAAATAAATAAAAATAAATAAAAGTGAAAAAGACAGAAAAAATGTTAGAGAGGGGGCAATAAGAGGAGGGAGGAATTGGCCTAAGTAAATATGGATGAGGTTCATGCATATTCAGAGAGCTTAACAACTAAAGGCAAGTTTGCAGTTTTAGGATGCCTGAGGAACTGAATTCGCTTCAAAATTGCCTTAGATATCGCAACAAAAAAGATGAGAAATACCTGGATTTAAAAGTGTATGATTTCTGGACTGCTGCTTCCAACTCTTAAGTTTCTATACTGCATCAGGTCATCAAAAAGACAGTTGTTTGCACTGAGGTCCATCCTTCTGAAGAGCATGATTGTGTTTACTGATATTTCCAGAAACCCCCATCACTTTGAGAATGTAAATTATTTGGGTACTCTTATGTTTTATATCCCTTTCCCCCTCTTCCTTTATACACAGAAGATGACTTACTACATGATTTACTGCCTAAATTTAGTGATCTAAAGTTGTAACAGGTACCACTACTTGTATGATTGACCACACTTCTCCTTTCCTCCCGTCCCACCTTTTTTATGGAGCACTGTTTTACTTTAAGGAGTTACTGTGTTCTAATTTGTAGCTTTTACAAATGGTATCATATTTTAAAGAATTCATGTCAATGTATGGCAAAACAAATACAGTATTGTAATTAAAAAATAAATAAATAAATAAATAAAAATAAAATACATGTTTAAATTATTAAAAAAATAAATAAATAAATAAATAAATAAATAAATAAAAAGAATTCAGTGGGCACAACTTTAATTAAAAATTCTCTATACTTCCATGGAGTGAAGTCAGTCTAACTCCTTTAAAACTCCGATGGATCGAGTATTTTAAGGAAGTGTCCTTTCCTTAGCAGCCTCAATACAGTGAAGTCTTTTAGGACAGATTTCTGTGCACTTTTGGATGATAGGTGAGGAATGGAAAAATGTGGGCTAACTAGTAGAAACTGAAGACTGAAGTAATTCTTCAATCATACTGAAAAAAGATGTATTTAAAAAACTGAGATTCATGTAATTTTTGACTTGATTGAACTACAAACTCTCAGCAAGAGTTTGATTTCCAGCCCACGATCCAGACCAAAGAGGTTTGGATGAGCTTCAGTTAAGTATGCAATTCCAAGCTCTCGGCATTCTGCTCATCAAGAGTAAAGGCATGTTACAGATGACAAGAGGTGGAGCTTCTGAGTCCTCCAATTTCCACTGTCTGGGCCATTAGCAAGCGCTACACAGTATCCGAGCACATAATGCCAGCATGGCGTCCTTTCCCAAGGCAGCTACTCTGCTACCCCACTCTGGTTACTTCTCCAGGCTGGGAACACAAAGGGATGGCAAATCTAGGATAGCAAATACCACTGGCATAATATCATCAGGGATGCAGAGTGACGGTGAAGTTACTAACCCACGTGGAGCCCCAATTTTCTATCTTTAAAATGAGGGGTGTATCTATGTTTATATAAAGTGTCTGGCAAAATGCTGAGCTAGAGAGCACAATAAAGCCCCCCTGGCATCTGGCGGCTGTTGGTATTGTCTAATGACTGCAACAAGCCCATAGTGAGGGCCTGCTTCCTGCCCATTCCTTGCCAGGCTCTGAGATGACAGACGGAGGGCTCCTGTCCAAGCAGAGCCTGCAGAGCCCCTCCCCAGCCCATGCTCTTCTCAGGCACACATGCCCAGAGCCCCCCGCCACCCCCCAGGCTGGTTAGGCCTCTGTCATGTGCTGCCTTCTCACCCAGCTCACCAGGCCTGTGACTCAAGAAATTTTGGGGCAGGAAAGAAACCTTGGCCAATGAAATGCAAGAAGAGTTTTAACTTCTTTATTCCCCAATTTCTGAACCTAGATGGTCATGAGAACTTAATATATGCTTTTGTTTCCCTTAATGCCTCAAAATCCATATACTTCTTAGTTCAGGCCTAAAGGTAACATCCTCTACTGCTGCTGCTAAGTTGCTTCAGTTGTGTCTGACTCTCTGCGACCCCATAGACGGCAGCCCACCAGGCTCCCCCCGTCCCTAGGATTCTCCAGGCAAGAACACTGGAGTGGGGTGCCATTGCCTTCTCCTGACATGCTCTGTATGAATATAATAGCCAAGGTGTCCGTGCTCACTCTGAACACAACTTAAACTTGTAGACATGATGCCTGTTCTATAAAAAGGTTTTAGGAAACTGCCACTGTCTGGCATGTGCAGGAGGTTTAAGTGTGTGTGTATGTGTGTGTAGCATAGGTTATGTATGCTCTTTTAGAAAAATTATAAAATTGAGAAATACTGTAACTGACCTAAAGTCCTGCTATCCAGAGTCTATTTCATTGTTAATCTTCTAGACTCTTTTGGTTTTCCATATATGTGCATCTAAATTAAAAATGTAGACATCCTGTAATAAAATAGGCTATATTTCACATACTGATTTTATTCTGCTCAATAATACTGTGACCCTCTTTGCATGTCTATAAATGTATTCATATCTCCATTCCAAATGACTAATAAATACCATAATTTATTTAATCAATTTTCTATTATCAGACTGTTTTAATTTTTTACTCATAAATGTGATATGAATATCTCAGGCTCTACTAGCCAGTGAATACAAATACAGTCTCATTAACATTGATTTCCAAAATTTAGTAACCCTAAATTACTAAAGAGGGTCTCAACTCTCATGGTTTTCAAAGTCTTCCTCTTTAAATACTTCCCAGAGTCTACAGGGGGCTTCCTGGTGGCTCAGACAGTAAAAGAATCTGTCTGTGATGCAGGAGACCTGGATTTGATCCCTGGGTCAGGAAGATCCCCTGGAGAAAGGAATGGCAACCCACTCCAGTATTCTTGCCTGGAGAATTCCAGGACAGAGGAGCACGGCGGTCTACAGTCCCCGGGGTCACAAGAGTTGGGCATGACTGAGTAACTAACACTTTCGCTTTCAGAGTCTAAAGGAGTGCTCACTGTGTCAGCGGGTCATTCCTGGCTGCTGCTTGCTGCCATGGCCAACAGATTCACTCCATGCCTGGAAGTTCCACAGGGATATGCTTCAAGTTGAACTTTGCTTCTGTTGTCTTACCAAGTCATCACCATGTCCTGAAGATCTGTTATTTCAAATGTCGACATAACCAAAATACCATCAATGCACTTGAAAATTGACTTTATTGCTCTACCACTCCTGAAGGTAAGAGGGACCGTGTATATCTACTATGGTCAGCTAGGATTCCATAGCAAGATTGCTCAAAGCCTGACGGTCTAGTGTGAGTGACACACACTCTGGTTCTTCCATAGCTTCTCTCTCTGAGTGCCCACCCCACTTCCCTAGTAATAGGAGGATGACCCACCATTCCAGTTTGCAGGGACGTTCCTGATTTTAGTGCCACAGTCCCCGCGTTCCAGGAAGCTCCCAGTCCCCTACAAGCCAGGATGGTCAGTCACTAGTGGAAGAATTGGTTCAAGTACTGGCATCAGCCAACATGCTGTATTTACCACAATTCTCCCTTCCAAGACTAGGCCCTTTGGCTCGGCCTGGCTTGCTTTCTTCTCTATGATAAAATTCATCCTAGGATCCCCCAGTCTCATTTCCACTGGGGCCACACTCACCACATACCTGATATGTCTGAACCTCAAAAAAAGGACAATGTTTCAAATAGTTTATCCTCAAGAAGCTCTTCAGCGCTTTATTTAGCCTTGTGTTCAGCCTCTCAAACAAGTGGGTGCAAATGCCCCTCTGGTGGGAGAGATGCTGCCTGACCCTACTCTAGAAATTCTGGAATCCCATCACTTTCACGTAAACAACACGCTGATGAATATCTAATACTTAGAGCACTTTGTAGAGATCTGATTGTTCCTTTAAGATAAACCCCCAAAATATAATTGCCTTTGACTTTTGATACATATTGCCAGAGTGCCTTTTGGAAAGTCTGTTCCAATGAGCCGTTTTTTGATTTATTTTTTAAACCATGCAGATTTGTATCCAGGATGAAAAGAAGCTCTGACCTGTTTCTAGGATAACAGAGAACATTCCAAGCCAAAGGGTAAAGGGAGAGGACGTGAGAGGAGGGCTGGGAAGAATAGTTTCAGAGTCGCCTGAAAGAAGGCGAAGCTTTAATAAGCCCCTTCCACTCAGAGCTTTGTGATTCCTGGGCAGGACCTTCTCCTGGAGTCTTCCGGTGGTCCCTCTAGCTGCTTTCACTCAGGTCCAAATTCCTACAGGCTGTCCAGGTAGACCTCAGCCAGGGAATTTGCACTTGGAAGGAAAACAGAAGCTGGAAAATCTGTATATCAACTTGCCCTCTTTTTTGTTTGATTGCCACAGAATGTGTGGCTGTTGGTCCTCAGGAAATAAAAATAATGAGAAATCCTAACCCACGTCACTATTAGCAAAATGAAGCCATTGTCTAGTTGGCTGGAGAGTCATCAAAGGTAGGGTGGGGGATTTTGCTTTGGACAAAGCTCTGGGAACACTGTGGGTCACTGATCAGGGTAACTGACAGGGCTCTGTGTATCTTGAAACCCCTGGTCACAGGTCTCCAGGCTGCCTGGGTTCAGTTCCCTATTGAAGTGTTGGCTTGGGACCTCCCAGAATCAGGCAGGGAAAGTGAAACCTGGAACCATGGAACATATCAAGTGATTTTTTTACGCTATACGGTACACTCAATCCACATGCCAGGATGAAAAATACAAGAGATGTGTGTGTGCCAAGGGCATGTATACTATTTCAAATCTAAGTAAAGAAAATACAAAGCATTCAAAATAATGAGGCTTGGACTCCCCTGGTGGTCCAGTGGTTAAAACTCCATGCAGGGGCCCTGGTCAGGACCCCACAAGCTGCAACTGAAGAGTTCAAATGTTGCAACTAAAGATCCTGCATGCTGCAATGAAGATCAATGGTCAAACATCTTGTGTGATATAGCTAAGACCCCATGTGGCCAAATAAATAAAAATAGATACTAAAAAAAAAAAGCAGGTCTTCCCTGGTGGTCCAGTGGTTAAGAATCCATCTTGCAGTGCAGAGGACACCAGTTTAACCCCAGGTCAGGGAAGACCCCACACGGCACTGGGCAACTGAGCCAGTGCGCCACAGCTACTGAGCCCGTGTACTGCAGTGACTAAAAGCCTGTGTGCCCTACAGCGTGTGCTCCACATCAAGAGAAGCCACCACAATGAGCAGCCACCCTTGCAACGCAACTAGAGAGTAGCCCCTGCTTGCCTGCCGCAACTAGAGAAAGCCTGAGCACAGCAGTGAAGACCTAGAACAGACCAAAACAGATAAATAAATATTTTTGAAAAATAACAAAATAAAGCAGATGCCATGCTTGCATGAACAATTTGAAATTCTCCTCATGCAACAGTTACTGGCGATTGTTGACCCTTCAATGGGCAGTAAGGAAATAAGTAAGTAATATTACCCATTCAGTTCAGTTCAGTCGCTCAGTCATGTCCAACTCTTTGCAACCCCATGAATTTCAGCACGCCAGGCCTCCTTGTCCATCAGGTCTGATATAAATGCTGAGTGAACTGACTAGATATATATTCACATTATTAACCATCCAAACTAACATAAATAAAAGTCCCAACTCCCTCAGCACACGGGCAGGGTCTGGAGCAACACTTAGTCTTCCAACTAGGAAGAGGCTTCCAGAATGTTCCACTTTGCTCTGAGCTGCCTTGACTTCAAGGAAAAACAAGGAACTAAAAATCACTGTCTTGAAGGTCATGCTGAGACAATGTTTTTATTTGGATGCTTAACTCTCCTATGTCCCCTGGGGGAAAATTCCAGCAGAACATATAGGAAACTTGGTTTCGAGCCCCAGAATGTCAATTGTCTGGTTGTATAACCAAGAGCAAGTTGCTTCTCCTTTCTGAACATCAGTTTTCTGGGCTTTAAAATGAAGAGTTTGAACTAAATTGTCTCCCAGAATCTTTTCACTTCTAATATTATCAGCAAAATAGCTCTCACCAAATATATAACCTGCATCTCTTTTGAGTTTTGGAAAAGTTCAGTTTAAAACTATCAATTGAATTTCTGCAGCCACCATTTGGAGAGTAACATGCTAAAATCCAGATTCACCTTCTTGCCCTCCATTGTTCTACTGTTGCTGTCGTGAGTGGCCTTGGGCAATGGCAATTTTCCAAGATCCTTGGGCAAAAAAAAAACCCACCCCTAAAGTGCAGGCTTGTGCCATTCACTGGGTTTCCTTGGCTTCTCGGAAGGCAGATTAAATGCCCCTTTGCCCCTGTCACTATTATACTCCTTCTATATCTTATCCTTTTCTGAAGTAGCTGTGATGCTCTCATCTAGACTGCAGACTCTAGATGGACTGATATTTAGACTTCTCCAAGTCCCAACTAAATGAACATCTGAACTGAAAACAGTGCTGTCATCCAATCTCTTTATCTATAGGAGGTGGGTGGTTAGGGAAGGAATAGCTAAAAGAAATAGAGGCAGAAGGTGGAGGTCCTGCTAACAGTGTGTTAAGGCTATAGAGGGACTCGAGTGACTCCCAGTTGTTTCTTGGGAAGGTCCTTTGGCTGTCCCCTTTGCTCTTCCCTAAAAATCTCCCGAGGACCTACTGTAAAGAGCCATCTCGAACACTCTGCTGTCTCCCTCTCTGCGCATTCTCTAGGGGGACTGGGCTGCTCAAATAGCTTCTGTTAGTGCTATTCAAGAAAGACAACTCTCTGTTCTCCTTGAAGCCCCACCTCTCCTTGTCTTCCCCAGGCTTGTCTTTCTCATTGTCAGCCGGAAGACTATATGGCCAAATGACGAGCTCAAAATAGCACACACCCAGTGGGCAAGTAATGTAACTTCCCTGGGCCAAAGGTTGGTTATCTACAGGATGGGGAAAAGTGTGTATCTCATGCACTTGTTGTAAACTTTAAACACTGTAATGTGTATAAAATTCATGCTCGGCACAGAGTAAAAGCTGACTACAATGTAGTTATCGAGAAAGTCTAATAATTTGGTTGATGTTGGTTGGTGGCATAATGTGAAAGGGGAAAGCTCATTTTTATGTATCTTTCAGGTTTCAGATTTCATTGTAACACAAATGTAATTTCAGTGAAAGCAACGGGATGAGAGTGTACAGTCTTTCCTAGGGCCACTAACTTGTGTGTATAAAATTAATGCTCAGCACATAGTAAAAGCTGAATAAAAGGTAGTTATCTAGAAAGTCTAAAAATTTGATGTTAGTTGGTGGCATAATGTGGTAGGGGAAAGTTCATTTTTATGTATTTTTCAGGTTTCAGATTTCATTATAGCACAAATGTAATTCCAGTGAAAGCAACAGGAGAAGAGTGTACAGGATAAGAGTGTTCCTCGAGCCACTACCAACCCTGGGAATTAACAACACTAAGAAGGCTATTTAGACAGTTGAAGGTTACATATTTACAGATGGGATTTTAAGGGTGAAAGCCCATTTGTAACCCTAAGGTGTTTAAACAACCCTGCAACTTGATCTCAAATTCCCCCAGCAGTATCTTAAGTCCTCCAGCCTCCTGTCTGCTGCGCCAAGCCCTCCTTCTATGGCCACCTGTCAGCTGCTGTAATGGCTGGGGCTTTGTGTGGCTCCCAGCTGTAACCTGATTTCCACAACTGTTCAAGGGGTGCTGCAGCTTCCACAGAATGTGTACGTTTTACAGCGTTGCACAGTGGCTGGGGTCAATGGCATGCCTCTGAACAGTTTCTATTCATTCACTTACTCACTCAGTAAAACATGTTGGGTACACTTACTATGGGCCAGGCCCCTGCTAAGTATGCACTGGGAATAGAAAGGGAGTGAACTGGGGCCTCTGTCTTCCAGGCTGGCGGACTAGCAGCAGGTGTAGACAGACAAAGACATATTACAACACAGCATCATGGTACAAGAATAGGCGTGGACACACACCTGAAAGCAATTAAGCACCCAAGGCAGGGGGAGGAAGGGATGACTTTCTACAGAAGGGACTTTTGAGTGAGCTGTTAAGCATCTCTCTTGGCTGTCCCCTCAAATCCATGCCTAGTTCCCATGTCACTGTCAAATAAGTTCCCAGTTTCTTCTTCACTTCATCTTTGCACCCACACCTCCTATCACCAGCGCACCCCCAGAGACACTCCCATCCAGCATTAAATCCTGGCATTTCTGCTTCTGTCTCCCTTCTCCTTTTCATACCTTTGGTCCAAACTGTAATCGCTGCACACCTGGACCCAGTTAGCGCCCCCTCCTCCAGCCTGAACAGGCTCCCTCTCATCTATCTGACACAGACCATCGAGAATCATCTTCCTCCAGTGTCGCTTAGATCACATTGCTGTCCTCCTCATATGCCCGTAAAGGCTCCCAGCTGCCTCTCAAATCATAATAAAACTCTTCCAGTCTCGGAATTCAAGGCCCACTACCAATTAGCCCTGCTTTACCTAACTGCCATCCATTCCTGCCCAGCTCAGGTTGGCCCGCCTCGCTCCAGCCAAGCAAAGCCCTTCCACCTGCGCTGCCATCCTGAGGTGCCCGAAGACGACCATGTGTGCACATGTGCAGGTGTGTGCATGTGTGTGGTGGGGCACGGCGGGGGAGCTTGCAGGGGAGGGAGGAAGAGAGAAAGGAAATCACCACTCCCTTCTCCCTTCATATTCTGTTCTAGGAAATTTTTAAAACACGAGCACCAGGGGTAGAGAAGGAAAAAAAGAAAATACCCCAAAGAAAGTAGTGGGGTGGACCTCTGTCCTACCAGGAGGGGCTGCTGCCTACCAACCGTGGGCAGCTGAAAGGGCAAACAAGCCAACACCAGGTGCTTCGGCTCATCGTGGTACACCACCTCCTGACTTCCCTCTGTGTGGCCCTGCGTTGCTTTTCCCAGGCTGATCTCTTAAGTAACTTTGATGTGTAGATTCAAGTCATTCCTATCCTTAAAACCCCTCTCGCCTTCACTCAGAGGGTCCTCCTCCTCCAGCACCATCTCCTGCCACTTTCCTCTTTCCTCACCATGCTCTGGACATGCTGGGTGCTCCTCCAGTCTCGGGAATACTCCAGGTGCTCCCACCACAGGGCCTTCGCACATGCTGTTCCCTCCACCTCACATCTTCTTGCTCATATTCCTTCTTCAGCTCCCATGTTCCCCCCTGACACTGTCATTGTAATTCTCTATGACAACAATACTCTGTCCGTTCCTTTCACTATAATCTACACGTAACAGTGTGTTTTCCAGTGGGCTGGTCACCTCCATGAGTAGCCTATAAGCTGCTTGTGACAGAAAACTGTCTTGTCCTCTAAAGTGTTCCTAGCACAGAGTAGGAGGGAAGACCTTGCTCAGCCAACACCATCTGGAATTTTCTAAAGCACAGACAGCCAGTGATTGGCCCAATTTTTGGTCAAGAGGAAACAGACTGGTCTTCTAGGAAGCTTCCTTCTAAAATGTCTTGCACACCCAATCCTCCACTCTCTCTTGTTTTTCAAAGTCTGCTCAAGAATCTCCTATGTTTGAGGCACTTTCCCCAAACGAACTTTTCCTGATTCTGGACCAGGACTTGCAAATTGCAATACCTGCAGAGACCAGGCAAGTAGCTGAGAGGGACAGACCAAGTGTAGGGTACCAGGGAGCCCTGGGGACCATGGTTAACTGCCCCACATAAAGCTTATGTCCCATATAAAGGGGACAGTCCCTGCTCAGCTCAAGTGGGTGTTAACATGCAAGAAAATCAGGCCGTGTATCATTAGATTTTCCAACTTTTCAAGATAGCTGAAGAAAGAAACCTGAGTTTCCATATGAAACATCCAGATCTTTAACATGGTGAAGGATATTTCTGCAATCTGTATCAGCCTGATGGTCAGTTTCTGCTCTATTCTTTCAAGGACGTTGCTTGTGTTTATCTGTGATGAGTATGCTTTGCTTGCATTCCCGAGTCCTGAGCCGTGTCTGGTAGCCGGGGCCAGGCTTCTCCCTGGTCCAGAAATTATGCCCTTGCCTTCTCTGCAGTCCCTCCAAAGCACCTGTAAGCGCCAAATGCTACTCTCCTGTCAACGCTGGCAACTAACAAAGCGTCTCTTACAAAGGCAGCAACTGCCTTTGCCGTTTTGGGAACAGAAGCCTGGCCTATTACATGCAGAAGTACCGCACTTCACAGAGGCTCATAGATTTTGTTCATTAGGCCTTCAGCCCTCAGTCAGTGTGAGGGTTACAGACTCTTTCCACTTCATCCATTCTCCTTCTGACTTCATGCCTTGTTAAAAAGTATCACAGCCTTTGTTCTAAATTCCAGTCTCTTTTGTGCTATGATGATAATGTTAACTTTGTAATTGTGCATAAGTCAGCAAACCAGAGTACTGCCTTATTCAGCCAGCATCGTCAGGAAATGAGGTGTTCTACATAATTAAATTGTCCAGATAACTAGAGCTAACCAACACTTTAAAGATCAACGTTTAAAAAAGGGGTAAATGGAAGCATCCCCAAACGTATTATATACCCTTTTACCTTCTTTATTTTTAAATTATTTTATATCACCTTTTTTCCAGAATAGAAACAAAAGAGTAGAGACTGATAATTAAGTCTTCCTCCTGCCCCAGTGTCCCAGCCTCCCACTTCCCCATCCCTGACGATGCTACCAGCTTTTGGGGTATCTCCTTCTGCAGATATTCTATATGTACACATGCATTTTTTTCCCCACAAAAGGTGACACGCTAGGACACAGCAGTGCACCTTGCTTTTAAAATCTCCTATCTTGATCATCAGTCTTCATCAGTACATTGGAGTTTCTCATTCTATACAATGGCAGCATCCTGTTTCATTGTGGGGTGTGACATTATTTACTTAAGCTGTTCCCTACTGATAGGCATTTAGTTGCTCCAATCTTTTGCTATTATAAAAAAATTGCTGCAATTATAGTCTCCTTATTTACTCCATTATTGTAGATGTCTGAGGATATCTGTAGGTGAAATTCCCAGAAAACAATCACTGGGTCTAAGAAAGGATATGTGCATTTGTAATTTTGATGACTATTGTTGCACTGCCCTTCACAGAGCACACATCATGTTTTTTCTCTTGCCATCACTATATGAGCGGATTTGTTTCTCCACACCTTCATTAGCACCATATGTGACCAAACTTTTCTTCTGAAGTTTGGTCAGTTGGTGAATAAAGAATATAAATTCAGTTACTTTTTTAAAAAAATGTGTATTGTAGACTATGGCTCCTGTAAAGTATCCTTCTTTGTCTCTTCTAATATGGTTTGGCTTGAATGTCTGTTCAGATCTTATGCCTACCTTTTATTTTTTAATTGTTTTGATGTCTATAGCATTCGTATTCCCCAACTGAAGAAAACCAAAGTGTCCCTAAATTGATGAGCTGTGGTATGTAAATGGAAAAATTCACAAAGGAACAAACTACTGATACATTCAACTATTATTCAAAAAATACCCAAACAACAAGCAAGATAATGCAGACACAAAGGGGTACATACACAGCAGGGTTCTATTTATATAAAATTCTACAGTAGTTATGCCTACTTTTTAATTAGGTTGTTCCTTTTCTTATCTGGTGGATTTTAAGAGTTTTTGGTATACTGTGGGTACAAGTCCTTTATCTGATATTAGTTTTGCAAATATTTTCTCTGAGTCAGTGGCTTGTCTTTAAATCATTTCCTCTTAATTCAAAGGCCTTCTTGTTCTGAATGAAGTTGTATCTTTTCCTATTTTAAGAACCATTTGTATTTCTCTTTCTACGAGTTGTGTAGACATGTCCTTTGAGTCTGTCATGTTAATGACTTAATAGACCTCAGGAAATTTAACCCCTATTTGAGAACTGAATCATTAGCATGAACACTGATCGCTATATTATACTGTGGTTTTGCAGACTGCTTTGTTCTCTTGAACTCTTATATTTGTTTTTGGTTTTGGTTTTAGTTTTCTCTTCCCTCCCTAGGTTTTAGGATAAATGTCTGTCTTTCAAAACCCTTGCACTATCTTGTAATTGACTACTTCTGATAGTGAGACTTTCTGATACTCAAACAATAGAATTTGTTATAATAACCTTGGAGGCCTGATTCTTGAGTTGAGTCCGTAGGCCATAGCACACACAGTTTACATCTGTTTTGGTCATTCAGGAGTCTTTATTATTTCCTGGTTCCTGGTCTTCTTCAGAATATTCAGAATCATCCAGCAGATAAATTCCTAGTTCTAACATTCTCTTCTAGAACATTTGAGGGTAATCACAGGTTAGAACTCTTAGTCATGAGTAGAGCCCACATGCCTGTATATTACTGTACACATAAACATCATTGCCTCAAATAGAGGAAAACATACTGTCTCACTCTCTAAAGCAACAATATGAACTTATATTGCTGGGAAACTGTACACACATAATTTTTCAGTGGTATTTGCATGTGGGGGCTCAGTGCAATGCCTGTGCTTACAGTGGCTGAACATTTCCCCATGGCTTTGAAACAGTAATAACAGAGTTCCCTGGGAAGGGATCCACGCCATAGCAGTCCTGCTACATCCTATAGATGGCAGTAAACACACTTTCTAGCACTTTGCCTCATCTTCATTGGGATCAGGCTCCTTCAGGGGAAGAAAATGAATGCAGAAACTGTGGAGTAATAATTAGCAAACAGATTCTAGTCATTTGAAAAATTGGCAAGAAGCCTTATTAAAGGAGGTAATAATAGTCATATTTTGCACTTCTAATAGGGCCTTTTATCTCTAGGCCTCCAAGAGCCTGTCTGAGTCATGTAAATGGGTTAAAAAAAAAAAAAACACCAAACCTGAGCTAGGTCAGAAGTCAGGAAACAAGGGCTCTGTTTGACATTCCGTAAGACTCTCTCATTTCAAAGTGAAGGTAGAGTGTCTCTGATGCATTTAAATACCAGGAATTTATGCCAGCTAGAAAAGGCAGCATAGCACTGTGAGATAAACTCCACATTCCAGCTTAATACTGAAAACATGCTTTACCCAAAGTTGTTTTTTGTGAAAATAACAATAGAGCTTTAAATACTTTGCCTTATGAACACATGGACAGCATTATTATTCACAGTGCACTAGACAAATGGAGAAAGAGTATTTTATATCCTCTTCCGTGTATCAAGGCGTAATTATCAGTACATCCTTGTATTTATTCCTATGAGGCTGGAATATATTCTGCCGCTGATGGATATCAGTCCCATGAACTCGATATCATTCATGCTTTATCTCTGGCAGTGGTGGTAGCAGAAGAAAACCACTCCTAATATGTATACACAGCAAACGCCTTAAATCTACAAGATATGGCTGTCCTCTCTCCCACATTAAATCCGTGTCTTCAGTTTCCCACATAAACTCCAGATCTATTGAAATCTTGGAACATTCAAATTCTCCTTCATTGTTGTCAGGGTTTAGTAACTTGACAACTAGAAGACAGACACCCTGAGTATTTGAGGGAATGTGGGTTTGGAAATAAAGAGGAGCAGCTTTTCCTGGTGCATTAAAATCTGCTTGCGGCTTAGCAGGAAGAATGTGTTTTATAATAACTATTCTTTGGCTGTGTGACTTTGACTTTGGGCTAGCTAATTAACCTCTCTGAGCATCAATCTCTTCACAGTAATAATTCTTACCTCATGAAAGTTGAATGAAATCACAAATATAATAAGCATTTAGCATAGCACCTATCCTCACTAGGTATTCGACAACTATTATTGTTTAAAAATATACATAGGTACATGCAACACACATATGTGAGAGAGGGAGAGACAAAGACAGAGATCTAGATTTCCAGGGGGCTCCTCTGATCTTCAGAGATATGGGTAAACTGGTCCCAATCCTCAGATTCTGAATCCAGCAGTCCTCCTTACAATTCCTACAAGTTCATGACCCTACTTCTGCATGCTTTCTTCTACTGCTTCTAAATCCAAGAGCCTAAGGTTAATTTAATGTGCAGCCAGCTAGAACACAGAAAAAAAACAGCTCCTTAGCTGTTTTTCACACATCAAAAAAAAAAAAAAAAAAGAAAGAAAGAAAGAAAAGAAAACAACCCATCCTCTCTCACAGACCCTGAGAATCTAGTAAGTTGATTAGATTCATATTTGGGAAGAGTTGGATTCTGACCCTCTCAGCTTTATATCATTCTGTAGGTTCTTCCTGCTGCCCATACCTTCAAACAAGGGAGGCATCTTGCAACAAGGAATTCACACCCCCCAGAAGGCCGGGCTCTGGGAGCTGCAGCCCATTCCTTCAGCCATCTTCTCCCACCACTTTTCAGATGGAAAATAGCTCAACCCAACCAAAGGATTGTTCTAGTCTTCATGGAATTATGGAAAATACAATTTCTCCTCTCCTATTACCTTATGATTATTAAATTCTTTGTAAAACCTAGTCATCGACATTCTCAAAGATAATGCCATTTCCTTTATTCTATGGAATAATCAATTCTTAAGTATATATAAGAGCATACATAAAGTAAACAAAGCAACATTAAACAAAGTTTCATACCCTAAGACACATTTTGACATAGCAAGCTATCCTTTTAAGGATTCGATTTTTTAAGAATTTTAATATATGTATATATTATAAATCTTTTCTGTTATTGCATTCATCTTTCTTTTTCATTGGAACATAAATTCATCTTTTCCTGATGGCCAGAGTCATCATCATGTGTAACTGTGATGATTCTCTGTTCTCTGGGGGTATTTCTTGGGCCGTACAGGGCCATTTGCCCTGCACTAAATTACCCCAGACTAGCGTCTTTAGAGTTACCACATCTGTTTCTTGGGGATCTCCCCCTGCTCTTTTGTCTCCTTATCTTTTTGCTGTCATCGATGTATACTGTCTCCAGCAATAATCCTTTCCCCGGTAGTTTCCCTTTGCAGCTTCCAGTCTACTGATTGATGAAAACAAAGTGAACATTAAAAGTGGTTTCAAAATCAAAACCACAGAATCCCTTGTAAGAAGTCTCCTGCAAACAGTGTGTGTGAGCTGTGATACCTAGACCTTCTTCTAGATCTATCAAGTTGCTTAGTTGTCTTTTTTGCTGAGCTGTCCTGATTCTTGGCTAGATTTTAGATTATTTAAACCCTAGGGGAAATGATCTGGGAAGAGTGATACATTGCTCTATCATTTTCCCACAGGTCTTATTTTAAAGCTTGGGATCAATGATGTGTGAGGGCCGAGGTTGGGTTGGCGTTCATAGGCACCACGGAGCAGGGAGTACCTGCTCTGACTGGTTGGGGCCCTGGCCAAACTGATCATAAATAAATTCTGAATGTCACCTTGGGACAAACCACTCTTAGATGTAAGGAAGGTTACACATAATGAAAATGGTAAATCAAAATATTTCCTATGAAGGCGAAAATAACCACTTCACAAATGGGAGTCAGTAAAACCAGGCGGATTTAGATGGTCAGATTATATTCCTATCCCCATGCTCTGCTAGATCAATCTAAGAAAAAGGTTTTCTTTATCCATCCCCCCCTCCTACCTATCCTTCTTTTCTTTTTTCCCTTTCTTCATAGACAAATTAGTGATTCTCTTTTTATTGATGGCAGGGAAAAAGGTACCCAAATGCTTTGCATGGAGGCTGAGATAAGCAAACTATGAATAAATGCCAGCAGCAAGGATCTTTTTCCTTTCTAACTTTGAGAGTAAATATGCTAATTTAAAAAAACTTAATATCTTACAGGATTTTCACAGTATGAGCATGTTTCTCCTGAGTTTCACATTATTAACACTTGAAAATTAAGCCCTCCCTCTAGCTCAAGAAACATTCCTGATTCTTTTCTCACAGTGTGTGGGATTCCAGGGACAAGGATGACTGCAAAGGGATGTGTGCATGACTGTCGTTCCGATCATCTCTGGCTGGTGAGTGAGGTGTTGGGACAGTGAGGCACCCCGAGTATAGGCTGGATGTGTCATTCCTGAAAAGATGCTTTTCTGCAAGTCACACATGTATCCTCTACATGCTTTTCTTTTTAGATATAGTGCCATAGCGACACAGGTATAAAGCTGACCACGAATTAAAGTTCTGACCTTGGGCGACTTACGTAACCTCTTTGTGCCTCAATCTGTTTATCTCAGATGACAATAGTGTTGACCTCATAAGGTTGTTTTGAAGTTAATGGAATTGATATATGTAAAGTCCTTAGAACAAAGCCTGAAAAGAGTATCACTGGATCAATGTTGATTATAATTTTCAGAATCCACCGAAGCCTCTAGAAGGAGACAACGTAGCTGGCTTGTGGATTTTTAAGAGCTTGGTTTCTGGAGTCAATCCTTTGGTGGATCCCACTATTTGCCCTCTCACATCATGGTCCAGTGACCTTGGACAAGTTATTTACATGCTCTAAGCTTCTGTTTTTCATCTGTAGAAAGGGGTTAATTGCATTCTCCTCATAGAGCTGCTATGAGGATGAAATGCATGTAAAGAACCTACAAGATGCTTGGCACAGAGAAAATGCTCCATGCACGCTAGCCCTGGAGAGGTGGAGGAAGGGTAGGTGTTGATGGCCTGGTGGCTGTCTACTGAGGACTTTCAAAGGCCACATCCATATCTTCCTTTGGGAAGGGAGGGAACCAGCCGGACCAGTTTGGGGGAAGGGACATAGGGACACAGTTTACACAGTCCTTTCTGTGCTTAGTTGGGGGACAGAGAGGAAACATACTGAAAGCAAAATAAGTTTCGGGGCTTCTGCCAAATCCTGCAGGTACTTGAGTTCAGACACCTCCAGAAGGGAACCCCTGGGCTTTACCTTAAGCCCCTGACCAGCAGTGAAGCCTTAAGACCAGGGAGATAAATAAATTAGTCCTGGAACAGGATACGACAGGACACAGCAGACAAGACCCAGGATAAACTAGGGTTCCATATTCCGGGTTTTCCTTCAATTCTCTCACCCATTTCCCTGAACGAAGATGGGGGAGGATGGCAGATGGTTCAGCTTCCGTTCTGCTGCTTCATTCACCTGGAACTTCTTCCTCCTCTTCCGTCTCAGAAGACTCCCACCTTTCTTGTATGTGCAAATGTTACTCCAGAAGGCCCGTACTCATTTTAGCTCTGTGTGTGTGTCGTGGTGGGGCAAGGAGCTGGTTGGGGAGGGACCATGAAATTGTGGAAACAGCAACTTACCTAGGACAGCTGGAATTTCTATTTTCCACCTCCATAATTCTCAGGAATTGTGTGTGTGCTGTGATTTTAGTCATCCTGAGTGCCTGGATGGAGATGTTGAATAGACAGTTATAAGTTTTACAAGACTGTGACGGTCTGTGGCAAGCAGTGAACCTCTTCTTTCATCCCGTACTGCCTGTGCCACTCCGAGGAGAGGCCCTGCCTTGCAGCTTTGACCCCAGACAGCCCTTGTGCCTGACACAGAACCTGGTGGGGAGCTGTCCAACAGCGCAGTGAAGACGAAGCTCCCTCCACGCCCTAGACCTCGTCTATGCTTGCAACTCTCAGCTATCTTCCAAGGGTAGCCCCCTTAGGTCACGTAAATCAAGCCTACTTTTCCTGGATTTTTTTCATATCTGCAGATAATTTGCAGACTTATCACTCACTTCAGTTTCTTCCCACATATCTTCCCATTCATGGCCCATACCGTTTCTCATATACCACGGTCTTAGTTCCCCTTACTTCTGGTGGCTCTCCCTCAGACTCATTCAAGTTCATTAACATGCCTTTCAAAATGCCGCCCACAGAACTGGACTCATCTCTCCTCCTTGGCCCGCTGCCGTCTGCCTTGTGGTCTCTTTGTTAATTGAGCGCCAGTCATTTACGCTGGCCACTCAAGCTCCATCACTGTGTCTCCTCTTCATCTCACCAACCCCCACCCCCTACCTCCCATCAGGCACCAATTCCTATTGATTGTTCCAACTAAATATTAAACAGCTATAGTACGTATTCAGATAGTATATAGTGAAGGAATATAAATGAATAAAATCCATCACTTTATATTCATGCCTTCTACTTCTGCCTCGAGCAAGGATTTCATTTCTCTTTGCTTTTATTTTTAAAAGTTTCCAATGTATAGAAAAGTTGAAAGAAATTGGAATGAACATCAATATACTCTTCCCCTAGATTCATCAATTGTTAACTTTTTGCCATAGTTGCTTCTCCCTCATTCTCTCTCCCCACAAAACATACTCACACACTTTTGAAAATGTGTTGTCAAACCATCTGAAAGTTATAAGCACTATGACAAATCTTTGTTAAATACTGCAGCACAAATCCCCTTAGAACTATGAAATTCTCCCTAGGGAACAAATTATTTCCCACAGATACCTTTAGAGTGAGGGCTTATAAGTTATGGTTTATGGGTGGGTTTTAGGGGGCCATGAAAACCATGAAATTATATGCAAAATTGTGAACATAGAAGCAGTTTTCTGGGGAGGAAGTTCACAGCTTTCAGCTCAGCTTCAAAATAATATGGGTTCCCCTCCACTCTCTCTTAATATTGCAACTAGGGTAGCAACATGGTCAGTTGTGGGTTTTTTTTATTTTAATTGGAGGCTAATTACTTTACAATATTGTATTGGTTTGGCCATACATCAACATGAATCCGCCATGGGTATACAAGTGTTCCCAATCCTGAACCCCCTCCCACCTCTAGCTCAAACAAGAAAAATTCACAAGCTATCTAAAATATATTCTGTTGCTTCCTATTGGCTGCATTGCTGCTGCTGCTGTGTAGTTACTCAGTCATGTCCAACTCTTTGCAACCCCATGGACTATAGCCCACCAGGCTCCTCTATCCATGGGATTCTCCAGGCAAGAATACTGGAGTGGTTTGCCATGCCCTTCTCCAGGGGATCTTCCCAACCGAGGGATTGAACCAGGTCTCCTGCACTGCAGGCAGATTTTTTTTTTTTACCACTGAGCCACCAGGGAAGCCCACTGATGGCATGAGATAGTTAATATTTCTTAGCAAGACACAGAGAACCTTTGAAATCATGCTTCTGAAGACATTTCTAGTCTCTTCTTTTGCAGCTCCCTCCTCTCCAGAGGAAACTGGCCACCCAGGCCCTGCTCTGGGCTTCACCTCACCCCACCCCAATCACTACCCTCTCCTGTCTTAGCAAATATCGATTTCCCTTTCAAGATCCAACTCAGAAGCCATCACCTCTGGGAAGCCCTCCCTGACCCTCTTCCCAGTTGCTTGTAATTAGAAATTGTACCTTCCTCTGTTATATTTGTCACATTCACTGTGTTTGTTTACATAGCTTCATCCTCACTGATACTGTGAAGCATTCAACATACAGATTAATGGACACTTGAAGGGATCACACAGCCCTTGCTAAGCACCTGGATAACTGACTGTCTACTCACATTGTCACTGAGACACATTGGCACCCTGACTCCAACGGGCTTTCCTCATCTCAGACCCCAGTTTTGCCTTCACCAAAGGCTTTCATGTCTCTTCCCGGGTGGCACTCTTTGGTCCTCTAGTTGTGGCAGATGACTTCGTATCCACCCCTATAGTCCCTTGGCTATTCAGATCCCATCACTTGAAAAGACAAGGCTATATCCAGACACAGTAAGGACTCCTCATGATTTAGACACAGGGAGGTGGACGTCTGTCCAGGCCCAGGGACACTGGAAAAGCTTGAAACAGAATCAGTTCTAGGCCCTTGTGGAAAAAGCACCAAGCCGTCCTGCAGTGTGGCTGCTACGAGGACTAGACTGTGATGCTATGGCAGGCTGAACTCTAAAAGCTGGCATCAGGAGAGGTGACAAGTACCCTGGCAAAACCCCTGCACTAGGAGGGGAGGGAAGAACACAGGCTTGAGGCTGTTTTCTTTGATTTCTTTGATTTTTTTTCCAGGAGACGCCACTGTGCCTTGGCAGCACAGGTACTAACGCTTCTAATCTAGAAATCAGACCCTGACTGGCAAGGTGGCAAGCAGCCAGCCTTTTGGCTAGAGTCCAGGTCTGCAGCACAGGTAAGACCTGAACTGCATTCCTCCAAAGCCTAGTACAGTCCAGGGAAACAGAGCAATAGGTTGCAGTAAGAGGGGTGACCATTCTGCTGTGGATCTATTTGCTTGCAGGAGGGGGTTACCAAAGAGAATTCACAGGAGAAGTTGAGGATACAGAGGACAGGGGTTGGGACATCCTGCCAAGCTTCCAGCTTCCTCAGGGGGTGCCTCCACCCTGGCTGCCCCCAGCAGCCATGGGGAGCTCAAAGGCTGCTCAGCTGTCTGCTCCTGTCAAGGCTGATCTCAGCTGGCAGCACCCTCCTCTTCTTCCTGCTGCCCTGGTGGGCTGGCCCCTGTGGGATGTTAGTCCATCTGCCTTCAGAAACATGCCACCCCAGCCTGTTTCCCCTATGGCTGTCCTCCCTTTGCCCAGCTGGATAGCCGGGCCCTGATGAGTGATGTTTCTGAGTGGATTCAATCCCCGGTGCTCCAATCAGAATGCATTACCAGGCAGGGCGCGTCAGCTCGACAATTTGGCTTCAACAATAAATCTCCCTGCTTTCATGAGTTTAAATCAGACTTTAAAACATCGCCCTTAATGTTCTTTTAATGCAGTTTTCTTCTGAATGAGTTCCCTTTAGGTCCAGTCTTTGTCATTAATACACTCTCTTGGCAAACGAAGGAGGGCTTCTTCGAGGAAAACCCTGCCAGTTTAGGAAACCAGCTGAATTGCCTTGGTGATGCCAGGAGCCTTTTTTGCATTTTACAAGGACACTTGAGAAAACAAAACTCTCTGACTGTAAATTTAATTTTCTCTTGACAGCCTTGTTGTCTCTGCAGCCCCAGAAGTTATCCATTGCTTCTTTCTCCTGTAATTAAAAATCAAGGCGGGGGGAGGAATGTACAGGATTAACAAGTTCTAATTTCATTGATGAGCTCTAAGAGCTTATCAATAATGGGATCAGAAAAGCCACGTTACTAAGCTCTATTTTTCTAGGGTGTCTGATTCTGATGGAGAATCTCATTCAAGGTGGGAAATGCTTGCTTTCCAAGGAGTCCCACTGCCAAAGTCAGGAAGACAGGGTGGGGCAGACCAGGCCAGTCTCTAACAGAAGAGCGGCCTGGGCTTGCTACTTTTACAGACTCAGCATTTGGGCTCATGGGAGCTGATTACAGGGAAAGATTAAACAGCCTGTCTCTCACACACATGCTCCGTTTCTATGGATGGCTTATGCAGGAAAGGGAGCTTGCACGTATCTGCTTAGGAAGAAGAAAGATATTTCCAATTAAAAGAATATTGGTGGTAATTCCTTCTGAGTTATACATTTGTAGATAACAAGTACTTTATCAGGGGGTGGGGGCATCTATCCTGTTTATCACCCACAGGGACATAGCTGAGCATGGGTTTCTCTGAGAGACGCTGAGCTGATCAATAGCATCTGGGCTGCGTCATTTCAAAAGTGGAGACACGCCGATTCCCAGTGAATGTGACAGGCATATGACAAGAACGAGCTGCTTAACTGACATGCACATGTTCCACAAAACTCCTAATCAGATGCAGAAATGACTCAAGCGAGGATTTTTTTTTCTTAAGCTAGGGCAAGTAAAGCACAGATAGCATGAAGCAGGAACCTGAACACCTGGCCTAAAGGTTCTTCTGTAGAAAAGCTGAGGTTCTGCTGTGTTCAACAGGGGTGGCACTTATAAGTTTCAGGCAGAAATTGGATGACTTGGTTTCAAAGCTTTCTTGTTTAGAGCTGGAAAATTCAGGCTACCTCTAGAGACCAAAAGATGCGCAGGGTAGCAGAAATGGCCAGCAGCTGGGGATTCTGTCACAGTGATACCAGTTTGGTTTCCACCACGAAGAACCTCTTAAAGCAAGACCAGAGAATCACAGACTACTGAGTGGTCCATTTCCAAAAGATTTCCTTTTCTAGGTCTCCTGCCTGCTTTCTGATCAGATAGTCCTCCCTTCCCCAGGGAAAAAGGCTGCACTGCAACAAAGTCTAGGCACTGAAGACAGTCTTGCCTATAGAATACCAGAGGCAGTAAACTCTACTAGAGGGGGTAGCATATGGGTAGGCTAAGAGCGTGGATTCTAGCCATATGGTTGAGTTTGAACAGACCGGTCCACTCTCATCAGCTGGTGATCTTGAGCAAGTTACTTAACCACTCTGAGGCACTGTCTTGTTTTCTGTAAGGTAGAGATGATTTCATTATCATCTCATAGGGTTATCATGAGGATTAAATGAGTGAATACATGTCAATCATGTATAACAGTGTTCAGCATGTAAGAAACACTCAGGAAATGTTAACAACTTAAATATTATGCCATTTAAGCAATGAACTTGCCAAAGACAGAATGATTGGCTTCTCAGAGCCCTCTCCAGCTCTATGGTTTTAAGCAGCCAGACGGCTGTCCTCACGGTTTTGAAGACGTAGGCAAACTTATAGGGGAACACAAGATAATCTTTAGGGATATGTGGATGGACAGTTTAAATTTTAATAATTATGCATTTATGATGTATCAGAAAGAATCAAGTCCATTATCCCTTGAACATTCTCACATATACACATAAATAAATACACACATATACTCTGGAGAAGGGAATGGCAATCCACTCCAGGACTCTTGCCTGGAGAATCCCATGGACAGAGGAGCCTCATGGGCTACAGTCCATAGGGTAGCAAAGAGTCAGACATGACTGAGAGACTAACACTACACTACACACATATACAGGCTTCCCTTGTGGCTCAGCTGGTAAAGAAATATATATATATATATCTTACAGAACATGTGCTATGCAATATGCGAAAAATCATAATGACATTTGAGCTGAATCTTAAAGGATGAGCAATAGTGATAGCGTGATTCTGCCAGGGGGACTGTCTATGCAAAGGCCCAGGGGATAATCACTATAACAGCAAAGAAGAGAGATAGGGCTGGAGAGGAAGCTGTCAGAACATGGAATCTATATCATGTGAGCCATGATTTTGTCCCAGAGGTGATGGGAAACACCTCTGGTGGATGGGGTTGAAGGGGACTTGGAGAAAGGAGCTGGTTAGGACACTATTGCCAGTTGATATGATGAGGTCTGAGAAAAGCAGGTGAAGTCAAGAAATCTTTGGAAGAGAAAGGAAGATGCTCAGATTCTGGAACTAGTCTTGGCCTGAGGTAGGAAATTGTAGGATCTTAGGTCTTGGCTGGGGTTGGACTTGACTTAACTGTGAGATTAAATGGTTCCATCTTTGAAATATGGGAGTTGCTACCCAAGTGGGCCTTAGGGAAGCATCACAACGAACAAAGCTAGTAGAGGTGATGGAATTCCAGTTGAGCTATTTCAAATCCTGAAAGATGATGCTGTGAAAGTGCTGCACTCAATATGCCAGCTAATTTGGAAAACTCAGCAGGGGCCACAGGACTGGAAAAGGTCAATCTTCTTTTCAATCCCAAAGAAAGGCAATGCCAAAGAATCTTCAAACTACTTCACAATTGCACTCATCTCACACTAGCAAAGTAATGCTCAAAATTCTCCAAGCCAGGCTTCAACAGTATGTGAACCATGAACACCCAGAGATCAAATTGCCAACATCCACTGGATCATCGAAAAAACAAGAGAGTTCCAGAAAAACATCTACTTCTGCTTCATTGACTATGCCAAAGGCTTTGACTATGTGGATCACAACAAACTGGAAAATTCTTCAAGAACAGGAATACCAGACCACCTTACCTGCTTCCTGAGGAATCTGTATACAACTCAAGAAGCAACAGTTAGAACCAGACGTGGAACAACAGACTGGTTCCAAATTGGGAAAGGCGTACATCAAGGTTGAATACTGTCACCCTACTTATTTAACTTATACATAGAGTACATCATGCGAAATGCCATGCTGGATGAAGCACAAGCTGGAATCACAATTGCTGAGAGAAATATCAATAACCTCAGATAACCAGATGACACCATCTTTATGGCAGAAAGCAAAGAGGACTAAATGGACTTTCATCACCTGCTGATGAAAGTGAAAGAGGAGAGTGAAAAAGTTGGCTTAAAGCACAACATTCAGAAAACTAAGATCATGGCATCCGGTCCCATCACTTCATGGCAAATAGAAGGGGAAATAATAGAAACATTGAGATACTTCATATTTGGGGCTCCAAAATAACTGCAGATGTTGACTACAGCCATGAAATTAAAAGACGCTTGCTCCTTGGAAGAAAAGCTATGACCAACCTAGACAACATATTAAAAAGCAGAGACATTACTTTGCCAACAAATGCTACCTAGTCAAAGCTATGATTTTTCCAGTAGTCATGTATGGATGTGAGAGTTGGATTATAAAGAAAGCTGAGTGCTGAAGAATTGATGCTTTTGAACTGTGGTGTTGGAGAAGACTCTTGAGTCCCTTGGACTGCAAGGAGATCCAACCAGTCCATCTTAAAGGAGATCAGTCCTGGGTGTTCATTGGAAGGACTGATGTGGCTGAAACTCCAATACTTTGGCCACCTGATGCGAAGAACAGACTCACTGGACAAGACCTTGATGATGGGCAAGATTGAAGGCGGGAGGAGAAGAGGATGACAGAGGATGAGATGGTTGGATGGCATCACTGACTCAATAGACATGAGTCTGAGCAAGCTTCAGGAGTTGGTGATGGACAGGGAGGCCTGGCGTGCTGCAGTCCATGGGGTCACAAAGAGTCAGACACGACTGAGCGACTGAAATGAACTGAACCCTAGAATTCAGCCAACCCATAGAAGCTTAGAAACAATTTAATTATTGGCTCCAATTAGTTGCCAGTCCCTGTGAGTATATTTTTTTGTCTTGGCCAACACACAGAAGAGAATACTTCCTTATCTCTTGACTTTGGACTTAGTCTTGTGACATCCTTTGGCCAACAATAAAAGGGAAAAGGTAATTGTGTGTCAGTTCCAAGCCTAAGCCTTAAAGGCCTTTCATTTCTACCTGCTTTCTTGAGCTTCTGCCATCAACAAGAGCAGAGCAGATGTTGGTTAGTCTGCTGATCCCAGAAGGAAAAACTGGAGACAGGAGGAACGGAGCTGCCCCCGACATTGTAGCCTGAAGCAGAACTACTAGTCAAGCCCAGTCAAGACCAGGCAGACCCCAGACATCCTGCAGACATAGGAGCAATAATGAGTCCTTGTTTTAGGTAAATTTTGCTCTGCCTTAAGGTGCCTAGCACAATGCTTAGCCCCCAAACCTCAAAATCAACTTGTTAGTTTCATTGAGATGCTCATTGGAAATCAACTGGATATCTCGGCTCCCCATGGCAAGGGGAAGTCTAGACTCCTCCGTGCAGGTGACAGAAAGTAAAAGCTACTGGGTGGTTTTCATAGATGCGAGGGACAATGAGCTTGCTGTCCTGTCCTGCCCATCGCCTAGGCACAATATCTGAAGGAGAACACTGAAGTAGTTTGGGACTCACAAAAAATAATTCATTATGCATAATGGTGATGTTGGCAGTGCATGCCAAATGGTTAAATCTAATGTAGCATACAGTTTCATTAAGGCACAACAAAATTAATCTATCCCTTCCCACCAGGAGGTTTAAACAAAAGCAATGGGGAAGGAGCTGCATGTAAAAAGCAGCAATTCATTAATGAAATGAAGACATGTAAAATAATTAGGCTTATAACAAGAGATTAGAGAACTAAATTAACCCTTCTGTTTACTTTGCGCAGAATGCAATGGAGAACTTTGGCAAATGTTATTATGAAACTGTCGCCTCAAAAGTTAAGCTGGTGGCCTCCCATGAAAGGAGAAACTCTTCAGTCCCCAGTCCCAAAACCTTGTTTTATGACAGTTAAAACCACATCTTTGAGATATTTCTGTTTTGGTCCTTGGAAGCAAGAAAGCAAGCAGGTACAGTCATGCAGTTGCAAAAGAAACAGTTAATTTTGAAAAGTAGGGCTTTGATGTTGACATGCCATATGCTAACTTGGGTAATTAATAATATTGAAACGAAGGTGCTAATCTAAATCAATGGTGGGCTGCAGCTTTCCTTTGCCTGGTTAGTAATGATAAGCCAAGGGGGACAATTGAGCTTTTCTTAATAACTACCAAGTCCTCGTCTGCATGGAAGAACAGGGCCTATTCATATCATGGGGAAAATGCAGCTCAGGATTTTCCGCAGACTGGGGAATGCGGTGGGCGCATCGTGACAGGCGCCCTGCTGGCTCAGGACCCTGACCGTAGCTTCTTGCACCTTGGTCTCTCGCACTGCAGATCTGCTGGCTTGTGTTTCCCGCACTGGGCCAAACTCGCCCATGTGCTGTTGTGAGAAGTCTAGACTCTTAATAGATGTACACTGTAAATCTTGACGCTATGCATCCTGTCCTTGAAGCTGTGGACATGCTGAGACCTGGGAAGCAAATGACCACGGTTGAGAGTCCCCACCCACCCCTGTTGCAAGGAGTTTACTAGAAGCACCTTCCCCCAAGGGATAGAGACAGTGAGGAATGAGAGGGTGGCAGCAAATGGCCCGCTCCACTGACTCAAGCCAGAGTGTCTCTATGGAGAGGGGAAACAGTGCCCCCTTTAGGACGCTACCCACAGTGGCAACCCCACAAAGAACAGCTAAGCCCAGGCCAGGGCCTACAGCTCCGCCACAAGCCATGCCCAAGGCATAGATGCACTGGTGGGTCTTTCCAGCTTATCCTATGCTGATGAAAAACAGTGGCCATTAATTCATCCTACAGAATGAACTGAGGATCAGAAGGTCATATGAGATACTGAGAATCAACATTAACATTTCCTCAGCCCCTAGTTTATGGCTGGTGCTTTCTCTACATTATCTTGTTTCTTTATCCAGTGTCAAAGGAATTGTGTTCCATTTTACAGATCAGTAAATTGGAGCTAAGACATTCAGAAATTAGTCTGAAGTCATTTGAAAGATGGCTGTGACATTTGAAGTTTTTACAGATATACAAATCATCTTCCATGGCAACTCTCCAAGCTATTTGGAGAGCAGAGCATGTAAAATCACGGTGAGGAAGACAAGAGACCAGAGGTCAAGTTCCTCAAAGACAGTTGCAGTTACTTCTCAAAGCTCCCTGTTGAGTGCTGAGTCCAGGGTACATGACTCTGTGGTCCTCCCCCTAATCACCTCAACCTCTTAAGCTATTACTTCAGGCAGGAAGATAATATACTGTTTCAATATAAGTATCTTTAATGAAGACTATTTGAAATTCTGGAATTTCTATAGACCTAGGACTATCCTATTTGACTGAGCAATTTCAAAAGCACTGTAACCCCTTCCTCTCATGTGTCCCCAGTAACTCAGAAAAGTTAGCTTTGCAGCATTGGGTCTTTCTGGTGACCCTCCTGGACCATCCTGGTCCACGGCAGAAAGAACGAGAGCCAGAGAAAGAAGAAAAAGACCCTGATTCTTTCCTCTGTGGAGTCCCTGGTGTTGTGTCCTATTCTCCAACTTCTGTTAATAGATGAGCTGCTTTTTCATTCCTTCGTTTGTATGTTCCTTCAGTGCTTATCTGGGTACTTGCCTCGTGGCAGACTTTGTGTTGATTGCAAGTCTCTCAAGCTATCTTATTTGTCACAATAACCTTTGAAGAGGGCATTGCTGTCCCTGATTTACAGATGAGCAAACTGAGGCACAGAAGGGCTGAATGGTTTCTCCATGAATCCTGCTCACAGGTAAACCCAGAACTTTCTAGCCTCCCTCTGCTACAAAGAGGACCTCCCCTGTCCCATATCTGCAGCCATCCGTTTTGCTAGAAACGTGCCATTATTATACCCAGAGAGAAGGCATTACCCCCATTATCCTTATACTATTCAGACTGAAGTCCCAGGGTCATTCTGGGATAAATGAGAACTTAGAACCTCCTTAGCCTGTAGCGATCTTTATTAATCTTTAGTGATCTATTTTGCCTGCTGAGCCACAGCACAATTTCCAATGCTAAGTAGAACAGTCCCTCCCTGAGAGGTGTTATGTCCTTGCTGGTGCTTCTAACAAAGAAAATAGATCGTAAAACTTGGCAGACCTGTGAACAGAAGGTGTCCAGAGCCTAACATAGTGTCTTGTGCATATTAAGTGTCTGATACTGATTTGATACAAATGAATGAATGAACAAAGGAGTGACTCTCTCAGAGGCCTCTAAGGCATCTCTGATCAGGTTATTGCTGTTGACACAGACTTGTGCGAAAGGTGGATAGACAGCACACAGACATGTCAGCGGTGTCCTGCTCTAACAGTAGCCTACAGCAGGGGTGTAGGGCGCACGGCTCCTCATGGAAACACTCTTTGTATTCAGGCTCAGAATTCGTCTGAGAGTCCCCACAAAGGTTTGTGGAATTTGTTTTTAGGATTACCTGACATGCATTCAAAGCAACTGACTTCAGAGCAAATACTAAGGAGCTACTTTGTTCGTTGTTACTGATGTAACGGGATCAAAAAGAAAAGTGGATATAAATCTATAATTGTTAAGAAAATTGTGTTTTATTTATTGAAGGTGGGGAAATCTCCATTTCATGACCTGCTTCTTTGACTAATTAAATATAGGTGAAAGGGATTAGGTAGCTAGTGATTTGCAAGTGTTCAGACCCCTGAGGAAACATGATGTGTATGGATTTTTCCACTTCAAAAAATATATATGAGTAGATTCTTTGTGCATAAATTACATGGAGGTGGTTAAGGCTCAAGGTCAAAAGTAGAGATTTCTCTTTACGATTTTTTTTCCCTATAATCTGCTTCCTCTCCCCATCCTCCATATCTTCTACTACCTCCTGGGTCTTAGGCTACTTGAACTGAAAGGAACATATAGTCAACCACATTTGGGAGGCAGTTTTCATTTACCTCCTGGTGGACTTCATGCTCTGAGTCACAATACCTTTGGGACCATTTTGTTACTGTCTTTACAGACATCTCTGTCTGCCCTTGTTCCGCTGTGCTACTGCTTTTAATTCTTGCAGTAGCTTTGAATTATGCTCTGGCTTCCCTGGTGGCTCAGAGGTTAAAGCGTCTGCCTCTGATGTGGGAGACCTGGGTTCAATCCCTGGGTCAGGAAGATCCCCTGGAGAAGGAAATGGCAACCCACTCCAGTATTCTTGCCTGGAGAATCCCATGGATGGAGAAGCCTGGCAGGCTACAGTCCACAGGGTCACAAAGAGTCAGACACAACTGAGTGACTTCACTTCACTTCAATATCATGCAGAAATACCCAAACTTAATCAGCTTACTGATCACCACTAAAAATTCTGTGTTTAAATCAAATTTTCATTTGGTTTCTAGATTAATTTGGAAAGGACTGATATCTTTTCTATTCTTCAATAAACTTACATGATTATCTCTATAAAGAACTTGCATAACTTTTGTTAGATTTGTTCTAATGGCTTTGGTTGCATTTTAAGTTGACATCTATTTGAAGGTACATTTTCTAATTGTTATAGATGTATAAGAAAGCTATTGATTTGGGTATATTGATCTTGCTATTATTGTTCAGTCGCTCAGTCATGTCTGACTCTTTGCAACCCCATAGACTGCAGCACATCAGGCTCTGTCCATCACCAACTCCCAGAGCTTACTCAAACTCATGTCCATTGAGTCCATGATGTCATCCAACCATCTCACCTTCTGTTGTCCCCCTTCTCCTCCTGCCTTCAATCTTTTCGAGCATCAGAGTCTTTTCCAATGAGTCAGTTCTTTGCATCAGGTGGCCAAAATACTAGAGTTTCAACTTCAGCATCAGTCCTTACAATGACTATTCAGGGTTGATTTTCTTTAGGATTGACTGGTTTGATCTCCTTGATGTCCAAGGGACTCTGAAGAGTCTTCTCCAGCACCACACTTAGAAAGTGTCAGTTCTTTGGCACTCAGCCTTCTTTATGGTCCAGCTCTCACATCCATACATGACTACTGGAAAAACCATAGCTTTGACTATACAGAGCTTTGTCAGCAAAGTGATGTCTGCTTTTAAAACTCTGTCTAGGTTTGACATAGCTATTCTTACAAGGAGCAAGCATCTTTTAATTTCATGGCTGCAGTCACTGTCTGCAATGATTTTGGAGCCCAAGAAAATGAAATCTGACATCATTTCCACATTTTCTCCATCTATTTGTCATGAAGTGATGGAACCAGATGCCATGGTCTTAGTTTTCTGAATGTTGACTTTTAAGTCAACTTTTTCACTTTCCTCTTTCACTTTCATCAAGAGGCTCCTTAGTTTCTCTTCACTTTCTGCCATAAGGGTGGTGTCATCTGAGTATCTGAGGTTATTGCTATTTCTCCCAGCAATCTTGATTCCAGCTTTTGCTTCATCTAGCCTGGCATTTCTCATGATGTACTCTGCATAAAAGTTAAATAAGCAGGGTGACAATATACAGCCTTGACGTACTCCTTTCCCGATTTGGAACCAGTCAGTTGTTCCATGTCCAGTTCTAACTGTTGCTTCTTGACCTGCATACAGATTTCTTAGGAGGCAGGTAAGGTGGTCTGGTATTCCCACCTCTAAGAATATTACATAGTTTGTTTTGATCCACACAGTCAAAGGCTTTAGAATAGTCAATGAAGCAGAAGTAGATGTTTTTCCTGAATTCCCTCGTTGAGCTCTTATTAATTTAATAGTTTACATGATGGATATTACCAGGTCTCCCTGAGCATTAAAAAAAAAAAAAAGCCAACACTTCCCGAGTACCGTACAGTAAGGGATATGTGATCAGTTGTAGCCAATGAAATGGGAGTGGAAGTGATGTGGGTCATTATCAGACTGAAGCAGTGTAAAGCTCCTGCCTGATTTTTCTCCACTCTCTCTTCTCCAGCTGAAGTAAGTGTGGACATCTGGCTTTGAGATAGTAGAGCCTGGGTTGATGAATCACTACATAGTAGAGAGTCACTCAGAACTTCAACAGACTGCATAAGGAAATGAACTGCTGTTGTGTTAAGTCACTGATGTTTCAGGATTGTTAACACAGCATAATCCAGCCTCTATTGACTGATACAGTTTGTATATAGATTCCCTTGGATTTTTATGTGAACAGTTATAGTAGCTGTGAATAATAAGTTTGATTTCTTCCTTTCTAATTCTTAGGTAATTAAACTTTCATGAATACCAAACTTAACAATTAATGAAGTTGACATGGTGTTACATTTCGTAGATCTTTAATTAAACATTTATTAATTTTGATTTGCAATTTTCCTCTGTGTTCTTTCAGTTTTCATACATTTGCTGGGTCCTTAAAAGATGATAGATAGGCCCCAGGCCCTGTGATAAGAGGGCCTAAGTGTTAAGAAGGCCTTGGTTAGGCTGGATCTTACTTTAACTTAAAAATCTAGGGGCCTGGAAAGTAAAGGATGGAAATTCTCCCTGTTTTCCAGTTCATCTTTTCCTTTAGGAGGAGAATCAAAGTAAGTTTTCATTCTCTCCTCCTTTTACTTCTAGAATTTGGGGGAAGGATCTGAATATCCTATTATTACCATTTTAACACTGTAGGTATGCTCTAGTTCAAAAAGGTCCAAAATAATAAAACCTGACCTTATCAAAGAATATATGAATTGAAGGATGATAATTTGCTTTACAAAGGGTTCCCTGCTCCACAAAATGAATTCAACTTTGGTGTCCCTAAAATAGCCAGTTCCCTTGGTGCATGTTAAATATAATTCAATTTACAAAAATTCGATTTGCATATAACCTTTTCAGTAGCACATCCATTGTGCAAAGCAATGTACACTTGTAATTGGCTGCAAATTGCCAGGAGACCACCTTTGCACATATTGTTCCTAGATGTGCAATTTTTTCTTAATCTCCAAGGGATAGAAAGTGGAGTGGCTAAATTTCCAGTTGTTTATCTGATCCCACTGACTCTGCTGAGAAAGGACATTTGCCACTTATTTGGGGGCGACATGTGCTTTGTACAGATTAATGTTTTGCAGTGGGAAACAGGAGGTATGGAATGGTTAAGGGAACTGTGGACTGGCTGGCAGGGTTCAGGGTAACAGTCTTGCTGGGCTGAGGAAGCTGTCTTTATCCTGGTAGCTTGACAGGCATCAGGAGAAAGTGAAATGAAACAAGGGATAATTTATAGTCATGGGTTTGGATATCAATTTTTTTCTCCCATGAGGCAGTGGACCTTCAGGAGCATCTTCCCAGAGAGACAGACCTAGTCTAGTGACCTAAGCCATTGATTAAACAGTGTCACAGAAGACCCACCAGCTACAGTGACCTGATCCCAGGGGTTCTGTGTGTCGTGGGTTCTGGCCACAGAAAGCCACGGTACTAACTTAGCAAGATAAGTGTGGCATTTTCTCATGTGTCATATAAAAAGTAGCATCTTTTATGGCAAGTTGAATGAATTAAAGCAGATTAGTGTCCATGATGCCAAGTTGTATCTAAAACCCTTTTGACATGAATAGTAAAAACCCTACCTGGCTCATCACACTCTTTTCAGACGCGATACCTTCCTCACACATTCCCACTGCCCCTACCCCAAGGCCTGACACCAGAGCCCTTCTCTGTGATTAGGAAGTGCCCTCCAGGATTTCATGCAGGCAGCTAACGCCTCTTCTTCCCTAGGCTAGCCTGCAGGGTGTCTCAGACTCCTGGCAGAGCTGGATCCCTCCCTCCCGGAGACGCTGGCTCCTCCACCAGCTTCAGACAGGAGCCACTGAAAGGAGCTGAGGAAGACCTGGTTTTTGTTTTCCTACTGGAGGGAATGACTCCTTATTCCCCAGTTCAGCTGAGCAAGTCTCTCACAACGCAAGTCCAACTCCCAGAAGGTAAGACTTGATGCATTCTGGTTCCGAGGCAGGTGTTCTAAATTAACTGCCATAAATACTGGGGCGTGGAGCAGTCAACAACAACTTGAAAACGGGAATTTTTGCTAAACCAAATAAAAATATTGCAGTATCTCTTAGAATTCTTAGAAGTCCAATTTTGGGGTAGCTGATTAAACACTTTATCCCAGCCAACCTCCAATGGAGAATCTGCTATTTTAACAAAATTTTCCTTTTGCTGTGGTGGGGAGGCGGGGCTCCCACCTCATGGGTCCAGAATGCACCCCCACACCACTGCAGATGTGCCATCCGCAGAGACGGGTGAGGAAGCGGCCCCACAGGGTTAGCGGTGTGCCCTGCGGTGCTGGCCCTGGGAAGAGTGGGGCTGACAGATTTCTATTTGGGTGGCCTGAATTTGGTAAACGCCCACAGCCTGGCATGCAGACTGAGCTGGGTTCACATGCGTGCTTTCGCCACTTACAATCTGTGCAGAGCTGGACCGCCTGCACAGCCTCTCCCCGCAGACTACAGAGAAGCTGAATCAGGAGAATGGGGTGGAAGTACCTGGCGTGTTGTCCATCATAAATGTAAGGTTCCCTTCCCGTGAGTGCTGCCGGGAGCCAGGTGCATCCAACGGTCAGACTGGACAGGTCACAATTTGTCGTTCATCTGCTTTGATCGCAGCGGCTGAGGGAATAGTGAGAAAAATAACAGACACTGGCGCTGTGGCTACGAGGCTTTCACATGGTCTTCCTGAGCGCGGTACCCGGATATGCCAAGCTTCAGGCGCTTCCCCTCCACCTGAGCCTCGCAGAAAAGTTTCCCTGTGATTTTTTTCTATTTGCATTAAAGCCAGGTCACTACCGGAGAAGGCAATGGCACCCCACTCCAGTACTCTTGTCTGGAAACTCCCATGGGCGAAGGAGCCTGGTGGGCTGCAGTCCATGGGGTCGCTAAGAGTCCGACACGACTGAGCGACTTCACTTTCACTTTTCACCTTCATGCATTGGAGAAGGAAATGGCAACCCACTCCAGTGTTTTTGCCTGGAGAATCCCAGGGACGGAGGAGCCCGATGGGCTGCCGTCTGTGGGGTCGCATAGAGTCGGACACGACTGAAGTGACTTAGCAGCAGCAGCAGCAGATCGCTACCCTAGTGGGGGAAGAAGATTGACAGCAGGTGGGGCTGGTGGGGCGTGGGTGGTGAGGGCACCCGTGTGCCTTCCATCCCCAGGGAGAAAAATACTGACTGGGAAGGAGGGAGAATAGGGGAAGAGAATCTGAAATCTTTTTATTTTTCATTTTTTTCTGTGTTGCTTTCCTTTTTGTGTGTGGCATTGTGTCACAATGGACACAATTGGACACAACATTGTGTCCAATGAGCACTGAGGGAAGGGCTGCCCTTGAAGGAGGGTGTGTGTGTGTGTGTGTGTGTGTGTGTGTGTGTGTGTGTGTGTGTGTGTGTGTGTGTGTGTGTGTTCATTAGTGACCAAGTGTATGTGTGTGTGTTCATTAGTGACCAAGTGACCAGCCCTCACCAAGTCCTTTAGAAACTGAGAGCTCACAGTCTGGCCCCTGGGCAGCCTCCTTGATTCATTAGGAAACTAGAACCTTCTGGGTTAAACTGAGCATTTTGTTTGAATGAAGATTTTTCCCATCTGTGCACACAGACACGGTGGCTGCAGGAGATGCGTGGATTCAAAGGCTTCCCCCAGCCTGGGGGTGCTGGGGAGGGGACGGGAGCATAAGCAATCCATACCATTGCCTCCTTTGTCTGAAGCAGGGACTGGATGTGGAGCGTGTGCTTTCCCCTTCCTCTCCAAGTTCCAGGGAGAACCTTGAACCTGAGGTCGAAGCTATTCAGATTCAATGATTACAGGCAACAAGGAGAGAAATCTTCTAGGGCCCAGCCCTCAGCTGGCAACACCAGCATTCATCTCCTTTTTCTGGAGAAAGTAGGAGATGTCAGTCCTGACCATGGTGTAAGACTTGGGGAACTTCAGAGGGGCCCCAGAGCAGCTCCTCACCTTGCTCATCTTGCCTCTTCTCTGCCTCTCAGCTGCCTGGAGTTGACTATATCATCCTAAGCTCATTTTTTCCTCTGCCTCATCTGGAGACTCCCCCAGAGCAGCATTATTAACTCAGGCAAAGCCCCAAACCTCCCTGGGCCTATTTACCTTTTAAAAAGTCCCTGGTTGAGAAGTTCAAGCTGAATGTGGCTGCAAAAACATCTTATAAACCATAGTACACTGAAGAGCATGATTTTCTTCTTGGGAGGGCAGGGGTGCTGAAATGAGGCTGGCCTGGATTTCATCCTCCTATCTGTGGTAGAGACATCAAACTAGCAGACCTTGGAGTCCCAGGTATGTTGTATTTACACAGTGCTTAAAAATATTTAAAATTCATTGCCAATGTTAAAAAAAAAAAAGGACCGGGAAAATTTTTACATTAAAGAAATGGAGAATGCACTGTTGGTGGGAATGTAAACAGATACAGCCATTATGGAAAACAGTATGGAGATTCCTTAAAAAGCTAGGAATAAAGCTACTATATGGCCCAACAATCCCACTACTAGGCATATACCCTGAGAAAACCATAATTCTATAAGACACATGTACCCCAATGTTCATTGCAGTAATACTTACAATAGCCAGGACATGGAAGCAGCCTAGATATCTATCAACAGATGAGTGGATAAAGAAGTTGTGGTACATTTATATAATATTATTCAGCCATAAAAAGGAATGAATGAGTCAGTTGTAGTGAGGTGGATGAACCTAAAACTTCTTATGTAGAGTGAAGTGAATCAGAAAGAGAAAAACAAGTGTCATATATTAATGCATATATATGGAATCTAGAAAAATGGTGCTGATGAACCTAGGGCAGAATGGACTTGTGGACCCAGAGGAGGACTGTGAGGGTGGAACGAACTGAAACAGCATCACTGGCATATATACACTATCGGGTGTAAACTAGACTGTTGGTGGGAAGCTGCTAAGTAACATGGGGAGCCCAGCCTGGCTCTCTGATGATCTAGAGAGTGGAATGAAGGAAAGGGGGAGGCGAAGGAAGGAAGGGAGATACATATATATGTACGTGTATATATATATATAATTGACTGATTTGCCTTGCATGGCATAAACTAACACAAAGACAAAATTATAGTCACTTTCCACCAATTAAATAAATTAAAAAAAAAAAAAAAGAAATGGATTCCTAACTTCACTTTAAAAATGAGACAGACGGTACCAGTGGCCACAGTGGCCATCTTGGGCTGCAGTGTCTGCCCCTTCACATAGTCGTGTGCTCACTATCTCAACACAGTCTCCACCACCCCTAGTGCCTTACACCCTCGCTGCTCCATCCCCTTGCCTAACTAGCACTTATGGGCATCTGAACATACAGCCTCTGTCCTACTATGGGTTTATCTGAGAAAGTTGCCTCTTATTTCCCACTTTATTTTCCCTGCCCCTACAACCACCATGCTTCCTTCCCATCCAGAGGAGACTTGCCTTTTCTGAAGCAAGGAGGAAATCCATTGCTGAGAGGAACAGTGTACGGAGGATGTCTCCGTAAAGTGCCAGCAAAAGCTTATTCAGGGGTCCTCAGTCTTGAACAGCGGCTCCAAGAGGACTAGGTTTAGTTCCCACTGAGCAGCAGCTACTCAGACATTGAGCATGGTGCTCTGATCAGCTATGGCTATGTAATCAGATACCCCAGAGCTTAGTGGCTTAAAATAATCTGTTAATTTGTCCAACAGTTCTGTAGGTTAACAAGGCTCAGTGGGTAGTAATCACTTACACTATCTCATCCTTCTGCAGTCAGAGGGTAGCTGGACTCAGAGTTGTCCACAGGTTCCACTGGGCTGAAAGTCCGGGATGACCCATTTGCAAGGCTGGCAGTTGATCCTGGCTGGGAGCTCAGCTGGGGCTGTTCACTGAAGCACCTGTATGTGTCCTCTCCCCTGTGGCTGGGGCCTCTCACCATGTGGCAGCTGTGTTCTAAGTGTCCAAAGAGTGAGCATGTCAAGAGCCCCAGGAAGAAGATGCAAAATGTCTTACACATCAGCTTTAGAATCACACAGTGTCTCTTCTGCCATATCTCATCAGTCAAATGCAAGTCACAGAACCTGCCAGATGCAAGAAATCAGGAGTACACAAAGCATGAATAATGCAAGGCATGATTCATTGAGGGAGCCATCTTTGGAAACTTATCACCACAGGTGGCATTGGTGAGGTTGGTCCTTATTTCATAACTCTTTTCACATATGGGTTTTTTTCCTTTTAGAATAACTCATCTCCTCTCCCTTCAGCTTTCCCCAAGGTAAGATATTAATGAGATCGTATTTGAACTCCCTGACAAAGTAATGCCTCCTTATAAAGCATATTATCAGCCTGCCTGATCACTCCCACCTGGGGTCCCCAGAAGACAGGATGAGGGACGACATTGCACATATCTCAACAACAAACAAAACTTCATTAAATCCATTGAAATAACACAGACATTCAGATTTAGCACAGATCAAATCCTATTACCAACAAATTACACTGAATTGCCTCCCCAAATCTGTAGAGCCAGATGTTTTCCAAGCCCTACTTCCTTTAGGCAAACACCCAAAGTAAGCAATGTGAAGGACTCCCAAAGAATGAGAACATCCCCTGACATTGGGTAGGATGGGGTTTGACCCATTTTCTTTTAGTCACAGGTTAATCAGAAAGAATAAACATGTAGGATTCCTGAGTGTGAAGAATGGCTGAGAAACGGGTCCTATTTAAACTGTAGAAAATGCATCTTTACACTGCTAGAAGGCACCCCTTCCCAGGCCTGGGGGATTTCCACCAGATCCTCTGGTCAGCTTCTGGGAGCTTGCAGTGTAACAGTATGTCTGGCACACCACTCCAATTCCAGAATCTTCCCCAGGAAAGATGATAAACTCAAAGGTAAGGGTTTCAGATCATGTAAACTTCTGGGGTAGCAGCAGAAATATTGACATTGCACAGATTTTAGACACTTCCCTGCATAAAGTCCCTGCTTTTACATTTTCTGAATACACACATTTCTTAACATTTTCCTGCTTATTTCTCCTTAATGGAGAAATGGCTTATGTTAGGGTTAGGCCAGATGTTCAGCCATTCAGGAATGCTCCTGCAGACAGCAGTCCCTCTCCCAGGGCAAACTCCTCTGAAGCTCTGTGGGTCTACCTCCTACCCCTGAGCCTTCTCCTAATTACCAGTTCTCATTTCAGGAGACATCTTTCCTTCCCTATTAAAGGTCACAACATCCCAGGCATTCGGTTCCAGCCCATGAAGATCTCTACCTTCTTTACTTCCTCCCTTTGGCCAGTATCTGCTCAGGCCAAGGGAGGAGCAGAGAGCACACAGGAACTGGCTGGAGGCTGGAGGCCAATCAGCCTTCCTCCATGCTTTCTAGAAATGTGGTGTACCTAAAATTGGAGACATCTGTGCTCTTAGCCAAGGTACCATTTGTTCAGGCCTTCTTCATGCTTTCCTCCCTCCCAAATGCATCCATTTCTGCCCTTTTGCCTTTTTTGGCTGAAGAAGGCTACCCTCGTCACCCTTACCCCCAGTCCACAGGCACCTTAACCTTGCTCCAGCTACAGGCAGCCCCTAACCTTCATCATGGCTCACAGTTAGACCCCAGGTCCTCTGTATTGCTGATGGCTGATTGTCTTCCAATTTTGCCTTTCTTGCAACAAGCCTAGGTTGGGAATCTGCTGAAGAGTCTGGGATCCACCATGCAAGAAGAAGCTGCACTGGGGACAGTCTGTATCCAAATTGGGCACAGCCTTTTGTGTGGGTTCGTTTTGCCCATCCCAGCAGATTAACCAGCAAAGCCAGACTTCCTCTTTCTATCTGTGTCTCTCCTCCACCCCAGCCAGCACAAGGCTCTGATCACAGTGGACACTCAGTATTACCGACCCAAAGGCTGGTGGTCCCAGGCTGCACCTAAGGCCAGAGGCTGCCTCTACCTCTATGAGGAACCCAAGTGCTGGGTTGGGTTAAGAAGTCCCTAAGGAGCTCTCTCGGAGAAGGCAATGGCACCCCCACTCCAGTACTCTTGCCTGGAAACTCCCACGGATGGAGGAGCCTGGTGGGCTGCAGTTCACGGGGTCGCTGAGTCAGACACGACTGAGTGACTTCACTTTCACTTTTCACTTTCATGCATTGGAGAAGGAGATGGCAACCCACTCCAGTGTTCTTGCCTGGAGAATCCCAGGGATGGCGGAGCCCAATGGGCTGCCATCTCTGGGGTCACACAGAGTCGGACACGACTGAAGCGACTTAGCAGCAGCAGCAGCAGCAAGCAGCTCTCTGCAGAGAGTGTCCTGGCTGCGTGGTGTGCTGTCGCTTTAGTCGTGACAGACCAGGCTCCTCTGTCCATGGGATTCTCCAGGCAATAATACTGGAGTGAGTTGCCGTGCCCTCCTCCAGGAGATCTCCCCGACCCAGGGATGGAAACCTTGTCTCTTATGTCTCCTGCATTGGCATGAGATACTTGACCACTAGCACCACCTGGGAAGCCCAAGAGTGTCCTTAACTCCCATGATATGTCACACGGGGAGGGTTCTACCAATTTTAAGTCCGTGGTCAGAATTTGTTTCTAGTAGCTTAAGTCTTTCTTAAAGTTTAAGTTTTTTTTTTAACAAGTTGGAGAGATTCAAGATTATCCGTGGGTAACAGCCCTCTTTCTTGCTTGCACTGGAATCCTCCTTCTTGAATCGTGTAGTGTCAGCAGTTCTGAGTGTGGTGTGCAGCCTTCAGCCTGTCCCGTGAGGGCTGAGCCAACAGGAGAGGGGCCATCAGTGTGATGAATCATCGTACAGATTAACTTTCCCCAAATTCTTCATTTTTAAAAAACATGTCTGCATATTTTCTTGGGAACCTGAGCTATGAGCATTGGGTTTATATGCATTTGGGAAGGAAAAAGTTGGGAATTGTGCTTGAAGATGACCTTATTCTCAAAGTACCCCCCCACCACAGAGAATGACCACAGTGCCTGACTCAGTGTGCACATCCCTCTGTGAGGACGCGGAAGCCTGACAGGTCTACACATCACTTGCCTAAGTTTTTTTGCCTCTCCCCAGTGTGATAGAGACTTGGCATGCTAGCCTCAGGGTGCATTGGGAAGCTTGCCTTCTTACATTGTCATTTTATTGATCATGATATATGCCAGTAATTGCGTCTTCTGCTTTATGTATTTTAATTACTTTTTTCCCTCTGTCTTTGAGTCTCTGGGTGATTGGATCACCAAGGGTGTAACTTCAAATTATTCTAATAAAGAAATACATCTGCTATGATGTTGACCCTCTTAATTATTTTTATATAGAGCAACTCCAACGTGAAAATGCATCTGAAGAGATGCTGCTTGTGGAAGCAGAGTTCTTCACTTTGCTAGGCTTCAGAACTGTGAGTGGGAGTTGCTCTGGGACACACACATCAAGCAAAGTAAGGCAGGCTGCAAACCTATGGACTGTGGTGTGTGGAGCTGTGTGTGTGCATGCACATGTGCACCTGCCTGTGTGCACAATTGAGGCACACCTTTCCGAAAGACACAAACCACAGAGCTACTTGATGTTATCTGGACAATAGAACATATTCCAGGATGGGAAACATAATTCAAAACACAGATCAGATGGAACTTTCCCTGGTGGCCCAGTGGTTAAGAATCCACCTTCCAAAGCAGAGGACACGGGTTCTATCCCTGGTCTGGGAACTAAGGTCCCACATGCCATGGGGCAACTAAGCACACATGCCGCAACTAGAGAGCTGAGCACTGCAGTTACTGAGTCCATGTGCTCTAGTGCCCATTCTCTGCAACAAGAGAGGCCCTTGTGCAGCAACTGGAGAAAGCTTGAGTGCCTCAAAAAGACCACCACAGAGTAAAATTCAACCACCACCAACAATGATCATCTGCTCTCTGTGTTCAAAAGGAGCTGCCGTATCAGAAAATGTTCTCTGTCCTCTAACCTTCCTTGTCTATTCCCTGCATGCTGCCAGGATGCTGCATCTTTACTGTAACTTAGGGTGGGAACCAGTGCAGGGAATCTGGGGTGTGACCCCCATCGAAGCCCCAAGGGTTGCTCCTTGAACTGACCTTCCCTCCCCTTGCTGCCCAGTGGTAAAGGCAGGATCAGATAAGAGCAGATGAAGCTTACGCCAGCCCTCAGAACCAGAAGATCCCTTTCCTTTCAATTCCTACTTCATTTGGTGAGAAAATTTTTTTAAAAAAGCCAATTCTGAACAAATTCTTTATATCTTTGTTGCATGATTAAAATGAACAAACATATATAGTTTAATTTTTTTTTAATGATTTTTATACATTATGTCTGTCATCTTATAGTTTTTTTTCACTTAATAGCTGAAGAACTGAGACTCAGAGGAGTGAAGTGACTACTCTGAAAACGCACAGCAGTTATGGCAAAGCCAGAACTGGAATCTCCCTCATCTGACTTCAAGATCAGTTCTTTCCAACACATTTTTCCTCTTAATTCCTCCGCCCTCCCTAGCCTATTTCTCTTTATTTCATCAGGAATCAATATATTACTCTACCAATATTAATATTAATTAATATTAATTATAATTAATATAATTGATAATAATTGTTAATATTAATCAATATATTACTCTATCAATATATTACTCTAACATTATAAAACCACCTTTTCCTCCTTTAGATACCACTTAACAGACTGATTTTCTTGGATGGTTTTAGGAAAATCACCTCATTACAAACTGGCTGCAGTACACATATCCATACACAAGCGTCCTTGGTCCAAGTACTGGAGCTGCGGGGGCTGCAACAGCAGCTGAAGGGACCTGGCCAAGACACGCCTCTGTTCTGTGCTGTGAATGCCCCAGGCTTCTGTCCCACTGACCCAGCTTCTCAGGCTCAGTGATTCCTCTGGGAATTTAGAGGACATTTATAGTTATCACTAGGTACTACTAAGTGCTAGTCTCTCTGCTTGATGCTCTATGCATATTATCTTTTATCTTCAAAGATCCCTATAAGATACGGATGGTAGTAATGATGATCACCCCGAGTTCACAGGTTAGGAAATGGAGGTTCAAGGAGTTTCAAAGTGAAAGTGAAAGTCGCTCAGTTGTGTTTGACTCTTTGTGACCCCGTGGACTATACAGTTCGTGGAATTCTCCAGACCAAAATACTGGAGTAGGTAGCCTTTCCCTTCTCCAAGGGACATTCCTCAACTCAGGGGTGGAATCCAGGTCTCCCACATTGCAGGCAGATTCTTTACCAGCTGAACCACAGGGAAGCTTAAGGAGTTTCAGTTCAGTCGCTCAGTCGTGTCCAACTCTTTGTGATCCCATGAATCGCAGCACGCCAGGCCTCCCTGTCCATCACCAACTCCCGGAGTTCACCCAAACTCACATCCATCGAGTCAGTGATGCCATCCAGCCATCTCATCCTCTTTCATCCCCTTCTCCTCCTACCCCCAATCCCTCCCAGCATTAGTCTTTTCCAGGAAGTTAACTCTTCACATGAGGTGGCCAAAGTACTGGAGTTTCAGCTTTAGCATCAGTCCTTCCAAAGAATACCCAGGACCGATCTCTTTCAGAATGGACTGGTTGGATCTCCTTGCAGTCCAAGGGACTCAAGAGTCTTCTCCAACACCACAGTTCAAAAGCATCAATTCTTCAGCACTCAGCTTTCTTCACAGTCCAACTTCATATCCATACATGACCACTGGAAAAACCATAGCCTTGACTAGACGGACCTTTGTTAGCGAAGTAATATCTCTGCTCTTGAATATGCTATCTAGGTTGGTCATAACTTTCCTTCCAAGGAGTAAGCATCTTTTAATTTCATGGCTAACGGTCACCATCTGCAGTGATTTTGGAGTCCCCAAAATAAAGTCTGACAGTTTCCACTGTTTCCCCATCTATTTCCCATGAAGTGATGGGACCAGATGCCATGATCTTCGTTTTCTGAATGTTGAGCTTTAAGCCAACTTTTTAACTCTCCTCTTTCACTTTCATCAAGAGGCTTTTTAGTTCCTCTTCACTTTCTGCCATAAGGGTGGTGTCATCTGCGTATATGAGGTCATTGATATTTCTCCCAGCAATCTTGATTCCAGCTTGTGCTTCTTCCAGTCCAGCATTTCTCATGATGTACTCTGCATATAAGTTAAATAAGCAGGGTGACAATATATAGCCTTAATGTACTCCGTTTCCTATTTGGAACCAGTCTGTTGTTCCATGTCCGGTTCTAACTATTGCTTCCTGATCTGCATATAGGTTTCTCAAGAGGCCAGTCAGGTGGTCTGGTATTCCCATCTCTTCCAAAATTTTCCACAGTTTATTGTGATCCACACAGTTAGGCCATTGTTTATGCAGAGCTGCAATTTATTTTGTCTCTAAAGTCCACATTGTTTCTTTATATTCACTTTTCCTTTGTATTTTGATATTAACTGCTTGATCTGAGAGAACAAAAAGATTCTTGATATCTTAATGGAGAAAAACATGGAAAACATTATTATCAACACTCTTCAGGTTACCCTTAAAACCACAGGATGAAGCCTGTAGCCCGAGGCTCATGAATGGTGAACTGGCATAAAGAATGTTAGAATCAGGAATTCCAGACTCTAACTCCAAAGTCCTAGCTAAGTGCACTGCTGCTGCTAAGTCGCTTCAGTCGTGTCCGACTCAGTGCGACCCCATAGACGGAAGCCCACCAGGCTCCCACGTCCCAGGGATTCTCCGGGCAAGAACACTGGAGTGGGTTGCCATTTCCTTCTCTAGTGCAGGAAAGTGAAAAGTGAAAGGAAGTCGCTCAGTCGTGTCCGATTCTTAGCGACCCCATGGACTGCAGCCTACCAGGCTCCTCCATCCATAGGAGTTTCCAGGCAAGAATACTGGAGTGGGGTGCCATTGCACTAGGTCGCACTAACCACCTGTGTGGCCTTGGGAAAGTTGATTTGCCTCTCTGGACCTCCATTTCCTTACCTGTATAAGCAAGAGCTTAGAGAAGGGGCTCTCTGAAGCCCCACCCTGTTCTAAGACTCCCATCACCACACCTATTGGGATCTGTTCCTTTTCAGGACAATTCTGCCACTCATAATCTTATGAAGCAAAAAACTCCATTCCCCATAACCACACATTCCTCATTCCCACTTCCCCAAAGCATATGGTGCCATGATGCATCCAGGAGCACTGTGAATGGAGGTGAGGAGTGAATGAACATCAGCAGTCAACATGATGAGTTGGTCCTTGTTGTCCTTACTACTGAGCATCTACAGTGGGTATGGGAGATGGTCCTTTTACCAGTTATTCAAGGACGTGGTCTCTGTCTTGGTAGAGTTAATTATTTCAAATTCTCTCCTTTATGGTCCTGTCAGCAACTCTGTTGTGCCCTAGTCTCATTTTTGGCATTTTCTATTTTTTAATATCTCTCCATGTTTGGCATATTAATTAAACATTTTTTTTAAAAACTAGGCTTTAAATAAAAAATATAAGCTGTTTCATGTTGGCTCATGAGGGGAGGGTTGAGTGAAGACCTATTTCCGATGTGCAGGGGAAGTGTCAAGTGACATGAGGAAGAACGGATGGCAAGATGTTTGATTTTGACATTAATCAATTTCTCTGTTCTTTCTCAGTCCCCCAACTCCATCCTAATTTTACCTTTTATCGTAAAGGCTCAGGACCCTGATGGAGAAGGGGGTTTGTGGCGGGGGGTGGGGGTGGAGGGAGAGTGTGGGGATATTGAGAGGGTGAGGAAAGAACAGAGCGAATTAAGGATATTTCCTGAGCTATCATTTGGCACAGAATCCATCAAAATACTGATCATCAAAAGTCAGACTTTCATTTTTAAAAACAAATCCAGGTTTTTGTTTTGCTTTGTCATTTGCTTGGGTTTTTTTTTTTTTCTTTAATCATTGGCAAGATTGTAATTTTTGGAATGTCATTGATTTCTTCTGTTGATTACAAAAGCCATGTACCCCACCAAACCTGCTCAGAGAAGAGCTCTGTGGCTAGGCTGGTACCCCAGCCTGAGGGAAGCCCAGCATAGCTCTATCCGCCTGCGTCAGGCGTGCAGGAATTCAGCATTCTCTGCTCCTGCCCTAGGGAGGGAAGGGGCTGCGGAGAGGAGGGCAGGGCCTCTGAGGCGTTTGCCAAAGTATCACAAGCACTTAGAGTAGGAACATATTCAACAGAAATTCCCTCCCCAGGGGTACACTGGGCAGCAGGGTGATGGGGTAGGGAGTAGGTAAGGTGGTGAACAAAACGTTGATCTGTGATGATGACCTGAAGAAGCATGGAAAGATTTTTATTAATGACACATGTTGCAGATGCTCCTGCCAGCTACAGACTGGGGTCATCGTGTGTTGGGATCCCGCTCTGTGGCTGGCCTGGTGAGGAAGAGCACCCACGTGGCTCAATCACAGAAGACTCCTATGCTGTTAGGTTGGAGGTGGGTGGTGAACTGATCTAAATCCACAGGACTTAAGATGGGAGGGAAAGGGTACAAGTGCCTCCCTTTCATCGCCATAATACTGCCAAGGCCATGAAAGTATGAACTGGCCCCAGGCCAACAAAAGAGCAGTGTAAGATGCAAGGAGAGACCCTCAGAGTGTGGTGGCTGCATGGTCACGATCCCCCAAAACACTGAAGTGAAAATAAATCAATGGGTCACTATGTCTTGATGGGTTAAAACATCGGTCTGCTTTCTTTTTATTTTCTTCACTGATGTTGGATCACTGAATTAATGAGTCTGGTCTCCATTCCCTGTTGGTTTGACTTGGATGTAAATGTGGGGAGGAGAATCCTAGGTTGTGTATCTGTTCTAGACAATTGTTTGTATTGGGGTAGCTGAGGACTATGGGGACAGAAAAATGAAAAGGAAACAGAGGTGATAAGAAGTGGGTCAAGGTAAGGATTATTGAGGGCTGGTGGCATAAGGGACCAGGACAAACTGAGATTGTAGCAAAGAGAAATTTTGAGATGAATGACTTCTGAAAAACTATTTATGCCACAGTCCCAGATATTGTATAAAAAATATTTTGAAGTTCTTGCGACTTATACAGAATATTTAATAAATGTACACTTTTATTGTCACAAGATACCATTTTAAGTTGAAATGGGTTTATGGAGTTTCAATAGGATATTCGCTTTGAATGGATGGGATAGACAGACGTGATTGTGAATTACCTGAGATCTGAGAAAGACCCCTGGGAAAGGCACTTGACTTTGTGTAGGATTAATCGCCCTCTAAAATCTCAAGTTCATTTACATATATTTCTAAGAGACACTGAACCACATTCATTTCCTCAGCAGCTCTGCTTTTTCAGTTTACTGACACCAGGCTCTCTAAGGCTATTGTCATGATGGTACTTGAAGCCTATTCTGGTTGGCTAGAATATCCTTTGAAATTGTCTCATACCTACTTTTTCAGAATGTGTACAGTGAGGAAAATTCATTTCCTTCCTGTCGAGAGAAGTTAATGATCATTTTCTGTTATATTAAAATATTAGCCATTGTTATGACTTCAGTTTAATGTTCCTGCAGAAATCACCACATGCTGCAGAGTTTAGCTATGCCACGGTCAAAGCACCTGTGTGTTATTTCAGTTTCTCTTTAAAAAAAATGGGTTGCTGCAGATGAGTTATGGGGGAAAAAGGAAAATCACACCATTCCAGGAGAATTATTCAGTAATTATATTTTTAAACTCACTTTGAGCATGAAAACCCAAATTTTTAACAATGTTGTCTCCAGAATATAATTATAAGTGCCACATTGAGTCTCTGAACCAGAAATAAGAGCCTTCCTTTAAGACATAATAAATGCTTTAAGTGTCAGGACAATGTTCCTCTTCAGGGAGAGATGAAAAGTAGAATTACAGGCTATTTCTGCATTATATTTCCTCATGTAGTTTAGTTACCATTGTTATTTTTTCAATTTCCTGCCCTCCTTGGGGGTTCATCAACTGTGTCCACAAGGACAAAGACAGGCTGGGAAATGGACAAATGGAAAAACCAGAGTGACCTCAGAGGATTCCCAAACTCCATGAATTAGGGGTATCTCTTTCCATATTTTGGCAAATGTCTGACCACTGGGGCCAGAATTTTAGCAATGTGAAGGAGACTGTAGTGGGAGCAGTGAAAGGAAGGGGACAAAAAGCTGGGATCTTAAAGTGGGGTGAGATACTTTTGAGAAGGGGGAACAGTCTGGAATTCATTCCCAGCAGGCCAATCTAGTATTAATTCTTTTCCTTCTTTGTTATTTGTATTAGTTCAATAGGGCTGCCATAACAAAATACATGCCACACATGGGGTGGCTTAAGCAACCCAACTTTGTTTTCTCACAGTTTTGGAGGCTGGATGTCCATGATCAAGGCATCAGCACAGTTGGTTTCCACTGAGGTCTCTCTCCTTGCCTAGCAGACAGCCACCCTCTTGTTACCTTGTTACAGGTTTCTCGTCTATGCACGCCCACCCCTGATGTATTAGTCTTCATATAAAGAAGGTGCTACTCAGATGCGCTCAATCATCCCTTTGAAAGGCTTACGTCCAAGTTACTCATATGTGTTAGGGGTTACTGGGGCTTCCCTCGTAGCTCAGTTGGTAGAGAATCACCTACAATGCAGGAGACCTGGGTTCGAACCCCTGGAAAAGGAAGTGGCTTCCCACTCCAGTATTCTTGCCTGGAAAATTCCATGGACAGAGGAACCTGGTGGGCTATAGTCCATGGGGCTGCAAGGATCAGACACGACGTAGTGACTAAATCACAACCACCGTACAACTTCATTTTATCTTAATCACCTCTTTGAAGCCCCTATCTCCAGATACATAAGCTCCTACAATATTTCCTTTTATTTTAGATAGTAAGTTTCATACAAAATACACTAATAAGTATCTTTAGATATTCCAATTGTTTTATGGGTTATCCATATATAACCTGGATTTTCACTACCCACATCCCCCACCTTTGGAGAGAGTAAGATAAACTTGATTCAAAACCACTTTCACCATCCATTAAAGTTCAAAGTGTGTGCTGTGATTCCTGGGACCATCCAGGCCCTAAGTTGTATGGGCTCCTCCCACTGAATTAACAATCATGGGTGCTGCCTCTATTTTACCCATCACAACAAAACCTAACACTCATCTCCTGCAGGCGTTTTCCCAAACCTCCACTCACACCCAGAATTTTGTGAGCTTCATTATTTTACTTAAGAATTAGGAGCTGGAACTTCCCTAGTGGTCCAGTGGTGAAGAATCCAGTGTGCAATGCAGGGGATTGCACGGGATCAGGTTTGATCCCCAGTCAGGGAACTAAGATCCCACATGCCACGGGGCAACTAAGCCCACACCCTACAATGAGAGATCCCACATGCCACAACTGAGGCCTGACATAGCCAAAAATATGTGCATACATGTATACATACATATGTGTTAAGAAAAAGAATTTGGAGCTGCAGCCAGGGCCATGGAGAGGGGCTCTCCTCACACAGAGCACAAATACCTCTTGCCAGTCTCTGTCATTCCCACTCACCCACTTCCCATCTCTTTCTTTTCTTTTCTCTCCTTTCTCACTTATGATTATGACAAATTCCTCTCCTTATCTCATGCAGATATTTAATAATAACTTTTCTAGCTTGAATATCCTCTTGGGTCTCACCCTCCAACCAACTGGCTTGCTAAAAGTACATATTTCATCCAAATATATTCAGGGCTCTCTTTAAGAAGAATTCTGGTGAGTATAATTTTCTCTACCTTGTTATAAGCACATAAGTTAGCTCCTATTTTTGGTCCAACCCCCATGTTCATCCTGTACATCCACAGCAGTATGCTGGGGGCATCTCCTTCAACTCTTGCCTCTAAGAGAGAAGGAAACTGAGAATACTGCTCGCCTGGTGCAGCCACAGCTCTTCAGAAAACAGCACCAGTTCAGTTCAGTTCAGTTCAGTTCAGTTCATTCGGTCAGTCATGTCTGATTCTTTGCAACCCCATGGAGTGCAGCATGCCAGGCCTCCCTGTCCATCACCAACTCCTGGAGCTTGCTCAAACTCATGTGCATTGAGTCGCTGATACCATCCAACCATCTCATCCTCTGTTCTCCCCTTCTCCTCTCACCTTCAATCTTTCCCAGCATCAGGGTCTTTTCCAATGAGTCAGCTCTTTGCATCAGGTGGCCAAGGTACTGGAGTTTCAGCTTCAACGTCCTTTCAATGAATATTCAGGACTGATTTCCTTTAGGATGGACTGGTTGGATCTCCTTGCAGTCCAAGGGACTCTCAAGAGTCTTCTCCAACACCACAGTTCAAAAGCATCAATTCTTTGATGCTCAGCTTTCTTTATAGTCCAACTCTCACATCCATATATGACTACTGGAAAAACCATAGCTTTGACTAGATGGACCTTTGTGGGCAAAGTAATGCCTTTGCTTTTTGGCAAAGGCATCTAGGTTGGTCATAACTTTTCTTCCAGTGACCATGGCTATGCAAAGTGATGCCACCCACACTTAAAAGTCTTCATTTATTTCACTGAAATGCAGTATTCCTCGGTGTGATAACTTTGCAGTTTTCATCTCAGGCAATCCTATGGCTGCAGGCAGCCGGTTTAAGCCTGCCTCTTCTAGACTTCTGAGTTTTCTCAGCTCATAGTCAGTATTCCTGCAGCCAAGGAATTTTCACTTGCCACGGGAAAAAATTCTCTGAATATTTGCGTCTCACCCAACTCAGATCACAAAGGATAAATAGGCACACTCTCTTTGAACTTGACTTCAGGGGTATGTCCATCAATCCAAGTGATTCTGGCTGCCAGAGACTGCATACTTCAACAACCCCAAGCCCAGTTCCTCCCCAGTATCTTCTTGAATCCCCAATTCCTCTTTTTCCTATTAAGAAGGGATAGTCAAGGTTCTTAACATTCTTTCCTTCATGTCCCTTCTGTCCCTTTCCTTATTCCCCAGTCCTCTCCAATTTGCACACTCTCCCTAGGACTCAAATACCAGACGGTATCCCATTATTTGACAAAAACTCTCCAAGCAAGAGTGAGGATAAGGACTCTGAGTGTGAGGGCACTTGAGCTCTGCAATATTTTCAACCCACCCAAGCTGCCTGCAGTGCAGAAATGCACTTCATGGAACGGAAGCATGCATGCGGTGATTCCTGCAAAATGTCACTGTCCTCAGAAGCCACAGAGTCATGAGTTCCTGATATATTCCAGGCCTTGCAATAAAGAATCATAACATCTTAGTTTTTCCTTGTCTGAGCTATCGTGTCAGCCATTTTTGTTAGTTTTCAGACCCTCTTGTCAATAAAAAGCATTTCTATTTCTCCACCACCAAGCATTCCCCTGGGTCTATTTGCTGAAGGATATTCTAATGGGTACAATATTTGTATACCACTGCATTTCCATTACACCTGCCTCATTATCTTACAGAAATATATCTGTCCTTTGTTTGGAAATGTGCTTATTGTGGAGCCTGGTGAATCTCAGGCTGAAAGCAGAGATTTACGAGCTGTCCTCCAGTTCCTGGCGGCTCTCTCCTAAGGCCACAACCCTGAAAGATCAGTCACTGCCGCGTGTTTTGGTGTCAACTCTGAAATTCTGCGTTTTAAGAACATATCCTAATGAAACCTCGGAAACAGCATGGGAAGGATTTGCTCCTGCCATGCCCCAGAAGGTCACATGCTCTAATTCAGCTTGAAGGGACACTAATCATATTCAGATGTGACTAGAGAGGCTTACGGTTGGAGATGACACCATCATTTGCATAGGATGTAAAAGTGAAGGACCATTAATTTTATAGCATTAATTGAAGAGCAGAAGTGTTAGACCTCTATAATTATCTTCAGTGAATAGACATCTTCACAAGTGAGGCTTGCGTGTGTGACTATGGAGGGTACAGATATCAACAGCAAAGGTAAGGCTCCAGCTATCCTCTTCAAGATGCACAGATTAGTGGATCCTTCAGTTAAAAGTTTAACTCAAAACTGAATTGTTCCCTCTGTGTAGAAATAAGACCTTGTGGATTTTAGGCTCCTAAGAGGATATTCTGTCCAGACCTGCATGCCACATTTCAGAGCTGCTGAGAGAGAGCATGAGGAGGACACTCTGCAGCCCTGGGATATAGTGGATGTCCCTGTATGGCATCCCCGTCTGTGCTCCCATGTATGGCATCCCCACTAGGGCCTGGCACCCCTTCCAGCTCCTGATTTCATTTTCATGTACTAGTCCTATATATCATTCCCACAGGTCAAACTCTTAGCAAAAGGGCTGTGGAGCCACATGGGTAAATCACATTCAACAATCACTCTGCAATGTCAGCCAGCTTACTGTTTGCAACCCAGGTCAGCACAGAAAGTGGCATTTCTAAGGATTTAAACAGGAGACCATAAAGAACCATCTGAGGGAGTTATTAGTCTCATAGCCAAAAACAAAGTAGAATAAGGGGTATGGATTGGGAATGGGATGGGCATGAAACAACCAGAGGGCAAGTTGAGTTTCATGATTGCAGGCAACATGATGCCGAGGTCCAAAGCAGAGACTGTGGTTCATGTCAATCTTTGTTTCTGCCTGAGTGGGTGAGAAGATGGAGGAAAGCACTGGGAATAAGAGAACTGGGCGGAGGAGGTGCAGTCCAAGATTTAAGAGCTTTAGGAGTTCTGCTGATTATCCTGCCACACAAGACTCATCACTTGGAAAAACAAAAAACATATGATCTGCTTTGGAACCTTAGAGTCACAGAATCTCCCTGGTGTGTAATTTAGGGTTCCTGGGGGAAAGGTTGGGAGCCACTGGTGTAAATAAAGTAAGACATTAGCTAATGAGGTAACATGATGCATATACTCGGTCAAAGCTCCTCTCTCCAGGGGCTCTGTGGAAGTGACAATGCTGATGGGAATTTCAGGTATCATTGTGCACAGGTTGAGAAGAAACCTGGGGCCTAGGACTTTTAAGATATTTTGAGCTCAGAAACGTTGTCTAATTTTGTGATAAGCTTCACTAGGTATAAGGAGCTCACTCAGGATGGTGAAAAGTGAAGTGAAAGTTGTGCAGTCTTGTCAGATGCTTTGTGACCCCATGGAATTCTCTAGGCTAGAATGCTGGAGTGGGTAGCCTATCCCTTCTCCAGTGGGTCTTCCCAACCCAGGATTCAAACTGAGGTCTCCTGCATTGCAAGTGGATTCTTACCAACTGAGCTATCAGGAGGCTTCCACTAAATTCCTCAATTTGCTCTTAGTTTCCTGGTTCATTTACTTAGTTCGGTACTACGTCATCTCATGATAACCAGAGAGGGCTGGTCCAGGACCCTCCACAGATCAAGTCTTTTACATAAAATGCAGTAATACCATCTGCTCTCCAAATCCAAGGATACCGAACTCAGGTACAGAGGGCTGACTGTATACCTTTTTCTTTTGATTACTATCTTGAGATAAATTTTACATGCAATAAACTTTACAAATTTAAAACATACACTTTGATGTGTTTGGAGATATGCATTGTTGTTGTTGAGTCACTCAGTCATGTCTGACTCTTTGCGACACCATGGATTGCAGCACAGTACTCTTGCCTGGAAAATCCCATGGGCGGAGGAGCCTGGTGGGCTGCAGTCCATGGGGTCGCTAAGAGTCAGATATGACTGAGTGGCTTCACTTTCACTTTCCACTTTCCACTTTCATGCATTAGAGAAGGAAATGGCAACCCATTCCAGTGTTCTTGCCTGGAGAATCCCAGGGACGGGGGAGCCGGGTGGGCTGCCGTCTATGGGGTCGCACAGAGTCGGACGCGACTGAAGCGACTTAGCAGCAGCAGCAGCAGCAGCAGCAGGCTTCCCTGTCTTTCAGCATCTCCTGAAGCTTGCTTAAACTCCTACCCATTGAGTTGATGATGCCATCCAACCATCTCATCCTCTATTGTCCCCTTTTCTTCCTGCCTTCTATCTTTCCCAGCATCAGGGTCTTTTCCAATGAGTCAGGTCTTTGCATAAGGTGGTCAAAGTATTAGAGCTTTAGCATCAGTCCTTCCAATGAAAATTCAGGGTTGATTTCTTTTAGGATTTGACTGATTGACTTTCTTTAGTAATGATCTCCTTGGAGATATGTATATATCTATATCTATCTATCTATCATCTATATATAGATAAAATGAAAGTGTTAGTCACTCAGTCATGTCTGATTCTGTGACCCCATAGACTGTGGCCCTCCAGGCTCCTCTGTCCATAGGATTCTCCAGGCAAGAATCCTGGAGTGAGTAGCCATTCCCTCCTCCAGGGGATCTTCCCAACCCAGGGATTGAACCCAGGCATCTCTCTCATTGCAGGCAGACTCTTTACCATCTGAACCACCAGGGAATATATATATGTAAAATCATAATGCCAAACATTTCTCTTATTTTCAAAAGCTTCCTTGTGTCCCTCTTCAATCTCTCCCTCCCTCTGCCCTTGTCCCCAGCAACCACCGATTGTTTTCTGTCACTGTAGGTCAGTGTGCATTTTCTAGAATTTTGTGTAAAAGAATCATTCAGTATGTACTCTTTTCTGTCAGGCTTCTTTCATTCAGCTGTACTGTCTTCCTTGGTACTCCACTAGAGATATATTCCCTCCCACGCCGGAATCAGTCCCACACACCAAGGTGGTCATAGTATGACAAGATACATATGATGCGGACAAAGTATTGGGTTTTGTATATAACCACTTTCTGAGATGCTCAAGGAATTATATAGCCATCCACCTGACTGGTAAGTTAGGAGTGTGACTTTCTTTTGGATGAGGCACTAATTCTTATATTTGCTCTTATTCTGTAATTGAAATTCCAAGGACTTAAAGGAGCTTCAAAACAGTCTATACACCTGGGTGTCACACATCCTTACTTCATTTTATTACTTCCACAAAGTGGTACATCGACTTCCTGTGTGGAATGTAAACCAAGTTGATGCACCTGTGAGTGAGAGTGATTTACTTCGTGCTTGTTTTTCTAACAGCCCGTTGGATCTGGAAATGCCAAGTGGATGGGGATTGTATTAAGTGGCCTCAAAGGCCCTCCATCTTCCTTGACTCCAAGAGGATGAATGACTTACCCAAAGGTCAGCTCGGAAGCCATGCAAATGCGGAAGCAGCTTAGGTGATTCAGGTAAGACTCCTACGATTGTCAGAAGCAAGAAAAAGTGAAGTGGGTCAAAAATCAAAGAAAATAAAACGAAGGCTTCCCTGATAGCTTAGCTGGTAAAGAATCCACCTGCAGTGCAGCAGACCCCAGTTTGGCTCCCGGGCTGGGAAGATCCTGTGGAGATAGGCTACTCATTCCAGTGTACTTGTGCTTCCACGGTGTCTCAGTCAGTAAAGAATCTGCCCACAGCACAGACGACACGGGTTCGACCCCTGGGTTGGAAAGATCCCCTGGAGGAGGGCACGGCAACCCACTCCAGTATTCTTGCCTGGATAATTTCATGGACAAAGGAGCCTGGTAGGCTACAGTTCATGGGGTCACAAGGAGTCAGACACGACTCAACTACTTTCACTTTCACTTTTCAGTGGCTCAAACAGTTGAAATTCCTGGGGGTGCTGGGTTGGATCCAGAGATTTAAACATGTCCTCAGCACCCAGACTCTCTCCGTCTCTCAGCTCTGGCTTTCTCTGTCTTGATTTGATTCTCAGGCAGCTCTCTGTCTGGTGACCCCGACAGCTCCAGACATAAATCCTGCCACCAAGCCAAAGGGAAACAGAGTTTCTCACACAGTTCCCTGGCAGTTCAGATGGTAAAGAACCTGCCTGCAATGCAGGAGACCTGGGTGACAAAGAGTCAGACACAACTGAGTGACTAACACACACACATCCCCACCAAAGACTGAGTTTTAATGCCCTGAGTTCAGTCGTATGTCATTACCAAAGCCAGGGAATGGAATATGCTTGTTGGTCAGAGATGCACTGTGTATATTCACTCATGGGTGGGGGATAGACTGACAGTTAGTCAACTACATGGACTAATGTTTAAGGGAGAGTAATTCCCCCAGTAAATATCCAAAGAAAGGGGAATAGATGTTAAGCACATAGCAAAAACCGCCCACTATAATTTCTGCTTTCTTACTGTGTTGTATATAATTCCCATGGCTTCCTTCAAAAAAATATAGGGCTTTTTTAGGCATTCCTGTGTGTCTACTCACTTTTTCAGTCTTGTCCTATTATGGACATATCCCTAGCATTAAAAAATTATAACCAAGCTTATTTTACTCTCCCAAGGCTGGAAACCATGATCTTCACTTAAAGATGTCAAACATTCTGTAAAAGTGAGATAACATCTCAATGGAAATTTGGATAGTAGTGTTCAGGGCATGGGTCTTCCTTGTGACTCACTTACCTCACATGCCCAATGGGAATAAATAACTCTGTTACTGTCCATATGTGGGAGGTAGAGGTTTGGGGCTCAATCTGATCATCTCACGAAGGCCCTTCTCTGATTCTGTTCATGATTTCACAGGAACTGGCAGGGTGGTGTAATAAATTACTCAAAGTCAAAATTCTCACTGGAATTAAAAATGGGAACCAGCTGCTGGTGGTAAAGGACATAATTCATGCTTTGAGTGGCTTTCATGTATGAGGGAATCCTGCCATCCCTAGGATACAGCTTTATGCCGAGGGCATAGGACCAAATATTCCACTGTGAGATTTAAGTTTAGCAAAGAGCGACATGAAGAAAGAAATGTTGACTAGACTCTGAGGCAAATGGTGTAGAAATGGTCATCTTTCAGAAGCCACTAAAGCCTGTATTTGAACCTAATGGGATTGGCAAATTACAAGGTCAATTGAAATCATAGCCTTTTGAGTCTCTTAACTCAACTTTCAAAAAACTAAGATCATGGCATCTGGTCTCATTACCTCATGGCAAATAGAAGGGGAAAAAATGGAAGTAGTGACAGATTTTATTTTCTTGGATTCCAAAATCACTGTTAACAGTGACCGCAGCCATGAAATTAAGATGCTTGCTCCTTGGAAGGAAAGCTATGACAAACCTAAACAGCATATTAAAAGCAAAGACATCACTTTGCTGACAAAGGTCCATCTGGTCAAGTATGGATGTGAGAGCTGGATCATAATGAAGGCTGAGGGCTGAAGAACTGATACTTTCGACTTGTGGTGCTAGAGAAAATTCTTGAGGGTCCCTTGGACTACAAGGGGATCAAACCAATAAATCCTAAAATAAATCAACCTTGAATGTTCATTGGGAGGACTTACGCTGAAGCTCCAAGACTATGGCCATCTGATGCGAAGAACCAACTCATGGGAAAAGACCCTGATGCTGGGAATGGTTGAGGGTGAAAGGAGAAGAGAGCAGCAGAGGATGAGATGGTTAGAAAACATCACCTACTCAATGGACATGAATTTGAGCAAACTCTGGGAGATGGTGAAGGATAGGGAAGCCTGGCATACTGCAGTCCATGGGGTCACAAAGAGTTGGACATGACTTAGTGACTCAACAACAGCAACAATATCAGAGTTAGGACCTTAATAGAGAAGAATATGATCCTGAGATTTTAAATTGAGGATAGATGTGCATTTCTGATGATTCAAAGAATCCTGAGTTCCCATATCACCATGAACTTGCAGAATGGTGGAAATCTTAGTCACAGTGCCAGCTGATGCCAGCTGAGTGATAACACCTTATGTGTTTGGACTGATGCGTGAAGGATGTGGTAAATTGTCATGATAAACTTATGACACTATTTTCCCTTCCATAACCAAAGTGTATGGAATTTGAATCCAAAAAGTAGAAGCAAAAGAGCACTTCTAATTATATCTAATGACCCCATTGAAAAAGTTTTGCTTTTAATTCCCCAATTCTGGGATCTGCCAATTTAAAGTCTTACTGCTTGAGGAAAGAGTGGTCCCACCAGGAATGTGGACTGTTTCATCTAATTAGAAATAAAACTCCTTGTCAAGAAGAGGATATTTTGGAATTTTCATGCCACTTGGATAAACAGGCAATAAAGGGGTTTTTAGACGGTCAACTGGGGTGATTGATTCCAATTAAAAAGACAAAATAGGGTAGTTCATACCATTTTGTGCAAGGAGTATTTCTGGAACCCAGGAGATCTTTTTTAGGTACTTCTGTGTATTGTCCTGTCCAGTGGTAAAATTAAATGGCAACCACACATCAGAAGGATCACTAAGAAGAGGTCTGATGGTCTAGAAATGAAAATTAGGCTCACCCTGTCAGGTAAAGAGCTCTAACTCGCTCATGTGCTGGTTCTGAAGGCAAAAAGAACACGGTCTGGTTGTGCAGGAAGGATGTCATTAACACCACCCACATCTGCATGACCACTTGCAGAAACAAGGACAATAGCGGCCATTCATTTCTCTTCCTTGCCACGTATGTACACTGCCTAGTCTTCATTTCTCCCCTTCTTCTGTTTCCCTTCCATTTTTATAGGAAGTGTGGGTAACACAGGGTGGTAATTAGCTTTATATTTTAGTCTCTGGGCCACAGAATATCAAGATGGGATTGTGACTGAATTGGAGAAAGTGACTATCCCTGGTGACCTTAGAACTCAGTCTGGGAACTGACAAGATTTTACCTTGCCCCTCTTTGGAGGAGAGGGTAAGCAGTTGTACAAGGAACACTTACATGGTGTTAAGCAGAAGCATTTTGCACTTGTGATTAGAGATATTTAGAAAATTAGCATGGAAGAGAGTTTATAGGCAGGTGGACAGGCAAATGGTAAACAGACTGCTGCTGCTGCTGCTAAGTCGTTTCAGTCGTGTCCGACTCTGTGTGACCCCATAGATGGAGGCCCACTAGGCTCCCCTATCCCTGGGATTCTCCAGGCAAGAACACTGGAGTGGGTTGCCATTTCCTTCTCCAATGCATGAAAGTGAAAAGTGAAAGTGAAGTTGCTCAGTCATGTCCGACTCTTCGAGACCCCATGGACTGCAGCCCACCAGGCTCCCTCCATCCATAGGACTTTCCAGGCAAGAGTACTGGAGTGGGGGTGCCATTGCCTTCTCCAGGTAAACAGACTAGACACGCTTTAAGTTGTGGGTTCCCATTTACATTTTGAGCATCCTTTCAGTTTGTGAAATCTTCCACGTTCTGCAGATAGACATCAGACACTCCTTTCTCATCATCCCTTACAGATAGAGATGAGTTTCCAAGACTGGGACCCAGTTGCCACTAATTAGACATGGCACAACTGAAGAGACTTAGCAGCAGCAGCAGACATGGCACATGAGACATCAGTTTGAAAGAGAATGTCATGAAGAAGACAGTGCCATGAAGAGAGCATTCTGTTGCAGGAGGCAGAGGCAGCAGGGCGAGAGGTCCTGGTGATAGCATCCCAGGCTGGGCTGGCAGGGAAAGCCACAGGGCCTGCTCCCATGGTGCAGTCTGGTGGTGCAGACTGGCCGCTGTTCCTGCAAACCCTCCTAGCTTGACTCTCTGTCTTCCTAGAAATTCCTAGAGACACCACAAATTCTTTACTAAGCTTTCTTTCCTGCTTCTGTGAGCTACAGTTGTTTGCAAATAAAGACCCTCGTTGATATCCAGAGGCGCTCTTTCTGCCTGTCTCAGTCAATCCGAAAGAGCACAAAGAAGGGACTTATACTTTTCTGCAGATGTTGGCATATCTCAGTTGTCCTTGGCTCAAAACTCTGAATCCTCATCAGGTAAAGGGGAATGGTTCAACTTAAACATTCCTTTACACAAACAGACATTAGTGCAGCTGCAGTTTGTCTAGAAAACTTAAGGGTGGCCATAAAGGGAAAGCCTATCTGTTTGGGGACATGAAATCCACTTGTAGTCCACAGGATACCATACACCCAAAGTGGGGACTCTCAACAGCGAAGCCTAATTCTATAGATGAATCGTATTTACCCTAATGGCAGCCTAGTGAGATTCATCACTGTGTCCAGGGGGCCATGCATTGGACTACTTGGTTGTTGTTATAGGTTAACAGGCTTGCAATGTAGTTTTACTAAATCTACATTCCCTCCTGGCATTGAAGAAAATTCTGAAGTGGATTATTCCAAAAGAACACTGAATGGATTTTCATTTCAAAATTCAAGGCAGGCCCTTTCAAGGGACTTTAGGGTTTCTAGCCAAGAAGAATATTTAATAAGCCAGAATTCTAGGCATGCTTAAGTTGGTACCTATTGAGCATTCATAACAATTATGGTTTATTATAATTAACATGAAAAATTAGGACTGAGTAGGTATTAGTAAAGTTGTCTAGTCCATCAAAACTCATGTCATCCTGGGTTACTGAACTAAAAATGATGAGAATTATCAAAAGGATGGTTTGTTCCCCGACTATTCACACACACAAACCATCTTTCCTTTATAACCGATTTTAATATGAGCATCTAACATCCCCCCCGCTTTGCTGATACCATATGGTGTTGATGTAGGTTTATTTAGGTTCTGTTATCTGGGGAACTGAAAATTGACTGGGGAGTTAGACAAGCTCTTATCTCCGGCTGGCTCCTTTGCCTGCTTGTACTGCACTTTAAATAAATCACTCAACCTCTGAGCCTCCGTTTTCCCATTTAAAGAATGGGATCAGTGATGTCAGCTTTGCAGGCTCTTGGGAAGCTAGGGAATGGTAAGGCTCTCTTGCTTCCTGGGTGGCTAGGAACTACTGGATGCCAGTGCACCAGTGGTATTCATGAGGAGGCAGCAACAGCCTGCAAAAAAGATACTGACTTTCCTTAGACTCATTATTCAGAAAGCTCAAAAGCAAGTGCCTCCCTTTTTCACATTTCCCTCCAATTTCTTGTTATTTCCCTGGTATTAATTGATGGTGGGCACCCACATTCTGAATTCTCAAGAGGAGGAGATGCTTCCTACTCTTAACATTGCTTACTTTCCTTTTTACTTGCTTTGTTTATTTCTGCAGGGGAGTAAGAAAGAGGGGCCATGCCTTTCTGTGCTAATTGTGTGGGTTACTAGGTCCTTGCCTGGAATGGTCAGGTAAAGCCCTACCTGCTTGCTTTTTCCACAGAGCTTTCCTTGTGGAAAACATTTTGGGGCTCAATGAGGGGCTCATTCCAGAGTCAGGATCTTTATCCCAGCAAAGTTGCCTAGGAGGCATGATGCCATCTGTTATTAGTTAAGGTGAAAGTTAAATTTCTGTAACAAAGAGACCCAACCATAGAGTGACCCATGGACACTATGTTTTTGCAGGTAACAGTCTTGATGCAAGCAGGTCAAGATGGCAGGTGGTTCTTCTCCAGTCATTCTGAAACCCTAGGTGCAATTCTACTTAACTCAAATAGTAAGCTATAACTTGGGTTCCATGTGGGATGTGAGGCATTTTCATATGTTGCTGTGTTTGGATAGAACCTCCCAATTAACAGCACTGGCATCATAACACAATCTTGCAATACTCCTAGAAATCATCCAGTAATCCTAGAAATAGCACCAAAGTGTTAGCCCCTCAGGTATGTCTGATTCTTTGCAGCCCCATGGACTGTAGCCCATCAGGATCCTCTGTCCTTGGGATTCTCCAGGCAAGAACAGTGGAATGGGTTGCCATTCCTTTCTCCAGGTATCTTCCCGACCCAGGGACCAAAGCTGCATCTCCTGCATTGGCAGGTGGATTCTTTACTTCTGAGCCGTCTGGGAAGCCTGTCAGCACATAGCAGTGGACATTTTCTTAGTCAGGAAAGAATGATTTCCCAAGGGGAAGTGGGATTTCTAACTACAGGTGAAACAGATAAAGACCAGAGGAAGGGGAAAAGTAGTCCAGGCAGAGAGTGACATTCACAAAGCCGTGAAATAAAAAGCAGCAAATCCTAATGCAGAATGACTAAAATGTACAAGACCTGGATGACAGGTGGTAAGAACGGAGGCTAGAGAAATAAATAAGGGCCACTTCCTATGGAACACTGATTTGCCACCTAAAGAATCTGGATCAGATCCTGACAGCAATGGAAAACCTTCAAAGAATTTTAGAAGGGTTATTATGAACCCATTTGAGTTTTTAAAAAGATGACGCACCACTCAGAGGAAGGGCATTCCTAACTGATCTCAGACCCTCTAGCATCACCTGGGGGGCCAGTTAAAACTGACGGATCTGTGCTCCCCCCTTGTTGTTATCGTTCAGCTGCTCAATTGTGTTCAACTCTTTGTGACCCCCACGGACCTTACAGTTACAAAATCAGAATCCCAAGGGGTAAACCCACAAGCCTAAACTGATTCAGAAGACATTCTCCAAGTGACTCTTAGGCCTGCTCGATACTTAAATGTCAGCGGTGGCATTCTTCAGGGCCGAGGGCCCGAGAAAGGGGCGTCCAGTGGTAGAGACACGAAAGAAGCCTAATGTGGTAACCGATTTGGATGCGGAGGGTAGGGAAGCTTTAATCCCCAGAATGGGGAATTAGGGAGCTCTGACATTTTGAGAGAACTTTGGTCCTGAGAAACAACTGCTGTGATTCCGCACCCACAGAAGTAAACATGAGAAAGTCTGGTAGAAGAAGATAAGAAACAGCCATCCCTCCTCTGGGTGGGCAACAGACATTCAAGGAGCCTGTTCACAGGACGTAGATGTGTTGGGGACAGGCTCTGTAAAAACAGATTCTACTCTAGGTCAAGCAAGTGTGCGGCTTGGAAGCATTGATTGGTGGGTTCCAGTAGGTACTGCTGCACCTTCTGTCTTTGAACTACGTAAACTCAATATTCTTCCTATGGCTTAGAAAGTTGACATTGACAAGGAAGGAGATGTTTTGAGTGGTGCATCTGCAGTCTGCCTGCACCAAAGAAAGGTCAAAACGCTCCTCTGTGTTGGCTGGGCTTGGAATCAGTAAGCAGCATGTGTAGGGTTGGAAGGCATCCAGCATTAATACTAGTGAAGCCTGGAAGAGACGAGGCATGGGAGTTATCCTCTCCTGCTGCAGAAATCACCATCACCTGCACTTCTGCTGGCGCGATTGTTTTAGCATGTTTGTGTCGCTCTCCCCCAGGGTGGGGCTTCCTTTGTGGCTCAGCTGGTAAAGAATCTGCCCGCAATGCAGGACAACCTGGGTTCGACCCCTGGGTTGGCAAGATCCCCTTGAGAAGGGAAAGGCTACCCACTCCAGTATTCTGGCCTTGAGATGGGGTGGCAAACAGTCAAACACGACTGAGCAACTTTCACCCACTCACTCACTCACTCCCTTAAGGGTGAGGTGTTTGAGAATCCATGCCATCATCTTTCCTTGGCTGGGAACCCAAAGCCAGGCGGGAGCAGACCCAGTAATAGACTATCCTTCTCACCCTCAGTCTACTGCTCCAAAACCTCCAAAACTTCCCAATTGCTATGCTACCTACCATGAGTGACCTTTTTCTGAAAAAAAAAAAAAAAAATAGAGGCCAGAGACATAGGAGGGTTTTCCAGAATATACCTCTGCCATGTATATAGTATTCACCACATTCAGAATCTGGTGTGAACTGAGAAAATTCTTGTCCTTGAACTGAGTCCTGTATTAGTTACTGCAGCCTTCGCTGTGAAAACAGGCCCCCAAAGTGCAGTGGCTTACACAGAGGAAGTTTCTCTCTCTCTCTCTTGTGTAACAGTTCAGTGCAAGTGATCTGGGGTGGCAGTGGGTGGGGTTGGGGAAGGGCTCTATTTCATGCAGTCATTTAAGGATTCAGGCTGACAGAGCCCTGGCTGCCTTCAGGCTTTGGCTTCCAAGGTCCCTCTGGACATTGCCCAGCGGCAGAAACGGAAACACAGAGGAGGCAGGATGGAAGTTTTAAAGTCCAGGCCTAGAAGTGGTACACATCCCTTCTCCTACACCTCGCTGGAATTAAATCAGCTTCATGGCCATATCCAACTCAAGGGAGGTTGGAAGACACAGAAAGAAACAAGATATGATAAGAAAATAAGTGCCTAGTAATCTGTGCATCAAGATGGGATCACTTCCTGGAATAGTGGTGAGAAAACCAGGAACTCTGGAAACTTCATTCATTACCTGCCATTTCTAATTCATTCATCCACAAGCATCTATTAAGCTCTTACTGTGTATGGGATACTGTTCTAAAGGCTTGGAAGGTATTTCAGGTGTGCAGGACTTAGACTTTCCTCTCAGAGAGCTCACAGAATAATGGGAAAGACAGACAGAAACGATGAGGTAAGAGCTGTAATATAAAAATACATGAAGAATCACACAAGCACTCAGGGGGAAGTTCCCCTAGGTGGACCTTCAGGGATGATTAGAGAACTTTTCAGAACAAAAAGACAAGAAGGGGCAATTTCAAATAGGGAGCAGGGTTGGCAAAGTCATAGAGTTATGAACAAGCAAGAAATATGCAGAGAATGGGATCTGGTGTAGAGAACAGGCAAAGTTTCAGATGAGGAGATAAGAGAGGCAGGAAAGGCAGAGGCGGGACAAGGTTAGCACTGCATTAAAAAACACCTTGCAAGCACAAAAAATATTTTTAGTTTTTACCTCTAAGCCAATGATTCTCCTGTTCTCTAATGACACACTGTTTTCCCCTCGCTCTTCTCAGACACCTGGTTCAAATGTTTGTTTTCTGAATGTGTAATGTCTTGTCTCTGAGTATTCTGAATTCTGCTATAGGTGTGACTTGACTCAAGACTCAAATTATGTCATCAGGACTCAGTTTCTCCCCATGTTTAGGCTCCACCCCCTCCAGTATTTGCAGAAATATTTACTGAACCTGTTTGGCAGGCTCCGCATGGTAGCGAGATGGCAACAGGGGGCCTGACTTCTATATTCTTTCTGGTTCACATTCAATGTGAAGTTCTGGCAAACTTCTCTTGGTGTATCATTGGCATAGAGGGGCTTGCATGCTCATTCTTGAACTATTTTCTTTGGTTTGTAGTTTTTTATTTTATTTTTTATTTTTATTTTTTGGTTTTGATTTGGTTGTTTTTGCTGGGGAGATGAGCGTTGTGATCTCCTTGCCCTCTGGTCTTACTGATGTCTTGAATCAACATTTTAGCGCAAGGAACGCAATCCTCTGTTTAGCTCAGGCCTTGAACTCATGCTTGGAGTAGTGAGAGGATAGTTGTCCGAAAGGAAACCTAGGTTCAGTTACCAAATGGTGGGTGGGTGGACATATAGGCAAGGAAAAAAATTCTTACATAGAGTTCCAGTGGACAGATTCTGCAGCCAAACTGGCTGACTGCTAGGATCCAAAGTATGCCTTGAGGGTTTCTAAAATGCTTACCTTTTCATAAACCACTTTTTTTTTATCCTTCCAGTTCTCTCAGCTGGTCCAAATACTCTCTATTTTGAAAAAATAAGAAACAAAAGCTCATATTCACTTCCTTTATGGATTCCAAAGTATTTTCTGCTGCTGCTGCTAAGTCATGTCAGTTGTGTCTGATTCTATGTGACCCCATAGACGACAGCCCACCAGGCTCCCCTGTCCCTGGGATTCTCCAGGCAAGAACACTGGAGTGGGTTGCCATTTCCTTCTCCAATGCATGAAAGTGAAAAGTGAAAGTGAAGTCGCTCAGTCGTGTCTGACTCTTCCTGACCCCATGGACTGCAGCCCACCAGGCTCCTCCATCCATGGGATTTTCCAGGCAAGAGTCCTGGAGTGGGGTGCCATGTCCTGCTCCAAGTATTCTCTACTTCCTGCAAGAGTACAGCACTTTTTATTTACACAACTTTTTAGAAAACAAATATTCTCCACTTCCTACTGCTTGCTAACTTTAAAAAAAATTAATATGTTTTTTATTGAAGGATAATTGCTTTACAGAGTTTTGCTGTTTTCTGTCAAACTTCAACATGAATCACCCATAAGTATACTACAATTTCTCTCTTAAGCTTGATTCTAAACTCCTTTAGGGAAATAACTTTATACATCTGTATTTTTCCTGATGCTTAACTTATATCTCACTTTATTTGCATATTTACACCCCACATTGTTCTAAAATAAATTTAAGGGAATATAACAATGTACATGTACAACAAGTGGAATAAAATTTAAAATAAGTTGCTGAACTTCTTTGGCAAATCCAGTTACTATATAAATTTAAGTTCTCTGAAACAGCCATGATGTGAGGAAGCCCAAACTAAACAGGTAGAGAGTGAGCTGCCTTCCCTTAGCTGTTCTAGTTTACTTCTAGAGTGAAGAAGTCATTTCAGATACTGCAGCCCAGGCAGAAGCCACATGGAGCAGAGGAATCTAGCCAATGACGGAATTTAGGACCCAGATATATGACCACAGCCAAGCTGTCCCAGACATATCCAGCCGTTTGAGCCACTCCTGGTGAGGCCCCAAATATTGTGGAGTAGACACAAGTCTCCCAAAGTGCCCTGACGTAATACTTGACCAACAGAATCTCATTCAAAGCACTATGCTAGGTTCAGAGGGGGGTGCAAAGAAAATAAACGTTTCTTCTAACCCTCATGGAGTACAGAAACTGGAAATCTGAAGAACTAGAAAGAGTAAGATTTACATCTAACAGTTCCAGTTCTGGATAACATGGAGTAATCACATTTCACTCTCTCACTTTTAGTTATAAAACCTGGGCAAAATGCACTGAGGACTCTGGGAAGTAAATATTAGCAAGCATCCTGGGAAAGAATTCTAGAATTTGAAGCAGTTTTTCTCTCCTATATTTCATGAGTTTAAGCATGTATAATGCAGAACTGTGTGCTGAAAACTATAAAATTCTGATGCAAGAAAGCAAAGAATCCAAAATAATTAGAATGATATACCATGTTTATGGGTTTAAGGATTCACAATAGTGAAGGTGTCACTTGTCCCTAAATAGATCCATAGATTTTAAGCAATTTCGATGAAAGTCCCAACAGGAGTTTTATAAAGACAAACTAATTCTAAAATTCTTATAAAAAGTCAATGGAGCTGAAAAAAAATCACTTTGGAAAAGAAGAATTAAGAGAGAGAACCATAATGATTGATCTTAAAACCTCCTATAAAATTATATTCCCAGGTGGCACAGTGGTAAAGAATTCACCTGCAGTGCAGGAGGCTCAAGAGACATGGGTTTGATCCCTAAACTGGGAAGACTCCTTGGAGTAGGAAATAGCGACCTGCTTCAGTATTCTTGTCTGGAAAACTCCATGGCCAGAGGAGCCTGTTGGGCTATAGTCCATGGGGCTGCAAAGAGTCAGACATAACTGAGTGACTGAGCACAGCACATAAAATTAGAGTAGTTGAAACAGTATGAAATTCACTAAGGAGAATACACATAAATCAAGGCAGTAGAATAGAGTCCAGTAATAAACCCATTCCAGTATTCTTGCCTGGAAAATCCCATGGATGGAGGACCCTGGTGGGCTGCAGTCCATGACGTTGCTGAGTCGGACACGACTTAGCGACTTCACTTTCCCTTTTCACTTTCAGGCGTTGGAGAAGGAAATGGCAACCCACTCCAGTGTTCTTGTCTGGAGAATCCCAGGGACAGGGGAGCCTGGTGGGCTGTCGTCTATGGGGTCACACAGAGTCGGACATGACTGAAGCGACTTAGCAGCAGCAGCATTAAATCTACATATATATAAACAATTGGCATTTGACAAACGCAAAGACAATTCAATGGAGGATAATCATTTCAAGAAATGGTACTGGAATTATTGGACAACCACATAAAAAACTTAAGAAGAACCTCTAAGTAAACCCTGTGCTTGTGTGTGCTCAGCCTCTTCAGTCTCAACTAACTCTTTGTGACCCTAAGCGCTTTACCCTACCAGGCTCCTCTGTCCAAGAGATTCTTCAGGCAAGAATACTGCAGTGGGTCAGGTCACCATGCCCTCCTCCAGGGAATCTTCCTGACCCAGGGACTGAACCCTCACCTCTTATGTCTCCTGCATTGGTAGGCAGGTTCTTCACCACTAGTGCCACCTGAAAGCCCCAAGTAAACCCTATATCCTAACAACTCAAGAAGTAACTCAAAATGGATCATGGATCTAAATGCAATCGATTTTAAAAATAAGAATTTTAGAATAAAATATTAGAAGAAATTTACCAAGGCCTAAAGTTAAACAAGATGTTTTTTAACATCTCACCAAAAGTATAATCCATAAAACTAAACATTAATACATTGAAATTTATCAAAATTAAAAACTTCTCTGCAAAAGACACTGTTAAGAAAATGAAAAAAGCTACAGACTGGATGAAAATATTTGCAAATCACATATCTGACACAGAACCTGCATCCAGAATACTTAAACAATTCCCCAGACTTAACAATAAGAAAACAAAATATTTAAAAAGCAGTCAAAACTTGAACAGACACTTCACTTTTGAGGGAAACTCAAATCAAAGTTATGAAATACCACCACATGTCTATGAGAATGGCTAAATAAAAATACAGCACTAAGTGCTGATACAAATAAGAAACATATTCTTGGTAGAAATCTACAATGGTACAGCCACTCAGGAAAACAATTCGGTAGGTTCTTTTAAAACTAAGCATATATTTACTAGATAGGCCAGCAATCCCATTCCAAATGTACTTCAACAGTTTAATGAAGAAACAAGATACACCCTTACAAAGGAGCCGCTCTTGCTAAGTCGCTTCAGTCGAGTCCAACTCTGTGCGACCCCACAGACAGCAGCCCACCAGGCTCCCCCATCCTTGGGTTTCTCCAGGCAAGAACACTGGAGTGAGTTGCCATTTCCTTCTCCATTACTCAGTAATAAAAAGGAACAAACTTAAATGTTTGAAGCTGACTCATTTGAAAAGATCCTGATGCTGGGAAAGATTGATGGCAGGAGGAGAAGGGGACGACAGAGGATGAGATGGTTGGATGGCATCACCAACTCAGTGGACATGGGTTTGGGTGGACTCCGGGAGTTGGTGATGGGCAGGGAGGCCTGGCTTGCTGCAGTTCTTCAGGTTCAAAAGAGTTGGACACGACTGAGTGACTGAACTGAACTGAAACTTAAATGACTCTCAAAGACACATCAAGTGAGAAGAACCAACCCCTAAGGGCTACATGCTGTATGATTCCATTTATATGATAGTCACAAAAAGACAAAAAGTATTGTGATAAAGAACAGATCAGTTGTTCCCATCAGTTCAGGTGGGGAAGGCTTGTGACTACAGAAAGAAAGAACAGGGAATTTGTCGGGGTGATGGAACTACTGTGTCCTGATGGTGGTGGTGATGGTTGCACAAATCTATACTTGTATTAAAATTAATGGAATTGTACACTAAAAATAGACAAATTTATGTTAATTTTTAAAATAATATTTCTAAAGTGTGGGATGGTAAACATTATACCTAGACAATTGTCTATAAGAGAAAAAAAAATTTTAAATCTGTATGCAAAAAGAAAGAGGACATCTGAGAATTCTGCTAGAGAAACAAACCTTGCCCACGAGCTTTGACATTTCCAGGGTGTGACTGTGATGGGGTCCAGCCCCTAATCTAGGCAGTTTTCTTTGCCCAAAGCCTCCCCCTGCCCCTGCCATGAACCATTGTATGCTGACAGCAGCTATAGGAGTGAAGGGCATTTGTATGCTGACAGCTTGATGTAGGTAACTATTCCTTGAGGAGGAAGCCTGAGGTATTGACTGACCCCCACCTGTGACAATACACTGCATCTTAGCCATCACTGGTAAGCCAGGTAACTAACCTCACTTTGCCCCTATTCTTTACACATTTGAAAACACTTCGAACAATGCTACCTCTTTCAAATCTCAAGGTACCTCTGTGAGAAAAGGTGGGGTGGGTATCATTATCTTTATTTTACATAGGAAAGAAACTGAAATGAAGAAGTTAAATGATTTGGCCAAAGTCAAGCAGCTGGGGAAAAGCCCACAAACAGAGACCCAGGACTAACAGCTTGTACTTTCATTCTCTCCTTCATCTATCCATCTGAAAAATATTTATTGAGTACCTACTATATGACAGGAGGTATGTCCTTGTTTGCTTAAATTTCATCTGAGAGAAAAGACATATGTATAGATGTTCAAAACAAGGCACTAAATAGTAAAGGCCTCTCTATTGTAAGAACGATAAGAGTTGCAATAGGTGTGCTAGTTGCTGAGTGATCAGGACAGACTTAACAGAAAAGATGGACCTTGATTTGAATTTTAAGGATTGGGAGAGAATTTTGAAAATTTGAGATTGAGGGACATATTCCGCATGCAAGGATGCATGACAGCCAGCCCATGGATTTATGCCTCCTAATATCCACGGCCTTGTCTGGTCTTTCAGTTCAGTTCCTAGTAGTGTCCAACTCTTTGCGACCCCATGGTCTGCAGCACGCCAGGTTTCCCTGTCCATCATCAACTCCCAGAGCTTGCTCAAACTCATGTCCATCATGTCAGTGATGCCTTCCAACCATCCCATCCTCTGTTGTCTTCTTCTCCTCCCACCTTCAATATTTTCCAGCATCAGGGTCTTTTCCAGTGAGTCAGTTCTTCACACCAAGTGGCCAAAATATTGAAGTTTCAGCTTTAGCATCAGTCTTTCCAATGAATGTTCAGGACTAATTTCCTTTAGGATTGACTGGTTTGATCTCCTTGCAGTCCAAGGGACTCTCAAGAGTCTTATCCAACACCACAGTTCAAAAGTTCAATCAGGGTTGTTCTAGGTGAACAACAGAGTACGGCAGAAGTGACAGTGTGGGATTTTTGAGGCTGGGTTTAAAGGGTATTGTGCCTTGTACCCTTTCTCCTAAATGCTCATTCTGAGAGAATTCAGCCCCAGGTCATGAGGTCACCCGAGCAGCCCCAAATAGAGGCCGCTGTGGAGGGTAATTGAGACTTCTTGCCAATAGCCCACACCAACCCGCCAACCATGTGAGTGAGCCACCGTGGGAGAGGGTCGTCAAGTTGCAGTCTAGTGCTCAGATGATTGCAAACTTCAGCAGACATCTCATTGCAACCTCATGAGAACTCCCAAGGCAAAACCACCCATCTAAGATGCTCTCCCAACTTCTGACCCATAGAAACCATAAGAGATTTAAACAATTATTGCTATTTTTAAACCACTGAGCTTTAGGGTGATTTTTTTCATACAGCATTGCACTTTTAGTTGCTTGGTTGTGTCCAACTCTTTGCAACCCCACAGACTATAGCCCGCCAGGCTCCTCTGTCCATGGAGTTCTCCAGGCAAGAATACTGGAATGGGTTGCCATTTCCTTCTCCAGGGCCATATAGCATGCAGTTTAGTTCAGTTCAGTTCAGTCGCTCAGTCGTGTCCAACTCTTTTGAATCACAGCACACCAGGCCTCCCCATCCATCAGCAACCCCCCGAGTTCACTCAGACTCACGTCCATCGAGTCAGTGATGCCATCCTGCCATCTCATCCTCTGTCGTCCCCTTCTCCTCCTGCCCCCAATCCCTCCCAGCATCAAAGTCTTTTCCAATGAGTCAACTCTTCTCATGAGGTGGCCAAAGTACTGGAGTCTAAGCTTTAGCATCATTCCTTCCAAAGAAATCCCAGGGCTGATCTCCTTCAGAATGGACTGGTTGGATCTCCTTGCAGTCCAAGGGACTCTCAAGAATTTTCTCCAACACCACAGTTCAAAAGCATCAATTCTCGGCACTCAGCCTTCTTCACAGTCCAACTCTCACATCCATACATGACCACAGGAAAAACCATAGCCTTGACTAGATGGACCTTAGTCGGCAAAGTAATGTCTCTGTTTTTCAATATGCTATCTAGGTTGGTCATAACTTTCCTTCCAAGGAGTAAGCAGCTTTTAATTTCATGGCTGCAGTCACCATCTGCAGTGATTTTGGAGCCCCCAAAATTGTTTCCACTGTTTCTCCATCTATTTCCCATGGATCAATGGGAGCGGATGCCATGATCTTAATTTTCTGAATGTTGAACTTTAAGGCAACTTTTTCACTCTTCTCTTTTACTTTCATCAAGAGGCTTTTGAGTTCCTCTTCACTTTCTGCCATAAGGGTGGTGTCATCTGCATATCTGAGGTTATTGATATTTCTCCCAGCAATCTTGATTCCAGCTTGTGCTTCTTCCAGTCCAGCATTTCTCATGATGTACTCTGCATAGAAGTTAAATAAGCAGGGTGACAATATACAGCCTTCATGTACTCCTTTTCCTATTTGGAACCAGTCTGTTGTTCCATGTCCAGTTCTAACTGTTGCTTCTTGACTTGCATACAGATTTCTCATGAGGCAGGTTAGGTGGTCTGGTATTCCCATCTCTTTCAGAATTTTCCACAGTTGATTGTGATCCACACAGTCAAAGGCTTTGGCATAGTCAATAAAGCAGAAATAGATGTTTTTCTGAAACTTTCTTGCTTTGTCCATGATCCAGTGGATGTTGGCAATTTGATCTCTGGTTCCTCTGCCTTTTTAAAACCAGCTTGAACATCAGGGAGTTCACGGTTCACATATTGCTGAAGCCTGGCTTGGAGAATTTTGAGCATTACTTACAATAAAATATGTGAGCCAACTTGCAAAAAAAAAAAAAAACCCACCAGACCTATTCAAAAGGTAGTTCTCTCCAGAAGCCAAGAAGGTAGGGGTTCTAGTAGCCTGAGTGTGAAGTAGAAAAGACTTGAACAAAGGCAGTGGCAGAAAGAATTGAGAAGAAAGGACAGAAGGGAAAGGCCACAGAGAGAATCCGCTGGACTCCCTAGGGTTCTCAGCATGAACAACTCATGGTTATTCCTGCTAATGTGAACAGTGCTGTCCAGGCTATTTGTAGAAGTATCTTCGGGAAAACAGAATGGGTTGTTTCCTTCATTCCTCAGTTTTCATCATTTCATTTCATGGCCTGGGGGTTGGGGTCCTCTGCTCTAGAGAACAGAAGATCAATAAGGTGAAAGGATTGTGTGTCCTCAAGTCACCTCACAAAAGGCCGCCTGACAAATGCCTACATTTAACAATTATGTGAGCAAGAAATAAATTTCCACTGCATGAAACAATAAACAAGTCATCAGGATAGTGTAAAGTGAGTGGAGGGAAAATAGGATAAAAAGTGAGCCCAGTACACACACACACGTCTCAAAGTCCAGGGTGGATACTTGCTAGAGATGAATCCTGACCTTATGAGCTAGGCTGTCTAGTAGCCAAATCAAAAAGAGAAAGAGGATCAGTGGCATGATTCACAAAGACCACAAAATTTTAAAAAGAAGAAAGAATTGCCCCAAATTGTGATTATATCCAGTAATGAAATTAAACAGAATTTTTCCTAGTGAGTCTTCATAAAAAGACACTGCGTGATGTAATAAACAATGTCCTCAATAATGTCCCAGCAGCCAGTAGAGCCTTACGTTTTTACAACTCTGTTTCTTATAATGTCCTTCAGTGAAGGATAAAAGAAGTGGTAAAATGTCACGGTAAAATCCAGTAAAATCTATTCCATGGGGCTTGGGGAAAAGCACAAAATTTAATGGTCAAGTTAGTTCTCTGCTGGTTTGGCTGTACCTAACAGTAAACATGAGAGCATCCAGAGGTATTCATGAGTGTGGAGCTTTTAGACAGTCCCTCCTCAGCCAAATATCAATAGATACTTGATAAATATATTTTTGTTGACTGATACTCTGGCAGTTATGTGTGTAGCTTTGGGGGTGGAAAAGAGAAAGTAGGAGAAGCCCAAATATCCTGGTGCTGCTTCCCTATGACCCCACATTACCTACCAAATCTTATCTGGATGTTCCAGTGGCCGGGATATTTCACCATCTCATATTTTTTGCAGTATTTTCTCCCAGTGTATTTTTCTGGAGCAGTATAATTAAGAACACTGACTAGAGAATAAGAAAGGAAGAATAATAAAATATAAGAACAACTGTAAAGAGTCATTATGATATGCTTTCAAAGCCAATAATTACCACTCTTGCTTAACATAGAAATCACTATTAGTGTTCTGTTTGAACTACAACTGGGTACTTGTTATTTGACACAGAATGCTTTTGAGAAAGACCTAACATCTGCCCACAATTGGATTCCTTTCCAAGCATTCCTGGGAGGAGGAGGAAAGGGATGTCAGGAGGGTAATTTAATGCTTATAGTTAAAACCTTGAAAAGGACCCATTGTGAGGGAAGTTGAAGGGGATGAATTAATAAACATGGAAAATAACTTCTGGTTGGCCTCGTAAAGTAAACCCCGAGAGTTATCTTTAAAGTGAGAAGCTTCAAGACCAGCTTTTGTAAAACAAAAAGGTTATATACCACATTAAGAAATCAAGACTCTTTGGAAGAACAGGCATAATTTGAGAGTAGTTGGCTTGAGGAAAATGAGGATGGAAGAAATATGGACCCAAAGGACAGCTCTGGACCCAGAGACCTAAGAATTGCTCAGGCACCGAGTCATGTCCAACTTTTTGAGACCCCACGGACTGCAGCACACCAGGTTTCCCTGTCCCTCACCATCTCCTAGAGTTTCCCCCAAGTCTCTGTCCGTTGAATCAGTGATGGAGGAGGGAGTGGCAAACCACTCCAATATACTTGCTTTGAGAACCCCATGAACTGTATGAAGAGAGACCTAGGAGAATGATTAAGTAACTGTGATCAGTGCACGTTGCCAATCATTTTAGTGAGCTTGAAAGAAAACTGGAGGAAAGCTGATCTTTGGTGGGTGGTGGAGGTTTCTACAACAGGGGAAAACGGTACTGTGACAGTAGTTTACTAACTCTTTGGATCGGGGGGTGTGGCAGAGGGAAGATATTTGGAATTAAATGCATTTAAAATACGAGTTGCACACCATGTGTGGTGATAGTCATTTAGATTCCCTAGAGTCAGGCAAACGAGCTGTGAATCTGACAACAAGATGGATAAATTATTATCCTGACAGCTCAAAATCTGGCAAGAGCCAGAGAACTATTCCAGCGGTGATGACAGAAACAGGTCAGGCTCCGGATCGAGCCAGAGCTAAGGAACAAATATTTCTAGTATTTTATGCAAAACACTATTCAACCATTTTTCTTTCAGTTCAGTGAAGCTTAGAAACAATAAAAACAGTATTTATATGACTTCGGAGGAATTCAGGAAATCCGTGAGGATGCCTGAAATCCGGAGAATCAATGGGTGAAGATGGATTTATGCTAGTATTATGCTAAATGCTGCTGTAATCTCAGACCTCGAGTTCTGCCTTCAGAGTGACATAAACCTAATAACCTTTCCCAGCCTTGGAAACATTTCTTCTCCTCCAATCTCCAAGGTGATTTCTTCTGCTTCAGTCTCCTGAACTACTCTGAACTACTTCTAAGACAATATTGTAGATACAGTAAATACACTTGGTTGCCTACTCAACAGTCATTTCACCCTTTTCCCTTATAAACAAAACCCCCAAATTTGTTGAGCAAGTCATCCTCTTCCACCTGACCTTGTGCTCACAGGACAAGTCATCACACTTCTTTCCTCTTTCCAGGTCTTTCTTGAGAATAAACATGTGACATCATTCTATGCACCAAGATGTGAGCAGGAAGTCTGAAGGGGGTGGGAGCAGGGTAGGGGAGGGTGGCGCAGACTTTAGGAAAGGTTTCCTAGCCTTGCAAAGGAGATTCATGGGGGAAAATAGTCATTCCACTGCTCGGTGTTGTCATGGGTATGTGTGCTCGGGAGTGGGATAGTAATCAAGCACCCACAAAGGATACTAGTCAAGGAAAAGTCAACGAGTAATGACAGCATCAGAGAAAGATGAAAAGAACAAACATCCTTGATGTCATTGAGGCTACCAAATAAGCCCAGCTGGAGATCCCCATTCCAGGACTTATAAATGTTCTCATTGTTTCAGCAATTTTGACTTGAGTAGTCTAGTTCTCTGTTACTACAGCTGAAAGTATAGTAACTGGTGAAATAACTGTGTGTGTATTTATACTCCTATAGATATCAGAGGAAACACCTTAGTTATTATCACCCACAATACCTGCTATATACAGGTATCAGTGCACGCTGGTTCCCTAAAGAGGTAAACGCATGGATGGAGAGATAGATGTTCTACATCTTAATACTAACTGCATTCCCTTGCTCACTGAATTGCATAACTATCCATCCGGATGCATAAATCAAAGACATTCTAGATGATTCCCTATCCCCCTCTCTCTATAGCAGCCGATCCATTGCCCAGGCCTGTTCATCTTGCCGTTTAGATTCCTCTCAAACTACTATCACGTCTTAACTGGCCTAGTGCCGTAGACTCTTAGTAACTAGCTTCCTGATTTTCTCAAATCTGTTCTCCACACAGCAGCCAATAGGAATCTTTTCAAAATGTTAAATCCCTCCCCTCCCTCCTCCACCCTTAATTAAAGGATAAAGAACAAAAAATTCTAGAATTCAGGGGATGCCTGCAAGACCTGTGTGGCCTTGTGCCATCAACTCTTTTAGGCTACCTCTTGCCCTTGACACTCTAGCCAGACAGGCTAACTAACTATTGATTCCTTGGTGTGCCTTGCTCTGCACATACTGTTCTATCTGCCTGGCAGGTTCTCCCTACTGGCACCCCTCACAATCACATGCTTTTGTGTTCCAGCCACCATTTTTCAGTCTGTCTCATTTTTCCCAGGGAAGTCTCTGCTCTAGTCCCTGAATAGGTGGTTCTCAGTATCATACACTTGGCCAACACCACATACCTCTCAGTCACAGCGAGGATGACCATCTGAACTGCAACATTCCTAAGAGTGAATGGGACACCATAATAATTACACGGGGTCAATAAGTGTGAAGAGAGATTTTTCTGGGCTAAGAGAACATCCAGCCACCTTGTTCTTCGTACTTGCTTTTTGCTTACTAGCATTTTCATTTAAAGTTTGCCTCCCCTAGGTCTCTACGTGGGGAGGGCCATGTCCTTCATTTTTTTGCTCATTATCACAATCTCCATATCTGGCACAGTGCCAGGTTCAACAACAGACGTTTAATAAATATTTGTTAGAGGTATGTTGGAAAGAATGAATATGATAATTCAGTTCACATTGTCCTTTTCTACTATTTTTTTATAATCCTCCCTAGACTAGCATCGAAATAATGTTATGCTATATTCTTGCTTCTTATTTTTAAACATCTCATCATTTTGCATAGCACTGCTGTACTCCTAATCTATTCATTTAGTCAACAAGTATCTGCTGAACATGTAACATGTATTGAGCATGAACTAGAGACTAGATGTGCAACAGCAAACAGGACACAGTCTCCGTCTTCAAGGACTTCACAGTCCCACGAGGGTGATACTTGAAGTCCCCGAGGACTCAAGGTCAGTTTTTACCAAATTAATGCCTTGCCAATCTAGGCCTGGATATGAAAGAGGTAGTTTGAATATTTTCATTTCTTTCTCACTTACATCATTTCCTCCAATTTAGTTTCAAGGCCAGTGCCCTCCTGGTTTCCATTACTTATTAAAACTTAGCTCCAGGAAACATTAAGCTGCTTAGGTATAATTTCAGATTCTGCAATATGTTAAGAATCATATTCATACATATCAACTGGCAAGAAATAAATGGAAATCTCAAGGTACCTGAAATTAGGAGCTGTAAGTTTAGGATCTGATCCTGAAGCTTCCCCATGGATGATTATCAAATTCAGTAATAGCTAGTAGTTTGGGTTTTAACACACAATCAGGCCAGTATATGAGGCTGTGGGTCCTATGAGACACTGAATGCAAACTAATACCCTCATGAAGCTGGGATGTTCAAAAGTATGTTGCCTCTATAATGAGGAGCCTAGGAAAAAAACTCCATTCACCTTAACAGGGAGATGATGAAGTTTGCTGTTCTGGGCTAAGGAAAAGGAAAGAAAAATTATTCCCAGAAAAATAAAAATCCTAAGCCTCTGCCTTATGATGTGTTGAAGTTAGGATGTATACTTGTATCATGATTTGGAAACTGTCAGGATTAGAAATTTACATAAAAATTAGTCCTGGGACAGTGATATCCCTGGAGTACCTTGCAGATGTGAACAGAAAATCTCTATGGAGCGACACATCCCTGCTTAGGCCACACAGGATTTTCATAGGAAGCTTTCAGTGAAGATGAGTTTATAATTCAAGATGCAGAAACAAAGACAGAAGGATAGGTACCCAGTAACCTATGATAATAGAAGTGTTATCTGAAAAAGATAATGTCTTAAGAAGAGTCTCCTGGAAACAGATTCTGAGGTAGAGATTGGCAGGGAGGAGGTTTTTGGAGAACACTCTAAGGAACACCTCTGAGACAGTGAAGAAAGGATTATGCAGGAGAAGGTATGGTGTGACTGTTGCAACCGAAGCCTCAGCTATCCCAAAGGGTCTCTGGATTTGGGATGGCCCTGAAGAATAACCCAAATTGAAACAATTAGATCGGGCCCTTATATCTTAATGGCACCAATCCCTGGATGCAAGTTGCCCCTGAAAGAGGTTATGAACTTGGGAAAAATGGCTCCCTTTGGCCAAAAGCAAACCCCAGAGAAATTCAGAAGGGATCCATCAGCAGCCACTGTACCCAACAACAAAGAAATAAAGGTCTCAGACTTGAAGTCAGGGATAGGCGGTGGGGACTCGGAGAAGCACCTGTCAGCATCTGCTATAGCCCACCCTTGAGCTGTTCAGATCCATTTACATTTTGTGTTAAGTTTGTCCCATCTGGGAAAGGATCTTCAGGTTTCTGGGTGGTCTCCTTTCCTGAGGACTCTTAAGCAGGGAAAGTTAGTGGGAAAAGTTAGCAATCCCTGCTGCTGCAACTAGTTTAGGAGCACCATCAGTTTTCATCATCTACTTTACTACTCATTTTAGATTCTCCTCACCCTTGCCTAGTACTTCGCATGATCTTAATAACAAGTAGAAACTTTGAGGGTCTAAGCTTCTGATCACCATGCCCTTCTGAGGTCATGTCTATTCACTGTGTACTTATCCACTGACCATCCAAATTGAGCAGATCATCAAAAGATGCCCCTATTGTCCACTGAGTGTGAAATACAGTCTTCCCTTTTTTCCTATACAACAGCTGCTGAACCTCCTCCTGATGATCAATGCAAATCAACCTTGTATGGAGACTATGTACTTCCATTGCTTACCATCCTCTTGATATGAGAAACCTAAGTCACTTGATGATAGCCATAGTATAAAATAGGACTCTTACTGTATCCCCTGGTGAAAGCAGTCACCCTCTGGGAATCAACACTTCTACCACAGAGCCTAAAGCTTTAAATACAGGAAAAGCAAATCCCAAAGTGGGTAACTGTGAATTACAGTAACATAAAGATACAGAAAATAGGAAAGAATAGTTAAGAAACATGGTAGGTAGAATGTGAAGTTTCAATATGAACATAATATGAGTAAATATAACATGAACACTTCAAATAGGAATATAGGTTGGGAAACAAAGTATGGCTGGTTGAAAGCAGAAAATAACATGGTGAATAATAAAACCAAATGTGTATCATCACAATAAATACAAATGGATTAAACAATTAAAAGGCAGAGATGCTCAAACTGGATTTTAAAATCATTAGTATAAGAGAGACACCTATAAATACTGGAACATAAAGATAGAAAGTTAAGGGATGAGGAAAGATTTATTAGACAAATTCTTATCAAGAGTTAAGCAACCATGGCTCTATTATACCCCAAAAATTTAATCTTTAAGGAAAAACAAATTTTATGGATAAAGGGGATCATTATTTTTTAAATTATGAGGAAGATATATGGTTCTGAATCTATATGCACTTAAAAGTATAGACTCAAACTATGTAAAGAAATTCAGGGCTTGGTGGCAGCCTGTCAAAATGCTACATCTCCTGGGAGTTTTGCATTTTCACAAGGCTTAGTACCTCAAGAAAAGAGATCAAATTGAAGAGAGTGTTACTGGATTAATCTTAACTGTTAAGAAGCAAGGTTAATTTATGAATACACTCTGGAAAGTTCTTAAAGAGATCCTTTTATCTTGTTAAGTGTATTTGCCAAATACAGCTATGTTTACGAAGTTGAATTCTTACTTATAGATTCTAGAAAGTAAATTGAGTAAATGAACTGAGCTAAACTTTCATTAAGAAAGGTAGAACCTGAGCCAACTGTCAGATCTATGCATCAAGGTAGACTTCCCAGATGAGTTTCTTATGAAATAGAAACAATTGAAAATTTTGGACTGGTTGACAGCTCTGTAACAGAGCCAAATTCTAGAAATAGGTAGAAATTATTATTATATTTTAAGAGTTGTGGGGTCTTCTATTTAATTTAATTAATTAAAATGGAAGTATAATTGATTTGTAATGTGTCAGTTTCAGGTATATATATAGCAAAGTGATTCAGATATATATATATATATATTATTAATATGACTATATATATGTGGGGGTCTTCCCAGATGGTGCAGGGGCAAAGACTACACCTGTCAACACTCTTAAATCACAACACTCATAAATCACAGCAAGATCCTCTATGATCCACCTCCGAGTAATGGAAAGAAAAACAAAAATAAACAAATGAGGCCTAATTAAACTTAAAAGCTTTTGCACAGTGAAGGAAACTATAAGCAAGGTGAAAAGACATCCTTGAGAATGGGAGAAAATAATAGCAAATAAAGCAACTAACAAAGAATTAATATCCAAAATATGCAAGCAGCTCAAGTAGCTCAATACCAGAAAATGAACAACCCAATCAAAAAGTGGGCAAAAGACCTAAACAGACATTTCTCCAAAGACATCTAGATGGCTAATAAACACATGAAAATATGCTAAACATCACTAATAGAGAAATGCAAATGAAAACCATAATGAGGTATCATCTCATGCCGGTAAGAATGGCCATCATTAAAAGGTCTACACATGCAAGAGAAGATGTGGAGAAAAGGGAACCCTCTTATACTGTTGGTGGGAATGCAAACTGGTACAGCCACTATGGAGAACAGTGTGGATATTCCTTAAAAAACTGGGCATAGAACTGCCTTATGACCCAACAATCCCACTGCTGAGCATACACCCTGAAGAAACCAGTATTAAAGACACATATGTACTCCAGTGTTCACTGCAGCACTAGTTACAATAGCTAGGACGTGGAAGCAACCTAGATGTCCATCAGCAGACAAATGGATAAGAAAGTTGTAGTACACATACACAATGGAATATTACTCAGTTATAAAAGGAATGCATTTGAGTCAGTTCCAATGAGGTGTATGAACCTGGAACCTATTATACAGTGTGAAATAAGTCAGAAACAGAAAGACAAATACTATATATGAATGCATATATATATAGAATTTAGAAAGATGGTACCAATGATCCTATATACAGGGCAGAAAAGGAGACACAGATGTAAAGAACAGACTTTTGGACTCAGTGGGAGAAGGCAAGGGTGGGATGATTTGAGAGAATAGCATTGAAATATGTACGTTACCATATGTGAAATAGATGACCTGTGCAAGTTCCATGCATGAAGCAGGGTACCCAAAGCTGGTGCTCTGGGACAACACAGAGGGATGGGGTAGGGAGGGAGGTGGAGGGGCTTTCAGGATGGGAGGGTCCTTGGCAGATTCATGCTTGATGTATGGCAAAAACCATCACAATATTGTAAACTAATTATCCAATTAAAATTAATTGATTAAAAAAATTTACCTGCCAATGCAGGAGATGCAAGTTTGATCCCTGGGTCACGAGGTCACCTGGAGAAGGAAATGGCAACCCATTCCAGTATTCTTGCCTGGAGAATTCCATGGATAGATGAGCCTAGTGGGCTACAGTCCATGGGATTGCAGAGTCAGACACGATTGAGCAGTCAAGCTAAGCAAAATATATATGTATGTGTATATAGATATATATGTATTCTTTTTCAGATTCTTTTCCATTATGATTTATTATAAGATATTGAATATAGCTCCCTGTGCTATACATTAGGTCCTTATTATTTATCTATTTTATATGTTCAGTTCAGTCACTTAGTCATGTCCGACTCTTTGCGACCCCATGAATGGCAGCATGCCAGGCCTCCCTGTCCATCACCAACTCCCAGAGTTCACTCAGACACACGTCCATTGAGTCAGTGATGCCATCCAACCATCTCATCCTCTGTCATCCCCTTCTCCTCCTGCCCCCAATCCCTCCCAGCATCAGAGTCTTTTCCAGCGAGTTAGCTCTTCACTTGAAGTGGCCAAAGTACTGGAGTTTCAGCTTTAGCATCATTCCTTCCAAAGAACACCCAGGACTGATCTCCTTTAGAATGGACTGGTTGGATCTCCTTGCAGTCCAAGAGACTGTCAAGAGTCTTCTCCAACACCACAGTTCAAAAGCATCAATTCTTCGGTGCTCAGCCTTCTTCACAGTCCAACTCTCACATCCATACATGACCACAGGAAAAACCATAGCCTTGACTAGACGGACCTTAGTCGGCAAAGTAATGTCTCTGCTTTTCAATATGCTATCTAGGTTGGTCATAACTTTTCTTCCAAGGAGTAAGCGTCTTCTAATTTCATGGCTGCAGTCACCATCTGCAGTGATTTTGGAGCTCAAAAATATAAAGTCTTACACTGTTTCCACTGTTTCTCCGTCTATTTCCCATGAAGTGATGGGACCAGATGCCATGATCTTCGTTTTCTGAATGTTGAGCTTTAAGCCAACTTTTTCACTCTCCTCTTTCACTTTCACCAAGAAGCTTTTTAGCTCCTCTTCACTTTCTGCCATAAAGGTGGCGTCATCTGCATATCTGAGGTTCTTGATATTTCTCCCGGCAATCTTGATTCCAGCTATTGCTTCTTCCAGCCCAGCGTTTCTCATGATGTACTCTGCATATAAGTTAAATAAGCAAGGTGACAATATACAGCCTTGATGTACTCCTTTTCCTATTTGGAACCAGTCTGTTGTTCCCTGTCCAGTTCTAACTGTTGCTTCCTGACCTGCATATAGGTTTCTTAAGAGGCCAGTCAGGTGGTCTGGTATTCCCATCTCTTTCAGAATTTTCCAGAATTTATTGTGATCCACACAGTCAAAGGTTTGGCATAGTCAATAAAGCAGAAATAGATGTTTGTAGTGTGTTATCATCTAGGGGTAGAAGACAATGGCACCCCACTCCAGTACTCTTGCCTGGAAAATCCCAGGGACAGAGGAGCCTGGTAGGCTGCAGTCCATGGGGTCATGAAGAGTCAGACACGACTGAGCGACTTCACTTTCACTTTTCACTTTCATGCATTGGAGAAAGAAATGGCAACCTACTCCAGTGTCCTTGCCTGGAGAATCCCAGGGATGGCGGAGCCTGGTGGGCTGCCCTCTGTGGGGTCGCACAGAGTCAGACACAACTGAAGTGACTTAGCAGCTTCTACCTAGGAGTAATCCCAAACTCCTAATTTATCCCTCCCTCCCCTGATTCCCTCTCTGGTAACCACAAGTTTTTTTCTATCTCTGTGAGTCTATTTCTGTTTTGTAAATAAGTTCATTTGTATTAAGTTTTTAGGTTCCTCATATAAGTGATATCAGATGGTATCTGTCTTTCTTTTTCTGACTTACTTTACTTAGTATGATAATCTCTAGGTCCATCCATCTGTCCTCTCTCAGATAAAAGTAAAAAGGAATAAATTAATCAGGGTTTAAGTCATACAAGATTTTGTAACTGGTAACACAATGGTAGGATGAGGAGGTGGAGAGAGAGGAGCAGGAGGACAGAGACAAGCACGAATGTTTCTGCAGCAGATTAGGTCATGGGCAGGGAGGTGACGGATACATCCTTAGTAGCCTCACTAAAGGGGAGATCTGGCTGCTAAACTTGATCTTGCTCCCAAGTAACTGATGAAAACTAACATTAATATCAGAATAATGGTAATGAGCTATAGATAGATGCAGATTCTCTGTCTGTGGAGATTATAGACAAAATAGACTTTAAGGTAAAAACCATTATCGGGCTAAAAAGACTCACTACATAACATTGTTAGAAAAGGTGGGGTTATTTGATTGTGGTGAGCTCCACATGTGAAGAAAAGAAAAATTTAGTGGGGAAAAAATGTCCAAAACTAAATTTGGTGGTGATGTCTGAGCCTCAAATATCCTTGCTCTTGTCATCCTAAAGTCAAATCTCACTAGTATCTCAAAATCAGGTCGAGTTCATTATTAGATTCTATCTTAGTCACACTTTTGGTATTCTTTCTCTGACGCTTAAAAATGCCAAATATTGTCCTAGTTGTGGTGCTAGAATAAATTCACTTCATTTCGGCTTTTTTGTATTCTTTCTTAAGAATTTTCCTTTGAAGAAAGTGTGTTTTTATCTGCAACGATCTGATCAGATATTTTGCAGTTGTGTGCGTGCATGCTAATAAGTTGCTTCAGTCATGTCCTACTCCTTGCGACCCTTGGAGTGTAGCCCACCAGGCTCCTCTGTCCATGGGATTTCCCAGACAAGAATATTGGAGTGGGCTGACGCGCCCTCCTCCAGGGGATCTTCCCAACCCAGGGATGGAACCTGTGATTCTTATGTCTCCTGTTTGGCATGTGGGTTCTTTTTGCAGTTAAGACATCTCATTTCTGATCTATAGTTTGTTTTGTTCAATGGGATTTCTGTCACGCTTCTTTGAAAAGCTCTGTCTCTGGAGTTTTGGTTTACCCTTGTGGATGTTCTCACTGACTTTGAAAGCAATTCTTCATTGTTTGGGGTTATTTTTTTCTCCTCTGTGGCAGCAGTCTTGCTACTGGTGTTTACCTTTTATTGATTTATGGTAATAGGTGACCAGCCCTCTTTTTTCCTGTCACTTACAGGTTGACCTCCTTAGCTGAGGCCTTTCTGAAATCGGCACACAAGGTAAAAGCGCAGATGACCTTGTAAATTTAAAGGCTGCTTCCACTGCGTTCAAAGTCTACAACTCCAGGGTGCTGGAACTTGACACCAGTGAACATGTAAACATTCAGCTTAATGCATGATGCCTCACGCTGAATGGTTGCCACGCATCGGGGTTTGTGAACCTGGATTTGCAGCATCTCTTTTTTAGGCCAGGGGCCTTCACATTCTGGTGTGCCTCAGAGTGGTGTAGCACGCTCAGAAGGAATACAGATTCCAGGCCCTACCCTAGACACTGATTCAGCACATCCGGGGCAGGGCCCTGGGGTCTCTATTTTAACACGCTCTGTGGCTGATTTTAATGTAGATCATACTTTAACCTCCATAAGAGAGCTGAGAAAAAGAAAGGTACCACCCTACTTTGACTTCCAGCTGGGCCTTGGTTGTGTTACACACTGCCCTGGCAGCAGTGATGCTGGGCCTTAGTGTTCTTCTGGGGAGCAAAAAAAATTCAGGCAACTTCAACACCAGGCAAAGCCACGGTGTGACCATGACGGGTCGAGACAAAAGCAAGGACACTCTGCGGTCATATCTGAACGCAGATGAAAACAAGAACAACGTCTGAACCACAGTGTATCAAACATTCCCCTCAAGAACACTGTCCAATCCACAAACACCAAAGGTTGCCCCCTCTCCCAGCTAGTATGAGTGACTAATGCTACTTTCCCAGTTACGGCTTATCTTCAGTTTATTTCAGCCCTCTTATAGATATTTCTTGATGATCGTGGAATCTCCCCTCAGTTCAGTTCAGTTCAGTCTCTCAGACTACTGGAAAAACCAGCTGTGGTCATGTATGGATGTGAGAGTTGGACTGTGAAGAAGGCTGAGCACCGAAGAATGGATGCTTTTGAACTGTGGTGTTGGAGAAGACTCTTGGGAGTCCCTTGGACTGCAAGGAGATCCAACCAGTCCATTCTAAAGATCAACCCTGGGATTTTGGAAGGAATGATGTTAAAGCTGAAACTCCAATACTTTGGCCACCTCATGTGAAGAGCTGACTCATTGGAAAAGACTCTCATGCTGGAGGGTATTGGGGGCAGGAGGAGAAGGGGATGACAGAGGATGAGATGGCTGGATGGCATCACCGACTCGATGGACGTGAGTCTGAGTGAACTCCCGGAGATGGTGATGAACATGGAGACCTGGCGTGCTGCGATTCATGGGGTCGTGAAGAGTCGGACACGACTGAGCGACTGAACTGAACTGAACTGACTAGACAGACCTTTGTTGGCAAAGTAATGTCTCTGCTTTTCAATATGCTATCTAGGTTGGTCATAACTTTCCTTCCAAGGAGTAATCATCTTTTAATTTCATGGCTGCAATCACCATCTGCAGTGAGTTTGGAGCCCCCAAAATAAAGTCTGACACTGTTTCCACTGTTTCCCCATCTATTTCGCAGGAAGTGATGGGACTGGATGCCATGATCTTCGTTTTCTGAATGTTGAGCTTTAAGCCAACTTTTTCACTCTCTCTTTCACTCTCATCAAGAGGCTTTTAGTTCCTCTTCATTTTCTGCCATAAGGGTGGTGTCATTACAAAAGGCTATTCTCTTTATTTACAAACCTACTCACACCACTTGTGCTATAGATATATGATGTTATCAAATATTATATAAGCCAACAACAATCTAACTACAGAAACAAAGATTCCATTTTATTCTTGATCCTGTGAAGCTAAGTTGAATGCTTTTTAACTGAAGTATAGTATAGTTGATTCACAATATTATATTAGCTTCAGGCGTACAATATAGTGATTCAATATTTTTATAAATTATACTCCATTTAAAATTATTACAAAATAATAGCTATATTTCCTTTTGTTGCATAATATATTCTTGTTGCATATATATTTTTATACAGTAGTCTGTATTTCTTAATCTCAGATTCTTATCTTGCCCCCTTCCCCGGCCCCACTGCTAACAACCAGTTTATGGGTCTGTTTTGTTATATACATCCATTTGTTTGACTTTTTACATTCCATCTGTAAGTGATAACATATAGTATTCTTTCTCCATGACTAATTACACTAAGCATAATATCCTCTGGGTCCATCCATGCTGTTGAATAATATTACATTACTACACACACTACACATTAGAACTGGACATGGAAAAACAGACTGGTTCCAAATAGGAAAAGGAGTAGGTCAAGGCTGTATACTGTCACCCTGCTTATTTAACTTATATGTAGAGTACATCATGAGAAATGCTGGGCTGGAAGAAGCACAAGCTGGAATCAAGATTGCTGGGAGAAATATCAAGAACCTCAGATATGCAAATGACACCACCCTTATGGCCGAAAGTGAAGAGGAACTGAAAAGCCTCTTGATGAGAGTGAAAGAGGAGAGTGAAAAATTGGCTTGAAGCTCAACATTCAGAAAACAAAGATCGTGGCATCCGGTCCCATCACTTCATGGGAAATAGGTAGGGAAATAGTGGAAACAGTGTCAGACTTTATTCTGGGGGGCTCCAAAATCACTGCAGATGGTGACTGCAGCCATGAAATTGAAAGATGCTTACTCCTTGGAAGAAAAGTTATGACCAACCTAGACAGCATATTGAAAAGCAGAGACATTACTTTGCCAACAAATGTCCGTCTAGTCAAAGCTATGGTTTTTCCAGTAGTCATGTATGGATGTGAGAGTTGGACTGTGAAGAAAGCTGAGCACCAAACAATTGATGCTTTTGAACTGTGGTGTTGGAGAAGACTCTGAGAGTCCCTTGGACTGCAAGGAGATCCAACCAGTCCATCCTAAAGGAGATTAGCCCTGAGTGTTCTTTGGCAGGAATGATGCTAAAGCTGAAACTTCCAGTATTTTGGCCACCTCATGCAAAGAGTTGACTCATTGGAAAAGACTCTGATGCTGGGAGGGATTGGGGGCAGGAGGAGAAGGGGACGACAGAGGATGAGATGGCTGGATGGATGGCATCACCAACTTGATGGACGTCTGAGTGAACTCCAGGAGTTGGTGGACAGGGAGGCGTGGCATGCTGCCATTCATGGGGGTCACAAAAATTGGACACGACTAAGCAACTGAACTGAATATTACATTGTTTGTATATACCACATATTCTTTATTTATTCATCTGTAGATGGACACTTAACTTGCTTCCATATTTTTGCCACTCTAAATAAAACTGCTATGAATATTGGGGTGTTATGTCTTTTTGAATTAGTGTTTTTGTTTCCTTTGGATATATAATGTAGCAATAGAATAGCTGGATCATATGATAGTTCTATTTTCAGTTGTTTAGAAACTTCTATACTATTTTCTACAGTAGCTATACCAATTTTAACCCCACAAACAATGTACTAGGGGTCCCTTTTTCCCACATCCTTGCCAATATTTGTTATTTGTTGACTCTTCAGTGATAACCGTTGACAGGTGTGAGGTGCTAGCTTGTGGTTTTGATTTGCATTTCTCTGATGATTAGCAATGTCAAGCATTTTCTCATTTGCCTATTGCCATCTGCATATCTTTGGAAAATGTCTGCTCAGGTCTTCTGCCCACTTTTTAATCAGGCTGTCTGTTTTTTCATATTGAATTGTAGAGCTGTTTATATATTTTGGATGTCAATCTGTTATTGTTCATATTATTTGCAACTATTTTCTTCCAGAAGTTTGTCTTTTCATTTTGTCAATGGTTTCTTTTGCTCTGCAAAAACTTTAAAATTTAATTACATCTGATTTATTTATTTTTGCTTCTGTTTCGTTTGCCTTAGGAGACAGATCCAAAAACACCATTGCTACAATTCATGTCAAAGAGAGTTTTGCCTATGTTCTCTTCTGAAATTGTATGGCTTTACATCTTACATTTAGGTCTTTAATTCATTTTGAGTTTATTTTTATATATGATATGTGAGAATGTTCTAACCTCATTGTTTTAGTTGTAGAGGTACAGTTTTCCCAGCACCACTTACTGAAGTGACTGTCTTTTCTCCTTTATATAGTTTTGCCTCCTTGAAGTGAATTGAAGTGAAAGTTGCTCAGTCATGTCTGACTCTTTGCAGCCTTATGGACTGTAACCAGCCAGGCTCCTCTGTCCATGAAGTTCTCCAGGCCAGGATACTGGAGCAGTTTGCCATTTCCTCCTCCACAGAATCTTCCCCGCTTAGGGACTGAACCCAAGTCTGCTGTATTGCAGGCAGATTTTTTACTGTCTGAGTAACCAGGGAAGCAGATGTAGCTGTCCAGTTTTCCCATCACCACTTACTGTAGAGACTGTCTTTTCTCCTTTATGTATTCTTGCCTCCTTAATTGTAGATTAATTGACCATACTACTGTGGGCAGGAATCCCTTAGAAGAAATGGAGTAGCCATCATAGTCAAAAAAAGAGTCCAAAATACAGTACTTGGATGCAATCTCAAAAATGACAGAATGATCTCTGTTCATTTCCAAGGCAAACCATTCAGTATCATGGTAATTTAAGTCTATCCCCCAACCAGTAATGCCAAAGAAGCTGAAGTTGAACAGTTCTATGAAGACCCACAAGACCTTCTAGAACTAACACCCCAAAAAGATGTCCTTTTCAAAATGGCAACCCACTCCAGTGTTCTTGCCTGGAGACAAGGACAGGGGAGCCTGGTGGGCTGCCGTCTTTGGGGTCGCACAGAGTCGGACACAACTGATGCGACTTAGCAGAATGCAAAAGTAGGAAGTCAAGAAACACCTGGAGTAGCAGGCAAATTTGGCCTTGGAGTACAGAATGAAGCAGAGCAAAGGCTAAAGAGTTCTGCCAAGAGAACGCACTAGTCATAGCAAACACCCTCTTCCAACAACACAAGAGAAGACTCTACACATGGACATCACCAGATGGTCAACACTGAAATCAGACTGATTATATTCTTTGCAGCTAAAGATAGAGAAGCTCTACACAGTCAGCAAAAACAAGACCAGAGGCTGACTGTGGCTCGGATAATGAACTCCTTATTGCCAAATTCAAACTGAAATTGAAGAAAGTGGAGAAAACCACAAGGCCATTCAGGTATGACCTAAATCAAATCCCTTATGATTATACAGTGGAAGTGAGAAATAGATTTAAGGGCCTAGATCTGATAGAGTGTTTGATGAACTATGGATGGAGGTTTGTGACATTGTACAGCAGACAGGGATCAAGACCATCCCCAAGGAAAAAAAAAGGCAAAAAAGCAAAATGGCTGCCTGAGGAAGCCTTACAAACATCTGTGAAAAGACAGGAAACGAAAAGCAAAGGAGAAAAGAAAAGATACACCCATTTGAATGCAGAGTTCCAAAGAATAGCAAGGAGAGATAGGAAAGCCTTCCTCAGCAATCAATGCAAAGAAATAGAGGAAAACAATAGAATGAGAAAGACTAGAGATCTCTTCAAGAAAATTAGAGATACCAAGGGAACATTTCATGCAAAGATGGGCTCAATAAAGGACAAAAATGGTAGGGATCTAACAGAAGGAGAAGATATTAAGAAAGGTGTCAAGAATACACAGAAGAACTGTACAAAATAGAGCTTCATGACCCAGATAATCATGATGATGTGATCACTCACAATCACCTAGAGCCAGACATCCTGGAATATGAAGTCAAGTGGGCCTTAGGAAGCATCACTACAAACAAAACTAGTGGAGGTGATGGAATTCCAGTTGAGCTATTTCAAATCCTGAAAGATGATGCTGTGAAAGTGCTGCACTCAATATGCCAGCTAATTTGGAAAACTCAGCAGTGGCCACAGGACTGTAAAAGGTCAATTTTCTTTCCAATCCCAAAGAAAGGCAATGCCAAAGAATGCTCAAACTACCGCACAATTGCACTCATCTCACATGCTAGTAAAGTAATGCTCAAAATTCTCCAAGCCAGGCTTCAGCAATACGTGAACCATGAACTTCCAGATATTCAAGCTGGTTATAGAAGAGGTAGAGGAACCAGAGATCAAACTGCCAACATTTGCTGGATCATGGAAAAAGCCACAGAGTTCCAGAAAAACATCTATTTCTGCTTTATTGACTATGCCAAAGCCTTTGACTATGTGGATCACAATAAACTGTGGAAAATTCTGAAAGAGATGGGCATACCAGACCACCTGACCTGCCTCTTGAGAAACCTGTATGCAGGTCACGAAGCAACAGTTAGAACTGAGCATGGAACAACAGACTGGTTCCAAATAGGAAAAGGAGTACATCAAGGCTGTATATTGTCACCCTGCTTATTTAACCTATATGGAGAGTACATCATGAGAAACGCTGGGCTGGAGGAAGCACAAGGTGGAATCAAGATTGCCAGGAGAAATATCAGTAACCTCAGATGTGCAGATGACATCATTTATGGCACAAAGTGAAGAACTAAAGAGCTTCTTGATGAAAGTGAAAGAGGAGAGTGAAAAAGTTGGCTTAAAGCTCAACATTTAGAAAACTAAAATCATGGCATCCAGTCCCATCACTTCGTGGCAGATAGACGGGGAAACAGTGGAAACAGTGGCTGACTTTATTTTTCTGAACTCCAAAATCACTGCAGATGGTGATTGCAGCCATGAAATTAAAACACGCTTACTCTTTGGAAGGAAAGTTATGACCAACCTAGACAGCATATTAAAAGTAGAGAATTACTTTGTCAATAAAGGTCTGTCTAGTCAAAGCTATGGTTTTTCCAGTAGTCATGTACGAATGTGAGAGTTGGACTATAAACAAAGCTGAGCGCTGAAGAATTGATGCTTTTGAACTGTGGTGTTGGAGAAGACTCTTGAGAGTCCCTTGGACTGCAAGGAGATCCAACCAGTCCATCCTAAAGGAGATCAGTCCTGGGTGCTCATTGGAAGGACTGATGTTGAAGCTGAAACTTCAGTACTCTGGCCACCTGATGAGAAGAGCTGACTCACTGGAAAAGACCCTGATGCTGGGAAAGATTGAGGGCAGGAGGAGAAGGGGACGACAGAGGATGAGATGGTTGGATGGCATCACCAACTCAATGGACATGAGTTTGTGTTAACTCCGGGAGTTGGTGATGGACAGGGAGGCCTGGCTTGCTGTGGCTCATGGGATCACAGAGTCAGACGTGATGAGCAACTGAACTGAACTGAACTGATGTGGGTTTATATATGGACCCTCTCTTCTGTTTCAATATCTATGTGTCTATTTTTGTGCCAGTGCCGTACTGTTTTGATTACTGTAGCTAAATTGAATGCTTTGAAAATACTAAATAACAATATCAACAAGACACCAATGGCTGTGCTTATTATGTATCAAGTGCTATTTAAATGCTTCATAGGTATTAGCTCCCTATTGCTTTTATAATATATTACCACAAATTCAGAAGCTTGAGGGAACAAATTTATTCCCTAAAATAAATTGGAGGCAAAAATTCCAAGATGAGTCTCATGAGACTCAAATTAAGGTATCAGCAGAGCTACTTTATTTCTGAAGTCTCTGGGAGAGAATAAAGACTCATAATATCCTGTTTTATTCAGGTTATAATCTCTTAATGTAATTACTTTAAACTGCTATCAATTTTTCCAGTAGTATGACCCTCAAGCTGGCTTGATATGGCCCCATCATTCATTGAGCACTTCCTTGCTTTTGGGAACATGATGTTTGGGGTATAACTTGTACATTCCCTGCCACAGCGCTGCAATCAGCCATTTCTTCAAGAAGTCCTGGATCCTTTCAGCGGAGAATGGTATTAGATCTGGGAACCAGGGATATTCATCACTAATGGTTCTTATAGCTGACAGAGCTAAGGTATACATGTTACATATATTTTATGTGTATCTATTAATATTGAAAACCATGAGCCACACTGAGCTCTCCAATTCCAACACCACAAGGTTCAGTGTAATTTTCTTTCTTTCCATGTTGAGTTGCAGGAGGGGGTAGGGGTTATTATTTTGCCTTTTGTATAGATTAACTCATGTAATTCTTACAACAACCTCATGATTTAGGAAAACAAATTTCCAACCAGACACTTCATCACCCCAGACACTATAGTGTGCATTTCAAATGTCTCAGGAAAATAAGTCCTTTGCATTCTCAACTTCTTTGTAAGTATGTGATTGTTTCAAAAACATTTTTTTAAGTTTACACTAAAAACATTTCTTTAAGTTTGCACACACACACACACAAAAAAAAACCCCACAAAATCTCTATGGATCAATAGACTATGAGATACAATAGTGTGCATAATATTCCTGGTAATCTGGGTGAGATAAAGGCATTAATACATTTTCCAGACTGAGGGAAAGGAGGAGAAAGAAAGAGATGGAACTTTAATCTTGGAAGGTGCCTTATCTTTAACAACCTGGTCAGGTTGCGTAGGGTTGCAGCCTTCAGTGTGTCACTACATTTGTCCTTCCCACACGGCCATCTGACAGCCATCCGAGCCTGAGGTCCACTCTGGAGCTGGGGGAGCCTCCTTAGCTCATCAGCCATCTGGGCTGGGACACAGCCCATCAGTGGGGCAGAAGATATTCACCTAAAACTAACCATTGGGTGAATTTCTTAACGCTATTCAGCCTGCTCAAAGATAGAAAAAACAGAATAAAATACGGCAACGCACTGAGACCTCTAGTTCTAGTACCTTCCTTTACAGATGTGTGCATGCTAAGTCACTTCAGTTTCTGACTTTGTGCAACCCTATGGACAGCAGCCTGCCAGGCTCCTCTGTCCATGGGGTTCTTCAGGCAAGGATACTAGAGTGGGTTGATGTGCCCTCCTCCAGGGGACCTTCCTGACCCAGGGATCAAACCTGCATCTGGTATATCTACCTACACTGACAGGTGGGTTCTTTACCACTAGTGCCACCTGGGAAGCTCTTCCTTTACAGATAAACACAAAGTGGCAAAACAAATACAGTATTGTAATTTAAAATAAATAAATAAATAAATAAATAAAAAGAAAGAAAGAAAAAAAAAAAAACAAAGTGGTGAGGGATTCAGCAAGGTTTCATAGCTACCGAGTGTCAGGACTCAGTTATATGCAAGTGGCCATACACATGGTCCATGGCATGCAGCATTGAGTTTGTTACAGATAGTCATCAGCTTTAGCAAGTGGCAATGAAGTCTTTATCCCAGGTGGTTAGAGTTAGGAGTGGTTTGATTAATTACTTAAGTTAATTCACAAAAAATGATATGTAAGTACCTTAAACATTTTGTCTGATAGAGAATTTTCCTGTGCAATTCAATCTCCTGATTACAGTTCCATGGTGTCTTTCTTATATAAACCTTTTGAGGCATCATCTCTGATTTCTACTTTGTGTTTCTTTGAGGTGAAGTTAGAACTTAAAGATATTTTTCAAATCATTTCAACCATTTTAATTTTTAGATTTCAATATTTTTTTCCTCTCACTCCCTTAGAGTTATCTCATCCACATATAGTTCAACAGCAATTTCATAGAGGTGAGACTTGGGCAAATAACATAATCTATTTTTGCATCAGTTGCCCTGCTAGCAAAATAAGACTCTCCAGGCTCATCTTGTCTTTTCTCTGCTGCAGCCTTGGAATCAACCATTTTTTGCAAGGAGTCCTGACTCCTTTTTGCAGAACAGTATTAGAAGCCAAGATCTTGGCACTAGTGTACTCATCACTATTGAATTGCTGCTTTTCCTGGTCCTCATAGTGCACAGAGAAAAGTACATATATATATGACATATATTCCTTTGAAAGGACTACATCACAGTCGTATATTGTCACCCAGCTTATTTAACTTATATACAGAGTATATCATTCAAAATGCTAGGTTGGATGAAGCACAAGCTGGAATCAAGATTTCCAGGAGATCACCCTTATGGCAGAAAGTGAAGAAGAACAAAAGAGCCTCTTGATGAAAGTGAAAAGAGGAGAGTGGAAAAGCTGGCTTAAAATTCAATATTCAGATAACTAGGATCATGGCATCCGGTTCCATCACTTCATGGCAAATAAGTGGGGAAACAATGGAAACAGTGACAGACTTTATTTTGAGGGGTTCTAAAATCACTGCAGATGGTGACTGCAGCCATGAAATTAAAAGACACTTGTTCCTTGGAAGAAAAGCTATGACTAATCTAGACAGCATGTTAAAAAGCAGAGACATTACTTTGCTGACAAAGGTCCATCTAGTCAAAGATATGGTTTTTCCAGTAGTCATGTATGGATGTGAGAGTTGGACCATAAAGAAGGCTGAGTGCCAAAGAATTGATGCTTTTGAACTGTAGTGCTGGAGAAGACTCTTGAGAGTCCCCTGGACAGCAAGGAGATCCAACCAGTCCATCCTAAAGGAAATCAGTCCTGAATATTCATTGGATGGACTGATGCTGAAGCTGAAACTCCAATACTTTGGTCACCTGATGTGAAGAACTGACTCATTGGTAAAGACCCTGATGCTGGGAAAGGTTGAAGGCAGGAGAAGGGGATGACAGAGGATGAGATGGTTGGATGGCATCACCAATTCAATGGACGTGAGTCCGAGCAAGCTCCGGGAGTTGGTGATGGACAGGAAAGCCTGGTGTGCTGCAGTCCATGGGGTCACAAAGAGTCAGACATGACTGAGTGACTGAACTGAACTGATATAATAAATGTATGTCATATATATCACCTGCATTTTACTTTTATACACACACACACAACACACACACACACATTTATTTATCAATGTGTGTGGTGCATGATAAGTTACTTCAGTCATGTGTGACTCTTTGCAACCCTGTGGACTATAATCTGGCAGACTTATCTGTCCATGGTATTCTCCAGGCAAGAATACTGGAATGGGTTGCCATTTCCTACTCCAGAGTATCTTCCTGACCCAGGGATCAAACCCATGTCTCTTATGTCTCCTGCATTGGCAGAGGGTTCTTTACCACTAGCATCATCTGGGAAGCCCCTATTTATCAATATATTGAAAACCATCAGTCACTTGATATCTCCTATTTCAAGACTACACACAATATTTTTTTCTAGTTTTCTTCCTTTCCATATTTGTAACTCCCTTCTCTAACCATGAGTAATCTGGCTCTTATTATTCTGATTGTTTTACTGATTTAATCAATAGACCTGTAGGCAACCAATATACTATTTCTACCAACATTCTCTGCTTGCGTGGAGTCTGTCTCTTCATGCTCAGCCACCTCTCTGGATAGAAAACTTGCAACCGTAAATAGGCTCTGATACCCTTGTGCCAGGCTACCTCACACAGGGATGCCATCTTTATCGAATGTGTGTGTGTGTGTGTATATATATGTATATATATACTCATATATACATGTATATCTCCTTGCTGACTCAGAGGGTAAAGAGTCTGTCTGCAATGCTAGGAGACCTGGATTCAATCCCTGAGTCAGGAAGATCCCCTGGAGAAGGCAATGGCTACCCACTCCAATATTCTTGCCTGAAGAATCCCTTGGACAGAGGCTATAGTCCATGGGGTCACAAAGAGTTGGACAGGACTGAGCAACTAACACTTTCACTTTCACACACATATATAGATATGTAGATAGATGATACATACACACACACACACTCATCTGCCACATAATAAAGCATTTTCTAAATGCCTATTCCTACCACTCTGTTTCCTAGGCAAAGCCTCATGTTTGTGTCGGTTTCTTCAATTATTCTTTCTCTTTTAACACCTGAGACTGTAAGAAGATTGTTAGGCAAGTAAAAACTGATCAATAACAACAGTACTACAAACCAGAAAACTGGCCAAATTTCTCATTGCACTTTAAGTAGATGCATCATCCATTTTTCTTAGAAATTTCTGACCCACTGAGCATTCCTAGGACTTCCCTGAAAGAATTTGGCTTTTGACAGTCCTAAGCTCTTTAGCCTTATCCCAATGATATTAACACTATAGGCAATACAGTACCATAGGAAAGGGAAGGTGTGGACGGCATTTCTGTAAATCTAAATTTACCTCTTTCTGTGCTCAATTTACCAAGAATACATCCTGCCACCTACTCATGGGAAAATCCTTCTGGGAGACCTAGCTTGCTAGCCTCACACTCTCTCAGCTACTCATTATTGAGCTGGGAGGAGTCCCTGTTCCCTCCATGTTTCAAGGACCAGCCTAAGAGAAGCAGAACTGGAAAACCTATAAAAACTTAGTAGTCCAGTGTGCCCTAGTTAGTTAGGGGAAAATATCATTGTTGCCATATAAGAATATTCTGTGCTATCCTGCATTCTACCCTTGTCTCTGAACCACACTTCTGTTGGAACTTTTTCCTCCATTGTTTTATTGTAATTTTATAGCATAAAATCTTTCTTCTGATTACACTGAAGCTTTGTGCAGAGTGAAGTATAGTGTCTCTCTCCTGTGATGAGATGGAAATTGTTATCCTTGCCCCCATGACACCAGAGTAAAATGGGAAACTGCACTTGTGTAATCATCAGAGTACAGACCATATAAGAGAGGTACAGTGTTGTTTCCTTTTTAGAGGGTTTAATTAAAATCATTACTTAAAAATAAGCATTGTAACAACATCATGATTGGGCTATTTTCAAATTATGGAACACCTATGAGAATTCAGGGTTCTGTGAGAAAAGTGCCCCTTCTTGGTTTCTATGTGTACAATTTCTGGACTCAAAAATTTAAAGAAATAAGTTAATTTTCTAGCAATGGCTGTGATTATTTTATAGTTGTCTAAAAATGAGAAGCATATAAAAATAACTTAATATTTTGTAATATTTTAGAGGGCCATTATAAGACATTCTCTTTTACTCAGTAAGGATTAAATAACCGAGTTTCTGTTTTTTACTGCTGATTTCTATGATTAAAGCAAGAACATATAAGCTAAGCTGATTGCAATATAAAGAATTATTCTCTTGGGCCCTACTTGTATTCATTCTCTTTGTACATTTTAAAAACCCATTCATCAATTACTCTGCAGTAGTACCAGGACTTAGCATGCGCATATTATCTTCTCATATTCCTTTACAGTCTCCCAAAATCACACGTGTGCATGTGGGTATGTATGTATATATCAGCCCACACTCACATACACAGACATGTAAGTACTTATAATGGCATCCAAACATATTTACCCATAATTACATTCTAGGCACTTTATTGAATACAGATATTTTTGCATTCGTTTGTGGAAACTGAAAGGAATCCAGGCTAATGTTTGGAGTCTTAAAGCAAATTGTAATCTTATAAACAGGGAGGTGAACCTCAGAGGCAGTAGTCTTTTGATATGCAGCATAAGTGAACTGCTGCATAATATAAAATGATGGCGCTATTAATCCTACGGCACTAGTGATGCCCAGCCCCCTTCGCTACTGATACCAACACCATTGTCTCTGGCTTTAAACTTCATCAGTATGCAAACGGAGTGTCACTATGATGGGTGGTAACTTGGTTGGATGCACTTTCTACATTTCTGGCAAATGAGTATAATTATTTTCAGAGCTGCGGGCAACTCATGCATGTTTTATCCTCCATCTGGACCGGCACGGTACACAATAGTGATAAAAGATGATTTTCCCCCTTGGATGTTCACAGGCCATCATCGACACAGTCCTGATGAAATGGCCATGTATCCCCTAGCAGTTCTATATCTGCCACAGCTTGACAACAAAATTATTTCCCCATAGTACTAAAACACTTCAAATATTCAAGCCCTCTGTGCATATATTTGTGTTTTGAAGCATTCAGCGTTAACATAATGTGGTAATTTATAAACTGACAAATTAACTATGCAGAAATCACAGAGAAGCCTTATGAGGTCTGCAAAGCAGCAGAAAAGAAAGCAGAAGCTTTTTGCGCTCTGTAATAATAATAATCCTATCAACTGCTGCAGATTGCCCGGCCTCCTATTGTTAGAGCTGCGCACTCTAAAACTCACGGACTATAGGTGATTCAGCCTGAGACTCCTGGCCCCAAATCAGGCCAACCAGGAAGCTTGGCTACGGCTTTATGTGCCATCCCTCTCCGGGTCTGAGGCTAATGGGGAAAAGGGCACCAATTAAAAAAAAGAAAAAGGCAACTTGCCCATATTGATCATTGGGAGCAGAAATGGATATGTGGGATGGAATTGGGGAGGATAAGGTTTGCCTTCAAGACAGGAAGTGAATTTAGGACTGGCTAAATCAATAACAGCAAAACTGAGATTGTGCATGTGAAAGGACAATCAGCCTTCTTTGTTTCATGGTTATAAAATCATTTTAATGATTAAAATCCATCATCTTGCTAGTCCGCTTTAGCAAACGCTGGCAATCCTTACAGGCCCGCTATTGATCCTCAGACAGACAGCTGAACGGAGGCAGCATTCATCAGAGGACGCAAAGGGCGCATTTTCACTTTTATTGTATTAGCTTAATTCCCTTTCAGATGAATTAAAGACTAATTTTGCTAGAGCAAGGGGAGAGTCTGTGTATCTTCTGCTGCCCCCATCTGTTTGATGTGTAGATTCTTCGAAGGCAGGATTCATTTTTTTAGAAGCAAGAAAGTATTTACAAATTCTTTGTGAAAATACAGGACATTCCTTCATGATATGCCAAACCAGCCTGTCTTCCTTCCTTCCCCCACTGTCCCCTAATCTCCACTTCACCTCCCCCAGTCATTCCTCCCACACACACTTGCTCTCTTACAGATTCACACATGCATGCTATACACACACACACACACACACACACACACACACACACACCGTCCTTTAAATGGTATGTACCATGCTATGAGGCCTACCAAACATCAGACACTCTTTATCAGCAGTTGTGCCAGGGTCTCCATGGCAACAGTATAATAGATTTGCCCTTATTCAATCCCAGAGGCCACATTGAAGCGCAATGCAAAATTTGCTGGGGCCTGAATTCCTTTCAAGCCATGGCTCATGTGTCAGGAAACAAGTCAATGCACAGACAGCGCTGCACATAAAGATGGAAAGGAACCTTTTCTCTCCGCTGCTGTTTGCTCACAGTGACATTCAGAAGCTCAGGCTCTTCTAGATCTCATTTCTGTCTCATTTTCTAGTTATTAATTCACTTCTTCGGGTGGAGAGGCGAGTGGGGGAGGGGAACGCCATGCTTTGCAATAATAAACCACCAATGAAAGAGCAAAGCAAGCTGCATAGAAGCAAAGTGTGCATCTCAGCCTCCAAGGTTATATAGGATTCAATATGGCTGAAGCCCACCCCAGCTGCAGACGAAATTCCAGGGCTTGAAACACCCCAGTGCTGAGCAGGGAAGAGCAGCCCAGCCAACTTCCTCACTCCACACTGGAGTGGTATTTTGTGATACTCAAGCAACCTTCCCTAGGGAGGGAGAGGCAGAGAATGGACACATGTCCTTGTCCTAAAGCCAATCTCAGCAGACAGGGGAAATTCCCAGGAGCTCACATCTGAAGTACACTGTGGCTAAAACAAGCACAGCTTAAAAGTTAAACAATCATTTGTTTCAGGTTTATTTTAATCATTAGCTTTGGGACTTACAAGATGATTACTTTGTGGGTTAATTATTTTCTGTGCTGTGGCTTTCCAAGCCTAATTGCTCAACTTCGTTATTGTGCATAGCGATCCATAGCTGCTTCCTAAAATTACCTGTCCAAATATTTTCCCTTTTGATTATCACTGAGAATTTGCTATTTTTCTCCCAGAGTTGGGACAGTGCATAAATGACTTGATTGGGAGATACTTGTGTGATTTTGAAGATTAAACTTACAGATATTACAGGCAAGTGATAGGACTTGATTGGCAATACTATCAGGATAGGAGTGAAGCCTCTAAAGGAGTTTTGCTGGGTGAAGCCTGATTAACTTCAGGGCAATGGCTCTCATACTTAAACATGCATAAAAGGCAGGAGGAGTATTGCTGAAGCACAATTTCTTGAACCCCATCCCCAGAGACTCTGACTCAGTAGATTAGGGCCAGTGTCCAGGAGCTCACGTGCCTAACATGCTCATAGGCGATGCCGACGCTGCTGCTCTAAGAACCACTGCTTTAGGACAATTTCCCTGAACAAAATTTCCTCAACCAACGACTTAAAGTGTATTTTGACTGTTTACCATAGCTTCAATTTCAATGTTGTTCTTCAAGGGCATTACTTGTCATCCTAATACAGTTACTCCCTTCTTCAGTGGAGCAGACTTCTGATTTCACCCAACACTGGGGACACCGAGAGGTTGGAAGCCACGGAGAAAAGATAAGTGTCAGAAGATCTGGCTATATCCCCAGAACTAGCGCTATGTCTGCTTTATATCAGGACTTGATCAATATCTTTTGAACAAATACAGGAGTGAGTAAATATGATAGAATTTCAAAGCTTCTATACTTCACGAAAGCAGTCTTAAGCTAAGAATATAGGTGCCCTGTGTTTTATTTATATTGAAATATATTCAGTTATCATATATTTGATTTTAAAAGGCGGCATATAAACTTTTGTGGGGAAGAGAGATTAAATAGCACTTTAAAATCTCCTAGGAAGTTGGAACCACAGGATATAGAAAGCAAAATCCTTTTATGATTAAAAACATTATCCTCTAGTTTAATTATTTATGCAAGTTCTGGATTCCAGTAAGTGACAAACACTGTGTTTTCATTTTAAGAACCACCAATTTTGCCATTTACTGAATAAAAGTGTACATTTCTGTTTTAAGCTTGAAATCATCTTTTACTTCTTTTCATTTTCTGCCTCTTCTGGTTTGACCCTGACCTCTGACTCATTTTTTACAAATGATCACTTTTAATAAAAAGCTGGGCCAGTATCACATAGTACTGACTTAAGATGATTCTGCTCACTTTGACCCAAGTCTGATGATCTGTGCTAAGTGAGCTGCACACCAGAAAGCACCTACTGCAGGTGGTGGGACAGGGAGGAAGAAGGGGAGTAAACTGCGAATTTCAGGGTCCTGCCTTGTAAATCACCTAAGATGCGATGGATTCCCAATAAGGTAATGGCCGTGTTTTCATCACTGCACTTTGGAGTACGTAGGATTTGTCTTTCTACAGCAAAGCCAAAGGCACCAAGGTGGGCGCCCCTTAGGCAGGGCCCCTGCTGGGCTCTCTCTGCCCTTCCAGCACGCAAGGCATAGCAGCCACAAGAGAAGAAGTGACTTCTCTTTCCCACCTTCCCTTTACCACGTGCCACTCTAACCTGCTTTGCCCTCCCAGGAAGGGGCAGCCTGTCACACGGCTTCAGTAGATGTCCTTGCCCCCACTCAACACCCTGTCACAGGCTTCCCAGAGGGGAGAAGGAATCTGGAGTGCTATCAGCAACTTTCAATTCACCAGCTATTTATTGAGCACCTGCTGTGTGCCTGATGCCGCAGTGCGCTCCGACAGCACCAGCGTGAAGGAGACTCTCACTTTTATTATGAGGTGGTTACAACCAGGGAAGTCTGTTTTTCATCACTTTACAATAGCGTTCTCCTCCATAACGCTTTGCAAACTGGGGTTTGCCGCAGTGTGTCTGGAGCCACAGATTAGATTGGTTGTTGCTTTCTAACATTTCCATTTTCCTTGATTTTATGAAATCAAGATTTTTCTAATTTGTGCTTTAAGCTTTGGGAATATGGGTGGATGCCTCTCACAGGTAAAGTGTGCATTAGATGGGTGGTGTCCTTTTTCCTGAGATAGACTGAGCTACATCCTAGAATTAAGGAAATAGAGGAACTTGAAATGTTATTTTTAATGTTAAAATATTTCCATTACTTGTACAACATATCAGTTTAAGTTACTTTTACTAGGAATAAACACATATAAGGCTTCAAAGAAGTCTCTCCCTTGTGGAGGGAGTTTCGGACTCTACCTCCAGAGTCCCTAAACTTGGCCTTTAAGCTCCTCCGTCATGAGGGCACTCCAGGGGAAACTGAGAAGCCCTGGGTTTGATGATACAGCTTTTGTAAATGCTGAAGTGAGAAGAGGAAAATATCTGAAGGATGAACACATGTTGAGCTTTGCACTCAGGATCTGGACCTGAAAACAGTGAGACACACATGCTTTTGGATGAACTCATTTATTTTCATGCTAGAAACATCCCCCCAAGGAAAGCTGGTCTGTCCTTTCCTGCCACGCTGTTGTGTCTGTTCTCCTGGCCTTGAGGCAGCCTTCATGACCAGCACGATCTTTGGGCCCCCGCCTCTTCTCACTGTCCTGTCTGGCCACCTGGCCAGCCCTGTGCCTTTCTTGCCAAGTGGAGCTGGGGTTCTGTGGACCATTGTTTTGTGGGGCCACACTGCTGACCCCATTGCTGCCCTACAGGACACTCATCAACAGCTGTGAGAGGCTCCCCACCCCGGTCCATTTACAAGCAAGGCCTGGAAAGACTTCTTAGAGCATCAGTTCAGAGGTCCCACAACCAGCCAAACAATACGCGATTATTCAAAGGCTCCAATTCATTTTCCCCTGCTCCTCCCACACCGTTACCCTTGAGAGAAAACTAATTTGCAGAAAAATAGCCCCTGCCAGCTAACTTCTCCTGCTAGATATATGATGACCCCGAACTCTTGTCTCTGTGAGTACTTCTCTCATAGTAAATGCACAAGAATTCTGAAAAGCCGTCTTAAAAATCTCCCCCCTCACCACTACACCGCACCCCCACCCGCCCCGCCTCACTCCCGGTCTGGGATATGCTTTCTTTCCCTTTTATTCTTTTTTCACATGTGTGCTGAAATTGGCACTTTCTCTTTTCAGTTCACTCCCTTCTTGGTATTAATGCAAGCAGCAGTGGAGAGGCATGCGCAATTTTTCCAGTCCTTGCACTTGGCTAACCCAGGGGTGATGGATTAAATGTACCAGGCTCTTCCTTACGTATCACTATTTAAGTGAAGTGACTGGGCTGTGCCAGCTGGTGATGCATGGAGTCATCCAGTGTGCCCCATGCGAGCAGGGGAGCGCAGCTACGTCTCCTGTTGTCTGAGTAAATAATAGAGCTAATGGCATTTGGTGCAAATAAGATGCCTATAGAGCCTGTGGGGCTTTTTCTTATTTTTCTTTGTCAAGAAGCCTTCTCTCTCTCTCCTCTCTAGAGCTTCAGCAGTGTGGCCTGCCTTGGTAACCTGGGGGAGGAGGGAAGGTCTCCTGGAGTTCAGGATTTTGTAATATTGAACACTAGGAGAATGGATGCCAAGGTCAGGTTAAGAATAAAGAAAATTGATTTGGAGGTCAGGGTCACCATGTGAAAGCCCTGAATACTGCCAAAATATTTTCATTATCTCTGTTTTTGTTATGGAAAAGACCAGGCCCTGTGTAAGGATGCTAAGAGGTGGGAGGCCAGGCTGGAGAGAGGGAGTCCAAGAGAAAGGAGGAAATTGGAACTCTAGGGTTTACTGGCTTTGCATCCTTGAGTTCTCTGTCTGGAGTTTGTCTCCCTTGTGTAAGTATGTGGATGGACAAACATTGATAATGAGGGTTTTCCCCACAGAACTGGGCCATTCTAAACTCTCTCTCTCTCTCCCCCTGGTGCAGGGAAGCTGGAGACAAATTCCTCTGGTTCTATTTGCAGAAGTAAGCTATTTCACGCACGACTGTGATTCTACTTTTCGCCCATGTCTACAACATATCTGCAACACAGGGCTGTATATTTTAACAAAATCCTGTTATTATTGAAGCTCTGACCCGATTTTGTTTCTATATTCTGAAGTAGAAAAGACTCCAGTGGCATGAAATTAGCAACACATTCTGCTAGTGTGTTAATTGTGTGAGAGTTTTTGGCAGGAGAATCTCCTAGCACAACACGGAATTTATTTTTATTTAAATTTGGTAGTGATTTCATATTTGTTTGAAGAAGAGGCACCATGGCTTAAACCACTTGGGACTTACTATATGTTCAGGAAAAGAAAAAAAATCTGCTTAATGCAGTAGTGCAGAAGGAATCGTGTAATTTTTTTTTACTTAGCAGGGAAGCTGCTATCATTGATTTCTAATTTGTTATGAGAAATTGGCATTCCCAGGCAGTGGTTTGGGACATCCTTGGGTCCCAGTGCAGTATCCAAATGCAGTTGTATCTGGCCAGTAGCAGATTAGCTGCTTCAATAAAGGCAAACACATGAAAATCAAAGTCAAAAGTCTCCCGGGCCACAGAGGCTGTTTTTCTCCAATAGACACCCTTTCTGAATCCCTCCTGCCACTCAAGGAGACCCTCTAGGAAATGACTGCCCCATAAACATGTGGATGGGGGAAGCAATTCCCAGAAAGGGGAAGGACAGACAGACAAGCCAACAGATGTGTTCTACCAAAAGAGGACAGACCTCTGCCCTTATCTTGGGGGTTGGGGGCAGGGGGAAGAGGTAACTTGGAAAAGGAAAAAAAAAAAATAACATTTATTGAATATTTGTAATCTACGAGCTACTGTACTGGTTGGCATATGCCATCTCATTTCCCTGGCCATACACTAGACAGGTGATTGCTCACCCGGAAATCGGCAGCACCCTACTCCCTTTTCCTCTTTATTCCTGGCCTCTTGCCCATCTCCTCACTCTACACTTCCTTCCTTGCCCACCACCAAGCTTTCTGAGATGCTCTGAGCTGCCCTGGCTGACTGTCACCTCTTCCCTGTTCTTCATTGCATGGCTCAGGCCAGCAACCCAAAGCAGGACAAACAAGGGCTCTTTTACCTGGTACCACTGTTTCAGTGACAAGTACTTTTCCATAATAATAAGCGATGAATTTGACTTGTAGCAGAAAGACACAGACTAGAACTCCAATCCCAGCTCTCCCTCCAGGTGCCCTTAGGAAGATGACTTATTCCCTGGGCCTGAGTGTCTGCATCCCTAAGAGATGGCCACACTTCGGGCTAGGATTACACGAAGTGATGGATGTAGAGCACTCAGCCCGGACTGGCTCATGTCCCCATTAGGTCCCTTTCCTTCCTGACCCCACTGTTAGTCACTACGACATCTACTGAACCCACTTTAGGGGCCAGGCACCACGCCAAGTTAGGTATGAACAGAGATGTCCCTGGAGCTACTACAGAGTTCACACGAAGCCTCATTTCATCCTCACATATCCTGGAACAGACTGTATGACTGTCCTCCTTCTACAAATAGGAAGTCTGAGGTTTAAACAAGGAAACCACGCTAGGAAGAAGAGAGTCAGGATTTTACCTTGATTTGTCTGATTCCCAAAATTCTTTCTTTAATTCAGTGGTTCTCAACCCTGGCTATCTGGGGAGCTGCTAAAACATTGATACCAAGACCCCTACTCCAAAAAAATAAAGGGGGTGAAGGTGAGGTTGGAAATCGTTGCCTTTAAAAGTTATAGGAAAGGACTTCCTTGGTGGTCCAGTGGTTAAGAATCTGCCTTACGCAGGGGATATGGGTTCCATCTCTGGTCCGGGAACTAAGATCCCCCATGCTGCGAGGCAATTAAGCCAGTGCGCCACAATGAGAGAGTCTGTGCACCACAACAAAAGATCCCGTATGCCAAAACTAAAGCCAGACACAACCAAATAAATAAATAAATAGTTTTGAAGTTTCAGGAAAGATCTAATTTGATACTCAGTAAATAATTAAATCAAGGTCTTAATTATGCTCCCCTGCCTGTGCTACCTACCCACATGTCCATGCCTGCCTAGTTCATGACCACAAACAAGGGCTTCTTAACAGAGAAATTTCAAATACTAGCTGTTCAAAAATAATAGATAAGTATTCACCATTTATGAAAGATTTGCTTTGGGCTGGGAACTTTCTATTACCTTTGATTCTTCTGGTAACCATGTAGAAATGAAATGTAGTCAAGTTTCCCTGGTTTAAACAACTTACTGCCTGGTACAAATAAGCTCTCAGTAAACAGTACTGTTAACATCATCGTCATCATCTTTAGCATCTCTTGAGTCCCCACAGCAGCCTCCAGACCAGTCGGCTCCACCTGCTAAACATCTAGGAGATCTGTTCCCTTCTCTTCATTCTACCTTCATCCCTGAACTTGATTAACCAGCTCACCTGGGCAGCTGTGACAGGCTTCTAACAGTTCCCTGTGTCCAACCTCATCCTCCTCCAATCCATTTTCTACAAAGCAGCCAGGGTGATCTTTTTAAAACACAAATACTTAGCCTTCCTTGAAAACAGTGATCATTATCTGGCCACCGTGTGAGATTCAGTAAGTTAGTTCAGTTCAGTTCAGTCGCTCAGTCGTGTCCGACTCTTTGCGACCCCATGAATCGCAGCACACCAAGCCTCCCTATCCATCACCAACTCCTGGAGTTCACTCAGATTCGCGTCCATCGAGTCAGTGATGCCATCCAGCCATCTTATCCTCAGTTGTCCCCTTCTTCTCCTGCCCCCAATCCCTCCCAGCATCAGAGTCTTTTCCAATGAGTCAACTCTTCACATGAGGTGGCCGAAGTACTGGAGTTTCAGCTTTAGCATCATTCCCCTTTTAAAAGCACCCAGTGGAGGGGCAGAAGGAAAGTGAAGTAGAAGTCAGTCATGTCTGACTCTTGGCAAACCCATGGACTACACAGTCCATGGAATTCTCCAGGCCAGAATACTGGAGTGGGTAGCCGTTCCCTTCTCCAGAGGCTCTTTGCAACCCAGGGATCAAACCCAGGTCTCCCACATTTCAGGCAGATTCTTTACCAGCTGAGCCAGCAGGCAGGCCCAAGAACACTGGAGTACGTAGCCTATCCCTTCTCCAAGGGATCTTCCCGACCCAGGAATGGAACTGGGGTCTCCTACAGGGCAGGCGGATTCTTTACCAACTGGGTTACCAGGGAAACCCAGTGGAGGGGGCAGGTGGGCTAAATCTTTTCCATGCTCTGTCTGCCAAGTCAGCTGAACTAGGAGACTGCACTGGCCCTGAGGACAGGATGCTTTCTAGTGACTCATGGGCCTGGAGTGAGTGAGTGAGTGTGAGGGAGGTTGGGGGCTTGGTTTAGGGAAAGGGCTGTGTGCTCTTCTAATTCACACAAAGAGTTTTGTAGTAATAGCAACTGCCCTGAAATTGAACCTATCTCATTGAGTTATTATGCTAGATAAATGTAGAAATTTAAATAAAAAGAGGCTCCCTAGGGGAGTTGAATTTGAACCCAGACTGTCAGTCTCTAAAGCACCTATCCTAACCCCTGCTGTTTTCCCTGGAATACAGAGAAGTGATGGTCTCAGGGGGATTCTGCAGATAGAAAATTCTTTGGGCTAGCCAACTGGGAGAAGCTTCACAGGAGTGGGAGGTGTGGTCTCTTCCATCAGAGCCAAATTAGGCCAACAAAAGTCAACCAGCTTGTTCTCCTTGCTGATCTAGTTAGGGCCCCAATTCCTTTGACCTTCAAAACAATGTAAAACTAAGGAATTCCCAGCTGATCCAGTGTTTAGGACTCAACACTTCCACTGCAGGGACCCTGGGTTTGATCTCTGGTCTTGGGAACTAGGATCCCACAAGCCATGCTGTGCTGCCAGAATAAATAAAAATAAAGTAACTTTACTAAAGGGGCATATAAATATAGCTTTTAAAAAATGTAAAACTTTTGACGATTCAGATGACAAAGGAAAGGTTTATGCTTGGTACCTGATCTCTGTTTCAAGCAGATTCATTGCAGGCTACTTATTTGATAGAGGGGTAGAGATAAAGAAAATGAGATTTTTATGTGATGATCTATCACTCTTCTTCCCTATCAGATCGCTGTCTTTGCTGACCCTCAGATTGAATGCTTGGCACAGCAATTTAGAAGGAGAAGCTCTCTCAGAAATAATCTACTCCAATGGTTGGCGTCCCAGGACACCTTGAAGGATGGGAGTCTTCACATGACTTCTCAGTATTTCTAAACTTATATGTGTGTCAAGGTAGCAGAGAGTCATGAAAACATTATTTCTTTGCCTTTGATTAGAACTTTAAAAACTGAATATGTTAAAACTTTGGACATCTCCTGCTGGTTCCGGCCAGCAGCTATGTGTCTTTAGTTGATAAAAATGAAAATAAAGCGACAATGGCCCCCAGTCACACTCAGAGTCCATGCAAGAGTTCTTATTCCCAGAGCAAGATTTAGTTCCATCATGCCGTCCCATCATTTTCTTGATACTTAAGTCAAAGACAAATCCTATTTCAAACAAATGCATCTTGTGATAAATAGTTTCAAATCACACAGCTTGAATTTCAATATGATAATTTTTTGTTCAAATTTCATTGTAAAGAAAACTTAAACTACATTAAGCTAAATTTAAAATTAGATCAGTTGACATCAACAGAAATACTGTAAACACCAAGCTGTGATGGAATTCCAGCTCACTGTGGTTGGCTCCCAGGGCTCAGAAGCCCAGCCTTTTCACTCTGTTAAGAGGCAAGCAGGGAGGAGGGTGATTAGGAGGTGCTGGAGAGGTGTTGAAGGAAAACCAACTCCAAACTGTGCCTTTCTCTAGACTTACTCAGAATATAGAAAGGCAGTATGAATAGGAAATAATTTTCTCACAAAAACTATCTCATATTCCTGCCCCCTTTAACTCACAGGAGAAATACCACCCACAGAGGTTGTGAAAGAAGTCAGACATGGGTCCTCCATCCCATCTGCTATCCTCACCTCCCCAGTTTGACCAATGAGCCACTTTGTTCTCCTCTTGGATGAACCATTTCTGCTGCTTCTTCACAGTTTACTGACCCTTTATTCCCTTGGCTCCCTGATACCAGGCCCTGCATCTGCATTACTGGTTCTCGAGTTGTGTGTTCCCTGCTGGCTGGTGGGGAGGATTACTTTGACTCTTAGAGGAGGAGAGTTGCTAAAGGTGATGGGGATAGTAGAGCCACTGCTCTTGACCAGGCCCTATTCCTGTTCAATAATCCAGGCTTGTTTAGTCCTTTAGTTCTTCCCATTCTGCACTGTGCTGTGGGAATGCAACTAAGCCTAAATGGTAATCCTGACCCTGACAAAGCCCTCTGCCCCTTCCACCCTTTCCCCTCCTTCCTGTCTTGCTGCTCCTGCATAATAAGCAGGGTGCTCCAGTTTCACCCTTGATACCTTTTGCTTGGTCCTGCCTTCCTAGGGCATTCATAAACTGTAATAATACTTTGTCATTCAGTATGTACGTTAGTGAGATTATTTAACTGTCCAACATTTTATCCTGTTCACCACCTTACCTTGGTGAATTCTGAAAATTTAATCATCCAAAGCCAACCAGAATGTGACTATAGAAACCAGCTTACCTGTTACCTGAAATTTCTCAATTAGTTCCTCCCGTTCCATGTCCCTTGTGTTTGTTTATACTGCAAAGCCCTGATTATCTAAAATTCCTTTACCCAGAACCTCAGTTATCTGCAGTGAGGGTGTGTTACTGAGTGTGTTTTATTTACTTTGAACACTGTCTGGCTCATGTGAACCCCTGCTTGTCCGATTTAATTCAGTGCTTGCCTAGGTTCTTCAGGTCATCGGGGCTTTGGGGATCCGTACACCATTTTCTCATTGTTTAACTTCTGCAGCAGAATAACTTCTGTTTCAGTCTTACTTTCTATGAAGGAAACACATGCTATGTTATCTGAATCCTACAGTTGTTCCACTATCTTTGTTCCTGCCTATTTAAAAAAACCCACATTAAAAATAAAGAATTGGACTTTTTAGCTCCTTTGGTATTCTGAGGCAGCGTTGCCAAAGGGAAATGATGCTGCTTTGCATTTAGAGACCTGTTTCGTGGCTTGGCTCTACAGTTGACTGTGTAACTTAAAACAAGCCCCCTGGGCTTCCCTGGTGGCTCAGTGGTAAAGAATCCACCTGTCAGTGCAGGAGACATGGGTCAATTCCTGGTCCGGAAAGATCCCACATGCTGTGGAGCAAATAAACCCCTGCACTACAGCTATTGACACTGTGCTCTAGAGCCCAGAAACCACAACTGCTGAAGCACACACGTCCTAAAGCCTGCAGAGCCACTGTAATAAGAAGGCCACGCACTGCAGCAAAGAATGGCCCCCGCTCGCCGCGACCAGAAGAAAGACTGCACAGCAACGAAGACCCAGCACAGCTAAAAATAAACAAATAAAATTATAAGCAAAAAATAAGGCCCCTAAGACCTCACATATTTCCATTTCTCAATCAGCCTGTTGGGGACAGTAGTACCCAGGCTTCCTTATTACCTGATGTTCTATAGATAATAGAATGCAGCTGTAGAAAAATTCAGAGGGGCAATATCCTTTTCACAACTCATCTAGAGAGAGTTATTCACAATTAAGTAATAAGTAATCTAGAGCATGTGTGTCCTTCAAAATTACTTTTGTAATAGCTCATATTTGGCAAAGATTAAGATTGAGAAGTATTAATGGAAAACTAGCATTGGACTGAGGCTTTTGCTGAACAATATGGAAATGTTGATTCTCATAAAATGAGCACCCTCACTCTCTGTGAACACTTCTCGTAATAGAAACAAAGATTACTACTTTTAGAAGTTTTCATTATTGAACATTCAGTTAGATATTTCTATCTTGAATTAGGCAAAAATATCCCATTGAGGAATATCATGCAGCCATAAAAAGAACAAATACCATTTGCAGCAACTTAGATTGTCATACTGAATGAAGTAAGTCAGAGAAGAGACAAATATCATACAATATCGCTTGTATGTGGATTCTAAAAAAGGTACAAATGAACTTATTTACAAAACAGAAATAGAGTCAGATATAGAAAATAGATAATTAGCAAGGACCTACTATAGCACAAGGAACTCAATACTCTGTAATGACTTATATGGGAAAAGAATTAAAGAGTGAAAAAAATATATATATATCTGATTCATTTTGCCGTACACCTGACACTAACACAACATTGTAATTCAACTATACTCCAGAAAAACTTTTGTTAAATTCCATTAGGAAATTTTCACCTGCTTTTCCTACTACAATTCAACATACCAATCATTTACCAAGCATCTACTATATGCAAAGTCATATCGGTCATTTAGGTTTACAGAGATAAATTCAGCTTGATTTCTGCACTCAAGATCTTTGCAAATGCTCTACAAATGAAGAGCTAAATGCAGTTTTGAATATTTTAAAGACAGACACACTCTATTTCTGGCTAAGCTGTAATTATAGAGACTAGACTTAACCCTCCTTTATGGAACAACCAAAACAATGAGCAAAATCCATGCAACAACAGTTTTTAAGACACTGAATATCAGGTAACAAAACAACAGTGATTTCCAAGAGATAGGAAGCAAATAATTGTTCCTACAAAATAAACCCTACAAAAGCTTATTACCTGGAGAGGGGTTTCAGGCTGTGGTGCAGGGAAGGGAAATCCAGGCAGAGGAATCCAGTGGACTCTGAAAGAAGTAGACAAAACCACGAGAGTTTGTAAGACAGACTATTCAATAGGAGAGAGCGGCACAGAGTGAGAACAAGAAACATCTACAGAGCATCCTCCTTGATATTCTATGGCACATACTGATCAAGGAACGCATGTGAGGAAGCTGCCCAATGAGGAAGGCACCACCCCCAAATTAGAGGCTGCGGGACCATTGAATATTGCCTCTTTCCACCAACCAGACTGGAGAGCCTCACAATTCGTGGGGCACTGGGTAGGACACTCAGAAGGCTCTTTTCTCAGTAATGAAAAATAATTCACCCTAGACTAAACACAGTTCTGGTTCCACCTAACAAATCTTAAAAACAAGACCCAGAAGGAGAAAACTGTTTACAAGCAATTTAACTGCATCCCAGAACAAAGCTCAAGAATATTTATAGGAGTACAAAAATAGCCAGTAACAAAGGAAAATTCACAAAGTGTGGCAGCCAGTTAAAAATGACCTGTTATGCAAGGGAGCAGGAAAATATGACCAATGCTAGGGAGAAATAACAGCCAATCAAAACCAGTCCAGAACTGACACAGATGTGAGAACTAACAGACAAGGACATTCAAACAAGTATGAAGACTGTACTACAGGTGGTCAACTAGTGAAGTACAAATGTGAAAGATATTTAAAAGACCCAAACTGAACTCTAGTGATGAAAACTACAATTTCTGAGATAAAAATTACACTGAATGGGTTTAACCACAAATTAGATATTGCAGGGTAAAACCTTTAAGGAATTTTAAGAAATAGCAGTAGACACTATGCCCAGTTAAACACACAAAGGAAAAAAAAAAAGAACTTAAAAAAGCAGAGACTCACTGATCTTTGGAACAATTTAAAGCAGCCCAATATTCATGTAATTGAGGTCTACAAATAAAGTAAATAGGATTAAAATAAAACTGAAGCCAAAGTATGGGACACATAAAACTAATACAAGGACTATTATAAACAAATTGTTCAAACTAATAGAGTAAAACCAAAAATCAGAGGAAGGCAACAACAAAAGGATGACAGCAGTATCTCATCAGAGACATGCAACCGCAGTGAGCTAGAGTAACAGCTTCAAACACGAAAACTTGTCAACCTAGAATTCTATACCCAGTGAAAACACCTTCCAGACGTGAAGACAAAACATAAAGACATACGAAAGAAGACAGGATCTGTCACTGGCAGATCCATGGTATCAGTTCTAAAGGAAGCTCTTCAGGCAGAAGGAAAAGATACCAGATGAAAATATGGATCTCCATACAGAACTGGAAATGGTTATAACATAGATAAGTATATAAGATTTTTAAAACTTGGTTAACTCTCTCTAAAAGATAGTTGACTATTTAAACAACAAAAACAAAGTAAGGTTATAAAATATATAAAGGAAATGAATGTCAAATATAGCATCAAGCCTTAAGGGGAGAAATAGACGTGTTTCACTGTTAGGTTCCTAAGCTCTATGTGAAGTATAGTGTAACAGAAGAATGAGTTTCAGCTAATACAATAAAAGAGTTCAAAGGGAAGAATAAAAAATACTCAACCTAAAAAATACAGGAAATAGGGAACAAGTAAGAGATGGGGGAAAAAAATAGATCTTTTCATCCACTCAGGACACAAAGAAAAACTACATCACTCTTTCCAGAGTAAACAGCCTCCCCTTATCTGGAAATGCTGCCAAAGCCTTATCTGAGGCAAGTACTTCAAGAGAATGTGCTTTACCTCCTCAGGATCTGACCTTGTCCTCCTGTCATTACCAATAAGCAGAGTCAGGTCTCAGCACAGCCCTACTCAGGAAACGCAATGTGTTCTCTTTGTATACCAACAGACTTGTAAGACCTGGCAACCAGCAAAATACACATGGAAGTGCCTCTTGAGAGGGCTGGCAAGGGAGACTTGCCTATAAATACAGGTGGTACAAATTCATTGATATGGGAGCCTGCTTTCTTGACTTAGGATTTAACATCTTGGCAAAAACACCAGAATCTAGTCATAACACACTGCTGGCATGACTCTGAAGACTGGATACATCAGTAGATCACCGTGAATAAGGCATAGTTGCTAGAGTGACATTGGTGGACTATCCAGGAAGGGCCAAGGGAGGATAGAAATGTTACATTGGATTTATTAGTGAGAGCAGAGAACTCTCCACCTCTCCATATTCCCCAGGAGGTCCTAGAAGACATCTCATTGACTAAAGCAATAAGAAATACACTGATGAAGAGAACACTGGCATCTTTTGAGGAATTCCATGATAACTTTTCCTATGAACTGGAGTTAATAGGAGGAGATGCTGCCATGGGTCTAGGCTCGTTATCATCAACCAAGATAATAGGATTCTGGAATGTCAGAGGCCAGGTGGCAACTCTTAAGTGAAAGTAGGATATGTGATTACTACACCAGCAACAAGGCTGGAAGGTGCTTTGGTCCTCAGGCATCTAAGGTAGTGGCTAAAAAGCCAGAGTGTTCCCAGTGATGAAACAGATGAACAGCCAGCTAGAGTGGTGCTTGACTTATACAACTGGGTTTTAAAAACTGAGAGCTAACCCAAACACATTTCAAAGTAGACCAAATACATCCATAGATTCATCTTTGGTTATCTCCTCATTCTCCAAATGCATGATTTGGATTGATAAACAAGGGAGCTGGCATAATCCTCTCCTTGGTCCCTGACCTACAGAGTAAGAGCCATTAGGATAGGAAGGGCTAAGTGGACACAATCCAACCACATGAAAACTATCCAGCCCCAACCCCACCAGCCTGGAGAGTAAACCCAAGTCAACACTTCATCCTGAAGAGAATCAGTGTCACCATCAAAGACAAAGTATTACTATAAAGGATGATGCTCTCTATCATATCCCTGTGCAATTCATCTGTGTGGGTCTTGAAAAAGTAAACTGTCAGATCATGGTGGATGATAGTGAACTACCAGAAAACCAATGGAGTGGTAGCCCCAAAAGCTCCTCACTGCAAAATTCAGACTTAAATTGAAGAAAGTACAGAAAACCACTAGATCATTCAGGTATGACTGAAATCAAATCCCTCGTGTTATACAGAAATGACAAATAGATTCAAGGGATTAGATCTGATAGACACGGTGCCTGAAGAACTATGGACGGAGGTTCATAACATTGTATAAGGGGCAGTGATCAAAAGCATCCCCAGGAAGAAGAAATGCAGAAAGGCAAAATGGTTGTCTGAGGAGGCCTCACAAATAGCTGAGAAAAGAAGAGAAATAAAGGCAAAGGAGAAAAGAAAAGATACACCCATCTGAATGCAGAGTTGCAAAGAATAGCAAAGAGAGATTTTAAAAAAAAAGAAAAGAAACAGAGGAAAACAATAGAATGGGAAAGACTAGAGATCTCTCCAAGAAAATGAGAGATACCAAAAGAATATTTCATGCAAAGATGGGCACAATAAAGAACAGAAACAGTAGGGACCTAATGGAAGCAGAAGATATTAAGAAGAGGTGGCAAGAATACACAGAAGAACTATACAAATAAGATCTCAATGATCCAGATAACCACAATGGTGTGATCACTCACCTAGAGCCAGATATCCTGGAGTGCAAAGTCAAGTGGGCCTTAGGAAGCATCACTTGAACAAAGCTAGTGGAAGTGATGAAATACCAGTTGAGCTATTTCAAATTCTAAAAGATGATGCTGTGAAAATGATGCAATCAATATGCCAGCAAATTTGGAAAACTCAGCAGTGGCCACATGACTGGAAAAGGTTAGTTTTCATTCCAATCCCAAAGAAAGGCAGGGCCAAAGAATGTTCAAAGTACTGCACAGTTGCACTCATTTCACATGCTAGCAAAGTAATGCTCAAAATTGTCCAAGCTAGGCTTCAACTGGAGAAGGCAATGGCACCCCACTCCAGTACTCTTGCCTGGAAAATCCCATGGATGGAGGAGCCTGGTAGGCTGCAGTCCATGGGGTCGCTAAGAGTCGGACATGACTGAGCGACAGCACTTTCACTTTTCACTTTCATGCACTGGAGAAGGAAATGGCAACCCACTCCAGTGTTCTTGCCTGGAGAATCCCAGAGATGGGGGAGCTGGTGAGCTGCTGTCTATGGGGTCACACAGAGTCGGACAAAACTGAAGTAACTTAGCAGCAGCAGCAAGCTACATGAACCAAGAACTTCCAGATGTTCAAGCTGGATTTAGAAAAGGCAGAGGAACTAGAGATCAAATTGTCAACATCACTGGATCATAGAAAAAGCAAGAGAATTCCAGAAAATAACATCTACTTCTACTTCATTGACTACACAAAAGCCTTTGACTGTGTGGATCACAACAAACTGTGGAAAATTCTTAAAGAGATGAGAATACCAGACCAACTTACCTGCCTCCTGAGAAATCTGTATGCAGGTCAAGAAGCAACAGTTAGAAATTGACATGGAACAGCATACTGGTTCCAAATAGGAAAAGAGTACATTAAGGCTACATATTTTCACCCTGCTTATTTAACTTATATGCAGAGTACATCATGTGAAATGCTGGATGAAGCACAAGCTGGAATCAAGACTGCAGGGAGAAATATCAATAACTTTAGATATGCAGATGACACCACCCTTATGGCAGAAAGAGCCTCTTGATGAAAGTGAAAGAGGAGAGTGAAAAAGTTGGCTTAAAACTCAACATTCAAAAAACAAAGATCATGGCATCTGATCCCATCACTTCATGGCAAATAGATGGGGAAACAATGGAAATAGTGTCAGACTTTATTTTTAGAGGCTCCAAAATCACTGTAGATGGTGACTGTAGCCATGAAATTAAAAGATGCTTGCTCCTTGGAAGGAAAGGTATGAAAAACCTAAACAACATATTCAAAAGCAGAGACATTACTTTGCCACCAAAGGTCCATATAGTCAAAGCTATGGTTTCTCCAGTAGTCATGTATGGATGTGAGTTGGACCATAAAGAAAGCTGAGCAACAAAGAATTGATGCTTTTGAACTGTGGTGTTGGAGAAGACTCTTGAAATTTCCTTGGACTGAAAGGAGTCAAACCAGTCAGTCCTAAAGGAAATCAGCCCTGAATATTCATTGGAAGGACTGATGCTGAAGCTGAAGCTCTAATACTTTGAGCACCTGATTTAAAGAGCTGACTCACTGGAAAAGACCCTGATGCTGGGAAAGATTGAAGGCAGGAGGAGAAGGGGACAACAGAGGATAAAATAATTGGATGGCATAACTGACTTTATGGACATGAGTTTGAGCAATCTCCTGGAGTTGATGGACAAGGAAGCCTGGTATGAAGTCCATAGGGTTGCAAAGAGTCAGACACGACTGAGCAACTGAACTGAGCTGAACTGAGTCCCAATCATCTTAGTTACTCAGCTAGATGTGATATTCTACCAAAACAGGTCAACATAGATTCTGGCCCTTCATATGTTGCTATTGATCTGTGAGTATGTGCTTTTCATCTCCTTGTCAATAAACAAGATCAAGACTAGGCCTTATTTAAGTGGGAAGGACATCAGTACCCATTCACAGTCTTGCTTAAGGCTATATGAAGCCTCTTATACAATGTTGCAAAACAGTCTTCAATGATCTTTTAATTGCCTCTGCTGCGCCATAAGCATGTTGGAACACTGTGTTGATGCCATCACACAAATTTAACCTGGTAAATAGAAAGAGCAAGTTGTATGTCAGAGAAATGAAACCCTGTGACTATTCCACAGACCACCAGATCAGTGATATTTCTAGGAGTCCAATGATCTGGGGATGCTACAACTTTTTGAGGTAAAAGACAAGATGTTAGATCTTGTACCTTGCCTAGTTTTCGTTTGCTGCATAACAAACCACCCCAAACCTTAGAGATATAAAGCAGCCCCCATGTCACTGTGCTCACAGATTCCATGGGTCAGGAATTTGGGCAGGACACACCAAGAAAGTCTTGTCTCTGCTTCTTCCAGCTTTTCTAAATTGGGGTTCCATGATTGGATTAAGTCCCAATGCCCAGAGGCATCCATTTGTATGCATGTGATGAACTGATTTCTCTCCTGTGTATCTAGAATTGTACTAGCTTTGTGCCATATTTGGGAGAACTCAGAGAACAGTCACTCAAACCATTTTCTCTCTTCTGCGGCTCAGACGAAGGAACTCAGTTGGAAAGCTGGCTAAAGCCTTAGGTGGGGAAACTGAAATGGCAGAAAGTGACTCGAACTGGACTGGAATCTTCTGAAATCATCTTCACCTATTTCTAGTTTCTAGGCTAGATGACTTGAAGGCTACTAAGGCTCAGTGAAGACTGTCAGTTGGAACACCAACACATGGCCTCATCATTTGGCTTGGACTTCTTCATAGTATGATAGCTTCAGGGTAATTGAAAGAAAAAGTGTCTCAATACACGGAAGAAGCTCCATCATGGCCTTTTATGACTCAGGCTCAGAAGTCAAGGAAATAGGAAAATGTGGAGAAAGTCATGTAGAGTACTGGTCACGTAGCAGGCAGATGTCTGGTTCATATCCAGGGCCATCAGCACTCGTCCCCTGGAGGGACAGCACTGAACCACTGGGTGAACAGGACGGCCTGTGGATGTCAGCCAGCCTCCCTCCCTAGCTGCTCCAGGACTTACATGACACATGAGACATGGAGCAGGGATAGAGGGTCAGCCAGCACGGCCCCAACCACCTGAATGATGTCTCACCAAGACCAGTCTAGCAACTGCTGTACTGAATGAATTCCTGTCATGTAGAGAACCCTCCATCTGCACAGGCATCCCTAAAGGAGGCCAGCCAGTCACTTGCTAGTAGCTTGCTTTCCACCAGAAACAGTGACTTAGTACCAGAAAGAGATAAGGTTAGCCTTCGTTGACATAGTGCCTCGGCCAGCACCACCACGGACGTAACCATCCCAACATACATGCCCACCTGGATGTCAGAGGAGTTAGCACCCCAGAGGCAGTCCTTGACTGATTGGTCCCAAGAGCTGGGAAATGATTCTCTTTCATTCCTTGAGAAGAAGTTCTTCCAAGGTCCAAGCTGGATGGAGCCCCATTTGACCACACTAGGGACCAGGTTGATAAAGCAGTTGTACTGGCTTGCCTCCCATCTTTTTGATGGCTCTTAATCTCCTGTTCCTGGTGCTATGTTTCCCAAATAAACCACATACACCACCCTCCTTTCTCAGGTCCTGCTTTCTGAGGGAACCCAGGCTAAGACACTCTCCCAGACCTATTCACAAAACACATTTTTTTCAGCGAAATGAGAGGTCCATGTACTATAATTCAAGCAGTCTCCACTCACATGAGCACCAAGGTGTCTTTTGATTTGCTTATTTGCTTATTTTTAGGTTAAAACAAGAGTTTGGAAAACACAAAAATCATGTTCCTGCTTAGCTGTTGTAGACTCTAATCATGAATGTGATGCCCATCACACTGGTCTTCAGGTAGGCTGTGCAGGCGGTGCTCTGCACAGGGGCTTGGCTAAAGAGTGGGTGGGGCTTCATTCACACAGACAGAGTCCTAGCACAGGCTGCATCTGCCCAGAGGAAGGAGCATGTGCAGCGTGCTTAATCACCCAGGCATGTTGACTCTTTGCAACCCTATGGACTGTACTCCTCCAGGCTTCTCTGTCCATGGAATTCTCCAGGCAAGAATACTGGAGTGGGTAGCCATTCCCTTCTCCAGGGGACCTTTCCAACCCAGGGACTGAGCGTGGGTCTCCTGCATTGCAGACCTCCCTGGTAGCTCAGCTGGTAAAGAATCCACCTGCAATGTGGGAGACCTGGGTTTTATCCCTGGGTTGAAAAGACCCCCTGGAGAAGGGAATGGCTACCCACTCCAGTATTCTTGGCCTGGAGAATTTCATGGACAGAAGAACCTGTCGGGCTACAGTCCATGGGGCAGCAAAGAGTCGGACATGACAGAGCCACCAAGCATAGCACAGCGCTCCTGCATTGCAGGTGGATTCTTTATAATCTGAGCCATCAGGGAAGCCCAAGGAAGGAGTTTCCTAATTCCAGAAAGGGACAGTCAGCTCACTGCGCCATGGGCCTGAGAAGTGCTTACGAACAAAGAGGGCACATGTTCTTCTTTTGTCTTTTAGTTCATACTTCTTTATTATTAGAAACTCTTGAATATCTTTTGAAGTGTTCACTGGTCATAGCCTATCATCTATAATTTGCCTATTTGTATTTGACCAATTTTTTAAAATTAATTTTTATTGGAGTATAGCTATTTTAAAATGTTGTGTTGGTTTCTGCCATACAGCAAAGTGAATCAGCTAAATGTATACATATATCCCCTCTTTTTTGGATTTCCTTCCCATGCAGGTCACCATAGAAGACTGAGTTCCCTGTGCTATATAGTAGGTTCTCATCAGTTACCTACTTTATACATTGTAGTGTATATATGTTAATTCCAATTTCCCAATAAGGAGGGCACATTTTCTAATCATCAGAAAATCATCCCATGAACCACCAAAATATAGCATTCACCCTGCACCCACTTCTGCTACTCAGCTCTTGATGTCCCCACGTTTGGTTCAAAGCTAATCACATTTTCTTAAGTAATTTAATGACTCAGAACACAGCTCAGCACATATTTTAAGGTTATCAGGTCCAGAAGCTTGAGAAAAAAATATTTTTGTAGTTGGAAGGAATTTTAGAGATCATCTGATTAGAGATCATCTAAGGCCAGGTCAACCCCTACATTTCACAAACGAAGAAACTGAGTCCAGATCTGCCTTTACGTCACCTCCTCCTCCCACCAGACTGCATGCCAGGGTCTAGCCAGTGTGCTGCTAGGTAGCGCTAGTGACTTAGCTCAGTCTCAAGTAAAGAATTGCTGTCATTGACTAAATAACCCCTTTCCTGAAAGCAACTGTGTGAAGATAAGTGAGAAAACAAAGCAGCAATCAACACTGTGCAAACTTAAATACACATTTTTCTCCTGTGCATGATGTTTTTGGAGGAATTGCCTTTTTTTTTAATAAGCAGTAGGCAATCTCCTTTGACTTTGATTACTAGGCATCTGTAAAATTGAGGACATATTATTGCATTCATAATATTTCATTGTACCTTGAATGCCAGGCCATCAGAAAAAAAAAGAGTAAAAGAAAGAGATTTGCTGAATAGCCATTTGATTGTGTTTTCAACAAGCTATGGACATTACATTGGGGCCTTTTGACTTGCTGGGGGCACAGCTTTGAGCATGTTCTGTTGCAGTTTGTAACTGATCACATTTCACTGTAAAATGAAAGATGAGACTGACAAAAAAATCTAATTATAAAGCCACTATTCAAGAGGAAGCCAAGAGAGAGATGCAGGTAAGCTAGTTTCGAAGACATGAAATAGAGAGTAGGAAAGACTGCTGTGGCCCAGGCTTAAAGAATTTGTGAATTCCAGTGTGAGCTCCGTCAGTTACCTTAACACTTGTGTTGACTTGATCTCAGGACCTCGGCCAGGTGATTGCCCCTGACCTTTCTCTGTCTAATAGAAAAAACCAACAGTGGCAATGTGCTGGGCAACCCCAGGCTCTTCTTTGGCCCAGAGCAGGCAACTGAGCTGGAGCACACACTTGCCATGGCTTGCTAGGGTGTAGGAATCGGAAAACTGAGGACTCATAGGCTGACCTGAGCCCCTCAATTCCCACAATTCTGCTCTCTATTCTAACTGATCTCAAGGGATATGAGACTAAGAAACAGGCTACTCACCTGCCCAGATCTGCCAACTGCCTTCTGCTGGGGGACTACATACCTGGGGGAAATGACCGTGGAGGAAGTGAGATTTGAAGGATGGACAGGAGTTCACAGATCAACACTTGCACAGTCTTCCAAAACATGAGGGAATTGTTTTGCATCTCAGGCAGGCAGAGAATGGATCAACCTCAAACCCGACATGACCTTGCCCCCTTGAAAAGTAGCAGGGCGAGAATGAGTGGGTCCTTTTGTATAACACTGAACCCTACTTCTTGGTTGGAGCCCTAACTCTGTTGCTTATCAGCTCTGTGACTTGATGCAGTTACCATCAATGCTACCAGATGTTACCGCAGCTAACATCTCTCTACCTCAGTTTCCTTTCGTGGGAACTGGGGAAAATAACCACTAACAAGAACTGAAACTTTCAAATTGTGATGCTGAAGAAGACTCTTGAGAGGCCCTTAGACAACAAAGAGATCAAACCAGTCACTCCTAAAGGAAATCAACCCTAAATATTCACTGGAAAGGACTGTTGCTGAAGCTGAAGCTCCAATACTTCAGCCACGTGATGCGAAGAACTGATTCACTGGAAAAGATCCTGATGCTGAGAAAAACTGAAGGCCAAAGGAGAAGGGGGCGGCAGAGGGTAAGATGGTTAGATAGCATCACCAGCAACTCAATGGACATGAATTTGAGCAAACTCTGGGAGGTAGTGGAGGACAGAGGAGCCTGGCATGCTGGAGTTCATGGGGTCACAAAGAGTCGGACACAACTCAGCAACTGACGACAGCAAACCACTAAGAGTTGCTGGCTGCTTGCTGAAGCACCAAACCCAGCCCAGAGCCCTTTACTCATGTCTATTCATTTACCCCGCATAATGACCTCATGAAGCAGACACTGTAATTGTCCCCATTTTACAAGTGAGAAAACCAAGTCACACAGCTGGGAGGTGGAAGAGGCAGGATTCAAAGCCCAGCGGGCTGGCTGCATTATCCATGCTCTGAGCCACTCAGTGGAGTGGTAACGGTGTTACCTCCTTCTCAGGGTTGTTGAAAGGCTTAATGAGTTGGTTATATGAAGTGCTTAGAGCCTGCAGGGCCGGCTACCTTTTCGTGCTCAGGCTGCCACTGTTACTCTAGTTCTGCTCTCACTGGGGGCTGATGAAGGAGACACTGAAGCGCAAGAGGACATGTGAGCAGAGATGGGCTGGCAGGCAACAGCAAGATCGTCATGACTTGGGTCTTTCTTTCCCTGGAAGTCCCCTTATTCCCCCAGGCAGCAGAGATGATATTACTGGGATCCAAGAATGTACCATTTTATCTCTGTACAACATTCCACGAAGACTTTCTGTGCTCACGTGGGCCAGGTGATCTGTGATCCCGTCTTCATGCTTTTGAGGCTCTGAGCACAGGCAGCAAAATCAAGTCACTCATTTCACATAGCTTTAAGAGGTGCTTCCTTTCTCTTTCAGTTTCCTGGCTAAGAGAGAACCATTTTCTCCAGAGAACGGAGACCAAGCGTGGGCCGGGGGAGGGGGCAAGGGGGAGGAAGGGGGCTCTTCTCCTTGTGTTTGCTGCACATCCCCCACCACCAGACCCATTTCCTGTGCTCTTGGCCCTCTTCTGTGCCCCAGGAGGCTAACCTCTATGTACAGTTTAGCCGGATCCCCTTGTCAGCAGGCTTCCAGTTGGGCTTGGTCAGTGGGAGGCATCAGTAGATAAGAAAAAAGGCTGGAGAACTGGATCAGAGGGGGCTTCCCTGGCAGCCCAGTGGTTAAAACTTCACCTTCCAATGCAGGGGATGCAGGTTCAATCCCTGGTCAGGGAGCTATGATCCCAACATGCCTCATGGCCAAAATCAGAGCATTTAGGAAAAAAAAAAGAAGAAGCGATATTGTAATCAATTCAACAAAGACTTTTAAAATGATCTACATCAAAAATAAATAAATGACGAAACGCCAGTCTATGTTTGTTACAGGATACAGGATGCTTGGGGCTGGTGCACGGGGATGATCCAGAGAGATGATATGGGGTGGGAGGTGGGAGGGGGTTCAGGATTGGGAGCTCGTGTACACCTGTGGCAGATTCATGTCAATGTATGGCAAAACCAAGACAGCATTGTAAAGTAGAATAAAGTAAAAATAAAATTTAAAAATTAAAAAATTAATTAAAAAATAAAGAAATAAAAATAAAAATTGAAAAAAAGAAGCAGAGCAAATTAAAGTAAATAAATGAGTTTATTTATTTATTTTTTTAATTTATTTATTTATTTATTTAAATGACAATACTGTATTTGTTTTGCCATAATGAGTTTTTCTAAAAAGAGAAAGATCAGATCAGAGCTTCCCTGTTTCACTGGTATCTGACAACAGCAACAACCTTCACTGCTACAGCTTCCATCAAGGGTCCCCTCCTCCACAGCCCCCACCTTGGGCTCTGGCAACTACTTCCTCCTCTCGACCCAGTGCCCTAAGGCTGCTCGTGGCTTCTTCCCACTGTTCCTAGTGTCTGGGTGCCTAGTCACCCTTGCTTGCTTCCTTCATCCACGTCACACCACTGTAGACTGTGGCTTACTCAACACTCTACATCTCCACCATTTGGCTGAACTCAGGTCCCTGCCTGGACCTTGGCTGATATACCTGTGCGCATGGGGACCATGTTACCCAGGAAGCCCAGAGGCAGAGCTGTACCTGCTCCATCAATGATTATGATATAAGTTAATCTGGGTGTAAATGCTGACTCACACTTTGCTAATGTTGATGAACATTAAAATTGAAAGTGACAAGGATGAGAAAGAAAACAAATAGTACACATACTCTCAGCACCAAAGATAAGCATTATTTTACCATGCACATTTTTCTTATCACAAAGGGATCATGCATTGCTTATTGGCTTAAATATATTCTGAATAATTTTCTTCATCAGAGAATATACTTAAACACTAATGAATTCACTTCTAATATGTCTAATTCCCAGGTTGTTCAGTGGGTAAAGAATCTGCCTGTAATGCAGGAGACTCGGGTTCAATCCCTAGGTCAGGAAGATCCTCTGGGGAAGGAAATGGCAACCCACTCCAGTATTCTTGCCTGGAGACCCCCCATGGACAGAGGAGCCAAGCATGCCACGGTCCACAGGGTCACAGAGTCGAACATGATTGAAGCGACTGAGCACATCTCTAATTCCTAATTCCTAATGGCTGCATAGTATTCTACCTAGGCCAGTTCCATAATTAGTCCTCTACTAACAAACATTTAGGTTGGTTCCAGTTTTCCTTGTTATAAACACTGCTGCCATAAACATCCTTGTACGATACAAAATATTACTTAAAAATGCCACACAATAAACTGGGGCTTCCTGAAGCAAAGCTGCCCACATGCTGCAGCAGTATGGTTGCTCCCTCTCAAGAGATAATAACATCAGCCTTCCAGGCCTCCCACTGATGTTGCAAGGTTCAACTGAGAAAATGTATATGCAAGTTCTTTACAAGCTGTGAAGTGCATGGGCTGATTTTGATAGTGCCATCTTCTTCTTTCACAACAACCCTGCAAGGCAAGCATGGTGCATATATCCTCAAGGCACTCGGTACTGACAATTTTAGCAGACATAAAGCATGGAAGGCTTCCTTTTAGGCTTTTATATATTTATTTCTCTTTAGCACAACACAACAAAGAATTGTGTGTAAGGAAAGCAGCCTTCCTGTGCTAGCGTAAACTAGCAGCTGGCAGTACATTCAATCAGCACATTAACTCATTGTGTCCCTTCCAGAGGACTGTTTCCAACAATTGAAGGAATGTGAGTTGCCTGCAAGGTCCCTAGGGCCCTGAGGTCCCTCGCCGCCAATACTGCTTAGCCCAACTCCTGCTGCTGATTAGTCATAATGACCACTATCTGGTCCTTTCCTGATAGTCTCTGCTACAAAGCACTTTGGCTAACTCCGCTTGATTTAAAAAACTGAGCAAGAGTTTAGCATTTATGGACATTTTTATGACAAATATAGAAACTACACCGACATCTCATATAGAAACCATCCCCTTGCTCAGAAGAAAGCACTCTGTTTGGGACGAATTCTTGATTTGCCTTCTGAATGTTCTCTGCTCTTGTTAAGGCAATACTGTTAAAATGTCAAACACAGTTTCCTGGAGAAAGAGTCTTACGCAGTTTCCAAGTCTTCATGAAAGGTGCTCAGCAAGTTTTAAAAATCTGACTGGGGTCATGCCTAATGTTATTTGTTAATCAGTGTGAGAAGAAAAGGTTTCTGTATGATTAAAGCAGTTTTGTTCTACCAAGATGAATGAGGTTCTGGGGTGTGAAAATGCTATCTGATTGCTTGCTTTCTATTGTAGTTTGGTTTTTCAACAAAAATTCAGTAAAGGGGACGTAACCCTACTTTATAATGTCAAGAAGAGTTTTTACCTTAAATCTTCATGAATGAAGAAAAGGCACAAAGCCTTCTCTCTCTTTTCTCAACTACTGGGTCGTTTTCATCTCTTCTGGGAGGGACATAAAGGGGGCACAGGACACAGTGTTTATGTAACTAGCTGCCACAATAAGAGAGGCCCCCGGCTTGTTTTCTGTGTGAATCGAGGAAGCACCTGCCACCTCATCAGACAACCTGATCCAAGGGTCTTGGCAAGGAAAGGTCTGCATGCCTTGCACAGAGATACTGAAATTGCTTTTGTTTCCTTCCTGCCTAATTTTATCTCTGCAGCTATTTCACTGTTTCCATGGGTTTATTCCTTTCCATCTCTCCTTCTGCCCCCCCTTTTTACAGTCGTCTATTCAACCAAAGAAAATGAATAAGAAAAATAATTGTGATAGTGGAAAAAAAAAGACTCCAAACTGCCATGTGTGAGACCCAGGGGAGTCCCTGATTAATTTTCATTTTCATCATTTAGTTCCAAGCTTGGCCTGATTCAGTAAGTGTATGAATAAGTCTGGTCATGCACTGGATTTCCTTGCAGCTTTAGAAAAAAATGAACCAGCCCAAGTCTCTTTCTCACAGGACAGTCTCCTGATGCGCAAGAACTATGATTCCATGTACAAGGGGTCCCGATAGCACAGCGAGAGACCTTGGTCACAGAACAGCTCCCAGAGTGGGAACTTTGATAGATTTTAGAAAGCAGCCGCCTAACACTGAAAGCATCACACTGCAGACAGAAGCACCCATTCCTTTGTTTCTGCCTTCCTTGTCTTTTCTGGGATCTATGAGCACCCATCTTGTGTGCTCAAAATACTGACTCTGAAAAAAATGAAGTAGCAAATAGGTACAAGGGTTAGAACTCTGAGTTTAATTTGAAAAACAGCACCAGCATGATAATAGTACCACAAGTACCTTTAAAAATCCAAAAACACGGGGAGCTCACTCTATGTTGGGAGCAATCAGGAAAGGCACAATGCAGGCAGCGGCAGAGGTGAGCTGGATGTGGACAGGCAGGAAGACTGGATGGGACTGAACAACCGGGGCAGGGGGGAAGAGATGAGCCTTGGAGGAGTACTAGCTGACAGAGGAGAGAAGGTGAGCTGGAAGGGGCATGTTAAGGAAAAGCTGTGTCTGGCTGAAAGAGTTTTCATGAAGAGGTTATGGCATCTAGAGGGGCATGCCATTAGGAACCAGTGAAATCACTGGAAATCTAAGTGATTTGGACTGCATTCTACAGCCACAGGAAGTCACTGGACATTTTTAGGCAGAAGAGTGGCAGGGAAAAGCTATCTTTAAAGAAGAGCAATGTGGCCCTGATAACCCACATGGATGCCGAGACTCTGGCAAAGCCCAGCTGTCAGCCTTGAGGCCTGGGAGAAGACGGTGGCCATGGCAATGGAGAGAGAAGAAATGAGTGACCGACACTGGCACAGAAGACTTGGCAGAACTCTGGGAGCTGCCCGGCATCCTCTCAGGAAAGATCTTATTAAAGCCTTTTCTCTTCTGGTAAAAAATCCGCCTAAACTATTCTTTCCATTTCCCCTGACAGTCTGATCCATGATGCTGTGCTAAGGGGTTAGGGGCAGACGATGACTTAAAATAGGAGCAAGAGAACACGCAGTTGAGCAGTGACGAGAGACATTAAGCAGCAGGCACACTGTAAGAACTCACTTCTCATAGAACTCTTTCAACATCCTGGTAAGAGAAGTTTTCAACAGAACAAAACCAAAAGAATTAGACAGGGTTTGGGGGAATCATACAAGAAGCTGTTTACTCCAGATTTTCCCTTCAAGTTGTGGCATGTGGTTTGTGGTTGATTGCCGTAACACTAAGAAAGCAAGTTAGCCTGGATTAAATATCAGTTTTCTGCTTTCCAAATTACCTTGATTGCTCAGGGTCCTTGCCCTTCACACATCTGGCCTCCAGGAATGAGTCATTTAAAGTGGCACCCCCAAACAGAAGTTTCTGTTCTCTTCCATTGCGCTAATGTGTACTCTGTACTTGGACTGCCTGTTAAACAAATTAGGGAGGAAAACGGGAGTATCTGGAAGCAGCCGTGCAAAGTTCCACAGGCACAGGGTCTGAGGGAAACTCAGCCAGGCCAAAATGACCTCAGGCCTCTGCCAAGGAGAACCACCTTGCTTCTAAGAATGTTCTGCAGCCTTCTGCATCTCCTTCCCTGACAGGCATCAGTGGTGTGACAATTAGGTGTGGTGGGTGGGCATTTCTGTGGGCTGGCAGCCTATTTTAACTTCCAACTGTGGGAGTGAGCTTTAACTCTGTGCTAAAATTAGGGGAATCCAGCAACTCCTGTGGTTATTTCAATCAGTTCCCAGTTATTGAGTAGCAGCAGCACAGTTAAGTAATAACATGGTAACCTTGCCAAGACATAAATGAAATGCTGAGTGTTGCCCAGTTGGATCTGAAATCACTTCAATGATCTAAGTGGAGAACCAAACCAACAAAAGAGCTGCTGGCACCTCTGGGATGGGGAGCTGGGGACATGGCTAGTGTCCCCAGAGTCGTTCTTCTGATGTTTGGGGAAAATGTGAGGGAGAGGAACCGATTGGCCTGGGAGTCCACATCTCCTTGAAGAAACATCAGGAGTGAGGTTTGGTCAGGAAGCCTGGGTTTGATCTCCGCTCGCAGAGACCATGCAAGAGTGACTCCCGCCAGAGCCAGGGCACCCAGGTAGACCTTGGCCCCAGTTGCTTGGGTTCACACCACAGTAACGAATGTAATACCAACCTAGAGAAGCAGCTTCTTGTGGCTGTGCTGTGCACAACACTGCCCTGGCTGGCTCTGCTTTGAGAGGAGGTTTTCCTCTAGCTGCGAAAGAACAGGGCCAGGATGCCAACACCCAGTTCAGACCAGGTGGCCAAGGTTAAGCACAAGAGGAAAAGAAGGCAGATGGCAGAACCAGAAGCCTTGAAGAAAGGTTCTACCAGCACTAAGGGGCTGATCACCCCCAAACCATCCCCACTGGATTGGGGTTAGAGTGCGGGGGAGGGGGCTGAGAGAGACCTGAGGTGGTGAAACTCACTGATAACCACACATTGACCCAGACAAACCCCAAGCTTGTGGATCATGCAGGGCTCTTCATTCCACCTCCCCCACGCTGTGTTGACCCTTTTCCTCTGGATGGTTAGGCTGATTGGAGTTCAAGTCCAGCCCGCCCTCCAGGGGCAGAAGTTACACAAGGACAGGGGTAGCAGGTGACAGGACACCTGGCAGGCATCACACAGGTCTGCCTACCACACACACCGTCACCATTTAGCCCATCTGAGAACCAGGAGAACAGGAAGGAAGAAAAGGGAAATCAGCTGATTATGCTGATGTCTTACTGTGGATGTCAACTCTCGATGCACTCCAGAGTTATCTAGGGAGCGTCTTAAAAATACTGATACCTGGACCCTACCAATTACCTAGGTTAACTGGTCACAGGCAGGACTTGAAAGTGTAAAAGTGTTAGTCGCTCAATTGTGTCCAACTCTTTACGACCCCAGGGACTGTAGCCCACCAAGCTCCTCTGTCCGTGGAATTCTCCAGGCAAGAATACTGGAGTGAATAGCCATTCCCTTCTCCAGGGGACCTTTCTGATTCAAGGATCAAACCCAAGTCTCTCACATTGCAGGCAGATACTTTACCATCTGAGCCATGGCTTCAGAATTGTTGAATCTCCCCTTGTGATTCCATTGAGCAACAGGCAAGGCACACACCACTTCAGCCTTTCCTGCAGAGGCTAGGTAAGGGAAAAGACTGAAGCTTGGACTAACAGAAAGCATGGACACAGACTCCCGGAGTCTGTGGAGTGCCCTATTATAGGTGGCCAGACCAGTGTCCCTCGTCCCTTACCTGAAAGTCGACTCACATCCACGCCTTCCTGACAAGGGAGCCTCTGGAAACCCCTCCTCCCTGCCAAACGCCCATGAGGCCAAGCAACCCTCAGTGGGACACAGCTGACTGCCTGAAGGTCACCTTATGTGAAGCTGATTTCAATGATCTCTTCTATTCTTATCGTTTGAGTTTCAGTAGAAAGGCACAAAGAAAATTTCACATAATGTAAAAAAAATCTGAGCACCAGCTGTATTATTGGATTGAAGGTTTGGTCCTGTTATACTTCAAACAATGAGGAAGGCTGCTCAGGTCAGAGTGGCAGAGCTCAGCAGCAGTGAAACTCCTCTGTCCTTTCTTGACCCCTAGAAACCCATCTGTCCCACGCCCCATGCCCTGTACACCACAGCATCTTTCGTATTCTAACAGTACCAGGAGTTGAAAGCTGAATGCGTTTCTTTGCCTTTTGTTTGAACAATTGCCTTCACTGCTTCATCCTGAAATTGGGGCTCTACTGAAAAGTTAGTAGCTTTTGTTTCATTCATTAATGAATTAATGTTTTCATCCAACAAATCTTTCATTAAATCTATTCCTTGCCAGGCAGTGTGGGGTTCCAGGAGAGAGAACGGCCGGGCAGATGCAGCCACTGCTCCCTTTCACGGGAACCTTCCCTGAGGAATCCTACGAACACATGTTAATCACAGCTGTGCTTCCCTGGCCTGATCTGGTGGGAATGTTGGGGAAGAGAGGCTTGAGCTAAGGTAGAAGGTGAGGAAGAGTTGACTCTGGGAAGGCTGGGGGCTGGAAGGATGGTCCAGGCAGAGGAGGACGCACAGGCAGAGAAGGAGAGTAGGGAGGGGACATGTGTAGGAGGAACTGAGAAAAGAGCTGTGCATGACTGAGGCCATATTAAAATGTGTCATCAAGCCTAAGGTCAAGAGAAGGGCCTCAAAATGTGTTTGCCAGTCCAGGGTAAATGTGAATGTCAGAAAGAGCTTCCAAATTTGGTACCCTCCTACCCCTAATTCATACCATTTCTTTCCATTTAAAATGTGGAGATCTCCTCTTTGAAACTGCGAAATCCTTTTAAATACCCAAAGGCCTGTATCATTTCTTCATTCAGATATTCATTCTACATCTATTCCCAGGCACCCACTATGTGCTGGGCACTGCCTCTTGGCTTCGCCCATACAGAGCTAACACATGGGGAGAGACACAGGCAGCAACAACAGGTGAGTTGCCAGGGCTCCCCACACCACCCCAAGAGCTCCTGATAGTCCCATTGCTTCCCTGCACCCAGTCATCCTCAAATTGGCATTAGCATGCACAAAGTGAGACAGGAGCAAAGGTTCCAGCTCTTGCCAGCCTCATGACGAGAGACAGGTAACATGTAACAAAAACATATGCATATACAAAAATCAGGCAGTTACAAATGCAATAACAAATAAATCAGGGAAGGGGGATACCAGATGATGAAGGACTTGCTGTTTTAGATTCATTAGTCAAAGAAGGTTTCTGTTTAAGCAACTTTTGTGCAGAATATGCTAGGATGCTGCATAAAGGAACAGCTTTCCACAAAGATGGGAAAGCCAGGGCAAAGATCCTGACATAGAAACCTGCTTTATATGTTCCAGAAACATAGGAAAGTCAGGGTACCCGGGGAGGGGGAAACGGAGTTGGGGAAGCAAGAGGAGGAGAGGGCAGTGATTTCAGAGGAGGAGGCAGGAGCCAGACCACAGAGCACCTTGCAGGGGGCAGTAAGGAGTTTGGATTCTGAGTTGTAGCAGGAAGTCAGCATCTGTAAGAAAGCTAAGTGTTGGCTGGCTAAGTGTTGAGAGAAAATAAATCAGGTTAAGGGGATGGAGAGACTGGAAGACCAGGGAGGCTCTTTCAAACAAGTGGTCAGAGAGGTTCTCTCTCTCAGGAAGTGACTTTAGGGCCGAATCTTAAACTATCTGAAGCAGCAGTCATGCAGGTATCTCTGAGAAGCTACTTCCAGGCAGAGGAAACAGCACTGAGTGGGAATAAACTTGACATCTTCTAGAAAGAGCAAGATCAGAATGACTGGTCTGCAGTATGGGAGAAAGAATGGGAAGAGAAAGGGCCAGGAAAACAGGCGAGGGCTGGTTCAAAAGGCCCTTAGAGGCCAGAGTAGGCCTTTTATTCTAAATCACCTGAAGATTTTGGAGAATTTTCAGTACAGAAATGACATATTTGTTTTACTAGGATGACTGATTGCTGTTTTGAGGACAGACAATAGCAGGGAAGAACTGGAAGTATTGAGACCCGATAGGAGGCAGCTGCAATAGCTGGGGCCTAGAATGGTCATGCTCTGCCTGGCGATGCTAGCGTGGATTAGGTTCTGGATCTGTTCTGAAAGAACCGGTAGTACTCAAAGATGAACTGGATGCAGAAATGGAGAAAGGGGGAAAGCAAGGATGGATTTTGTGTTTGTTATTTGTTGGCTTGTTAAGGGAATCTGATCAAAGTACAGGGGATTTTGATGGTTAGTCTTAACCAAGAAGTTCAGTTCAGTGCAGTCGCTCAGTCGTGTCCGACTCTGTGACCCCATGAATTGCAGCACGCCAGGCCTCCCTGTTCATCAGCAACTCCAGGAGTTCACTCAAACTCACATCCATCAAATTGGTGATGCCATCCAACCATCTCATCCTCTGTCGTCCCCTTCTCCTACTGCCCCCAATCCCTCCCAGCGTCAGTCTTTTCCAATGAGTCAACTCTTCTCATGAGGTGGCCAAAGTACTAGAGTTTCAGCTTTAGCATCATTCCTCCAGAAGAACACCCAGGGTTGATCTCCTTCAGAATGGACTGGTTGGATCTCCTTGTAGTCCAAGGGACTCTCAAGAGTCTTCTCCAACACCACAGTTCAAAAGCATCAATTCTTCGGCGCTCAGCTTTCTTTATAGTCCAACTCTCATATCCATACATGACTACTGGAAAAACCATAGCCTCGACTAGACGGACCTTTGTTGGCAAAGCAATGTCTGTGCTTTTTAATATGCTGTCTAGGTTGGTCATAACTTTCCTTCCAAGGAGCAAGCGTCTTTTAATTTCATGGCTGCAGTCACCATCTGCAGTGATTTTGGAGCCCCCAAAAAGAAAGTCTGACACTGTTTCCACTGTTTCCCCATCTATTTCCCATGAAGTGATGGGACCAGATGCCATGATCTTCGTTTTCTGAATGTTGAGCTTTAAACCAAGAAGAGTGTGGTGCAAAACTAAAGCCTTAGGCACTGTGAAAGGCCACAGCCTGGCCATGATGGAGCTCTGGAGGGAAAAGAAAAGGGTCATGAGGCTGGGACAAAGGGAGCAAGGAGAGAAGGAAGGCCTGGGCCCCCAAGGAGAATGAGCCTGGGGAGATCCTCTGGAGTAAGACTCCACAGTTTTGCTCCTACCTTGTGTTTCAGTCATGATACAGTAAATTTGACTTTGTGTCTGTGTGTGTGTATGGACGTGCAGGTCTATGGATTTTAGCACTTGTATAGCCACATATAACCACCACCAAAATCAAGATACAGAACAATTCCATTACCCAGAAAATTCCCTCGAGATATCCCTTAGCTCTGTGCTATAGCTTTGTTCTTTTGACACTGTCATATAAATTAAATCATATAGTACATAATCTTCAGAGATTTGATTCTTTCACTCAGCATGCCTTTCAGATGCCTTTGAGATTCATCCAAATTGGTGCTTGTTATCACCGAATAAGTATTCCGTTGGATGGAAGCACCACAGTTTGTTTATTCATTTACTTATTGAAGGGCATTTGTATTATTTCTAGATATGGGCAATTATCAAAGAAGCTGTTCCAGATATTCTGGTATCAGTTTTTGTGAGAAGATAAGTTTTCACTTCTCTAGGGTAAGTACCCAGGAGTGGGACTACTAGGTGGTACAGTAAGGATGTGTTCAAATTTATAAGCATCTGCCAAACTGTGCTCCAGAGTGGTTGGTCCATTCTGCATTCCTTTTAGAGTCTGTCATTTACCCTGCCTCTTCACCAGCACTTTGTGTTGTGAGCTTTTTATATTTTAGCCATTCTAATAGATCCTTAGTGGTATACAATTCTGGTTTTAATCTGCATCTATCTCCCTTATGACTAACGATGTTGAGCATCTGTTTATGTGCTTATCTGCCATCCTTTAGTTCTCTTTGGTATTCTTTCATCCACTTTTTAACTGGTTGCTTGTTTTCTTCCTATTGACTTTGGAGAGAGCTTCATATATTCTGGATACAAGTCCTTGTTCAGACATGTAACTTGTAAATATATTTCCCTGTAATGTACTGACTTTTCATTCTAATAGTATCTCTTTTTTTTCCCCTAATAGTGTTTTTCACAGAGCAAAAGTTTTTAACTTTGAGGACTTCCACGGTGGTACAGTGAATAAGAACCTGCCTGCCATTGCAGGGGACATGGGTTTGATCCCTGGTCCAGGAAGATTCCACATGCCACGGAAGCAACTAAGCCCATGCGCCTCAACTACGGAGCCTGTGCCTAGAGCCTGCATTCCATGACTACTGAGTCCGTGCACCAGCAGTGCTCCACAACAAGAGAAGCCACTGCAATGAAAAGCCCATGCACCACAATTAGGAGTAGCCCCCACCTGCAGCAACCAGAGAAAGCCCGCACACAGCCACAAAGGCCCAGTGCAGCCAAAAACAAAATAAATAATTTTAAAAAATTCAACTTTGGTAAAGTACATCTATCAATTTTTTTCTTTTGTAAATCTTACTTTTGTTCGTGTTTTAAAAACTCTTTGTACATTCATTAAGATTTTCTCCTATTTGAGTTAATTTCCCTGGTAGCTCAGAGGGTAAAGCGTCTGCCTGCAATGTGGGAGACCTGGGTTCGATTCCTGGGTTGGGAAGATCCCCTGGAGAAGGAAATGGCACCCCACTCCAGTATTCTTGCCTGGAGGATCCCATGGACAGAGGAGCCTGGTAGGCTACAGTCCACGGGGTCTCAGAGTCAGACATGACTGAGCAACTTCACTTTCTTTTTTTCTTTCTTTATATGAGGTAGGTGGTTTAGGTCATGATTTGGTTTTTACTATGGATTTTCAATTGTTTTAATACTATTTGTTGAAAAATATACCTCTTCTATTGAATCATTTTTGCACCTTTGTCAAAAATCAGTTGGCCCTGTATTTGGGGGTCAATTTCTGGGCTCAATTCTATTCTTTTGATCTATGTACCTGTCTTTTGCCAATATGTACCATACTTACTGTCTAGGTTACTCTAGCTTTATAAGTCTTATTTTGGGTGGTATAATTCTTCCAACTCATTTTTCTGTTTCAAAATTATATTAACTATTCTAATTCCTTTGCCTTTCCATATACATTTTAGAATCAGCTTGTCTATACCTACAAAAAAAAAAAAGTGCTTGGATTTTGACTGTTACTATGTTAAATCTACAGATCAATTTAAGATCAAGTGACCTCTTCACTACATTGAATTTTTCAACTTACAAACAGAATCTCTCCATCTTTAAGTCTTTGTTAATTTCTTTCCTCATCCTTTAGAAGTTTTAGACAAACAGATACTGCTCATGTTTCATTGTATTTATAGCTATTCTCTCAGTTTTCAGAGCTACAATAAACTGGTTTTGTTTTAAATTTTTGGTTTCTTATTGTTCATTACTAGTATATGAAACTACAATTAATTTTTCTGTGTTTGCCTTGTATCTTGCAACTTTATTAAACTCCACAATGTTTATAAAACATTGTGGTTTATAAAACATCTAGCGGTTCATGCAGAGAAGGCAATGGCACCCCCACTCCAGCACTCTTGCCTGGAAAATCCCATGGACAGAGGAGCCTGGTAGGCTACAGTCCATGGGGTCGCTAAGAGTTGGACATGACTGAGCGACTTCCTTCCACTTTTCACTTTCATGCATTGGAGAAGGAAATGGCACCCCCACTCCAGTGTTTTTGGCTGGAGAATCCCAGGGATGGGGGAGCCTGGTGGGCTGCTGTCTATGGGGTCGTACAGAGTTGGACACGACTGAAGTGACTTAGCAGCAACAGCAGCAGTTCATGGGGTCACAAAGAGTTGGACACAACTGAGCTACTAAGCTGAATTGGTTCTAGAGGGACCATAGAAAAAGATGTCACCTGTGAATAGGGTTTCTTCTTTTCCAAGTATATGGCTCATTTCTTTCTTTTGTATTACTGCACTTGGTAGAACTCCCAGTAAAACATTGAAGAGCAGTGGTGAGAGTGGATACTATTGCCTTGTTCCCATAGGAGTAAATCACTTAGCCTTTCACCATTTAGTATCAGGTTAGCCACAGGTTTTTCATAAGTGCCATGTATTAGTTTGAGGAAGCCCCTTTCATTTACAATTTGTTGAGAGTTTTTATCATGAATGGATGTTGAATTTTGTCACATGCTTTTTTGCATGTGAAAAGAATGAAAGGCAAATGAAAAGAATATGTGATTTTGCTTCTTTAGACTGTTAATATAGTGGATTACATGTGGTCCTGGCAAAGTATGTTTATATATTCCTGGATTTGACTTTCTAATACCTTGTTGACTATGCCAAAGCCTTTGACTGTGTGGATCACAATAAACTGTGGAAAATTCTGAAAGAGATGGGAATACCAGACCACCTGACCTGCCTCTTGAGAAATCTGTATGCAGGTCAGCAGGAAGCAACAGTTAGAACTGGACATGGAACAACAGACTGGTTCCAAATAGGAAAAGGAGTACGTCAAGGCTGTATGTTGTCACCCTGCTTATTTAACTTCTATGCAGAGTACATCCTGAGAAACGCTGGACTGGAAGAAGCACAAGCTGGAATCAAGATTGCTGGGAGAAATATCAATAACCTCAGATATGCAGATGACACCACCCTTATGGCAGAAAGTGAAGAGGAGCTAAAAGCCTCTTGATGAAAGTGAGAGAGGAGAGTGAAAAAGTTGGCTTAAAGCTCAACATTAAGAAAACGAAGATCATGGCATCTGGTCCCATCACTTCATGGGAAATAGATGGGGAAACAGTGGAAACAGTGTCAGACTTTCTTTTTGGGGCTCCAAAATCACTGCAGATGGTGACTGCAGCCATGAAATTAAAAGACGCTTGCTCCTTGGAAGGAAAGTTATGACCAACCTAAATAGTATATTAAAAAGCAGAGACATTACTTTGCCGACTAAGGTCCGTCTAGTCAAGGCTATGGTTTTTCCAGTAGTCATGTATGGATGTGAGAATTGGACTGTGAAGAAAGCTGAGCGCCAAAGAATTGATGCTTTTGAACTGTGGTGTTGGAGAAGACTCTTGAGAGTCCCTTGGACTGCAAGGAGATCCAACCAGTCCATTCTGAAGGAGATCAACCCTGGGATTTCTTTGGAAGGAATGATGCTAAAGTTGAAACTCCAGTACTTTAGCCACCTCATGTGAAGAGTTGACTCATTGGAAAAGACTCTGATGCTGGGAGGGATTGGGGGCAGGAGGAGAAGGGGACGACCGAGGATGAGATGGCTGGATGTCATCACGGACTCGATGGACGTGAGTCTGAGTGAACTCCGGGAGATGGTGATGAACGGAGGCCTGGCGTGCTGCGATTCATGGGGTTGCAAAGAGTCAGACACGAATGAGTGACTGAACTGAACTGAACGGAACTGAATACCTCGTTAAAGAGTTTTTGTGTCTCTGTTCATGAAGGGTATTGATCTATAGATTTTTTTGTGTGTTATCTTTGTGAGGTGCACATTAAGCAGTGTTTAGAAGGAAATTTCTCCAGTGATCTTGCCTGGAGAATCCCAGCAACGAGGGAGCCTGGTGGGCTGCCGTCTATGGGGTAGCACAGAGTCGGACACGACTGAAGTGACTTAGCAGCAGCAGAAGGAAATTTATAGCATTAAGTACTTACTTAAAATATTTAATACTGCAAATAGAAAGTATTAAAATCAATAATCAATGTTTCTGTCTTAAAAATCTAGAAAAAAAATACCAAAATGAACCCAAGGCAAACAAAGAAAATGGAAGTAATAAAAATAAGAGCAGAAATCAATGAAATAATAGAATCAATCTGATATTGGTCAATACTGGCCTCATAAGATAAGTTGGGAAGTGTTCCATCTTCATGGAACATGAAAATCTTCATGAAGAAACTGCATGTGCTCAGTCACTTCAGTGTCCAGCTCTCTGTGACCTCATCGACCATGGCCCGTCAAGCTCCTCTGTCCATGGGATTCTCTAGGCAAGAACACTAGAGTGGGTTGCCGTTTCCTTCTCCAAGAAATTGCATAGTATTGGTCTAATTTCTTTAAATGTTTGGGAGAACTGAGTAGTGAAATCATCTGAGCCTGGAGATTTATTTTTCATGAAATTTAAACTATAAATACAGTTTCTTTACTAGTCATAAAGCTATTCAGGTTATCTGCTTCAACTTGGTGAGTTTTGGTAGATTGTGCTTTCCAAAGAAAACAACACAGTTTTTCTAAGTTGTTGAATGTATGTGCATAGAGTTGTTTGCAGTATTCCCTGATTTTTTTTTGGGAGGGGGTCTGTGGGATCTATACCAATATCTTCTCTCATGTTCGATAATTTGACCCTCTCTTCACAGTCTTTTTCTCTTTCATCTCCTCTCTTTCTCTCTCTCTCCATCTTGCTAGAAGTCTACACATTTTAATAATATTTGCAAAGATCCAAATTTTGGCTTCTTTTATATTCTCTATTGTTTTCTGTTTTCAATTTCATTGATTTCTGTTCCATATTGCTTCCTTTGCTCCTATTGCTGCCATTAAGGGATTGCTTGGGGACTGGGGTGTGAGGGAACAGAGAAAAGAAAAACTCAAAGATGAATTTTTATACTCTTTCTGAGAGTTGGCAGTGTCTCTTCTCACTCCTTGAACCAGTTTCTCCTGGAGCTCTCCAACTCTTTTCCCTAGACCCCACTTCTATGTTTTCAGGCTGTGTTGAGTTCAGGATGGGAGGATATTGGAGGGGAAAAAAAAATGATAAATTCACCACCAGTTCAATGGTACTCCAAATTCTGGTCTTCTTCCCCAAATTACCTACTACTTTTTATGTTTCAGAGTCCTCATCCACTTTGTCTTGTTTTTATAGTTGCAGCCAGTCAGTACAACCAGGTGGAGTATGTTTTTTCTATATGATCCAGAAGTGAAAAAGTTCCCCCACATTCTTTGAACCAGGTCAGAAAAGGGCTTGAGAGGATGCATTGAGCCATCTTGCTATCTTCTGCCACCACCACTGCTCCATTGCCATGAGTTTATCTTCCACAGCCACCGCTTTGACCATCACTGCATCTCCAAGAGTTCCATAGGGATTGTCTGCAACTGGAGTTGAGGCAACTTTGATGTTTGGCACACAGAGGACTATACAGAGCCCAGACAACTTAGAAGCATTTCTTCCTCCAGAGATTAATTCCTATTATTTAAGAATTAATGGTTTGTTCCAAAGGGGATCTTTAGTGAACTCAGTCTTGGGCATCATGTTTAAATGTGGTACAGGTTGTCCTGAAGGTCAGTGGTTAGTCTCAAGAAGTTTTCTTCCAGGCCAGACTGATAGTACCTGAGATGACTTGATTTTTTTCTTACAAATTTACTGAAAGGGAAAGCAGGCTTTCCTATTCTCCAGGCTCATACACAACTCCCTACAGCCTTTTCTGATGCTAGGTGAATTTGGTCCACGTTTCCAGAACTCTGCTGAGAGCGGCGAGTCAATCTGAGCTGGGTATCCATGACACCCTCATAGAGTACCAATTTTCCTTGCGTAATAAGAGAGGAATGCCCCAGTGGCAATACCCTTGCAGACTTGATGGAGAAGAATCCTGACACTAATGAGGAACCCATCCTTTGCCTACAGACCTGCCTGAACCAAAGAAGCCTAGCAATTCAAGGGTCTGTGTTTTTAACATATTTTAAAAATTAAAGTCAACATGGAAATGAGGCGGGTGGTTGACTCAGACTGAATGGTCATTGTGCACCAGGCTGGTTATCTCATCATTAGTTATACAAAAAAAAGGATCAGATAAACACAGGCACAACCCCTGCCTCCACTGCTAACGTAAATCATTCTTTGCATCATTTGTCTTTCCTTCAGACTGGATACAAAAGTCATAGAAACGAACAATTGATGTTTAAACATAGGAGTCCTTGAAAGTCAGTGTAAGTCAAATGTTTATCCTAGGTCATCATTAAGAGGTTGAATGGATTTGTTTATAAACACAGGCTATTCTGTCAGTGGGGATCAGGAGAGACAGCGTTTCTTGCAGTGTGGAGACAGTGCTTTTAAAGACACATTGCAACTTTTCTGCCATGCACAGTAAGTTATACGAAGGGAAGTGAAGGGAAGTCGCTCAGTCGTTTCCGACCCTCAGCGACCCCATGTATTGCAGCCTTCCAGGCTCCTCCATCCATGGGATTTTCCAGGCAAGAGTGCTGGAGTGGATTGCCATTGCCTTCTCCAGGGGATCTTCCCGACCCAGGAATCGAATCCGGGTCTCCCACACTGCAGCAGATGCTCTACCGTCAGAGCCCCAGGGAAGCCCCGTAGATAATTCTTTTTATGGGACATGATGTGTTGTCTCCTGAGCAGGGCCAAGCCAAATGTGTTATAGGAACAATGGTTTTTCTCACCACTTTGTGCAAATGCCATTTTTCATTACCCACTGAGTGGGAGCTTTCTAGAGACTAAAGTGAGAGCTGGGTTACCTGTCCCCTAGCTGGTGGGGCACTTTCTGACATGCACTCAGCCAAGACCTCCTTGAGAGCCTTGGGAGGTCTCTCCAGGCAACTCCCTGCACCGTGAAGTCTGGAGCACCAAGCCCTCGGAGGATGTCACATCTTTTCAGATTACCCATTTCCACTGCCCTCTTTCTCTGCTGAGGGTTTTGTGGGTGGTAGTTGTTTTTCCCACCCAGTCCAACCAAAGGCAGCTAAAGAAAAAGTGCCAAGGCAAGCAGAACGAGAGCCTTGGGGACCCAGTAATGGGTACAGAGCGCAGAGTGTGGTAATCATTCTTTTGATTTGTGCTCAGATATGTTTTCTATTTGCTTTTGCATTTTCCCCCTGGATTGCAAATAATCTGAACCAGGGTAAAATCATTACAAAGTGGCCTTCAAACATCATGTCTGCACTGGAACTGAATGACTGATCAGACGTTTACATACGGAAACTGGGAATTCACATGAATTGCAATGATACAGTTTTTAAAAATATGCTCAAAGTTGTTTAAATAATCTTTGCCTTCTTGACACACTCTTGAACTCTAAGAATTCTGCGATTTTTCCCTTTTAATTTTGTCCCCTCCCCCTCTTTTTTCCTATTTTAATGCTGCTCAATGATTTGGTTATAACCACAAAGACAAAAAAAAAAATATTTTCCCATCATTTTTAACAAATAAACAAGGAAAAAAATTAGACAAAATCCTCAACATTCCCGGGGTCTGGTAATCTCTACCCTTTCTCCAGGGTCAGTTTCTTGAGATGATCTATGCCTTCTTATGCTGTCATTAATGTCTCCTGGCTAGCCTCTTTGAAGATAAGCAATGAAATAATTACACATAGAATGGCTGCTTCGGCTGAGTGTCCTCCACCCCCCACCCAGGAGAGGGGGATGGAAGAGCTGAGATAAGAGATAGATGGAGGGCTGACCTGTGTTGGGTGAGGCTCTTCTCTGGTGGACCCTTGATGGCGGTCAGGCATTGGGATCCAGCAAGGCTCAGAGTCCCAGGTTAATGTCAAGTGCTGGGTTTTCTTTTAGTTACTCAAGGATCAAAGGGAAATTATTCAATAAAAAGGAACTTAAAGGGGACTTCTGGGCCAACACAAACTTTAATCAAAAACACTTATTCCAATGCAGCTTTCCTGACTTGCCTTTTCATATTGTCTTTTCAGTTCTTATACACATTTGTGATTAAAGTAAGAATCTTCTCCATTACAATTCAGCATCCCCTTTCTTCTCAAATGACCAGAATCTCACAAAGGTGACACCTCAGTTTGTTGCTAATGAACTGAAGATATATGTTATAATTTGGCTTTCTGATTAAGAAGGGTAAATACTTTTCAACAGATTGGTTATTAAGTATAAATAAGCAGTGTGCAGGCTAGGTGTTATACATGAAAGCAGGAAAGAAACAGAAAGTGCAGCTCATTCCTGTTAGAAATGTGGATGATTAGCCACCTCCTCTATAAAAACTACTCTTTAATAACCCTCAATTGCCTTTTACTTGTAAGAATACCACTCATGCATTTGAACTTTTCACTTCAGCTTGTTTTGCTCTCTTCTGCTCAGATCCCTGTTCCTTGACAGTGGCGTGTCAGAGACATATCACACTGTGACCTTAATCACATTCCCTTTAAAAGGAGTCAGGCACAAACTTCCCAGAGTCTCTAATATTCTAGGTGTTCATCAGGGAGACTGGAACATAAAATTCCTCCCACTTGGAGTACACCCACAGCAATATTGCTCAAGAATCTATTTATCTTAGTCACGACCTATGAGCATGAATAGAATGTGGCTAATGTTTCCCTGTATTCTGTAAGCCTGAGTGCTGGGAAAAGTTAGAATATATACAGTTGCAATTTCTAGGCAGACGTGCAATAACTTCTCAGCTTTTTTTTTTTAAGGAAAAAAACAAGTTTAAGAATCAGAACATCTTAAATGTGCCCTTTCTTTTCTTTTGCAGTACTGAAAAAAAAAAAAAGAACTCTGCCTCTCAGTTTGGTTTGCCTGCTACCATGTTGCTGATACTGCGATTCTTAGATTAACAAAAAGTGGGGAAATCTAACAGCAGATGATTCCAAAACTGATTGGTGTACATATAATAATAGATAAGTACACACCATGAATTAATGAGGAAATGGATATAAGCTGAAAGGAAACAGTGATCCTTTGGAAACTGAAGATAAGGGCTTAATTAGTTATATAGAAAATTACAGGAAGGTGTGACCTGAATTTGATTGAAGAGAAGTAAACTTCAGTGGCCAAATCCTTGGATATTAGGCCAACATTTTGCTTGAATTCTGTCTATATCTACTGCAACGGAGGAAAACTCAGAGTAATGTGTGTTTACCCTTCCTAATTGAAGAGTTTGGGCCCTAATGAGTTTTCTGAACACAGCAAAGAATGCTGCATGTGAAAGGGAAACTAAAGAGTATACAGAAATGGGAAAAAAAAAATCCTGTGAACACAGGAAAGTTCATTTGGTGGGTTGGGAAAAGTCCCTAAAAATGGGTTTTAGAAAGGTGATGTAGTTAAAAGATACTGCCCCTGGCTACAAGAGGACTATAGACACAAAGGTTGACTCTGACCCCTCCCCCACATAAATGATACAGGCACGTGCTGCTGCTGCTAAGTCACTTCAGTCGTGTCCGACTCTGTGCAATCCCATAGATGGCAGCCCACCCGGCTCCCTTGTCCATGAGATTCTCCAGGCAAGAACACTGGAGTGGGCTGCCATTTCCTTCTCCAATGCATGAAAGTGAAAAGTGAAAGTGAAGTCACTCAGTTATGTCCGACTCTTAGTGACCCCATGGACTGCAGCCCACTAGGCTCCTCCATCCATGGGATCTTCCAGGCAAGAGTACTGGAGTAGGGTGCCATTGCCTTGTTGACAAGCAAACAAACTTGGAGTATGCTACTTGCTTCTGCCTATTGTCTATGTTACATGGGATTTCTGTCTGCACACCTTGGAGTTTTCTTCCAACCAGCCCAAAAGATTAAAGTCTACATGCAATCTGAGAATAAAAAGTAAGAAGTATCTCTAAATGTAAATACTTAATCAGGAATGTGTAATTGAAGACAAGCCCTTGATTAGTACCAATATAAATTTCATTTAACGTGATTAGGGCTATTTAGCTTCAAAGCATATGTTAAATTCTGTCTAGGACTCTGTCAAGGGGCAGAAGAATTAAAAAATGGAACAAGGAATGGGCTCTGTCCTTGGGGACTTAGGACATGACAGTAAAAATACATTGAAGCAGCACACAGGACTGAACCAGCAAAAGATTCTAAGACAGGCTTTGGCAAAATGTGTTACAGAAGAGATGAGTAATCAGAGAAGGCCTCTCGGAAGAGAGATACTTGTTCTAATAACTGCAAGATAATGGAGGTAGAGGAGGAGGAAGAGGGCCTCCTTAGGTAGAGAATGACATAAGGAAAGGCAAGCAGGCTGGAGCAGCCTTCAAATGACTTGGAATAATATTCTGGTTAATCACTGGTGTGTAACACACTACCTCAAAACTTAGTAGTGTAAAACAAGCATTTTAGTTTGCTCATACATTTCAGAGAAGGCAATGGCACCCCACTCCAGTACTCTTGCCTGGAAAATCCCATGGACGGAGGAGCCTGGTAGGCTGCAGTCCACAGGGTCGCTAAGAGTTGGACACAACTGAGCGACTTCACTTTCACTTTTCACTTTCATGCATTGGAGAAGGAAATGGCAACCCACTCCAGTGCTCTTGCCTGGAGAATCCCAAGGATGGGGGAGCCTGGTGGGCTGCCATTTATGGGGTTGCACAGAGTTGGACACAACTGAAGTGACTTAGCAACAGCAGCAGCAGTCCAGAAAGGGCTCAATTGGGTGGTTTATCTCTGAGCTACCTTGAGCCAACTGGGGCTGGAGTGTCTGTTTCCAAGGTAGCTTTCCACTCATAAATTTGGTGCTTGGAGTCCTTGACCTGCCTGTCTTGCCCTCCCTCTCAACCGTCTCCCTCACCTGGACTTGGGCTCCTAACACATAGAAGCCTTGGGGTAATATGACTTCTTTACAAGACAGCTTAGGGTTCCAAGGGCTCCCAGGGGCACAGCCAGAGTTGCAAGGCTTCTTATGATCTAACCCTGGAAAACCCAGGAATCACTTCCACCACATTCTAGTGTCAATCAAGTTAAAAAGGCCAGCCCATACTCCAGAAAATGGGAATTAGATTCCATCTCAATGGGAAAATTCACAACAAATGTGTGGGCAACTTTAAGCTACCTCAGAGAGCAGTGGATAAAGCAGACTAGGGTACATAAATGATCAATCCCAGAGAGCAGGAACGATCGTCAGAGCAAGAGGCAGAGGAGTGTAGAAGGCTTTGAAGGTGCGGTAGAGTGATCTGAGTGTGTCAAGAGCAACACTTGGGCTCCTGGCACATCCTCCCCTGTGGAGTTGTATTCAGATAGACAAAACAGAGCACTCTGATCTGTTAGTGTTGTTCCCAGGCACTGGACTAAGTAAGTGAAAGAAAGTGAAAGCATTAGCGGCTCAGCTGTGTCCGACTTTTTGTGACCCCATGGACGGTAGCCCACCAGGCTCCTCTATCCATGGAATTCTCCAGGCAAGAATACTGGAGGAGGTAGCCATTCCCTTCTCCAGGGGATCTTCCCAACTCAGGGATTGAACCCAGGACTCCTGCATTGTAGGCAGATTCTTTTATCGTCTGAGCCACCAGGGAAGCCCTAGGTAAGTGAAGGCGACTGAAATTCTCATCTGAATCTCTCTAGCAGGATACCTTCCAGTTGGGGCATATTTGGTTGTGAAGAACAGAGACTCATTCAAGCTGATTTAAGAAAAACAAGGACTTTTCCGGAAGCATGACAGGCAAGCACAAGAGTATCCCAGGACAACAGGTAAGGGAGCTGGGTCACAAAAATGACAGGTCTGATACTACAGCCCCTGGAGTCAGGGCTGCCTGCTCCCCTCCCTAGAGGGGCCTGACATCCCTCATCTCTGCACTAGCCTTGAGCTCTTCTTTGTCTTAGCAGAGGAGCTTTCTCTGCTGCCTCATCTACCAGCCTATATGCAGAAATCAAATGTCATGCAGGCCAGGGGCAGCCATTTTTAGGTTTGTGTATTCTGATGAGGCCTATATGCTGGAGAAGGCAATGGCACCCCACTCTAGTACTCTTGCCTGGAAAATCCCATGGACAGAGGAGCCAGGTAGGCTGCAGTCCATGGGGTTGCTAAGAGTCAGACACAACTGAGTGACTTCACTTTCACTTTTCACTTTCATGCATTGGAGAAGGAAATGGCAACCCACTCCAGTGTTCTTGCCTGGAGAATCCCATGGACAGGGGAGCCTGGTGGACTGCCATCTATGGGGTCACACAGAGTTGGATACGACTGAAGCGACTTAGCAGCAGCAGCAGCAGCCTATATGCCTTTGATTCCAGGCACCCAACAATATCCGATTACCAATTGTGTATCTCTTAACTTGAATTCTGGAGAGGTCTCTGGTTAGATGGACTGGTCTCTGTTTTTTTTTAATTGGAGTATAGTTGCTTTACAGTGCTATATTAGTTTCTACTGTACAGCAAAATGAATCAGCTATACTTACACCTATATCTTCTCTTTTTTGATTTCTTTCCCATTTACCCTTTGAGTCAAATATCTACTCTTATTCCAATCAAACAAAGCAGGAGAATAGGTTTATATGTTTAACAAAGAGTAGCATAAACACACAGTCATCTAGTTTACCCTCCTCCCTAACCATCAGTGAGAGGGCACAGCTGGAGAGCAGTTCAAGAGAAAAGCTACATAGGATGGCTAAGTGACAAGAAAGAGGATCACAGGGGAAACATGCCAGCCTAGAGCTGTGGAAGTGGAATAAGGACAGAATAGCTTGGTCTCCAGGTCTTTCTTCATTCATAATCCCAAACCTTCCCTGATGGAGTCCCATTTCCCATTTCCCATTGAACTTGACTTGGCAGCCTTGATGTATGAAGCAGTAAAGTAATGGACAGCAATGGACAGTATCGAAGATTGTCCTTTCTTATCTGGTTCTCACAGAGGATTTTAATGCTTATAATAGTATTGGGGGTGTTATCCCTCTCTTCTGATATCATTCTTCAGCATACATATCTACATCCAAGTCATAAGGAAAGATTTATAGCATAAGTGTAAGCTCTTTAATTTTGTCAATGAAAATTATTAATTAAAAAAGTGAGTAAGAAAACAAATCCCGGTTGGAGAAAAGTATTAATGGTATTTCATGCCATCACAGAAAAATGCAAATCAGGTTTTTCCTTTTCCCTAATTAGCAGATATAAATCAGGATAAATTTTAAATTGATGAGCGCTCTTTCAATACTGGAGAAAGGTACTGACTTGCTCATGGTAAAGGTAAGCATGAAGTATATTAAAAATCTCCATTTTCTCAGTAATCAAGTTTACTCTACAATGACTTTGGACTATGACACTCCTTCAGAAATGCTGCCTGCTCAAAATTCTCCAAACAGCAGTGCTGAATGGAATTCTGCTGGGCTAGGAGAATCGTGGCTAGGCAGTCGAAATCAATTTGTTCCTGTGATTGACACAAGAGCCAGCATGTCAGCCAAGCTCCCTCATGCCATCTGTGCTCTGATTGTGATCAATAGGTATCTGCGATATGCCCAGGAAATGCGCTGTTTGATTACTTTTACACAGGAGACAGGACAAAACATTGCAACCCAGAGCCTCCTAATGTGGATATGGAAGCTGGTTGATGAATTATTAGAATATAGACTTTGCACTGATAAACTTTTGAACTTTCATTGAACTTGTAGATTAAGAAAAGGCAGTTTTCCAAGAGGAAAATTCACCAGACAACCAACAATTTTTCTTTCACATATTTAAGCGAGATGTTCGATCTGGTAAGGAAATAATAGTAATTTATGTCTTTGATAATTGAGAAGGATTATAGTTCTATACACAGAAAAAGCTACCATCACCCGGGCCCTGTGAGTCACAAAGCCATTAAAGAAGAAGCTTCCAGCTTAAAAGCAGATGAAACTTCCGGATCTGGAGCGTAATGTTCTCCAAGAGGGAGCTGAACAAGGGGAAAGAAATCCCCCATCTACTTGTAAAATTAGGGCCCCCTCTCTGCCTGCCTTCCCAACAACCATAATGACACTTTTCAGATTCCTCTTGATCTCCCACAGTAAAAGACACAGTATTACACACACGAGGACCGTTTCCCTTTGTGTATAGAGCTCTCTGTGTATGCTACTCTGCACACATGATAGACCCATACTGACCCTCAGTGGAAGGCAACCCTCCAAATATCAGCACTGTTGCTGCCTCTTTCAATCTACAGAGACTCACCACTCTCTAAACTCATCTGTCCTATAGTCTTCAGGTAGGGTCCGGAACAGATGAGAGGTTAAGAAGGAAGATTGCAGACCATCTGGAAACATGTGTTTGGTACATTCAACTCACTGAAAGAAATTATTTTATTGATAATGTCAGCTGAGATTGGATTCCTGAGAGGTAGGAATTACTAATTTCGCTGCTATAACACTGAACAGCTTGTATTAAAAACATACACTGGCTCATGGCTCTTCGGCCTGGTGGGTACAACAAGGCATCAAAGGCTCCAACTAAATGCTGGCCACTCTACAGTTCAGTTGCCCTTTTAATGATATAATCCTATCACCTTCCTTCCCAGGTTTCTTCCCTATAATGGTTTTGCTTCCCTGGAATTCAATTTACATCAGTCTGACCACTTCTCTTAGCATGTATCTTGCTAGATGCTGAAAAATGAGAAGGAAACAGTCTTATCATGAGTTGCTGATAGCTGGTGTTTATAGCATCACAGGTGTTATAACGCAAGGCTGGGAAACTGCCAATGAGAATGAGAACATAGTTTCAAAGAGAGGTCTAGGGATGAAGCCAGAGGCTCCATGTGAGGAGTCCAAAGTGGCTATTCCAGTTGCAAGAAACAGACTTATGCAAGCTTTCTCAAGTCATGGGGGTTGTTATGAGGCTTGGCATGAGAAAGTCGGGTCTAGGCATCCACTAGTCTCTCCACTCCCTTTCTCTTGGGGCAGCTCTCCAACCTCAGCAGTTCTGCTCTGTCCTCCTGTCTCTACTGACTTGGCTTATTCAAAGTTTCTGGTTCCTCTGTGGTCTGCACATGACCACTCATGACCTTCACTCTGTCACCTGGTGGTTAGCTTTAGCAGTCACTGCTCACTACCTTATTTGAATTTTTAAAAGGGAGTGAGAGAAAATTCAGTTGTTCCCTACTACCATTTCATGTGGCTGGACTCCGAGTTACTAGTTAACCAATAGTGCTGGCTACCTAATCATGAACCAGTTCTCTGTGGCCGAAAGGACTAGCCCATGGAGATAGAAAAAAAGCTATCCCTTCAGCATGTGTAGTTCAATGTATAAGGGCTTGACAGGCATTCTGAAGGTCAGTCTGCCTGGTCAATGAGATAACTGGGGAAGGTCCTGTGGAAGAAGTTATATTTGAGATGACCATACAAAAGGATCCCATGTGTGGCCAGGCAAATATAGCATAAATGTGGAGGTAAGTCCACATGCAAAAGTTCAAAGAAGGAAAGTAGGGAGTATATTTCTGAGTATTCTGGTTTGGCTAGAGCAGTGCTTCTCAAACTTTCTGTGCATGGGAATCACCTGCAGTTCAGCTCAGTTCAGTTTACTCAGTCTTGTCCGTCTCTTTGCAACCCCATGGACTGCAGCACACCAGGCCTCCCTGTCCATCACCAACTCCCAGAGTTTACTCAAACTCATACCCATTGAGTCGGGGATGCCATCCAACTGTCTCATCCTCTGTCATCCCCTTCTCCTCCTGCCTACAATCTTTGCCACCATCAGGGTCCTTTCAAATGAGTCAGTTCTTTGCATCAGGTGGCCAAAGTGTTGGAGTTTCAGCTTCAACATCAGTCCTTCCAATGAATATTCAGGACCGATTTCCTTTAGGATGGACTGGTTGGATCTCCTTACAGTCCAAAGGACTCTTAAGAGTCTTCTCCAACACCACAGTTCTGCAGATCTTGCTAAAATGCAGATTTCTATTTAATAAGCCTGAGGGGGATCTGACATGCTGCATCTCCAACAAGTTCCCAGTGATACCCGTGTGCTGTACACTTTGTGTTTTTTTTTATTAAATTTATTTATTTTTTAAATTACAATACTATATTTGTTTTGCCATACATTGACACGAATAGGCTGGAGCAAAGACTGTCAAAGCATTGAACCCCAAGTTAAGAAATTGGTACCTACTCTACTTCAGCAAGTAATACAAGGCTCTGGAGGATTTGGAACACAAGAATGATATAATCAGCATGACATTAAAGGACAGCTGATTTGGTGAGGCTTCATGGGATAAATCAGAAGAGAACTGGAAGATCAGCTATTTAACAGTTGCAAAGACAACGAAAGAGGTAATAAGGACTTAAATGAGTATGACTGCCATGGAAAGGGAAGGAAAGGGACATATAAGATATATAACCCATTAAGCACGTCCTTCCCACTGCTCTTACCCTGCCTTGCCTTAGTTGACAAGAGAAGTCACTTCCTCAGGCATCATCTGGTGACATGTTTCTGTGTCCTTCCAAGGGTGTCTGCTTTTCATTTCAAATCACATCTAAAGATACATCCTCTCTTTTACCTCTAACCCTTAATTTCATTCTCTCCGCCTAACTGCATTTTCTATTGTGTGCAACTTGCTGCATGATTTAACTGTATTATAACCATGTAACTATATTATTTAGCTATTATTTCATTGTGTACCAGTAACCAAATTCAGTAACTACATTTGTTCTGCTGAGGAGTTTGGGAGGAAGCATATCTGAAGGGCACTAGGCAATGAAGTAAAGTCTATTACTGCCCTATCACCATCAGCAAAATGATCTGTTTGTTTGCAGTTCACTGAAGTACATGGCCAAAGAAATTGAAAGAGAGCTTAGGGAGGACCTGAGTGAAGTCCAGATATGGAGATGGATGGATACTCTAAACACTACGCTTAGGTTCAAGATCCACCCTCCCCACCCCCCGCCCAAAACACCAATATGACAACATCCAGTAGGGAAGTTTCCAAGTCACATATTGACAAGGAAGAAGAGATAGGGAGACAAACCCTATATTAGAATTCAGAACTTCTATTATTACCAGCTTACTCAGTCCCAACTATATATTTAAAACCAAGCTAAAGATAAGCTTGAGGTTAAATACAAATCCCAACTGAAATTTTCTTAAGGCTAAAGGCTTCCTAATATCCTGAGATTATGGATATAAAGGAGGAAATCTGTGCTTACCTAGTGGATTGTTCATACCATTTTGAGGTTGAACTCTGAATACTGAACTTTGGTTTTCCAGTTGAACATTTGAGGTCCCTGTGCATTAAATAATTTACATGCCTAGCAGAACTCTAAATCCAACCCTTCTCCTCTTAATGGGATGGGATTTTGTGCACGCATGTAGATATGACAGCTCAAAAACCAAACAGTTGTTGCTGCTCAAAAAATCAAACAAAACAACAATTTGCCCTGTGTTTACAAAAAGAAAAGGAACTGTCCAGCCCAAGAGACTAGAGCTATTTTGATTGCACAAGAACATAATCAGAGTCAGGAACACAATGGAGTAGATATTCCCAAAGGAAATCAAGATTAAGACGCACACTTCGGCCTCCTACGAGCGCCAACCTCCCAAGCCCACAGGTCATTTTGTCTGACAATGTCACATCGATTCACATTTCACAATGTACTCTTAACTTCAGAATCTTAATGTGCTGGTTAGAATTAGCCATATTGTTGGAGAAGAGCCTAATCTTGACCACGTCCTCCTTTGGAGTCACTTCCTAGTTAGTTGGGGCATCAGCAAGATGCCTCATCATTCTGGTAAATGTGAACCAGAAGAAAGAAATATTAACAATCAATTGTGTATGCATTATGCATGTATACAAATACATATGTACATAAATTGAACATGTATATTTTATATATATAAAACTGACCTTGTGCCAAGTTCTTTTCTTACAGGGAGACCCTGCTTTGAAGAAAACAAGGATTCTGGAAAAAAAAATTCCATGTCCCATATGACTTCAGTAATCATTTCTCTGTGTCTATACATATCAAATCAACATATTGTATACCTTGTGAGTATGCACTGAGTTGCTTCAGTCATGTTCAACTCTTTGTGACCCTATAGACCCACCAAGTTCTTCTGTCCCCAACATTCTCCTGGCAAGAATATTGGACTGGGTTGCCACGCCCTCCTCCAAGGGATCTTCCTGACCTAGGGATCAAAAGTGTGTCTCTTGCGTCTCCTGCATTGGCAATCTAGAGAAGGCAATGGCACCCCACTCCAGTACTCTTGCCTGGAAAATCTCATGGATGGAGAAGCCTGGTAGGCTGCTGTCCATGGGGTTGCGAAGAGTTGGACACAACTGAGCAACTTCACTTTCACTTTTCACTTTCATGCATTGGAGAAGGAAATGGCAACCCACTCCAATGTTCCTGCCTGGAGAATCCCAGGGACGGGGGAGCCTGGTGGGCTGCCATCTACGGGGTCTTACAGAGTCAGACACGACTGAAGCGACTTAGCAGCAGCAGCACTGGCAATCAGGTTCTTTACCACTAGCGCCACCTGGGAAACCTACTGTATACCTTAACTTTATTTTTAAAAATAAAGTAAAATATAAAAAGCAAGAAATGAGAAACAAGACCTCTTGTACTCAGTAGAGATGGTAATGGGTCAAACTCTGTCCTCACTATTTGAAGTAAAGTGGGGTTCAGGCCACTGGGAAGATACAGGGCAGAAAAAGGAATGGCTTGTGGAGAGTGGTGTGAACCTGAGTGGGTCCCTTGGCTGGGGACGGAAGCAGATGCTGCAGTCCCCCGTTTCCTCAGCTGCACTCTATACATACTGGGGACAGGACTGTGGGCATGTTTCTTCTAAGGGTCCCGGTAGTGGCTGGGCGGTGAAGGCAGGGCAGGGAGCCAGCCTGCCACACTGATCATCCGTGTGTCTCAGGCACTTCCTCCAGAGACCATCCAGAAGGCCACACCCTCATGCCACCAATCCTGCTTCCTGCTTCCCTCTGGGCCACTCCTTCTGCAGTCCCACTGGAGCAGGAGTAAGAGCTGCCATCATCAGAAGGAGCATCCCTCCCCGGAGAGGTCCTTGCCAACATCACACAGCGATCAAGAGACCAAGAGGCTGCGACGGAGAGAATCCCAGCCTCTCCCTTGCAGGCGCTACGCCCTTCTCTCCAGCCTTGTGAGCAGAGCTTCACTTGGTGCCTGTGACTGCCGGGCAGGCTGCCTCCCGGGCTGCAGGGCGGACACTGGGCTCCAAGACTGGGCCTCAGCGGCTGCTCTCCCACCAAAGTTGCAGCCAGCCCTGTCTGCACTGTCACCCTCAGGGGCCTGCTCCTCGGTCCCAGTGTCACTCACAACTGCCCACTGTCCCCAGAAGGCTTTGGGGCCCAAGTAAAGATGCAAATTGGAGTGATTTTTTTTAATGTTATGAGAATGATAATGAGAACTTGAGGACAAGAATCTCATTTAATCTACAAATTGAGAAAAATGCCTGAAAGTTATAAAAGAAGAACGATAAAAACACAAGCACTGGACTTCCTTGGGAGTCTAGGGTTGGAAATTTCCCTGCCAACATGGAGACACAGGTACCATCCCTGGTTTGGGAAGATCCCACATGCCGCAGGGCAACTAAGTCTGTGTGTTTCGATGACTGAGCCTGTGCGTGCTCTGCAACAAGAGAAGCCACCTCACAGAGAAGCCCTTGCACTGCAAGAAGTAGCCCCCACTGGCCCCAACTAGAGAAAGCCCGCACACAGCAACGAAGACTCAGCACAGCCAAAATAAGTTAAGGGAAAAGAAAAAAAGCGTGTACTTAAGGGGAGGGATTTAGGGGTGGTATCAGGGAGAGGTGTGGGTGTTCTGAGCCTCTCTTACCTGACAGATGTTACTAAGCTGATGTGGCGAAGACTTGGAGAGAACACTCACAATGTACCACTAGGACCGCCTCGACAAGGAACCCACGTGGAGAAGATCCCTGCGAAGCAGAGGAGAGGTGCCACAACGCAGAATGGCTGCACGGGAAATGCCGGGTGACAGAGTCAGCCATTCACCCAGAAGCCAGCAGGGACCAGAACCTGGCTGGCAAACAGGGGCAGTCCTTCAGCTGAGTTCAGTCCCTCGGTCGTGTCCCACCTTGCAACCCCATGGACCGCAGCACACCAGGCTTCCCTGTCCATCACCAACTCCTGAGGCTAGACCAAACCCATGTCTATCAAGTCGGTGATGCCATCCAACCACCTCATCCTCTGTCTTCCCCTTCTGCCTTCGATCTTTCCCAGCATCGGGGTATTTTCTAATGAGTCAGTTTTTTGCATCAGGTGGCCAAAGGATTGGAGCTTCAGCAGCAGCACTTCCCTTCCAGAGACCAGAGGAAGGGAGGCATGGACACCCAGCTGAGTCACTGGGGAGGACGCTGGGCACTGGCTAGCTCTCCCTCCATCCCAAGCTTCTCCAGGGGACCATCCTATACTGCAAACCCTGGGAAACAGCTGTCTTCCATCCTCCTCTGCAAGCAGGGGTTCAGATGGGATAAGATGCTGCCAATCGGATGCACTGCTGCAAGCCCTCAGTCTAGAGCCCGTGTGGACAGGGCGTGAGGCTTTTGCTTGGCTGGCCTCCATCATGGCAGAGGCAGTGGGCTCTGCAGTGAACGGGTGGGTCCACAGCCTTCCCCAGTCATATCTCACAATAATTCTTTGAGCTGGAGGTGCTTCTGGGAGCTCTGATTAGATACTACTTATCCAGTGCTTCACAGGGTTTGCAGGCCATTTAAAGCCTGATTAACAAGCCCTTCCTGTTTCAGCCAGGTTCTGATTTCTGTCATCCGAATCAACACAGACGTTGTGGACCTAGCATGTCTCACAACCAAAGTAGGGTTGTTGTTTTTTTTTTTAACACCCTCTTCTATGTGAAAAAGTTATTTTCGGTGATAATCATGGAATAATTTGTAATTATTATTCTTCCTGCTCGTTTGTTCCTTTTAAAACAGTCACTTAGAATAGATTTTAAAGATACTATTAAATCTAGTCAAACACTTTATATATGGACTAAAATTTGCACTTGCTAAAGTTTAAACATGATAACACCAAGTGGTCATATGGAAGAAAATTGATTTAACGCAGGTTTTGTTTCTTGACTTTGCAGTCACTGTGGTGTCACTGTCTATCTGCTGTTTAAATGCAGGAGTACCTAGCGCCATGAGAGCTAGAGACACTAACGGTGCCTGATGCCAGCTTGATCCATCAGAACTGTTCTTACTGGGAGTCCTCCTAATTAACTTTCATGTGGGATGTAATATTTATTAAAGGATAAGCAATAAAATATGATATTTGAAGTATATATATATGTGTATGTGTATAATTAAAATTCAACAATCACCACAGTAATTGTTTAGAATGTGGACCAACAAAAATTCGGGGGGTGGGTGGGAGATAAAAGTATTTTATCACTGACATTGTTTAGAATTGCTGGCATGGGGATAATAAAAAGCAGACTGACTTACAGTCGATTTTATTATTGGTTTTAAATTCTCAGCAGACACTGCAGCCCTGAACCATGGGCACCAGCCAGGAGGACTGTTCCCACTGCCCACACTGGTGCCATGAGCTCAAGGCTGGCAGAGGCTGAGCCTGAAGGAGCCTCACCCCGAGCCTGAGGGCTCCAGGAGGTCATGAGGGCACCTGGTGAACAGTAAGCCTGAGATACAGGGCCTTCAGCGCACATTCCCTGGGACTCAGTCCCCCAGAGACCCTCATGACTCCCTGAATTCTCCAAAGTCACTGAAGCAGAAAGATCCCCTCACAGATTGCCCTTGGTGAAGAGGAACTGAGAGCCCCAGGCTCTGCTGAAACCCTGATACTGGTTCTCAGTAGTGAAGTGAGTCATCCACCACTCATGTGGGGGAAATGTGTGTCTCAGCACAATTGGAAATCCCTTTGTGTCATGAGTCTTGGAGAGCTTACACAGGTAGTAGAATCCGCAGGTGCTAACTCTACCATTGCCAGAAGTCCACTTCCACCGAAACCCTGAGATTCTGCCATCTGCTAGGCAGGTGAGCTGCATTGCGGTGTATTTGGGGGCTCAGAGAGGAAAGGCCAGACCAGGGTCCTATCATTAACAAAAGAGCCTTCTCGCTGCTCTTCCCCTCAGGCGGTACCCACCCAGAGAGACATCAAAAGTGCTCTGAAGACAGAGACCCCGTTTCTGTCTGCTGACCCTCACAGTCCCCAGTGGTACAGGTCTGATGAAAGCCTAATTTCCTGGTTGCAAGGAGAGTCAAGCTTGTCTTTCCTCCTCTAGATGAGAGATCTTTAACATAAAGGTACAGTCTTGGAGGAAAAAAAAGAAAATACAAGCTGATTTTAACACTGGCTCCGGAGAACCTGTGGGAATCGAGGGGAGACTGTGTCCCCAGGCAAAGAGGAGAGCATCTACTCCCCACCCCAGGAGGACACAGGGCACTGGCAGAAAAGGTGCAGATGGGCATGACCCAGTACTCAAGGACCCTCAAGGCTGGGACCTTTCTTGTCCAGGCAGCAGCGGGCCAGATGTCCGCCTGCAGGCCTTAGAGATGCAGCCCCAGCAGTAGGGGCTGTGTGCCAGCCTTCTTGTCTGGCACTGCGCAGGAGAATGCCACCACACCTCCTTCCTTAGGACTAATGGGCATCGTCCAGCCAAGGCAAGAGAGGCAGGGCCATCCAGCTACACGTCTCATACCCAGGTGTTTGGGAGTAGGGCTGACCTGACTCATGCATTTCAAACACAGCGTTGCACCCAAGGTCAAATTGCTGTATTACTGTTAAGTAGTGTTAGCCAGCCTTATATCTAAGGACTACAGGCCTTAATTACTCCAGGGAACAGCCTGATGGCCAAACAAAGACAGACTTGTTACAAAGGCCCCTTTGTTGAAAGGGCCTTTATGTGGATTGCTCCAGGCACCCCTCATACCAGCCACCAGCCCAGCGCTGGGAAGTAGTACAGGTCAAGTCACGCTTTAACCCACAGGGTTTTTAGAAGACCTATACTCAGGTCTGGCTGGCTTAGGTTTCCTGACTCTGTGATCCGAGATAAGTCACAGATCCTTACCAAGCCTCAGTTTCCATATGTATAAAGTAAAGCTCATCAGTGTGAATCTCACCTACATTTTCTGAACACTGAGTATGCCAGGGCCAGTGGTAGTCCCTAACACCCCTGGATCCTAACCCAGCCCCACTGAGCAGTGTTTGTACCCTCCACTGGCAGGCAGAATTGAATGGTGCTGTTACTCTGCCCCAATCATTCCACCCCTCTACATATAATAAGTAAAAGAATGTGCTTGTAGAGAATACTTTTCCTTTTCTCCTATCCAGAACCATCGCTTTCCCTGTCTGCAGGGGTGGGGCAGAAACCCATCTTCTCCAGGACAGACAAGGAAGGGGAGCTATTCCCTGCCCTGACTCCCTAGAAACAGAGAGGCAGGCAGAGATCCACCCAGTGAGGCCAAATCTTGGCCAGCCCTAAACCAGGAATCTTGAAGGACAGTGTGAGACAAAAGTTCAAGGGGCATGAAGATTCTTCCCCCATGTTGGTGGAGCTGGGAGGAGGCCCTGAGGCTTGTCCAGGGGGAGAGGAGGCTGCAAGGTTTACGAACACTGTTCCTGAGGTGGGGGGTAGACCTGGCCTGTACTTCTGCTGCCCCAGCCTCACATTCCTGCTGCTTTTCAGAGCTTGGTGCTCCACCCTTCTGCCAATTCTATAAATGTCTAGATAGATAACCTTCCAGTAGGTTCCTTTCCTCTTTAACCTAACCAGCTATTAGATCTGTTGTTTGTTTCCAGGAGTCCTGCCTGATACTGTAAAGATATAGCCAAGGAGGAAAGTAACCAAAATTAAGGAAAAAAATTTTTCAAGCCACCTACATAAGTATTTTCATTTTGCTGTTGTTTAGCTGCTAAGTTGTGTCCAACTCTTCTGTGACCCCATGGACTGTAACCCACCAAGCTCCTGTGTCTGTGGGATTCTCCCGGCAAGAATCTGGAGTGGGTTGCTATTTTCTTCTTCAGGGGATCTTCCCTACCCAGGGACTGAACCTGCATCTCTTGCATTGGCAAGTGGATTCTTTACCTCTGAGCCACCTGGGAAGCCCCTAAGTACAAGTATACTTATCACAGCAATATTTAATGCTGGGGAAATGGGAAACAGGGCTCATACCTGACTGTAGTGAAATGGTTAAATAAACTCTGATTCATTCACCTGGAAAAATAAGTGTTAATAGTTTTCAGAATAGTGGATAGGAAGATGAGGCAGTGACCAGGGAAGAGCTCATGAGATAGAATGACAAGTGAAAACTGGATAAGAAATTATATGTGCAAGATATTACAACTTCTTCCCCAAGAATATAAGCTCTTGCAGTGGCTAGGATTTTTATCTGTCCTATTCAGGGTCCTATCTCCAGGTGCCAGTAATAATAGATGCCAAACTAATACTCATGGAAGGAATGAATGGCCGAACAAACTATTTCCACAGGGAAGGGTGGAGAAAAACATCTTCATGTGATATTAGTGACTATTGTAGCTTGGTCAGATTTTTAAGCTGTTGTTTTTTTCCTCTACTTCCAGCATTTCTTCCATGTGGTTTTATTCTTCTATTAGGAAGAAAAGAATTTTTTCTGAGTCCAAACTATCAGCAAGTGAGCCAACTTCCCTAATATTTATGTCCCCTCTGAAGAGGCTTAAGTTGCCACAAACCAGGGTGATAAGGGCAGAGGAACATTTGCTCCCTTTGCCAAATGAAAGTGCTGGGCTGAAGCAACCTATCTGTCCATCAGGAGCTGGCTCTGAGCCAGCGAGTACACACCCGCCTTCCTGCCGCAGCACTGACAGCACTCTGGAACCCTCTGCCCAAGCCCAGCGTGGAGCGCAAGACTGGCCAGGCAGGTGCCCAGGGCCGGTCCAAGGCCATGCCCTCCTCCACTCCCCTCTGGCTGCAGTCTCTCTGCTTCCTCGCCAGGCTTTGTCACTACACACCAGGGCAACTGAATAAGGGCAGATTCCACAGCCAGAGGGGGTTCAGAAGGGTCACCGCCCCATCCGATTGGCATTCAGCTGAGGCTGCCTCCAGCTTAGCGAGCAGGATCCTATCCCACCTTGGACTGACTAAGCAGGGAAGCAGAGGAGTCAGCACTCTGGGTAGGTCAGGAGGCAGGCTTCAGGCAGCCCTGAGCTCTCACAGCAAGAAGGCAAGAGGATGTTGATCAGTCAGGTGAGCAGCGAGGAAAGATCCCAGCAAGGCTGGCTGTGGACACCTACCGAGACCAGAGTTTTAGGCCCACCACTGGCGTGCACGCATGTGACAGAAACATTCCCTCTCTCCCTTTGTGTCTCTGTCACCTACACACACAATTTCTTCATAATAAAATAAAACCAGGCAAAGGAAAATGCTGGATCATCACAGAAAGCTAACCAAAATGATCACATGGATCACAGCCTTGTGTGGCTCAGTGAAGTCCTGAGCCATGCCGTGCAGGGCCACCCAAGACGGACGGGTCATGGTGGAGCGCTCTGACAAAATGCGGTCCACTGGACAAGGGAATGGCAAACCACTTCAATATGCTTGCCTTGAGAACCTCATGAACAGTGTGAAAAGGCAAAAAGATATAAAACTGGAAGATGAGCTCCTGAGGTCAGTAGGGGTCCACTATGCTAAAATCCCACAGCCTCCAGAATGAAAGACACAGAAGACACGCATGAAGGCACGACACTTTGCACACTCACGTTCCTCTCCTCGACGCCTTCTTCAGAGACCCTTTTCTGCAGCTGTCACTTTCCTCTCTTACATCAAGGCGTTACATCCTGGTTTGACCCAAGCTGCACAAGCCCCAGGGCCCATGGCATATCCTGAAGGCATTTTCCCCCGTGAACGTGCAGTGCTGTGCTTCACCAGTTGCCCACAGGGCAGTGCCAGCTGGGTGGCAGTCCTCCTCGGAGCTCTGGGTCCCCTCCTGCAGGGTTTCTGTCTGAAGCACCAGAAGCAGATGCACGGTGCCCTCTCCTCAGAGTTCTGGGTCCCAGTTCTCTGTGATCCTGCCTCCGAACCACTGAGGTACCAAGAAAGCCACGTGGCACCCCTCCCAGAGGTGTGTGCGCCAGCTCTAGAGGACCCAATCTCCAAGCTCCTAGTGCTCACAAACCCAGCCTCTTGCCTCTATTTCCCTAGACCTCAGGGTGATAGTTGCCTCCTGCAGTTAACTCTGAGATCCCTCGGGGCTCTTTTTTGCCCTTTCAGTCTGCTAATACCAGTTTAGCACCTTCCTGATAGCTCAGATGGTAAAGAGTTTGCCTATAGTGTGGGAGACCCAGGTTCAATCCGTGGGTTGGGAAGATCCCCTGGAAAAGGAAATAGAACCTAATCCAGTATTCTTGCCTGGAAAATTCCAGGGTCAGAGGAACCTTGCAGGCTACAGTCCATGGGGTCACAAAGAGTTGAACACAACTGAGCGACTTCACTAGCAAATACCAGTTTAATTAATTCCTTTCATTAAATTCTCTGTAAAAACAACTATGGCGATCAACTTTTTACCTAAATAATATTTATATAATCAAAAGACTTTCTGGAGAGTATTAACAATTTGGTTTCCTTGGTTAGTTTTACTGTATTTAAATTTCATTGAATTTTCCAATTCTTTAATTTTATAATCATTTAAAAAAATCACACACACCAAACCTACAGTGGTTTCTATTTTTCTGGTTGGACTGCAACACAGGAGGAAAGCATGGAGGGAAGTATGTGTCAGGTTGAATCTGCTGCCGCTGCTGCTGCTAAGTCAATTCAGTCGTGTCCAACTCTGTGCGAGCCCATAAACAGCAGCCCACCAGGCTCCCCCATCCCTGGGAATCTCCAGGCAAGAACACTGGAGTGGGTTGCCATTTCCTTCTCCAATGCATGAAAGTGAAAAGTGAAAGTGAAGTCACTGAGTCGTGTCTAACTCTCAGCGACCCCATGGACTGCAGCCCACCAGGCTCCTCCATCCGTGGGATTTTCCATGAACCTGCTAGTGAAGAGTTTTATGGGTAGTTTGATAGAGGATCTCTCTCCTCCTTACCTGGGAGACGCTGGGGAGGAGAACTTTCCATCTCATACTCAAATGGCCATCTTCAGGGGACAGTGTTCAAGAACTAACTGGACGTTACCACCCACTAACTTTCCAAGTTATCTACCATTTCTTATACTGTATTCTGAGGGGTTTAGGTACAGGTGAACAGTGGAGGGGGCTTCCCAGGTAGCTCAGTGAGTAAGGAATCCGCCTGCCAATACAGGAGACATAGGTTCAATCCTCAGATCAGGAAGATCCCCTGGAGGAGGGGCACAGCCAGCCATTCCAGTATCCTTGCCTGGAGAATCCCATGGACAGAGGAGGCTGGTGGCCTACCGTCCATAGGGGTGCAGAGCTGGACATGACTGAACCAACTGAGCATGCACACATATATCAGTGGAGGAACATGCGTCTTTTAAATAGCCAGGGATTCCAGATCTCGGGCTTGGCAGACCCTCAGTGTAAGACAGTCTTGGCAAGGGAAAGAAGACCCAACTGGAGAAGAGAATGCTGTGAAATGACTATACAGAAAGAGTTAAGCAACCTAACTGTTCATAAAAACCAAAGGGAGGCCACCACACTCTAAGTTCCAAGGGGGAGGACTATTAAAATCACAGGTGGTTGCAATAACCACACATTCATTCAGCGCTGAATTTCCAATCCCTATCCCCTTACTTTGGGAGCAATTAGTCTCAGGTGAAAGATTGCACTTGCAGCTAATTGCACCTGCAATTACCTACTTCCGGGTGCAATTAGCCACTTGAACCTAATTCTGAGTGTGCAAGTGCTTAATTTCGTATGTGAGCGGGTGATTCCAGATACAGTTAGTTGTGCCCTCAGTCTTTGCACCTGCAACTAATTGTGACTAATAAAAGAAGCCTTCACACAAGTCAGGTTGGAGGCACATATGGTAGACCTTGTTTGGGGAACTAAGAATTAGATCAGTTGCACTGATAAGACACAAGTGTACTAAAGAGAGCAAAGGGAAAAATTATTAGACTTTGTCATTCTTTAGACCTAGGGTCATATTAACAATGTCCTCCTTCTATAGCATGTTCCTCCTGGACCACAGAATATGAAGTCAGCCAGTGAGAAGCCTGGCTTGGGTCAAAAAGCTGCTGACAATGAAGAATACCCATAAGGCATAGGTCAAAACTGCATTCTAGTCAATTCTCCATTATTTGGTCAATGCTGGTGAGGTTGTTCAAAACACTTAGGTAACAGACTGAATTAACTGAAATACTACTATGGGCTAAGTCATATAGTGAACCCAGAGATTAATAGGCATAGCTCCTGCCATCAATTTCAAGTCAGTTCCACAGATATTTACTGAGTGCCTACTGAAGCAGGTTTGATCCCTGGGTCAGAAAGACCCTCTGGAGAAGGGAATGATAATCCACTCCAATATTCTTGCCTGGAGAATCCCATGGACAGAGGAGCCTGGTGGGCCACAGTCCACGGGGTCGCAAAGGGTTGGACACGACTGAATGGCTAACACTACTACTATCTGTTTAGCACATCAAAGTGTTCATGAGCTTATTGGGAAAACACATTTATTCTTTCTGTAAGTACTGATTTACCGAACCCTCTTGAAATCTACATTCAAGTGGGGAAAACAGATGTTAAATAATTGTTTACACAATCAACGTCTTCATTACAGAGGCTGTGAGAGTGTACAGTTGGGCCCTGCCCTGGGCTGAGAGTTCAAATTAAGCTTCTCCAAAGAACTGATGCTTGAGCTGAGATTTAAAAGATGACTAGCAGTTACCTAGACAAGAGGCAAGGGAGACTGGACTCCAGGTGAAGGGAGTAAAACTGCAAAGGCTCAGAGGCAGGAACATTAAGTAGAAAGAAGGCCCGAGTGGCTAGCGAACAGTAAGAATGCAGGGCTGTAAAGTTTATGTGGTAAGTGAGAGGAGGTTCTTTTAAAGTACCCAAAGCTGTGCCCCATGAAATAACTGACAATGGTTCTTTCCAGAAAGGAAGGCAATGTGTGACTTCTCAACATTAGCCAGGAATCTTGTGGTGTGTGTTTTATTTTATCCCTCTTCCTCTAATCTCATCAACACCAATCTGGACCTTGGAACAGCCAGAGGAAAATGAGGTAGAGGAAGAATAACATTACACATCAACCCCTCCCTCCCAACTGCACATCTCTGAGCTTACACTTGGATAAGTGACTTGGATTTGGAAATGAGCCTAAAGTATCATACCAGGCTTCCCTGGTGGCTCAGACAGTAAAGCGTCTGCCTGCAATGTATGAGACCCAGGTTTGATCCCTAGGTTGGGAAGATCCTCTAGAGAAGGAAATGGCAACCCACTCTAGTACCCTTACCTAGAAAATCCCATGGACAGAGGAGTCTTGTATGCTACAGTACATGGGGTCGCAAAGAGTTGGACATGACTGAGTGACTTCACTTTCTTTCTTTCTTCCTATTATGATATAGTAGACTGGACTGGACTTTTAACACTTGGAAATAAACTTCATCATCATAATTGCCGTGTGCTTAGTTGCTCAACCATGTCTGACTCTTTGCAACCACGTGGGCTATAGCCCAGAGAGGTCCTCTGTCCACGAGGATTCTCTAGCAAGAATATTAAGTGGGTTGCCACGCCCTCCTCCAGGGGATCTTCCCAACCCAGGGAACGAACCCAGGTCTCCCACATTACAGGAGGATTCTTTACCATCTGAGCCACCAAAGAAGTCCAAGAATACTGGAGTGGATAGCCTATCCCTTCTCCAGGGGATCTTCCTGATCGAGGAATCAACCCAGGGTCTCCTGCCTTGCAGGCAGATTCTTTACCAGCTGAGCTAACAGGCAGATACAAGGCAGACTGCATGGCAGGTGGATTCTGAACTCCTTCAAAACTGAGGCTATTCTAACTGTTGGAGGTGGTCCAGGAAGCTATGGGGTGTCTCTAAAGGATGGGTTAATAAGGACTCATCGGAGAAGAATTGAAGGTTGAATGGAAGAGACATCTGGTCTCTTTGTGATTGCACTCCATTGAAGGCTGAGAAGGCAGGGAAGGTTCCATAAAGATAAGAAGGCCTAGTAGGCTTTGTAGAGAGGAAGGTCGAGGCAGTGCGGGAGCAGAATAGTGAGAACACAGGGGATGGATTCTGTTCTCTGTAGGGTGGGGAGTCTCAAGAAGTGGGGCCTGGCTGGAGTGGATGGTGGGGGTGAGAGCCGCAGAGCTGGATTAACACGGGATAACAGGAGCACTTCTGTAGCATCAAGTCTGGCTTCTCTGCCACACTCCTAACAAGCAGCAAAACGACTTAGTCTAAACCAGGGGGTTCAGATGGGCAACCTCCCTTCCACGGTAAGATTATGACTCCTTCTCCACTTTCTTCTTTGTGTATTGTCTGGTGGGATGGTAAGAGGTCACACTGTGAGGACATTCCCTCCATGTCCCCACCCCTTGACCAGCATTCCAGGCCAAGAGGGAACACGTGCCGTGCAGGTCTTCAAGAAAACAGGGAGGGGAGGAGGGTCTGCTCTCTTCCTCCTCTCTCTGTATGAGGGAGGGGGTTCGCTCTCTTCCCCTCTCTCTTTCTCCTCTCTGTGGCTGAGATTGGCTTGATGTTCCCCAGATTGTCTACTCCTCAGCACACAGGAAGACTGTTTTCCAGCCTCCCTTCCAGTCAAAACTAGAGTCCTGGACCTGGGTTCTAGACAGGCAGCCAGGGCAGCCTGGTCCCTACAAGATTCATTTCAGTCTTTCACTCACTCTCCTCTCCCAACTCATGAGATGAAAAACAAAGGACTTTAAGATGGTGGAGACACGAGATGGCAAGAATCTGCCTCCTTGTCCAGGTGGGAGCCATCAGAGCCTCAGCAGACCATGACACAGGCAGCTTATGCTTGGTTAAGACACCGAGACGTGGGGCTGTTCATTACTGCAGTGGAGTGTACCCTGGTGTACCCTGGCATGGCAGCCCACACCCAACCCCAGGGTCTGCTACAATCTCGTTTGCCTCCCTTCTGGACACTTTGCACAACCCCTTGGGCCTCATTAATTTCTGTGCAGCAAAGTATTAACAGTTCTAGAGATGGGGGAAGATGATCCACAAGGAAAACCCGCAGGGACTTCCTGGTGGAACCGTGGTTAAGAACCCACCTTTCAATGCAGGAGGCATGGGTTCAACTCCCGGTCGGGAAATTCAGATCCCACAGGCTATGGGGCAGCTGAGCTCGAGCACCACAACTGGAGAGCCCACTCACCACAACAAAGACCCAGAGCGGCCAAAAAGGAAAAGATGCAGGCCTTTCTCTTCCTGGAGCACGCTCCTGCACTGCCACACCACAGCCCTGGCGGGCCCCTCTTCTTGAAATGCTCCGCTCTGGAGGGCCACTCAGGTGGTTTCTTCTCAGCTGAAATGACTGAGAGGCTGGGGGCACCTGCCCAACTCAACATCACAATACTCTCCTTTACCACCTCAGGGCACTTATAAATCCATGAAATTATCTTATTTGTCTATTGTCTTTCTCCTTCTAGGATGTCATCTCCATGAGAACAAGACCTCAGTTTTGTATGTTGTTTCTCTGCGTGCGTGTTCAGTCGCTTCAGGCGGTGTCTGACTTTTGTGACCCCATGGACCATAGCCCACCAGGTTCCTCTCTCCATGAGATTCTCCAGGCAAGAATACCGGAGTGGCTTGCCATGCCCTCCTCCAGGGGAACCACCCAACCCAGGGATCAAACCCACATTGGCAGGCAGGTTCTTTACCACTGGCACTACCTGGGAAGCCCAGAGAATGAATGAATGAGAGGATATAAAGATTCTCACCCCAAGTTATCTAGTCTCACTTCCTTTACAAATGAAGAAATAGAGCGCTTTTCCCTACAAAGAGGAAACAGAAGCAGCTAATGCAACTTTACAATGCAAGCTGTTTCTGGAGCACTGAACTCGAATGTGATTTATTCAAGTGAAAACTCTGGGGGAATTGTTTTGGAGGGATCCATAAAACAAATGTCATTTTCACCTGGAGAATTCACCCAACCTTCTAACCGATTTCAAATATAGTTATTTAATGCAGATTTGACAAATTTGAAATCTCTTACACAAAGCCATTTATCATCTACTGTGTGCCTGCCCTGCATCACAGTTTAAGTTATGGCTCCTTAATAGGGTAAAACATTTCATAAAATCATCAAAATACCTTAAACCAAAACTGCCTATAAGAATTGATGAGTTTCAGGCATTGATTCAAGCCCTGAAAACATCAACCTTGCCATTGGCACCATGGGCACTTCTAATAAAAGTGCTAAGGAGATATAATGAATATCAAATGAACCATTTTGTATGTCTGTGTGGTTTCTCCAATTGGAAATAAATCAATGAGCCTTACAAAATGCATATTTTAGTGGTATATCCATAAACAATAATCTTGTTTTTCTATCATGACTCGAGTGTCATTCTTTTTATAACCCAACTGAAGATTTAATAATTTATTTTATATACACATAACCCAAAGCATAAAAGGGGAAGACAATCTAGCACGTGTTTGATATTTAAAACATCCTTGTGTGTGGAAGCTATGTGGATCATAAAGGTAAAACCAAAGCACTCATGATCTTGTAGCAAACACTGGTGATGGCTGTGTGCTAAGTCATCGCTTCTGTCGTGTCTGACCCTTTGCGGCCCATGGACGGTAGCCCACCAGGCTCCTCTGCCCATGGGATTATCTAGGCAAGAATACTGGAGTGGCTTGCCATGCCCTCCTCCAGGGGATCTTCCCAACCCAGGGATCAAACCCAGGTCACCTGCATTGCAGGTGGATTCTTTACCACTGAGGAGCCTATTCGCAAACACAGGACATGTGAACAGTAACTAGTAAATGAGAGAGAAACTTGCATGAATATCAAGAGGCAGCCTAGACTGCCGCGAGCTCAGTGATGCAGAGCAGGCGGCCTGAGTCAAATCCCGCTTTGCAGGTGCTGTTAGTCGAGCCCCTGCCAGCCCTCCTGGCCGGCTCAGCCAGGGACAGCAGACTCGTGGGGCTGAGGTGAGTGCCCCCAGCAACAGTGTGGAGTGCTCCCGTGTAGACCTCCCCATAACCCTGCCAGACAGGTCAGCTGGGCTGTCCCACCAGCTTGCTCAGCTGGGTAAGTGGCTTTCCCTCCCCTCTGGCATGGGCTCAAACCCTATGATCCAAAGCTGCCCTCTCTATCTCAGCAACTTCCCTTCTAGAGGCCAAATATAGCCATCCCCTTGCCAGGTCACAAAACTTCCAGTCAGACGGCCGGGGCCAGTGACAGCCGAACGAAGAGCGTCTCCCCAGCCCAGCGCACAGACAAAAATAGCAGTCACTTGGTGAGCACGGGCTGGACATTTTTTTTTCCTGTCATTAGGACTTTGGAAGTATTTTTCTATTGGTTCTGGATTGTACTGTTTGTCGTTTGGAAGTAGACGTAGTCATTGAAGAGGCTGCTACACCCATATCCCATATTAGACTCATGCCTTGAAATCCAGCTGTGGTGGCTCATGACCAGAAAGGCATTCATTTCTTAACCCTCCCAGGCACCTATACGAAAGGAGTGTCTAGGGTGCAATAGAGGCCAGAAATGGTAGGGACCCAACAGAAGCAGGAGACATTAAGAAGAGGTGGCAAGAATACACAAAAGAACTGTACAAAAAGTTCTTCACAACCCAGATAATCATGATGGTGTGATCACTCACACTCACCTAGAGCCAGACATCCTGGAACGTGAAGTCAAGTGGGCCTTAGGAAGTATCACTACAAACAAAGCTAGTGGAGGTGATGGAATTCCAGTTGAACTGTTTCAAATCCTGAAATATGATGCTATGAAAGTGCTGCACTCAATATGCCAGCAAATTTGGAAAACTCAGCAGTGGCCACAGGACTGGAAAAGGTCAGTTTTCATTCCAATCCCAAGGAAAGGCAATGCCAAAAGATGCTCAGACTACTGCACAATTGCACTCATCTCACACGCTAATAAAGTAATGCTCAAAATTCTCCAAGCCAGGCTTCAGCAATACGTGAACCATGAACTCCCTGATGTTCAAGCTGGTTTTAGAAAAGACAGAGGAACCAGAGATCAAATTTCCAACATCCACTGGATCACCAAAAAAGCAAGAGAGTTCCAGAAAAAACATCTATTTCTGCTTTATTGACTATGCTAAAGCTTTTGACTGTGTGGATCACCACAAACTGTGGAAAATTCTGAAAGAGAAGGGAATACCAGACCACCTGACCTGCCTCTTGAGAAATCTGTATGCAGGTCAGGAAGCAACAGTTAGAACTGGACGTGGAACAGGCTGGCTCCAAATAGGGAAAGAAATACATCAAGGCTGACATGAACTGTGACCAACCAGGCTTCTCTGTCCATGGGATTCTCCAGGCAAGAATACTGGAGTGGGTAGCCTTCTCCAGGGGATCTTCCCAACCCAGGGATCAAACCCAGTTCTCCCACATTGGAGGCAGATCCTTTAGCATCTGAGCCACCAAGGAAGCCCAAGAATACTGGAGAGGGTGGCCTATCCCTTCTCCAGGGGGATCTTCCTGACCCAGGAATAGAACCAGGGTCTCCTGCATTGCAGGTAGATTCTTTATGAGCTAAGCTACCAGGGAAGCCCAAAAGTGATACACACCATGATATAAATAACCCTTGGAAGCAATTGTTCTGTTTTGATATTACCCTGTATCCCTGAACAGAAAGTAGGAGTTTTGAGTCAGCCACCTGGTACCAATGAAAGTGAAAGTGTTAGTTGCTCAATTGTGTCCAACTCTGTGATCCCATGGACTGTAGCCCACCAGGCTCACCTGTTCCTGGGATTCTCCAGGCAAGAATACTGGAATAGGTTGCCACTTCCTTCCCTACCCAGAGGTCGAACCCATGTCTCCTGCATTAGCAGGTGACTTCTTTACCACTGAGCCACCTGGGAAGCCCACAAAGACCCAGCACAGCCAAATAAAAAAAATAATTTTTAAAATAAAATAAAAAAATAAAAAGAGAGTCTAGCAAGTGCATCTCCTCCCCACCCTGTCCAGCAGGGCCTCCTGCAGAGCCAGGATCAGGCTGGGACCAAGTACTAGGATGCCTTTCCTCCTCAGTCTAGCTGGAGTGACAACTATGACTCTAAGAGGTGCCTCTGTGGGGCTGGACCGGGTCATTTCCATGTTCATGCCCATGAGGCACCTAGGCAGCAGTCAGGCCTTGGGCCCCAGAGCTGTCAGCTCAGTGCCCTCTGCAAATTCTAAAATGAGTTAAATTATTCATTTATTTCTTTAAAAGTACATAGGGTTCGGCCACCACAAAGCCCACTTTTGATCTGCTTCCTGACACGCAGGGCTCAAGTCAGCCAGGTATTGTGCAGGCCAACAGACACATCTTGTTAAGTCTTACCCAGCAGATGACGCTCAATGGGACGGTGCTAAAGAAATCCAGGCTGGGGAAGGTGACTGTCTACTCCAGGCCCTATTTCCAAATGCAGTGCATGATAAGCAATGGTGCAGAACTATAACCCTCAGTTGTCGGAACATCTTTGTACTTTGTTCTTCAAAGGCAGAATATTTTCTGGCATGTTACTACCTGAGGAAAAAAAAAGATACTCCCCTAATTTCTACATATGCATGCCTATCACACTGATGCATCTTATTTCTTATTGCAGTGCATGTTGTCACAGGACCATTAAATAATTTATGCCTTTAATACATTTATCAGCTCTCCTGTGTGTGTGTGTGTGTGTTACGGATCCTGTGTGCCAGTGTCAAAGATGTCTTCCCTATTAAGGGAAAGCAAGCAACCTCTTGGGTCATTCTCCACCATGAAATCAACTTTGCATCTTATGCATCAAACGAGTAAAAAGTGATAATAGGTCCCTGCTCTTTACACAAAATGAAGTACTTGTTTACACCAGAAAAGCAGTCAAACTAAGCATTTGACACTATATATCTTCTGAAATTGCTCCCCTTCCTTCTTCTTTTCTAAGGAAGGTCTCTGTTACTCCATGTCAGCTGTAACGGGAAAATGGCTCCTCAGTTTCAACTTGTTCTATTTACGCTGCGTTTTCTTTGCTCCTGCCTCGGAATGTTTACCATGCTTGTCATCAAGAACAGCTTCGGAGCACCCAGCAGTGCCAAGGGTGGTACCAGGTGTGTGTGTTTGGCAGTCCTCGCCTCCACGGCTGCCCACAGCCTCCAACTTGGATTCAGCCGTGGTGATCATTCACACCCTTGCGGCAGCAGCATGTTGGGGTGCTACCAGCAAAGACGACGAGCAGCAATAGTGAGAGCCAGGGCAGCAGCTGCTGTGGGCAAAGTCGGGTGGCTGCACCTGGCTCGTGTCAACTTCCTGCTCCAGCCACCGCCCTCCACCCACCGTTCTCATTCAGAAGGCTTTGGTGTCTTGCTGGTACCATGAAAGAATTGCCAGAATGATATAATCTTAGAGGAAGGGATCTCAAAAACATGTAGTTGGACCTGCTTGTTTTAAAGATAAGGCAGTGGCAGCCCTGAGGGTTTAAGTTTCTTGGCTATGCTCATGCAAGTGGTTATTGGCAGAGTAATGACTGGAATCAAGTCATTGAAGCCACTTTCTAACAATCTTTCTGCTGTATCTGTGACTTTTCAACATTCATTAGCACAATCCACAGTATGGAAAAAATTTTATATCATCACCCACAGTATCTACATATGCACAATTAACACAAAATCTCACAAAACAATAGCTATCTTTACTATATGTGATATACTCTAGTATTTTCTCTTATAGTATATTCATTTTAAAAGAGCCTGAAGATTGCTTGACAGCATGTGTACTAAGACTGGAACAATACAGAGAAGATTAACATGGCCCTTACACAAGGATAACATGCAAATTTTCCCCATTTTTTTTTCACATTTACCAAATGTTCCTTTTCTTTCCAGGGATAATATTTATAGGTACACAGTCAAATTATTTGCATTTTTCCTAATTAGATACATCTACTGAATATCTAGGAAGGTGGAGTTGAAACAGGTATAGAGAGGGGTCCCCTCCAGCTCAAATCTGTCACACCCCCCGATCAGGAATAAGCTTATTGTCTGGTCTGTCCTTAATTCTGAAAAGGCAGAATGATCTAGCAGAGAGAACACTGGGTCTAGTCCTGGCTCCACCATCTTGCAAGTGTGTGACTTAGGGTGAATTTTCTCTGGGTTCTGCTATCTCAACTGCAAGATCAAGCTGTTGTTAATTGACAGGAGTTCTGAGAAGGGAGCACAATAATGCAAATGAATGCAATAAAAAGCTCTATTCACAAGACTTGTCCTGGAACAGCGATGGTTTTAAATTCTCACATTTCAGAGAAATATGGTGTCTCAAGATGTTTCTGGATTCTCATCAAAACACCTGCATAATGTATTATGAATAAATTTGGTATAATAAAGGAAAACTAAGCCCTAGAACTGACTCATTTTTAAATGCTTTTGCAGGTGTTTAGAGAGGAGGAGTTGACCCTAAATCTTGAAGATGTTCAGCCTCAGAAAAGGAGAAGTCATTGAGGTCGAAGATGAGTCTCTGCTCTTGAAAGGAAAAAGGTGATTAGTCACAAATTAAAAATCATAATCAAGAAAGATTACTGTCAGTGAGTACGAAGGGGAAGAATTGAGGGAACGTACTATAAAACAATCAGATGCAACAGCCATGCTGAAGGCTGGTAGAACATGTGGGGTGGAATGAATGAGAAGAGTTCCAGGTGCACTGAGTGCTGCCCAGCTGCTTTTGAAGAAGGCATCTTTCTAAGAGGTGGTTTGGCTTGGGTTCAGCATATTCCAGCTTTGGACTCACCAAATCCAATAAAATCTTTTTAAAAACTGCTATAGAAATTATTTTTGTTAAATATTCAAAATGTCTGCAATAACATAACCTTGCCCAAAGTGACAGTTAGAAGGATCCTTGACAGCTGAGAACGATCGTCAAAACCAATTCAGAAGCTGGTGGTGATGTGCTGCTTGGAGATATGACTAGAATTTAAAAAAAAAAAAAAAAAAAAAAGCATCACCGGCCCTACTAAGGTACTGAGAGCTGCCTCATGGCTGCTCCTGCCGTCTGAAACAGCAGAAATTGTAGCAAAGATACTGAAGAGGGGGCGGATCCTGCATGGCCAGAGTGGGTGGAGGTGGTATGGAGGCGGTGTGGAGGTGGCATGTTCTCAGAGCTGCGTTTCTCACCAGTAACTTCAGAGAAATCACTTGGGAAAAAAAAAAAAGGCCAAAGAAAAGGTTACAGGTTTCAGTTAGGGGTATCAGCTGACAAAGTGCATGATGATTTACAGCTGTCATGGTACACGCCCACAGATAACATATTTTGTGTTTTTTAATGAAAAGATATTTGTACACTCTCTTTAAAAAAAAAGTCAGCTATGCTTACAACATTTATTCCATAACACCCAATAGACCATTTGATATCAGCACACCTGTGGTACAGAGGGGTGAGCCCTGAGTGGGGGCAGTGTGCCCTCTTTCCCCACAGACTCACCTCCAGCCTGTCTCATTTGCTCCACCAACACCTACTCCTATTGCACCCTCTGAAACCTCTGTTCCATGGTGAGAAATCCTCCCTTGACTTTAGTCAGGGGAGCACTCCTTTCTCTTCCTGTTTCCTTTGGAGTCTGGTTCTCTCAGCCATGAACTCACCATCCCACTCCACTGCTCCCAGACTCCCAGGGATGGGGAGGGAGGATCTGTGTTCTCTTGACCCCTTGGAGACAACATTGCTCTTCCACCTTCATATAAATCCCTCCTTCCCTCCTTACGCCACCTGTTCGCCCACTGTGATTGAGTGAAAGTTGCTCAGTTGTGTCCAACACTTTGCAAGCCCATGCACTATTCTCCAGGCCAAGAATACTTTAGTGGGTAGCCTTTCCCTTCTCCAGGGGATCTTCCCAACCTAGGGACCAAACCCAGGTCTCCCACATTGCAGGCAGATTCTCTACCAGCTGAGCCATAGGGAAGCCCAAGAATACTGGAGTGGGTAGCCTTTCCCTTCTCCCAGTGGGTCTTCCCAACCCAGGGATCAAACCCAGGTATCCCGCATTGCAGGCAGATTCTTTACCAACTGAGCTATCAGGGAAGCCCATGACTTCCCCCAAACCTCCCACTGGCATCTTGGTGGCTTACCACCTTCTTTTCTATCCTAGAGCCTCCCATAAACATGGCAATTCCATATCCACATGGACCATCACTACCCTCCCCCTTTCATTCCTTCCCTCCCCTGGTTACAAATCTGACTTTGGAATAACCTAGCATCATCCCTGGTGGCTCAGAGGTTAAAGCATCTGCCTGCAATGCAGGAGACCTGGGTTCGATCCCTGGGTCGGGAAGATTCCCTGGAGAAGGAAATGGCAACCCACTCCAGTAGAGAATGGGGAATGCCTGGAGAATCCCATGGATGGAGGAGTCTGGTGGGCTATAGTCCACAGGGTCACAAAGAGTCGGACTCGACTGAGCGAGTTCACTTAGCATCATCCCACTAGTGGTGTCCTCCACCTTCCATCCCCCATTCTGTCCATTTCCCCTCGTTTTCTCAGCTCTCCTGTGGTTTGGCTTTGCTCCCCATCCAACTCTAGGGACGAGAGCTTCAATCACTCTATTGACAATCTAGACCAATGGTCACGAATTTATTTCATAATGTACATCCAAAAGTGATACAGGAGAAATAATCAAGCACACATCTCTGACATTCATTCATTCATAAATTGCATACAGTTTACTATCAGATCAACATTTTATTTTTAAAATGTACCATAAATCATAAAGAATCTGCCTGCAATGCAGGAGACCCAGGTTCAATCCCTGGGTTAGGAAGATCCCTTGGAGAAGGGAAAGGCTACCCACACCAGTACTTTTGTCTGGAGAATTTCATGGACAGAGGAGCCTAGTGGGCTATAGTTCATGCAGTCACCAAGAATCAGACACAACTGAGTGACTAACACACACACACACAAATATAAGGGCGTCACCAGCCAATATCGTAAGAGCTTCAGTATTCTCCACCCATTCCCAGTGGATCATTTCACACAGGCCCTGGAGGGAAGCACATGCCAGTCTCAGAACCACAGCCCGAATCCCCATCTCTCCCCCCACGGTCACAACCATCCTGAGAAACTAACCCGGAACCCATCAGCCATGGGTGTCCCGTTCTCTTCCAAGTGGCTGCATGATGCTGGGGGCCAGCTGGGTCCCCAGGCGGCTTCTGTAGACTTACCTTTCTCCTCAAGGCCCTGTCACTGAAAGCCTCCAGCGCTAAAGCCAAGCCTGTTGGCAAGAAAACTTCCTGCCTGTCTGTACCACCAGCACCGAGGACAGTGCCTGGCACTCGCCCTCGATCCTCAGCATCTGATGCATTGCATGGTGCACACCTGTGGCTTCTCCATCACTCTGGGCCACACGGTGGCAAAGGCATGAAGAACATACAGAGAAAACCCAACAGGTCAGGGGGTTCCAGCTGGGCACAGGCTTGGTTCTGAAGCTGTACGAGGGCCACTTGCCCCCGCAGCACCTGTATGCCTAGCATGACCCAACAGTAGACCAGGCCTTCAGAAGCCAGACACATCACAGCTGACTGGGCTCTTGTTAGGCCACATGTGACTGAATCAGTTTAATTAAAGCCCACTGCACACCCTTACCGTTCCAGAGGGTTGCTATGGAGACGGGAAATAGGGCCCCTCCAGACAAACTTCTCTTCACTCGCAGGCTTGAAGAAGCCTGGGCTCAGGACACCTCCATCTCTCCTGACTCCAGCTCATAGAACGATTCCTTGGCTATCACAGCGGGAGGTGGGTGAGAGAGGGACGACTCTTGAGGCAGCAGCACTCAAGGGGCTGGAGCACTGATGCCAGGGCAGCACTCAGGAGAGGCGATGATGAGAGCCCCAGAGTGTGCTGGTGGGGCGGCTTTCCTCTCTGGCCAGAAGGAATCTTTCGCACTTTCCCCACCTGCCTCCCTCCCCTGCCCTCTGCTCATTACCTGGAGATGCAGGCCCAGGTAAGCAATGTCTGCAGGACATACAAGGGCTACCGTACTTTCTCAGGAGGGTAAAGATGATTCAGAAAAAAATCCCTCACCTCCTGTCAATTCTTTCATCTTCTCTTCCTCCACTCCCTGGCCCAGTGTTTCACATCCAGTGATCCATGACTGACCCCTGCCTCAGAGTCACTTTCAGGCCTATTTAAAATGCAGATTCCTGGGCCTCAGTCAGACTAAATCAGAAACTCTGAAGCCAGAGTCATGAAGTCTGCTGTCACCCAGTTCTTCCCGGCTACTCCTTGTTAATCCACACCCCCGCTCCACCTTACCACCATTCCCATGTGCCCCCACTCCTCAGGGCACCATCATGATGCCAACAGGGACTGAAAGGGAAGGTCCTGGGCAGGAACAGGACCCCCTGGGCTCTCACCTTCCTGCGCTGACCATGAGCGTCTCCTTTACTGCGCTTCGTTTTCATCTGTGACATCTCACAAGGCTCCTCGGGGCCCTGCTTAAATTAAGTTGGCTTACTTGTCACAAATGAATTCTGGGCAAGCTGAGGTCTTAATACCTTGAATTCAAATAAAGTCACCAGGAGGAAATCAAGTAAGTCAGGGAGCTGAGATCTGACGTAATGTTGATCTCTTCTGGGCCAAAGCCACCACCTACTATTAGGTCTCCGGTAATGGGCTTGCAAAGACGGGAATGCTAATCAACGCTAAGCAAGAGTTACAAATGATAAAGACGAGTGCCATCTACTCACCTCCAGGGGATGGGTGTGAGCTTGAGATAACTATGACCATGAAGCTCTTGAAACCCAAAGACAGTTCTCTGGACCGCTCTTCGGCTCTCGGAATTTCCGGGGCACCAGGCCCTGTGCAGCTCTGACAAGTGAGCTATTTTTGCACATGAACAAGTACACCGACTGTTATCTGTGCTCTGAATCAAGGATAAAAAGGAAAGGTGAGAGGGAGAGATAAGAGTGTGAGAGAGAAAAAAATGGAGGTGAGATGCAGAAATACAGGAACGTAGGAAGGGTACTGGAAACCAGAAGAAAAGGAGCCAGGTGCCCTTCCCAGGGAGGAAGCAGCCAGGAGGGAAGGGTGAGGTGACACCTTGGGCCAGGTGACCCCTTGGCAACCAGATGAAGCGCCTCCCTGTGGTCTCACAGGATCCTGGAGCGGCTAACGATGACGCAGGCAAAGGGCTTCGTAAAGGTCAAGTGCTACCCATTCAGGGGCCAGCTCCCGGTTTGTGACCCTTTCCAACAGCCCCAGCCTAAGACTCGGACACTACAGACGGCGTGGCGAACCAGCAAACACTTTTCCATTACGCAGATCCCGATCTCCTCTTCCGGCACGGGATTACCTAGGGAACTTCATAAGGATGCTATTTTAGCAAGAAACCGAAAACGAGTAGAAAACACGCCCTCAGAATATGCTGACACGCTCCTGTAACACCCCACCCCACCAAGAGCCCATGTTCCACATACGTTTTAATGCATTTATACATTTTTGTTTTGAGACCAGCAAGGCATGAGCCACAGCTTCCTGCGTTCTGCTTCGTCAGCGTGAAAAAATGTGTTGCCCTAGGCCCCTTCGGTCCTCTGGGGCTCTCCTCCTCAGAGTCTGACTAAGATGAGAAGTTTACCCCACAAGGTAATAAAGAGACTGTTCTCGGTTCTGATTCAACCCTTGGCGCTTCTGTCGGCTCGTGAGGCAGCTTTGCTGGAGGTGTGCCTGCCACCACGACCTGACCACAAGAGGGAGCCAGAGAGCAACGAGGGCCCAACATTCCAACCGCGCCCCCCGCTCCGAAGAGCCGAGTCCCAGTCCCTCCTCCTTCCCAGAACCTGGGAAGCTTCTCAGTCCTTGTGGATCCACTGAAACAAACATGTCACGTTTATTGTACAGTTGCTTGGTAAACTCCTATTTCCTTCTTTCTCAGGTTTGGGTAGAAAACAAAACAATTAATTTAAAAAGCAGCACAGGAGAGCCTAAACATTATTTATGTCTCTAATTATCTCATTCTAGTGGGTATTTTAGTCCGTGTCTGGTCAGGACATTAATTATCTTCATAACTACAGCAAAAGTTAAATAATAAGCACCCAAGGCTCCAGCACCAGTGTAATGTGCAAGCCTAAATGAACTTATACATTTTATTAATGGATGCTTTATACAACTCCATATATTATAAATCAAACAAGAAACCTATTTCTATCTTTTAAGGGTGCAGAGGAAAAGCTTTAACATTATCGAGGATAATTTTTATTAAGTTTAAGACTCTCTTTTTTTCAATAATGAGACTGTTATGAGGATAATTTAATCTAGTTTGTCATGAGGCACCCTGGCTTGTTAAATAAGTTAATAAATGACTGTGCATTAATCAAAGTGACAAAGCTATGAAGAGCAGGGGATGGGAGACAATTCTGGTGATAGTATTAATTAGTATTTAATTAGAAACTTAGGGCCCATAAATAAAAAAAAATCATGGTAGAGACATTTATGCAAATTGCTAGCAGCCTGCAGGAGAGTTAGCTTTGCTTTAAAGAAACACGATTTTTTCTCCTAGCATACTGTACACAGCAGCTCTGCAGCCACATCACGTGGCTTAAACGAGCTCGTCTTTTGTTTCCAATTTGTTCCAATTACAGGCCTGTAAATTCAAATCATTCTTTTGACTGTGTTGATTGAAATGTAGAGTTTCACAATTTCTACTGGGAGTTACTTTAAAAAAAAAAATAAGAAGAAATGTTTTAGAGAAGTGTTTCAGATTTTTTTTTTCCTCTGCTGTTTTAATTAAGATGTGTGCCACCATTTCCTAAGAACAATTGTGGCTTCCATTTGGTACACAAACAATGCCTTCTTTCTAATCCTGGTGAGCTGTAACTGGGTTTTGTTATGTGATATTATATTGGCGACTGCATGGGCTCAACTGCCATCGTTTTTATTATAATCATAGCACTTTTCTCTCAATCACATGCTTTGATAATGGGCAATTTTTGATGGCCCTAAAAGATAATAACCATTTGGTTCTGAACGTCACTGCTTTCCTAGGGTACATGTCCTCTTTTTCAGACTTTATTATTTGTTGCATTTATTCAAGAAAGGTTACTCACAGTAAAAAAACTGCTTTTTCTATTCAACAGTCTATCTCTGTCATGGTTCATTTATGTGTGAGCATGACGGACTGAAACCCGTATTATCCACAGCTGACAAGTGTCAGGCCGACGGTTCAATCAGCCCTTCCTTAAGATGATGCCCAGGGCCCTGTGTTTGAAGTAGGACAATAAAGCAGGCAACACAATCAGGGTCAAGCTGATCCAATCCCTGTATATAAAGGGGATTCTGCCTAATAACACAGTGTGATTTTTTTCCCCTCTCCAAACACATTAGTCCTTAAACAGTGACTTGGCCCTTAAGAAAATCTGTGACTGACATGAAAATGCTGAAGTTTTAACGCGGTTGGTTTATCCATAACCTCATGGGGCTGCTGCTTTGTGCAGACTGGTTTTGTCAAAGTCAGAAAAATAATATATTCAGTGTCTGATCATTTTTAGGAGTTATTTGAATGGGATCTTAAGTCAGACATCCTGATGTTGACACAGGGATCAGTTTCTTGTCCTCTTGTTTTACATATGTGGAACAGATCATTTGCATCGGCTAATAAAAATTAAATCTCCAACAAAAGCACACAATAGTGAGCTCCCTTCAGCAACATTCCACCATTCCCTCCACCTGCTTTGGAAGCAGAGTTTCTTGGTGTTTTTTGATATTAGGACTCTCTAGAACAGACTAGAATGCAAACATAATCTTAAAAATCAGTGCTCCCTCAGTTTGAGCAACACTTCAACCCAAACACGCATGAAACCATGCGTGTATGGTCAGTTATGTCTGACTCTTTGTGACCCCATAGTCCACCAGGCTCCTCTGTCCATGAGATTTCCGAGACAAGAATATTGGAGTCGGTTGCCATTTCCTTCTCCAGGGGATCTTCCTGACCCAGGGACTGAACTCATATCTCCTGTGTCTCCTGTATTGGCACGTAGATTCTTTACCACTGAGCCACTGGGGAAGTTTAGGTATGAAACCATTTTACTGCAAATCCTACCAACTAACAGCAGAGCCAAAGTCAACCAAAGGCTAATAGTCTGCAGAGGGCCCCTTGGAGGGGTCAGGAGACTATTTATTACCTTTGCTCTTCTCCAGACTTTGAACCACTGCAGAAGGCAGCAGGCAGGGAAGAAGTGCTCACCTACTTGATAGTGAAAATGAAAGTTGCTCAGTCGTAGCTGACTCTTTGCAACCCATGGACTATATAGTCCATGGAATTCTCCAGGCCAGAATACTGGAGTGGGTAGCTGTTCCCTTCTCCAGGGGCTCTTCTAAACCCAGGAATCAAACCCAGGTCTCCTGTATTGCAGGCGGACTCTTTACCGGCTGAGCCGCCAGGGAAGCCCCACCTACTTGATAGGTGCCTTGGATAGGGAGGAAGCCAATGACCCTCTGAAAGCTCCATAAAGCTTTTGCCCTAGAAGGTAGCATCAAAGAGAACACTGAAAGCAACCTCCAGGCTTTATGGATGAGGGAGGCTCAGAGACATTAGTGACTGCCAGTGTCAAGGAGATTGGAAATGGCAGTGGAAAGGCAAAGTTAACAACAACAACAAATCCTCCACATTTGCTTCTCATCTGGTATTACTGGGCAGACCCAAGGTAATGTAGGAGGGACTGCTGAGAAGCAGAAGTCCAAAACCAGACAGTGAGTAATGGCATCCAGGGTTACCAAAAAAACTTATATCGATCCCTTTCTTGGACAGTTCTGGAACTTTTAAGCAATATATCTTTTTCAAAATAAATTTTTTCAATTGAAGGATAATTGCTTCACAATATTGTGTCAGTTTCTGCCAAACATCAACATGAATCAGCCATAGGTATATCTATGCCCCTTGTGTCTTGAACCTCCTTCCTACCTTCCACTCCATCCCACCCCTCTAGGTTGTTACAGAGCCCCAGTTTAAGTTCCCTGAATCACACAGCAAATTCCCACTGGTTATCTATTTTACATATGGTAATGTATATGTTTCCATGTTACTCTACACATTGTTTGTTAGCTATTCTCCATTTATTCCAATTATAACATCCTTCCATTTATAATGTCCATCTATTTAGCCAAGCTTGCTGGCCTACTCTGGCCCGGAAGACCGCATCATCCAGGCTCTCTTGGTGGTTAGAGGCCGTGGGGAGGCACTGACAACAGCCAGCCGAAGGCGGGAGGAGAGAGGCCAGAGGGTCCCTTCCTTCCTCACTCCCTCTTGATTGGCTGTCTCTGAAGACAATGGCCCCTCCAGCCACCTGCTTCCACCAAGCCCCAACTCCAAGGCTGCAGCTCTCATGCAGCTCTCATACAGATTTGTGGATTTCTTCCTCCAGCTCCAGCCCTTTAGTCCTGGGGGCTGAGAGTTTCCCTCTGTGGCTAATTTCTTGGTACCTCTCTGTCTCCTGTTTGTTCACCTAGCCCTGCCCGTACTTCTGAACACAGTCCTTTCTTTAAAGTTACCTTTGGAACCATCTCAGGTGAACTGTTTTCTGCCAGGACCCTGACTGATACATTGAATTACTCAGCTTCCACTTGCTCTTCCTACTTTTCATCCAGTTCAGTTCAATTCAATTGCTCAGTCGTATCCAACTCTTTGCGACCCCATGATTGCAGCACGCCAGGCCTCCCTGTTCATCACCATCTCCCGGAGTTCACTCCATCCAGCCATCTCATCCTCTGTCGTCCCCTTCTCCTCCTGCCCCCAATCCTTGGCAACATCAGAGTCTTTTCCAGTGAGTCAACTCTTCACATGAGGTGGCCAAAGTACTGGAGTTTCAGCTTTAGCATTCCTTCCAAAGAAATCCCAGGGCTAATCTCCTTCAGAATGGACTGGTTGGATCTCCTTGCAGTCCAAGGGACTCTCAAGAGTCTTCTCCAACACCACAGTTCAAAAGCATCAATTCTTTGGCACTCAGCTTTCTTCACAGTCCAACTCTCACATCCATACATGACCACTGGAAAAACCATAGCCTTGACTAGACGGATCTTTGTTGGCAAAATAATGTCTCTGTTTTTTAATATGCTATCTCATCCAGTAGTCTTTAACATACTTTGGAAGCTCATAGAGAATCTGATGAAAAATATGAGCTCTCTCCCTAGAAAACAAATTCACTTATACACATGTGCTCAAGATTTTTTGTGCAGTTTTAAAGTGTTCCCAGACTCCTTAAAGACTTTCTACAAGTCTTCTAGGCAGTCTGTAGAAACTCCAATCCATTATCTCACCTCTGCTAAGCGAATCTTCCCAGAAAACCTATTTCTTCCATTTGATCATGTTCTCATTAAAAATCTCTAGTGGTATCCTGCTGCTGCTGCTGCTAAGTCGCTTCAGTCGTGTCTAACTCTGTGCAACCCCACAGATGGCAGCCCATTGGGCTCCGCCGTCCCTGGGCTTCTCCAGGCAAGAACACTGGAGTGGGTTGCCATTTCCTTCTCCAATGCATGAAAGTAAAAAGTGAAAGTGAAGTTGCTCAATCGTGTCTGACTCAGCAACCCCATGGACTGCAGCCCACTAGGCTCCTCCATCCATGGGAGTTTCCAGGCAAGAGTACTGGAGTGGGATGCCATTGCCTTCTCCGAGTGGTGTCCTACTAAGCACCATAAAGCAAGAAGCCCAAGTCCTCAACAAAGTGTCCCAAGATCAATCTAACAAGTTAGCAGCATGCTTGAGCCATTTCTTACCAGCTCACAAGAGACTATTAAATTTTCAAAGCCAGTTGTTAAACACAGCATTATTCCAAATCAGATTATATAGGCTTACAACTAAATGTCTTTATTAAAAATGAGGGTACTATGGACTTCCCTGATGGTCTAGTGACTGAGACTCTACCTGCCAATGCAGGGACCATGGGTTTGGTCCCTGGCCCAGGAAGATTCTACGTGCCATGGGGCAAGTAAGCCTGTGCACCACAGCTATTGAGCCCAGGTACCTAAAGCCCATGCTCTGCAGAGAAGCCATCACAATGAGGAGCAGCCCCCACTCTCCTCAACTAGAGAAAGCCTTTGGGCAGCAAAGAAGACCCAAATATAAATCAATAAAGGTAATAAAGATAAATACTCCAAATGTGCTGCTTTCTAATTATTTCACTACTATTTGTGCTCTTGAGGTTGTCTAGTAGTAGTTAGTTTGTCACTCAGTCATGTCCAACTTTTTGCAACCCCATGGACTATAGCCTACCAGGCTCCTCCCTCCATGGGATTCTCCAGGCAAGAGTACTGGAGTGGGTTGCCATTTCCTTCTCCAGGGGATCTTCCTGACCCAGGGATCGAACCTGGGTCTCCTGCATTGCAGGCAGAAGCTTTAACCTCTAAGCCACCAGGGAATCCTGCCTGAATGGTGGAAACACTACACAATGAGGTACTGTTGTGCAAATCTTCCCAACTCCATGATGGCTATAAGATAGCCAGATGGGTCAGATAGAACCTAGACAATCTGTGTTGATTGTCTAGATCAGGGCTTGGCAAACTACAGCACACAGGCCAATATAGTCTGCTTTTGTATGATCCACATGTTTCTACATTCTTAAAGGATTGCTTTTAAAAAAATTAATCAACTTTTAAAAAGAAGAGGAGGAAGAGACGTTTGTGGTCCACAAAGTGTAAAATACTTACTCTCTGGCTCTTGCCTGGAAACTTTTGCCAACCCCTGGTCTAGACCTTAGAAAGTGATGGATAAGATGTTAATCATGCAAATTAAACTTAAAAGTGTATCCTGCCTGTAATCATTACACCATGAATGGCACAAAATTAAGGAGATGTTCTTCCAGTGTTTGAAAGCTATGACCCCATCAGCCAAAATGTCTTTCTCATCACTGATGAACAAGGGAAGTTTCTACATACATCTTAATTGTTTCATGTTCATCCTATCTGTCAATGAAAGTGAGACATCAACTAGCCTTCATGTTGGGACTATCTCACGAGCCAATGGCAACCGAGCATTCACTTGCAGTCTGATTTTGTAAAATCACAACTGAATCATGACCATAGGCTAACCACATGCACATGAGTTCAGCAAGAAACAATAATAACAAACAGGAAAGCATTATCTGAGAATCGATGGACTAAAGAGTATCTTGTAATAAAGAGTATTGTATATTTTATCATCATTTGTATACACTCTTTACATCAGTATAATTTATAATAAATTTATGTACATATATACATAAGTTTTTGGGTTTTTTTTCTTGAAATCCAGTTATTAAACTTTTACCAGCATACTATTGACCCTACCCCCAGAGCCTAACTGGTCTGGATGATAGCCTTGGCAGTGGGATTTTAAAAACTACTCCCGAGTTATTCCAGTGCATAGCCAATACTGTGAATAAATGGCTTAGGGAGAGATCAAAGTGCAGGAAGCAGAATCCCCTTAAGGTTTTGTTCTCTTTAATCAGAAAGACCACTTGAATCTGAACAAGGAGGTGCTGGGAGCAAGCACCAGGTGGGTGTTCCCGGGCAGGGAGGGTGGGAGGGTCTTCCAGGAACTAGACACACATCACTGGGCTGACTTTTTCCAATTTCTCAGACGAGAATTTTCCTGGAGCAGCGTTGTCACAGCCTCCTGGACACGCCACTATCACTTCCTCTCCCAAAGTTATTCCCACTATAAATCTACCAAAGGTCCCCTTTCCTCTCCTGTCTCCCACCTGAACCTTACCATCCCTCCCGGGCCAGCTTAGATTACCCTCTCTCCCCTCAGAACTTCCTCAGGGGTAGCAGGCTGGGCCATCTCCCTCTAGTCTCCACTGACTCCTTGGTAACAAAACCTCGGTTTATTAGGGACAGTGCTGTGCCCAGTTCAATACTATTTCCAGGCCTCCCTTGTAACCAAAGTGGCCGATGTGACAATTTAGCTAATGAGACCTCAGCTGAAGCCTGCCGAGGATTGAGGGCAGAGCCTGGGCTTTCTGGATAGAACTGCCAGATTCAGACCCCGCCCCTGATCTTCTCCAGCAGTCGGGTCCAGAGCATGAGGCCATCATCCATCTCCAAAGGATGGAGGAGGACAAAAACAGCCGAGCCACACCCCCAGCCCCCAGCTGCTGGCCTGTGGAGGTCTTATTCTGTGAGTAGAACAATTCCCTCACTGTTCAAGCCATTCCTGGTTGGATATTCTGTGGCTGCAACCATATGAAACGCCAGTCCAGCCATCCTGCAATGACTGCCCCGCCTGTAACTCTGTACAACTACGGATTTGTTCTACTCCACCTAGAACAGCCATCTCCAGTGTGTAAATGGGTTAAGTCCCAGATATTTTCCTATTGGAATACAGTTGCTTTACAATGTTGTGTTAGTTTCTGCTGTACAATGAAGTGAAACAGTCAAACGCACACCTATATAGTATGTGAATGAGTAAGTGATGTGAATATGTGTGAATATAGTAAGTGAATCGTCAAATGCATACTTCCGTCCCACTCTGAAGTCCTCACAGAGCACCAAGCCGAGCCTGTGCTGTACAGCAGCTTCCCAGTAACTATTTTATACAAGGAATGTCAATGCTATTCTCTCAATTCATCCCACCTTCCCCTTCCCTTCTCCCCCACCTCACATTTAACTATAAACCAGTTGTTTGAAATTTGGGGGCACTCTTCCTATAAGACTAGACTATTCTAGAAAATACAGAGCAAAGGTTTATAGTAGTATGTCAACTCCTGGCGTCATCAAAGTGATTAGAAACAAGATTCAGGCAGAGTTAGGCTCATATAGCTTCATAAAGAAGTTAGATCTCCTGCAGAGATTTGTAAACAGGAAGGAAATCGAGAGCAGTGATTCTGAAAGATTTGACTTTTGCCCAGAACTTATTTTTGAGGCAGGAGGATCGTGTGTAGGTACAGCATGAACTCAGCGAGTGTGTGTGCTTGGATTAGAACATAAAGGGCATAGAGCACGGAAAGGCCACATCTTGGACGTGCAAGAGAAAAGAAGCGATGACAGCTGTACCCTGAGCTTAACAGACCACATTGGCGATAGCTATTACATACACGGTTGCATTCTATTTTTGTATCATATTAACGGATATAATATTGGTAATTGTTCTTAATAAAATCACAGAAATGAGAGATGGAAATGCTGTATGGTATGATGGAATGCTGTTCTTTTACCATTGATCATTATAATAAGCCTGCTCAGTCATTACTTACAAACCATGCTACATCTCTGCCAATGAGGCAGACCAAAATGAGGCGATAAACAAAATTGGTTTCCTTGCTAAATGCAACGCCTAAGTTTTAAGATATTTTGCTGAAGTTTTAAACTGATTGTCAATTAGTCAATGAGCTATGGCAGGCAGTGTATTTCTGGGTAATTAGTGTGTGTCTTAGGGGGGTTATTTGGCATGAGGCTGAGGGCAAAGTAATTTGTATCTCCCAGGAAGTGCAATAATTGCCTCAAGCTGAACCACTTGGAAAGTGTATTAATTCTATTAGGAAACATTTATGTTATTTTATATGGCATCCTGTATATTCATGAAGTGTACTCATCAACCATGAATTATTCATTTTGGGGGCATTATCACATGAAGGTGTCCTCCTTGATAGCCAGGAAAAGGAGTGGGGTTGTTTGTGCAGTTGGGCAACTCATGCTTTGTTGGAAATGCATGTTGGGTTTTGAAATTCATCAGAGCTTCCCGGGTGGTGCCTTATTAGGAGACCCCTGGATCCTAGGAGGTTGAGCAGTATCTTAAGAGGGGTAAAGAAAGTCAAAGGTGGTAAGGCCATCTAAACTGGCCTTCGGGACACCGGCAGGCCTTCTGTTTAGTGCTGGCTCTGTGGCCTGTGGGGGAAGCCTGAGCACTGACAGCTACAGGGATGACAGCCTTCATCCTGGTACTTTTGGACACTCCCTTTCCAGAACCTGCTCAGGATGTTCAGGGCTCAACAAAGGCAATTAATTATTCATTCAACAAATATTTATGAATGAATGCTCAGACAATGTACTAGTCATCTACTGTTGTGTAATAAATTACCCCCAACTTAGCAGCCTAAAGCCACACACATTTACTAGCTCACAGCTTCAATGGGTCCAAAGTCATGTTTGGCTTAGCTGGGTCCCCAGCTCTGCAATCTCCGACAAGCCTGCAGTCAAAAGTGTCAGCCCAGAGTCTGTAGTCTCCCCTAAAGGCTCATCTGAGGAAGGATCTGCTTCTGAGTCACTTCCAAGCTCTCAGTTTCTCAAGGGCTGTGGATGGAAGGTCTCATTTCTCCAGTGGATATTAACCAGAGGCCTCCCCTCCAGCTCCTTTCACTGCAGGTCTCTCCAATACAGAAACTGGCTTCATCAAAGTGTGCCAACCAAGAAGGCCAGGCAAAGGTCGCAGCCTTTTGTAGCTTAATTGCAAGACTGTCATTTCTTTACCGTGTTGATTCAAATCAAATCACCAGGTCAGGAAGATGGCTGAGGGATAGAGAGAAGTAGGGGCAGGTAAGACCTGTTTCAGAGTTTAAAGTTGACCTCTTTGGTAGGAGTATGCATACTGCAAGTTACCAGTTTTATTCACCCCGGCTCCTCTTTGTCCCTTCTTAAGGGAAATGCAAAACAAGTTGAAGAAAGAATCTTGTAACCATCATGGAGAAACAAAGAGGAGGACAGGATAACCCAGTGGAGGCTGAACAGAGAGAGGCCATGTGAGATGGGTGAGAGGAGGTGCAGAGAGGACAGCCCAGGCCCTGCTCCTCCAGCTGTATCAGCCTGGCATGCAGCTTCATCTTCCCAAGCTCCTGTTTCCTCTTGGTAGAAATATCTGACTTTCGGGATTATTCAAGAGGATTAAACAACAACCTGGTACTTTCCTGATACATCTTGCACATGGCTCGTTTCCTCACTTCATCCTTGCAGGTCAGAGCTCAAAAGCCCCAACTCCTCTCCATCCTTCTGAAGTCTTTAGTTCGCCTCGCAGCCTCACTTATCGATGCCTGTTTTCTTCTGTTCACCCGGCATTCTCAGGGCCCAGGGGATTTCTTGACAGGCAGGGGATCCTCAGTAAGACTTGTAAAGGGCTGCAGAGTGTCGACACTGGCCAAGGGCGTCGCTGCACAGGCTGTGTCCCATGTTTTCAAATGCATCACCAACAGTGTGAGGAAATCAGCCTAGGACATAAAGAGAGTCACAGCCGCTAAAATGCCTGCACAGTACATTACAATGTGTACAGGCCTTGCTTGAGCACTGCGTGTCAGTCCTCGCTGGTGGCTGTCCCCATTCATAGGTGAGGCAATGGAAGGTGAAGGGATTTAATAGACTTCTCCGAAGTAGGACTGTGCCTTTACTTGCAAACAGGGCAAGAGTCTAAGAGTTCCTTCCAGTCTCCAGCAGATGTACTGATCTGAGCCTGCTACAATCCTGCCCAACCTCTCTGAAGCCACGGTCCCTCTGCCTCATCTCCCTTTCCTGCTCTTGGAGGCAGGGGACAGATAGACACTGTGTGTGTTGTACACCCAAACTACACTCTGTGGAACTGCAGAAAGTCAAGCAGCCAGTTACACGGCTGCCAGTGAACTTCTCCATGTTCCAGAATTTCTTCTTTCTTTCAAAACTCACTTGCGCCTCACTGTACTTAATCCTACCAGTAAAAATCAAATCCCTTCACTGTGACCCACATGCGCTCATCAGACAAGCACTGAGGATCTGCTCAGTGCCGAATGTCATGCTAGGAAGTGGGACCTATCACATCCAGAAGGAAAAGCAGACTTTAAGTACAAATCACTCTGTAACTAGTGATATGGTTGGAACTATGTATGAAGGAGAAGTTCCACGTGATGGGAAAACATAAAAGAAAAGACCAGCTGGGACTTGGTCTTGGGGGGTCATTTAAATGAAGAAATGTCATTTAAACTGGAGAAGAAAGCAGAACATTCTAGAGAAGAGTATTTAAGAGGTTCCAGGTGGCGCTAGTGGTAAAGAACCCTGCCAATGAGGGAGACATTAAGAGACATGGGTTCAACCCCTGGGTCGGGAGGATTCCTGGAGGAGTAGATGGCAACTCACTCCAGTATTCTTTCCTGGGAAATCCCATGGAGAGAGTAGCCTGGTGGGCTACAGTCCATGGAGTCACAAAGACTCAGACATGATTTAGCAACTAAACAACAGCGTTGTACCTACAAACACAAAATATTTTTTGTACAGTATTAATATACAATGAATTACCCAATAATAAAACTGCAGCTGGAAATTAGGAGGAAGATTTATTTTGTTTTTCCTAAAACCTCCCAGGGTTAGTTACCATTTTCAAAAAACATATCATGTATTTGAATCACCAATAGGACACACCCATATAAATCAGTCTTTGAAACTGTCACATCCTTGATGATTATATATAGTTCTCCCCTATACTATCCGAAAGTAGAATGTTCCTATGAAACCTTTCCTAAGCCAAAATGGCATAAAACAAAGAAGCAGTTACCTAAGGACACATCTTGCTAACAGATGCACAAATAAACAGAAATAAACCACAGATGCTCGCAGACACAGTTCAAAGCTATGGTGGCTTAATGCTGAGACATCTAGTGTAGCTCCTGGGGAAGGACCCTGGTCGTAGCCTCTGCCTACTGAGGTGTGCACTGCCTCTATACCAAACATTAACATTTTTGCTGTCATAAGAGTGAAAATCCTCTTTGGATTTACCAAAGAGAGCAGAATTTCAAAACGCAGAGGATCCTTTTCTGTTGTTATTCCAGTCGTTAAGTCGTGTCTGCCTCTGCGACCCCAGGGACTGCAGCACACCAGGATCCTCTGTCATCTAACATCTCCTGGAGTTCACTAAAATTCATGTCCACTGAGTCGGTGATGCAATCTAACCATCTCATCCTCTGCTGTCCTCTTCTCCTTTAGTCTTCAGTCTTTCCCAGCACCAGGGTCCTTTCCAATGAGTTGGGTCTTTGCATCAGGTGGCCAAAGTAGTATAGCTTCAGCATCAGTCCTTCTAATGAATATTCAGGGTTGATTTCCTTTAGGATTGACTGGCTTGATTTCCTTGCTGTCCAAGGGACTTTCAAGAGTCTTCTCCAGCACCACAGTTCAAAAGCATCATGCATGTCTTATTTCAAAACACCACTTTAAAGTGAAATATCTTTAATATCCAGTTAAATGTTGTTTTAGTTCTCTTAAATCCAAATACATTTGTTATGCTATGAAGTATGAAGTGAAGTTGCTCAGTCGTGTCCGATTCTTTGCGACCCCGTGGACTGTAGCCTACCAGGCTTCTCTGTCCATGGGATTCTCCAGGCAAGAATACTGGAGTGGGTTACCATTTCCTTCTCCAGGGGATCTCCCCGACTCAGGGATTGAACCCAAATAAACTTTTTGGCCAATCCTTCCTTATGAATCCTAGTCTCTACCCAAAAGGTAGAAATAGACCATCAGCAGTTGCATCCTTGTTAGAAGCGAGGCTCTCAGGCCCCACCCTGGAGCTGCTGACTGTTGGTCTATATTTTAATAAGACCTCCAGGTGATTCAGAGGCACAGAAAAGTGTGAGAAGCTCTCTTCTAGGTTAGGTAGATCTGAGCTTGGAAAAAGTATTCTTATAAAAGACTTTTTATTTCTCTTCCTCATCATATTAGGACATTGCATTTATCTCTTAATTATAGTAAAAGGTGGGTTATGTTATCAATGAATTTCACCTCAAGAAAGTAAAGTGGGAGTTATAAAATACATTTTAATGAAAGAAGCTGTTGTGTCCAATAGGGTTGAGAATGCTGCTCCAAGATCCCTGGGATTCAGTAATTAACTGGGTATGATGAACTTGGGAGCATGTAAATGAGAGTAGGTTGTCAGGGTCAAGTTTCTCTGAACTTGGCCATTTATAAACTCTAACGACTCCTAAATCTACATCTCCAGCCAGTGTCTCACCCTCAGAGCACCCTCAACAAATCCCTGCTTTCTAAATATACATTCGCCAGATCACAGAGTAAGTGCCCTGCTGCCTTCTACAGGGTCAAGTCGCTTTCACTTTCTTATTCTACAAATGTTTTTTCATCCCCTTCTATGTACCATGCAATGTCACAAGGCTGTGAGTAGTAGAAAGACAAAGGCCGCTTTTGTGGAACTGACAATAGTCTAAGAAGCCCGAAAATAACTGCACGAAGACTCAGAACGTGGTAAGTGCATTGAGAGAGGTATAGATAATGTGCCACAGATGACTTCCAATAGACATAATATTGAAAGGTCACCAAAAGTCACCTTGGCCCTCTACACTGCCGAGAAGCCCATGGTTTCACTCAGGAACTCTCTGGTTCCCCCGACACAGCTATTTCAACCTTCTTTATTCTCCTCACATCTGGGCTGCTACACCTGCCCCGCATCAGTCAATCTTGCTTCCTTCTTCTCAAAGTAAAATAAATCATCAAACAGAACCCCTCCTAATTCCCATCATTTTCTCCTGGCACCCTTCCTGGTCCAGTCCCCTCTGCTCCTCCAGTTACCATGGCAGCGCTGTCCCTGCTCCTGGAGAGGCCTACCCTCCACCCCATCCCTACTTTCCACCACCTTCTCAGACATCTCTCTACGACACAGACCACTCTCTCCCTCCCCTGTAATTTCCCCTCTACTGGAGCCTTCTTATCAAACTTTAGACAGCCTTCGGGATCTCAGCTATCAAGCTAATGGCCTCTCCTCTCCTTCACAAACAAACTTCTTTAAAAACCAAATGTCTCTGCACTATCTCCACCTCCTTAGCTGCTACTCATTTTTCAACCCACTGCCACCAGCTCTGACCTCACCACCCACAGCAGCTCTTACCCGCACAATCACCAACCACCTGCCTGTTACCAACACCAACATGCTCTCCTCTGTCCTCTGTCCTTCAAACTCCCAGCAGCATTTGACGCCACCAACTGGCCCCTTGAAACAGCCTCCTTGGCTCGCTTTCCAGACACCCACCCTGGCCATCTTTCCCTGCCTCTCAGACCTCTCCTTCACAGCCTTCTCTATGGAGTCTCATCTCTTAGAGCTGGGGTTCAGCGCAAAGCCCTCCTCGCTCTCAAGAAACATTTTCTCTGGATTTGACCATTTATATCCTTTAACGATCCTTAAATATATAGCTGCAGCCCAGGTCTCCCTCTTGCACAGACTTCCAGACCACTCCGTATGGTTGTCTCAGACTCAGACTATCCAAAACTAATTTACTATTTCCTGCCCCACGTGTTTTTCATTCCTTGACTGTGTGTCATGTAATGGCACTACCATGTACCATTTCCTCGGGTTAGGCACTGAGGCAGCCTCCATGACTCTTCCCACACGTCCACCAAATCAGCCACCTCAAATCCAGGCTTTGCCCTATAGCTGGAGTCGTGTGGCATGTGAACAGGATGCCTTCACCCTCTGTTTAAAGCACCCCTGTGGTTTTCTCATGGCCCTCAGGGTAAATCCCAGCCACCATGAACTCCTTACGCTTCACTTCCTTCTCATCCATTCTCCAACCTTGGGTAGTTTGACCCCAGACAGTTTGACCTTTCTAAAATATAACTCACTCAAGGTACTCTTACCTCCACAGCTGTTAGAAGTGCTGATGGATTCCCCCATTACAAACAAGACCAAACCAAATATCTTCATGTATCAGATTATTTTAGGAAAACCATAGAGCACTCAGAATGGCTAGAATATTGTTCACAATGACTGAGTACAAAGGGTCCTTCAGGGAGGGGCAAGAAATAATCTGGGGAAATGGATTGAACCAGATCACAAAGCACCTTGAGCACCCAAGTACGAAGTCTAAACTCAGCCCCAGAGCTATGGAAAACATGCCTTTGCAAAGGCTGAAGCAGGCGAGGACTTTGTGTGGCAGCCACATTGGTGCCCGCGTCAGCTCATCTCAGCAGCGGTGGGCAGGTCAGTGAGAGTGCAGACTCTCCCTGAGAGACAGTCTCAAGCCTCAGGCTTAGACCACGCCCATGTCCACTTTCTGCCTCGGGGTAAAGATGCTCCGGTTCCCAACCGCTTGTGAGTAAGAAAGCAGGAGGAAGCAAGGCTGAGCCCAACATTCAAACCTGAGTGACCGAGAAGATGAAGGTACCATTGAGAAGAAATAGAGAGGGCTCAGTGAGAGACAGAGGCAGCCTGAGCTGAGAAAGCCTCTGAGCAGCAGGAAGAGGAGGAGGGGACCAGCCAGACGGGGTAAAAGAAGCAACTGAGGAAGTCCAGTCTGCCCGGTAGAAGACTGGGGAGAACACAGGTGCCCTCTACTCACATCTAAATGTCTGTCAGGAAATGGTCTAGAAAATGGAGGAGAGAGAGAAGGAGTTCCAGCAAAGAGCAGAAAACCTTGAGGAAGAAGATGGTAGTTCAGTCCACGAGGTACTTTCTAAGCCCTGCACTGTGAGGGAGTCCTTTCCCAGGACGGCTTCAGCTGGATGTCCAGGAGATCGGAGATCAGATTTCTAAATCTAGAAAGAGGCCACACTAGGTAAGATGAGATCCAGCCCCAAGTGCTCCAGCCTCCATCCACGTCCCTTCCCCTCATTCCTGCCTCTCCACCGATCTTCACATTGGTGATGCCACCTTATCACGGGTTCTGCCTCAGGAGCAACTCTGAACAAGACTAGGGAAGAGGTGATGCCCATCCCAGGTGCCCTGCCCTCGGAACCTATGCCCACACACACCAAGAGCCCCGTACTGGCTTCCACTTCACTCCCCGTGCAGTCACCCTCCAGCACTGCCACACCCCCAGGATCTCTAACTCCTTCAAATCCCAGGACCCTCCTCCTTGGGCACTCTGCTCTCCAGGGTTAGAGACGCTGATACTGGTCCAGCTGGGCTTTGGGCCTCACAAGAACTGGCCAAAGTGCTGAGTGGGTGTCGAGTGCCTCTCAGCCACACCATACGCATGTCCCCCATTTTCCATGACCTCCCTCACCTTGAAATCTTCATGGATCTTGCCAGACAAGAACTGCAAGGAAAAGCCTCTACCTTTTCCAGATAGACAATTTTCCCAGCAATATATTCCTTGTTGCTCTTCTCTGGATGAGAACTGGGGGCATTTTGACTCAAAACATTTGTTCACACACACACACACACACACACACACACACACACACACACACATCAACTTGTCTTAACCATCAGTTTGGCAAATTTCGTGATCCAATTTTTGGTGGGGAAAGTTTCAGTGAATTCGAAGTAAAGGAAAATTAGTTCAGGCTCTTCATTCAATAGGTGCTTTTTTGAGCACCTGCAGTGAACTAAGTACTAAAGAGAAGGAAAAAGAAATGTCAGATGTATCCATTGCCCTTAGAATTGCGCTGGGAAGAAGAGATAGCCACACACAGGAAGTAAGAGATGACGCAGGCAGCAGGGTGGTGGGAGCTGTATGCCTGCACAAAGGCAGTGGTTCATAAATCCTGGTGCCTAAGAATCCTCCAAGGGTGGAGACGTCAAAAACACAGACTCCTGGGATCTACTTAGGAGATCAGAGTCACTAAATCTCTAGTGAGCTCCAGAAATCAGTGTTCTAAATAAGTTAAAGAAAAATAAATAAATTGAAGTATAGTTGATTTACAATGTTACGCCAGTCTCTGCTGCACACCAAAACGACTCAGTATATGCACACATAGGCCTTCTTTTATAAAATACTCTTTTCCACTATGGTTTATTACAGGGTTAAAAAGCTTTTACATAATCCTGATGCAGATGGTCCACAGACCACCTCTGATGAACACAGATCCAGACAGCAGTTCTCTCCAGTTTCCCAGAAGGAAAAGGAAGCCCACTGGGCAAGCCCAAGAAATGAGCTGCTTTTGTCTGTAGACCTTAAGAAGCTGATGTGGAATCCTTTCCATTCCACCTCTGCACAGTTGAGTGAGTTGAAACAGAGCCAATATCTTGCCATTATCTAAAGAATGTGCAATTGGCACTAGGAATAAAAAAGGACACGTACAGCTGAGTCTAGAGTTGATGAAACCAGTTTATCTGAATCTTATTCCAGGGCAGTTTGATGCTGAAAGGTGGTGTTATGACTCACTGAAGCTTTCGCATCTATTGTTTTCCTTTTCCTGGGTGGCTTCACCAGAGACCTCACAGATACCATTATTTTCAGATTACTGTTATTACACACATTCTTCTTGAATAAAAAACTACTTTGTTTTTCTCTCCATAGAGCGAAGACCAAGTTTCAGTTGTTTTCTTATCTCTGTATGTAAAACAATCAGAACACTGCCCTACTGGGCTTATTTTCCAGTCTCGTGGGTGTGGTAGAAAACAAGCAGAATCGCTGCGAGATTTGCTGCAGCCCAGAGCGGGAGAAGGGATGGCGGGGAATTTCTCCATCTCCCTGGGCCCTCCCCGGAGAGCCATGTGCTCCTAGACATTTGTGGACCACCTGCTATGCACCTGGCATCATCCATAGACTGGGGGCTTCCATTCCAGGGGTGGAAACATAATGAATAAATGAACAAACACATCAACTGGAAAATAACAGTAGTGATAACTACTAGGAGAGGGTTTTTCTTTTTTTTTAAGCCAGTGAGGCAGAAGAGAAGACTTCCCTGGTGCTTTGGTGTCTAAGACTCCATGCTTCCAGTGCAGGGTCCTGGGTTCCATCGGTCATGTGTGGGAACTAGATCCCACATGCCAAAAGTAAGACTGGGTGCAGTCAAATAAATAAATAAAAATAAAAATATTTAAAAAATAATAAATAAAACCAATGAGGCGGCAGAGAGAAGAAGGCTGGGTGGAGGTGATGGACAGCAGTGGTAGGCAGATCCAGGGGAAAAGCCTTCCAGATGCTCTTCAGAGGGAATGAATTTAGCACATTCAAGGAACTGAAAGAAAGTAAACATGGGTACAGCCAAAATGAGATCAGTGCATAAAAGGAATACTGGGGCTTATGAGACAACTCCGAGGTTTGGTCTCAGAGGGGGAAGAAAAAGAAACCAAAGCCGTGGCTGACTTAATGGTTTCCTCATGACCAGTGGACAGGGCGGCATCTACTTTGCTGTGGATACCCCAGAAACTAGGCTTTAACTGCACCATGGACAAATAAAGTCTGATATGAAGGAAGGGAGTTTCTGCAATTTAGCAGGAATGAATGATTGAAGAGCGGCACCATCCGAAACTGACAGACTGTCAAGCCGGCCTGCTACCCCTGGGTTATTTCAGCCTGGAATTTCTGGCCCAGCGAGAGCAGTCATTACTTTCTCCCCTGATGGATTTCTCCATAGAGGGTTTGGAAGAGGAGAAAAAGAGAGACCAGCAAGCTCTCTTTCTGAAAGCCATGAGACGAGGCAGCTTTGTGTGCTGTGTCTGCATCGCGCTCTGCCTGTGTCTCCACGGCAGCTCCAGTTGTGTGTATTTATCCAGTTGGCTGAGGCTCGTTGGTGGATGGCACTTTAACCAAGTAGATTGCAAAGTAAATTCAGGGAATTTTTGCTGGCAATATATATGCTTGTTCTGCTTACAAACAGGATCTGGTCATTAAAATGGACCTTTCCTCCAGGCAGAGTCAAAGGAAGACACATGTGTCATTCGCTGGCCCTGGCACCTGGGCTTGTCCAAATCTACATGGACTTCTGAGAGTGGAATGCACGTTTACCCTACCCAGGAGAAGGGTAGGAAGTCCTCTGGCTGAGAGCAGATACCTAAAAACCCTCGGCAGGGGCGTAAGTGAAGCTGGCCTGATATTGGAATTATTAGATGAGGGCAGACTTGAAGACCAACCTCTGTTTTGTAGCAAAAGGGACAGAGATGATGACCCCTTGCTTAGCCTGACTGCACTTCCTAATGTCCATATTAAAGAACAAGGTCATCTCGGTTTTTCAGACTGACCAACCTGCTCAAAACATTTCTGAGTCTCTCCTCCTGAGCTCCATCCCTAAGCCATGAGCTAGACACCCCAGTACACATGGTCCAGGGATGCTCCCCACAGACGCCTGGGGGATTCCTCTGGGCCACACTGTACTCATTAGCCACTGTGGTCCTAGATGCTCTGAATTATTTGCCTGTCTCAGCCTTCTCTCGCCTAGCACAACCTTGGTAACTCGACGCTGGCCCTGGGCTCTGTGCCCTGGGCACCAGGGGCTCTGTTCCTGGGTATTACTGCTGGGCTTTGCTCTGGCCTCTGAAATATGCCAATTCAGCCAGCCTAGCTCCCCAGTCTCTTCTGTCCAGAGAGGAGTTGAGACATTAAGACCGTTCAGCATCTGTCCATGAATTCTATACTCTGGTCACACACTGGACAAATGATGCTTCCCCCACAGGCCCCCAGAGTTCCTTAGACAAGTTCAACCCCCAGGTGCCAACAGCTCAGACCATTGTGATCAAGTATGTTTCCTCAGGCACCCCTGCCCCTAGGCCCCCACCGGCCCAGGCTTGATGCCCTAGAAGCCCAGGGCCAGGGCTCAGAGGAATTCTCTACACAGTCCCCACCTGGCTCTAAGGGCAAGGGGCTTCTTCCCACAACCCTCCCTCTCACAGTTCTGGCATCTAGTCTGATGCTGAGAAAGACTGAAGGCAGGAGGAGAAGTGGATGACGGAAGACGAGATGGTTGCATGGCATCACCGACTCAATGGGCACGAATTTGAGCAAGCTCAGGGAGATGCTGAAGGACAGGGAAGCCTGGCGTGCTGCAGTCCATGGGGTCGCAAAGATTCAGACACAACTGAGCAACTGAACAACAATAGCAACTCTGGTTCCTTTCTCCCCCTATCCTCCAGACACATTATCCACGCCATATTAGGGATTCCTGGGGCAACTGCACTATGGTTTGATAGAGGGATGTTGAAACGTCGTTTTCCACCTTATTATCTCGAGAAAGCACAACCCTACCAAGTTTAGGGGGCCCGAACAGACACTCATTGTAAACAGACCGCATCTCCTCCCTGACCCAATTTCCTTGCAGAATCACCAGAGCCTGTACCCTCCGCCTCACTGAGGTGCACAGGCTAATGTTCCTGAGATTATTTTCTTGGGCTGAGGCTGCGGTGCTCCTGATTTGGCCCTTGCATAGTATCTGATTGTTTATCTTGACATACAGGTTTGTCCCAGAGGGAAATGCTTAAAAGTGGCATGGCATACCCGAAGATAGAGAGAAATAGAAATGCAGCTTTAACTTCTGTCCGCCTCTCTCCTGCCAGACTCCTCCCAATTATTCTGCAGGCTTCTTTGCCCTGAGGGCAGTTTGCAGCTCCAGGGGACTGGAATTGGCTTTTAAAAAATTCCTTCTTCTCTGTGCCCCATGTGAGGGGCATTGTGTGCTCTCTAAATAATAAGACTGGCTTTGTGTGACCTAACTGGACAGGCCCTTTGAGAGAGTTTTCAGTTGCAGAGAGAGCAGTCAGCTGCACCCTAGGAAATCAAGAAGTCTCCAGACCAAGGACAAAGTCCATGACAGCAAGATGTTTTTCCCTTAAATTGTCTTGTGGACTAATTCCTCTCTCCCATTAGCATTTAAGGTAATTAAGGTAAAAGTGTAGCAGAAAAATCCAAATTTATATTTTGGATCTGATAAATAATAGCAGTTAATTAATTAGATACTCCCCACCCACCAACTGCTAACAAAATAATAAACAATCAACAAATCATTTTAGAGCTCTTATTGCATACAAGGCACTGTCATTGATCAAGGGAATTACTTATTTCATGTATTGATTTCCTGTTTGGTACCCAGCATGAGCTAGAAGCTAAGGGCTTAGAGAGAGCTAGGGACATAGCGCTCCACCTGCAGCTTACCTACAGAGAAGAGAACACTGGCCAGAACTGACCGCTTCCACTGTGCCAGCACAAGCTGGAAATTTACACAAGTAAATTACCCCACTCAATCACCTCATAACCCTGTGAGGAAGACAGTAATGTTTCCATTTTATAGATGTGGAAACTGACACCCAAAGAGTATACATATGGTAAGCGGAAAAATGCCTCCTCCCTACTCCTAAGATGAAGTGACCGTGAAAGTGTTAGTTGCTCAGTTGTGTCCAATTCTTTGCGACGCCATGGATTGTATTTAGCCCACTAGGCACCTCTGTCCATGGAATTCTCCAGGAAAGAATACTGGAGTGGGTAGCCATTCCCTTCTCCAGGGGACCTTCCCAACCTAGGGATCAAACCCAGGTTTCCCTCATTGCAGGCAAGTTCTCTACCATCTGAGCCACCAGAGAAGTCCCAAAGATGCCCTTGCCCAAATCCCTGTGAATATGTTACCTCAAAAAGCAAAAGGACTTGGCAGGAGAGATCAAGCTAAGGATCTTGAGATGGGAAGATGACCCTGGACTAGCTAGGTGGTCCAGTGCAGTGTCCGTATAAGAGTACTTGTACAAGATAAGTAGAAAGGTCGGAGTCAGTGTAACAGAGACAGATGTGATGATGGAAAAAGAAATTGGACTGATGTGAGGCCCTGAGCCAAAGAATGCAGGCAGCCTCTAGAAGCTAGAAAAGACAAGGAAATGTAGCCTCCTAAAGATAGCACCCTTGCTGACCCCTTTGAGACTTCTAACCTTCAGAACAGCAAAGTAATAAATGTGTATTGTTTTAAGCCCCTACATTTGAGGCAATCTGTTGCAGCAGCAATAGAAAACAAATATAATATGCTTATTCAGAGCTGCCCCAGCTGCATTTCATAGGGAACCTGAGTCAGCAAGAGAAGGTTACCCCAGAGGGGGTAGAGTCAGCCAGGCTGCCAGGTTGAGGAACTGGCTCCTGGAATTCTGCAAAGCAGGGACCCCAAAGCAGGACACAAAGCAAGAAAATGTGCCCTTGAAGTCTGTTTTTTCTTTTTGCCGATCTGCTCCCTAAAGATAAAACATAAGGGGGAAAGGCATAAAATACCAGAAGAAATATTCCATGATAACATTGATATGTTTAATAAATAAGGTGTTCAGGAAATGAGTGAGTTCCACAAAATAGTTACTGGAGCATGCTACCGTAATCAGAGAAGCTTAGTCGGGGAGGTTCAGCTTCACCCTCCAGTGTGGGCAGATTGGGGTAGTAGTAGAGGCAAACAGAAGGTCTTGCAGGTGGGGGAATGGCCTGATATAAGAAACTCCTTTAAAAACAGAAAAAGAAACAATCTTCCCATTCCTATTTCCCCCTCCTATTATCACCCTATCTTTGCCTCTAGAGTCCATTCAATCTGCCAACCAAAATCTTGACAAAGGCCTTAGACAACACGGCAGGTCCTGATCCAAAAGGTATATTTGCCTTTCTTGCTCATAGTTACCCACAGAGCAAATCTTCTAGTCTAGTGCTCCCCAGCAATGAGGAACAAAGTGTTTTCAGTTCTTCAGAGTCAACAAGCACACTCTTTGTACTTGTACGTAAGAGTGGCTAGTTTGATCCAGCATGTCCAAATGCGGAAAATTTGCATTAGAATTCCAGACTTTGACCTAGGTGGGGCAATTTGGCTAAATACAAAGATAGTGTGTTCATAAATACACTTTTTTTAAAGCTACCATTAATTTATAATCAAGTAATTGTAAAAGAGGCAACACATAATACAAATGACCCTAGGGGCAGAAGACCCCCCCTCTAGTCCTGAATTCCACTTTCATCAACAACCTGACTTCAAGCAAACTGTTACATCTCCTGTGAAGTGACAATGTGGTCTTAAAATTCTCTTAACATTTAAGATGGTTTGGCTATAAACAAAAGAATATCTGACCTGAACTGGTTTAAACATTAAGGAAATATATTATTTTGCAAAACAGAAAGTGGAGTGACAAGGCAGGGAGGGCTTGTATTTGTCAAGGTTCTCCAGAGAAACAGAACCAATAAGAGACTTCTATTTTATTATATTATATTGTATTGTATTATATTAGCTCACGTGATTATGGAGACTGAGAAATCTCATGATCTGCTGTCTGCAAACTGGAAGCTTAGAAAAGCCAATGGTATAATTCCAGTTCAAACCACAGGCCTGAGAACCAAGGGAACCAGTATGAGTCTGAAGGCCCAAGAACCAGGAGCACCAAAGCCTGAGGGCAAGAGATGGGCTGTCCCCGTTCAATCAAAAGAGAAAGTTCACCCTTCCACCATACTTTTGTTCTACTCAGGCTCTTAATGGATTGGATGATAGCCAACCACATTGGTAAGGGTGACCTTTACTCAGTCTACCAATTCAAATATTAATCTCTTCTGCAAACACCCTCATAGTCACATCCAGAAATGTTTTACCAGCTGAGCATCACTTAGCCCAGTCAAGTTGATACAAAACTATTTTCTATTTTGTAATCCTGAATTATCAGCTTTATCCTTATGATGGATAGATCTAGACCACAATTCTAGGTATTGCAGCCAGACACAAAGCAACCAGAAGAAAAGGAGTGAGATAGTCCCCCCAGAAGAAGCTCCTCACAGAGATAGCACTGGTCACCACTGAGTACCCATTTCTGAACCAACCTCTGAAAACGAGTTCCCTTGAGAAGGACCATCCCAGCCTCTCACGAGGGCACAGGAGAGAGAGACCAGCTGAACAAAATCGTGATTCTATATGGAAGGAAAATGGGGACATCGCAGCTAGATGGGAAATTTATAGTCACTTTATTCTCTCAAAAGTCTCTTCCAGCTCTAAAAATTTGTAAATTAAAAAGCCATCCGTTACCTGACATGGTTTAAACCGAGACTGCCAACCTACATGCCTACTCAGAGCCAAGTGCTGGGTTATGCACCAGGGGTACAGCAAGAGTCATGGAACTTTCACGAAGCCTCCAGTATCAGGGATCCTGACCACACCACAACCAAGACAGTCAATCCTTCTGCTTCACCCATTCTAACACTGCTCTCTTGCAGCGGTTCTGGAAGAGGATGAGTAGTACGGGTTGTATAGATGAGTGACAGAAAGCAGTTGCTAGTATTTTCGGTAAATTACATAAAAGTTGACCAATCAACCTCCCTGTTTTCTACCCATAGACAATCCAAAATTATCTGGCAGTGTTACACAGTGAGAGGTAGGAAGCTTGGTTAGGGGTGTTGCATTTTCTTAATAGAAAATTCACAATGGCTATTATTGACCTAACATTGACTATGGGCAGACTGTGTCTGTTTAAACTCATGGGGAACAGCATTTTTCCCTAGTGTAGACTAGGCATTTAGAGTTATTTCCCATACCTACAATGACTATTACAAGGAAAGGAGAAAATGGATAGATGTTTGATGAGAAATTGTAGACTTCTTGTTAGTCTTTTTTTTTTTTTTTTTTTTTGAGGGGCTCAGTATGTTTGCTCAATTCCAGTTGCCTATGTCTTTCTTCTCTGGCTGGATTAGCAAGCATTGAATTCAACCAAAGCATAGCACACTGTCACTAAAATGATTGTTCTCCCAGCAGGACACTTAGGTTTTGACTGAGTAATCAAACTCTGAAAGAAATTTCACCATGATATTTATTATACCAAGTAAGGGGAATAGGAGCTATGTTTTGTTATATACTATAACTAGCTAGTAGAAATAGACAGCAAAAAAAAAAATTCCTTAAACATGAAAGTTACACATGCTGCTGCTAAGCTGCTTCAGTCGTGTCCAACTCCTAGAGATCCCGTAGATGGCAGCCCACCAGGCTCCCCAGTCCCTGGGATTCTCCAGGCAAGAACACTGGACTGGGTTGCCATTTCCTTCTCCAATGCATGAAAGTGAAAAGGGAAAGTGAAGTTGCTCAGTCATGTCTGACTCAACGATCCCATGGACTGCAGCCTACCAGGCTCCTCCGTCCATGGGATTTTCCAGGCAAGAGTACTGGAGTGGGGTGCCATTGCCTTCTCTGGAAAGTTACACATATGTGGTAATAAATTTATGTTGCCCATGTCCCAACAGTTTTACCCAGACAAATCTGAAGAGAGGAAGCATATAAAGTCATAAGTGTATTAGAATGAATAAAAGAATTGAGCATTTTTCAAATTCCAATTTTTCTAGCAAATTATTGCTGGTGGTTGCTGAACTACAGGAAAAGCATTCTGTTTTTGTTATAAGGCTTGAATTTATCATATAATTCAATCTCTTTCTCTCCATCAATCCTCTAAACAGACTTACTCAAAGATGGTACAGGCCTTATGTAAGGTTCATTTCCATTTTCCATCTTTGGTAGAACTGCTAATAAGCAGCCCAAACTAGAGAGAAGAGCCAGGAGAAAAACAAAGACCTAGAATCAGCTACAGCTGAATAATTAGCACTTGAAAAGCGACAGCCCTAAAAGTAACCAAAAGAGAGAATAGGTGGGATCTGTCCGTTTTCCTTCAGAATCTTATTTCAGGTCTTGAGTTTTTCTGCCTCACAAACTATCTCCATGAAGAAAAAAAAACAACCAAGTACATTAATTTAGAGGCAATTGTCTTATTTGATGTCTTTAATAGCACATATAGCATTGTTTTTTTTTTTTTCCTTTTCACTTTTACTTTCCTGCTTGAGGTTTTTCCTTAGCTCCCAGGATCTACACGCTGAACTCTTCATTTATTAAGTCACATTTCCAAGGGGGAACAGGTCAAATAACTTTACAATCAAAACCCAAACCTAAACAGATGGCTCCTTCATACCAAGAAAATGCAAGGACTCATAGGTCTCCTGTGGTAATGGGATTTGGCCTGAACACTAAGGGATCTCAGAGTCAGCGAGTTGGAGTGCAGGCCTGGGAACCAGGCATCATGGGCTCTCTGTTCCATTTCAACTCCAAGCCAACTGACTGCATGCTCTTCCAGCCAAGCATTACTCCAGGATGTGCTCAAAAGATGCATGCCTAGAGAAAATCATGGGCAGGCTGATCACATTCTCCAAGAGTGGTCTTTGAACTACCAGCTTGCCTGAAAACGTGTTAAAGATGACGTTTAGATGCACGTAAAGATGGAGTCCTGGACTCCATCCCCAACACTCTTTAGTCACCCTTGGAAACTGCTTTTTCAACAAGCTGATCAGGTTATTTTTATGCTCACTGAAATATGAGGACCACTTCTGGCCACTTGGTACTCAAAGGTGAACTTGAGACCAGCATCATCTGGGAGACTGTTAGAAATGTAGAATCCCAGGCCCCATCTTAGAACTCCTGAACCAGAATCTGCATTTTCACAAGATCCCAGGACTTCCCAAGTGGTCCACTGGTAAAGACTCTGCACTCTGGCTGCAGGGGGTGCAGGCTTGATCCCTGATTGGGGGAACAAAGATCCCACACGTCAGTGGCCAAAAGAGAAAAAAAAGATTCCCAGATAATTCCTTAAAGTTTGAGAAATATTTTGATAGGATAGTTCGGTCTTACAACCTAGTTCTCACCAGCTGGGAAAAGAGATAATACAGTAACACAAAAGGGACTCATCTCAATACTAAACTACATACTAGAAATATCAAGGAGTTTTTTAACAATCACTGACATCTCAGCCCTGCTGCTGCTGTTAAGTCGCTTCAGTCGTGTCCGACTCTGTGCAACCCCATAGATGGCAGCCCACCAGGCTCCCCTGTCCCTGGGATTCTCAAGGCAAGAACACTGGAATGGGTTGCCGTTTCCTTCTCCAATGCATGAAAGTGAAAAGCAAAGGGAAGTCGTTCAGTCATGTCCAACTCTTAGTGACCCCATGGACTGCAGCCCACCAGGCTCCTCCGTCCATGGGATTTTCCCAGGCAAGAGTACTGGAGTGGGGTACCATTGCCTTCTCCCTCAGCCCTACTAAAGGCCAATTTAATCCATCCTCTGGAAGTGGTATCTGGGCATCTATCTGTTTTAGAGCTCCAGAGTTAATTCCAATATACAGCCAGAATTGAGAACCACTGGTGGCGCTAGGTGTGAAGAACCCACCTGCCAATGCATAAGACACAAGAGATGCAGGTTCGATCCCTGGGTTGGAAAGAACCTCTGGAGGAGGCCACCACAACACACTCCAGTATTCTTGCCTAGAGAATCCTCATGGAAAGAGGAGCCTGATGGGCTACAGTCCATGGGGTCGCACAGAGTATGACACAACTGAAGCGACTTAGCATGCATGCACACACACGTCCCAGTGAAGCAAAATCCAGAACCCAAGCTTGAAGTCCTACATACAGGGCATCAGGCTAAGTCTCACTCCCCTAAAAAGCAATCTGGCATTTGCCTAGTAACAAGGGATTCCTAAAATATTTGCCTTTTTCTAAAAGGCGGCTTTGGCCTTTTTGAACGGTTACTCATTGTCCATGCCTCATAAAAAAATACACTGGGCCTCCGCTGTTCAGGAGCTGAGAAGCAGCATCCCACGCCTTTGTTAATTGAGGCCGGGGTCCAGGCATCCTCACGATGGGAAATGGCTCCTTCTGAGGCAACGTTACTCTCTGCTTTCTCTGCCCCATGGGATTTGTGATTCTGGACAAGGCATATGCCTTCTCACCATGTCATTTTCCTCATTTGCAGAGGCAAAACACAGTGTCCATTGATTCCTCTGGTTAAGCTGACTGGTGCCCCTGGCTCGTGTCCAGTGACTATTTCTCTTTGCAGCAATCCTCAGCTGGGGGTGAGCCAGAGGGAGATGGCTGCCCATTTAGAGCCTCAAGCCCCAGTGCTCTCTGTCCTGTAAGCTCTCCAAATGCTGGCTAGTTCAGCTGACTCTCTTCAACCCACACAGGTCCATCAGAAAGCTTTGGGACAGGGTTTGAGAACAGAAATGCTACCCGATTCTTTTGAAATGTCTGAGTTTAGTTGAAGTCCAGACTCTGGTAGAGCCATGCCCCTAGCCCAGTCCCACCCTGACTTTCTTTTTCCCCCCACAGGAAACCCTAATTGGTCTGGATAAATTCTCTTGAACTCAAATTATAACTGTAGCACATGTACTCATTACCTCTATTTCTATAATTATTGATAACTTGTTTCTTTTTAATATCTCCATATCATATGCAGTTCCTTATCTTCTCTCTGCCTACTATGAATATGCTCAGTTGTGTCCAAGCCCCTGGGCTATAGACCAACAGACTCCTCTGGCCATAGAATTTTCCAGGCAAGAATACTGGAGTGGTTGCCATTTCCTCCTCCAGGGGAACTTCCCGACCCAGGGATTGAACCTGAGTCTCCTCCATTGGCAGGTAGATTCTTTACCACCGAGCCATCTGGGAAGCCCCTTGTACCTACTTTTACTGATAATATTGGGTGCTTGCTATGTGCCAAACACATTATCACATTATCCTCACATCCATCTTTTGAGGTAGGTGCTATTAGTATGCCAGTTTTACAGATACAAAATTGAGATTTAAATAAATCAAGTGACTTGCTCCAGGTTCCACAGGGTAAAGAGGCAGAAATTGGACTTCACCCACATCTATGTGATTCCAATCATATACTGCTACAAAACAGATCATACTGCTATTTCAGGAAGTTTCTCAATCCCTCACTTCAAGTTTCTGAGCTTCCTTGAGGCAGGATCTCTGCAACCAGATCTTCCCTTCTGGCTCTGCTTGTTTGGGAACTGGCTACAGTGGGTGCCAGCGTCAAAAGACTGGAATCAACAAGAAGGGTAGGGAGAATAGGCAGGGAGAAAACTTAAGGTTCCTATTTTGTACCATATATCAAAATAAATCCCATATGAATCAAAAAAATTAACAATTATTATTGAATTAAACAATACAAGTACTAGAGGAACATGTAGGCAGAGAGAAAATCCTGAGGTAGGAAGAAGAGCTTTATAGAATGGTTACCAAAGGCAGAAACTATAAATTAAAATATTAAGAATTTCAATTACACAAAAACTTCAAATGAAAATTTAAATGTGAAAAGCAATTGACAACTTGGGGGATGATGCAAAACAGAGGAGGAAGAATTAATAGACTGAATACATAAAATACTCTTACAAAGCAGTTAAGTAAAGATGAATACTCCAATTTAAAAATAGTCAAAGACAAAAGAACAAAAAGACTAATATTCATGATTCTTGATGAATTCTGGCAACAGACTTTTACATTCTCTGCAGGTGAGAGTATGAATTGACATAACCTTTCTAAAGGCCAATTCAACAAAATGTGCTAAAACTTTTATTTTTTTTTTAATGCAGAGCAGTTAACCCAACTGTTTTGAGCTATAAGTCTTAAGGAAATAATTAAGGACATGCATTGTGAGCCATGGGCTTCCCTGGAGGCTCAGATAGTAGAGAATCTATCTATAATGCCGGAGATGCAGGAGGTGTGGTTTCCAATTCCTGGGTTGGGAAGATCCCCTGGAGAAGGAAATAGCAACCCACTCCAGTGTTCTTGCCTGGAGAATCCGAGGGACAGAGGAGCCTGGTGGGCTATAGTCCAGGGGGTCGCAAAGAGTCTGACTCCACTGAGCAACTGAGCATACATGCACAATAAACCTTCACTGATTTTTGTAATGAGAACAAAAAATAGAACAGAAATTACTAAAAAAAAAAAAAAAAGGAATCACAGAGCCCCAAGTCCAGTCTCTGGGCCACCAAGAACAGGAGGGCCCGACTGAGTCATACAGCTGACCCACACACTTCTCAGGGAAGCTGACCTCTTCCCCTCAGCACCCTGCTGGTCCCACCGAGGCTGGTCCTTCCCTGAGAACAGACAAGTCATCAGCCCCCAGCTCTTCCCACCCTTCTTGAGTGAGATCGGCCCCCAGCACAGGTCCTTGCCCTGGAATCTGGACGCATAGACACGGGCTGACCCTGCCAGAAGAAGGTCCAAGAGGCAGCACAGGGGCCTCACTCCAGGCTTGGCCCCTGTTGTCCACACATGGGTTTGTTTTCCGCAGATAGATTTCTCTCCCAGCCTAAAAACACCCTTTTGACTCTCCTGCCCTTGGTGAAGATTCACTAGAGACTGAGGTGGCTGCTGCTGCTCTCCGCAAGTGCGGACGGCCCAGCCTCGCCAGTACTCGGGCTGCCGCCTCCCTCACTGTCCCGGACCAACCCCGGAGCACGCCTCAAATTGCCCCCAGGAGGCAGGAACGCCAGCGGACCGCCAGAGTGGCGGCGCGGTGGCCAGGAGCCACCCCCGAGGCCCGGGCGCTGCTGGGAATTCATCTGCGTCCTGTTGCTGGTGCCCAGAGAGGGGACCAGGGCTCATCCAGCCGGAATCGGTAGGGGAGGCGCGCCCAGCCCAGACAGTGGGCTGCAGGGACCCCGCAGCGGCCCGCCTCCACCCCACCCCCGCCCCCTCTCTGTGCCCGGAGGCTCCTGGCCGCCGCCGCTTCCTTCTCCTCGGGGTTGGGGGGAACCCCCGAGACCCCCATGCTGCCCGGAGGTCTGTCCAGGGTCTCTGGGCGAGGTCATCCCGGGACGTGAGTTCCCGGCCCTCCCGGAGTCCCGGACTTCCCCGATCACAAAAGGCACCCTCCGCCTCAGCCGTGGCCCGCGGGGACCCTCCCGCGCCATCCCTGGGGACTGCCTCGTCCCCACCCCACCCCCTCTGCCTACTCTGCCTGGCGCGCCCACATCTAGGGGTTTTATGCACGCTCCCTCACTTTGGACTAACATAGGGATCTCGGATCCTGACGCCTCCTCCAGTGAGGCCCGGACGCCAGAGCCCGCAAAGCCCAGGCTTCGCGAGGAGCGAGGGGGCGGGCGGGGGCGGGCGGGGGGTGGAGAGGGAGGAAAGGGGGTGGTAGCTGCAGGGCCGGGTCCGCTGCCCCGGAACGCGGGACTGGAGGTCTCTTATGGACACAGCGCCAACCCCACCCCCGCATGACTGCCGCGGGGAAAGCCAGGAAGAGGAAGGGGCTCCCGCTTGCTCGGGGCACAGGGAGCTGCTGGGCACGCGAAGAAACCAACTCAGGTGCTCTGAGCAAACGGGAAAAAAAGAGGTGACGGTCCCGCAATTAGACCTCCTCAGAGCTGCAGAGTTCAGGAAAGGCCATAAGTAGTTCACTAAAGAGCAAATTTTAAGAGGGGAAATTTGAGACAGTAACAGCAGCAGCATCTGGAGGAACCGCGGGGCGCGGGTGGGGGTGGGGGTTGTGAATCAGACTTTTGCAGAGAGACTCAGATTTTGCAATAGGCACTTAATTAAAAATAAAATATATTGATGTAGTAGGCAAGTCGCGTTCCTGGGAAGGTAAAAATACAGTGGACTCCCCCACACCCCAGATGCTCCACCTGCCTGCTGTAATTACAGGGCTTCAGAGAGGAGGGGAAAAAAACGACAGAGAGAAATCTGCTTGCATATTTTTCTTCTATTGTGCTGGACTCATTTGAATTATAATGTGTTGCAGGCCAGGGTAGGAAATTTTGTGCCTTGAATAATGAATCCCCCTGGAGCCCACGGTACCTGTACTTCTCCTTAGTGTCCTCTGAGAATAACGTGTTCGACATTCAAGTGACGGCGCTGGAAAGGATTTCAAAGCCCCGGAGCCCAGCCCGCTCTGCGCCCTGATGGCTCTTCTGCCTGCCCTCTCTTTGGCTTCCAAATGCAGCAAGTTCTTTCTTTACTTAAAATATGTTCTTCTTTTTCACGGGTCCTGGCTGTCCACAGAAACACAGTCCAGATAAGCAGGCTCTTCTAAATTTGAATCAGCCCTTCTAGTACAAAGGTTCCACGCTGCTAAGGTCCCCAGTATACTACCTGGAATTTTTTTTTTAATGGAAAAACCAGGGACCAGAGAGGTGCAATGTCTTGTCCCAAGCCAAAATAGGCTTTTCTGATGTTGATATTGTTTGACTGACTCAGGCTGGCTTTCCAGGAGGAAAAAAAAAAAAAAAAGTAAACACACAGTAATTTAATAAAACAGACATGGTTTAAGTTGTAAGCAGTATCCGAGCCTTTGGGACACTGCATGGTGCTGAGCAGCTATTTTGTAGAGGTTTGAAGTTAAGGGGCAAATGCTGGGGAAAATACTCAGGAAAATCTCAGAAAGATGAGAGAATAAAAGTTGTACAAAATGATAGAAGCAAATGGTCTTTCATGCCTAAACTTTCAGTTTTGTTTTTAGTTGAGCTTTCTTTCTAATTTGAAATAGATTCAAAGCTTTTTTAAAAACAAGTAACTTTTTGGCCAGATATATTAGGATATATCCATATAATACCATAGAACCAATTTTTAAGTTCTTAACTGATATGGAAGGATTTCCAAGATACATTACTGAGTAACAAGCAAATATACTATTATTTGAATGAGATGAAAAAAATCAAAGGAGAGTATATATGCATATTTGTAAAGCAGTAGACTATCTCTGGATGAACATTGCTTTTGGGGATGGGCTGGGAGGACAGAGAGAGGGGACTGTCCTCTTTATCTAAATCCTTTGTCTGTTTTTAAATGATGTAAATTAATTACTTGTTTAAAAAAATAAATAAAACCTGATAAATAATTAAACTCATTTAAGCTATAATACAGTCCAGTCAAGACATGGTGATGGAGGAAGGGATAGCATGGTTAATTGTTAATCCTGATTTTTTTTAAAGGTAATTGTATTCATTACTTCCTCATTTTTCATTGAGTCTGTTAATAACTTGCCAAAGGCAACTGATATGAAGTTTTCTTTTCTGCCTGCCCCTTCTCTCTAACCAAAGCACAGCCAGGCAGGGAAATAACATGAAAATGGGCTAGAGGAAGGAAGAGAATAAAGAAGTAAAGAACAGGTTTAATCAGCAAGTTAACAAAGGACAGCTGACTACATTCCTTTACTTTCTGAGCTGGGACATTTCTTGTGTGTCCTGAGAACTATTTCAGGACTATGTTAAGTCCCCACTTATTAACATTCTGAGAGCTTTGAGCTGAAAAGCAGAGAACCCCAAAGCCTGGGAAAGGCAAGAACTCGGCCAGACCTTTGGGTCTGGCTGAACCATCTTGAAACAGCTCTTTAGAGTCTGCTGTACCACTTTGAGAAGCCACAAAGAGCAGGGAAACTTAGAGGGTCATCCCTGTGGTCTGAGATGTTCCCCTCCAAAACCTCTCAATCCTGTATCTAAGAAGCTTGGCTTTGCAGTTCAGCTGATTCCCAAGATACAGACAGTGAGCCCAGCTGGGCCCCAATAGGGGCCGTCCTCCCAAAGACAAAACTGGAAACTTCCTGTCATAGGTTCTTCCTACTACTCCCACCTGCCTCCCAGCCAAAAAACCAAAACATCAAACAAGCAATATTGTAACAAATTCAGTAAAGACTTTTAAAATGGTCCACATTAAAAAAACTAAATTCAAAAATTTTTAAAAATCAAAGCAAGCAGACCAAAGCAAACCCATACACACAAAAACCCTTCTCTTTTTTCCACCTGCTCTCTGATTCCCTTTCACAGAGCCCAGACCTTCCTTTCTCCACTAAGAGCAGGGTTTCTTAACCTTGGCACTATTGAAATTTTGCACCAGATAGTTCTTTGTTATCAGAGAGCTGCCCTATATATTGTAGGCTGAAGTGAAGTAAAAGTGACTCAGTCGTGTCCGACTCTTCGTGACCCCATGGACTATACAGTCCATGGGATTCTCAGGCAAGAATACTGGAGTGGGTTGCCATGCCCTCCTCCAGGGAATCTTCCTAACCTAGGGATCGAACCTAGGTCTCCCACATTGCAGGCAGATTCTTTACCAGCTGAGCCACAGGGAAGCCCAAGAATACTGGTGTGGGTAACCTGTCCTTTCCAGCAGATCTTCCCAACCCAGGAGAACGAGGGTCTCCTGCATTGCAGGCAGATTCTTTATCAGCTGAGCTATCAGGGAAGCCCATATTGTAGGCTGGTTAGCAACAGTCCTCACCTCTGTCTACTGAGGGCCTGTGGCACCCCTCTCCAAGTTGGGCGATGTATATACATATTTGTTAGGAGTCAGAGATAAGGTGGGCTTCCCTGGTGGCTTAGATAGTAAAGAATTTACCTGCAATGCGGGAGACCTGGGTTTGATCCCTGGATTGGGAAGATCTCCTGGAGGAGGACATGGCAATCCACTCTAGTATTCTTGCCTGGAGAATCCCCCATGGACAGAGGTGCCTGGCAGATAAGGCAGAAGGCAGGTAACATCAAGATGCTGTGCTAAATGCTTTCATTTACCCTTCCACATCCACTCTCCACCGTTCACCCTGCTCTGTGCGTCAGAAAGGTGACTCTCATGAACTGCATTCATAGGCTCGTCAACACGGTCTGTCTCTCGCTTCTGGTTAGGTTTGGCCAATGGGAAGAACTGGCTGGAGTGGAGGGGCAGGGAGGGTATGAGATTGATTGCTCTGAATCCTTGCTGGCCAGCCAGATCGTGGCTGATTGACTGCTTCTCTCTTCCACAGGCCAAAGCTTCTATCAGGAGACTGCCCCAAAGAGCCACAGCTCTCTCTGGCATGCAGGAACTGCTCATTCCCCTAGGCCTTCAGGCCTAAAGGGTAACAGTTTCCTGGGGTTGCTAACTCCAGGATAATACACCACCCATCACTGGTTTCCCTAAACCCTGCTCACATTTTTAGTAGTCATCCCTTTATTAAAATCTCCCCAAATTAGTTGGAGTATGCCACCTGCTTCCTGCTGGGCCTAACTGATACAGATGATATGGGAAATCATTTGTTGGAGGGGTTGTTGGTCTGAGACAAGATTTAGGAATTCCTGGATTCTTTGACCAAACATCCAGTACATTGCAATGCCTTGAAGCAAAGTGATTATAGTACCCTTTCTCTATTTCTCTCCCAATAACCAAACACAGGCTTAAGAGCTTCTACTCTTAGGAAACTTGAGAAAACATTTGCCCTGATAGCAAGAGTAGAGGTTGTCCAGGTCACACCTGGCCTTCTCACAACAGACATGATCGAGGACTAAATCACAGCATGAGAGAGAAAAAAATAGCAAGATCTTCCCCCAAGAGAGCAAGCTGTGTCTCCTTTATCAGTTAAGCCACACAAAAGGAAGAGGAAAATATTGGCATGTTCAGTCAAGTTCAGTTCAGTCTCTCAGTCATGTCCGACTCTTTGTGATGCCATGGACTGCAGCACGCCAGGCTTCTCTGTCCATCACCAACTCCTGGAGCTTACTCTGGGCATGTTAACCCCTTTGTAAGTGCATTATCTGGAAAACGAGTGTCTTCTAATTGAACATCAAACTTTCTTCATAGACATAGAATGTATCCGTCTTAATTCTGATGTGTCCAGGAGAAGAAGGAAAATATGAGCAAAGGGGTGTCCTCTTCATCGTCCCCAGGGCTGTCTGGGTTGGACAGACAGAGGCTGTCCCAGGCCTCAGCCGCCAGGAGGTGGGAAGGAGCAGAGCTCCTGTGTGGCTCTGACCCGCGAGCCCCAGTGATGAGGAGGGCAGGTGCGGCAGGGATGAACCCAGGGAGCCAGCTCTGCATCTGGCCATGCTGCCTCTGGGCCAGGCTAGGACAACAGCCTCGATTGTCCCTCCCAACAGTAGCCCTGCTGATCCCAGAGAAAAGAAAACCATGGGGCCATTTGGATCAGGACTGCACAGGAAGAATGCTGCCCTTTCTCTGCAGCTCTGGGTCCCAGAGTCATGGAATCAACAGCTCAGAAGCTGGCAGTCCCCTCGAAGGCCTGGGCAGCCTCTCCCATGATCACATGGCCCAAGACACTCTGTTCTTTGTGACAGCAGCTTGGCTGGGTGGGCTGAGGACCTCTGCAGACAAAGATGCTTCAGGTGGCCCCTGAACCTCCCTGGAAATTGATGGAAAGGCTTCTCTCCCCTGGGCTGTGCCTGCAGCCTGCCCTGCTCATCTGGTCTCTGAGTGCCCCCACAACCTGATGCTTGGCTATTGTTCACATTAGAGACAGCTCCTCATCTGATGCTAGAGACAGCATCAGGCTCAGTGAGCACAAGGGCAGCACGGACGCCCTCGGGCCTTTTGCCTCATGCAGCTAACGTCAGAGATGTTTTATTAAACGAGAGTTGAGGTCACATTGCTTCTTGGATAAAAGAACTTTGCTTCAAAGAAATTTACTTGCTAAACAACACTAGGAAAATTGCCAGAGTGTCACTAGGCACAGCCAGCCACTTTTGAGCTGCCCAGTGTTTCCAGAACTGCCAAGTAATTCACTCACATTAGATCGGGACTCCAGAGAGCTGAGCGCAGAAACTCGTGGACCCCCAGTTTTCCCCTCCATAAGAGCACAGAGGCTGGACTACATGAACCTCTAAGCTATTTCCAGCTCGACGCTCCATTCATAGTTGGGAACATCCTGTCTCTTGGCACCTACTAAGGAAAAGGTAGCCAAGAAGGAAAAAGAGGAGGGGCATCTGTGGGGGCAGACCGCCTGGGTTCAAATCCCAGCTCCACGACTCGCCATCTGTGTAACCCTGAGCGAGTTACTTCATCTCTCTCTCCTTCAGCTTCCTTATCTGAAAAGTGGGAAAAACGTTAGTACCTGCTTCATGGGGTTGTCGTGAGGCTCAGATAGAATAACACCTGCCAAGCATTTTGAAACACACCTAGCACAGGGCAGGCGCACTGTGAGCATTTGCTATTTTCATTGCTCTCTTTGCTTGCACAGAATTCCATCTGAGTCTTTTCCTGTCACTAGTGCAGCCTTGCTAAAAGCAATTTGGCAAATGGGCTCTCACAGGGCAGAGAATGGTATTTTTCTGGGGGGATTGAAAATAATGCCAACTTTATTCCCTTCTCAGCTAGCATTCTCTTGGGCAGGGAAGGAGGCTTAGCGAGGAGCTGCAATGCCTTACAAAACTTGGCAGGATGCCATTTCATCCAGATTGGAGAAGAAAGTGAAGCACAGAGAGGGGCGCAGTCCAGAGCCTCCCTGCAAGTCATGAAGAAGTGCTAAGCCTTCTGCCTGATCCTGAGTCTGTGGAAGGCTCCTTCATCTACCACCCACTTTCTAGCTCCTGCTTAGAAAGGCTTGCATCAAGTCCCAGGTCTGTGCCCAGAACATTCTACACACAGCTGATCAGCTGGGCCATGCCAGTGAGCCATCTTGCAGCATTTCTAGCGGCCCAGAAGCTACTCTAGGGGCCAAAGTGCTAGGCAGTGGCCGCAGCTGGATGGAAACTGAGGAGTCACTGGCTCCTTGGACCAGGAAAACCACCACAGAGGGAAGGGCAAGTCCAGAGGGCCCCTTGGTGGGGCTCCAATTTCAATGGACTAAGACCTTGGAATTCCAGCCCATACAGGGCCCAAGAGGCCCCATTAGCCAGCTAGTGCCTAACAGCCCATTAACAAATAGGAATTAGACAAGGCTCTGGGTATGTCCCGGAGAAGGCAATGGCACCCCACTCCAGCACTCTTGCCTGGAAAATCCCATGGACGGAGGAGCCTGGTAGGCTGCTGTCCTTGGGGTCGCTAAGAGTCGGACACGACTGAGCGACTTCACTTTCACTTTTCATTTTCATGCACTGGAGAAGGAAATGGCAGCCCACTCCAGTGTTCTTGCCTGGAGAATCCCAGGGATGGGGGAGCCTGGTGGGCTACCATCTATGGGGTTGCACAGAGTCGGACACGACTAAAGCAACTTAGCATCAGCAGCTGGGTATGTCCACTTCACTTCTTGAGATCCCACCCCCCTTCCCTAGCCTGCTCTGCCCTTTGTAGAAAGTACCTCTGGTTTCCCTTGTCCTCTGACTTCTGGTTGGGTTTGGCAATAGGAAGTAGTACCATGAGAGTTGAAGGCGAAACTCAAGTGAGCTCAGGGCATTCAGTTCCCTGGTCCTCACTCACCCCACTCCATCCTGACCTCTTTACCTAAAGACATAACCACCTTACCGGAGCATGTTCTCTGTGTCCTTCTGGGCTCTGATATAAGCCAAGTGCTAGGCCAAGGGCTTGTCACCCCATCAGTTTTGCCTTCTCTTTTTCTTTTTGCATATTCATGGAAAACAGATGGGGAAAAAGTGGAAACAGTGACAGATTTTATTTTGAGCTCCAAAATCTGTGTGGATAGTGACTGCAGACATGAAATTAAAAGACACTTGATCCTAGGAAGATCAAGTTTGTCTATGACAAACCTAGACAACATATTAAAAAGCAGAGACATCACTTTGATGACAAAGGTCTGTATAGTCAAAGCTATGGTTTTCCAGTAGTCATGTACGGATGTGAGAGCTGGACCATAAAGGAGGCTGAGCACCGAAGAATTGCTGCTTTCGAATTGTGGTGCTGGAGAAGACTCTTGAGAGTCCCTTGGACACCAAAGGGATCAAGCCAGTCAATACTAAAAGAAATCAACCATGAATATTCATTAGAAGGACTGTTGCTGAAGTTGAAGCTCCAATACTTTGGCAACCTGATGTGAAGAACTAACTCATTGGAAAAGACCTAATGCTGAAGGCAGGAGGAGAAGTGGACGACAGAGGATGAGATGGTTGGATGGCATCACTGACTCAATAGACATGAGTTTGAGCAAGTTCTGGGAGTTGGTGATGGACAGGGAAGCCTGGCATGCTGCATTCTGTAGGGTCACATAGAGCTGGAATGACTTACCAATTGAGCAACAACAACCATAAAGAATACCTATGACATGTATGCAAAATATGGTCACAACCCAACTTAAAACTATAAGCACATCAATGCTTTTGAAACTTTGTGTGTTTCACAGCCATGTTTCCATCACCAGACATGTACCCATGCAGGTAACACACACACACATGTAGTTCACTAAAGGCTGGGGAAAACAAATCACTTTCTTTTTCACTTGTCAGCTCAGGGTTGATAGCCTAGCTGGCACATCTGAACCAAGAGCCCATGTATTGGTAATGCCACGGAGTAGGACAGCCACACAAAGTCAGATCCTCAGTGGTGGAACCCAGGAGGCAGGGAACACAAGTCATTCTGATAGTCCCTTCTGCTTCCCAACGGGGAATGGGGACAGACTGCCACACACCCAGGACGCTGGGGCAGCTTTCCTTCCTTCCTGCTGTGATAATCATTACTGTACACAGACCAGCAATTTGGCGCCTCAGCAGCCAGACTCCTGGTAGGTGCCTGAGCCTGACCATTATGGAGGATATTATGATCGTGATTACAGGATGGCTGAGCCGTCCAGCAAAGTGACCGGTAATTTGCAATCTAATGGCCATTCAGTGGTGGGTAATATTATGGACCTAACCCTGCAATTGTAAAACAACCAGCCCTCTCTAATGTAGCAGTTTTCCCATCAAAAGCCCAGCCTTTGCTTTTGATTTCTGGCTAATCAGTAGCTGTGCCAGCTTTGGCTTCAGCTTTGGAGAAGCTAAACAAGGGAGCGTGAAATGATACACTCCTCTTAGGGCCCCTGAATGAGAAGTTTAGGCAGCTCTGTCAAGTGAAGGAAAAAGCAAGTGAAAGAAGCATCTGGAAGGCAATTTCATTTCTTAAAAGAGCAACAGAAGCTGGTCCCAAAGCTTCGCAGAATGTACCAAGTGTTTCCTGGGAATCTGGAAGACTGACATAGACAAGTGTGTGCACACGTCCATACCCACAGCCCATCCCATTTCTGGATGCACACACACACACACACATATACGTGCACCCACAGGAGAATACTGTTCTTTCCACCCAAGGTCGCTCACTGACAGAGACTCCCAGAACAGGTGCTGAAGGTCTCTGCTCCATGCTGGCCCAGTGCTGCTTGTGGGCCCAGCTCAGTTCCATCTGCCTCAGTGTCAGCGGGCCTTGTTGGGAGAGAAGTCAGTCTGATCACAGGCCCAGGTCATACGTGGGTCACAGTCCACTGGGACACTTGCATTTTATGCCACTCCTTAGAACCATACAGTGCAGTGGGTGGGAATGGTTGGCACTTATGAGTTCAAATCCATCACTAATGACTGGGGTGACCTTGAGCGGTCAACTTAGCCAAGAGTACATCATTAACTTTCTGCCCAACAAGGCAATGGCCTGGCTTTTCTGAAGCTCAGTTTCCTCAGCTATGAAACAGGGATGACATAGTACCTTCCCTGTCTCACAGAGGATATGCTGTGAACCAACTGATCTCTTGTCTGTGTAAGTGTTTTTGAAAATAAACTAGGATGTAGAGAAGCTAGGGAGCACTGGGTACTGGCCTGCGGGGGGCAATTAATAGCACATTCTGCCTCAGCTCCTCCCCCCTTATCTTAGCGCTTATGAGGAACCCCCTGATTAGTTGTTTGGCAAACCTCATCTGCATTCCGTGTTGGCACGTGCCTGCAGACTGGCTCTCCAGCTGTGTATTGACCATACTGTATTAACAGCCATGGCCAGGAGAACTCCAGAATGGAAGGAAGGAAGTGGGGAAAAAAAGGAGGGAGGGAAGGGATTGGAGAGGGAGGGGAGAAAGGGAGAAAGGCAACAGACTCGGTTGTCTCAACCTACAGTCATATTACAGGTGGAGAGTAGTGGCTTTCCAACACACACAGTGGGGTCTTACCTTTCCAATTCTGCCTTCTTTCCAAGGCAGAAAGGACACCTTGCCATGTGCCCCCCACAATTGCAAGCCATTCCCAACAAAGCAAAGCTTAATGAGCACAGAGTCTCCTCCTTTCCTTCTAGAACTGCACCAGGTCATTCCCAGAGCAAGGAGGCAGCAGGAGCAGGCAGCTGACTGATTAGTACACGGTGGTGGGACTTACTGATGGCGCCTCTCAGTTCTGGTTATAAATGATCCATGTGGTCAGAAAGGGACTATGACCTGTGAGTCTTCACCCAGCCCTGAGGTTCACCAGAGCCTGGTTGTGCCCCTCCTCTGACCTGCCCCACTGTTGCTGTCTCACCCAGGGACATGGGACAATCAAATGTCCACTCCAATGGGGCAGGGGAACATGGGAACCAGAGTCCAACAGGTAGATGGGTCAAGCCAAGAGAGACGGTGAGCAAGATGCAATTCCTATTGTCCCTGGCCTCGAGTCTAGATTTGGAGCGCCTGCCTGCAATAAATTCAGAGGAGGCTTGCAGTGGAACTGCAAGGGGGAAAAGGGAGGTAATTGATAAATAGCTAAAGAGAAAGAGATTGGGCAAGCAAGAAAGCAGATAGATTACCAAGAAAGAAAATAGATAACCCTAGAAACCATGGTGGACATTGGGTTGCCTCCTCCAAATCCCTTCCACCTTAGATGATTAATCTAAGTCCATAGAGTAATCCCACTGGACAAGCAACTGAACTGGAGTTTATGAAACATGGGGGAAAATTTCCTCCCTCTCAAGAGAAAGCCCTAGGAAAGGAAAGTCCTTCTTCCTTCAGATATTATTGCATTCACAATGTGATGACTGAAACAGTTGTAACCATCTTGCTACCAACCAGATGATGAAAGTGAAAGTTGCTCAGTCATGTCTGACTCTTTGTGACCCCATGGACTATACAGTCCATGGAATTCTCTAGACCAGAATACTGGAGTGGGTAGCCTTTCCTTTCTCCAAAGGATCTTCCCAACACAGGGATCAAACTCAGGTCTTCCTCATTACAGGTGGATTTTTTACTATTTGATGAAGTAAATATAAAAAATGTCAGAAGGGAGAAGCACAAAGAATATGGGTTCTTGATGACATCATTCATCTAAGAAACAGCCAAGCCTGGCATCTATCCAAACTGGATCTTCAAGTATGTAAGATAATGCACGTCCTTTGCTATGTTATACTGTGCTCAGTCGTGTCTGATTTTTGTGACTCCTTGAACTGTAGACTGCCGGGCTCCTCTGTCCATGGGCTTTTCCAGGCAAGAATATTGGAGTGGGTTTCCTCCCAATGGATCTTTGCAATGCAGGGATCGATCTCACATCCCCTGTGTCTCTCGCATTGGCAGGTGGACTCTTTACTGATGAGCCATCTGGGAGGCCTATGTGTGTCCTTTATACAAGCCCTAATACTGTCTCAGTAGGATTTTCTGTTAGTTGCCTCTTAGGCTAGCCACCTTACTTGATATAAGAACCCAAGTCAAGGGAAACCAGGACACTAAGGCCAGAGTGGACTCACATGCCACATTCCACACTGAACTGGTGAGGCTCTAACTGCTCCCTGTAAATCTAGGATCAGTCCCAGCATAGTGTGGAACCAGCTGAGTCTATAGGTGTGGAACTCCCAGTTTCAGCTGCCAGTCAAAGCACTAAGAGGGCACAGAGCCAGGCAGCCCATTATAAAAGCCCACTCCAGGGCTTCCAGAACACAAATGTCCAGACCAGTTGGGCTCTGCCCCTTCCCTGTAGGGGCCTCCCCTCAGCCTCCTCATCAGCCAGACTCCGCAGCTGCCAAGCATAGAGGCTGACTCCAAATGGGAACAGTGCTCCAAGCAGCCCCTCTCAGAATGGTATATCCCCTAAACATCTGGGGCTTTGGGGCACTTGTCCCCTTTAAAAGTCCTCATTCCAGAGCAATGGAAATAAGTACACATTGAGAAACATCATCTCTCCGACCCTCTGCTTGGCATGCTGGGGCAGCAAGAAGCTTGAGTTGCACGTGTTTCAGATGGGACTCGGTATTTCTGACTCTAGGTATAAAAGCCTTCTGAGTTCTCAGGCTGTTTGTGACTAGCTCTCTTTCAACAGGACAGGCAGGCCAAAGATCATTGTTGTTGTTCAGTCACTCAGTCGTTTCTGACTCTTTGCAACCCTATAGACTGTAGCGCACCAGGCTCCTCTGTCCATGGGATTTCACAGGCAAAATACTGGAGGGGTAGCCATTCCCTTCTCCAGGGGATCTTCCTGACCCAGGGATCAAACCTGTGTCTCCTGCTCGGCAGACAGGTTCTTTATTATTGACCCACTAGGGAAGCCTCAACAAACACTAGTATTGACTTAATTACCCATCAGAGATCTGTAGAATGCCCAGAGAAGTACCTCGGGAAGCACATCTCTCAGTTTAATGGTGAGGAAACAGAGGTCTAGAAATTTGAGAGGAGTTCACGGCACCACACAGTCAGTGACTGAGGCACGGCTAGAGTCCAGGTCTTTTCCCTCATGCTCCCGGTTTTTCTTTCCTCAGATATGACAAAGGTCTAGGTGGGGGTGTCAAGAACAGGTGGCTAATGCTTCCAAATTAATAGCGCTACTGCAAGGACCCTCTGGGGACAAGGCTGCTTTTACACCTAACCAAGTTTTTTTAATCATAAATCACGAGCAACAGTGTCGGTGTACTGTGCCGCTCAGTGGCCAGTAAGCACTTCTCTCCTAATCTGAGAAAGAGGAGAGAGTTTTTGCCATGGGCATGGAACCCAAGCTGCAAGAGCAATGTGTCAGCAGATAGTGTGGGCACAGAGCTAGTAAAGGGTGCCCTGGTGTGCAGCGGGCACACCGCCCCCAAGAACAGGCGCTGGGCACAGGCAGAGCCCCAGAGTCAACTCCATTCTGTTGTCTGGCTGCCTAGAGGGGGGGCCTTAGATGACAGCCATGTTCACATCCAGTGGGAGGTTGGGCTAGCTTCTCAGAGTCAAGGAAACTAAAGATCACCTTGCCCTCAAGAGGATCACAGCCCCCCGTGTAAGCTCCTCCCTCCTGATCTGTAAGAGTGGGTGAAACTGGGCGTTCGAATTTTTATTATCCAACGTGGTGTCACTATGACAAACCTACACATCGTATTAAAAAGTGGAGACATCACTTTGATGACGAAGGTCCATATAGTCAAAGCTATGGTTTTTCCGGTCGTCATGTATGGATATGAGAGTTGGACCATAAAGGAGACTAGCGCTGAAGAACTGACGCTTTTGAATTGTGGTGCTGGAGAAGACTCTTGAGAGTCCCTTGGACAGCAAAGAGATCAAACCAGGCAATCCTAATGCAAATCACCCCTGAATATTCATTGGAAGGACTGATGCTGAAGCTGAAGCTCCAGTGCTTTGGCCACCTGATGTAAAGAGCTGATTCACTGGAAACGACTGATGCTGGGAAAGATTGAGGGCAAGAGGAGAAGGGGGTGACAGAGAGTGAGATGGTTGGATGGCATCACTGACTCAACAAACATGAGTTTGAGCAAACTCAGGGAGATAGTGAAGGACCAGGAAGCCTGGTGGGCTGCAGTTCACAGGGGTCACAAAGAGTCGGACATGACTCAGCAACTAAACAGCAGCATTGTGTCACAGATACCATGGGAGAGGGGGAAGAAAGTCCCACAGGATGGAGAGCTCCCCCTCTTGGTGCAGCCCCTCCTCATTCTCACCTTCTCCCCAGCTCCCTGCAGGAGCTGACACAGAGGGTGTGTAGACTGTTTTGAACCCTGAGACTATAGAACTGGGGAGGACCTCAGAGATGACCCCAGGAGTTCCAGTGAAGGACTCTAGGGCAGGAACTATGTGTTAGGGACAAAATTAAGATTTCAGGTTTTCAAGCCCAATCTCCAGCGATTCTCATTCAGAAGGCTCAGAAATCTGCATATTTAAGAAGCTCTCAGGTGATCTCCCAACCACAGTAGTGAGTCAGTACTCCCTCCACAAGAGACGAACCTGTGGTCCAGTGATCCAAGTCACTCCCCTGGGAGGGCACAGTACCACAGGGGTCGCAGGCCACAGACACGACTCCTCCCAGTGGGGCTGAATATTAATTCTGTACCCCACTGGCTGGGAGACTTCAGCCAAAGTCTCCTCAACACTCTGACCCAGAAATTCCACTATTAGGAATTCTCAAAGGCCACAGGGCTCTGGCAGGAGTTTGTGATAGTAAAGGACTGGAACCAACATAATTTTCCATCAAGAAGAGACTAGTTGTATGAATTAAGGCACATCCACGCTATGGCACACTGTGAAGATTCTACATGGAAAAACAGCAAAACAGCAGGCTCTGCACGTGCTGCCATAAGCCACAAAAAGGCCAGGTGTGCTCCAAGGCCAACGTCTGTACCTGCATCCCCTCCTGCCCACCTCAGAGGCCTCTTCCTTCTCCCTCCACCCGTATGTTCAACAAAGGACCTCAGCCTGGTGGATCCCATCTCACAAATGCCCCTGGATTCACGCACTTCTATCCATGCTGCACCATTTCCGTGTGGATTCCTGTAGCGTCTTCCCAACCCAGTCTCCATGATACATCCTTACATGCAGATCTCTCACTCCAGTTCCTCCCCCATTAAATCCCTTCAGTGTTCACCTCTACCAATGCTTCAACAGGGCCCAGAAAGCCATTCCTAACCCCTGCATCCTTCCCCAGCCCCATCTGCTGCAACTTCCCATTCTCTTACCATACATTTTTAAGTCTTAAGAGGCATCACGTCTTCCCTTTTACCCCATATGTGAGGCACCCTTCCTCCTTGTTCCCCTACACACACTCCTTATTTAGCTAAGGTGTCATCTCCTTACAACTTGTCTTTAATCCCCCCCCTCCCACCATGCCGAGTCCAGGTGCCCCCATGAGATCCCCTTGCTTCGTCCATGATAACATGTTCCTTGCCACTGTCATTGCGTGATTCCTTCTCCATACATCTCGGGGCAACTTAAGCTCTAGGAAAGGAGATGCTAGGTCTACTTCGTTCGTAGGTCTCCAGGGTCCAGCACTACCATGATGCAGATGCTTAATAAGTATTTGCCCAATGAATAAATAATAGTGTTCACTGTACATGTGTGTGTGCTAAATTGCTTCAGCCATGTCTGACACTGTGCAACCCCTGTGGACTGTAGCCTGCCAGCCTCCTCTGTCCATGGGGATTCTCCAGGCAAGAATACTGGAGTGGGTTGCCATCCTCCTCTGGGGCGTCTTCCCAATCCAGGGATCAAACTTGTGTCTCTTATATCTCCTGCACTGGTGGGTGGGTTCTCTACATTGTATTAAAAATTATCTGAGCTTATCAGTGGTAAATTGTGTGTGACAGGTGCTGAGGACAGAAAGATGAAACAGTGTCTAGGACATAGGGAACTTTTTTTTAATGTCAAATAAGTACAGGATGGATCTTTTCCTCCTGTTGTATATTACACCACCCCAAGTTCTAACCAGTATTGGAGAGACACACAACATTACACAGTAATAACTCAAAGCCAAAGAAATAGGGTAGAGGAAACAAATACCGTCATAGAGGTTAAAGAATTAACATTCAAATTCTCCTTCAGAAAAACAGAGACGACTTTGAAAGTTGATTTATTTTTTCAAGCTATGAAGAGCATAACCTGAGAAAAATATTATTTGGAGAACACTAACCTATGTATCATGTACTAGTGTTGAAGATCAGCGTTTCTCTAAATGTATTTAGATTTCATGCAAGAATATAAAGCTTCCCAGGTGGTGCTAGTGGTAAAGAACTTGCTTCTCAATGCAAGAGACATAAGAGATGCAGAGTTTCATCCTTGGGTTGAGAAGATTCCCCTGGAGGAGGCCATGGCAACCCACTCCAGTATCCTCACCTGGAGGATCCCATGGACAGATGAGCCTGGTGGGCTATGGTCCCTAGGGTCACAGAGTCGGATACAACTGAAGTGATTTGGCACACACACAAGATATAAGCATCCTCTTTTTTAAACGTCTTTCTTTATTCCAGTTTTATTGAGATATAATTGATATATAGCCTTGTATTCGCTTAAGTGTAAAACATAAGGATTTGATACAAGTATATGTTATAAAATGATTACAAGAAATGTAGTCAGTGTTCATCACCTTACATGGTTACATTTTTTTTCTCTTGTGACAATTCATCTTTTTCTGTAGGGCACTCGTCACAATTTGCAAAAGTATGTTTAGCTGAGCATTTATTTGTTGAATATTTAGCTCTGCCATTTGCCTTTAAGCTATGATAAAGGTAAGAACAATGACTATCTTGTAACACCAGAACCCCGCACATGTCCAAGCCATTGGTAGGTGTTCAGTAAATATTTGTTCTCTGAATGAATGGATGCATGACTGGCTACATGCTTGAGTGAACACACAGAATGCAGCATGGGAGCTCGTTCATCCTTGCAAAACTACTGAGCATTAGATAGGAGAAAGTCATCATGAAACCACCCTGATGAAAGACACACACAAAAAGTGAGGATGAGCCAAGGTCACAAGTGAATCAGTTTTGTTTATTTTTAATGGATAGACAACCAAAAATATGGAACCAAGAGGAGAGATGCTGTAACAGACCACTGACCATCCATTCAGAGCACTGTTACACCACTGAGCTGTAAATAAAATCCTGCTTACCTAAACAGAGCTTGTGAGCTTATGTGTTGTTTGTGTTTTGCTTAGGCTGCCCAGCCAGCCTCCATGTCCAACTATCCCAATCAACTGCCGGCTACAATTAGGGAGTGCTGGAGAAAGGGTATTGGAGAGAAATCAGCGTGCATATTTTGTCTTCTATTGTGGCTGGCTCATTTGAATGATAATGTATTGCAGTCTGGGGTGTAACACAACTGCGCTGAATAATGAGGCAGCCCTGGACTCCAGGTACCTGAGCGGAGGTTAGTAGCCAGCAACAAAGCAGGGATAGCATCTTTGGGCAATAAAAGATGACCTCAGTGTGGGGGAGACAGATGCTAGGAAATACCCCACTGCAGGCACCATCAGGAGCTTCCAACATTGAGAGCTCATTTACTGTATTCATGGTCATTTTTCCAGCCGAGAGACTTAAAAGCATCTGGCTGGTGGCATCCTGAGGTGATGAAACATGTTGGGGAGGGAAGCGGGGGAAGGCCAGAGGAGGTCCAGAATCCCCCGTCCCCAAGGGACACTTAACACCCATGAGCCTGCTATTTGTCTTCCAGGATTCAGAAAAAAGCTTGGCTCAACTCAGGAGGACAGCTGAAGGGCTCTACCAGTTTGAGGATTTTCAAATGTCCCTTTATTTTTGTTAACATGGACATCCCTTGTAAGAAGCCCACCCGTGTGTAGACACCTGGTCCTGGAAACCTGAAGCCAGGTACCAAAAGCAGCATGGTACGTGATTCAGAGTGTAGTTTCTAGATCCAGACTGCCTGGGTTGAAGCCTGGCCCGCCACCTAGCAGCGGTGGGATAGTTGAGTGCCTCAACTCCTCCATCTACAAAATGCAAAGATGATGATAATAGCCATTCCCCTTCTCCAGGGGTCTTTCCAACCCAGGAATCAAACCCAGGTCTCCCTACACTCAGGCGAATTCTTTACCATCTGAGCCACCAGGGAAGCCCATAATAGTATTTACCTCCCACAAAAGTTTGCCGTAAGATAATCATGTAAATCAGTTACAGCAGTTGAAACAGTGCCTCATACATATTTAACACCTGATAAATATTAGTTGGGCTTCCCTGATGGCTCAGACAGTAAAGAATCTGCCTACAAAGCAGGAGATCTGGGTTCAGGGGTTGAGAAGATCTCCTGGAGAAGGAAATGGCTACCCACTCCGGTATTCTTGCCTGGAGAATCCCCTGGACAGAGGAGCCTGGTGGGCTACAGTCCATAGAGCTGAAATTTGTCAGACATGACCGAGAGACTAACACTTGGACGTTTCACAAGTAGTATTATCAGTTGTCCTTGGGCTTCCCAGGTGGAGAATCCACCTGCCAATGCAGGAGATGCAAGGGACACGGATTCAATCTCTGGGTGGGAGAAGGAAATGGAAACCCACTCCAGTATACTTGCCTGGGAAATCCAGGGACAGAGGAGCCTGGCGGGCTACAGTCCATGTGGTCAGAAAGAGTTGGACACAACTGAGTGTGCACGCACACACACACACACACCAGCTTTCCTCTGCAAATGCCAGGAGACACTGGATCTCCAGGTGGAACAGCATGTCTGAATGGGATCAGTGTAGGCTCTGGAGTCAGACTGATCAGGGCCCCACTCAGTTACCTCCCAGCTGGGTCACCTTGGGCAAGCAACTTAACCCCCTGAGCCTCAGCTTCCTCATATGTAAACAGGAATGTCTACCAGTAACTCTGGAGAAGGAAATGGCAACCCACGCCAGTATTCTTGCCTGGAAAATCCCATGGACAGAGGAGCCTGGTGGGCTACAGTCCATGGGGTCGCAAAGACTCAGACACGACTGGGCAACTTCACCAGTAACTACTTCATAGTGTTGTTGTGAGGGACTGACTACATAATACAGCCACTGAAGACAGTGCCTGGCACAAAGCACACTCAGTGAATGCTGTGTAATAACAATGCCAGTGCTGTGCTACCATCATCATTACAAACCACCACAAGGTGTTTGGTTTTTAAACAGGCAATGGTATGCCATGAAATGTTCATTTGAGGAATTATCCGTCCCAACCTGTGTGCCTGAAATCCTCCCTGTCAGCAGGTTGCAAAGTGGACTGGAGAGGGTAAGTCCTGGGAGGGAGTACCCAGTTAAGGCTGCTGCAATGATAAAGCAGAGGGTGGTAACTGCAGAGTCATCCCTTGAACTTCCTTAACCGGGCCTACTCATTGCAATTAACTTTTTTATTTCTGTTTCTTGGTTTTGCTATGCCATCCCTTTCCCTGGGGGTACTGATAGATAAGGTCTAGTTTGCTTGAGAAAAAGTGACGATGTAAGTGAAAAAAAAAAAATCCCTAACACCCCGTATACATCCTCCACTTAAACATGTATCATTTAATTTGTCTCCACTTAAATATGCCACCCAACTGTATTAATAATAAATTATAGCACCAAGATTGCCTAAAACCTTTCTGGAATACTACACGTCATTAATACACAGGGCTCCTCTCATAGCTCAGTTGGTAAATCTTCTGCCTGCAACGCAGGAGACCCGGAGTTCGATTCCTGCGTCGGGAAAATCCCCTGGAGAAGGAAATGGCAACCCACTCCAGTATTCTTGCCTGGAGAATCCCATGGAACAGAGGAGCCTGACAGGATCCAAGAGTCGGATACGACTTAGCGACTAAACCACCAACCACCAAGTTATGTTAGTGACTTGGAGCTGGAGGAGTGGAGGAGGGAGTGACAATAGGTAAAGTCATTTTGAATCTGTACCTGGACACCTGTGCTGATAAAGGCATCCCGGGTACCAATCCCGTAACCTTCTGTGTCCTGAGTTGCAAAACCTCATGGGAACAGTGAGCCTGCAGCTGCTCCCTGCCCCATCTTTGGTGCTCACGCCCCACCCCTGCTTTCATTCAGTCATTTCTAAACGCTTTTCATGCAGGAGTGAGGGCCCACCCCACTGGGCTCCACTGTTGGAGTGACGGACACACCTTCTCCCTCATCTCCCGGGCTTGTCAGTTGAGCCCAGATACGTGAATGGCAAAACAGGCCTAACTGGAGCCCAGACAGTGCTCATCATCCTGTCACTGGGACAAAGGAAGGAAATTCCATTATGTCACCTTCTACAAGCAAGAGACAGCGACAATTTCCTCGTAAACACTATCCTGACACTGTTATGATGTATCTCAAGCACTTCTAATCAGTATGGAAGCCGGAGAGACTGCGGAAGCTCTTCAGCCTCAAAGACGCAATTCAGTGCTCTCCTGTTGTTATTGAAATAACCTGGCTAAGAGCATACCACTTTCTGCACCCATCACATTATATACATATATATATATGATATGTTGGTTACTCTGGGTGAGCATAGAAATCAGAAATATTTAAATTCAGCTACCACATTTTCACCTGTATTTACTCACTGTCCTTTCTGTATTTCTTCTCCTCCAAATTATAAAAAGGGAAAAGATTTTTATTTCTCCAATTTTGAAAAGGAAAAGTACTTTCATTTTTAAGTTGTGAAGAGAGAGAAGGCTTTTCTTTCTGTAACTTCTTACTGACAGCAGCAATTTGGGCTTGGGTTTCTAAAGGTTTGGTTAATACTATCCAACTATTAAAGTGTTTGTTTAAAACTGGCTTGTTCTCTCTCTACAAATTACTTATTAATTATAAAGGTAACCACCTTAACCATGTGATCAAACATAAAATATTACCAGTAAGAGGACAAACTGACATCATGTACCTCCTGATATGATATATTCAGAAAGAAAGAACACCACTTAAGTGATAATCCTGCCAACACAGTCATCAGTTCAGTTCAGTTGTTCAGTCATGTCCGACTCTGCAACCCCATGAATCATGTGGAAATATCAGACAAATCCAAATTGAGGAAATCTATAAGACGTCTAGGCTCTACTCTTCAGAAAAGTCTATGTCATGGAAAAAAAAAAATAGCCAGACTGAGAAACTGTTCTAGATAGGAGACTTAAGAGGACTGTATGTAAGACTGCAGTATTGGATCAATGTTAAATTTTAAGAATTTGATAGTTTTATGAGACTGTTTTCTTCTTAGAGATACATATGAAAGTATTTGGGGAGTAAAGTCTGCAACTTACTCTCAAATGGTTTAGCAAATAGTAATAAAAATATGTATATGTTTGTTAATGTGTATGTTTTATTATTTATACACATAATATATATGTGTATATATTTTATTAAGAGGACAGTATACAGTCCTCTTAAGTCTTCTTCTATCTAGAACAGTTTCTCAGTCTGGCTTTTTTTTTTTTTTTCATGACATACACTTTTCTGAAGAGTAGAACCTAGTTGTCTTATAGATTTTCCTCAATTTGGATTTGTCTGATATTTCCACATGATTTAACTCATGTTATGACTGTGTTGGTAGGAGTATCACTTAAGTGGTATTCTTTCTTTCTGAGTGTATAAGGACAAATATATATAGAGAGAATATGAATATGGAAAAACATTAACAGTTGATGAGCCCATTTAAAGGATAAATGGGTGTTTGCTGCACTAATCTTACAACTTTAAGTTTAAAGTTTTCAAAATAACAAGCTGGGGTAGGGGCATGAAGAGAGTCTATTTACCAAATGAAGATAGAATATCAGAGAAAATACAGAAGAATATCTTTCTAACATTAAAAGTAGGAAAGCATTTCTTAAACAGAACACTAAACACACCAAGCATAAAAGAAATGTTAGTAAATTATATTACATTGTATTTAAGAATTATTTTCATTAAGTGAAACTTTAAAAGGTAAAAAGTTAAGTCAAAATTGATAAAAGATATTTGCAATGTACAAACCTACAACGTTATGGTATCCAGAATATATAAAGAATATTTTTATACTAAGTCAAGTGAAAATTGAGCAAAATGCATAAACAAGTATTTCACAGTAGAGGAAATACATGGTTCATAAATATAAAAAAAACTGCTCAATCTCAATAGTGATTAGGGAAATTAAAATGAAGATAAGAATAAGGTAACAATTTTCACCTAGAATGACAAAACTTAAGAGGATAATTCCATGGACAGAGGAGCCTTGAGGTCTACAATCCATGGGGTCATAATGAGTCAGATGTGACTGAGCTACTGAACACACAAGCAAAACATTTAGATCAACAAATCATTATATCCTGGTAAAGTGAAAATGTTAGTCGCTCTGTCATGTCTGACTCTTTTCAACCTCATAGACTGTAGCCTGCCAGGCTCCTCTGTCCATGGACTTCTCCAGGCAAGAATACTGGAGTGAGTTGCCATTCCCTCCTCCAGGGGATCTTCCCAACCTAGGGATCAAACCTGGGTCTCCTACACTGCAGGCAGATTCTTTACCATATGTGCCGCCAGGAAAGCCCATATCCTGGTAAATGAAAGTGTCAATTAGAATGGTCACTTTGGAAAGCAATTTGGCATTGGTTTTCACTAGCTGCTCACCAAATCTACTTCTTTTTCTCCTGGATACACAGAAAGACTATATTTCCCAGACTCATTGCACTTAGATGTGGCCGTGTGACTGTATTCTGGCCAATGGAATGTAAGCAGAAATGATCAATGCCACTTCTCTGACTTGCCAATAAAACTTCCTTTGGGACTGGCCAGACTCTCACTTTCCCATATGTTAGCTATTTGTACATTCCCAAGATGACTTTGGAGGCCTCATTTTCAAAATGGGAGGATTCTGTCATCCTGAATTCCTGAATGACTTGGTGGAATGAAGCACACCTCCTCCCTCCACCCCCATCCCATCTGCAAATATACTTTACATGAATAAGATTCCTTCTATTGCGTTAAGTCTCTGACATTTTGTTTTCTGTGACAGCAGCTAGTGGTACTTTATAAATATAGGCTTTAAGTTAAACATTTGCATATGCTACAATCCAGAAATTCAATTCTAAATAAATGCCCTAGAGAAATTCTTACACATGTATACAAAGAGGAATATCTAAGAATGTTCTTAGCAGCACAGGTTGATATAAATTTAAACTGATATAGATTGAAACAAAATGAATAAGTAAATCAAGGTTAAAAAAAAATCACACAATGAAATATTATACAGAAGTCAAAGCACAGCTACACACAAGATGAACTATAAAAATGTAAACTTGAGGGGAAAAGATAAACCCTAGAAGACTATATAAAAGCTGTCATACTGAATATAAAGTTCAAAAACAAGCAAAACTAAACAATTATATTAGTCTTTGTTGTTGTCGTTTAATCACTAAGTCATATCTGACTCTTTCGGGGCCCTATAGACTGTAGTCTGCCAGGCTCCTCTGTCCATGGGATTTCCCACACAAGAATACTGGAGTGGGTTCCCATTTCCTTCTCCAGTGGATCTTCCCAACCCAGAGGTTGAACCCACCTGTCCTGCATAGCAGGCAGATTCTTTACCACAGAGCCACCTGGGAACCCAATTACTGTCTAAGCATTCATATATTTGTATTAAAACCACTTTTTAAGATAGGGGAAAGATACACAAAAAATTGAGGAGTGTGGTTACCTCTAACTGTAGCTGGCATTCGAAATGAAACTGTTGGCAACAACCATCAAAATGGTCATCAACTGGAAGCAGCTGTGGGGAGGGGCAGGCCAAGGATGGGATAGGAAGACACTCAAAAGAAGGTTCAAATTATTAGTAATTTTATAGTTCCTGAAATGGGTGGTGGGTTTATGGACTCTATTCTATCACTCTTTAAAATACACATCAATGTTGCATATATATGTATGTATATTTTAAAAGGAAGTACATTAATTAACCTCTGTCCTCACATATTACCCAGCTCTTATGAATTTCCAGGTTCTACTTCTGAGCGGGAAAGGCAATCATCTGTGGGTATTCAGGTTATGCACAGCACAAGGGAATATCACCCAAGATGGTGCCAAGGCAGCTATAGATTCATTTATATGAGAATGTGTGCATGGCACAAAGACATGGCTTCAGGACAGGGAGGGCTCTGGAGCAGCTGGCACACCTCGCCTCAACACCTTCTAACATCTCACCCCCTCATCCTCCAAGCTCTATTCGGGGAAGTAGCCAGGCACATCTCCCTGGCACACACCTTCATCTCATACCCTACCCTGTGTTACTTCTCCCACTTGCTAACCCATCTTGAAGGTTTGCGCCCCCTCCCCCGCCAATTCTATATGGAGAGGAAAAGGGAAGTGATATAGACACATTGCCGTAGGCAGGGGCACCTGCCTTGGCAGGTGGTGGGCAGGCATGAGTAAGGTCAATGTGTGCACACAGCCAGGCACTAGACACCCGGAGAGCCAGGGACAGGTCACTGCGTATGCTTAGTCAGGTTATGCAATAATATTCTAGCCTAGTTTTTATTATTGCTATTGTTTGGCTTGTTTGACTTTCTTGAGGAAACGGGGCTAAGGATGAGAGCTACAAGGGGAGAGCTCTAAGTTTTCAAACCAAGTCCCCGGCATCCTTAAGTTGGTGGTGGGTGCCCTCTCCTCGGGCTACTTGGTCTGATATTCTAGTCTGCTCTAATGTGTTCAGTAGGGACCAAGAGCTTGATGTTTATTCCTCTCAAAAAGTATTTTGACTGGAGGCTTCTGAAAACAAGCCCATTCTCAAGAGAATGATGCAAACACAGGGATTCTGAGCAGCAGGGCCAGCCCACGACAGAGCTGCTCCTTATCAGAGGTCCTTCGCAACTTTTCGTGGTTCACACATTTGAGAGGCAGGCACCAGCTCCTCTCCTTCGAAAGATGGCCCTCGGATTAGAAAAATTAGGCAAAGTTGTGAGATTCCCAAAGACTTCCCCATAATAATAAACGAATCCTCTCACGTCTCACACTCTCTCCTCTGAGATGAGATAGGAAGCATGAGTTTGCTCCTGAAACTGCTGTTTCTTCTCTGAGTGTGACTTCGGGTAAGTCACTTCTCCTCTTGCCACTCATTTTCCTCTTCTTTCCGGAGCGGATAATAACAGTACCCACCCCACAAAATTCTCTTGCAAACTAGATAAACATACCATGTATAAGGAAATGGCAGCCCACTCCAATATTCTTGCCTGGAGAATCCCATGGACAGAGGAGCCTGGTGAATTACTGTCCATGGGGTCCCAAAGAGTCAAGCATGATTGAGCAACTGAACATCAACAGCCACCTATAAAGGGGCTTCCCTGGCAGCTCAATGGGGAAAGCATTTGCCTGCCAATGCAGAAGCCACTGGTTTGATCCTTGGGTGGGGAAGACATCCTGGAGGAGGAAATGGCACCCCACTCCAGTATTCTTGTCTGGGAAATCCCATGAACAGAGCTGGCAGACCACAGTTCATGGAGTCACAAAGAGTCACACAGCTTAGCAACTAAACAACAACAACAACAGCCATACATAAATGGCTTTCCATGTAGTCCAGTATGCAGGAGACATTAATAAATGCCATCTACTTTTATTATCACCAGTCTTAAACATGAAGCTCTCAGTTTTTAAATGGCTAAGAAGATAAATTTGAATTCTTCATGAGGTGTCCCCGTTTCCCCATCCTTCCTAATCATCTGCCCATCTGCGGTCCTCTTATCTAATGCAAAAGCCATCAAGCTTTAAGGCAAGCTGGACTCCGTGGTCAGACTGCTAAGATTCAAGTCCAAGCTCTGCCACTCCCCAGTGAGGCACTCTGGGAAATGTGCTTAACCTCTTGTTTCCTCAGTTTCCCCACCTGTACGAAGAAGGTAACAATAATACATAGCCCTTAGGGATGTCATGAGGATTAACTGAGATAATATTGATATGTGGAAAGCATTTAGAATCATGCCTGGTGCATAATTGGAGAAGGAAATGGTTACCCACTCCAGTATTCTTGCCACGAGAATTCCACGGACAGAGGAGCCTGGCGGAATAGAGGTTGGAAAGTTCTAGCACCAGTTGAAAGAAATTGCTTTTAATTTTGACTTGACTGGAAAGTCACCAATGATAAGATTTCTTACAGAGTCCTCCCATCCTTGGTTTTGTGACACCTTGGGTATACTCCTGAAAGTGAGCTTTTGTCGCTAGTTATCCCTGTGACCAGTTATTCATCTCACTATGAACTAGATATAATAAAGTAGAATCCATATAACTAAGCTTGTGCCATGCTACCTGTATTAATCAGGTTTCTTCAGAGAAATAGAACCAACAGAAACCAATAAAAGTTTGTCCAAACCCCAAGAAGTCAAAAATCCACAAATCCACATATGACTATACAGTCAGCTTTTTGTACCCACTGTTTCTGCATATCTGAAGTTTGACGTCTATAAATTCAGTCAACCTTGGGTTGTTTTACTATATATATTTACTAAAAAAAAAAAGTCTGCTTCGAAGTGGACCTATGCAGTTTTTGTTTTGTCTGCTAGATTTTGGTTAGCCAAGCAGGATCTTAATTCCCCAATTAGGGATCAAACTTGTACCTTCTTCAATGGAAGCACAGTCTTAACCACTGGACTTCCAGGGAATTCCCCAGACCTAAGAAGATTAAGCCAATGTTGTTCAAAAGTTAACTATGTACTGATTTAAATGTTAAACCCATCCAAAAAATACCTTCACAGAAACATCTAAAATAGTGTTTGATCAAATATCTGGGTACTGTGGCATAGCCAAGCTGACACATAAAATTAATCAATCATCACAATATCAGATACCAAACTACTCACTATATTACCTACCCCAATGACACTTGTTTCCACACAATTCATAACCCTGCCCTTCTGCATCAGATCCTCAAAAGCCTCCTGTACCCTTTGCCTCCAGACTCTGTTATGGACCAAGGTCCCAGTCAGTGCCTTTTACACCCATACCCAGGAACATCCCAACATGGTCTGAATTGTTCTCATGCCACTTTTTGGTTAAGTTGCTGCTGCTGCTAAGTCGCTTCAGGCGTGTCTAACTCTGTAAGACCCCATAGATGGCAGCCCATCAGGCTCCCCCCGTCCCTGGGATTCTCCAGGCAAGAACACTGGAGTGGGTTGCCATTTCCTTCTCCAATGCATGAAAGTGACAAGTGAAAGTGAAGTCACTCAGTCGTGTCTGACTCTTAGTGACCCTATGGACTGCAGTCTACCAGGTTCCTCCACCCATGGGATTTGCCAGGCAAGAGTACTGGAGTGGGGTGCCATTGCCTTCTCTGGCTTAAGTTGCTAGCTCCACCCAAATGAATTCACAGATTTAAGTTCTTACATTATTCTGTTAAGTGGATCATCAATCGGGAGAGTAACACTCTGCAGTGTTTCTCAAGCAATCACTCTTTAAGCCTGAACTCTCATTCTCACTTGCCCTATGCATCGGCAAGCATCTGTTTTCCCTCAGGATCCTAGGAAAGGAGGGCAAGAGATGATGTCAACAAAGCCATTTGCCATGGTAGGTTCAAGGGGGTCAGGAAAACTCCCCCAAGGAAAGGAGTGTTCAGCCTGAAGTCAGTGAGTGAGCTAGAATCCAGCTGATGAAGAGCAGCTGAGAGCACAAAGGCCTTGTGAAGGGGAGAGGGCTTGACCTGGGCCTCACCCTGATCCCCTAGCCCACTCCAGAGGTCCCCTGCAGACCAGCCAGTGTCCCCATGGTTTCCAGGTCCTCTCTGTCTGGCTACTTCAGCACTAGTAGGGGGCAGGTGGAGGTTGTTGGACTAGGGTGGTGGCAGAGATGGAGAGAAATGGAGAGATCCAGGGATCTCTACAGGAAAGATGGGCAGAACTTCATGAAGCAGGTGGAGGAAGGAAATGGAGATGTGGGGATGCGTTCACTTTCATGAACCATGAACCACATATTCATGTGAACTCGACTCCAGAAGTGTCTTTCTCTGTCTTTCAAGTAGTTCTCTCTGCCTGCTCACCCAGAGACATCCTGACTGCTGTGTCTGGTCAACCCGGACCCGAGACAATGATAGATAGGTGCCCAGAAGTACAGGGCCTCCTGGCCACAGAGTCCCCATACAGATGCCACCATGGGTCAGACCCTCAAGGGACCCTCCAGACAGCCTAGGAAACCAACTCATTTCAGTAAGAAGGATAGGCTCCATGGGGTTGAGCTCTTAGTGAAAAAGGCTCCTTTCAGAATTTCCTTTCTCTTTTATTGCCTTCCCATAGAGGATTATAGAGAGCTGAAGTTTGTGAGTTGGATTACTTCCATCCATAAAAGAAAGAACATAAAGTCTTTTCACCTAATCAGAAAAAAGTATCCTTTGGTCCCACTGTATTCATCAATACGTCATATTTAACTGTTACAATTATTGACAGGTATATAAAACGTTTGGTGACAGCAAAAATTGCTTCCTATAAAGTGTTTATTCTTTTTATTGATAATAAGCTGGCTTCCCTAGCCCTACCAAGAGAATAGAGACCACTAACAAGAGATCAAATCCATTTATATGGCTTTCAACAATCTTCCCTTTTACTCTGGGGCTCTGTTCTAGGCCTTGTCTTTTAAATTTCAGCATCTGAGGGAGCCTGGAGCCCTTAAAGCAGGATCATATTACTTCTGTAATGAAGAAAGTATAATTCTAATAGCATCATTTACTATACCCTTTCATTTTTCTTCTTCAAGGCAGACTGTGCTCCTGTGTGCCTATGACTTGAATCTTTAAAACAGAAAATTCCCGACTGTAGCGGAATATTAATCAAAGGATCTGCCTGTATGTAGTGCCAGGTGGGCACCACGTATAACAACAATAATACCGTATTAATGATAACTACAGGTATAATTGCTACTTTGATTTAATGACTACTGTGTACCAGGCATTTCAGCAAAGCCACAATTTCCAGGTGTGCCTTCCACAAAGGTGTCTGGCTGAGTAGCAAGTGGGGACTGAAATCCACTCGTCGAAGCCTTTGTCCTGGTGCAGGCCAGGGGCGCCTTTTCATAACGTGGTATCACGCGAGCCAGGAGATACCCTGCTTATATGCTGTTTCTTATTCCTAGAACATTGATGCGTTTCATGACAAGGAAATACAAGTCTCAAAAACTGAAAACAACAAAATTCTGTGAAGAAATTATCCTTGAATTAAAAAATAAATTAATTTTTAAAAAACTAAATAACTTATAAAAACCAGAAAAAAACCAAAACCTTATGCTTTCTCTCAAGCAATATCTTTCTACAGAAAAAGAATTTACTGACTGAACTATTGTGATTTTCTTAATTCTAAGGGAATGTTGACCAGACATTGAATTGATTTGTGCAGCAAATGCATATTCATCTACTCACAAGATGGACTGCAGCAGAGTCTGCAGAGACTATGAGGCTGGTCTACATGAGTCCACATCCTCGTGAGAAAGACAAGCTGTCTGGCTGCGTGCATGCATGCTTAGTTGCTAAGTCATGTCCGACCCTTTTGCAACCTCATGGGCTGTAGCCCGCCAGGCTCCTCTGTCTATGGGATTTCCCAGGCAGGAATATTGGAGTGGGTTGTCATTTCCTTTTCCAGAGGATCTTCCCCACCCAGGGATCAAACCCCAAGTTTCCTGCATTGGCAGGTGGATTCTTTACCACTGGGCCACCTGGGAAGCCCCTGTCTGGGTAAATAAACAAGCCTAAAGAGTATAGGTCAGTTGGTAAAGAATCCACCTGCAATGCAGGAGACCCCAGTTGATTCCTGGGTCCTGAAGATTCACTGCAGAAGGGATAGGCTACCCACTCCAGTATTTTGGGGCTTCCCTTGTGGCTCAGCTGGTAAAGAATCTGCTTCCAATGCAGGAGATCTGGATTCGATCCCTGGGTTGGGAAGATCCCCTGGAGGAGGATATGGCAACCCACTCCAGTATTCTGGCCTGGAGAATTCAATGGACTGTATAGCACACAAAGCGGTCGCAAAGAGTCAGACATGACTGAGCAACTTTCACTTTCAAGGAGGATAAGAGTTCAAAGGAGGGAGAAATTTCAGTTCCAAGATGCTCAAATGGTATTCAAGGAGAGCCTTGAAGGATGAGAAAACTGGGTGTACACAGATGGTGGTGGAATTCCAGGCAATGACAGGGAAGCTGCCCCCGCTCAACAAGATTGGGGCCTCCATTAACCCTGTTCTGGCCTGATTCCTTTCTCATGGAATCAGCTGGATCCTTTATCGTTGGTGTTTTCCTTCCCAGCCCAGGCACCGTGGCCCACTATTGGCGTTCCATTGCACACGCCAGCAACACCTGAGGCTCTGATGGAGGCCCCATCCCCTTCTTTCCACCCACACTGGTCACTTGAGGCTTGTGAGAGAGAAGAGTCCCACAGCCACATCCATGGTGCCCTTGCCTCAAGGCACCCCACTCTGGACCCTGAACAGCAGCCCCCTTCACACTAGGAGTTCTCTTCACACTCGCAGAAATGCTAAGTCAAAACTGCAGCCTGTGGGCACTCTCCTCCCGGCCCTCGAGGCAGCCTCACCCTCTCTTTCTCCCCTGCGCTCACTGCCACCTAATAACCTATGTCCCAGGTGTTCCCACCCCGCTGCCGCCCACCCTCCTGACAGAGGGAGACTGGGCCCCTCCTGCATCCACCGCCCTGGACCTTATTTCGGCCAGAGGTGTACGGGGGGATGTGATCCCCTCTGGGTGTGAACCTCTCCTGCCCCCATTCTCAACCCTCTTCTTTCACTTTCCTTTAGTCTAACCAGTTACATCTTGTCTCCCTCTGTCCGGCCTGCTGTGGGGGCTTGGGAGACAGCAGTGAACAGAGTATGCCTGCCTGAGCCAGCAGTCTAAGCCACCTTGCCCCTTGCCTGTTCCTCCTCAACACTGAACAGGCTCCAGGCCCCACCTAAACATTCGCATCTCACTTGCAACCTCCCAGCCTTTGCCTCTGCACTTTTCTTGCTTGAATGTCTTCCCTACCTCAGCCCTCCACTGCCCTCCTGCCTTCCACTATCCAGACCTGGAACCCTCCTGTATGCTCTGCCCCGTCCTGCAGCTATCATTACCCACTCACTATGAGAAACACCAGATTAATTTTCTGTCTCCCAAACCCAGACTCTAAGACCTCTATGACCCAACTGTGGCCCGCTGGTCTCTGTGTGTGTGGCATTCAACAGAGAGCCTGGCCCATTGTCAATATTCCATGCATGTCAGTCGAAGCCTTAATATGGTTATTTGCTCAGTCACATCTGACTCTTTGTGACTGCATGGACTGTAGCCCGCCAGGTTCCTTTGTCCATAGGGATTCTCCAGGCCAGAATACTGGAGTGGGTTGCCATATCCTCCTCCAGGGGATCTTCCCAACCTAGGCATCAAACCCAGGTCTCCCACATTGCAGGCAGATTCTTTACCATCTGAGCCACCAGGAAGTCTTATATACTTAAATATAGTTATATTAATAGCTTTCATATACACTATGTGCTCGGCATTGTTTAAACACTCTTCTGTAAACATTATCCTAGTTAATCTTCTCAACAATCAATCATTCAAGATAAGTAGTAAGGTAATTTCTACTCTTTCAGAGGAAGAAACAGAAGTTTCAAGAAAATAAGCAACTACCTCATTTCAGATTGCTAAGAACACGTAGAACCAGAATTCTGACCTCACTCTCTATGAATAGTGCTTAGCCATCACTCGCTAGGACCTTTCCACATGTCACCATAACATAAAGCATGTCTGGCCTTCCTAGGTGGCTCAGTAGTAAAGAATCTGCCTGCCAACACAGGAGACACAGGAGACGTGGGTTCAATGGAGCCACAGTCGAACATGACTGAGTGCGCACACACACATACACACGGCATGTTTTATAGACAAGTGAATAATGAAGGAAAGAAACTAACACTTGAATGCCTACTGTGTGCCAATACTTCAAATATATACTTTTATTTAATTCCTACACCTCACTTTGTACCACATACCTATTTGATATTATTGTGCATAATTTGACTGATTTGACTGATGGCTGAGTGAAGTGAAGAAATTTACCCAAGATCACATCAGCTGGTAAATGTGGTATCTGCTCCGTGCAAAGGGGTTCTCTGATCACAGTGTGCTCCCCCTCCTGGCAGTAATCACTGAGGTCTTGGTACCTTCTGAGGAAACGTGGGCTGGGCCTACAGCTTTAGAACAGTGAAAGGTTCTCTCAATTTCTGCAATAGAATCAACTTCTTTCAAACTTCCTTTCATGGGGAGAAAGGAGGAGAAAGGCAGTCTAATTCTTCCCCTTTTCACATATAAAGGGTTTTGCTTTGCTTTGCTTTTTGTGCCTCTAGTTCTTATTGCTTTAAATTCTAAAATCTGTACTAGACCTCACTGATGTTCTAAACTCAAGCCATGGTTTCTTTGCCTCTGGGAGCCATTATTTTGCCTGCAAAATGCCTAAGCATTATCCTCAAAACATTGGGATGACGAAATGACCACAATTTCCCCCACATCCAGACCTCGTCTTAGAAAGAAGCAAGCAAAAGGATGGAGCAAGCCTCTGTTGGAGCTCAGACTTGAAAGAGACCAAATCTTTACCAGATAGAGACAATTTAAAATATGCAGGCAGGAGAACCAATGACTGCCACCCAGAGGGGAGGAACAGGGCACAAGGACAACAAGGTCCTGGGCTCACAAAGACAGCAGGCTGATCACAGGAAACAAAGAAACTGCATTTTCTGCGAGGAGAGGGAAGAGGTCTGAGCAGTCCCCAGCCTCTACCTTGTTCAAGGTTGCAGCTGCGGGATGAATTTGCCTGGAATGGAGAAGGAAATGGCAACCCATTCCAGTATTCTTGCCTGGAAAATCCCATGGACAGAGGAGCCTGGCGGGCTACAGTCCATGGGGTCACAAAGTGTCAGACACAACTTAGTGACTAAACCGTGGGAATTTGCTTCCCCACACCCCCAGGCCCTCCCACTCTAGCTCTCACACCCTCTCCACCCAATTCTGAGGGGCATTCAGTCCACGGGACCCTGAGGCCCAGCTCTGCCTGGAACTTGGCAGAAATCCTATGCTCCAGGAAGTGAACAGTTTTCCTCATTCCCACAAAGCAGAAAAAGAAAAATTTTACATGGTGAGAAATGCAGGGGTTTCCCTTATTGAGGTGGGTCCGGTGGTGATATTGACAAGTCCCGTCCCCAGCAAGTGGGACCTCCCCACAGCCTGGAAGAAGGAAGGGCAGGCTCTGCTGTGATCCACAGCTGTAAGCACGCAGGCCAGCCAGGCGGCAGCGGGTCTGACTGCTTGTTTCTCAGTCCTGAGCGAGCATCAGAAGTACCGATGGCACTTGTTAAAACACAGCTGCTGGACTCCACCCCCAGAGACTGTGATTCAGCAGGTCTGCAGCAGGGCCCATGAATTTACATTCCTAGCAGCTTCCCCAGGGGATGTCGCTGCTACTGCTGGTGTCCACCGCACACTTTGAAGAGCACAGCCTGACTGCTGTGCTCTGTCCCTCGGCTTACAGCAACAGGAACGCGTGCAGATGACAACATTCCTAAGGGCCTCCTCGTGCGGTTGTATAGCTTGAGCACTGTCCAACCGCACCTGGAATCTGAGGGGCTGGGCGGCCTGGTCCTGAGTGCCTGTTCCACTAGCCAAGCCGTGGGCTCTGCCAGGGGCTGTGTTCACCTGGAAAATGGTGCTCATGTGTCCAGAGAGAGCACTTTTGTACAATTTATCTACCTAAAAGGTATGTGTAAGCGTGTGTGTGTGTGTGCGTGTATCTTCAGCCAGCCATTCGTGCCTGATTCTTTGCGACCCCATGACTGTACCCTGCCAGGCTCCTCTGTCCATGGGATTGCCCAGGCCTGAATACTGAAGTGGGTTGCCATTTCTACTCCAAGGGATCTTCGTGACTTAGGGATCAAATCCTTGTCTCCTGAATTAGGAGGCAGAGTCTTCATCACTGAGCAACCAGTGCGTTTTGCGTGTACTAAGTTGCTTCAGTCGTGTCTGACTCTGTGCGACCCCATGGACTGTAGCCCACCAGGTTCCTCTGTCCATGGGATTCTGCAGGCAAGAATATGGAGTGGGGTGCCATGCCTTCCTCCAGGGGATCTTCCTGACCCAGGATCGAACCTGCGTCTCCTGCGTTGGTAGGCAGGTTCTTTGCCACTAGCGCCACCTGGCCCCCGCTAAAGAGGGTACCTTTTTCTGATTTGTGTGAAAGCATGCGTAGGCAGTGGTGGCCTTAAGAAATGCCCTTTAGCCACTAGAACAACATAACAGGGTATCAAATGTGTTCCCACTTGGGGAACCCCGGGAGCCCCAGGATCCCCACCTGCGGCGGGGAAGGGGTGTGCTTTGGCATCCCCGCTCTCTCCTCTCCCTCACACTGAAGCTCTCTGATTACATGAGGGACGAGTCATCTCCACGGCCTTAAGGACAATGGGGACTCACGGTCCATCGCTTCCGGCACAACCTCAGATGAGTAAGCAGGGCAACTGTGGCCCCAGAAGGAATGTTCTGCAGCCAATCCCTGTCTTGCCTGACAGCGGCCGCCCCATGTGAACACCTTCCACGTCCCAGCAGGGTTCCATCTGCTCGCGGAGATGTGTCCTCAGGCAGCTCCCCCACTCATTCCCCCAGTGACCAGGGCTCCCCTCCCCTCTGTAAGGTCCTCTCCGCTGCCCCCAGCAGGCTGACCCTCTCAGTTGGCAGACTGTCCCTCTAGGATGCTTGTGCCATCTTCTGCCAGCTGAGCTGTGTGCCAACCAAGAGTCAGCTATGTGTGTTCCCAAACCCACTGATGCCAGCTGCGTGTGTCGCTGTGCTGAAGTAATTTAATTAACTATCCTGTAAACTGGTGGAATACAAAACAAAAGAGAACTTTTGTTTCCATGAAAATTAAGTTGATTGCTTTGGAAAAGCTCAATGAAGGCAAGTTTCAAAAAAGATTACTGTCAAATTAGATAGCAATAGAGGAGACAAATGTAAAAGATTGAGGAGGGGCACGTGAAAATCTAAGAGAATGCCATACTCAGACTGCTTACCAAGCATCTCTGTTGAAAGACAGTGAAGTTCGAACTGGAGATGAGGCGTTGCGGGAGCGGTCTACACAAGAGAGATGGTGGGGGTGGGGGCTCGGATATCAGCAGACCCTACACCCCAAAACAGGGTTTGGCCCTGAATCAAAGGATGGGGAATGAATATACATTCATTCCTTTTAAGTAAAAATACATTTAAGTCAATATCAGTAGCAGAGAAGGGCTTCCCCAGCGGCTCAGTGGTGAAGAATCCATGGGCAATGCAGGAGGCACAGGAGATGTGGGTTCAATCTTTGGGTCAGGACGAGCCCCTGGAGCAGGGCATGGCAACCCATTCTGGTATTCTTGCCTGGGAAGTCCCATGGAAATCCCACCAGAAGAGCCTGCTGCTGCTGCTGCTAAGTCACTTCAGTCGTGTCCGACTCTGTGCGACCCCATAGACAGCAGCCCATCAGGCTCCCCCGTCCCTGGGATTCTCCAGGCAAGAGTACTGGAGTGGGGTGCCATTGCCTTCTCTGCCAGAAGAGCCTGGTGGACCACAATCCACAGGGTCAGAAAGAGTCGGACATGACTGAAGGGACTAAGCAGGCGCACACAGGCACTGCAGCAGAGCAAGTGTTAGAAACAGCTAAACGCACTGCAGCAGAGAAAGTGTTAGAAGCAGCTAAACCAGCATGCCCATTTCCAGCATCATGACCTTGGATGAATAACTGTTCTGAGCCTTCCCCTGTGGGGAAGAAATCCTTGCATGAGGAAAAAGGAAGGCGCAAACATCTGTCGCTATCCTCAGTGTGGCGGCCAGCATCCCTCTGCACAGCGGCCGTGCTCCAGTGTCTGTGTGGGAAAACCGCCCTCCCCGGTCTCAGCCTGGGCCTTCCAGCAGCAGAACACCCAGCTCGGGAGGAGCTAGCCACATGAGGCGTGCACCCAGCCACATGAGGCGTGCACCCAGCCACTGAGGCTGCTTCAGGGATGGCGCGTGGCTCACGTCTGGGCAATCAGGGCTAGACTCCCCTCTCCAGGAGTTTAAGTTATCAGGGAACTGGCCATTCTCCTCCTCTGGCTTGGATATGGTGATGATGCAAGTCTGAGGGCAGTTAGAAAAACTGGAGGACAGAGTCAACTCAGAAGAGACAGAGCCAGGAGTGGAATTTGGGGGAGACTGTGGACAGCGCAGCACAGCTGACTCAAGCCAGTCCTAAAGCCAGACTTTCAGGTACATTGGCAAACATGTGTTTCACCTTAAGACAGTTTGGTTTGGGAGACTTCATTTATTTTCCCCAGAAGATGACCCTAAGACAAAGGCTCACCCACAAGGCATTTATGTGGGAGATGATTGGAGGAAAACATGGGAAGCGGAGTAGAGGAGTGAGACAGGGAAGGGAAGAAAGCCAGGGACAGAGGCATCGTCTAGCAGGTGTCACTGAGGGCTGCAGGGTGTAATCCGGGAGCAGCTCTGGGACACAGTGAGGACACACCTCTCAGGGTCATCCCAGCGGAAACTCCAGGAGGCAGGGTATTTATCCACAGGGTCCCACTGTCAAGGTTGAAGTCTGCTCGAGGCATGAATGAAAGGCATTCCCTCCCTGGCACTGCTGGCCTGACCTAAACACAGGCAGAATAGACCTCTGCTTTCAGAAAAGGCCCAAGATCTTCAGACGAAGAGATGTAGGAGCTGGCAGCTGGGTGAGTGTTCATGGAAATGATGGGGCTGTCAGGAGAGAGGCTGGTGCCAGTGGTTTCTGCTAGAGCTAGGCTCTCTAGTACTTTCCAGAGTAAGATCTCACTGGTATTATAAGATGCTCAAGGCCACGCTTGGGACACCATAAGCACTCCAAAGCTACAATCATCATCAATACTGTTATTATCACTACTGACTAGTAATGAGCATTATGAAGACCCAGCTTGTGATACGAGTATTACCTTTGCAACCTAGGAACTCTTTAGGTAGGCTAGGTAAAGAAGTGACGTCACAAAGGACATCCCTCCCCAGGTTCTTGAGTACCAGTGCCAACTACTGCTTTGGGTTCGAGGATGCCACCTGTTGCCCAGGCCCCTCCTGCCACAGAGGATATCAGAAGCCCTCAGCCAGCCTCAGTTGGGTCTGGCTCAAACAGTCCCTCAGTCACTTGTTGCTGGGTTTCCTAAACATGTGCAGAGAAGGTGGGGGAGGCCGTTGGGAGGGGCCTGATTATATTGGCTGAGATGGTATATACAAAGAGACTGTGTCCTCTTTTTCCCCAATCTTTGTTGCAATCCCTGTTTTCCTTCTTCAAGTCTGGATAAAGAAACTGATATAATGTTGAAGACTATATGATGAGTCGCTAAGTCCTATCTGACTCTTGCGACCCCATGGACTGTAGCCCACCAGGCTCCTCTGTCCATAGGATTTTCCAGGCAAGAATACTGGAGTGGGTTGCCTTTTCCTTCTCCAGGAAGACTATGCTCATGAATAATTAATTGATTGGAATAAGTGTACTTAAGTATTTCAAGGGTTTGGCCCAAGAGGTTTCACTACAATCAAACAAATATCTGTTAGGAAGAAAGATCTGGCCTCACCGAGGGCATGCCCAGTTGATCTGCCTGGGCCTTGGAGATGGGTTTGGGCAGGGTCCATTTACCCCCTAGCTGGCTAGACGGTTTGCCCTCTTCCTGCATTCCGGTGGTTCCTGAACCCTGGGGTCTCATGTCCTAAGCACTTCACTGCCTGTGAGATAAGAACTTTTATTATCCCCATTTCACAGATGAAGCAACTGAGGTATCAAAAGAGCACACACAGGGAATTCCCTGGTGGTCCAGTGGCTAAGACTCTGTGCTTCCAATGCAAGGAGTGCAGACAGGATCCCTGGTCGGGGAACTAAGATCCCCCATGCTACGTGGTATAGCCAAAGGGTCGGGGGAAGAGCACGCAGGTAGTAAATGGTAAAGCCAAGACTCGGACCCAAGTGTTCTGGTTCCAGAGGCCACAGTGCTCTGTGCTTCAGAACATCATGCTTTGAACACAGTTCATCAAATCCCAGGTTTGGTACAAGGCTTTTCCCCACAACCAGGAGACTGGAGATGTCTTCTCATCTTATCAGCCTTCCTCGGTTCCCTCGTATGCCATGCCACATACTAAATAAAGTGCACAGTGAATCTTGCTGGCTCACTGTGGGCGTCCTTCAGAGCGTCCTACATGTTCAATAGCTGGGGTGCCCTTCAGGGGGCCACCATTCTTGCAGTTGTTTCCTGCAAGCCCCACATAAGTAGGACAGGGCTATTCTCTTAGCCCCCGGAACTACATATGCTGCAGAAAAGTTATACGTCACATTTTTGAAGAGTTAAGGCAAAACTTTTTAAAGGAAGTTGGAGAAGGAGAAAGGACATTAGCAGCTTTGAGCACATGTCTAATCAGCCAGACAGAAATTCAGGTGGCAGCTCTGCTTTGTGACGTTGGGAAAGTGACCATACTTTATTTGACAGAGATGTTGTAAGATTCCAATGAAAGGACTAAGGCAAGGCTGGGGCCAAGCACAGCATACAGTAGCCTTCCAATAAGGGCTCCTTCCTTTCTTCTCCCTTAGTAAAGGAAAGAAGCACAGCATTTGGAAGGTTAATCCTCCTCCGACTTCAGGAATAATGGAAATGGTTTTGCTGATGTCATGGGAAGAGGATTCCCACATGGGAATGGATGCCATCTGGGGAAGAGCTCTCTGCTTGGCATCTACACGGGGTGCGGGCGTTCCTTACCTCCAGGCTTCCAGCAAGTCCGGGCTGTAAAATTATCACAGTTGTTTATCTGACCAGGAGAGACAGGGTGGGACAGGATTCTTTGCTTGGGGCCCCTCGTCCTCAGCCCACACGCTCACCTCCTGAGACTGCAGCTTTGGACTGAATGTGAACCCTGCAGTTTGCGAGTTTGTTTGCTTTGGGCAAATAATGACTTCCTGTTTCTTAGAAGACAGAGCAAAGCTTCCCAAGGTTTCTCTGCCAGGCAGCAGTTTTTACCAAACGACAGGAATGCTTGTGGGGTAAACAGAACGGAGACACAGAGATGAGGCCCGCCCACTGAGCAGCCCTAAGACGTGCAGTTGGGGGTTGAGAAATAGACAGGACATCTCAGCTTCCCAAGCACCCAGGTTTTCATCAGAGCCCAGGAGCAGTTTCTAGGACCCCTATGCTCTTGCCCACACACCCTCCATCTGCCCTGTGAGATCTAGCTGGACCCCCAGAGCTGGCACAAAAATTCCCCTGTCCCCTGGGTCACTTGACAACTCTTTCTACCCACTGGGCAGTCTGAACTCCTCTCTAGCCAAAATGCACACCAATCTAGACCCCACCTCCGAGCCCCCAGCTTGTCCTTCCCATCCTTCACATGTGCTCAGCACACACCTCACCTCTTACAGGAAATCCTCCAGGATTGCTCCCCTGCACTTTCAGCTCATAGCCCTTGCTGCTCAATAAAGTTATTCTTACTTCCATGGCCCCAAATTGCAAACTGTCTGAAGTCAAGGGGGCAGAAGAAGGGGACGACCAAGGATGAGATGGCTGGATGGCATCACTGACTCGATGGACGCGAGTCTGAGTGAACTCCAGGAGTTGGTGATGGACAGGGAGGCCTGGCGTGCTGCGATTCATGGGGTCACAGAGTAGGACACAACTGAGCAACTGAACTGAACTGAAGTGTTGAAAGACAAGGTAACGTGTGCTAAGAGCTTTGCAAGCTGGATTTTACTTAAACTTTCACAGTGCTTATGAAGTAGGTACTTCCATTATCCCCATTTTACCAAGTGAGGAAATTAAGGCTCGAGATGTAAACATCACAGAGTGAGTGGAAGAATCAGACAACGATCCAGCTCGGATTCTCATTTCTCTTCTTGTGAGTCCTAAGGATGTTGCCTCCTAGAAAAATGTCTGTTGATTGGTTGCTGGACAGACAGAGTGGTGGTTCTCAAAAGTCGGCTCCCAGACCACCAGCAGCAGCAGCATCCAGGAACTTGTTAGAAATAGGAATGGCTGAGCCCTAACCCAGACTTACTGAGTGGGAAACTCCAGGGGTGGGGCCCAGAAGTCTGTGTTTTTAAAAGCCCTGCAGGTTTTTTTGATGTCTGATATTGTTTGAGATGATTTGGCCAGACCAAAGATTACCAGACTTTTTCTGTTAAGAGCTAGATAGTAGAGATTTTAGACTTTGCAGGCCTAGAGGTAGTATTGGAACTGTAACACATACTTTCATAGTAAGACAGAAAAAACGTTTTCCAGGAATTTTTATTGATGAAATTCAAACTATGATCATTGAGTATGAATTTTTATAATAAAAATCTAATAGTGAGAAGAATGAAATTCATTGAGGGTGGAGGATAATGGACGTTTTTGTTTCCTTGGGATTCAAAGTCAGGGCTCCCATCATCAAATCAATTGCAGATGTTCACTTGTAAAGGCAACTCTTAGCTCCCTGTACATAGCAGGCAGTGGGCCAGGCCTGACCTGCAGGGTATAGTAGGCTGACCCCTGGAACAGACGATCCCAGCTGAACCAGTGACTGTGGGTGTCCTTGGGTCAATACTTGTCTAAACTGAGTGGTGTCTATAAACAATCAGCTTGGAGATTCCATGTCCCCAGGCCCACACCCCTAAAACAGTTGCTCAGAAGAACTGACGGATTCGACCAGGCATTTTGGCATCATGTAACTCTCAGAGGCTGAGATAAGCCAGGCAGCCCTGCCACACATAGCTCCTGGTCGGGAGAACAGCTGTCCAGCCAGGTGGCCAGGCAGCTGCAGGGAGCCCTGCTCCCACCACCACCTGCGGCTCCCCTCCCTGCCTCAGCCCACCACTCCTGGACCTCCCAGGCAGGCACCCAGCTTGCCCCAGGGAAGGTGGGCATCTAGGGAGGACAGAAATGAACACTTTGCCCCATTTCTACCCTGGGCCTGGCTTCCCCAGCACCTGTGTGAACACACAGCAGGGCGGGAAACTATACGGAGCTGAAACATAGACATATTGAGAAGACCAGTATTGTTGGGTAAACCTTTACTGGTCCCTTAAAAACGCAGATGGAAGTCCTAAGTGGCTGATATACCTGGTTGAATCACATCCCTCAAAACAATACACTCAATTCCTAACTCTCAGTACCTGTGACAGTGATCTTATTTTATAATAAGGTCTTTGCAGATATAATCCAAGTTAGGAAGAGGTCATGCTGGATCAGAGAGGAGCTTATAAGAAGAGGGAAACTTGGACTCAGAGACATAGAGGGACACAGAGCCATGTGAAGAGGGAGACACAATGGAGCAATGTGTCTACAAGCCTAGGGACACCAGCGGCTGGGGGCAACTTCCAGAAGCTGGCAGAACAGCATGGGACAGATTCTTCTTGGTTTCCAGAGGAATCAACCATGCCTACACCTTCTGCAGACTTCTAACCTCTAGAATTGTGAGAGAATAGATTTCCGTGGTCTTAAGCCACCCCAGCCTGTGGTATTTGGTTCAGGCAGCCCAAGGAAACCAATACAGCTGATAGTAACTGATAAAACACAGTGGGATATATCAGAATGACAAAGAGATTAATTATACTTTCAAAAATCCGTAGCATTTGAGACTGTGCTTATGACACAAAGTGAAGCAAAAGAAGCAACTTTCCAAACTACCTTTGCTATTTTAAAACTTCCATTTACAGACACATGATACATAGAAATTTGGACAAAAATATAATATTTTAATTATTTATCTCTGTGTGGGAAATAAAATAAACATGGGTTCTTAAAATCGGGGAAATGGTCATTAGAAAAATAAAACAATGAAACAGCAGTAATAATCCACATTTACTCTGATTAAAAAAACACAAGAAGTATAAAGCAAAAGGACAACTATCTGGAATCAGAGCTGTTTAGAAGTGGACCTGAAACAAGCCTGAGGACTAGACCACTGACAGAGGTACCTGGGAAGCTCCTACGAGAACAGGGAAAGCAGAATCAGATGCCAAGATTGCTCCAGACCCCAGCTGAATGTTAGAATCATCCAAGGAGCTTTCTGAACAAGCCAGTTCCCATCTAGACCAACAGAATAAATCAAGAGAGGTTACTTAGAACCATATGAAGTTTAAATTTCATTTTAATTAGTCTTTACTGGGAGAAAATGCTATACGAGAAAACCTAAGCTTATTCACATGGATTATCTCCCTTAAACATCATAAAAGCATCATAACCATAGTTGCCACACTTATACCCACTTAAGAGACAAGAGAACTGAGACTCAGTGATATTAAGTATCACGGCCAGGGTCACACAGTTTGTAAACAGCAGATCTAGAATCCGAAATAAGGAAGATTAGTTCTTCAACCACCGCATTATACTCCATCTTTGAAGTTTGAGACATGATTATCCAAGCCGACAATTTGATAAGGAAGATTGCTGCTCAAATCCACATGGACACCTGGAGCTCTACTTTCCCCAGTTTTACACCTTCTTTAAACTTCAGAATCTCCTGAGGGGCTTTTAAAATTCCTGCTGTCCAGGCCATGCTCCAGAACAATGGCATCAGGACTACAGAGTGAAATCGGACATTGGTTCTTACAAGTTCCCTCAGCAGGTAATAAGCAGCTAAATGTAGTCCCCAATTCTTCCTGGAAAAATATGGGGCAATAGATTAATAATATAGACCTAGACTACATCAAGTTTCTAACAGCTAACTTACAATCGCTACAAGCACGGGAGTTTTTTAATATATGATTCTCTTATGCTTCAACCTCAAAGCCCTTGTGTTAAAAAGAGCAACCATAGAATTCCGCTTCTTCTGTTTCTCTGAGTACCCCCTCTTCTGTGTACCCCTCTGCCTCTTCTCATTCAGAAATCTCCTCCAACCCTCTATAGTCAGGGACCACCCCCTACCATGTTCCAATATCTGTGCCTCCACCAAAGACTTGAAGAGCAAACCCAAACCACAGCAAGCCACTCTTCTGTAATTTGCTCAGCTGCCAGCCTAAAAAGAGACTAAATATTCCCTCTTTTTTGTTGTTTAAATGAACTGTGAAACAAACCAAAGTTGTGGTTGTATTTTCCAGAAACAATTTAGTAAACCAGTTTAAAGCAGAAGCAAAGACAATATACCCATAAAACTACTGAGTACAAAAAGTTCTCCAAAAAACCTAACATATTCACTTTGAGTGAATCTGATACAACACACGAAGGTGAGCGATACCAAGTCCAGGGGTGTCAAGCCCGAGATTCAGGAGAACGAATTATTGAAAAAGCACACAGCAGCAGAGCCCCTGCAGACAGAAGCACAACTGTTATCTGCAGAGTGGGGCAACAGCACGGCGTGAAACTTTCCATAAATACTAAGCTGCCATCTACCTTCATCAGAAACCACTGCCAGTCTTCAGGCCTCGGCCTTCTCTACTGCGCTGAGCATACGGGACTGAGAGAGGGTCTGCGGAGCCATGGAGATGGAAAGGCCCAGGGTTCAGAGGCCCCACTGCTCTGTCCCTGGAAAGGGCAGTCAGGCTGGGCTGCAGCCGAGGCTCCAACCCTAGGCCTGGTCTCATCTCTGACTTAGCTGTGGACCCTGAGCCAACTGTCTCCCCATCTTTGGGTCTCTGTTGCCTGCTCAGTAAGATGCAGGGTCCTCTATGGTCTGATATTTAAAGCGAGAGGCTATAGGAGCCACATCAGGTAGCTCAGCTCAACTCCCCCAGGACTTGAGGAAAGGTTACACCCATTTCACACCTGGGACCCAGAACGGCTGCCCTCTGGCTTGTATGAGGGGACCTCCTTGTCTTGAGTAGGGCCATAGGAAATCATTTCAACAAAAGAGAGAGCTGGGAGAGGGACCAGCTCACCAGAGGGTTCTGTACCCTCCAAATGACCATGAAGTCATGAGGTGTTGCACAGAGAACATGGGCTTAAACATACATACACACACAACATGATTTTAATAAGAATACCACATTTGTGCCTGGAGAATTCCATGGACAGAGGATGCTGATGGGCTACAGTCCATGGGATCACAGAGAGCCAGACACAATTGAGTGACTGACACACACAGAGTCAATAAGCCCATGGTCCAATCCAACTCAGTGCTGGCACTCACTCACTCAACCACTTCAACTAAATTACTTTTGTGTACAGAATGTCAAACAAGACTCATGATACCTCCTACAGTGGAGTTCGGATAGCCCCCAGCCCTCTGCTACTCCCCCACTGAGAGCTGCAGTCTCATTTCCCTCCCCTGGAGTCCAGTTGGCTTCAGTGACTTGCTCGAATGCAAGAGAGTGCAAGGGAGTGAGCAAGTGCAAGTAAGAATGCAAAGGGAGTGAGCCTGTGCTGCCAGCAGCAGATCCTACGGAGTCAGGTCTTCCAGTCCAGTCTCTTGGGGCACTCACTTTCAGGATGCTCCTTCTCAAGGCCGAGCTGTCACATACTGAGAAGCCCAAGGTACCTGAAGCGGCCTCCTGTAGAGGCAGAACAACCAAAAGTGGTCCCAGCCCACAGTCCACATGCTCACATCCACTACCAGCCATGTAATTGCATCATTCTAGATGGATTGGCATTAAGTTTGGGGAAGTCTGTTATGTAGCAATAGGTAATTGGACACACCTAACTTGCAGAACAAGTGACTACCATGTGAGATCAACTGTCAAGATTATACAAAAGCACCTTGTAAATCATAAGGTGTTCCAGGAATGTAAAGGGTCATTGTTAATATTATGAGATCCTGCATTGCCCTTCCTGTCCCAGCCCAAAGAGTGACTCTTGGCTCGTGTTCCATGCCATGGCAATTTTGTGATTTGGCTCTGTGCCTGTGCTCTTGGATTTTCCAGGTGAGCTTTATAAAAGAGGCCAAGATCACAGAGAGGCGCCTCCGGGATTGTTTTTCTGAGGTTCCTGACCTATATGCCGCACACTCACCCCTGCACCCTGGGTTCCTAATAACAAAATGTTTCTCAACGTGCCTCTGCTCACTTGCCGCCTTTAGAACCGGATGCTCTAAATGGCCCTAAGGTTAGTGTTTCTCTAACACAAGTTGACATTAGAATGGAATCTAAACAAACTCCAGATGATAAAGGACAGGGAAGCCTGTGTGCTGTAGTCCGTGAGGTCACAGAGTCGGACATGACAAAGCAACTGATCAATAACACGACCACAATCAGCTTACTATCATTTCTTCGCTAATGGCCCTATTGGACCCACTACTAGAGAATACTGGAACTGTTCTTCAGGGGATTTGTTCACTACAACAGATCTGTTGGGACTTCCCTAGTAGTTCAGTGGATAAGAATCTGTCTGCCAGTGCAGGGGCATGGGCTCGATCCCTGGTCCAGGAAGATTCCACATGTTGCAGAGCAACTAAGCCTGTGTGAGCCCCCACACTGCAACTACTGAAGCCTGTACACCTTTAGCCTGTGCTCCACAACGAGAGAAGCCACTACAACAAGAAGCCTGTGCATCGCAACTAGAGAAAGCCTATGGGCGGCAGCAAAGACCCAGTGCAACCAAAAATAAATAAGAAGATCCTCGGTCATTGTTTTCCTCTATACTCTCAAATGACGTCACATGGGACAATGTTCACAGTAGACATTTTTTAAAAATCCATTCACGTGTTGAAATTTAGCTATTCTCGTCATCTAGAAAAGAACTAAATGAAGGGATCCCTTGATCTAGAAGCTACCCCTTTGGATATACAACTAACAATTGTTTCTGGATTTCCCACTGGGTTAGTATTTGAAGTTGGGCTGCTCGTCACCTGCCTCAGCATTCCCTCAACCAGCCAGTGCAGACAGTCAGTGCCCACTCATGCTGTCTCACAAAACTGATGGCATCAACCCCACCTCTTCTCACCACTGCAGGAGGCGGCAGCCTGTGGCATCCTTTGCCTCATGCCATTCTGGCCATCTGTGCTCCTTGCTGTTTCACAGGGGCTGGAAGCCTGCAAACAGTATTACAATATTCCTCAGGTCCATTCCCACCCTGGTGGCTTCCAGTTAGGTTCTGCCAATGGCAGGCACTGGAGGAGACTAGAAGGAGGGAAGAAGGGAAAAGGTATCTTTTTGGTTTTTGCTGTTTTGGGTATCATCAGTGAAGTAAAAGTTGCAGGCAGAGTCACTCCTGGCTTCCTGGGCAGTAGTGGCAGCAACTTTAGCAGCTCAGCACCCACAAGATCTAACCCTGTAGCAACAGTCTCAGGGTGGAGGTATTCAGGTTCCCAGGCTCCTGTGGTGTCAATGAGAGCACAGGCTTCTGATGTCCTGAAAGAAGGCAGCAGCAGGTATACCAGCAGTCCAGAAGTCCTAAGTTTGGGATAACATCATGTTCTTTTTGACAGTTACAGTCTAGGGGCAGAAATGACTTCCTATAATTCCTAATGCCTCAGTTAACCTTTCCTCTTTTTTCCCCCTCCTTTGGCTCTTCTGATGCTTCTTGTCAAACAACCAAATCCCCGCATTGAATTTCCTCTGTTTGCCATAGCTGGAGTGGTTTTCATCTTTCTTAACAGACTCTCTTCTCAGTAATCTAAGCACCTACCGAAAACACTGTTCATTGCCTACACATTGCCCATGCCCCCATCTTTCTTGTAAATAGAATTCTAATTTGTATCAGATCAGCAAAGTTCCCAGATAAATACCCACTTTCCCAGTCTCCTTGTAGCAAGGGGTGACCATGTGACTGTGGTTCATTTTAACCAATGAAATATAAGAAAACACCTGGGAACTCAGGGAAAGTTTTTGCTTTCCTTATAAGATGAAATAGATGGGGCCAATGCTGCCTCTTCCACCCTCCTTCCTGTCTTGAATACAGATGTGCTGTTTGGACCTGCAGCTACCCTCTTGCACCCATGAGTCACCAAACATGAGGCCAAAGGCAATCCTCCGAGGATAATGTAGTAGAAAGAGAGGAAAAACCTGAGTCCACAGCATTGCAAGCAGCTACAGCAACCCTAGCAGCCACCTTAGCCCCAGAGTTCATGCTTTAGCCCCATCTTATGACAGTCTTGAGTTCTGGAACTTCCTTTGTAAGTGCTAGTTCTTTTTAGTCACTTCTGCTTTATTTTGACCACATAGGAACATCGGAAAAATAGTCTGCAGCCCCTGCTTAGCTCAGAGTTGCATATGCACTCAGACGAGGCCTCTTTGTCTGAAAAGGAAAAGAGGGAAGATTTAGAAAATAAAAATTTGCATTCCCACAAACAGGAGAGCAGGCAAGAAGTTGTGCCTGGGCAGAAATCTGCCAGGAGCAGCCCACACAGTATTTGACCTCCCTCATCTCATTTTGAATTGCCCTTTACAAAAGCTCACCACACAATTCTCATTAGAACCCCTGAGATAAGCTGGAGTAGGTCAGAGGCAGATTATTTGGGTCATGGCCAATAATATAATATCACAAACCTTTTCCTCTCACTCTACTAGTTTCCTTTTCTTTTGTCACCCAAGTAGGCTCTGGAGCCCATCTTCCTGGAGAGGCAAGCTGGTGCTCCCTGCTGAGCACGCTTTCTCTTGGCAGGAGGTCTGGTTTGGTCAGTACCCGGTATGCTGAGTCCCCCCCGCAGGAGACGCCCGCCGCCTGGCCATGCTTTAATTAAGTGGACATCTCGTTCCTGTGGACATGGTGCAGCTGCTGTATTTTGCTAGTATCTGGAAGCCAAATCAGAATTCTTTCAATCCTTAGCTTTTATTTTCTGAGTTCCCTGTGGGAACAGCACCCCTACCCCCTTTCACAGCCCCACCAGCTCCGGTCTTTAGGAAGGGTGCCAAGGGCAAGACAGAAGGGTCCCTCCCCTGCACCGGCCCCTGGCACCTGCACACACCTTGTTAATGAGCACCCTATTTGTGAAGAAAGGGAGAGAATGAAGAGAATCCTCGTTTCTCTCATTCAATTTGTTTTTTAATCAAATCAAATTCTTAATTACATTTGGCTGGAATGAAATTATGCTTCTGAAGAGCTTCCAGATGGAGCTAGGAAAGTGACTTCAGCTGAACTCTGCAGCCGACTTGGTCAGCGAGAAACATTTGCTCCTGAGGGGGCTGCCAGCCCGGTGCTTCTGCTCTGAGGGACGAAGGGCACTTCCGCCCACTTTCCTCTGCCAGATACTGCCTGGGGAGTTCTCACCTGGCTGGGCTAGGATACTTCTAAGTTGGGGGGTTTCCTAACAGGCAACCGGACGGAAACTCAGATTTATCGTCAGATGGGAGGACCAAAGACTGCCCTCCCCTCACTGGCTACGTGATACAAGGCAGGGCACTGCCTCTCTGAGCCTCAGTTTCCTCAATAGACCTGTCTTATCTTGCAAGACTAGGGTGAAGATTAAGTCATATGGTTTGTGCATAGCTTTTATTTCTTTCTTTTTCCTTATTCTCCACCTGTTTCCTTAGAGAAAAGCTGCCCAGCACAATTGAGGTTGAAGATGCAGGTTTTTATAAAGAACTCCTGGCTCATGAGCCATTGCTTTCAGGAATTCATGAAATGGGTGGACCCACAAGAATGCCAGTTATCCTTCAGAGAAAAAAAGAGATCAGATTTGTGGTCACCAGACTTGGAAGGTGGGGGGCAGGGGAATTGGATGGAGGTAGGCAAAAGGTACAAACTTCCAATCTTAAGATAAATAGTAGTTATAAGATAAATATCATGGACAGCATGATAAATATCATTAACATGGCTGTGTATTATACATGAAAGTTGTTAAAAGACTAAATCCTAGCAGTTCTCATCACAGGAAAAAAACTGTATTTCTTTAGTTTTGTATCTGTATGAGATTATGGATGTTCATTAATTTGATAGTGGTGATCATTTCATGATGTATGTAAGTCAAATCATACTGTCTACCTTAAACATGTCAATTAAATCTCAATAAAACTGGGGAAAAAAAGTGTACATCTCAAAAAAATGCCAGTTATCTTAAAGAAATTCATCTCCATCGTGACCCCAGTGCCGCAAGTCCTGGGGTTCTCCTCTCTGCAGCCTTACAATTGGCCTTCTATCATCTGAGCACTCTCTCTCCTCTCTCTCGATGCACCATCTTTGTCTATCCAACACCATCTCCCAGAATTTCACTTCTAAGTAAGGGTTTCACTTAAATCAAGCAAGACAACAGATGGCATAGCCATTTGGGACACAGAGATCATGCTCAGGAATTTCTCCTGGCTCTATCCTGAGCCCACCAGGCAGGCAGAGGGGGGAGGAGGCAGCAGAAGGGCAGATCTGGCCACGTGGGGCAGAGAAGACTCCTATTTTAACCACCAGCTCCCTCGATGTGAAGAATTAACCACCCAGTTCAAAGCGGAGGATGCGTGGCCCAGCCACATGATTCTGGTACCCCCAGCACACAGCAGAACCCGTAAGCAGGGAAGATGGTCTGGCACCTGCTGCTGAAACCTGCAGAGCAGCACCTGCCTGGGCACTCAGATTGGTCTTTCTGTTCCCAGGCGACATGTCATCAAGCGCACACGCAGAACTCCTGCAGGGGACCGGCACTGGAATAAACTGTTAGGATTGCTCCTTCTGGATTTTTTCCCCAGGGGTTTAAACCAAACCACCCTGAAGTGGTTCATCTGCTCGTCAGCCCAGGGGTTGTCACCAGGAGGAGCTAAAGTCAGAGGCAACTCTGTTTTCTCAGGAAAAAGAAGACATTCAGCCCTTTCCCTTTTTCTAGCTTCTTCTCTACTCTCCAGCTCTGAGTAGAACTGAAACATTCTGAAATGCCTCTTGATCAAACATTATGAAAATTCCTGTTGAGACACCACTGTATGCTGAGTGGAGCTGCTCTTTGGACAGCTATTAACTGAGGGGTTTAATTCACTGATATGAAAAATAATATGTATGTATGAGTTCTTGCATTTCAAAAATTCCAGAATGGTGTCCATGGAGTTGCAGCAGATACTTGCCTTTCTCTGGCAGAGAGACTGAGGAGCTGACTACTCCATTTTCCCAGCCATCTTCAAGCCAGGAAAAGCCGTATTCTGGAGACAGACGTGAAAGTCAGAGGGAAGCACTTCCCCTTCCAAACAAAATTATAAAGTCTCTCGAGAAAATTGCTTTTGGCATCCCCCCTCTTCCTGCCTGGAAACAGTCTTGCAAACAGGAAGCTCAAAGCCACATGCTAAGAATGATGGGACCGGAAGAGACAGCATTCTGGAGCAGCTATACCAGCCCTGGGCTGCCCGCTCCAACTTATGAGATGAGGAAAAGCAGCCCAACCCAGCAGTTGAGGTCTCTCAGAGCTGGGTTTTCTGTTGTTTTTTTAACAAAACTGATTCCTGAATTATGCAAGCATGATCCTACAGAGATAAGAAAGATTCATCATATTTCTTTTTATTTTTCTGACCCTAAGTAATCACACATTAAAAGGTTAGCACTTGTTTTGGTGAGATGGAGAAAGGAGTAAAGAGGAAGAGGTTCAAAATCATGCACCAGCTCTTGAACCAGGGTTAGAATTGCTGACTGTGTTGCTTGAGTTACAGACTTCCTGTTCCTTTGTATCAGGGGATTTCTTAAAATTTGATATTTAGAAGACTGGATGAGAGTCAAGTCTCCTGACATCAAAATATGAATGGTTTCACTTCTCAAACATTTCAGTTGACTGTTTGCCAAAGTTTTTATCTCAGGGAAACTATTTGCTAAAGTTCTAATATTATGTAAAATACTGAAGCAAGGCTTCCCCCAGGGGATTATATTACTATTTAGTTTTATATTTCTTCTGATGCCTCCAATAAATCATGAACTTCTTCGGAGATGTCAGAGGGCAGCCTGTCTCTCCAACTGCAAATGACAAGCCATGAATAATGCACGCAGGCCTCACAGAGAGGCTCCCAAACCCACGGCCTGTTGCCTTTGGACTCTGGTCCACTGTCAGACAACGCTCTTCAGTGGAGCCTGGTTTCTGCCCGTTGTCAGGTGAGTTCTGTGCTGGCCAGTCATTAGGAATCCTCAGATCACAGTACATGGTTCCTGGGGTCAGGCAAACCACTGGGGAACCTGAATTACCAAGAGGGGCTCCAACTCCCAAAAGAACAAAGCTAGAAAACTCCAGAGAAAGCAGCCAGCATATCTGAGTCTTCTTGAGGGCGGTCCTGATTCCCTACAACACCTAAAGTAGTACCTGGATCTTAAAGATGGCCCAAGAAATACTGTATGGAAGGATGGACATATGGATGTATGGACAGATAGATGGATGAACTTCCATCTAAAATAGTGGTAGCAATAAGACAACCAGTATATAAAATCATAGAGTATACACAGTGATGAATAAAAACCGGTTTATCAAGTTGAGGCGCTTTGCAAGGATGGCAAGTGGAGAAGGGAACAAGTTTGACATACTTTACACTGCAAAGAAAGCTTCGAGAGCTCATGAACTGGAAAGTAGGGCCGGTTGTACATGTAAGGGACTTCTGCCTGCTCCTGTGTTCCCTAATATTTTCATCGCTGCTTCATCTTCATTTTCCACTGAATTCCCAAAGAAAGAGTGTTTACTTGCCACCTACACACAAAAATTTGACTTTCTTCTTAGTTAGCCTTCTGAATCTGCTTTCAAATATCTCATTAACAGTCTCCAAATTGCAGTATACAATATCTAGTTGTCCTTCCTCCATGACAACGTGGAGTTTTGACCCTTCTAACTACTCCTCATATTCTCCTGCGTTCTCCTTTCCTGGTTTCTGCATCTCCGCACTTCCTTCTTCCTTCAAGGACCTTATTCTAAAGTTCTTCTTTTCCTGCTGCCTTCTCTGAGCCCACTCTTCCCCACCCAGTAAGTTCTTGTCACATTCTGTCTTCATCCTCTTCTCTTCCCATGCTATACTCCCCAGGGGACCACATTCACACCCATAGCTTCAAGTGTCCTCTGCTGGTAAATGACCCCCATATGATGTTGTCAGCCCCACAGACTACACTGGACATCTCCACCATCCGCTAGTTCATTAATCAAACATTTATGGAGACTTTACCATGTCTGAAGTTTGCTGTACAAATTGGTGATACCCAGGAAAGTGTGACTTCCCTTATATATCAAGGAGGAGGAGACAGAAGTAAAATGATGATAATGCAGGAGAAGCACTGTCATCAAAGAGAAGGATCATCTAGGAGACCTCCGTGAGAAGGCTAAGTAGGGATCAGCCCCTGTGATGGCATGTGGTGGCGAAGGATGTCCTAAGAGAGCAGATGACCCATGAAGGCATACATTGGTCAACGGGCACTGGTTTCCAATCCAATGCCAGGCACTCAGCTAGGTGTTTTCACAAAATAATATTACTTCATATTATGCAATGATCATTAACAATCACTTTTCTAAGTGCTTTTCAAACAATATGTCATTTAATCTTCAAAGAACCATTAAAGATAAATATTACTATTTTGCAGTTGAAGAAGCTGAAACCCAGCTGTGACTTGAGCCTAGTGACTTGGGTAAGGCTTACAACTAGTAAGCGGCAGTGCCAGGGGCCTGCGGATGAATGGTTTAGCTCCATGAGCAGAAACTCTTCCAATTAGCTTAAGGTAAAGTAGATTTATTATGAGGAAGCCGGATGTCTCCTAGAACCTGAGGGTGAAAGCTGCAGTCAGGCCTCACAAAGAGCTGGGATTGGCCTTGGAGAACCATCAGATCAAGGCAGCTACTTTTTCCCTCCGTCCTTCCAGAACGCGCCTGCTGCACCCACCGCTGCTCCTCTCTGGCTGGCTGCTCCTCCCTCCTGCCTCTCTCTGCATCTGCACACTGGCTCTCCCTTCTTGCTCATCGTGGTCTGTGGTCTCAAGCTAGTTCCTCTGCCCAGAATTGCCCCTTCTCTTTTCCCGCTCTTCATGCCAACAGAGATTTCCTTTGCCCGATTCTCCTTCTCAAACTTGGCCTTGTACTTTTCTTATAAAGAATACTAGGCTGATTTTAAAAAGAACAAAATAATGCCATTTACAGCAACTTGGGTGGACCTAGGAATTGTCACACCAAGTGAAGTCAGACAGAGAAAAACAAATATCACAGATATAGCTTATACGTGGAATCTAAAAAAAGGGTACAAATGAACTTAGCTACAAAACAGAGTTACGGATGCAGAAAACAAACTTACGGTTACAAGGGGGTAAGAGAGGGGAGGGATAAACTGGGAGATTGGTGTTGACATATATATACTACTACATAATAAGGACCTACGGTGTAGCACAGGGAATTCTACTTAACACTCTATAATGGCCTATATGGGAAAAGAATCTAAAAAACAGTGTGTGTGTGTGTGTGTGTGTGTGTGTGTGTGTGTGTGTGTGTGTATGATTCACTTTGCTGTACACCTGAAACTAACACAACATTGCAAATCAACTATACTCCAATAAAACTTTTAAAAGTAAAGAAATAAAACCATTAAAAAGAAAAAAAAGAATACTAGGGATGTAGTTCCGAGAAGGCAATGGCACCCCACTCCAGTACTCTTGCCTGGAGAATCCCAGGGACAGGGGAGCCTGGTGGGCTGCCATCTATGGGGCTGCACAGAGTCAGACACGACTGAAGCAACTCAGCAGCAGCAGCAGGGTTGTCGTTTCCTTAAATTATATGCATCTAATGTGAGGAGTGGACCGCATCTTGTTTCTCCTGACTCAGCACCGAGCATCTTGCCCACTGACTGTGTAAGACAGAAGCTGCTGACTGTCCCTTACATCCAGTCTCTCTTTCTCTCTTCCAGTAACAGAAGAGTTGCTTTTTAGCTACACACATGGTGGCCACCCAGAATAAAGATTACATGTCCCAGCCTCTGCTGTGCTAACTTTGATCCTGTGCCTAAGTTCTGGCCAAAAGGAAGTGCACCAAACAGGCACGCACAGCTTTGGGGTCTCCCGTCTAAGGAAGGAGTACGGCCTCCCCCTCCTCTGCCCACCTTTTCTGTGGCTGGATGCAGATGTCTGGCCAGCCAGGTGGGTCCACGTAGATGTGAGCAAAGCATCCTAGTAACAGAAGAGAGGAAAGAGAGAGAGAGTTCATCTGGATTGCCCAGGGCCACCTCCCAAGCCAACTGAGCTGCTGCGCATAGACAGTCACACAGAGAAAGACCTTCCAATTGCCTTTAGCCACTGTGTTATTTTTGTGTCCACTAAGAACAGCACATTCACATTCTACTTAATTCACATTTACTGGATTAAACTCATGAACGATGGATTCTAGGTTTGTATAGGAAATTTTTAAAAGCTGAAGAGAATCTTGCTTCTTATGTTTGGACTAAAGTCTTAGGCAACTGGACCTCATAGGCCCATCCCGCGATGCCTCTCAAATGGCAAGCTCATGAGAAACTGAGCTAACCCTATACTTATTCTATTGATTAAAGGCACTTATCCCAAGATCAAACACACTCTGGGTCAGAAATCACCTTCACTGGAGGCCAGGCTGTGTGTGGCAATTCTCTTTGTCTAGAGGCCCTGCCACAGGGAAGGAAGTCAAATACAGAATATAAAGCACAGGCTTTCACCAGGACAGTGTGGCCAGGTGTGGCTGCTTTCAGGCTCCCCGTAACCAGTCCTGCAAAAATTAAAACAGAGTGCATGCATGCGTGCTTAGTCATGTCTGACTATTTGCAAGCCCACGGACTGTAGCCCACCAGGCTCCTCTGTTCATGGGATTTTTCAGGCAAGAGTGGGTTGCCATTTCTTCCTCCTGGTTTCGATCTAATTTTATAAAGAGACAGAATCCCAAGAAGTTGGAGCATCTCCCTGATAGATTCTTCCTCATTGATGAATTCCACTGCTGTTAACCTACCCCTCCTGGAGCTGGTCCTCTAAGATGCTTACAAACCAACAGGCAAGCTCCCAGTCAGGGCTGCTCCTGGGCCAGGGACAGGACATGCCCTGTCACTTAGCAGAAGTCACCTAGGCCTCCTTGAACTGCCACCTCCTGAACTGCTAGGCTTGCATCACGAGCTACTTACAGGAATCATGTACCACATGTCCAGTGAAATAGGAGATACAGGAAATGAGCCAGATTCCTGGGCTGAGGGCGGGCTCATTGTTAACCAGAAGGGGCAGAACAGGGGCAGAACAGGAGCAGCCGCACACGGCATTCCAAGCCCTCGGCAAACGACACAAAGGAGGGCTGTGTCCGCCCATTCTAAAGACAGAGTAGGGCTTGCATTCTGGAGAGCAAAGTGGTGCTTTTCTTTCTCCCTAGGCAAGAAACATGGAAAATTCAAAGTTGTTTCTGCGTGTGCACATGTGTGTATCTGTGTTTGTGCATATAAACATTGCCCATGGATCAAACAGTCTGAGGGTTCTGTAGACACAGGAGACAAAGTGGGCTCCAGGAGACAAAACCAGTTCTGGAAAGAAGCCCAAATGCAAGGTCTGGGAAGGGCCCCTGACTCAGCGACCCAAACCACGTCTCTAGCCCTGCCCTTTTGGAGCCCCATCTGCGACATTTAAGATTGGGTTGACAGGGTCCCCAAGGAGTCTGAGCCCCTCTGTCCTCCTCCTCAAAGCTGAGTCACTCCCCCAAGAGTCCAATTGACTTCAACTGGCTTATTTTCTTCAGTGGTTTCTTTACGGATCCCATTGCTCTTTAGTCTTCCTTCCCCTCTTCTCCCCCTCACACCTCCACCCCCTGCCCCCAGCCACCAAAACCATGTGCATGCAGACTCAGCTTCTCTAACAGGATTTTACTCTCCTGGGGCAGGGCCTTGGCCATCTCTTTCCTTTTTCCCTCCATGAAATACTGTATGTCATAACGCTGGTGACTTAAACATTTGATCCTTTGGTTTTCTGTGAAAGGGCTTCCTGCATCCACCCTTCACAAGACAAGGTAATAATAGTGTCCAATCACTTTTGCCGTCAGATCCAGAAGGCAGTTGCTAAGTATTATTTCCTTGTCCTCAATCGTGAGAAGGAGGAGCAGAGACAAGCACCCTGCCTTCCCTTCCTCCTCTGAATCTCCAGCTCCTGGGAGGAAGACAGTGAACAACTCGGGGAGTGTTACTGACATGTAACAACCAGAAGGGAAGCTAGACGATATAGGGCTTTCCTGGTGACTCAGAGGGTAAAGAATCTGCCTGTGGGTTTGATCCCTGGGTCTAGAAGGTCCCCTGGAGAAGGGAATGGCTTTCCCACTCCAGATGCCTTTTCCCCGCCTGGAGAATCCCATGGACAGAGGAGCCTGGCAGGCTAACAGTTAGGTCATGGAGTCACAAAGAGTCGGACACAACTGAGCGTCTGACACTTTCACTTTAAATGATATAAATTACTTCTGCACCATTGCTCGTGGAGGTTCAAGCCTGGAACACCATCATGACCACATACAGCACACAAAGGCAGATTCCTCCCGAGTAGACTCAGCCAGGGCCCCTGTCTCTCCCAGAAGACCCATCTTCCCTGGACAGGCTGGAGGGGGCTCTGTGGGGCAGGGCTTCCTGCAGAGAGAAAATCTGGCTTCCTCTTGGAGCCCAGCACCAGGCCGTGTTGCCTGGGACCCCGGAGCAACACTGACTGACTTTCCCCAGCAGGCAGACTCTGTCAATTGCCCCAGGGAGTTTCTGGCTCTGGAGCTAGCGACAGGAGGTGAGCAGCCTGTTTCCTGCAGTGATCCTGCCAGCAAGGTGTCACTTGGAGAGGGGGCAGCTGGGTTTTGCAGTGTGCAGACAGGGAACGCAGACTTTCCCCATCTCCCTCCCCACTCTGACTTGCTCAGGCCATTCCCCCTGGCTCCAGATGGCTACGGGACCCAAACATGTCAGACACATCCCAGCCTCAGGGCCTTTCACTTGTTCCCTCTGCTGAGAATGCTCTTTTCTGGGTGTTCTCACGACATGCCCTCTTTTCACTCAGGTTTGCTGAACATCGCCTCAGAGAGCTCCTTCCTACAAATGGCTCCCCACAGCCCCCAGCTGTCCTGACTCCATCTTCCAGTTCTAGTTCTCTCTCTATCACTTTTCATGGCCCAGTATTTTACGACCATTTCACTTGCACATCTGCTCGCCTCCTTTCACCTGCTAGAATGGTAAGGTCCATGAGCACAGTTTGGTTCTCTGCTGCATCCTCAGCACCTAGAACAGTGCCAGGTAAAGAGCAGATGCTCAAGTGCACTAAATGTAGACACCAAATAAATGAAAGACATACCACTTCTGTTTTTGTTACCAGATAGGATATAGGTCACTTTTGGACTCAGTAGAGAGCATGCTCCTTGCAGGAGCCGCCCCTCCCAGAAAGGAGTATTTGTGCAAGAACCCCTGGGCCAAGCACTGGGGTACACTGGGGTACACTGGATCTCTTTGCTCATGTGCTACGGCTGCCTCAACACGGCACCACCAACTGGGTGGCTTCAGCCCTTCTTGTCTTGCAGTCTGGAGGCTAGCAGTCCGAGACCAGGTGTGGGTTGGGTTGGTTCTTTATGAGAGTTGTGAGGAAGACTCTGCCCGGGCCTCCTTGCTGGTGTCTGGAGACTTCCTGGCAATCTTCAGTTTTCCCTGACTTGCAGAGGCATCGCCTCCGTCTCCACCTTCACCATCACATGGCACTCTTCCTGTCTGCATATTGGGACATCTGGATCCAAATGTCCCCTTCTTACAAGGACACCTGCCATCCTGATTTAGAGTATAACCTAATGACCTCATCTTAACTCTCAGTGTCTGCAACAGTCCTTATTGTTCAATCACTAAGTCATGTCCGACTCTTCATGACCCCCTGGACTGCAACATGCCAGACTTCCCTGTCCTTCACTGTCTTCCGGAGCTTGCTCAGACTCACTGAGTCAGTGACACCATCCAACCATCTCATCCTCTCTCCCCCTTCTCCTTTCCAATGCAACCCTATGTCCAGAGAAAGCCACATGTTGGGGTCGTGGGAGTTAGGACTCTATATGCGAGTTCTGAGAGGGGTGGGAACACAGTTCAGCCCGTAACTGTCCCCGTCTTGTATGGAGACAGAAAGGTTACCTAATGGGCAACATCCTCCTCATACTCCTTTCACTGCTTCTCAAGGGAAGGGGCATGATGTCAGGTGGGGTTGGCCCAAGATCAGCCTAAGAGCCTGTGTCCACCTTCCTCAGGCTTCCTGGAAGAGGACCACTGTCCAGGCAGTGTAGACCTCCATGCAGTCGAGAGGGAGGCCACCTGCCCTCAGCATCCTGTTGGCTCTCTGACTGTTCAGCCCCTCCTCTGGACCCAAACTGGGTCACCAGGAAAGACAACTGAAGGTGGGTACAAAAGCATGCACCCCTGCCAGCACATGGGGATGGGCCAGGAGGACTACCCCAAGAGTCTGGGGGAGAAACAGCCAGCACTCAGCAACGGTCCCTGCATAGCTGTTGATATAAATGCTTTGAGAGAGAAATGACAAAAGTCACCTCAAGCAGCCACCAAACAGGATGGAGATCTTTGAAAGTATCAGTGGGGTTGATTCTGGAGCTGCCCATTAGCATCAGCGCAGGCATGCTGGTGTCTGGCTCCATCATAAGTCCAGTTTCTGGTGTTTTACAACCCACAGTAAGCTGGTGGGGTGGACCTCTGAGACCCTTACCCAGGTTTTAATGCATATGCATTTGTCCCCAGAAAGAGCACTAAAGAACAAGAGGATGCTTAATTTTTCCAACCGTGACATTCTGATTTACGAGAACAGGAAGTGGAATTATGAAATGCAGTGGGGTGAGCTTAGGTGTGAGATCTCGGTAAAACCTGAGCTCCAGCTTCCTGGATCTGCTTCCAAACAACACTTCCTTCACTGCCATGGCGAGAATCTGATAACCTTGTGATCTGCGCATAGGAGCTACTCACTCAATGAGAAGAGACTCAACTGAAGAAGGAAACTGGCAACCGCAAGAAGCCCTGCCCTCTGCAGCCTGTTTTTGCTTCCCTGTTGCCAAGGAGGCCTGCTGCAATCAGAAACAAAGACCAGGAAGAGCTGGGGCACTCCAGCATTCCCAGGCAGCAGGCACTTTTTCTCTCCCGTCCATATTTAAAGTACAAAATTTGCATTTGATCCCCTCAGGGTCTGGCTCAGTGACCTCAGCCTCAGGTTTGAAATACTTTTGCTCCAGGGAACTGCAGGTTCAAATCCCAGGGGGTTTCCGCCCGGCCTGGCATCCTTCTGAGACAGATCATTTAAATAAATGCAATTTAGTGAAGGCAGACCTTTCAGAGGGGGCCTCTGGAAAGGAGAGAGGGAGCTGCTATGGGCGGGGAGGAAGGGGCAGAATTTTATCCAGATTTTCCTAGTGTCCTTGCCGGATGTCAAGCATGCTTAAAACTTTTGGGGAAATCAGACAAAGCTCATAGAAGATCCCCGTGCCAGGACCTAGCCCTCTAAGTTGTATGGTAGATCCATCACTTGCATTCTCCTCACCTCTCTCTGCCCTGTGAGCAGGTATGTTTCAAGAATGGGAGTGTTTCTGCCTAAGACTCTTCCTGTTCTGGAGATGGGTCAGCTCCCCTTCAAGCTACGGCTGATAGAATGACAGTTTAAGTCTGTGATTACAGCTGTAGATTCCAGGATCAGCTGACTTACGGGTAAATCCCAGCTTTTCTGGAGTCCTACCTGTGTGGCCACGCCTATGGACCACACCAAAATTATATTGGTTTTCCCATTCTGAACACTACGCCACAGTACCCTGCTGCCATGAACTCAGGGACTCCCAGAATAAAGAGATATTCAAGAAAGCTCTCCATCAGCCCCAAGCAGGGGCAGAAAGGAAACAGCAGAGTGAGCCAAGGCTTCATCACTTTTGAGACCTACAGTCAAAAGCCACTTCGACTATAACTCCTAAACTTTATAGTTCCCCACAGTCCAGTGAGAATTTAAATGGCTTTTTGCGGTCCCTGCTCTCAAGGCTCCTGACCTCCATGGGCAAAGTATAAGGAGCTATGGAGAGACACGAAAATGGGAAGCAAGAGAGGGATCCTGTCTCAAGTTAGGGTTCCCAAGGAGGACAGAGAGAGATTAGTGTGCAGGATGTGTGTTTGAGTGCTCTGGATCTACACCTGTCCAAGGAGACAGAGCTAGACACTGAGCTGTGATACAATCTCAGCGGAGGCCTCGGCCAGCTGACCACATAAGGAGTGGGCGTGGCCTACAGAGTCATCCCAAGTCTGGGAGGGGAGCCAGGCCTCTGCACCTCCCCTGGGGGATCAGTCATCGGACATGGCTGCTCTGGGAGGCAGGCTGGCTGTGGGCAAGATGACTCTCCCAGCAAAGACAATCCCCAGAAATGCCAGTGACCGAGGATCTCTTCCCACAGCAGCCCTGGGGGGTCCCAAAGGGGCTATGTGTCACAGCATCCACCACAAGCCCCCAACCAGGATGACTTGTAAGATTTTTTTTTAATGTGGACTGTTTTTAATGTCTTTATCGAATTTGTTACAGGATTGCTTCTGCTTTATGGGTGATTTTCTTCATTTTTGACCTTGAGGCATGTGGGATCTTTTGTCCCTGACCAGGGATTGAACCCTCATCCCCTGCATTAGAAGTGCAGTGTGTTAACCACTGGAGCACCAGGGAAGTCCCTTCCTCTTACTTGATGAGCAGAAATATCACTCACCACATTTGGGGGAACGGGGTGCAGAGATCTTTCACAATTAGTACAATGAAAAGGGGATTTCCTTTAGGCTGGGGTTACTCCCAGACCTAACTCTGCCACTAAATCTAAGATCAGTTTATCAGTAAACAGTGAGAAGATGTCAAACTGTAGAGTCCTCAAGTTAGAAAGGAAAAAAACCAAACAACTCAACTCCACCTGAGGCAAAGACCCCAATCACATCCCAGCAGGTGGTCTTCCAGCCTCTGCCTAACTGTTCTAATGCCTGGGCTGGGCTGGGTGCTCCCTTTACCATAGGCCTGACACCCCTATTTATTAACAGTTTTTTCTAATGTTCAGTTACTATCAGCCTCCCAGACAAGATCACTCATAGCTCACCAAGTAATTGCTCATTCACTGATCACCCTTTAGCTATTTGAAGACAAATAAATAATCTGGTTCTTTCCATGGATACCAACCATATGCCTACCAAACATTTGTTCACTCATCTGACACATGCATTTGTGCTTTCTGCTAAGCCCTTACATGGACACTGAGTTATTCCATCTTCATATGAGTCTCTTAAAGATAACAACAGCCGGCCTTCGGTTCTTGCCCTGAGAAAAAGGGAAGGTTTCAAGAAAAGGGACACATTGGATTAGATCTTGAAGATTGAATAGGAAGTCCTTTATCCCAGAAAGGGTGGCATTTCAGGCTAGGGGAGTAAGATTTACAAAGATCTAGGGCATCAAGGGGCTTTCCTCATAGCTCAGCCAGTAAATCATCTGCCTGCAATGCAGGAGACTGGGGTTCAATTCCTGGGTTGGGAAGTTCATGTGGTGAAGGAAATAGCAACCCACTCCAGTATTCTTGCCTGGAGAATCTCATGGACAGAGGAGCCTGGTGGGCTACAGTTCATGGGGTCACAAGAGTCAGACATGACTTGGCAACTAAACTACCACAAACAACTGGGTCATCAAAGAGCTTAATCTATTTGGGGAAAGCTTATGCTACAGCTCAAGTGGTAGCCCTCAACTGAGGACAGTTGCTCCCCAGGAGACATTTGACAACATCTAGGGACACTGTCATCACAACTAGGGGCAGGTCCTACTGGCATCTAGTGGGCTGAGGTCAGTAATGCTGCTGAACATCCTCTAGTGCTCAGGACAGCCCCACAGTACAAACCATCTAGCCACGATTTTCAGTAGTGCTGAGCTTGAGAAAATCTGGGCTAGAGTTTGGAGGGATGGCAGGAGGGGAAATGGACAAACTGGAACTAGATTCTGAAGGACCAAGCTAAGAGGTTTAATTTCTTCCTATTGCCTAAAGGATTAACAGAACCTATAGTTGGTAAGAAAATTTTTAAATGATCTACAGTGAGCCAAGTCTGAGATCAGGGAGACTGACTGGAGACTGCTGAGATTGCCCATTCATTCATTCTTTCACTCATCATTTATTAAAGACTTAATGAGCATCTATTATCGACTCTGCTCTGCGCTACTTCCGGGGAAGTAATGATGAGTAAAACAGTCCTGGTCCTTGCCCTTGGGAGTTTTATAGTCTAAGCAGACAACACAGCCATTGTTTAAATAATCATACAAATATGGAAGCACAGGCAGGTACAATGAAGCAAAAGTAAGAAAGTTATCAGCATATATGACAATGAAGACTGATCAAGGAAGGTTCCAAGGAGATGTCCCCTATAAAACCCACTGGGAGCCCCAGGGAAAGATGGAGTTTAGGTGATAAGGTCTAACCTCTCGTTTTGTGCTTAGTCTGGTTTCACTTGCCTACAAGGTGCCGTGTACAGAGGACTTGTGCCTCACATCCAATTAGAGTTCTCAGCGCAGAGGCACTGTGCCCGACACCCTATCCTGGTGTTTCATGTGCAGAAATGCTGCACCGGCACTTCCATCTGGAGCTGTGTAAGCAACACAACTGCCCCTGAACCTTGAAGACTCCACCCCCCCCCCACCCCCTCCACAGAGGAGAACCCTACAAAGCAGCTCACCAATGGCTTGTTTTAGAGAAGGTGTACTTTAGAACTGTACCTCACACCTCTCCATTATTTGATCAAGGAGTAAAACTTTCCTCTACTCCTGAACCAAACTCAGTCTCATTCTATTGGCCTGAATGACAACAAGCAGGAGGACCTTGCTTGGGGCCTGACTCAGAAGGGTTGGTAACAAATTCTGGTGACCGTGGAGAAACGGACCATGGCCTTCTTGCTCACCTGGCTCCAGCAGGAGGACGGGGGATGCTTTGGGAGCGTCACACGAGGACTCTGATCTTTGAGTACTCTCTGACAGGGTGGAATGGCAGCAGCCTCCGGCCAAACTTAGAGCAGCTCTGCCCGGCAAGCCAATACCCAGTGTGGTGCACACACAGCATAGCCACCAGCATCATCTGGACCCCACTCTCTTAAGGGAATCATTCTGTGGCATCCCTAGGGATGAAAGACTAAGACTCACACACGTCTGTCTGCTGCCTCTGGCTGGCCTTCTGGCAGTGCCGGGGGCCTGGGGATGGTGGGGATTTGTGGACAGGATGGAGCCACAGCAGTCTTACCCACTGTCTTACCAGTAGTACTGGCCTCCTGACCCCTGGACCAGGGAGTAGTGGCAGCATCGGGGCTTTTCGTCCTTGCCAGTCTCTGGTGTTCAGCAGAAGCATTCTTCCGAGTCACTTTTGATCTGGCAAAGGAAAGTGGCCAGTCCAGTGAGCCAAGAGGTGATACCAGGAAAAGGCCCAGGTAATGAGGACCACCTGACAAGATGGAACAAGGATGCCCCATCCTGGTTCAGGAGGGTGACTTGCCCCCTTCCTGCCAGAGCTAGTTTCTCTCAAGTGAGCCAGGGAGCCCTGTGGGCTGCTGGCAGGAACAGGAAACCCTTCCCTCCAGGCCTTCCTCCCTGCACCGCTGGTGAGGCGAGCCGTGGGTGAGTCTTCGTTGGCGGGGGCTCACCTCCAGGTATCAGCACAGCATTCCAGCTGCCCTCGTGATCTGGTGAGTACCCACAGGAACCCCTCTTGCTTTAAGCTCTTAACCAGCAGAAAGTCCAAAAACTTCTCCTTTTTGGCTGAAAGGAAGAAAGAGAAGACACTCGCCTCAGCTAAGCTGCTCTGGCCCGGAAGCCGTCCCATCTAACCTCCTGTGGGGCATTCTGACTGAAGAAGGACTGACTAGTTCAAGGATGGGCCATTATAAATTCAAGGGAAATCCGCAGTTGTATCAGAGCCCATGCCTATTTGGGTCTCTTGAAGAATCCCAAACAGTTTGGTGCTGGTTCCAAATTCCCCAAAGCTGGAAATCTTATTTGGGGCATATCGTTTGGTGTTTTCATGCCAACAAATCATTCCAACCACCCCATTTGGTAGTTGGAAAAATGTCATTGTAAGGGACTAAGAGCAGATCCAGAGGGGTCCTGAATCTGATTAGGGGAATCACTGAGATCCATGACGCCACCTGGGCTGCCATCCGGAGCCTCCTCGAAGTACTCCTAACAGGGCAGGAAAGTCCACAGTCTACTCAAAAGCCCGAGAGGAAGCACACCAAGAGAGCACAAACAGTGCAGGTCATGCGACTCTCAAACTGGGGAATCGAGCAGCCCCAGATACCAAATCCAACTGGGACCAGCCCAGACAGTGGAGAGGGGAGTGGAAGACAGAGGCTGGCCCATTACAAAAACATGATCCTAAAGAGAATCCAGGCGGCAGGAAAGATCAACGGAAATCAACTAGGAGTCAGTGGAAAAACACTGGCATTCCTAGAGTGCCTCAGGGAAGGCCTCTGAATCCATCCTGCCAAAGATCCAAAGTCATTGGAAGGCAATGCATTCTTGAGGTTGTATCCCATTTCCCAAAGTACCCCCGACGTTACACATAAACTTCAGAAACTGGAAACAGAACCAGATACCCATATCACTTGTCTGGTCAAGGTTGCCTACTTCAACCTTTAATAACCAAGACACGAAGGAGGAGAAGACAGAGGATAAAAGGCCTGGAGACAAGCCAACCTACGAGCTGTTGCCCTCCTGGCATCTGGTTGGTATGGGAATCCGGACTAACTGCCCACAGAGACTCAAATTTCATAAGTGACCCTCAGACTCCATCAAGGGGAAGCAAGCCAAAAAAACCAGGACCCAGTCAGTGTGCCATAAGCAAACAAGAGCGACCCTGGAAGAGCCCAAAGGGAGAGAGAAATGGCAGGTCCCAGCCACTACCCTCAAAGCAGACGGCCCCAGTAGATGAAAAATGATGGAGACAGGGGGCTCCTAAGCTGGTACTCCAGCTGAGCCCTGAGGAACCCCAGCTGACACTGGACACAGGGGGAAAGGCTGTTGAATTCTTATGTGACACCTGTGCTGCTTACTCAGTTCTGGCAAACTTGGTCACAAGAGTTGTCAAATTTGAGGGGTATCAAGGAAGGCCCAAGAATGGGCATTCATAGACAACCCAATGGTTACTGTGAAAACCTGCCACACACTAAATTCTGCCATCTTGCTACCTACAGATACAGTGCCCTTGAAACATGATTGTATAGAAACAAAAGACACAGTCTACTCCAGTTGCCCTGACCTAGGAAATGAGGTTCTCCCACATGTCAGAAAAGGAATGGTCCAGAGACGGGAGCAGTTTTATGTGGGAGGGAAAAAGGCTAACAGGATAAGCAGTAACCTCCCAGACCCAAGTCATAGAAGCAGAGGCCTAGCCTTGGGGACATCTGCCCAGAAGACAGAGCTGATAGCCTTCACCCAAGCCTTAGAACTTAGAAAAGGGAAGATCTTAAATTTTTTTAAACCAGAGAGACATATCCTAGAGAAGATTGGCAGACTGATTTCACTGTCATGCTGAGAGTACCAGGCAATTTCAGCTATCTCTCGTAGACACATTTTCTGGGTGGATAGAAGCATTCCCTGATAGAACTGGAGTGGCTAAAGCATTACTGAAAGAAATAATCCCTGAGTTTGGACTCCCAGGATCCCTACAGAGGGTAATGGTCCAGCATTTGTATCTCTAGTTAATGAGTGCCCTGGGCATAAAACGGACCTTGTACTTAGCCTAGAGATCCCAGTCATTGGGAAAAGTGAGATCCAATCAAACCTTAGTCATGCTATGTCGGGAAGCTCAAGAAAACTGGATTAAGTTGCTTCTTAAGATTACCCAGGACTTCCCTGGTGGCTCAGATGGTAAAGCGGCTGTCTACAATGCGGAAGACCTGGGTTCGAGCCCTGGGTTGGGAAGATCCCCTGGAGAAGGAAATGGCAATCCACTCCAGTACTACTGCCTGGAAAAATGCCATGGACAGAGGAGCCTGGTAGGCTACAGTTTATGGGGTTGCAAAGAGTCGGACACGACTGAGCGACTTCACATTAAGATTGCCCAAAAGGATAAATTCAAGTGCATTTGAACCCATGTACTATGGACTCATCCCCTAAGCCCAAGAAAAGGGATATTTTAACTCCCTTAAAATGGAACAACTCAAGTATGCCCTCCAGGAAAGAGAAACCATGAAAGTTCTCACAAAATAGGTAACCAGGTGCTGCCTGCCCCTGCTGACCTGGTCCTACATCCCTTCCCATCTGGAAATGGGGGCACCTAAAATCCCAGAAAACCAGCAGCCCACAAGATACCATGGTAACCGCCACCATCGTGTGGAGTCTTCTTTGTACACCTGGGACAAAGCTGAGGGCCCTATACTTCCTTTATGCTTTCTCCATCCTGGGCACTGCAATGCTCACCCCACTGTTGCCTCCAGGGCAAACAAATTTCTTCTACAGTGTGACCAGAGATGCTCAAGATGGATGGAAATTCACTGACTGTTTGATCTGGAAACAGGAAAGGACCATCAGACATTTTTAAGAGGAAACCCGATGACCGAGGGGGAAGGACTAAATATCATCTTCTTCCCAGCCTGAGATAAACTGTAAACAAGTCTCAGCTGGTCTCACTTGTGATACTTATGGAAAAACAGCATCAACAATATGTGAATCAGGTGATCCAATGAGGGGGAACAACTAGCTGAGTCCGGTACCTAGGCGCCCGAGGGTCCTTAGATAGAGACACAGGTGAAAAACCAAAGCACTGTCACTTCAAGGATTCAGGCCAAGGGCAGAGGGTCACTGTGCTTATGAAGAGCATACGTGTTCTTGGCTAAGCCCCCAGACTCAACAAGGGGCTGGGCAACGTTTAGACAGTACCAAGGTGAGGGGTGGTATCACCATGAGAACTGTGGGACCAGGTTCAAACTTAAATGGAGTTTGCAGTCAAACCACTACCCAAAGGAAGAAGGCATGACACTCCAAAAAAGCCACAAGACCTCTAATCTCAGGAATCACTGCACTTATTGGGGTACTAGTGACCCTGGCTAAGGGGACTACCTATAACACCATCACCCTGAAAAAGGTAGCAGCCACAGTGGCCACTAAGACTGACCTCAACTTCAAAATACTAGGTGGAAAAAAATCTTGGCACATGAAGCAGTCCAAACCTTTAAACTCCATACAAAACTTTGTTTTCTCACTGGCCAATATGGTCCTACATAACCAAACTGCCCTAGATTGTGTTGGCTAGGGTTATGTCATGGAATTATATTAGCATAGGGAAGGGTCTGTGCTCCGACCAGTTGGTCAATTTGCTTTTATGTCAGTGCAAGTGGCCTGATTGGAGAAAGTGCAGACAGTTGTGGCTAACAGAAGCCCACCAGGCTAACCTTGCCAAACAGAGGTGGGGCAGGGTAAAACAGGCCCCTCCAGAGTTACTGGGTTTCTACCTTTCTTGGGCCCCATAGCAACTATCCAATCTCTAATCACGTGCTGACATTTGGGCCGTGTTTCTTAAATCGTCTGGTGTCCTTCGTCTCCAAAAGGTCAGACAAATGGTGGTCACTCAGGGATACGAACGTTTAGGGCCAAGGCCTGGTGATGATCAGACATGTCTAGAGGCGGCTTGGGAGAAGTTCTGTTCCTGTTACCCAAGGTTATGAGGATGCCAGAACTCAGCCAGAAGCAGTTAATGTAAGACAGACCACTGTCCTGCAGCCCCTCAGCACCCCTCAAAAATGAGAAAACAAAAGACAGACAATGGATTTATCACCTGCAAAGCCCATTAACCGTTCCCGGAAACAAAAATAGAAACTGGGTAATGAAATACCTTCTTAAGGTTTTTCAGTCCTTTGTGTTCAGTCCCGTTCTCTTGCGCATAGAGGGCTGCCTGTAGATGCCATGCCCCAGGCACCGGGGCCAGAGTTCCCTAGTACTGACGTCTCAGCTTCAGGCCGCTTGGAGAAGCGCTGCTCACGACACTCAGTCTAGGATGGTGGTGGCGGCCCAGAGACGCTGCCTGGAGCCTGAGCAGAGCACCTGTCTCCAGCTGCACGGAACTCCGCCCCCTCCGCCAGGAGATCCCTATACAGCGGCCCCGCCCACAGCCTGTCCAGGAGCACGTGGGGAACTCGGGGGAGCCGGGAGCCTCAGTTGCATGTGCTGGGTGTGCTTTAGAGCCCGCTGGGGGCTGTTTCTGTCCAAAAAGAAAGCTTTTCTTGGCCCCTGAACCAAATTTGGTTCCATTATTGGCTTGAAGAAGACCAGGCAGGAAGACCCTTGTTGGGGACTGGACTCAACCGACCTTGGGGTCTGGTGACAAAGGTTTAAGCCGATGGTCAGAAAGATGAAGATTCCAGGTGACAGATAAGGTAAGTCTTTCCTGGGCTAAGCAGAAGAGAGGATGAGCTGATTCAAGATAAATGTTGGAGGCAGAGTCCTTGGGACTTCGTTGGACTCATCCTGGGTGAGTGGGGAGCAGTCGGGGCTCCCCTGGATTGTGGTTCTGGGATGGGGAATGCCAGAGGAGGAGCAAACTGGAGCTCAGATGGACACCGTCAGGTCCGCCGAGAGACAGCTTTCCAGCTCATGGAGGCGCCAGCACACTTTAGGCCCACGACACACTGGAGCAACCAGGCAGCAAGCCCCATTTTCCCACTCGTGCTTCCTTGACTTTGACTCTGGCTGGATGAGCCCTCAGACACAAGTCCCAGCTTCATTCCCCAGGTGAAGCCGTTAAGGTGTTTGTCAAGATCCACCAGATAGTTAGTCGTTCAGTCAAAACTAATGCCAGCCTTGAACGCCAGAGCAAAGACACAGCCTGACCTCCCTCCAGATTTCACATCCCTCAGATTGAGGTGCTGACCAGTGTCACAGGAGAGGGGAATGTCATGTCCTGGGACCTGCAGGAGTCTCTATGTCAGCCATGTGAGGGTCCTTGGCTTCGCCTAGGAAATATTTCAAGAGTGAGCCAAAGAAAAATGAAATCGAGTTTATTTGGAGGCATACTCTGTAGGCAGAATACAGAGCATATCAAAAAGTAAGAGCAACCCCAGGGAATGGGTTTCCTAGATTTTATGGGCTGAGTGATTTCATACTGCTAACAAGTGGGAGGCATATTCCTACTATTTCAGATAGGATGGGAATTTCCCAGGAACTGGGCCTCTGCCCACTTTTTGGCCTTTCAGGGTCTGCCTTGAAACTGTCATGGTGTAACGGGGAGTGATTTTCAGTATTACAATGAAGATATAATGGCCAGACTATTCTCAAAGCCATCTTGGTTCCAGCTGGTCTTGATCACATCCCGATGGCTATGCTCCCTCGTCATTTATCTGGTGGTTTGTCCTGCCCCTTTCCCTGCTGTCCTTCCCTGACCAGTTCTCCGGCCAGGGCAGCTTGGGCTAGTGGAAGCATTTCAGCCCCACTTCACCTCTTCTCCTACAGTGAGGTCAAAATTGGAAGTGCTGGACTCTCATGGAGACTGACATCCATCCAGGAAGCTAAGATAAGCTAAGGATGGGGCCTGGAAATTCCACCGGTGAGGGGCACTGCCAACTTGCCAGCCTTCAGAAGGGTCATGAAAGCTGACATTGTGGGTGATGGTCTCCCTGGGTGTTTCTTGTCTAACCAGATGTTAGACAAGGCTCTTCCTGTTTCTCAGAGTTGCCTGAGGCCCCCAAACTGAGAACGATAGATGCTCAGACTCCACCCTCTACAGCACGGTGTTGGGTCACCTAGCACAGAGCCTTTCTTATCCGTAGCCTGGAGGTGACGATGGGTGAATGCTGGAGAACCGGTTTGGAGTTCAGGACAAAGAAGAGGCTGGTTGGAAGGATTTCTTTAGAGACAGCTGTCTAGGGGTGCTGGGGGAGAGGTAAGTGAGGAGGTCCTCAAGGAAATTTTTCTAGAGGGGAGCTTGATTCACATCTCCGGGAATTAGGGAGGTAGAAATGTATTCCTGGCTTATAAATGGAAGGTGGCTGAGCCAGAGGGAAAGCTTTGGAATGTGGGGTGGTGTCTGTCTCTGAGGGGCCCTAGCAACGGCATCAGCCTGAGAAGGCAGGAAGGGAGGAGGGATTACCAATGGAAGTATGGGCTTCTGGAACCAGGAAGTGGAGGGAAGCATGCTGGAGAAGGCTTTGCCCATTGTGAGTCACTGCAAATGGGCGATCCCCCAGAACCCACAAAACATCCCACATTTGGAATAGTCCCAGAGTGCCCTGACTCCAGATCATAACCTCATCATCTGGATTCTATGCACGTTTTCTCAGAGACCCCCCTTTCCCCTAGGCTATACCCTGAAAGAGCCAAAAGAACAGCAGTAAGACAGGAGGTGGAACAAGGAAGTGATCCTCCCTGCTACAGGCATCCAAGACCAAGCCTTGCCAGGAAGGGGCGTGTGTGTGTGTGTGTGCGTGCACGTGTGCGTGTGCATGCAGACTTGCAGGGGGAAGGCAGGGGCAGAGATTTGAAATTTATGAGTGAATAGAGCTTTGATTTAGATTACTAGATTTTCAGTGAAAATCTATGAACTGTTTTGGATGGTGACCCTGAGCTTGAGTGGAAAAGACGCGTGATGATCCAGGATCATGGAAGGAAGGCCCAAGGTAGAGCAGAGACTTACACTTCATCAAGTCAAACTCAGAAGATCAGCTGATAACCTTTATTCATAGAAGTTCAGGGCCCCCACTGGACTGGTGGTGCCCTGGCCAGGTGTGGGAGCAAAGGAAGGGCCAGGCCCCACGTTCTGGGATATGCTGAGGCCTCTCAGTGTCAGAGACCCCAACCAGAAACCATGTCACTGGTTCTTTTGATGATGAAGATGAGAGCCGGGGTGGGGCTCTGCAGAAGGATTAATCCTGGGTTTCAGAACTAAGCTGAAGGCCTGCAGGGCGTGTGACCACAATCGAACTTCCCTCCAGGACAGGATATCTGCTTTCCTCCCTTCCCCCATGGACATCTGCATGGAAACGGTCTTTCTTCCGCCTCGTGCTGATGAGGATTTATTGGCAGTGAGCCTTTCCAGCGTGCATTTCCTTCCCAGGGAAGCTGATGCCTTCACAAAGGAATGCCTTGCCCTGACACCAGAGTAGCTGCTGTGACCTCTCCTCATAGAGGCCCCGCCCGTTCTAAGGCCCCTGAGAACAATGTCTGCAGCCACTCTTGTCCCAACAAAGCAGGAACTGGCCAGCAGAGTGCTCAGCGAATAGCCTGGGCACGAGTGGAAATCCCCTCTCCCTCAATAGAGCCACAGCTGCACAACCCCCGGGCAGGGCTTAGACTGGGGAGGTCAGGGCAGTGGGGAGGAAGCACCAGGGCTAGGGGGTCAGATACCTCCAGGCCTTCAACTGGGGCCTCCATGCAAAGTAAAGCGGGAGTCCTTATTCTGCCCAGCAGCGAGACCATGGGGAGTTCACATTTCTGAATCTCAGCCTCTTCACCTACAGACCAAGGACAGTGACGTGAGACTCGGGGAGCTGTTGGCATGAGACAACCACGAACAACATGGAAGTGACTGAGAGCAGTTGAGGCACGGGCAAGACATCTCTCTAGGCTTAAATATCAAAACCCCCGGATGCCCGGGACAGCCTTCCTTGGTCACCCCACTTGATGCTGGCCCGCCTGTCAGCTCATCATCTCCTGGCTACTCTCCAAGGCCATGGGTGGCGTTGGAAAGGCAGCCTGCCACAGGTACAGGGCATGGCCAGGGCAGGATGCCGGCAGCCAGCTCACCAGGAGACCCGAGAGTCCAAAGGCTAGGTGCTGTCCTTGCAGCTCTACAATCCGTCTTCTCTTGTATCCTCAGCGACCTTCCTCAGTGACGGTGACTTAATCCAGGTATCATCACAGGTGGCCTGGGGATGAGCCAGGCTGCAGTGTGTTGATAGCAAAGGGAGAGGCTGGGAGAGAATGGGGTGGTCCCTTTCCAGTGTCTGCAGTGCTCACAGCACCCTGTCTGAGATGTTGATGTCCCAGTTCTGAGGCTGGCTGTCTCTCCCCCTCTGTTCAGGGGAACTGCGTGGCCCATTCCTCTGCAGGTGACCCCTTTTATGAGTTCCCTTGCAAGTCAGTCTCCCCTTGTGTTTCCATCAACTTTGTTAATATCATCGATCACGCCACTAGGAAGTAGATGCTTCTACAGGCCTGGGAAGACCCCAGTATCCTCTCATTATGTGCTGATTTAATTAGCGTAGCTTTCACAGGCTTTGACAGATGAATGATGAGGAATATTGGACATGGTGCCGGTCTCCTGAGGCCTCCAATCTTCCCAGCTGTCAGCCTGTTAGAAAGCCTCTGTGCAGAGATGATCTCCAGTTCTTAGAAGGACAGTTCCGGCCTCTAAGTCAGACACGATAATAGCATCATGTCAGTGTCTGAAGAAATACAACTGGGGCTTCTTATAAGCCATATTCCACACATGCTACAATAAAAGGAGAACCCTGGGACCAACTCAAAGCAAGAATCTGGGGGCCAGGAGCAGCTGCCATAGAAGAATTTAAAGGAATAAAGACAAGAGTTGAGAGTGAGGCTGCTCAGATGGGGAGAGGCTCACACTTGGTCCTGGGTTGTCTGGCTGAGCAGCGCTGCTGGAAATGAAATCTGCATCTTGCCAAGTTGCAACACTAGTCAAACTCTGTGCCACAAGATGTTGTCATGCCTTCATTGTTAAATCTTGGGTCCATGGGTAGGAATTCCAACTACTAGACCTGACTCCTGCTGGGCCCCTCCCAGTGGATAACAAGCTTCGGTGCTGGGTCCAGGGCACGGCACCGCCCAGGTTTCCATTCTGGTGGGTGTGGGTCTCCAGGCCCAGTGGTGGCAGATCAAGTATGAGGATGCATGGCATTCCCAGACAGTTGAGAGCTCTAGAACTTACTTCTAAATTGTTACCAGTGAATAAAACCAACAGGAAGCTCACTGTAACCCCAGAACCCACTCAGCCCACACCCCTGGGCCTCATGCAGAGCCTCAGTGACAGAGAAAGACCAAAGAAGCCCAGCTGCCTGGTGACATCAGAGAAGGAAGCTGGCCTGGGAGCTGCCTCCCGGTGCTGGCAGTCTGGGTGGACCCCCCCACCCCCCGCCAATAATTTCTTGCTATGATAGGAGATTTCATTAAGGCACCTTTAGCCAGAGAAAAAAAATGAAGCTGAAGAAAGCCCTGAACATACAAAGTTTCTCGTGGCTGCGGCCTATGAGCTGTGTGTCCCCTTTGCTGGGAATCAAATGCCTCCCTTCAGTGATACTTTCCTCTACCCCAGAGCCTGAGAGAGTCCCTCTTTATAGATGATGCTCTTCAGGCCTCACCAGAACGAGGTGGGGTAGATGTTATTAGCTCCTTGTCATGGATGAAGAGACATTATCAAAATGACTAAAAAAACCCATGGCTAGCATCCTTATACAAGCAGGAATGTCAGATGGTGCAGCCACATGAAGACGTGTCAGCTTCTCAAAATGTCAAACATAGTCACCATATGACCCAGCAAGTCTACTCATAGGCATACACCCAGGATAACTGAAAACACATGTCTACACAAACACTCACACATAATGTTCAGAGCAGCATTATTCACAATAGCTCAAAGTAGAAGCAATCCAAGTGAGGAATGATAAAAACATGCGATATACCCATGCAATGGAATATTATTCAGCAATAAAAAGGAATGGGATCCTGGTACATCCAACTTGGATGAACCTAGAAAATACAGTGCTAAGTGAGAGAAAACCAGGCATAAAAGTCCACTTTCGATTCCATTTACGTGAAATGTCCAGAAGAAGCACATCTATATTATGGAGAAAGTAGATTAGTGGTTACCTCAGGCAGAGGATGAGGGTAATTGGAAGTGACTATACATGGGCATGGGGTTACTTATTGGAGTGACTCAAAATGTTTTAAGATTATGGTGATAGTTCATAGCTCTGTAAAATGCAGTAAAATCATTGCATTGTATACTCTAAATGGATAAATTTTATGGCATGTAAATTGTGTTTGTGTGTACATTCAGTCGTGTCCAACTCATTGAAACCCCATGTACTGTAGCCAGCCAGGTCCTCTTCAGAATCTGTGGGATTTTTCAGGCAAGAATACTAGAGTGGGTTGCCATTTCCTCCTTCAAGAGGTCTTCCTGACCCAGGGATTGAACCCAGGTCTTCTGCGGCTCCTGCACTGCAGGCAGATTCTTTACCACTGAGCCATCAGGAAAGCCCCAGCATGTAAATTACATTTCACTAAAACTATCTTTAAACAATATCATGGCTGCTTGAACCCTAGGGGATACTTTTGCCTGTAAAGTAACCTTTGAATTCAGTGTTTAGGGCTACTTTGCCAAAAAGAGCAAAACCAGGGTTATCTCCATGTTGTGGTAGAAAGCACAGACCTCTGGTAACAGGAAGATCTGGACTTGTGTAACCCTGAGCCAGTTATTTAGTCCTGCTGTGCCTATTGCTAAGACTTCTATGAAGATAAAATGAAGTAACATCTGTTAAAAGTCCCTGTACAGACTTGTGGTTGAATATATATTAATTATATCCTCCCATCTCTTAGAAGAAGGTCCTAAAAGAACCAACAGGGCTCAGCCCTGGAAAGGGATAAGGATATGAGTCATAAGACCACAACAGGAATTTGGGGATAAAGCTGAAGCCTGGTGTGACTCCTATGGCCCATAGTGAGGATTCTGGCTCAGTAGCAACTCTGAAATTCAAGACATAGGTCCAGTCAACTAAGCAATGATGCTGAGCCTCAGGCTGGGGGACCTTGAAATATTCAACACCTCTTTGCCCTGGTCATGCCTGGGCCTGCAATTTATGGGACACCTGAGGAGGTTGTGGAGGTTCTAGCTATAAGGAGTGGGGGACATCAGAAGCAGGACTGCAAGGTGGGATCTTTTCAAAGCAAGACAGAGAGACCTGAGAAATCCCAGACCTTTAAAGACTGTCCACGTCACTAGTGATGACATGAATCTAGGAAGACCTATTTTATTTTTGTGAAATGTTTCAAAAATGCCATGTGAATGGAAGAAAGTGACCTTACTTAGAGTATCTTCAGCTTCATGACTTTTTATTTGTCTCATTTGTGCCCAAAGATCCCCACTCCCAAATGCAATATCTAGGCCAGTGGCCCCAGAACACTCTTTTTGTCCCTCAGATCTTAGAGGGCAAAAGAGGAAGCGGTACTGCCACATTCCGTCAATACCTCTGCCAATCCTACCTTCTCCTGTGTCTCTGACACTTGCATTGTTTGAAAGACAAAGGAGGAAGAAAAAATATAAAGGTATATAGTTAAAACCTAAGTTCCTGATTTTCAACTCAGGCAGTCCACTGAGATTCAGACATAGTACCATGCTTAGTGATGTAGGCCAAAGACAGATAATAAGAGCACCTCATAGAATTACTATGCACACAAAATAAGATGGTGACCCAGTTGAACAAATTATAGATTTGGAGTCAGGTAGAAATATGCTTGTAGCTGAAACTTCTTTAAACCTCAAACACCAGCTTCAAAAGTCTGCTACGAATTGTTCCTTGTAAAACGCCTAGTGCTGTGTTTGGTGTTAGCGGTCCTCAATAATAGGGCTACTGATCAATAGGAAGAATGAAGCAGTTACATAGTGATTGGCGCACTTACAGATCCTGCCCCACATTGTCTCTCAGGGCGGCGGGCATCGGGTAGCCAAGATGTGACTGAGAACAAGGACAGGTGCATGCCAGGCCATGGAAGGGACCAGAAGACTCAGTGTGGAAGAAGCCAGAAGGGAGCTATTAGATATGGAGGTGGCTTCGTCTGGCAACCTCAAGCCACATGGTAACTTTGGCTCCAGAACAATGGAACTGAGATAGGTTCTGTTCTGAGTGGAACCTTCTAGTGGGAGAAAACACCACCCCCAGCTTGTCTTCAGCAGGAAGCCAGATGCTCTACTGGGGGAACTGTCAACCTGGCAGGAGATTACATGGATTCACACCAAGGCACACATTCACAAATAAGAGAAGGGACTAAAGACCCACTACTGATCACCAATATTTGACCTCATTTCACAGCAGCTAACCCATCCAGCCCATTCAGAAAGTCCAGAATTCTGCAAGGCACATAGCAATGCAGTGGTTTGGAAGAATTCACCACCCAACTCCTCCTGTCTCAGTCTGAGGCTTCTTTTTTTTTTTTATTAAACTTATTTATTTTTTAAAATACAATACTGTATTTGTTTTGCCATACATTGACACGAATCAGCCATAGGTGAACACAGTCTCCCAATGCCGAAGCCCCCTTCCACCTCCCACCCCACATCCTCTACTTGAATCATCCTGTGCATCAGCCCCATGCATCCTGCATCCTACATTGAACATAGATTGGCGCTTTGTTCCTTACAAGAAAATATACATGTTTCATTGCCATTCTCCTAAACCATCCCACCCTTTCCCTCTCCCTCAGAGTCCAAAAGTCCACTCTATACCTCTGTGTCTCTTTGTTGTCTCACATATAGGGTCATCATTACTATTGAGCTCTTAGATTCAATGATAAAGAGGCCGTTGTTGACATCCCAAGTCCTTTGTGGAGGTTGTTCCTGCCTCAGTGGGTTGCAGGTTATCTGCAGAGAAAAAAGACAGTCACTTTTATTGATCCTCTTTGTGGACCTCAGCAGTTGCCCACCCTTCTTCGATGACAAACTTTTCTCCCTCCGGTCATGTACATTTCATCTCAGAAGTCAGAGAGGAGAGACTTTCATAAGGAGGCAAATGGTTCCTGGTGAGGGGCAAGAGGTGAGGCGGGGTGAAGTAGGGATGAGGACCAAGGAAGACAACTTTTTAATGAAAGGTGATTCTCATCAGGGCCTTAAAAGTTCTACGATGAGAAAAAAATGGCAAGTGTCTCTTCAGGCTCAACATGACAACATGGAGGCCAGCAAAGGGAGCTCAGAGCCAAGCTAAATATGCCAAAATGGAATGACCCAAAAAAATAGTTTAAAAAGTGGTATGAGCTTCAGGCTCATGAGGCTGTATCCAAGCCTGGCTTTAAAATTACTTGTTCAGTTCAGTTGCTCAGTCGTGTCCAACTCTTTGCGACCACATGAATCGCAGCAAGCCAGGCCTCCCTGTCCATCACCAACTCCTGGAGTTTACCCAAACTCATGTCCATTGAGTTGGTGATGCCATCCAGCCATCTCATCCTCTGTCGTCCCCTTCTTCCACCTTCAATCTTTCCCAGCATCAGGGTCTTTTCAAATGAGTCAACTCTTCTCATCAGGTGGCCCAAGTATTGGAGTTTCAGCTTCAACATCAGTCCTTCCAATGAACACCCAGGACTGATCTCCTTTAGGATGGACTGGTTGGATCTCCTTGCAGTCCAAGGGACTCTCAAGAGTCTTCTCCAGCACCACAGTTCAAATGCATCAATTCTTCAGTTGTCTAGCTTGGTCGTAACTTTCCTTCCAAGGAGTAAGCGTCCTTTAATTTCATGGCTGCAGTCACCATCTGCAGTGATTTTGGAGACCCCCAAAACAAAGTCTGCCATTATTTCCACTGTTTCCCTGTCTATTTGCCATGAAGTGATAGGATCAGATGCCGTGATCTTAGTTTTCTGAATGTTGAATTTTAAGCCAGCTTTTTCACTCCCCTTTTCACTTTCATCAAGAGGCTCTTTAGTTCTTCTTCCCTTTCTGCCATAAAGGTGGTGTCATCTGCATATCTGAAGTTATTGATATTTCTCCTGGCAGTCTTGATTCCAGCTTGTGCTTCTTCCAGCCCAGCGTTTCTCATGATATACTCTGCATAGAAGTTAAATAAGCAGGGTGACAATATACAGCCTTGACATACTACTTTTCCCATTTGGAACCAGTCTGTTCCATGTCCAGTTCTAACTTGCTTGCAAGTCTCTTTGAACAGATGTCTCTGTTATTTTCATATTATTCTTGTCCAACTCTTCACTTCCAATTCATTTTGCCTGCTTTTCAAGCCTTTGTGTCTTTCTTATATTTTCATCAGTGTTTATTCCTTTTTGTGCTTACTCCAATGCAGGTTTCATGTCTCTCTGTGTCCTCCCTGGACTCTTCCAGTTCCTAGGATCTGTCTAGTGGTTAAAAGTTAGGGTTCTTAAGTCAGGGTTTCATTCTACTTAACAGTAACTGGTTCAATACTTTTCAGGCAGTTCAGTTGTTCAGTCATGTCTGACTCTTTGTGACCCCGTGGACTGTAGCATACCAGGCTTCCCTGTCCATCACCAACTCCTGGAGCTTGCTCAAACTCATGTCTGTTGAGTTGGTGATGCCATCCAACCATTATCATCCTCTGTCATGCCCTTTTGGTTACCTCATATTTAAATTGAGTAAAGGAAGAGCATCTCCCTTATAGGGCTGTTGTGACAAATGATCAATTAATACATAGAAGCACTCTAAACCACAATGGGCACATTTTAAGGTTTACTTGTCAATAAATCAGCATAAGGAGATGATGATGGTGGTGGTAATAATAACAATAAGAGCTGGTTCTTCCCTGAGCTCTTATGTTTCTGCTTTGAGCTCTTAAATCAACCTTTTTTGAATTCACCGTAATGTCATAAATTTCACCTACTTTTTGGCCACGTTTCTGGTGCCTGTTCCTGATCACTTGTTTCCCTTACTCCTTGCCTCATGTTTTGTTTGTAGTGTGCTTGTATAGATTCTATATTCATTCCTTTTAAAACTGTTCCTTATTTTTCAGTGAGGCTAGTTCTTACTGGACCAGCCCTTCGAAGGAGATTCCCATGGGCAGGCCAGCCTGGGTTTCAGACCTACAGAAATAGTTAGTGTGATCACAGAGTTGTGTATATGTGAAATCAACAGTTCATAAGGCGATGTACTGTCAGAGTCTCTCTTTCCCATCCTCTCAAACAGATTATCCCCTTCAGAGATGATTCATGAGTGCTTCTCCTTTGGCCTCACGTCTCTGCCACTTCCTGATGCCAGGCAGGTGCCATGTGGGCTCCAGCCGCCTGCTGACGTCTCCTAATGGCTCTGATTCCAACAAAGGACGGGCAGTTGAGCCCTTTGAGGTGTGAGAGAGGATTCCGCTCTTCCAGGCTTGTCTGAGACCTGCAGGTGGACACTTCCTCCTCAGACATTCCTGCTCCGTTTACAGCCCTGGTCAGGATCACAGAATGCCTCGCAGCATCATCCAAGAGAGAGTAGGAGTTTCTGTCTCTTTATTTCCATCTCTGCTTCTTGTGGGGCTGTGGCTTTCCTGGCTTGTCAGAGGAAAGAGCAGAACCCTAGCAGCACCTTTCACTCCAACAGAGTTCACGTGCAGTTCGGACTCCAGACTGCAGCCTCACAGAGGGAGGCAGGCGGTGAGGATTCAGCGAGCCAGGGGAGGGCCTCGTACTGTTGGCACATCCACCTGCCCCGAGGACAAAGGCCCCCTGCCCTCAGCTTTACGTGGCCTCTTGGTGAAATTAAGCTTTTTCCACACCACACAATCTCTGTGTTAGGCTTGCACGCTTCACAACCATCATGGCTTTAACTGGAGGAGCAAGATGAGCCAGCAGTTCTGTTTGGTGATTTGTTGTAAAAAGGTTGTGTCTGCCCACTGCCCAGCAGGCACCAAGCCTTTCTTCCCTCTGGAGTTACTGAAACCACAAGCACCAACTGGTGGGTAACAGTCAGTTATGTTTAAATGTCTCCTTAATTAAAAGAAACAAACAAACCAGAGTGTGTCTGGTTTCCTCTTTACTGCACTTGAACAGGGTCAGGCAGGGACTCCTGAGTCACCAAGGCAGCGAGGCAGACGTCATCTGTGACCTGGCCTGAGAAGAGCCGGTTGGAAACACCTTGCAAATAAAGGAAGCCACTTTCTCCACAGACGTTCTTGTGCACAGCATGCCCGAGTCCCACCAGGAAGGCCTCGGAGGAGAAAACCGCTGCCTCAAAGACCCGGTCTTTATAAAGCACGTGGTGGAACTTCAGAGCTCAGAGAAAGACCCCCTTGAGAAGGTCATCAAGATAAAGAGAAACGCCCCTGCCCACTCCTGAGCTCCACCTGGACCGCTGGCAGGATCGGCATGAAGACCCAGGGGACCTGAAGGGCAAGCGGACCTTTGTGCATAAAGTCTCTGCTTGGCCGTTTAAAGAGTTTTCACACAGCGTCGTCGGTTCCAAGTCTTCCACATCTCCTAAAGTGACCTCAGTCAAAGTTGATTTAGGCGAATTTCATCCACAAATTCAATTTACTGGTTCCCAGTATGAAAACTCAGTGGCTTTGTCTCACGGCCATGGAGGGGGTCTAGGGTTTGAGGTACGACACGTAAAAGATGAAAAGCATTTGATCATCTGAATGGTTTAAACGCAGACGCGGCTGCCCTTTCAGCTCTGGGAGCCTCAGTTGGCAGCACCCGCGGAAACCGTCTGGGCCACTCAGGGTGATGTTAGGAAGGGCTTGTGCCCTCCAGGTTTGCCGCCTGATTTTCTTCAGGCTCACTTGCTCATCTGTGTAAGTGCTGCATGTGTGGGTTAATGTCCCGGCTGTCATAGGAAGCAGCATCCTGTCTAATTTTGTTCCAAGGGAGCCCTTTGGTTGAATGCTTTCTGTCTACTGGTCCTCCCCCAGAGAGAGCCCCCCAGCCTCGAGCCCATAGGTATTCTCGAACTGCTATGTGTCACATCTGTGTGGGACAGCTCTTCCCTGACTGTGATGGAAAAGGCTGTTTTCCTGGTGCTACACAGGAATCACAGAGAAAGAAGTGATTCTGCCAAGAGAAAGAGGCATGGTTCTGATGGCTGGGGCGTGTCCGGCTTAGCCGGCAGCCCGCTCTCCAAACCTGCTCCTAGTCCACCTTGCTTCCTAATCAACCCTCCATGGAGACCTGAGAATGTAGGATGTGAAGGCAAAATAAAAATGATCTTTAAAACTGGGCGTCCTTATCCGTATTCCTGTGTCCCCTCCCATGCTCAGTCCTGTCTGACTCTTTGTAATCCTGTGGACTGCAGCCCGCCAGGCTTCTCTGTCCATGGGATTCTCCAGGCAAGAATACTGGATAGGTAGCCACGGCCTCCTCTAGGAGATCTTTCCGACCCAGGGACTGAACCTGGGTCTCTGGTGTTGCAGGCAGATTCTTTACTATCTGAGCCACCAGGGCCTTTACTGGTGAGATTGTTTCATTCTGCAATTTTCTTGTTCCTAGTTGTGGCCTTTTCTCTTTTTGCCTAGACAAGTTCCTTATTATATGTAAAGCTAGTTTGGTGGTGCTGGATTCTTTTAGCTTTTGCTTGCCTATAAAGCTTCTGAGTTCTCCATAAAATTTGAATCAGAGGCTGGCTGAGTAGATTATTCTTGGTTTTAGTTTTTCCCTTTTATGATTTGAAATGTATCATGCCACTCCCTTCTGGCCTGAAGAAAATCTGCTGAAAAATCAGTTGCTAGCCTTATGGGGATTCCCTTGTGTGTTATTTGTTGCTTTCCACTTGCTGCTTTTAGTATTATCTCTTTATCTTTAATTTTGGTCATTTTGATTTCTCTTTGAGTTAATCCTGTTTTGGACTCTGTGCTTCCTGGACTTGGGCAACTTCCTAGATTAGGGAAGTTTTCAGCTATTATCTCTTCAAATACTTTCTCAGGCCCTTTCTCTGTCTCTTCTCATTGTGGCACCCTTTGCTTTGAATATTAGTATCCTTGATGTTGTCCCAGAGGTTTTCAGTTCTCTTCATTCTTTGTTCTGTTTAGTGGCAGTGATTTCCACTATTCTTTCTTCCAGCTCACTGATCCAGTCTTCTGAATCATTTAGTCTCTAGTATTGATTCCTTCTAGTGTATTTTTTTTAAGTTATTTACTTTTCATCTCTGATTGTTCATCATGCTTTCTCTTTTTAAAAAATGTGTAACTTCTTCTGTGCATTCTCCTTCTGAGTTCTTTGAACATCTTTCTTGTCATTACTGTGAGCTCTTTCTTCAGTAGATTCTCATTTAGAATCTTCATTTAGTTCTTCTTCTGGAAGAACTTTTTTGGGGGAGGGTCCTTTTTCTGGAGCATATTCCTCTGCTGTCTCCTTTGTCTAAGTTGCTATTTCTATTTTTATGTATGTGGTAGGTTAGTTTTGTTTTTTGACCTTGGAGAACTGACCCTCTGTAGGAGGCGTCCTGTGTGTCTCAACAGTGCGTTCTCCTCTCATCACCCAAGCTATATGCTGTAGGGGTTCCCCTGAGTTCTGGCTGGGTCCTTCCGTTGCAGTGGGCTAACTATGTGGATGGGTGCTCTGGTAGATTGATTGGCCCCTAGTCCCGTAGGTTACCAGGCCCTGCCTTGTACAGACGCTGCCAGCTGCTCTCTAGTGGGGTCTGGTCATAAGGTGGCTGGATGTGGACTCCTAGGGGACCCTGGATCTAGTGTTGGCTTACTGGTGGGTGGAGCCAGGTTCCTGAAGATTCTGGGCCTGTTGCCCACACTCTGGCCTGTGAAGCCAGATCCAGAGCTGACTCCTGGAATCGTGGCTGCAGGGCCCAGGGATCCAGGGCTTGTTGCAGATTGTCTGGATGAGAGGGGTGGGGGAGAATGGTGGTTTCTGACACACTTTGGATGTTGGGTATGGGACCTGGGGTGTTGCATTTTCCTCCTAGTTGTTTGGGGCTGGGGCCCAGCTGGCCCCAGGGTAGGGTCTGGCCTGCATTGTTGGGTCACAGTTTTCTTGCTTCTGATGTCTGCTCCCTGGTGAGTGAGGCTTGTGCAGTTCTTCTGGTGGGAGGGTCCAGTTTCCATCCACTGTTGCGGGGGTGGGGAATGGGAGGCACGTCTTGGCCCTCTGGTGGGCAAAGCTGCATCTGGCAGTGGCAGTGGGCTCTTTAGGCAGCTGATGGATGGGGCTGTGGCCCTTCTTGGTTAATTGTTTGGCTTGAGGCATCCCCACACTGACACAAGCTGCTGGGTGGGGGCTGGGCCTTGGTGCCAAAGAGCCAAGATGGCAGCCCTGCTGTTCACATGGTTGAACACTGCCCAGTATGTACAACACCAGTGTCTGTGTCCCCTGGGTGAGCCACAATCACCCGCACGTCTCCAGGAGACTCTCCAAGACCAACAGGTTGGTCTGACTCAGGATCCTATCAAATTACTGCCTTTGCCCTGAGTCCCCATGTGCATGAGACTTTGTGTGTGCCCTTTAAGAGTGAAGTCTGTATTGCCTCAGTCCTGTGGAGCTCCTGCAATTAATAAGCTCTGCTGACCTTCAAAGCCAAGTGCTCTGGAGGTTCCTCTTCCCTGTTCTGGACCCCTTGGCTGGAGAGCGTGATGTGGGGCTCAGAACTCTCGCTCCTGTGGGAGAAGCTCTGCAGTATAACTAGCTTCTGGTTTGTGGGTATCCCACCCCAGGAGGGCATGGGATTTGAGTATATATCCCAAGTCTGCACCTCCTACCCGTCTTGTTGTGGTTCCTTTTTGTGTTTTCACTTGTAAAAGATCTGGTCACCATCATTATTGCAGTGATGGTGCTGATAACCAACACTGTGTAACACGACCAAAGTGTCCTTGCGCTGTGTGAGTATGCGCATCGCACTATTCTAAAATGCAAGCAGTCTTCAAACTGTCCTGAAATATATTTCATCTTTCCTTACATTCTGTATTACTTAAAGGATCACATTTATAAGGCAGCAACCCTTTAAAAACCATCCGAGGAGGAAAAACTAAATTCTTTAGTATATACTTGTTAGAATGTCCCACGTGCTTTAAATTAGGATTTATCAGTAGAGCTGGAGGTGTATCCTAATTGTTCACACAGTTTGAAATTAGGCAGTTTGTTTTGAAAAGCAAATTTGTTTTCTTCTTCATATGTTTCCCTGCGTACAACAGGAAGCTGTTTCGAGTTTGGCTCTGATGTGAAGAGAAGAGGAACGAGGCCCTTTTCTTCCTTTTCTGTTTAGAACTGGGTTCCCTGCATGGGAGCAATTCATATCATACCATATCACACTGAGTCACAAAATCTACAAACAGAAAACATGCTTCAAGTTTTACAGCTCATGCGGACATTTAGGAAGTGACATTTTTCACTGTTCTTTCCATTTTTCTGTATGTTTGAGAATTTCAGAATAAAAAGTTGAGGGAAAAAAACAAGAAAAATAAAAACAAAAGTAGGGAGGAATAGGGACCATAAATCCCTTATCTGACTTTTAAGCAACTCAAGATTCTCTAAAATGTTGGAAGCACCATATTCTTACCAAGGACAGCACAGGGCAGGAGCAAGTCAAAATGTTCATAAGGCAGTCATACGGCTGCCCGTCAGTGGGCTATCATGGTTCCTAACATGTGCTTAGCCACTCAGTCATGTCTGACTCTCTGCGACCCCATGAACTGCAGCCTGCCAGGCTCCTCTGTCCATGGGATTCTCCAGACCAGAATACCGACTGGAATGGGTTGCCATGCCTTTCTCCAGGGAATCTTCCTGACCCAGGGATAGAACCCAGGTCTCCCTCATTGCAGGCGGATTCTTTACCATCTGAGCCACCAGGGAAGCCCAGTTCCTAACATAGAAAACACCAAAGTTAATGCTTACAGAGTTGAAAATAAATGTCCCTTCTGTGGAATCCCACACCCCAGTAAACAGGACCCCCTCCTTGGCCACATCTGTGCCTTTGAGCTTCCCCATTATGTCAGGGGCTGTGTCCTGTCCTGACGGGGTCCTCCTCGGGATTTTCTGGACTGGAACTAAGAGAAGACAGTGCTCCTCTGATGGAGAGCTGTGAGTTGTGAGAACCAGATGCCTGTGTCCTAACTGATGAAAGTATTTTAAGAGCATGAAGTCAATATAGAGAACAAAAATAAGACACACTCAAAGGACTGAGGGCTAAAGAAAAGCCACCAGTTAGAGACCAGGAAAATAAGAAAGGCCGGGCAAAGGCCCCAGTCACAGTCACAATCAGGCAGATGAGCACTGTTAGTTAGGACTCTCTGGGGTCAAATTATCTTCATTTACTTCCCAATCTTTCTAGTGGACTAACTCCTACTTGAAAGCTCCACTTAGATGTCTTGATTTCTGAGAAGCATCTTGAATTTAATGTGTTCAAAACTATACTCCTGGTCCTCCTCTCAAAAACTTCCCTGGCATATTCTCCATTTCATTTACTGGCAACTTCTTTCCAGTTACTCAAGTTCAAACATCTGAAGTCACTTTTGCTGCCTCTCTCTCTCACATGCCGCATCAGCTATCAAGTGATGGCCGATGCCTGCCAGATATGGAGACTCTAACCACTTATCACCATGTCCACTGATGCCATAGGGCCCAGGCTCCATTGTTTCTTGCCCGTATTTACTCAAGTAAGCCTCCAGGTTGGTCTCCGTGCTTCCTTCTTGCCCTCCTATACTACATGGCGTCTCATTTCACAAGTCAGGTCATAAGATTCCTCTGCTTTGGATCCTTCAGACTACAAATCTTCATGACGCCCTATAACTTCTTATACCAATAAAAATGTAAAAAAAAAAAGATAGTTCTTATTAAATCTAACTTAGTCTTTAGCCTTATCGCCTCTTTCTGTCCACCTCACAGTCTCCCAACCCCATTCTACCTTAGCCAAGGTCCCTTTTCTTTGCTGATCTCAGACAAGGCAAGCATACCCCACACTTCCACCTCGGGGACTGGCACTTGCTGTTCCTTCTGCCTCAAACAAACATCTGTCAGATGTTAGCATGGTCAGCTCCCTCCCTCACTTCCTTCAGGTACGCCTCTGCATGTTTCACCTCACTGGTCTCTCCTCTATCACTCTACCTAAAGTACCCCTTCCTCTGCTTTTCCTTGTAATACATACCACTAACACGTTATTTATGTCTTCCTTCAACTTAGAATATATGCTCCACAAGGATGGACTTTTGGTCCATGACTTGTCTTAGCACCTGGAACCAAGCATATCACATGGTAGGTACTCAAAAGAGGCTTTCTGAGTGAACCATTCAGATTCCTTCTAATACATTTCATATTTCAATCTCTTACCCCTGCTAGCTTGAATCCATCCTCATAGTGGTGTATAACAGTTCATCTTAAATTTTACCTCACTCTTATTTCCTTCACTAAGATGTATCAGATTACATGATAGTTTTTCCCTGGATCTTCCCATCTTGTCACTGACCATTCATTAAGTCCTGAAATAGCTGCCATTTACCATTTTTTACAGCAATTTGGAAAAAGCTCAGTTCTCCTTTGCTACTATATTGAAAAAATATTGTGACTACAAAAATAATTTTTCTCCAACTTAGTATTTGAAAGTCATGAAACATTTATTTCCCCCTGAAACTGTAGCCTCTGTTCTTAAATGAAAGCAGAAATTGAGAGCAGTGAAATGCAGAATTCTACAGCCGACTTCAATTAGGAACACATTCTGCTACCTTTAAATTATCTAAGCTTGTCACTTCTTCCATTTTTCCTTCCTGTTATTCAAGTTTTAACAATACTAAAATTTTTTAAGTTTTTTTTTCCAGCACTGGTCCATTGGAAGGTAGGAAAACACATACATATCAATCAAGTTTGTCTGCTGGACCACAGTCCTCATCAAGGAATGGAACTCGTGGTGGTTCAAGAATGTTGGCCAAGTCACCTTTATTCTTCCTATGATTATAATTAGAGTCCACTTTATTATGAAACGTCCCAGTGTTTTAATAGACACATGAATTTACATTGACCCTTAGGCAAAATCAACTTTGAAAAAACTAAGAATAAACTTACAAAAAGAACCAATCCTCATACCACTTTATATTTTTATTCCTACTTAGCACTAATGTGATTTTAATGTCATCATGGGCTTATCTAACTTCCACCTATTGACTTCTTCACATTTAAAACTGGATGTCAAAGAGAAACTTAAAATACTTTAAGGGATTGAATAATTGAATAACTGTAGCTTTAAAAAGCATATCTGTCAGTATAACTTCTGGGTATATATCCACAAGAATTGAAAGCAGAGTATCAATAAAATATTTGTACATCTGCGTTCACAGCAACACTGTTCACAACAGCCTACAGGTGGGAGCAACATAAATGTCCACGGACAGATGAATAAACAAACTGTGGTATATATATATACAATGGAATACTGTATCGCATTTAAAAGGAAGAAAGTCCTCTCATATACTACAATATGCATGAACCTTGAGGACACCATACTAAGTGAAATAGCCAGTCACAAGAGGTTAAGAACTCTAATAATTCCACTTATGTCTCTAAGGCAATCAAATTCATAGAAGTGGAAAGCAGAATGGTAGTTAACCAGTCGGGGAAAGCTGTTCAGTGAGTATTGAGTGGAGTTGGGGGGGTGGTGGGAAAGCCATTGTTCAGTGGGTATAGAGTTTAGTTGTGTAAGATGGGTAAGTTCTGATCTGTTTCAAACAAAGTAAATAAACTCAACACTACTGAACTGTACACTTAAAAATGGTTAAGGAGGTACACTTTATGATGCAGTTTTACCACATACACACACAAAAAATGCATTTGCACCATTTTACATGCGGGTTTTTGATGGAGAAGGGGTGGGGCAGATGTTTATAATGTATATGTAGGATATAACCTTTACATTGTAATTTCCTTTAAACCACACATGAAAAAAAACCTCTCACAACTTAGCATTTATTAAATATATTAAGTACTGAGTATATAAATAATAGTTTATTAGGGAGAAATGCCAAGTGTACAGACTGAAAAAAACTGACTAGTTTGTCTCTTTGTGATTATCTCATTTATATCTGTCTTTTCCACTAAGCAGAAAGTAAGCGCCAGTGTCTAGCTTTATTCATCATTGTATCTCCAGGCAGGGCCTAGAAAACAGTATACACATAATTATTCAATGTGCAAATATGGTATTAAACACTTGGAGATGTGGTAACACCCAGGTTCATAATCACGAAATTCAAGCATAGAGATATACCATAAAGGAGGCAGAATCAACTTTCAAAAAACTAATTTTAATCAAAACAAAAATTGTTGATCATTAACAAGTTTATAAAACAGTGATTTAGTTACATAAATAAATTGATATCAGTGTATCAAATCTTAATTACTTTCAACTTCATGAGCATGTTTACATGGGTGATGAAGTACAACCTTTTTTTTTTCTTTTTACCTATTATAATAAATAAAATGGAGCGCATGAAATAGTTCCTCTAAACAAAAATACCTACAAACATACCTCTAGCATGTTCTCTAATGAAGGGAACAAGAGACACTGGACAACTTTTGCACCAAAACATAAAAATTGCTTTAAAAGCACAAGGTTACAGAACCATCAGCTAAAGTAAAGACACTATACTGTAACCAAAGTTGGTATTTAATAATATAATGAACAGTTTGGTAGTTAGATCTCCAGTTTGGTTATTTTAAAGCATTAAGACAAGGCAAGATAGAAGGCTGCTTTTGTTTTGAGTAATTCTAGAGAAAATAAAATATATTTAAAAAAAGAAAGAAAACTGAAAAGTAGAACAGTCATACCTACACAACTTTCTGTCCTGCACAAAGTCAAAATACCTATGCAGAATAGATATATAATATATATAATGTTATTTGTGCACAAAGGTTAGCTTATTATTAGCTCACTGCAAAGGCGTAATGTATCATATGTCAATTGTTTTGGAAAACATTTTGCGTTTTGTGTCAAAAGGATATTTCTTTTAAGTTTCCTAGGCTAGGAGGCACGAACCCCAGTTCCGGCATACTGTATATTCTTAATGCTAAGGCTTGCTGCTCTGGCTGTGTGTTTTGTTGTCCCTCTTTATTCTAGTGCCTGTTACAAGCATGTGTGGTGTAGTGGTTGTTGTTGGTGGTGTGTGTGTGTCTTGTGTCTGTGTGTATACATATATATATGTATACATAAGTTGTATAAATATATATACATATATAATTTCTCCCAATAGATCTCAGTCCAACCATGCAATCCAAAAGGTGGCTCTGCATAGATGCCCAGTATGAAGTTCACCGCCTGAGCCAACCCTGAAGCAAGGCGCACTTTTAGTCCTTCTGATAGGTTTTCTCTCAGTTTTTTTTGTTGTTTTTGTTTAAAACCAAGCTACTGCAGCTTCAAGTATTTTGCATTACATAGAATATTTTTATAAATTAGTTAATGTTATATTTTCAATATTCAGACATATACTATAATATATATACAGTACAATAAATGCTCTCATTCTTTTTTAATTTTTTTTTTGATAAATCCCTGAGAATGTATGTTGACAGTCGCTAAGTTTCCACATGCACAAGCATCGTGTGCCATGCTTCTGGACGAACAGCACTGCAAAGCCACGTGGGTCAGCCTTTTAACTATTAATATTTCATTTTGTTGGTTTGTTTAAATATGCTGCAAATGTAAAGATGAGTTACAAAGGAGTAAAGCTGAATCCATTCGAGGTACTTATCACAGGATGGAGGTGTTTTGTTTGGTTTTTAAAGCCATTTCAATTATTTTTTTTTTTGAGGCTGTGAACGTATACAGAAAACAGGAGAGCTATGTGGACTTTTGCCACTTGACAACATATACTCAGTGTAAACCAAACCTTTTTAACCTCTCTCTCATACAAAAAAAAAAAAGGAAGAGTTAAAAGAAATAAAACAAAAGAGAAAGAAAAAGGGAAAAAAATTAAAAACACACAAACTTTCACAACATGACAATTTAGTCTGCAAACGCAATATAACTATACACATATAATACCGGTGTGGCTCTGTTCTTTAAGTTAAAAAGGGTACAAAGGCAGGCTCAAGTAAAAACAAACCATCCCTCCCAATCCCACCCCCACCCTCATTCATACAAGTTCTATCAACCAAACCTCTCCCGAACCAACATCATCAGTTTCTTTTTGCCTTTGTAGATTTGCTTCAGGTTGTCGATAAACTGTGTAAACTGAATGTGTCCGTCATGCGCCATTAAGAAGGTCTCTCGGGCCTTGCTGAGGAACTCTATGAACTCACTGTAGTGCCGAGGACTGATGTGTGTGAGCCGTGAGTGTGTCGTGTTGATGTAGGCCCCAATCGTGGCATCCAAGAGTTGCCTCAAGGGGGCTTTGTCCAGGGACATGAGCTTACCCGAGTTCCTCCTCCCGTGGAGCCCCACCACGCCGGGAGTGGTCAGCGTGCACCTGCGCAGGATGTCCGACAGTACCGTTGCACACTTGACGCTCTTGACCACCAGAGGTATTATGGCTGCAAGCTCGTTCTTGCCGAGGGAGTGGCTGAGCGCGCAGGCCCAGAGCACGTCGTTAATGGCAGGGTGCGTGTCCTGATTGTAGCTCAGGTTGAGGTGGGCCATGGCCAGGGTGGCCAGCTTGTAGGCCCTCATGGGGTACCCGCGGTGCTCCATGTACCGTGCTATTGTGAAGAGCTGGGTGTAGCTCATGCCGGTTGTAGCAGCGTCAGGGCGATTTGGTACGCCGTCTCGAAAGCTATGTGGTCCTTCTCGCACAGGGTCAGCGCAGAGAGGGCGCAGTTCTGGGGGTCCTTCATGGCGCACTGCAGCGCAAGCGTCCGGGCGCTGCTGGCCAGCTTTTCCTGCTGGTGGCAGTCCAGGTGGAGGCGAACAATGGTGCTGTTGGACATCACAGTGGTGGCAACAATGCTTGTGGCTCGGTGGGAGTGAAGAGTGTAAACCAGCTCTGCATGATGCTGTCCAGGGCATACACACCTGCCAAGAACACAGAGAAGCCCCATTACTGACTGGCTGCCCGGGGTCTTGCCTTACTTCCACTCTTTAATCAATGCTTACACTGTTAACTATCGCAGAACATGAGCCCGGCCAGAAAATCCTGTAAGGTAATGTGCCTGGGAGCAACCTTTTAGAACAAGGTTATGATGGATTGTTATTCAGTGAAATGCCTAAGGAACATGAACTTCCTGTAATAAAGAACGAATCCTCTCGGTAGCTGGTATTTGCGCTGTGCTGCTGCTTGCTTGCCATTTCAGACAATGGCTTTTTGCTAATGAGTTCCAGTTCACTGGGGCCTCCTGTCAGTTACCCACTACAGACTGTGAGTCAGAGAAAGTACAACCCTCACCAGAATAGGGAGTCTTTATGTGATATATGTGTGTATGTGCCCAATTTTAAAGTACACGCAATACAAAATGATTAAACACACAAAGAAGCAAGGAAATGTGACCTGTAATCAGAGAGAAAAAAGTCAACAGAAGCAGACATACAGATGACTCAAATGTTTGAAACGGATGACAAGGTTTAACCGTCATTCTAAGTACATAGATCAACGTGCCTCAGCTGTAGGAAAATCCTAAATGTGAGCCATTTAAAAAAGCAGGCACTAAATCTAAGAGAAATTAGGCCTCTGTCTTGGTGCAGGGTAGGGTAGTGGTGTGGCAGTTTTTGAACTGGTATTATCTTTGTACTGATGTACTAAAGCATCACGTCAATAATATAACTTTTATATTGAGACCAATTTCCTGCTTTCCAAGATAACATAACATTATAGATTAACAAAAGAAAAACAACAAGGAAAATGCTTTACGGTATCTGCTGTGTCAGTCTTTAGATACACACTCAGGTGGCAGCGTATTCTCAGCAAGAGGCATATATCCTTTTTTGATGCAAATGGGAAGAAATGGTGGCTGTTTAACCAACATTGATTTTAAACAGCCACTATTTGGTTTGTGCTGGCATTCTCACCAGGAATGTCTGGGCTTTTTAGTTCCGACTCATTGCTGCAGAGAGGAGCTAGTTGGCTGAAGGGTTTCACAAACTGTACCTATATGTGCAGCCCAGATCTTGTGGCTACTAAAACTTCTCATGCGCCTGAACCACACCCAGTGGCCACTTCTCTGCTGGGTACCTTGAGAAACGCCCTCAGATAATGAAGGAAAAACTCAGAGCAACGAGATAACTTTATATTATTTTCATTAAAGTGCTGTGAACCCCTAACCCAGAGTCTGAAGGTATTTTCAAAGATGGTTTCCCTCCTACCAAAGTTTCATATTCATTCCATTTCTGGAATACGAAAACTGTAAATTTGATTATCTCAAGAAGCTACTAAAGGCACCTTAAGTGTGACAGAACAACGGAATAAAAGGGTTTACTCCTGGCCTATTCCATTTTAGATAAGACACTGGAGCCCCACAGATGTGACAGGACCGATGCAATGGGTATAACTGGAGGTGGAAGGTGGGGGTTGGGGGAAGGGAGCCCCTGTAGGTTGCTGGAAGGGGCAGGAGCCTTGGAGACGTCAAAGTGAAAGAGTGACAATGTTCTTGTATGTATTTGGAGATGACAAGTTGAGCCTGACCACAAGGCCCCTGGGGAAGCTCCCTGCTGATTCTACCTACCCACTTCAGTAGCGCATGTCACCAGCCACCTCACCATCTCCCGTCGCCGCCAATTTAAGGTTGACAGTGTCATTCGCATAACCTATAAAGACAGGATAACAGAATGCTTTGGAAGGTTATACCAAGTCAATGAAAAAGAAAACAGTTCACCACAAGGTATAAATTATTAATACTAGGCACACTCCCTACTACCAGGAGGATGGAAAGCCTTATTTAGAGCAAAGCTCTGCAAATGAACTTGGATTTGTTTACAGCTTCCCTTGCTAGTCTCGTCGCAGCCTGGGAGGCAGGAGGTTTGTGTTCTACTCCTGGTGGGCCGACTGGCTAGATGTGGCATCCTGAGCAAGCCACTCAATCAACCACTTTTCTCCTCTGCAAAACTCAAAGGCTGGACTGGCACATTAAACATGGCCCATGCGCTCTTCTCCTCCCCCATCTTTAACATTCCATGCTTCTGAATCTCTGAGCCACCTCATGAATCAATTCTGACTGGGAACCCTCCATTTTTAAAAAAATAATTGTTTTAGTTATTTCTTCAACCTCTGGTTGTTCCTTCCTTGTGATTAAGAAGATAAGCACAAGTCTACAGAAGGAAATCACCTCTGGCATCATTAGCAATCTAATTTTGTTTTTTACTTTCTAACAGATTCCTAAATAAAATCAACTATATCTTTCTGCTTCCCTCATTTTTTAAGATTCAGAACCTCTAAGAACATAATACTCTCTTGGAAAGGTCTATGGGATTCCTTCCTGGATCCCAGGAAGAATGAAGCAGGGAGCAAGCTCCTAGTAATCTGCCATTTACCAAAATAATCTGCCAGAATTCCAAATAGCCAGAAAGCTCATGTTAATGGTTCTTTCTACATCATATCTCTGAGGCAAATGATAAAAAAATGAGCCAAACAGTATGAAGTTATTTTTAAAAAGAAACTTCTAAAATGTCATCATATAACTTTAGGTATAATTTCCCATGCCCTCTACTTATAGAGGACTATATATTATATGGCAAGGGCATTTTCCTGTAATCTAATTCTTTAACCTTATTAATCACTGAAAGGAGAAGCCATAACTAGAAAACTGTATGAGTCATCTAACTGGGGCATTCTAATCCCCATACTTTAGAAAATTAGAAGGTGGCAATTTCTTTTACAGCTTTTTATGGAGGGAAAAACACAAATGTTAATAGGGATTCCCTGAGAAAAGTAGAAACATAAACTTTTCAGTTCCTGATTTATACAGTAATCTTTTCAGATACTCTAAGGAAGCAACATCTACTTAAATAACTAACTCAAAGTGTCCTTGATAATATGTCTAAGCATGCTTGCTGAAGCTGAAACCAGACCCAATCCCTCTTCCTTTACCTAATTTTCTCAGGGTTATAAAAGGAGACAAACTGTCCATCTGTTATGAAAATGAAAAAAACATCAACAAATATCCATACTTCCTTCTAAAAATAGAACCCTAACAACTGACTCTTTATTATACACGAGAGCTTAAGTCATGTACAGGAATAACTCTTCTTCATTCATTAAAGGAGAAACAGTGAGGTTAAGGCTCTAATGCAGAAGATGCTTTTTTGTTGAAAGACACCAGCAGGGCTTCTAAACTGCACAGTCCTACAGGTGCAGCTGCAGTGTGGCTCAGCTGGGAACGACTGTGTCTGTGAAGCGCAGTGCTCTCCTGAGGTCTAGCAGACCTGTGCACCAAAGAGTCATGGGCCTGCACTGAAACACCCAAACAAGCAGACACAGTCTGAGGATGATGCTTTTATTAGCAGTCCTTGTCACCCCAGGAAAAACCACAGTCACGTACCTGCAGGCCCAGCTCCAGAGACACTTTCAAAGAGTGATGTCTGGCAAACTGTCCATGAGAGTTGCTATTTTAAATGCATCCTGGGCAAGCTTGAAGATGTGGGATGAGGAGTGAATGTTTTTCTGGATGGATTCTAATACTGTTTCCAGCCTCCGAACATCACCTGCAATGAACAGGGGGAAACGGAATCAAGGCAGAGCAAAACAAACAAACAAAAAACATACACACACACCCAAAGGGAGTTTAAAAAGGAACAAGACACAAAGCACTACTTAATTTACACGTAATGTTCACAGATGGCCCAACTAAGTGTCTCAAGGTTATTGCAATATCTGTGCATTTCCAGCTTCAAAAAAAGGTACACTGAGACACACCATCAGTGACCAAAAGCAAGTGTGAACCAGAACCAATAAGAGACAGCAAATTGTTCTCTCAGGCTCCTCCTGATGTATTTCTGGTGAATATTTCATAGAGGAAAAAATGGAACCCAACTTTTAATCTGCTTCTGGAGCTCACCCACCATTTACATGCCATAGTGACTAAACCCGAACTCTGCTAGGAGCAAGTTTAACGATGCAGTTAAATGAGGAAAATGTTGGCTCAAATGAGTAGCACCTGTTTTGCTGCCTAAGCTAACATCTAAAGAAAAGAATCCTTTACAACACAAGCTCCACCACTGAGAATGTGATGGAAAACATGACCCTTAAAGAGGCAAATTCACGAAATAATCACAAGACTTCAGGATGGCCCAGTACCTTTGGCTGCAGTTAGCATAGTGGACGCCAGCTCGCACTGCTGGGATTCTATGTGGCTTAGGGTGAACCAGCGAGGGTATCGGTTGGGAACAACTGACGCAATGTGGTGCGGGCGGCTGAGGTCTCCCGTTGGAGCAGTAGATTCCAATACTAGCAACCTGTAATGATAAGACAAGGCAGGCAGCGCTCAGTTACCACCTGGGCCACAGGGACTGGCCGGAAGCCAGAGGAGAGAGGGCACGCTGGGAGACTGCTCAGGTCCTTGGTGAGGGAGAGCTGGTACAGCTATGCTCTGCTGTCCGGATGCTAAAGTTACCTCATTAATGGCTCACTCCCTAAACCTAAGGGTTTCCTTTCTTTAGCATCATTCAGAAAATGGCAATATTCAAGGAAATGAAGATATGTAACGATAGAGAGCTTTGAAACACAAGTCTTAGTGTTTACCTACTGTAAAATTTCTGAACCTTATAATTCACTAAAAATAAAAATCAAAAGAAACTGATAGTGAAGTGGATATTTAAGATTGAGATGGGGTCTAAGAGAGGTCAGCGGGCTCAGGGTGTGATGCTGGGCTTGGGGCCTCGCCCAACAGCAGTTACTGCTCTGACAGGTCAAATGCCTCCCTCCCTTTTCCTTTTATGTAGGGACACAGAGATGTTAGCATTAGACGGTGGCAATTTAGTAGTAAGCATTTTGATGGGGTTGTTAGTTAGCCTTTTAAAAATTCAGAATATCCTTCTATTCAGACAGACCTTTCCAGAGTTGCCATAGAGGAAACTAGTCAACATTCCCGAAAAGATGGGAAAATGATTGTGAAAGCACTTTTCTTCAGGACTTCCCCTCTCTTTCTAGAAAGACTAAGAAGCAAGTAAGCCACAGGTCTCTTTTCCTTCCTGTTTCCCTGGCTGTTCCCAGAGGCTGGAAACAGTATCAGAATCCATCCAGAAGAACATTCACTCCTAGCATACTGCTGCTAAGTCACTTCAGTCGTGTCCGACTCTGTGCGACCCCAGAGACGGCAGCCCACCAGGCTCCCCCGTCCCTGGGATTCTCCAGGCAAGAACACTGGAGTGGGTTGCCATTTCCTTCTCCAATGCACGAAAGTGAAAAGTGAAAGTGAAGTCGCTCAGTTGCGTCCAACTCTTCGCAACCCCATGGACTGCAGCCTACCAGGCTCCTCCATCCATAGGATTTTCCAGGCAAGAGTACTGGAGTGGGGGTGCCATTGCCTTCTCTGCCTAGCATACTAGAGATGCTCTAATAGTTCACAGCACCCTCCTCCCACAGCAGCCCTTTGGCTGAGGGCATGTGGCACGTGGAAAGAGGTGCTAACAATTCCCCTGTGCCCTGCTAAAATTCCCCATGAACATTCTGCCTTGGCAGCCACCAAAGGCAGACATAGATGAGTTTCTGAGTGTTAGAAGAGTAAGCCTCTGCCCTCCTGATAGATACCTTCACATAAGCCAGAACCTCAGAGAAACTTTACACTATTTTACCCTTAAGCTTAACAGGATTTGAGGCGATAGCATCTGGTGGCATCACAACATTAGCATCCTTCCCTTTGCACAGAAGCCCAAATCTTAGTACAGAGCAGAGCGCCTGTCTTCATCTGACAGCTTCCAAAAATGGGAATAGGAACGTACTTATAAAATTGTGCTCTAAAATATAAACCAAGTGGTATAAAGTGATTTTGTGGTGGACTTTTGCTTATGTTAGTTATTTTTTTATATATTTTAAAAATAGACGAGAGAACTTTTAAGGTTTTTCTGATATGTTAATGAGATTTCATGTTGCCAAGAAAGCATGTCAAATTAAAAGATGTCAGCCTCCATACACAATGACACACAGGTACATGTAAACACATACATGAACACACACTCTACTGCTGCATAAAAAGAGGATGCCTGTGATTTATAAGTTATACTCATACAGGAAAGGCACTGGTTTTGAATCCACTACATTGGCTAAAAAGTTTCTGTGGAATCAAACTATTTTCCAACATCTCAAGTTGGAGATGTGTCTTTAGGTGGCAATAACAGGGTTTAATCTGCACTTTAACAGTGTGTTGATTTAAAAAAAAAAAGACAAAAGGAAAAATCTCACGTTTTAAGAAAGTAGATTATTTCTTTCAGATCCTTAAAGTTTAAAAGACTATATATAAGATTGAAAAATGCAATCTTGAATGCATTAAAAAATATTCAGCTAGCACAAATTCATGATGAAAATAATTACTCTGTGAACTGACTTTATAAAGGAGGAGAAAACAGAAAAGTTAGCAGCAGAGGACAATGTGTTCTAATTATTATTACTGAAAAAGGGACTGAGGATGATGGGAACAGAGCCGAGGCAGGCAAATCCTGGACGACCCCTGAACTGCGATGCCATCCATGCTAGACAGAGCTCCCACCTTCTCTCATTCTCCAGTTGAGCGCAAACGTGTTCCCGTGCCAAGATGGCTCTCCTGCACTACTGACGGGAAGGTATAACTGCAGCAGGTGTGAAGGGCTCCCTCAATTATTACATTCAGCCAAGTATATTATTATTTACCACTGTTTCAAAAATCTAATTTTTTTCAAAATAAGGAGTTATTTAGGAAGGTTGCTGCCTTGTGACTAAACCCAACCGGAAATTGTTCTCTAGTCTCAAATTCTAGCTTCAAGACAAAGTAGGATAAAGCACCATGAACATGAGTGTGATGGCCGACAAAAACACCCTCTTTCCCTTACTTTAAAACAGAAGCCAAACGAGGCAACAAACTACCACCGCCACAGCTCGAGAAGCAGGAATGGCTTCTTCAGATTCCTGCTGCCTACAAGAAACATGGACGAGCGAGAAGTCAGTTAACAGCCATTTTTCCTGGTGGGGACTTGGATCGCCTCTGCCCACGGGGCGGAATACGTACCGCATTGCTCTCAGTGCAATTTTGTATGCCAGTTCAGCATCATGAGGTAGGAGAGAGGTGAAGAGATACTTGGCAAACGTGTGCATTGGAACACTCTCCCGATGGATTATTTCGCCTAATCCACTGTATGGGCCGGCTGTAGGAAGAGAGCATATACATTTTACATTCTTAAACAAGGAACTAAGACTTCTTGTAAATGTCTTATGTAAAGTTATAAACAATGTCAATCTAGTGAAGAATGTAATCTAAGTGGCATGACTGAAATGAACACAATTCTGAAGTCAGAAAAGATGCTGCAGGGTGGAGTATACGACATTATATTCACTCCAGGAACAACTCGCAGCAGCACAGCTAAAAGGAGAATCATACAACCAGGGGGCGGGGCTTGCTCACCTTGCAACTGCTTCGGGAAATAAGGAGGCAGGAAACCTTACTGAACTTAAGACAGGCCCTCTCTCAATGTGTGATATCTAAGCATCCAGATTTTCAAATACACAGATGACTCTACAGCTTCACTTTGGAACCTGCCCCAGACTCAGCTGTAGGGGCACAGATAAGCCAGGTTTCCAGAAAAGAGTGCTCTGCTTCAGGGGGAGGGATGGAGATTCTCAACCACAAATTCCACTACAAAGACTTTTAAGTATTGCTGCTTTTAATAAGGAGAAATAGATGTTAATTCTCAGAAAGTGATTAATAATAAAAACATAGAATAATACTCACCGTAGGCAAAAGAAAAAAAGTAACTGAGTCTGCCACTATTTGGGCTTCAAAAGATCAATTTCAAAAGCAAACTTATATTGAAGCTATCAAAATTCATTTCTCAGAAGTTATGATAGGCATTGTGGCAGAGCTGACTTCCCCTTTGTGCTCTCTAAATGCTACCTTATGAAGGGCAATACCAACTTTTAAAACAAATTTTGAAAGGAAACCACAGTGGTTAGTTCAACTACTTTCCGCTTAGGTACTGCGAGGTCTAGTTACTGTAAAGTGTTTTGTAAATTAGTTTCCATGTCACCTTTAGGTAACATTGGTTTCATGACTCTAGAATTATGAACCATCACATTACTGCTCAAAGGACATAATACACTTGGTTTCCATGAGAAAACTAAGTCCGGTGAAGGGTTTAGAATGCAAGAAATGCAGTTTAGAGGACACGGTGAGAGGAGTTATTGAACTAGGCACTCTGGTAAGAGCATGATATATTTTAGATCATTTTAAACTAACAGAAGTTGTTTTTAAATGTCATTGTTTCATTCTTCGGTTAGCAGTTTTGAACTATTCCTTATTTAAGTACTTTAAAAGTCATGTAGACTACTTTTTTACCGAGACAAACTAAAGATATTTAAAAATGTTTTAGTGATCTGATATTAGTAAAGATATTAGCATTACAGTTTTTATCTTTAGTTCATATGAGACCAAATTATTTGTTACTATTACAGCCTGAATGCTTGCCCTCCTCTCAAATTCCTATGTTAAAGCCCTAACTCCCAACCTGAGTGTATTTGAAGATAGGGCCTTTATGGAAGTAATTAAGGTTAAATGAGGTCATAGGGGCCCTGACCTGGTCCAGCAGAATTAGTGTCCCGTAAGAAGAGACAGAGGGAATGCTCTGTCTCTGCCTTGGGAGAACTCAGAGAAGGCAGCCCTGTGCAAGGCAGGAGGAGGGCCCTCACCAGAAACTGGATTAGCGAGCACCTCGACCTTGGACTTCTCGGCCTCCAAAACTGTGAGAAATAAACTTCTGTTGTTTAAGCATCTAACTTGTAGTATTTTTTTATGGCAGCTTGAGCAGAATAAGACATTAACTCTACTTTATTAAGGACTAATTATAGCAAACATCTATTTTTCTTCTTTATCTCTCCTCCATTTCCTTTCAGCATTTCCCTTAAACCATCAAGTTCCCTTTCTGTACTACACAGGGAAAGCCAGGATGCATAATCAATATAACCGTATTTCCCAACAAGCAAGACATTCAGTCAGGTATCACAGAATTATCTGTCACTGGATAATCAGTGTAATCCCTGAGCTCCAGTGCACTGAAGAGCGGAAAGCTGAAATTTGGAATTCAAGTCCCCTGGAAGTGTTTTTCCAGTATGCCCACAGTATGTCCAGAAGTGACCAACACCCAGCAACAGTGCAGGGCCACTGCTTCCTCTTTTTCAATTCACAGAGTATCAGTGCATGAAGAACTTGGTGCCCAGTGCAGTTGTTTCTATCATGGAGCACTTCTTTTGAGTTTATAGAAATGGTCCCTTGGCTTCCCCTTGGACTTCTTCCTGTCCTGCACCACCCACTCTTTGTGGGCTGAGCAAGGCTGGGAAAGGAGAGGAGGCTGGGATAAGTCATCAGCACTCCTTATCGGGCATAGTTCTAATTAAAATGTTTAATAAGAAAGTATGGACTAATCAAAGAGTAAAACAAAGTTTAAAAATATTCGTAAGTAATGAAGACATATAGATAAGTAAGTGATGAACAGGTATCAGACACTATCAACTTTGAAAAGCACACATCCTCTTCTATTCCTTCAGGATATTGAAAACCAAAAGGCAGTTTACCAAGAGTTACTAAGAGCCAGCATTAAAAAAACTGCATTTCTAAAACATATAAATGTAAAGTGCATTTAATGAAAAAAATTTTTCAACTAGATCTTTAGCTTTGGACATGTTAAGAGAGGTTTTGAAATGCTATTTTTTCTAAATCCCTTCCCTAAATATAGTCATTCCAAATACAAGACAAATAAACCATATTCTATGAGCTTATCAATCACAGAGAATCCCACAAAAATAACACACATGTACTTGAGAGATGGAAGCAATTAAAAAATTCTGACATCTCCCAAATCTGTGTAAAAGATTGCTAATGCTAAGTTGCCTCAGTCTTGTCTGACTCTGTGTGACTCCACTGATTGTAGCCTACCAGGCTGCTCTGTCCATGGGATTTACCAGGTAAGAATACTGGAGTGGGTTGCCATTTCCTTCTCCAGTAAAAAAGCAGGCTGCCACATTAATTACACTTATTGTTGACAAGGAAAAAACATTTTAAAAAATATCAGTTAAAATTTGGGGATTTTTCTGTTTGGCTCATATGGTAAAGAATCTGTTGGCAGTGCAGGAGCTGGGGTTCGATCTGTGGGTCAGGAGGATCCCGTGAGAAAGGAATGGCTACCCATTCCAGTATTCTTGCCTGGAGAATTCCATGGACAGAGGAGCCTGGCAGGCTACAGTCCATGGGGTCATCAGAAAGCTGGACATGACTGAGCAACAAACATTTTCACTTTTCTCTTGACCTTACAAAAGAAGAAAACTTGACTTTGCCTTAGAGATTCTATGAAACTTTTACCTTGATGAATCTACACCTAATGAATTTTCTGAAATAATTAGCACAGTGAAAATTCACTGCTACAGTTGTTGGTCGTTTATCAGCACGTGCAAATGACAGGTTCAAAATCCAGAAGTCATGTAACAGCCAATAATTTGGAGGAATGCCAACCAATTTCCATTTTATTACTTAATAGATCAAAGGAATATGGCTACCAGCAATAATTCATTAAATATCAAATTTACTTTTATCTTAAGAACAACAGTTTAAATAAAAACAGTCCTTTTCAAAGCTTGTGACATTCAAATAGGGCTCATTTCTAGCAGGCTCATTGCTTACATGACCACCTAATAAATAATAAACATCTAAACATCTATACGTTTTATTAAGTGATACTACTTTTTGGAGAATGAGCATGCCTGTGACACTCAGCGACCATATAATCAGGATAACTACTGTATTAAATGTACTCAAACAGCATTCCCAACAGAAGAAAGCGGAGTGCCTAAATAAAATGGTCTAAACATGTGGAGAAGTTATCAGTTACCTTCTAATAGGAAGACTGCTTGCTTGCGAAAAATTTTCACCAGTGTGTCATCCAATTCAATCTCCTGAAGCTTGGAGATGAGCTGTTCCTCATTGCGGCAAACCTTCTCCTGGGTGTACAGCCCATCAGGCATGACCCGCTGCTGTCCCAGCCCTATTAGGGCGACTTCCACGGCCAGCGTTAGATAGGATTCCCCTTCTTCTAGGAATTTGTGTGCAGGTAGATGCTGGTATTCCAGAGACTTGCACTGTCCCATATTCTCTGTCACAGAAGAAATCAGAATTCAGAAAGTACTTTTGCAGATGCTCTGACAGGCACAATCTATTAATATTTTACCCAGAACTCTTAAACGAATTATTGACTTAGCTCCAAGAAAGCTGGAAACCATGCTAAAGTATATAGTTTTCCAATATCTTTTAAAAAAATGACCATCAATTGACTAAATGTGTATGTTCTGGGGGAAAGCATAGTACAAATATTTTTCTCTCATTAAAAAGCAATCACCAAAGAAAACTGTAACTCTAAGAAGAGCTACTAAGAATACTTAGCAGTAAACAAATTTCTAATTAACCAAGAGTAAAATTACATGATGACTGGAATAGTTACCAATCTTTTAAAACCTAGAATTGAAAAATTTTCATACTTTTACCATAATGTTGTAATTTATAATAAAAACAGTAGAGAACACAACATATATGTAACTCAATTTCATGGTCCTTTTTATTATCAGAGTCATCAGTTGTCAAAAGAGAACGATTCTTTGAACATTGTCTTATCACTGTTAAGGTGCTTCTATTTAGAAATTCTTAACAAACTTCAACTGTCAAACTCCCAAGGAAAGTAGATTCATAGTCATACCCTCACCCTCCTGATAAGAGTTTGGGTCACCAAAATCCATGAGGGCAACCACCACAGGCTAGATAATTAACTCTCCAAGCTAATCCAGTCATGGGAGCAGTAGAGGTACAAACCTTCTTCCCTGCCATATGATATATATCCTAGTATAGTAAGAAACAGATAGTAAGAAACAGATAAATTCTTAGATATACAATCACTGAATAGAAGGGAATGAGTATTTTTAGGTTCTTGATGCATGCTGCCAACGATCAACTCCAAGACTTCTCCCAGTTTGAGATGCCTGCCTAAAAGTGGGAGTACCATTTCCTGCTAACTGCTAGTCCGGTTAACTTTATGGATTCATAAAAGAAAAGTGAAGAACAATGACCAGTGACGAATGCCATTCAGGGTTTAGGGGGAAGCACGTGAGGCAAACGTCAATGTTTTTATTACTTTATGTTTGATTTTTACCTGTAAAATCTGAGAACACAGGGAAGCTTTCGTCATCAGTGCGGCAGGCTTCCATAAGGCTGCTGAAAAGTGTGCCCACGGGATCCAGGGGGTGTCCAACCCAGCCCTCCAGATTGGTTATTGAGGTTATGCTTTTATGGGGTAGCTCTGTGTAAGAAAAGAGAATTGAAATAAGAAGAGAAGGAGAGGAAAAGAAAGGCTTTACCATTTAATAGCAGCATCCTCACAAATTAATGCTACATTCAATTCAAAATTTCTCTTTAATTAAAAAACAAGGTTTCGTAAAACCCCAACTTGTGAGCTATTTTAAGTTCTAAAGGGTCATCTGTGAATCAATATAAATGGTGTTAACTGCCCAGGAAAGCTCTCAAACATCTATTTAATTCATGTCCAGAGTACTAGGTTGACATTACTGTTTACACAATTAAATTATAATGTATGAGGAAAAATGAATTCCAACTTTTCACTTGAGAAGCTAAGGACAACTCTCCTCACCTCCTAGGAGTGGCTTTAAAGAGAACTAAGGATCCCCCTGGAATTATCATTGGCTAACTAACTACAACTTATTAAGAAGATATTCTTCTCACTGAGTCATCTAAAATAGAGTCTGAAGAGCAGCTATGCTCTGGGTCAGACTTGAACTCCCTTATCACCTGACTAGAGTCTTCCTTATCATGGATATGTAAGCCACTTAAGAGAGAAACTTTTCCACAAAGGGGAACTACAACAGAAGATAACATAATTTGGATGGAATGTATCCTTTTCATTTTCTTCAAGGAATGTTAGAACTTTAAAATTCTCAAGTTAGAGTGCTGAGAAAAAAGCTGCAAATACTTTAGGATATACTCCATTACTGTAAACAATGCAGTACTTTACATGGAAGTGTTTACTAAAATAATAAATAGTAGTAGTTCATTCTTAAAGGAAAGTACAATAAAAACTACATATAATATAAAATAAACAAGAAAAACATTGGCTTGTAAATAGCTACAGAGCTATTCCATTCTACCAAGTTCAATATTCTTTTAAAAGTCTTCGATTTTGGACTACCAACTATCAGTACATAAAAATAAAGCATGGCCTGGCACAATGTATTACAATTTATGGAAACTGAGCACTAGATTCCTTCGAAGGGACTTTCCCTTCAATTTCTGTCACTGATTTTTAATATACACAATCAGGATGAAAAGAGAAACATGAGTATTACTCTTAGCAACAAGTCTGTCTGTCTGTCTGTCTCTCCATATATGTGTGTGTGTGTGTATGTATGTGTATTAGACTTACTGTGGCAATCATTTATAAACATATATAAATATGGAATCATGTTGAATACCTGAAAGCAATGTTGTATGTCAATTATATCAATTTTTTTAAGTTGACATATGCCAAATATTATTGAAAATGTACAAGATATTTTATTTACTAATCTTGGCCCCATAAGAAATAACTGCTACAGCAATTTGGAATTGTAACAGTACAAAAACACCTATTATCTAAACATGGGCAAACAAAAATAAAGTAGGGAAAGATATATAGATATGTAGTACTAATAAAGAATTTAAAATCTGAATTTAAAATTTTCATGATATAAAGGATAAAGAGAAATGAGTCTGAGACCTCAAAGGCAGCTATTAACACCTTATGTGTTTCAACTTAATCTACATGAATTAACATTTTTACATTTTGTATTTCTTAGATATTGTAACATTTAAGTTAAATTCATTTTAAAAACATGTTTTAGTAAAGAGCAATAAAGTAAAGTTTCAAAACTCCAGTGATCATCAAGAGCAAGCCATCCTGTTGCAGTATAAAAAATACTTCGTTCTCTCTTAGCCTATCTTCATCCTTTCTACTTTTCAGAAGTAAACACCTCTTGGCCATATTGTATGTGTTTAGGTAAAGGAGAGACTTCAGAAAAATTTTGCAAAGGGCCAAACAACATATTCTGCAAATACATCTGGTAGCCAGTGATGATATGATGAACATGAAGAACTGGACAAAGTAATGCCTTTCAAGGACATGACATTCCAGACCTATCTGAGCTCCCCCTTTTGGCTCATGTGGTAACTTTGGAACTTTCTTTCATCAAAAAATGACTGTTAGTTAACATTTTTAATACTTTTAATATAGAGGATATAAAATATTACAACAGCCTAATCTCTCCAGCCCACTTCAACTTTTGCTAATTTTCAGCTATACCCTAGTGTGTGTATAATTGCCCAAGGAATACAATAAAAACATAAGCCAAAAAAAAAAAAATCACAACTAAAACTACTCTCTCTGAATAAGATATAAAATTCCAGAGTGAAAACAAAACAATCATACCAAAGAAAAATAAAAAAGATCTACATGCACAGAAGAAAAAGAAGCACATGGATTAATCAGAGAAAGCACTGTATTTCCTTCTTCTGATCAGGGCCTTATGCATGTACTATAACTCTACTGCAATTATTATTACTAAGTAATGCTTATTTAAAAGATTAATAAACTGAGACAAAGAGGAGTTAAATATGTCCTGACAGTTGAAAGCTCATCAAAGGTTATTTACAGAATCTAAAAATCCAGTTTTATTTGGTCACTTTAAATATACATCATGTCCTGATGTACAAGTTATTACAATTAAAATGTTTTACAGTCCTTCTATATTATGTGAGGCCTGCTTTCAGCACTTAATAAGAAATAACTAGTTTAATCTTTCAGCTCCAGGAGACAAGTCCTCAATTGAGCCCCAGTCCACAGATAAGGTCAAGTCAATGGCCTAAGGTCTCCAGCCAGGACCTCTTGCCAGGATTCAAACATAGGCAGTCTACCACTGGAGCCCTTATTGTCACAATTAAAATGTTTCTTCACAGAATGAAATATATCTGGTTAACTTGCATTTTAGGTCATTTAGATATACTATATAACTCAAACAGTAAAAACAAAAAACAAAAAACCCCAAAGCAACAACTTCCCCCTTAAAAATTAACTTAGGAAACTAAGAAACTTTAAAAAAAAAAACTTATGTTTCACAACATTCAACCAGAGAGGGAAAATGCCTAAAATTTGTCACAGATTAGCTAGCTACTAAACATTTCAAGAGTGGCGAGGGAAGCCACCGCCATGGCTCTAATTTTAAAAGCTCTCTCCCCACCCAAGAGCACGAAACCGAGTGACAGTATCACCAAGAGTCCCATTCCAACAGAAACCAACTCCTTCACACATTCACCTTTTTTCTGAGTTCGGAACACTTCCAGCTGTTTCTGTTGCTGTCGTCTTAATGTGTTAACAATAGCTATTGCTAGTCTCAGTGCTTCTCTGGGGTACCCATGAGAACGTAACGCATCCACTCGTGCACAGGCTGTAGGAACATGTTCTAAAACAGAAGGTGAAGGGGGAAAGTTGCCATTATCAGATATATCTATAAAAACAGGATTTAACAGTAAGATGTTTCCCCCAAAATACTATTAAAAAGACACAAGAAACCATTTCTGAACTTGGATTTGAATGAAACACTCCTATTGCCAAGCATTCATCCATCTCCCATTGAATCCCTCAACTCTCCACCCCCCACTCCAGTAATGCTATAGAAACTAAACAAAGAAGTAAGTCATGGAAATGTCTTTCCGGTTTGGCCACTTACCATGCCAGAGGGGCCACCCGCGGGAGTCAAAGAGGGAGTTTTCAGTGTCGTCATGGTAACAGTAGTTGGTGTATAGGTCACTGCTGATAATGTGCTGCAAGTGGCTATCCTGCCAGTGGAGATCGCATGCCTCGATGGCTCGGGTGAACACTGTCCGATGTGGCCTGTTCGATGAATCTGTTTTTTCCACAATTCAGAAAGCTGTGTCAGCTATGATTCACACGTCAATAAATCAGTTTCATACCATACCATTCTGTGGCCAGATGTTCATGAACACACCCACACAGACTGTCCTGCACCCCCTAAGCAGAAGGATGGAGGGTGAATAGTTTCATGTCCTAAGTACTAGGAGGCAAATCAGCCCAAAGAGCCACCATTCATTCTCTTGTTTTACCAAACACACACACTCTGCAGCCATCAAAGCTAAGGTTAAAGGCGTCCTGCAAAAAGAATTGTCACGTCTAGTTTCCATGCCAAATACACTCAGAGGAGGCACTCAGCACAAAAATCACAGGAAAACTCACTGCTCCCTATTTCTGAGGTGCTGTGGTGGGCTGCCCTGATGGGATCAACAAACACTATGCAAGAGATGAGACACCAGCCATGGAACCTTTCAGGAAGATGCAATCAGCCTTCAAAAATATGCGGAAGGGTTGTGCTTTTGGTTGTATTTTTAACTATATTGTGCGGTTTTGCACAATTAAAATTATTATGCTTCTTGGGATATAATGATGAAATGGCACTTTATATCCCAAAGGGCATAAATGCATATATTTAACATTTCACAAAGCCACACAACATAGCTACAAAACAAACCAGCGCACTTACCTTGCCCTACAGGCTGCCTCCTGACTCCCGTGCAGGTTCCATGACTGGTGTGATGTCCCCAGCATAGTGTATGCCGGGGCATCACAAAAGAGCAGAAGCACACACTCCGAAGAGGGTTCAAGTTTCAGGACCTGACGGAGAAAAGAAATGTTTGGGGAATAAAGGATATTCTTACCCCAACTTCTGGGATTATTCAGTTCTTCTGGAAAACATGGTTCAAATTCTACCTGCCCTCCCAGCCCTTGGGTCCCGAACTCCAGACTTACCTTCAACTGTGGCACGAACCTTAGAAAGAGCCTCAGCTGACAATCAGGGTAACAAACTATTTTTATTTATGGGTGCTTTATTTAACTCAAGTATTACCCCTCACTGTTCTGAGACTTAACTAAATGAGAAGTAAAATCTGGAGCTTCCTTAGTTGGTAAAGTTCATCTTCCTGTCCTTGGAGCTTTGGCTAAGCACAGACATAAAGGAAATCATAAAAATCAAAACACACCTGAATCAAGAAAAGCTCTGAAAACTTATCCAGATCAAACCCTCTATTCTGCTGATGGAACTGAAAATCGAGAGACGTAAAGTGACTTGCCAAGGTCACACACCCAGGCAGTGGCAGTCAAGATCAAAACACAGATAACCTCACTCCAAATTCAGCTATGTCAGCTGTTCTGAAAGGCTTTTGAATGGTCTTTAACAGAAAGAGACATTACTTCAGCTTGGTCTCAGGTGGACTTAGACAGCTGTACTTGAATGGCAGACATATCAAAATGCATGGATGACCGACAATTTGAGAGGCATAAACACTGATGTATCTGTTCTGGCCCCTGCCCAGACTGCCTGTTAGGAGAAGACAGTGTACTCTTTGCAGACGGGGAGCGAGGACCTTGTATTTCATAGCCTTTGGAACCTAGCAGGGCTTTTTGCAGATCAGAATAAATATAAAGAAACTGATTCCATGACTTTTTAGTCAATCAAATATTCCAAAATCCAAATCACACATAAGTGTTAAGTGGCTGTGCAACTTCATTTAACTCAAATCACAGAAACAGAATTTGAAATTAAAAGAAGACTTTAAAAGAGCAACTTAGTATTATGCACACACTAAGAGAATGAAAGTCTTATCTGTCTACTTAATCCACTGTGGTATCAATTCCATTAAAAAAATTAAAATCTTAACTTTTCGTGTTTTTATGTGACTGTAAGATCATAGACATACATAGAAGACACACACCAGACTTTTACAGTGGTTGGTTCTTAAGAGATCAATAATACCAATTGTAACAAAAAAACCCACTAAATACTATTTAAAAGAAAATATAAGATATAAAGCTCTGTAATAGCACAGAAACAAAAAAATGTACAGAGACAATGACTTAAAAATTGATTTGATTAAGTATCAAAATTATGGTCAAATTTTTTTGGGGGTGTGGGGTGGGGCACACAGCACGTGGGATCTTCATTTTCCAGCCAAGGATCGAAACTGCACCCTCTGCAGTGGCAATGTGGAGTCGTAACCACTGGACCACCAGGAAGTCCTGGTCAGTTTCTTTTTGTTTTTATTTTTTTCTGGTCAATTTTTATCTTAGAAATCTTATGTTTTTAAATTTTTGTAATAGCATAGAAAACAGAGAAACAGATGATCTTAAATGGTTAGAATGATAAACACACAAATTTGTGGTAGCTCAGGTGGCAAAGTAGGAAAAGTAAAGGGCACACATTCTAGTACTCTTGCCTGGAAAATCCCATGGACAGAGGAGCCTGGCAAGCTACAGTCCATGGGGTCCAAGAGTTGGACACGACTTAGTGACGAAATCATCATCAGCTTGTAAAAATCTACCTGCAATGCAGGAGACCCCAGTTCGATTCCTGGGTTAGGAAGTTGCCCTGGAAAAGGGAATAGGCTACCCACTCTAGTATTCTCAGGCTTCCCTGGTGGCTCAGAGGGTAAAGAATCTACCTGCAATGTGGGAGACCTGGGTTCAATCCCTGGGTTGGGAAGATCCCTTGGAGAAGGGAAAGGCTACCCACTCCAGTAATTCTGGCCTGGAGAATCCCATGGACAGAGGAGCCTAGTGGGCTACAGTCCATGGGGTTGCAAAGAGCTGGACACAACTGAGCAACTAAACACACACATATAAAATAACATTAGTTTTTTCAATCAAAAAGATAAAATTTAAAAAGGCTCCCATTCAGGTATATTTAAAAAATAAACACTACTCTAAGGGTGTGGATTCTAATGCTGTCAATTAATTCTAACAAATAATCTCAGCGAAGACAGAGCCTGACTTGCACTTCACATTCATTCTGATGTGCAAACACATGCAATTTTGCCCATGGTCTGACCATGTGCACCCTTCATCCACCTGCACGGCTGCTGGGCTCTGTGGGCCACCAAAGGCTCTCCGCTAGCCAGTCTGCTCAGCCCTCGAGCAGAAGCACTGCAGGCTGAGCACCAGAGCCTCTCTGTAGGGTTGTCTCTTCTGCCAGCCCCTCTGGAGAATATGAGTATTCTAAAAGGAGGAGCCCCAGTGCCTCACAGCAGCCATAAATACTGCCCTTAGAAACTAGTCCTGACTGCATATCCCAGGGTCAAACCATAAATGAAACTCTCTTATCTGGAGGTTGGACCACTTTCTAAGAAGTTTTCTAAAGCCTATGGACTAGTCAAGTTTAACCAAGGGGAAAGTAACCAAATGGAAAGTAAAAGTACACTGTAAAATGTCAGGATGGCAGCCACAAAGAAGCCTTTAAATATAATAAATTCAAGAAGAGATCAAAGATATATTGCCTATGTAGATGTAAGCATTCTTTTCCTAGCAATGGAAGACCATAAATGTTGAAAACTTGAAAATTCTGAGCCTCTACAAAAAAAAAACTTGGGGTATAAGAGGCAGATTCATTTTCTTTGAAATTATTAAATAAAATCATCATGGGCAATAAAGATGTGACAGATTTCAAATACTGAATTCCCAAGGCAAATATCTCTAGACAAAGGAGAGCCAGACAATCATCCTTCCCAAGGCCTGAAACCTCTTTTTGATTGGACAAGTCCCTGTGGAATAATACATATTATTTTCTCTCTCTGTAGAGACAGAAAACACTGTGCTAACATCGCATTTCATACTCAGCACTGTCCAGCTCTTTCTAGCAGTACCAACTACAGATGGAACCCGCACACACTGAAAGACAGTCTTGATTCCTGAATCCTCCTGATGTCATTTAACTCCCATCTTGCATATATCATAAATTTAAAGTCTTTCACATTTTCTCAAAAAGAGGGAGCAGCAGCACAAAATTCCACAAAAACAGTGACAGTGAATGACAGTTTTATTTGCAAGAATTAACTAAATATTTGGATGTGAAAGGAGAAAATCTGTCAGTAGCTAGCAGGAACAATGAGGGCAAGACTTTTTTAAGATGAGAAAGACTTGACCTGAATCGGTGGGTCCAATAGAGAAAGAGAAACTTAAAAAAACCCACAAGAAACAGTAGAGAAATGAGAGAGAGAGGTACTTAGGAGGGTATCTGGAAATGCCTGGGAGCATTAGCTGCCAACGACTGGAGGGTACTATTAGCCTACAGTAGGTGGGAGCAAGTATGCTAGACAGTCCTTTCACAATAAAGAATTTTCCTGGTCTGAATGCCAGCAGCACCCCATTCCCCTGTAGTCCCAGGAGCTAAATGTTTACTTGCTACATTCTAAAACTAAGAATTTTTAACTGATTGCATAGCATAGTATCCCGAATAAGAACTGACCAACACATAAAATTAACAGTTCCTCAGGTCTCTCAATAATTTTGTTGTACACAGTAATTCACTATCCCCCATAACATGATTTTAAAAAAAAATTCAAACTAAATAATTAGTATGCAATTTCAACACATACTAGTACATGTAAAGTATTATATCCCATCTGTATTCTGAGAATATGAGAAAAAAATCATAGATCTTGCGTAAAAATTAAAACACACACACACACATTCACGTCAAAACATTAAGTCCACGAGTTATAGTAAGTTCTTAAGTGAGTAAAATAATGTTTCCAAATTTACTGGAAGCTACCGTTATAACCAGAGATGCACAATTAAGCAGGCACAAAACGAGATCATTGCTGTGGACTCACCTTGGCTGGCGTTTGCGCCCTGAGGCAGAGCATTGGTTAAGTTGGGCAATTCACTGCCGTGATTTCCGTCTTCCCATGGACAGACATCAACACCATTCCACTTTCTTAGCTGTTTTAGCCAACTGGCCTTCTGCTCCAACTTGCAGTGGGGATTTAAAACTATGCACATCCACAGAGCACCTAATTTAACAGGAGAGAGAAAAGTAAATTTTTAAAAATTTACAAATGTTCAATCCTAATAGTTAATGATAAATCATTTCAAAATAGACCCAAATCTGCATTTTTATAATGCAATTTTACCTTAGTCTAAGCAACAAATCTCATAGAGAGGTCAATGTAAAGAGGACAACAGAGCCCAAATTTGAACCAAAGAAGTCGAATGCTGTACACATAAAGATGAGAGATATTTCAAAGGTGATTTTAATTACCTTGCTACTTGTGTGACATTTTGGATGAAAGTCAATTCAAAATACAAACTTAAGGACCAATTTCTTACTTTAATTTACAAGCAGAGTTTATTCATGGGTGCTTTAATAAACTACTTTAAATGGTTCTTCTGTACAAAAGTAAATTTATTCCTAAGATTACCTTTTTACAATAAAATCATAAACGTTTAACAATGGATACCAATAAACTATTTCCTAGTCTCCTTACAAGCATTTCCAGCTTTATTATGCCTATTCATTAGTATGAGTATCTATATATCAACAGATCTTTCAAAAATAAAATTTACTTAAATATACTTTCCTAAATGATTTAACTAGTAACTAATCTTTATATAAATGAAATCACTAAGTTTGTCTTTTTGTGAATGAAACCATTCAACATTTATCAAAAGTTCACTTGCTTTAAAACGAAAAGACAACCTATCAGTTCAGTTCAGTCGCTCAGTCGTGTCTGACTCTTTGCGACCCCGTGAATCGCAACACGCCAGGCCTCCCTGTTCATCACCATCTCCCAGAGTTCACTCAACCTATGGCCTCAGATAAAATATTTGCAAACAATGCGATGAATAAGAGCTTAATTTCTAAAATACATAAATATCTCATAGATCTCAATATTTTAAACAATCTCAGTTAAAAAAATGGGCAAAAGACCTAAATAAACATTTCTTCACAGAGAACATACAGATGGCCAGCAGGCAAGTGAAGAGATTCCAGCACTGCTAATCCTCGGAGAAACGCAAATCAGAGTTATAATGAAGCACCACTTCACATGGGTCACTATGGCTGTCATCTAAAAGTCTACCAAAAACACTTGCTAGAGAGGGTGTGGAGAAAAGGGAACCCTCCTCCTCTGTTGGTGAGAATGTTCCCTGGAGGCTCAAGTAAAGCATCCGCTTGCAATGGAGGAGATCTGGGTTTGATTGCTGGGATGGAAAGATCTCCTGGAGAATGGAATGGCTACCCACTCCAGTATTCCTGCCTGGAGAATTCCAGACGGAGGAGCCTGGTGGGCTACAGTCCATGGGGTCACAAAGTGTCAGACACGACTGAGTGACTGGAGAACAGTATGGAGGTTCCCTAAAAACTAAAAATAGGGTTAACATATATGATCCAGAAACCCATTCCTGAGCATATATCTGGAAAAGACAAAATCCCTAATTGAAAAAGGTATATATAATAGATAAGACATGGAAGTAACCTAAGTAACCATCAACAGATGAGTGGATAAAGAGGATGTGATACACACACACACATATATACATATACACATACATGTATATATATGTACTTACATAATACATATATGCACACAAAGGAATATTGAAAAAAAGAATGAAATAATTATTGTTTGCAGCAACATGGATGGACCTAGAGTCTATCAAAAATGAAGTAAGTCGAAGAAATATTATATGGTAACACTTAGATGTGGGATCTAAAAAGTATTACAAAGAAACTTAACTTACAAAATAGAAACAGATTCACAGACATAGAAGACTTAATTACCAAACAGAAAAGGAGGGAGAGATAGATTAGGAGTATGAGACTAACAAGATCTACACTACCATATGCAAGTTGAAACGAAAGTTGCTCAGTTGTGTCCAACTCCTTGCAACCCCGTGGGCTATACAGTCCATAAAATTCTCCAGGCCAGAATACTGGAGTGGGTAGCCTTTCCCTTCTCCAGAGATCTTCCCAATGCAGGGATTGAACCCAGGTCTCCCGCACTACAGGCGGATTCTTTACCAGCTGAGCCACAAGGGGAGGCCCAAAGGCAGCCCAGGAACAGCGATGGGGGATGCAAAAGGACAGTGAAGCAAGAGGAACAGGGGCAGATGAGCAAGTCCCCCTCCTGAGATGTCTGCTGGCCCAGTTTTCTGCAGCTGTGACCTGGCAGGGTGTGGAGGTCACAGGGGCAGAGAGGTATGTGACCCCAGGGCCAGCAAAGCCACTGTGTGTGAGGCTGAGCCACTCCGAGGCAACACGGGCTTTGAGCTCCCACACAGACGGGGCCCCTGTGTGCAGTGTGAGCCTTTCTCCCAAGCCAGGAGGTTTATTGTTGAGGTGACATCCCGTGATGACTGGCGGAAGACCGCCTGGCTAAGGTCGCGATCGAATGGTGGATCTTAGGAACACGGAACATTCAGTGTCCCAGGTGGGGCTTCTAATACTGACAACCACAAGGTGGGGGAGGCGAGGAGGCTTAAAACAATACTAATCGATTCTCTCCCAGTTCTGGGGGCCAGAAGTCTAAAGTCAAGTTGTCAGCAGACCGGCCCCCGACCTGGGCTCTCGGGAAGTGTCACTCCCAGCTCTTCCAGTTTCTGGGGCTCCAGGTGTTTCTGGGTTTGTGGCCACATCCCCCAGCCTCTGCTTCCTCGTCACATGCCCTCCTCCATACACTACCATATATAAAACAGATAAACAATATGAATCTAACTGTATAGCACCGGGAACTACAGTCAAACATCTTATAAATATCTTAGTGGAAAATAATGGAATATGTATGTATATTTTGATCACATATATATATACATATAAAACCAAATCACTTTGCTATATACCTGAAAGTAACCCAGTATTTTAAAGCAACTATATTTCAATAAAAATGTTCACTTGTTTTTCAAAGGAAAAGCCATAACGAATTTAGAAGGCATATCTCATAATTTAAATAAGTAAGGTTCTGATAAATTTATCACTGCTTTCTACATTCTTCAAAAGGTAGCTAATTCAAGCAAATATTTCAATTTTAAAAGTTTAAGTTTTGTGAATTTCCTGGTGGTACAATGGTTAGGACTCCACACCTCTAGGGCAGGGGGAATGGGCAAGATCCTACAAACCACACCGTGTAGCCCCCCCCGCAAAAAAAAATAATAATAATAATCAAATTTTACTTTATTAATTTCAAAACAAGACAGATACCAGTACTTCAATGCCATTCACAACACTTTTTCTTTGAAAAAGTGAATCTGTGTTAATTTTAACCAGTTGTGTTAACCAAGTGAATGATAAAGGTAACAATGGTCTGTTTGTTTTTTGCTTGTACAAAAGAGATACTTTACATTCTTTCATACTTAAAATTAGTAAGTTCTTCATTTAGAGAATCTGATATTTAAGTATCAAATAATGTCTGATATTTATATCAAAATGTTAGATATTTATATCAGAAAATAAACATGGCTACAACCTAAGCCACAGGTGTTTACAATTTACATTTCTATATTTTAAAATGCCAATCAGAAACAAAATGTGATAGGATCAAGATGAAGTAAAGCCCATTATGGCTTATCTCTTCCCATCATTACAACTAAAAACTGGATGAAGTTTAAAAAACAGTAATAAAAAAGTATAGAAAGCTGAAAAATAAACAACAGCAAGTGGTTTGTGGAAATAAAACTTGATTGTGAAAAGGAAACCCCCTGCCACTCAGAAACTAGACAGGGAGACCCTTGGATATCTGGTGCGAAAACAGGCACAAGTGCTCTCATACCTCATGTGCCTGAGGCTGAATCAGTCCGGCAGAACATCACCCCAAGAAGGGGAGCCTCACGGTCTGAATACGTTCAACTGACTGTACGCTTCAAAAAACCAAAAATTTCTCTGGAGGATTGTAACAGGACCTTGACACTCATAATATTTAAAATATTCAGTATCCAAAATTACTTGGCTTACAAAGAAAAAAGGGAAATGTGATCAATTCCAAAGGGAAAAACAATACCAGATGTTAGAATTATCAGAGACTTTATGCAATCATTATAATTATGCTCCATCAGATGAAAAGAAAGAAAGTGAAGTGGCTCAGTCATGTCCAACTCTTTGCAACCCCATGGACTGTAGCCTGCCAGCCTCCTCCACCCATGGGATCTCCAGGCAAGAATACTGGAGTGGGTTGCCATTTCCTTCTCCAACTAATAGAACTAGTAAGACAGAAAATTAGCAAGAGTAAAGAACACATAAATAACACCATCAACAACAATCTAATTGACATTTACAGACATGATACTTAACATCAGTAGAGAAAAACAAAACTAAATTCTCTATTTTCTAAAATGCACAGAGAATATTTACAACATTTATGCACAGAACATTCATAGTCCATATTTTGAGCCATAAAACAAATGTTGACAAATATTAAAGAAATGAAACTATACAAAGAATAAATCAGTAACAGAAAGATATTCAGAAAAATCCCCAAATATCTGGGAATTAACACACTTCTAAATTATTAATGAATAAAAGAAATCACAAGAGAAAATAGAAAATACATTGTTCTGAATGAAAACGCAAACAAAATATTTCAAAATTTGTGATGTACAGCTATAAAGAGTTTAAAAAGACAATTACAGTATTAAATGCTTATATTGGAAAAGGAGAGAAGAGTCAAACCAATAATCTAAATATCCAACTTAAGAAACTAGAACTAGAATGAGAAATCAAAGCCAAAGCAAGCAGAAGGAAGAAAACAGCAGATCAGCAATCAATTAAATGGAAAACCACCCCCTAAATTTTGTTTAATGAAACCAAAAGCTAGTTCTTTAAAAAGATGAATGAATCAGTCTGACTAAAAGAAAGAAAAACAATGAGTATCAGGAATAAAAAAGGGCACATCATTGAAGATCCTAGAGACCTCAAAAAGGTTCATAGAGGAATACTATGAACAACTTTATGCCCATAAATACTATTAGATGCAATGGACAAATTCCTTGAAAAATCACAAACTATCACAGTTCTCTCAAGAAAAATAATAATCAGAATAGCTTTAAATTAAAAACTCCAACAATGCAGGTCTAGATGTTTCCAAAAATCACAAACTATCACAGTTCTCTCAAGAAAAATAATAATCAGAATAGCTTTAAATTAAAAACTCCAACAATGCAGGTCTAGATGTTTCCCTGGAAAATTCTACCATAGTAAAGAAAGAAAGAACACCAATTCTATAAAATATCTTCTAGAAAAAGAAAGGGAATGGTTTTCAATTTATATTATGAGGCCAGCATTGCCCTGATATCACCAGACCGGCCCCCCTCCAAAAAAAAATCAAGTAAATATTACTACATAAATAAAATAAAACACTGCAACAAAATATTAGTAAATCTACTTAAGAAACACATGGAAAAGAAAATTGATCTATAGTATAGGTTCAACATAACCCTACTCATAACCCCAGCAGGCATCTGTGTACATACTGACAAAAACAGATAAGAGAATAACTAAACAATTTAAAGAATAAAAAATCTGGAGGTTTCCCCAGCACCTGATTCTAAGACCTTCTAAAAGATTAAGAGTAATCAAGAGAGTACATGACTGTGAAGCAACAAGTACATATATCATTGTAAAGATCAATTCAAGGTTTAAAGTCAATTCAATGAAGAAGAGGTAATTCTTTCTATAACTAGTGCTACAACAACTGGATATTCACATAAAATGTACTTAAATCTATAATGCACAGTTTGTTAATAAATCTATAATACACAGTTTGTTAAAAAATTAACTCAAAATGGATCATAGACTGCAGCCCATGAGGCTCCTCTGTCCATGGAATTTCCCAGGCAAGAATACTAGAGTGGGCTGCCATTTCCTACTCCAGGGGAATCTTCCTGACCAGGGATTGAACCTGCATCTTTTGTGTCTCCTGCCTGGCAAGTGGATTCTTTATGCCTAGCACCACCTCGGAAGCCCAACCATAAAACTTCTGGAAAACATTTTTGTGACCTTAGGCCTAGGCAGAGATAATCTTATATAAATATCAAAGCATACTTACGAAAGATAAACTTTATCAAGTGGATTTCATCAACATTAAAACTTTTTGTGTTACCAAAAAAAAAAAAAAAAAAAACACACACACACAAAGAGAATGAAAGGACAAGCCACAGATAGGGAGAAATATGTGCAAATCATATATCTGACAAGGAACTTGTATCTAGAGTATATAAAATCTGCTCAAAACTCATCAAGAAAATAAGTAATTCTAGTACAAATGGGCAAAAAGAACTGGAAAAAAACACTTCACTGAAGAAGATACACAGATGGTTGAGAAGTTCCTGGTGGTCCAGTGGTTAGGAACCCACCTGCTAATGCAAGGGATATGGGTTCAATCCCTGGTCCAGGAAGATTCCACGTGCTGTGGGGCAACTACGCCCATGTGCCACAACTACTAAGCTTGCTCTGGAGCTCACATGCCACATCTACTGAGCTCATGTGCCCCGGAGCCCTGCCCCGGAGACGTCACCTCAATGAGGAACCTGCACACTGCAACTAGAGAGTATTTTCTACTTGCTGCAACTAGAAAAAGCCTGCACGCAGTTACGAAGACCCAGCAAAAATAAATATGTGAAATTTTTAAAAAGATACACAGAAGGAAAACTGCTGATGAAAACTTGCTAAACATCATTAATCATTATGAAAACGGAAACTGTTGCAGATGACAGGATACTATACATAAAAAATCCTAAGGATACCACCAGAAAACTACTAGAGCTCATCAATGAATTCAGAAAAGTTGCAGTATACAAAATTATTATACAGACCTGCTACCTTTCTATACACTAGCAATGAACTATCAGAAAGAAATTAAGGAAGTAGTCTCATTTAATGTCATATCAAAAGAATAAAATACCTAGGAATAAATCTACCTAAAGATGTAAAAGGACTTCTCTCATAGATCAGATGGTAAAGAATCAACATGTGAAGTGAAGTGAAGTCGCTCAGTCGTGACCGATTCTGCAACCCCATAGACTGTAGCCTACCAGGCTCCTCCGTCCATGGGATTTTCCAGGCAAGAGTACTGGAGTGGGGTGCCATTGCCTTCTCCAGAGGATCTTCCCGACTCAGGGATCGAACCCAGGTCTCCCGCATTGTAGGCAGACGCTTTACCGTCCGAGCCACCCAAAATCCCAGCAGGCATCTATGTACCTTTGAGAAAAACGGATAGAGAGTAACCAAACAATTTAAAGAAAAAAAAATGGAGATCTCCCCAGCCCTGGGTTGGGAAGCTCCCCTGGAGAAGGGAATGGCTACCCACTCCAGTATTCTTGCTTGGAGAATTCCATGGACAGAGGAGTCTGGCAGACTATAGTCTGTGGGGTTGCAGAGAGCTGGACAAGACTGAGTGACTGCCACTTTCACTAAAAAGACCTGTACTTGGAAAACTGTAAGAAGCTAATAAAGGTAACTGAAGATGATACAAACTGATGAAAAGACATGTTATTGGATTGGAAGAATTAATATTGTTAAAATGACTATACTCCCAAAGGCAATCTACAAATTCTATCACAATTCCAACGGCTTTAGTATAAAAACACAAAAGAGCCCAAATAGCCAACACAATCCCTGACTTCAGACTATACTATGAAGCTACAGTAATCAAAACAGCATGGTACTGATATAAAAACCAGACACACAGATGAACAGTACAGAGTAGAGAGTCCAGAAATAAAACCTACGCAACTTAGGGTATCACTCTACAACAGAGGAGGCAAGAATATAAAATGTAGAGAAGACAGTCTCTTCAGTTACTGGTGCTTGGAAAACTAGACAGCTACATGTAAAAGAATGAAATCAGAACCTTCTCTGACACTACATACAAAAATAAACTCAAAATGGATTAAAGACCTAAATGTAAGACTAGAAACCATGAAACTTCTAGAGGAAAATACAGGCAGAACATTCTTTGACATAAACCATAGCAGTATTTTTGGGAGGATCTTTCTCCTAAAGCAAATGATATAAAAGCAACAATAAACAAATGGGACCTAACTGAACTTCAAAGTTTTTGCACAGCAAAGGAAACCATTGACAAAACAAGAAGACAACCTGCTGAATGCAACAGAATATTTACAAATGATAAGATCAATATGGGGCTGCTGCTGCTAAGTCACTTCAGTTGTGTCTGGCTCTGTGCGACCCCATAGACAGCAGCCCAGCAGGCTCCCCCGTCCCTGGGATTCTCCAGGCAAGAACACTGGAGTGGGTTGCCATTTCCTTCTCCAATGCATGAAAGTGAAAAATGAAAGGGAAGTCGCTCGGTGGTGTCCGACTCTTCACGACCCCATGGACTGCAGCCTCCCAGGCTCCTCTGTCCATGGGATTTTCCAGGCAAGAGTACTGGAGTGGGGTGCCATTGCCTTCTCCAAATACGGGGCTAATAGGTAGCATATATAAACAGCTCATACAGCTCAACATAAATATAACAAACAACTTGATTTAAAAATGGGTAGAAGAACTGATTAGGCATTTCTCCAAAGAAGACATGCAGATGGCCAACAAACATAGGAAAAGATGTTCAGTAGTACTAATCATCAGAGAAAGGCAAATCAAAACTATAATGAGATACCATCTTGCACTGTCAGAGTGGCTATCATCAAAAAGAACACAAATATTTAACAAATGGTGTCGAGGATGTAGAGAAAAAAGAACTGGCATATACTGCTGGTGGGAAAACAGACTGGTGGAACACTATGGAAAATCTTTATTAATAGTATGGAGGTTTCTAAAAAAAAAAAAAAAAAAAATAGAACCACCATATGATCTAGCAATTCCACTCCTGAATATATATCTGAAAGAAAACAAAAACACTAATTCAAGAAGCTATATGCACCCTAATGTTCATAGCAGCATTATTTACAACTGCCAAATATGGCATCAACAAGATAAGTCCATCAACAAAAGAATGGATAAAGATGAAGTATATATACATAGACTGGAATACTGCTTAGCCATATGAAATAATGCCATTTGCAGTCACATGGAAATCAGAGAAAGACAAGCACTGTATGACAGCACTTACAAGTAAAATCTAAAAAAATACAATGAATTAGTGAGAATAATGAAGAAGGAAGCACATTCACAGATATAGAGAACAAACTTAGTTATTGGGGGGGAGAATGATGGGATGGGGCATTACAGGGATAGAGGAGGTAAGAGGTACAAACTATTATGTCAAAAACAAGCTACATGGATACACTGTACAATATGGAGAATGTAGCCAATATTTTATAACTATAAATGGACTAGCTATAACCTTTAAAAATTGTGAATCACTATATTGTATACCTGTAACTTACACAATAGTATACATCAAGTATACTTCAATTAAAAAGTAGGAGAAATCATTACTATTATTATAAAAGTTAAAATTATAAGGGTTAAAATTAGAAAAAGAAATTTTAAATCTGAAAATACTGCTAGCAATCAGAATGCTCATAATTGCTGCTGTGAGTGCAAAATGATATAGGTGCCCTGGAATATGGTTCAGCAGTTTCTTATTAAATTAAACATTTGGCATATGACCCAGCAATCCTACCTCTCAGGATTTGCCCAAGAGAAACGAAAACTTAGGTTCACATAAAAACTTTACAAGAATGTCTATAGCAGTTTTATTTGTAAATGCAAAATACTGTCAAAAACCTGAATGTCCTTCAACTGGTGAATGGAAGAACAAACTTGATATATTCATATAACAGAATACTATTTAGCAACAAGAAACAGACCACCGAAATACACATAACAACTCAAATGCACTATACTAAGTGAAGGAAGCCAGAATCAAAAGTGTATATACGTGCACACACAAGTACACACACTTTATCATTCCATTTATATGACACTTTGGAAAAGGCAAAACCAAAGGGACAGAGTGGGCTACCAATGCTAGGGACAGGGAGTAGGTGATGAATTGCTTATTAAAAAAAAATGGTGTGAGGGAATTTTGGGAGGCGATATAAGCATTCCACATCCTCACTGACCACATGGCTCTACGCTTTTGTCTAAACTCAAAATTGCACACTAAAAATTTCAGGTGTGTAAATTTCAGGTGTATACATGCTCCAGTTAAAGCATCTATTTTACAGTAAAGAATTTTACTGTATGTAACAAAAAATATTTTAAAATTGCTAATTAATATATGGATCAAACAATTTTATCTATTGGTAAGCAAAGTCCTAGTTATGAGTGTCCTCTCTGCACGATTTCTCTACAAGTCAATGGACATCAGTATCTTATTAACTGTATGCATTTCCTGTGCCAAGAACCAGAAAAATCAGCTTCAAATGAAACCTGACTACATAAAACATGACCACACACTGTCACAAAGCAAGGGACAAATCAAAGTGGTACCTAAAGAACGCGTAAGTGACAGCTTTCCCTATGGCACCCCACTGGAAAATGAGATCCAACTTTACCAGGCTTTAGATTTTGAACTGATGGACAACGTAACAACACAAACACAAAAAGATACATGATAATAATTAAATCTAATGAATGCTATATACTGGATCAAAAATTTGCATTTCTACTTATAAAGCTATATTGAATTCATTTTTAAATCATAAAATTATCTTTTAAAAATGAAATTATAGTATTCAACAGATGTTTCAGAATTAAGAACTTTTCATATTTTTCTGCAAAAATGTGTTTTGATATTATAATTCTACTACTCTTAAATGAACATCAGATAAAACTAAAATAAAAAAGTTGCTCTAAAACAGACAGCAGTGGGAAGTTGCTGTTTAACACAGGAAGCTCAACCCGGTGCTCCAGGACAACCTTGAGGAGTAGGATGGGAAGGGTGGGAGGAGTCCAAATGGGTGGGGGCACAGGTATCCTTACGGCTGATTCACATTGTTGTATATCGAAACCGACACAACACTGTAAAGCAATTATCCTCCAATCAAAAAAAGAAGGAATTAAAGCAAACAAACAAAAAAAATTGCTCTGAAAGACGTGTTGTAAGACTAGAAATTTCATTATCAGGTTGTTAATAAAGAATCAAGGTCATGTGTAAAGGGCAACCAAGTCAATTAATATTGACAAATAACATGATGTAAATGTCTATCCAAAATAAGTTTATTTATTTTTAATGTGCCTATTTTTAATTTTAGAATTCTGTATTTCTTTCCATCTGTGTGAACTGTCATTTATTTTGGAAATCAGCCTAAAAGCACCCACATGCCAAATAAAAGTAAGAGAGTTAATTCTGAATTAAATCCAAAAACTATATATCTTAACATATATATGTATCTCAAATCTACTGTTTTTCACATTCAATTTCTTTTTCTTTTTAAAAATATAAGTGCAATACAAAGTCTTTAAAATATAACCAAAAACCAAATTTATCCTAAGCACTGTGTGGTTTTTCTGAAGTAACTCAAAGATAAAATTAGGAAAATACTAATCAATGTATACAATGCTGAAGGACTGATTGACTTGCCTATGAAGGATGTGACAAGGTGATAAGGATCCAGTGAGCTTCACTTTCACTTGGTGAAAACTCAAGAGTTTATAGAAGCTAGCACAATACTGACAAAGCATATAGTTCCACTTTTGAAAAAAGTTCCTTTGAGGAAATAAATGTAGGAATACTAATTACAACTTTAATTAAATAATCATTATTATCACTAATAGTCACCATTTCTTGGGTGCCTATCATGTGCTATAGGCCCTCTATTAAGGGCTTTACAAATGTTTTTCATTAACTTACTACAATAATCCTTTATGATCAGAAATAATACACCTACATTAAGGATGAGAAAACTAAAATGCAAACGGATTATAAGATCTTAAAAACAAAATGTTAAATACTCTTGAAAACTTTCAACAATGATTTCTATGATTCAAGGAAAACTTATAGCTATATAACTAGATTTTCATGCTTACATTTCTCTAATAAGAAAATTTCCATTGCAGAATGAGAAAAAAATTTTAAAGCCAAGCCTTTATTAAACTGCCAGTTACATTCTTTTATCGCTCACCTCCCTAAAGAGAGGTTTCATCTTGAAAGGATGTTCTTAATGTTAGATTCAGGTTCAGAGCTATAGTAGATATGGTCTTTTATCTGAACAGTCACTACTACAAAAGCTGTAATTAGCCTTAATAACCAAGTTAACCAAATTGAGTAAGTCATCCGCCAAATTTTATTAATTTAGAGTCCTACTTTGAACATTTATCTCCTTCCCTTCCAACACACTCCTGAAACATTTGTAGCTTTAAAAATAAAGCTCTTTGATGATTAAACACTTCATTCTGCTGTCCCTCAGAAATATAAAGCCTTTTTAAAGGACTCAACCAAAAACAGGACAGAATACTCAGCAAAACTTAGCATTTCCAGCACCTAGCAGACAACCCAGCATCTAGAAAGTATTGCTGGTTCTTTCTCAAAGGACACTTAATTATTTGCTATGAATTACAATGAAAACAAATTCAATACTTTTAAATTGCTTTCCTAGCTTCAATGCCTCAAAGTATATAAAAGCAATTATCAAATCGCTGGTGTGTGCATCATTCAGTTTCTGAATTATCCATGGCACATTTCAGCTCCAGTTCAGTTTCTTCTCCACCACCCAGCATGCTTTTGCTCTCCTTTCCACTACTCCATCTAATCTGCACTCAGTGATCTCAGCAAAAGAGGCACTGTAATCTACAAGCCAAAGTAAAGCAAAATGAGGAAGGCAGCTCCCTTGAGATGAAGGAAAACAAAACCTTTATTTTTTTCTGCACAAGGTGAATGGTTTCAAACCATTCAGTGGTCTTAAATCTGTTTACATCCTATACTGACCCAAACAGGCAAATAACAAGGACAGAAATCACACAGGCAGACGACAAATCGTCACAAAGGCCTTTTAGTCACTTTTGTATTTCACCAGTCACACTGTCAATGGACAAGCACACACGCTCCCAGCAAAAGAGGGTAACAAGAATTAATGAATTCTAAATGACCTGAAGGCCAGTTTTGTCCATCAAATTTTCGATGTATAGCCGTCATTCTGTCCCACATACCCAGTGTTTTACATTTCCAACCAGAAGAAATGTTTGATCAACAAACTTTGATCTGGAAAGGACAAGATATGGATTACCAGCCACAAGACCTTGGGCAAGGCCACTCTGTCTCTCTGTGGTGGCAGTCCCTGATTAAACAATAAGGTAATAATTTTTACCTACTCTGTAGAGCTATTTACACTAATATGTACAGAAATGTTCTGAAAATGCAGAGCTCTACCCAGCACCAAAAGGTGCACTCCAGCAAACCTCAGTGTAGACAACTCTGATGTTGTGGAAATTGAGACTCAAAAGATGAAAACAGGATTGAAGGACTCCACTTGTGATTCTCTGAACACCCTTAAATATTTCTACATTTAGTAAAATGAAACAATTAAGAGCATATTAAACAAACAAGAGAAGGAGAAGGCAATGGCAACCCACTCCAGTACTCTTGCCTGGAAAACCCCATGGACGGAGGAGCCTGGTAGGCTGCAGTCCATGGGGTCGGAAGAGTCGGACACGACTGAGCGACTTCACTTTCACTTTTCACTTTCATGCATTGGAGAAGGAAACGGCAACCCACTCCAGTGTTCTTGCCTGGAGAATCCCAGGGACGGGGGAGCCTGGTGGGCTGCTGTCTGTGGGGTCACACAGAGTCAGACACGACTAAAGTGACTTAGCAGCTTAGCAAACAAACAAGGCACCAGTGATATTAAACATTTAGGCTAATCGTAACAGGTTCTTGTGCATAGTCACTTAGAGATCTGAGATGCTTTGGTAATTTTATCCTTGACTACATGAACAGAGGAGGCCTTTTTAAAACTGATTCCCAATGCTACAGGGTTCTATAACATTTTCTCTGCCCGTGACAACTTCATGCAGAAGGACAGGCATGGAGTGCAGTGCGGAAGTCTGAGCATTCTTCCCTCAGCCGCCCTTCCCCTCTCCCTCTTTCCCTTAGCATCTTGGCCCAAACTCGCAGCTCACCCTGCCTCCTTTATAGTGTCAGTGCCTAGGGCTCCAGTCTTTTACAGGAACTCAAACGTTTTCAGAAACCAAATTCTTATTTTGGAGAGGAAAAACCTGGATGCCAAACCAAGTGAAATTTGGTGTAAGAAGAACATGAAGGTGAGGGGAAAATACCTTAAAAGTATTAAAAATGGAGATATACAATACTCTAGGATTGTTTTACACTATTTACTAGTAATACAGATTCAGTTTTGACAAACACCCGACTTACTCCAACACAAGGAATAAAGTTAACTGAAATAACAGAACTTTGTTTTTACACGTTATTTTATTCTACACTGCTAGAGATATTTGGTATTTGGAGGATAATCAAAAGAAGCAGTGTGAAGTATTGTAAGACGTAGAATCACTGCTCTGGTTTTCTATTGCTATGTAAAAACTGCCCTAAACTTAATGGCTTAATGTAACAATGTATCATTATATCTCATGATTCTGTAGGTCAGAAATTCTCTCCTTTTCCTGTGTCCCAACACTGCCTCTCTATGTGGACAGTGTGGGATTTCTCATAGCATGGCCCCTGTGAGAACTATTTTACATACATTATCACATCTCGCCCTCACAGAAAGACTCACTTTGCAAATAACTAAATGGAGGTTCAGAGACAAGTAGAAATGGAGTGCTACTATTAGAGATAGGAGCCAGGGTTTATTACCAGGGCCCACATTCCCCTAAAACCAACATTCTTAAACATTACGGTGTTTAGCCCTCTGCCCAGACACAGGGTCAAAAAGCACCTCTGTAAGTGAGGCTTGCTATGTGCGGTTAGCATGTATGAATTCTAAGATTAATGATTTTAGTCTTTTGACAGAATCATTGATCCACTCCTCATATTTTAGCAGCATAGTACAAATGGTATACTATTGTTGAAAGCTATGAGGTAGTCGTAAATGAACAACTAATAAACCCTGTACTTTATTTAACTATATTCTTACAAACTTACAACATGTTGCATCATACCCAATGAAAACCTACACAGGTCCGTCTAAAACAGATCTAATTAAACAAATGAAAACTCTGCATTTTTCAGGACTGACAGGCACAGCAAATAAGTAATTTCACTGCAGATTAAAACAGCAGATAAACAATCAAGAGTTCAACTTACAATTCAAGATTGATTATTCAAGTCATATCTCTGAAAATATGATGATGTACTATTACAAGGCCTCTTAGAGTGGACTCACATCAGCATTTCTGGGAGAATGCACTTGTGACTTGAGTGTGCTCTTTGCCTGCTGGTGTATTGCTGGGTGGAGCACTATGATATGTGACTGAATACGTGAGCTGGCCATTCTCTATCTCCTGCTATTTCCCACAGACAAAACTTGTTTATAAAGTTCTTTCTACTTCATGAGTTTTGTTAATATGCAAATCAATTTAGTAATTAATGTGAAAGCTAGACATTTTCTATAAAAGACATTTTGGAATTCCAGATATTTTCCAGAAGATATTATGTATAATGGTATTAGAGATAGCACAGGGGCAGCGGCGGTGAGAAGCAGGGGACAGAGCAACAGGGCAATCAACACCACTTCTCAAAAGATAAGAAGAAAGGTCAGGAAGGAAGATTCCCTTCTTCCTCTGTCTCAAAGGTGGAAAATGAAGACTTTCATATGGAAAAATTTAATTTCTACTTTTTAATATGTTTACTCTTATGAAATACTAGTAGGCAAAGTAAGACAATCACTTTTAGTATTTCCCAGGGTTCCATAGTTATAAAACAATTCATAATATTTATCGTATTTATTTTTGTTCTCAGAGGCTATTACAAGAGGATAGAATTTCATGCATGATCCAATTAACTAATTATACTTATTTAGGGGCCATGAAATGCCTAATTGCAGTCACAAATAGAAGATCACTGGCATAATTAGTTGTGCTAGCAAAACTGTAGTCACAAAATTTCTTCGGTCAGACCACACAAAAATTGCTGACCCTAATTATGGTATCATTCTCAGTACACTTTAGGGCTTAATATGTTAGTAACCCATGTTTGGAAAATAAATTTAACTGGTAAAAATATTCTCTTTACTTGAAATGCAGTATGCTAGTTCCCAACTCACCAAAATATTTCTGGGGAAATTTCAAAATAAAGCCTCAGAGACATTGTAAAGACAAAGTTTTTGAGACTACTTAGGTCAAACAACATAAGGGCATACAATTAGTTATCACTTAACCAGGCTTTGAGAAAAGACTGAAGTAGAATAACCACTTCTTTTGTGGTCAAGAAAGTACATAAACCACAGATATTTCAAGTCAGCTAACTGGTATCCTGGATAACTTCCTGGATAACCTGGTGCCCTCACCTAATTACAGTGTAGCATTCCCGTCCCCTCTGACTTGTCAGTGCTCAGTTCAGTTCAAGTTGCTCAGTCGTGTCGGCCTCTTTGCGACCCTCCTACGGACCACAACACTCCACGCTTCCCTGTCCATCACAAACTCCCGGAGTCCAGCCAACTCCATGTCCATTGAGTGGGTGATGCCATCCAACCATCTTATCCTCTGTCATCCCCTTCTCCTCTCACCTTCAATCTTTCCCAGCATCAGGGTCTTTTCATGAGTCAGCTGTCGCATCAGGTGGCTTCAACATCAGTCCTTCCAATGAACATTCAGGACTGATTTCCTTGAGGATGGATTGGTTGGATCTCCCTGGAGTCCAAGGAACTCTCAAGAGCCTTCTCCAACACCACAGTTCAAAAGCATCAATTCTTTGTTGCTCAGCTTTCTTTATAGTCCAACTCTCATATCCATACATGACTACTGGGAAAACCATAGTGTTGACTAGACGGACCTTAGTCGGCAAAGTAATGTCTCTGCTTTTGAATATGCTGTCTAGGTCGGTCTTAACTTTTCTTCCAAGGAGTAAGCGTCTTTTAATTTCATGGCTGCAGTCACCATCTGCAGTGATTCTAGAGCCCCCCAAAATAAAGTCAGCCACTGTTTCCACTGTTTCTCCATCTATTTGCTATGAAGTGATGGGACCAGATGCCATGATCTTAGTGTTCTGAATGTTGAGCTTTAAGTCCGTTCTTTCACTCTCCTCTTTCACTTCCATCAAGAAGCTCTTTAGTTCTTCTTCACTTTCTGCCGTAACGGTGGAGTCATCTGCATTTCTGAGGTTACTGATATTTCTCCTGGCAATGTTGATTCCAACTTGTGCTTCTTCCTGCCCAGTGTTTCTCATAATGTACTCTGCATATAAGTTAAATAAGCAGGGTGACAATATACAGCCTTGATGTACTCCCTTTTCCTATTTGGAACCAGTCTGTTGTTCCATGTCCAGTTCTAACTGTTGCTTCCTAACCTGCATACAGGTTTCTTAAGAGGCAGGTCAGGTGGTCTGGTATTCCCATCTCTTTCAGAATTTTCCACAGTTTATTGTGATCCACACAGTCAAAGGCTTTGGCATAGTCAACAACGCAGAAGTAGATGTTTTCCTGGAATTTCGATGATCCAGCGGATGTTGGCAATTTGATCTCTGCCTCTTCTAAAACCAGCTTGAACATCTGGAAGTTCATGGTTCAAGTACTGTTGAAGCTTGGCTTGGAGAATTTTGAGCATTACTTTGCTAGCGTGTGAGATGAGTGTAACTGTGCGGTAGTTGGCATCCAGTCCCATCACTTCATGGGAAATAGATGGGGAAACAGTGGAAACAGTGTCCAACTTTATTTTGGGGGCTCCAAAATCACTGCAGATGGTGAATGCAGCCATGAAATTAAAAGACGCTTACTCCTTGGAAGAAAAGTTATGATCAACCTAGATAGCATATTCAAAAGCAGAGACATTACTTTGCCGACTAAGGCCCGTCTATTCAAGGCTATGGTTTTTCCAGTGGTCATGTATGGATGTGAGAGTTGGACTGTGAAGAAGGCTGAGTGCCAAAGAATTGATGCTTTTGAACTGTGGTGTTGGAGAAGACTCTTGAGAGTCCCTTGGACTGCAAGTAGAGTCAACCAATCCATTCTGAAGGAAATCAGCCCTGGGATTTCTTTGGAAGGAATGTGCTAAAGCTGAAACTCCAGTACTTTGGCCACCTCATGTGAAGAGTTGACTCACTGGAAAAGACTCTGATGCTGTGAAGGATTAGGGGCAGGAGGAGAAAGGGATGATAGAGGATGAGATGATGGCTGGATGGCATCAATGACTTGATGGACGTTGAGTCTGAGTAAACTCCGGGAGTTGGTGATGGACAGGGAGGCCTAGCGTGCTGCGATTCATGGGGTCGCAAAGAGTCGGACACGACTGAGCGACTGAACTGAACTGAACTTGAGCATTCTTTGGCATTGCAATGAAAAATGACCTTTCCAGTCCTGTGGGCCACTGATGAGTTTTCCAAATTTACTGGTATATTGAGTACAGCACTTTCACAGCATCATCTTTTAGGATGTGAAAAAGCTCAACTGGAATTCCTTCACCTCCACTAACTTTGTTCATAGTGATGCTTCCTAAGGCCCACTTGACTTCACATTCCAGGATCTGGCTCTAGGTGAGTGATCACACCATCGTGATTATCTGGGTCATGAAGCTCTTTTTTGTTCAGTTCTTCTATGTATTGTGTCAGTGCTACTGGGCCAATATTCACAACTCATCAAACACCATCTGACCTCACTAGGACCTGGTTCTACAGGAAATGGCCAGACCAGCTCCTCCACCACTCACCACCCTTCTCCTTTTTAAGGGAGAAAAGGAAAGCCAGAAAAAAATAGAAAGAAAAGGGCACAGTGAAAATTGTCTCAGTTTGAGATACAAAAGGGCTGTCAATAGTGAGGAGAAGGAATGTGAAGCATGGGACTGCAAGAACATTTGACAAGTCCTCTGCACTGGCTGCTTAACTGAACTGTCTTCATCAACAGTGGCATGGTTCGTTCAACAGCCATGATTCCAAGTCTATACAAATCTAGTTCTGAAAATACTCCGTAGGTCTTCAGGATGCCTCTCTCCCAAGCTTCCCACTGGGTCCACTTTCTCAACATAGACAAAAGCCTTTTGGAATGAGAATGAAAGTGTTGTGTATTATCTAAACTATCTTATCCTAGGCTTCAAAAATCTGCATTATGCCATTTTACATACAAGGAAACTAGGGTTCTATCTAAGATAAGGAACCTGTCCAGGACTACACAATTAATAAATACGAGGACCAGAATCCATACTTAAAGAGCATCCGGCTCCAAGGACCGTTTTCTTTATATTCTAGTGGTAGGCTCTAAAAATGGAAACAATCCTGATTGTAGGCAGAAATCATCTCAGTTTGCCCCTTTGAAAAAGCATGCCTTGTTAAATGTGGTGAAAAATTTACACTGAATTTTTACTGAACTTTTGAATATACATTACAAATTGATATATATCATGACATATGAAATGTATTACATCTAACCTCAAAATTTTCTGAAACGCATCCTACATTATGTAACCTCACTTCTGTTGTCTTACCTGGGCTCCTTCTATTTTTCACTTACTCATTCTAACTAAGCTCCGACATGGCAGTGCCCGCCACAGGCAACTATAAAGACGAGGTTCACGTTAATCTGCCTGCTGTACTGGTTAGGCACTGTCTTATCAGTCCACCACATTTACCGACAAGTGCTTCCCTGAGCCACTGGTACAACCACCTTCCTTCCACTTACCATGGAGAACCAATTTAGGACAACAGATAATCAGGAGCCCTATCAAAAATAATCAATGGCTTTGATTACAGAATACTGATGATGGGTAAACACTTCAGCACTACAGCTGTGTAAAAACCCTAAGGAAATGAATTTATGGTACTGTATTCTGTCATACTGAAACTGCAATTTTACTTATAAAAACAAGTTTCTAATACACTGATTTTTCTATAGAGTTCAGAAAGAATCTGTGATGTGTACTGAGTTTCTGGAAGAACAGAATGTTTCATTTTTCTCTAATTCATTCTATTACCGAATTACAGTTTGATGTATTGGTCTTGACAAGTGCTTCATGCTGACTGTATTGTGCATGATAGTATAATCACTTCCCATGCATTTCCCACTGGCTGGCTGATTACTGCAATAGATTACCTGTAGCACTGACGGTAAGGGGAAATCATTGCCCTTGTATACCCTAAACTGTGCTTATATTTCAGTGTGCGTGCGTGTGTGTTCCTCAGTACACAGGTGCCCAGGAAGATTCCTCTGTCCATGGGGAGGAAGGTAAGAAAAGCCAGAAGGGTCGGAAAAGAAAACTGAGGACATGGTGAAGATCAATGCCTTTCAATCACTGTTTTCAGTGCATCAAAAGTGCCTACGTCTTACTGCTTCCAAATAGATGTCCAGCATTACACTTTAATCATTCATTCACTTTTTATTCACAAATATTGACTGAGCACTAACTCTAAGTATATTTTTCTTCTCACTTTTACTGGGTAACTAAAAAAGGAATCATTTTCAGTGTCCTATACTAGACAAGAAGGAAAAACGTGGCATGATATTATTAAATGGATGCTAATACAAGGATTTACAAGGATGGCCATGAAATTAGTTTAAATGGCCCAAAATAAAGACAGCAACTGACCTTGGACCACTAATAGTAAATATAGATGGTAGTTTAATAGCTTCAAAACAAACAAACTATTTCTCAGATTATTTGGTCTATATAGGATCCTAACGTTTAGCAAGGAGCATTTTCTGTGTATGATCGACATGTATGGTTAATAGGTGGCTGGATATATTAATCTCATGTTTAAATGTGTGTGTATCGGGAACAGAGTAGGGAAAAAATGAAGTAAAACTTCTGTGCTCTTGGCATCATTTTAAAAGCATTCCTCCTAACAGAATTTTCTCCCAGTTTCAAGCTTATATTTGATTTAGGGGTCCTATTTAGGTTCCTCCTGTATAACCCCTCTCAGCCCTTGCTCTCCAAAAAGGAAGACTGTAGCTTCCTAAGCCTAAGCCATTTCAAGACTATTTTTCATTGAAGTCTGATTCCTAATTTATGAATGATTCTCATACTCTCCTCCAGCTTTGCTAAAGCAAATTCTGAAATTTAATAAGTTATCCAAAACGGGGCCTGGGAAGCACAACATGAGGACAACAAGGTCTAGCTGGTCATAGCTCAAAATCCACAGATACGTGGATTTCCACAGCAAAGGCTCTCTTTGCTCACAGAGGTGAGTGAGTTAGCCACAGTTTGCACAACCACTACTATCACTACTGCTGGATATTCGTCTCTATCAGAGCGAATATCTATCGGTATCAGAGCCTGAGGAAACAGCCCTAAGATTTCAAGCAATCAAATGTCAGATGGCACCTGTACTTTAGAGTCCCATCCTTTTTTCAATTTGGAATTTTTAACTTAAGCACGAAAAACAATGTTTTAAAATTATGAGACAAGCTTACAGCAGCCTCACAAAAATTCACCTACTGCAAATCATTGGCCAGTCTGCCTTCCACCTAAATTATATAAAGGGAAGTTAATGGCAAAACCATTCAACACCACAATAATCCAAGTCTATGCCCCAACCACTAATGCTGAACAAGCTTAAGTTAAACGATTCTATGAATGAATACCTACAAGACCTCCTAGAACTAACACCCTCAAAAAGATGTCCTTTTCATCACAGGGGACTGGAACGCAAAAGCAGGAAATCAAGAGATACCTGGAGGCAAGTTTGACCTTGGAGTACAAAATGAAGCAGGGCAAAGACTAACAGAGTTTTGCCAAGAGAATGCACTGGTCATAACAAACACCCTCCTCCAACAACACAAGAGACAGCTCTACACATGGACATCACCAGATGGTCAATACCGAGATCACACTGATTATATTCTTTGCAGCCGAAGATGAAGAAGCTCTATACAGTCAGCAAAAACAAAACCAGGAGCTGACTGTGGCTCAGATCATAAACTCCTTATTGCCAAATTCAGACTTAAATTGAAGAAAGTAGGCAAATCCACTAGACCATTCAGGTATGACCTAAGTCAAATCCCTTATGATTGATATACAGTGGAAGTAACAAACAGATTCAAGGGATAAGATTTGATAAGAGTGTCTGAAGAACTATGGACAGAGGTTCTAACGCTGCACAGGAGGCGATGATCAAAACCATCAAGAGGAACCATCAAGAAGAAGAAATGCAAAAAGGCAAAATGGTTGTCTGAGGAGGCCTTACAAACAGTTGAGAAAAGAAAAGAGAAGCAAAAGGCAAAGGAGAAAAGGAAAGATATATCCACCTGAATGCAGAGTTCCAAAGAATACCAAGGAGAGATAAGAAAGCTTTCCTAAGTGAAATCAGTTCAGTGCAAAGAAATCAGTTCAGTTCACTCAGTCCGACTCTACAACCACACCAGGCTTCCCTGTCCATTACCAACACCTGGAGTTTACCCAAACTCATATCCATTGAGTTGGTGATGCCATCCAATCATCTTATTCTCTGTCGTCCCCTTCTCCTCCTGCCTTCAACCTTTCCTAGCATCAGGTTCTTTTCAAATGAGCCAGCTCTTCACAACAGGTGGCCAAAGTACTGGAGTCTCAGCTTCCAATAAACACCCAGGACTGATCTCCTTTAGGATGGACTCATTAGATCTCCTTGAAGTCCAAGGGACTCTCAAGAGTCTTCTCTGACACCACAGTTCAAAAGCATCAATTCTTCAGTGTTCAGCTTTCTTTACAGTCCAACTCTCACATCCATACATGACTACTGGAAAAACCATAGCTTTAACTAGACGGACCTTTGTTGACAAAGTAATGTCTCTGCTTTGTAATATGCTGTCTAGATTGGCTGTAACTTTCCTTCCAAGGAATAAGCGTCTTTTAATTTCAAAGAAATTACTGCAAAGAAATAGAGGAAAACAATAGAATGGGAAAGACTAGGGATCTCTTCAAGAAAACTAGAGATACCAAGGGAATATTTCATGTAAAGATGGGCATAATAAAGGACAGAAATGGTATGGACCTAACAGAAGCAGAAGATATGAAGAAGAGGTGGCAAGAGTACTGCTGCTGCTGCTGCTACTGCTAAGTCACATCAGTCGTGTCCAACTCTGTGTGACCCCAGAGATGGCACCCGACTAGGCTCCCCCATCTCTGGGGTTCTCCAGGCAAGAGTACACAGAACTATACAAAAAGATCTTCATGACCCAGATAACCACGATGATATAATCACTCACCCAGAACCAGATGTACTGGAGTGTGACGTCAAGTGGGCCTCAGGAAGGATCACTATAAACAAAACTAGTGGAGATGATGGAATTCCAGTTGAGCTATTTCAAATCCTGAAAGATGATGCTGTTAAAGTGCTGCACTCCTTATGCCAGCAAATTTGGCAAACTCAACAGTGGCCACAGGACTGGAAAAGGTGAGTTTTCATTCCAATCCCAAAGAAAGGCAATGCCAATGCTCAATTACCACACAATAGCACTCAGTTCACAGGCCAGCAAGATTATGCTCAAAATCCTTCAAGCTAGGCTTCAGCAGTGCATGAACCAAGAACTTTCAGATGTACAAATTGGTTTTAGAAAAGGCAGAGGAACGAGAGATCAAATTGTGAACATTTGCTGGATCATAGAAAAAATAAGGGAAACCCCAAAAAATCTACTTCTGCTTCACTGACAACACTAAAGCCTTTGACTTTGTGGATTACAACAAACTGTGGAATATTCTTAATGAGATGGGAATAACAGACCACATTACTTGCTGCCTGAGAAACCTGCATGCAAGACAAGAAGCAACAGTTAGAACCAGACATGGAACAAATGACTGGTTCAAAATTGTGAAACGAGTACATCAAGGATGCATATTGTCACCCTCCTTACTTAACTTATATGCAGAGTACCTCATGTGAAATGCCGGTCTGGATGAATCACAAGCTGGAATCAAGACTTCTGGGAGAAATATCAACAACCTCAGATATGCAGATGATATCACTTTAATGGCAGAAAGTGAAGAGGAACTAAAGAGCCTCTTGATGAACTTAAAACTGCTGGTTTAAAACATCTTAAAAATCTCACTTAAAACTCAACATTCAAAAAATCATGGCATCTGGTCCTATCACTTCACGGCATATAAATGGGGAAACAATGGAAACAGTGCAAGACTTTATTTTGGGGGCTCTAAAATAACAGAGGATGGTGAATGCAACCATGAAATTTAAAGACACTCACCTTTTGGAAGAAAACCTATGACAAACCTAGACAGTGTGTTAAAAAGCAGAGACATCATTTTGCAAGCAACGGTCCATCTAGTCAAAGCTATGGTTCTTTACAGGAGTCATGTACAAAGGTGAGATCTGGACCATAAAGAAGGCTGAGTTCTGAGAATTGTCACTTTCCAACTGTGGTGCTGCAGAAGACTACTGAAAGTCCCTCGGACAGCAAGTAGATCAAACCAGTCAATCCTAAAGAACTTAACCCTGAATATTCATTGGAAGGACTGATGCTGAAGCTGAAGCTCCAATATTTTGGCCACCTGATGTGAACAGCCAACTCACTGAAAAAGACCCTGACGCTGGGAAAGAGGGCGACAGAGGACGAGATGGTTGGGTGGCATCACTGGCTCAATGGACATGGGTTTGAGCAAATTCAGGGAGACAGTGAAGGACAGAGAAGCCTGGCATGCTGCAGTTCATGGGGTCGCCAAGAGTCAGACATGACTTCGGACTGAACAACAAAATTGATATAAATAAGTCATTCTTAGGTATATATCTAAAATGAGTGGCTATTTAAAAGCCTATTGAAGATAATCACTAACAAGCATGTATTTTAAGTCTTAGACTCCTCTGTTCTGGAGAAATCTTAGTGGAGAGGCTAGCGTATGGAGAGGTGAAAGTAACTGTGTGGGGATTGAGAAGGACCTGCACTCTCCCATCACACTCTTCTCCCTCCCATCTCACTCTGGGAGCTCTGTGAGGCAATGTCTGAAACATCTTTCTAAGGGACAACCATTATTCCTTTCCCTGGGTTCTCCCCAATCCCATTAGCCCATCTAAGCTTAAATGAACTAGGACAAGATTTGCAAAGCACCTTGCTAGGTGCCGGCACACACAGAAAACAGCCTAAGTGTCTGCTTCGGTCTTCCCTTGGCTTCCACTTCTTTCATTCTAGCTCCTGGCAGCCTTGATTCCCCGTGAAGCCCCTGGGAATCACAGATGTCTTAATATAAGGCTTCTCAGACCTCGTTAATTTTTGTATGCTGCCACTTCAGGGTACGAAATGTTTAAAGGAAATGATCCCCAGCCTGTTTTTCTTGGTTTTCACTCCCTCACTCCTCCTATGTTCTATAGGATGGTACTCTCTAGAGATCCACATTCTAGGAAGGAGACTCCCCTGGTCAGATTTCCCTTTAGCGGCAGTTTCCTGAGGACAAACACAATACTAACTTTTAGGGAGTGACTAAACTAAGGAGAGAATTGTTCTGAAATTGTTGTGAGGAAGAAGAGTACACATTATACCAATGCTCTGACATTCTTATTAGCCATGGATGAGAGAAAAACATCTACTATCAGTGGACTCATGTTACAAATGGAAAGACAGCCTAAATGAATGTAACTGGAACTTATTCTTGGTCCCAGCAATGCTACTAGCACACTACATGTGTAATATAGAACACTAAAACATAAACAGAGGCAGACTTCAGTTTCTTGGGCTCCAAATTCACTGTGGACAGTGACTGCAGCCATGAAATTAAAAGATGCTTGCCCCTTGGAAGAAAAGCTAGGACAAACATAGAGAGCATATTAAAAAGCACAGACATTTTGGCAACAAAGGTCCGTCTAGTCAAAGCTATGGTTTTTCCAGTCGTCATGTACAAATGTGAGAGCTGAACCATAAAGAAGGCTGAGCACCAAAGAATTGATGCTTTCTAATTGTGATGCTGGAGAAGACTCCTGACAGTTCCTTGGACAGTAAGGAGATCAAACCAGTCAATCTTACAGGAAATTAACCCTGAATATTCACTGGAACAGAGAAGGCAATGGCACCTCACTCCAGTACTCTGGCCTGGAAAATTGCATGGATGGAGGAGCCTGGAAGGCTGCAGTCCATGGGGTCACTGAGGGTTGGACACGACTGAGTGACTTCACTTTCACTTTTCACTTTCATGCACTGGAGAAGGAAATGGCAGCCCACTCCAGCGTTCTTGCCTGGAGAATCTCAGGGATGGGGGAGCCTGGTAGGCTGCCGCCTATGGGGTCACACAGAGTCAGACATGACTGAAGCGACTTAGCAGCAGCAGCATTCGTTGGAAGGACTAATGCTAAAGCTGAAGTTCCAGTATTTTGGCTACCTGATGCGAAAAGCCAACTCACTGGAAGAGACCCCGATGCTGGGAAAGATTAAAGGCAGTAGAAGAAGGGGGCAACAGAGGATGAGATAGGTGGGTGGCATCATCGACTCAGTGGACTTGAGTTTGAGCAAACTCTGGGAGACAGTGAAGGACAGGGAAGCCTGGTGTGCTGCAGTCCATGGGTTCGCAAAGTCAGACAAGACGGGGGGACTGAACAACTAAAGTGTACTACATCTAACTCCGAGTAAAATCTCTGCAGTCCATATTTAGAAGAGTTTTACAAAAATACACAAAGGGGTGATCCCTAACTGTTGTTAAAAATCATCCAACTGTACACCTAAATAATTTAGACAATGAATATCATTAATAGTCTCTAACTGGTTAAATAGAATCAAGTCATCTGTAAAGATCTCTTTTAATGCTGAGAATCTGCTAGTTTCTATTAGTATATACTTTTACATTTTTCTCTTTATTTTTACTCTTTCTCATACAGGGTACTGAATGGATAATTAAGCCCTAGCAGCTGCCATCAAGAGAAGGATGGTTGATAGTATTACACAGGAGCTACTTATAAGAGATTTGCCCACTGTATAGAAATATGCATTCTCTTTTGGGTTAACTTCTGACCCAAACTAGAAATTACTCTGCCTACTTAAAGCAAGAGAGAATAAACCCCTTTTCCTGTCCCCACAGCAGAACAGAACCCAGAGGCCTCTGACCCGAGAACACAGAGGTCTCAGTTTGAAGGGACAGAAAGCAGGAGAACCACACAACAGAGAAAGAAACCAGGCCCCAGTAATGAGGACTCAGTAGCAGATAGATAGAAATTCTGAGAACAGTGCTGGAGGGAAGCAAAGCCTCCTGAGCAATACAATGGACAAAGCCTCTGTATTTAGAGGGAGCTCTGAATAATGAGGGGAAAAACAGAGGCAGAGACAGGAGCACAAACCCCATTTCAGAGCAGGACAGCCCAGCCCATGTGCAGGAGGGTCTGCAGAGCCTGTGGACAACATGAGGTAAGGACCCAACAAACAGTACCTAGGGTTTCACTGCTCCAAGCAGGACTGAACAGCTTCCATGTTTCCTCTGCTGCGTTCTGTTGTTCTTTTCTCCTAGTCAATTCGTCCTTGTGCCCCTGGCGCGCGCCGGCCTCCCTGTTTCTTTTTTCTCTTCTTTTCTTTTTGCTTTCTCTTTCTTTTTGTTTTTTGGTTGCTTGGGTCTGCCGGTGTCTGCTTTCTTCCTGGTGTGGCCTCGGTTTTTCTCTCGTGTTCCTTTCCTCTTTCTTCTCCTGCTAGCGAGAGGAATACTCCCTTTAAATAAGCTGAGGATGTGTGGTTTGGGTTAGTCTTTGTTACTGCACCTAGGATCATTCCGTTCTGCTGTTCACCTTGCATTTATCTAGTCTCCTTAAGCTCGTTTTCTTGGCTGTAAATTGGGGCTCATCTGTCCCTGGTTTCCCCGGTAGCTCAGCTGGTAATGATCCCCTCTGCGGAGCACCGGTTCTTACTGGTCAGGAAATCTGCTAGAGAGGGATGGTTACTCACTCCAGTATTCTTTGGCTTCCCTGGTGGCTCAGCTGGTAAAGAACTTGCCCGCAATGCGGAGACCTGGTTTCATCCCTGGGTCGGAAGATCCCTGGAGGATGGAATGGCCCCCCCCCGTTTCTGCCTGTTGCATGGACTGTATAGTCCATGGGGTCCGGAGCAACTTTCTTTCCAGTCTGTGCTATCTCCAGGGTTGTTTAGATTAAATAAAATAATGTATCATTATGTGCTTAGCATAGAGCCCGATAATGTCTCATCTGTGCTGGTTTGTGCTGGACCACATGGGGAAAAGCTGTGGATCCTGTTGTCTACTCTCTCCTCCTCCCTCCCACCCCGTGAATTTAAGCAACAATGAGGATCAACGGCTGGACTGAAAATCTTAAAAGACACATTTTGGATAATGGGATCCCCTTGGTTCTCCTTTGTTTGCTCTGTTATTCCTTTTTCTGTAGTATTCTCATTGAAAGTTGTGTTATCGCTCAGTTGTGCCCAACTCAGCAATCCCATGTCTGTGCCCCCGGTTTCTCTGTCCATGGGATTCTCCAGGCGAATGGGTGGGTTGCCATGCTGTCCTCCGGGTGTTCCACCGGGCGCCCGGTCTCCTGCATGGCGGCAGATTCTTACCATCTGAGCCACCAGGAAGCATCCTTCTTTCCTGTAACTCTCCTCCAAAACACCCTGTAAACCATGCTGTTCAGTCTATTTATTTACTAATATGTGAATAAATTGCTCTATAAAAGTGCTCTGCGCTCATTCGCCTATTCTATTCTCTGTCTCCCAGTGGCTCTCTCTGCTCCCTCTTCTCCCGTACCATCTCGCGTAAAATCATCATAATCTCTTTCTTTCCAGGAAACACAAAGCTCTGGGGTTACGGAGGCATCTGGTGTTGTGGTATTTTTCTCCTGTGCCCGGAGCGCTGGTAGGTGACGACAATCCTGATATGTGGTTCATTAGGATTATACACTATACTTACTGCTACATGGAAGTTTCCAAGGCTATACTGACATCTTTTTGCTGCACAGGGACTCTGGGAATTGCTGTTTTCTCCACGGCACTAGCAAAAGCATATCAACTTACATGGCAAGCTATACTGGAATGCTTTCCAGTTTTCAATGAGAAGCAGTTACTCCTTAGCCTATTTACTAGCCACTGCTTTCCTAGTGGCTCAGCTGATAAAGAATCCACCTGCAATGCTGGAGACCTGGGTTCGATCCCTGGGTTGGGAAGAACCCCCGGAGAAGGGAAAGGCTACCCACTCCAGTATTCTGGCCTGGAGAATTCCATGAACTATATAGTCCCATGGGGTTGCAAAGAGTCGGACATGACTCAGAGACTTTCACTTTCTTTCAATCAACTTTAAAATGTGGAAAGCCTGAGTTTGCCTTTACCATAAAAACTAAGTATGGGGCTCAAAACAGTGGGGGAATTACTAAGACTTTTGCTTCTGGAGACATAAGATAGCATAAAATTTCTCCACAGTTACCTTCAAAGCTAAACCTTTAGAATCTTACTTCTGGCTCTGCACAAGGCCCTCCGGTTATTTAGAGTACTGTTTTGAACGTGTGACTAAAGCACAAGTTTTCTTCTTTATTCAAGAATAATGTAGGTAGGTGCAGAAGAGACTGATAGAAGTGACTATTTATATCTGGGATGATAGCTTGGACAGGGGTCTAGGTCCATGGAGTAGGTGCATGTGTGCATGCTAAGCTGCTGCAGTTGTGCTTGACGCTTTGCGACCCCATGGACCGTAGCCCACCAGGCTCCTCTGTCCACAGGATTCTCCAGGCAAGAATATTGGAGTGGGTTGCCATGCCCTCCTCCAAGGGATCTTCCCGACCCAAGGATCGAACCCACATCTCTTACATCTCCTGCACTGGCAGGTGGGTTCTTTACCACTAGCTTCACCTGGGAAGTCACATGGAGTAGGTAATAATTTAGTATTTTACAATATATGCAGTCCCAATGGGTTGGCTAGGTTCTCTACTACTACTCAATGTAGATTTATCCTGATTTTGAAGTCCACTGAATCTTCATACCCACTCAATCTATCCAGCACCCTACCAAGGAATATTATTGTAACGACTGCTCAATAACAGTGTGGGGCTTCGCAGGTGGCACAGTAGTAAAGAATCTGCCTGCCAATGCAGGAGATGCAAGAGATGTGGGTTTGACCCCTGGGTTGGGAAAATCCCCTGGAGTAGGAAATAGCAAGCCACTTCAGAATTCTTGCCTGGAAAATTCCATGGACAGAAAGGAGCTTGGTAGGTTATAGTCCTTGGAGTTGCAAAGAATCAGGCACAACTGAGCAACCGAGCACACACAAACACAATAACAGTATACAAGGAAACACAAACTAAAAATTCTAACTATGGCTATTTCTACTCACACACAGTTAGGTGTCTATATCAAAAGCTTTGAAGAACACTCAAGAGATACCACCTTGTTCTTATGAAGCAAGTGAGCACAGCTCAGAGCAGTAAGACTCTTGTGATGGCGGCCCCAACCTCTCCCTAAGAAACAAGGTTTTACATGCCAGAGAGCAAAACAGATGACTCAGCTCAGAGAAAAAGTGTTTAAAATCTGGAGGAAAAGTATTACATACAACATATTATGAAAATGAAAATTTAAGGACTTTTCCCTGTGATAAAACTATAATTACATCTTATTTAACTGTTTCCTCTAATGAAGTCCGTTTTAATAGACTGGTAGCCATAACCTATAGTTTTATGAAGCAAAGTAAACTTGTGGTCTAAGAAGACATTTAAGCAGGAGACCCATCAACACAGATGAGAGGTTACAATATATTCCCTCATCCCTAAAGACCCCCACAATAATTAATTAAGTGTGCTGAACAGTCAGCCATTAGGGCTAACAGCAGGTGTGCTCACCACCAGTCCGCACTGGGCTGTTCCTTGAAATCCAAGGGTTATTTCTGTGATCTGCTTTCCAGAAAATTTGCCTGGAGTAAAGAACACAACTGAAAAGGTATGTGTTCCATAGCTCTAGCAGACATGCGTCATGTCTACCAAACATGCAGCTTCTCCTGCTGCACTGGGCTTTCTGTCTCAAGATTTTAATATATACATGTTCTCACAGCTGATCATGATACAACAACACTCATCTTGAGAAGATTGCCATATGTCTGAGAAAACATCAAGTAGAGAAAAGTAAAATTAATATAGGAAAAACTGATTCACAGAATCTTAATAGTAGGCATCTGAATATTTCATACTACATTATGAAAATCACAGCATAAATCAGAAAAATTAACTCAGACCAAATGAATATCATAGGCCTTTATTTTAGAAAAGAACTGAGCATAATTATCCCTTTGTTAGCCAGAGAATGGGGCAAAGAAATTGGGCCTATTGCTACCTCAAATAAGATTGCATGCATTTATTTGAATGAAAGAAAGAACTAAATGAATAGGTTATTTTTTTAAACTAACTTTGAAACATTAGCACTTGCATTTTAATAAATCACATATACTCAAAAAACTGTAAATCTTGGAGAGGGGGGTATCTGATCCTATGAAAGAAAAATAAAATTTTGTAATCTGGCTGACAATCTGATGCCTCTGAATCTCTCTGCCAAGAAGCAGTTACTTGGCTGAGATACTCTTACTTGTACACTTTCATCAGATTAAGGCTTTCATGCCAGGAATTTTTTTCTCCTGGTGTATTGGCCATTGCCAGAAATGGACCCATGGAATCCACCGGTGCTAAGGAGTTAAGCCTCTGAGATTTAATTTAACAGTTTCAGCTTTATTAGGCTGTCACAGAGCGGCCCTACTTTGATAACAGTAGCTGCTCCAATTATGGCTTGGTTTAGGGTTGACAAGTATAATGATTCATTCGTGGCACATGAGAAGCAATAAAAGGTTGTTTTGCATTACAGCTTTAAAAATGTGGGCACTTTTTTCATTTAATTTGTCACTTAGCTTTTGCTAAGAGGACATTTAAATTGCAGTAAAAGGCAAATGGGGCTTTTAGTTTAAATGTAATCCCCATATTTAAATGATCTGTAATGGTGCAGTGTTGGAGTGGGAACACTATTGTCTCACAGTGGGTCCTGATGGTGACATGTGACATTTGTATTCAGGTCCTGTATTATCCATGTGGCTAAAGGGCTTCCAATTTCATTTCACAGCCAGAAGCCTGCAGAAAACACCAATTAACTTGCAGACCCCATTTGCCGACAAAACTCAGCCTCTTCTCAATGTCTGGCATCTGGCAGTGCTCAGCATTTAATTCCAAAGCAGAGCCTCGAAGCAATGTGAGCCCTGTGCAGGGGCACAAAGTCAAATTCCCCCATTTTCTTAAGAAGCAAAATCCTTTTCTTTTGTAGTCCAGAAGCAACTTTTAGTTACTTTTTTTGGTGAATGAACATTAAGATGTGAGAGCTACTGTTACGCCCACATGAGATTCTTCACAGAACTTAGAAGCCTCATTAAAATGGCAAGTGACCTCTGCTCACCATCACAGTATGCAGGAGAATTTATAGCAGTCTAGTAATGACTGGATGGCAGGGCGAGGGGGGAGGAGCAGGGAGGGTGGGCATGATTTGTGAAAAAAGAAAACACAGGCCAAGAATATGTATTCTTCATCCTGCAGTCAAATCAAAGAACTTGTATAAAGCCTGGTCCATAATTAGAAAGGCAGTCCATCAGAGTGTAACAAGAATCAGCTAGTGAAAACTTCTGCCTAATAAGAATACTTTTGATTGGGGGTTGAAGTATATAATTGTCAAGGCCAACTTGCAAAAGTGAAATACAACTAATGGATTAAATGTAAACACTGAAATTTTTATTTAACTATCACTTGTACTTTTTTTTTGGTAACCAAAATATTTAGTTGGTATTTTCTAATTAGTTATTTGTAATTTTAAGCTTCTTTTACCAAAGCTCTTTAACTTTTATTCATCTAATATTAATCCAATAATTTTTCCTGAAATGATTCCCTTCATTATAGTTTTTAAAATGTTAATCCTTTTTACTGCCATAAACCAACTAGTCAATTCAACACTTACTGCAGAGTTACAAAACTGAGTAGTCTTTACTTATAAATCACTCAGTATTCTATAAAAATTTTTGTTTAAACCACACATTACACTTGTGTTCTCCAACTACCACACTGAGCTCCCAAACATTTCCTGCCAGGACACTGAAAGGATCCACTAGAGTTACAGACTGATTTAAATTCTGATTGAGGGAAAGGCCACTAACATTACTTCCGGTGACCCAAGTAAAGTACTAGGATTAAATTATTATAAGACATTTAATAAAAAATACTTCGGGAAAAGGTCAACAAGTATCTTAACATTGGGGAATAGCAGACACATGTTAAAAAACAAACAGGAGCTGTCATCCACAAACCAGTTCCTGAACACACATCCTATTAATGGGAAAAAGGAAACTCTGATGTCCAACTGTTTACCATCTTGCCGTATAACTTAAGGGTCACACTATGTCATTTTGTGGAAGTTTCCTAACCTCCTCAGACTTTAGTTTCCTTATCTGTAGGCAGTTCATCTCAAAGGTCCCTTCCAAACACTGTAACTGGTATCTTCACAGATAACAAGTCTGTCTTTCTTGGTCTGGGCATGGGATCAACAGCATGATGTGGTCGATCAATAGCCAAGAGAAGACACAAGTGAAGGTATGAAGAATTCTATTTAATTTCACTGAAACTAGAAAGTGAAAGTCGCTCAGTCATGTCTGACTCTTTGAGACACCATGGACTATACAGTTTGTGGAATTCTCTAGGCCAGAACACTGGAACAGGTAGCCTTTCCCTTCTCCAGGGGAAGTTCCCAACCCAGGGATTAAAACCAAGTCTCTCGCATTGCAGGCGGATTCTTTACCAGCTGAGCCACAAGGGAAGCCAAACCTTCTAATAAATATCCAGAACATAAAATTAAACAGGCACTGACAAAATATTTGCCAAAAATTCCATTTGTCACATACAGATTTCTTAATAGACAACAAATTCATTATTAATTTATCTTGCAATGAGTCCTGAGTAACAAGAGTCATTTCTGCAAGTTCTCAGTAAACACAAGTAGTGGATTTCTCATTTTTTTCAACCACCTGCTGTATTTACATCTTTACCACCATGGATTTGGAAAGCAATAAAAATTACAGAGTTTGCTGTGACTTTTCCATTTTGACAATCAGCAGCTCATCTAAGTTGAGAATAATTTTTTTAAAAATGACAACTCAAGTTACTTTCAATAGCTTTAATGTAGGTAAAAGGGGAAAACGGCCAAATTCCAGCTGAATTGATTACAATATTAGTCTGGAAATGAATAATAATTTCTATTGTACCAAATACCTATCTGGAAATACACATTCCCCACCCCACCCCCAAATACTTAAAAGCAGATCCTGTGCTTGCTTTCCTCAACATCAGACAATTCCCCCTAAACGCTGCCAAGACTGATTCCTGCAAATGTTTCATTCTCCCTGTCCTAATCAGTGTACAATGGCGACAAGTTCATATAAGAGCAGCTCGCTCTTCTGCAATATTCTGACCAAGCTTTTTAAACTTTTATCCCAGTCTTCAGCCACACACAACTCAATGGCAACCCATCAGAAGATTTACACTTACCCAGCTCATCCCAGAGCTGCCTGTATTTGTCGGTCATTGTAGTGCCTTGTTGCCTCCAAAGTGACAGACGAGGGTCAGCCATGAATTGCTCTGTTATCAAAGTCAACATTCGGGCCTCATTTGAGTCCCTCATCTTCAACATCTCCCGCACCTAGTGGAGGGAAGAAAATACCTTCAGAAAAATGTAAAAAAATGAACAGTAATACAGAGACAGAACACTTTACTTCTTTGGGGAAGGAAGTTGGGGGTGGGGGGGGGGTGGATTCTTTTAACATCATCCTTTTTAAGCAAACAAAAGTTGTTAAAAATAAGCCTCTGTCCTCAATGGCAATTTAATCAAAGAATGACCATTAATTGTTTTAAAATTGTTTTGGAATCCACAAAAGAAAAAATAAATTGCCTAACTTCCCAATTCCCCGCTAAAAATGTTTTCGCCAGACTGCAAAGTAACAATACCAAAACAAACAAGACAAATTACTTGGTACCTTCCTAACTCCCTGACTGACTGCACGTACCACCAGAGTAATGGAGTCTAAAGAAGTGTACCAAAAACTTTTTAGAGATCTTCTAAACTGATCTCGTGATGTCTATAGTAATAGCATCTGTCCTTCATTTTTTTTAAACTTTATTCACATACATACAATTCACCAATTTAAACTGTACAATTCAGTGGTTTTTAGTATATTCAAGCACAAGCTGTACATGTCCTTCGTTTTTTGAGGTAAATTAGTATTTGCACTAGATTCTTTCGCACCAAGGGTTTCAACATAAAGAGCAACACATACTTCTATTCATTCAGATGAGACTGTTTTTGCAATGGCAAGAGGAAATGTTCAGGGCTGTGTAAGTTTAAGAACTCTTTTGCTCCAAATGAGCAATCCTTATAGCAGAATCCTAAGTGACTTCATAAATTAACTCTGCTTCTCTATTTTGGAACATCAAGCTCTGTCCATTATTCTTCTGTTATAGTTCCCAAACAAATGAGAAAGCAAAGAAAGAAATATAAGGCTAAGTTGCTCTACAGGAAATCCTAATGAATCCATCCATTCCTAAAGCGTGAAATGTTATGTGTTCAACAAATAGGAATCTAAGCTGAGTGCCAGTTCTCTGAATAGGAAATTAGCAGAGCAAGGTCACAAGTAGTAGCTGAGAGGGGAAGAGTCCTTTTAGTCAAAATTCTTTCTGTGTGAAAGCCGAAAGGAGGAGGAAATAGCAGATCTTTAATAAAGCAGCCTAAACCTCTAGGTCAATATATTCTGCCTCAGGCCTGTACCCTGAGAAGTAATGGAACCACCTCTCCACAGGCTTCAGAATTTGAGTCTTATAGAGAACTCGAATGCACTTTTACACTGAATCACAAGAGTCTGTTTCCAGGAGGGCTGTTTCAGTAATCTTAAGAAGTACTAAAAAGCAGAAAGAAATGGAGTTGCCATTTGTTGGACATCTTGCTAAAGAGTTTTACATTTATAATTCGCCTTTTAATCTTCACAACAACCATAATAAGTAGGGCAGATTACAACATTGATTTTACAAATTATAAAGCCATGCCTCAGAAGTGAAGTAACTTGTCCAGAGGACAAGAGGAACAACTGGAATCAGAATCCAGATCTGTCTTAACTCTGGAAATTATGCCATTTTGAAAATTAGATGTTGCTGTTACTTCATGTAATATATATAATGTGTACATCATATATACATAGATAAAAATAGCAATTGCAGGCCCATCTAATTCCTCTTTCACATTGCTTCCACTAGGCCGAAGTATACTTTCTACTGATAGGAGAATCTAAGAAATACTTACTGTGTGTCTAAATACACCAAACCTTTAATATTACATCTTCAGGTTATAGATTTAATTTATTATTTATTTCCCTGATGAATTTCTAACCTACTACTCTGCAACAGCAATGAAAATAAATGCTTTACTACTAAGCATATAAATCCAGAACTATTAACCAACGCTCAAGTTCATCTATATAGCCTAAAGGTAATTAATTTCAGACTGTTGACTGACGCATTACAAGAGTTTGGACTGCTATGAATTACCAAAGATTCATTAAGTCATGTGAAATAATTTTAGAGTTAGATGTAGTCTTGAAAGTGAAAAATGAAAAAGTTGCTCAGTCGTGTCTGACTCTTTGTGACCCTGTGGACTGTAGCCCACCAGCCTCCTCTGTCCATGGGATTCTCCAGGCAAGAATACTGGAGTGGATAGCCACTTCCTTCTCCAGGGGATCTTCCCGACCCAGGAATTAAACTGGGTCTCTTGAATTTCAGGCAGATTGTTTACTGTTTGAGCCACTACTATAATTCTTGAAAAACTGGCAATCTATATATGGTAGATGAGATAAAAGTTTTTTTAAAGGCTGCACTGCATGGCATGCCAGATCTTAGCTTCCTGACCAGGGATGGAACCTATGCTCACCAAAGTGGGAGCTCGGGGTCTTAATCACTGGACTGCCAGGAAAATCCTGGCTAAATCTTTATTTAAAGGGTTTTCATTAATCAGAATACACTAGTTTTTGGCCATAAGCAGTAAGGAGCCTTGTGGGCTATAGTCCATGGGATTGCAAAGAGTCGACATGACTGAGTGACTAAACTTACCCACAAAAGGTTTTAATTACTATGAATATGAGAGAAACTGTTTAACAAAAGTATCAATGAAGATAGTTCTCTGTTCCTTTAAACCAATCTGAATTCATTATTTATAATGATGGCTGCACTCCCAATGAAAAGACATTGCTTTAACAGTACTTAAAAAGCATTTTATCGAGTATTTAGAAATGTGTGTTCATGGTACTAAAGTTCTGTGTAAAGTAACAGACACAGCTTCTGTTCACAATGAACTTATACTGAAGACAACTTTTGTCTCTTGGGCGATCAAATGTTTGTGATGAAAATTAACATTTACCAAGACCCAACTACTGTTGCTGCTGCGGCTAAGTCGCTTCAGTCGTGTCCGACTCTGTGCGACCCCATAGACGGCAGCCCACCAGGCTCCCCGTCCCTGGGGTTCTCCAGCCAAGTTAAGACACCATTATCATGTAACATCATAATCACAACAACTAGAAGGGATATGCTGTTATTTAACTAAATTTATACATGAGGAAACTGACTTAAATAACTTGCAAAGGTATACACACTCAAGATTTTAGAACTGAGATTTAAACCCAGGTTTCTATTTCTCCAAAGTTAACATTCTTGAAACTAATTTTAAAATATTGACATTAAACTAATTATACAAAGCATATCTTAAGGACTATATTCAAATTTATGCTCTATTTGGGAAAATTAACCAGAAAAATTAAAAAAAAATGGAAAAAATGGCATTTCAATTAATATCAAGCTATTTTTAGTATCGAACAGTTTTTCAAAATTGTATAAGAACTAAAAAAAGACAAAATGGCCCATTATCTTACCTAAAGACATCTAAGTAAATTAATGCTTGCATTACAACACAGAAGTCTCTAATGGTTGATTATAACTTTATTTTTTTTCCCTTGGGCCATGCCACTCAGCTGACAGGATCTTAGTCACCCCTGAACAGGGACTGAACTGGAGCCCCAGTAATAAAAAGAGTGGAGTCCTAACCACTGGACTGCCAGACAATTCCCATTTCTTAAAAAAAAAAAAAAATAAAATACAAAGAAGCCTTTATCCTTTCCTATACATGGTCATATATACTTTCTACAAATGTATATATTTAGAATATTTCTTTAAAAATAAAAAGTCATACCTTTGCAAAGAGCAAATTAAGCTGCTTCCCTGATCCGTGGTACCCGCCCTGGGAAAGGAACAGTTTGACCTGTTCTTGAACCTGCTCTTCATCTAAGTGCCAGCAGTTTTCATCATCTATACTAGCACCTGCTGTTGGATCAGGAGCACCTAGAAATAGAAAGAAAAAATAACACATATGCTGGATAAAAGCTCTGTGCTAACAGGACTCTGACAATAAACTTGAAAAGAATTAAGATTCTCTACTTTTTGCCTAAATACTTTTAAATCCAATCTCAATATACATACAAATGTATGACCGAAAATAAGTGTGAAATTATTCTTTATATGCAGAACTTTGCTGATCTGTGCTAAACTGAAAGGTAATGATTTAAGAGCTGAGACGTTTCCTTTTTTAACATCAGAGACTGTACATGAGGAGACGAGTTTACAGGTTCTCTAAAGAATAAAAAAATTCACAAAAATGTCTCATTGTAAATATACTGTGCTTATAAAACTCTGTGTGTAGACTTGTTAGTAAAATGTTTTTCAAAGACATTAGAAAAATATGAAACCAAGTAAACTCAGCAGAGTATTTCTTTACTCTATTAATTCAAGAAGCTTTCACCATTATTTGCGGCTGTATAAACTACACGCTGACGTAAGTCTTCAGTTGCAGAAAACCAAAGATTAAAAAGGGAAATCAAGCCACTTGGGAACAGGCAGTGCAGCTGTGGTACTAAACCAGGTTGTAGTATCACCTTGCCAAACTGCGTAAATATTTTATTGCTGAAGTAAACACAAAAGATAACATCTATGTTAACAGTCTGCAGACTACCTTAGAAATTAAAATTACCCAGATATTTAGGCAGGTGAAAACTGTTTTATATTTATTAATAAAATAAAATGGTATTAAAGGCCTAAGATTCATGAAGTAATACAAAAACTAATTTAAAACCTCTCATTAATAGTGTTTCATCTGCTTATTAAGCCCTAAAAAAAAAAAAAAAAAAAAACAACTGTAGATATGGTTCCACACTTCTTGTAATAATCTTGTCCAGACTCATTTGGCCAAGGAAATTAATCACTAACATGTGCTTGGGACCAGGTTCCATTAGTCTCTAGGAGCAAGAATAGGTCTGTGAGCCTCCCTGGAAAAGTGTGCATTCATTCATTCAGCCAGCGTATTTACTGAGAGCCCTCTGCTAGACTCAGGGATGGAATGGGGTACAAAATAGAATTCCTGTCCTCACAGAATTCGCTATCTAGTTCAATGGCTTTCAAACGTTTTTGACTAAGAGCCACAATAAGAAACATAATTAATACCATTCCCAATACACCTGTGTATCTAGACACTTGTATGAACACATCTATTTATTAATCTGAAGCAAAAGTATGATCAAAAAATATCCTTTCTGTAAAAGTGAGAAGGTCTGATATTTTCTGTACTATTTCACTTTTTAAAGGCTCAGCATAATTTTTAAAGCTGATTTCATAATGAATAATGGGTTGCCATTTACTACTATAGAAACACTGCTTTAAGTGTGTGAAACAAATACCAATGTAATCACCCATACAAATATGTAAGAATAAATGAATTGTTCATAGAAGAGCACAGAGAGCCAGGAGACTGTATCAGAGAGCTCTGACCTGGCCTTGGATTGGCAGAATAAGCATATGGAGCTGAGATCTGCCTTGAGTAGATCAGAAGATAACTAAAGGCAGGAAAGGGAAGCACTGAATCTACATGTGAGACTAAGAGCTTAGGCAGAGGTGCCAGGCAGAAAGGAACATGGTAGGTGGATGAAACAAAGATACATGTCCACACAACTCAACAGTAGAGGATGAGGGCGAAGAGCAACACAAGACAACTGGAAAACAGAAGAAGGGCCAGAGAGCACTGACAAGGGAGGAGCTTGGTTTTTCTCCCTAAAAGTAACCAATGGTAGTTCACAACAAGGTCATGCAAAGTAGAAGAAAAGAATACCCTAGAAAGTAAAAGATGTTCTGCTCTGATACACATCAATTTCGACAGTCCTACCATGGAGTATTAAGCAGCCATAAAAATGAATGTGAAGATTCTTTATGTACTGCAATGGAAAGATGTACCTGAGATATGGGCGATCAGGGAACTCAGAGAGACGTGGTTTTCCGGATTACACAATTAGATAAAACTCACTCCCTGATACACAGACCATCAGAGCAGGATCGGGTTTCAGGGAGGGGCACTGGTTTGGATCATGAGTACAGATTTTATTATTATTATTATTTTTAATATTTTGGCCACATCTCTTGGTATGCAGGATCTTAGTTCCCCAACCAGGTGGAGAACTTAAACCCCCCCGCAGTAGAAGCTCTGAGTCTTAACCACTGGACTGCCAGAGAAGTCCATGAGTTCAGTTTTAGAAGTGGTGAATTTGAAGTACCTCTGACATACTCAGCCAAGAAGAGGGGAAAGGATTTAAAGTACGGAGCTAGACATACAAGGTAAAAAATTGTCTAGGATGGAACCATACAGAAGGCCAACATTTAAAGGCTGGGCAAAAGCCACTATCAGCCAATCAAGTACTGGGAGGGATGGGAGGAAAAGAAGGAGGGAGAAAGATATAAATACATTCCACTCCTACCAAGGAAGGAAATCCTATCAAAAATGAACTACTGCTCAAGTATCACAAGAATTAGATTTAATTTTCTTCTCACAATGTCCCCTGGAGGTGAGTATAGCTCATGATCCCCTTTCTACAGAAGGAGAAACACAGGTTCAGAGTGGTTATGACCTGTCTGTCCACAGCCCACACTGCCAAATGCAGTCTGCCAGTTCTCTCCCCTGCTGAAGAATATATCTCAGAACCTTGGAGCTCAAGTTGAACCCTGAAAGCATCAGGTAGCGGTTATCAACCATAAATCAAAGAAAAATTTAAGGAAGAATACTGGGATCTATTAGCATGTTTCTTCTTTACAGGGAAATTTAAGCACACACAATATTGTGAAGAGCTAATTAACTAGTGGGGTTATGTCTGTATCCCATTGGGATACACAACCCCTAATCCAGCTCACCTCTTTGATTCTAGAGAAAGATGACACAGACGCACACCTGCACAAAGACAGGCCTCTGTTTCCTCAACCCTAGTCTTCTATTATATAGGAATAAAAAAGTAAGTAATAAAAATTAGAAATCTTCTGTGACTATGCAGAAAACAATTTAGTCATAAGAATGCACACAAAGGTAATTAGTTGATAAATAAAACATAAATTTACTCTAAACACAACTCAACATTTTAGGAAAAAAGACACGTACACTTTACATTATACACCAGGAAATTCATGTTTACAACAACCCTCCCAAAAGAGGAAATTTATTTATCAAACTTTAATGCTAAAGTCTAAATGCTTAAATCCTAACATGTCATGATTATATGCATTGAGGTATTGCCTAAGCCTTGCATAAAATGTAGATGTGCAAGATTTATTTCTACTTGCTAACGGCTGTCTATAATCAAAGACAAACCTCTCAGAATTTAGCTTTGAGAAAGGCAGGCAAAGAGAAACATAATTCAAGCATTTATACATTTGCTATTAGATATAACCCACACTGGGCAGGAACCAGAATCTGGGTATATAAATTAAATAGTCCTTTAAAGTGTTTAAAAACTATCATATTTTTTACCCTTATTTATATTTATAATTATAAACTCTATAACTTTTACAACTGTGTAATTAATCTTTGTGAGCATTTTATGACTAAAGCTTAATTTTACAAAGTTTCAAGCCTTCAGGGAAAGTGAAATTATCTGTTGAACACAGTGCAACGGGTTTATTGGCTCTTGCTCCCAGCCAGAGTGTAAGAATTTGATTCTCTCTCCTACCTTGGTGACATAACGCCACAGGAGGAGAGGAAAGGAGAGTTCACGAACGTAAAGGACTGCCGTCCGTCTCTGGCCTTCCCTGTCTGCTACTTGATCTGGTTCTGCTTTAGTTTTGATTAATCCAGTATCAAAACTCTTACCCCAGCAGTTTTCAAGATCAGGAGTGTATCAAGACTCCTGAGGCACACTGTGAAAAGTAGATGCTTAAGCACCACTTCAGAGCTACTGAACCAGAATCTTGCCACAGGTGACATGGCCGTGGAGATGGGAAGTGCGGCTGGGAAACACAATTCTGTATTTGGAGGGAATCTTAAACATGGTGGCACATTCTGGATCTTCGGATTGAGAAGTATTCAGAGTCCAGCGTACTCACTAAAGAACACTAAATTTAAGACCTACTGACTAAGATATCTGTCTCTTATCACAAAATCAGTCATTTCCAAGCACTGGACACCACCAAATCACACTGCAAATTTTAAACTGAGATATTAAGACATATTCAATAACTGGTTTATGCTATGTTTGGTATGTGGAATTATTTCACAGCTTTGTATTCTAATGGGGAATTTAATTATTTCTCTTTTCTTAAAACTGCCGGAAAACAAATTCAAACAAAAAGTGAAAGGCTGTAGTTTCCATCTTCATTTTAACTGTGACCTAACTGCCTCAATACCATGGTTGACCAAATAATGCTTTAAGCATTTATATTTAAGTAGCAGTGCTCTTTTGTTGTTGTTGTTAAAATTAAATTGTCAAATTCAGTCTACAGAGGAAGAATGCAGGAAGCAAATGTTTACACTGCAGAGGTGATTAATTCAGCCTCTTTTGCAGGACCTATAAAGGAATGCCATCTCCTACAGTTTTAGTGCCTGCTATTAAAGATAGGAAATATTAAGTCTGTGGCTTACAAAGACACTGGTACACCTGTCTTACAAGCTGAAGGCAAAAATTCTGACGTTAAACACTGGCACTGAGAGAGAAAAGGCAACGCAGCAAACTTCAGTGATACAGGTTTAGAAAAAAAAATCTTTCTTTAGCAAGGATAAGAACTAGAAGACCACTGAAAAATAAGGTAATAATGTGTACTGAATAAACACACACTTGAGAAAAGCTTTAAATTTTATTCTCACTGAAATCCTCATTTCAAGGCAGTAACTCAAGTCTTCGTTTCCAAATACAATTTTGTGGTGGCTGAAACAGCCAGATCCTTCACCACCTATTCTCAGTGGTCAGGCCATGTTAATTCTACGGCCACGACGCAGTGCGGTGTCCTCTCTAAGAGCTGTTAGAGGACAACCTGTTTAGCCTGGAAGCTAATGACAAAGGGAGTCCCGGCATGCGCCAGCCTCTGCTCCCTCAACAAGCCACCTTCCCTTTAGCTAAATGCCAAAGAAATAAATAAGTAGCACTGTAATCAGGATACAGCTCAGGGAACTCAAATAGGCCTGTCAAGGTTTATAGCTCCTCTACTCTTTTCCTCTCACCTGACTTTATTACTCATCTCTTATTATCTTTTAATTTACTTCAGAAGTTCCAGTGATATACTTATTCACATACAGAAATAATCATGTATTTTATATGGATAAAGAGCAATAAAACACTTGTACATTCGCTAATGCTCATTAAAAAATGAAGAATATAAGCATAGAGTGCTTAAGAGTTAGGTCATTTTCCATAACCTAACTAACAGATGTTATTAATATATTAGCAATTACTTGGTATACAAATAATTAAATGCAAAGTTCTCAGAAAGTCTCATTTTTACATAATCTGACTCTTCTGATTTATTAAAAGAGATCTAATATGTTTGCAAGGTTCAAGAATGATTTGCTCAGATTATTTTCAGAGATTTTTTTTAAACTTCACAAATATTTTCCTCAACGATACCACTGCCAGCTGAAGACTTACATCAACTGCCACATCACAATGATGGATAATAGCAACTTAACTTTGTTCCTTTATAACTCTCCTGACCTTATGAAATAGGCACTCTTTACAGACTATGTTTTACAAATAAGAAAACTAAGCCCTGAGGAGATTTAGTTCCTTCCCTCCACTAAAAGTGCTGGAAAGCAAAGGGACTAGAATTCTAATGTAGGCTGTCTAACTTCTAAGCTCTTAAACACTCTGAGTACTCTTACAGTGCAAGGGGTGAAAAACCTACAGTGAGGGAGATGGGAACAATAAGCTCACAGAGCCAACATGGAAACTTGTTCTTGTTCAGTCGCTTAGTGCTGTTAGACAATTTGCGACCCACGGACTACAGCACACCAGGCTTCCCTGTCCTTCACTATCTGCTGGAGGTGTCTCAAACTCATATCCACTGAGCGGGCAATGCCAGCCAACCATCTCATCCTCTGTTGTTCCTTTCTCCTCCATTCAGGAGAGAGGGATGGTGAGGAAACATCACAGCTGGTAACAAGCCACTGACAAGTATGAGAGTCGGGGTACTGTCAGAGACGACTGTAGGATATGAGAGAAGGCTTGATTTGGAGGTAAAAACAGAAAGGATAAAGGGTATCGAGCTAAAAGTAACTTGGCTGCTTCTGTGCTACCGTATCATGTATACCTGCTGGGTCAGAGATGTGACGCCTCCCCAAAGATTACTTCTCTTCTGCTAAAACGAAATGTTTTTCCATATGAAGATGATCATGTGTGCATGGCTGTATATTTCAACAATTTTTTAGAAGAAATTTAAATCATATTATGAAAACATCAAGTTCTAATTAAAACTTAATGGTAAAACTGGTCATTTTTGAAGGGAAATTCGGCAGTAATTACAAAACTCAAAATGCCCATACCAATTGTTCTGGAATTTCTACTATTAACTAAGAATCTATTACTCAAAAGCACTTGCCCAAATTCACATATACAAAAAGAGTGGTCACAGGAGAATTGCACATACTAGAAAAAATGAAAACAATTTTGAAATCATTTGGCATGTTAATGATTAAACAGACCCATAATATGTAATACTACACAGGACTTAACACAGAAACAGACCTTTTTGTACTAGTAAGATAAAGTATTCATGATGTATGGGGAAAAAAAAAAAGAAACTACAAAAAGTTTTAAACCCGTTTTTAAAAAATTACGTACTTGTGTGTGCACCAAAAACTGCCTCAAAAACTATAAACCACACTATCAGCAGTGGCTGCCTTGGGGGAATCAGGGAGTTATTGGAGACTAAGACAGCCAACGAGTACTTGTCTTTTTATCTTCATTTACTTCTATATATTTTTCAACATGCATTTTTTTTTTTTCTTTTTTTAAGTTTCACACTACTGTGCTTTGAGATAGCACACTTAAAGCAATTTTAATTCTCTCCTATAGATTTGCTAATTAAATTGACCACCACTAGTAGGTCATACCTTTGTTTCACCAACTGTCAATGCCAGAACATTCCACAATAGAAAGGATAATGCTTGTAATAACCAAATTATCTCCTTAGGATAACTGAAAAGCTGGTTGCTAATGCGAGCCCAATTACATGAGATGTGACATGAAGCCTCCATCAAACGACTCCAACTGTCACTCACTTATATTTGGAACATAGATACAAGAATAAATCTCCAAATGCTAAGAAAATGGAATTTAAAAATGATACGGTTACTTTTTTTAAAGTATCATTGATTTACAACATTATATTAGTTTTAGGGGTTCAGTATTTTTATAGACAACACTCCACCAAAAGTAACTACACAATAACGATTATAATTCCCTATACTATACAATATACCCTTGTTATCTATTTTTTAATATACAGTGTTTTGTATCTCTTAATCTCATAACCCTCATTTGACCCTCCTCCCTTTCCTCTCCTCTCTGGTAACACTAATTTGTTTT